>CM028129.1:1739966250-1742625000 GCA_016271365.2 Neoceratodus forsteri
CTCCATCCCTGGTTGACACGGAGGATTTAGGCACGCTGATGTCAGGGCTCCCTCCTATAGGGCCTGATGCTGGACCCTCGGACACTGGCTCCGACACCGGCCTAACCGACGCCCGCCGATGTCCCTTTGCTGGATGCCGTTCCAATGCCGGGCCCGATGCCCGCAGGACCACCCTTACCTGGCCCGCCCACTGGGCCTCTCCCAGGGCCGTCTGTTCCATCAGTGCTCCTGAGTCCTGGGTATCCAACCCCGCTTAATCCGGTGCCATCCTACCCACGACCGTAGTATCCGATGCCACAATACCCGGCGCCTCAATTCCTGATGCCGGGCTTCCTGCCATCGGGTTACGGATTCTCCAAACGGATACACTCAATATCCGTATCCCCCCCACCTCCTCCTCCTCCTCCACTGCCGCTCCCTTAGCTGCCAGTGGATTTGAAGGAGACTCTGGCTGCTTGGTGGGCTGAGGCCAAGGCTCAGCTCACCAGGGAGGTGGAGAGCTGTCTGCTGGCGCCGGACCCTGAACAGGATCCCCTATGCCGGAGACGAGAGACTCCCTCCTCCTTACCCGACACCAGAGGTGAACCCTCAGGCACCAGGGGTGGGGAGGATACGCTTCCCAGAGGTCTTCCCAAGGGGACCGTTCCTCCCCCGTGTCGGGAGGAATCTTCTTCCTCTTCTTCGGCGACCTCTGACTCAGACTCAGAGGGATGCTGTGATCCTGATGATAAGCCATGTGCTCCAGGCCAAGGACTCCTCTGAAGTCTCCTCCGGAAGATCCTTCCTTTCTGGAGTTACTGAGAAAGATCCAGGAGGTTCATCAGTTGCAATCTCTGGAACCAGATCCACAGTGGAAAAAGCTCGCTGCTCACTTGGATCTGCCTGAAACCGCTCCAACATTGATTCCACCCTGGACTGAGCCTCACGCGGACCTTGTTTCCACTAGCAACCATCCGCGTTAGGCCCCCTTCTGAGGAAGGCGGATCGGCTATACCAGGCTCCTGAGGGTGTGGATTCTTTGAATTCATAGCCGGTCGGCCAATCCAAAACATCTCGGCTCGTCTCCACCCAACAAGGAATCCCGCCTTCTGGACCAGTATGGGAAGAAGGTGTACGCTGCTTCCACCCTGTGGATTAGGGCCCTGAACTATGTCACACATATGGGGGACTACCAGAAGACAATCCTGAGTCAGGTGGAATCCAAATTGGACTTCCTTCCTGAGTCTCAGACCAAACAGGAAGTGGCTGATCTTGTCCGATTTGCTCATTCGGCCAGTCGGCACATGTTCCATGCCACCTACGATGCAGTGGATGCAGCTGGTCAGAGTTCGGCTTTCGCTGTAGGTCTTTGGTGTCATGCCTGGCTCAGTGTCAGGATTGGTCCCTGAAGTGCAATCTGCGATTCAGGATGCGACCTTCCGGGGTTCGGTGCTGTTCGGTGGGGATGTCAAGGACATCATCACCGACCTGCAAGAGAAGAGCACTGCACTCAAGTCCATTGACTCTCTGTACAGGCCCCCTCAGGGACAGCATCGCCCTCTTCACAGACGTTCTCGACCTAAAGTGAAACCTCAGGGCAAGCAGGCCAACAAACGTCTGGCCCCTCCGGCAGCCAGGCCCCCCCTGCCCAAAAAAGCTGCGGGAGCCTCAGCCACTGCGTTGCCCCACACCTCCTGACTCCTTCTCTCTCCCACAATCTCTGGACTACCCAGAGGAACAAGTAGGAGGGAGATTCTCCTTCCATCTACTGGGTTGGGAGAGGATTACATCAGATGCTTGGGTGCTCCAGCTGATAGCAGCAGGACACTCAATCGAGTTTCTTCAGAAACTGCCCAGAAAACCACCCCAAGTCATCTTACTCCCAGGAACATCTTTCTGTGGTCCTGGAAGAAATTTCCTCCCTTCTCTCCGAAGGCGGCGATAGAGCCAGTCCCCGCCCACCTTTGGGGGGCAGGTTACTATTCCCATTTCTTCCTAGTTCCAAAGAAGACTGGAGGCGTGAGGCCTATTTTAGACCTCAGCTCCCTGAACATGTTCATGGAGTACAGACACTTCAGAATGCTCTCCCTGCAGAGTCTTCTGCCACTTCTTCGGCAGGGACAGTGGCTGTGTGCATTGGATATGCAGGATGCCCACCTGCACATCCCCATCCGCCCTTCCTACTGCAAATTCCTTTGGTTTTCATTTCAGGGGGACCACTACCAATTCAAGCCCCTCCCATTTGGTCTTTCCTCGGCTCCCCGAGTGTTTACCAAATGTTTTTCAGTGGTAGTGGCCCACCTGCGTACCCAGTGAGTGCAGGTATTACCGTACCTGGACGACTGGCTCCTGGCGGCCCCGTCCAGGGAGGAATTCCAACGCTCTCTTTCCCTTACCCTGCAGGTTTTCACCAGCCTGGGTATCGCCATCAACCAGGCCAAGTCTCATCTGGCCCCTTGCCAAAGACTCCAGTTCATCAGGGTGATCCTGGACACGGCCATCGGTAAGGCCTTTCTGTCTCCGGACAGGGTGGACACCCTCCATGCTCAATCAAGTCTCTTGTCCAGTCACAGAAGGGTCTGTGCCAGGTCAGTCCTTTGCCTCCTCGGTCTCATGACAGCTGCTATTCCGACAGTCCCTTGCGCTCAGCTCCATATGAGGATCTCTCAGTGGACGCTTCGGTCTCAATGGGACCAGACATCGGACGACCTAGACCAGGAAGTTCTGGTCTCCGATCCCATGGTCAGGGACTTGCAATGGTGATGGTGCAAGAGAACCTTTGCTGGGGAGTTCCTTTCTGTATGGAGCCCCCCTCCCAAACGCTGACAACAGATGCCTCAGGAGAGGGCTGGGGAGCCCATCTAGGGTCTCACAGGACTCAGGGCTCCTGGTCCAGACTCAAGCAGACTCTTTATATAAATGTGCTCGAGCTCATTGCCGTCTTGTATGCTATCCAGGCTCTGCACTCCTCCATTCTTCCCGGTCATCTAACAGTCCAGACGGACAACATGTGCATAGTCTGGTACATTAACAAGCAGGGAGGGACTCGTTCCTACCTTCTGTGCAGGGAAGCAATGAGAGTTTGGAGTTGGGCTGTTAAGCACAACCTTCACCTGATGGCAGTTCATGTTCCGGGAGTAGAAAACATGCTGGCAGACCACCTCAGTCGGTCTTCAACCAAAGCCCACGAATGGGAACTGGATCGAGAGGTAGTAGATGATATCTTCCTGTGCTGGAGAACCCCTCAGGTAGACCTGTTCGTGTCTCCTCAAAACACACAACTTTCCACCTTCTGCTCACTCACTCCAGGGCGAGGCATTTTCTGGCGGGATACTCTGTCTCTCGACTGGAGGGACAGATTTGTCTATGCCTTCCCTCCAATTCCCTTAATTCCAAGGGTCTTACACAAACTCAGTTCAGAAGGAGCCTGGATGATCCTCATTGCTCCATTCTGGCCCAGGCAACTTTGGTTCTCTCTTCTGCAACAGTTTTCAGAGGAACCTCCTCTTCCTCTTCCTCTGTCACAGCACTTGCTGACCCAGGATCAGGGGACCCTGGTTCATCCAGGTCTCAAATCCCTTCAGTTGCATGTGTGGCTCCTGTGGACATAGCTCAAACCTGGTTCGGGGTTTCTCCGCTCGTTGCAGATATTTTGGTGGAGGCCAGAAAGCCTTCCACTAGGTCCACCTATGCCATGAAGTGGAAATATTTTTCGATTTGGGCCTCTTCAAAGTACTTCAAGCCTTTCTCTTGCCCTGTTGAGAGAGTCCTGGACTACCTGTGCCATCTCTTTGACCTGGGTCTCAGCCATTCCTCTTTGAAGGTCCACATGGCGGCTATCTTGGCCTACCATGTCCCTTTTGGAGACAGGGCTTCCGCAGTTGGAAGTCTCTAAGACTTTCCTCAGAGGGGTTCTCCATTTGAGACCCCCCATCCGCGTTCCTGCTCCTCCTTGGGATCTGAACTTTGTTCTCGAGAAGCTTACTCTGCCTCCTTTTGAACTGGCAGCTTCAGCAGACTTGAAGTTCCTCTCTTTGAAGACTGTCTTCCTAGTGGCCATTACTTCAGCTTGACAAATTTCCGAACTTCAGGCCCTGAAGTGTAAAATCCCTTATTTGATTTTTCACAAGGAACGTGTGGCTCTGCGTACCAACCCTAAGTTTCTTCATAAGGGGGTAGCAGAATCTACGCTGAATCAATCCATTGAGCTACCCACTTTTTTACACAACACTCCAATCAAGGGGAGTACCTCTTGTATACTTTGGATGCTCATAGGATACTGAGATACTATACCACTAGGACTAAGGATTTCAGGAAATCGGACCAGCTTTTTGTCTCTTTTGCTCTCAAAACAGAGGGCAATGAAGTTTCCAAGCAATGCCTATCGAAGTGGTTGGCTCATTGTATCACTTTCTGTTACAACAAGTACCACAAGACCCTGCCGGATTAAGTCAGGGGTCACTCCACCGGAGGAGTAGCTGCCTCTGCTGCTTGTTTCAAGAATGTGTCAGCGGCAGATATCTGTGAAGCTGCAACCTGGACTTCCATCCATACCTTTATGAAACACTACAGTTTGGACATTGCCTCTCGCCATAGAGCAGGCTTCGGGTTGGCTGTTCTGCAAGGTCTTCTCTCTTAAGACCCTTACAGCCGGAGGTTCTATTGATATGTTAGTTTTCCTCCTCCCGAGTGCTTTTCTTGGTTCCAGACTGCTTGGGATTCAGTCCTACATGTAATTACCTACTGCAAGAGCCCTCTTGAAGTAAGATAGTACAGTTATGTAAGAACCTACCGTAACAGTAGATCTTCGAGAGATGCTCTTGCAGTAGGTAATGCCTTCCCGCCCTCTATCCCCCTTAGCTTTTTCAGCTCCTTTTCCAGGAAGGGAAATATCAGCTTCTCTCTCATCTTGCCTTTTTTGGGGCCTTTGGCGGGAAAGAACTGGAAGGCAGGCGTGGGGGACCACCCCTTTACACTCACGTCGCATGACGTCGGTCCCCCGCCAGAGACTGCTAGCTAGACATTTTTCCATGGGGTCCTGATGCCTGCCAGGTCAGTCCTATATGTAATTACCTACTGCAAGAGCCTCTCTTGAAGATCTATTGTTGCGGTAAGTTCTTATGTAACTGTACTTTCACTCAAAGAAAGGGAGAGTGACCAGCAGGGGGGCCTCAGGGATCAGTGCTGGGACTAGTCCTCTTTAATGTCTTTATAAGTGACATTGCAGAGGCGCTGAAAGGGAAGGTTTTCCACTTTGTGGATGACACCAAAATCTGCAATAGGTTGGACACACCATAGAGAGTGGCATGGATGAGCGGAGACCTGAAAGAACTTGAGTGGTCAAGAGTATGGCAGCTGAGTTTCAGTGTGAAAACATGTACACAGAAACCCAGGACAGAGTACAAAATGGGTGGGGTGGTACTGACTACTACCAAGCAGGAAAGAGACCTGGAAATAATCATATCTGATGACCTAAGGGTGGCCAGGCAAACGGACAAGGCAGTTGGGATGGCTAGTGGGATGCTTGGGTGCATAGGGAAGGGTATCACCAGCAGGAAGAGGTAGATGCTGTTGCCTCTGTATAGATCGCTGTTAAGACCCTACCTAGAGTACTGTGTCCAATTCTGGAGACTGCATCTCCAAAAGGACATAGACTGGAGGCGGTGCAGGGTCTGCATCAGAAGCCCTACGAGGTACACACTGGAAGGGAGGGGGGATATAATAGAGACCTTTAAATACCTAAAGGTTGTAAATAAGGTACAGAAGGGAAGTATTTTTCAGAAAAATAGGTGCTTAAAAACAAGGGAACATGATTTGAAGCTGGGGGAGGGGTAAAATTCAGGAGAGATGTGAGGAAGTACTTCACAGAAAAAGTAGTGGATTCCTGGAACAGCCTTCCAGCAGAGATGATGGGGTGAAAACAGTGGTGGGGTTCAAGAATGCATGAGATGGGCACAAGGGAATCTTGGGGGGAAAGGAAGAGGGAAAATAATGGAAAGGAAGAGGAGAAATTATGGGCTGATGAAAAGAGATGAGGGTGGGAGGACAGGAGCTCAATTGGGTTGAAAATTGGCTCTCAGGGCGTTTACAGAGGGTAATGGTGGGTGGGATACTCTCCTCTCCTCTCCTCTCCCAGGAAGGTAATCAGTGGGGTCCCTCAGGGTTCGGTATTGGGGCCACTCTTTGTCAAAGCCTATGTCTTGGATTTTGGGAGGGGGGTTAGGAATAGGTTGAGTCTCTTTGCGGATGATTCAAAACTGGGAGCTCTGGTGGATTGTGAAGAAGCGAGGGAGGCTGTCCAGGGGGATCTGGATACCCTGGAGGGGTGGTCAAGGAAGTGGGGACTGAAACATAATGCTGGGAAATTTAAGGTACTGCATTTTGGGGTAAAAAACCCAGGTCATGAATTCAGCCGGGGGGGGTGTGGGTCACACTGCAAGCCACATTAGGAGAAAGGGATTTAGGGGTGGTGATAGACGTCAAAATGAATAACTCTGAAAATTGTAGAACTGCAGCCAAAGCAAACAGGATACTGGGCTGCATAGTCTGGCGAATTACATCCAGGAGGAGGGAGGTGATCCTCCCACTGTATAATGCCTTGGTCAGGCCGCAGCTCGAGTACTGTGTACAGTTCTGGAGACCTCATCTGAAGAGGGACATCACACTTCTGGAGAGGGTCCAGAGGAGAGTGACCAGGATGATTCGGGGCATGGAGGGGAAGTCTTATGAGGAGAGACTGGATGAGCTTGGGCTTTACTCACTGGATGAGAGGAGGGACAGGGGAGATATGATAGAGGTTTTCAAGTATCTAAAAGGAATAAACAGGAGTGGAGCCAAGGAGCTTGTTAAGCTAAAGAAGGGGGGAAAACCAGGGGCCACGAGTGGAAATTGGAGGGGGGAAACTACAGAGGGAAGCATAGGAAGCATTTTATCACTGAGAGGGTAGTGGAGCTGTGGAATGCATCGCCTGGGACGCTGGTGGAGGAGGGCACAGTGGAGGGATTCAAGAAGGGGTGGGACAGGTACAAGGGGAAACTGAAACTAAAGAAGATCTTATTGGGAGCTAGGGGGGTGGTAAGGCGAGCCACCATTAGGTTGCTGGCTTTTGAGCAGACAAGACAGACCATTTGGCCTATTCTGCTGGCTTTTTTAGTATGTTAGTATGAAATAACGGAAAGGAAGATTGGGAATAACACACCGGATTTCAAGTAGGATCTGCGATGATACTGTAGGCTGGGGGAAAAATGGTCAGACTAGGTTGGCCAAGCGGTCCTCATCTGCTGGCAAATTCTGTGTTTCCATATCCTCAACCATCCAGGCACCCCTGGGGAGTCTCATCCCGCTGTAACGCCACTGTTTATTTGTCAGGGGGCTCCTGCTCCCAACAGAGAGGGAGCACTTACAGGAAGTGAAGGGATAGCCGGGGTGAATTTCATTACGGAGTTTGGCAGCACAGGGCTGGGACGCAGAGGGCTGTTATCTAGTTTATCCAGATTAACGGTTTCCTGTTTTCTCCCTCCCCTTTTTCGTCCTCCCCAGAAGGGTGCGCACATCATAACATGGGGGGGGAAGGCACATGGATTTGTATGGCCACCCGTGCCACCAAGTGTGCCGCTGTCGGGAGCTACTCTAGGAGAGATGTGCAACATGCTCCCCTCCTTTGGAGGAGCACATCCATGCAGGCACTCCCTGCCCTCCTCATTGGTCTCTTCTCTAGTCCAGTGTGAGATGAGCCTGAGTCGTCAGAGTGCCCAGCTGGCACCTTGCCATGTGATGTTGCAGAGTTGCAAGGTACTCTGTTTTTTTTTTTTCTTAGTGTCTTTTTCTTCCTAGTCCCATCAGTCGACATGCCTTCTCAGCCATCCTCCCAGCCCCACACCCGAAATCAGGCCACTGTCCCCAACATCCCCCATGGTTTCCCCTCTGTGGCAGGGTGGTGAGGAGCCCCCAACTCTACTCACCTCGAACAGGATCCAGATTGTTGGGGGAGCGCCATTCAAGTCGGGGCCTGCGGAGGGTGGCTGTTCATCCAGCGCAACCTGGGACCTTTTTCCTGTTTCTCCCGCGAGAGTGGGGCGTGCAGTGATGCCAGTGGAGGGGACGCGCAGGCATCTACACACACTCCTCCCGGCACCTGCCCCACTCAGTTCTTTCTTGCAGTATCAATGCTCTGGCCCCAAGCCACCGCCAGGGGTCAGAAGTGCACCGACCACTGAAATCCCCCCCTCCTTGGAGAGGGAGAGCAGTCCCTCGGACGCTCAATCCCTCTCCACCCCTGCCAACCCCCAGCAGCCTGTGCTCATTCCCGAACATGGGTCACCAGTGTAGTGTGAGATAAGGCGACCAGAGCCTCAGCCATCCGCACCAGCGCAAGGTACTCCTTTTTTTTTTTTTTTTTATGTCATTAAGGTAAAATTCCTCTGGTAATTGTAGGGATTCCACTAGTCAACCCTTCAAAATGTCCA
Source organism: Neoceratodus forsteri (assembly GCA_016271365.2). NCBI lineage: Eukaryota > Metazoa > Chordata > Ceratodontiformes > Ceratodontidae > Neoceratodus > Neoceratodus forsteri. The sequence goes on from CM028129.1 coordinate 1,739,974,695, forward strand.
ATAGATTATCACTCTCCATCCCTTCTGGAAGGCCTACTAGGTGAACGTTTTATGGTCCAAGCTCAATTTTTGATGGCCTCAATGTGGCTTTATTATCAGGAGTTATAGGCCAGCTTTGCAACAGCCAAGATTACTGTAACTGGTGAATATTCTTCAGCTTTTGAGGGCAGAACGCTTTCAGCTGAGCATTTTATTTCAAGTCTTTGGGCATCTTCTTGATCTGTGCATCTATACTTCTAACTGCATCCAGCACTGACTGCATTATGGGCTGATTGCCATGCTGCTCGGTTTTATCATCTCCATTGCTGCCTGAGGTTTCAGATGGGGCCTGCTGCTGTCACAGACCACCTTGTGTCGCTTTTATTTAGGGGTCCCATCATCAAAAAGATACTATCTTGCTCTGTAACTGTTCAGGAATTCTAAGGTACCCCTATAATAATTTTGATTACATTTTGAGTTAACTGGAATGTGCTATACTCAAAGAGCATAAACGTGCCATTAAAGTGATTGTACAAGTTTATTGAGTTGGGGCAACACTTACATGCCATGGAAGTCGGTATTGGTGAAAGTCTTTTGAGCTGGATTTCATTTTTTTATTCCAGTTCTGTATGGAAGTGGAAGGGATCATAATTTGACTCCTACAAGGGAGCCAGCCAATCCCTTCACTTCCTGATTGCTCAGATGCACCCCTGCTCTCAGGCACATAATGACTTGTGCCTAGGGAGAGCGCAGGGACACACCCCTATAAATTTCAGTGGGGTCCATTTTAAGTACTGTTTTATACAGAAGAATGGCCAGTTTGAGATTAATGAAGGGCACCGTTTGACTAAGACAGCTTTTATTAGTCAAGCCTTTCATTAATCTCAAACTGGCCATTCTGTTTTTTTTATAAAAACAAACTTAAAATGGACCCTATTGCCTTTAATGGGGCACGCCTCTGTGTACTCCCTGGGCACATATCATTATGCGCCTGAGTACAGGGGCAGATCTGATCAATTGGGAAGTAAAGGGATCAGCTGGCTACCTTGTAGGGGCCAAATTATGATTATTTCCACTTCCATACAGAGTTGGAAAAATACATGAAATGCATCTTAATAGACTTTACCAGTATAGGCTTCAGAGGCATGTAAGTCACTAAATTATCTTTGTAAATGACTTTAAGAAGTGTTAAGTGATGCACGATGTAATGCATGTCTCCCTGAAAATAAACATACAAGTAGTTGCTGTTTATTTTCCTTCTTGAGAGCCCTAAAAGTATGTGGAGTATTTATGAGAAAGGGTCTCTTAACTTGCATGGCAGGGTAAGTGACTCGCACCTTTCCCAGACAATGGAATTCTTCCTTGACAGAAAGAAAGCATTCCTTAGTCATGCTGAATGCTGACTCACATACAAGGAGTTGCTTGTTGTTCTGTGGTACATTGATTGGCATGTTCCTGATAAATGTTTAAACTGTCCCGGAGTAATGAATGCCACCAGTGGTTTACTCCTATTTTTGGAGCTGTCTCTTGAGCATACTGAGAAGAAAAGTGTTTAGGTAGGCGGAGAAGAAAAAACACTGAAGCAGCTGTCATCACACTATACTGTTTGTGTTAAAGGTGTCTGTGAATGAGGTTTTCTGTAAATTAATTTAGGATAAATTCAAGCTTATGATGTTGCATTCAGTGCAGTTTAACCCTGCTTTAATACTATATTTCTGGGTTGTCGCAGAATGAATATGCAAAACAATTTACTGTGAACAATAGCTCTACATATCTTACAGGATGTAACTATAAAGCAGGTTTTGCATTAGCAACAGGCTTTTGAGATTGATTAGCACATGATTTGCTTTACATTTATTTACTTTTGCTGATTACTTAAAACAGATCATGATAATTATTTTATGTTAAGAGTAGTATCTCTCTCTTTCACACTGATAGTACTGCATGCTATTTTACTTATAACATTAGTAATATGATTTATAATCTAATTTAACATATTCAACTTGACCAGTTTTATAAGCCAGTCATATCTCCTGTTCTTAAAGAGAGGTAGTAACTACCAGACCGTGGCAGTATTTTGAGGAGGGACCAAATTCAGAAACTCTTGTCAAGGGACTTGCGTTGTCTAGTATGTGTGCTGTTTTGTATTTTTAGTCCCTGAGATGTTACTCAGAATGGTACTGTTACTTCAGTTTACCCTCCCAGTAGACGATAAATAAATAAAGAATCCCACTGTAGTACTTTCTCCTTTGGGCCAGAAAGATCTGATGGCTATGAGTTTTAAGTACCACACCAAACAACATGTGGGCTTCAACTCAGTATGGGCACAGGGGTGCTGTACTGTTGGAGTTGCTGTCCTTTGGATGAGACCATAAACTGAGGTCCCTTCTGCCCTGGACAAAGCCCTGGAGGACATCTGAGCTGATTGGGTATAGGATGGTGATGGGAATTCTAATGCAAACTGCTTAGGAGTTACCTGCACGTAGCACCTAAACCAGTTAACTGAGAGGATAGGAAGTCCTTTACCCATGAGTTTGTTCAAGTGGTGCGGACAGCCTTGTCAAAGATTTGGCCAGATTGCCAGCCCAGTGGTGCTGAGGGTTGAGGCGCTGGTGCCATACCTTGTGCTACGCCAGCAACCTGGGTTTGGGAATGACCTCGGGTCACCGGGGAGCCAGCTCGGGGGGTGGGAGGGTTGGAGCGGGATCAAGCCATGGCTCTCCCCTCCAAAGGGGTGGACGCCCACTCTGTCGTAGTCCTGCTCTCACCAGGTGGAAGTCTGGTGGGCAGCGCAGGTGGTTGGAGCGGTGACACAAGTCTGGGGAGGGGCGGAAGGGACCAACGGATCCTGGCGTGTGCGTGCACCTCCACGCACGTACACGCATGTGTACGCCGTGGTCCTGGGAGGGAACAGTAGAAAAAACGAAATACCAAAAAGTATGAATGGAAGAAAAAAGAAAGAAATTTGCCAGATCGACAAATATGGCTCCATTACCTTCAGAATAGTGTCAGTGAGCCTAAGTGAGGAGAGTGCAGCGGAATGAGATTTCCTAAAGTTACACTGGAACAGAGCAAGTAAGGAGGTGGAGGAAGAGGGAGAGTTGGGAGAGAAAACATATTGCTAGAGTTTGGCCAAGGCAGGAAGTGGGGGGGATAATAATACCCTGGGACCGAAAGGTCACCACCTTGGAGATGGGGATAACTGTAGCCCTCTTCCAAGTCTCAGGAACTGTGTACTTGTGGAAAGATTTAGGAGTCCAGCCTCTGAAAGGCCATAGTAAAACAACATAGGAACAAAAGGACAGGCTTGATGGGCTCCTAGTCTTTCTCTGTCCTAAACTATCTGTGTAACGGGGGACACCACAGCAGATGCACTATACCTTTTGTGGGGATTGAGAGACAGCAAAGCTGTTAGGGTGACTGTAGGAGTACTGGGTGGGGGAAGGGGAAGAGGAAGGTAGCAGCGAGAGGGAATAAGTAGCAGAAAAGTTGTTGTCAGACTCTGCCTTACAGGATCAGAGCTAGAACTCTAGTTTGAGATCAAGGATAGTAGATTCTTGGTCACTGAGGCAGCCAGCAGGGAGAGGATTGAGTGTCTGGCAACTGCTTTCCTCTCCCGGGGAGGAGAGACAAGCCATGCTGCTCAAATACTGCCACCACTTAGAGGCTTGGTGGCAAGGCAGCAGGAGTGACTTGGGAGAGGGCAGCCAGCAGCAGACGCGTAGTACGTGTGCGCCTTTGTGCACATGTACAACTGCATTGCAACATGCTGCTGGTCGGGGGAGAACGAGGAAAAATGGAGCCGACAGATGGCGCCTAGCTTGCCTGCCAACCAGCGCTACCAACCGAGACCACTTTGTTCAGATGTGGTTACCATAGGGGAGGACGGCCCTTTTTCTCCTGGCCCTGCCATTGGGTGGGGGTCCATGGGGGATTGTAAGGTGATTCCTATTGGCCAGTTGGGGTGGGAGAGGTGGGCTGGGCAGGGTACCGCCTCTAAGATAAAAGGATGATGAAAAAAAGCCTATAGTCATCCAGATGTCTTTAAGAAAAAATAGTCTCCTGAAATGTATATATTTTTCAAATGTTATGAGATTTAAGTCCTAGTAATTTCAGTTGTAATTTCTTTTTTCAAGAAACTGAAAAATCACTTTTGACAAAACTGATTGCTTGTTGTGTGGAATGTCACGCACTGATTAGTGAAGCTATCTATTCCAAATAGTTCTTTGAGCACGAATGCATTCTAAACAAGCCTACCTGTCCCATGCAGGGTGGATGAGGTAATGGAAAGTGAAGTTTCTTGGGGGAGGTTTGAGCTGGGTACTAGCCCAACATCAAGCAGATGGAGTCAATCCTGTTATTTTTCTAAGCAGAAACAGAACTTGTGACCTTTTGGCTCAGAGCTGAATGAGTAACTGCTGAGTCTGTTAACACCCTAAGGAAGGGGAGGGAAGGGGAAATTGTTTAACCAGGAAAGTAATGGCTATTGATTCAGAAAGCTTTACTATATTGAACAGGCTCAGTAGAGTAATGCGAAGAAGAAGAAAACATTTATAGCCATGTGTAACTGCTTTGAAACTATACCTGAATTTGTTACACAATGGAACTTGATTGCATCCGTGTTCATCATGAAAACCTGGATTTATAAAGATTATGATGCATTATTATGGGACCAACGAAGAATTGTATCTAGATGCTACAGTAGCATTTAAATACAAATTCTTTGTTGGTCTTATACAAAGTATTACATCTTCAAAGAATCCAGTACAGGGTAAATGAGAAACTAAAATTAGTTGCACATATTTGTGCTGTGAGTCAGACTGTGGATTGAGTTGCCAGATTCCAGGAAAATTCACATTTTTAAAAGCAGTTGTATACGAAATTCTACTTAATTTTATACAGAATAGATGTTTAATGTTTGATACTTCTGTATACACAATGTTTCTTATTAACTGTAAGGGCTAGACTGTGTCCTTGAAATAATTTACCAATGTTGAACACTTTTCCTTTTACTTATTTGTAGGATCCCATGGAAACAAATGCTGTTCTGTGTACCTTAGTGGCCTCCTCAGGATTATCTTGACATGTGAAAAAGGTAACATTTAATTAACTTTTTCTTGAAAGCATTGATTTAGCTGAATATTTTCACATTCCGCCTCATTAAGGTGCACCACCTAGTTTTCAAGATGGTCTTGGGGCATACAAGTAGTGTTACAGAGTTGCATGGATTACTTGCAATATTTAACCAACTCTATACAAACTTGTACAGCAGTCAAATATTCTTCAAGGTAAGGAAAACAGAGATGTAAAGGCTGTTCCACCAAGTATGGAATAGGTGCCTGACTGATTGTTCATACACATCAGATGGAACATGAGTTGACTGATACAAGAACAGATACAGCAGTATAATTACAGATGTGTGAAATGATACCTGTTATTTTCAGTAGCCTGTGCAAGTAGATATTGACAAATTGTATTAAAAATTTCAAATATGTATACAACACTAGTGGAGATGAAAGAAAAAGTTGCAAGTGATATATTTTACTTAACATATAGATTATATCAAGATATCACTTGTTAATGATGTCACACTCAAATAATATCACTATTTCACTAGTTTAAGGTGTCATATTCTCACCTAATCCTTAACTAACTGAACTGAACATTTTCAGTGAATTTCCTCTTGCCAAATATGCTGAAGTGCCAAAAATGTTGTAATGTTTACAGCACAGTGTTGCATACATCCAATACATACTGGCTTAAAAGAAATCAGATTTGGTCCAGAGCACAAGGGCATCATACTGTGGGCGTCCGCATGGAGCGGCACTCGGCAGGAGATTGTGCACCCACAGTAGGGCACTAGTAAGCTACAGCAATTACTTTTCTCTTTGGGTTTGTTTCACTAAGTCATGCATTTTGTATTGTCCCTGCAGTTAGCTGATATGGATGTACTGCTTGCTAGTTCATTGTTCATTTACTAATTTACGTGCTGTGTATTACAAGCTTTTGTGTTTAATTTTGTCAAACTGTTGTTGATATACATCAAAAGTTACCCACCTATCTGGGCCTGACGTACATCAAACATCACCCGCTATTCTTGTTCTGACCTCACTTCTCCAAGTTTCTAATTATCTGCCTCCTTTGTTTCTTCACTTGTTTTTCTTTTTCCCTATCTTCCTCTCTTCATCCTTCCACAACCCAATATTTCTTCCTCTATCTACTCACTTAGTTTTTCCCTCTCCTCTTCACCTACTCTCCCTCCTCCATAACTCCCTCTCTCCGCTACTCCCCTTGGCAACCTTTGTATCAATTTATTCCTGCTCCTTAGCTTCACCTTGAAACTCTTAGGCACCTTCTGTCCCTTTTTGCCTCCTATTCTTTCTCATTTTCTTCCTCACATCCCCCCCCCCAAGGCAACATAATTGTGCTTTAAAACTCATCATCAGCTTACTATTTTTGTTAGCAGATGACATAAATTAATCCTGGTCCCATCACATCTCCACCTTTGCAACTTCCTAAAGGTGTGAGGGTGGCTCATTTAAGCATCCGCAGTCTTCTCCCAAAAACTGACCAGTTACCACCTGTTGTGTTTAACTTCTGACTGGATGTTCTAGTCTTATCTGAAACCTGGCTCTCCTCCGAGATCCAGAATTCTGATATACCTGGCTACACCTTAGCCAGGCAAGATCGCTCTAAAAGGGGTGGTGGTGGTGCTGCAATCTATATGTCCTCCAGGATCCAATTTACAACTTTTCATGCTGTCTCTTCCTCTCTTCCCATGAGATGCTCCTCCTTAAACTTTCCCTTCACTTTTCTATCTCCATCTTTATTGCTGTGTTTACTGCTGTCCTGGTACATCCTCTGCTTCAGTTATTGAGCTTCTTTCCTCTATCTATACTAACTCCTCGAGTGGTGAGCTACTTATACTTAGTGACTAGTCGGCCCCCCCCTAATGCAAATACATTTTCACAGAATATAAAGTAACTGCAGCTGGTCCAATTGATCTCTGAACCCACTCGATTTAAATTTGAAATCCTTAAACCACTCTGTGTTAGATTGGGTCTTCACTTCTCATCCCCACTGTGTAGTGGATGCAGGTGTCCTTCGTGACACCCTCAGTGATCATCATATGGTTTACTGTGTGTGTAAGTTACATTGTCATAAAATCCCCCCTAAATTCATTTATCTCAGGTCTTTTAAATCACTTAACTTCTCTTCTAGCTGATCTTTGGTCAATTGATTGAGCCCTTATTTCTGCAGCCAGTAATATAAATTCTGCCCCGCATTATTTTCAGTCTAAATTTTTGGCTGTATGGGATTGTCGTGCACCCCTGAGAAAAAACAGTGTGCAAGGTTCACATCTTCCCTGGATGTCTGCTGAGGTACTTACTTGTCTCTGCACCAGAGATCTTGCTACTGTACTTTTAAAATCACTGGCTCCCAACCTTCACTGGCCAACTATACTGTAGATGCCTTCACAACGCCTGTACCAAGGCCGTCAGACTTGTGAAGCCTTGAGTATTTTGCATCTACATTCCAAAACAACATTAATAGCTCTTCCAAGTTCTGGAAGGTTATTCACTCCCTTTTCACTTCACAGACTCAGTCTCCCTCTTCTATTCTCAAGGTTGGTGACTCTCTTATTCCTGGCCCTTCTGCTGTTGCTATGCCTTTTAACACTTTCTTTATTACCTGTGCTCTTTCTCTTATCCCTTCCTCCCCCACTCCCCTTTCTTTGCCTTGCCCTCCTCATTCTTGTTCCTTCTCTCTCTCCTATCACTCCTGTTTCCCTAAAGGCTCTACTTGCCCTTAATCCTCTTAAGGGAGGTAGTCCAGATGGCCATGACCCTAAGCTTTTCCTTCTTTCAACTCCTGCCATTACTCTGCCCATTACTCTACTCCTTAATCTTTCCTTTTCCTCTTCTGCTGTTCCTGATATTTGAAAACAGGCTATTGTCATTCCTCTTCACAAAGATGTGATCCCACCACTCCTGGTAACCTCCGTCCAATATCTCCCCTTCCCACCTTGTTACAGGAACACATTGTTCTGTCTCCGCTCACTTCCTTCTTGACAACCCCTCCTTTCTCATCTGGTTTTAGGAAATCCCACTCCACTTCCATCTCCCTCCTTCGGCTCACTGACTCCATACTCACAGGTGTGGCTCAAGGACTGATTACTTCTGCCATTTTTGTTGATCTTGCTAAAGCTTTTAACAGTATGGCACATCCCCTCCTTCTGGACAAACTTAAATCAGCAGCCCTCTCTGACTCTTCAGTTAGTTGGTTTCCTTCTTACATTAAAGGAAGGTCTCGGGGGCAGAGCTAGCAGCCCAGCCTACAGCAGCAAATTTCTGGAGCTCCTGATTGAGGCCCTTTTATTTCAGTTAAAATCCTTCAATTTTGGATTAAAGTTGGTTGAAGACACACCACATTTTTTTTTTTATCATTACATATTTTCTCCCCCTCTGCAGAGCGGGCCCACGACCTCCGGCCGCCGGCTCCCGTGTCCCCGAGCCAGGCCTGGCACGTGGATAATTGCTCCATGCCACAGGGGTCGGCCGTCCCCCTGGACAAGGCGCCTCTCATGCTCGGGGGCTCAGGGCACGGCCATCAGCCATGAGATCGCCCCGCCATTTGTCCACTCTTCTTTCCCCCAAGGAGCCGGATGTGCAGTGGCGTTCACAAACCGCGTCCGTGCTGGCACCTGCTGCTCCCCTGCGAAGCTCTGCGCAGCTGGCAAATGCGGCTGGCCTCCGCCACTCACTGCGACAGCGCGGTGCATGACCCCTACCCACCCCAGAGAAAGGAGAGTACTCTTAGAATGCTCAATCATTCCTCTCCCCTGCCAGCCCCCAGAGACCTGAGTCCATTCCAGAACCCGGGTCGCTGGCGTGGTGCGAGGTGTGGCGTCTAGCGCCTCAACCCTCAGCGCCACCGGGCCGGCCGAAGGCACACCACATTTAATAGAGGATCATCTGTTATACCTCTGGACAAATTTAAATGGCAATGGGACATACAAAGCCAAATAAACAGGATTTCTTTGAACCGTGCACTTCAGTTACTAAACAACCTGACCATGTGGACGGATCTTCCCCATCCACAAGTGCGAAGTCGAGTACTGCTTCTCTGACCTCTCTCCAGCAATCGGTTAATGCTGTTACAGAAACAGTACAACAGATTGACCAGAAGCTGGATGTTTTTTCTCAAAGATTCTTAACTATTGAAATGCATCTTGACGCCATGGGTGAGATTACGAAAAGTGCAGAGGCTGCCACAGGAAAGGCCCTTGCCACTACAGCTACTTCAGTTAAGGAACAGGGAGCCCTACAGAGTCACTTGGAACAACTGGAAAGTGCAGTTCGTGCTACAAATATTCGTATTCTGGGTCTTCCGGGGGCACGGAGGGGGAGAATCTGATCCAGTACATCAGAACTTGGCTATCAGACCTGACTGGGCTAACTGATCTCAAAATCACTCGTGCCTACCAGATTACTCCCCGAAGGCCTACTACCAGCCAGAACCTACCTCACAGGGTTCTACTCACCCTTGCATCTGCAGCAGAGTGAGATTTGATTCTGGGAGCCATAAGAAACAGGGGACCTGTCCTCCTAAATTATGATCGCATCTTATTTTTCCCGGACATTTCATACGCCACACGGACAAGACGCAAAGCCTTTGATGGGGTAAAGCAAAGACTCCGAGACTTGGGCATCACATACTCCTTGGCTTTTCTGGCCTGTTTGTGTTTCTCTGATGACTGCAAACAGTATAGATTTACAAATACAAAGGAGGCGGGTACCTGTGTGGAGAGAATCACTGCAAAAAGGAACCTGGATGATCGCCCCAGTGAGGAGTCGTCAGAGGATGATTGAACTTTTGGTTTGATGTGCCTACCAAGAGCAGGGCCCTTTCTATTGATCCGGTTTGCTAATTTAATATATTAAATGGAACTATTACCTGATTTGATTGTTTGCAGGACTGTGCAGTAGGTAAGAGGAGAAACTGTTCTTTTCTTTTTATAACAAGTTCAGCTGGACTTTGATCTTCTAGATGTTGGACTCTTCCCTATATAATCTGTTTATATTACTTTCAGGGGCACTGATTTTGTTTCGTTTGAATGCGCAATATTTGAGAGACATAGTGAACTGTGATCTAAGATGGCGCCTGCCTTTGCCTTCTCCCTCGAGTCTTTCACGCGTTTGCCGGGGATCAGGGGGAAGCCATGTAAATTCTTTAGCTGTTGCTACTAATAAAACATTGGGGGACTTTACTGCCTATACAATTGTTCCTTTTTGATGTTTCTGAATATAAATATGCCCCGTGAGACTTTTGATGTTCATTAGGGTCCCCTTCACAATCCCATACTTATGCCTATTCTATGGTACAGGTAGGAGCGAGTCTCTGCCTGTATCACCTCAGCAGCATTTTCAGGAGTGAAGGTGGGGTAAACATCGCCTTTATTATTGAAAAATTATATTTAATGTTTCTCTCAGAGGCTCAAGTCTATTTGGCAGTAATATTTTTGTCTGGTGTGGGCTTTAGGAGCTCTGGAGTGGGGGAATAGTTTTTCTAACATGCTGGTAATCTTCCACAGGACCTATAAAGGGTCAGTTTCAAGATCTTAGTTATAATTAATTTTGGATCTGTTTTATGGGGTATTGGCTGCATAATAGCTCTTATTATGTTTAGGTATTAACTTTTTACAACATGATTGTAGATGACCCTTGTGGGATAACAGATGGACCAGACACTGAACTTCAGGTTCAACACACAATCTCTGTGTGATGTTTATTCAAAATACAAGAAATAACCTTTTGCCATGGCATATTTCTTCTTCAGTTCACAGCAACAGACTATGAATGTCCTTTCTCTGCACTTACCCAGCACCTACTAACACTGATCTCTGATCCAATTCTCAAGTTAAGATGTACCCATAACCCTTATGCAAGCCCTCATTTGCTTACATAGTGGGGGCCCAAAAAGAAGAAAAACAGAACAAGCTGTAAACAAAGAACCTCAATGCAGAATCACTGAAAGAACAGTTACCCCAAAAGGCATTGGCAAGAAATCAAGTTTCAAAGAAATACAACATCATACATACGTCCATGATGCAGGATGTATGCAAATCACCATGACATTTAGACTTTTCAGTTTACATTAATTTCAAAGCATTTTAAACAGCACAACTAGCTTAATTTCTATAATAGACACCTAGTACTTTTTACCATTATCAAAACACCAAGTGCCATGGTATTATAAATATTTACAGGTTTCATAAACATAAGGTATATGCATTAAGGTATTTTATAACATAGTGCGCTATTACATACTAAATCCAACAACAATAAACACAATCTGTTTTACGTACATTTGGAGGTCAACACAATAACTTCCCTGCACGAGGACCTGAGCGGGAAAAGGAAAATCAAAGTGGACACTATAGCATAGTCAAGAGTGGGAGACGGGGGTTCCCACAAGTGGCCAACCTTATGGACTAGAAATTGTAAAGGATAGAGTAGACTAAGAAATAGAAGAACTGTTGCAACAGATTTAAGAAAAGGTCATTCCTCAAAAGTGGCAGGAGTTCCCAGTCACACCCCTCACTGATGTACCAATAGAACATGTAATCACCATCCTTGATAATGTACTTAAATTTGTTAATAGTTTGTATACATGTTCAGGTAGTATGTGTTTTATGCATCTGTATAAAAAGTACAAAAAAAAGGAAGGTCTTGAGCTATCAGGGTAGGGAAATCCATTTCATCTCCACTCCCCATTAGATCAGGTGTCCCTCAAGGGTCTGTCCTGAGTGCTAGTCTCTTTTCCATTTTCTTAAATGACCTCCCTGCTGTCTGTTCCTCTGCTTCCATTCATATGTATGCTGATGACACAATTGTTTTTGCTTCTGGCTCCTCTACCCATGACCTTTCCTCCCAGCTGCAGTTGGATTTGGACAACATTCAGCGTTGGTTCAAGTCTAATCAGCTGTCCCTGGACGCCAAAAAAAGGTCTCCATGACTTTTGGCATCCATCAGAGGCTTGCCAGACTTACTTTCCTCCCACTATTTAATACCCTTGATGGTGCTAAGATTGAGGATGTTCTCTCCTTGGGGTCTGCCTTGACTGGCGTCTTGATTTCTCAGTGCACATTGGTGTAATTCACCATAAGCTACACCCTGAGCTTGGAGCATTGTACAGGAATAAAGCAAGTATTCTGCTTCCTGCCTACCAATAAATTGTTTTAAAAATTATTCTCCCTATCGTTGACTATGGTGATTTAGTCTACAGTGGTGCCCCTAAATTCTCTCTTGCCAGACTGGACCCCCCCCCCCTTTTTCATTCTTTTTGTCATTTTGCTTTAGATTATCCCCCTCAAACTCACCAGTGCTCACCTTTCTCACTGTATCTCACTCTAAATTCTGGCTTGGCACCCTTCCCTCATCTCAAATCCTGTCTATCCTGTCCTCCTCCTTCCTCCTACCCTCTCCGCAATAAAATTTCCCATTCTCTCTCTATTCCTTCTAGAAAATCTACTCCTGGTCAATCTACTTTTTCTTACTGATTTCCTAAACTTTGGTGCTTCTTTTCCTTCCTCCCTACAGTCTCTTCTTTATGACTTTTGTTATCCTACCTGCAACTGTTTTTGACCCTTTCCTCTTCATACTCCCTTTGACTAGTTTTGCTCAATTCCTGATTTTCTACTATTTTGACATATACGAATGTGTTTTTCTGCATGCATTCAATTACTAAATTGTCTCTAATATTTAGGATTATGTTTCTCACAGTACTATATTATTGCATTTGACTTCTTATTTTTAGTAGTTTTATTGTTTACCTGCCCCCTTCCCTCCCCAAGACACATCTGGTAACAAGCTGTTATCAGCTCAGTATGTCATTCCTGGTTCAACTTTTAGACAAATAATCTTAATTTGTTGTACTTAACCCCTATTGACCACAGTCATGGCTTTGCCACTTGTAATGTCAGAGGTCAGGTACAACTCATGAAGATATGTCTGATATCTTCTACTAAGCCATCATATATCCAATATATGTGTGTGTGTGTGTAATAAATAATGGGTTAGGGTGGTATACAAGGATGTATACCCATCGAGGGGGCTAATTAGGGCTGTGGGTATACTTCCTTGCATACCACCCTTACCTGTTGTTTGTTTAATATAATACATTAGGGTGGTTATTGTTATGAAGAGCGCATTTGCGATCGCATTATGGTACAAGGTCGTCTCTTGCAGCAAGGAGGAATGGTTTGTGGTGAGTGCAGGTAGGAATTTGGGGGATTTCTGTGTTTGGGAGGATTTTGTGTGTCTTTTTTCCAGGTTCTTTTGCAGCTTGTTAATTGGTTCGGCTAGCTTCCTAATGCTGCATTAGTTGTATTATTAGTGGTGTCCCGTAATGTTTAATGTAGTGCAGGTGTATACTTTTTATAAGTGCAGGTATATACTTTTAAATGTTTGATTAGTGTAGGGTTACAGCTTTAATTAGTATAGGTATATAGCTGTAATTGTATAGTGCAGGTATATACTTTGAATTGATAGAGTGTTCACAGGCAGGGCTGCAGATAAGATTTTTTGGGATGAGTACTGTACTACTCATTCTGAAAGTGAGGTGGGTAAACCAAATTCAGATGCGTACAAATGTTTGTTCGGAGTGGAGTGAGGCGTGCATTTTTAAAAACAATGTAGTTTTTTTTAAATAAGAATTGATCAAGTGCCAGCAATGCTCCAGATAATGTTGGCAGGTAGGAGTAATTTACACGCCAGTTTTAAAATCTAGTCAGTAAAACAAAATTGGGATCCATATGAGTGCTCTACATCTGGAAAAAACTGCTCCTTTTGAAATGTTGGGTGGATATTGGTACTCATTAAAAACATTTTCTGAAGAGTATTTCCTAAAATGAGGTGAGTAAAGCAAGTCAGTACTCCCCTTATCTGGAGCTCTGATCATAGGTATACTTTTAACTGATAGAATAGTCACAGGAAACAAATGATGGCTTTTTCTATGATGAAAAGTTCCCATCCATGTATGATATATATGTCTTCTATTAAGCCAGCATACATACATTGTTTGTGTGTGTGTGTGTGTGTGTGTGTGTGTGTGTGTGTGTGTGTGTGTGTCTATTTGTATGTGCAGTATAAGGAACTGGAGGGGGCTGTAGGCAGAACAACACTTTAAAAAGGCTTCAGTCATTGTTGATGTCGTTTTGCAGACTAACCATTCTTTGTAGAGCTCCAGCTGGTACTTTTGGTAGTAGCAAGAGAACTAACACATTTTATTTCTTAATCAGCCCTTTAAAATGTTTGTTTGCTTAGTGTAAGCAATGTGCTGTTTCTATCCCAAGGGTCAGGGTTTGTAAGTGACTAAACATAGAATATTTGAAGGTGCAGACAGTTGTGGTCTCCTTTACATCGTCTGGTAACATGTTCCAGGTGGTAGGTGCAGCCACAGTAAAGGGTTCGTCCCCAATGGATTTGCATGCACTTGGTTGTGGCATTGCGAATTTGGCTAGTAGGTTTGACTATAGATTGCTTAATTTCATTGGGTGGGGACACCACATGCATTTATCTATCAAGGTAGGCCAGCGCAGGTCAGTCTCTTTCTGGTGAGAGGAGGCAGATGCTGCTCTATAGCTGGTAATGGTGTATGTTTGTTGTCACTTCCTAATACAGATCTGCATGGGCAATTAAAGGCCACAGAGATCTTGTTGGGGGATGTTGCTGGGACCATCCTGTCAATCTGGCTTCCATACTGTAGCGCTGGCGACAATGACTGTCTAAGGATGCTCTTTCTAAATGCTTGTTGCAGGCAGTTTCTTTTTGGTGGTGCCCCCCCCAAATGAAGCATTATTTTGTCTGGCAATAGTTCCCAGTAAGGGTTGAACCGCCTCCAGGCACCAGCAGGCCAGCGTAGAGAAGAATGTGTGGATTGTAGGCGTTTTGCAGCTTTCCTGCAAAGATCATAACTTTAGTTTTGGTGCTGTTTAGGACCAGGTTGTGCTTCATCAGCCAGGTTAGTATGGTGTCGAAGATGGTCTGTAAAATAGAGCCAAGGTTGTCCATTGACTTGGGATTTAGCATGTATGACTGTGTCATCGGCATTTGGGTGGATACTGGTGTTCTGACTTTTACAAAAGGAGTGAAGATTGTTTACAAATAAGCTGAAGGGCAGTGGTCCAAGGATTTATAAAACCAGTGGCAGAAAGGGAAGGAAAGCATTTGAGTATTCCTAGTTAATGTGACTCTTGATTTCTGTCTCCCAGTCTTTGAAACTAACATAGGAGCATGGAATTTGGTGGCACAAAAAGGCATCCATCCCAGTCAGGTAGCCCAAACCTCCCTGTTACTTGAGTAATGGCCCTAACGACCATCCATGCCCCTGCCTTACCCTCCTACACTTACATGCATGTCCCAGCCATATTTCAAGGGAAAGTGTTCCCTCAACCTTTCTTTTTCTGTTTGTCAGTGTAGTGTGTGGGCATGAACAGTGATTTTTCTCCTTGCATCCCCCTTATTTTATCCTAATTTAAATTTAAATGAAGTTGTTTCACTCTGTTCTGCTGTGGTGTTTATTCATTTATTTATTAAAGTCTAGGATTAACACCTGGAAGCTCATTACATAGGTACCACGCCAAAAGGAATGATAGACATGAGGCAAACAAAACAAGAAGAACTGACGTGTCCCATCGAATACTACAGACTACAAGAACAAAAAAACACAATATACAATAAAGAAACTGGCTAGTTAATATAATCATAGCAAGATAGAGTACAAAGATGTACTAGGACAAAAGCTGCAATATATGGCAACATGTTAAAAGTACTGCAGAAACTGTACTATTTAGGCATAGCAAGATGGTGTACCGAGAGGTTTAGCATATTCATGTTACTATTCATTCATTAGTGGTGTGAAAACCTCTTTGTCACCATTGCAAAGGACATGATCACCCTCATAAAAGGAAACATTGGAGCTGAGAATGTTTATTTCCACATCAAAGGGACTGGGAGGAAGCAAAACACTCCTAGCACATAGAAATTAATCAGTTGAATAACAAAACTTCACAAGTACCAGCATCCTTCGAGCTGCATTTTTCCAACTCTGACACTCTTTAAACAGGAAGCATTAGGGAACTTACCTTGCAAAGTTTGATGGCCAGCTCAAGACAAGAATACAGGGACTTCAGAAGAAATACAACTGAATGGACTGACAATAGCACTTCTGCTGACTTGTGCATGTATCCATTATCAACTCCCATGATGCCTTGTGTGAGTGGGGTCATAATCTTTGCAATGGCATCACACAGGTTTTCACACCAGGGCAGAACAGAGTGAAGCAACTTAATTTAAATTTAAATTAGGATGAAATTGGGGGGGGGCGGGTAAGAGAGGGAATCATTGTACATGGCTATAAACTGCGCATGTATACAGAAAATAGATGGAGATGGAGGGGACTTTCCTTTTATATCAACCCACTGTACTAGCACAGAGCAGTCTCTGGCATTTTGTTCCACCTGGCACCACTAGTTCTGTATAAAAAAAAAAAAGTACTTGCAGACATCCCTCCTGAAGCAACACCCAGCCAGCTTTAGTGGATTCCCTCTTGTACTAGTGTTTGTATTTAGGGAGCATAGATCTTCTTTGAGAAAATTTCCCTCAGTTGAGCCACCATTGGAATTGTGAGCCATCTGCATCAGGTCCACCTGGAAACATTTGCCAGCTGGGACTGCCGATATCCGTGCATGTTGGTGCTGCCTGTATAACGTGGCAGCCTCATGATTCCTTGGTTCTTTCTTCCGCCGTCAGCCACACATGGGATCACCAGAGAATCATTACAAAAACTTGCTGTTGCCTTTGCTGGCGTTTCATAATTTACTACATTTTTTTCTCACTTCACTGTGTAACTGTATAGCGCCATCGTAGGGCAAAGTTGTTATTCCATCTCTGTTGCTTTGGCAAGGTTAAAATTTACAAAGATGACGCTCAGACAAAGTATGTTTGCTGTCTAGGCCTCTCGCATGACATTAAGGCTTTTGATATTTGCCACGGCTTTAATCAGGCCAAGAGGAAACATTGCTGGAAGGCTTTAGAAGCCTTTCTGGAAGAAATGGTGGCTCATCTGTATGCTCTTTTACAGGAGGGGGGAAGGGGACGTAAATAGGAGTACATACAAGACAAATGGAAACAAGAGGTGGGATATACAGTACCTCCCAGATCTTGGGGAAAGAATAACGGAAGGGGTGCATAAAACTACTTAGTCAACTAGGCGCTGCTCTGCTCTTTCCGGCAAGTTTCATTTTCAAGCTGCTGTCTCTAAACTTCACTTTATTTTAATGCACAACTGCCTTATTTTTACTTAAATGCACATCTGCTCTGATACTCGGATATTATACTGCATAGCTGCTTAACTGTTCATATCTGTGATTTAAACAGTTGCTTTACCTAAATTCACATTTGCAGTGAAAATATTTGTAAAAGTTGTTATGCTGCTGTTAATTCCTGATTTTATTCGCTTTCTTTAACTAGATGCTGGCAGTAGTTAATCTCCATTCTGCCTAGCATCTGTGTTTAATTGTAACTACCCTGAAATTTGTAGAATTTTGTTATGCTATAGTTAATCCAGACTTGAGTTGCTTATAGTAATCTCAATGCTGGCAGTAGTTAACCTCCATTTTGCCTAAAGTCTGTGTTTAATTTGTCTCTAACCTGATGCTCTGAATCTCTTTTTCTCTTTTTTGTCCACTTGCTTCTACTTGTGAACTTGTCTCTTTTCTGTTAACTTGGCTCTTTTCTGTGAACTTTCTGCCTCTCCTAATTCCTGATCTCTGCTCTGCTTCCCCCACAGTGTTATTTGCTGCTTCTACTACCCACCGGTGCTCAGTGCTGACCCGCCCTGCCCCCAGACGCTTAATCCCCTATGAGCAATTATCTCTATCTCCAGAGGCATTGTTCCTAAACCTGTCTACTGATTAGTCTTCCTCTCCCTAGCGTCCCTTCCCCCTACTGTTTTGCCTGCCCATCCTCTGTCTCCCCCTGCCCCAAATTGTTCAGTATTTAACCCTCTACCTCTCTCCTCTCCTTTCACCCACAGATCCTCGGAGCCGGAGGTGTGGCACTCCTCTGACTGCTGCCGACTGCCTCAACCAAACCAGCCAGAATCAAAAAAAGATATGGTCCCGAAGGTGGCGCAGTCTTGAACTTTTGGCGCCTATCTGCTTTAAACTGCGATTGGCTGCACCACCTCCACTTCTTCTCTGGGACTGGCTTCCCGATAAGCCTGGACTGTGGTCCTAGCAAGGTGCTGCTCTGCTCTTTTGGACAAATTTCATTTTCAAGCTTCTTCCCCGCTGCCACTGTGCTGCGGCTCCCTACCCTTTTCCAGCTCTACTTGTATAGGGGCTGGAGTAGTGGTGCATGCATGGTATATCGTTCAGCCCACTCCTGCATCTGCACGTTATATGCAACATCCACTAGAGGGCTTAATAACTAATTGGTAATTAGGGCTTAATAACTAATTAGTACTACATCCTCCCTGTAGAGATTTACAGGGAGTGCCTACATTAACGCTACTGGACTTGACCATAACTATACTAAGTTGCCACAAAAAGGCTTGTCCCCTGCTGTCAAGTGAACCAAGACAGTGAGCTTAACCTTAGGATTTCTAGCTCCTCCGGAAAGCTCCTATTCTGGTTCCCCTTCCTAGCAACCGTGTTACTCGGCTTTCTCTCACTGACAAATCTGACTATCTCTG
This sequence comes from Neoceratodus forsteri, assembly GCA_016271365.2. Taxonomy (NCBI): domain Eukaryota; kingdom Metazoa; phylum Chordata; order Ceratodontiformes; family Ceratodontidae; genus Neoceratodus; species Neoceratodus forsteri. The sequence continues at coordinate 1,739,993,433 of CM028129.1, forward strand.
CCAGTCTTTCTCCTGCCCTTCCACTTTGGACCTCGATAATCAAGCAATATGCACCTTCCTCTGACCAAATCCTTACTCTTGCTATGCTCCTTCCTGGCTGGCCTCCAACATAATTTATATTATAAGTCCAGGCCATCTGCACTACTGCTCACCTTTACAACCTCTCTCTGTCACCTCCCCATCATGACCTACCTCTAACCTTATACGAGTCTACACAACACCTTAGAATTCTAGTCTTCACGCAGCGTGCCAAAACAATCATGCTTGTGCATCTGCCCCGGAACATACATAAGTCTCCGTTTTCACGCCCACCCACTATCTGATCCCAATTATGTCTACTCCTGCTATCTGACGACGTTGAATGAAACATCGGACCTATCAAGAAGGATAAGCTAATCCTCCTAACACCCTGGCCAACCTGGTCTGATATAAAAGGGCATAAGATAGCCCACATGAACATCCAAAGTGTCAGATGCAAAACAGCTGAATTTGAAAGTTGGACTTAACATTATAAGCCCAATCTTTGTTTAACGGAGTCCTGGCTAAAGCCATCCATGCAATCTCACAAAATTGTTCTCCCAGATTACTCCTCCTACCGCCGGGACTGACTCAGTAAGGGGGTACTAATTTATACTATGGCAGGGCTGGCATTCAACAAACTAGCCAACCTAAACATGAACCCTGACATTGATCACATATTCATCTCAATTATTGTATTTATTTATTCAGTTTCGGTAACCGGGTAAGCCCACTGGGCCCCGAGGGTCCCTTTTTCAGGGGCGAGCCAGAATTAGTTACATAAAGTAGGATATTCTCGTATATACAGTACATGTGTGAGCAGACATTTGATTACGTTCAGGATATATCACAACAGAGTATTAGACAGGGTAAGTTCATTCATTAGGTTACATACAATACATTCAATGCAGTTCACAGCGGAGTGTCAGGCAGTTCTGGAAGCCCTTTGTTCAGTCACACTATAGCTTGGTCTACATCCTAGGGTGGGCTGATGTAGAACATGAGCAGAGGGTAGCTAGCTTTCTGCTTGGTAATGGTGACGGGTTCTGCTGTTGTTTTGGGGATATGTGGAGACTAAGTTTTAAGTCATTATGTAGCTAGTAGCCTTGCTGTATTGCTATCAGGTGCAGGAGCAAGTACTCTTGTCTAGCAGGTACACGCATAGACCCTTGCGGAAGGTACTCGGGGAGGCAGTGCACTGAAGGTGATCAGGGAGCGTGTTCCACAGTACCGGAGTTGCATGGGCAAAGGATTTGCTACCGGCTGTGGTCCTTATCCTGGGTTCTTCCAGGAGGCGTTTTCCAGAGGTGCAGGGGTGTCTGCCTGTGCGTTTTGGGGCCAACAGGCCAGATAGACTCGTTGGATGCTGCTCATTGATGAGCTTGTATGCATTGCATTGTAGGGGGTATTGTTGCCGGAGACAAAAGGACGGCCAGTTCAGGGAGGCAAGTGCTATGCAGTGGTGTCACCTTGGGTGGGACATTGTGGCGAAGCAAGCGATTTTGTTATAAAGCGTTTGCAGCCTGGTTTGGTCCTGTTTAGCAACTCCCTCTATTACAGATGCGGCATAGGTCAGGGTTGGGAGGAGGATGCTGTTAGCGATCATGATCCTGGACTCCGGGATCAATTGGGAGTTCAGGCAGTATAGTAAGCCCGACTTTTGATGTATGGTTTTTGTTACCTGGTCAGCGTGGGACTTCAGAGTGAAACCTTGGTCCAGCGTCAGACCCGGGTATTTAAAGGTCTTCACTACCTCTATAGGGGTGCCTGATGAAGAGACCAGGGGGAGTAAGGGGCCTCTGTCTTGGCATAGAGTTCTCAGCCTGATCAGTAAGGGTTTTGTTTTTGTGGCATTTAGGACCAACCTGTTGTCTAGTAGCCATCTTTCTAGGGTTGAGAAATCAGCCTGAAGTTGGGGTCCCAGGTTGGACGGGCTAGTCAAGGATCTATAAATAACAGCATCATCAGCGTACTGGACCACTGAGCTACTTCAGGTCGTTGACAAACAAGGAGAACAGGAGGGGGCCCAGTATTGAGCTTTGTGTTGCCCCCTCCTTGAGAGGAAGCGCCTCTGAAGTTATCCCTCTCCATTTAACCTGTTGGGACTGGTTGGTCATGTAGCTATGGAACCAGGTTAGGGAGTGGGAATCCAGGCCTAGATCACTTAGTTTATGTAACAGGAGACTGTGGTCAACTAAATCAAAGGCCTTGGTCAGGTCTATGAAGAGTGCCCTAGTTGGGGTGCCATTGTCCAAGGCTGTGAGGACATAGGCTGAGAATCTGAGTGCTGTATCTGTCCCGTGCTTATGCCTGAATCTATGCTGGGTATCTGCCAGCAGCTGGTTCCCCTCCAAGTAGTCTCGGAGTTGGCAGTATACTAGTCTTTCCTGAATTTTGGATAGGATGCATAGGAGGGATATGGGCCTATAGTTGCCTATAGGCTCCCTAAGGCCTCCTTTGTGGATTGGTACCAAATAAGCCTGTTTCCATGTGCTCGGTATCATTCCCTCAGACAGGAACCTGTTGATGAGCCACGTAACAGGTAGTGTGATTGCTGGTGCAACTGCCTTGAGTAGCCTAGGGTCAAGGTCGTCTGGCCCAGCTGAGCCTTTAGCTCTAATGGACTTCAAGAGGGTAAGGACTTCTTTTGGTTACACGAGCCGCAAGTGGAAAAGTGGGCCTGGAGAATTCAGGGTCTCGGGGCTAGGCTGCACAGGGATTCTGGGGGGAGGCTAGCTTTGTATACCTCGAGGTTGGTGAAAAACTGTTGAAGGCAGCAGCAGCCTCCTGGCTATCGTTAAGGGTTTGGCCGTTGCAGTGTATCTGGATTTGGGCTGGTTTGCCACTGCCTTTTATCAAGGCATTGATGTGCGACCAGAAGGATCTAGGGTGTGCCAGGTTGACCTGTTGTGGGTTCCTGACATTCAACCGCTTCCTTTGCTGTGCACTTGCACAGGTTCCTTAATGTCCCGTAGACTACCAGGTCATCAGTTAGTGTCAACTGCTTGTGTTTTTTCCAGGCCTTGTCCCGATTAGTCATCATTGTTTTTAACTCTGGAGTAATCCTCTTGTAACAGTGACCTTTGGTTCGAAGTTTCTTTGGCGGGGCATGTAGGTTGGCAGCAGACATGAAGGTGTGTTGGAAAAGTTCTAATGCTTTGTCTAGGCTTGGGAGAAGCCGGACAGGGCTCCAGTCCATCCGGCTCAGGTGCTCCTGGAAGACTTCAGCAGAGAACTTGGAGAAGTTTCTAGCTGTTAGGAGTCTTGGAGGTACTCTGACCGCCCTGTTCTTCCAGACACAATATATAGGCGAGTGGTCACTCAAAGCATCTGCAAGGGTGTCAGCCACTTGTATGTTGGATAAGAGAAGAACCAAGATGGGAGTCGCAGATTAGAGAGGAGCTGAGGAGCTGTAGCCGTTAACAGCTATAGCCATTAAGGATATGGAAGCTCACCACAGCGCTGAATAAGGCATGCCATCTACTAACTGGTGCAGCGTATTATACTCGCACTTGTCACCTTTACGAACAAGCAAACTGGCTTCAACTCCAGGCTTGCATTGAATATCAAGCCTGCCTTCTGGCTAAGAAGGCAGATCTTGGTCTCCTACCACCAGGTTTCCTTCAGCTTTTCAGTCCCTTCCAGGGCACTCAGAGCACACAAAGTTCTGTGAGCCAAACTTTTACTGTCCCTCGCTGTCAAACCTCGCTCTGACAGCGCTCCATTGCAGTTGGAGCTGCTAATTTATTTAATTCCCTTCCTCCTGAGATTACAACGACTGCAACCTTCGGGCCATTTAAGCGGAAGCTGCATCAATTCCTAGTTTCCAGAGCATCTTGTGACAGCTATACCTAATCTCTGCTGACAGCTAAATGCACTGGGACCTCCCTCTTTTACCATTTGCTCCTGTATAGCCCTATGCTGCTGCTGCTGCGCTATTCCACTCACAGCACTTCCTCCCTTATCCCTTTCCCATTCCTGCCCTCTTTTCATCCTACCTCATCCCCCCCTTCCCTTATCCCTCCACTCCCACTTCCTTCCCTCTCTCCTCTGTTTCCTCACCTTGTTCTGTCCCTCTAGCCCCTGCCCCGTGGGTCTTTCCTGCTCAAGCTTCATTGTGGAATCTCTCTCCTTGCTGTTTTTTTGCTCCTTCCACCCCCCAATTCACCCCCTGTACTTTCTCTCCTTGTAAGCCCTTTCACCCCTCCTCAGACAAGGCCACTGGCTGCACTTGACACAATATTTATCTTGCCATATTGTTCTTTTGTTTATGTAATTACTTTCCTCATGTTGTACTACTTACTGAAACCATTGTAATTTGCTATTCTTGTGACTTATGTGGAACCTCTGTAAAAGAGCCCTTGGCTCAAACGTCTTTCCGATTTGTTAAATAAATAAAGCAAGCTACCACAGCAAGGCTGAATCTACAGCTAGAGAAATATAATGTTAGATGGTTGCCCCTTTTTCATATATTGAAGAAACGGAGAACATCCCCATTTTGGACCAGTATTTGACATGGTTGAGTGGAAACATATCAAATTGTATTTTACCGTAGTATGACAGAAAAGTCTATCTCATTTTCAAAAAAATGAATGAATACACAGCAGCCGGAGTTTTGAGTGTGACAGGCTCCAGTTAATGGTTATTTTTATAAGAGAAGGTTTTCTTGCTGTTACAAATGTTTCCCCTTCACTGGATCGCTTGATTAAATATCTCGACAAGATTACGATAGGCATTGTTATATGTAGAGGCCTCTTTGGCTGGGTTTATTTCTTACAGGTAGTGATGGATCTAGGGAAGTTACAAATGGGGAGCTTGGAACTTGCTTGTTTACAGGATACCAACAAGGTTCCTAAACAATGGTTTAGCATGATACCTATCATTCCTTTTAGAGGAAATAGATATTTGGTAATTTACAGATATTAATACGGACTTTATTATCATGCAGCTCTTGGGCTTCTACAAACAGCCATAAAAGCTTTTAAGTTAACTTCATTTTAAAACGTTTCTACTGATTCCCTCCACATGATGTATCTAATTGAAGTAGTATGTTATAATTTTAACCTGCTTGTATTAAGAGGAGTGGCGCCCTCATGTGGATATGTGTCATTATATATTTCCTTATATACTGCTTCTGGAGAACTAACTGTATGTATACGGTATAATAATAAACAGAAAGTATAAAAAAAAAATACACAACAGCCAGAGTATTATGTTTTATTTTTTATAGTTGCGTAGGTTATAGGAGTTGATTGAAACTGAAAAATGTCAATTATGGATTGGTGTGTACATTGCCAGTGGATGATGGATTTCCAGATATGGGGAATTACCTGCAAGAAAACAAAATAGATTACTTTAGGTTGCATATTTATGAAACACTCATTTATAATAGTAAATCTCATATATATATTATGGTAGCATGGTAGTGCTACCATAGTTAGGGTTGAGTAGCACTTTTAAGGTTAAAGGGTCAAATTTTGCACCATAAGAACTTTGCCACAAATTTGGTATGCACAATTGGGCATGGTAGATCTTGGGATCTGCCAAGTTTCGTACCGGTCGGATATACGGCTGCGGAGTTATTAAGCGACAACCAATTGCGCAATCACATTTTGCGATTTCTTTGCTCTTGCCTACAAATTATACGGTTTGTGACCGTCCGAAAACTTCAGGAAACATGCAGCCGGGTCCTCGATGTCCTTTCGAAGATTTTGTGAAAAAAGTATTGAACGGTTCAAAAGTTATTCAAAAAACAAGTTCCCATTATAAGTCAATGGGAAAAGTTAACAGAAAGTTCAACACTTTCGCAAATGCAGTTTTTACTTTCGCAAATGGCCCTTTAACTTTCGCAAATCTACCATTTTGTTTTCAGTTGGTGATCAGAAAAATGCTTGGCATTTTAAATTTGGGACCCTCTAGCAACACAATTCTTTTTGTGTTTACCTAGTCGGACCCTGAGGATGCTAGGCATGTCTTTATTTTGAGGTTAAACACCCTAGAAATATGTTTTCAAGTTTCAGGAAAAGTACTTTTGCAAGTAGTGTTACTGCAGATCGTAAATTTTTACAGCTTTCCTGAAGTGCGACACTACTTTTCCAGGCTATGGCAAAATGACAGCAATTCTTTGCCACCCTGCTGCAAAAGAATGGTTTGGTCTTTTGGACTGAAATTTGGAGGGAACGCAGCCAACATCTCACAGATGTGCCTTTCAATATTTTGGTGAAAAAATATTACAGGGCGGTATAGTGACAGCACTCCAAAGTTGACGCTTTTTCCCATTGGATGACATTACAGCGCCCATCGCGCCTTTTGGGGCTCGTATCTTGGAAACTGTGCGAGATACGGACTTTTCGTCGCAAAAATGCTTAGGCCCCTCATGGGGGCTAAGTATAAAACTAGCCAGGAAAGTCATAATTCATATGAAATTTACATTTTTTTCTACGTCGTGCGGTTCCTGAGATATAAGCTATTTAATATTCCAAGTCCTCATTTTCTGCTCCGAGGCCCATTGTTATGTATACATTCTTTGTTTTCACCGTGTTTTCCAGTGCATTTTGGGGGGAAAAGAAGGGTGTGCCCTTTCGTTACTGTGCCAGTTAGCGTTTCCAGTTGCATTTCCGTTACCGTTTGTGGCACCATTACCCTCTACGCCACCGTATGTGTTACGGTTTGCATTTTTGCTTGCATTTGCATTTCTGTGTCATTTGGCATTATTGTTGCTGTTACCATTACCAGTTTCATTTGCAATTATGGTACCATCCACGTGCGTTACGGTTTGCGTTTTCATACGCACTTGCATTTCTTTTTCGTTTCTGTTTCCTTTGGCGTTGTTTTTGCTGTTACTGTGTTACTATTGCATTTACAATTGCGATACCATGACCGTGCACATAACGGTTTGCCTTTCTGTACTCGCTTGCATTTGCATTTCTCTTTCCGTTATTGTTGCTGTTACAATTACCATTTGCGTTAACAATTGTGGTTCCGTGACCATGCACGTTACGGTTTGCATTTCCGTACACGCCTCCTTTTCCCGTTTCTGTTTCCTTTGGCATTATTCTTCATGTTAACTTTACCATTTGCATTTACTATTGCGGCACCATGGCATTCTTTTTGCTGTGACATTTAACATTTCCATTTAAAATACCGCTGCCATCACTGTTAGCGTTACCAGTTGTGTTTTCGTACACGCTTCAATGTCCGTTTGTGTCACTGTTCGCGTTGGCATCACTTTGCGCTTGCGTTTCTATTAACGTTTCCTTTACCATTTACGTTTCCGTTACCATGTGCGCCACTGTTGCCACTTCTGTTTGTGTTGCTGTTCCTGTTACTGTGTCACAAGACATCACTCGGGCCTCGCGCTCCCGCTGCTGCATTACTTTCACTATTTGTCGTCATCATTCTCAAAAAGAAGGGAAATTAGAGGCAAGAAACTCTGTTTAATGCATCAGTTACGGTTGTTCCACAGCGACAAAAGTGAGGAAATTCAGTGTTAGGGTTGAAAGCCCCTTGGACCCTCAGCCCACCTGCCCAACCGGTGTGAGTGCGGCGTTGGGGTCATTGGTCCTAACTCTAACCCCATTCTCTATACCTCTGCTTCTTTGCACATGTTATGGGTGAGAGTTAGGGCGGCGACTAACCGCACTAGCCGGTGGGGAGTGATAACTGGAGGGTATAAGGGGTTTTCAACTAACACCTCTCACTTTTAGTAAGCTCTAACTATGCATTAAACAAATTTTATATATATATATATATATATATATATATATATATATATATATATATATATATATTATAATTATAATTGGATGTGTTTTGCAATAATGTGGATTATCAACTTTTAGGTCATGTACTTTTTTGAAAATTATATGTTTTTGATTAAGAATGAATAAAATATACAAGTTAAAAAAAAATAAAAAATGAGTGTCCAGCATTCAACATTAGCTTCAACACGTTTTTATCCCCCAAATATATGCCTTTATCCTCCTGGTGGGGCGGGCAGCCCTCGTCAGCCTTATTCCCATCTGCTGCAGCCATCTCCAGCCTCCTCTGTAGTTGGGGCTGTATCACCCCTCCCCCCCCACTGCGGCAGGGCCAGGAAAGGAGGGCCACACATATCCAGAAGTGCCCTGGACTCAGACAGTGGAGCAGGCTGCAGCCCGACGGACAGGACTTAATGTAGCCCATCCTCCACTTTTTCCTCCATTTTTCTCCCTGATAGCCATGAACGTGCAGTGAGCACATTGTGCGAGCTCTGCCTCCACAGAGATGCCCCTAGGCCTCCCACATGGTGCGAGCCTCACACCCCACCAGCTGGATTTCTCCAGGTGGCAATCAAGCAGCGAACAGTAGGATCACCCTCCCCAAGGGAGGATAGCAGTTCCATGGATGCTTAATCCTCTCTTCCCTGTCCGTCCCCTGGCAACTCGAGTCCATTCCCAAACATGGGTTGCCGGCATGGCAGGAGGTAAGGCGCTCACAACACCTCAGTCCTCCGTGACACTGGGCCACCTCTTCAATGCTGGTTTTACCTGTTGTTTTACTGGCTCTACATGTTAATCCCACTGGTTGCCTAGATGGCCAGTGATGACAGAGAAAACTGCTGCAGATGTCGAAGGTTTCAGATAAGCCAAAGGACAAATCTGCTAAAGATGCCGAGAAGCACCGATCTGCAGGAAAACATAGATTCAGTCAGGGACTGCTTCTACCCATTCCCAGATCTCTTTTATATGGAGGCAAAGGCAAATCCGCTAAGACCCCGGCCATGCTTGCAACCTCTGGTTCGGCTGCCCCCCCCCCCATCTCTGAGACACTGAGGTCGTGGTTTGGCATTGGCTCTGCTCCCACTACTTTATTTATTTGAAAATTGGTAACCAGGAACAACACAGTGAGCCAAGACTCATTTCCAGGTGCAATCGGGGGGAAGGGTTGCAGGTGTAGACAGTGTACCAGTACAGTATTTTTTACATGAAGCAAAGAAAGTGCAAACAATTAGCAGCAAAATACATAACTCATACAAACATGGAACAGGATAAAGTGCAAAATATGTTGTACAAGCACAAGTTGAAAATTGTGATTGGCATAAAGCAATGTATAGTCAGTCAAAACAGGTGCAGGAAGTGGAATAAGGACTTTCAGCTGGTGCCTAAGGGACCCTACTGAGGAGAAATGCCGAATGGAATGAGGGAGCTGGTGCCAGAGAAGTGGCAAACGAAAGGGGAAGGCAGATTGTCCAATAAAAAAAAACGGGGTGAGGAGTGGAGAAGGTTCGCTGGTCTCTTGAGCGGAGGGAGCATGGTGCAGGAGGAATTGGAGAAAGGAGAGAAATTAGATAGGATGGCAGGGAGCCAAAGCAGTACCTGGAGAGGAAGAGAGTGTTGTGTAATTACTAACGTGAGGGGTATGGGGAGAATGGGAAGGGAGGAGTAGAGGGAACAATGGTGCGTGTGTGGAGGGGAGTTGGTCACAAAGCAACAGAATGCATTGCAGAGAGTGCCCAGCCTGACTAGGAAGAGGAGGGGCAGCACCATAGACCACATCAGCATAATCAAAGACCAGTAGCACCATTTTGGTGAGCAGCTCATGGCAGACAGGCAGGGATAGACTGTCTTTATTATGGCGCAAGGCACCGAGCTTAGGGTGGAGTTTTGCATGGACAGCATCTATGCAGGCAGAAAAGTAAAGCTTATTGTCAAGTCACATGCCAAGGTACTTGAAGGAAGGGACCACTTCAAGAGGGAAGCCATCCAACATAGAGAAGACCGGCGGTCTCGATAGTTTGGCCAGTTTTTGGCTGGTGCCAAAGGTCATTGACACTGTTTTTTTAATGTTGACCTTGAGATGGTTGAAATGAAACAAACAGTGTATTGTTGAAGTCATCTTGGAGTTGGTTTTCTACAGAAGCTGTAGAAGGACCACAGGTGAAGATGACTGTGTCATCTGCATACATGTGTATATCCGAGTAGACACAGGGAGAGGGAAGATCGTTCAAGAAAATGGAGAACAGGATGGGCCTCTGATAGAACCCTGAGGCACTCCAGCCTGAATGGGGAGGGGAGGTGATCACTCCCCTTCAACCTGAACCAGCTGCTCGTGGCCAGTTAGGTAGGACTGGAACCAGTCTGTACCGGGAGGTTGAGAGGCCAGCCAAACTCAACTTATCCGAGAGGAGTGAGTGGGACACCAAATCATATAGTAGCTCTTAGTTATGCCATTGGGTTTCAGACCATCGATGACACCGTCTTTGACTCCTGTTCTGGGGGTCGTTGATGCCCATGCTTTGCTGCTCTGTTTGCACGGTTCATGCCTAGGACCCTGCCATTGATCCTGGCTTTGGGTCCTGTGCCTTTGGCCCTTGTTGTTGGCTCTGTGCCTCTTCTAGCAATACCTCTGCCATTTAGATGGGCTCCTCTTGGTATCCTCTGCAACCTCCTCTCTTTGATGACAAGGAAGAGGAGGAGGAGGAGGAGGAGGAGTATAATTCTGCCTCAGCACATGAAGGAGGATTACGTGGGGAAACCTGCCCCTGTCTGAGGGCTTTGCCTCCAGCTCTACCCTCTTAAACAGCAGTCAGGATAGTGTGGTTTACACACCATGGTCTCCCTTTGAGGAGGCCACCTTTCAGACTGTCTTCCATTGTATTCAGAACACTCCTAGCTTTATAGTTGAGGAGGACGACTCCTCCAAAGGAACCTGTATGAGGTCCTGAATGTTCCTACAATACCTACAGTGACCATTCCTCCCATACGCCTTGCTTTGGAGGAAGATGCCACTATGGTTGCTTGGCACAGGCCTAGTGCTCTCCCTGAGGTGACTCATAAGGCTGACAAGCAGTGTCCAGCTCCAACCACCAAAACCTTTTATTCATCTCAGCCTGAAACTGATTAATTGGTCATTGTGGCAGCCATGACAGGTCTAGAGAACCTCATCATATGAGTTCCCTTCCTTCTGATGAAAAGAGCCCCAGAGGCTTGATATTATGGGCAATAGGACATATGCTTCAGCTTTCCTTTTCATATACATAGCTGTTAATCAGGCTAGCGTGATTAAATATCAGAATAGCCTGTGAAAGTACATCTTGGCAATTGGTCCACCGGTCCAGCAGACTGTCACTCATGGCCCTGATAGAGGGAAACCTCTTCTGTGGTCTGCCCATGATGCATCGGATGCTTCCGCCCATGCTGCTGCCTCTGGCACATTCCTCCGGCACTACTCCTAGCTTAGGGTGGCTGGCTTTGTCACTGACGTTCAACAGTTGGTGCTAAATGCCCCTTTTCATGATGAGAAACCTTTTGGCCACAATGTAGAAATGGCCCTGTGGGAATTGTATTCCTCCGAAAAGACTTTGCGCTTCCTCTGTGCTCTTACAACTTAGCCTCGTGGTAATGGTAGATTTTCCTTTCATAGGCCTTGCTCTTGTCCTGACCATGACTACTTTCATGCCCTCGTGTGTGGGTGCACAGGAGCGCACTGTACATGGGATAATAGGTGCAGTAACTCTGTGCACTGACTGGCTGAAATCACGTTAGTGATTTCTAATGCAATATAAACATTTTTATTTACTGTTGTTGTTCTCAACCATACTTTTATCTAATTGATCCTGCTGTCCACACACATTATGTAACTAGAACAGCACAGCGGCATCCCAGAATACTCCAGAGCTGACTTCAGTGGTAGGTCAGCTCGGGAGACTCGGTTATCTCAACTAAGTCATTCCCAAATTCACTGCTTGTATTATATGTGCATTACACAAGAACTGGATGTAACTAAGGTGATGACTTGCTGTTGCTTATTATCAGAGTTTAAAACTGTTCTGTCATTCAGAGTGAATTTGTACATAATCACTGCTGTGTACCTGTCGTGTCATTCCCTGATGGATGTTCTTCGACAAGTATTTACAGTACGATGCTGTGTTAACCAACACGTTTGTTAAAGTACTGTGAATTGCCCTTTTGTTTCTGGGCTCTTTAACTTACATACAACTGTTCGCTGATGACAATTACAATAATTCAAGATGGCACAAATAACTGCTGTGCTGGAGACTAAATTGTTATGAATTACTAGTGTAAAGCAGCAGTATTTGTTAGTTGGCAACAACTGTCAGTATATAGTTATTTTTAGTAAATAATTTCTGGCGAAATGTTCCTTTTTTTGCCATTCTGTTTAATTATTGATCTAAAAGTAGTTTGGAAGTTTTTAAAAGGTCCTGCTCTCTTGCCACACCCACCATGAAATCTTGGTGCTGTGCTGTTTATCATTAGAAACATCTGCTTGTACCATCCTAGTACTGCACTGTACAACTGTAGTATGTATAGCTAAAAAGCAACCTCAATGAAGAGCTCTCTTTAAATTGCTAGTAGTGGCCATGTTTTATTGACTCGAGTCATTAACTGCAAAACTAGTAGTAGAAGCTGTTTTAAACATATGAGAACATGGTGTCATCTCACATCCCCTCACTGTTTAAACTGAAGTATTTTGTTTATTTATTGATAGCTAAGATTACAAATACCTTTGAACCAGCGGTTCTGTTACAAAGGTTCTACGTCATTCAGACAAGGACAAACAAATAATACACGGGTAATAGTTAAGCAAGAACAGGTAAAAAGTACAATTGTTGCAACAAGAGAAAGCAGACTTGGATACAGGGAGGCGAGGGATAGCAGCCAATGAAGTGACTTTGTCAAATAGGAGCTAGATGAAGAGTAATTAGACTTGGTGTTCCAGAATGGGAGGGGAGAAATGGGAGTGCTGAGGGTCACTAGGGTTGAGGGAGCCGGGGTGAGGGAGGGAGGAAGGGCAGTGGGGGGAAGGTGTAGCAGGTATGGAGAAGGGAGCATAGGAGAATCAGGCAGTGGATTGGCAATCGGGGGTAGGACTGTATGATCTGTTTAAGGAACGCAGCATGGCGTGCCTGTTTAAAGAGAGCAATCACAGCTACTAAGTGCAGTGAGGTGCTGACGAAGTTTGGATTTAAAAGGGCCAAGCTTTGTCTCAGCGGAGATGTCGGGGTGGGGGTGGGGGGCCATTAAGCCATGTTGGTGCCTGAGAGCTGAATATGTGCTGGGCCTGAGAGATCTGGCAGAAAGGGATGAGGTAAGTCTTTTAAGATGCACTGCATGTGCACTGGGGGTTTTGTGCCGGTGTGAGTAGGTGCAAGGTGGTTGGGGGGGTTAGGTGTAGGTCTGTTTTTTTTAACGAGCAGACAGGTTTGGTAAGTGATCCAACCCTTTTAAGTGGAGTCAGTTCATCTGCTTGTAAAGTTCACATGTATGGGTACATTTGTCAGCACCAGATACAAGCCTACAGGTCTTGTTTAGCGCAGTTGCGATTCTTTTTAGGTGGTTTCTGTTGCAACTCCGTAGATCACTAATCTATAGTCCCTTATGGGTAGGATATAACTAGTTACAGCTAATCGTAGAGCTTCTGGGGTCAGGCAGTGTGTCAATGATGACAGAGGATTCTGATCCTGGTGTTTACTACCCTGGAAATTTGGTTAACATGAAGAGTGTAAGAAAGGGGGCAGTCAAATGTTATACCGAGGTATTTGAATTTGTGGACTTGTTTGAGAGGGTAGTTATGATTGCTCAGAATAGTTAGCTGTGCTGATTTAAACTTGTTTTGAGGGTTGGAGAAAAGCATCACCTTTGTTTTTTTTTTTTGTTTGTTTTTTTTTGTAATTAATGAGTAATTTGTGCTGAGCAAACCAGGTTTCAACAGACACGAAGTTGGCTTGTAGAGCCAGCCCAGTGGCGCTGGAGGTTGAGATGCTGGTCACTACACCTCACGCCACACTGACGACCCAGGTTCGGGAACGAGCCCGGGCTGCTGGGGGTCGGCAGGGGGAGAGAGAATTGAGCGTCTGGAGGACTGCTCTCTTCTCTCAGGGAGAGGGTGCCATGTCGTCCTGCCTGCTGATCGTCCTCTGGTGGTGGCTGAAGGGGGATACGGGTCAAGAGGCACGCTCCAATATAATCATGTCGGTGGTGGGGGGGGATGGGAGAAAACAGGAGCCTGGCAGGGCTCCATGATGGTCTGCTGCACCCGAGGGCTGACCTCGACTTCTGGATTGGGTTTCCAGGTAGGGGGCGCCACCTCCCTAGCCCAGCCACTGGGGGCAAGCCAAGAGGGAATCACTGGGGTCAGAGAGTATGGGAGTGGCGGAACCTGATAGAGAGTCCTCCTTCGGAGGGCCGAAGCCCCTGCCAGGACTCGGGAGAGAAAAAAATCTGAATGAAAAAAAAAAGTTGGCTTGTAGGTCTCTTGAGAGTGGAGTGGTCACAGTGGCTAGAGAAGAGGACAGCGTAATCCACATAGAGGACCATGTTGTTGTTACGCGCTATAAGAAGGTTATTGAGAAATAGTCTTAACAGTAGTGGTCCCAGGATAGACCCTTGGGGGACACCTGAGCGCACTGAGAGACTGCAGAAGAGGGTTTCACTAATTTTAACTTGTTGTGTTCTACCTTCTAGGTAACTCTGGAACCAACAGGTGACCTCTTTGGAGAGGCCGAGTGGAGGGGGGGGAGGGAGAGCAGCAGGAGGAAGTGGTTAGCGGTGTCAAAGGCCTTGGTAAGGGGTGTGTGTGTGTGTGTGTGTGTGTGTGTGATCGATCCTACTATGTGGCCTCAGTCAAGGGCCTTGTAAATGCTGTCTGTAAATTCTGGAAGGGCAGTAGTAGTGCTGTGTGCTTTCCTAAAGCCATGCTGCTGAGGACATTGAATGTTATACTTGGCTAGGTATTCGGACAATTGATCGTCTCTGATGCATTCAAGGGCTTTAGAAAGGGGGGAAGGATAGACATAGGGCGGTGGTTGGACTGCTGTGTCCTGTCACCACTTTTGTGTACAGGCATTACAGTTGCCGCTTTTCATTGTTGTGGGAACTGCCTACAGGTGACAGGTTTAGGATTTTAGTGAGGAGTAAAAGGACTACATCAATTGAGAGGTTTAGCAATTTAAGATCCAGGGAATCGCTGCTAAACCTGGAATTCCCAAGCACTTTTTTCAGCTATTTTTGGGATTCAGATAGTGTGACCCTTCGGAAGTAGAAAGGGGGGAGGTCTGTGGGGGGGGGGTGACTTTTTCAGCAGAGCCATTTATGTCAGGCTCATCAAAAAAGTCAGGGGAAGTACTCCACTGAGGTCAGTGAAGGTGGCGTTAAAGGTATCTGCTTTTTGTCTAGCGTCTTGTATAGTAGTCCCATTCACCTCGATCATTGTGGGGGACGTTTTACTGGGTTTCCTGGTGTTCTCCCAAGGTTCCTCTTCCTTTTCCAGGCCCTACCCATTAATCTTGTCCCAAAAGCTCTGACTGTTACCCGTGGAGTTAGTGAGCTCCCTCTTGAAGTGTTGTATCTTGGCTCTACGAATTGCACGGGAACAATAACTTATGGGCAGAAGTCCAGTCCGACTTGGATAGATGGGAAGAGCTCCTGTTGACTGACAAGCAGGATTGCAACCATCAAGATGAATATTCTCCCAAGGTTCCTCTTCCTTTTCCAGGCCCTACCCATTCACGTTCCAGAGAAATTCTGGTAAGGGATTCACAAACACATAGGAAAATTAATCTGGAAGAATGGAAGAGACAGAACCTCGGCTGGGGCTTTGTCCTACCCCAGAGAGAAAGGAGGCTTAGCCATGCCAAACTTAAAATTACATTATTTGACTGCATAATTGGCACCTGTAGTGATGTGGTTTAAACTGCGGGGAGACTCTGGAGGGAGGGAGGGAGATTGAAGCAGAACAGCTGAACAGTATCTCACTCTATAACCTTCCGCATGCAATCTTGACCCCAAGAGTATGAAAGGGCGTAGTGAACCCATGGACAAGACACACGTTAAGATTTATAGTCAGGGCAAGAAAGCTTACACATATGCTAAATGAAGTGGGTCCCTTGTCTGCTATTATTGGAGACCTTAGCTTCGAGCCCTCCGGAACTGACCCGGGGTTCACAGATGGAACCAGCTGACCCCTGACCAGGTATCATTCTCTGATCCACAACAAGGTAATAGTGCCCTTTAGTGACCTCCAGACAAAGTATGGCCTTCCTAGATCTGATTTCCATAGGTACCTACAGATCAGACACTGCTTACAAGCTAACCAGTTGGTCTCTAAAATAGAGACCTGACCCCACTAGAAGAATTTTTTTTTTAACTGGTCAGCAGTGCTCAAGGGTACAATTTCTGAGGCTTATAAAGCTCTCTTAGGATCAGACACTGAGGTGCTTGATAGCCTCTGAGAAAGGTGGGAAGAAGCAGAGTGTCTCATTACGTAGGAGAGCTGGAGGAAGACTTGGGAGTGGGGTTGGAGAGTAACAGCGTCCCCAGCCTGGCATGAATTCAAATGGAAATATATGACCTGTTTTTTTTTTTTTCATACCCCCACAATTACTAGGTACTTTGCGGTAGGGAACACTGCTTTATGCTGGAGGGGCTGCAGCCAGGTGGGGTCCCACTATCGTATATTCCAGGCATGCCTGATGTTAGAAGGCTTCTAGTCCAGTGTACTTGAAGAGCTGTCTGACATATGGGAAACTCCAATCCCACAAGACTTCAAACATCTGGTCCTAGGCATGGAAGTGCCAGGGGTTGGCAGAGCTAGGCAACAGGGGCTGCTGAGAATGATACGTCTGGTGGCCCAAAACGAGACTACAGCGAACTAGCTAATGTTCACTATCTCTTCATATGAATCCTTGGTTCGCAGGGTAAACAACATAGAATATATGGAACACCTGACAGCTAAACCAAGGTTATGAGAAGATAAACATAATGACTTATGGACTAGGTGGAGGACCCGGCAGGTTCTGGGGGAGCTAGGGGGAGTGAATCTACAGCTAAGTAGGGGAGACGTGTTACTTCCATAAGAAATAATTAGGTGAGACGGGTTTACTAGATTACAATCCCCTGATAAATAACACTATGCTAAGTAAACGGTCACAGTGTAACTCTGGAAAGCCAGTGCTATGTTATGTTTTATAAGGGTTCAATTTTATGGTTTACTGCTGCATATTTTAGGGCTAAATTTAAAATGACAGCAATATTTCCAGGGTGGCAAAGCATAACCTTAATTTAGTCTGTGTATAACTATTAGTAACATTACAACAAAAAAGTTGTGAATCAAAATGATCTGTCGTTTTCATGTAAATGAAAAAAATCTAATGAATGTATTGTTCGGATGAAGACACAGTAACTGTTTGTGGATTATGTCGCCTTCAATAAAATTAAGTTTAAAAAATATATATATATATATATATATGAGAAAATAAAAAATAAACTGATGATAAATCTAAGGATGCCAGAAATGCATTCAAACACCATGAAGTCTTGCTATATTATAACATTAGCAGTCAGCCACTGCAGCTGAACTGCCCCGGAGAGGAAGGAGTTAACTCCAGAGGATCTGGAGTTCTACAGCGCGAGGGCGCTGTGCCCAAAGCTCTATCTGGCAGTTTCAAATGAAACTGTCAGATTCTTTACTCCGCTTCACTGAACAGTCGCTCCGGAGATCAGCTCCTTCAGCTCGGTTCATTCTCGGTTCAAGCGAGTATTTTTCGGTTCATTTGAACCGGCAAAAGTCATTATTTTTACCGCAATTCGGTTTTAAAGCTCTATCTGGTAACCGTAAGTACTAAATTTTAAGTCTGTGTGGAAAATTAATTATCGGTTCGGTTTTGAACCGATCGCTTTGTTATTTCTACATTTTAAAAGTGTACAGTGGGTTTTAGAGTGCGGTTCCCGGTTCTTATCGGTTCTAAAAAAACAGAATTATAACGGTTTTTTCAAATACCCGTGACACGGTTAGGAACCGATAAGGGTGTCTTGCCTGGCACTGCCATCAAAAGGGCAGTTTTGGTTAGAGCTGGCATTATGTCTGAGAAACCCAAAAGAAAAAACGGCCCACTGGTTTCAACACTGTGATGTCTGTGGGGAGGCCTTTGCCAAGGCTGACCCACACACCACTTGTGTTTATTGTCTGGGGGCTGACCACCTCCTGTCAGACTGCCAGGTGTGTAAAAATTTCCCTGCAGCCACCCTGGAAAAGAGATTGGGCCGGCTCAGGGAACGAGAGGCCAAAAAGTCCGCTGACCCGGATGGCCAGCCTGGTCCAGTACCCACTGGACCAGAGGGAGTGCCCTCTGACCAGGGCGAGACTTCCTCGGGCCAAAGGAAGGCTGGTTCAGAGGAACCAGTCCCGAGTAAAAAGAGGAGGAGGAATTTGATCAATATATGTGTGGCTGGGGGGGTCTGGACGTGCCCATTGAACCGGACATTTCTCCAGACAGACCTTTAGAATCTTCTCCTATTCTGTCTGAGTCCCCTTCTTTCTTTATTTTTTACAAAAAGGTTGCAGAAACCCTCCAGCTTCCTTTAGAGGAGGCTGTGGATGAGCAAGAGGAGCCTGATTATGTGGAAATGATGGATATTCCAGAGTCTAGGAGGTTGTCTATTCCTTTGCATAAGTCATTTAGGAAGCAAACAACAAAGATTTTAAAAAATCCTCATTCTGTCCCTCCTGTAGATAAAAAGATGGACAGAAGGTATACTTTGTCAGGCTCGGATACAGACTTCCTTACTGAACAGTGTAGTCATGTAGGTGTGGTACAAGCTGCAGCCTGTGACAAGGCTAATATTCCTCTGGCCTCACATCCTCCTGATAAGGATTCCAGGAAGATTGATGCCATGGCGAAGAAACAGTATATGGCAGCTTCTTTGGGACTCAGGCAGGCAAATTATATGGCTTATGTGGCTAGATATCAGAAATCTAGGTGGGACACAGTATTGCAGTTAGCCAAGCAGGCCCATGGCCAGCTGGCTAGTGAGTTGGAACAGGTGGCTGCTGATGGCATTGAAGCCTCTAAAGTTCAATTTCATACTGCTGTTGATGTTAATGATGTTTCCTCTAGGGTCATGGCCACTTCTGTAGCTTTCGTAGGTTGGCATGGCTCAGATGCACTAATCTGTCCCAAGATACCCAGTCAAAGGCTATGGATTTTCCTGTAGTGGGAAATTCTCTGTTTGGGGAGCAAACAGAAAACTATATGAAAAGATGGATGAATACAGAACTACCTACAAAAGTGCCCAGGCTAAGGAGAAGCATGCCATGCCACAAGGCATGCTCCCAGAGTGAGGGCAGGCCTTTTCCAGACCTTTTACCAATTTCAAGCCTCCTCTGCTGTCTCGCAGAGGGGTTTCTTCAGAGGCAGGGTAGGCGAGGCACAAGCAGACCGGCCCTCCCCTCAGCCTAAGGCTGCTGCTTGAGCAGGCACCCTGATGGGGTGCCCAGGGCCGATTCTCCTGTACCAGTGGGGGGCAGGTTGGCCTATTTCAGCCGGAACTGGCTGTCCCTAACTACGGACAGATGGGTTCTGGAGGTAATAGGCCAGGGTCTGGTTCTCAGCTTCAAACACTTTCCAAAGATGAGAGTCAGACATTTTCCACCTGCAAATCCTTCAGAAGCCCTTGCTTTGGAAGCAGAGGTTTCTTCTCTTCTGGACTGCAAAGCAGTGGAAAGGGTTCCTCCTTGCCATCAGGGCAAGGGGCTTTATTCAAGATACTTTCTTACCCCAAAAAAGACAGGAGAATGGAGGCCCATTCTAGATTTAAGGTACCTGAACAAGCATCTTTTGAAACCAAAGTTCAAAATGTTGACTCTGGCAATGATATTGCCTTCCCTAAGGCCAGGGGACTGGCTAGCTTCCCTGGACCTCAAGGATGCCTATTTTCATGTTCTGATCAGGCCTTCTCACGAAAGTACCTCAGGTTAAGACTGCCCTCAGGCCACTACCAGTTCAGGGCAATGCCCTTGACTGACCTCTGCGCCAAAGGGTATTCACAAAATGTCTACCGCTGTAGTAGTGGCTTGCTTAAGAAGGCAAGGGTTGCTTGTCTTCCTACCTGGACGACTGGCTCATTGTGGGTCAGTCTCCAGGTCAGGTGAAAACCCATTTGCAAGTCACCCAGCAGCTTCTCACTTCCCTGGGATTCCTGCTAAACTTACCAAAGTCAGTTCTGGAACCGGTTCAGGTCCTAACTTTCATGGAGCAGAATTGAACACAAGGTTAGCCAGAGCTTTTCTTCCCTCGGAAAGGGTGGACAGACTCATCGCCTGGCATCCTCCTTTACCCTGCGGTCTCTCGACCAGCAAGGCATTTTCTGCAGCTCCTTGGGCACATGGCTGCTTCCACAGCTGTCGTGCAGGGAGCAAGATTCCAGATGAGGGACATTCAGTTCCATTTGAGGGCCTATTGGTCTCAAAGGAAGGACCCCTACCAAGTTGGTTCCAGTTACTCAAACTCTGATCCTAGCCCTCCACTGGTGGCAGGTCCAGAGCAATTTAAGACAGGGGGTTCCCTTCATTCCCATTTCTCACTCCCTCACCCTCACCACGGATGCCTCCCTGTTAGGGTGGGGGGCTCACCTGGGCGATCTTGCCACCCAGGGGTGTGGTCTCCTCAGGAATCTCTGCTCCACATCAATCTGTTGGAACTCAGAGCTGTCTTTTTAGCTCTTCGGGTGTTTTCAGATTCTGTCCAGAACAAAGTGGTTCAAGTCAGGACAGACAATACCACCACAATGTGGTACATCAACAAGCAAGGGGGCACTCGGTCTTCAGCCTTGTGCACCGAAGCAATGAAGTTGTGGTCTCTGGCCTACTCCCTGAACACCCTCCCTGATAGCGGTTCACCTCCCAGGGAAGGACAATGTCCTGGCGGACGCCCTCAGCAGAATTTCTCAGGGCCATCACGAATGGGCTCTGAATCCACAAGTGCTGGGGTCCGTCTTTGCCAGATGGGGCACTCCTCAGATAGATCTTTTCGCAGCCCCAGACAACCATCAACTTCCTCTTTTCTGTTGCAGGCCTCCAGTACTGGGCTCAGTCCCTCTGGCTTTTCTGTTGGACTGGAAAGGGAAGTTCTGTATGCCTTTCCTCCTTCTCTTCTTTTCAGGGGTACTAGTAAAAATCAGATCTCAACCTTGCAGAGTGATTCTGATTGCCCCAGATTGGGCCAGACAGCCCTGGTACCCTCTGCTTCTGTCCTTGGCAGTCCACCCTGCCCTGAGCCTACCCAGAGTCCACGACTTACTGGCCTGTGCACAGGGAGGTGTGGTATCGGACCTCAAATCCCTCCACCTCAAGGCTTGGCTCTTGAGGAGCTAGAATTTGCTGACTTACACCTTTTCTCAAGGTGTCATGGATATTTTAAAGGCTTCTAGGAAGCCTTCCACTAGGGCCACTTATAATTCTAAGTGGAAGAGGTTTTCCATCTGGTGCTCTGAGAGGCAGATTATCCCAGAATCTGCTGATCTTCCCATTCTTCTGGAATATTTGGTCCATCTGAATTCCCTAGGCCTTAGACCAGCTACCCTGAAGGTTCATCTGGCAGCTGTCTCTGCTTTTGTGTCAGCAGGGGAAGCCTGCCTCCCTTTCTTCTCACCCTGTGTTCTCAGGGTTACTTCATACTAACCCTCCTTTTCGGGAACCAGCTCCTGCCTGGGACCTGAATATTTGCATTGCTCAGTTAATGCAAACCCCCCTTTGAGCCTCTGTCTTCAGCAGAGCTCAAGTATTTAACTTGGAAAACCGTTTTCCTAGTAGCTATCACCTCTGCCAGACGCATAAGTGAGTTACAGGCCCTGTCAGTGAAAGAAGATTTTATCTCTTTCCACAGAGATAAGGTAGTCCTTAGGACTAATAGAAAGTTTTTGCCTAAGGTGGTTTCTGATTTCCACCTGAATCAATCTATCTCTCTCCCAGTATTTTTCACTGAGCATTCTTCCTCAGGTGAGAGGAGACTGCACAGCTTGGATGTCAAAAGAGCCTTAAGCTACTATTTAGAGCGCACCAGAGGTCATAGGTTCGAATCCCTCCAACTGTTTCTTACCTATGGCGAGGTTGGCAAGGAAAACCTGCCACTAAGAGAACAATTGCAAGGTGGATTGTTTCTTGTATCAATTCTGTTATCAGAAACTGGGTAGAGTACCCCCTCAGGATTGAGGCCCACTCCACAGGGGTACAGCTGCGTCTCTAGCGGCTGCTAGGGACATTCCCATTCTGGAGATTTGTCAAGCTGCTACCTGGAAGACAGTTCACACCTTTACTAGCATTATTTCCTGGATGTCCAGTCCAGGAGAGATGCTCGGTTTGGCACAGCTGTGCTTCAGAGCCTATTTCTAAAGTAGGTTCTGACCTCCTCTCCATGGAGGTACTGCTGTGTGTAATCTGCTAATGTTATAATATAGCAAGACTTCATGGTGTTTGAAGAAAAAATTACTCACCTTAGTAATTGCTTTTCTTCTCATGGAGTCTTGCTATATTATAACCACCCTCCCTCCTGCCCCTCTCAGAACCTCTACTTGGGTAGGGGTGGCGAATTGGTGCAAGCACTGTGTCATGCCATTGTAGTTATCCCTTTACCCTCTTTCCTTTGGGTTAGGGATCTGGTTGCTTTCATTTAGGTTATTTATATTGCCCCCTTCCTGGACTTGAGTCTTGGGGGGAAGGGGGGGTTCATAATGTGCTTGTCAAGGGTGGTAAAACGAACCATAATACCATCAATTTTTGTTATTATGGTTCTGGGTGTTTCTTTGTTGTTTATATTGTTGTTACTACTACTAGTAGATAGCCATGGGCTAGTGTAGTTTTTTCCACACAGACTTTCTGTTCTTTGATGTTAGCTTCGTAAAGATCTGACAGTTTCATTTGAAACTGCCAGATAGAGCTTTGGGCACAGCGCCCTCGCGCTGTAGAACTCCAGATCCTCTGGAGTTAACTCCTTCCTCTCCGGGGCAGTTCAGCTGCAGTGTCTGACTGCTAATGTTATAATATAGCAAGACTCCATGAGAAGAAAAGCAATTACTAAGGTGAGTAATTTTTTCTTATTGCTAAAAACACCTATTTGATCAGGGTTCCACATTGCCTGGAAATATAGAAACATAAACTTTGACGGCAGATAAGGACCGCTTGGCCCACCCAGTCTGCCCATTTTCCTACATATTGGATAAGCTGCAGAGTCTAGTTAACCAACAGCCTACTTCCTCCTGCCCCCCACTATAATTGCCTTATGGCTGTCCCATGCATTCTTGAATTCCCCCACTGTTTTTGACCCCACAGCCTCCTCAGGAAGGCGGTTCCTTGTGTCCACCACTCTCTCTGTGAAAAAAATATTTCCTCACGTTGCCCCTGAGCCATCCCCCTTCTATCTTTAAATTGTGCCCCCTTGTTCTTACACATCTCTTTTTCTGAAAGATGCTTCCCTCTTGGACTTTGATTTCCTTGAGGTGCTTGGAAGTTTCTAACTTGTCCCCCCCCCCCTTCCTCAAGGGTATACATATTAAGATCCCTTAGTCTTTCTTCACATGGCTTCTGTTGCAGACCCTGCTCTAGTTTAGTTGCCCTCCTCTGGACCACCTCCATCCTGTCTATGTCTTTGCGGAGATGGGGTCTCAAGAACTGCATGCAGTACTCCAGATGGTGTCTCACCAATTGTTTGTACAGAGCGATAACAACTTCCTGTTTTCTACTGGTGATGCCTCTCCCTATGCATCCCAGTATCCCCCCAGCTCTCCTTACTGCCTTCTCACATTGCTTGCCTACCTTAGGTACGTCTGATATGACTGCCCCAGGTCCCTTTCCATTTTGTTGTTGTTAGTACCGCCTCCCCAATTGTATAGGGCAGTGGTTGTGGTGATTGGTGCCAAAGGTGCATTATTGGGTCTTCTGTATGCAGTGTACATGTGCATTAGGTGGATTTTAAGTAAGGTATAAGCACCCTTATCCAGATAGGGGTAACAATAAAAGATGGTGGTTAAAGAACATTTTGGATGATTTTACAGAGGTCAAAATTAGTATCAGGCCAAATGCTGATTTTATGTCAGGCTAGCAAATGTTCTTTCAGCTAGCCTTGCTGGCTTGTTTTGAGGAGGCAACATTTCAATGAGCATACCAGTTGAACCAGTGGAAAACTCTGAGGGGCCTATGTATTTTCCCAGTCACTAACCCCGCTGGTCAGTGGATGCAAAACTTAATTTTGACCCCTGCTTCATTAAGAACAAAAAAATAGGATTATGGCCAAAAACACGGGATAGTGGTAAAACAACATAGTGAGGTGACCCACCTCTAAAATAATGACTGGGGAACATTAATGAAATTCTTGGCGAACTAACAAATATTACTTATCAAGTTTTTTCCCCTAATTTGCAAGCTATGATACTATAGACTAAAGGTTCTAGATTTTCTGAAACCCATACTTGAAAATCTTAATCACAGCAGCAGTGGTCTGGGGATGTACCATTTTCTTCTATAAGTTTATGGGTCCATATGGAGGGCCTCTTATGGATATAATAGTATTCCCTCATGCGTTCTTAGGACCAGAGGACTGTGAACCGAAGGTGAGCAGTTCTGTGGTCCTAAGGACGCAAGAGATGACACTCTTGGATGCATTACAGGCCCACCAAACGAACCCATAGACTTATTGTAGATCGCTAGCTATATTAAACTAGTTCTGGTCAGATCCACCACGGCTGCATAATGAGTGAGGTTGTGTGAAACGGTTAAGGAGACATGGAGAAACAACACAATGATTTTTAACTAGTAAGATTTATTTAATTTTGCATTCTAAGGAAGGCAGGCACACTATTAGGAAAATATATGGAGGTGTAGATTTCAATGGAAGGAACGGTAAGCAATATAAGTTTGACAGGTAGAATAGGTGGCAGTACATGAAAAAATAATGGCTGGTATATGTTCAGTCTTGGGATTATTTACACAGTTTTATAGAGAAAAACCGGGGGTTTGTCCATGTGGTGATGTAAGTTATATTTAAGTAATGTGTTGATGTCGGGCAGTCAGGTGTAATGATGGACTTCATTAGGAGAGAAAATGTGATAGTAACTTTTATAAGGGGTCGCTGTTGATAAGGTTAAGGTAGTTATGTCTGTGATAATGGGAATATCAGGACAGTATGAGGTCTATACAGGAGTAGAGTACAAATATGCACTGTGTCATAAGTATGTGTTCAGAGTGCATGCAAATGCGATAAGCAGGTTTATTTTATATATACAGTAGGTAAAAATTGGGATAGATGCAATTGATAAAAATATAGATAATTACATAGATAGACATACAGATAGACAGACAGAGGGAGAAGTTAAAGTCATGACAGTCTTTGGAGAGTCAACTGCCCCTAGAGTCAGTCATGCTCACTAATTTGGGTTGAAAAACCTTTCAAGCAGCACTATTTTGCTGTCAGTAATCACCTATGGGTTTAAGAATGTATTGGAATGTCTTAAAACAGTTATAGTACAGGAAAAACAATGAAAGCAATTGTGTTATAGTTTAGCACTGAAACATACATGTAACATACATGTTGCCACCTTGCTCCAATGAGCACTGTCCCCCAAGCAGAGTACCAGTCTTAAAGAGCATCTGACGCCTTCAGGATAAGTGAAAGAAAACATAATATTTAGACACAGTTCAGTTTATATTTCTCATTAGTTCTGTATTTTTTCCCCCACTATTTTTTACTGAGGCTGTTTGCATGAAAAGAGGACCGCTGCTCCTGAAGTGTTCATGTATTCCCGGTGCTTTCTCCCTACTTGAGGTCATAATGCATGGCTTGTGACATCACAGTTACTCCCATGACAGCAGACTGTGATATCGCAACATAGCATTATTACTTGAAGTAGGGAGTAAGCTATAGAGACAGATGAACTCTATCAGATAAAGATCATATATTCATCCAAATTTCCTCTGTAATAAAAGATAGGCAGGAGAAATCTACAGAATATATTTAAAATGTAAACTGAGTTGTACCAAGTTATTAGTTTTTTCAAAGTTTTCACTGTGGCATCAGCAGCTCTGATTATAAAGAGGAGAGCTAAAAAAAATGTGTCTCAAAGTAAGTGCAGAATAATTTTTCTTAAATCTGTTTCAAGATGTTACGCCTTTCCTCTTTTTTTTTTTTTTTTAATTTAATGATAAAAAGAAGTAGCACCTTTCTTCTGACCGGACTAATGTAAATGACGACAGTCAGTGGTTTGGGGTATGCTAAGTGTACCCAGGAGCAAGGTGTGCTCCTTTGCTGGCTAGAGAGTAGGCTGTTTAAAAAAAAAAAAAAAAAAAAAACAAACAAACACAGATCAGTCATTCTACCAACAAGACATGCAGAGGTACAACAATTGGAGCGCAGTTGTTTGGGATTGCAGCTTCCATTTTTGAAACAGAAAAAATTACATGTTGATCTTGTCTCCTGTTCTAGCCTGAAAAGAACATATTTTAAATGCCTGTTTTAAGTGTGTATAATGGACTGTTTTGCCATTTAGGAGCCAAAGAATGAATGTGTCACAGGTGACATTATGGTTACCTAGCAATTGTATGCCAAAGCAATGTAGGCATGTAATTAAGAACTGGATCAATGGAAGGCCATTGCCAGGTTATTATACACACTTGCAGAACTTAAATTATAGCTAACAAATTGCTGCAAAGTATAAAACATCAGTTGGGAATTTTAACAGCTGGACGCTTGGCTGGTGTCTTAAATATGTAAGAATTCTACATGGATGTTATTTTTTCTAGCTGCTCTTTATCATCTTGTATTGAGACACTTATATTTTTAATAAAGAGCTGTCTTGGCAGTAGTATCCCAAGATGTGCCAACGGTAATCACTGAACCCACGTAAATGGAAAATGAAGGTCTGCTTACTCCATTGAAATGAGATGTGTGCTGTCCCATTGTGTGTCATAGCAGCATTTCTAATTTTGAACTTGGCACCACCACAACAGGGAGTTCTCTATTTCTTCAACTACAAAAAAAAAAAAAAAACACTTTATCATCAAAGTCCATATTTACCAAGTACTGTGCCCATGATTAAAGTAATTTGAACCCCTCCCCAAAAAATGTGCCCTGACATGAAACTGCATGTTTAACTGCAAAGACAATTAAATAATGTATTTCTAAATGCATTACTAACACCAATGCTTCATGATTAAAATAATTTGAACCACCTCCCCCAAAAATGTGCCCTGACAAACTGCACTCTGTGAAGATTGCCTGGGACAAGATGCAGTAAAAAAAAAGAAACCTGAATAGCAGTTTTCAGGGAGTAAATGTTAACATCCTGTTTCAAGTGTTCCTAATAAAATCAAATAAAAAAATACAGTTGAGATTTTTTTTGATGTCAGCTCTGATCAGAATAGCTTTTAAAATCACCAGTTGTTTTCTTGTTCAGTGTTTTCGAATACATACTTCTCAAACTTAAAAGAAAAAACACACTTTATCAGAGTTGTGTTTACCAAGTACTGTGCCCATGATTAAAATAATTTGACCCCCCAAAAAAATGTGCCTTGACATGAAACTGCGTGTTTAACTGTAAAGACATACAGGGCTAACATATTCAGTTTGCAAATAGTAAATCTAATTCCCATCCCATCCCCTACCCTCCGCACCAGGGCCAAGCTATACGTCTGGAGTCATGCCATATAGTTCTTGTGTTTAATACAATCCTACTCATTTTAGGTCTGTAATTAGAATACTTGTGGAGCACATCGAAAGAGTTTTACGTTACCCATTTATGGTGTGACTTACCGTGAAAAAAAATACTGTGGACTCTTTGCAAAGCAGCAGACTTTTCAATCCAGTGCCTACAGAGTTTGGAAATGTGGTTTAAAGGTTTGTCATGTAAAACTCTGACCCCACCATCTCCCTTCCCCTTTTTACCCAAGACCAAGCTTACAGGTATGGGGTAATACATCAGGTATGGTACCTCATACAGGGCAACATATTCATTTTGTAAATTGCAACCCTAATCCCCACCCCGTCCCTTACCATCCTAATCAAAGGCCAAGTTACAGATCTTGTGTGTAATACACATCCTACTCATTTTAGGACTGTAATCAGAATACTTGTAGAGCACACTGGAGTTTGTATCCGTTCATGGTGTGGCTTACTTTGCATACATTACTGTGGACTGTGTGCAAAGCAGCAGAATGTTACAGATTTGTAAGTACAGTACTATATAGATTGCATTGTTGTAACTTTCTTTAGGATGCATACTTGGACTACTCAAGGCATGTTGCATGTCTGGTACTTGTTTACTGCTTTATGCAGTGTCTTGTTGAAGCTGCATAAAAGTTACAAGTGGATGGTATGTATCATACTAGGCAATCTGTGAAATAAAAAGTTACTATTAAATGTGTGTGGGTTCACAAGGCCATACACAGTCAAAACAGTCAGCATACAGTTGTGTGGTAACTGTGCAACTTAGCATTGGTCAGAAAGAGGCTCACAAGTACCGGTACAGCCTTGTATCACAGAGCTGAGTTGTAGCTTGACCTTGGGTCATGAGGGTAGGAGATGGAGTGGGAATTAGGGTTTCTGTTCACAGAGTTTGAGTATACACCATTGATGCATGACTCCATACCTGTAACTTGATCTTGGGTAAAAAGGGGAGGGGAAGGAGAGGGGGTTAGAGTTAGACTACCCTACTAGCACATTTTCAAACATTTTTTATTATTTGTTTGTTTTTGTTAACCAGGTAAGCACACTAGACAACGAGTGCCTATTTTCAGGTGTGACCCGGGAGGTTACAGTACAGAGAAACATGGTACATATACAGGGTAGCATACAGGCCCGCAACTACAAGTGGGCCAAGTGGAATACAATACACAGGACGTTGAATAGACAAGGAACAATCTCCCCCACACACAGGTGGGGCCAGAGTAAACAGCATGTAGACACTAGTACATGGTCAGAGCAACAGACAAGAATACAACTACAGGCTCATTAAGAAATAAGTTCACATTGTGGCAGAGGTGAGGAGAACAACAAGTACAGGGGGCTAGAAGGAGGGGAGGGGCTGAATCCGCTGACACCCCAAGCGGCGGTTGGGAAAACGGGCAGGGAGTGGCAAGATTTCTCAGTGGGCAGCATTGAGCTAGAGGGAGAGGAACCCAACCTGGAGGACCACCACGGCAAGGCAAGCATGAGCTGCAGGGGAGTACTGCCCAATCCAGTGACAGGCCCCAGTGGGCAGGTCTGGGGATAGCGAAGGGACCTTCGGGACCCCCAAGTGAGGGAGCTAGAAGGGGAGGGGATCCCAGACAGCGTGGAGGAGGGGAAGGTGCTGACCAGAGGGGACGGTGGGGGCCAGGAACTACTTGAGGGTGGGGAATAGGCGTTGAGAGCATTGGGTTGAAAACCAAAATAGCACGTTTCCAAATTTTGAGGGTTTGAGTTTTGTGCATTAGCAAACCTAACCTGCATTAACACAGTTTTTGCAATGAATATACTTAATGACAACTGAGGTTTGCACACAGCTGTGTGTTTTCTTTTCCTTTTTGTCAAGTTGGTGGTTCTGGGTTGCATCCTTGCTTACCAAATCGATGAATGGTTGGTTATAATCTTCTCATTCCCTGTTTGGTAACAGTTGTAAAGCCAAGGTGCAAAAATATTTTTTCTGTCACCAAGGCATGTTTTTTTCCAGCAAAGTCTCTTGCTGCTTTTCCTACCAGTGTTTCCCTGTGTTGTGAGCCTGGATTGATTGGATTGCATACATTTGCACTCCAACATCTAAATGTCTCATATCTGTAAGAGAAGGCACCTGACTGCGTTGTGCCAAGCACCAAGGCAAATTGTCCTGGGTGCCCTTAGACTACTGCTGTGCTCTTCAAATGCAGGATACCCTATTTGACAGCATTTAGAGGATAGCTACGTGGAGTTACTGCCTTATTTTTTTTCTTCCTTGCTTTGGACTTTTTACATGATGGACCTGGCTCAGGACTTCCTATATGTTTATGTACGACCTACCTGCCTTTGAGGAGACAGTGTCCTGGGGAAGGAAGCACTTCCGTTCTGTTAGGTTGTTCGTCATTTATATTGTTTTTTCCTTTTTCTGTCTTTTTATCTCACTGCAAGCACAATGCTAGTTCATTCCACTCACCCTGCTAACAGAGCTGATTTAGATGGGGCATAGACAATGGCTACTTGCTCTGGCATGTGGCATCACACTTGCACTGATGACGACACCATTGTGTATGCCCTAGCAAAAAGTTTGCTCCTCTGGTGTCCTAGTGCCTCTGGCCCTAAGACCAAAGAGTATGGCTCTATGGAGAAGATATTCTCGAAGATATGGAGTTACAGTAGGTCACTTTTTTTTTCCAGTCATTTATGTTCAAGTCTGAATCTGTAATAATGTTAGCTTCTAGAAAGCTTCGTAGCAGTTGTGCAAAGCATTCAGCAAACATTAAAACATTGTATGAATAAGCAGTCTTTTTAGTAAATCGGAGCTCATTGGACATTTGATATTTGTCTGAGACTATTGCTCTTGAAAGCAGAGGATCCAACAGTGCACCATTATGTCCATATACTCCATTTTGATGCCATTCCAGGACATTTTCATATAAATAAGCTGTTTTCCTGGAGTAGAAACTTTTTAGTAGAACCCCAGCAAATCCACAAGAGTGTCTTTTCTAAATTTCCTGGCAGATGGTCTGTATATCATGAGTATTAACAAACACCTACCTGCTTTTGCGGTGTTAATGTGCTTAATGGAATGCGTCTGCTAGCTCTTGACGGTCCCAGCTTGTGGGAGTCTTGGCCTGTGTATGAAAGAAAGGGCCATTTCCTTGACTAATCTACAAAGTGATTTTGGTACTGAGGTCACTGCAAGGTTGTTGGCAGTATAAAGAAGTGAAAAACTTAAAAAAAAATTTCAATGCGGTGTGACTAAGTATGTGCGACTTAAAAACGCTGTGTGAAAAACATAAGCTTTTGTCTATATTAAATGAAACTGTAGTAAAATACTACTGTACCTAAAGATGACCACGAAAATCAGGTATTATTGTATTCTCCCACTGCCTGCTTTTTTATCACTGTTAATCCATTAAAGGTAAAGTTAAATGTCTGTAACTCATACAAAGCAACATTATTTTAAGAGGATTCCGACATGTTGCTAGTGCACACCTAGTATCTTGTATAAACTGTTCGGACATCTATGTAGAACAGAATGACATGTGCGTTTTACAGGTTTCAGGTTGATTTACTCATTAAATAAACATATTGAGGGGGCATTGCCAGCAGCCGAGCTAGCAACAGCTATCTACAGAAGCTCTGCAACCAGAAATTCAGTTTGTAGAAATAAATCAATAGAATCACTCCACCAGAACACAGCAATATAATATATCAAGAGAACTCTCTATACTGAATATTTTGATACCTTTTTCTTGAACTTGGCCCCTGGTGATAGGAAGTTCTGGGCAGAACAAACCAAGCAGCATCAAGTGGGAGAAGGGGCCCGCCCGAATGACACTAAGGCCAGGCCAAGTAAGAAATTGAGCTCTGGAACAATAGAGGAGGCGAGTCCGCCATCTAACGCCGCACTCCTCAAGGCAATCCAAAAAGTGGATGGTCAGTTGGAGGAATTTACTGCTCAGTTTAAGGTCATGGATGCCAAAGTTGGTAAACTGCAGAAAACACTAAAGCAGCGGCTAGCTCAGCCTCCGCAGCGATGGTGGCATTGTCGGGCGTAGTGAAAGAAAATGGGCTGTTGAGGCGTCGGCTCAAAAATCTGGAAAACCTGTCTATAACAGTCAATATCAGAATACTGGGCTTACCTGAAAACGATGAAGGAGATGATCATCCCGGTTTTCTGGTGGATTTGTTCAAGAATCTCTTCCAAATGACTGAAACCTTACGCAATTATCAAGGCCTACCGGGTCACGCCTTGTGGCTCCAGACACCGCATGATTCATGGTCAGCCATCACCTCAGACTCTCCTGGTGGTGTTGGGGTCTGTATATGACAGAGATAAAATGATAGCCCAGGTCAAGAGGATCGGGTCGATGGAGTGGGATGGGAGCAAAATTCACATATTCCCCGATTTGAGCTATGCAACGCGGCACAGGAGAAAAGGATACGATGCTACACAGGCCTGTCTGAGGCAACTGGGGATTCGGCACATATTACTGGATGCCGGCAAGTCTCCGGATATTTTACGGGGGAAAAACTTTTCAGTTCTCTGATCCAGCTGAAGCGGGCAAGTTTATGGATCGTGTGGAGAAGGAATTCGAGTCCAAAAATACAGACGCAGATAGCGAGAATGAGGACAGTGAGTGATAGACTTGATACTGGGGTAAAATACAAATTACTCTCTTTTGCTTATGTCTACAAGGTTTTGTGGTTAAATTTAATAAAAGCTCCGAGCACAAAACGCTTGTACTTTACTGCATGAGTATTCTGTCTGATTAGTCGGGTGGGGGATCACTTAACTCCACATCAGAGTTTTTTTTTTTCGTGTCCTGGAGTTTCACCTAGGTCCAAGAATGAACTTAAACGACCTGAAAGACGTGGACTGAAGTTAACTGAACTCTCAGTTGATGTTTTGAACGGCTGGAGAAGTTTAATCATTATAAATGGTTGTTAGAGCTAATAAAGCAGAAGGCTAAGAATTATTGATGTTTTCACCGATGTAGTGGGGAGACATATCTATCCTACTGATAGGGAGCTTTCCTTTCTCATTAACAGTTGTACTGTTTAATCTCCTGCTCATGGCTGTGTTAAGCCAGTTTCTTTAAAGGGGCACTGTCAACTTTGCACCTCATTTTGTAGTACATCTCAATAAATGGGTCTAGGGGCACAAAAATCACAAGGAATATAGTGTAGAATGCTTCTGCATGAAGAAAACCATGTCTAGCTTACCAGTTTTTGTAAAATTAGATCGGTTGCCATTTCTGGTAGTCTGACTTTAAATTTCCTGCCACCGAAAACTGATCGGTGCCGAGAACACGCACGAGAGCGTGAGTCTACGGGGAACGCTTGCACAGCATGCACATTTCACTAGCCACTTGTGGAAAAGCACAGCCTCCATTAGGCACCTACTTACCAAAGAAGCTAGAAAGAGACTCATGCAATCTACCTTCCTACCTTTACTGGACTATGCAGACATTCTCTACAGCCATATAAAGGACTCCTTTGCTGCCCTGGATATGTCCCAGTTAGTCACCCAGCCCACCAGATTCAACCACTCTACTGGCACCAGCACTCTCCTAAATGTTGTTATATCTAACCGCCCCTACAAAATCCAGGATGTCACTGTCCTCCCCGACTCTCTTAGCGATCACTCCCCAGTCCTCTGTCTCTGGTCATCCTCCATTCTGAAGCCAGTGTCCCAGGCCACTCTACGCTGCCATTTACGTCCCGGCAGCCTCAGAAAATTAAAACAATACCTAGCCCAGCTAGACTGGCCCCCTATCCAGCACGCCTCTGACATTGACTCAGCTCTTGGCCACTTCACAAATGCCTTCTGTAAGGCTTGAGACCTTTTCGCCCCCCTCACCAGGATCCGCCCAAAAATGCAGTGCCCCATGTGGATCACCCCACCCCTCCTCCAGAGACTCAAAAAAACAGAGATGATCTCTGGCACATTGCTGTAGAATCTGGAAAGGCGTCTGATAGACAGGCCTACAATGCAGAACGCAATAAGTGCACTTGGGCCATTAGGCGGGCCAAGGCAGAGCACTACCAGACGACCCTCGCTTCCACTCGGGGTTCAGCCTGGACCTTCTGGGATAATATGAAAGAGCTAAATGGGAAGTCCCACCCCCCCCCACCATCTCAGCTCTGTATCAATGGCACCTCCACCACAGATCCACTCCTTATAGCCGATTGCCTTAACACTGCCTTCTCTGACCTAAGCTCGGTCCTCCCCAGCAGCTTCTTTGACCCAGTCCCCACCTCTGTCCCTCCGGGTCCTGCATCGCCCATCATTCCACCTCCACACCCTATCCCCAAGAAGCTCAGGCCACACCTGCAGCAGCCCACAGCAATAACCCCAGCAGTTCCCTCGACTCCGGGATCCTCCGTATGGTCTTGGATGAAGTCCTAGTCCCCCTGACTGACCTTCTAAACTGGTCTGTATGCCTGGGTCAGTTCCCAAGTGCTTGGAAAACTGCTGAAATCACACCCATACATAAGAGTGGGGACCGGTCCATCCCCAACAATTACCGGACGATCTCCATCCTCCCTCCACTCTCTAAAGCCCTTGAAAAAGTGGTGTTGATCCAACTCTCTGAATACCTAACCAAGTATGACGACATGTGCCCAGAGCAACACGGTTTCCACCCAGGACACAGTACAACCATGGCTCTCCTGGAATTCTCCCAACACCTGCATGCTGCTCTCGACTCTGGCAGTCTTGCAGGAGCAGTGTTCATTGACCTCTGCAAGGCCTTTGACACTGTCTGTCATCCCCTTCGACTCAACAGTCTCCACCAACTTGGCTTCTCTGGCGGTCCCATTTCCTGGTTCTCTAGCTACCTATCTGCTAGATCCCAGCATGTCAAGATCTGCGGCTCCCTCTCCAGCACTCTTCCCGTTCGCTCCGGGGTCCCTCAGGGCTCCATCCTGGGTCCAATACTTTTTAGTCTCTACCTCAACACCCTCCCCAGCTCATGTACTGGTAAAATGCTCCTCTACACCAATGATGCAGTCCTCGTGTCTCCATCCCAATCCCACCTCCTCCAATTATCCCTCCAGCAAGCTTACAACTAAGCCGAAAGGTGGTTCGGCGACCGCAGACTGGTCATTAACCTAAAGAAAACCAAATCAATGCTCTTCTCCCACCACCAAAATAAAGCTAAAAATACCTCTCTCTTGATGATCCCCAGCACTCTGCACCTGCTAGAACAAGTGACCACATACAAGTACCTAGGCATCACATTCGATACTGCCCTCTCCTTGCACACCCACATTAATGCCCTGCCAGTCGCCATTAACTCTTGGATTGGCCTGCTGTACCGGCACAGGGACTGCCTGCCTCAGGTTGCCCTTAGGCTGGCCATCACCTCCTCCATCTTGTCCCTCATGGACTATGGCTTGCCCATCTGCGCTGCAGCTAACAACACTGCCCTCTCCAAAATCCAACTCTCCATCAGTAAGGTCTATAGGCTCCTGACCAGTGCCCCCAGCCGCACTCACATCTGCCTCCTCTATATACCACCAATCTGCTCAACTTTGAGGAGCGACTGCTCTACCAGACTTGCCTTTTCACTAAGAAATCACTGCTAGGACTCTTCCACCCCCCCACCCCGGGAGTCTCCACCTCCCTACAGCAGTCATCATCGTCCGTCACCACCTGTAGCTCTGTTAAGGCCACTTTCAAGGTGCCCAGAACCAAGACCTCTCTTGCCCAGAGATCCTTCCTCTACCGTGCCCCCACCTGGTTCAACTCCCTCCCTAGCTGCATCTCCAACTTGCCAAAAATTGGCTCCTTCAAAACAGCCCTTCGGAACCTTATCTTTAATACCCGCTGTTGTAGGTGCAACTAACCCCCTGTTGTAACCTGTGGTACCTGCCTGCCTTGCCCTCTGGCTCGACAACGTCCACTGGACAGCCTCTCCCTCCCCCAGACCCACTCCTTTCCTACTAGGTCCAAACAGGGATGTAACCCGCTGTCTTCTCTGAGGACCTACTATATCCATGGGTGTAACTCTCAATTTTGTAACACTATGTAACCTAAGTGACATACAAACTACTACATTATGTAACTTAAGTGTATGTATGTTAAATGTTCCTTTTACTGCACCTGTAATGTTATCCTCTGTTTTAATCTGCACTGTAATAACTGGCTTGATGTCTCCTCCCCCCCCCCCCGCGCGACGAGGTGCCTTTGTAAATGAGTCTCTGACTCAAAGGTTGTAAACTCGATTTGTAATGAATAAATAAATAGAATAAATAAATTGCCCCTCAACTGTGCTCAGCAAACTCAACACGCTCTACCACCGTGCCATAAGGTTCATCCTAAATCTGCTCTCTCGGACCCACCATTGCATACTGTACCAAGTGATAGGATGGTCCTCTCTCTCTCTCTCTCAACAAGGAGGAAAAGGAATGCTGTTCTTTGGTTCTTCAGAGCCTTGTCTGACAAACTCCCTGCTTACATTTTAAGCTTCTTGGAACGTGCCAAGGGTTCTTATGGGTTGAGACGCTTCTGCCTACTCTGCTTCCAGATACCCAGAGTAAAAACAACCTATAGCATGGCTGCAATCAACTTCTCCTTCCCGACCTCATGGAATGCTATGCCAGACTTACTTAAACTCATATCTCTTCCAGGTCCATTCACTTTCAAAGCACTAGTAACT
This sequence comes from Neoceratodus forsteri, assembly GCA_016271365.2. Lineage (NCBI taxonomy): Eukaryota > Metazoa > Chordata > Ceratodontiformes > Ceratodontidae > Neoceratodus > Neoceratodus forsteri. The sequence continues at coordinate 1,740,029,574 of CM028129.1, forward strand.
GAATACCTTAAGGAAACCTGTAGCTGCTTTAAGTGACTTTGTAACCGTAGCCCCTAGTTGTGTCAATGTAGCTGAAATTACTGCAACTCATTCAATTTCTCATCCCTGTCAGGGAGCACCCAGCACTTATTAGTCTCTTTCTCCTCCCTTCCTCCACCCCTCCCCCACTTCATAAATCCTCCTCCTTTTCCCTACATATTCTCTAAGTTAATAACCGCCTTATGTTGATAACCACCTAAGTATTAAATCTCTACCTCTCGAGTCTACTAGTTTTGACCTTGTAACTGTCTTACCTGTGTTAGCCATGTACATATAGGCCTACTAATTATGACCCTGCAACTGTAATACATACGTTAGCTATGTATTTATGGGTATATGTATAGGCCTGAATATGTCTCCATATGTACTATGTCTCTCCCTTGTCAATCTGTTGTTGCCTGTGATCTGTATTATTGTCCAGGACCACCTTGAAAATGAGCTTGCTCAACGGTGTTACGCCTGGTTAAATAAAGTCTGGTTGATTGATTGATTGATTAGAGTGTGTTATTCAGAAAGGCTCCCGGTAACTACAGACACAAACTGAGGACTAGTTTAGCTGCAAAATACTTCCCCATGCTGGTGCCCAAATCCTGCACATGCACAATAGTGGCACATTCTTGCGCACGCGAGAGACCTTATTCCTGGCCGCTATTGTGCATGCATGGAATTTAGGCACCAGCATGGGGAAGTATTTTGCAGCTAAACTAGTCCCCTGTTTGTGTCTGTAGTTACCAGGAACCTTTCGGAATAACACGCTCTAATGGAGGCTGTGCTTTTCCACAAATGAATAGTGAAATGTGCATGTTGTGCAAGTGCTCCTCGTAGACTCGTGTTCTGGAGTGCGTTCTCGACACTGATCAGCTTCTGGTGGCAGGACATTTAAAGTCGGACCGCCAGAAATGGCAAACAATATCATTTTACAAAAATTGCTGAGCTTGACACATTTTCTTAACACAGAAGCATTCTGCACTATATTCCTTGTGATTATGTGCCCATAGACCCATTTATTGAAATGTACTACAAAATGAGGTGCAAAGCTGACAGTGCCCCTTCAATTATTACTGAACTGTAATTATTTACATTTAGATAACCGTCAATGCTGTAACTTAATGTAGGGGCCCTGCAAGTGATGTTCCTGTAAAACAGATGTAATGTGAGTATGTTTAATCATATGCCTGCCTTTAGGATTTACATGCTGTGTACTATATATGCAGTAACTCAAATAAAAATACAGTACAAAATATAAACACATTGAAACTTCAATAAAGTAAATGAGGCTCCTAACCAGGAGTCTTTCCTGCATCATCTAGTTTTGATTAACTTCTTATTTTCCTCAGTTGGGCAGTAAAAGCCTGAACTTTTTTGTTGTTGTTATTTTTTATTTATTTATATCCTCACGGCCCCCAGCAGCGGTCAGAGCTCAACCCCGCTGCAGCCCTTCCCATGTCGCTTCGCAGTGGGTACTTACTCCACCACCACGGAGACATGGAGGGCAAGCAGAGGTGGGGAGCTAACTAGAGATCTGTGTTTTTCTTAAATAAGAATTAACAAGAAATAAGAGTTCAGGGTGTAAAAAGAAGTAAGAAATTCAAGGTATAAAAAGAAATTCAACATATAAAAAGAATAAAACAAAAAAAACATGAATAAAGTGACAAAATTGTTTTTTGGGGGGCCAAAACTAAATAAATGTTTGCAGCAGTTGTTGTTTAGGCTCCGTTGTTACCTCAGAGACGGTCCACAAGGAAGCGACAGTGGAATTGTTTCATTCATAAAATCTTTCAAGACCATAGCATAATGCTGCTTAATACACTGTAATGTACTAGGAATGTGATTTCTAGTGTGTATAAGGTCATTTTGAGGTAGTTCAGGAATGTAAATGTAATAACAAGAAATAAAACTAAATTTTCAGTGAATAAAAAGAAATAACAAGAAATTCCAGGAAAAGAAAAATTATAAAAAATAAAAATAATTGTACAGGTCTCTAGAGCTAACTTGAGCGCATCCATGGCAATGTCATCAGGGCAGCTGTCATGCTCCAAGGGTTTTTTCTGTTTTATAGTAGTAGTAGTCCCCCCCAGTGCTGATGTGCCATGGCGTCAAGGATGCTGCAACCCACGCTTCCGTACATTGCATGTCTGACGCCGCCAACACCGTACCCTTCTGTTGGCCCCAAGGCTGTACAGCCCCCAGCCACCGCTAGGATCCGGCACTTCAGCGGTTGTCCCCACCCACTTTCCCCTGAGAAGGAGCTGTTCCTGGGATGCTCAGTCCTCCTCCTCCTCCCGGCCGAGGTGGCCTATGCCTGCTCCTGAACACTGGTCGTCAGCATGGTGCGAGGTGTGGTGCCCAACGCCTCAACTCTCCGTGCCACCGGGCCGGCAAAAGCCTGAACTTTATGATGTCTGAACAAAAGTTTCAATTAGCACCAGTGGCCTGAAGAGTCATCATGACTAAAATAAACCCTACTAATCCAGAATAGAAAATTGTCACCCAACAAAACCATGTCACCCATATGCAAGTTTTTTAATTACATTTTGGATATAAATTTGAATACAGATGTTCACCTTTGTCAAAAGTTACTGTTTCATTTACAGAAAAAATGGCAACTTAATTTGTAATGTCTCACTCATAGATAAGTGAAAATTATTTTGGTATCAGCTTTTCAGGCAGTTCCGTTGCTTACAAGCCTGTCGGTTAAACATGCTGTATTGTGTGGCCATTTTAAAATATACCTCTGTGTTTCTTTTAGAGTAAACCAGACTTGGGGGAGCTTCAAGTCCAGTTGGACATTGTCTTCAATAGTAGTGTACCGGAAGGCATGCTGCTGATTGTTTACACAGCTGTATGCAACAGCTTTCAGTGGTACTGAAGTTTTCCAACATTAGCAGTGATGGCCCTTTACTTTAGTTCGAATTCAGTACACAAGGGCTGAATGACAGTTGGGGAACTTTACTGCCACAAGCCCAACTTTTCTATGCAACACTGGGTGTTCAGCTGATTAATCTTCTCTATGTCCTCATTTGTTTAATGCTTGCATTAATATTTATGAACTTGCAGCAGAGCACAAATTATTCATTATCCATTTTTGGCAATTGTATCCTTAAATATTGATGTGGCTCATTAACTTTCACCAGACCATGTAGCGGTAAAATACCTGTTTTTGTAACATGATGATCTGTTGAAGCAGAAACGTGCACTGACTGTTCAGTACATTTTAGATGCACAGAGTGAACAACTAAGATACAAAAAAAAAAGTTATTTTAGTGTTCCTTCAGTAAAACTTTGGGGCATCTCATCTGTCTGTACCATACTGATAACAGGAAAGTTACTTTCAAGAGAGTATTTTCTTCTGTCATTATGGACAAAAACATATTTTTTTTAAAGTGATTGATTTTAGTTAAATTGTTTCTTTCACTCTTGGGTATCAGTATTAGCCTTAGATCCTTGCATTAGCATTTTCTCTACTTGGAGTCTCGAGTATAGCATATCAGATTCCCATCCCATGTGTGCCAGTTTCTTGTAATAGATCATAGAATGTCCCCATTATCCATTGAAATCCACAGACCTGATAACAGATTTTGCTAATGCAGGATATACATTACCTTTTGGAGCAATTTATGTCTCTTGAACAGCTTCTCTACTTTCTTTGCCTCAAGACAACCCAGTCTTAAAATCTGAATTCTAGATTTGACCTCTGAAACATGAAATCATATATTAGGGAGGATGCTTTCTGTACCACAAAACAGATGTTGTTAGTTGTAGCCAGCTAGTTTGAACTGCATAGTGCTGCGAGAAAGGAACACATTGTAAAGCTCTTGAGTGTTTGTTTATAGGTGGCATGGGTTATGAAGCATCAATTCACAGAGACTTCATTGCTCTCAGTTTGTTCAAATAGAGGTGGGACATGGTAAAATACCTCCTGTGTTGTAACAGATCCAGAAGCAAATGGTTTGATACCATTTATTGGACCAACATAGATTTTACAACAAAAGAACAAAGTACTCTAGCTTTCGGATGGTCTGAAAGCTCGAGCACTCTGTTTTCAAACACCATGAAGTCTTGCTATATTAGGACTTATTGCAGTTAGCCACTGCACTTGAACTGCCCCGGAGAGGAAAGAGTTAACTCCAGAGAATCTGGAGTTCTAAAGCACGAAGGCGCTATACCAAAGCTCTATCTGGGCAGTTTCAAATGAAACTGTCAGATTCTTTACTCCTTACTGAACAGTCGCCTCCGGAGATCAGCTCCTTCAGCTCGGTTCATTTCTCGGTCAGCAGTATTTTCGGTTCATTTGAACCACAAAAGTAATTATTTTACCGCATCTCAGTTAAAGCTTCTATCTGTAAACCGTAAGTACAAATGAAAAGTCTGTGTGGAAATTTAGTTATCGGTTCGGTTTGAACCGATCGGTTTGCTTATTTTAACGTTTTAAAGTTTTGGGCTTTTAGAGTGTGGTACCGGTTCTTATCGGTTCTAAAAACCTTGATTTTTTAAATAGGGTTTTTCAAATACCGGAAATGGTTAGGAAACCGATATGGTGTCTTGTCGGCACGGCCAAGCAAAAGGGCAAGTTTTTGGTTAGGCTGGCAGTATGTCTGGGAAACCCAAAAGAAAAACCTGGCCCACTGGGTTTCAACACTGTGATGCTGTGGGAAGCCTTTGCCAAGGCTGTCTCACACACCACTTGTGTTTATTGTCTGGGGCTGACCACCCCTGTCAGACTGCCAGGTGTTTAAAATTTCTCTGCAGCCACCCTGAAAGAGATAGGGCCGCTCAGGGACTATTGGCTAAAAGTCCGCTGACCGGATGGACAGCCCGTCCAGTACCCACTGGACCAGAGGGAGTGCCTCTGACCAGGGCTAGACTTCTCGGCAAAAGGATGGTTCAGAGGAACCAGTTTAAAAAAAAAAAGAAATAAGAATATGACAGAGAAATCAGTAGGTTTGGAGTCCAAGATTGTCTCTCCAACTGCTGCAGAAGTAGTTAAGCCATACAGATTGTCCAGTCACTGTTTCTAGGTCCTGTCGAACCATCTACAGTTGGTAAAAGGTGGCCGTTCAGTTCCAGTGGTTCAGGTTTATGATGTTGAGGAATTGTTATGAACCACAGGAGTGGGAGGAGGAAATTGATCAATACATGTGTGTGGTAGGGTCTGGACGTGCCTCACTTAGCGGACATTTCTCCAGACAGACTTTTAGAATCTCCTCCTATTCTGTCTGAGTCCCTTTCTCAGTTTATGTTTTACAAAAGCTTGCAGAATCCCCAGCTTCCTTTAGAGGAGGCTATGGATGAGTAAAGGGAGCCTGATTATGTAGGAATGATGGGCTAGGAGGTTGTCTTTCCTTTGCATAAGTCATTTAGGAAGTAAACAACTAAGATTTTATAAGATTCTTCTTTCTGTCCCTCCTGTAAGATAAAAAATGGACAGAAGGTGTATTTATTCAGGCTCTATTACAGACTTCCTCACTGAGCAGTGTAGTCATGTAGGTGTGGTACAAGCTGCAGCCTGTGTCAGTAGTTCCCTGGCCTCACATCCTCCTGAATAGGATTCCAGAAGGATTGATGCCATGGCAAGAAAAAACTGATATGGCAACTACTGTGGGGTTCAGACAGGCAAGTTGTATGGCTTATGTGGCTAGATTTGAAATCTGGGTGGGACGCAGTATTGCAGTTAGCCAAGCAGGCCCATGGCCAGCTGGCTAGTGGGTTGAAACAGGTGGCTGCTAATGGCACTGAAGCCTCTAAGTTCAAGTTCATACTGCTGTTGGTGTTAATCTGTTTCTCTAGGGTCATGACCACTTCTGTAGCTTTCCTAGAGGTTGGCATGGCTCAGATGCACCAATCTGTCCCAAGATACTCTGTCAAAGGTCTATGGATTTGTTTCTTGTTGTGGTAATTCTCTGTTTGAGGAACAAACAGAAAGCTATATGAAAACATGGATGATTACCTCACAAAGTGCCCAGGTAGAGGCTCAGGCCTCCTCTGCTTTCGCCAGAGGGGTCTCTTCAGAGGCAGAGATAGGCGGGGCACAAGTAAACCGTCCCCTCCCCTTAGCCTAAGACTATTGCCAAGCAGTCACCCTGATGGGGTGCCCAGGGCGATTCTCCTATACCAGTGGGCAGGTTGGTTTTATTTCAGCCAGAACTGTGTGTCCCTAACTCGGACAAGTGGGTTCTGGAAGTACAGGTCTGGTTCTCAGCTTCAAACAGTTTCCAAAGATGAGAGCCAGACAGGTCCACCTGCAAATCCTTCGAATCCTTGCTTTGGGAGCAGAGGTTTCTTCTCCTCTGAACTGCAAAGCAGTAGAAGGGTCCCTCCTTGCCACCGGGCAAGGGGCTGTGCTCATGATACTTTCTTAACCTATAGAAGGCAGGAGATTAGCGGCCCATCTCAGATTTAAGGTACCTGAACAAGCATCTTTTGAAAACAAGGTTAAAAATGTTAATCTGGCTGAGGCCAGGGACTGGCTAGCTTTCCTGGACCTCAAGGATGCCTATTTTTCATGTCTTGATCAGGCCTTCTCACCGAAAGTACCTCAGGTTACCCTCAGGCCACTACCAGTTCAGGGCAATGCCCTTGACCTTACCTCTGCGCCAAGGGTATTCAAGAAATTCTAGCTGTGGTAGTGGCTCTTTTAAGAAGGCAAGGGATTGCTTTGTTTCCTTTCCTGGATGACTGGCTCTTAGTGGGTCAGTCTCAGATCAAGTAAATCCCACTTGCAAGTCACCCAGCAGCTTCTCACCTTCTGGGATTCCTGCTGAATTTACCAAAGTCAGTTCTCGAACCAGTTCAGGTACTAACTTTCATAGGTGCAGAGTTGAACACAAGTTAGCCAGGCATTTCTCCCTCTAAAAGGGGTAGGCAGTCTCTTGCCCTGGCATCTTCCATTACTCTGCGAGTCTCTTGACCAGCAAAGCATTTGCTACAACTACTAGGGCACATGGCTGCTTCCACAGCTGTAGTGCAGGGAGCAAGATTCCAGATGAGGGACATTCAGTTCCATCTGAGGGCCTATTGGTCCCAAAGGAGGGATTCCCTTTCCAAATTGGTTCTAGTGACCCAATCTCTGATCCTGGCCTTACACTGTGGCAGGAACAAAGCAATCTAAAACTAGGGGTCCTCTTCATTCCCTCACCACGGATGCTCCTGTGTTAGGGTGAGGAGCTCGCTAGGCGACCTGTCCACTAGGGAGTGTGGTCTCCTAGGAATCTCTGCCCACATCAATTTTGGAACTCAGAGCTGTCTTCTAGCTCTTAGAGTTTTCAGCTTCTGTCCAGAACAAGGTAGTTCAAGTCAGGACAGACAACACCACAATAATGTGGTACATCAACAGGCAGAGGGCACTCGGTCATCAGCCTTGTGCACCGGCAATGAAGTGGTGGTCTCTGGCTTACCTCCTGAACACCTCCCTGATAGCAGTTCACCTCCCAGGGAAGGACAATGCCCTGGCAGATGCCCTCAACAGGATTCTCAGGGCCATCACAATTGGCTCTGAATCCTCAGATGCTGGGTTTCAGTCCTTGCCAGATGGGGCACCATTTTCAGATAGATCTTTTAGCAGCCCCAGATAACCACTAACTTTCTCTCTGTTTTGTTGAGGCCTCCAGTGCTGGATCAGCCCACCTGGACGCTTTTCACTTGGATTGGAAAGGAAGTTTCTGTTCACCTTTCTCCCTTTTCCCTTTCTTTCAGGGTACTAGTAAAATCAGATCTCAGCCCTGCAAAGCGATTCTGATTGTTCCAAGCTGGGCCAGACAACCTGGTACCACATTGTCTCTGTCCTTGACAGTCCACCTACCCTGAGCTTGCCCAGAGTCCACGACTTACTGGCCTTTGCACAAGGGAGAGTGGTATCCAACCTCAAATTCCTCCTTCTCAAGGCAGTTCTTGAGGAGTTAGAATTTGCTGATTTACACCTTTTTCAAGGTGTCGCGGATATTTTAAAGGCTTCAAGAAGCTTTTTCACTGGCGCCACTTACAATTCTAAGTGGAACAGGTTTTCAGTCTGAGCGCTGAGAAGCAGATTATACCACAGTCTGCTTATCTGCCCATTTTCTGGACTTTTGGTCCATTTTAAATTCTTTAGGTCTTAGGCCAGCTACTTAAGGGTTCCTTTGGCAGCTGTCTCTGTTTTTCTGCAAGCAGGAAGCCTGCTTCCTTTTCTTCTCAACCTGTGTTTTCCAAGTTTTTAAGGGTTGCTTCACCAACCCTCCTTTTTAGGGAACCAGCTCCTGCATGGGCCGAATGTTTGCGTGCTCAGTTAATGCAAACCCCTTTGGACCTCTGTCCCCAGCAGAGCTCAAGCTTCTCACTTGAAAAATGTTTTTTCTGGTGGTTTCACTCTGCCAGGCGTATAAGTGAACTACAGGCCCTGCCAGTGGAAGAAGATTTTTCTCTCCCACAGGGATAAGACAGTCCCTAGGACTAACACAGGTTTGTCCTAAGTGGTTCAGGTTTCCACCTGAACCAATCCATCTCTCTCCAGGATTTTTCACTGAGCATTCTTCCTCAGGTGAGAGGAGACTGCACAGCTTGGACGTCCAAAAGAGCCTTATGCTACTATTTGTAACGACCAAGGGTCACACGGTTTGAATCCTCCAACTCTTCCTTACCTAGAGCGAGGTTGGCAAAGGGAACCTGCCACTAAGAGGACAATTGCAAGGTGGATTGTCTCTTGTATCCATTTTGTTATCAAAGACTAGGTAGGAGAACCCCTCAGGACTGAGGCTCACTCCACCAGGTGTACAGCTGCATCTCTAGCGGCTGCTAGAGATATTCCCATTCTGGAAATCTGTGAGCTGTTACTTGGAAGACAGTTCACACTTTTACCAAGCATTATTCCTGGATTTCAGTCCAGGAGAGATGCTTGCGTTTTGGCACAGCTGTGCTTCAGAGCCTATTTCCTAAGTAGGTTCTGACCTCCTCCATGGAGGTACTGCTGTGTATCTGCAATAAGTCCTAATATAGCAAGACTTCATGGTGTTTGAATTAAAATTACTCACCTTAGTAATTGCTTTCTTCTCATGGAGTCTTGCTATATTAGGACCACCCCAACCTGCCCCTCTCAGAACTTCTACTGGGGTGGGGTGGCAAATTAGTGCAAGCACTGCGTCATGCCATTGTAGTTCTTTCCTTCACCTCTTTTATTTAGGGTTAGGAACTAGGGTTTCTGGTTGAGTGATTTGTTGGCCCCTTCCTGGACTTGAGTCTTTGGGGAAGGGGGGTTCCTAATAGTGCTTGTCAGGGAAAACTAATAATACCATTATTCATTCTTATTATTGTTATTTCTATTGTTGTTATTACTACTAGTAGGTAGCCAGTTGCCTAGTGTGAGCTTTCCACACAGACTTGTTGTAGTGTTAGCTTAGTAAAGATCTGACAGTTTCATTTGAAACTGCCCAGATAGAGCTTTGGTATAGCGCCCTCGCGCTTTAGAACTCTAGATTCTCTGGAGTTAACTCTTTCCTCTCCGGGGCAGTTCAAGTGCAGTGGCTAACTGCAATAAGTCCTAATATAGCAAGACTCCATGAGAAGAAAGGCAATTACTAAGGTGAGTAATTTTTTCTTTTTGTTGTAACATCTATGTTGGTCCAATAACAGGTACCAAACCATTTGCTTCTGGATCTGTTATTACTACAACCAATACGGCAACTACACAGTTCATTTGTCCTGTGTTGTAAATATTGGATGGTGGACGGATACTTCATACCCATGTCGTCATATAGGGAACGCTTCATAGCATTGTTACATTCTGTGTCCCTTCTCTAAACGTTGAGAATTGCAGTGTTCCTTAAAATTAGAAGAGTACTTGGAATATTTAGAATAAATAATACTGATTGGCTGAAAATATTATCATGATTTGTAATACTGAAATGAAAAGTTTGGGATGGTAACATCTTGTGCTTGAAAGACAAAACATGTTTCTGTGAAGTTTGAGTTTATTTCCTATTTGTGCTTTAGCCTGCTGCAGTTGTACCTGCCTCCCTTATCTCTGTCCCTAAGTTACTCTTTGGTCATGTTCCCGAGTGGCTTGCACACCTTCCTCAACCCCACAGTGGGGCCCACCACTTGGGGGACAGTAGCAAGACTTGGATCAGATCTGGTTGGGAACGCAATGTTGGATAACCAAGGCCACCTGGTGGTCAGGCCTTGGAGGGACCTACCCTTTTTCTCTGTTCTCTCCTTGGCTGGGATTCAGATGTACCCATAATGAACTGTTCCCTAGTATGAGCATCTCCTCTAGGCGTCACCAGGACAGTGTGTGCTGTAGGGGGTCGTGCTGCAGTGGGGGGAACATTTTCAGACAGGAGCTGACATTTTAGCAGCAGTCACACAGTCGCAACCCTGAACTACTTCTGGATTGGTTTTGCATCACCTGCTGTAGGGGGACCAAATGGAATAAAGATGGATTCTACCTCGTCCTTGCTGAGTATGGACTCTCCTTGGTGGCTGGTTCCTGCATGCTGCCGCTGAACATGAAAAAGATGGCAGATGTGGCTTCCAAGGCAACTCCTTGGGTGGCTGATGAAAATGGAGGATAGAGTCAGCTGCTAAGTGGCTCATATAGCGGCCTCCGCACACCATGCCACTTCTGATAGTGAGAACGTGGCTGGTCATGGTGAAGTACGTAAAAGAAGAACAGGAGTGAAGACTTGGCAAATACTAAGTTACTATACCAAGTTGAACACTGAGTCCCTGATCTACTCCCTGTAAGGAATGAGGCAAACTGGAGTAGGAGCTACAGTGGCTCCAGTATGACACCACATGAAGGTGTCTTGCATTTTGCTGTCTCCTGTCTGCCTGCAGAAAGGGTCTTCTACTCCTTGTAGAAGTGACTGCACAGGAGAAATGTCACCTTCCAAAGCTAACTGGTAACACATAACCTTAACAAACATGTTGTAAGAAGAAGAACAGTCTGCCACGGGATCAGGAGGCGAGCCAGATTATTCATCTGTTGTGTTTTCAGGAGCAATACCTTTATAATATGCCTCTATGCCAAATTCATCAAATTCCTCCCTTCCTTACATTCTTCAGGTAAAGAGGGCATGACCTGTAACATTTGCCACATTTTTATGGAATCTTCCAAGGAGGTCATTTGCCCTACTGAGGGACAAGCTGGTCAAAATGAAATTTCCGCAGTGGGTTTATTACATGGATGCTTCAGCTGGTTACTTCTACTTTGTGTTCGACTGTCACTTTGCACACAGTTGAGTTCAGTTCCTGACACTCTCTTAGCGGTTTCCTCTCCTTGTGTGATTTCTTATACTTAGTAGTACGAACTGACTAATTGCTTTCCTCTTCAGGTCTCTTGACCTTAGTGGTGCTGCCACTAGTTGAGGGTTTAGCCAAATCCTGTGGAAAGAGATTATCATTGTGCTGCCTGTATATCCATGGCACTCCCAGATCCATTACCTTAGGGTTATGTACACCTGATAGGCTGCCTGATGCACATGTGACCTAATATCAAATTTCAATCTACCACCAAGCCTCTTCTCCATCCTTATTATCTTCAGTTCTTTATGTGCATCTAATCAGGATGCAGCACCTCCCCAAGCTCCAGTGTCAGCAATCAGATAATTAAGATAATGCAACTTTATTTTTGATAGGCACAAACAGTACGACGTAGTTTAAAAGGAACTATTGCATATATATTATCAATGGATGTTTAAAGCACCGAATATATTCTAAATTATCAGTTACTCAGGCAAGTACAGCCTACTATGATTTTTCCAGTGTAGCCATAGTAGGGTCCTACATGAAAATGCGTCATGGTTACAGTGCAGGACAGCTGAACCACCAGTATAGCCTCTGTACATCTCTGTTGTGTTTCAAATGTAGCGCTCATTTCTACCACTCCCCCTTTATCAATGAGTAAACCTGACGTCCCCATGTGTGTAGAACCTCACTCAGCGTCTGCACAGCATAGGAGCACAGGAAGAGAGCTCACCCCTGAAGCTGTCACTGCAGTACACTCCCCTTACGTAGTGGAGTGCAATAGCTATCAGAACAGAATCGACACTAGATGAATCTCCCGATCTAAAATATAAGGAGAGTGACCCAGTAATGATCCCTACTTGAAAAGCACACATGGGGACTACAGTATTCGGCCAGCTCAGCACAGATCACCTGCTACAAAATTAAGCAGTCCAAGATCCCCTATAAATCAGACTGCACTAACAATCCTGATAGACTCCCCGATTGCCACTACAGCAGTCGCCATTTCAAGATGGCCCCAACCATTGTTTCTCTCCTGCCCAGCCTGGGGCATGTCTCCTTCTTCCCCATGGACCGAAGTAGCGCTACCACGCATGTGCGAGGATGTCCACGTGCGTCGAGCACTGTCCCCACACTGCCATCTTACGAGGGGAATAATGAAAGAATGGAGCAAATGGCATCTTATAATGCTTGCCCTTACAGACTCGCCACAGAACGGTGCAGGGAGGGGCAGAACACTTGCGTGTACTAAGGCTAAGCACCTTGCTACCCCTACACATAAACGGGCACAAAACATAAATGAAATGGGCAAACCAAACCCCCTGTTCCACTCATTTTAAGTGACAGCCCAGGGAGATCACAGTAAAGGAGCCAATGACTCCTGCTGGCCAGCATAGCACAGGAGCTGAGACTAATTTTCTTAAAAGGGAAACAATGTTATACAGAGGAGCAGAGTGAACAGAAATCCTGGAAAATTAATCACAGGGGCCGGGCATAAAATGCATTAACTCATTAATTAGAAATAATTAAATCAGGGATTTAAGATATTCCCTTACATGTACTGCAAATGTTGAAAGCAAGGGAATGCCAATCAATTGTTGCCACATCAAAAAGGAATATACTGCCCAACATGCGAGACAGACAACCCAGTACAAGACACGGAAACACAAGAATTCGAAAGGGCAGGACATAGCGTACCCAGACAGGAATGGCAGGTTGATCCAGCTACAGTAGCTCTCCAGAAAGCCACTGCGGCTATGATGGAAAGAAAACAAACATTCATGCTCAAAGTGCTGGAATGCATGATGAACATTAACAATCCTAGACCCTCCAGCGGCACACCCAGGGCAAGGCCACCTAGGCAGGACACATTTCATACATCCCCACCACAGAATCAGGACCCTCAACCCCACATACCTGATGACTCGGACGACTCCCAAGAGGAAGATCTCCCACAGGACGAAGAGGAACCACACACACCTATAGACAGCAACCACAAACCCGATCACAAGGCCCCACACGAGGACCCTCCTGCCAACCCAGAGATGGCATTCAAAACGTCTAGATTATTTCCCATTGACAGCATTACACACCTAGTCAAATGGATCCGTACAACCCTAGGCTTTAAGTTGACATAACCAGCTTCAGAGAGTGATTTAGATCCATGCTTCAACTACCACCAAAACAAGAGAACTATTTTCCTGTATGCCCAGCACTGAACGGCATAATAGTAAAAGAATGGGAATCTACAAACCCAATGAGACTCCCAGAAAAACGGGCACTCAACAGTGTGTACCCATTGCAAGAGGACAAAGTACTCCCAGGTCGCTCCTGTAAAAAAGCTTTCAGCTTAGTGTGCTATACCTGGTTAAACAACTAAAAAAAAAAAAAAAGGACAAAGTAAAAAGCTGGTGCTCTACGCCTAGGATAGATACGAAAATAGCTGAACTCAACAAGAGGACAGTCCTACCAGCCGAGGATACAGCCACCCTAAAAGATCCAGTAGATAAGAGAATGGAGGAACTACTAAAGATTATGTTTGAGTTCTCGGGTCAAACAATGAGAGCCTCCACCACTGCATTCTGTACCTCCAGGGCATGCATCAGGTGGCTAGAGGAAGTAGCGAAGATGCTAGCCCCAAAGTTACATGAGGCAGAACTACTACAGTACTCCTTGCTTGCAATGAAATACCTGGGAGACACGTCTGTTGACTCACTGAAGATCGGTACCAGGTTAGCAACAGTTGCTAATAGGGCCAGGAGGGCACTGTGGCTTAAACTATGGAACGCGGATAATGAGTACAAGGTGAGATTACACAAACCCCCATTCCAGGGAGAACGAATATTTGGAGATAGACTCCAAGAATTCCTCCGACGTTGGGGCCAAGCAAAAGGCCAAGAGACCGACAAGGACTCAGGCTACTTACCATCACACCAAGGATGATCCTACGGACATCGAACCAAAGGAGACAAGAGATATAACTCTACTTTTCATGACAGAAAGAACACCAGTCAGGGCAGGTACAACTACCAAAGCAACTACCAGGGTAAAGGAGCCTCCACATACCGAGGCAGAGGAGGACAGACCCGAGGGAGATTCTCTAACCAAAGAGGTAGGAATACCAGAAGATCCACACAATGACTACTCAGGACCTGATGGGCAACTACACCAAGTGCTAGGAGAGACACAGAACATACCTATAGGGGGGCAGCTTCAACAATTCAGCAGACATGGAAAAACACAACCTCAGACAAATGGGTCAACGAGGTCATCACAAAGGGGTACTCGATCGAGTTCTGAGAAAGACCTTACAGAGAACGGTGGATAATCCCTCCCCCCCAGCAAGAAAAAAATGGTCAACACGTAAAGTTCAGGAAATAAACTCACTACTAACATCAAGGGCCATACAGCCAGTACCAACAGAAGAGGCTGGAAAGGAATCTACTCCATCTTCTTTTTGGTACCAAAAAAGACCGGAGACCTCAGACTGGTGCTGGACCTCAAGCTGGTCAACAGGTACATCACACAAAAGACATTCAAGCTGGAGACCATACGTTCAACACTAAGGGCAAAGAGACCTGGCGATTTCCTCACCTCCATAGATCTCAAGGATGCTTACATGCACATCCCAATGAGGCCCGCTCGCAGGAAATACTTACGCTGTCAAATATTAGGGCACCACTTCCAATGCAAGTCACTCCCATTTGGACTCTCATCAACACAACGAGTATTCACCAAGGTGTTGGTGGTACTAGCAGCCAAACTTCGTGAGCAGGGAGTCCACATCATCCCATACCTCAATGACTGGCTAATAAGAACAAGGTCACCACAGGAATCAAGAAGAGCCACCAACCAGATGGTACAGGCCCTCCAGGATCACGGTTGGGTGATAAACGAAAACAAAAGCTGTCTAATACCATCACAACACATAGAACACCTCAGAGTAGACATAGATACAAGCAGGGGTATCATACGGCCAACACAGACCAGAAAAATTAATCTCATTGCAGTGACAAGGAGACTACAGCAGTCTCCTGCGCCAACGATAGCCCTAGTCTCAACAGTCCTGGGCTGCATGTCATCTTGCGTAGATCTAATACCATGGGCAAGATGGCACATGTGTGCACTACAAACAATACTTCTACAATATGGTTCACCATCAGAGGACAACTTTAAGCACACCATAACACTGCCCAACAAAGTCAAACGATCACTGGTATGGTGGACACGCAGAGAGCACCTGAGCAGGGGCAACCCTCTAGAACTATTGCACGTGGTGACTATAGACACAGATGCCAGCCTGTGGGGCTGGGGTGCATTGATGGGACACAGTTCAGCACAAGGCATATGAGCCCCAACAGAGAAAAGACTACTGATCAATGCATTGGAGATGAGAGCAGTGCGCAACACACTTGAGATCATTCAAGACACAGATAACTGGGAACACGGTACTGACAAGATCAGACAACAAGGCCACAGTAGCGTACATTGCAAAACAAGGAGGCACCAAGAGCAAGGGACTGCAAAGAGAGACAAATGCAATCATGATATGAGCACAGAAACGCCTACGACACATAACAGCCATTCACTTAGCAGGCAGGTTGAACACAACAGCGGACTGGCTCAGCAGGGAACAGATACATCCGGGAGAATGGCAACCCCATCCAGAGATATTTCAACAGATACAACACAAATGGGGGATGATAGCCATGGACTTCATGGCCACCAACAGAAACAATCAATCAAACAAGTTATTTTCCCATTTCAGGGAACCCCAATCCAAGGGAATCGATGCCCTATCTATACCATGGACACATGACTACTCATACGTGTTCCCACCATTTCTCTTGATACCACAAGTAAAGGGGGAAAGTGTGCCAGTCTCGGAGAATAATAATAGTAGTCACACCATACTGGCCAAGGAGGGCAAGCTTCGCCACAGTAATATCAATGGGCTCTGTCGAAGGAGTATACCCAAGTTCACATCCGGACGTTCATACGATTTCTGAAGGCGGCAACCAACACAAGGCCCTGCATAAATAACAGGGTACCACCCTGGGACCTGACATTAGTACTCAATGCCCTTACCAAAGCACCATTCGAACCCCAACAAATATCAGTGATTACTGGATAAGGTTGTAAGCAGCATTCCTAGTGGCAATATGCTCAGTACGCAGAGTCGGAGAATTAACGGCATTATCGTGTAAAGAGATATTCACACCAAACGAGGTCACTCTACAGACTGTACCTTCATTCATTCCCAAGGTAGACTCCGCATTTCACATGAACCAGCTAGTAGAACTGCCGACCTTTTATGAGGAACATAAACAACTGGGAAAGAACCCTTCACTCCCTGGATGTCAAGAGGACACTAACAGTGTACTTAGAAAAAAAAAAACGCACAAGTACAAATGACAGAGACTCTTCGCCATCTCAGCTGGACACAAGAGGGGCCCCGCAACGGCAAAGGCCGCCATAGCAACATGGCTAAAAAGGACAATCACAGAGTCTTACAAATCAAGCAACAACATTCCCCCGATGGGTATAAAAGCCCACTCCACAAGAGCCGTGGCCACATCTTGGGCGGAACTAAACTCTGCAACGGCCCAGGAAATCTGTGCGGCAGACATACCTTCGCAAAACATTATAGACTGGACACTAAAATCCCAGAGAAAAACTCTTTTGGACATACGGTCTTAATGACCACCACCTTAACAAGCGTATAGAAACTATGCCCCCCCCAAGTAGGGCACTGCTTTTGAATCACTCTAAGGTAGTGGATCTGGGAGTGCCATGGATATAAAGGGAACACAATGGTAGTTTATTCACCTGGTAAAGGTGACTGTGTTGCTATATATCCATGGCACTCCACCCATCCGAGGGAGCACGCTAATAGATAACACAGGTGAATTAAATGAGAGAACACATACGCTATGAGATTATAAAGAACAAGGACAATATGAGAATATATATGTTGTTTTCCTTAAACGTATAAAGGTGGTACAATATGTACTCATTAAAGTAGTTTTAGATTCCTGAAAACTGTCTCTAGAGTGATATTCACTGTCTGTGCATACACCTAACATGTTATTTTACAGCTATGGAAGTATCGAAACTGAAGATAGTAAGGATGGAGAAGGGGCTTAGTGGTAGATTGAAATCTGATCTTAGGTCACATGTGCATCAAGCAGCCTATCAGGCGTACATAACCCTAAGGTAATGGATCGGGAAGTACCATGGATATACAGTAACACCATCACCTTTATCAGGTAAGTAAACTACCATTACTTGATCTACTGAGGAACATTGTATGGTGCAGAGGAAACAGGAGCTGAAAGGGACAGCTTTTTAGGTTCTCTGCTTTTAACTGTTTTAGGACAGAATCCAAAGGCCTGTTTACACTACCTGATCTGCACTATTTTGAGAGGTGCAGAAGAGTTGCATCGGTGCAGGTCGGACAGTATAAACAGCATTGGGGACTGTACCTGTGCAGACATTTTTTGCTGATGTGTAAACATGCCCCTTCGCCTGTAACGGTGCAGCCCTGCAACACACCTAGCCAGACTGTTCCACCTCCTACAGCTAACAGCACCAGACACTACACATGAAAAATGTGAAATAAAGCATTACTTTAAAATAAAAAAAAAAACTAAAAAAAAAACCTGGTAATATGCAATGTTCTGAGGTTCCAAGTTTATTTGATCAGTTCCATTCCGGTGTAGGAGAAGACAGAGTATGTTTGTACTTAATGCAGTCCAGACTGAGTCAAGTCGGCACACATTGCTCTGCTGTATTCCATGATGCACTCTCACCTGCCGATGTCCCTCCCTGCTCTGCTTGCTTCCGTGACACACTCTCAGCCCCGCCAGTGCCCCTCACTGATTCTCTTCCTTGACACACTCTCAAACATGTTGTTGTCCCTCCCCGCTCTGTTTGCTTCTGTGACACACTAACAGCTCTGCCAGTGTTCCTCCCTGCTCTGCTCTTTTCTGTGACACAGTCTCAGCCCCGGTTGGTGATAAAGTGATTGCAGACGCAGTTGGTTTTCAGATACCAAGATAAAAATTTCCCTAATAAATGATCAGTGCCTGAATAGTAAAAAAGAGGGGGTCTAAAACTGAATGAATTAAAATTTCTACTCTCAAAGCCAAGTATTTGTGTAAAATGAAGTTCAGGGTGTCGAGTCTGTACTGCAACTGAAAATTATCTAGCAGTTGAGGCTCAGGGGTCAGGAAGTTGGTGCTTGGTTGGTTTGGTCCAAAACACTGAATGTTCTGGGGCAGAAAGAACATGCAGGCTGTCAGCTTAAAGTGGTAATCACATAAAAACATTGATTAGAAGAACTGTAGTTATAAAGTAGCTAATGTATTCATACTGCCCTTGGCAGCACATCGACTTTCATGGCTGCCAAAGCTGCAAGGATTCCGCATGCTGGGATGAGTTAATCCTCTAGTTGTGGAACATCAGCACCTGTCCAGTTTCATTTCTGAGAATAGATATGTGCTTGTAGTTTGTGTCATACAGCTATACTAAGTAACGGGCAATCACACAGTTGTCTTCAATGTTCAAAAAAAACTCAGCCCCTTTCTCTGGTTGAAAAAAAAAAACACTTCTACTCTGTCAGCCCAAGTGGTCCTATTTTTGTCAACCAGGTTTTCACATGGACATCTAAACTACACATTGTTTACATTCCATAATTGTCCCCGTACCTGGGAGCACAAATAACAGCGATGCACCAAGTTAACCCTGTAACTTGGAACACAGAGCTTATCTTGATGAGCTACTGACATCTCCGAGAAGTCTTTGAAATCTATAATATTTACATTAGGGATGTTATGGTATGAAATGTTGACACTGTGATAACCATCACAGCTAATACAGTGGCTATTGTTAGTAGTGCAGTATTACGGAAGTTGCCATTTTTGTGCAAACAAAAAGTCTTTTTAAACTCCTGTGTCAATGAAAGTTGGCGTAGGTGGTATGGTCATCCCTGAAAACATAAAACATTTACTTGCAACGGCTGAAAACCATAGTATACTGTGACCCATGAATATCATGGTATCAGAAAGTACCCATAGTATCTCAACAGTGACTTCTAATACCATGGTATACAATGAAACAGTCCTACCGTGATATCCCTTTGGATGCAGTTAAATTTAGGCACGTTTTGTATCTGTCTCCATCTTGTTCTCTACTATGATTGTTTTTCTTCCCCACACGTTTTTTGCTGTTTTCTCCTTATTCCTCCCCCCCCACCCCCACCAGCCCATGGCTAGCTCCTTCCTCGGAGGAAAAAGCGTAAGCATTTACCTTCAAAGCAGTATCAATGCAGCTCCTTGCTCAGCCAGCAGGGGATCCTGGAGCACCTGCTGGCCCTTAGCTCTCCCTTCACGGGAGCCTAACACGTAATTCAGTGATGCACTTGCCTGCCCTCCCAACCTGGACTCCGAGTAAGATTCCAGGGCCCACCTGCAAAGCTCATTCTCCCCTGGTGGAACTATAATACTGCACTCTCCCACAGTACTACTATTGCTGGCTCATTACTTAAGATTTTTTATTTAACCTAAGTAATACTGTGCTAATGGGCTTATTATACAAGGCAATAATATGATTGTTGAGTGAATAAAGTACAAAGCCGAAGGCTGAGTACTTTATCCTCATGAGCCCATCACAGTATTGCCAAGGACAGTGAGTCAACTAGCACATTATCAGTGTTATAGTATATGGTTTGACCTTATTATGTATGGAATTCAGCCAGTTCAGAAACGTTGATGTGCGTGGTCTAAAAGTTGGTGTGCCCTTTCTTATGATGTTGTTGTGCACCCTCCACCATTAACTCAGCTGTGTTCCCCCTCACCTCACCCACGCTGCTTTCACTTTCTTCACTCAGTCCCACCTCATGCTCATTCCCACTGCCTCCACTTTCACAGCAGCACTCAGCTGAAATTACACAAAAGTAACACTCAAAACAAAAAAAACAGCCTCAAACCATATACTGTAACAAATAAAATATGGGCAATGATACAAAACTCGTTTCCATCGCAGGTGAGATAACAGCATGTACTTCTCAAGCTTTGCGCTCGAAATCCATGTGCTGTTATCGCAACCCCTCAGTGGAAGCATAGGCTCACTGTGTATGGCTGCCCATAATTATTCCTTATTTACTTTATGAGTTTGGAAACAAACTAGTGGTACTGTGCTTTTGTTCCTACATAAGTTTGTGGTGACTCCACTCCTCCCCCTCTTCCTGCACTAAACTTATTTACAGTTGCTGCTGTAAGTGCAGACCAATCAGAATGTAAGGTAGGACGACGATGTCATTACTATAATTTTATTGACAATAAAATAACTATCCAGAGATCATAGATCATAGCTGTGATTTTGTTGAGAATGAAATGACATTTGTGAATTTTCTGTGGAATAAACTGTAATGCAGGCTTGTGATTGGAGGAGAGGGTCCACATGTAGTATATCTGTTTGTTTATGCACCCTCATCACTGACTCACCCTTTGCTGGAGCCGCACAGTAACCGCCATGACCTATCACCACTGTATACTTTCATCATGGCTCCTTGAACTGATCTTATTATGTTCTTTCTTGGTTTGTGGGGAAACACGCAGGCATAGCAGGCCCCAAGTGTACTGGGTTTTCTTCATCTTGCTTAGTCTCGGTATTTTCCACTTTTTCTTTCCCTTGCTTCCCAGGACACCACGGGCAAGAACAACAGAGTGCAGCCATTCACGCAGAGCATGGTGTTGCACCGAATGGCAGGCAGCATCACCCAGCTGTGGCTCCAGCTGAACCACCACCTGTGGTCATCCTGTTACAAAGAAATCCCCAGCCCTCTCTCCCCAGAGAAGGAGAGTGCCCTCTCGGATGCTCAATACTCCCCCCAGGCCCTGACTTCCCAGGCTTGTTCCTTAACTCAGTTTGCTAACATTGCAAACGATTACTAAACACTTTTGCAGGAGAACAAGATCTTTATCCCTTTTAATAAAATTTACAAACTTAAAAGCACCAGTTCAACCATATCAAGATGTTGACAGGAAATCATTCACAAAGTTATAAGTAAACCTAGTATAGAATATTCCTCAAGAAGGCCCTTTGGTCCAAATGTAGTTTTTTTCACTATGTGGTTCAAGAGCTACTTTGAAAGAAATTCTGCTTTAAGTATATTTCAGATATTTTGTGTATATGTGCGTATGTATATGTATAGCCAGACAGATAAACAATAATACAGGACTCTTGCCCAGTAAGAATCATTATTGTGTATTTCCCTGTATACCTCACCAATTATAGTTAGCTGTATATTTCCCAATTAAAGCTGTATACCTCTGAAGGGACACCTGCATACCTCTAAAAATGTACAGCCTGTATACCGTGCCCCCCCCCCTGGCATACCAGTAGCAAGGAATAGTGTGGGTGGGAATAGCGTGAGACCCTCTACCATCAAGACACTTGGGTGGCTGCAAGGGGATGTAGCACATACCTACAAATGTGAAGGATAGGTGGGGGAACACAAGACACCCCTCCCTCTTATACTTACCAACAGCTACATCCCTTGGTGCTCCTGCTGACTCCTTGAATGCAGTGACTCAACAATGCCACCACCATCTCTAAGCTGCAGGGCACAAATCCACCAGCTCTACAAGTCCCAACAATACACGCTACTTCCAACCGCAGAGCATGCTCCCAACTGCCAGAGTCACTCCAAACCACTGCACACCATCAAAACTGCTCCAGACCATCGCCCACTGCTGCAGTTTACAACCCCACCAGTGAACTAAAGGGAGACCGGCCACAGACACATCCCTTTTTATCGGGAACCCTACACTATGGAAACACAAAAGGGCCAACAGAGAAGCCCATTACCAGAACACCACTACACTATGCAAACACATGGGGCCATAAAGGACTACGCAGACTCGAAATTGGCCTGATCACAGGCTCACAGCTCACCAGGAAACTGACCCGACCCCATATAAGATAACATTGACAAACATCTTCACCATATATTTATTTAAAATTTGATATATTATATAAAACAAATGCTAGGTATATATGGTATACAAGGTCATATACCCATCTCAGGCTAGTTATGTTTTTCTTGGTGAAATTGTTAAATAAATATATAGATAACAAAGATGTAATCCCCCAACCCCAATCTTGTTTCCTTATTATCTAATTAGCCCCCTCGATGAGTATATTTCATTTGATACCACATAATACTCATTTATTCTGGCTGTCTCTCTCTCTCTCTCTCTCTCTATATATATATTATATCTATATATACAGTATATATATTTAATCTACTGTTTTTCTCCTAATGAACTGGGTGGCCCCCATCTGACTGGCTCCCCAGCCCTGTCACCCACCACCCTCGGGTACTTACCTTATTATTTTTTGATCATTCTTTGGGAACCAGGTGAGGCCCATTAGATACAAATGCCTATTTTCATGGGTGACCCAGGAACATGTGAAGGTTAAGTGACTTGCTCAGAGTCGCACAGTATGCACGTGGAGGTTGTGGGAATCAAACCCAGGTCTGCTGGATGTACCAAGCTCATTCATAGCTTGTGACTCTAATTTCTAGGCTATACAGTATACAGCCAGCCCTTGACCTCCAGGTTCCCCCGTGACTTGCCTCCCACCGTGGGGCCCTCTGGGGAGTGGACTTTTCCTGTCAGGAACAGGATCCAGTCTAGAGGTGGATGCCTGATTAGCAGAGCAATGCAAGGGGGCGGTTACCATCTTGCTACTGTGGTACTTTGCCATCTATTTTCTCCCAGGGAACTGCAAGCATAGTGATGCCGTGTGCGCATGCGCAGTTGTGCACAACACGCATTGACACATGCAGCAGTCTCCACCCCTGAAACAGCCTCCACTGAGCGGCAGTCAAACATTGGGAAGATGGAGTCTCCACTACTTGAAGAAGGAGAGCTGTCCACTGGGATGCTTCTTGCTTCTTCTCCCAGCTACCCACCACCAGGTTGAGCCCGCTCCTGAGGTTGGGTTGCAGTAGCTGTAGCACTTGCCACTGTGCAAGCCGTCCTGCCAAGATTTTATATATATATATATATATATATATATATTTATTTTTTTGTTTTGTTAATTTTTGGTAACTGGTAGGCCCACTAGGCACAAGTGCCTGCTTTCAGGATGGTTTGGGAACACCAGGGAGTGACTTGCTTAGGGTCACACAGTAGGTAAATGGAAGTTGAGGGAATCAAACCCAGGTCTTCTGGATGTACCAAGCTCAATCACAGCTCATTACTGTAACTTCTAGACTATACTGCCAGCCAGCAATGTTGAATATGTCCTCTTTGTTTTGTTTACTAAGATTATCATCATGAAAGCAAGGCTTCTGACTTCCCTTTCATGCTTGTGAGATTCACATTAGTTTCCTCAGCACATCTGTGATGTAGATAGAAGATTATGGTGTAGACAAACAGCAGGAGGAGATGAAGTCTAAGGGACACAGAGTCTGTATTTCTAATAAATGTTCTTGGTTATGAAGCATGAGTGAGAAAAAAACAGAATATGTATAAGCTATAAACAAAAGTGGCAAAAGATTACTTTTTTCCAAATGTCCCTGATACATCCTAACACTTTCTCTAGAACAAATACCTAGGCATGTATGGCTAGAATTCTGCTGTACTGTTTAGAGAGGACAGGAATTTTGTGTAAATTTGCTACTGCTGTGTAAAGTTCCTGTTTTCAGAAATGACATCCACTCCACACCACCAAATGATCTGTATCTTAAATGTATCTGAATCCACTTTCATGTGAGTAGCTATGTTTCATATTGTTTTCTTGTTATGGGCAACATTTTGTACCTTTCCCTTAATGGAACCAGGAATTTGGTGTTTTGGCTGTGTCACTGCATGGATCAAGAACACTGAGCACTGCTCTGATTAGCTCAGTGGTTTGCTGTCATGGTTCTGAATAGTCAAAACACAAATTCCTGGCTCCATGAAAATAACTGCATAGAATGTTGTCCATAAAAAGAAGACAATACAAAAAACAGTGTTACACCAAACATTTGTTGAAGCAGCAGTGCATGTTACAGTGAAAATTGGGACCTATACTTTTTTTTTCTGTTTGAGCGCCCTCAGTATCTTGTCTTGTAAGACCCCCTTTTCCCCACTGTTTTCAGTCTGCCTTAGTACTCCCCCTTTTTTTTTTTACATTTTATTTAAATAAAGGTACACTGGTTTTAATATGTTATCCACAGGTTGTCATCATTAGTCTCCACTGTTTTTGAGCACTCATTGTCTCATAAGATTAATGAGCAGTGACGTTTGCATCCTAGTTCACCTTCGTCTCAAAAGCAGTGATGTTAAACAGTGGGTGTTCAGAGAGAGCTGAGAATCATGATGAAAATCTTGGGAGCCCGCCATAATAAAAGGGCAGTCTTGTTTATTTCCTCTGTCAAAAGTACTACTGAAGTATACTCAAGGGGAGGGAGGCAACTGAATAGAATGGAGAACAATGGCATGCTAAAATAGTAAAAAGATACTCAAACTGTTTAACTATGACATTCAATGCTGCTTTAAAACAGTAGTATTTGTTAGTCAGCAAAAAATGTAATTATATACTTCTTTTTTAGCAAAAATGTATTTCTGACATCCTTAGGTTCCTTCTCAGTATATTTTTAATTTTCTCAGATATTTTTATAGTTAATTTTGTAATTAATGACTCAAATCATTAAAGATGGCCACCACTCACAGTTTTTAAAAATAATTTGTTACCTATTGAATGCACATACTAGATTCATGCTGTGGATGTATCACACGTTTCTGGTGGTAAACAACTCAGCACTGTACCAAAATATTTTATTGTTTCATGGTCGGCATGGTACTGGAGCAGAAACTTTCAAAAACTTCAAAATCCTGTATCTTAGTTCAGGAATGAAAGACACATGGATATATTGTTTTGCCAGCAAAATGTTATTACAGGGGGGCAGTACATGGTGACTAACAAATACTGCTGCTTTAAACATGGCTCATTTGGGATGAATCAATATCACCTCTAAAAATAGGAACAGTACAGACACCTACAAATTCGTACAAATCTTCTATCTTCTTTAACTTGCCAAGTTACTAAATATTTTTTCCTGAAGGCCTTTAGGCCAAATCCCCATTTTTCTTGTGTCTTGATCCTCTGTTCCCAGTTTTGGTAGCTAACTCACCTTGGCTCCACATTGTCTTCTAGATAGTATGATGAGTAGATAACTTCATAAATGATGCCAGTGCTGCCTCATGTCCAGCTGGTAAGGGGTGGCCAAAAACTGGGTGACCTGCAGTCTCAGTTTCTTGAAGTCAAGTTCCTCTCCAGTCTGTCACACGCCCGGCTGGTCCATGGTGTGAAATCCAGACACACTTGTGAAGCTGGGTCTTCCAGGCCCTCCACCACAGTTACTAAAGATTACATTCATCACTAGATGCAAATTTGCATTACAAGGAACTACAATACCAGTAACATCATTTACTGTAGTAAATGAGAAGAAAACTTGGACAGTCAGCATTTACAGTACAGAAACTTGTATGGATAATGTAATGTGGCAAGTAGAACCTTGCAGTGTCCCCCACCCTGTGTATAGATAGTTTCATGGATGCGACATAGATTTTTAGGCATCCCATACCGGGAAAATGCTTTGTATTTAAGGAAATGACAGGATGGTTTGAAGGAGGGCAGTCCGCCCACGAAGCAGCGTGGAGCCCTCACGCCTGGACTCACAAGCTCTCCCACTACCTGAGGGCAGTCTGCCTACGGAGCAGCTTGGAGCCCTCATGCCTGGACTAGCAAGCTCTCCCACTGGCAGAGGGCAGTCCGCCCACGGAGAAGCTTGGAGCCCTCATGCCTGGACTCACAAGCTCTCCCACTACCTGAGGGCAGTCCGCCCACGAAGCAGCTTGGAGCCCTCATGCCTGGACTCACAAGGTACTGAACAAAGCCTCTGCTGGAGATTACGCCCTGCTGCAGTTTATCCTGTGTTCAAAATTGGAGCCATTTCTAAACGCTGTTCCGGCTGCTCTGTAACATTTTACTCAGGAACTTGCCTTGTGCAGTTTCTGTACTTGAACTTGCCCAGTGCAATTCTGAAGCAGATTAAGGATAATTAAATTTAACTAACTTTAAGATGAAAGCTAATTTCAAGCTGGATACTGATTTCTGCTACCACTGCTGAACTAAAGAGTTGTCTAGCGCTGTAAAGCTGATATTGCTCCTGCACTCTTTCGGTGGCTAGTTTCTATGTGATTTCTGCTGTTTAATCAATTCTTGCTGCTTAGTGAAATGCGGTTGCTACCTCCCGTTTATATTCTACTAAGTGAAAATCTGTAATATTTATCTGATTTGCTGATTCAATTGTTGATACTAGTACCATAATTTTGCAAGTGTGTGGGGCACTGTTCTGTTTTATTTTTTTTATAAACTGGCAGTCCCACTCGTGAGTCAGGCATTGTACCTTGTTACTGAGATAAGTTGTTGCTGCTTTGTGTTCACTATACTAATTGCCCTCTTAACTCAGACAGAAGCCACCCTCCTAGTTCTCTTTCCTCTAGCCCATATCCTCCATCTTGTGTGCTATCCTTCTCCTTTGTCCCAGCAGGTCTTTCACCTTTCTGTTTACCACTTCAGTCCCCATCCCACCCTGCTAAGCTGCCCCCCCCCTCGTAACTTGATTTTTCCTTTGTTCCTTAAGTTGCCTCCCACAACCATCTAGCTGCTTTTCTCAACTCCTCTTTATTCAAACAACATGAAGTCTTGCTATATTATGACATATGCAGTGAGTCCCAACCTTCGAACTGCTCCGGAGGTGAAAGAGTTAACTTTCCATGCCAGGCATGGAACACTGAGCTCGAGCTCGGTTGAAACTCTGTCTGTTGTTCTTCAAACTCAAACCGTCAGATTCTTTACTCCGCCTCACTGAACAGTCGCTCCGGAGATTTCTTCTTCTGCTCGGTTCATTTTGTTGGTTAAAGTATTGTTTTTCTCGGTTTTCAACCAAATTTAAACTGCAGCCGGTCGGTTCAGACTCTGTCTGTGGTATTGTGAGTACTAGATAGGTTTTACATTAATTTCTATTCTGTGTGGAACTTGTAAACAGTTTATTGGTTCGGTTTGAACCGATCAGGTTGTTTAAAATATATTAATCTGTCATTTAGAGTGTGGTTACCGGTTCTTATCGGTTCTAAAAAAAATGGATTTTATTACGTTTTTTTTCCATGACCCGTGACACGGTTGGGAACCGATAAGAGGGTCTTACCTGGTGGATTGCCATAAACGGGTAAGTTTGGTTAGGCTGGCACCATGTCTGAGAAACCCAAAAGAAAAACCGGGCCCACTGGGTTTCAACACTGCAGTGTCTGTGGGGAAGTCTTTGCCAAGGCTGACCCCCACACCATCTGTGTTTATTGTCTGGGGTTTGACCACCTCAGTGCAGACTGCCAGATTTGTGAAAATTTTCCTGCAGCTACCCTGGAAAAGAGAGTTGGTAGGCTCAGGGAAAGGGAGGCCAAAAAGTCCGCTGAACCAGATGGCCAGCCCAGTTCGGTTCCAACCACACCGGAGGGAGTGCCCTCTGACCAGGGCGAGACTTCCTCGGGCCAAAGGAGATCCGACTCTGAGGAGTCAGTTCCAGCAAAAATGACTAGGAAATCAGCTGGTGTGGAGCCAAAACTTTCCTCTCCAACCACTGAAGAAATAGCCAAAGCGATTAAAATTGTCAGTCGCTCCCGGTTCCGACCGAGACGGCACCATCAAATAGCGTCACGGTTTGGCGGGTTCCACCGGTTCAAAGAGTATGATTTAGAGGAATATTATGAACTGGAGGAGGGGGGAAGAGGAGTATGAGGAGAGTGAATGTGGATTTGAAAGTCTGGATGTGCCCATTGACCCGGACATCTCCCCAGACAGACCTTCAGGAGTGTCTCCTCCTAGGCTTTCTGAGTCCCTTTCTCATTTTATGTTTTATAAAAAGTGGCTGAAACCCTCCAGCTCCCTACGGAGGAAGCTGTGGATGATCAAGAGGAGCCTGACTATGTGGAAATGATGGATATCCCAGAGTCTAGGAGACTGTCTATTCCTTTGCATAAATCTTTTGGGAAACAGACAGTAAAAATTCTAAAAACTTCTCACACTATACCTCCTGTGGATAAGAGAATGGACAAGAGGTACACATTGTCAGGCTCTGATACGGACTTCCTTACTTAACAATGCAGCCATGTTGGGGTAGTGCAGGCTGCAGCCTGTGACAAGGCAAATATTCCCTTGGCTTCACACCCCCCTGACAAGGACTCCAGGAAGATTGATGCCATGGCAAAGAAACAGTACATGGCAGCATCCTTGGGACTCAGACAGGCAAATTATATGGCTTATGTTGCTAGATATCAGAAATCCAGATGGGATACTGTTATGGCTCTAGCAAAACAGGTCCCTGGCCCGCTTGCCAAGGAGCTGGAGCAGGTGGCTGCTGATGGTATTGAGGCATCCAAGGTGCAATTCCATGCTGCAGTGGACTCTAATGATGTGTCATCAAGAGTCATGGCTACATCTGTGGCACTTTGCAGAATGGCTTGGCTCAGATGTACTAGCCTGTCACAGGATACCCAGACTAAGGCCATGGATTTTCCTGTTGTGGGTAATTCTCTGTTTGGGAGCAGACAGAGAATTACATGAAAAATGGATGAGTATAGGACCACCTATAGGAGTGCACAAGCCAAGGAAGGCAGGCCACTCCTCAAAGGCAGCTTTCCAGGGGCAGGGCAGGCCTTTTCATAGGCCTTTTATCAAGCCCAGGCCTCCTCTTTGCCAGAGGGGGTTCTTTGAGGGAGAGGCAGGCGGGGTGCAAGCAGGCCTGCTTCCACCCCTCAGCCCAAAGCCCCTGCCAAGCAGGCACCCTGATGGGGTTGCCAGGGCCGATTCTCAGGCTACCTGTAGGGGCAGGCTGGCTTACTTTGTCCAGGACTGGAAGTCTCTGACATCAGACAAGTGGGTCCTGGAAGTAGAAGCCAGGACTGGTTCTCAGCTTCAAAAATTTCCAAAGATGATAACCAGATCCTTTCCACCTGCAAATCCACCAGAGGCACTTGCCCTAGAGGCAGAGGTCTCTTCCCTCCTGGCTCTCAGAGCTGTGGAAAGGGTTCAACTCTACACCAGGGCAAAGGATTGTACTCCAGGTACTTCCTTACCCCAAAAAAGACAGGAGAATGGCGGCCCATCCTGGATCTCAGATATTTAAACAAGCACCTTTTAAAACCAAAATTCAAAATGGTGACTCTGGGAATTATTCTACCCTCTCTAAGGCCAGGGGACTGGCTAGCGTCCCTGGACCTCAAGGATGCCTACTTCCATATTCTCATCAGAAGCTCCCATCGAAAGTACCTCAGGTTCGAGCTGCCCTCAGGCCATTACCAGTTCAGAGCAATGCCCTTTGGCCTCACCTGTGCTCCAAGGGTATTCACAAAATGCCTGGCAGTAGCAGTTGCCTCCCTAAGAAAGCAAAAAATTGCCATCTTCCCTTACCTGAACGACTGGCTCATAGTAGGCCAGTCTCCAGACCAAGTCAAGTTACATCTACAGATAACTCAACAACTGCTCACCTCTCTAGGTTTCCTTCTGAATCTTTCAAAGTCAGTTCTAGAGCCTGTCCAGCTCCTCCCTTCATAGGTGCAGAGCTGAACACAGAGAAAGCCAGAGCCTTCCTTCCTTTGGACAGGGCAAGGACCCTGGTCTCTCTGGCCTCCTCATTCACCCTGCAGGTCTCTCGACCAGCAAGGCATTTTCTACAGCTCCTGGGGCACATGGCTGCTTCTACAGCAGTAGTGCAGGAGCAAGATTTCAGATGAGGGACATCCAGTTCCATTTGAGAGCCTTTTGGTCTCAAAGGAAAGACCCTCTAACCAAATTGATCCCAGTAACTCAACCCTGATCCAAGCCCTACAGTGGTGGCAGGATCAGAGCAATCTGAGACAAGGGTTCCTTTGTCACTCACTCTCACTCCTTAATCCTTACTACAGATGCATCCCTCTTGGGGTGGGAGCTCACATGAGCGACCTCACTACCAGGGATTGTGGTCCCCTCAGGAATCTCTGCTCCACATCAATCTGTTGGAACTCAGAGCAGTTTTCTAGCACTTCAAGTTTTTCCAAATCTGTTCAGAACAAAGTTGTACAGGTCAGAACAGACAACACCACCACAATGTGGTACATCACAAGGAGGCACTCGGTCTATGGCCTTGTGCACCGAAGCAATGAAGTTGTGGTCTCTGGCTTACTCCCTGAACACCTCCCTTACGGCAGTTCACCTCCCAGGCAAGGACAATGTCCTGGCAGATGCTCTCAGCAGGATTTCCCAGGGCCATCACGAATGGTCACTGGACCCCCTGGTCCTGGAGGTAATATTTGCCAGATGGGGCACCCCGCAGATAGATCTTTTTGCAGCCCCAGACAATCACCAACTTCCCCTTTTTTGCTGCAGGCCCCCAGTGTTGGGCTCAGTCCCTCTGGATGCCTTAGTTCTCAATTGGGAAGGGAAGTTTCTCTATGCTTTTCCCCTCCCTCTCCTGTTCAAAGTGTTAGTCAAAATCAGATCTCAATCCTGCAAGATGATCCTGATTGCTCCAGATTGGGCCAGACAACCCTGGTATCCACCCCTACTGTCCTTAGCAGTCCATCTTCCCCTGTGTCTTCCCAGGAATCACAACCTGTTAACCTGTGCTCAGGGGAGGGTTTGGTACCCGAACCTCAATCTCAAGGCCTGGCTCTTGAAGAGTTAGAGTTTGCTGATCTACACCTCTGCCAAGGTGTAACGGATATACTGAAGGCTTCTAGGAAACCTTCCACCAGGGCTACCTATAATTCCAAATGGAAGAGGTTTTCCATATGGTACTCTGGGAAGCATATTTCCCCAGAATCTGCTGATTTACCGACAGTCCTGGACTATATGGTCCATTTAAATACCTTGGGGTTGAGACCAGCTACCCTAAAAGTACATTTGGCAGCTGTCTGCTTTTATTTCAGCAGGTAAACCCTCTTCTCTTTCAGCTCATCCTGTATTCTCCAAGTTTTTTTAAGGGATTGCTTCACACCAACCCTCCATTCAGGGACCCTGCCCCTGCCTGGGATCTTAATGTTTGCATTGCTCAGCTTATGCAACCCCCCTTTGAGCCCTTGTCTTCAGCAGAGCTTAAGTACTTGACTTGGAAGACTGTGTTTCTGGTAGCCATCACTTCTGCCAGACGCATAAGTGAATTACAAGCTCTGTCAGTGGAGCCTGATTTTATCTCCTTTCATAAAGATGAGGTGGTCCTCGGGGACTAACAGGAAGTTCTTGCCTAAGGTGGTTTCAGATTTCCACCTTAATCAATCTATATCTCTTCCAGTGTACTTCACTGACCATTCCTCCTTTGGCGAGAGGAGGCTGCACAGCTTAGATATGAAGAGAGCCCTTAGTTACTACATAGAGCGTACCAAGGGTCACAGGTTTGACTCCCTCCAACTGTTCCTCACTTATGGTGAGGTTGGTAAAGGGAAACCTGCCACTAAAAGATCCATTGCCAGGTGGATTGTCTCTTATATCCAATTCTGTTATGAAAAGCTGGGTAAGGTTCCTCCCTCAGGCCTGAGGGCTCACTCTACCAGAGGTACAGCTGCTTCCCTGGCTGCTGCCAGGAACATCCCTATTCTAGAGATATGTCAAGCAGCTACCTGGAAAACAGTTCACACTTTTAGCAAGCATTACTTCCTGGACATCCAGGCTAGGAGTGATGCTCGGTTTGGCACAGCTGTGCTTCAGAGCCTATTTCCTAAGTAGGTTCTGTCCCTCCTCCGTGGAGGTACTGCTGTGTAATCTGCATATGTCATAATATAGCAAGACTTCATGTTGTTTGAAGAAAAAATTACTCACCTTAGTAATGTTGTTTCTTCTAATGGAGTCTTGCTATATTATGACCTACCCCCCTGCCTGCCCCTCTCAGAACCTCTGTTTTGGGATGTGGGTGGGCTGTGCAGTGTTGGTACTTAGTAGATGCCCACCTTGTTGTTTTCACCCCTCCTTTTTTGGGGTGGCTTGATGTTGTGTTTTTCATTTTTTGGGTCTCCTGACTTGAGTCTTTGTTTTGGGACCAAAAAATGTGTTCTTATGTTTAGTAGCCAGTTGACTAGTGTAGGTTTACAGTTTCCACACAGGACCTCAGTGAGTTTAGCTCGTAAAGATCTGACGGTTTGAGTTTGAAGAACAACAGACAGAGTTTCAACCGAGCTTGAGCTTAGCGTTCCATGCCTGGCATGGAAAGTTAACTCTTTCACCTCCGGAGCAGTTCGAAGGTTGGACTCACTGCATATGTCATAATATAGCAAGACTCCATTAGAAGAAACAACATTACTAAGGTGAGTAATTTTTTCTTCTCTTCCCCCAGCTCTCCCACTACGTGAGGGCAGTCTGCCCACGGAGCAGCTTGGAGACCTCACGCCTGGACTCACAAGGTACTGAACAAAGCCTCAGCTGGAGATTACGCCCTGCTGCAGTTTATCCTGTGTTCGAAATTGGCACCATTTCTAAACGCCGTTCTGGCTGCTCTGTAACATTTTACTTAGGAACTTGCCTTGTGCAGAACTTACCTGGTGCAATTCTGAAGCAGCTTAAGGATAATTAAATTTAACTCTAAGATGAAAGCTAATTTCAGGCTGGATACTGATGTCTGCTGCCACTGTTGAACTAAAGAGTTGTCTAGTGCTGTAAAGCTGATATTGCTTTTGCACTCTTTCGGTGGCTAGTTTCTTCCCCATAGCCACTACGTGGCTGCTCCCCGCATGCCCCCCCAATTCTCGCCCACCCTTAGCTGGCTTTAAATATGTAGGTAGTCAGTTACACGTGACGTAGGCTGCTGTTCTGGACTGACATCTATCTCCCCTCCTTTCCATTTGCACGTTGCACTGCATCCCCACGAGATGTCACTCTTATCCTTCTATTCCTTCCCACACACCAAAGCCTATATTTATTTGTTTGTTTCCCATTTCTTTCTCATACTGAGTCATCTTCCCCTGGCTGTAACCAGGTCTTTTCTGCCTTCCTAGTGCTGGGTGCTCATCCAGTTCTGGATTAATATCTTCCTGAATTACTAGGATTAGGCTCATTAACTGTCACAATACCTCAACCACCTCCTCTGGGTCTCTTGCCTTAACTCAGGTTTACATCCTATTCCAACATCCAGCCAGCTGTCTACCTAGCTGTTTCTTATATCTCCCCTAATTATTTCAATTACCTCAATTAGGTCTTGGCTGCATCCCTTTCTCAGTACGATGGATCGATTGGCAAAGGGTTTCCTACCTTTTTACTGATTTCATCTTCCACTCTACTCACCCTAGACTCACTATTCCTATTTGTTGGGACTTCCGTGACTCCCTTACACCAGATGGATGCCCCGTTTGGGGACTTGATCTACTCCAGCATGCTGGCAAAGAAGTCCTCCACTCCAATTAACCTGGAGTACCTTAACCACAAAATCACTGTGTCATTCCTTAGGTGCATTCTGTGCAGGAAATTTACCTGCCCTGTGATCCTCTCTCATGCTGTTGCGTTTGCTACATTATGGGTTATAACAGTACCCATTACCCTAGCTGGAGATATAGAACTAAACCCTGGCCCCATGGTCCAGTTAAATCAATCTAATTCCTGCTCTTCCCATCTCCAACCCCCTCCTCAAGGTTTAACCTTTGCCCATCTTAAAATCCGAAGTCTTGCTGCCAGTCTATCTGAACTGGAAGCATGGATTCAAGTCAAGAATACAGATATCCTTGCCCTATCTGAGACCTGGTTGAAGCCCTCGATAGCTGATCTGAATTGCACTCTGCCAGGATATAATCTTCTCAGGGTTGACCGTCCTACCCTCAGAAGAGGGGGTGGGGTGTCGCTTTACTGTAAGTCCCACCTGGATGTATGTCTCATTCCTAGCCGCCCTCTACTTAATCACTCATTTCTACTCCTTGGTGGTGCCAAGAAAATCCACATCTTCTCTGTATACTTACCCCCTAGAAACAGCAAACTTGGTCTTGAAGAACTCCGTTAATTCCTTCAGCATCTAAGAAAAATGAAGTGATCTGCCTAGGTGATTTTAATCTCAATTGGCTTGGTTCCAACTCCTTGCTCCTTACCTCCATTATCAGCAAGGCTAACTTTTTTCAACTCGTACTGTCTCCAACCAGGATCCCTCAGAATGCCCCAGAAGCACTCTCATTGACTGGATCCTCAGCAATAGGAAGGACTGTTTCTCCAGCGCCGGGGTCCTCCCTGACTTGATTAGTGATCACTGCCCAATCTGTTGTGTGAGGGATGTTTCACATCCATCCAATCTCTCCAAAGTGCTATCCTTTCCTAACTTCGCTAACCTTGACTCTGCCGCATTCCTTCATGACCTAAGAACAGTAGATTGATCTCCTCTTTTCACAACCAATGACATCAGTCGAGTGACGGATTACTTTAGTGCGACATTACTCTCTTTGCAGAATAGACACCTTCCGCTGTCAATGCGTAGAGCCAGAGGACAGGTTACCACGTGGCTTAAACGGCCTCTCCTGCAATTGCTAAAGCATAGGGACAAGCCATGGGCAAAATGAAAATCTTCCTCCCCTTTTAACTGATTTCAATGAGTACCGTGTCTTGCACAACACATGTAAGAAGGAGATCCGGGCTGCCAAAAGCAGTTATTACTGTAATCTCTTTAGTTCCTCTGCCGCTGATCCAAGGAGATACTGGATACAAATGAATGAGATCCTGGGAAATAATAAGCCTCAAACTCCCAACGACATGCTTATTAATGATATACACTGCAATAACCCGCACACCATTGCCAATGCCTTTAACTCCCTCTTCATTGAGGTTCCTACCATTTCCCCTCCATCTCCTCATAGATCCCAGGCTCCTCCTCTAGTTCCTCTTGATGTACCTCCCAACTTGGTGCTCTCTGCCATCTCATATCTGGAAGTTTTCAAGTTACTAAAAACAGTCCCTACTCATGGAAGTGCAGGGCTGCACGGTATTGAACCAAGGATCTTAAGACTTGCAATGCCTCTTCTTGCTACCCCTGTCACTCATATCTTTAACCTGTCTGTCAGCATCGTTATTATACCTAATGCCTGGAAATCTGCTAGGACTATCCCGGTGTACAAGAAGGGTGACCCTAGGATTCTTTATAACTACCGACCCATTGTGTTGTTGCCAGTGCTTAGTTAATTACTGGAAAAGCTAATCCACCGCCAGATCTCCTCTCACTTGCTCAAAATCACACTTCAGTCCCCTGTTGAGCATGGTTTTAGGGCAGGACATAGCACAACTACTGCTCTTACCCTATTCTTGAGTGTGGTTAAGTCCAGTATGGACATGGGATTGCTTACTGGTGCTGTGTTCATAGACCTCACCAAAGCTTTTGATTTTGTAAATCACCCCTTACTATTGTGTAAACTGCAGACCCACATCTGAATCCACCTTATCATGGATCAGCAGCTACCTTAACAAACGCTCGCAATCTGTCTCCTTCTCCAAAGTTCTCTCATCCCCTGCCCTTATCTCTTGTGGCATACCACAAGGCTCCATTCTTGGCCCCCTGCTCTTTTCTATGTTTGTTAATGATATTCCTACCTTTTTACCTCACTGTCATACCATTATGTATGCAGACGACTTGGTCCTTTACACTGCCTCCAGGTCCATTGTTGACATTAATAATCATCTATCGTCTCATTCCAACAACTTCATTCCTGGTTCACCTCAAACTGCCTAATCTTAAATTTACCTAAGACTCAGGCCATGCTCTTCAGATGCTCAAGAGAAGTCCATGCTGTGTCCCCTAAGCTTCAGGTGCTATGTACTGATGGGTCCGCAGTATCGATCACTGAATCTTTCAAATACCTGGGTGTGATGCTTGATCCAGTACTAGACTTCTCCTCTCATATCAATGAGATATGTAGATCAGTTAACCTGAAGATTGGAGCAGCATACAGGGTACATCACACCCTCAACCCTGCTGCCCGGATATCTGTAGCTAGGGGTGTTCTGCTTCCTAGACTCCTGTATGTTGTCCCTGCCCTTTTCCAGGCCAATGCTGGTGTACTTCGGAAATGGGACACCACTTATAACAACATCTATAGATTTGCCATATCTGCCCATCGCCCTACTCGCCATTGCCTGCTATACTGGTATACAGATCAATGCCAGGAGTATGGGCAATAAAATGCCAGAGCTCCAGGCAATGCTAGTTGAGGGTGCAGCAGACTTGGCGGCAATTACTGAGATATGGGCCACCCAGAGGCATGATTGGGACCTAAATTTAGAGGGATACACAATGTTTAGGAAAGATAGCGGGGTGGGAAGAGGGGGGTGTGTGACATTGATAGTCAAAAATGACATAGTAGTTGGTGGAATCGAGGAGGCAGAAGGAGATGTGGAGGCAGTTTGGGTAACCCTACAAATGGGGGGGGGTAAAAGATTAAAAATAGGGGTGGTGTACAGACCCCCTGCAATGGAAGCGGAACTGGAGGATGATCTGGCTGAGAACATCAAGGGTCACTGTGGCCTTGGAAAGGGCAGGGTGATGATCATGGGGGACCTGAACATGCAGGGGGCAGACTGGGGCACTGTGACATCTTCGGTGGCCAGGGAGCAGAGGTTGATGGATGTCTTCCAGGATGCCTTCCTAGTCCAGCATGTGGGGGAGCCTACTAGGCAGGATCAGATCCTGGACATTGTCCTAGCAGATAGTGACCAGATAAAGGGCCTGGAGGTGAGCAGCCCGTTGGCGGGCAGTGACCATGCCACGGTCTGATTTCTTATGTTCCTAGGGGGAGAGGAAATTTGCACTAACGGATTCTTAAAGGGTGCTTGGATGAGATAAGGCCAGACATGGATGCTGGTAGCTTGTGGGAGACCATTAAGAAGGGGGGGAGGAGACTTCAAGGGCCTGCGTAAAGGTAAGGCGCAAGCAATGTAGGGCCAGTAAGCCGTGTTGGTGGGCTTGGGAG
Organism: Neoceratodus forsteri; assembly: GCA_016271365.2. Taxonomy (NCBI): domain Eukaryota; kingdom Metazoa; phylum Chordata; order Ceratodontiformes; family Ceratodontidae; genus Neoceratodus; species Neoceratodus forsteri. Next base: position 1,740,066,842 of record CM028129.1, read on the forward strand.
GTGCAGGAGGCGGTGAGGGAGAAAAAGGCTGCCTATGCATGCTTAAAGCACTCAAGGAGGGCTAGGGAGAGGGGAGAGTATGATTTCCTGGCTGAGGGTCACCAGGGGGGTAAGGGGGGCCAAGGCAAAGAAGGAGCTTAACCTGGCCAGGGATATCCGCGGGGGGAAGGGGTTCTATAGATACATAGGGGAGAAAAGAAAAGTGAGGGCACAGATCAGCAGGATTAGAACTGGGGGGATGGGCGCAGGAAGCTGGGGAACAAGCAGAGGTACTACATGAGTACTTTGCTTCTGTCTTTACCGGGGGAGGTGGGGGATCTTTCCAACCCGATGGGAGGGTAGAGAAGCCCACTGAGCCAGGTCAGTTAGAGACTGAAGGACTAGATGAGACTAGGGCAGGGGTGGGTCATATCTAGAAGGGGAGGAGAGGATGCATGAGGAGTGGAGATGGGACGGCGAAATCACAGCAGATAGGGTGAGAGAGGCCCTCTGGTCGCAAAAGACTGAGAAGGCGCCGGGGCCAGCTGGGCTGCATCCAAGGGTGCTGAAGGAACTGGCGGATGTGCTGGCAGCTCCACTGGCCTCACTCTTCATCATCTCTCTGATGACAGGGTGGGTGCCTCAAGATTGGAAGGTGGCTCATGTGGTGCCTATCCACAAGGCGGGGGGGTCCAGAGTGCAGATGGGGAATATAAGCCCGTTAGCCTAACGTCTGTGGTAGGCAAGATTATGGAGGGCATTATCAAGGAGAGGCTGGGGGGGGGCAGCTGGAAAGGTTGGGGCACCTGGATGACGGGCAGTATGGTTTTGTTCCAGGGAGGTCGTGCCAGACTAACCTGATGGAGTTTTATGACTGGGTGATGGGTGCCCTGGACTGACATAGGCCATGGAGGTCCTCTCTCTGGATTTCAATAAGGCGTTCAATTCAGTACGACACAGTGGCCTACTAACAAAGCTGGGGGGGGGAGAGGGGTGTGGGGCAGTTGCTCAGGTGGGTAGAAAACTGGCTTACGGGGTGAATACAGCGAGTGGTCGTTGGCAGGATAGTCTCCTCCCCCAGGAGGGTCATCAGTGGGGTCCCCCAGGGTTCGGTCCTGGGGTCACTTCTGTTCCAATTCCTATGTGTCAGGCATAGGGCGGGGTGTTAGGAGTAGGTTGAGTCTCTTTGAGGATGAAACAAAACTGGGAGCACTGGCAGATGGGCAGGTAGGGGTGAGAGGCCCTGCAGGGGGATCTGGATACCCTGGGGGGGTGGGCAAGGAAGTGGGGGTTGAAGTTCAATGCAGGGAAATGTAGGGTGCTGCATTTGGGGGTCAGAAACCCAGGACATACATACACCCTGAGGGGACCACACTGCAAGTCACATCGGGCATGTGGGACTTGGGGATAGTGGTGGACAGCAAAATGAATAACACAGAGAATTGTCGAAGAGCTGCAGCAAAAGCAAACAGGATACTGAGCTCCATAACCAGGTGGATTACCTCCAGGAGGGAGGGAGGTGATCCTCCCTCTGTATAATGCCCTGGTTAGGCCGCATCTTGAGTACTGTGTACAGTTGTGGAGACCCCATCTTAAGAGGGACATAGCGCTGCTGGAGAGGGTCCAGAGGAGGGCGACCAGGATTATTCAGGGCATGGAGGGTAGGACCTATGAGGAGAGACTGGATGAACTCAGTCTGTACGCATCGAAGGAGAGTTGGGAAAGAGGGGACATAATAGAGACTTTCAAGTATGTAAAGGGGATAAATAAGGGCGGAGCCAGGGAAGTGTTCAGGCGTAAGAAGGGGGGAACTACCAGGGGCACGAGTGAAAGCTGGAGGGGGGGTACATGGAGGAGCGCAGGAGACACTTCTTCACAGAGAGGGTGGTGGAACCATGGAATGTACTGCCCAGGAGTCTGGTGGAAGAGACCACAGTGGAAGGATTCAAGAAGGGTTGGGACAGGTACAGGGGGAAGATGAGGCCAGGGAGGGCCACCTCTGGTGCTGGGGGGGTGGAGGAGCGAGCTCCCAGTAGGGGGCTAGCTTTCAAGCAGACATGATAGACCATGGGGCCTATTCTGCTGGCTTTTACTATGATACTGTGCCCTGAAGTGGCTCTCACCCAAGGCCCTTCACTCCTACTCACTGGGATGTTTCATTGACTGTATGACCAGAGACCCCTGCCCTGGCTTTCTGGGAGAAATGCTTGCTCTTGTGCTTCACTCCCACCTCCTGAGGTCTTCTGTTGCCTCTCTGCTCCACGTCCCACACTGCTCTACTAAAATGCATGAGCAAGCATTCTCACATTTTGCTCCCAAGTTTTGGAATTGCCTTCCCTTCCCATACCAAAAGTTCTTTATCTCGCCTCTCCTTCAAGAAAGCACTGTTCTCTCACATTTTTGCACTTGATACTTGTGACTGTGCCTAATTTGTTCTTGGTTTTCAGCCCCTATCTTCACATTGATTTGTCTACTTTTAACTTGGAGTCTATTGTGCACCTCTGCTTTGCCTTCTCAATGCCACCCCACCCCAGCCCTGCATGGTTGGTTGGTTGTTGCATGTAATTATCCCTGACTATCCCCTGCGTGGATAACTGTTGTATGCTGATCATTATTGTATGCCTGTTACATGCTACTGTCTGACCTAATGTATTTTGTACTCTACTGGGTCGTGTTTGAAAATAGGCAGGGCTCTTTGCCTAATGCACTCACCCGGTTACCAAACTCTAATAAATAATATAATTGTGTATCACTGAACCCCCCTGCTGTTTTGATCAGCAGTCCTGGGAACCTTACTATGGAGTTAAAAGAAGTTCTCTGCTATAGCTTCCCATTAGGGATTAATTCAAATTTTATTTAGTGTTTACAGAAATAGACATTAGATAAACATTACAATTCAAAGCATGCAAAATAGACAGTGTGTGAAACAGCAGTGGCCAAAGTTGAATATAACATTCCATGAACGCAGACAGACAGAATGATCAGGCTTCAAGCCAACCCCAGCTGTATTTTTTAACTTTATTTTTAAAACTTTATCAGTGTACATGACAAATCTATTTCTGAGAGACTACGTACAGTCAGTATATAGTTTAGGGATACATTACTTAGGCAAGATCAGTATGCCGTATAGTGTTACATCTTGCTGAGGGGTAAATCTATAACAATATCAAATTCTGTTTAACAAATAGGGCAGTTGCAGTCAATGCCATTATTCGGATAGCTCCGGTGATACCGACACGCCCCCGCGCTCAAGCACATTTATTTATCTTTTGTTGACCAGGTAAGTGCACTAGACAAATCCTGCCTATTTTCCGGCACGACCCGGGGGAGGGGGATACAGATGAATGCCAACTGACCTTGAACCAGATTAAGCTGTTGGTGGTATTTTTTTAGTGAATGAGGGAAATTTGGCCAGGACACCGGGGAAATTCCCTACTCTTTTCGATAAGTGCCATGGGATCTTTAACATCCACCTGAACTACCACCAATCCAGGCAGATGGGACCTCGGTTTAAAGTCTCATCTGAAAGACGGCACCTCAGAAATGCAGCACCCCTCTCATACTGCATTACAGTGTCAGTACTGGGATATTAACCCAAGTGCCAGATGTGGGAACTGAACCCACAGCCCTCTGATCTCCCGGCCTCAGAGGTGAGTGTGCTACCTACTGAGCCACTGACACTGCTAACAAGGCCCTTGTTATTTGAGCAGTGATCTTCACTAATCTCTAGCTGACCATTCTTAAGCTTAAAAATGTAAGAGAAATCTAGCCCCATTCATTTCAATTGGGCGTGCCTCCGCGCTCTCCCTGGTCACACGTCATTATGTGCTTGAGCGGGGGGCGGGGGTGTCGGTATCACCGGGGCTATCTGAAAGGATCAGGCTGACTGCTGTAAAACTAAAATTACAAGGGAAATAACTAAGGTATGGGGTAGTAGTAATTACTCAAACTAGGCTGCAGTGATTGTCGATGAGGGCAGCTACCACAATATGTGCATAGCTACCTTACATCAGAGACATCCTTTAAGGTACAGTGACCCAGACCACAAGAAACTGAGCTACTACCCATTAACAGTTTGGCGGGATGAACCCACCTTACCTGGATATACCTGACACGCCATCCCCAGCAGGGAGCAGTGGAGCCACCTGAGCTACCTTGTGGTCAACCCCCTCCCATGTCTGGTTCTGAACTTACCACTGAAACTGGAGGTGACAAACACTGGGTATATGAGCCCCCTTTAGGTCCATATTCATAGCAGGGACTGACGGTTCACCCACGACGGTGCATGGGCAATGTGGGCAAAGTCGTTTAGGGCATCTCAATTATGTTGTCTGGAATTATCAAGGGTGGCATTCTGGCACCCTAAACTGACAGCGCCACAGGACCATCTCAACAAAAACTTAGTTTACCCACTGAGGTAGTGTAAATAGGAAGGAAACAACTGAGTGTAGGGAATTTCAGTGTTCCAGAGCTACTGCTTTATTCCGTCAAAGGCCTTCTGTCTGGCTCTAGTAACATAGACAAGATCAGGGAAGAACGTGACTGTAGTTTCCTCACACTTGATGGTACCTTTTCTCCAGGCTGCGTGCAAGATGGAGTCTCTCTCTCTCACCGAGAATGCCATTGTCGCAAGTAATGTACGAGGACCCTCATTAGTCTCCCTTGCTTGTCCTGGATTGATCCAGTAAGCTTTTATCACTGTGAAGTCTGTATAGCCTCTAGCTTCAGTAATCCATCGCTATAGGAAGTCTCTGTAATTGGTTCCTTCTTTCTCCTCGCACAGGCCTAGAATTCTGATGTTAGCTGATTGGATGATGTTTTGTAGTTGCTCCAGCCTTGTTTTAATAACGTTCTGTTCTTATACCACCATAGTGGCTGATACGAGTGCCTTCCCTGCTGTGCTGTCTGATTCCTTAACAGCACTGGCTAAGGCATCTACCCGATGTTCCACTGTAACCAGACATTCATTAAAGGAATCAAGGGTTTTTTATTGATCCTCTGCAAAGATTTTGTCAGGATTTCAGTAGAGTGTTGCAGCAAGTCGAGGTTAGCATTATTCTGGCCTTTAGTCTGTGGAGACAACTCGGAGGTGTCGGCTGTTTGGATGAGCATCCTCTTGGTTAAAAAAAGTCCTGTTTATTGGTTTTTGGTTTAATTCTGTTACCTGAGTCTAGTACCGATCTATGCCTGGAACCAAGCTTTATCAAATGAGACTAATTTCTGCATTTTTACTTAGAAAGAGCCACTAAAACCAACAAATATAGAGGTTCAGATGCAGGCGCTCTCTAAAAATGCTGCTGCTGGCTGGATTGCTAGCTCTGCCTCCCGACTCCAGCTGTATAAGAATCCCTCCCTCTGAGAACCTCTTCCCGCTGATCAGACCTGATCAAAATTTTTACTGCCAGCGAGTGCTCAGTCCTGCCGCCAGTACCCCATCCCCCCCACACCTGGTGTTTGGTGGACTTGAACCACTGTGAACAGTGAAGGAAGCATTAGTAAAAAGCAGTGTGCTAGATGAAATCCCTCCCTGAGGGAACTGTATTCTGAAAATCTGTAAAACTTACATTGGATGTGGTCCTCACATGACTACAATTATAACACTCAGACTAATGAGACACTAAGGCCTGCTACAGAAATAAACAAAGATAACATAAAAACAGAAGACCAACTTTGTTGGTGCCAACCAAATCTTGTTTGTTTTTTTTCCCCAAAAAAGATTTTTGTGCTCTTGGCCCAGCCTGCCCTCTTCACCCCAAGTTCCCCACCTGCAATGCCCAGGACTTGCTGTCATCTTTTTTGCGGTGGCACCCTCTTGGCAGAGACTCTTGTGTTTCTCTCTAAGGTGAGACAGGAACCATTGTTGGCAGTGCAGGGTCTGCAGGGGTATGGGCATTGCCCTGCTGTAGCCAGACCTTCCTTCAGGCTTTCCTCCTAAGTTTTTCCTCCCTAGGCAGCACACACAGTGTCAGTAGGAGTGTGACTTGGGCACATGCATTGAGCTTTCTGCCAAAGAAGCATACTACTGACCCACCAGCTGGAGATGCTGTAATTCAGGAGCATGCCACCTCTCCTCCCCCAGCATCCTCCAGCCTGGATGCTGGAGCACTGCCTCCCACCAGCATGGAGGCACTATGCACTAATGTTGGACCATTGGACAGCCCCTTAAACCACGTAAATTATTGAAGATTACTAAAATTTACATTTCATTAATCTTTCATTTAAGATGGACAGTAATAGCTAGGTGTTGCTAGGTAAGCTGATTGGTACAGTATTCATTATTGATAGCATGAAGAGACTTCCGTTTTTGCACATATAGTGTATACTGTATTCTGTGCTTTGAGAGATTGCACATCACCTTACACAGTCTGTCAGTACATTCCAGTCATGTGGAGTGATCACTGTATGGTCAGAATAAGCTGCTTTTCTGATTCCTTAGGTAAGAAACACAACTGAGTGTGTTCAGCCACCTGGGAAGTGTGGTTGTTGTATTATGAAATGGCATTGGAAAATCCATTGACGTGATTGGTCAAAACACATCTCATGACTGTGCCACAGAATATTGTAATTCATAGTCAGTTGTTGGATCTTATTGGACTGGAAAAATTGTTTATGCAGTTTTTTTTTTTTTTACCAATAATGTGCTCCAGGATGTGTATTAAAGCTGTGCCGTGCCCTTTCCAGGGTGCAAGTCACTCAGCTACATCTCTTGCAATGCAGCACCATAGAGCAAGCATTCAAATGCTTTAATGCACATTCTGTCACATGTTATTGCTTACATAACTGCATGGTCAAGTGACTGGATTCCACCAATAGTAATGCAAGAATTCCCCAGGATTTTTCTTGCCCATTTTATAACTTCAGATATATGTTTTATGCCACTTACCTCTGCCTTCTTACAAGTATAGACCATTGAGTCAAATGAGCCCTTCATAGGAAGTTCTTGCACTCTTACAGAAAGAGAAATCTTGGTATACTTGTGACAGACTTGTCTGTGCATTTCTTTTTGGAAGCAGATATACATTTTTATTATGGAGTGATATCTTATGCTTAGAACTGTGACAAGGACATATCTAAATGTGACATTATAATTTGAGTCTTCTCTTTAGATTGGAGCATTTCATTTCTTAATTTTACTGCTTAACCCTCTTGTAGTCATGCTGGGGTCTAATCTCAAGTAATTCCAAAAACAGAAATGAAATACATATAAACAAAATTAGAGCTACGGTTTCGGAAATGGTGACATTGAGTCCTAAATGAACATACTGCTGCCTACCTTTACTGATCATTGATGCGTAGGCACGCAGTTGATATGATAATTGAGTCTCTGGATGATATAAGTGAGCGTTATAAATATCAGTAATAGCTGTGTTAAAAACAAAAAAAATGTAGAGCAAGTCCAGCTACTGATGATTAGTAGTATGTTTGAGAACTCAAACATAGGACGTATGAAGGACAACCGGTACAAACAGAATTAGGTCAATTGGTTTTTAGTCTTTTTTTTTTTTCTCTTTTTTGATTAAAGAACTGAAGCTTACTTATAATAACCTTTTCTGTATTTAAAATAAAAGTTTTTAACAATGTGATTTAATAATGTGATAAGCCTGTGTTTGCCCCTCTGGTCTTGATTTACTCTCTCAGTTTGCCAGCAGCAAAACTGAATATAAAACAGTAGTGCAGCAGAACTATTTGAAAGAAAATTAATTTCTGAAAGCTAGTCAGAGTGGGTGTCTGTATGGAGTGGATTAGTCTTAAGCACACTGTGTGTGAATCAATGGAAAATAAAAGCAAAATAAAGACATGAGTCATAACCATGGGACTACACTTCGGTCTGCATCAAGATGTGGCTGTGTCCTAAATCATTTGCTGAAATCTTGTGGATTAGTTAAGAGCGTCCTTGCTAGTGCCAATGACAGCTCAACACTGCCCAGTATATTGTATTAAAAGTGTTTGGAGTGGAATATTGAATAGTTTCATTATGTGGACCAGTTCAATTGTGGAGAACAATCATGCTAGTTATGCCTTAGTCTTCACCATAACGGAGTTTTTTGGATGAGGTTTTGTGTTGGGGACTAATTTTTCTAGTCATTGATGCCCAGGTCCTTTGCACATCTGCACATTCATGCACCCTGTTATGGTTCTGTGTTACTTGTACTTTTAAATTTGGTGCTCCTAATTTGTTTTATACTTTATTTTCTTGGAACCTATTGTTTTATATCTGCTAATTTACACTGAATTGTCTGCATCTGCTGATCGCACTGAATTGTTGTATTATATGCTGTAAAGTCTGACTGTATTTCTGCCTCATTGTAACTTTCCAGGTTATGTCTCAAAATAGGCAATTCCTAGGCCTAGTGTACGTATTTGATAAGTACAAACTGACTAAAATAAATAATATTATAACACGGGTTGCAAGAAGGAGGAAACTAAATTGATGAAACGGCATCAGGTGACCGTTGATTAATCAACAGTTGCTATTAATTGTCCTTGAGTAGTATTCCTGGACAGAGACAGAACTCTGAGAAAGTGCCGTCGGACCTTCTTTCTGCTGTAAAAACCAAAACAAAATGGCAGCTATTTAAAAATTATAAAGGGGGAGACAGTGAGCTACACTCAGCCCTGTACCTCCTCTTACACGGGAAGAGGGAGACAGAGACACTGACAGCGAGAGAGAGACCGGCACATTTACGCCAGATGTCCTGCAGTCTCCTCTGTCTCTCTTCACTTGTCAGCCATACAGTGGATGACAGGCACTTTTCCATCTGCAGTCCAGTTTCTCTTGTTTCTGGCTGTCCCCTGGAGCAGCTCACAGTGTGGTGGAGAGCAAGATGGAGAGAGGGGAGAGAGAGAGACACACACACACACACACCCAGGGAGCAGTGCACCGCACTGCACAGAGAGAGAGAGAGAGAGAGAGAGACAGTACGCTCGGTGTCCCACGCCCAGATTCCCCACTTCCCCCAGCCCCTGCTAAAACTCACTGTCCTCTCCTTACTCTGAGCCTAGAAGCAGCAGCATGAGAGAGAGAGACACACACACCCACACACACAGCGAGCAGCACACAGCGCTGCGGGGAGAGGGATAGAGAGACACACACAGACACTGAGAACCTCAGCACTGGAATTGCAGAGCAAACTGACTCATGCATATGTTTATTTTATGAACATGCACATGTCCGAAATCATTTCAAGAGTCTATTTCTGGCATTTGTATGTTCATAAAGAAAGAAGTGGAAGATCTCCTCTCTAATTTAGACACTAATAAGAGTGCAGGTGCAGACTCCCTGGATCCCTATTTCCTGAAAATTGCTTCACATGTCTTATCTGTCCCCCTCACTCATCTCTTCAATCTTTCCCTAACTACTGGATCCATTCCCTCTACTTGGAAAACAGCTCAAGTGGTTCCATTACTCAAATCTGGTGATACTAGAGATCTCAACAATTACAGACCTATCTCCATTCTACCAGTTTTATCCAAGTTGCTCAAAACTAGTAAACTCTCAGTTAAGGGACTATTTGGATAACAACAACCTTCTAAACTCTGCACAATCTGGATTTAGATCAAAACATAGCACCATTACTGCCTTAGCTAAGGTAACCAATGATTGGCAGACTACCTTGGATAAGAAAAATTGTACCTGTGCTGTGTTTCTGGATTTGAGTAAAGCCTTTGACACTGTGGATCACGACTTATTAATCACCTCCCTTAACTCAATTGGCCTGGATTCCCTGTCACTCAACTGGTTTAAGGATTACCTTTCAAATAGGTCACAACTGGTTAAAAATGGAAATTACCTATCCACCTCAAAACCACTGCTAAGGGGCGTACCACAAGGTTCTATTCTTGGCCCTATCCTCTTTGCTATTTATATAAACAATATTGATGCCAACCTCACTCAATCTAACATTCATCTGTTTGCTGATGATACTGTATTATATGTCAGCAATCCTCACCTTCCAAAGCCTGTGATCTGTTACAATCCGAATTCTCCATTCTGCAACGAACCTACTTGACAAAAACTACTTTAAATGCAAAAGACAAAAGCCATGTTCTTTGCCACAAAGAGTTGCTCTACCCATACCCTAGCATCCACCACCCTACATTTATCCACCTTACTTGGAGAAAACTTGAATTTGTTGATAATTTCAAATATCTTGGAGTCTGGATAGATAACAGGCTTGACTATTCAGTCCATATTGAAGAACTACTTAAAAGCTAAGACAGAGGCTTGGACTATTCTTTAGAATAAAGCATTACCTAAACAGTGACTCCAAAAAGGTTAATTCAGGCCTCATTCCTATCCCTCATTGATTATGCTGATTTTCTATACTGCCATTGTCCAGGTCATCTCTTATAAAAACTGGACACCCTGTATCACAGGGCCATAAGATTTATTACTGACCTTCCCCCCAGCACCCATCATTGCTCCCTTTATATGGCAGTCAATTGGACATCATTACAGCACAGAAGGACTAGGAATGCTGTTATCTGGACATTCAAAGCGTTAACAGGCAAACTACCTACCTATATCACTGATTGCTTTACCCAAATTACAACTAGGCCATACACTTTAAGGATCAGTAAACTTATCATGTTACAGGTCCCCATTGCTTGCACCCGGTATGGGAGGGCTGCTTTCAGCTATACTTTAGCAGTTGCATGGAACTCTCCAAAATCCATGAAGCTAGATAGCCTTCTACCTCTGACATCCTTCAAAGACTGTTCTCCTCTTTTTCCAGAGCTCTGCAATTGCTTTATAAACCATAATCCCCTACCCTACCTGACCCACCTTTCTTTTCCGTCCATTATATTGTTTCATATTCTATCTTCCCACTCACCTATCTATTCTCACAAAAGCTAGTTAGACCCTATAATTTTATATTTTATTCCTGCTATACCCTTTGCCCACATTTTTCTTGCAGGCAAAATGGTTCTACTGCTCCTTGTATATATGTAAATTGTTGTATACATTCATTTCTTGCCATTATATTGTTATTTATGCTATTCTTGTCTATGTAATAATATTTGTATCCTCATTTGTATGACCACTCAGGTCCATCTTGTAAATGAGCTTTGCTCAATGATGTTCGCCTGAATAAATAAAGATTTTGATTGCTTGATTGATTGATTGATTGATAAAGTAAATAACACATGCATGAGCTCTGGGGACTTCTTTGCAAGCCGGCAGGCTACACTCACATTTTCTGTACTGCAAGTGGGGAAAAAACACCTTTCTGGATTTTGTTTCATTTTTTAAACATAGAAACATAGAATTTGATGGCAGATAAGGACCGCGTAGCCCACCTAGTCTGCCCATTTCCCTACCTTATGGATACACTGCAGATCCTAGTTAACCCACAGCTTACTTCCCCCTTCCCCCCCCACTAGAATTGCCTTATGTCTGTCCCATGCATTCTTGTATTCCCCCACTGTTTTTGACTCTACTACCTCCTCAGGAAGGCTGTTCCATGTATCCACAACCCTCTCTGTGAAAAAATACTTCCTTCCACTACCTCTGAGCCGTCCCCCCTCTATCTTCAAATTGTGCCCCCTTGTTCTTGCACATCTCTTTTTCTGAAAGATCCTACCGTCTTGGACTTGGTTGATTCCCTTGAGGTCCTTGAAAGTTTCTGTCATGTCCCCCCTCTCCCTCCTTTCCTTGAGGGTATACATATTAAGCTCCTTTAATCTCTCTTCATATGTCTTTTGGTGCAGATTCTGCACCATTTTAGATGCACTCCTCTGGACAGCCTCCATCCTGTCTATGCCCTTGCGGAGATGGGGTCTCCACAACTGCACGCAGTACTCCAGATGGGGTCTCACCAACTGTCTGTACAGAGGGATAACAACTTCCTGTTTTCTACTGGTGATGCCTCTCCCTATGCATCCCAGTATCCCACCACCCCTCCTTACTGCCTTCTCACATTGCTTGCCCACCTTTAAGTCATCTGATATGACTACCCCCAGGTTCCTTTTTGTTGTTGTTAATATCTCACCCCACATTGTGTACTCTTCCCCTGGGTTTTTGTTTTCCAGGTGCATTACTTTGCACTTCTTTGCGTTAAATCTAAGCTGCCATACATTGGACCATTCCTCTAACCTTGCCAAGTCCCTTCTCATCCTTTCCACCCCACCTTGTGCATCAACTCTGTTGCAGATCTTTGTGTCATCTGCAAAGAGACATACTGTTCCTTCCAGTCCCAATATGTTACCTAGACTACAACCTTGGGACCCACTCCAAGGCTGGCTAACTTGTATATTAATCTTTTGTGTGGGACTGTGTTAAATTCCTTGCTAAAATCTAAGCAGGCCATGTCCACAGCCCCTCCCTGGTCTACTGCTTTGGTCACCTAGTCAAAGAAATCTATTACATTCATCTGACATGACCTTCCCGCTGTGAATCTATGCTGCCTTGGGTCCTGCGTCTCGCTGGCCTCTAGGTGCTCAACAGTTCTTTCCTTCAGAAGTGATTACATCATTCTCCCTACCACTGAGGTCAAACTAACAGGTCTGTAGTTTTCTGCCTCTGCCTTGCTCCCACTTTTGTGAAGTGGAATCACATCCACCCTCCTCCAGTACTCAGGTACCACCCCATCCTCTCATGATTTGTTAAAGAGGGTAGTCAGTGGTGTCACTAGCTCTACCATTAGTTCTTTCAGAATTCTTGGGTGAATCCCATCAGGCCCCATTGCTTTGCCCACCTCCAGTTTTAAGATTTCTTTCAGAACCCTGTCTTCTGCGAATCGACTGGTATCAACCCCCCTATCCAGAGTGTTTCTATTGGTTGATTTAGGTGCCTCCCCCTCCTCCTCTTTTGTGAATACTGAGCAGAAGTATTCATTCAGTATCCCTGCTTTTTCACTGTCACCCTCTGCCCACATTCCCTCCCCTTTATTAATCCTCAGTATACCTCCCTTGGTCTTTATTTGCTCTCTAATTTACCTATAAAAGGTTTTATCCCCTTTCTTAACAGAGTTGGCTATCTTTTCCTCAGTTTGGGCCTTTGCTATTCTGACTGCCTTCCCTGCCTTCTTATGCTTTAACTGATGTAGTTCTCTGTCCTGCTCCTTATGTGTTTCCTTATACTTCCTGAATGCTATCCTTTTCTCCTTAACCTTCCCTGTCACCTTTTTTGAGAACCATAGTGGCTTTTTCCTTTGTTTTGTTGATTTGCTTTACACAAAGGCTTATTGCCTCTGTGATGGCAGTTTTGATTTTTCCCCATTGTTGTTCCACCCCTCCTCCTTGCCTGTTTGCTAGTGCTTTTCTGAGGCATGCTCCCATTTTGCCAGAGTCAGCCCTCCTAAAGTCCAACACCCTTGCTTTTGTATGGCTTGACTGTACAGCTGTGTTTATTGTGAACCACACTGTTTGATGGTCGCTTGTTCCCAAACATAACTCATGATATAAGCGCAATAACCCATGACAGGGTATGGGGTTATTGGGGATTAATCCACACCCTGGGTGGTGTGAGGGCACTCTGCCTGCAGCCTCATGCCTCACAACACATCCAAGATGTGGAGTAATCCCCAATAACCCCATACTCTGTCATGGATTATTGCTTACCAATGTCATTGCAACTTATTTTACTAATTAGACAGGTGTTCAGCAAAAGAGAAAGACCAAAGGCCCCTATACTTACTTGTAGGGACTCTGGCTCAGTAGTCAGTGTGACCATTTAGCAATAGTCACGACTTTAGGTGTGGTCCTTCCCTGCATGGCTGTGAAATATTTTTCATCTCTGCAGGGAATGGGTCACCATGCAAATGGCCCTCATAGCGACCTCTGCTAACAGTGTTGCAGCATTTTTGTGACACCCCCACCTGTAGATCTGGGTGGGCAGTAGGGTGATTGGATTGCTGCAAATGGGGTCTTTGGTGCTGGTAAAGGAGGGAGTTGAGTGTAACTCATGGTAGTCAGCCAGCACTGTGGAGGAATCTGGGACTGGGGGAGCAGGGGGGGGGCACTGGATTACAGAGGACTGAGGGCCAATTGCAGAACTGATAAAAGCTGGCCCCTGAGGGGCTCCCCAAATAAGGCTGCTTTTGTATGGCATCTCACATTTCCTTAAGTTGCAGCATGGTAAAGTGCCACGTGACTGCAAACATGCTATCCTGCGACACTGTTGGAGGCACACCTGCAGGTTAGTGGGTGCAGATTCTGTTGTACCAGTAACCTGTGGTGTTTTAATGTATAACTTTTTTTTGTAACTAACAAACTAAATACATTGTTGTCTTCAGGTAAACCATGTGCTTGAAACATAAATTCCCAGTTGTTGCCAGACCCTTCCATGCATCAGAGCAGTAACAACTTGGGGTTAACACCATACATGGGTGAAGACAGAGGCACAACCTAACTAATAAGCTTAACATGTAAATTGGAATCTCCTGGTTCACCCTGCTTTTCCTGACCAGAATCCTGTATTGTTTTTGCCTCCACACGAGGTCAGTAGGTGAACCAGAAATGGCCTCGATATGTGCTGACAGGTTAGCGCTGACAAAAGTAGTTTAGCCAATTAGAGCGCGGTTAGCGATAGTTGATAATTTGAGATGGCAGCTGAGATCATTAAACAAATTGCAGTCTTTTTTTTTTTTTTTTAAAGCAGGCACTCTAGCTGTGCAATATTAAATTCTTGGCAGAGGTGGCACAAGTTTCCCCACTGGACAATTGCAGAATAGCTGCTACAGGCTGTATGTTCAGGCATCAGTTTATGACTTATTCAGTAAAAAAGTACCTCAAGCAGTGGTACATCAGTGAGAATTCAGCACCATATAGCTCAAAGTAAATTTCAAAGATTTATATGTGGGCTTCATAGCCCATTACCTTATGACAGAGGTAGTTCATTTCTGTAACAAGTAAAATTTTTAAGCAAGTAGTTTTCTGGAAGGAAGAGATCATAAGTAGAATCAAAGCCATGTCCAGCCGATCTTTCCACTTCCCAGTTCTCTGGCTCCGCCCCAGTGCTGAGACGTTTTGTGATGTCTAAGCAGGGAGAGCACAGGAGCATAGCCCGTATAAGTCTATGGGGTCATTTTTCAGTGCTTATTTATATACATTTATGCAATCTTGGAGAAATATGAAGGCCGCCACTCAACTAATAGGGGCACTATTAGTTGAGCAGTGGCTTTCATTTTTCTCCAAGGTTATAATAAACACTAAAAAGTAGCATATAGGCTGGTATACCCTCACTCTCTTCCTTCTTAGATGTCACAAAATGTCCGCGTGTGGGGGCTGAGCTGTCAGACCAGGAAGTGGAAGGGGTTGGCTGGCCGTGGCTTCGGTTCTGTTTACGATACCTTCCTTCCTGAAAACTACCTGCTTAAAAATTGAACTTGTTACAGAAATGAGCACCTGCTGCCATAAGATAATGGGCTATGAAGCCCAGATATCTAATAAAAAAAAAATAAAAAAAATTGAAAAGTACTTGAAGGGGAATGATGGCCAGTTCTGGGAGCAGATGGTTGATCAGTGGCCACATAAGTTTTTCCGTGTTGCTTCACACAGGCACTGGGTTATTCATAACTGCTGAGTAATAATGTCATCGTACTGTAGACAGACACACTCAAAAAGCTGTAGCATCACCACAGAACCTAGCCTGTATAAACATTACACTGGGCAATTATCAGCCAGTTACAGACAGTTATTCTGTCAGCTGAAGAAACATGAGGCAAATCTTTGAGCTGCTGCTTCTTAATCTGTGCTTCGCAACTTCTATTTTTATTCTTCCCTACTAGTTTACAGCAGAGAAATTCTAACAGTATGAATTACAGTAGCTCTTCCCTGTTCAACTTGTGCATCATCCCCTGCTGGTGAGTGATGCTGGTGAGTGATTCCCTAGAACATATTATCTGTGTCAAAGGTGCTCTCTCATTCTGCTGGTCTCGAGTCGAACAGCATTCCAGAGACGGATCTTTAGTTACTGCTGAAGAGTGTGGTTGTCCCCGATGGTGCTCCTGCTATAGGACAGCTAAGTCTTAAAAAGATTGTATTATTTTAAAACAAGTTTTAAGTTATTTAACTTGGTTTGCTATGGCTCTAAATTCTGAACTGTGTTTTAGCACAAAAGCACATTTTCTAATATTTTCCGTAGTTCACATATGGTTCCAGGAACTGTGGCCCAAACACCAAGTTACACTGCTCACAATGACTGTGGTGGGGTTTGCGGTTTAGACTTAACAGGCTATTTGTTCCATTTCAACTGTTCCCTCTTTACCGAAAACTGCAAAAAAGTGCTTCTGCCTTTTTTTTTCCCTGCAGTACTCAAGGCTGTTGAACTCGCAATGACTGTGGCTGAATAAAAAAAACACTGGTCAGTTGACAACGACTGTGGTCAGTGTTTGTAACAAGCTTTCAGTGACTGAGGTTGATGTTTACTGTGGTGCCAGTTTCTGATCTCCAGAGTCATAAATGAAAGAAAAGCCAAAAAAGAAAACTGGAGCCACAGGTTTCAGTAAGAGCCAGATGTGTGGTCGCTGTTTGGCTAGGGCAGACAGGCATTCAGAGTGCTGCAAGTGTTTGGGTTCAAAGCATGACTTGGCAATCTGTGATCTGTGCTAGTTTTTTTTGCCCTAAGACACAGAAAAGGAGACAAACAAAAAGGTTGTCTTTATCAGCTTGAATTAGTCACTGGAACCGGCACCTACCAGGGCACGTTCAATAACGCTGCTCTATGAAGAACGCAGACTGTGGACCAAAGTTGGTTCAAACAAGCAAGAATCTTCTTTATTGATCAACTCTTCTTAAAATCCGTGTACTTTTATGCATGTAAAAACCATCAAAAAGTGCTGCAGTGACATCATCCCAGCGAGGGGTGGGAGCGTTTTATGCTAGCCACGTTCGAGACTGTTGAGACACTGCAGCACTTTTTTGTTGGTTTTTTACGTGCATGAAAGTACATGGATTTTAAGAAGAGTTGATTAATGAAGATTATTCTTGCTTGTTTAAACGAGCTTTGGTCCACAGTCTCCGTGCTTCACAGATCAGAGTCATTGAGCTTACACCGGTAGATGCCATTCCCAGTGACTGCTCTAATTCATACTTATTTTGACCGTGGTACTACGAACTCCCTGGTTGCGGTCTGCCCCTTACATTCTGACAGCTTTATCAGCTCCAGCCTCTCTGTCTAGCTACAAAGAGTGTTCCATCATTAAACAGGTTGAGAGCATCTTTGCAAAAATGTCTGCAGAATGAGCTTCCCCTAAAGATCAGTCTAATGCAGAGTCAGCAAGGAGCAGAAATCTCAGCTAAGGTACGCTTGGACAAGAAAGACCCCAAGAAAAGACATGCTAAGGATCTACGTCTCATTCTAGTCAGAAAAAGATTAGAAAGGAGAAAGATTTAGAACCTGAAAAAGAAATGGCTACATGACCCTGTTGTCCAGCCTGCTGGCTATGGTCGGATGCCCTCTGTGGAAGAATTTGGCAGTTATTTCAAACTATGAAGGAGCCAGCTGCTGAGATCTCTACCTCTGACACAAGTGGTGTTGCAGAGGAACAAATACTCTATGACGAGACGGAGGACGAGCTGATCAGCCCGGAGCGCAGTGATGCTGAGGAGATGGGCTCACCTTCCACATCATTAGACAATTAGTTAGCCTCGTGAGTTTGAACATTTTGCAGAAATCTACGAAAACAATGGAACCATTTAAGTAAGAAAAGCAATTTATTTATGTCTAGGATTACAAATACCTTTGAGCCAATGCTCTTTTACAGCGGTTCCACGTCAATTACAGTACAACACGATACAACAAGGAGAAATACAATGCAGATGTATGGATAAGCTGGACAAAAGTGGGTTCACATAGAGGAAGACAAAGTGGAAAGTGGAATGTGGCACAGTGGGGATGGTGGATACCGCAGGAGCGGGGAGCAACCAAAGGCATTTGTCAGACATACAGAGGGGCATAGAGGGTGACATATAAGGAACAGTATAAGGAAAGCGATCTTCAAAGAAAAGAAGCAGTATATTTTCAGGAATTTCCTCAAGAATTGGGAGGGTCTCTCAGTAATGGATGCTGCAATTTCAGCAGTAGTCTGAAGTGCAATTCCAGTGGAAGGGGCTGCTTCCCCATCTGATCCTAATGACAAGATATTAAATGCAGCATGTAGGCATG
This sequence comes from Neoceratodus forsteri, assembly GCA_016271365.2. Classification (NCBI taxonomy): domain Eukaryota; kingdom Metazoa; phylum Chordata; order Ceratodontiformes; family Ceratodontidae; genus Neoceratodus; species Neoceratodus forsteri. The sequence continues at coordinate 1,740,084,930 of CM028129.1, forward strand.
CCTGCTTTGCTTCCGGTTTCACATTAAGGATATCATTAGCCTCTGCTTTGGTGGCATGATCCCTATACAAGTATACTTCTGCCTTAGCAAACAACTTAGCGAAGGATTCCCCGATACAGATGTTAGCCCCAATAGTGCAAATGGTTGCTTCCATTTTAGGGGACTCCCAAGTCGATTTATTGCAGTTATGTTCCAGAAGTTCAGCAGCCTCTGTCATGGTCATGCAGGCCGTGTGGTTGAGGCACTGGTCTTTAAGGAATAGCTTTCTTAGTTGTGAAAGGAAGAGTGCACCATCAGTTTGGAGACTGCAGCATAAATTGTAAATTTTACTGGATTTGTATAACAAAGTACAGAATACCCCAACTATGGCACAATATCTCTTTTTATTGGGGGTTTGTTTCATTCAAATTTTGCAACTGTTGAATGAGCACTGTAGCAGCACAGGGAGAAAAGGTGACTTGCTCATAGTCACACAGTCTGTATGTGACTTTGGGAGATTTGAACCAGTGATCAGTTTCACTGTATAGTGCTCTAACTACTAGGCCATCTGACATGCTCTGACTAGCCAGCTGGCTGAATCAAGTACAGTCTACATCAGACTAAGTTCAGTCATTCTCTGTAAAACCCTGTCTGATCAAGCAGCGTCATTAGTATAGCCTGCTTCATGTTCGGCATTACATTTTCATATGGGCATGTTGTCATTCAATTTCTTGGCATTCAGAGTCACTTTTGACACTTAAGAAATGATTCTGCCCTTGCACTTTGAAATGCGGCATTAGTAAGTACCATTTTTATTTCTGCTGTGATTGAATTTTGGCCTGGGGCGCGCTCTCTGTCTAGACTAATTCATAGTGGGAGAACAGTGGAACATCTGTGTTGTGTCATCCTGTTAATGCTGACTTATTGCTGTGGAAGACGTAATCACTGGATATGCACTTCTGTACTCCCCAAACAGGGCATTCTGTTATCACTCCTTCATTCTCTCATTCATCTGACCACAGATGTATTCTTCTCAATATCGTATGCTGTCCCTATGCGGATTTCAACTTGTATAATTTGTACATTATTCTGTACTGTTACTTTAATGTAACACAGCACCACTTAAAACTAGTAGTCGCAAGTTGCAGAATGAGTTAAGTGATCTCTTTAGTAGAGTTCCCTTTTCTTGTGTTATAAAAGTAGTGTTCATTGTTGGTGTATGACAGGGCATGTGTTTCTAGTGGGATAAACTCACGCATTGGATGCATGAAGAGGCACAAGATGCAGCCAAGTGACTTAATCTGCTGAGGAAGTGATGTTGATCAGCATAACACATGCCCTTAAATGCCTTATTTAAAAACATTATTGTGGTCAGCTAGCCCAGTAGTGTAGAGGATGAAGTGCTGGCACCGTACCTCACGCTACACCGGCAACCCAGGTTCGGGAATGACCTCGGGTCGCTGAGGAGCTGGCTTGGGGGGAGGGTTGGAGCAGGATTGAGCTGTGGCTCTCCCCTCCAAAGGGGTGGATGGTGGCTCCACCATAGTCCCACACCCACCGGGTTTAGGTCCGCTGGGCAGTGCAGGTGTTACGGAATGGCAACACAAGTCTGGGGTGGGGCAGAAGGGGCCACTGGATCCTGGCATGTGTGTGCGCGCCTCCACGCATGCACACGCATGTGTACGTCATGGCAGGGGGATAAAAAAAATCATAAAAAAAATGTCATTGTGATCAAATAGATTCTGTAACACAAAATAAAAAACTGTTTTTTAGTTAGGTTTTTCTTTTTCTTTTTTTGCTCCCCCCCCCCGGGGCCACGGCATACACATGCATGTACATGCGTGGAGGTGCACGCACACGCCAGGATCTGGTGGCCCCTCCCCAGACTTACATCGCTGCTCCTAACTGCCTGTGCTACCCACCAGACCTCCACCCGGCGGGACTACGGCGGAGCAGGCATTGACCACTATGGAAGGCAGAGCCATAGTGCAATCCCATTCCAACCCCCGCCCCCCCGAGCCGGTGGCCCGAGGTCGTTCCTGAACCTGGGTCACCGGCATGGCGTGAGGTAAGGCACCAGCGCCTCAGCCTTCTGCGCCACCAGGCCGGCTCTTACTTAGGTTTTTCTTAAGATTTGTTTCAGACATGAATTTATACTGAGATAACATCACGTCTGGAACTGCCACTAGACCAGTCAGCTTGCAGAATTTTTTTCTATCCCTGTAATACCTATTTAAACTCAAAAAACAGTTTATTTGAAAGAACTGGGGAGGCAGATTATGTATCTGAATTAATTTAATACAAGACTCTTAACTATATTTAGGTAAATTGGTCTAATGAGTGACTGACCACTAAGTAACAGTTTGAAGGAGCTTATGTTCTTATAGTTTAATGTGACATTAAAGGGAATCTTTTCTGCCTGTTCTCATCAAAAGATGATCCTTGCCTCTTAGTTTAGTTCTTGCTGTAGTCATCAAACTTTTCTGCTGTTGCTAAGCTTATAAATTTTATTATTTTATGTACTGCGCTCCTCTGACCCTGTCATGCTGTTTTTGGGTCCCCCCAGCTCGCACTCGGTCATGGTGAGTTGCAGCTTTTGGTCTGCATACTTCACCACCCTGGGTTCTGTTCAGCTGCCAGCAGTACCATGTGTCAGGACACGAAGCACATCAGTGCTTGTGCTGCTTGTGTGAACTCTGTGCATGTAAGTTCACCTTTATTGTGTATGTGCTTTTTTTTATTGCTGTCGCTGATGATAGATCTAAGTATTAAAACCAAAATCCTCACCTCATGCCCTGGCAAGCTACTTCTGACAGCTACATGGATATCGCAGAAGACATGTAATGGAAACCAGGTTGGTAAGGCATGTAGACCACGCGCTGTGACTCAACATGATGGGCTATAAGCTGGGACATCCAGAAAATGGCGCAGCATTGCTGGAGGAGTGAGAAACAAAAAATATTGAATAAGTTTAGCAACATCAGAAAAATTCAGGATCTAAAACACGAGCTTAATCTGGAGGCTAGGTTCATCTGTTGATAAGGGCATGCAGAAAAGAAAAGATTCCCTTTAATGTATTACCTGTAACTGCTTATGATCAGAGTACGATTAGTAATGCAGGCAACAAAACTAGTAGAAATAAAATGATCCACTGTAAGAAGAAAAACTGTAGTGCATGTCAGTTTTCAGTCTGTGGGATTGTGTACAGTAACCTGATAAAGCTGCCTGGTCATGTCTTATTCCCAGGGCTCTAGATAAGATTTTTTGGGATGAGTACCTGTACTCCTCATTTTGAAAGTGAGGTGAGTAAAACGAAATTCAGATGTGTACAAATGCCGTGCTAGAGTGGACTGAGAAGTACATTTATTAAAAAAAAAGTTGTTTTTTCTAGATAAGAATTTCAGGTGCCAACAATGCTCCAAATAACGTTGGCAGGTAGGAATTTACTCACCAGTTTTAAAATATAGTGAGCAAACTAAAAGTGGGATGCATACAAGTGCTGTAAATCTGGCAAAAAAATGTTCCTTTTGAATTACCAGTTATGTTATGAAGCACTATTCTTTGGCATGTGGAGTATTTACAAATGCTGGGTGAGTACTGGTACTCATTAAAAAAATTTCTGAAGAGTATTTCCTAAAATGAGGTGAGTAAAATAGGCCGGTACACACCTTATCTGGAGCCCTGCTTATTCCCTTTTTTACATATAGTAGTATAAAAAACGGTGCTAGAAATGGTCCCATTGGCACAGTGCTAGAGCTACCGCCCACGACCCCAGGGACCCTGGTTTGGGTTGCTGCCTGTGCTGCCACGTGGGTGACCACAGGTGGATAAGCAGTGGAAGGCAGAGTGAGAGGATGGACATCAGCTGGGCCGGAGGCTGGCCCATCGTTCTGCGTACCCCAGCATTGTATGCTGACATCCAGGGTACAGGGAGAAAACTAGGAAAAGGCCCCAGCACGGCAGACAATGGACCCCGAACCACTGCCAGCACTGCCTCCTGATATTGCAGAAAGGCTCTGGGTGAATCCCCTCCCATTTCCCTGTCCCTGCTGGGGAGGATTACTGGAGGATGGTAGCAGCAAGTAGGAGTATCGTAGTTATAACCCGGAAAGAGCATAAATAACAAGAAAAAAGTGTTAGTAGTTAGTAATTAAAAAAAAAAAAAAGAAGTGTAAGTAGTATAGTGCCTGCTTACACGTGCTGGTTTCTCCTGTGCTTTGCATGCCGGTGATCAGCCCAAATGTTCAAAAGGCCCAGCTGCCTAGAGTCAGATTCTACATGGAAAGGATATTTTAAGCTCTAGAATAATTCTAACGGTGATAAAACCGATAGGCCTACATGTGTTTAGCATTCTTGATGAGAATCTTTGGGAAATGGCAGTTGCTCTAGGCTGTGGGATGTAACTCTATCGTGTGGGGGCTGAAAGATAGATAGTGGCCATCATTTAGGGGGAGATGCCTCTTCTTAAATTACTGTGACAGGACCTAATCTGCTACTGTGCTCAGTGGGTAAGATAACACCGATGGCTTTGAATTCAGTTTACATACTTTATTTGACAGTTTCTAAATCAAAATGTTAAGGTGTCTGATTTAAAACAGGCCTTGGGGCACAATTTAAAAAGAAATGTTTGTTATACCACTCTGGTTGATACTAAATCCCTAAGTTCTCTGAAGTGTCAGTTTCAGGTGTTCAGCTGTTGTATGGAAAGCGATTTTTGGACCTGCTCGTACATTATCATTACTTTGGTTTATAATCTTTCACTGCGCTGCTGTTGTCCATCTTGGCCAAAGATGTAGGTGAAGACGAGACTTCATTGCAGCCTACAGAACATGGTAAACAATAAGTTAGTATTTATTCATTGCTGAGCAGAAAGTACCTTGATTAGCATACATAGTGTGCTAGGGAAACTTTTTTCCCCCATATTGGTGTTTTCCTTCTTCCCCTGCTGTTATCCAAGGATATACCCTGTAATCATTTTTTTCTGCCAGCACCCTCTCTCCACCCCATGGCGTGGACAGTGCCTCTTATTGGCCCTAGTGCATACACACACACACACACACACACACACACACACACACACACAGAGCACCCATGGTATGAGAACAAGCTGCTGGCCCGGCTATAGGGGTCGCTGTAGCATCGGAACTTGCTGCTAATCTTCCCCAACTAAGGCACGCTGCTGTGTGGCAACTGCCTCAGCCTGGCTTATGTCCCCCCCTGTGCAGTGACCTGGGCTCACTCCCAAAGTCGGCTCACTTGCATGGCAGCAAAGCATGGGACTGCGGGGCCATTGGGACAGCCCATATGCTGGGGAAAGTTGAATGCCTGTAATCTTTTCACAATGTAATAAACAGAATTTGAAGTTTCCTTTTATATACGTGATATTTTCCCTACAAAGGGCATTCTAAATAGAGAGGATAGTGGACATGCGAGAATGCTGGGACAACATCAATCTGAGCAGGAAAGCTGCCAAGTAGAAAACTGAAACCCACTATTCATTTAAAGCTGTTAACTTGATACATGTTACAGGAAGGTTAGGGTTTACTGGGCACCACTATGGAGTGCAATATTTCGGTGCTGTTTGGAAGATTCCAAGGCATGTTCTTCCCTCTGACTTGCTAAAAGCATGTCTGAGCAGGTTGAATGTTGCATGGTCAGAAGTCTGCCACATCTGCATCACAAGTGGAGTAAGGTACCTGTATTGCAAATCTAGATTTCCAACTTTTTACGAGCTGTAAAAATAATTACAATAGTCCAATTCAGGAGTGGGCAACAAAGGTTGCCAGACCCCTGTTTTGTTGCACTCCTGCTTTTAGTATACTTTATGAGCAGTTTTCTTATACACAATGTAAGTCTGACCATCAGAGATTTTTTTTTTGCCACATAAATTTTCATGGTCCAAATCCTTGTATCTTCCTTGTAGCTAAAGCGTATCAAAATTCAAATCCAGTTACTTAAAACTAATACGTAGTAAAACATTGCCAGCTGCATAGAAATACAGGCTAAAGGTTTGCTAATTAGGAATTTACATACTAACATACTAAAAGCCAGCAGAATAGGCCTGTTGGTCTTTCGTGTCTGCTCGGTATCCAGCCCTTAATGGGTGCTTTCCCCCCTGTCCCCGTGAGGGTCAATCTTGGCTTCAGTACCCCCATGCATCTGTCCCACCCCCTTTTGAAGCCCTCCACAGTGTCTTACTCGACTAGACTCCCGGGCAATGCATTCCATGGCTCTACCACCCTCTCTGTGAAGTAATGCCTTCTACGTTCTCCCGTATAGGTTCCTCCCTCCAGTTGCCATTTATGCCCTCTGGTTGTGCCCCTTTGCTTTAGCCTGAACATTTCTTTGGCTCTAACCCTGTTAATCCCTTTCACTTAAAGAGCAGGTGTACACTAAAATAAAATGTGTATAGTTATGTATTTTTTAATTATTGCTGTTCCTTCCCCCAGCCCGGTTACCTTCAGCGTGGCAACCACCCAACCCATTCACCTACCTACACCCCACTTACCTGCCCCATGGGTTAATCCTCCCATGGTAGGGACAATGGGAGGGGGAGCAATCCCTCTGACTGGAGCCTTAATTCGGTGGCAGCGGTACTCTTCATACTGGCAGGTGGGCAGTGCTAGGCAATAACGTGCCAATTTTATCCCATCCTGCCAAGCCAGGAGGGTGTTTTCTTTCTCTGCTTTGTCCCTCCCTGAGATGCTGGTCATGAACCTGCGACTGTGCATGCAGCAGGTGTGCAAGCCATAATGCCCCATTACAGCGTGTGGGAGTAAACTTCAGACTAGGCAAATTTACAGGTTTAAAACTCACCACTGTGTGATATTTATTTTTCAAAAGTCTGAAAAATAATAAATGAAAGCAAAAAAATTGCAAAGAAAATCACTACTTAGCATCAGTAGTTTCTCCCATAATACAGTCTCGGATCTTGGAGCTCGTAAGACCCTTCTCATCTGCATTCAACAGCCTGTCTGCGCAAACAATAGAACCTCTCTCCTCCTCTGTCAGGGCTGAGCCCCACTGGACTGAACTGAACTGAACTCAGTGAAGAGGTTTTATATCTTTTTGGTGGGGTCACCTGACTAAGCCCTTTCTGTTTTCATGTATGGATATGCTGTTTTAAAACCAAGGGAGTTTGTTTGTTCCAGGGGACTTCCTGGTTCAATTAAAGGTACAGTGTATCTATCCACAGATATTTACTCTCTATATCTCTGATTCATAATGACTAAGCATTTTTATAAAGCATACCACCATTTTTTGTTTAGCTTCATACAGCAACAGATTTATAATGTGAATTTATGAAAATACCTTAAGGATTTTGTAACTGTACCAATCATGAAATGATTAGTTTGATATGGCATCTGAATCATTTTTCTTTAAAAAGGCTTTATTAACTGTATTCATTCCTGCTATCTAAAATAACCTTCATGTTTATTTTACACAAAATGCACTTATGCACTTTACACAACACCTCTCCGGGTGTTTGGCATCATTCCAGGGACTGGATGGATGGAAATGGAAAAGAATGAAAGAAGAAAACTAGTAGGAAGTTTAGTAGGGACAGTAAAGAGCTATGCTAGGTGGCCAACCTAGGACAGGGGAGAAAAGAAGAAAAGCAGAGAGAAAAGCATTAACTGTTGCGCAACAGAAGTTTTGGTAGCTAGGAAATAGAAAAGTGGTCCATCAGTCACAGCCGAGGGTGTAGCCTAACTCCACCACACCCCATACATCTCCCTTCCCACTGCCATAACCGCTGAGCTTGCGCCATCTGAGCACCCCCAGGTGACTGTGATTGGGCTACCTTCCTCCCTGAAGGTGGAGCATGTACCCTGGGATGCTTCCTTCTCCTCCCGACACCCAGTGACCCAGACTTGTTCCCAAACCCAGGTCACTGGTGACACAAGCGTTAGCCCTGCCACTGCACTGACCACCTCTGCCAATTCCCTTGAATGTACTAGACTTGATACTATTCATCTGCACCAGTACTTCAGTGGACCTCATAGGGGGTGTCTACACAAAGTAAGAACTGATCCCCAAACCCCAGTCTGAGAACGCCTTCTCGGTTTCAATAAATAAAGCTACTGTGAAATCCTTGTCATGTTGTTGTTTAGCTATTACAGGGTTTATGCTGGAAATTTTAAATTAGTATTTGACAACAACTGCCAACAGAAGTGGTTGAGGCTAGAACAGTGGAGGGCTTCAAGCATGCATGGGATAAACATAGGGGTATATTAAATCAGAAACAGGGAGGCGGGAAGGATTTCCGGAGACTAGATGGGGTCTGTGGTGGTAGAATAGGCAGGTGACACTTGGGCGCACTGGGTGGACTAAGCATTCCTTTTCTGCAAACGGATTCAGTGTTTCTAATATTCAAATGTGTTTGCACTCTTTAGCCAGCATGCCTGAATAACCCATTATCCTGGCCTAACCAAATCTACAAATTAGGGACCCAGTCTAGAAATCTCCTGTTTAGTGCTGAAAGCACATAGAATGAAAGCATTCTTCAGTGCTGACCCATCTACTTGGCTTTCCTTCCCTGACAATACCATGGACATTTAATACCTTCAAATGAGCATTATTAAACCACCTCATACTATGTCAGAGCAATTCACCATACAAACCTCTTTCCGTGACCCGCTTACTGTGCCATATACTCTCTACTTCCAGTTGCTCATAAACATATGATTACACTCGTAACTGTAGTTTTCTTAAATGATACCCGGTTTATCACTCTGTAACCTGAACTCTCCCTATAGGCTTTTCCTCTCTGTCTGGTATTTCATATGTATCAGGTAGTCTGAGAGCCACAGACATGGTTCTCTGACGAACCCGACCTGCCAGACTGTCACCCGCAGTCCAGGTGTGAAGCCACCAGCCCCTCACAGAAGCACAGGTACGGACTTGCCCTCAGGGACTGATTACCTCCAGGAAGGGAGCCCTAGCTGCCGATTTTGCTTTTGTTGTACATGAGGACAGTTGTCTCTGGGTTTAAATCCAGAGTATTTTATTGCTGTGGCCCACTGGCTGCAGTCAGCCCCAGGAGCACTCCGATTGGCTCCATATAGCTCTGCACTGTTAATGCTTGATTATATTGTACTAGATCATGTTTTCTGTTAAAACTGTCTTGCTTGCATTTTATAGCTGAAGTTTGCTGTTTTAATGTAAATGCCTGTATTGTGTTCCCTCACAAGACCAGTAGCGATCTCAGCTCAGGCCTTTGAACCCCTCCCCCCCTTTCCACCTTTTTACTCTAGTATTGTGTTTTAAATAGCCCTGTTACTGCTCTCTTAGACTTTGAGGCACCATGCCTAACATTTTGGTCTGCAACACCCCCCTGTTTAAGCCAGTCTGCATTTCTTTTTAGCTCCACGAGCAGCCCCACTACCTCTGACTTTCTTATTTAATTCTCCTCTGCCTTGTCCTTTCATGTAGTCTGAGAGCCACAGCCATGGTTCTCTGATGAACCCGACCTGCCAGACTGCCACCTGCAATCCAGGTGTGAAGCCACCAGTCCCTCACAGAAGTGCAGGTACAGTTTTGCCCTCAGGGACTGATTACCTCCAGGAAGAGAGCCCTAGCTGCTGATTTTTCGGTCCACCCACCCACCCCCGGTCCTGATTAAATACACATAAACCCCGCCCCGGCTTTCTAGATCACTCCTACAGGCTATTGCCAGCCATGCCTCATTGGTTATCTAGGCCTTAATTTTCAGTGGTCCTCCATCCCCCCACAGGAACCACTCATTTCCTTGGCCCTCTATGCCTGTCCCCTCTAAGTTGCCACAACAGTTAGGGGCTTTCTAACGCTAGATCCGTGCCATGGCCCAACTAGTAGGCTTCGTGCCACTGCTCATCCATGTTCTCTTCTCCGCCACCCCTCCTCTCCAACATGCCCCCACCCTTTTCCTGCCCAACCTCACTGGGCTTCCCCACTCCACCACTCCGGTGTCCACTCTCCCTTTCACCCAAGCCTGGATTCACTCAGCCACACATCCCAGCCCTTTTCTCTTCATCCCATCACTCTCCTGGCTTACTTTCAACTACTCCCCCGCCCTGCTCCAAATAATCACCCAAGCCTTCTAACTAAAAGACGCCCACCACCGTCAGTCACATACAGCTATTCGCCCACTACCTATCTCTTGTGCTCCTGCTACTTGCCGCAGGTGACATCTACCCAAACCACACACCCCCTCTCAATCGCTGCAAGCCCCCCCTTTTATATCGGACACTTCCTCACTTCTCCCTGGAGACCCTCTCCCACGTGGCCTGCACCTCCTGCACCTAAATATAAGAAGCCTAGTCCATAAACTTGACTCCCTCCAGGTACTTGCTTTCCACTGTGCTCCAGATATCCTCACCGTGTCCGAAACCTGGCTCACAAAAAACATTAGCGACTCCTCTGTCGCCATCCCAGGCTACACTTTGGCCTGCCAGGACAGAGCCACAAGAGGCGGCGGACTTGCCATCTACGTCAACTCGGACTTGCACTATTCGGTTATCCTAGCCAAGTCTGAACCTAAAATCTATGAATTAATTTTACTCCAGCTGACACTCTCCTTCTTGCTACCAATCTACATTGCAGGATATACTGCCGACCTGGCACACCATTCTCTGCTGTCACCAACCTCCTCAAGCAAATCTGCCTAACCCCGACAGGGGAACTTTATATTATGGCCGATCTAAACCATAACTGGCTAGCTCCTGCCCTCAACAAAACCAGGAGTGAAACTGTTGCACTAAACCTCTCTCAAATCATTACTGAGCCCACCCGGCTTAACCTAAAATCGGGTAACCACTCACTCCTTGATTGGGCTCTTTCCACACACCCTCACCGGGTCATAAATGCCGGTATTCTTCCTGACTCCCTCCATGACCACCATATTACTTTCTTAGCGCGAAAAATCCAACGCTCAAAATCCCCCCTAAATTTCTAGTCCAACGCTCCTTCAAATCCCTCAATCTTGCCCCGGTGTTAGAGGACCTTGCATTAGCAAACTGGGCCCCCGCCCCTATTATTGACGACGCCTTTCTCCACTTTAAAGACACTTTCCTCAGCGTCTGGGACAAAGATGCCCAGCTGCGATGTACAAGGGTAAGAGGCAACCACCTGCCGTGGCTCACCCAAGAACTGATTACATGTCAAACCACCCGTGACAAAGCCTGGAAAACGCATAAATCCTCACGCCTTCGACAACATCTCTCCACATACCGCATGCTCCAAAACAAGTGTACCAGAGCCACTCGCCTAGCTAAAGCACAGTACTTCAGCAGCTCCCTACAGTCCAACCTAAATAACCCCTCAAAATTCTGGAAGGTCATTCACCCTCTTCACCCCACCAGCTGCCAATCCCACTCCAATTCTAAATATTAACAACTCCATTCTCGCTGAGCCAACAGCAGTTGCTACTGAGTTCAACATATATTTCTCCACTTGTGCTGCCACTCTCCTCTCTGCCCTGCCAAACCCTGTACCTATCGCACCCTCTACAGACGTAACAAACCTGACTAGGCCTCACTCCTTTTCCTTCAATGACATCTCTGCAGCGGATGCCCTAGATGCACTACTTTCTCTCAACCCATCAAAAGGCAAATCCCCAGATGGCTTGGACCCTAAACTCCTCTTCCTCTCCGCCACCGCCATAGCAACTCCGCTTGCCAAACTCTTAAACCAGTCCTTTGCCGCCGCTGCCATCCCCCAAGCATGGAAGCATGCCACTGTCATCCCCCTCTCAAAAGGAGGTACCCCCACCTCCCCCTCCAACTACCGCCCTATTTCCCTCCTCCCAGTACTAGCAAAACTACAAGAGAACCGTATGCTCACCCAACTTCCTTCCTTCCTTCCTTCCTCACTGACTCTAATTTCTTCACACCCTATCAGTCAGGTTTCTGAAAGGGACACTCCACTGCATCCTCCCTGATAAGGCTTACCGACTCCATCCTGACTGGTATGGACAGTGGGCTGATCACCTCAGCCGTCTTCGTCGACCTTGCGAAAGCCTTCGACACCATCTCCCACCCCATATTGCTCTCTTGTCTTGCTGAATCAGGCCTCTCTGTTGCTGCCACCAACTGGTTCAGATCTTACCTCTCTGGCAGAACCCAGTTCGTTAGTCGCAAATGCTCTCTCCTCCCCTTCCCTTAATTACCGGTGTCCCACAGGGGTCGGGGTCGGTTCTAGGACCCATACTGTTCTCTCTATTCCTAAACGACTTACCGCTCATCTGCGCTACTACCTCAATCCACATGTATGCAGATGACACTGTACTCTTCTCCTCAGGCTCTGACCCTGAAGTGGTACAAACTAACCTCCAAGCCGACTTCAACAAAGTACAGCAATGTTTCAGCTCTCACCAGCTCTCCCTAAATGTAAAAAAAACTGTCATGATGACTTTTGACACGACAGTGCCTGTCCAGACTCCCATCCCTCCTTCCCTATTTCCACACCCTGGATGGTCAAAAACTCAAAGATGCCGCCTCATTCCGCTACTTGGGGGTATGGCTCGACTGCCATCTTTTCTTCTCAGACCACATCGATGCTATTTCAAAAAAACTATGCCCCATGCTCAGTGCACTTTATAGGAACCGCAGTTGCCTCCCCCCCCCATCCGACGTGAACTGGTCAGGAAGATGATACTTCCCTCCTTTGATTACTGTGACATTGTTTACGGTGCAGCCCCTAAGTCCACCCTGTCTAAGCTGGACACACTTTTTAATGCCTTTTGCTGCTTTGCTTTCGATGCCTCACCCCTTACCCACCACTGCAACCTCTACCGTTCCCTGGCACTACCGTCCCTCGGAAACCACCGCATTTCACACTGTGCTAAATATGTATCTAACCTATGGCTTGGCACTATCCCTTCCTACCTCTACTCCGTGCTGTCAGATGTCCCCTCCGCCCGCCCATTATCTTACATCCTGCGACTACCGCCAACTATTAATCCCTAGGTGGAAGACTACTGCCGGGCAAGCCGGCTTCTCACACCGGTTACCCAAGCTATGGAATGATCTCCATCCTCAAATTTGGCATTCCTCCTCTGCCCACTCTCTTTCTACCGCCCTTGCTAACTTCCTCACCACTAATTGCTCCTGTACCTGATTCGGCCATGCGCCAGTTGCTCCCCTCCCCGCCCCACTGCCCGACCAGCGGCCTTAGCTTTGCTACAAATGCTGGCATATAGCCCCAACCTATGCACTTTTGTCCTGTGCCTTTTTGTCCTGCACCATCATGTATTCTATGTCTCCTGTGTTTATACCTGCATATTACTCTGTGCTAAATTTTCCCTTGTATTGCTGCTATATGTCAGGTAATTGTTATGTGCTCCATACAATATCCAATGTACTCCACGTGTTGTTGCTTGTAGTTTAATGCAATTGTATCCATATGCTGCTATTTGCCTCTGTTATTTGCTCAGTTGATAACCTGCGTGTAATCCAGCCCCCTTGTACCCCCTCCCCCCAGGTCGCACCGGGAGACTAGCATCTTGTTGCTCAGTGTGCCTTTCCTGGTGAAACTATTTCAGTAAATAAATATGTAAATAGAAATGGTGTGGTATTGTTCGTTGTAATTATTTCTGAACATTTACAATGTAACGATCAAGTACTTTTAACTACTTTGCTGTTGTAACTGTTCCCCCAGGGCCCTCCTACAAAATAGTGCCTCTTTCTAAATGGGGCTATCATGGTGTGCAAATTTTCTAAAAGATATAAAACTGAAGTGCAGGCAACAAAGATAGCAGTGGAGAAGAAAACTAAAAACTGTTTTTGTTAGCTTGAGCCATGATTCTAGTTGGAAGCACCAAATTATTATACTGTTGTGTTAGGGTGTCACCTACTTTCTGCTTTTGTTAGGCTGTGGCAGGATAGTTCAGGGAGGTAGGGATAAGTAGTACAGTTTAAATTTGCTCATTAATATACAGGTAATGCTTTGGTCAACTCAGCATAGCGATTTTAAGGAACGTCATAGGAAATATCTCTTTTATGTACTTAACTAGATACAGGGTTTAACTATTGTTCCGCAGATGGCTGCGTTTGTAGTCTGGAGGAAGAACCGGTGCTCTTTTCAAAGAAACTGCTTGGCACAGAAGCTACTAATGCTGTCATCAACTGAGTTTACTGTCGTAGTGCAACATTCCGATTCTGCGGATATGAATTTGGGCATCTGTATGCAAACCCTCCTGCTTATAGAAAGAAACTACCAAATGTATTTAGCTTGTCATTTTCCCAAGGTCGGACTAGGCATCACCCCAACCATCACACATTGTACTGGGAATTTTGTTTTGTATAATCTTTTTATTATTTTGTTGAAAAAACACACAGATAATACACAACTTTATAACCAATTTTACAGACCAAATTACTGTGTTCTCACTGTAACACATACTCAAAACACAAAGAGTCAATCCTGGGAATTTTTAGGTAGGAGAACTTTACCTCTGGTTGTTACGGGCAGGAGGGAACTGTCAGCTCTAGGATGTGACACTCTCCTGTAGTGGTGCAGAAAGTGTCAGCCAATTTTGTAAGAACTGGGGAATGGAGTTCCTGTAGGTTTCTGCTTGATGTAGCCCCTAGTTTCACCACGGCTGCTACCAGCAGAGCCCTCTATAGAAGTGCAGCATCCTTTTTCAAAGTGCGTGGGATGGGGGTTCTGGGATTTGCACTTGCAGCTCTCTGACGTAAAACCAGGGATTTTAGCAATTCAGCTGATGGAGCAACTCTCTAATAATTAGCCCAGTTTTTCTTTATTCCTCTCCCCCTATAACAACACCTATTTTGGTACCCTGTAGGGCTGTGCATGCGTTGAATAGTAGTTCCTGAATATATTGGACTTCCTGAATATTTGGGAACAATTCCCAAATTGCCCACTATTCATGGTAGTCAGTATTTGACCCAAATGTTACAAAACAAAATAAATAAATAAAAAAGGGTTCAAACATTTTTCCCCACCCACCTTTCCCTTTCCCCAGTGCTCCTAAGAGTGCCAGAGTTAAAGGTATAAATTGTCTTGATGGGGGAGGGGGTAGTGACAGCCAGTATCTATTCTAGGTTTATCAGCTGACACCCTCTCCTACTGTGTGTCCCTTGCCAGCCTCCCGTTGCTAGTGATCTATACTTCTGACATCTGTTTATTTTACCAATATCTCTGACTGATAGTGAACTAGTAAGCAAGGGGGCGCGTGATCATGAGGGAGTGGCGGGGTGGCAGCATCGTAGAGTGATGCTGTGCAGCCTGATAGGCTGCAGAGCATCAGTATGAGACTGCATAGCATCACTGGGCGCTGCTGCTCTCTCCTTCTCATGACCACGTGCCCCCTTGCTCACAGGGATATCAATATAATAGAGGGTCAAATATGGAGCAGTAAGAGCAGCAGGCTGTGTGAAGGACACACCGGGAGCGAGGGGCTGACTGATAAACCTGGAAAAATACTGGTTGCCGCTAGCCCCCCCCTTAAGGTAAGGGGTCAAGTGGGGGGGTTGAAATAAAAACTAAATGGATATCGCCGGCCAATCGGTGCAGCGGTTGGATTTCCGCTTGCGACACCAGTGACCTGGTTTTGGGAGCAGACTCGGGCCGCTGTAGGCAGACTGGGAGAAGGCTTGAGCTGGCCCACAGCTCACCATCTCCAGGGGAGGTGGGGATCATTGCCCACAACACACTTGTGTAACCTCGGGCGGAGACTCTGGGGACCACAAGCCCCCACTTGGAGGTATGGGTGGCCAAGATTTGCAGTGGACGTCAGCGTGCAGTGCCTTGATGTCAGGGGCTTTCACTGAATAGGGGAGAAAATGGGAAAAATGCCTGCCGAGATGACAGGCTTCCTGGAGCATGCCTCCGATGTGTCCCCACTCACCCGGCCACCTCTCTGGAATGACAAAATAAAGGATTACGAGCTGAAGAGACCCCATCTTGTCCCTGCTCGGGAGGCAAGCTGCAGCTGCATGGAGACCAGGACGTAGGTCCAGGTGGAGCGGGTTGCAGGAGGATGACTCCTTGGATGCCTTGAAGGGTCAGGGTCGGCAGGTTGTAGGGCGGATAAACAGCAATTTAAAAAAAAAAAAAAAATTCATGGAGGAGAATGGAGGGAGTCAGGCTGGGGTGGGGGGTGAGCTTGTGAAGACACTGTTGGTTCCTGGCATAGTGACAGGAGCCAGCAGTTTAAATCTTCAATGCTGGCACTCTCTGGGACACCAAGGAAAGATGGAGGTGTGTCGGAGATGATTAGCATGGACTGAGAGAGTAGCCAGGAGATTAGCCCTGGCCACCAGGTGAGGGGATAGCAGGGCATTGAATAAGCCGGAAAAAAAAAAAAAGATTAGCGGTTTTGTAAGCGAAACTGCTAATCTGCTGTGAAAGCACACAGCACTTTGCACAGACTGATTAGCAAAACTAAAAATATTTAATTTTTAATGTGGTTTGAATGTGTAAAAACATTTTAAAAAATATTTAGCCATCTAGTGCTATACAATTCAGAAAATGCTTACCATTACCCTCTAATATGAGTAATGTTTTGCTGTGCTATACCAGTTGTATAGTACTCTGGTATAGTGGTATTTTATATCCCCCCGGCCAAACACCCGAGCTGAACACCGACTAATGAATACTGACTATCTGAATATTCGGGGACCTGAGAATAATATTCGGACCAAATACTTGGTAACAGATATTCATACAGACCTAGTACCTAGTGCTTGCCATCCATGACTACCTCCTTGGCTGCCTTGTTGATAAATCTATTGGGGAAAAGGATATATCCCCTGTAACCCATTACTCTAACCTAAACATTGCCCTCAACATCTTCGTTGCTCTTCCAGCCCCATGTTAGAGTGCCCTCAGGTCTCCACATACAGTACATGGGCCAAAGGGCTTTCTGGTCAGTCACCCCTAATCTACTAGCCCCACTAAGGATCCTAGGTTCCCAGCCCCTGTTCAAGTCCTACTTTAAGTCCCATCTTGCAGAAGTCCCATCAGCGACCACCTTCTGCTCCTGTCTCCCGGCTGATTGCTTTACCTTGTTCCGAGGTTAGTCAGTCTGTCCAAACATTTGTCCCCGGAATGGTTTTCTGTTTCCCGAAGTCTGTCGTACTGATTGTCATACGTGAACCCTACCCTACCACGGTACTGCTGGCACTTTTAATTCTGGGAAATGTCCTTGTCTGCACACTTTGTGCTTTCATTTTATGCTCAAGTTTCATGTATCACCTGTGTACCATACAGTATGTACTGAGCTGCACTCTGTGCTTGTATTATGCTCACAACCTGTTAAATTTTGCATGCATCTGTTCTGTTACATTGCACCTGTTCCACCTGTTCTAGTACCTACCTGCAGTATTGTTATCCATTGCGTTTGTTTTGTAACTACTTTGTACCGTGTTATTGTGCCATCTTAAGGGTCTGGGTTGTGCCTGAAAACGATCCATTGGGCCAGTACACTCACCCGGTTAACTGACAAATACATTTACAGTAGTAAATTCCGTCCCAGATTTCACTATTTTTAGACTGGTATAGTTTACAGTTTTGGCATTGTGACATCCCATGTAGCAGGTGAAATAACAGTTGCAAAGATTCAAATGGCAACCAAGGGTGTCAGTGGAGCAAAACAATTCCAGTGAGATGATGCAAGTTGCACTTCAGTCAGTAATAAGCCACTTAAGACAGCAGTATTTGTTGTCAAAAAATGTTATCGTATATATATATATATATATATTTTTTTTTTTTTAGCAAAAATGTATTTGACATCCTTACGAACATACGAAATTTGCCAGCAGATAAAGGCCTAGAGGTCTATCAAGTCTGCTCGAATGTGCAACTAGCACCCCTTATTCTGCAGCTGCCCCTCCCTTCCACCCTTCCCCTTCATTGACCCTCCCCCTTGTCCTGTCCCATCCCCTTTTGAAGCAGTCCACTGTTCTACTGGATACCACTTCTGCAGGTAACGCATTCCACCCAGCCACCACCCTCTCTGTAAAAAAGTGTCTCCTCATCTCCCTCCTGAACCTTCCTCTCTCCAATCTCATATTATGGTCCCTGGTGTACCTCCCCTCCCTTACTTTGAACAGCCCCTCTGTACCTGTCTTGTTTATTCCTTTGATGTACTTAAAGGTTTCAATCATGTCCCCCCTGTCCCTCCTCTCCTCCAGTGAGTACATGTTCAACACCCTCAGTCTCCTCTCGTGTGATAAGTCCCCCAGCCCCTTGATCATATTTGTTGCCCTGCGCTGCACCACCTCCAGTAACTTAATGTACCTCTTCAGATACGGGCGCCAGTACTGCACGCAGTACTCCAGGTGCGGTCTAACTAATGACCTATACAGTGGCAGAATCGCCTCCTCCCTCCTTGAAGATATACCTCTTGCAATACAACCCAGCATTTTGTTGGCCTTTACAGCTGCCATCCTACATTGTGCCGAGTTGTTCATTGACCCTGTAATGAGCACCCCCAGATCCTTCTCCTCCTCTGTCTGGGCTAGCTGCACGCCCCCCAAACTGGTAACTCCTCTGTGGGTTCTTTATCTCAAAATGCAGCACCTTGCACTCTTTGGCATTAAACCCCAGTTGCCAGGTGTCTGACCAGGTTTCAAGCTTTGCAAGATCATCCTGTAACCCCTGCCATCCCCCTAGGTCATCCACCACCGCTCCTACCTTGGTATCATCAGCAAACAGACTGATCTTGCTCTTGATGTCCAGTGATTTGTCTGCAGTGAATATCCCAAACATCACTGGTCCCAACACCGAGCCCTGTGGAACACCACTCATCACTACCCTTGGGTGTGAGAGCTCCCCACCCACCACCACCACCCTCTGTTGCCTTCCCCGAAGCCAGATCCCTACCCATCTCACCAGCTTTGCACCAGCCCCTGTGCCTACTAACTTACTTCCCAGCCTTCCATGCGGTACTGAGTCGAATGCTTTACTGAAGTCCAGATACAGGACATCTACTGCATGGCCCCTGTCCAGTTGCCTAGTTACCCAGTCATAGAACTCCACCAGGTTGGTTTAGCAGGATCTGCCCCATATGAAGCCATGCTGTCTGCTGTCCTGTAGTCCTTTTGCCTCTAGGAGGGCCACCAGCCTCTCCTTCAGGATAGTCTCCATTAGCTTACCCACGATGGATGTGAGGCTCACTGGTCTGTAGTTTCCCGGTTCATCCTTGGGGCCATTCTTGTGGAGGGGCACCACATGAGCCATCCTGCAGTCCTGAGGTACACACCCCGAATGTAGTGAGGCATTACATAGGTCTGCCAAAGGCCCTGCAAGGACCTCTGCCAGCTCCTTCAGTACCCTGGGGTGGATGCCATCTGGGCCTGGCGCCTTGTCCACCCTCAGTGCCTTCAAATCCTCCCGAAATCTGCCCTCCATCATTTCCCAGTCTGTCACCCCCTCCCCCCTGTTTCTGCCATTTCTCCCCCCTTGGGTGTCACCGCCCTCTTCTCTTTAGTAAATACTGAGCAGAAGTACTCATTTAGTGCTTCTGCCTTATCACACCCTGCTTCCACCCAACCCCCCTCCTTCCTGATCCTTACTATGCGGTCCTTACAGTTCCTTTTCTCCCTGATGTACCTAAAGAAGTCCTTCTCCCCCTTCTTAATGCCTTGTGCCAGCCTGAGTTCCGTAGATGCCTTGGCTCCCCTTACTGCCCTTGTCACCTCCTTCGATTTTGTCAAGTACTACTCCCTGTCCTCCCCTCTCCCTGTTTTCTTGTACTTCCTAAAGGCAGCTCTTTTCCTCCTTACCTATTCCATGACCTCCTTGCTCAGCCAGCTCGGTTTCTTAGCCCTAGCCTTCTTGCTCTGGGCCTTGCAGCAGGTTTTGGTTGCCTCCACTATCCCCAGCTTTATGAGCTCCCAGCTCTGGTTAATGTCCATACTATATTGAATTCTGGCCAGGTACCCTTTTACCACTTCCCCCATCCTCCCAAAGTCGACCATCCTGAAGTCCAGCACTCTTCTGCCAGATTCCACTCCTTCCTTTCCCATATCCAATGTGAGCCATACTGAGTGGTGGTCACTCCCTGACAGCGGTTCCTCCACTGTAAGTTCTCTCACAAAGTCCCCATTTGCCAGCACAAGGTCAAGGGTATTCCCTAACCTGGTTGGTTCACTGACCATTTGCAGCAGAAGCTGTCCTGGAAGGCATCCAGCAGTACCTGCTCCCTTCTGTTCCTGGTTGTTGGGGTACTCCAGTCCACTTCTGGCATGTTGAAGTCCCCCACAATCACCACACTTCCCTTCTTGCAGGTTCTCCTGATCTGTCCCGCTAGTTCCCCGTCTAACTCCTCCATCTGAGATGGCGGCCTGTACACCACTTCCATTCTAAGAATCCTATTCTTGGAATCCTGGATTTGCATCCAAAGTGACTCCGTACTACCCTCTTCCCCTTCCTCCCTTACACACTTCAGTCCTTCCTTCACATATAGTGCCACACCCCCTCCTTTCCCAATCACCCTGTCCCTACTAAATAACTTGTACCCTGGTACAGACAGGTCCCAGTCATTGTATTGGGTGGCCCATGTTTCTGTGATGGCTGCAATGTCCATCTCTCCCTCTGCCATAAGCACCTGTAACTCTGCAGTTTTCCTCCCAAGGTTCCTAGCATTAAGAGTAACCACCTTCCACCCTTCCGCCCCAATCCTGCTCTCCTTTACTAGCATCACCAATAGTACTTGCCATTTGTCCTTTGTCACTGTTATGGGGGAGGTAAGCTCATATGGTTTCCCAGCCTGTGGTCTCTGCATGTCTCTTGCCCAACTGCCACCCCCCGCTCCTAGTTTAAATTCCCAACTTCCTCTATGTACTGCTTCATCCTCTGTTTCAACACTTTCTTTCCCTCCTCACTCAAGTGTAGTCTATCCTTGGCATAGAGACTACTGTCCTCCCAGGTCCCTCCCCACCCCCCTCCCAACAGCCCATACCCTTTAGCACAACACCAGGTTCTTAGCCATTCGTTAAATTCCTCTATTCTCAGCTTTCTTGTTGTGCTTGCCTTGGGCACGGGAAGTATCTCTGAAAAAGTTACTGATCTTCCTGCCCCCTCACATAATTGTCCTAGTTCCTCAAACCTCCTCTGGACTATATCTACTGTCTTGTCAGCCAGGTCGTTCGGCCCAAGATGTATAATTAAATGAGAGTTGTCCCTACCCCTTCTAGCTTATTTCAGAACAGATTATCCCACCCTTTCCGCTGTCATTCCTGGCATGGCCTCCACCCAAATGCGACTATGCCTCTCCCCTTTGCTACCCCACCTGACTCGTCTTAGTATTGAGTCACCCAGCACTAAGATTCCACCCCTCTTACTCCCTGCTTGCTTCCATTCATCTCCCTCTCTCATTTCTGGCTCCTCTTCTTCCTCCTGCCCATTATTTCCCCCTTTTGCCCCTGTTGCAGTTCTCCCAGCAGAACTCCCCCCCCTCCAGTTTGGTCCAGGCATTTATCAATTACTCCTCTAATTTCATCATTTCCCTCCTCCACCTTCTTCCTCTCTAGCAGTGCAAAACTATTTTCTGAAGACCCTTCACAAATGCCCACTCCCTCTCTCTTCATAGTAACCTATTCTCTCCTTTCTACTCCATGAATTTTGCTACTTCTTCTCCTCCCCTCACAAGTCCCTATCTCCTCCTTCCATTTGTCTTTTGTCTCCTGACCTGGTTTCCCCAGCAGTCGTTCTTCCTGGCCTGGGCCCCCTTTGCCTCTGCTTCCCTTCTTCTGACAGTCTCCTCACCACTGTTGGCTTAAATCGCCCTCCCTCATCTCCCCTTCTTCCTCCCTCTAGTACTGAGCTAAACCTACCCCCAATCTGCCTTGCCTGTCTTAGTTCCTCCTGTAGACCCTCGATCTCCCTTCTAAGTTTCTCTATGTGGTTGCACACTAAACATCCTCCCACACTCCAGGCAATTTTTAGAAAGATTGGTGCACAGTTGTTGCAGTCTACCACCCTACCCATTGCTGTCATTGCCCACCAGTGACCCCCACCCTTCCAGATGCAGGATACCAAACACTCCCCTAAGTCTCCCCCTTCCCCCTCTGTCAGTGCAAAACGTTCTTTTCTTAATTTCCCTTACCCCCTTTGTTGTACACGTTTAGATAGATTGAGCAACTGCTTTTTATATTCCTAACCTTCCTATCCACACTCAGAAAGAGACTTTAAGTAGCTGTTGCACAACCTTCTTCAAACTCCTCCTCCTCCTCCTTTCCACAATGCAATAGCAATGCAAAGAAGTAACAATGAAAGCTCCTAGATTTGCAGTTACTTCCCTGCCACTGAGATAGCAGTCACCTCTTCACTCGCTGCTGTTCCTTTCCTGGATGTCTGCTTCTGCTATGACAGGTGCATATCCTTTGCCCGTTTGAAGAAGTGATGTCAGAACCCCTGGTACAAAGGAAATCACCGACCAGGGGCAGGTGGGTGAGGGTTAGTGGGACCAGCCAAAGTCTTCCAGAAACAATCAGGTAGCTGAGGCCCTGGTCAGACCATTAGCACCCTTCCCCACTATGCACTAAACTTTGCAGCTAGTGAAGCCAGCAAAAATGAATCACAATGTACTCAAAGCCCCCAAAATAAGTTTGCTACCAAAAGAAACAGATCTCCAATTCAAATAGCTTCACCAACAACACATCAAAATAGGCTTGAAATTAGAAGATATAGGTCTCCAGTTCAAAGAAACAGCCCCAGTTAAATCACACCAAATAGGTTTTAAATCAGAAGAAATAGGCCTCTACAAATGCAGCCTGCTACACAGTGAAACATCAAACAAATGAGCCCACTTATAACCACCAAAACAGGTTTAAAATTCCAACAGCCCCAAAACAATACCCTGCTAGCCCCTTAGAAGTAGTAAGAAAGAAAATAAATAACCTTCTATCAAGTAGAATCCACAAGAAACAATGTAAAAACAACAAGAAGAAGCTACTGTACTGTAACAGATCTGATCCTGTCCCCTTCTAGTTCCTTCTCAAGTTCCTTAGATTCATTCTCAGTGTATATTTGATTCTTATTTTTAAAGTAAATTTTCAGCCTATTTGAAAGTCTGTTTGGGCTTCATAGCCCAATATCTTGTGGCAGCGTTAGCCAATTGCTGCCAAAAGTATAATTTTTAAGTGTGTCCTTTGAGGTAGGGAAGGGATTGTAACTGCAGCCGAACCCATGGCCAGCGATCCCTTCCACTTCCCAATCTGCTGGCCCCGCCCCCACACGCAGACCTATTGTGATGTCTAAGCATGGAGAGCATAGGCTTGTGTCCCATACAAGTCTATGGGGACATTTTTCAATGCCTTTTTACATACGTTTAAGCAATCTTAGAGGAGAATGAAAGCCACCATTCAGCTAATAAGGGCCGTATTAGATGAGTTGTGTTTGCCTGTCCCATCCCTGCCTGAAGCTGGTGATTGACAGCCTGTACACTTCTGGTGGCTTATTCCACTTATCCACCACCCTACCCATGAAGCAGTTCTTCCGGACATCCTTTTGCATCTCTGTTCCCCTCCCCACTGGCTTTAGTGAATTTCTTCTAGTCCCAGTGTTTGAACTCAAGGAGGATAGTTCCTTGGTGTCTACTCTGTTTATTCGATACAGGTACGTGCATGTCTCAGTCGTGTCACCCCTTTCCCTCTTTTCCTTTCAAAGAACATGAAGTCTTGCTGTATTCTGACAATTGCAGTTAGCCCGAGCCTTTTAACTGCCCCGGAGAACATAGGGTTAACTTTTCTATGCAGAGAATGGCATAGAATGTTCATCTCGAGCTCGGTTGAAGCCTCTGCCTGTTGTTATTCGAACTGCAACCGTCAGATTCTTTACTCCGCCTCACTGAACAGTCGCTCCAGAGATTTCTCCTGCTGCTCGGTTCAAGTCGGTTGAAGTGTCTGTTTTCGGTCGTTTTTTCTACCGAAATTTTTGTTTCCGCATAGTCGGTTCAAGTCTCTGCCTGTGGTACCGTGAGTACTAGATAGGTTTTGTTCTCTTTTCTGTGTGGAACTTGTAAAGGTGTGGATTGGTTCGGCTGAACTGATCTTTTTGAGGTAAAATTTGTACTTTACTGTAGTGTGTGGTTACCAGTCTGTATCGGTTCTAAAAAAACCCAGGTTTTCTACGTTTTTTTCCAAGACCCGTGACACGGTCAGGAACCGATAGGGGAGTCTTGCCTGGCGGATTGCCGAAAAAAGGGTAAGTTTGGTTAGGTTGGCCATGTCTGAGAAACCCAAGAAAAAAACCCAGGCCCACTGGGTTTCAACACTGCAGTGTGTGTGTGGGGAGGTCTTTGCTAAGGCCCGATCACCACATCACCTGTGTTTATTGTCTGGGGTTTGACTACCTCGATTTAGACTGCCAAATTTGCAAAAATTTTCCCAAATCTACCCTGGAAAAGAGATTGGGTAGACTGAGGGAAAGGGAGGCCGAAAAGTCTGCTGACCCGGATGGCCAGCCCAGTTTGGTTCCGACCAAACCAGAAGGAGTGCCCTCTGACCAGGGCGATACTTCTTCGGGCAAAAGGAAAGCCAATTCCGAGGAATCGGTTCCGACAAAAAGAAAAAGAAAATACAAGTCAACCGGTTCGGATCCAGAATCTCATACTCCGACTGCCGATGAAATAGCCAAAGCGATTCGTATTGTGGAATCGCTTCGATCGGTTCCGACTGATCTGGCACCTTTTGGCAGGGGCTCAGTTCGGTCGGTTCCCCCGGTTCTGGATTATACCCTGGAAGAATTTTATGAACTAGAGTTTGAGGAGGAAGGAGAGTAGGAAGATAATTTTGGTGATGGTGAAAGTCTGGATGTGCCTATTGACCCGGACATCTCCCCAGACAGACCTTCAGGTGTTTCCCCTCCTAGGCTTTCTGAGTCCCCTTCACACTACATGTTTTACAGAAAGGTGGCTGATACACTCCAGCTTCCTGTGGAGGAGGCAGTGGAGGATCAGGAAGAGCCTAACTATGTAGAGATGATGGACATCCCAGAGTCCAGGAGACTGTCTATTCCCCTCCACAAATCTTTTGGGAAACGGACACAAAAAATTCTTAAGTCTCCCAATTCCATACCTCCTGTGGACAGAAGAATAGACAAGAGGTATACTCTTTCAAGCTCAGATACGGAGTTCCTTTAGCAGCAATGCAGCCATGTTGGGGTTGTACAGGCTGCTGCCTGTGATCAGGCAAGCATTCCCTTGGCATCACACCCCCAGACAAGGACTCCAGGAAGATTGATGCCATGGCAAAGAAGCAGTACATGGCATCATCCTTAGGACTCAGGCAGGCTAATTATATGGCCTATGCAGCCAGGTACCAGAAGTCCAGGTGGGACACTGTACTGGCACTGGCTAAACAGGCTTCCCCAGTTGCCAAGGAGCTGGAGGAGGTGGCTGCAGATGGGATCGAGGCATCAAAAGTTCAGTTTCATGCTGTTGTAGACTCCAATGATGTAGCATCAAGAGTCATGGCTACATTTGTGGCTCTTCGGAGAATGACTTGGCTCAGATGTACTAGTCTCTCACAGGATACCCAGGCTAAGGCCATGGATTTTCCTGTAGTGGGTAATTTTCTGTTTGGGGAGCAGACAGAGAATTACATGAAGAAAATGGATGAATATAGGACCACTTACAGGAGTGCTCAGGCCAAGGAAAGGCAAGCAACTCCTCAAAGGCAGCAGTCCAGGGGCAGGGGCAGGCCTTTCCAAAGGCCTTTTTACGAAGCACAGGCCTCTTCTTCTTTTTCACAGAGGGGGTTCTTCAGAGGGAGAGGTAGAAGGGGGATGAGGCCTGCATCCACCCCTCAGCCTAAAGCCCCTGCCAAGCATACACCCTGATGGGTCTGCCCTGGTCGATTTTCCTATCCCAGTAGGGGGCAGGCTGGCTTACTTTGTCCAGGACTGGATGTCTCTTACATCAGACAAGTGGGTCCTGGAAGTAGTAAGCCAGGGTTTGGTTCTCAGCTTCAAAAAATTTCCCAAGCTGAGAGCCAGATCTTTTCCACCTGCAAATTTCTCAGAAACCCTTGCCCTAGAGGTAGAGGTTTCTTCTCTCCTAGCTCTAACAGCTATAGAGAGAGTACCTACCCTACACTGGGACAAAGGATTGTACTCCAGGTACTTCCTAACCCCCAAAAAGACAGGAGAGTGGTGACCTATCCTGGACCTAAGATACCTGAACAAACATGTTTTGAAGCCAAAGTTCAAGATGATAACTCTGGGAATTATCCTTCCCTCTCTAAGGCCAGGGGACTGGCTAGCCTCCCTGGACCTCAAAGATGCCTACTTTCACATTCCCATCAGGTGCTCCCACAGAAAGTACCTCAGGTTCAAGTTGCTTCAGGCCACTATCAGTTCAGAGCAATGCCCTTTGGCCTAACATTAGCCCCAAGGGTCTTCACAAAGTGCCTGGCAGTAGTTGTTGCCTTCCTAAGAAGACAAGATTTCCATCTTTCCATATTTAGACGACTGGCTCATAGTGGGCCAGTCCCCAGACCAAGTCAAGTCAGACCTGCAAGTGACCCAGCAAGTGCTCACTTCTTTAGGATTTCTTCTCAACCTACCAAAGTCAGTTCTCGAACCAGTGCAGCTCCTCACCTTCATAGGGGCAGAGCTGGATACGGTAAAAGCAAGAGCCTTCCTTCCCCTGGAAAAGGGCAAGGGCCCTAATGGAACTGGCCTCTTCATTCAGTCTGCATGTGTCTCGACCAGCAAGACATTTCCTTCAGCTGCTGGGCCACATGGCAGCTTCTACAGCAGTGGTCCAAGGCGCAAGATTCCAAATGAGGGACGTTCAGTTCTGCTTAAGAGTTTTTTGGTCCCAAAGAAAGGATTCCCTTACCAAACTAATTCCAGTGACTTGAACTCTGATCCAAGCCCTGCAATGGTGGCAGAATCAGGACAATTTGAGGCAAGAGGTTCCATTTGTCACTCAGTCTCATTCAGTGGTCCTCACCACAGATGCTTTCCTGCTGGGTTGGGGAGCCCATTGGGGGGATCTTACCACCCATGGACTGTGGTCGCCTCAGGAATCTCTTCTACACATCAGTCTCTTGGAACTCAGAGCAGTGTTTCTGGCACTACAAGCTTTTTCCAAATCAGTACAGAACAAGGTGGTTCAGGTCAGAACAGACACCACAACCACCACAGTGTGGTACAGCAACAAGCAAGGAGGCACTCGGTCTACAGCCTTGTGCACAGAAGCAATGAAGTTATGATCCCTAGCCTATTCCCTGCAGACCTCTCTGATAGCAGTTCACCTTCCAGGGAAGGACAATGTTCTAGCAGATGTACTGAGCAGAATATCCCAGGGCCATCACAAATAGGCCCTAGATCCTCTGGTGTTGTTGAAGGTGATTTTCTCAAGATGGGGCGCTCCAGAGATAGATCTTTTTGCAGCCCCAGACAATCACCATCTTCCTCTCTTTTGTTGCAGACCCCCAGTCTTGGGCTCAGTCCCCCTGGATGCTCTGATTCTGAACTGGGAAGGGAAATTTCTGTATGCTTCCCCCTTCCTCTCCTGTTCAAAGTGCATTAGTCAAGATAAGGTCACAACCATGCCAAGTGATTCTGATTGCTCCAGACTGGGTCAGGCAGCCATGGTATCCCTTGTTGCTGTCCCTAGCAGTCCATCTTCCCCTGTCTCTTCCCAGGAATTACAACCTGTTAACATCCTCTCGGGGAGGATTTGGCACCCCAATCTTCAGTCTCTCAATCTCAAAGCTTGGCTCTTGAAGAGTTAGAGTTTGCAGATCTGCATCTTTCCCAAGGGGTTCTGGATATCCTTAAGGCTTCTAGAAAGCCTTCCACCAGAAAGACTTACAACTCCAAATGGAAAAGATTCAGCATTTGGTGTTCTAAGAAGAATATTTCTCCAGACTCTGCTGAATTGCCTACTGTTCTGGATTATATGGTCCATCTCAATGGCCTAGGTCTCAGACCAGCTACTGTCAAGGTACACTTGGCAGCTGTTTCTGCTTTCCTGTCAGTAGGCAAGTCTTCCGCTCTGTCATCCCATCCTGTATTCTGTAAGTTTTTCAAGGGATTGCTTCACATCAATCCCCCTTTAGGGATCCTGCTCCTGCTTGGGATCTTAATGTTTGCATTGCTCAGCTTATGCAACCCCCTTTTGAGCCTTTGTCCTCAGCAGAGCTTAAGTACTTGACTTGGAAAACTGTGTTTTTGGTAGCCATTACTTCTGCCAGACATATCAGTGAATTGCAAGCCTTGTCAGCGGAATCTGATTTCTTCTTTTTTCACAGAGATAAAGTGGTCCTTAGAACTAACAGAATGTTCTTGCCTAAAGTGGTTTCAGATTTCCACCTCAATCAGTCTATATCTCTCTCCCTGTTTTCTTCACTGATCATTCTTCCTCGGGAGAGAGGAGGCTACACAGTTTGGATGTTAAAAGAGCCCTTAACTACTACATAGAGCGTACCGAGAGTCACAGGTTTGACTCCCTCCAGTTGTTCCTCACTTATGGAGAAGTTGGGAAGAGAAGACCTGCCACCAAGAGATCTATTGCCAGGTGGATTGTTTCTTGTATACAATTCTGCTATGAAAAACTGGGTAAAACTCCACCCTTAGGCCTGAGGGCTCATTCCACAAGAGGTACAGCTGCTTCCCTGGCTGCTGCCAGGGATATCCCTCTCTTAGAAATTTGTCAAGCAGCCACCTGGAAAACCGTCCATACTTTTACCAAGCATTACTCTCTGGATATCCAGGCTAGGAGTGTTGCTCGGTTTGGCACAGCAGTATTTCAGAGCCTGTTTCCAAAGTAGGTTCTGTCCTTCCGGGATGGAGGTACCGCTTGGTAGTCTGCAATTGTCAGAATACAGCAAGACTTCATGTTGTTTGAAGAAAAAATTACTCACCTTAGTAATTATGTTTCTTCTAGTGGAGTCTTGCTGTATTCTGACCTCCCCCGCCTCCCCTCTCAGAACCTAGATTTTGGGATGTGGGTGGGCAGGCGCAATGTTGGCACCTAAGAGTGCCCCCCCTTCACACACTCTTTTTTCTTTGGGTGGAATGTTATTTCATTTGATTGTTTTTTGTTTTTGGGTTTCCTGACTTGAGTCTTCCTTTGAGAACCCTAAACATTATTTCAAACAACATGAAGTCTTGCTATATTATGACATATGCAATTTGTCCCAGCCTTAGAACTGCTCCGGAGGTGAAAGAGTTAACTTTCCATGCCAGGCATGGAATCTTGAGTGCGAGCTCGGTTGAAAACTCTGTCTGTTGTTCTTCAAACTCAAACTGTCAGATTCTTTACTCCGCCTCACTGAACAGTCGTTCCGGAGATTTCTCCTACTGCTCGGTTCATTTTGTCGGTTAAAAAGTGTAATTCTCGGTTTTAAGCGGCATTTTGTTTATTTTAACCACAACCGGTCGGTTCAAGCTCTGTCTGTGGTATCGTAAGTAATAGATGGGTTTTACATTATTTCTGTGTGGAACTTGCAAGCGATATTATCGGTTCGGTTTGAACCGATCAGGTTGTGTTTAAACTTTGTTAAATTGCATTTAGAGCGCGGTCTCGTTCTTATCGGTTCAAAAACCGATTTCATACATGCTTCCATCGACCTGTGACACGTTGGGAACCGATAATGTCTTTGTTTGACATTGCCGTAAACTGGCAAGTTTTTGGTTAGGCTGGCACTATGTCTGAGAAACCCAAAAGAAAAACCGGGCCCACTGGGTTTCAGCACTGTAGTGTCTGTGGGGAAGCCTTTGCCAAGGCTGACCCACACACCACATGTGTTTATTGTGTGGGGTTTGACCACCTCAATGCAGACTGCCAGATTTGCAAGAATTTCCCTACAGCTACCCTGGATAAGAGAGGTGGTAGGCTCAGGGAACGAGAGGCCAAGAAGTCCGCAGACCCGGATAGCCAGCCCGGTTCGGTGCCAACTGAACCGGAGGGAGTGCCCTCTGACCAGGGCGAGACTTCCTCGAGCAAACGGAGAGCTGACTCTGAGGATTCAGTCCCTGCAAAAAGGACTAGAAAATCAGCAGGTGTGGAGCCAAAATTTCCTTCTCCAACCGCTGCAGAGATAGCCAAAGCGATCAAAATTGTCCAGTCGCTTTCCCCGGTTCCGACCGAACCGGCACCATCAAGTAAGCTGTCGGTTCGGTCGGTTCCACCGGTTCAGGAATATGATATAGAGGATTTTTATGAACCGGAGGAGGGGGAGGAAGATTATGAAGAGAGTGAATGTGATTTTGAAAGTCTGGATGTGCCCATTGAACCGGACATCTCCCCAGACAGACCTTCAGGGGTGTCTCCCCCTAGGCTTTCTGAGTCCCCTTCTCATTTTATGTTTTATAAAAAAGTGGCTGAAACCCTCCAGCTCCCTTTGGAAGAAGCTGTGGATGAACAGGAGGAACCTGACTATGTAGAAATGATGGATATCCCAGAGTCTAGGAGACTGTCTATTCCTTCACATAAATCTTTTAGGAAACAGACAATAAAAATTTTAAAAGCTCCTCACACTATACCTCCTGTAGATAAAAAAATTGACAAGAGGTACACATTGTCAGGCTCTGATACGGAGTTCCTTTCACAGCAATGCAGCCATGTTGGAGTAGTGCAGGCTGCAGCCTGTGATAAGGCAAATATTCCCTTGGCTTCACACCCCCCTGACAAGGACTCCAGGAGGATAGATGCCATGGCTAAGAAACAGTACATGGCACCATCCTTGGGACTCAGACAGGCAAATTATATGGCCTATGTTGCAAGATACCAGAAATCCAGATGGGATACTATTATGGCTCCTAGAACAGGTCCCTGACCAGCTTGCCAAGGAGCTGGAGCAGGTGGCTGCTGATGGTATTGAGGCATCCAAGGTGCAATTCCATGCTGCAGTGGACTCTAATGATGTATCTTCAAGAGTCATGGCTACATCTGTGGCTTTTCGCAGAATGGCTTGGCTCAGGTGTACTAGCCTGTCACAGGATACCCAGGCTAAGGCCATGGATTTTCCTGTTGTGGGTAAATCTCTGTTTGGGGAGCAGGCAGAGAATTACATGAAGAAAATGGATGAGTATAGGACCACTTATAGGAGTGCACAGGCCAAGGAAAGGCAAGCCACTCTTCAGAGGCAGCTTTCCAGGGGCAGGGGCAGGCCTTTTCACAGGCCTTTTTACCAAGCCCAGGCCTCCTCTTCAGCCTATGCCCAGAGGGGGTTCTTCAGAGGGAGAGGCAGACGGGGTACGAGCAGGCCTGCTCCCACCCCTCAGCCTAAAGCCCCTGCCAAACAGGCACCCTGATGGGATGGCCAGGGCCGATTCTCCATTACCTGTAGGGGGCAGGCTGGCTTACTTCGTTCAGGACTGGGAGTCTTTAACATCAGACAAGTGGGTCCTGGAAGTAGTAAGCCAGGGACTGGTTCTCAGCTTCAAAAAATTTCCAAAGATGAGAACCAGATCCTTTCCACCTGCAAATCCATCAGAGGCTCTCGCATGGAAACAGAAGTCTCAACCCTCCTGGCTCTCAGAGCTGTAGAAAGGGTTCCTCCCCTACACCAGGGCAAAGGACTGTACTCCAGGTACTTCCTTACCCCAAAAAAGACAGGAGAATGGTGGCCCATCCTGGATCTCAGATACCTAAACAAGCACCTTTTAAAACCAAAATTCAAAATGGTGACTCTGGGAATTATTTTACCCTCCCTAAGGCCAGGGGACTGGTTAGCGTCCCTGGACCTCAAGGATGCCTACTTCCATGTTCTCATCAGAAGCTCCCACCGAAAGTACCTCAGATTCGAACTGCCCTCAGGCCATTACCAGTTCAGAGCAATGCCCTTCGGCCTCACCTCTGCCCCAAGGGTATTCACAAAATGCCTGGCAGTAGCAGTTGCTCACTTAAGAAGGCAAAAGATTGCCATCTTTCCTTACCTGGATGACTGGCTCATAGTGGGTCAGTCTCCAGACCAAGTCAAATTACACCTTCAGGTTACCCAGCAGCTGCTTACATCTCTAGGTTTTCTTCTCAATCTTCCAAAGTCAGTTCTAGAGCCTGTTCAGCTACTCACCTTCATAGGCGCAGAACTGGACACAAAAACAGGCCAGAGTTTTCCTTCCTCTAGAAAGAGCAAAGACCCTGGTGGCTCTGGCCTCCTCCTTCACTCTGCAGGTCTCTCGACCAGCAAGGCACTTTCTACAGCTCCTAGGGCACATGGCTGCCTCCACAGCTGTAGTGCAAGGAGCAACATTTCAGATGAGGGACATCCAGTTCCATTTGAGAGCCTTCTGGTCTCAAAGGAGAGATCCTGTAACCAAATTGATCCCAGTAACTCGAACCCTGATCCAGGCCCTGCAGTGGTGGCAGGATCAGAGCAATCTGAGACAGGGTGTTCCTTTCATCCCTCAATCTCACTCCTTGACCCTTACTACAGATGCGTCCCTCTTGGGATGGGGAGCTCACATGGGCAACCTCACCACCCAAGGATTGTGGTCCCCTCAGGAATCTCTGCTCCACACCAATATGTTGGAACTCAGAGCTGTTTTTCTAGCACTTCAGGTTTTTTCTGCATCTGTTCAGAACAAAGTGGTACAGGTCAGAACAGACAACACCACTACAATGTGGTACATCAACAAACAAGGGGGCACTCGGTCTTCAGCCTTGTGCACCGAGGCAATGAAGTTGTGGTCTCTGGCTTATTCCCTGAACACCTCCCTTGTGGCAGTTCACCTCCCAGGCAAGGACAACGTCCTGGCAGATGCTCACAGCAGGATTTACCAGGGCCATCACGAATGGTCACTGGATCCCCTAGTACTGGAGGCAGTATTTGCCAGGTGGGGCACCCCTCAGATAGATGTTTTTGCAGCCCCAGACAATCACCAACTTCCGCTTTTTTGCTGCAGGCCCCCAGTGTTGGGCTCAGTCCCTCTGGATGCCTTCCTTCTCGACTGGGAAGGAAAGTTCCTCTGTGCCTTTCCCCCCTTCCCTCTCTTGTTCAAGGTGCTAGTCAAAATCAGATCTCAACCTTGCAAGATGATTCTGATTGCTCCAGATCGGGCCAGACAGCCCTGGTATCCACTCCTTCTGTCCTTAGCAGTCCACCTTCCCCTGTGTCTTCCCGGGAATCACAATCTGTTAACCTGTGCCCAGGGAGAGTTTGGTATCCGAATCTCAAATCCCTCAACCTCAAGGCCTGGCTCTTGAAGAGTTAGAGTTTGCTGACCTACACCTTTCTCAAGGTGTACTGATATCTTGAAGGCTTCTAGGAAGCCTTCCACCAGGCTACTTATAATTCCAAATGGAAAAGGTTTTCCATATGGTGCTCTGGAAAGCATATTTCCCAGAATCTGCTGATTTGCCCACAGTCCTGGATTATATGGTCCATCTAAATACTTTGGGGCTGAGGCCAGCTACCCTGAAAGTGCATTTGGCAGCTGTCTCTGCTTTTATTTAAGCAGGAAAGCCCTCTTCTCTTTCTGCTCACCCTGTTTTCTCCAAGTTTTTCAAGGGATTGCTTCACACCAACCCTCCATTCAGGGACCCTGCTCCTGCCTGGGATCTTAATGTTTGCATTGCTCAGCTTATGCAACCCCCCTTTGAGCCTTTGTCTTCAGCAGAGCTTAAGTACTTGACTTGGAAAACTGTGTTTCTAGTAGCCATCACTTCTGCCAGACGCATAAGTGAATTACAAGCTTTGTCAGTGGAGCCTGATTTTATCTCCTTTCACAGAGATAACGTGGTCCTCCGGACTAACAGGAAGTTCTTGCCTAAGGTGGTTTCAGATTTCCACCTTAATCAATCTGTATCTCTTCCAGTGTACTTCACTGACCATTCCTCCTCTGGCGAGAGGAGGCTGCACAGTTTAGATGTAAAGAGAGCCCTTAGTTACTACATAGAGCGTACCAAGGGTCACAGGTTTAACTCCCTCCAACTGTTCCTCACTTATGGTGAGGTTGGTAAAGGGAAACCTGCCACTAAAGACCCATTGCCAGGTGGATTGTCTCTTGTATCCAATTCTGTTATCAAAACTGGGTAAGGTTCCCCTTCAGGCCTGAGGGCTCACTCTACCAGAGTACAGCTCGTCCCTAGCTGCGGCCAGGGACATCCCTATCTTAGAGATATGTCAAGCAGCTACCTAGAAAACAGTTCACACTTTCACCAAGCATTACTCCTGGGCATCCAGGCTAGGAGTGATACTGTTCTGGCACAGCTGTGCTTCAGAGCCTATTTCTAAGTAGGTTCTGTCCCTCTCTCCATGGAGGTACTGCTGTGTAGTCTGCATATGTCATAATATAGCAAGACTTCATGTTGTTTGAAGAAAAATTACTCACCTTAGTAATGTTGTTTCTTCTAATGGAGTCTTACTATATTATGACCTCCCCGCCTGCCCTCTCAGAACCTCTGCTCTTGGGATGTGGGTGGGCAGTCAGTGTTGGCACTAATAGATGCCCACCTTGTGTTTTTCACCCCTTTTTTGGGGTGTTTGGGTGTTGTATTTTATTTTTGGATCCCCTGACTTGAGTCTTTGTTTTGGGGCCAAAAATGTGTTATTTTAGTAGCCAGTTGGCTAGTGTAGGTTTACAGCTTCCACACAGAATCTTAGTGAGTTTTGCTTGTAAAGATCTGACAGTTTGAGTTTGAAGAACAACAGACAGAGTTTTCAATCGAGCTCGTGCTCAAGATTCCATGCCTGGCATGGAAAGTTAACTCTTTCACCTCCGGAGCATTTCTAAGGCTGGGACAAACTGCATATGTCATAATATAGCAAGACTCCATTAGAAGAAACAACATTACTAAGGTGAGTAATTTTTTCTTTTCTGCCGGTTGGCTAGTTAAAAATTTTACAGTTTCCACACTGAATACCTAGTGAGTTTTGCTCGTAAAGATCTGACGGTTGCAGTTCAAATAACAGGCAGAGGCTTCAACCGAGCTTGAGATGAACATTTTATGCCATGCATAGAAAAGTTAACCCTATGTTCTCCGGGGCAGTTAAAAGGCTGGGGCTAGCTGCAATTGTCAGAATACAGCAAGACTCCACTAGAAGAAACATAATTATTAAGGTGAGTAATTTTTTCTTAGGGTATACATGTTTAAGTTCTGCAGCCTTTCCTTGTATGTCAAATCCCCAAGGCCGTGCAACATTTTATTTGTTCTGCGCTGCCTTCACCTTACATAGTCTTTCCTCAGATGTATGTTCCAGTGCCCTTGGCAGTATTGCAGGTGCAGCCACACCAGTGACCTGTACAGAGGGAGGATCACTTCCCGCAGTAGCCTTCATCTGTTTATCCCCCTCCTATGCATCTCTGCATTCTATTTGCCTAGTGCCTGTTGCAGTTTGCAGACATTTTTAGGGTCTCTGTGATACCATTACTCCTAAATCCTTTTCTTCCTGAGTACTATCCAGCACTACCCCTCCCATTTTGTATTGCACCATTGTGTTCCTTTTCCTGTTGAACATTATATACACATTTTAGCATTAAAGTTCATCTGCCAAATCTTGGCCCAGCTCTCCCACCTGCTCAGATCGTCCCTAGTTCCCTTCTGCCTTCCTCACATTTCTCATCATTTCTGTAGATCCTCTCTGAGGATATCTCTGTCTGTTCAAGCATATCATGGAACTGTAAGCAGTCGGTGCCAGGACCGCCATGGAACCTTTTTTTGCAGGCTGGGTCTGCCCACATCACTGTGCCTTGTTGCCGCCCATATAACAGCATCCCCAGTATGCCCCAGTGCTTTCTCCCACCACCGACAAGAAACCCAGGAACCAGCGCACACGGGGGGCTGAATAAAGTGAAATTCCTCAGTTCAGTAAAGTTGAAATCCGATTTATTGTACAAATGACAAACTCCAAGGTTTTTTGAGCAAACTGGAACATCCCATTCGCTTCGGTCAGGAACCTTCGTCAGGGGGCAGAGTTCTCAGATTAATATTCCTTTATAGAGACAGACTTGATGACATCATAATCACCTGATACATATTAAAAAAAAACTTTCAAAAGAAACTTCAAAAAAGAGGTCTGTGGTGGGTGTGGGAGAGACGGTTTACTTCCATAACAGTGATGCAAAGTATTCAACACATTTAAATTCAGTACTTTTCCTGTAATTTCTTAGCTACAAATTCTTGTTAACTATCTGTAATCAGTGCAGAAAAAAACTTCATATGGTATCATATTGATAGATACAAAAAGAAAACAAGCATTACAAAATTACTTTCCCCACTTCTCATTCATTAAATGGTATCAGATAAGACACCTTTGTGTCTGGTAAAAAAAAAAAAAATACATATATATATATACACACACACACACACACATATACACACAGTCCTGTGCTGAAATTTCATAGGTGTTATCTGGAAGCCATGATCTCCCAAAAGGAGGGTTCTCCTAAAACAAGGGGATCTGTCACCAGCAGGAGCACCAATATCTGGAAGCAAAAAGAGGAAAGAGAGTGTTTAGCAGCGTGCCAAATGAATTTACATTTAAATAGAATTCAAACATGTACATAATTGCGCAGATTCAAACGTGTATATAATTGCAAGTTTGTAATAATCCAAACTCCATCAAATCTGAAAGAGACCCCACAGCAGAGATAAATACAATGCAAATATATGTGTGGGTAATGGCTAGGGTCTCGCGGAGTCCTACTGCGCATCAGTCCACCACTGCTGAAGAACACCATCAAACTTTAGCAAGTATTTCATTGTCAAGGTATACTTGTGTGCTTCAGTGGTGCTAAGTGAGGAAAGGGGTTTCACTAAGTTTCACTGTGAGAACAGCAGAATGAAGGAGCAATTTACAGTAATTTATTGTAGATTATAACATGGGGACATATGGAGCGGATACTTGATTGGTCGAGTCCTGGCACCTGACCATGTATTAATGCACGATATACTCAGTTGATATGAGCAGGTGCCAGGCAAAATCAGTGTGCTGTGCCTGGTCTGGTTTTTTGGTCCAACGAAACGAATGTTAAAACAGCCATGCTTTTTCTAGTGTTAGCGAGTGGTCTGGTAAATCGTAGCAAACCGAGCGGCAAACAAGGAAAAACTGAGAAGTTCACTTTGTGTCCTCTGCCAAACTGCTAAGCACCAGTACAAGAGTGAGCGACACAGAGAATGTAGCTGCCATGGCCCTGTTCCCAGATGTTACCCCCTGTCTTCTCCTGTGTCTGGTGAAATCCCCTCCCCCCCCATGCTCACCATCCGCAGCGATCCCCAGTGGCTCTAACTTTGTGCATCGTATCTCCGATGCTGCTTGCCCGACTTGCTCCACACGTTTCAGCCACATTGTGTGTGGCAGATGCAGTGTGTCCGACACACAGCAGCAACAGAGAGAGAGAGATACACACACACAACCGGCTGCCAAAGACACAGGGGGGAGAGAGAGAGAGACTCTTTTATGTATTTTTCCTTATCCTGGTAGTAGCCCTGGAAGCTGTCTGTGTTTAAATTGCCCAAGTTGCGAAAGCCGTGAGAGGCTGCATATAGTGACCAAGATACACAGAGTCGGAGCAGCGCGGTGAGAACGGGACAGGCAGACAGCAAGAGCAGACAACTGAGTGGAACAGAGTGACAGTTGCCGACTCTCCGAGGTACTTTGGAAGATAGTTGCAATTAGAGGACGCAACGGGGCAGCAGCCAGGATGGGGAGAGAGAGCAACACAGTGACCAGTGTATAATTAAAAGTTCCTCCACTGTCCTGTGTGTGTGCGTGCCTCTCTCATTCTCTCTCTTATATGATCTCTATGCAGTGGCTGGAGATAGAGCAATCTGAAGCAGCATGGTTTGGTAGCAGTTGGGGGGAAGGAGTCAACCAGAGTGTCTCTGACCCCAGAGAGAGAGAGAGAGAGAGAGAGAGACAGGCAGAGTGTGTAAATCAGAGAGAGACAGATAGACACAGAGATAGTGTTTAATTCACTCAGTAATTGCTGCACTCTTCTCGGTGTGTGTGTCTCAGTCTCTCTGTCTCTCTACATCGTGATCACTGTGCATGTTTAAAAGCCATTGCTGCAGTGAAAACAGGGTCTGTGTTGGGAGAGAGAAACTTGTCGGGAGAGTTAGACAGTGCAAAAGACACTCGGCATATGACTGTGCAATTTTGTATGTTTGATATGCAATTCTCCTGCTTGTTTTACAGCACAGACAGCATCACAGACATTCTGCTGGCGGCAGAACACATAATAAAATGTCACTGTTTTCATGCAGAAATCTTAAATTTTGTGTGTTTTGTTACACTGTTCATGCACCCCATGTTATAAGCACAATAACCCACTCCAGGATGTACAGGTATTGAGGATTAATCAACACCCCAGGTACTGTGAGGGCCCTCGGGCTGCACTCTTGTGTCTCACAACACACCCGGGCTGTTGATTAATCCCCAATACCCACACACCCTGTCATGGGTTATTGCTTACTTAACAGGTCAGCTTTCACAGTGGGGGTTGTATATTAATTGCAATACAGCGTCTCAAAAGTGAATGTTATTTTGCTGAGCTACATGAAGTTACTGTCTGTGGCCCCATCCAGATTTTGCTGGTCAGATGTGGCCCCATTCCTCATTTAGTATCACCAGAAGCTTTTTGGGATCAGGATTTAGTGAGAGACAATGCAGTGACACAAGACTTGAGATATATGATTAGGCTGAAAAAGGGATTTTATCATTTACTCACTGGCGAAAAAGAAATGCACTTTTTTCAAACCTGGAACAGGCAGCACCTGGGTGTGACTTGGCTGCCCAGGGTTTCAGTGGTGTCAGCAGATCTGGCATAATGGTGTCATGTTTCTTGATATTATAACTAAAAATATTTTACTACCACTGTGCCATGTGTCACCAGAGACACAAGCTTGGAATTGGAAACCATAATACCCAGGTTCAAATCCCACCTGAGCTGCTTATAGACATTGACTTCAGGCAAGTCTCTCTGCTCCTCCCATCAGTACAGTTGAGCAGAAGTAGGCACCACTTAAAATGAGGTGCTGCATCACAGCTGGATGGCCCTGAAGCAATAAGTTGTGTAAAAAAAAAAAAAAAAAAGTGTGAAATTAAAATGAAAGTATTAGCCAGACTCCAGGGCGCAGAAAAAAAGAAATATTCAGTGATGTGATATCCCTGTCTACACGTGAGCCCCCATCTGTACATCCATTTATATTATTTGAATCCTTTTTGACATTTATTTTCTTTATTTGGTTTTGATTACCCGGTAAGTGCACTAGACTGTAATATGCCTGTTTTCAGTCATGACCTGGAACAGCATGGTTAGGCAAAGGCAAGGCAAAGTTTTTTTTTTTTTGTACCCTGTCCATATGGCTCCAAGAGCCTTACAATAATAAATAAAGCTATAGAAACATAGAATGTGACGGCAGTTAAGGACCGTTTGGCCCACCTAGTCTGCCCATTTTTCTACCTAACAGATAAGCTGCAGATCCTAGTTAACCAACAGCTTACTTCCTCCTACCCCCCACTAGGGCTGCCTTATGTCTGTCCCATGCATTCTTGAATTCCCCCACTGTTCTTGACTCCACGACCTCCTCAGGGAGGCTGTTCCATGCATCCACAACCCTTTCTGTGAAAAATATTTCCTCACATTACCTCTGAGCCGTCCCCCTCTATCTTCAAATTGTGCCCCTTGTTCTTGCACATCTCTTTTTCTGAAAGATGCTACCCTCTTGGACTTTGTTGATTCCCTTGAGGTACTTGAAAGTTTCTATCATGTCCCTCTCTCCTTCTTTCCTCAAGGGTATACATATTAAGCTCCTTTAGTCTTTCTTCATATGTTTTCTGGTGCAGACCCTGCACCATTTTGGTTGCCCTCCTCTGGACAGCCTCCACTCTGTCTGTCTTTGCGGAGATGGGGTCTCCAGAACTGCACACAGTACTCCAGATGGGGTCTCACCAACTGTCTGTACAGAGGGATAACAACTTCCTGTTTTCTACTATTAATGCCTCTCCCTATGCATCCCTGTATCCCGCCAGCCTTCCTTACTGTCTTCTCACATTGCTATAAATACATAAGCAATATAAACAATAATGATATATAAATACAAGCACATCATAATTTAAAACTGAACTCTTTTGATTAGGCCTATGCAAATAAAAAAAGGTTTTAAAAGCCAACATAGTTGTGGTTGAACATACCACTTCCAGAAGAGCATTCCAGAGCAGGGGAGCAGCAAACCAGCAAACCCCAAACCCCTAACCACCGATTGCCTCAAATGGGAATGAGGCCCAGATCTGTGGAACAGAGGGGGTAGGTAGGCGTACAGGACAACAAGAGGTCTTTCAGGTGGCTTGGTTCTAAACCATGTAGTGCCTTGAATATTACAAAGCAGATCTTGATGTAACATTTTGCCAAATTGACAGCCAGTGCAGACCATGCAGAACTGGCATGATGTGGTCCCTCCAAGAAGTTGCCATCACCAGTTGGGCTGCTGTGTTCGGGACCAGCTGCAGATGGTACATCAAGCCTCCAGATAACTGTAATTAAATAATGTTGCAGTGATGCAGTGATCTAGTTTGGAGGTGACAAAGGCAAAGGCAGTTACAAGCACAATAGAACATGAAATGCAGTAAAGAATAATTACATTAGAAATCTTCGACATCACAGTACAAGACAAGAGCAGGGTAGTAAGGAGACAGTACACTGCATAAAATACTACAGAAGTAAATACAAGGTGCATCAGATAATTAAATAATGTAAACAAATTCGGCAGACATATTCTTAGCAGAAATAAGGTACTTTGCACAATAGGAAGCATAGACCCCCCCCCCAACACAAACACACAAGTGTAGGAAGCAGTTTAAAGCAGTGACAACAGAGGTCAACTAATGATTGATGTTTAATAGTTGCTGGTACAGTCATATAATTCAGGGAGGCAAGAAACAGGTGCATAAGTCAGAAGCCTTAGATGGTGGTAGAGCTCTCTCTCTTATCTGTGTTTACATGGCAGTAGCGCTTGGAAATTTGTCCTTCCCCTCTTCCCGCAGTGCTGCAGGTCGCTCCAAGGAGGGGTCAGAGGAATTGAGGGAGACGGCCTTTTTAACGGA
Source organism: Neoceratodus forsteri (assembly GCA_016271365.2). Lineage (NCBI taxonomy): Eukaryota > Metazoa > Chordata > Ceratodontiformes > Ceratodontidae > Neoceratodus > Neoceratodus forsteri. The sequence goes on from CM028129.1 coordinate 1,740,125,861, forward strand.
ACGAGTGTAGCAAAGCGTCTACACTACCATTTAATGCGCTCACTTCGATACAGATCCCACAACTGAGTCGGATCAAAAAACTGATCTGAACAGCACTTAAAGAGCTCTAGAAATTGTCTACATGGCAGTATTTGCAGCACATCAACCTCTGCGCACGGGTTGATGCACTGCAAATAGGGCAGTGTAAACGGGGTGTAGACACAGGCGTAGGAAGGGGAGTGCTGGATCGTAACTAGGAGGGCGTTCCAGTAATTAGGTGCAAAGTTGTGGTAATATACTGTTGAAAACTATGTATTTTAATCTTAGAAGTTGAAGATAACAGCATAGTAATAATTTTATTCATGAGAAGCGGATGCACCATTGAGTCAAGGGCTCATTTACAATGGATTCCAATTGCAGCAGGATCTGGTTACAGCTTGGAGAAGAAAAATGTTTACACTATAACTTAAGTAAAAATATAGATTTTCACCACAATTACAATACTTAACGTTTCACTTATCCCTCACAAGTTGATAGGCACATAGTGCCCAGTTGTTAGACTGCAACAGATTATTGTTACCTTCTACATACGAACATATGAAGAAGCCAGCAGAAGAAGGCCATTTGGTCTGTCAAGTCTGCTCGTATTGCAGGGTCCACAGCTTGAGCTAATGTCCCTGCCCTCCCTCCCCACTCCTCCCTACCCATGATCCTTACTTTCCCCCTATGCCTATCCTAGCCTCCCTTAAAGCTGTCTTCAACAAGATGACCTCTTCTGGCAATGCATTCCAAGTGTCCACCACCCTGTCTGTGAAGAAGTGCTTCCTGACCTCCTTCCTAAACCTCCCACCTTCCAGCTTAAGATTGTGCCCCCGAGTGTTATGGTTGTCACTCAGCTTAAAGAGACTCTCCTTATTTATCCCTTTCAAGTACTTGAAGGTACCAATCATGTCCTGTCTCTCTCTCTCTCTCTCTCTCCTGTCTTCCAGGGAGTACATGTTTAGTGCCCTCAACCTCTCCTTGTATGCCTTACCCTGCTGACCCACCATCATCTTTGTAGCCTTCCTCTGGACCTTCTCTAGCAGGTTAATGTCCTTTTTGAGGTGTGGGCACCAGTACTGAACACCATACTCTAGATGCAGCCTTATCAGTGACCTGTACAAGAGCAGTATAACTTCCTCTCTCCTACTACTGCTACCCCTAGATATGCATCCCAGCATCTTGTTTGCATGTCTCACATAGATAGGTAAAACCCCATTGTATTAAGCATACAGCATAGGTCAGTATGGGATGTAGTCACCTGTACCATGGGGTTTCCAAGCATACATGCCCCTGCTTAATGAGCTGGTATGAAAAAGTATAATGTGGAGGTCATACTAGAGAGAAGGCTAACATGATAAGCACTGTGTGGCTGCTGTGGAACCAGCTTGAAGAATGTTGAGGCACAACAAAAGGGGGTGAACAAAGGGCAGGGAAAGTAATCATCGGTATCACTCTGCATCGTCATGGGAATTACTTACAGCATGGGCAGTGTGCACCTCAACCAGGGGGTCACTTACCTGTAGCTTTTTTCCTTTATATTTTATTAAACATTTTAAGTAATAGATAAATAAAACAATCAGTTCTAGGGGCATGGGTATGGTGCACTTCTCTACATTATAGCAATCTTTCCTTTCTCGCTTGGATTACTGTTAACGCCCTTTACCTAGGGCTGCCAGGGGTTGATATCCACCTTTTGCAGCTGGTGCAGAATGCGGCAGCCAGGCTACTGACTGGGCTTTCTCGATCTAGCCATATTACTCCTGTGCTGTATGCGTTGTACTGGCTACCAGTGCAATGGCAGATCACCTTTAAGGTCTGCTTGCTGACCTATGAAACCCTACACGGACAGGGTCAGAGTTATCTGCAAGAGCTTCTTCACCACTGTTGCCCCTTCTGTCCACTATCCTCTGCCAACGAGAGATTGCTAGAGGTTCCTAGGGTTCAACTGAAGACATCAGGGGCTCGTTCTTTTGCATTTGTAGCGCCTATTCTGTGGAATTCTCTACCACATCGGGTTCAAGAGTGCCAGACCATGGAGAGCTTCAAAATGACACTGAAAACCCATTTATTTAATCTTGCCTTTGCTATTACTTCAGATTAATCAGCTGATATGATGTCAGTATTTTAATTATTATTGATGTTAAAGTTTTTTAGGTTTTATACTTCTGTAAAGCACTTTGACATTCTGAATTGCACTTAATAAATAGTTATTATTATTATTTTCCTCTTTCAAGAAGGGAAGGGGAAGGGGGAATTGTTTAACCAGGAAAGGCACACGAAGCCAGAGCTTGTTTCCAGCTGCAGCCTTTTAAATCTAGCCAGAACGTCTTCAAGCTAAGCTCCTCCCACCCACCCAGGTGTTATCCTCTTAGGCTCCGCCCCGTGATGTCAGATCTTCCTTTCTGCTGGAAGAGTCTGGTCTCTTCCTTTACAGCTCCATGTGCACGGTGTAGGCCAGTGTTTCTTATGGTTTTAAAGTGTCTTTTTTCTCAAAAAATGGAGTGCGACGAACCTCAGCCCAGCTCAGGATTTAAGAGATGCATCGCTTGCAATTAAGAAAAGTCCCAAACAGACCCGAACTCATCGTGCATCTACTGCCTCATGGCAGAGAACGACATGCAGGCTTGTGAGTTGTGCAAGACACTGTTGCTTTCCTGTCTTGAAGATCGGTAAGCCTGCCTCCTCCTTGGTTGGATGGACAAACGGGACCCTCTGATCCACTCTAAGGACACCCACAAAGCAGTCTCAATGGCTGCGGGTTTGGCCTCCCAGCTCGTGGCCCTAGAAGAAGCGGCAGCACAGGATATGGTGGTTTCATCATCGGCACCCGCATTTCTCCCGGTTGGCACCAGTATTGGGGCTTCATTCTCTGGATCCTTTAGGGATATGTGCCTGTCCCTGCAGACGCTTGTGGAGGGCCCTTCCTGAGGGGACAAATCTATGAAAACCAAACAAACCCATCGTCTGTCGTGGGACTTGGAACGAGTGTGCTCTTTCTGCTCCCATGATTCCCTCGACTGCCTCCTCCCTGTCCTGTACACAGCCCCCCCTCCTCCTCCTGCATCTCCTTGCCATTGACTCCCTAGTGATTAGTCACGGTCCCAATCTCGGTGGAGATGTTCTTGGTTGAGATCTCGGGTTTGGGAATCTTTACGTTCCCACGCTCAGCCTTCGACCACGAAGCGCTGTCGATGCTTCTCCTCCTCTTTGTTATTGGACAACGAGAGGTTCTGTCACAAGTTGCACCAGCGCTACAAGGAGCTCATGTGGAAGCAGTTGGTCCTCAGCCATGGTAAGCCTCTTCTGCAGGCCCCAGCGCTTCCTTGATCTCCTCTGGCTCAGCCCACTCTGGTCCTGCTGAGCCCAGTACTGCCTACACCGGCTTCTCTGCTAATTCTGGTGGAGCCTCTGCTCAAGCAGCCCTTGCAGGAGGCTGTGGCCAGAGCCGTCCATCTGGCTACTGGTCTTCCCAGTCGGTTGTCTGTTCAAATCACCCACTCAGATGAGTCTATAGTGGTTCATGGGGAGAAATGGCTGAGGGTGGTATTCGAGGAGTCTTCGGACTCTGAAGTGTCCTCTATGCAGTGCTCTAGATCCCCAGGATATGACCGCGAGTCGGCCAAAGAGCTCTGTTCTGACCATGATCCGGTCACCTTCAGGGCTGTACTCCATATGATCTCTGAATCCTTGGATATTCCTCTGGAGCCGGTCCAGAAGCAGGCTAAGTACTCCCTTACGGAAGTCCTCAACCGGGGTGATTCCCCAGCGGTTGCCGTCCCTGTGGCAGAGGCTATCTTGGATCCTGCACTGCAGCTTTGGCAACATCCAGCTTCATGTGCGGTGCATTCGGCCTGCAAGGTCCACAAATACACAATCTTGGCTGGTTCTCTTCCTGGTTTTTCTGACCATCCTTCGGCCGAGAGACTGGTTGTGGACTCTGTCTTTCGCAAGATGGAAAACATTGAGGGCATGGACAAGCTGGCCCCACCCAAAGAATCCAAGAAGCTGGCTCATCCAGTGAAAAAGGTCTATGCTGCCTCCTTCCTGGGTCTTTGTCATGCAAGTTACACCTTAATGTTAGCCACTTTTGGACACACCCTCATGGGTGTCTGGACCATGACCTTCCTGCGGACATGCAGTCAGCAGTCAAGGTGATCAGAGACCAGGGTCACTCTCTAGCCAAGCACAAACTTCAGACTGCCTTCTGCCTTGGACATTGACAGCTCTTGCACATGGTCTGTGGCAGCAGAGATCACAATGCACCACAGAGCCTGGCTGTGGATTTCTACTTTTACAATGGATACCCAGCACAAACTGGCCAATGTCCCCTTCTTGGGCACTGACCTGTTTAGACCAGGGGTGGATGGGTACCTCACTAGGCTCGAGACATCCAGTGCCACCCTGGACTCTGTAACATCCTTGCAGAAGGACTCCAAGGGACAGAAGCTGAAGAAGAAGAAGAAGCCCTTTCAGTTTCCATCCTTTCTGTCCCCCACAGTCCAAACTGCAGCAGCCCCAGTCGGGGCCATCCCAAGTCTGGCAACGTAAGGTTGTTTTCTAGCCCAGGCTCCAAGAAACAGAGAGGCTGGGGTGGCAGTGCTCCTCCAGTGGCCAACGTTGGGGCCTCTTTCAAGGCTGCCTGATCATTTCAGGTTGGGCGCTTGCACTTTGTTCCAGACTTCCTGCAGTGTCTGGGGTACATGGCATCCTGCACCAGCGTGGTCCAGGTGACCTGCTGGCAGATGCGCCACCTGCAGTGAGAGCTGGCACGCCAGTGGTCTTAGCATCTAAGTCACCTGGAACAGCTGGTCATGGTGATGCAGCTGATGTGGGATGCTGTCCTGTGGTGGCTCATCCCAGAACACCTAGAAGGAGGAGTTCCATTAGTCTTCCCAGAGCCAATGGTCACTCTGATTACTGACGCATCTCTGGGATGGGAGCGCACCTGGGGGACCAAAGCCTGCTGGAGTTCCATGCAGTGCACCTTACTGTGAAAGCATTTGCTCCATTTGTCCAGGGACAGGTCATGCAGGTCCGGACAGGCATGACCTTGTACTGCCTCAACAGACAGGGCAGAATGTATTCCCTCTAGTTGTATTAGGAGGCCCTCTGCACCTGGATCCTTGTGTGCAGCTTGGATGTCAATCTCCTGGTGATTCATGTAGCCAGAGCTTCCAGATGGCTTGTGGACACTCCACGAGCTGAGTGGGTAAGGCGTCTCACAAGTGGTCTCTCCATCAGGAGGTGGTTGACCACCTGTTCTCCCAGTGGGGCAAGCACTTGGTCGACCAGTTTACCTTCTGGGAGAATGCAAAGCTGAGGCTGCTCTGTGCCGGACACTGTTGGGGGATGCCTTTGTAAAGCCCTGGACCCCAGGCCTATTTTTTATACTGGTCAAGGTGTGGAGGGACAAGGCTCGGATGATCCTAGTAGCACCAGACTGGCCGTGCCACTTCTGGTAACCAGATCTCCTCAGCCTCAGCAGCAGACCTCTGTGGCGCTTGCCTCTATGACCAGATCTGCTCTCCTGTCACAAGGGGAAGGTCTTGCACCTGGACCTTTGGTCCCTGTACCTTTCAGCCTGGTTCCTGAATGACTAGAGTTCCCCAGGCTTTAGGTCTCTCAGAAGAGGTTCTCCATGTTGTGGAAGCCTCCCAGAAGTGTCGATCCACCAGTGCTGTACCTTCAAATGGAAGAGGTTTTCCATTACTTAGTTTACTTGATTTAGTTGAACAAAAGAAGGCATAGGCCCATTGAGATTGTCCCCCACATGCTGTGGGCCATCAATCCCTAACTACATTTGATGTTAACCAGGTATCTAATCCCTTTTTGAATAAAGTGAAGTTACTGGAATCCAGTAATCCCTGTGGTAGGGTACTCCATATTCTGGGACCTCGTATAGTGTAAAAGTTTTCCCTTTTAGTTGTTTTTACTTGTTTGACCTCAAGCTGTTTGTTATGTGACCTGGGAACGATGTGTCTGCTAGAGTAAGTGAGACCACATTGACTCATCAGCACAGGGGACTGTAATATTTTGTATGTAAAAAGTAAATCCCCTCTGTGCCTTCTTTTATAGAAGGAATGAAGGCTGTTTGTATAGTCCAAGTGTGCCAGCCTTGCTACCATTTTGGTGGCACGCCTCTGGATCTGTTCGAGGCATGCTGTATCACTTTTAAGATGTGGACTCCAAAAGGGGAACTCATAATCAACATAAGGTCTAATGTAGGCCCTATAAAGAGGGATTAAGCACTGTTCAGTTCTAGTTACAAACGTGCAATGAATTTAAGTAGTCCTTTGGCTACTCGAGCAACCTTGGTGCAGCGATCAGTGGAAGAAAGTTTGTTGTTGATTAGAATACCCAAGTCTCGTTCACTGCACGATAATTTAAGTGGGGTATTGTCGAGTTGGTAGACAGTTTTAGGATTCCTTTTCCCAAAATGTAGAACCACACACTTATTAGTGTTAAATATCATGCCATTTTGTTGGGCCCAGTGTTTTAATAGATTTCAAGTCTGAGGCCAGAGCTGCCAAGTTATCGGAGCTATCCACTCTCTAACCCAATTTTGTATCGTCAGTGAACTTCGAGAGAAAATTGTCTGACCCTACTTGCATATCACTGATAAAAATGTTAAACAGCATTGGGCCCAGGACTGAACCCTGGGACACTCCACTGGTGGCCGAACCGGGTTTAGAGAGAATATTATCTTTCTGAAGCCTATTAGAAAGCCATTGGTTGACCCATCTAACTAGACATGCAGAAAAGCCCAAGGCTTCTAATTTGTTGAGTTTGTCATGAGAAACTTTGTCAAATGCACGACTATAATCCGGTAGTATCACATCCATAGGGATGTTGTTGTCGAGGCCGTGACTAATATGATTGTAAAAGGCTATTAAATTGGATGTACATGAGTAGCCAGGCCTAAAACTGTGCTGGGAGTGATCAAGAATGTTCTATTCCACCATTTATTTTTTCTAGGTAAGATTTGACAATCCTTTCCAATAGTTTACCTATGATAGAGGTTAAACTAATTGGGTGATAATTTTTGGACACTGGACCTGTTACCCTTCTTGAATATAAGTGTGATTGTTGCAATAAGCCAGTCAGATGGAATTATGTTTTCATTTAAGGATTTGTCGAAAATTATTGACAAGGGAAGAGTTATAGATTCAGCTGTGTCAGTCAAGAACCTTGGACTGAAACAAACCCTCTGGAGATTGAACTCCTTGACCCTAGCTGATAAGGGATTTCAGGACGAAATCAGATCTAGACTCCCCCTTTTCTTTTCGGAAAATGCCTCACTGGATATTCCTGAGGCTATCCAATGGGATGCGATGAAGGCAGCTATCAGAGGGGGAAATAATAGCCTATTCCACCAGAAAATATAAAGAAAGAGAGGCTGAATACAGTGGACTCTCTGAGCGGCTTCTAAACTATCAGATGTTGTTTAGAGAGGGTGATACAGAAGTTGAAAGGCTGATTAAAGATACAAAGGCCACACTGCAAAAAATTATAGATAATAAGGTCCAACAGTCTCTATTTTATCTTAGACAAACAGTCCATGAGAGTGGGCCAAAAGGGACCAGGAAGTTGGCTCAGAGGCTCAGGTCACATAGACGCACTGCCACTATTTTGAAACTTAAAAACCTAACTATAGGGAAGGTTCATCACTCAGACGAACATATCCTCCAGGCATTTTCGTCCTACTGTGCCAAGAGGAACCTTTAAACCCCCCCAACCCCTCACAATTTCTAAATCAGGCTACTCTTCCAAAATTGTCACTCTCCCAAATCAATGATTTCAAAGCCCCCATCTCCCAGGCTGAGATAATTACAACAATTACAAATCTTAATACGGGTTGTTGCCTGGGACCAGATGGTTACACATCAGAATGGTATAAGATGTTTATTAAAGAAATTACCCCCAAAATTCATGATTTATTTACTGAAGTCTTTCAGGGTGGCACCCCTCCTCCATCCTGGGACTTCGCAACAATTGCCCCAATACCCAAGCCCCAGAAGGACCTCTCGGATCCTAGATCTTATCGACCCATCTCCATATTAAACGTGGACTATAAAGTCTACACGGCCATTTTGGCCTCCAGATTGGAATCTATTATTCCACAAATTATACACCCTGACCAGTCTGGATTTATCAAAAACAGGAGTACTATGGATAATATTCGCCGAACAGTAGTTCTCCAAGAATATGTCTGTACCAGGAAAATCCCATCTGTACTTATTAGCCTTGACGTCAAGAAGGCTTTTGACCGTGTTTCATGGTCCTTTTTGTGGGACGTCCTAGTGGCATTTCACTTCCCCTCCTCATTTATCACAAGTTTAATTAATCTTTATAGGTCTCCAAGGGCTTATATACGAGCTAATGGGGCTCTGTCGTCTTTGTTCCATTTGAGTAGGGGTACGTGGCAGGGTTGCCCCCTGTCTCCCTATCTCTTTGCAGTATACCTTGAGCTCCTGGCCTCTGTCTTGAGATCTTCATCCCAGATAGAGGGCATACCCATAGGTCAGCATGAATACAAAATTAATACGTTTGCTGATGATATATTTCTAACATTATTGTCCCCCTAATACTTCAGTTCCTTCAGTCTGGAAAGTTTTGACCTGGTTTGAGAAAATAGCTGGATTTAAACTTAATCTGTCTAAAACGGAAATTTTTACATTCAATTTTAAACCTTCTCAGCAACTTAAGAAGGCCTTTTCCTTTAAATGGCATTCCATTAAAATTAAATACCTGGGCCTTCATATACCTAAGGACCCAGCTGTCATGGAAATGATAAATTATGAACCCATCTCATTACAAATCCAGTTGGATCTGGATAGGTGGACTTCTGGTATATTTTCTTTCTATCAGTGAATTGAAATTATTTGTATAAATATTCTTCCTCATCTCCTGTACTTGATCCAAAATGTCCCCTTCTTTCCCTTGACTTTTTACCTTAAATCATGGAATAGAATGATAGCAGGTTTTATATGGGGTAAGGGACGCCTAAGAATAAGGTTATCCATCCTTAAGTTATCATTGGCCCAGGGAGATTTTAATTTGCCAGACTTTAAGCTATATGCAAGGGCTGCATTTCTAAGAATTTTGATACTGTGGCTGGCGGGATCCTCTGTCTCGCCTTGGAAAACTATCGAATTTCACTTAAATGATCTATTTGATATTAACAGAATATTATTTTCCTCTGACGAGAGATCGGTATCAGCCTCGGCCCTCACGAAGGTTGCCTCTCCAGTTTTTAGACTGTGGAGGCGTATGAGAAGGACCCAGCCAATTCATACCATTTATGAGTACTGCAAGTTAATTTCCCAGGATGAAACTTTTGGCCCTATTCATATGGATAACGCCTTTTCCACTTGGAGACAGATGGGATCATCCCATGTCTTACAGTTTCTTTCTCCCCAAGGGATTCTTCCCTTTGAAAAACTACAATCTCAATATAGCCTTCTGGACTCAGATTTATTTAGATACTTCCAAGTCCGTAACCATATACTGCGAAACAGAGGCCTTCAGGTTAAAATGCCCTCCCCTCTTCCTGATTTATTAAAAGTATTTATTGAAGCTATCAGAGGAAATTTGGGGACTCACATTATAGGACAACTTTACAGGGGGTTGAGGAGTGAGCAGTTAGAATCCACAGCTTCAATCTTACAAGAATGGAATAGAGATTTGTCTCTAAAGATTTCTCTTGAGGCTTGGCTGGGATTGGCACTACAAGCTTTAAAGATTACATAATCTCCTTTTTAGAGGGAATTTGCTTGAAAGTGCCGTTCCCGATTTTTCAGGGCTGCAGCGATTCTCCTAATTTTTCTACCAGAAAAATATGGGAGACGCTGGAGAGAGTGCTGGTGTGCCAGGGCCTCAATGGGTCATGTGTTTTGGCTGTGCCCTTTGTTGATGCCTTTTTGGCTCTCTCTTCAGATGGAAATTCTGGGATATTCTATGAGCCAGTGGAGTTAACGGGGAGAACAAATTATACTAGGGATCTTTCTGGACGACACTCCCCCATGGTACAAGACACTTCTTCTGGTCTGCCTTTTTGGCAGCTAAAAAAGCTATAACTCGTAGGTAGATGTCAACTCTGATTCCTACGGTCCAAGAATGGAGAATGATCATGTCTGATGTATACTGTTCTGAAAGTTTCTATGCTAAAATACAAAATAAGGGTCCATCTTACCGTTGAAATGGCAGTGGTGGGTTCTTCAACCAATCAATGGTGGACCCCACATTCTGCCCATAATTCTCCCCTTATTGTGGGTTGTCATACTGGAGTTTCTCATCTAGCAGGTAATGGGGTGGGGGGGGTTAGAGAGGGGTCAAATTGACCTTGATTTCCTCTTATACTTCACCTATATTATGAGGGGAAGGAAATCACAAATACACTCCTTTATACCTTGGGGATTATTTGGATACCTTTTAAAACTATAGGATGAATCCCCTTTCCTTGACATTATTAATTGGGGTGCAACATGGAGATGGACTACTTACTGTATATCACTACCTGGAGTACTGATCTCATAGGACAATGTTTTTTTACCCTCAGAGATTAATGATTCTGCTGCAAAAATAGTGCTACCATTGTAAACTTCTATTAATTAACTGTAACCCTTTTCTTACTTGCAATGTGTGTAACAAAAACGTTTAATAAAAATAAATAAAAAAAAAAAAGAACCTTGGATTGATGTTATCTGGTCCTGGACTGGTTGTTTTTTTATATAGAGAGATTTTAAGGCTTGCAATATATCAGAGGTAGTGATGATGTATGTCAGTGATGGAACGTTATCACTGGGTAGTGAAGGGACATAGATGTCTTTCCTAGAGAAGACTGAACAGAAGAATTCATAAAAAAAATTGGCCGTCTCTAGGTCTGATTGTAAGCTAACACCATTATGTATTAGTGGACCAATTTTCTTTGTTATTCTTCTTACTATTGAAATAAGAAAATAGAGACTTGTGACAGTCTTTGGTATGTGCAAGTCTGAATTCTGTTCTACCCTTGGAGTGTTTAATCATATGTTTCAAGGTCTTGAAGGCTAGTTTATATTTAGAGTGAATGAAGTCTCTGTCTGTAGTTCCACATGTTTTTACATTTTAAACGGTTTCTCTTTTAGTTTGATTTGGTATTTGTCTTATTTAACCAAATAGAGATTTTTCCTTTTTTGTTGTATTTTTTTTTTTAATTTTTTTTATGGGAACGTGTCTTCTAATTCATGAATAATTCCCTTAAAAGTTGTCCAGACATACTGGACAAGATTTCTTCCCAGTGTATTTTAGTAAGTGAGTTAAGCATTTCCTTGAAGTTAACTTTATCATAGTTTTTATAAGTAGAGTGAATGTTTGAATGGGGATGGTCACAAGCTACTTCAAATAAAATGGAGAAATGATCACTATTACCAAGTGGGTCCCAAATCTGTAAGTTGGAAATGTTATTTTCAATGTTAGTAATTAGAAGATCCAGGATATTGTTACCCCCTAGTTGGCTGAGAGATCAGCATCAGTGAGAATTGTTACTAGGAGTTTTTCCTGCTCACTGCTACCAGATAGTTTGTTCCAATTTATTTTAGGTATATTAAAATCCCCGAGAATTATAACATCCCCTTTATCAGACAAGTTGGGGCTATCAGATAGAAGTTTAATGGTGTATTCTAAATCTGCTGAGGGAGGCCTATAACAGTTTCCGATAGTGATTTGAGGTTGACCTTTGAACTGTACATTTATCCAAATGCTTTCTGATGGAGACGAATGATGCAGTTCATGGGAAGGAATATCCTCGCTAACATAAATACAAACCCCGCCACCTAGTTTATCAGATCTGTTGTTGATAGAGTTTATAATCTGGAATCTCCCTAGACCAGAATGATGTGGAGTCCCACCAGGTTTCGGTAACAACAATGATACCTAGGTCTAAGAGCTTGCATTTAGCTTCTAGTTCTGCCAGTTTGATGAGATTAAGAGATCTAGCATTTAATGCAAGAATTTTACAAGTCTTAGGGGTTGTAAGAGAGAGGCCCGGCATAAGAGACTTGGATAAATTCCCAATCTCCCCCTTATTATTCAGTTTAAATAACGGTTGGTGCCAGGGCAGGGAGCTAGACCCTGCCCTGCCTCTTGGATAGCATTCTTGACTACCTGTGGCCCTTCTCCTGGTTTGGCCTGAGGTTGATGACCCTCAAGTTGCACCTGGTAGCCATCTTTGCATACTGGGCATGGGGCTGGTATACCGACGGTGGTGCAGGAGAAGGTGGTCAGGTGCTTCTTTAAAGGCCTTGACACCTGTCCCTGCCAGTGCGTGAACCACCGCCACCTTGCGATGCACTGCTGGTGCTGACAGTGCTCATGGGCGAGCCATTCGAACCAGTGCACAGGTGCGATATCGCTCACCTGTTGTGTAAGACTCCCTTCCTGGTGGCTATCACCTCTGTCAGAAGGATCAGTGAGCTCCAGGCGCTCTTGGTGGAGTCTTCTTACTTGGTGTTCCACAGGGACATGGTTGTCCTCCACCCCAACCCAAAGTTCCTCCCAAAGGTTGTTTTGGAGTTTTACCTTAACCAAGTGATCAGCCTCCTGGTGTACTTCATCAGTCCAACCTCAGAGGCTGGGCACAGACTCCATACATTGGACCTGAGGTGAGCACTCACTTATTATACAGCGTGCACAGCTGGAGTCCGGAAAGAGGTTCGCTAGCTATTTGTCACCTATGCTGAAGTCGCACCTGGCAGACTGGCAGCTAGGCGAACGATTTGCCTATGGATTGTATCCTGCATCAACCTCTGCTATAGGTTGGCTGGTAGGGAGTCTGCTGTAGGGCTTAGGGCTTATTCCACCAAGCATACTGCTGCCTCGGTGACTGCTTCCAGGGACATCCCTATCCAGGAGATCTGCAGGATTGCTATCTGGAAGTTAGCACACACCTTCATTTCCCACTACCACATCGACCTTAAGTCACGCCGGGATGCTGGTTTTGGGACCTCAGTTCTCCACTCCCTGTTTCCAAAGTAGGGGTGTGCACCTTCCCCCTCCTTCCAGAGAACTGGTAGGAGTCTGCCACAGTGTGGAAAGAGCACCATATCCACGTCACAAAAATGAAGGTTACTCACCTGTAGCCATAGATCTTCTATGGACTGGTCTCTTGCAGTAAGTCGTTACTTATAGGAGTATCCACCAGGAGGTGCTGTCACATGGCCGCTTCTTCCAGCAGTCTTCCGTGGGGGCTGTCCACACAATATCACTTCCTGTGGATGTGTGTAAGAGTGGGCGGCAGTTCCTTCCCCTGCTCTTCGGGGTCAGTGGTTCCTGGGCTGGCTCGCCCTCCTCCTAGCGCCACCCTAGGGCGCCCTCTGTTTCTGGACCTCCCCCCAGCTCAAGTGCCGGGCATCACCCACCTTGTGCTGGAGATCCTAAGGTCCATGGGCCAGAGTCCGACCTCATCCTATTCTCCCTCCCCTCCGCCCAGGTGCCTGCTCCCGGATCTGGCGCTTCCTGCCTTCTCCCCCTTCCCATTTATGTGGACTCCCTTTATGGAGGTTCCGGGATGGGGGATCCTTTTGTGTGGGATGTTCCTGGTGGGGACCTCTCAGACCTTGGTCCCCCCCATCCGCATCCTCCTCTTTAGAGGCCATCCCACCTGAACCCCCTGCTCCCTCCTCATTCCCGGATCCCTCCTTCAGGGAGCTCATGCTGCAGATCCGGCACACTTTTGGCTTCCCTGCTATGGATCAGGCCTCCTTTCATCGGGATATGCTGTCTACCTCGACATTCCCATGGAGCCTGCCATGGTTGTCCCGCCTTTGATTCCTGCGTATATTCACGCACTCTCTCATGTTTGGTCTCGTCCTGCTTCCGCTCAGCCGGCCCCTCGTGGCTCTGATCAGCTCAGCTGCTGTCTGCCATGCCCTCCCTTTCCTGTCACCAGCTCCATGCGTGCTTCAATTTGGTTGACGCATCAGCCCACCTCTCTGCCTCCGGGGTCACCCTTCAACGCCGTCCTGGCTGCCAGGTTCGGGTTTGCCACCCAGGCCCAGCTGTTGGTTGCCGATGTTCCCTTTTACTGGGAACCTGCTGTTTGGACCTGGTGCTCAATCCGTCCTAGATTTCCTTCAGGCTTCTGGGCATACTCTCAGGTCTGTTCAGGACCTCTGTCACGCCTCCCCCCCAGGTCCCGCCCTTGCACCCCCGTGGGCGGGCCACCTCATGCCCAGTCCTCCTACTGGGGTGCCTCTCGGGACTGCGTTAGGGCCCCCAGAGGGCGACTCAGTCTGCCCCTCCACAGTGTCCCTGTCCCTCATGTGGGGTGGGACCCGCTTCTGCACCTTAGCCCACTTTTCAGATATCCCCCACCTCCTCTTACAGGCCTCAGAGGTGCTCGGGGATCTCTTTACCTTTCTTAGAGGCTTGCTCCCAGACTGGATGCTTCACTCCTCCATGTGGATCTGATTGGAACACCTGTCACTCTCCTTGCTGGAGCCCTTCAGTTGTTCCTTTCTATGACCATCTGGGATGTTTTTTCCACCGGTGCTCCTTTTTCCATTATCTGATCCGCTCTCCTTGTCTATTTGCAGACTTTGACTTTATGCCAGAGCCTGTCGACCTTTGCCTCGTCAGGATGAATCACTGTGCCTGGCCACCTACAATTCTTTTTGCCTTATGCCTCTTGCATGCTGTCCTCACCCACCTTTGTGTCTTTCTGCCTGAGCTGGTGTGGTTTGAGTTTATATTTCTCCTAGTTTCATGCTGAATGTCTTCGCCTAGCTGTTGGCCTATCTGCCTGCATGGAAGAGGTTTGAGTTTGACATTTCTGTTACTTATCAAACATCTAGTCTTTACCCCACCCCGGCCTATCTGCCTCTGGGGGTGCAGTTAAAGTTGACATTTTATTGTGCTTTTACATCTTTGGCTTTGTCTTTCCTCCTATTTGGATGTTACTGCTTGGTAATCTCCCATAAGTAATGACTTACTGTAAGAGACAGTCCTCGGAAGATCGATTCTACTGTTACGGTAAATTCTTACGTAACTATACTTTCTAGGAGTGGTATATGTTGCACGTCCACATGACCCAACTGACCTCCCCTGGCAAGTGGCACACAGGTCCCTGCTTCCAACATGCAAGATATGATGTCACGGGGCAGAGCCAAGGAGAATAACACCCAGGTGGGTGGGAGGAGCTTAGCTTGAAGATATTCTGGCTAGATTTAAAGGGAAAGGAAGACTGCAACAATGTGGATGTGCACCATATACCACTCCTAGAACTACAGTTACAGGTGGGTAACCCTCATTTCCTGTGGTTGTTTTCTTTATGAACAATTACAGTGTGAGTACACCTCCCATCCAAACCCCATCCCCTACCATGCACTCCCAAAAATACATAACAGCTTGGCTGTTTGAATGTACAGTGTTTATATTATTGCAACATGTGCAAACATACTTCATATAAATTTCTGGACTTGTATTTACCCTATGTACATTGCATAAAATTGAAAGAACTGTCCAGCCATTTAAAGAGTATTGCAAAATGTTCTTCGAGGATATCTCCCTCCATTGAGCCACATCATGGTACTGTAAGCCGTCAGCATCGGGACCACTCAGAAAGTTTCTGCAGGCTGGGGCCATCCACATCAACATACCTCATCAGCGACTACATAACATGGGTGTCCCCAGCATGCCTCAGTTCTTTTTCCTGCCATCAGCCACTCATTGGTCTACTGCTGCTGAAGAACACCATCAAACTGTTGCAAGTATTCTCTGACGCTCTTACTTTCTAAGTTTATTTTGACTTTAACTTTTATGCTGCTGCTGAAAAACAAGGAACTGTTGTTCCATTATTGCCACTGCAATGACATAAAGAGATGTAAAGTTGACAACCACTCGTTATATCTGTTGCTGTGGTACAGACCTCGGCATTAAATCATGCAGTATCTGCCAGGGCATCAATCGGGCAGCTAGGAGATGTTGGCAAGAAGACATTAGGAAATTACCTGTTGCTAGAAGAAATGGAGAAACAGGCTGCGGCACAGGCAGCTTCATTGTTGTCAACTGTGTCTGTTCCCAGTTTGCCGTCAGCCCGTTGATCCCTGCTGTCAATGGTTGCCATCACTGAATTGTTGAAGAAAAATGATAAATCCTTGAAACTGGCAGATAAACACCGCCATCTTGACTGGGACAAGCCCAGAAAGGAAAAAGATGCTTCTCCAGACCTCTCACGTTCACCTATATGATAGGATAGGTCTGTAGAAAAAATGGGTCCTAGGCTCTGGCCTTGGGACCTACTACTCCCACCCCACCCCCGGCTGTTGTTCAGACACTAAGGCAGGGGTTTGGTGTTGGCTTGTCTTCCACAGCTGCGGATTCGCAGCCTATTCTGCTGTTGGGCACTGCCCTGTCAATAGTTCTGCCATTAACGACTGCTTTAGGCTGCATTTCTGCGCCGGCATTGTACCAAATGATGTCAGAGCTGTTTCAGTGCCTGCTGCTGTCATAAGTGCCTGTTCCATCAGTGCTACCAGCTGACCCGTCATCAGCATTTTTGTCTACATTCCAGTTTTCAGTCCTTGCTGCTGTGCCGGGTCCTGAAAGGCCGCTATCAATGGAGCACCCATCGTCTGCACCTCCTCAGTTGTCTCTCCATCTCATCGACCCTCTGCCGATGATGGTCGACGACGAACTGAAATGCATACCAGAATCCTTGGAAGAAGAGGAGGAGGCCATGGATGAGGAGAAAGAATCTATAGATATGGTTGGCTCAAGCTCCACTCTTTCCTTTTGCTTGGAGGAGAGTGTGGTAAAAACACACCAATATCTCCCCCAGAGGATGTGTTTTTTCAAGCCTTCCTTAAATAGGTTCAGCCAAAACTGGGATTCCCTCGAGACCCAAAGGTGCAGCACTCACTGATGCACAGGAGGGGTGCTTGGTCAAGGAATACTTGTTCCAGCAAACGTCCAGCAAAGCAAAAACCAGCACTCCCAAAGCCAGACAGTGGTAACTAAAAAGCAGCAAATATTTATTTATTTATTTAGTGATTCAGGAAAAACCTTTGAGCACAAGCTCTTTTACAGAGGTTCCATGTCATTGATTGCAAAACAAAGTACGGTAGGAGAAAGCAGAGGTGCATTGCAGTGAATGATACAGCTTGGATTCAGAACTTACAGAATAACTCAAAACATAGGTACAAGTTGAATAACAAGAAAAAACACTTTATGAGGGTGTGGGAGGAGGGGAGAACAAGCAGCCACAAAGTGCCTGGTCAGTTGTTCAGAGGGACGGGAATAGCTGGCAGAGGGGTGAAAGAAGGGAGGTACGAGAGAGAGAGAGAGGTAAGTACTTCCGTGGAGGTGAGAGGATGAGGGAAGAGGGCCGATAAGGTACAGGGAGAAATGGTGGGGTGAGGGGAGGCTGAGCAGAGAGGACATGCTAGAGTAAAATGGTGGGGTGTGAAGGGGCATGGTCAGGCAGCCAGCATTAGCAGTGACTGTTTGGGAAACCCATGGGACTGTGAGTTGGGGGAAGGGGTGGCAGGTGCCGAAGGAGCATGACGCAAACTGATTGCTGGGGCAAGTCATGAGAGGGACAGAGGGAGGGGGTAGCTGAGGCCTGCCTAGTGCTTGCTGGGGACAGAGAGAGCAGGTTGGCTGTACTCAGGGGCAGGTGCACTTAGAGAGTGTTATTAGGTGCTGTTTGAGGTCAGTTTTGAATTGTGCCAGACAATTGATGGGCAAGAGGTTCCTAGGAAGTTCATTCATCCATAGGTCAGCCCAGTAGGCAAATGCACGTTGCCCAAGTGAGGTGCTATGGAAGGGGATCGCCAGAGCCCCTCTAGTCCTCCCTCTGGTGACCTGTAATGAGTTGGCCGCCTTGATCAAACTGCCTGCACAAGGTGGTGTTTTACCCAATAGAGCCTTCTTCCCTACGATGCAAGTCTGGCATTTGACCCTGTTTCTTAATGACAGCCAATCTGCACGTTCATACAAAGTACAGGTGTGAGTGCCATGCTCCGCATCCAGGCTGAGTCTGCAGGCTTTGTTGAGTGTAGTCTGAACCCTCTTGAGCACTGTATCCATTGCTGCCCCATAGACCACTAGTCCATAGTCAATAGTAGATGTAATTGAGCTGTGGACTGAGAGGTGGAGCTCCCCTGGAGAGAGGTATTGCCTGTGCCTGTACAGGACAACAATCTTGGTGTTGACTGTCTTGACCAGGGAGTCAATATGTTGCGCAAACATGAGGGTATCATCTGTTATGACCCCCCCAGACACTTGAACAAGTGAACTTGTTCCAGAGGCTCACTGCATGAGTTGGAGATGATGAGGGGGTGATGCTTATTTTTATTGTGGGGGCTGAACATAAGCAAGGCCTTGGTCAAGAGCACACACTCCAGTCTTCACAGCTGATGCAGTTTATTTAATCCTGTCACACAGTTAAATAACAGACACCACTGCTTCACATTTCTGACACTGTTAACCATGAGCCAGGTGCCCCAGCGCTTTACTTTGTCAGAGCTTCATCGGGGAGCAATTACTTGGACCAGTACCCTTTCTGTTAAACCCAAGTTGTGACATCATTAATGAGCATAGCAAAGTAAAAAAAATATATATATATATATATATATATATATATTATGAATATATACAATGAAATGCTGCGGTTTTCTCATATGAATTTAAGAAATCAATATAGCACCCTTATCAAAATATTACATTGCTTCTATTATGCAAAAACCAACAGATACAAAAATAATATAGCGATAAAGATGCATAAAGACCCCCTGAATCCCCCTGGTAGACCAGTAGTCTTGAGGTGGGTTCTTACCGACTTGTGCGAATTTATTGATTTTTTTTCCCCCCTGCAAAGGAGTGTGAGCTTTTAATGTTCCTATATCAGAGATATGATGCATGTTTTGAAAAAGTCTGAGGATTTTACCTGGTCATTTGATTATAGTTGGTTAACTATTGCTGTCGAGTCCCTTTACACATCAATAAGGCACACGGACGGAATCGAAGCCAGCAAGCATTATGTGCTCAAGGACCCTTTAATAGACATCATGCCTTTAAACCTTATGTGAGAGGGTCTTGAATTCATTCTTACACATAATTACTTTAAATTCAACAGGGATTATTATCTCCAGCAATGTGGGATGGCTGTGGGGGCTGCATTTTGGCTACCACTATCTAGCTTTGGGAGTGCTGGTCTTTGCTTTGCTAAACTGGGATTCCAAGCTGAAGAGGAAGATTCTTCCAAGACAGAGCTTTATGAGTTCATGGAGGTAACGGCTTCTTCTACTGTAATTATTCCTCCCGTGCGTTTGGCCCTAGAGGATGCTGCTTTGGCAGCCTGGCTCAGGCCTGCTCAACTGCCTGCAGTTCCAGAAAAGGCAGATAAACAGTATCTTGCCTTTTCTGCCAAGCTATATTACTCTTCACAGCCTGAAATAGACTCTAGTGATTATAAATGCAGATGAACACGACATGAGCTCTCTTTCTCCTGATAAGGAGCTGAGAAGACTTGATGTGATGGGGAAGAAGACTTTTGCTTCTGCTTCCCAGGACTTAAGAATTGCTAACTATCAGCATATGTGATCAAATATTAGAATTGCACATGAAAGACAATAGCTGCCCTGGCAGAAAAGCTGCCAGATGGGCAGGATGAAATACTGACTCAACCAACTGTAGCCAATGACCAGGAGGTCAGTAAGCGCCTGCTCAGATCAACCTATGATGCTTCTGATGCTACATCCTGGGCTGCTGCCTCTGGCATTTGTGTTCACCGCCTCTCTTGGCTACGAGTGGCTGGGTTTTCATCAGATGTACAATAGTCTGCGGTGAATGCTTCTTTCAGGGGAAACAGTTGTACGGTACTAATGTCAAAAATACTCTTAAGGGAATTACAGACTTCTTGAATGACTCTCAGATACCTTCATACTTTGAACCTGAAACCCCGTGGAAGGGGTCATGGTTCTTTTATTGGAGGCCCTATGCCTGTCTGGACCATGGGCCAGGGTGGTCACCCTGGAGACAGGAAATGGCACCACAGTCCGCACAGGGGTTGTTTATAGACCTCCATCTCGGGGGGGGGGGAGGCAGTGGACAAGAAAATGATAGAAGGAATCCTTAGAATGGCAGAAAAAGGAGAGATATTGTTGATGAGGGACCTTAACTGGAGCACCTTTACTGCAGCCACATCCAAGAGCAGGGTCATTCTCGATGCCCAACGGGGGCATGCCTCAGACAGCTAGTGTTAGAACCCATTTGGGAGGAGCAGTCTTAGACCTGGTACTCTCAAACGGGGATGGAGCGAGATCTCGGATTTAGAAGTTGGAAGCCATCTGGGAACAAACGACCACCAAACAGTGTGGTTCACAGTAAACACAGTTGTAGAGTCAAGCCATACAAAAGCAAGGGTGTTGGACTTTAGGAGGGCTGACTTTGGCAAAATGGGAGAATGCCTCAGAAAAGCACTAGCAAACAGGCAAGAAGGAGGGGTGGAGGAACAATGGGGAAAAATCAAAACTGCCATCAGAGGCAACAAGCCTTTGTGCAAAGCAAATCAACAAAACGAAGGAAAAAGCCACTATGGCTCTCAAAAGAGGTGGCAGGGAAGGTTAAGGAGGAAAGGATAGCATTCAGGAAATATAGGGAAACACAGAAGGAGCAGGACAGAGAGCTATATTATTTAAAGCAGAAGGAGGCAGGGAAGGCAGTCAGAATAGCAAAGGCCCAAACTGAGACAAAGATAACCAACTCTGTTAAGAAGGGGGATAAAACCTTTTGTAGGTACATTAGAGAGCGAAGAAAGACCAAGGGAGGGATACTGAGGCTTAATAAAGGGGAGGGAATGTGGGCAGAGGGTGACAATGAAAAAGCAGGGATACTGAACAGATACTTCTGCTCAGTATTCACAAAAGAAGAAGAGGGGGAGGTACCTAAACCAAACAATAGCAACACTCTGGATAGGGGGTCGATACCAGTCCATTCACAGAAGAAAGAGTTTGGAAAGAACTCTTAAAACTGAAGGTGGACAAAGCAATGGGGCCTGACGGGATTCACCCCAGAATTCTAAAAGAACTAGGGTAGAACTAGTGACACCACTGACTACCCTCTTCAGCAAATCATGGGAGGAAGGGGTGGTACCTGAGGACTGGAGGAGGGCGGATGTGATTCCACTATACAAAAGTGGGAGTAGGGCAGAGGCAGGAAACTACAGACTTATTAGTTTGACCTCAGTGGTAGGGAAAACGATGGAATCACTTGTGAAGGAAAGAATTGTTGAGTACCTAGAGGCCAGTGGGGCACAGTACCCAAGGCAGCATGGATTTACAGCGGGAAGGTCATGTCAGACGAATCTAATAGATCTGTTTTGACTGGGTGACCAGAGTAGTAGACCAGGAGGGGCTATGGACATGGCCTACCTAGACTTTAGCAAGGCATTTGACGCAATCCCACACAGAAGATTAATATACAAGTTAGCCAGCCTTGGAGTGGGTCCCAAGGTGGTAGCCTGGGTAAAAATTGGCTAGACAACAGGACACAGAGGGTAATAGCAAACGGAGTCCACTCTGAAGAAAGGGAGGTTACTAGCGGAGTACTGCAGGGTTCAGTACTGGGACCGATCCTCTTTAACAGGTATGCCAATAGAAATTCCAGGGCCCAGGACACACCTTTAGGACTGGGCCCCCTTAGCCTCGCATCTCCTGTTACAGGTCCCACTGTGGGTCCCCCAGAGCCACTGGGCCCAGGACAGTTGTCCCCCTGTCCCTCTCTGTCTGCTCCCCTGCTCTTTAATATCTTTGTAAGTGACAGTGCAGAGGGACTGGAAGGAAAAGTATGTCTCTTTGCAGACGACACAAAGATCTGCAACAGGGTTGATACACAAGATGGGGTGGAAAGGATGAGAAGGGATTTGGCAAGGTTGAATGAATGGTCAAATGTATGGCAGCTTAGATTCAACGCAAAGAAGTGCAATGTAATGCACCTGGGAAACAGAAACCCAGGGAAAGAGTACACAATGGGGGAGTGAGATACTAACAACAACAGAAATGGAATGGGACCTGGGGGTAGTCATATCAGATGACCTAAAGGTGGGCAAGCAATGTGAGAAGGCAGTAAGGAGGGCTGGGGGATACTGGGATGCATAGGGAGAGGCATCACCAGTAGAAAACAGGAAGTTGTTATCCCTGTGTACAGACAGTTGTGGAGACCCCATCTCCACAAGGACATAGACAGGATGGAGGCTATCCAGAGGAGGGCAACTAAAATGGTGCAGGGTCTGCACCAGAAGACATACAAAGAGAGACTAAAGGAGCTTAATATGTATACCCTCGAGGAAAAGGAGGGAGAGGGGGGACATGATAGAAACGTTCAAGTACCTCAAGGGAATCAACAATGTCCAAGAGGGTAGCATCTTTCAGAAAAAGAGATGTGCAAGAACAAGGGGGCACAATATGAAGATAGAGGGGGGACGACTCAGAGGTAATGTGAGGAAGTATTTTTTCACAGAGAGGGTTGTGGATGCATGGAACGGCCTTCCTGAGGAGGTCGTGGAGTCAAAAACAGTGGGGAATTCAAGAATGCATGGGATAGACATAAGGCAGTTCGGGGAATAGGAGAAAGTAGGCGTTGGTTAACTAGGATCTGCAACTTATCCATTAGGTAGGGAAATGGGCAGACTAGGTGGGCCAAGCGGTCCTCATCTGCCATCAAATGCTATGTTTCTGTGGTTACTCCTGAGGTCCCAGTGCCCAGAGAACTTAGCCTTCCACTTCCCAAGTCACAAACTCCCCACCCGGCTTCTCTTGCCAGGCTTACAAAATCCAGCCCATTACTGGCATCCCTGGTGCCTTATGACGCCCTGCCAGTCCAGGGCACAAAAGCACTGAGGCAAGGTTTACCCAAAAAAGGGCACTGGAAAAAAAGCCAGGTTTTGAAGAAATACAAAACCACACATAACCCCATAATGCAAAGCATCATGGGCTGTATATGCAAATCACTGTTGAAATTCTGGTTGGTTTTGCTTTAAGCAAGAATGCACAGTGCCAGAGGGCCTCTCATACAATCTGCCTAGTGTGAGAACAGAAGACAGACACATGCCCCATCCCACACAGGACTCACCAGTGTGCCTTGTCTTTGTCTCGCCCCAGGGGAAAATGAGCCAACTGTAATGTGGTCTTACGGGTTTGGGACTAGAGATGGGCAAAGTTGATTAAATTCACTTTGCGAATGAATTCATGAATATAGTGCAATTCGTGGAGTGTGGCTCGATCCGCGAAGTGTAGAATTTCACCCACAAAGTGCAGAATTTCGCCATTCGTGGGCAAAATTCCGACGTTCGTAGGTGAAATTCCTCTGTTCATTGGTGAAATTCCACTATTCGCATTGAAAACTTCATGATTTTGGGCATAGATGAAGTTTCTGAGGGCAGGGAAAACTTAGCAGGATGTGAATTTTAGCCACTTCGCAGCAGCTTTGCCGGCGAATTAAAACTTCACATCTCAGTTTGAGACACAGATGAGGCACACTGGTGAGTCCTGTGTGGGACAGGGTATGTGTCTGTGTCTTCTGTTCTCCCTTTTTGAAGATTGTACGAGAGGCCCTTTGATACCGTACATTCCTGCTTAAAGCAGAACCAGCCTGAATTATCATGGTGATTTGCATATATGTCCCATGATACTTTGCATTTTAGACTTAATGTACGATTTTGTATTTCTTGAAAACCTGGCTTTGTTGCCATTGCCCTTTTTTTGGTAACCCTTGCTTCGGTGCTTTTGTGCTGAAGGTTCTTTATCTTGTTAGATTGCTGTCATATGTTACAAGATACTGTAACCCCCAGGGCGCGCTATCCCAAGGGCTACTACCCCTGCCTGCCCTAACTGTAACAGGGTGAGGGGGCCCAGATCCGTTGGCGGGTGCCTCCACCGAGAGGTCGGGGTTAGAACAGTTGAAGTTGACTCGGTCACAGCCCTCTGTGTTGCTGCAACTCCCCTTTCTTCCCACTAGTGGCCCACACAAGTCATTTACAGTGTCCTTACCATATACACTTACCCCCCCCGGCTCGAACCACTCAGCTCACTCCGGGGACCCTCTGAAAAGTAAGGTACAGTTACACAATATTCACTGTGCAGTATTTCACCAGTAATACACAAACTAGCCAGTGTACTTTTGCAAAACAAGAAATCTGATTTATTTAAGGGGGGATAACAAGGACCGGGGGAATCAGGGTGATTGGCTTACCACTACAATGTATAAGTATCTACCTAAGGCTCTGTGCACAGGTCTAACCTATGAGTTACTGTCTATGGGTACCCAAGCCCTAAAGGCTAGTTCCTTGATGCAGCCGGTTGGGACCCTGACACAAATGAGCATTTAATTCCTACGAAGATTAGATGGAGCCAGCAGGCTTAGTTAGTGTAGTCAGCAAAGCAACCTGAAGATCTTGCCCTTGCTAGAAACATTTAACAGGGTGCTACCCAGTTTTAGTACTCACAACTCCAGACGAAAACCGCTCTCACACCACTCGCAGGGCTGAGCCTGAACTTCAGATACTGCTCCACACATTTATATGGAAAGCAACAGAGGGGTACCATACCAGGCAGCTGCTCCTAGGGCCCGACGGAACTCACAGCTAATCGGGAGTCTCACCGCAGCTTCACTTTCCTGACAGACCGAGCGTGATTCAGCAGATTCTCCAGTCCTCTACAGGGTGAGCCTGGTAGGTAGCTGTGCTTTTGCACAGCCTCCTCTGACCGCTGCCCTGCGGATTTAGTCCGTAGCTTGCCGGCGATTCAAAACGTCTGCCTCTGGCCTTTCACGCGCTTCCTGTGCAAAAACTCAATGGCGCAGAAGCCCAGAGCTCCTTCCTCGTTCACAGCCACAACATCTCTGCCCCTTGGCAGTATGGGGCAGTCCTCTCAGCTTGGGCACCACCCGATCCCATTGGCTGGCTACAGATGCCAGTCACTTAATCTTGCCCTCAGTGGTGCGAAAAGGCACCATGGTCCAGACTTCACTTCCCAGAATTACTAGCTGCATCTTCATTGGTCAGCCGGCTCCCTAGAGAGTCCTAATTCTGGTTGGTCGCCAGTTACTCCATTTGAGATACCCCCTGCCCCTATTGGACCCTTCAGACAGTCCTGGTCCAAAATGGAGGGGCATAGCACACACAGTCTCAGCTGTGAAAGAATCAGGTTACACAAATTGTAATTCCACCAACATGCTAGCTAATTATGGCCAAACAGTTACATCGTTTAAAAGGGCTCCCTCTGCGCATATAGCGACTACCAAAGGGGAGCGATTTCACCACAGCTCAGACGGGATTCGAACAGAGAAACACCAGTCCGCCCCATACCAACCCGCTGGAGCCTGCGAGCAGGCAGCTCTTAAAGAGATAGTACTGGAGGCTTTGGAAGCACTCACAACACCTACATTTAGGCGGCATTATATAACATGTGCACTGATAAACTGAAAGAAATGAGAAATGATATACAAAGTGGGGAATACTTGACCGAGGACTGAGTGATGCAGGGATGAGGTGTGTTTACTGAACCTGCTATCACGTAACTTCCAATAGTCATCCTGACATGCATTAAAAAGCATGTAATCAAACCTACTCCCATGTAGACATTTAGTGTCACCTTCAGGCTTTGACATTGCATATTAGACACCCTGGTTACTTTGGGGAACACTGCACAGTTTCAGACATATACGACAATGTCTGCACACAGTATTCTGTCATAATTCTTTTAGGCAAGTGTAAGTGATACTGATTCCTGACCTGCATAAGTAATCTGTGTTTATGTAACCTCTTTCTACGGGGAGTGGGGTGATATGCTGCATTTGGAGACATTGATGAGAAGAGTTTTGTATTTAGATTCCAACAGCATTGTATTGATTGTGTAGAAGCAAATACTTCAAACAGAACTTTAAAATTATCTTATTCCCCCGGGATATTAATTTTAGATTATACTTATTTAAGACAATGTCATTGGTGATTACGAAGTCTTCGCCTCAATTCCTTTTTGTACAGGAGGCACGCACATCCTTTAATCATCTCTGATCTTGTTAGGAACTTAGCATTTTAACTGATGTGCTAAATAAGAACATTGTGGATGCTGGCCAGCATATTCAGACTGCGCCAGGCAGTGGCGCAAGCCTGGGCGCAGCACAACTGTGATGCGCAGGGGCCAGGTCCAGGTGATGTTCAACTATGCTGCGGCATGGTGCAGCACCGTTTGAATATGGCACTGGCAGTGCACAAACTGCGCATGGTGCAGTGGCACTGTGCCGGCGCAAGCCACTGATAGGGAGCACAGGGATGCGCCAGCGTAAGTGCAGTTGTGCAAGGCGCATCATCTTCAATATTCAGCAGGGGGCATGCAAATGAGGCCATAATATATGCAAGGTGCTAATGGGGCTATTTGCATGTCATTATGGCCCCATTTGCGTGCTTTGTGCAGGACAGGGCCAGCGACTTGGTACCTGCCCCTGCACTGCATTATATGTGCTGTGGGGATCCTGTGGGGTCTCCTCCCCTTAGCTGCTACCGACGTGTTGTACGATCAGTCGGTAGCAGTGGTCTCCTGTCCCTGAAGCCTGATGTTGAAATGCTTATCTCTAGGGTCTAGTGGTCTTCTCCCACCCAGTCCCCAAAAAAATTTATTTGTGTTTGGTGGTTGAGGGGACCCCCGCCTTATTGCCTGATCGGTGAAAACCTATATTTTAGTTTGGTGTCCAGTGGGCCTCACCCCCACCCACACAGAACCTCATGCCTGCCTCGCTCCTCCGTGCCATCGGGTGGTCGTGAGTCTTCAAGCTCCACCACTGCATCGGCCAGGTACAGTGTGGGCTTGCAGGGCATATTGTTAGACAGTCCCAAAATGCACATTTTTGATGCATAGTACAGCTTGCAAGCCCATTGGTCCACACTGGGGACCAATGGGCTTACAGCACAATCTGTACTCTGTCATTCGGCCGGCAGCCGGGCGGTGTGCAGGCAGGATGCAGCTGCCCACTGATGGGGGGGGGAGCATGGGGTTCTGAGTAGGTTGGGGGTGCCACTGGATCACCAGGGCATTACTATACGGTTTTCACTGCGATTGTGGCAATGGGGAGGATTCCACTAGACCACCAGGGACCTCAAATTGTCATTTTTCTGGACTCGGCTGGGAGGGGGTACCACTAGACTACCAGGGCTGGGCTTGTTTCATACACATCTGGGTATCGGGGACTGGGGGGGCCACTAGACTAGCAGGGATATCTTTATTATCCTATACCGCTCGATCACGGCTATGGGTGGGGGGGTCCACTAGACCACCAGGGCTGTGAGTGCTTGCAGACGATGTTCTGGGTGGATGGGTGGCCACCCATGGCCGGGCTGTTGTGTTGCGCCCTGCAATACAGCAACCTGCCTGTGGGTGGCCGGGAGTTGCTCCTACTTTGCAGGAGCTCAACTTTGAGCCCCCCTATGCGGCGCAGTGCAGGGGTGCACCAGCATATGCGTCACACATCCAGGGCTGGATATCAGGATGTGCCGCATATGCATGGGCACGCCCCCTGCATCTGTGTCGCATACATTATCATTGGCGCCCTTAGCAGCATCGGGATCGCACCGCGCCAGGCAGCCTTCTCAATATCCCGCCAGGGCGCAATGCGGGTTACGCCGCCCATCCCTTTGAATATCTGGCCCACTGTCTCTTAAATATACATTGTGTCTCAAGCAGTTGGGCAATAGCAACTTCTTTTGAGAGGCTTCCCCATGTTTAGTGTAAAAAAAAAAAAAAAATATATATATATGTGTGTGTGTGTGTTGTGTGTATATATATATATATATATATATATATGTTGAATTACCAAAACATTGCCACAAGTTACAAATTACTCAGCACTGTAAGTAAAAACAAGTAACACATTTTGACCCACCCCCACAGGCCACTTTATCATAAAATGTACCGACATATTTCATATAGAAAGATTTTGTAGTCCTGTTTGGCAACAGTTCTCTGTGGATGGACTTTTTTTATTCTTCCATAAACAAAATGTGCTTTTTTTTTTTTTTTAAATTCCATTCTTAGCCTTGTTGGCTGAAGTAATAGCTAGGCATGGGACTTCTCCCTTCAGTTTTTGACATGCTGATGCCTAATTATTTTTTTTTGTTCTTGTTGTCATATAGTACTTATGTACCGAAGCATTACAGAGCACAGCTATAGCCCAATTATGTAGTGGTTGCAGGTAGGCAGATGCCACAGCCATCATGCTCTCAGCTACATCCCACACACTGTCATGAAAGGGAACACTTTTTCTGCATGCCTGTTTTATTTCATAGTTGAACTTGTGCTCTTCTCATGCTTTCCACATCACCTCACATTCCTGTGCCTGCACTACATTTGTCAGTTACACAGCTGCTCATATGGTGCTTGTCAGGTTTACAGATGTGGTTTCCTAGCTTCAGCGCTATGCATTTCTGCTTTTTAGTTTTAGAATGGGGGCTAGCCCAAACATATGGGCCCCTGAACAAAAAATCCATTTTTATGGCCACAATTATTTAAAAACTGTAATGATTGCCAACATCAGTTGACTTTGCTCTGCTGATTACATAACATGTACAAATGTTGCACTTATAGTACATAAGTGTTTCGATATGTTTTACATTTTTCTCCTTACTCCAGTCACTTATTGGTCACATCCATCTTAAAAGATGTGAGTTTAAATTCAGATTAATATTATTGATGCATTTCTAGTCATTAGTTTTAAGGGGAACTCCAGTTTGTCCATACTCTCCCCCCGCCCCCCAGCATCACCCCTCGGTTAGGCTTTGCACAAATAGAAAAAAATTGCAAGTGCTTGCACTTACTTTATATTATTTTCATGAACTCCACCATCGGGTAACATGGCGGGTGCAGCACGGTGTCATCTCCTGTTAGAGCATGGGGTCGCACCGCTCACTTGTATTGGGAAGCATACAGGTGAGTGGTGCTGTGCCACTCTCTAACACAAGATGGCACCGTGCTGCACCTGTTATGTGTTACCTGATGGCAAAGTTTACGAAAATAATATAAAGTAAGTGCAAGCACTTTCAGTTTTTCCTATTTGTGCAGAGCCTAATCGGGTTGGGGTTGGATAAATTGGAGTTCCCCTTTAAGTTTGTTGTGTCACAATATAACATTTTCATGGTGTGATAACTTTGAGCATTTTTTCAAGGTTATCATAGTACCCATGTTATGGCAGGTGTCGATAATATGGCACTTGTTGTGGGTTTTGTAGGAGGGATGCTTCACATCCTAAATTATTTTGCAGGGAGAGGGTAGAGGACCTAAAAACTGATTTTTTTTCGTACTTCATCGTGATATACTGTTATATATTGTGAAAAATATTTTGCACTTTATAGTAAAACAGACACAATATCAGTATCTTCATCATGTCTGATGACCTCAAGGTATCTGGTCAGTGTAACGGCAATGCGAAATGCTAGTAATATGTTGGGGCACATTGGGAGGGGATTTCTAGAGGAGGAAGGTGGTGCTGCTGTTGCATCACTCGCTAGTGAGGCCCAACTTGGAATACTGTGTCCAGTTCTGGAGGCTGCACCTCTGCAAGGACATTAACAGGGTGGAGGCGGTACAGAGGAGGGCAACCAAAATGGTGTGAGGGTTGCACAGAAAGCGATGTGAGGAAAGGCTGCAGGAACTGAACATATACTCCCTGGAGGAAAGGAAAGCGAGAGGGAACATGATTGAGACCTACACGTATCTCACGAGGGTGAACAAGGTGCAGGTGGTGTGTCTGTTTCAGAGAAAGGAAAGGCACTGGAAGATGGGTACTTGCAGTGAAGCTAAAGGATGGTGGGTATTTAAGAGAAATGTGAGGAAATACTTGTTCTCAGAAGGGATGGTGGATGACTGGAACAGTCTGCCAGAGGAGGTTGTGGGGGGCAAAGACTGTGAGGAGCTTCAAGCATGTGTGGGACAAGCACAGGGACAGAGGTGGGGGGAGGGATGCCAGTGACCAAATAGGGTCAGAGGTGTTAGAATAGACAGGGAAAAGGGGTAGACTGGATGGGCCTACCAGTCATTTTCTGCCGACAAAGTCTATGTTTCTATGCATCTTAAGTGAAGATTTAGTGAATATCATGAAACACAGTGTGGACGTACCTAGCTCGTGACCTCTGTTACATTCAGGCTGGACTCCTGCATTGCTGTGCAACTTGGGCTCACAGCTTGTCCTTGCTGCAGAATGCCATAGCCAGGCTGATTGACTGAGTTTCCCACTTCGAGCATATCTCCCCAATTTTGGGGGACATTGTACTGCCTGCTTGCGAGGTGGCGTGTCTCCTGTAAGATCAGTTTGTAAGCATACAAAACCACGTACGAGCTGGGCCCAGCTACATTAAAGGAGAACTACCACTACAGCTAATTCAGCGACTGCTGCACAGATCGGTGCTTCAGTGCCCCGACCACCTGCAGGCACAGTCTTCATTGCTAGATATACATATTCGAATACTCAAAAACTCTAAGATGGCTCCCATAGCAAGCAGCATTTTCCAGCATCCGGTACTCGCCCCTGAAATCGCGCTGCTGACAGCGTGATATGATTATGTGCCACTGCCCCTTCCTTTAGTGTGCCCTTATGTATGGAGATTTAATAATCTCCATTATCTCCCATGCCCTGCTCTACTTTCACAGGCTTTGCCTAAATGCCATTTGCATACATGGTGCACACACAGCATTTAGGCAAAGTCTGTGAAAATAGAGCGGGACATGGGAGATATGGAGATTATTAAAGCTCCATACATAAAACCACAATACAGGAAGGGGCAGTGGCGCATCCTGATATTGCATTGTTAGCAGCGCGATCTTGTGTGTGTGTGGGGGGGGGGTGAGCACCGGGATGTTAGAAAATGCTGCCTACTACAAGAGCCATCACAGACTTTGCGAGTATTCAGGTATGAATATCTTGTAGTGAAGGCTGTGCCTGCAGGAGGGATCCGGGTACTGAAGCCCGGATCTGTGCAGCACTTGCTGTGGCAGTAGTTCTCCTTTGAAGAGCTCCTTTGTCCATGTGCTCCTGGCCACTCTGTCTGTACCATGGAGGTAGGCCTATTCAGTATTCCTGGATCATGGTTAAATCTGCCTGATGACAGGGCAATTGGAATTACTTTGAAATTCTTTGCCCCATTATCTAAGAGCGATCCCCTCCATGGAATGTTTTAATTCAGAGGTTAAACATTTATTTTGTTTTATTTATTTTATTTTGCCAAACATACTCTGAGTAATAAATGATCTTCTACGACTATTTTGTGAAGATGTTGTGAAATGTTTATTTTTATGATTCTGTGAGCTGGCTATATTTAAGCAATAAGGCACTCCAAGGTGTGTGTTATTGTGTAATAATGTCACTCCTGGGGTGGGCCAGGCCACTGCATGGCCAAGTGTTTCCACCACCCCAGGAGTGGCGTTATTACACAGTAACACACACACACATGTCTTGGAGTGCCTTATTGCAATTATACAATGGCTCAATGTTATACAAAATTAAAAAAAAAAAAATTATAATGTTTTTAGTAGATTTTTAGTGATTCAGTACATCTTTGTTTCTTAAGAGAAGAGCAAACATTGGTAATCCTGTGGCAAATAATCAGTACAGTGATGTTATTGTGTAATAACACCACTGTCTCAGGTACCCACTGACCAATCAGAATACAAGAAATTTCCTTGCCATTGTATAAATTTAGGGTATATGTTTGTGAGACTGACTACTGTAATTTTCTTTGTACTGTAAAGTGCGCAGAGCCGGTGCGATCGGTGCCAATTAAATAAACCCACTACTACTAGCTGTGCATAGGTGGACTGCCTGCTAAGTAATCTGACTGGCATTTTGTGTCTCTGGGGCAGGAAAGTTGCAGTGGGGCCCTCTGAACTTGGTGAACTGCACAGGGGCATGAGTGTACAAAGGAAAAACTGCTCTAGTCAGAATAAGGAATTTTTTTCTTGTTTTTTTTTTTTTTTTTTTTTTTGTAGGAACTGAAACAGTATCTGTGGTTGTCTTAACAAAAATATAAACCTGATATTTTTATTATTGATAGATTGATTTCAAAAGTTTCACCAGGAAAGCAATACTGAGCTGCTAAGATCTTGTTTCCAAATGTGTCCTGGGGAAGGGAGAATGGAGAAGGCTAAACAGTAATAACAATGTTAAAAATACGAAAATAGGAGTCATATACATAGCACATAGGAACATGGAAGATGGCAGATAAGGACTGGGTGGCCCACCTAGGCTGCCCATTTTGCCTACAGTAATACAGTATTTCAAAGAAGCATAATCATAAATATTAAAGGCAAATCGGTAAACAGATACATGCAGTAAATAAAACTGACTTCTGTTAGGTGGGGGAAGCTACTCTTTGAGGTGTATAAGGGTGATGAGGGAACAGCATGGCCAGGACAAAACTAGTGGAGGGAAGGAAGACGAGGGGAAAAGGGTCATGGACAGTTTCTGTAGGAGAAAAAAAGTCATGAAGAAGAGATTTTAGGGAGGAAGCAGAAGAGATCGAATGAATTTACAAGAGAAGGGAGGCCCAAAGTTTAGGAAACTGATATGAGAAAGCGGATTTACCAACAGTAGATTTTCTAGATGGAATAGAGAGGGAATAGGAAATATTGCTTAAGAGAAGGTAGGAGGAAGAAGAGGGAGAGAATAGAAGGAATTTAATGTAGAAAGGAAGGGACCAAACCAGAACTTGGATATAAAAGAGACGCAATGGGAAAGGTGATTGGCATTGAGAGAGGGAAGAGAAAGGGCAGAGTAGAGTGAGCAGTGGTAGGTGCAAGGGGGACAGTCTAAAGCAGTGATGGGCAACATGGGACTGTACGAGGGCCATAAGTGCGGCCCTCCAATGCTCTGGAGGGCCGCATAATCTATTCACTGAGTTAAATAATGCAAAACATTTGATCAGCTATTAATGCTAATCACTAAAACTATTCAGCCTTCTTTCACAAATGATTCTGGTTATCACCTGTAATTTACACCGTGTTACTACTACTCTATGGCCAGCTTAAACTCCTTTCATCACAAATTCTATTCACTGAGTTTTATATCTTTATTACAGCCTGGACTCACCCCACCAAAACTATTCTGATTCTTCCCTCGGTATTTCTAGGTACAGTCAGACCTGGTTAAACCGTTCATGTTTGTATGTTAAAAATGCTGGTCGGATTACAAAACAACGGGCAAACTAGTCAAAGCATAATTCAAGCAGCTTAATGTAATTAATACCATGACACAACTGTAAAACTCCTGTATGTTTAGAATTTTATTGCACACGTTATTTATTCAAGCAATATATGAGCTTATTGGTAAAAATTAACTCAACGTTAATGTTAAAAGAGTTTTGTTTTATTTATTTTATATAAAGCAGAGCACATGCTTTAGCTTTAAGGCACAGGAATGACAGTCGCAGCACTCTACATTCAAAGCAGCTCATGGATGGCGGGCATACAGTTAACAGGAGAGAAGAGCCCTAACATCGGTGAGTTTGCTTATTTGGGGGGAGTACTGCGATGTCACCATGCTATGCCTACCTCTGTGGGGGAGAGAGGGAGCAGTCAGAGAAAGCTGACTTCAGGTAGGGCGGACAGCTTCCAGGGAGAGAAGGAAGTTTTACACCATGCCTACCACTGCGGGTTACTAATTTTTTTTACATTGAAAGCTTGCTTACTTCAGGGAGGGTGGGCAGTTAGAGGCAGCACTTAACAAAAGGGAGAGGTGCTTATCAGTGCAATTGTGTGTAATGAATGAAATTAAATGTACATCGGCTTGAATTGTCAACTAAATCGGAGTTCGTTAGCACATCGCGCACTGCTCTCAATTCTCTCAGCACACCTTTAACACCTGGCCGGAATAACAAGGTGAAATTACACTACATACATACAGGCCTTATTGCTGTAACCATTTACGGATTATGCCCGATGGCATACTCTTAAAAGTATACCACTATTTGGACCACGCTACATTTTTACAGCATCAAGGGCCGCATGTGGCCCACAGGCCGCAGTTTGCCCACCACTGGTCTAAAGCAAAACAACTAAAAAGAGTGAAAGAGGGGAAGTTTAAAAAAAAAAAAAAAACCTGTTCTTTGGCCCTGTTAGTCTTATGGCAAGTTAACTGATAATACACTTGTATAAGGAATATTCTAACATACTATAGCGGTGGGGCGCTAGAGAGACGGCTTCTGGGTAGGACGCTTTTTCAACAAGCTCTGCATCATAACTCAAAAAAAATTTAATCTTAATGTTTAAAACTGTAAGAGCAAACCTCTTTTCAATTTCTGTTGGACTACTGAATACCTCAACTGTCATATCTTTGAAAACTTTTGATGGGGTCCCGGAAGAATCAATAATTGATAGCTCAGAAACCGGCTCGGCAGCAAACCACTAAGGCAGGAGACTCCACAGGTCAAGTGGGAACCAGTTGCAGGGCCCGACGTCCAATACCCCTTGGCAAATCGTGCTGGACTCTATGAAAGTATTGAACGCTAAGATTGAAAAAACTAAGTTGGAGTCGCATGAGGCAGCTATAAAAAATCTAGTTAGTTCTGTGGCAGAGGCAGATAAACAAACTATAGCTACGCAGGTTACGGTTGCTACATTGGAGAACGAAGTTCGGACCGAAAATTTGTACCTAGAAGGGGTACCAGAGGGGGTGGAGGGTACCAACCTGCTGGGCTTTCTCAAAAGTTGGCTGCCAGATAAGATCGCAGTGCCCGAAGACTTTGACTGGTCCCAATCTCAGGTGTGCTTACCGGGTCAATCCTCGGGTGCGGCTTGACTCTCCCAATCAACCCCGCACTGTCTTGCTGCAGAAGACTGGAGCTGAGGTCTGGGATGTTCTCCTGTCTGCAGCTTGGGTTGTGTACCCACTGCTTCTTAATGCTCAAGATGTGTAGTTCTTTCTGGACTTATCCTTTCAAACCAGAGCCCGGAGGAAGCAGTTTGATGCTGTGTGGCAGCGCCTTAGAACTTTGGGTATTGTGCACTCCTCCTTGCTGTATGTGAGACTCTGCATCACCTATGGAGGCAAGTCCTGGCAATTTTCTGATCCCAAGGATGCTGATCATTGATTAGAATGGACGGAGTCTGAATTTGTTGTGCAAGCTGCTACGGAACTACCAGTTGAGGAGTTGAGTCTGAGGAAACTTGAAAGACTTTTCTAATGTGGGTAAGTGAGCTTGAACATACCTTGCGTTTCCATAGAGAACTGATGTTGGAACTGTTATCTGCTTTGTTTCTTTATAGACTGTGTACCTGGGGTATTTGGTGTGGGTAGTGGGGCTTGTGGCTGTTTTTGCCTGCTTAGGTAGGCCATCGGGTCTGCAGCCCTTTTTTGGAGTGCAGTGTCTATTTGGAAACGGAAGCTTCAAGCCATGCCAAAACTCTAAGTGGCCTTTCTTCTCTAAGAAGTGCCGCTATGTTTGGGACTTATACTGGAATATTATTCTCTTGTTACCTGTTAAAATGTTCCTTTTATAGCTCTCTGCTTTTGATATTGGGTTTAAGTTGTGGGGACGTTGAAACAGCATGAAGTACCTTGCTGTTATTATTTGTTCTGGTTCATAGCTCTTTTGTAAGTGCATCCATACTTCATATTTTTTTCCCTACTGGACACAACCACCACCACTGAAAGCGGCTTGCAATAATGGGACATTTTGGTTTATTATTTAACGTTCCAGTTTTCCCCCTGCTCCTTCTGTACAATACTGCAAGAGATTAACTTGTGTATCCAGTTCTTTCCTGTACTAGCACTTGTTGCTGTTTTCATTTCGATCTCTTGCATGAGATAGTAGTCTGTATTGTTTATCTATTTGAAAACAATAAACAGAAAGTTTGAAAAAAAAAATTACTGTAGCAGGAGGCAGTGTGGTTTGGCAGTAACACCACTGGTTTGGGAACCAGGAGACCCAGGGTGACCGTGTGACTTTGAGCAAGTCAGGTAACCTCTCACTTTAAACCACCCAGCCAGCTATTGAGTAGAAGCTAGACCTTATTGAAAACAACATTGGGCTGCTCTCTGGATTTAAACTATACAATAAAAAGAAATAAAACTACACTGAAAAGGTATCCTGCATACTCCATACAGAGTTGAACAGATCCTGTGCCAAGATCACCAAATGGCCTCCAGATTTGAGCAGTGGTTATTGTATTTACTTGCTGCAGCCTGTCACCGTTCTGGTGACGGGAGGGAGGAAGGAAGGAAGGAAATACTAAGGCAAGGAATTTCAAATAATTTGGTGCTGCCACTGAGAAAGGCTTTTCTCTGGAAGCTTCAAATGCAATCTCAGGACAGTCAAAAAACAGTCACACAGTGGAGGGCAGTGAGTGGCTTGGAGTATACCAGGCCAAATAGTCTTTGAGATTGTCGGGATGCAATCCATGCAGGGCTTTCTATACATTAGTAAAACAATCAAAGGCAGTATACCACCTGATTGGTAGCCAGTGTAAAATGCAACAGCACAGGTGTTAATGTGCTCCATGTAAGATAACCTGGTCATTAGCCTGCCCTCAGCTGTAGGTGGTGCACCACTTCCTGGATATCCCCAGATAAAGATCATTACAGTAAAGTCTTGAGGTTATAAACATGTGCACCACAGTCAACAGATCCTCTTGCAACAGATAAGGTTTAACCCAGAAAATATTTCAAGTTGGAAGAATCCACTGTGGACCATAGCAGACAACTGATGCTCGAATGTCAGCCCAGGGTCCACAATGACTCCCTGATTTTTTTTTTTTACCCTGTCCATGGCTGTCTGGGTAATGCCATGTAGCACACACATACCAGTGGCACCTCAACTGGCAGCTGATCTGCGAGGACCTGGTTCCACCAGTAGCAACTGTATCTTGGTTGGATTTAAACTCAACCAGCTGAAGGCCATCTAGTTTGCAGTCTCTTTTAGGCATTGCTCCAGCACCAGGATCACCCATTGCACATCAGGTTTAATGAATAGGTACAGCTGAGTCCTCTGTGTAACACTGAAAACTCACTCTGTACCTCCTAATCACCTGCCCTAGCAGTAGCATATACTCTGCTAATAACTGAATGGAACTGCTCCCTCAACAGCACCACAGGTGACAGCTGCTGGTCACGACAAATGAGTACCCATCGTAACCCACTATAGTTTACCCGAAAGGAAGAGTCTCAACCATTTCAAGTCTCTCCCAGTGAGTCCCATATATTTCTTAAGGTGCTCCATCAAAACCCCATGAGTAATTGTGTCGAATGCTGCCAAGAGATCAAGGAGAACGATTGTAGACATGGCTGGAAACCTGACTGGAATGGTTCATAGATGTTGTATGTCATGAGGTACGCCTCCAGGTGCATTGCCACCACCTTCTGTATAACCTGTCCCAAAAATGGAAGGTTTGAGACAGATGTATAATTTTCTAGCATGTCTGGGTCCAAAGATGTTCAAGGCATTTTTAAAAACCCCGTGGAAATAACTCTGTGAGAGGAAATACCTGACAGTGCCGGTGAACACTGGACAGACTGCCTCACAGCATTCCACCAGCAGAAGAGTGGGCCCCTGGCTAGGTCACAGCAGGTGGGATGCAAACCAGAGATCATGCATTCCAACTCCGCTCCCACTGCCCCTTAAAAGGCCACCTGTAGAGAGCCCTAATGAAAGACACTTTGTTTGGGAAGAAACGACCAAACTCCTCACACCCATCCTGTGACAAAACACCCTTAGACAGTAGACAGGACAGATGTATCAGCCTGTCTACAGCGTGGAAGAGCTGAGTAGGTCTATTCTTATGTGAGGTAATAACCCATCACAGGAAATTTGCCTTTTTCAAAGTTATTGCCCTCTGATGGTCCTTATAATGTGATCCCAGAGCCATCCTGTTGTCCCCAGAGCCCGACCTGTTCCAGAAATGCTCCAACCTCTGCCCTGTTGCCTTCAGCCATCTCATATCATCATTATAAAATGGTGAGCTTTGGCAGAAGGTCAGCAGGTGGACTTGGATTGGTGCAGTGGAGTCCAGTGCCATGAAGATAACCAAAGATCACCAAAGAAGGGCTACAAAAATGATGCAGGGGCTGCACCATGAGCCATACGAGACAAGACTCAAGGAGTTGAATTTATTCTCTCTGGAACAGAGGAGAAATAAGGGGGACATGATAGAAACATTTTAATACGTCAAAGGAATTAATACAACTCAGAAGGAAAACCTCTTCCAGGAAAACAGGGCAGCACATACAAGAGGGCATAACTTGCGTCTGGTGGGAGACAAGTTTAAAAGCAATTCTAGAAAGTACTTTTTCACTGAGAGAGTGATAGACCCATGGAACAGCCTGACACCAGAAGTGGCAGCATCGAAGACCATAAGAGAATTCAAGCTCACATGGGACAGGCAATGTGGGCAGCTTAGAAAAAAATATAATGGGGGGGTAGCTACCTTGGGCAGACTAGATGGATCACGTGGTCCCCATCTGCTGACACTTTTCTTATGTTCTTAAATTATAACTCTTGGAAGTTGCCACTGTACCCCTCTCCTTGCTTGAGGAGTCCAGTACACCCAGAATATTTTCTGGTTCCAGATTACGTAGTGTACAGTACCGAACCATCTAAATTGGGAGAGGATTGAATTTTCTGGGGACCCCAGCAAGAAGAAACTTTACAGCATCGTGATCCACCCACCCTACTGGTGCCACCCTGACATTCCAAATGTCTAGCCCCAGTGAGAAAAACGATGCTGCTGATGTGGCTGAGTTTGTGGGTAGCAGTGAAAGCAACCTGTATATGGCCCAGAAAATCTGCCATTCGGATAAACTGTTGAGCAAATTGTGAGGTTTCATCATCAACCTACACATTGAAGTCTCCCAGCACAATCAGATTGAGGGGGGTGGGGTTCAGTGGAAGGTTGACAGTGAAATCCACAGATTCCCGTAAGAATTCCCAGTACCTACTGCGAGGTCAGTAAACCAGGAGAATCTTACACCTCACATTTGCATCGCCCTTCACTGCCACACAGTCAAACTGTCTTCTCATTCAGTGAGTATGTCAGCGGTTTCAAGCAGAATCTATAGCAGATGCCCACCCTGCCTACCTTACACTCCCACCTCGGGCAGTGCATCACTGAGAACTCAGCCAAGATAGCCTCCTCTAGGAGAGGTCCAGAGTCCTGTCTCAGCCAGTTCTCAGTGAGACATACCATATCCCAGAAGAAACCTCGACCAAATACAATATCATAGCCATTTTATTTCTGAGGGGGTCTGGTATTACACAACTTGCCACGAAGGGGAGGGGCTGGAGAAGTTGGTCCTTCGGTTAACTGCCCCCCGACTCCTAGACAGTTTCCTGGGGATCAGAATGAGGCAGGGAGAGCCCTGCTTACCACCCCTTCTATACCCAAGGTGCCCAGTTGTTGTGATGCTCTCAATCCGACTTACTCCGACGCCCAGCCCTGGGTCATATCTCTGCCCCATGCCCCACCTTATCTGAATCCCTGGCCCATTGCAGTGGTCTAAGACTGATGCAGAAAGGGCTGGGATCCAAAAAGGACAGATCTGACAGTGATTTTGGGGAGTAAGTGTGTGTAGGGGGAATGAAACCATGACAGATCCCACCACTAAAAATAACCCCACAGCCCCAATTATTACTCCCTAATGAACACCCACCTGAAATTACCCCACAAACTCCAATAAACAAGCACCCCTCAAACAATAACTTATAGCCCACTTCTGTAAAACCACCCTAACTCATATACACATCCACCAGACACTTTCTCAAATACAGTAACACTCTAAACACTTATACATCCCCCATGCACACTTGTATAACCAAAATGCAATAAAACCTAAAAATAAACAAATGCCAAAAGTGAAAAACTGCTTATTTAGACTAAGTACAGGAAACAACCAAGAGTTCAACTGTATAAGTCCCAGGAAGATGCCATCAATTTGGGAATAGACTAAGAAAGGTTCCTAAGATATGTTTAAGCCCAGATAAGATAGTCTGTGCAAAAGGCAGATTGGATGGCAGTGTTTATCAAAGTGATAGTATTATAGTGGATTTCACTCTATGAGGCAAAAATCCGATTGTGGCGTGGATAAAAGTACAAGGCCGAGTACCTAGTACAGGTTGAAGGCACTGAACATGTACTCCCTGGAGGAGAGGAGGGAGAGAGGGGATATGATAGAGACATACAAGTATCTTACAGGGAGGAACAGGGTGCAGGAATGCACTATTTTTAAGCGAAAAAGATGTTCCAGGACTAGAGGGCATGGGATGAAGTTGGAGGGAGGACGATTCAGAGGAAACGTGAGGAAGAATTTCTTCACAGAACGGGTGGTGGACAAGTGGAACACCCTGCCAGAGGAAGTGGTGGGGCTGAAACAATCACGGATTTAAGAATGCATGGGATAGACATAAAGGAATTCTGGAGGTCAGGGGTAAGGGGCAACAGACTTCCTGGAAAACATAAACTGAACTTACAAACTTAAATGGGCAGACTGGGTGGGCCATAGGCCCTTATCTGCCGACACTGTCTATGTATCTATGTATGTATCTATGTACCTTATTCCCACAAGACAATAAGAGTATTGCTGAGGACAGTGAACTTGGTATCATGTTATTGCATTATGCATGATTTTTGTTTTTTTTTAAATATGACTTTTTTATATTTTTCTGTACCTCTCCCCAGTTAGAATAAAATACAAGGTAAGATGATTGTCACTAGTACCATTTTATTGTCAATAAAAGGACTTCAGTGATGTAATTATTTTCATTTTATTGAGAATAAAATGACAGCTTTGAGTTTGTTGAATAAACTGTAACTGTTGCTAGTGTTTGGAGGAGAGGGTTCATGTGTAGTATATGTGTTTATTTCAGACAATCAGCTTGGTAAGGATAACGTTTCTGAAGCTTTTGGGCAGCAGCCTATACTTGAGTGTTAGTACTTGAAAGAGTATAGGCGAGTGAGACAGATTTACCACATTGACACCAAAAATGAGAATTGACGAACCTGTTGAAAAGGTTGGAAGCCAATTAGCCACTAGATCTAAAGTTATTTTCCAACTATTACTAACTTTAAGGTGACTGTATTATTGGCAAAAAGACGAGTTGACATCAGCAAGCCTAATTGTCACGTTGATGTCATAGTCATTTGACCAGTAACACATTGTGGGGATCCAGCTTAAATCTACTCTAAGACATAGTGGCGGCCAGTACCCAAGTTTTGCTGGAGAAGCTGGGTGGTGACACCCACAGAATGGGGGGCATCATGCTTTCAATTTGGGCAAAGTGAATCCCCCTAAACTGATCCTGCTTCCTAAACTGCAGTACATCCTCTCTAACCTACCCCTTAAAATATGTTCCTCATTTTTCAGAACTCTGAATTCTACAGTGTCTCTTGTCATCTCAAGAGGGAGGGCCACAAAATCAAACTACAAGTCCTCCAAGCTCACTGGAGTCAGGGGGAATTCTGCCTTCCCAGTTTGACACACATGCACAGCCAGGTCCTCGTGAGACAGGTGGTTGTGTGCTATAAACCTGGATTCTCATTCCATATACTTAGGTGGATACTCCTAGAGCAGACACAGGGTGAATTGTATCATCCATAGCCCTCATATCCCTTGACTGGGGCCTTCCTACTAACATACTAACATACTAAAATGCCAGCAGAATAGGCCTAACGGTCTTTCGTGTCTGCTCGTTTGGTCAGTTCCCAACCTGGGTGCTGACCTTGCTGTCCCCCTCGCCTTCTCTGGCTTCTCCTTCCCAGTTCCGGATATTCTTGCTGCATTGGATTTTGCTTCCAGAACCCTTCCCCTGTACCTGTCCCACCCCCTCTTGAACCCCTCCACTGTCTCTGCCTCCACCAGCCCCCTAGGCAGTGCATTCCATGGCTCCACCACCCTCTCAGTGAAGTAGCACCTCCTTTCTCCCTGAATCTTCCCTCCAGCTTCCAGCCATGCCCTCTAGTGGCCCCTTCCTCCTTCCTTCCTTCAAGCACCCTGACTGTTCCTCCCCTATTTACCCTCTTTCATGTACCTAAAGACCTCTATCATGTCCCCACGGTCCTTCTCTCTTCCAATGTGTACATATTTAGCTCTTCAGCCTCTCCTCATAGGTCCTGTTCCCCAAGCCCCAAATCATTTTGGTTGCCCTCCCTGGACCCTCTCCAGGAGGTTAATGTCCCGCTTTAAGTGTGGCCTCCAAAACTGCACGCAGTACTCAAGGTGCGGCCTCACCAAGCAGTTATACAGAGGGAGTATCACTTCCCTCCTTCTGGAGGTGATCCCCCTAGCGATGCATCCCAGCATCCTGTTGGCCTTGGCTGCTGCCCTCCTACAAGTCTCAGAGTTGTTCATCTTGACATCCACCACCACCCCCAGGTCCCTCTCAGCCATCGAGACTTGTAGCATTTCCCTCCCCAGGGTGTACACTTGACCTGGGTTTCTGGACCCCAGGTGGAGTACCTTGCATTTCCCTGCATTGAACCTCAGCTTCCACTTTCTAGACCATCTTTCCAGAGCCTCCAGGTCCCCCTGTAGGGCCACCTTCCCTCCTCCCCATCCACCACCGCCCCAGTTTGAGTCATCTGCAAAGAGACTCATCTCACTCCTGATTCCTGTCCTTATGTCCGATAGTGGGCGTTGAACAGAAGGGGCCCAGAGGACTGATCCTGTGGGACCCCACTAATGACCCTCCTTGGGATGAGACTATCCCAACTCGACCCTCTGGGTCCGGGTCCTGAGCCAATTGCCTATCCATCTGATCATCTGGTTCCCACCCCCATTTCTCCCAGCTTATCCAACAGGCCCACGTGAGGAACAGAGTCAAATGCCTTGCTGAAGTCTAGAAAGAGGACATCCACTGGTCTACCCAGGTCCAAGGCACTTGTCACCCAGTCATAGAACTCCACCAGGTTTGTCTGACACGATTTCCCCAGGATGAATCCATGCTGTCTATCGTCCAGGCACCCTGACTTATCCAGGTCCCCCAGCCTCTCCTTGACAATGCCCTCCATCACCTTGCCCACCACCGAGGTCAGGCTGACAGGCCTGTAGTTCTCTGCCACCTCCCTTGATCCCCTTGTGGATAGGCACCACATGCGCCACCTTCCAGTCTTGGGCACCCACCCTGTCCTCAGAGAGATGGTGAAAAGCTCTGCCAGGGGTTTTGCCAGGACATCTGCAAGTTCCTTCAGCACTCTGGGATGTAATTTATCCGGCCCGGTGCTTTCTCCGTCTTAAGGGAGCTGAGGGCTTCCTCACTCTCTGCTGTGATTTCCACTCCGTACCTCTTCTCCCTGCTTAGCCCTCCCCACCTGCCAGTGATGCCTCCCCTCTCCCCAGACCTGCCGATCGGTAAGGGTCCCCCTCCTCAGTATCTCTGTCTCCTCCCATGTATGATGCAGCACCCCATTTTCCCTGGTGAAAACTGAGGTGAAGTACTCATTTAGTACCTCAGCCTGCTCCCCGGTCTTGTGCCCATCTCTCCCTGATTTAATCCTGCTAATCTGCCCCTTCACCTTCGTTTTTCCCCAATGTATCTAAAGAACCCTTTGTTCCTCTCCTCATTTCCCTGGCCAGGTTCTGCTCCTTCCTTGCCTTAGCCGCCCTCACCACTCTAGTGGCCCTTCTAGCCATCAGCTCTGCACTCCCTCGATCCCTTTCACTCCTTGAGCACTTGAATTGCTTATAGGCTGCTTTCTTCCCCGCACCACCTCCTGACCTCCCTGGTCCACCAACAGGGTTTTTGGGCCCCACCGCATTTTGCCTTACTCTTGCACAGGTGCTGGTAGCATCCTGCACCCCTCTCCTGATGATTTCCCACCTACTATCAGCGTCCATGTCTGACCCAATCCCATCCAAATGCTCCTTAAGAATCCTTCCCATTTCCTTAAAATCCGCCCCCCTGAAGTCGGTTACTTCTGTCTTTGTGCAGCCTTCTACCCCTCCTAGGTCCAGGCAGAACCAGACCGTGGCATGGTCACTCCCCGCCAATGGGTCCCTTACCTCCAGGCCCCCAATCTGGTCACTGTCTGCCAGGACCACATCCAGTACCCGTGCCTCCCTGGTCGGTTCCCTCACCTGCTGAGTTAGGAACGCGTCTTGAAAGACATCCAACAACCTCTGTTCCCTGGTCACAGCTTCGGCACCTCCTAGCACCAAGCATACGAAGAGAATATTGCTCAGGCTCACAGGCAGTCTGGTATGGGATCCCAAAATTGCACATGCTAGGCTGTTTGGAACAACCCTCAACTCACCATTGATAGTGTGCCAGAGGGCTGGCCTTCTTGGTTAGCCAGAGGCATACACACTATCCAAGACTTGTACCTTCCCACAACTGTCATTCTCTACTCTTTTGAGGAATTAGTGGTTAAATAACAGATTCCCAAATGCAGTTTTGGAGATATCTGCAGATCAGAGATCTCCACATTAAAGTGTAGCATAACCATACCCTTCTACCTAAGGTCCTCCT
This sequence comes from Neoceratodus forsteri, assembly GCA_016271365.2. NCBI lineage: Eukaryota > Metazoa > Chordata > Ceratodontiformes > Ceratodontidae > Neoceratodus > Neoceratodus forsteri. The sequence continues at coordinate 1,740,170,349 of CM028129.1, forward strand.
GAATCCTGGCTCACATACCTCTCTTCTCCAGAACAACCCTCAGCTAAGTTCAGATCCCTCCGGGACACCATGCTACCTAAAATCCCCATGGCTCCCACCAAAACTAAGCAGAACATAAACTAGACCTTACTTTTGATGTTTCAGATTGGAACCAAGTCTAGTCCCAGAACTGTAGGGCATCGAGAGGACTCCAAGCAAAAACATTACAATTCAGGATATTAGAAAAGGCCTGTTGTACCTCCTTATGAATTTATTTATTTGAAAATTGGTGACTGAGAGAGGCACAGTGTGACCAGTATCCCGTGACATAGGCGACCACGATTGGGCGCCTACAAAAACGGCGACTCAGTTGCGGCACCTGTCATCGGGGCTACCCAGCAGGGAGGGAGACCGAATGGAGGGGTTCGCGCATATAGTGACAGGATGTTGCTACATGCATATGCATGTGGGCGGGCGAGCACGCTCAGCGAGGATGGGGAGGATTGTGAGAGTGGTGCAGCGGTGAGTTGCCGAGCTGCTCCCATGGTGTAGTGGGTGGGTTCAGGGCTGGGCTGCACAGGGTGCTAGGTTCGGAGTCGAGCGCCAGGTACGTTTTGTTGTGCGGCCTAAATGTAATTTGTTTTGGAGTTACTGCCCCCGACATGCACCCCTCTGGATTTGAGAATCCTTCAGTAGGAGGATGCAGGGGCACAGCCCCCTGCATTAACAAGTAAATCGTAAGTCCCTGGTGTTGTTTTGCTGTGTGCCGGGGAGTATATCACTGAAATTTATTTTCAGCGGTGTACATGTGCCCTAACAGCGATCGCTATTCTGCAATCGCCGTTATCACATAAATGTGGTTTGACCAGGGGGACAGGGATGGGGAGAGCACAGTTGCACAGAAAAACAAACCAGGCTGATTAATAACTACACACACAGTGACATAAAGTGCATAAATTAAAAAGCAGTTAGACGGTAATGTCAAAATTACAACCGGTTGTCCAGGAAATAAATGGTATGCAGAATCAGCACATAATTATAACTAGGTTAAAAATAAGTGTTATGAAACCCAGTTGATTGGACTGTGAATCAGTGGCACAGTTCCAGGTTTGGAAGGGTTCAGGAAGAGGGTATGCAAGAACAAGGGGGAAACGGGAAAAGTTTGTTAGCGCCTGAGGGAAGGGAGAGCGAGAGAGAGAGAGAGAGAGAGAGAGACAGTTGGAGGATGGTAGTTGATTCCATAGAGAGGGGAGACAGTATGAGAAAGCAGACTTTCCAGCTGAGGAGTGTGGGTTAGGAATGGAGAAGGATTGCGGGTCCCTGGAATGCAAGGAGTAGTAGGAGATGAGATTGGAAAAGTAGGAGTGGAGGTGTCCAAACCAGAATTTAGATGTGAGGGAAGCACAGTGTAGCTGGCAAAATGTGGTTAGCAGGAAGATGGATAGGGAGGAGCAGAGGGAGCAGTGGTGAGTGCAAGAGTGAGAGTTAGTGGCAAAATGGCAGAAGGCATTGCAGAGGATGGGACCAGGGAAGCAGGAGGGGTAGTGCCGCAGACCACATCCACGTAGTCAGTCAAGCAAGCTTTATTGTACCAGGCAAAACACCATGGAGTGAAACTCATTTACAAGATGGACTGGGGTAAGTTCACAATGATTAACCAAAGATAACAAGAAATGAATAAAGTAGTACAAGATATGCTAAAAGTTACATAGAAATGTAGCAAGATAGGACATAATATGTGCAGCATACAATATACAATGTACAGTATACAAAATATATGTAATTTATACGTAATATATGCACAATGGAACAGGGTAATTCGACGCTAAGAGTAGAGATGAGGCAAGAGTCAGGAACCAGTAGGTAGGACTGTAGGTCACAGGGATTTATGTAACTCTAAAAATTGATTAGCGTTTTGCTCATAAAATTGCTAAATCTTTGTGAAAATGCATAGCTCTTGCCTCACTGTGTTTAACAAACACAGCACCTCTAGAAAATCTATACAAATACTTTCTGTACAGTTAGTATTTTCCCAAGGAAAAAAACTGCTAATCAATTGTTTAAAACCCTGGGTCAGTGCTGAAAGCAATTGCAAGACTCAATGAAGGAGTGAGCCAGCAGAGTTTTAAAAGTGGCCAGTTTGACAGGGATTGCTACTTTCAAGGTCTTTTGGATACTGTCCTAGAGAACAGGCAGGGCATGACTTATAGAAGCTTCACCAAGGCACGTTCTAACTCTGGGGACGACTAGGGTGATCTAGGAGAGGCTCTTAAGGGGATAGTTCCTCGTAGTGCAGGCATACGATCAGAAATATATTGGGGCATCTTGCTGATAATTGCTTGGTATATCCAGATGACTGCATTTTTCTGTCATCTAAGTTTAAGAGATAGCCATCCTTGTTCAGAGTATAGGGAGCAGTGGTGGGTGGCAGGGCTCCAGATAAGATTTTTTGGGATGAGTACTGTACTTCTCATTTTGAAAGTGAAGTGAGTAAAAACCAAATTCAGATGTGTACAAATGTCTGGACAGAGTGGAATGAGGAGTACATTTTTAAAAACAATGTAGTTTTTCTCTAGATAAGAACTGATCAAGTGCCAACAATGCTCCAGATAATGTTGGTAGGTAGGAGTAATTTACTCAACAATTTTAAAATATAGTGAGTAAAACAAAATTGGGATGTATACAAGTGCTGTAAGTCTGGAAAAAACTGTTCCTTTTGAATCACCAGTTAAATTATGAAGCACTATTCTTTGGAGTGTGGAGTATTTACAAATGTTGGGTGAGTACTGGTACTCATTAAAAAATTTTCTGAAGAGTATTTCCTAAAATGAGGTGAGTAAAACAGGTCAGTACTCCCCTTATCTGGAGCCCTGGTGGGTGGAGTAAGGGGCACCAGTGATAAATCTTAGTGCTCGGTGGTATAGAGTGTCAAGCTTAGCTAGGGTAGTACTAGGGCCTTGTCCATAGAGGAAGTCCGCATAATCAAGGAGTGGAAGAAAGGTGGACTGAACCAAACTAATTTTTGCTTCTTATGTGAGTAAGTGCTTAATACAGAAGAAGAGACCAAGCCTTTGCTTTAGTTTTTTTGCTAGTTCTTCGATATGTCAACGAAGGACAACTTATGGTTGATCCAGAAGCCCAGATATTTGAATTTGGCTACAAACTCCAGAGTTTCCCCCAGTAAGGTGATGATCTGAGGTGCCAGGCAGTGGCTGGAAGTTTAAGCAGTCAAAGACTGCATTTTGGTGACTAACTCCTGATGGACCAGCAGAGAAAGACAGTCCTTATTGTGTTGAGAGACACCAAGTTTGGAGCAGAGTTTGGCATGGATGGCATCGATGTGAACCAAGAAGTCAAGCCTGCTATCTAACCACATAGCAAGATACTTGAAGGTTTGGACAGCCCCAGTTGGGGAGTCATTTAACGTGGAAAAAACTGGGAGGGTGGTGACCCAGGCCAATTTCTGGATGGTACCAAAAGTCATGGAAACAGCTTTTTTTTGTGTTGACCATTAACTGGTTGGCATAGAACTAGTGCAGGACATTGTGAAAGTCATGTTGGAGTGGGAGTTCCACAGAAACTGTTGTGGGACCTGAGGCATAAAACTTACTTGTTATAAAACTGGCCTCATGACCTAAAGTAACTGTTGGAGATGCTTCTCCCCCCAGGCATCCCTTACACACACACTCTGGGCATGCCCCGCATTAGGCTCCTACTGGACAGAGATATGGAAAGTATGCAACAAATTTGCCTAGTCTCTCGATGCTGAGATGCCTCTCTGGCTCTAAGAATCCCTTCTCATTCGGTGTCCTTCTCGCAGCATCAGTCTCTGTGCCTCAGCCATGGCAAAATAGGCCATCTTGCACCACTAGAGGGATCCAGACCCTCCCTGTGTGAAGGAGTGGAAGGACCTTCTAGCCCTCACCGCACAATATGAAATAACTGCCCAGATAGCTGCAGGTACCCTAGCAGTGTACCTCCATATCTGGTGCCCATCCTTGGAAGAGAAGGACCATTATGAAATTGTCCTTTCCCCAGCAAGGTGCTAGACACTGGTCTAGATTTTTCCCTAGGGACTTCCTCATCCTTCTGCTAAATAGATCTCAGTGATTGTCAGCCCACTGGTAACACATGCCTCCCCTACTGAGTAGCCTTATTAGGCCCACCCTCCTAGCCCCTCTTTCCTCTTCTCCTCCCTCCCTCCTTTCATCCCATCCTTCCTTCCCTCCTCCTTTCTCCTCACTAACCTCCTTCCCTCTATCCACCTTCCATTCCCCCTTTCCCTATCCTCCCACCAACAACCCCCAATGCAGATACAGACTTAAGACAGCCACAGTTTGCTCACCCACATTCACCTTCCTCTGAGAAGTCCCCAAGTAATTTGTAGGGACTAATCCCACACCCTATAGTCCTTGGACTCCTAAGGTGGAAATATGGGAAGCCACAGTGGATGTGAGTGAGGGGACCTTTATAAAACCTCTCATTATTCCATTGCATCTGGAATGTGACAGTTCAGTTATATCTATGATGTACACCTTAACCTGTGTTATAACATGTGGGAAGATTGTAGTGATTTGATTGGCTGAAAGTAGCTGAGAGCTGTATAATTATTGACCCATAATTACGTACATAAACTAATTCCAGACATTCAGACCACATCATATACACATAGTAGTAGTATAGCTTCTTGTCCGGCATTGGGGCTGACCTCTGTTGAAAACTCCCTTACAGTCACGGTGGCAGGAGAGGGTGGTGACCACATAAGCAATACACCACACTCAATATATTTCTGATTCTATCCAGAATAAAATAAATGTAAAGCTGAGGCAGGAAAATATTTTTTTCTCATGAAAATGGTTCTCCTAGGCAAGGTTCCGGTTGCACAAGTACACTGTTAGTGTTTTGTATGATTGCCACAGCACTTTTCCGAACTACATGAAGAGGCTCGAGTCTCAATGCAGGCATTTCTAACTGAAGTAAGGGTTTCTCTGAAGCACAAGCCATTTGATAAAAAATGCTGCTTCAAAAGGATAGAAAACATGACTGGATGAGCAGGTCAATACAAACATCGTGAGAACAGGAAGTGGAGCTGTGTCGGTTTGGTACAGGAACTTTTTTTTTCCTTCTTTCATTCACTGCTCTCCGTCTGGACTACTTCTTACTTTTTAACATGTGTAAGAAAAATTACTTGGTGGGATATTTTTTTTTTTTTTTTACGCATGTTATAAGTGTAATAAAATACTCGAAGGTGTGCCTTGTTCCTAACAACCTGCATGAGAGGTGTGTGATTATCGACCCATAATTACACACCCTCTTATGCATTGTTGCTTACATATATATCTGATGTTCTTCATTAGTGATAATGTGTGAGATCTCCTGTGTTCCCCTCCCAACATATTTGTTCTCACTTGACCTGTTCTGAGGTGACATTTGTAATTTTGGGACCCTGTTTGGAGGTAAACACAATTACATTGTGATGTAAATAAGATCAGTTCTGCACGTCTGCATGTGACAATGTTGCATGTTGGTTCACAAGTCATTTGACTGTGCAAATGTCTGTATTTGTGAAAACATAAAATCCTAATAAAAACTTCTGTGGCAAAAAAAATAAAACATAACACACTATGATGTTGAAATGTGAGTGTTAATGTGTTTTGCGTGGTGTTGGCCTCGGCTAGGGAGCATGCATCAAGAATATCCTGTTTTATGCAATCACCGTAAAAAGTAAAGAACGTATTGTCTTGAAATTTAAATTGCTTGGGAATGCTGTGCATCTGAATTCTGCTGAGGCCAGTTTATGCCTTGGTACTAGAGAATAACTGCAGTACCAAGGTGATGTAATTAAGCAGCAGGGTCCAACACGGAGGGAATTACCAAAGATTATGGACTAGTTTGAGAACTAAAACTGCTATGCCAAACCAGTCTGTAATTTATTCTGTAGAGTCTTGCTGAATTTTTTTTTTTTTTGCCTGAAATAATGATTAAGACAGAGATTTTTTTCCCATTTAATTCAGAAACGTTGCAATAGGCTATTAATCCATAAAGAGGTGACTGTCTTAATATGTGCCCTTGATTTAGTACTGTACAATTTCTAGGTCCCTACATTGCAGATGGAGAAGAGTTGAATATAAAGCTGCACTTCAATTCCAGACATAACACTGACGTTACATCTCAAACATTTGTATAGCCAGCTCAGTTAAACAGCTTGTATCACATTCATAATACCCTGGTATTAAAACACATGTACTTATTAATTTACTAGATTCATTTATAGCGTACTTTGAAGTTCTCATTAAAATCTAACATTTAATTCCCGGCACAGCAAACTCACAGAAGAGTAACATCTTAGACTGGGTCAACAGTATGGTAATGATTCATGGTAGGATGTGGGGGAGTTGAGTTCTCTTACATCTTCTGAATAAATGTTTAATAATTACATTCCAGTTCCAACATCAATAAACACAGAGACTGACATGGCTGTCAAAATAGTGGGAATTTGCCATTTTTTAGTTGCATAAAGACCAGGGTCTGGATGTTCAAAGGCTCCCCCCATGTGCACCATCTTGCAGCATGATTTTAGTGCAGTTGTGCTACAGAGCTCTATGCCAGGATCAAGTGCTTTTATCTCTGTGTTTTTTTTGTTTTGTTTTGTTTTTTTACTGTGTTAACTTGCAGAAACTAAATGTAATCCAGTGGCAGTTACTGTAATTTGTCGCTTAGTATCTAAAATCTCTCACAGAGCACTTAGTCCTGGTGAAAGTCACTATGCTTGTGACAGAAAGTTACAACTTTTTGTTGCAATGACCACAATTTGCATACAGAAACTGACATGTTAAAATATTAATTTATGCATCTTTTTTTGCCATAAAGCAGGTAAACTGTCATAAACGTGGCTAAATATTTGAAAATGGCTCCGCCCGCTCCCAAATTATTCGTGCACTATCCTCGTCCCTGCTGCTCCGCCCACATACCATCTTTGCTCCCACTCTGGCAACAACTTGATTGTGCCACGGTGGAAACTGAGTTTCGGGCAGCTTGCCTTCAGTCATCAAGTCCTTCCGGTATGGAACGAGCATTTTTTTTTTTTTTTTAAATAACTTTGTTTATTGGTTTTACAATAGACATTCAGTAAAAAATGTTCCTGATACAGTACATTAGGATTTATTCATGAGGATTCCACTTGAGGGCGCCACCCTTCTTAATACAAGCATATTAAATGATTCGGACTGTGTCTACTAGATACATCCTTGGAGGGTTTTCAGTAAAATCATTCTGTTACAAAGTATTATCTAATCATTATTTGCCATTCAACGAGCCCATGAGCTGCATGTTATTTAAATTCTATTATCTTGATCCAAAAAGGATTACAAATACCAGCTCCTTTACTAAGGAGATGAGTGCTTATGCTTTTATCGATAAATGGTACCAATCTGGTAACATCAGAAATTGGTTTAATTAGTCTGAAACTACCATATTAGCCCCTGTTACAAAAGTACTTTTGGGGCTATGATTTAGAACTTCCATCTGTTAGATTAAGTATTACAATCTTAGTGGAAAACTCAGCAGAATGCCCCTGGTCTCTTCAACTGAGTACCATAACTTTTAATCAGTATAACACCAACAAGCTGATAACAGTATAAAATTATTTAAACAAAGGCTACATCCTATCTAAAGTCTTGTACAGAATATTCCGATTTGCAATTTTAGACTTAGATACTTAGCAGGAGATGATCGTAAATCTGGAGTATGTTCTTTTCTATACCACCATGTCTTATATTAGTGTCCCTCACTGCAAACCTGGTGTTTAGTCAAACTGTGCACCGATCAGTTCTCCTCTTCTTCAATTTTGTCTAAGTCCAACTGATCTATAGAATCTCTGTGTTTCTGTGGTGGCTATGTTTCTGGGCCCATTTCAGAGCTTCAACAGGGTCTGGAAAAGTATAGACTTTCCCTCATGCAGGATACGCACGTAATCACGCTGGAAAGAGCATGTTGTGAGGAATTTGTGCCTTGCGGAGGTGAGCCCTGACTCAGTTGTATCTTTTCTTCCTTTGCTGGGTGGCAAAACTCTGGTCTGGATGTAGTTGCACTTGGACCCCCTCATGGAGCAAAATTAATTTCTGTCTGGCCAGTGCTAGTATGAGATTCCTGGAGCTGATGCCATCTAGAATCACTATTATAGCTCTGGGGGCTTCCATGTTGGTTTGCCTGCCCCTTGATGCAACACGGTAGGCCTTCTGAATTTGGAATGTACCTGTCAGAAAAGGGTTGCCCCAGCTGCTGTTTCAGCCACTCTGAGAGGAATAGGATTAAATGGTCCCCCTCGCTCCATTCAGGCATCCCATTGATGCGGAGATTTGTGGCCCTGGCTTGATTTTTCAGTATTTCAAGCCGGGTCCTCAGATGGGTGTTTTCCATTACCAGGTTAGCTGCAGTCCCCATAGCTGCTTCTGAGCATTTATGAGATTCCATCGCTTCTATCTTGATCACTTTGACCTCTGCTTCTGTTGTATTTACCCTGGTTGTCAAGGAATCAGACTTTTCCGATAATCCCAACACAGTGCTGATGAGTCTGTTGATTTTGTGGTCCAGAGTTTGTAATGTCTGTTACTCGCTTATGCCTTCCTATGTGGTGTTACAGCCTTGTGTGGACCTCGTGGCAGGGGGTCCGGGAGCATTTTTATTTTTTATTCCATCTTGTGACCCTTTGTCTTTCTTTGGATTCCCCATTGTTATTCTTGGAAGATTCTGGTTTTCAATTTTATATTTGTCGTTGGTCGGGGCCACCAAAAAGTACTTATTTATACTGATTTTATTTGTTTTGTATGGAGCTGTAGTTTCAGAAGACCGCCTTGCTCAGGTTCAACAGCGCCCCCCCCCCACCCCGTGTGGAACAACCTTACCGTGGATAGCAGCTGTCCCTCCAGTATTACCACAGCTAAACAACTTCTCAAAAATACGATTGTGTCCTATTGTGGCTGCACCTGACTTGTTTTGCTGGTTTGTTGCTGTTGCCTACCTGTCCACCAGTTGTTGAACTTGCCAGATGATTGCTGTAATCTCTGTTTTCTGTATGCTGTGTTAATATTTACTTTATATACTGTATTATAAATGTTAAATATTTACTTTATATACTGTACTATATATATTGCCTTTTGTTGTTTTTGAGGACAATTTGTTCCCCCTTTAAACAAGATTGCATATCTCTGTATGTTTGCCTGGCAAAAAAACACACACTTTAGATACATAATTAAATAAATAAAGAAAAAATCAATCAAACAGTTTAGCACATCTGTTTTGAAGCAGGCATGGGCCAAAATCGGGAGTTGGCCTGCATCAAAACATACTGTAAATGTAGCCTAGGATTGTTATCACACCTTCTCCCATGAAAACACAAAACAATTTAAATCAGTCACCTTTTACATTAAAGGAAAACTACACCCTCATATCTTGTAAATTTTGTTTTTCCATGTCAGCAGATAACTCTTTTCCTGTAGCTGTTGGGGATATTCGTGTTTGCTTTAGTTTGTTTGCAGTGTTTATGCTAGTCCCTGTAAGTATCCTGTTTGGGGGTCTCCATTTTATGGTTGTTGAAATCTCATTGTCTATGAGAGCTGCGTTAGCACATGAGAACATGAGTCATAGCACCCATTTATACAGTGTATCCCTATGCTGAAGGTACAAATATCCTGAAAAAACTCTCTGGAAACACACAAAACTGAATGTACTAACATACTAAAATGCCAGCAGAATAGGCTTAACAGTCTTTCGTGTCTACTCGTTTGGTCAGCCCCCACCCTGGGAGCCGACCTTGCTGTCCCCCTCGTCCTCTCTGGCTTCTCCCTTCCCAGTCCCGGATATTCCCACTGCACAGGACTTTGCATCCAGAACCCTTCCCCTGTACCTGCCCCACCCCCTCTTGAACCCCTCCACTGTCTCTGCATCCACCAGCCCCCTTGGCAGCGCATTCCTTGGCTCCACCACCCTCTCAGTGAAGTAGCACCTCCTCCTTTCTCTCCTGAATCTCCCCCCCTCCAGCTTTCACCCATGTCCTCTAGTTGCTTCTCCTATTTAACCCCTTCATGTACTTGAAGACCTCTATCATGTCCCCCGGTCCTTCTCTCTTCCAATGTGTACATATTTAGCTCTTGAGCCTCTCCCCATAGGTCCTGTCCCCAAGCCCCAGATCATTTTGGTAGCCCTCCTCTGACCCTCTCCAGGAGTTCAGTGTCCCCTTAAGTGTGGCCTCAAAACTGCACGTAGTACTCGGCAGCGGCCTCACCAAGCAGTTATACAGGGAATATCACTCCTCCTTCTGGAGGTGATCCCCTAGTGATGCATCCCAGCATCCTGTTGGCCTTGGCGCTGCCCTCCTACAAGTCTCAGAGTTGTTCATCTTGACATCCACCACCACCCCCAGGTCCCTCTCAGCCATTGAGACTTGTAGCATCCCCCAGGGTGTACTCTTGGCCTGGGTTTCTGGCTCCCAGATGCAGTACCTTGCATTTCCCTGCATTAAACCTCAGCTTCTACTTTCTAGACCACCTTTCCAGAGCCTCCAGGTCCCCCTGTAGGGCCACCCTCTCCATTTCCCCATCCACCATTGCCCCCAGTTTTGAGTCATCCGCAAAGAGACTCATCTCACTCCTGATACCCTTACTTATGTCCGAGACATAGGCATTGAATAGGAGGGGCCCAAGGACTGATCCCTGAGGGACCCCACTAATGACCCTCCTTGGGGATGAGACTATCCCACCAACCACGACCCTCTGGGTCCGGTCCTGGAGCCAATTGCTTATCCATCTGATCTGGTATATGTAGTTTAAAGGGAAAACCCTGCATTACAACTTGGACAGTTTGCAAAGCTAACTGAAGGCAAATGGGATATTATACATTGCTGCAACTTGTTTTGTTGAACTCTAATTAAGCAGACAGGCATACTGCAGATTCTAAAGAGGTACTGAACCATTATGTTCTCATGCTAATGCAGCTCCCAGGGACAATGAGATTTCAACAATCAGAAAATGGAGACCCTATCACGTATATGTCCCCCTCCAGTTTTGACATACAGGATCTCTATGGATGGGACCTGTGTGGCACTGAAAGTGTGTGTGTGTGTTGTAAAATCTATGTACAGTTTATTTGCTGGTCCAATACAGGGCGTCACAATCTGCAAGAAATCCATGCTGAAAACTCTGTGATTATAGCCAACAACGGTTGGGGATTTGTTGAACAAAATGGCAAAATTGTTATGTTTGACGGTCATTAAAGGGGAATGGAAGCAATGCAGAATTCACATTTACCTTCTCCTTGTTCTCTTTCTGTATGTGTTTCTTTTCTGTCTTTCTGGTCATTAAAACTCACAGTATATGTACCCCCTCCCCCATTGCTCTATAATAGATTTTCGAGCCAGTGATGTCATCTGTTGAAAACAGTCACCGGCTCCTGATTTTGATACTGCTCTTTGCATAAGTTGCCATGTCAATACAGACTAAGCACATTGAGGAGCTGCTTCATTTTCTTCAAATGTAACAGCCTGTGCAATATGATATCAACATTAGGAGCCCACACTGATTATAACCAGTGCTGTTACTGGTTGGAGCACCAGTAATGGTGCAGTGGGGAGAGGGGGGAGACTACAGCAAAGCTGGTTTTAAAGAGCAGCAGTCATGCTTGACTTGCAGTAGTAGCTTTACCTGCCTTTGAAGCAGCCAGAGTAATTTTTAATTAAAAAATACAGGATGGCATTTTTGGAAAGGAAGGGATTATATTTTGCTTCTGTGGAGATGAAAACCCTCTCCCTTCACCTTCCTGGAGTGAGCACCCCGTCCCCACGCTCAGACGTTTTATGACATCTAGAGCAGGAGAGTGCAGGAACATACTCTGCATAAAATTAAGTGGGTGATTTTTTTTCATTCATTTTTTTTTTTCTGTACTTCAGTATCCTGTTTCTGAAAAGTCAGTCACCGTTAAACTAACAAGGCTCTTCTTTATTGAGCAGTAGCTTTGATTGACAGGACAGTAAAGTAGAAAAAAGTAGATAAAAAGAACTCCCATTGTTTTATATTAATTTTTTTAATGCTCCTCTCAGTTGGCCTCCACATCAGCCTGAGTCCCCACCCCATGACACCAACATCCACCAGGACTTGCCTCTGGCGGGGTTGGCAGGGTTCCCCAGCCATTGCTGTGGAATGGATCCAGTTTTGGCTGCATGCCATGCTAGTCTGGTGCGGAGCCTGCGAGCACTCATCTTCATCCTGTTGCCTTTTACCTGTTTGCTGTCCCCCTGGGAGGCATGACATGCAACAGCATCATGACACCCGCCACACGCTCCCGTGTGATGGTTGTCGATGTCTGCCACACCTCACCTTATGTGTTGCCCTGGGCTGCCTTTCCCCCAGCTTCCACTAGGAGCCAAGGCGTGCTCATCTCCCCCCCCCACCCCCCGTCGGCCTCCAACATCCCAAGTTCGCTTCGAATCTAAGTCTTATGTGTTGCTAAGCGGTAGTGCCACCGCTGCACCAACGGGCTGGCTAATGACTCCCATTGACTTGTATTAAGTCCGCCCTCAGTTCAGACATTTGATGTTGCAGAACATCAGAGTATGAAGGCAGGGGTTTCCAAACAGAAGAAAGGGAGCAGGTTGTTGTCTCCGCTGAGGCGAAATTCGATCCCTTCTCATCCTAAAATGCTATGCTGAAAAATGTTTTAAGTTACTCTAGGTGCCTCAGAAACAGGCAGGGCTGTCTGGTTTAAATAAAAGCTACATTAGTTCTCTTAAAGACATGGGAGACACAAAACAAAAAAGGAGACACATAATTAGAAAGAGAACAAGAGCCATCCTGTCTGTTCTGTGGTAGGGCTACTGCTTGTAGCCCTGGTGACTGGGATTCAGCAAGAAGCCTTGGCCGCTGGGGAGGCATGAGACTGAGCATCCCAGAGATACGTGGCATTACTGTTCCAGTACCGCCTGGGTTACCCCAGGTGGCATTACAGGCAAGGGCACACCTTTGGTGTTGGGGAACACTGACCAGTGCTGCACTGTGGCTTACTCTGTATGTATGTGTATGTGTGTGTATATATATGTATATGTGTATACATATATATATATATATATATATATATATATATATATATAGTGTGTGTGTACATGCACTTGGTATCACCAAAGGGTGTGTGTGTGAAAAATTTGAAAATGGTCCCAGTGCCTGTAGATGAATCATCCTGGTATATCCAGGATAGCATCTGCAGTACATTTTCCATCCCCAGCCATGCCACAAGGGCATTCCAAGACAAGATGGAGGCAGGCAAGGAGTGCGGGGAGAAGCATGGGGGGGTCAAGGTGTGTCATAGGGCTCCCGAGGGAGACTGGTACCAGGGACATGAGGGGGAGTAAAAACACCCACTGCCACCTGCAGCATGGATAGTAGCAGAAGTAATGAAGCGAAGGACAGCAAATGTGTACTTCACAGTAGATACAAGGCATAGGTTTCTGGCATTTCTTTGCACTACTGCATTATTAAATAATTGCCCTTTGTGCAAATGTACACTAATTAGATTTTGGTGTAATCAGATTAAGTCTTATTATTAGTGTGATTTGCCAAGCAGTTTATTCTGATACCTACAGGGCTTAAAACTGGCACTGGCCAAAGGCTGGCAGAGCCTGAATTGGGCCAGTAAGAGTGTTATTTAACTAGCATGGTTGGCTGGAACTGGAGGAGCTGACATTTCAAGAAGTGTACTACTAGGACAAATGGACTGCCTGTGGAGCAGCCTGTGAAATGTTTCCAGGCTTGTGTCCCCAGTATTTACTATAAGTGCGAAAACACCTTTTATGTTTCTACTTTAAATAAAACCATTTGTTTCTTATTTGCGGGAATAAGCTGCAACACTCTGGTATAAATGTTGCAGTGGAGCGGTGAATTTGGGTCTGTCATCCTTGGTAGTTTGTTTGTATCTACCTTGGGTTTGACAGTAGGTATTTCAGCTATATTGGCAACTACCCATTGGTTAAATTTCAGTAATCGGTTCAGTGCCGTTAATAATTTGGGAGGCGTTGGATGCGGTTTTAAATTATTTGTGTATTACTTTTGCTTTGTTATACAGTGCTCTGAGCCCTAGGGAATGGGTGCTTGATAAATACATTTTTACTTACTATTAAACTAATGGGAATCTGTGTTTTCTAAGGCATTTTGCATGCACTTTTTAAACCATAATTACAGTGTATGTAGTTTTGTATTCTTCTATTCATTTTATTTATTTAATATTTGCATATTGGGACATGCTGCAAAGGATCACCTTGTTTAAGTAGGTGCCCTTGGGATGTCAGGTAAAAGGTTTCAACACAGTTTACCAGAAGGAGAGTAACATCATGAACTCTGCTCATCATACAGAGTAACCCATAAATTAGCTGTATAAATATCAATGTTTTACGAAAAAGATAGTTAAAAGTAAGTTATATTGTAGATTTAAACAAAAAATCAATGTGTTTTTTTGTTTGGTTTGTTAATATTCTGATTTTAAGGCAAACCCTTAGATGATTAACCTGGTTTTATAGTATGGTTATTTTAATGTGTTGAACGTAAATGTAGACCAAGACCTTGACCAAGAGGCCATCATGGTAGAGTCCGACCTGGATATTGTGGACATTACTGAGGCCTGGTGCACTGAAAACAATGCCTGGGACATGGCTAAACCAGGCTATATCCTTTTCAGGAAGGTGTGGTGCTTTGTGTGAGGAAAGCATAAAAGCAACAGAGATGCAGGGAATACAGCGGGAGGCAGAGTTGCTGTGGGCCAACTTGGAAATGGGGAATGGAGCCACTGTTCACACTGAAGTGATCTATAGACTTCCAGCACAGGGGGAGGAATTAAATGAAGTACTGGTGGAAGCCATTAACAAGATGGCAGAAAAGAGGGAGGTGCTGCTGGTGGGGGACTTCAGCCTGTCAGATGTAGACTGGAACTACCCAGCAGCAGCTTCAGCTAGAAGGGACTTCTTGGACACACTCAGGGGGCATCCCTAAGGCAACTAGTCAGTGAACCCACTCATGATGGGATAATACTGGACCTGGGACTCACGGGGACTGTGTTGCAGACATCAAGGTGGGAGGCCATTTGGGGACCAGTGATCACCATGTAGTGTGGGTCAACATAAGAACAGCTGTGGAATTGAACCACACAAGCACAAGGATCCTGGCCTTCAGAAGGGCACATTTTCTAAAGATGGGTGAATGCCTCAGAGATAACTGGGCCTGGGTGTGGTGGAGGAACAGTGGGCGAAGATAAAAGGAAGCATAGTAAAGGCAACAAATCACTGCATCAAACAAGTAAACAAAAGCAAGAGGAAATTGAGACCACTGTGGTTCACGAAAGTGGTGGCTGAAAAGGTAAAGGCTAAAAGGGTAGCATTCAGAAGGTATAAGGAGACATAGATGATAGGGAGGTGTATCAGGGAAAACAGAGGGAAGCAAGGAAATTGGTATCAAGGGCAGAGGTGCAGACTGAAGAAAGCATAGCCCAGAAGGTAATGAACGGGGAGAAGACATTTTATAGGTATGTAAGTGAAAAGAAGACGGCCAAGGGTAGGATTGTAGGGTTAAAAACAGAAGGGGGACCAGGAAAAGGTAAATATCCAGAATAAATTATTTTGCTCGGTGTTCACAGAAGAAGGAGAAGGGGAAGGGCCACAAAAAAGTAACAAAACTTGGGAGGGAGGGAGGTGGACACCAGTCCTTTTTTGGAGGCGAGAGTATTGAAGGGACTTGATAATCTGAAGGTGGACAAAGCAGTGGGGCCAAATGGGGTGCACCCAGGGGTATTAAGGAAGCTCAGGGAATACTGGCTGCACTAAAACAAAAAAGAACCAGCGCACTCACAATCACAGTGCAGCAAACAGTGATTTATTTCATGCCGTCACCAAGGAGCACTGACAGCCTGATCCCCAGCTCTTCTAATGTTCATCGGGGCGTGGCTAGTCGGTTACCATTTCAGTATCCCTTTAAAATCGCAATACATACGTATTCATTTCTAAATTAACTTAATTGATCCACCTCTAAAATTGCATAAATACATCAGACAAGTGAATTATAATGCATCCAGAGAAAGACAGTTGAATATGTGACATTCAAGATAGGGCAGCAACTTGGTACCGATTGATACACGAGATCATAAAGTACAGTACAGTTGTCACAAGATATCGTAGGGTTACATACTGAAACCAAAGCAGTGACATTCACTCAGGGGGAGCAGAAGCAGTTTACCTATATACCTACATTTGGAATAAACATAAATATACTTCCAGTAGCAAAAATATTATTAATGCAAAACTCTGTCTAAAATTGTTATTAGCTAAGACCCGTGATCAAGACACAAAACATTTTTTTATTTATATAGCTTATACTGATGGCAGATAAAAGTCCTCTCCTCTTTCTGTCTCCCCAAATTTCTCTCTGCATTTTGTTTTATCTTGTTGTGTTTTCCTATTGGGTACTTTTAAATGTTTCCTAATAATTCTTAATATCCCACCCCCCCACTCATTGGTCCACATCTCTTCTAGTTTCCTTTTTGTGGTCTGGGAAGGTTGGTTAAGTATTTTTGCAATAAAATTGTTTTGTGAGCAAGCTGTATATTGAGTGTGCATATAAAATCTACAACTAACATTTTATCAAGGATGGGGGCATTGTGACTTCTGGTGACGTCAGAGAGCTAATGGCAGCATAGACCCAGAGCTCCGTCTCCCTACCGACTACAATCTGCTTACATCATCCACTTAGTGGGATGTCTTCGCCAGCAAAAGCCAAAAGAAACAGAGCAGGGAAACTTCCAATGACTCCGATGCAGAAGTTAAAAGAAATGATGGGAGAGGAAAGTAGATACGACCTACAAGAGAAAGACACAGCGAACGGCCTGCAGTGCTCAGAGGCCCGCTGAGAACTCCCCATCCAGTCTTAAGGAAGTCATACACAGACAGCTTCGCACAGTGGCCAAGATTGACCAAACTTTGAATGACTTCAGAACAGATCTTGCTAAGGTCGACCACAAAACAGAGCAACTTGGACTATGTGCCAATCAGTTAGTGGAACAGTCGGATCGTCAGGACCGCCTCCTGATTTACTTATTGGCCAGAGATCGTGAGCTCACCCGTAAACTAGACGATCTAGAGGGAAGAAATAGAAGGCAGAATATCAGGCTTTACGGAATCTCGGAGGGGTCCGAGGATAAGTACCAAAACGTGGCTCAGTTTCTGCAAGAAATACTGAGGCAGATCCTCCAGATACCCCAGGAGATAGATTTGTCGATGGATCGAGCTCACAGGGCTTTGGCCCCCCGCCCAAAAAACTCAGACGCAAGGCCCCGCTCCATAATCGCAAAACTCACCAACTATCCAGTAAAGGAAGAAATCCTGAAGGCAGCCTGGAAGCAGGGAGCACTGAAATATGAAGGCCACAGGATATACATAGATAACGACTACACAACTATTGTCCAAGAAGCCAGGAAATTAATCTGGCCTGTCATGCGGCAAATACGGGCCCGTAACATGAAGGCTCAGATCCTCTATCCCGATACGACTTAAAATTATTATGGAAAGGGTCCGAAAGTCTTCCAAGACCTACTGTCTGCTACCCGTTCTGGAATCGCTGGGGATAACCGTACCACCGTTGATGAAAGAAAACTGAAAGGGACCTCCTACCTCAGCCTGGTCGATAGTCCGAAGAGCCCCATGCGACAGGGTGCTACCTAGGGATCCTAACGCATGTAGAAGCCATGGCAGACATCTCCTCATTGATTGTTCAGCTGGGGGACCCTGCGAAGTTGAACAAAAGAGCAGCTCACCTTCAAACGGAAGAAGAGGAATCTATGTCGGGTGAGGCGCCTGAGACCGCGGACAAGACATGATTCTGCAGAAGGAGGAGTGATGGTGTTCCTGTTTAACTCATTCCGCACCGACACGCAGACTGGCTTCTGACACACGGCTGGGACTCTCTCAAACTTAATAACTGGTATCCTTTTTGGAAATTTTTCCTTTCCTGTACGACAACCCTTGTTGAAGCTTTCCCCCACACATGGCAGATGAGGAGGAGGCCACTGGCGATCCTTTGATCTGACGCGTACAGGCCTGATTGTTTTTGGCGCAGGAGTTCAAGCGGATGAGCGCCGTTATCTTGCGGTCAAGTATACCTCCCAGGAGTCCTCAGAAGGGACATCGAGACTGGCTCTGTCAAGAACTGAGGCTCAGTTACTAGACTGGTTAAAAGCAACCCAGGCCAAGCTAAGTAGACACTGAGACCCATAGATCTTTCTGAAATACTGCTCGGGGGGGAGTGAACCACGCTTACTGAGTCACAGTCAGCCGGGCGCTTCTATACAGCAGCTTAGCTTAGCTATTTAAGGCCAGAGTTGTGGTGACTCACGCCCCATGAGAGGCATATGCCGATAAGAGTTGAACGATGGTGTGTGTGGGGGGTTATCATTTCATTTTATCACTTTCTCTTCTAATGGGATCGCCCACCCCGCCATGGTTAGAAGGAGGGTTTATATAAATAACCCCACCTATTTGCCTGTTACTGTTCCTTTAAAAACTGTCAAAGGGATGATTTATTTGTACTAATATGGATGTTCCAGAACCCCGGGGGGGGAGGCGGACTAAAGTCGAAGTATGCCACTCTCTGAGTCTAGGGCAACCCTATTGGGGCCCCCCGGGAAGAGGGATTTGCACTCTGGTACACCCATGGGATCCTCTTAACCGCGCTTGTGTGCTTGCTCTACGGCTGATGTATCACCGACAGCCTTCCCCAGGAAGTCGATTGACACCTTATTTGAGAAGGGTTTGTCGGGCCTTAACAGGTCCACCTGCCCCATTCTTTCTCATGTCCGGGCCCGCAATTGAGGATAGCCCCGAGGACGTGACCCCAGGTCCTGACCAGGACCATATTCCTTTGTTGAACAGTTCTAAGTTACAGTTGTTCAAGTTATGCGAGGTTTTACACTTTTTGGTAAGGATAGAAATGTTAAATGCATGGAGGCAAACTGTTCTTCCCCAAGTTAGTAGGCAGAATCTTAGTAGCTGTATCAATGATTTGTCAGAATATAAAAGTACTTTCCCATAATATTAATGGATGCTCCAGTCCGATCAAGAGAAAACAAATTCAGAAATATATTACCAGGCAGAATTGTGAGGTAAACTTTTTACAAGAAACTCACTTGTCTCCCTCAGAGGCCGTAAAGTTGAAAACTAAGTCACACCCACAGGTTTTTTTTTCGTCCCTGGAGTCTGGCCATAGGAGAGGGGTGGCCATCTTGCTTTCGGCGTCCTTCCCGTTTGAGTTAGAGGACACTGTGGTGGACAGTGGAGCAAGGTATATCATGCTGGTGGGAAGAGTGCAGGACTCGCCGGTAACCCTGGTCAATGTTTATGCTCCCCCGGGCTCCTCTGTGGCATTTTATGCCTCTCTGGTCCGGATGGTAACCGAAAGATCCAGGGGTCTCCTAATTATGGGGGGGACTGGAATTTGATTTGGGATAGAAATCTTGATACCACCTCAGATTCTCGGAACTCAGACTAACACAGGGCATGGGCAGTCAAGCCGTATTGCGGCCAGATGGGACTAGTGGATGTCTGAAGCGAGAAAGGTACCCCTAGAGCTAAAGAATACACATGTTATTCACACAGATTTAAGGTGTATTCTCGGCTCACACGCTTTTACCTTTTAAAGACAGTGTCCCCGCCTTTGCCCCTCAATGTGGGTTGGTGTTTCCACCTTTATCTGATCATAACCCAATATTTTTGAAGTTGCTATCTCCCTGCCCAGAAAGACAACACATTGGAGACTGAATACGTCCCTACTTCAGGACAAGGAGGTGGTAGAAAAAATAAAACAGCACATAACAAGCACCCTAAATGAAAATGCCACACCAGGGATAACTTCACAAATTATTTGGGATACCTTAAAGACCACAGTTAGGGGGCAACTAATAAGTATAGCTTCCCGGAAAAAGAGAGATAGGTTGTTGAAGCAACAAAATCTACATAAAAAACTAGGAGACCTGGAATCCCTCCAGAAAATAACATGGGAGAAACAAAGAGATTCCGAGCTCAAATCTCTGAGAGCAGAAATTCAAAAACTTCAGAGGGAAGAGATTGAGAGGAAATCTTTTTTACCTCAAACAAAACTACTATGAGGGAGGACCCAGGGGTACTAAACTTCTGGCAGCCAGACTTAGGCAATTTAAAGCCAGAGCTGCAATAACCAAAATAATTTCTCCACCACGGCCTACTCTAACTCATAAGATTGAACAGGTCGCTGGAAGCTTTGCCTCTTATTACCTTTTAAACTTTTACACCCCCAGGAGTCAGTACCAGCCCAAGAAACTATAAAATATCTTAAAGCCCTATTCTCCCTACCCTTCCTCAGGAAAAAGTCAATCCTTAATATTAAGCGATCGCACATTAGGAAATTCTAAAAACTATAAAGGCCTTAAAAGGAGGAATGCCCTGGGCCGGACGGTTTTGGGGCAGAATTTTACAAAACTTTTGCCACAGAAATAACCCCGATACTGAGGGACGTGTTTTCGGAGGTCTGGCAAGAGGCGAACCCGGTCTCTCCTTCCTGGCAGTTTGCTACGATCTCATTGATACCAAAAGAGAATAAGGACCCAGCTAAATGTGAATCTTATCGCCCGATTTCACTACTAAATTCGGACTATAAGATCCTCACCTCGATCCTCGCATCTAGGCTGAACCCTATACTACCAGAGTTAATTAGCCCAGATCAATCAGGATTTGTCCCAGTCGACAGGCCCCAGACAGTGTTAGAACAACCATCAATATAATAGATGCGGTCCACCGCTCACGTCTCCCTGCCTGTCTGATGAGTTTGGATGCTGAAAAAGCTTTTGATAAAGTCTCCTGGCCATTCCTGTTTTTGGTCTTAGAGCAAATGGGCTTCCCACAGATGTTTATTGACTGTATTAAGTCATTATACTCTGGTCCCCAAGCCTACGTCAGAGTAAACGGAGGACCTTCTAAAAGGTTTAGTCTAAATAGAGGCACCCGCCAGGGCTGCCCCCTGTCCCCTCTGCTGTTCGCCATTTACATAGAGCCACTAGCTGAGGCAGTGCGTACTGCCCCAGGGATACAGGGCATTGAGATGGGGCAGCAACGAAGATATCAATATACGCTGATGATGTTCTCTCTGCTTGTCCCAGCCTGAGACCTCGATCCCCAAACATGGTCAATTTTATCTGAATTTGGGAGACACTCTGGGTATACCTTAAACAAAGCCAAAACAGAAGTCTTGTCTCTCTATTATACATCCTCCCAGAGAACCGTGGAGTTTCTGCCGCTGAACTGGTCAGCTACTAAGATGTCATATCTTGGGGTTTGGCTGACCAAACACAATTCCCAGCTCTTTGGGGCTAACTATGCTCCTCTTTTCAACTGAGTTAAAAGAGACCTAGATAGGTGGTCACTAATAAACTTTTCATTACGCTCCAGAATTGAAACTATAGCTATGAATATTTTGCCCAGATACTTATACTTGTTTCAGTGCCTCCCTACTTATATCCCTAAAACGCAATTCCTTGCCTGGCAAAAAATAATTACAAAGTTTATCTGGAACAATAGAAAGCCCAGAGTAAACGCCCATATACTCCACCTGAGCAGGCCAAAGGGAGGCAGAGCTCTCCCAGACCTTGAGGATTATTATCTAGCGACACAAATCAAAAGGGCCCTGCTGTGGTCCACTCCCACCTATAGTTCCAACTGGAAGGAAATAAAAGGGGCAGAGGAAGAGGAACGAGGACTCCCACTAGGAGTGCGTACCATTCAGACTTGGGCATCTGGGAATCTCCCTCCCCCCTACTTAACCTCTGTGAGGGACACACTGAGGGCAACATAGAGCCTGGCGGAAATACGGGATAAAGCTTTCTTTGTCCCTTTACAGACCCTCATGGGGTGTGTTGCGCTTCCATCCCGATTGGACCATACTTTTAGAGCGTGGGAAAGAATAGGTCTAATCTTTGTAAAACAATTCATGTCTGGGGAGGAGATCATGGACTTCATGACTCTTAAGAATAACTTTGGTTTACGTAATTCAGATCATTACCGCTACCTACAAGTCAGAGATTATATCTACCGTTGTATTAGTGCAAACCCTCAAACAGAAAGGATGGCTCCCTTTGTGGAGAGCCTTTATACAATATTGTCTTCACAGAAGACCTCGGGCCTCATCTCTGTATTATACAGAGCCCTTATGGGCCTAAAGAAAGACTATTTGGAAAAAATTAAGTGCAGATGGAGAGAGGAGGGGGAAATTGGGCCTAGAGTAATTAACTGGGAAACAGTATTCAAATTAGCATCTAAAACTACCTGCTCTCCCTTCTGGCAGGAGTATAGTTGGAAAGTGAAAATACGCTTTTCCTCTCTCTTCATCATGCACGGAGGAGCCCGGATAGGGCCTCCTCCTGTTGGAGAATGTGGGAATTGAGGCGAACTACCTTCATATCTTGTGGCTGTGCCCACGGCTGGATCCCTTCTGGAGGGACGTCCCTCAGGCGCTCACTAGGATTTTTGGGCTTGTTGTCCCTCTGGAGTGGCCCTGCCTCATTCTGGGGGAGCCTCCCCAAGGTTTGTCCAGAGTAGACTCATTATATCTTTGGTCCCTCCTCTTGGCGGCAGCCCATAAATCTATCACTAAAAAGTGGCTGAGACACGATACTCCTACCATGGACGCACTGATTCAGATTGTCCAGGGAATCGCAGAAATGGAAGAGCTAACGTTTAAGATAAATCGTAGATTAACTCTGTATGTCCGAGGTGGACTAGATGGGTGCTTTAAGGGACACAGTCACTGTCTAGTGTTCCCTGGCTCCTGGAAATCTCACCTCGGGGTGGTCTTGGACGGCCACAGCGGTGGAGGGGTTGGCTGTTGGGGGGAGGTCCCCTCTACTGAGAGATGGGAGGGGTGCCATGGGGGTTTCATTGGTACCGGCCTGGAGACTTGCATCCATTAGACCTAGTTTTTACATAAGAAAGATTATATTAAAAGGGGAATGTGAAGACTATGTGCGTTGTACGGCTATCCTGTATTATTATATAGAACCTGTCTGGTATATTTGTATTAATTGTACCCGCTGGTTGTTGTTAAACTTAAATTTTAAAAAAAGGATGGGGGCATTGGACTTATCAGTTCTAGCAACCCTATTTCCAGGACTTTGAACTGAACTTTTTATAGCCATTATTGGAGGAAAGGTTGCTGAATACTTCTCAGATAAGATGGGAAACCCTCATAAAGATAAGGCAATTCCCGACGATGCTAGAAGTAAAAATCCATCAAGGGCTCCCACCACGAGGTTGGCGCAGAGTGGAGCTTCAAAGATGTCGGAAGACCCTGCCAAGGAAACGCTACAGACACTCCGGGGTTAGAATAAATAGACTTATCCAGTCTGTTACAGGTTTAGCAGACAAAGTTGATAACTTTACCAGTCGTTTTTGCCTTGAAAAAACTGTAGAGTCGGTCCAGACTGCAACAGCCGATGCTACTAAGACAGCCAACACAGCCCTTGGGACCACTGTAACACTTACGAAGGAGAACATACACTTGCGTTCTCACTTGGAGACATTGGAGAACCAAGCCTGTGCTGCAAATGTGTGGATCTTGAGAATACCTGAGGACTGTGAGGAGGATTCCATGGTCCTCTTTATGCAGGACTGGTTGGCACAGCAGTTTGGAGAGGCTGTATCTTCCCAATCCTACACCATTCAGAAAGACTACAGGGTCACCCCCATGGTCGGCCTAACAACCTTGATGCCCTCGGGCCATTGTAATGATAACAGATGGCATCGGAACTCTTGATTTTCTGCTGGCTTTAGCATGAAGGAATAGTACATTGCTTCGAGATGGACAGTCCATTCATCTGTATCCGGATCTCAGTTATGCCATATGCCAAAAGACAAAGAGGTTTGATGGGGTCTGGGCAATGCTATGGGAGGCCGATATCATCCACAGGATGATATTTCCCTCCCACCTGCGGCTTGTCCATCAAGGCAAGATTTCCCTCTTCTCCAGTCAGACTGATGCTCAGAAGTGGGCCCAGAAGTATGCTCCATCTCGCTGTTGCCAGGATAACCCTGAGGATCCTACTGAAGATAATCCCAAGGGGAGTGTATGACATCTTTAGGGTAAGTGATGGGTTTTCCGATGAGACATTTGTTACTTACTGTTAACTTAGTTACTAGTATTATGCTGTGAGCACTGGATCCACCCTCCACCTAGCACTTAATCACATTTTCTGCTTTATAGTGTATCCTCTTCTTAAGCTGAGGAACAGTTTAACTTTCTTATTTGATGTTACGGCTGTTTAAAAGTTTACTAAGATTTTTTTTAAGATTAACTTGCTGTCTGTTCAGGGAGTTTGAGGCTTGTCTTTTTGGGTGCTTTACAGTAGCCTTCTTTCATTTCATAACAGTTTTGTGCTAGATAGTACACCAGTTAAATGCAATACATGGTGGCATTTTCTGTACCTCCTCTATAGGTAGGGCGGATAGATTTAAAAATTGATGGTTTTAAATTCAACGAACATTTTAACATGCCGCTTTTTGACTCAGTAAGCAGCATTATTTACAGATTGTCTGATTATTTTTATGTGCTCTTTATTCCCCCCAGGAGGTATTGTTACAGCATGCATCAGATCATTTGTTAATATTAAGTGGAGTTGCACCCTGTGACAGGGTTGAATATGGCCCTGTCCCAGTTGTTATGGAGAAAGAGTTTAAATGCAAGGATCTTTTCTATTCTCTCCTCTTCTGTCTCTTCTCTGTCTGGTTGCGCAACCAGATTTTCTCGTGAGACCTAGGACTTGATCACCCCGATGGTATTACAATTCTCTGCCTCTCGCTATCTCTCTAGCCTCACTTGCTGTTCTGTCTTTTCTCCCCCATTGCATATCTGCAGGTATAAAAATATATGTGAATCTTTTTGTGGAAATGTAATTGATACTGGGATCCCTTTGTTTAAAATTGTATATAGTTATACTGTTGAAATGATTGCAAAGCTATTTGGAACTCAAGGGGTTAACCTGAGATACAATTTTTAAGCCTTTTGCAGAAGATATAAACAAGAGGTCAGTTCTGGGTCACAATGTTCTTTTTGCTGCACCTGCTGAAACTGACAAGAACACTAGAAACTTGCAAGAACACTGTGTGAGAAGCATGCTATTTTCTTAAAGAGCTCCTGCACAGACTTATAAAAAGGAGCTGCAATATTTTGCAAAAGAGAGACACAGAGACCGAGAGAGACTGAGATTGGAAATTGAGAAGAAACCCAGATGGACTTTCTCGTTTTATACTGCCTGTGTAAATAGTTATACTGAACAATTTTTATTTTTTTTTTATTTTACTGTTATTCATAATAAAACTGTTGTTGAAAATTTTACAACTGCTTCTGGTTTTCCTATGCTTCCTGATCTGTGCCTCGATGACACGCCCTCGGTTCAGTGACTATGTTGTATGTACCCATGCTTGAATGTCCAGCTGTATGTTGGTTTTGAATTTAATAAACATAAAATTAAAAAAAAAAAAAAAGCATTTTATCAAGGACTACAACAGCTTCTAAAGAGATTCCTCAAAAAAAATTGAGATGAGTAGTGCACTTAACATTCTTGACTGGACATTTAGGAACTTTTGATCAGCCATTAGTATAAGCTATATAAATAAGCCTCGAAGCGCTGGGGATAAGGCTGTCGGTGCTCATTGGTGAGGGTATGAAATAAATCACTGTTTGCTGCATAGTGGCTGTGAGTGCACTGGTTCTTTTTTGTTTTAGTACCAGTATCTGCAATTTTACCGGTCGCATCTTTGCTCTGGTCTGGCATGTTGCAGTTGTTGGAAAATACTGGCTGTACCAATGATAGTCCAGTGGCTCCACAGGACTGGAGGAGGGTGGATGTAGTCCCACTACAAATTGGACACTCTTAGGTTGGGATGGAAAGGATGAGCAGAAACCTGGGAAAACTAGAGGAGTGGTCAAAGGTATGGATGCTCAATCCATCTCCTCCCCACCGACCCCCTGCAACCCGTGCTCGTTCCCGAACGCAGGTTGCCGGTGTGGTGTGAGGTGTGGCCTCAACTGTCAGCGCCACCAGGTCGGCCGAAGTGCCTAACATGTTCAGTTGGTCTGGATATTCTTACAGATGATAGACCATTCTTGCTCTCCCCAGCATGCTAGAGTGGTTAGGGATAATGGAGGCGGGTACTGTTCCTTTTTAGCCCCTAGATGCTGCCTGGCATCCCTAGAGGAGTAGGGTGCCAATTGGTCTCTCATTGTCCCTCCCTCCCTTCCTTCCTTTCTCCCATCCACTTCTCTATCCCCTTGGGACTGCCCAGTGGTTGGGGCCTTCCTATACCACACCCTCAGGTAGCCTCCCTCTCTTCGTATTGGCTTTTTTCTCCTTGATCTTTTATATCTTTTCCTTTTACTATCACTCAGGCTACCTTGCCCTGCCCTCTTTCTTCTCAATATCTGTTTTCAGTGATCCCCATTCATTAAAACTGAGAGGTGGTCCACCACGCTATCTTGAATGTCCGCCTCTCATTTTGTATTGCTGCCACTCTTTCCTGCTTGTAATTTAAATTGTTGCCCTAGCACTTAGCGCTGCTGTTTCTTTAAATGTTTGCAATTGCACTAGGAGCGTGCATGCAAGCAGCAGATTACAGCATTTGACTTGGATCCAGGAGCGCATGCGTGCGAGGAGCGGCTGCTTACGGTCACGAAGCTGATGTATTCGCGCAACCGCAGATCTGGAAGCGCCATCGGTGATCACTGGGTTGTTCTAGGAGTCAGCAGACCATGCAAGCCGCCAAATCGTGGAACTAATCGAGGAGGAAGCAGGAGAGTGACAGCCGAGAAGCCCTATAGTGGAGCAGCTACAACACTTATGGGTAAGTCCCACTAAAGTAGTCTGCTGCCACTCGAGGGCTTTTGCCAGTGTGTCTGTGTCTTTCCTTGGATTGAGATCACTTTGTAGCGTGTGGAAGTTGGGACTATTGTTATTGATTTGTGACAGCAGGCAGCTTACTGTAAACCCCCTCAAAAAACCGTAAACCATTATCTGTGCTGAAGAAATACTGTTTTAAGTACAGTGAAAACTATTTTACTGTTTGCTGTTAATTTGAAGTGGGCTGAGTGAGGGGGGCAGGGGAGGGAGAGATCATTGTGTGGACTCCACAGAGCAGCAGCTTTCACTGATCTGACTGCTGCTAGTCTGCATGCAGCCTTGCTTCATCAGTGGTCACTTGTTCTGAACCCTGATTCAGGGAGCAAAAAAATATTTGTGTGAGAAAAAAAATTCGGCACTCAACCAGCATTACCAAACTCTCGTTCTGTATTGACAAATAAATGCACGACAACACTTGGGGAAAAAAAAGCTTTATTGTACACAATGCAGAAACTAACTAACTTTGGTTTCAAATTAAATCAGAAATGGAAACATCCTGATCAAGATGACAATCGTGAGTCGTTGATTGGGACAGGTCCAGTTGATATCGCCGTCGATGTCTAAGAGACTCCCTGCATTTCCTCCTGTAATACAGAAAAAAACACCTCTAAGCATAGAGCAACAGGTGTTATACTGGCTGGCTTAACAAATACTGTTGGTTACAGTACAAAGAAAATGATGGCATGTTTTGTGCATTTTGCATAAAACATAAACAGATGCCCAAATCAGGAACAGTTTGGATAATCAGTGGGTGCAAGACATTCAGAGAAGATGCTATAAAAAGGCATCAGAACAGTTCAGTTCACGTTGTTGCTTCTGAACTGGAAGCTAACTGCAGAATTTCAGCTTCAAAAGGTGGAATAGAGCAGGCAATGCAGCAGGCCCTGACCCTGGAACAAGAAGCTTTTGTGGCATCCCTTTTTTGCTTGTACTGGCTAATAAAAAATGAGCTGCCTCAGACAACGAAATATGGCTCACTGCTGGATCTCACCAAATCATTGGGATGCAAATACCTAGACAATATACATATTGTTGATGCTGTTAAATATCGTTCCGATCGAACTGTCAGAGAAGTGGTTCTCTGTCTGGGTGAGGGGGTCAGGAGATCAGTTTGAAGGCTGCCAAATTGTTTTTCGTATTTGGTGGACGAAACAACTGATATTGCTGTTATGAAGCAGCTCATTTTGTATGGTATGTACTGCAAAGAAGAGAAACCCAGAGTTTCTTTTCTGGGAGTTGAGGAACTAATTGATGGAAAGGCAGACACAATTGTTAAAAAAAAAATGCTGGAGTTCTCTGATAACAATCAAATCTCGGTTGATCACCTTGCAGAGTTAGGCAGTGATGGAGCAGCTGTTATGCTGGGCAGGCAAAATGGGGTGGCTAAAAAGCTGAAAGAAGTCAGCCCAATTCTTGTTGAAAATCACTGTATGGCTCATCGGGAGGCCTTGGCTGTAAAGGCAGCAGCAAATGAAATGAACGCCATTAAAAAGTTTAATCATACACTAGATCACTTATACAGATATTATGAAAATTCTGATGTTCGCATGGCTGCCCTGAAAGAAATTCAGCAGGCAATGGAGAACCCTGTTTTAAAGCCTAAACAGGAAAAAGCAGTTAGGTGGTTGTCCCATGATGCAGCTTGTGACACACTAAGGAAGATTTTCCTATCCGTTGTTACGTCCTTGCATAGAGAGGCCTCTGAAAGGCATGATCCCCAAGCTGTGGGCATAGTAAAAATGGTGGAAAACTGGGAGTATTTCTCTCTTTTATGCATGATGTGTTACATACTTCCACATCTTAGCATCTTATCTAAATGCTTTCAAACATCAGCTCTGAATTTTACTGATATAAAGAGATTTTTACATTCCATTTTAGAGATTCTTGGGGCACGCCTACTGGTACCTGGTCAGTACTTCTCCTCCATTTCGCCTGAACTAGTACTCCTGAATGATAATGGCCTGAACTTGCCATTTAGCAAAGCACAGTTAAATAGTTTCAGAACCTCTGTGCATGACAACTTTATTAGGGCCCTAATTGCTCAAATTGAGCAAAGGTTTCCAAGCACAGAACTTTTGGATGCGTTCAGTATCTTTGACCCCAGCATGATACCGGAAGGTGATATTGAAGAGTTGGAAGGGTATGGTAGTGATGGCCTTGACATTATTCTTGGTCAGTATGCTACTGTTGTGGATGTAGATGCTTCTGCACTGGAATGGGCTTCCCTGCGTAGTCTCATGTTCACAGAAAAGATGGCCTTTAACATTATTTCTGATGTGCTGCACACTCTAACTACTAAGTATGTAGACCTGTATCCAAACATATCTACTTTGGCAGAACTGGCAATGATAATACCAATGTCGACTGCAGATTGTGAGAGGGGGCTTTCTGCACTGAATCGAATAAAAACTCAGGAACTAAATAGATTAGGTGCCAGTGTGCTAAATGCACTTATGCTTATCTCAATTGAGGGCCCTGATGTTACAGATTTCCCTTATTTGGTAGCTGCAGCTCATTGGGCAGGACTGAGAAACCGAAGAGTAGATCTTGGCCTTGCAGGCACTAGTAAACAGATGTAGTATTGCCGCACCAAAATTTCAAGACTCTCACAAACTGTTGCCTGGCCTGCAAATAGAATGCAGAGGTTCTCAAGTATGTCGCATTTTACCACACTTTTCTTTTGCTACTGCACACTACCCAAGGCCTCCAGATCATCATATTACGCCTGTTTCTTGCTTCTAATGCATTTAATGCATCCCGTGACTGACTCCGCCCACCAGTAGCTCCACCCCGTGACCCCGCCCCCTGTGGCTCCTCCCCTTTACCACCGCTCTATATTTTCACGCAATGTGTCACACTGGTTTTTCACTCTTTCTGGCGGATTGAAGTGAGGGAGGAGTCTGCTTCGGTTACTGGCCAGTGCACAAGCAGCACGCTGTTCTCCGACTCCTTCCCCTAGAAATATTTCTAAGCTATAAGCTCTCGCGGGGTTATAGCACCTCCAGTGTATAACCCACCAGTGATGAATGGTGAAGATGTACAAGATGATCAAGAATTACAGCAGCAGATACGTAATTGTCATATATGTCAGCTGCCAGACTAAGAACTGTTCCACACATCCAGCACAATACTATCACATAGAAGACTTTCTGATGAGAGAAAGGAAAAAGAAAAGTACTTCAGAAATAAGAAGTTACAACTGACTACTACTGAAAAATTTGTATAATTTTCCTGTCTGCCTGTTTTGGCTGCACTAGCTCTTTAAAGGGGCAAGGTAGATTCCTGGAACAGCCTTTCAGCAGAGGTGGTTGGGGTGAAAACAGTGGTGCGGTTCAAAAATGCATGGGATAGGCAAAAGGGAATCCTAGTGGAAAGGAAGGGAGAAGGGAGAAAAAGCTGTAGATAAGTTATGGTCTGGAGGAATAGTGTAGGTAGAGAGAAATGGGCAGACTGCATGGGCCAAACGGCAGGGTCTGCCATCAGATTCTATGTTTCTACGTGTTTGTAGTGTGTGGTGCAAATTTTGGTTTATCAAAAAGAATTCTATGTGCAGTACTTCCTAAGTGGCATGTAAGTAAAGTCAAAGTGCAGTAGTGAGGCAGGTTCAAAGCACAAGATTTTTTTTTTTTTTTTTAAATATTATTTTAGGAAAAAAGACATTAAGTGACGTTCATATTTTCAGTGTTAAAAATATTTTAGTGAAAAGGTCTATATACACACACACACACACACACACACACGACGCGTCTCTCTGTTTTGGCTTGCATTTTTACTTTAAAACTTCTGAATCCTGAGCATATCATATGATGGTGCCTCTGAAGATTATTCTGGATGGCTCAGCAAGAGAAAGAGCCTCCGTTTTCAGATGTATGAGACAAACTTTATTAAACAGATGATAAACTGCAGCTGGCAGAAACAAAAGAAGTAGGAAATACAGGGAAAACAAAGTTCCTCCAGATGGTTCAAGTAAAAAAATACTTATTGAAATTCAGGTCACAGCTGAACATGGTTTCACTACAGAATTTGCTTGGAATACATTAAACTGTATTTCAGTTAGTTCTTATTTTTTAAGAAATAGATATCATCAGCTTTGAAATGTTTTGTGAAGTGTATTTTAAAAAGATACAAACTACTTTTTTTGAGTAATGCACTTTTTTGTTTAATTCTTGAATATTCATTTATCTTAATTTGCTTGTTAAAATACAATGATGTTACAGTAAGGTCATAAATCAGTAGCATTTTGCACCTGCATGTACGTATTGACAATCAGTGCTCCAGTTAATGTTATCTGATGACAGTAATTTGCTGTTTTTCAAATATGATTTGTAAAATAAAATGTTGCCATGCACACGTGTCTCAGAAAAGAATTGCAGTCAAATGATTCCTTTACAAGCACCAAGAGTGTTATGAGGCATTGTACCAGGATATAAAATAAGTAGTTACTTGATAAATATTCTAAAGAATATTTCCTAAAAGGGTGGAGTAAAATGGGTCCATGCTCACCTTATCTGGAGCACTGTTGTCACTAATATTAGCTATTTTTATGTACTTATATTTGGTAAAAACTGAAAAAGACATAGAGTACCTGACTATCATCATCCAGCACAGGCTGGGTGCATTTTGGTTGTAGAGTTGTGCCGCATTTCAACGGCACCCTACACAAAAGGAGGCACTTGTGGTCAGACTGATGGGGATAGTCCCCCATGTGGCAGTGGCAAAATGCAGATTGCTGGCCCAAATGTGAATAGGTGCAAAGGGTGTTTGTAGTTGCTTACACCTTGACATATGCTTGTGACCAGGTCATAGAATGGCACTGCACCAAGAAAATGGGCATCCTGCCCACAAGTGTCCCCCCTTTTTGGCTAACCCATGTTTTAATGGAAAAGGCACAACTCTTCCCAGTCACTACAAAACCCCCTGATTAGCACTTTCACCTACTAACGAAATTTTTGAAATTACCTCTAAATGCTTTTTTGTAATGCGTTAAACAGTGACCAGCAGCTTCTATTATTTAATGCAGGCTATAACCATCTCACAAGCAGCTGTTCTCTTCCCAAGTTCAGTTTATGCTAATATGTCCTGCCGACCTCTGCAATTGGTCAACAGGACATAGAAACACAGAGACAGTGACCAGAAAAAGACCAGAGGTCCATCCAGTACGCCCAAGTTCCCTATAATCCCTGGAACCTGCTGTTCCTCCAGGGTACTAACCTTCCCTATTCTCCTTCTTGGTCCTGTTGTCCCCAGTAACCACTGTTCCCTTTATTATGTCCCAGCCCTGCTTGAATCCCCTGACTGTTTTTGCACCCACCACTTCAGTCACCAGACTGTTCCAAGGTTCCGCCACCCTTTCCATAAAGTAGCACTTCCTCACATCTCTCCTGAACCTACCTCCTGTTAACTTCCATTCGTGTCCGCGTAACTGCGAATTGGTATTCGGGCTAAGTAGTTCCCCGCAGTTCATTTTAATTCCTTTAAGGAACTTTAAGGTCTCTGTCGTATCTACCTTCTCCCTTCTGCTCTCCAGTGAGTACATATTTAGTGCCTTGAGGTGCTCCTCATAGGATCTGTCCTGCTGGCCCCGAATCATTTTTGTTACTCTGTGCTGCACTGTCTCCAACCTATCCTTATCTTTTCTGAGGTGAGGACTTCAGAAGTGGGTGCAGTACCCTAAGTGAGGCCTCACCAGAGATCTGTAGAGGGGAAGTATTACCTCTGTTCTTCTGCTATCCATACCCCTCCAGATACAGCCCAGCATCCTGTTAGCCTTGCTATGGGTCTTGTTGCTTAAATGAGTTGCTAATAACTCCCAGATCCCATTCCTCAGCTGTAGTGTTAAGTCTCTCTCCTCCCATCCAGTACTCTGTCTTGGGGTTCTTTTTCCCTAGGTGCATTGCCTTGCACTTTCTAGCATTGAATTTTAACTGCCAGACCTTTGACCACCCCTCTAGCTTTTGTAGGTCTCTCTGCATTTCCCTTATTCCCACATCATTGTTCACCCTCCAACATAGTTTTGTGTCATCTGCGAAGAGACACAACCTGCCCTGGATTCCTTCTCCACTGTCACTAATGAACATGTTGAAGAGGACCAGACCCAGGACCGATCCCTGTGGAACCCCGCTCATAACCTCCCTCTCCTCTGATTTAACCCCATTGACTACCTTCCCTCCAGCCAGTTACCCACCCTGTTCACTAGGGGGTTTAGCCGCAACCAGGTCTTCCATTTTCTTGAGCAATCTTTTGTGAGGTACTGAGTCAAAAGCCTTGCTGAAGTCAAAGTAGAGCAGATCGACAGCATGGCCTTTGTCTAATTCATTTGTCACCCAGTCAAAAAAAACTATCAGGTTAGTCTGACAAGATCTTCCTGCCACAAAACCATGCTGTTTACTATCCTGGAGCCTGTTGCTCCCCAGGTAGTCTATGAGGTCCTCTTTGATCAGTGACTCCATTACCTTCCCTAATGTAGAGGTTAAACTGACAGGGCTGTAGTTCCCTGGTTGCTCCTTACCCCCCCCCCCCCTTTTATGAAGCTGTACAATGTCTACCACCTTCCAATCCCTTGGAACTTCCCCAGACCTAAGTGAGTTGTTGAACAGACATACCAATGGTTCAGCCAGCTGCGCTGCTAATTCCCTGAGTATCCTCATATGTAACCCATCTGGTCCTGGGGCCTTATCTATCTTAAGGGCAGCCAGCCCTTTCAGAACCCTTTCATTAGCAAACAATGGCTGTCTCATTTCTGAGATTCCCTTAGTGGCCGCTTTGATGCCACATACTAGTACAAAGTGAGCAAGGGAAGCACGTGGATGCTTGTGAGAGGGTGGTTGTCTGCATTAGAAAGCAGAAGTTGCCAGAAGTTGTTTAAGACATTAAAAAAAAGCATTTAGAAGAAATTAAAAAAATTTCATTAGTGGCTGAAAGCAATAATTGGGTGTTTTTGTAGCGGTTGAGAGAGCTGTGCATTTTCCAGTGTTTTCCTATAAAAGACCCTGGTTACCCAGGGGACAATCCACTGTCACCCACAACCATAGTTGGCCTTTGTGGTCAGATGGTTAAAGGCACACTGTCAGCTTTTTAAGCACCCCTGTGATAACTGTGCCTGTGAACAGAGCTTTACTCAGCAATTTGCTCTGGTTTCTGTTTTAAAGCAGCAGTACTAGATAATCAGGAAGTGATTATCAAAATTCTGCACTTTGGCTGGAAGCATGCAACCACATTTCTGGTTTCCATATCTGTAAATATTTTTTTTCTAGAGATCTTTTGTTTTTTAGATATTTAAAATTGATTTCCATTTTTGTGGATCCACAGTAAATATGGCTACCACCTAATTTGCAGCCAACCTCCCACCTCACGTTGCATCACGTCTTTGGTTTACTTCCGTGAGACCCTGTGCTACACATTCCCACTGTCCCTGTGTAGTGTTGCGAGTCATGCGCATGTGCATTTGGCAGCAGAGGTCTCCATTTCAGCATGGCGGGTGGGAGAAATGTAAACAAAAACAAAGAAAAATGGAGCAAATTACAGGGTGATAATACAGCGAAAACAAGAAACATTACCAGGTAAGTGCTCAACGGAGCACAAGAAACAAACTGTTGCAAAAGATCCAGTTTTTGTATGTAGTACTGCTGCTTTAAAAAGCATTGGTGGCTTACTTAGTGTATATTTTTTAACGAAGACTTTTGATCTTCTTGACTGAAATGTGCAGTTTGCTCTTTCCCACGCATCTCCAACATAAGGAATCACACTGCCTGACGCTGAACTCGTGCATGAACGAGTCTGATGATTTTGGAGATGTATAAACTAAATAAATGGTTGAATAGTGTTAACTGTGCTGATGTCTGCAGTGTAAGTGGTTTCTAAAACCAAGGACTACTTCCTATAGTAATTTTGTTTGAAAAGTGAACCCAGGACTCCATGCTTGCAACCCTTTCTAGCCCCTGACGTGTCCTTTGCATAGTGGTCTAGCAGTTTCCCCCCACCCCCAAAACCTGGCCAAACTGTCTGGCTTGTGCAGTTGGTCACAGAGCGTCACCCCCTAATATTCTTTGAAGATCCTGTCTCCATAGAGCCGCACTCATTAGACTGTAATTGTAAGCTGACCGCAACAGCACCTTGCAGGAGACTTTTTAGCTGGTGCCACCCACATTGCTGTACACCGTCTTGTATGAGGTCAGAAACCTTGCCTTCACCTATATGACTGCTTCATTTTTTTTATTTTTTTTACCTGCCATTGAGTGAACATTGGATAAGTGGAGACTTGTGGAACTCAGCATTAAATGAATGCCCAGTGACATCGTTGGGACTAATAGATAAAAAAAAAAATACAGTGTGTATAACAGAATTTCTTCCTTTTGCACTATCATAGAAAACATTCACTTACCCTAGTGGTTTTACATCTTTTCGATTTGTAGGTCTGTGTCCTTTTGTTACATGCTTTAAAACCCAGTGGGCAGTAATCAATTGCTTCTCTGTAGTTTGGGTGTATTGACACAAGTATGCTGAAGCTGTTTTTCAGAGAACTAGTAATTGAAAGATTATTTCTGAATGAATCATGCAGTAATTGGAAATGCATGAGCCATGTATAAAGTGTTATCATGAAGCTTAAAGCTTTGTCTTTAAACTCAGCCACTCTTTGAAACCAGCAACAGTTACCGACAGGCCATGAAGTGCACACCAGCCACTGAAAAATGTCACTTAAATGTGACATTTAAAACATTTGTGTGCCCTTTTTGAATGTAAAAGTGATGAATTTTTAAATTTGAATCCACGTTTTGTACGTTGTCTGCAGGCAGTTAAGCAGGGTGCTGGATTGCGTTACTGAAGACTCTTTGGCTTTTTTTATATAGTCTAAAAATACAATCCCCATTGCCAGAGATCGTGACAGTCCTGTGCTGCTAGAATACACAATGGACTTTCTTTGACTTTATAAAGAAAATGCAAAATAACAGGATTTCACCTTTAACAGGACCTCCAGATTTATTAAACAGGTACTTAGGAAATCTGAGACTTTGACTGAAGGCTTCAAAGCACCTTGAATGCCAAGTGAGATGTACCCTATACAGTTAAAGGTGCTCCAGACGGTTTTATTTCTGAGAACTGAGAAGGTTGAGTTCTTCAGGGTGCGGTCTGATAGAAGTCTTTTCTTGCAGAAGTTTTGCAGTAAAGTCTGTGGAGGTACAGCCTTTTTTCAATATTTAACATTTGTTCAGCAAAATGTGCATTTAAATAGAATATTAGGTTAGAAAATGTCTGGTTTTGGCTGCCCCAGTGAACGTGCTGACATGACGACTCTGGTTCAGAAGTGAGCCCATGAGTCACATTGGGGGACAGACCATGGCCGAGACAGCTGCCGCTCAGCAGTGCATCTTGGTCAGAGAGGACTGTCAGTGGACACTGCCACTATAGTGACCCCTGCGGCTGGGCGAGGGAGCTTGCTCCTGCCGCATGGGGGAACAGCTGCAGCTGTGTGAGGCTAACACAGGTATTATTCTTGCCAAGGGAGGTGAGAGGAGGAAAAACTGCAAGGAAACATGGCGGAACTAGGAACTTTAGGATGCTCCATCTGCCCTGACCCACGCTGCCACCCAGACCACCACTGATCCACACTGGATTATTCTTCAGGTGGGAGGAGGGCAGCCCTCTCCTTCCTGGCCCCACCATAGGAAGGGGGGGACTGTGGGGGCCTCTGAATCAGGTGAGTACTGGGGGTAGGTGGTAGCCAGTCATTGGGGTGACTGGAACAGAACAGAACTAGCTGCCTGAGTTCCACCAAGGGGAGAAAATCCAATATGAAAAAAAAAAAAGTCTGGTTTCTTGAACGTTTATATATTTATATTTCATAGCCGTGTGCAAAAGGAAAATCACTGGATCTGAATGGGTCTGCTTGCGATGATAGTGTTGTAGTTAAACATTTAAACCTAATGGGAGGGAGAAACACTGCTCCTGCAGACCGTAAGCTAAAAATCAAATTTGAAATCCTGGCTACTGCGTTACTGCTGTCATGTGCAACAGGACAATCACTAGATTTGAATGGGTCTTGTTGCGATGATAGTGCTGTAGTTAAAAATGTAAACCTAATGGGAGGGAAAAAAGCCCTCCAGCAGACTGGAAGCTAGAAATTGAATTTGAAATCCTGGCTACTGCATCACTACTGCAGTACTTGGGTAAGTGGCAGCTTTCTGCGTTTGTACTACAGATAGTAATGGCACAAATGCTGTTTAAGATGAGGAATAAAATAAGAATTGTCGGGTATTTTAATGAATTGATTCATTGCTGCTGAAGGTGCTGTGGAAAATGAATAAGCGAGTTCTGTCTCTAACAAGCACAGATTGAATATTGAGAGATGTCAGGTGACTGCATCCCTTGCACTAGTCTCATAGAACAAGAGTGGCAAGAAGAGAGGTAAATAAATTCATCACAATACAGGTTTTTTCCCCTTCAGCTTGGCATAGCAGCCTAGCCGCATTGCTGGTGCCAAATAGCATTGAGCTATACAGAGCTATTTAAGAAGCCGTCATTACTGGATTGCTAATAGAGTTAATCTTTAGAGACTCAACGTATACCACAGCAACCAAGGCTGTCTCAAACCAGCCAGGATTGCAGACTTGCAGACAATCGAAAAATGCTACAAAGTGCTCCATTAGGAAGCTGATATCCTGCTTTGGGATTCCTCTTTCTTTCCGTCAGTGTTGTTGGGTGACTACAATACAGCTTTTAGTGGCAGTTGAATTATTGATGTATTGGAAAAGCATAAAGATGTTAAATGAGGCTCTAAAGTACAGTCAGATGAGAGTTACTGCTGTTGGGCTTTCTCCCCGTCGGTGTTGGTCTCTCTGTTTTTACAAATGGGCTGTGCTGTGGATCTTGACCTGAGATCTTCTTATCAGAAAGCACTGTAAGTTAACCTTTTCTTTCTCTGCAGCTGTGCTGGTATAAATTGTCATACTCGGGAGGAAATAAATGCAGCCTTGACTCCTTCCAGTAAAAATTACATTATGTTTTCCATGGAGACAACTTTCCTTCATGGCATATTTTAGCTGCATATTCATTAGCAAATAAGGACAGAGTACACCGCAATAAAAATGAGACATAATCAGCTAGTTGTGTTTACGGTGCAGTAGTCAGCAGGGCACATTTGGCAATACCTCGTTGACTATAAATGCTGTAATAACAATTAGCAAACTATTCTTCTGTCTAAAAATGTTAGTTTTGGGGCTTCTTGCTCTAGATGTAATCTGAAAACTGTTCAAATATTTAAATGCATAATGTTGGCTTATAATGGTTGATGAGAACAGTGTAAGGAAACCCAGTATTCCACATGCTTTCATGTTGTTAATTTTTTTGCATTGATGCATCTAGTGGTAATTTATAAATCAGCCTGTCTGCTAATTGGTCATCTGGCATGCACCTAAAAAGTTTTATTTACCATTGGAAGGCATGTGAATATCTTTAACAGTGTTTTAATGGAACAATAATTACAGTATGCCTTATTGCACAGACAGCAGAAAAGCCTCGGGTATACAGTTCCAAAAATGTTCCCAAAGGATTAATAAAAACTAGTTGTAATGATTACATTGGAATTTATTTACTTTAATACAGTATTGGTTTTATTTGCTTTTCGCACAAGAAAATAACTTGAAAATCTAGGCTAATTCCAGGAAAGGAACAGGCATGCCTGCGTAAAGGCCATAATAATTTATGAAATGCACTTGAACATCAAGATATGCTTAAGTTTAAAACAAATTACAGGTTAAACTTGCGACCATGACTACCAAGCCTTTCATAGACGATGCTTAAAAAGGGGGTGACTGTCTAAACCAGGCGCCACGGCCAGACTGAGGACTTGCATTGAAAGTAAGTGTTCAGTTTATAGCTGCAAGATGTATGTGTGTATCTTGCTGTTAACCAAACAAGTTAATCTGTCTCTTGTTCTGCAAGTTTCACTGTTGTGAAGTATCTTAAGATGGTCTTGTAAAAAGCATCTAGAATACAGCCACAGTGACATTCATATGAAAATGAAAAATCTTTTTTTTTTTTTTTTCTTTCAGTACATGTCAATGAGTAGTCAGATAGTCTTCTTAGGGAAAACATCACATTATCCATGCAAACCACGATCAGAATATCGTGTCAAAAAGTGTCCAGATATAGTTAAAAAGAATAGATGTGTTACAAGAAAAATAATATTCTACCCTCCACCTCTCAAGGGATGGAGAGTTTTCATAAATGTTGGGAGAACTTTGCTCCCATTCATGAGTTTTGCCCAAAGATTTTTTTTTTTTTTTTGCTTTCAGAAATTTATAGCAGTATATTAGGTGGTGTTTGTAGAAGGCTGTCTTCACGTCAATACTTACAAATTTATCTTGATGTTGGTACTTTTTTCTGTAAGTTGAAAAAGGCTGTTCTGAAAACGAGAGCACTGTTTTATTATATTAAGAAATAAGGTGATCAGTGGGGCTGCAAAAATAGGAGGCACGGCCTAGAATTTTAAGGTCAGTTAACAGCATCACTCAAATTCTTACGAAAACTTTAACAAAAATCATTCCAGCCATGGCAAAAAAGGGATCTCTCATCTGCTAGGGTATGCTTATAATTTTCACTAGTTTTGGTCGTTCCTAAACAGTTACTGTGTACTGAACCACTTCTGCTATGTTCTAATGTCCAAAGCTGATAGCATGTAATTTAAACTGGTGATCCATGTAGTGAAAGAGTTGCAGTAATAAGTTTACAAAATCTGGTTTTAGTAGCACTGTATTTTAATGTAACATAGAAGCATAGATAATTATGGAAGCAAAAGACGAGTGGCCATCCAGTCTGCCCATGATACCTCATCTAACCCCAGGACCTCTTGTCCGTCCAGGGTCCTAGCCCTCCCCATACAACCCCCCCAATTCCCCTGCCAGTTTCTGTCATCCTGAGCAACTGTACCTTCATTCTGTCCTAACCATGCTTGAAACCATTAATGATTTTACCATATCCTCCCTTTCCTTTCTGGTCTGCAGTGAGTACATGTTCAGTGCCTTGAGGTGCTTCTCATAAGACCTGCCCTGCTGGCCTTGAATCATCTTGGTCACCCTTTGCTGCACCATCTCCAACCTGTCCTTCTCTTTCCTGAGGTGAGGACTCCAGAACTGGGCACAGTACTCCAGGTGATGCCTCACTAAAAGGGGTGTAGCCAGAAATTTCCATTTCTAGGGACATGGATATGTTGTTCATCCACACTCATTGGCAGGTATCTTTGCCGCTTTAAATCTTGCCGGAAGGTCTTCAAGCTTGCTCCTCCCACCCACCCGGGTGGTATAACTCTCGGCTCCGCCCCATGACGCAGATCTTCCTTACCGCTTGGAAGCTCAGGTTCCTCCCTAACGCTCTGCGCTTGAGACTGGTTCCTATTTCTCCGCTTGCGGATTTAAAATAAATTTTGCAAAAAGACTTCAGTCTTCTATCCCTCGCTGCTGCGATGGACAAATCGACTCCCGGATTCGGAGATGCCCATGCGGGCAGAAGATGTCTCGGACGGATCCACACACGTCGCAGTCTACTGCTTAGCCCTTGACGCACACGACCGCGAGCTTGCGACCTGTGCTCATCTTTCTCGACCTACGTCCTCGAAGACCGTGCTGCCCGATTGCAACTAGGCCGTCCCAAAGCGTTTCCTCGGTGAAGTCAAAGGCCCGTTGGCGGTGTCCGCGGCGGCGGGCTCGGCGGATCAGCTTTCGGCGGATGGTAGCCCTCGAAGAGGAAGCGGCGCTGGCTCTTCCTCGGCCGCCGCATTTATCCCGCTCTCTGGGTTCTTCCTACACGGCTTCTTAAGGAGCTTTGTCTGTCCTCTCCACTAAGGGAGAAGGGCCTCGCCTGCTGGACCTTATTCTCGGTCCAAAAGAAGGACAGGGTAAGTCCTCCGTCGACGCCTTGGGAGCGGAAAGGTCCCTCCCCGAGTCGCCGACCGGCCGGCTTTGGTCTATCGCTCGCTTCGGCCACTGGCCTCACGGTGTCCCTCGTCAGGTCAGTTGACCGAGACTCCCACCGCGGAAGTCGAGATTTTTCAATTCGCTGGACGGGCTGTCGCCTTTAGCAGCCGAGATTTCTCTCTCCCGTTCCCCGGGAGGAGTTGGGGATCCGTGGGCTCGCTTGTGCCTCCGTTCGAGCCCTCGGATGGACCATCCGAGCCGAAGGGAGTCCGGTTCCGCCGACACCTCCCCGCACCGACCTCGGAAATTCGGGACTCTCGTCTGGGTCGGACCTCTTCAGCGGTCCAGCCGATCCCGTCATGGCGGTCTCGATCTCGGCACCGCGGTAAGCGGTATCGCCGCTGCGCCTCGCCCTCCTCCTCGGATGAGGGAGGCTTCGACGAAATTACATGGCAGTCACGAGGACCTTATGTTGCAACAACTCCTCCTGGCCGGGAATAAGCCGACCCGTCGCGCTTTCCCGCCATTAAGTGGCTGTCACCGAACGCCGACACAACCCCTCGACTTATCCGAGGAGCTTCATACCCAGGCCGTTGTTCGGCCAAAACCAGCTGCTCCACCGATTCGGTGGAACCTCCGCCTCCACAGCCACCATTGGGGCTCCGACCAAGGATTCTCGGTCGGCTAAGGTCTACCCACCGGCTGTCAGTTACCCTCACTCCCGACCGACCTCGGCAGGTGAAGGGTGGCTCAGGCCAGAGGCAGCTCTTCGAGGACTCTTCCGAGTCCGAAGATGATCCTCCTTTCTCCAAGCGACTGGACTTGGAGTCTTCAGGAGGTCAGTCAATGGGCGATAGCCCGTCGTCCTTCCTAGGACTGCTTCGGCTCATCTCGGAGTCTACGGGATGGAGCTCGAACCCGTTCCAAGCGGGCCAGGTATCCCTCACGGAGATTCTGGACCGAGGATTCTCCGACGGAGGCCTTTCCGGTGGCCGAGGCCATAGTGGGTCCGGCACTGGAGCTTTGGCAGCGCCCTGCTTCCCTGCCCTGCGCTCCGGCCAGGATGGCCAGGAAGTATCGCGGTCCCTACCGGTTCCTTGTCGGTTTGGAACACCCCTCTGCTGAGGGGTTGGTTACCGACAGCGTTTTCGGCACGCCCGGGCAACGCCAGGGATGTGGACAAACCTCCTGACAAGGAGTCCAAGAATTGGACTATGTCGGGCAAAAGTCGCTCGTCCTCTCTCGGCCTTCGTCAGGCCAGTTCGGCCGTCCTCATGGCACATTTTTCTCATGCCCTGTTGGGCTCCCTGGATGAGGTCATCCCTCATCTTCCCGCCGATCTGCAGACTACGGTTAAGCAGGTGCGGGACCAGGGCAGGGCAGTGGCCAAACAGCAGCTCCAGACTGCTTTGGATATAGGGACTCATGTGCCAGATCGGTGGCGGCCGCGAGTGGCTATCGTCGGCGAGGGCTTGGCTGAGGATATCCACCTTTACCGGATACCCAGCACAAGTTGGCGGATGTTCCCTTTTGGGGACTGACCTCTTCGCCCTGGGGTGGAAGGTCACCTGCAGAGGATCGAGAAGTCAATGCCACCTTGGACTCGGTCTCTTCTGCTCAGAAGGACAAGGCGCAAACCACAGCCTAAGCCCTTCGTCCTTCTGTGCCCCTGCGCCACCCGCCCAGCAGCGTCCAGGGCCAGCAGGCTCGGCTTGGCATCCAAACCCAAGCCGCCGGCTTCCTCAACAGGAGCAGGGAGGAAAGGGCCCAGGAGGTCCCTCGGCGGTCCCTCCTCCAAGCCTGCCCAGTGACGGGCTGTGGGGTGTGCCCCATTCCGTCACCTACCCCTGGGTCCCCGTGAAGGGCGCTCTAGCACTTCCGTTCCGCCTGGTCCGCTGTTACCATGGACAGGTGGGTCTTGGAGGTGGTGGAAGAGGCCTGCCTCTGGAATCGAGCAGGCACCACCCTTCAGAGCCGTCGCCCCTCGGGGCTTCGAGATCCCCAGCCTCACTGGCGGCTCGTCGAGCCGACGCCGCTCTCCTCCTCCAGAAGGAGGTGGTAAGAGGTGTGGACCCTCCTTCAGCCCAGGGTTTGTGTCCAGGTACTTCCTGGTTCCAGCAGACCCGGGGGCTGGCGCCCCATTCTCGACCCTACACGACCTAAACAAGTTCCTAAGGTCTCGAACCTTCAGGATGGTCACTCTGGCTCAGATAATACCATCCTTGGAGCGCGCGTGTGGTTCTGCTCTCTGGACTTGCAGGGCGTTTTTCACGTCCCCTATCCGTCCGTCTCACCAGAGATTCCTTCCTTCGAGCGGAAGGATCCTCTGAGTTCCAAGCCATGCCCTTGGCTTGTCTCCAGCTCCAG
The DNA here is from genome assembly GCA_016271365.2 of Neoceratodus forsteri. Lineage (NCBI taxonomy): Eukaryota > Metazoa > Chordata > Ceratodontiformes > Ceratodontidae > Neoceratodus > Neoceratodus forsteri. Next base: position 1,740,213,596 of record CM028129.1, read on the forward strand.
GTCTTCACCAAATGCATGGCAGTGGTGACAGCATTCCCTCTGGCGCCGAGGGTCGGGTGTGCCCTTACCTGGACGACTGGCTGATAGCAGCTCCCTCCAGGAAGGAGGCGGAGTGGTCCAGAGATCTGGCCCTCAGGTCTGCTCTCAACTGGGCCTCCTTATCAGCAGGCCAAGTCGGAATTCGAGCGAAGCAGGTGATTCTATTCATCGGGCGCAGCTCGACTCTCTTCGAGCCAGAGCGGCTGCTCCCGCGGACAGGGCCGAGGTTCTTTCCCTCCTTTGCCCGATCATTTCTGGTTGGGCAATCGCGCCCTGCCGGGACTTCCTGCGCCTCCTGGGTCTCATGGCGGCCTGCACCAGCGTGGTCCATTGGGCCCGCTGGAACATGCGTCCCCTTCAGTGGGGACTGGCCAGCCAGTGGTCACAACGCTGCGATCCCTTGGACCAGCTTGTGTCGGTGACACAGGGGATGTGGAACGCTCTCCAGTGGTGGACCGTTCCAGATCATTTGCAGGAGGGCATCCCGTTCGTCCACCCCGAGCCGACGGTCTCTCTGTCGACCGATGCCTCTCTGATGGGTTGGGGTGCCCATCTGGGGGAACACCGGGCTCATGGCCTCTGGTCCCCGCGGGAGTCCCGATGCCACATCACCTGCTGGAGCTCGGCGGTCCGCTAGCTCTCACCGCCTTTGCTCCGTTCCTCCGGGGTCAAGTGGTCCGAGTCCAGGACGGACAGCTACGCGACCATGTACTATCTAAACCGCCAGGGCGGGATGCGCTCCATGCTTCTATGCAAGGAAGCTCTCGCATTTGGTCACTCTGCTGCGCAGCCTGGAGGCGGATCTCCTAGCCATTCACGTGGCAGGAGCCTCCAACACCCTGGCCGATGCCCTGAGCCGGATAGGGCTGCATCCCACGAGTGGTCTCTCCTGCCGGAGGTAGTACAGCATCTGTTCTCCCTTTGGGGCACACCTCAGGTGGACCTGTTTGCCTCCAGGGAGAACACGAAGCTGAGTCTGTTCCATGCCCGCCCCCCTCAGCAGGGCTCGCTGCAGGGGGGTGCCTTCTCGAGGCAATGGACCCCGGGCCTCTTTTACGCCTTTCCCCCATTTCCCTTGATCCACAAGGTGCTTCTCAAGGCGAGGAGGGACAAGGCGCAGGTGATTCTGATAGCCCCAGACTGGCCTCGCCAGTTCTGGTACCCAGATCTCCTCAGTCTCAGCTCCAGGACTCGGCCAGCTTCCAGCTCGCCCGACCTGCTCTCAGTCAATCAGGGAAGGTGTTCCATCCGGACCTTCAATCCTGCACCGACGGCCTGGTTCCTGAGCGGCTAGAGTTCCAGGCCTTGGGTCTTCCGACGAGGTCCTCAATGTAGTTGAGGCGTCCCGTAAGGAGTCGACCAGAAAATGCTATGCCTTCAAATGGAAAAGGTTTTCCATTTGGTGTCAGGGAAAGGGCTTGGATCCTTCCTCCTGTTCCTTGGCAAGCATCTTGGACTATTTATGGTCCCTTTCTAGTCAAGGGCTTAGGTCGACGACCCTAAGGGTGCACCTGGCAGCCATCTCTGCTTACCGGGCGCGGGCCGGGAAGCAGTCGGTGGCGCAGAGGAGAAGGTGGTCTGGCGCTTTTCAAAGGCCTTGATCACATTTCCCTCCAGTGCGGGAACCCCACTCCGTGGGATCTACTGCTGGTACTGGCAAAGCTCATGGGCAAGCCATTCGAACCTATGCACAGGTGTGCTCTCTCACCTGTCGTGGAAGACCGCCTTCTTGGTGGCTATCCGTCAGCCAGAAGGATGGGAGAGCTCCAGCGCTTTCCATCGAGGTCTCCTTACCTGGTCTTCCACAGGGACAGAAGTTGTCCTGCGCCCCCACCGAAATTCCTTCCGAAGGTGGTGTCGAGTTTCACCTTAACCAGGTGTTGACTCTGCCGGTGTTCTACCCCAATCACACCTCGGAGGCGAATATAGGCTCCATACTCTGGACCCTAGAAGGCGCTCGCTTATTATAAGGGCGCCACGGCTGAAATTGGGAGAGGTTCGCCAGCTGTTTGTCACCTACGCTGAAGCCGCATCTGGCAGACCTGCAGCCAAGCGGACGATAAGCAGGTGGGTAACCTCCTGCATAGATCTCTGTATAAGTTGGCGGGCATGGAGCTCCCAGAGGATAAGAGCTCATTCTACCCGCCATACTGCTGCAACGGTGGCTGCTTCCAGGATGTCCCTATCCAGGAAATCTGCAGGGCTGCTACCTGGAAGTCAGCAAACACCTTCATTACCCACTACCACATGGACCTTGAGTCACGCGGGATGCTGGTTTTGGGGCCTCGGTTCTCCAGTCTCTCTTTCCCAAGTAAGTATTGGGGTGTGCGTCTTGCCTCCCTCCTCCCGGAGAACTGCTAGGAGTCTGCCAATGAGTGTGGATGAACAACATATCCATGTCCCTAGAAATACAGGTTACTCACCTGTAACAGGAGTTCTAGGAATGGTATATGTTGTTCATCCCTACACTCCCTCGACCTCTCGCTACGACGCACAACCTGAGCTTCCAGCGGGCCAGATCTGGCGTCATGGGGCGGAGCCGAGAGTTATACCACCCGGGTGGGTGGGAGGAGCAAGCTTGAAGACCTTCCGGCAAGATTTAAAGCGGCAAGGATACCTGCCAATGAGTGTGGATGAACAACATATACCATTCCTAGAACTCCTGTTACAGGTGAGTAACCTGTATTTTGTACACAGTCTCCAACAGTTGCACCCCCCCCCCAATTAAAAAGTGTACACATCCTCCCCAAATGGTACCCCCTTCCAAACAAGTCAGATTGTTGTCAGATGATTCTTCTAATCTCTAAAGAGGTTATACATGTATCTGTCTCCTAAACAATAGAAGTTTAAACAGAGACACTCCTCAGTGGCCTAAAGTAACCCAAATACTACAGATTAGAATTAAAATGTTAACAGAAAGGCATGGTTTCTGACAGGTACTCAACAAAACTGTACTCAAATGTGTACAGTGAGTATGCCTGCCTACACCCTTGCTCACTAAAAGATCTATAAGATGTAATATTACCTTTTTTTTTCTTCTGCTGTAAGTACTCCTCTCGATACACCCCATCATCCTGCATGCCTTCCTGTAAGCCTTGTTGCACTGACTTGATTTTTGAGGGTGTCATTGGTAATAAATCCTAGGTCCTGTTCTTCAGCTATTGTGCTGAGTCTTACCTCACCCATCCAGTACTCAGTTCTGGGGTTCTTGTTCCCTAGCTGCGTCACCTTGTATGTTGTAGTGTTAAATTTCAACTGCCAAATCGTCAACAACATGACTAGCCTTTGCAGGTCATTCTGTATTTCCCTGATAACCTCACTGCTATCCATCCTCCCACAGAGCTTTGTGTCATCTGCAGAGACACAACCTGCCCTGGATTCCCTCTCCAGTGTAGCAAATGAACATACTAAAGAGGACAGGGCCCAGGACAGATCCCTGTGGTACCCCGCTCTTGACCTCCCTCTCTACTGACCTGATCCCATTTACCACAACCCTCTGCTGCCTCCCCCTTAGCTAGATACCTACCCATCTTACTATCTTAAGGGGCTGGCAGTATAGCCTAGAGGTTAGAGTAACGAGCTGTGAATGAGCTTGGTACATCCAAGTAGACAGACCTGGGTTTGATTCCCACAACCTCTACTTGCATTCTGTGTGACTCTGAGCAAGTCATTTAACCACCCCAGTGCTCCTGAGTTGCCCCTGAAAACAGGCACCTGTGCCTAGTGGGCCATACCCAGTTACCCGAGAATAAAATAAAAAAATAAAATGTCCCTAGCTGCACCAAGATCCTCCCTTCTTCAACATTCATCTATGAGGCACCAAGTCAAAAGCTTTGCTGAAATCGAAATAGAATAAATCCACAGCATGGCCCTTGTCCAGTGCCCTTGTTACCCAGTCAAAGAAGACTGTTGGGTTAGTTTGACAAGACCTCCCTGCCAAGAACCCATGCTGTTTACTGTCCTGGAGACCATTGCTCTCCAGGTAGTCCATAAGGTCCTGTTTGACCACTGATTCCATCAGTTTCCTTACAACAGAGGTAAGACTGACAGGTCTGTAATTCCCTGCATGTTTCTTGTCTCCCCCTTATGGAGCAGAACTACGTCCACCACCCTCCAGTCCTTCAATACTAACCCCAAATGTAATGAGATATTGAATAGCTCTACCAGGGGTTTGGCCAGTTCCCTGAGCACCCTCGGATGCATCCCATCTGGTCTCAGGGCCTTCAGGGCAGCTAGCCCTTTCTGGACCCTTTTGCTCATAAATACTGGCTGCTTCATATCTGGGACTTCCTTCGTGGCTGCTTTGATGCCAGTCCCTGGCAAGGACCCACCATCCTCTGACATTATTGCCTGCAGGTCTGGGATCTTATTTCCCAGGCTGTGAGCATTTGTGTACATGATTTTCCATTGGCCAGATTTTGGTGTGTTAGTTGTTGGGTGAAGTTTGGCATTACCCCTGTGCATCGTATGGGGAGACAAACCTTTTTTCTTACCTGGTGATGCAAATGAACGGCAAACACACTGAATTCCTGTTTGACCACTAGCTGAGGGGGGAAGGGTGTTCTTCCCATTCGACGTATGGGGTGCTGCACCCCTCTCCCCATTTGCTAGTTTAAATATTCTGCAAAGACGTCAAACTTCTGCCCCAATGCACTGACTCCCTCTTTAGTCAGATGCAGTCCATCAAATTTAAAGAACTTTCGCTCCCAGAACTGTTGCCAGTTCCCTACAAATCTGTGTCCTTTTTCCTGGCACCAGTCCTTGAGCCACGTGTTTAGCTCCCCTATCTCCCCTTCTCTGACCTTCCGTCCATCTGCTCCCTTCTCCCAGACTGGCAGGATCTCAGAGAAGGAGATGCCGGACGAAATAGATGATAGTTTGTCACCCAGCCTAGTCAGGTGTTCCTTGGTCTCCACAACTGACCGGCTGGCGAGATCATTAGTCCCTATGTGTACTAGGACATCAATGTTTTCTCCTGCTTTGTGAACAATTTTAGCAATGCGAGACTTCGGAGACTTCAGTACCTGGCTATGTATTGTTCAGAAGAGACCGAGGTGCAAAAAGGGGGGGAGGGGTGGCCTTGTATGTTAATGAAAATATCAAAGCTACAGAAATTCAGAATACACATAAGGAGCCAGAAGAACTGTGGGTCACCCTGGAAACAGGAAATGGGACAGCCATAAGAACTGGGGTTGTCTACAGGCCCCCAGACCAGAGGGAGGACATAGACACATTACTGTTAGAAGATATACAAAACATGACAGCTAAAGGAGGTTCTGATAATGGGAGACTTCAACATGCCAGATACAGATTGGTCAATACCAGCAGGAATCTGCCAGAACTAGACTCATAGTGGATTCCTGCAGGGGAGGGCCTCAAACAACTGGTACAGCAACCCACAAGAGACAGGGCTATCCTAGATCTAGTATACTGACTAACAAAGAAGGGATCACAGATCTCCAGGTAGAAGGTCACCTGGGGGCCAGTGACCATCACATGGTATGGTTCAATTTGGCTACTACATCTAAATCATCCCATTCCAAAGCAAAAATATGGGACTTCAGAGGAGCTGACTTTGATAAGATGGCCAACAGAGTTAAGCTAGCCCTGGCAAAAAGAAACACAGGTGAGGAGGTACAGGCAAAGTGGGCAAGCATTAAGGATACAATACTTGAAGCAACATCCCATTGTGTTAGACAGAAAAGGAAGTGCAAAAGAAGAAGAAACCACTTTGGTTCTCAAATACAGTAGAGAAAAGGTCAGAGCCAAAAGGCTGGCCTTCAGAAAATATAAGGAACACAGCGGGATGAAGATAGGGAGGCATACCAAACTGCCCTAAGGGAAGCAGGTAAGGCAGTAAGGCAGGCAAAGTCCCAAACTGAGGAAACACTAGCACGAACAGTAAAAGAAGGTGACAAGACTTTCTATAGATACATTAGTGAAAGGAGAAAGTCCAGAGGGGTATTGCTAAGCTTAATGGAGAAAAGGGAGCATGTGAGGAGGAGGACCCTGTAAAGGCATCTATCCTAAATAGATACTTTGCTCAGTATTTACTGAAGAGAAGGTAGGGCAGGGCCCACAGCTCAGCATCATGGACACAGGGGGAGGGAGGTGAGCACTACTCCCTTCACAAAAGAAAGGGTCTACAAGAGCTTGCTAAGCTCAGGGTGGATAAGGCAATGGGACCTGATGGCATACATCCCAGGGTACTTAAGGAGCTAAAGGAGGAACTAGCAGAGCCGTTAGCAGAATTGTTTAGTGAGTCTCTGAGCACAGGAGAGGTCCCAGAAGACTGAGAAGGGCTCATGTGATCCCACCCACAAGAGTGGTAGCAGGAGGAGGGGGGAACTACAGACCGGTCAGTCTTACCTCAGTAGTGGGCAAGATTATGGAGGCACTCCTTAAGGAAAGGATAGTGCAACACCTGGAATCCATAGGGCACAGGATCCAAGACAGCATGGGTTTACTAAAGGAAGGTCCTGTCAAACTAATCTCATAGATTTCTTTGACTGGTAACCAGAGTGGTGGACCAAGGGGAGCAGTTGATGTCGCCTACCTTGACTTCAGCAAAGCTTTTGACACTGTTCCACATAGAAGATTGATAAATAAGCTAGGTAGGCTCGGGTGGGTCAGAAGTTGGTCAACTGGGTGGCAAACTGGTTGACTGGCAGAAAACAGAGAGTGGTGGTAAATGGTATACAGTCAGAAGAGATGCAAGTCACAAGTGGGTACCTCAGGATCAGTCCTGGGGCCAGTCCTATTCAACATCTTCATTAGTGACCTCGCAGATGGACTAGAGGGTAAGGCTTGTCTGTTTGCAGATGACACCAAGATCTGCAACAGAGTAGATGATCCAGATGGGGTGGGCAGAATGAGAAGAGATCTGGATAAACTAGCAGAATGGTCAGAAGAGTGGCAACTGGGATTTAATGCAAAGAAGTGCAAAATCATGCACATAGGGAAGAGAAACCCTGAAGCCACTTATAGGCTGGGAGGGAGTTGCTAGCAGTCACAAAGGAAGAAAGAGACTTGGGCATCATCATCACTGATGACCTAAAATCATCCAAGCAGACCTCTAAAGCAGTAGGTAAGGCTAGGGGGTGTTAGTGTATTAGTAGGGGTATCACAAGTCGTAAGAGGGAGGTAATAATCCCTCTGTACAAGACATTGGTTAGGCCCCATCTGGAGTACTCGCGCAGTATTGGAGGCCACACTTCACAAGGACATTAACCAAATTGAGGCAGTCCAGAGAAGGGCAACCAAAATGGTGCAGGGACTGCATCAGAAGACATATGAGGACAGATTAACGGAGCTCAATATGTATACCCTTGAGCAAAGGAGGAGAGAGGTGATATGATCGAGACATTTAAACACCTTAAGGGCATAAACAAGGTGAAAGAGTCTAACATGTTTAAATATAAGAAAAATAGCAGGACAAGAGGACACAGCATGAGATTAGAGGGAGGCGATTAAGGGGAATGTGAGGAAATTCTTTTCAGAAAGGGTGGTAGATGCATGGAATGGCTTACCACAAGAAGTGGTGGCTATGAATACAGTGCAGGGCTTCAAACAGGCATGGGATAGGCATAAGGGAGCAATACAAATGACTATGAATAGATAGGTCACTGACAGAGCAAAGGCCGATGGCACATTTATAAGGTAGAAAAAAGAAATGGGCAGACTGGATGGGCCTTGCGGTCCTTATCTGCCGTCAACTTCCTCCCTAGTGAAGACAGAGCAGATGTAATCATTTAGGACAGCAGCCTTTTGCCCATCCTCCCCTATCACCATACCTCCTCTAGTAGCCTAACAGTTTCCCCTCCCCCCTCAATATACCAGAAGAAATGTTCCCCCCTTGACCCACTCTGCAATATGCAACTCCATGTCTATGTTTGCCTCCCTAACTGCCCTCTTTGTTTCTTAGTAAATATTCTCCCCATTCTACCTCCCCTTGCTTTTCTTTGTACCTGTAGAAGGTCTTTTTCTTGGCCCTTAGATCCAAACTGAGACAGAGAATGTGGGAAGTGAGAGAGAGAGGAAATATATATTGCTCATTGGTAACCAATACGTGACTTACTATACATTATGTCAATCGTGGCATGTAGAGATAATTCAGATGGGATGACGGCATACGTGTACAATTAAAATACATTGAAGTGAGTAAGAACTAAGCTAACAACGAGCAGACTTTGTTTTCTCTAGGCAACATGACTTATCTGTTGGCTGCATTGTGATGAACTAGCATCTTCTATTTAGTGCTTGGTCCTGAGTAAGTTAACATTGACCATCCTGGCTCTTTTACCACTGCTGTTAAATTTAATGCTCAGCTTCACAATCTCTGGGACCAGGCATTAATTCAGAGCAGTTTACATTTCTTTTGATACTAAACTCTCATTCTCCACAGTGCAGGTGTTAAACCTGACTGTTTGACCCCACTGCAGGAATTTTGGCCTTTAACAGAGGCAGCTTACATGGCTACTGCCTGAGACTGACGGATTCCTTACTGCCTTAAGGTGGAATCTTTAAGTAAGACAGTTTGGCCTGGTGCTTAGAGCACAGAGCTATAGAGAGGCAGGTATTAATCCCACAACTACCACTTACTAACGGAGTGGTCTTGAGCAAGTCACTCAACCTTTCTGTACTTAACCTTTCACATCTCTCTCTTATCTATCTCTATTCAAACTGCACAGAGATAGATCAGAAAGAGATTACTTAACCTTTTAATAATCACTATCTGATCTGTCTCTGTGCTGTTTTCCATGTACACATAAGGGCAGCATCACTCTCCCCTCCCTTGTGTGACCATCATGTCAGCTTGGTTTACTTTACATCACTGAGTGTTACATAACTGAGCTATGTACAGTGCTTACTACAGTAAAGCTGTGTGGTAGCACGGTATGTAGATTCCATTTGCATGTGAAATAGAACGTAATGTTGTACTGATATTTCAGATATGTTAGAAATCTACTGAGACTATCCCTAGTTAAATAGTTCCAGAACTATACTAAGGTACATTGCTTTGGAACCAAAGTGTAACAACTGCACAGGTCCTATTTATATTCATGTTGTTCACTTGACACCAGAGTCCGGTGCCCAGTTGATATCAGCCTGTTTGCAAACTTGCACCATTTCTGACTAAAGACATTAGGCTCCACCTTAATACAAGGAGGCCACCCACAGGTCTGATGGCCACAGATCTCACATTATTTATATGGGTATGGCTGAAGAAACCCTGTAAAAACATTTATTTTAACTTGTCAGAAGTATAGGAAGTTCAAATTGTTCTCATTTTGCAGAATACCTTCCTGCTGTGACCCAGAGTTGGAGTTAAACAAGGAGAGAGAGTTGGAATTTGAAAGTCTTGCAGTCAGACTTAATACTAAGCCACAGCAAAGACTGGAATGGGAAAATGCCGCAAACCTGATTAGTAAGTACAAGCCTCTTAACTAATCCTTGTAATATACTTATCTGTGCAGAGATCAGATTTAATTTCAGTAATCTTTCTTCATGCCTACAACTGAATTGTCCTACCTTAAGGAGAGCAATCAGTGGTATAATTTATGGTTTGTATCAGGTAAAGTGTTAGTTAATGTCATGGTTACATGCGTGGACTTTATATTTTCAGGATATATGATTTAAATAGCTGTTAACAACTTTTTTAATCTAGGACAAGCAGATCACACTTCATGGTCTAAATAAGCAGTTAAAAAAATAGTGTTGTGCAGATATCTGTGAAACAAAACCGGATACCTTGGATGACTGCAACAAGTCAAGATTTGGGATGAAGCTGCTGAAAATCTGAAATCCTAAAACTTATATTACCACCTCCCCTTCCCAAGTCCAGTGATAGAGTTAAATAGAAGAGGGAGATGCTCCTCCTTATAATAAGAAATGTTACCTGAGGAAATAAAGTTTAAGAAACAGTACCCACCCCACGCTGGTACAAGCTGCAATCCTTGTCCCCACAATACAGTAAAGATCCCCCTCCCAACACACCTACTAACCCCCAGCACCCTCCTCCCCCCATAGCACCCAAAGTAGTAGTCAAAAGGAACATTACTATTAGCAGTAGTGGGTCCCATGGAGAAGCAGCACACACGAGAGAAAAAACCGACGCGCACCTAAAACAAAACGCTCCGGAGATCAGGAGTGATGCAACTGTGATTTATTGTGCCCAAACTAAAGACCACAAACTGACTTGTACCCCAGCGCTTTGAGCCCTTGAGGACTCTTCATGAAAAGAGAAGCAGCTTGCATTTTTCTTTGTTCAGGTAAGTATAAATGAAATTATGTCCTCCTATACTAGTAACACCTAATTGGCCAACAGTCCGACATCTAACAGGAAACTAGTGCATAGAAGACAGTTCAATCTTACTCCTCGGTCCCAGTGTGGAGGCTATGAATTACTGCACATGACCCCCTGGATTTTGAGTGGCATGCATGATTTCTATTAGTTGAATCCTGGGTACACCAGAATCCCTTGCAGCACAGTGTCATTTCTTTACGTTGGATCTGGGTGCCCCTGGATCCCAAGGAATATGGCCTTATCTCTTTTAATTGGATCCTAGGTGCATGGGGATAGTGAAAGAGGATCCAAAACAGTCCCAGCTGGAGGGAGATGGTGGATGAGGGAAGTGCAGTGATCTGCTGCACACTAATTTGTGTGATGCAGTTCCACTCCAGTGGAATAGCGGACACAGAATGTAGTTGTGCTTCACTTCCACTTTTGTTTTCCCATTTTCTCCCCTGAATACATTACGGCTTGCATCGCTATGCTCTGCAGCCGCAATCACTTTTGCAGGCCTTGATCTACTTCAGCAGGTAGAACAGGGACAGTAATTTTTGAAGGATAATTAGAAGAAACAAAATGGAAAATATGCAGTAGGTAGGGAAATACTTATAAATTAGTGCATGTTTATACAGCAGATTTAATTATCCCTGCTTATGAAGCGGTGTGGGGGAGATACGATGGCCCCGAGTCCCTGCCAACCTTAAATTTGCTGTTACTTTATTTGTTAGTTATTTGTTGTCAACAGGCTAGCCCTGCTCCATCTTGATTATGGGATGCAAGGATATGGATTATAGGAGAGGAGATTCTTTCTGGCAGTCTTCTTCAAGTCCATATCTTGTTATTTTGTTTTAGCCTGGTTTGAACGGGTATGCGTGATTGTATGTTGTTGAACAATAAATTGCTGTTACTAAGCGTTAACTTTGAGTCCCAGTGCCCATCTCCCCCCACACACCCATTACCTTTTTGGGTATAAATGTGTCTCCCTTTGAAGTTCTATGTTTATCGAAAGACAAGTGTAGTTTGTGAATAGTGGATGAGCTGGCCGGTAGTTATAACTCTTAGATGGATACTGTCCTGGCATGAAGAACTTCCTTCTAAGAACAAAAACCTATTACTTGTGAATCCAGGCAAATGAGGTATGCGTCCCAGTCCAGGAGTTATAATAGCATATGCCAAAAAAACATAGGAATGCCTGTGGAAATCTGAAGTGGTGCTGGGACCTTTCAACATTCTAAATGTTTATCTACTACAGCAATGCACTGAAAGTGGGTGATTAAGCATTGAAAATATATATATATGTTGAACTGCTTGCTTCTGAAAAAGGGCTATGTGGCTTATCTTGCTCTCCAGCATAAAAAATGAAAATGAAATATCGAGCCCATATTGTCATTCGTACATCTGTTCTCTTTACATTGAATATTTCAGTTCTGCAGTTACAGCAAAGTTAATGTTCTTCTGCTTACTTGTTGCAATAATAGACCTTTTTAAAGGAGTGGGCATGGGTGGGTAAGAACTGCTTGCAAGTGCTGTGCTACTAGTGAGTTATCAGATTTTTTTTTGTATTAAACATTTTAAACACTGGAACTTTTATTTTTTTGTTTGTCCGCTAACACAAGTAAAGCGTTGGATACATAGTACATACCATACACGTTTAAACAATTTTACTGAAATGTGTTTTCATTGTTGTCCCATAAAACCTTGAAAGCTTCTACCCTGAGAAGGTGATGTAAATCAGACTTAGGCAGATGTCTTACAGAGCCTAGCTTTCTTCTCTTAAATGCAAAGAAGCAGCCTTAATATCAGTAATATCTAGGGCATTAATTAAATAAAACTTCTCAGAAACTATTGGGAAAATGTGTACGACCATCTGAAATGTATACTTTGGAGATTTTAAATGTAGTAATTATGTTATACTTTGGGGATTTTAAATATATTGGTTATGATTTTTCTTACATACGAGCTTGTGTTTTGACTACTTATAAAAGCAGCAAATCTTCATTTTCTGTTTAATGCGGACTGCTATACTGTATGTAAGCATTCAGAGTTAGGCATGTTAATATAATGGTTCACTATTGAGGTTTAGCGGCTTTTAAACAAGGAAGTTGTCCCCTTAAACCAGGCATTAAGTAAACAACTCCACTAATGGGACTGGAAGCAGCTTTCACTTTCTTACATTTCCTGTTGGAGGCTTTGGCAGAAGCATAGAGAAAATAGCACATAAAAGCAGGTTTACTTTTTTGCAGCATTTAGAAAAAACTGCACATTTATAATTGTTTTTGATGTTACTGAGGGAATTTAACTAACTGTACTACTAGGAATAACAGTAAAATAGAGATGCTTGGATACTAATAGTTTCCACAGTTAGCATTTACAGTACTTTGAAGCAAAATTGCATGAAGTTTAAAAAAAAAAAAAAAAAAAAATTAGTTGCCTTTGCCTTAGACAATACGGGACCTTAAATCAGTTGTATTTTGTGTAACAATTTATGTGGGATATGATGTGATCTGATGTAAGAAATTGCATGGCACTTCATTAATTCCCTGTACATGCACAGTTTGTTACCAGCCTAACATAATCAATCTATCATTAGCCTAACTATACAAAAATAAAACCTTTTACATTAAAAAAAAATCTCTATATTTTATAAGCACAATAACTCGCTGCAGGTCGTGCATTTTTTGACAGTGCACTTCATGTGTGCGTTGAAAGTCACTTGACCTTTGCCGTGTTTTTGTCTTCTAACTCACCCAGGGCATACCTTAATTCTCTCTTGTAACATGGCTCTGGACACAGCTCTGAAATACACGGAGCTGTTTCGTCCAAAGGCGTCAGGTGACAAGTCCCGAGAGGTGATTAAGCCACAGGTAACGCCCGCTGGGCTAGTACCACCTGTGGCCACCGCGGCAGCAGAGAGTAGCAGCCCGCTACGTCACCACCTATTGCCGCCAGACAGAGCGCTGGTGAGGCAGAGTGAGCAATACAAGTAACACAAAGTATTTACGGTCTTGTCGGCATGCCATTTGACCTCGGTAACCATTTCTAACAAAAATAGTTGTTTCATTAAAAACTAATACTTGTAACCCCACACGAACATGGACAAGTGTATACATAACATATAATGAAACTACCAGCCAACCTTATTCTTTGCCCTCCTAAGGGGAAACCTAGAAAGCTCAACGGTAACGCTCCGGAGTTCCCAGATCAGATACAGACAACCCTGCCTGGCTTCTGATACCGGTTCGCCCACCAGCACACAGCGTGTAAATCTGTGTTGCAGAACCCTTCCGCTGCACTCCTTGTCCTTCAGCTCTCTGTCATCTGTCATCAAGCCAGCAAAGAAAATGTCTCACCTCTCCGAGGCCCCCGAGGCTTGTTACCCGGTAGGTACACAGTGCTTGCTGCTCGCTATTTGTGTAAATTACCAGTAAACAATCCTGTGGCAGCATGACTTTCGGCACCTCTTGTGTATGTCTGACTGATCTACGGCCCGCATAATGTCCCCGTGGCGCTTGTCCTGTTACAAGCGCATTAATCACCTCCAGCGTCGGGCTCTGCTGGTGATTAATGCCCGCTGGATGGTTGGACCCCTCGGGCTCCGCCCTCGGGCACCACCTCTAGCGGGCATTAATCCACGGGCAGAGCCCTCCTCTGTCGGTGATTAATGCTATACAAATGTATGCCCTTCATGGTTATTGCTTCACACACAAACACGTGTGTGTGTGTGTGTGTGTGTGTGTGTGTGTGTGTGTGTATATACATATATATGTGTGTGTGTGTGTGTGTGTGTGTGTGTGTATATATATATATATATATATATGTATGTGTGTGTGTGTGTGTGTGTGTGTATATATATATATATATATATATATATATATATACATTCATTGCAGAAAAACTAGTTACTGCATCAGGTGGGGTTCAACTCAGTGCCACAGAATTAAGGAAATGTGGCTTTGGGGTTCTCTGCCCTAAATCCTCCTCCTCCTACATATACACATACACAGAAGGACAAGAACACACAAGCAACCACAGGCAGCCATCATCGGGTAAGACAAACAACGTACAGCTGTTTTCAGATTACACAAACACAACAGCACTAATGTGGTACCTTCTAAAATACGCATACAGTAGCCGGCCTGGTCACGCTGAGGGCTGAGGTGCTGGTCGCCTTACCTTGCGCTACGCCAGTGACCCATGTTTAGGAATGAGCACGGCCCGCCGGGGGTCATCGGGGAGGAGAAGGATTGAGTGTCTGATGGACTGTTCTCCTTCTCCGAGGAGGGGGGTCCTCAGTTGTCGGCACTTGCTTGCTCCGTAGCGGAGGCTGGGGAGCAGGGCGCCACGCTGTAAAAGGGGGAGGAGTTGGGGCAGATGTTAGGAGAGAGCGCGTGCGTGCTTCTCTCCGCGGTCATCATTGCATGCCCCAACTCCTGGGGCGTAAGCAAGGAAAAAGTAAGCTGCGGCACTATGTTGAAGGGCACCTCACAGGCTCCACTCCTGGCCAGCCATGGTGCTGGCCCACTGGATCCATTCCTCAGCAGGGGTTGGGAAACTCTGCTGACCCAGCCGGAGGGGTAAGCCTTGGGAGCTCGGGTCAGTGGTGGATGCCGGGGGGACGGGGCTGGGGCTCCCTGCAGATGACAAGCCGGCAAGAGGAGATAAAAAAATATAGCCAAAAAAAAAAATAGGCATACAACAAACTGCACTTTAAAAAATACTACTCCATCAGTGCTATTTAGAAACATAACAGTGTGACTGCAGAAGTGAGTATGTATGTTCATAGGTATGGATACTAGTCAAGTATTTTATTTTTATTTAATTCTTTTGGTAACCAGGTAAGGCCCACTAGGCACAAGTGCCTGTTTTCAGGGGCAACCCAGGAGCACTGTGGTGGTTAAGTGACTTGCTCAGAGTCGCACAGTATGCAAGTGGAGGTTGTAGGAATCAAACCCAGGTCTGATAGATGTGCCAAGGTCATTCACAGCTTGTTACTCTAACCTCTAAGCTATACTGTCAGCCAGCTCAGAAAGCCATATTTTGACTAGTCTCATATCAGTGGAAACTAATGGTTCTGTTTTGACCCAAATATCTATCCAAAGCTTTTTTAAATAAATCCATGTTTGTACTTGTAACCACTGATTCTGGCAATGTATTCCATGTTCCCACAACCCTCTGACTAAACCATTAACTCCATTTAGTAGTTTTACAAAATTCACCCTTTAGTTGTAAGTTATGAAACCTTGAAGATCTATCACTTGTTTTTTTATTTAGTCCCGATGTTTCCCATATGTTATCATTGTGGAAGGCCTTATAAACAAAACATAAAACACCTCTTAGTCTTCGATAAGTTAGGGAGAACAAACCTAGTTCTTTCAAGCCTTTCCTCATATTGTTTATCTTTTAGATTTTTCACTTTTTTTGTAACCTTTCTTTTCAATTTTTCAATAGATTTCATACTCCCTATATTTTGTGATGCACAGAAGGGTATACAGTACTCCAATATTGGTCTTACTAATGTGGAATAAAGATATATAATAATGTCTTGCAGTGTGCATGTGTATCTGTGGCTGCAGAAGTGCTGGCCTCACGGGGCCTACACTTCTGCAGACATAAGTAGTGTTGTAATTTGAGTATCATTGATTTGCATCTGTGGCCGTAGAAATGCAGGCTTCGCAGGGGCCCAATGCTTATGAAGCTAAAATTGGGTGTGTATGTCTTGCAGTGTGCATGTGTATCAGTGGCTGCAGAAGTGCAGGCCCTCTGCAGACAGAAGTAGTGTTGTGATTTGTGTATTGTGGATTTGTATCTGTATCTGTGGCCAGAAGTGGGTGTGTATGTCTTGCAGTGTACGTGTGTATCTGTGTCTACAGAAGCGCTGCCCCCCCCTCCCCCCTGGGCCTGTGCTTTTCTGCAGACAGAAGTAGTGTTGTAATTTGTGTATCGTGGATTTGTATCTGTGGCCAGAAGTGGGTGTGTATGTCTTGCAGCGCACATATATATCTGTGGCTACAGAAGCACTGGTTCCTGATAACGGATGTCTTTTGTGTCATTTGGAAGCAGTTGAATGTTGCTTGTCTTGCATGATGATGGCTCTCTGTGGTTGCTTACATGCTCTTGACCTTTTGCTGCTTTAGGTGGTGGGAGTTAGGCTTGGGAACCCTAATGCTGCATTTTCCTACTTTCGTGGCATTGAGTTGAACCCTAACTGGTGCATTAACACAGTTTTTTTTTTGTTTGTTTTTTGTTTTTTAACAATGAATATATGTCCATCTATATTTATGTCTCCCTCTCTCTCGATATATAATATTAATTGCAAAAAGCTGCATTAATATACTAGTTATGGTTCAACTTAACCCCACAAAAGTGGGGAAATGTAGCATTAGGGTTTCCAGCCCTAACTCCCCATCCCACAGCAGCAAAATGACAAGTTCACACAAGCAACCACAGACAGCTGTTATCAGGTAAGACAAACATAAAATTGTTTCCAGATGACACAATGCAGAAGCACTGATGT
Organism: Neoceratodus forsteri; assembly: GCA_016271365.2. Classification (NCBI taxonomy): domain Eukaryota; kingdom Metazoa; phylum Chordata; order Ceratodontiformes; family Ceratodontidae; genus Neoceratodus; species Neoceratodus forsteri. The sequence continues at coordinate 1,740,230,440 of CM028129.1, forward strand.
GCTGCCTTTGTGGATTTACATCTGCAGCATGCATACAGCAAGACATGCACGCTTACTTTTGGCTGCAGACAGAAATCTATGCTACTCAAATTACAACACTATTTTGTCTGCAGAAGCACAGGCCACTTTGGAACCTGCATGAACAGATATGTGTGCCAAGGGAGGAGTCCATCTGCCTGCATTTCTGTGTGGCAGTGGATGTCAAGAATTTGCATGTCTGTCTGTTAGGCTGCGGAAGTGCAAGGACCTTCTGTGTGGTTACAGATACAGACGTACAGGGCAATGAGTCAGTCTGTCAGCTGGAGCACAGTGTTTGCTGGCAGCCATGGGTTTATAGCTGCAGGGCCCTATGTGAAGAGAACAGTCCTCTTCACCTTCTGGTACGTGGGCCTGAACGACCAATGCTGCACCTTCTTTTCCCAGGCTTTGGGGTGGTGCCCCATGGCAGTGCCATCCCCCAGGTTCGGCCCATCCAGCTGGCTCACTAAGCTCCTCTCCAGACTCAATTCACTGGCACAGGATCACAAAGCACTACCCACTGGACCAAAGGCTGGCCCTGCACACAAAGTTTCGTAATTTTGTTTCTTATTTTGACCTCAAATTTTTAATGTTGTTGTTTTATGACATTTGGCATTTCTAGAATACTAATGAAAACATTTTTTGGCCAGGATTTGAAAAACAACTGTCATATTCATGAGGTGGTGTGAAAAATGGCCGAGCTGTAAGTTTGAAATCAAAATATTGAAAATTACCAACGTTATGAGCGAGCATGAAAAAATGTCAATACGCGTAACTTTTTTTTCTTATAGTTTGACCCAATATTTTGACCTTATTTTTTTTGTAAATATTGTTTTGTAACCGGGTATAGGCTACTAGGCCCAGGGCCTGTTTTCAGTGACCACTGGAGAGCTTACGTGACTTGCTCAGGGTCACACAATATGCTAATGGTGGTTCTGGAAATCAAATTCAGGTCTTCTGGATGTACCAAGCTCATTCACAGCTTGTGACTAACCTCTAGGCTATCCTGCTAGCCCAAGCATGGTCTTCTTATAACCCTGTAGGGGAAAATTGTCAAATCCTGCCCGAAAGGTGATTTAGCAGAGTGACTGCGAAATCCCCTTTTGGCCCAGATTTGAAAAATTTCACCTGCCTTGTTCATGATATGGGGTCCCAAAAAAGGCCTTGTTGATAGTTTGGTGGAAACAATATTCAAAATTAGCGAAGTTATGAGTGAAGATTTAAATATTGTAACATTCACTCATAACTTGCCCATTTTACAATATTTTTTCCCCAAATTTTAAACATAGTCTTCTTATGACCCCACCTCTTGAACCCAGTAGGTGGAAATGTTTAAATCCTGGCCAAAAGGTAACTGTGGTTTTTAATTTTCACTTTTCTCCACCTTCGCGGAGCCGACAAGTGGCTACAGTTCTCCTTCGGAGGGACTCATCCTCCGACCGTCCCCCACTCAGCCATATCACCGTAGTTCCCCCATGGATTACTCTGTGATGGGGCCAAGTTGAGGAGCACTGGCTTACTCCCCACCAGAGCACAATCCTGAAGTCGGGGGAGGCATGTTGCAGGAGAGCGCATTGGGTCTTCATGGACCCTGTCAGCTCCTGTTTTCTCCCCATCTGTTTTCTCCCCAGGCCCATGAACATGAAATGGGCAGAGTGGCTGGACTCCACCCCCGCGGAGGCAGCCATACGCCCAGGATGTGGACCCTCCGTGTTTTGGCAACATGCCTGTGCCGACACCGAGCCACCGCTGGGTGTTAGGTGACAGTGTGCTGCACAGACCCCCTTCCCCAAGGAAGGAGAGCTGTCTTCAGATGCTCAATGTTTCCTCACCCCTGCTGACCCCTGAGCAACCCAAATCCCTTCCTGAACTAGGGTTGCCGACGTGGTGCGCAGTGTGGTGTCCAGCGCCGCAACCTTCGGCGCCACCAGGTCAGCCCGCCAAAAGGTAACTTTGTGGAGGGACTGCATAATCACCTTTCCGGCCAGATTTGAAAAATTTCACCTTCCTTGTTCATGAGGTGGGGTCCCAAAAAGGCCATGTTGAAAATTTGGTGGAAAAATATTTGGAAATGGCAACGTTACAAGTAAATATTCAAAACACATTGAAATAGATTAACCAGAGTTACCATATTCAAACAACATGAAGTCTTGCTGTATTCTGACATATGCAGTGATGTCCAACCTTTAAACTGCCCCGGAGATGAAAGAGTTAACTTTCCATGCCAGGCATGGAACGCTGAGCTCGAGCTCGGTTGAGACTCTGTCTGTTGCTGTTTGAACTCAAACCGTCAGATTCTTTACTCCGCCTCACTGAACAGTCGCTCCGGAGATTTCTCCTTTGCTCGGTTCAAGTTTGTTGGTTAAAGTGCTGTTTTCCTCGGTTTTCGACCGAATTTAATCCGTTAACCTGTCGGTTCAGTCTCTGGTATCGTGAGTACTAGATAGGTTTATTTTCTTGTTCTTCTGTGTGGAACTTGTAAACGTAGGATTGGTTTGGTTTGAACCGATCAGGTTTGTTCAAAAAAGTTTATTCTACTTTTAGAGTGTGGTAACCGGTCCTTATTGGTTCTAAAAAAAGACGGATTTCATTACGTTTTTTTCCACAACCCGTAACACAGTCAGGAACCGATAAGGGTGTCTTGCCTGGCGGATTGCCGAAAAAAGGGTAAGTTTTGTTAGGACTGGTCATGTCTGAGGAACCCAAAAGAAAAACCGGGCCCACTGGGTTTCAACACTGCAGTGTGTGTGGGGAAGCCTTTGCTAAGGCTGACCCCACCACTCGTTATTGTCCGGGGTTTGACCACACCTCGATTCAGACTGCCAGATTTGCAAGAATTTTCCTGCAGCTACCCTGGAAAAGAGAGTTGGTAGGCTCAGGGAAAGGGAGGCCAAGAAGTCCGCTGACCCGGATGGCCAGCCCGGTTCGGTTCCAACAGAACCAGAAGGAGTGCCCTCTGACCAGGGCGAAACTTCTTCGGGCAAAAGGAGAACCAACTCTGAGGAGTCGGTTCCGGTTAAAAGAAAAAGAAGGGATAAATCAGCCGGTGCGGATCCACAACTTCTTTCTCCGACCGCTGATGAAATAGCCAAAGCGATAAAGGATTGTTCAATCACTAACTAGTTCCGACCAGAACCAGCACCATCGAGAAGAGCTCCAGTTAAATTCGGTTCCCCCTGATTCAGATTATAATTTAGAAGATTTTATGAACCGGAGGAGGAGGAAGGAGTATGAGGATAGTGATGGTGATTACGAAAGTCTGGATGTGCCCATTGACCCGGACATCTCCCCAGACAGACCTTCAGGGGTTTCTCCTCCTAGGCTTTCTGAGTCCCCTTCCCATTTTATGTTCTACAAAAAAGTGGCTGAAGCTCTTCAGCTTCCTATGGAAGAAGCTGTAGACGATCAGGAGGAGCCTGACTATGTTGAGATGATGGATATCCCAGAGTCCAGGAGGCTGTCTATTCCCCTTCATAAGTCCTTTGGGAAACAGACAATAAAAATTTTAAAGACTCCTAATTCTATACCTCCTGTGGACAAGAGAATGAACAAGAGGTATACTCTCTCAGGCTCAGATACGGAGTTCCTTACCCAGCAATGCAGCCATGTTGGGGTAGTGCAGGCTGCTGCCTGTGATAAAGCAAATATACCCTTGGCTTCACACCCCCCAGATAAGGACTCCAGGAGGATTGATGCCATGGCAAAGAAACAGTACATGGCAGCATCCTTGGGACTCAGGCAGGCTAATTATATGGCCTATACAGCTAGATATCAGAAATCTAGATGGGACACTGTTATGGCTTTAGCTAAACAGGTCCCTGGCCAGCTTGCCAAGGAGCTGGAGCAGGTGGCTGCAGATGGTATTGAGGCATCCAAGGTGCAGTTCCATACTGCAGTGGACTCCAGTGATGTTTCATCTAGAGTCATGGCTACATCTGTGGCCCTTCGTAGGATGGCTTGGCTCAGATGTACTAGCCTGTCTCAGGATACCCAGACTAAGGCCATGGATTTTCCTGTTGTGGGTAATTCTCTGTTTGAGGAGCAAACAGAGCTACATGAAGAAAATGGATGAATATAGGACCACCTATAGGAATGCTCAAGCCAAGGAAAGGCAAGCCACTCCCCAGAGGCAGCATTCCAGGGGCAGGGGCAGGCCTTTTCATAGGCCTTTCTACCAAGCCCAGGCCTCCTCTTCTGCTTATGCTCATTGGGGGTTCTTCAGAGGGAGAGGCAGATGGGGTACAAGCAGACCTGCTTCCACCCCTCAGCCTATAGCCCCTGCCAAACAGACACCCTGATGGGTTTGCCAGGGCCGATTCTCCACCACCTGTAGGGGGCAGGCTGGCTTACTTTGTCCAGGACTGGATGTCTTTAACATCAGACAAATGGGTCCTGGAAGTAGTAAGCCAGGGACTGGTTCTCAGCTTCAAAAAATTTCCAAAGATGAGAACCAGATCCTTTCCACCTGCAAGTCCTTCAGAGGCACTTGCCCTAGAGGCAGAGGTCTCTTCCCTCTTGGCTCTGAGAGCCATAGAGAGGGTTCCACCCCTACACAAAGGAAAAGGATTGTACTCCAGGTACTTCCTAACCCCAAAAGACAGGAGAATGGCGGCCCATCCTGGATCTCAGATATTTAAACAAGCACCTTTTAAGCCAAAGTTCAAAATGGTGACTCTGGGAATAATTCTACCTCTCTAAGGCCAGGGACTGGCTAGTTTCCCTGGACCTCAAGGATGTCTATTTCCATATTCTCATCAGAAGCTCCCACTGAAAGTACCTCAGGTTCGAGCTGCCCTCAGGCTATTATCAATTCAGAGCAATGCCCTTCAGCCTAACTTCTGCTCCAAGGGTGTTCACAAAATGCCTGGCAGTAGTGGTTGCCTTCCTAAGGAGAAAAAAGATCTCCATCTTTCCATACCTGGACGACTGGCTCATAGTAGGCCAGTCTCCAGACCAAGTCAAGTCACACCTACAGATAACTCAGCAACTGCTCACTTCTCTAGGTTTCCTTCTGAATCTTTCAAAGTCAGTTCTAGAGCCTGTGCAGCTCCTCGCCTTCATAGGGGCAGAGCTGGATACAGTAAAGGCAAGAGCCTTCCTTCCCTGGACGGGCAAGGACCCTTATCTCACTGGCCTCTTCATTCACCCTCCAGGTGTCTCAACCAGCAAGGCATTTTCTGCAGCTCCTGGGACACATGGCTGCCTCTACAGCAGTGGTTCAGGGAGCAAGATTTCAGATGAGGGACATTCAGTTCCACTTGAGAGCCTTCTGGTCTCAGAAAAGGATCCTCTGACCAAACTAATTCCAGTGACTCGAACCCTGATCCAGGCGTTGCAGTGGTGGCAGGATCAGGACAATCTAAGACAGGAGCTCCTTTGTCACTCAGTCTCATTCTCTAATCCTTACACAGATGCCTCCCTCTTGGGGTGGGAGCCCACTTGGGGACCTGGCCACCCAAGGGTTGTGGTCTCCTCAGGAATCTCTGCTTCACATCAATCTATTAGAACTCAGAGCAGTGTTTTTAGCACTTCAAGCTTTTTCCAGGTCTGTTCAGAACAAAGTAGTTTAGATCAGGACAGACAATACCACCACAATGTGGTATATCAACAAGCAAGGGGGCACTTAGTCTACGGCCTTGTGCACAGAGGCAATGAAGTTGTGGTCTCTGGCCTATTCCCTGAATGCCTCTCTTATAGCAGTGCACCTCCCAGGGAAGGACAATGTCCTGGCAGATGCTCTCAGCAGGATATCTCAGAGCCATCACAAATGGTCCCTGAATCCCCTGATTTTGAAGGTGATCTTCTCCAGATGGGGCACCCCACAGATGGATCTTTTTGCAGCCCCAGACAATCACCAACTTCCTCTCTTTTGCTGCAGGCCCCCAGTGTTGGGCTCAGTCCTCCTGGACACCCTAGTTCTCAATTGGGAAGGGAAGTTCCTGTCTGCCTTTCCCCCCTTCCCTCTCCTGTTCAAGGTGCTAGTCAAAATCAGATCTCAACCCTGCAAGGTGATTCTGATTGCTCCAGACTGGGCCAGACAGCCCTGGTACCCTCTCTTGTTGTCCTTAGCAGTCCACCTTCCCCTGTCTCTTCCCAGGAATTACAACCTGTTAACGTGCTCAGGGGAGGGTTTGGTATCCAAATCTCAAGGCCTGGCTCTTGAAGAGTTAGAGTTTGCTGATTTACACCTCTCTCAAGGTGTTCTGGATATCTTAAAGGCTTCTCAAAAGCCTTCCACCAGAAACACTTACAATTCCAAGTGGAAAAGATTTATTATATGGTGCTCTGGGAAGCATATTTCTCCAGAGTCTGCTGGCCTGCCCACGGTCCTTGACTATATGGTTCATCTCAATAGCTTGGGACACAGACCAGCTACACTAAGAGTGCATCTGGCAGCTGTCTCTGCCTTCCTCTCAGCAGGCAAGCACTCTTCCCTTTCAGCTCATCCTGTATTTTCTAAATTTTTCAAGGGATTGCTGCATACCAATCCTCCCTTCAGGGACCCTGCCCCTCACGTGGGACCTTAATGTTTGCATTGCTCAGCTTATGCAACCCCTTTGAGCCTTTGTCCTCAGCAGAGCTTAGGTACTTGACTTGGAAAACTGTTTTCTCGTGGCCATCACTTCTGCCAGACGATAAGTGAGTTACAGGCCCTGTCAGTGGAGCCTGATTTTATCTCTTTCCATAGAGAAAGGTGGTCCTTAGGACTAATAGGAAGTTTTTGCCTAAGGTGGTTTCAGATTTCCACCTTAACCAGTCGATGTCTCTTCCTGTTTTCTTCACTGACCATTCCTCCTCTGGGGAGGAGGCTGCACAAGTTGGATGTGAAAAGGGCCCTTAGCTACTACATAGAGCGCACCGAGGGTCACAGGTTTGACTCCCTCCAACTGTTCCTCACTTATGGTGAGGTTGGTAAGGAAAACCTGCCACTAAGAGATCTATTGCCAGGTGGATTGTCTCTTGCATTCAATTTTGCTGTGAAAAACTGGGTAGGATCCCACCCTCAGGCTGAGGGCTCACTCTACCAGAGGTACAGCTGCTTCCCTGGCTGCTGCCAGGGATATTCCTATCTTAGAGATTTGTCAAGCAGCCACCTGGAAAACAGTACATACTTTTGCCAAGCATTACTCTCTGGATATCCAGGCTAAGAGTGATGCTCGGTTTGGCACAGCAGTGCTTCAGAGCCTATTTCCAAAGCAGGTTCTGTCCCTCCTCCATGGAGGTACTGCTTGGTAGTCTGCATATGTCAGAATACACCAAGACTTCATGTTGTTTGAAGAAAAAATTACTCACCTTAGTAATGTTGTTTCTTCTAATAGAGTCTTGCTGTATTCTGACCTCCCCCCGCCTCCCCTCTCAGAACCTGGTTTTTGGGATGTGGGTGGGCAGCAGCAGTATTGTCACTTGGGAGGTGCCCCTGCCCTTCTTTTCTCACCCTTTTAGTTTGGGTGTGTGGGTGTTGTGTTTTGTTTTATTTTTTGAGTTTCCTGACTTGAGTCTTTGCTTTGGGACCAAAAAATCTTTTTATTATATTTAGTAGCCAGTTGGCTAGTGTAAGTTTACAGTTTCCACACAGGACACCCAGTGAGTATAGCTCGCAAAGATCTGACGGTTTGAGTTCAAACAGCAACAGACAGAGTCTCAACCGAGCTCGAGCTCAGCGTTCCATGCCTGGCATGGAAAGTTAACTCTTTCATCTCTGGGGCAGTTCAAAGGTTGGACATCACTGCATATGTCAGAATACAGCAAGACTCCATTAGAAGAAACAACATTACTAAGGTGAGTAATTTTTTCTTTCCTCATATCACAGTCACGGTTCTCAGAGGAGGATGTCTTTCCGATCAGAGAGTGCATTTACAATGGGGAACCATCTTTAGGTGAGTGAGGGTCTGTGGGTGTGAGAGTGGTGGGTGCTGAGCGGGGGTTGGGGTGGGATGGGTGTGGAAAGGGGTTGAGATCAATGAGGAACTGTTTTTTTCTTTGCAGGCTTGAATGAAATAAATATATATGGAAAGTGTTGTTGTTTTTTTTTTTTTTCCAGGGAGACTGAACCAACACTGAGGATTGGGCATCCAAGTGTTGGCATAGTGTTTAGTGGCTGTGGGGTGTGCACCCCGATGTCACTATCTGTGTGTTGGGGGGGTGATGTGGAGGAGAGGAGTGGTTGTGAGCGGCACCGGGACTGGGCACCCCAGTCCCCTTAAAGAAAATGAAAGATTACAAGGGACAGTTTTCTGTATTTGCATAGGGGCCTGACCGACACTGGGGATTGGGCACCTCAGTGTTGTCATACTCTTCAGCAGCACTGGAGATGGGCACCTCGTCGTCATCACCTATCTGTTGGGGGACCAGTAGATCTGGAGGCGAGGCGAGGGGAGATGCTTTAAAATTTATAGCAGGTGAGCATTGACAAGGATGAGGGAGGGCTGGCTGAGCTGGGAGGCGGAGGGAGCATGCAGGATATGAGTAGCAATGTTTTGGGTGTGAGCCTAAAATGCCCCGTCACAGTACTTTGTGTGCAACAGGGGAATTTTTGGGTCACAACCTTAAAAATAGCTCCTCTCGCTAAGCTGGGCACCCAGGATTTTGGGGAGCCCAGAAAATGTATTTTGGGGCCTAATATTAAAAGACAAACACCAGAATCTAGCTAAACAGGCCCTGTTTACCTAAGTCCAGGTGTTTTTGTTTTTATTTTTGAAAATACATAATTTATAGTTTCCATCTTTTTCGCATAACAAAACAAACAAAAAAAAAAGATGGTGGCCGTTTCAACCCAAAGTTTTCTCATGACCTGAGAAACACTAATTTTGTGAAGGGAAAATGTTCGCAAAAGTAAAATTTTAGTGTCATATTAGAGGGTTATCCTAATACCCTACTGAACATGCTCAAGAAAAAAAAAACGTTAAATCCTTATATCTCTGGAACCAATTAATATTTTTTTGTGAAACCTTCAAAAGGCACTAACTTGACACAGGCCCCTTCAGCATTGAGAATTTCAGAAAACAATTCAGTACCCTCTAGGCTGTAGGTGAGACCAAAAAAAAAGTGTATTAAAAGCCTATAAAATTTTGACTTTTCTGTAAATGCGACACATCCAGATCTAAGAAGTCACATAAGCAACCATCACAAAACTTCCCATGTCTTGAGAAAATGTCTCCCAGACAATGCATACCAAAACTGGGGCAGTTTCATCGAACACCGCCAAAGGTATAAAGCTGCCGAGTTAGGGGTTTAACACTGAACACTGTACTCTACCTTATCTTCACTGGCACTACCGCAGGGGGCTCAAAATCCTGTGGCAAATCCATTTATTTGATCTACTGCCTGTAACAATGTAGAATCTTACTTTTATACGCATAGTAGATGCATCATAGCCTGTTTATAAATACATCATACCCTGTTTATACACAAAGATATCATCAGTTTCACCCCTCACCCCCTGCCACCTTGCTGGACAGTAGTACTACTTCTTAAGTTTTCATTTTCCCCATGTCTTCCACTGTCCATCCACATGCCATTTCCAGTTACTACCGCAGTAGCCTGTAGTTTTAAATGAATTCACAGCTGCTTTACTTTTTTAAAGAACTGTTCCATTTTTATTTAAAATTCAAAAAGCAGCTTTTGTTTCATTCTCTTCACAGACTGCAGCTTCTCCCATATGCTCCACTCACAGTCCAGCCTACCGTCTTTCTGCAGAGGTCTGTCATCGCCCATCAAACTCCTAGCCTGTTGCATTAACAAAATATGTAGAGGGGACCATGTGTGATAACTATTTGATGTATGCTCATGCTGTTTGACCTTGGGCATATGACTTGTGGTTTATGCCAGTCATGAGGATACCCAAGGTCAAACAGTACTTGTGTAGATAAAAGAATTACCACACAAGTCCCCTCTGCATATCTGTATCTATGTATATAAAGACACACACGCACACACACACCAACCTTTAAGGCAACCAGTGCACTGGTATCTGTCAAATGGGCCACAGCCATGTGGGGGAGGGGTGTTATCTAAATGACTAGAATGACAGCACAATTGGCTTCCCCAGTCTCCTGTGGTCTAGCCTGCAGGTAAAGCTATTCTGAATTCACTGCAGTGCCTCCCAAAGTGAAACTGACTGATTGTGTTCTATAAAGTGAGGGGCAGTCCTGTTCCTTTCAGGATTCCATCAGTCATTTTCAGCTCCAGAGGCACTAGCAAGTGACTTCAATATTATAATTTGCTTTGCAAAAAAAGAGAGTACAAAAGGGAGAAAAGCTGTAAGAGAGTAGAAGGAAAACATAAAAACAGACTAAAGATAAATGCTTAGATGCACATTAGGGTGAGGCATATACTGCTGAAAGGGAAAAGATAAAACGACTGGAAGCAAAGGGTGAAAGGATAAAGAAGAAAGTGGAAGTCATGCAGAAACCAGACAGCTTCATAGCATGGTTTCCAGTCGACCTTCTGAGAGGCTGTCTTTCTCTATAGAGTAAAGGGATGAAGGGGCCGGAGAGAAAAAATACTTTTCCCCTCCTCGAAGGGCTGAGGACCTTAAGTCCTTCGAAGCAGGTCTTGTAACAGGTACCCTCAGAATGGATCTGGGGCTCCTGAAACTGATGAATATGTATCATTAACCATGTCTGTGGTTTTCCTGGCAAGGTTACACATGAGTTCTGGTCTCTGAGGTCTGCTTCATTAACCCAGTTAGTTCCAGTGCAGCACTAGATGGTACAGACATTAGTATGGTGGCAGGATCTGGATTTCCTCAGAGGAGAGGGTTCCTGATCTTCAAAAGTATCCCTAGGCTGGGATATTAAAAGGGATTGAGCCAGTGCAACCCCGCATCGCTTAGCGGGGATATTGAGAAAGCTACCTGGGCGCGGTGCTAATGTATGCAAGCGCAATTGGGGGCATGCCCATGCATATGCGGCACATCCGATATTCAGCCGGGATATGCGGCGCATATGCTGGCACAACACTGCAATGTGCCACATGGAGGGGATGGCACAACTCCTGGCCACCCACAGTTGGGCTGCAGTATTGCAGGGCGCAACACAGCAATCCAGCCATGGGTGGCCACCAGAACACCGTTGGCAAGCACACACACCCTGGTGGTCAAGTGGATCCCACCCACACCGAACCCTTTGCCCAACCCACTCCCCCCCCATCATCGATAGGCGGCTGCAACCCGCCGCATACTGCCCGCCCGCTCGCTGAATGACAAGTACAGTATGGGCTGTAAGCCTATTGGTCCCCAGTGTGGATCAATAGGATTGCAGTGCATACTGTACTAGACAGTCCCAATTATGTGAATGACTTCATTCACATATTTGGGACTATCTAGTGCAGTATGCCCTGCAAGCTTATCGATCCATACTGTACCTGTCATTTGGCGGGCGGCCGGGCAGTATGTGGGTGGGTTGCAGCTGCCTCGCCGATGACGAGAGGTGGGCAGCAGGATGGGCAGGGGTTCGTGTGGTTAAAGCTACTGGATCACCAAGGCTTTTCTCACGGAGGATTACCGCAATCGTGGCTAGGGGCAGGGGGTTCCACTAGACCACCAGGGACAGTCAATTGATGTTATTCGGGTGGGAGGGGGACCACTTGGCCACCAGGGATAGTCTGCCAGTACAATATTCAGGGTTCGAGAGGGCTAGACCACCAGGAATTGAGTGGTACACCTTTAAGTGATCGCGACTACGGGCGGGGATGCCCCGGGATTCCCTCTACACACGTCATGCTGTGCAGGGTGCCAGGCACAAGTCACCAGGCTGCCCTGCATAAGGCATGCAAATGGGGCCATAATGACATACAAATGGCACCATTTGCGCCTAGCATATCTTATGGCCTCATTTGCATGCCTCCTGCTGAATATTGCAGGTGATGCACCTAGCACAACTGCACTTGTGCTGGTACATCTCCATGCTCCTTATCTGTGGCTTACACCGGTGCAGTGCCACTGTGCCATGCGCAGTTTGTGCGCTGACCTTGCCATATTCTGACGGTGCTGTGCCATGGCGCATCACCGTTGAATATCGCCTGGTCCTGGCCCCGGTGCAGCCCAGTTGCGCTGCGCCCATGCTTGCGTCACTGCCCAGCGCAGTCTGAATATCTGGGCCTTAGAGTTTCAAAATCTGGAATCTGACATTTTCTTTACATTTACAGACTTCAGCATCTGCAGTGCACCAGTCATTGAAGAAACAATGTCCTGGCAGATGCACCGAGCAGAATGGGTCACACCACTCACAAATGGTTCCTGAACCAATAAAGTGGTGGACTGGGTGTTCAGCACATGACAGTCTTAGAAAAAAATCTCTGCTTCATGGGAGAATAAGAAACTCAGTTTTGTTGTAGACTTTCATTACCAGGCTGTATTAAAAGCACTGGCAGCAGGTTAGTCCAGTGGCGTGGAGGGCTGGGGCACTGGGTGCTTCACTTCCTGCCACATTGGTGATCCAGGTCTGGAAGTGGTTTGCTCAGGGGTCTGCCTGGGAGGGAGAATTAAACTTCCCCTGGACAGCTGTCCCTTCGGGGGGGGGGTTGCTATATCCTGCTGCTTGTCTGCCATCTGGTGGAATCTGGGTGGCAGCACAGTGGAACCACACTTGGAGAGGGACCCCACATGTAGGACATGGGGGGGGGGGCATCTCTGTGGAGATGGAGTGTGCCAGCTGCATTCATTGCATGTTGATGGGCCCTGGGGCAGACGGTGGTAGAAATCCCCTGACCTCAAGATGAAACCCAATCCCCCACAGGCCCCTCACTGGCAACTGGATATTTTGAAAGGAAGGTCCTATGGCAGAGAATAAAAATTGCGTAAGGTAAGCCCCAGAGAAGCCAGATGGCTGGGCTGGGGGGGGGGTATTGGTCAGAAAGGGGTGGTCAGGCAGAACAGGTGGCAAAAATGCACAAGGAACTGACCTTATGCCGCGGCCCCTCCTCCCTCTCCACCTTCTGTATTGTAAATGCCTTTAAGTCTTTCACAGTTATACAGTATGGAATTTGCCTTATGTGTGTTATCACTGTTAAACCATTTGGAATGTATGCAAGTTTACAGCTCTGCTTACCTACTTGTACTGTCTGTTAACCTGTATGTTAATTTTACAGCTCTTACCTGCTTTTACTGTTTCTGTTTACCTGTATGTTATTTTTTACTCCCGGGTCGCCCCTGAAAAAGGGACCTCTGGGGCCCAGTGGGCCTACCCGGTCAACAAAATTCAATAAATAAAATAAATAAATAAAACTATAAATACAAGTAAAAAAGCACTGGAGTGTGATGAAAAAGGAGGCCTTTATATGCTTTGTCCCTTCTCCCTTGATCCACAAAGTCCTCATCAAGGTAAGGTGAGAAATCAGTAGTGGTTCTCATTGCTCCACAGTGGGTGCGACAGCCCTGGTACCCCTTGTTACTGAGCTTTTCTCAGAAACCCTCCATTTACCTGCCTATGACATGGGATTTCCCATCACTCTTAAGAGAGAGGAATTTATCCCTCAGACCTGTAAGTATTTAATTTAAGTGCATGGTACCTTAGAATTCGCAGAGTTATATGTATCCTGCTGTGTGCTTGAGATTTTAAAGGTGTCCCGGAAGCCAGCTACAGAAAAACATATTCCTCTAAATGGGTATAATTTCAGGGTATTAAATAAGCCGAAAAAGTTGATTAGCAGTTTTATGCATGAAAGTGCTTAATCAGCTGTAAAAATGCATAGCACTTGACACAGAATGGTTAGCAAAATTTAAAAATATATATATCATTTTATTAATTTTGTCTACTGTGCCATAGACTTACTGAAAAAAAATGGTTAGCAGTCTACTGCTATGCATTTTTTGGAAATGGTTAGCATTACCTCCTGTTTTGCATAGTGTTTTGCTGTGCTATACCATCTATGTAAAACCCTGAATTTTCTGTCTGGCCTGGTGATACTGGTGTGCAGGCAGTTGAAGCAAGTGTCTCATGTCAAAAAATCATGATGTCCAACCCCTACTTTCCCACGGTGTCCCGCTGCTCGTCCAAGCTCGGGTCACCATCTTATAGCCGCCTCAATCAGCTCTATCTGAGAGTCAGATGTTTTGCACTAGGTGTTGACCCCCAGCATCACCATTGTAACGTCCTCTCATCTCTGGGCTGGGCACCTCTGGAGTCCAAATTCCAATACACCACCATGTGCCTCATGTTTAAGCTGGTCGACCTTTACACCCCACCATGTCTGGGCAACCTTATCAAACTTTTAAGCAGTCCTAGCGTACTCTACGCTCTGCCACCTTCCCCCTGCTGGTTACTCCCAACCCCTGGCTGCCGGTCAGTAGGCGATCCTTTGCCTTTACCAACACATCCACCTGGAATTCACTCCCGCATGCAATTCTCTCCAGCTACACTCTTACACAGTTCAAGCACAAGATATTCTGCACCTCCTCACTTGTACCTGTTTTTGCTAACAGTCTGCTGCCTGTATGGAAGAACTTCCATTGTATGGAAGAACACCCATTGTTTGAAGTAACTCCAGTCACTCTGTGTATGAATATTATTCTGCCTCTATTGCCTTATTCAGTGTCTTGCACTTTAAGTGACTTGATGTTTCTTAAATTATTGTAACACTTGTTTTATACACTTCTGTTTTTTACACTACTGTAACACTGAACTTGCACCATGATTGTATATACAGTACCTGTTTTAAGCACTTTATTTGTAAGCCATTGTACATCTGCTCCTCTGTAAAATGTATGTATGTGTTGTCTTGTCCCAGGTCGCCCCTGAAAAAGGGACTGCATTGTCTCAGTGGGCCCTACCCAGTTACCAAAATTCAATAAATAAATAAGTGTTGCCCACATCCTGTAATAACTCTTAAAGAACAAAAGTACAGTACATTTAGCAGTAGTTTCTGCCTATAGATCAAAATTGGTGGTGGGGATCTCTGGCTAACAGCATAGTTTTTAGAAGATTTTTCTAAACCTGGTTCTCTCACAGCTAATGAAGGAGCCATTTGAGCCTCTGGACTCATTTGGCTTAAGATGTTTTATTTGAAAGGCTGCCTTCTTGGTTGACATCACCTCTTCCTGGAAAGTCAGTGAACTTCGGGCTCTTTGTGATGCTGCCCGATGTTCTTGTATTTCATAAAGAATAGGTGGTGTTGCATGCTACCGTATATACTCATGTATAGGTCAGATTTTTGGGACCAAATTTAATGATCAAAACGTGGTTCTGACTTATACACAAGTCATTGCCATCTTAGTATAAAATCACCATTTACCTCTGGAGCCAGAAACTGAAAGAACTCTTTATCAACCATCAATGCCTACAATTTAGATAATTAACACATACTTTAGCAAGGTACCTCACACCTTACTGCTACAGCACCGCTTCAATTGACACTTCGCACCTAAATGAACTCCCAACACTGACCTGCCCTTCAAACGCTGACCTGAATTCTGATGTCCACGATGCCCAGAAGTCTTGCTACTTTAATTTTAACATGGATTTTTTTTTTATTACTTTTTACTTGAAATAAATATAGGAAAAAAAATGCAATAGTTAAATAAAAAGTCAAACATAAGTAACTGGTAGCGGCATCAATTTCATGCAGGTTTTTCTTTTGGCCTTATTGCAGAAGTCATAGTACAATGAAAAAGTGTTCCACATACATACTTAAATACACCGACTTATACGCGAGTATATACAATAACTTAAACTTTTTACCTAAATAGTTAATAGTATTCCACATGAAGCTTACAATAACACTACATGTTTTCTTCCCTAGGTCTCACACCTGCCAAGGATACACTAATCTTCACAAACCTAATATGAAAAGGGTACTCTGTTACTATAAGAATAGAACATAGCCTTTTAGAGGTGATAGTAGGCGAGTTTGTTTCATATGGTGAGGTTGCTTATGGGAGTTATGGCCATATAGCTGCTAAGAAAACTATTTCTTGCTCGGTGGTCTCATGTATTTCCATACTGTTATAACTTTGTTGGTTGAACACCACGTGCAGCTCTCGGAGCTCACTGTATCAGAAGCAGCGTACCTCTGTGGGAGTTGCATGAGACATCTCTCTCCAAGAGGTCTGTAAAGCTGCTACCTGTGTCAGCCCACACCTTTACATCTCATTATGCAGTGATGTGCAGTCCAGTAGGAGTGCAAGATTCGAGGCCTTAGTACTTCAGAACCTATTTACTTAAGTAGATCCTAGATCTCATCATTGTGGGTACTACTTGAAGTCTGCTTAAGCATGAAGCAGATGTAACATCAGTGTTATTAAAAGAAAAAACATTACCTGTCTTGTAACTATAGATCTTCTTATATATGTTTACATTTGATTCACACTACCCTTCCAACTTCCCCTATAACATAGTAATATAGCAGCTGATGGCAGATAAGGACCACTAGGCCCACCTAGTCTGCCCATATTCCCTGACTGCATCAGCGGCCGCTGACCCTACTTGGTCATTAGCTATCGCCTCTCTTCACCTCATCTAGGGTTCCCTTATGTGTATCCCATGCATGTTTGTATCCCCCCACTGTGTTAGCATCCACTACTTCCTGAGGTAGGCTATTCCAAGCATCTAGCACCCTCTCTGTGAAGAAAAACTCCCTCACATTTCCCCTAATCCTGCCCCCCCCTCCAGTCTCATATCATGTCCCCTTGTCTTTGTACAACTCTTGTACTGAAATATGTCACCCACCTGCACTTTGTTCAAGTCTTTAAGATACTTGAAGGTCTCTATCATACCCCCCCCCCACACACCACACCGTTCCCTCCTCTCCTCAAGTGTATACATAGCATAGGAATGTGCACTTTAGATTCCATTGGGAGTTTACTTCTTTTACTGCCTGAGAATTTGACAGAGTATCTTTTGTGATCATTAATACTTTATTTGTTATCATATGCTGGATTAACATAAGTACTTTAGAGAACTTATCCTTAAATATATTTTTGTTCACAAATTTAGATTTAATCTAGACCTGGTGGTCTTTCCTGCTGAAGATGTGGAAGTTAAAAGGTAGTTGGCACAAGGTTAGGGTACAGTACAGAGTGAATTTTCAAATCTACCTAAATCTTTCTTGCAGAACACATATGCAGGCTATCTGTTTAAGTGTGAATGAGATGTAAACGTTAGAAGAAGCTGCTGAGCATGTTTTTATTACAGTTTTTCTCAAAGTGCTGAAGTAGTGAATGCATTACCCTGTCCTTTTGTGATTATTCAAGTTTTTGTTAAAGGGGCACTGTCAGCTTTGCCTCTTTGTTTTTTGGCAGATGTGACCAGTGTGTCTCTTGGCACACACCTATCAGACATTTACTCCAGAATGCCCCTATATATATGAAATATCAGCCCTTTTACCAATTTTCCTAATTTTTGTAGCAATATATAACTCACCCCTGCACCGGAAGCACTTTGAGGTCAGAAACGCGCCTCTGCCACGAGCGCTGTCCCAAAGTGCAGTTGTTTCAAATGCAAAATGTAAACTCCATATTGATCTGTCCCTTCTGTTATAATAAAAGGTTGCTGGTATCTCCGACTGCAGACCGAACTCTGCGAGGAGTACAGTTCAGATTTTTCAATCTGAGCCAAAATCCCACGCACGCATGTGAGAGGCATGAACAAAGATCCCGTGCATGCGCAGGATTTCAGCTCTGATTTAAAAACTCTGAATTGTACTCCTCACGGTGCTCGATTTGCAGTCTGAGATACCAGCAACATTTTATTATAACAGAAGGGACAGGATCCTTATGAGTTTACATTTTGCATCTGAAAAAAAACACACTTTGGGACAACGCTTGTGGCAGACGTGCGTTCCCCACCTCGATGTGCTTCCGGTACAAGGGCAAGTTACTGTCAGACTGTGTGCCCAAATATTGCTACAGAAATTAGGAAAATCAGTAAAAAGGTGGATATTTCATATATATGGGGGCATTCTGTTGTAAATGTCTTATAGGTGTATGCCAAGAGGCACACTGCTCACATTTAAAAAACGGCAAAGCTGACAGTGCCCCTTTTAGTAGTTATTTAGCCATGTTATTTATGTGGTGAGCAAACTGCCCCAGAGAGCCTATTTTGTTGAAGGACTGCTAATATCAGCACCCTCTAGTGGTAAAAAGCTGGTGGTAAAAGACCAATCTACCCTAACAGTTAATAGTAATGTTTCACCCAAGGCATATATGCATGTAAGTGCCCCCATCCTTTTGTTTTGAGCCCCTGTGTTTCTGCAACGCCTCCTTGTTTCAAGCAAAGTCCTGGTTTCCAAAATTGTTATAGCTGCAACATCTAGTGAACCAGAGAGAGAGAAAAAACAAAGCAAAAGACAGAGTGAAAAAGAAGAGTACAAAGAGAAAACAAAAAAATAAAAGGACTCAGAAATTCCCACATCTTTTCAGTTTTTCTGAGAAAACAGATGTTGCAGCTGGGGCCATTGAAGAAGGTGAGGCTGCACATTGCAGCTGGGGCCACAGAGGAAGGTGATGCTACATTCTGTGCTTTGGTACCCTGCAAGGCCGTGATCATGGACTCCTGTCAAAGAATTGCAGACCTATTCCTGTCCAGTATTTGGGCTAATCCTTCCAGTGATGCTTGGAAACTCCAGCACTGGCTTCCAGATCTTTCCTTCTTGAGCGTTAACTTCTCCCTTGTGGTGGCGTTTGGATGTCTTCTTTTTGTGATCACTGTACATTGGTTGCAGCTCAGCTTCTTGTGCTTCCTTAACTCCAGTCATCCCTGCTGGGACAGTCTGCTGTTGACTGCTGTGTTGGGAGCATGTCCATTGGCTGCCTTGGTGGCTTCTCTCTCTGCCGAAGCAGTCGCTGCATGGATTCTCCTCCCACCAGCCAGGATCTGTAAATAAAGTTTTCTGTGGCTGCTGGATTAGCAAAGGAGTATGCCATTCCATTTCTGACAGTGTGCAAAGTGGACAGGTAGTGCATTCTGTAAGGTATTCCATGGTTAAAAAGCTTTTTCCTGACCTCTGCACTGGATCTTTGCTTGGCTGTAAGTTTCTGAGAAAAGTCCAGGAAAATGTGTATGAGTGCCTCTACCATTTAAGAGAACCCAACTCCCTTGCTAGTAGCAGTATACACTCTCTTGTAGAAAATTGCAGAAATTGTATAGGGATCGGGTAGGACCTTTCACTTGGTTTCAGCTGTGGTGCCAAAGACCAATGGACCCTTTCATTTTCCAATGTTATGTCCCCCTGAGCCCAGAGCAGGATTTGAACAACATATTATAGAAAGTCACAGGTGTCCTTGCCCTCACTGCCTTCAGGGGGAAATTCAGCAGAGATCAAAATGTTCTTATCACTCTTTGTACTTCAGATACATACACTACTCGATCTCATAGCAGTCGAAGTGTCCTGTCTTGTTTGTGAACTTTTGCTGCCAAGGAGGCACTGGTATCTTCTGTGCTGTGTGTGCCTTGGCATTGTGCAGCCATTGGGCGATGTCCTTTATCTCTGCAGATGTATGCAAAGAGGCATTGCTGAGTTCTTCCATTTCAGATAAAAGATGAGAGAACATCTCTTTAATTGCGCTCTGGTCACTTGAGCCTGGGCTCAGAGTGGCCTCCGCCATATTGGCAGGCTGCTGCTGCTGTGATTGAGCTTGCCAAGCAGCAAATAGCATGGGGACCTAAGTAACCTGACTGATAACTCGGAGACCACCGAAAGAGAGCTTATCAGCATTCGAAAGATTGGCTACACACATTTGAAACTGTGCGGTATATCTCACGTCATCAGGCAGACTATATTAGATATTGCAGAGGGGGGGGTTTAGGAGCAAAGAATTAGACTGCTATCTTGGACCATGCCCAAGCCACGTCCCTCGACAGTAGACATATTATATCTAGACTTCAGCAAAGTCTTCGACTCTGTAACACACAAAACTCTCCTAAAAAGCTGGGCAGTTTGGGGACTGGAGACAAACTGACCATATGGAGAGTAAATTGGCTGATAGGAGGAAGGGCTTTTATTATTTATTTAGCTTTTGTTGACCGGGTAAGTGCACTAGACAAATCCTGCCTATTTTCAGGCACGACCCGGGGGAGGGGGATACAGATGAATGCCAACTGACCTTGAACCAGATTAAGCTGTTGGTGGTATTTTTAGTGAATGAGGGAAATTTGGCCAGGACACCGGGGAAATTCCCCTACTCTTTTTTCGATAAGTGCCATGGGATCTTTAACATCCACCTGAACTACCACCAATCCAGGCAGAGGCTTAGAGGATGGTAGTGAACAGAGAGCACTCAAGGATGAGGAAGGTAGCAAGTGGGATACCACAAGGACTGGTCTTGAGGCTGGTTCTGTTTAACATGTTCTTATGTGACATAGGGGAAGGAATCCAGAGTAAGCTCTGTCTCTTTGCAGACAACACTAAGATTTCTGGCAGAGTAGACACTGAGGGATGGGATAAGGGACATGAAAAGGGATCTGGAAAGTTTAAAGAGTGGTCCAGGATTTGGCATCTCAAGTTTAATGCTAAAGTGCAGAGTTATGCAGTTAGATATATATATATATCTATCTATCTATCTATCTCTAATGGGCTGGGCAACTATGGAGCAGACCTCAGTGATGGACTCAAAACCACTGCCCAATGCAACGTCGTAATTGGGAAGGGGTTTCTGGTAGAAGGAGGAGGTGTTATGCCTAGTACAGATCCCTAGTGAGACCACACCACGTATACCACAAAAGAAGGACAAGGACTGCTGAGAGTCTGTCCAGGAAGGCATAATGACCCAAGGATAGCAGGGAAATCATATGAGGAGAGGCAGGCAAGCCTCCGCACGTATACACTGTTAGCCGGAAAGGAGAGGGGAGACATGATAGAGACATACTGTAAGTATTTTCAGGGCACCGATGGTTGGAATCCAGTGAACTGTTAATGAGGAATGGGAGCACAGTAATGAGATCACTCATGGGTCTTAATGAAGGGAAGGTTCAAGAAGGACATAACATAGAAATGTACATAGACTCTGATGGCAGATACGGACCTCTTGGCCCACCTAGCCCATTTTCCTATCTATTGGATAAGCTGCAGATCCTAGTTAACTAACAGCCTACTTCCTCCTACTCCCCACTAGAATTACCTTATGGCTGTCCCATGCATTCTTGAATTCCCCCACTGTGTTTGACCCCACGACCTCCTCAGGAAGGCCATTCCATGTGTCCACCACCCTCTATGTGAAAAAAATGCTTCCTCATGTTGCCCCGAGCCGTCTTCCCTCCATCTTCAAATTGTGCCCCCTTGTTCTTGCACACATAGTAACATTCTTTTTATGGAAGGGTGGTGAATGCGTGGAATAGATTGCAAGACAAGGTGGCTCATATAAAGCCTGTGACTGGAGTCAAACATGGGTGGGACAGACACAAGGGATCAGTAAGTACTAAAGAAAAGGGGACAGAAGTGTTCAAGGGACAGGAGTGTTGAAAAATCACAAGGATTGTTAGCTAATAACTCTGGCCTGATGTAGGCCTGTATTAGCTTCAGGTAGGCATTCGGGCAGACTACTATAGAGTGACCATTGGATCTCTTTGCACTGGCAGAGTCTATGCATTTATAAGTAGGTCTTAAGGTGAAGGTTGAGTAGGTGAGGAGCATCTTTTGACGGTAGCACCAGTATCCTTGAGCGCTGTGCATGACATAGCCTCATGGTATCGCTAACCAGGGTGTTAGCAGGCGCAAAGTCCTGTTTGCCTCTGACATTTGACAGTGGATTTATTTATACTTTTTATGATGTCTTGGCATGAGAACCAGGGAATTGTTACACAGAAAGAGACCAGATTAAATGTACTGTATTGTACATAGCTGGCTCATCAGTGCAGTGGTACGGCTACTACTCATAACGCCAGTGTCTTGGGTTCAAAAGCAAGGCCAGGTTGCTGGTGGGCCAGCTGGGTGGTGGAGGGCTTGAGTATTCCAGAGGACGCTTGTTCTCGCCATGGAGGGATGGAGGGCTGACTGCACCACTACCTACCACAGGAGGCACAGTTTATAAGGCCAGCAGGGGACAAGGCTCTCACATGTGCATACCCGTTGCATGCTTGCATGCGCACATTCTTGCCGCTGACTCCAGGATGAAGACAAGAAACTGGTTAATCCCAGCAAGGCTGTGGGATGATGCTGGCACCTCAGGCCCCATACCCAGTGACCAGGTTGTTCCCTGATCACGTGTTTGGTCTCCGCTGAGGCATGGCCAGTTCCAGCATCCACACGCGGGGCATGCCACAGGGCTATTTGGGGCGAGGTAAATCCTGCCAGCAGTTATGATCAGAAACGGTATTTAAATAAACTGTATTGTACACAATCACAGAACATAAAATAAAGCACTGCTCTGTTAAATGGCAAGAAAATGTGGAATTATGAATGTATTGCATATCCGCAAAATATGGGATTTTACTTGTTTTAATAAAAGTGCAGTCTTGTGGCATTCCCTGCATACCTTCTGAACTTGAAGCACCAGCTGGTTCCAGGTGTGCTGGTAATCCTGCTTGCCACTTGCCCATTAAATTATTTGTGTGACAGAAAGAGGTACAACCCAGAGGTCCATCCCACAGTTTTTCAGTGGTTGTATTTTTTTCTTTTTCTGCAGTGATGTTATCAAGACCCTTTATAAATTGCATAATACTCTACTAGGTGTCAGATTTCAGTATAAATCGACCACATGTATAAGTCGACCCATTTTCCTAGACAAATTGGTCGAAAGGTAGCTCAGACTCATTTATTTTGTATTTTGCTCCCATCTGCCCAGCCTACCCTTGTCAGCGGCCCCCACCCCAGCCTGAGCACCAGCTGTACATACACTGCCATTTGTGGTCACGCAGCTGGTGAGCCCTCCCTCCCTGAGGACATCTTCTGGGACGCTCAGTCCTTCTCATCCCCCAGCCAGCCCTCTGATGACTCAGGATGTGTCCCAAATCCATGTCATAAGTGCTACCATTGAGCTGACGGGCCACTTAGATTTCATTTATAAGTAGACCCCTCAAATTCACAACTCTTAACTGTCCGACACAGATCAACCCACATCAGACTGACACAGGCACACGGCAGTAACGGTCCTGTAATTGTAATTACACAGCAGACCCTACTCATCAACTGCCATAAGAGACAAATTTACTGAAACTGACAATTTGTGTGACCAGTAGTTAGCGTAGTGTTGTTATCATGTAATGTCACCTTTCCCTTTCCCTGGATGCTCTCATTTGTGCAACTGTTATCAACATGCAGCATTCCCGATATTATTGAAAACTGCTAGCACTACTCCGATGTGTTGTTACCTGGTCTACACCCATAAATAAAGTAAATGGGCAGCAAATGTTGAGCTGAATGGGCATGAGATTTCCTGTGACGGAAAGCACTTTTAGTTCAAAAATTATGGCACTCCGTGACGTATCAGATTTTTTTCTACATGCATGTATCTCCAATCTGTGGCACAACATTGTTTAATTTCCATTTGCTTCTCTCTGGGCTTGATGGGATGTTCATTAATAAACACTGTAATAACATTATATTTTGTATATGCATAACTCTATTTTCAATTCAAAGGGGCTGATCTCAACAAACACTTTTTTTTCTGTCTATCTTTGAAAATACAAAAAGATACCTTTTTTAGGTACTGGAAAATGGTGGGAAGGTAGTGCTGTGGTGGGGAAGTATACTGCGGTGGGAGTGAGGGACAGCGCTGTGGTGGGGAGGAGGACAGTGGTTGCTGAGTACAGTGTACTGATTGGTGGTGGGAGCAGTGGTGTATGTCTGACTACTGAAATGCTCCTTCCATTCATACCATCAACTAGTAATTTACAAAATTGTGTTTGGTGCCTTTCAGTACCTTTGGTACTTTGATTTATACTTTGTTTATTCATTTTTGCAATATACATACAAGCCAAAAAACTTGATTTTTGGGGTACAGGATGAGGCATATAAAGCAATGTTACGGTAGGTAATGAATAATTCCTTCACTCATCGTTACAACACTTCAGGGTTGCATAAAGTCCATAATATAGTCGAGGCCAAAAGAGGCTCCTGAAACAAGACTAAGGACGACTGTCCAGAAAAGAGGTAACAAACAGACTGCATTCCTTCAGTTACGATGGGCTGTTGTCACCGACCTGGGCCCCATGAACCAGCTTGAATCGCAGAGAGCTAATCCCTTTCAACACAAGAGAACATGTCCACTTATGCCCCCATTGTATGTAATTATTATAAGTACCCGCATAGTTATAGAAACACTTAAAAGTAATACATTCATATTGGTTAAACATCATTGTGTGCTACAGCTCTCCCTTTTTTGATTGCTAAATAGAGCATGCCTCATTTAATTACATAGGCTGAAAGGAAAATGTTGCTTGAATTTAGTTAAACCAAGCCAGCTGAACCAGTGCATCTGGACCCTGCTGCTGTGAAATAAAAAGGGGGATATACCCTCACCACAATGACAGGGGCTTACCTGACTGTCTGATGCCCAGTACATCAGATCCTCTGGAACCATGCAAAATGGTTCTACTGCTAAGAGGCAGTAAAGGCTGGCCTTCACAGTTTGAGACAGTCAGTTTCTGCAGTTTTTTAATATTGCTAAGGTGCCTAGTCAATGAAAAGAATGCAGGGTGGGTGGACCAAGATTAAAGTACTAGCTAATGTGTTAAGAAAATGTTGCCCCATATGAATAAACAGAATCAAAGAACTGTTAAATAGGGAAGGGGGGAAATTGTTTAACCGGGAAAGGCACACTAAGCCGAAGCTTGTTTCCAGGTGCGACCTGGGAGCAGAAGGAAATTAAGTGACTTGCTCAGGGTCACACAGTATGCAGGTGGGGGCTGTGAGATTCAAACCCAGGTCTCCAAGTTTGTAGCTCAGTGCCCTTAACCACTGCGCTATACTGCCTTCTATATACACATAACAAGTATGGAATTTTTAAACATTCAAATGCAGTTAGCGTATGACAGTAACCGATTAATAACTCAGCTCAGTAAACGTCTCTAAAAATGTTTGTCAAAAATTATCCATAGTACATAATATCTGTTCAGGTCTCATTATCATGCACTGATTCTTCTGTTGTGGGTTTCTGAGCAGAGTCCTTCCGAATGTACTCCCGCTTTCGGCCTGCTTCAGTCAGGTCACTAAAAAGGAAGATTTTCCCCATGTATATAATTTTAAGGTGAGCTAGAAGCCGGAGCACATATGAAACACGGAGCTCTTGTAATCCTGCCTGCACAGCATCAAAGCCACGGTGTCACTGGCGAGTGGCATAACTTAGATCTAGGAAGCAATTAATTACTGTGACATCTGTTAGCAGTAGAGATCCTGCAGCTTTTGCCTTTTGTAGCAGCATATCTAGTACATGATTCCCCATTGTTGAAGCAACAAAATTCATATGAGAGTTAGGATTGTTCAGTTTACAGTGGAGGGTGATGTGATATGCCCTGTTATTTGACCAGTGGATAACTGGAACAAGTTAGAAATGAATTTGTCGTAACTCTCAGTGGTTCTACTCTCTTGAGAACCTCAGTATGCCAAAAGTGAATATTTATGCTGTTCCCCATTTTCTAGGTATTCTAACCTTGCTCTTAGAAGTTTGTTTTCTCTCGGGACACTATCCACTGCCACGCGTAACTTATTAAAATTCTCAGCCATTGTTTTCAGCTCAGTTTCATCCTAGTCTGCTTCTGTTACCACCAGGATTTGATGAGAGTGGAAGCCCTCAGCCTTCTTACCAAGCTATTGAACGGCTTGCAGAACTGTCTGGACTATGGCCTCCAAGTCCCCACTCTGCTCATCCAATGGTTGTCTGCCCTTTGCACCATTGGTTGATGCAACTGGGGTTTTACCCTCCCTGATGTCTTTCAGGGGATCTTTTTTTATTTTCCCATGGTGATATCCATTCCAAATTTCCCCTGTAGAGAGAGGCTTTGTTACAGGCACCGGAGAGGGGAAAACAATGGTGGAACCTCAACCTGGACCAAATGGTGGAAGCTCGACCTGGACCAACTCAGTGGAGGTCACCAGTGGAACAGCCTCCCTGAAGGGGTGGGCGTGGGATGCCTGGGATAACCAGAGCCCTGGAGATTAATGAATTCCTCCTGCTTTCCTTATTCAAGTCTGGCTTGACTGGTTCGAGAAAACTCTCAACCAGATCAGAGGTCAAGTGCTCCAGCAGGGTCACCGTGGAAGCCTCAACCTGCCCCATGATTGGTGGAAGCTCGACCAAGGTAGATCAGTCCGGGGAATCGAGAAAGTGGGAAGAACGTGAGTGCTTCCTTTCCCACAGCTAAAGACAATGGCTTTTTTTTGCATATTTATATTCTAGGTAGGGCTCTCATTGAAGGTCTGGAGAGCCCAGTACATTTTCCAGAACTTAAGGCAGCCCATAAACTGCTTGCCCACTGTGGACCCAACTGGGACTACCAAAAAGACAGAGAAGTCCTCCCCTGCACCTCTTCCTCATACAGCGTTGAACGCCTTTTCAAGCTATCTAGTGGCAAAGCTCAGGTGGGGGAAAAAAAGAAAGTCGGTGTTCTGTCTGGTAAAGTTTATTGACCCTTTCCCTGTGCAGCATTAAGAATATAGTCTTTTACATGAGGGCCCGCTCTGAGAATAAAAATAGTCTGGGATAGGTCAAAGTCTGAAGGCCGCTCGAAGATTTAGCTATTTAATTTGTAAAGATTATGTGCAAAGTTCCCCACACACAGCAAAAAGAGTGGTCCTTTCATTTGCAAACAACAATTTGCTAACTGTTTTCTGCCTGTTCTGACCCCCTCACAGTACAAATAACTGGGTATAGCCATTTTCACAATTTTTACTATAATACTCGACAGTATGAAATTATATCCCTCACATCAGCCTTTCATTGGTTTCACAAACACAGGGAGAATAAATATTCCAGCCATAAAGAACTTTGATTTAGTGGACTGTAGCATCTCCAGTCTAAAATTTACTTCTGCCTTCCTGTGATTGATTTTCACAGAAAAACAGACACTATTCTGTACAAAAGTAGATTCATTAGCTCTTGGCAACTAATACGCCCAAGAGTCGTGAATCTTCATGAAAACAAAGTATATTATCATTTGTGAGGGGTCAGGAGTTTCATAAGTCACTCACTGCTCTGTCAGTTAAGAGTTATGGGCCTACCCCTCACACTTTAAACAAATGGCATACTTTGAGTCAGGAGACTTGTTTATCCCTTATATATACAGTGGAGCCTATCAGGATGCAATGCAGAATACTGCAGAATTCTGCAGTGGAGTTTACTGCAAGAAACAGTGCCATTTCAATGGCAGGTAATCCCTTTTGTCATGTAGGAATCTGTGGCCCTGTTCTGCCTCCTGGGGGGTTCCAGTGATTTTGGAGGTGGGTAAAAGCTTGGTTGACTAACAGAAAAGAGTATGTGTTGTTTTTTTTTGGGGGAGATGGACAGTGATAAACTGCAGAGTCTGTCAGCCCTGGGGAAGTCTCTAGTTAATGTTTACATAAGATATCTTGACTGTAGACTAAGTACTGTAGCTGGGTTACAAACTTCACTGATGACAAAGAGATGATATAGAGATGGGGCTGTGAATACAGGGGAGATAGCGAGCTAATAACAGGAATGGTATTAGAAAGGAGAGCAAGTAACTGGATAATGAAAGGACTTGGGGAAATTACTGTATTTTGAAGTGCCTGAAACATAGACTTTGACGGCAGATAAGGACCGCTAGGCCCATCTAGTCTGCCCATAAAAGGTACAAATCAATGTGCTAAAGTGTGTAGAACTGCAAATGTTGTCATGGGGAATATGAAAATGAACTTTCCAAACAGATCAAGAGAAGTAATACTACTGCAGTGCCTCAGCCTTCCACGCCACTGGGGCCCCGGCTACAAGTATCATCTGTACTAGTAGAGACCTTCAGGAGATTCACTGTGCAGTAAGCTCTGGCACTCACCACCTCTAAAATAAAAAATGAACACTTGGCTAAAGACATAAAAAACTTTATTGGAAGCAGTAAAACTGCACACCTAACACATTTCGGACAAGTCCTTTCTCAAAGGCAAATAAATGCAGAGATAAAAAAAGACACCATTTAAATAACCAACAATTAGTGACATCATGACATCACAATCCACAATTCAAATTCATTGGCTGAAGTGCCTGGAAACAATTAAAAACCACTTAAAGTGCAATCACATACAAAACACAGTTGATATGTACAGTTTATATATACAATAGCGAAAAGGGCGATTAACCAGAACCCAAAAAGGATGGACGTCTGTCAGGGCAGCATCAGAGATGAGAAGAAGGGAACTCTGGTAACTTTTCACCTGAAGGACAGCAAACCCAACAGTACGCCATTCCCTTAGTACTGTACTCAGATGCCAGCGTTAATGGTATGCACTCTGTCCTGGTGTGGGACTAGAACCCACCCCAAAGGTGGATGTGCTACCAAGTGAGCCACGCTGACACATGGGTGGCATTCTTGCAAACCGTTGTTTCCAGATCGCCTTGAACCTGGATGATTCATGTGTCTACTTTTACTCCATAGATCCAGCACAAACTGGCAGACATGCCTTTTCTGGCACTGACCTCTTCAACCCAGGGTTTGAAGGACATCTCACTCATACTGAGAAAACCAGTGCCACACTGAAGTCCATGGCTTTAGCTGAGCAGGCCTCCAAACCCCTAAATGCCAAGAAAGAGACCTTTTCGTTGCCACAGATACCGGTTCCAGCTGCAACAACAGCCTTAACAGTAATGACAGATCTTCTTTGATGATGATCTCTTTCAGCAGGTCACACCTTTGGAACTATAGCCATCAGGCACTAGGACCACATGAAAACTTTTGTAGATAGTCTATTGAGGCCACCCACAGTGACATCACCATGCTGATATCCTCCCTACATAGCTGTGGGTGGCCCCACACCCTCCTCAGTTCTTTTCCCACCATCGACCAGTACACGTCAGACTCCACTGAGATGCTACAAGCTTCAGTCAACGTTTGCCTTTTTACTTACCTTTTCTTTTCCTAAAAAGTGTGTTTTGCATTGTTTCTTTTTGTTCTCACAAACCCATTTTCTGATATGCTTCCTGTGGTTTCCCGGGTTGCAACGGATCCTTTCGGGTGGGCCTACGATGGTTAGGCCTGTCACCTTTTCACAGAATTCTCCAGAAGCCAACAGACATCCAGGACGACCCGAGCAAACGGACATCCTCTTTGGGGGTAGGGGGGTGGGGCTTGGCAAGCACATTGAGAAGAGCTCCCACAGGAGTGCCAACCCTCTCTCCAGTCTCCCTAGGTCGTGGGGACCTGAGGGACAGCCTCGGATTTTCTTTCCTCTGGGGTTGAACACCTACCCTGGATGCCTCCCCAGTCACTACCTCCCATATGGGTGCTGACCGAGCTGCATTGTTGTTCTCATGGCCACAATTCCCCTGCCATCCACCACCACTATACTCACAGGGTACAGCTCTGGCAGCTTCTACCAGTCTTTCCTTGCCAGCGTGTCATCCATGCCACACACACCTTTCTTCACTCAGGGGGACTTTGGCTGGCACCTCATTGGGCCTTCCTTGGCTAGCGATGGCTGGTCAGCATTGGGCCTTATCTTTCCCCAACGCTGTTCCTCCCCTGCTGCCCAACCCCCTCTTACTAAAGGTCACCAGGCAGGGTGTTTTGCCCATCCTGTTTTGGCCAGCGCTACTTCTTTAATTCCTGCGCTGGGCCTGCTCAGCCTGCTGTCCTTCTTTCCCTCACCACTTGGGTGAGGAGTTGCTTCCCTTTCATTTTGGCGGCTGGCCCTCTTGTCTCTGGGGTATGAGCCCCGTTGCTGCGCCCTGAAGGCTGCTGCCCAGTTGTTTCAGGCAGTCCCTCAATTTTCGGGATTCTGCTCTCTTCCCTTAGTGCTGTGAGACATTCTAGCTATGCCGCAACCTACTGAGACCCGTTATACTTCCCTTTCCACTGGCGGCGTCAGGCCCTTGATATTGTTGGCCCGGCTCTACATATGATGATACGCCTCCTTTGAACCTGTCCTTAGCTGTCCCCTCTGTCTCCTTCTGGGGATGAGTTGGTACCTTGCCCCCTCTTCCTGAAGCCTCTTTAGGGGAGAGGGGGACAGAGAGGAGAAGCTGCTGGCACTGGGAGCCACTCTGTGTGTGCTCCACAACCTTTTCTGGGGGTGCAGCCTTCGCTCAGCTTACTCTGAGGCCCCTCCCACTATGATATCCCTCTCCCTACCTCCTTTCTCTTGGTCCTGTTGTCACTTCCGTCAGCTATGGAGACAATTCTTCTCAGGCCTTCAGCAGCATCTTGGGGCTATGGGGGTAGTGCCTGGGAGAGGGATGTGCCGAGGAGCCCTTCAGCCACAGTTTTGGGATTGCCAGATTCTCCCCTCTGTCCCTCTCTCTCTGGCTGTTCTCCTGGGCAGCTCACACTGTGGCCATCTGGTACCGGCTTCTCTTGACCCCTGTGCTGCAAGGCGGGGACCTTCTGTTCTGGGCCCTCCATGGCAGTCTTCTCAGTGGTGGTGTCCTGCATATGTCCCCTGCATATGTCCCCAGCCCTCCCCCCCTCCGATGAGGTGTTCAGTGAATAAACCCTTAGGGCCATGTCCTTGGGCTCTGCTGGAGCAGTATTCTGCGGCATTGCCCACTAGTCCAAGTCTTGGACTTTGCCCCTGCAGTCTGCCTTCACCGACACAGGCCTTTCCAGAAGGTCACTGAAGGTAAGATTTGCTGAAGGCATGGTTCTACCTCTGCTGTGGTCTATCTTGACCTCCTGCTGCCTCCGCCAGAGCAGTGATGGTTTTGGCTCCTGTTGGGCGCTGCCACCCTTGGCCTAGTGTGTTTGCTTTTGTCCTGGCCCTGTTACCATCCACCCGCTCTCTTCGAGACAGATTTGTGGGGTGTTATCCCTGGCCTGCAATCCTCCGGTGGGACCCTGCAGTTAATTCCCTCCCTTGCCACATTCAACCAAGCAGTGGTCTGAGGGAGCCCCTTGGTACTGCCTCCCAGAGACCTGAACCAGGCGCTGGATGTCCGGGTTCATACCAGGTCACCATAACCCTGCCATCAGTGCGAGGTGGGAGTAGGGGGTAATTTTTTCCTCCCCCTGGTTGGGCAGAGGGAGGTTACAGCAGCCGCCTGGGTCCTGCAGCTTATGGACCACGGCCACACACACGAATTCCTGGAGATGCCTTCAGCCCTTCCTCCACAGCCTTCCTGTTCTTCTCTAGACTGCCGCATAATGTTGCTGGTGGTAATCCTTACCCTGCTGCACAAAGGACCCATAGCCCCACCCCCGGGGCTTGAAAGAACAAGGAGTTTCTACTCCCATTTCATCCTCATCCTCAAGTCCATTGGGACCGTATGGCCCCTCCTGGACTTGACAACCCTGAACTACCTCTTCCGGTTCATACAGTTCAGGATGGTGCTTCGACCTGGCTGCCACCCCTGCTATGGAAGGGTGTACTGGCTCTTTTCCCTCGACATACAGGCTGCTTACCTGCGCTGCAGGGTCTGCCTCCCCCCCACGAATTATCCTTCCAGGTTCCTGCTCCAGGGAGCTCTACCCATTCGAGGTCCTGCCCTTTGGCTTGTCCTCTGTGCCTCAGGTCTTCCCCTAATGCCTAGCTGTGGTGGCAGCAGCCCTCAGGAGGGCAGGTCCTTACGTCCTCCCCTACCTGGATGACTGATTGCTTAAAGCATAGTCCCCAGAGCAACTGTCTCTGACCCGGGCACATGACCTGCAACTATTCGACAATTTGGGATCCCAGTCAACCTGTCCAAGTCTATGTTGGCTCTCTGCCACCATCTCCGGTATGTAGGAGCTATACTGGACACGGCCCATGGCTCCGCATTTTTGCCCCCATACTGGTCAGACCACCTAATAGCGCAGGCCCAGGAACTCTACCACATGAGATATGTCACGGCCAGAACATATCTCCGACCACTGGGCCTGATGGCAGTGGTGAAGCTGCACATGTGCATCCCTCAATGGACTTGGAGTGTATAGTGGGATCAGCAAACCGATGATCTAAAGCAGAAGGTTCTTTTCTCTTCAGTGGTAAAGAAGGTTCTCTGGTAGTGGATGGAACCCAGTCTTTTGGTCAAGGGAGTTACTTTCCTCATACCCTCCCCTTGCCAGATCTTCACCACTTATGCCTTGGGGATGGGCTGGGGCATGCATCTGCATCCTTTCCAGACTCCGGGGACATGGACTTCACTCGAGGCTTCTCACCATGTCAGTGTCCTCAAGATGAGAGCTGTCCTGTACGGTCTGCAAGCCTTTCAGTGCCACCTGTCCCCAGGCCATCTGCTAGTGCAGACAAACATTATCAGTGTAGTGCACTACATCAGCAAGCAAGGGGGCACCCACTCATACCTTCTGTACATGAAGGCGATGAGGATTTGGTATTGGGCTCGGGACCACGCCTAGAATTGTCTGGCTGTCCATGTCCCAGGTGTCCAATATGTCCTGGCAGACAAGCTAAGCAAGTCACAGTCCAGAATGCACAATGGGGAACCGCTCCATCAGTGGTGGCCGGCGTGTTTGACAGGTGGAATTGTCCAGAGCTGGACCTGTTTGCGGCCCCACACAGCGTGTGACTGGCGCTTTCTGCTAAGCAGTCCAGGGCCTGGAGCTTTCTGGTGAGATGCATTGTCCCTCTCTTGGAAAGGAGGTTCCTTCACGCTTCCCACCTTTCCCCTGAGTCAGGGATGCTAATCAGAGTCCAAATGGAGCGCCAGCCTGATTCTGGTGGCCCTTTGGCCTCATCAAATTTGGTTTCCACTGTTGCAGTAGTTAGCAGTGGAGCCTCCGTGCCCTTCCTTTGTGTCCGACCTTGCCATCACAGGAATGGGAACCATTGTCCATCTGAACCTCCAGTCCTTTCATCTGCATGCCTGGCTTCTAAAGACATAGCCACTGCCAGGTTTGGGGTGTCTCCTACAGTGGCTGCTGTCCTGGTGGCCACCAGAAAATTTTTCACCAGGGTGGCTTATTCCATGAAATGGCACCGCTTTGCTTTGTGGGCATCTTCCCAACACCTAGATCTCTTCACCTACCTGGTGAACCAGATTCTAGAATACTTACTGTCCTTGTCAGCTGCCAGACTGAAGTACTCTTCTCTAAAGGTGCATTTGCCGGGCATATCAGCCGTCCGTGTGCCCATTGAGGGCCATATAGAAGCCCAGCTGGACGTGGCCCATACCTTTCTGAGAGGCATCCTGCACTTGAAGCCTCCCATCTGTAACCCTGTCCTGGCCTGGGACTTGAATTTTGTTTTAGAGGAGCTTACATTGGCTCATTTTGCTTTTTCACAAAGACATGGTGTCTTTGTGTCCTGACCCTAGTTTTTACCTCTGGTGGTGTCTGAGCTTACTTCAAATTGAACCATCCACCTACCTGTTTCTTACCCAGAGCATACCAATCAGGGGGAAGCATTACTCCATACTTTAGATGTACATAACATACTCAAAAAATTGTCCCTCGCACAAGGGACTCCAGGAAGTCCTTGAAGCTGTTTGTTTCTTTCGCCCCTGGGAAAGAGAGCATACCATTTTCTAATCAGTGGTTGGCCACATGGTTAGCCAACTGTATTGTCTTTTGCTTCTGGCAGTATGGTAAGGATCTCCCAGAGGTGGTTCAGGGCCCTTCCACCACAGGCACGGCTATTTCTGCTGCTTGTCTCAGGGGTGTTTCAGCTGCTGAGATGTGCTGCTGCAACTTGCAGTACTTTCTACACATTCTGTACACATTTCAGTCTGGACCTTGCTTCTGGAAGAGGGACCAGGTTTAGCCTTGCTGTTTTACAGGGCCTACTGTCTTAAGTCTCTGCCTTCTAGTCACCCAGACTGTGATCCTGTACAGTACTGCTTTGGACTCATTACAAAGGTGTGACCTGTTGAAAGAGATCCTCAAATAAGATAAACCAGTTACGTGAGAAGTTACTGTAACAGTAGATCTTTGACAGAATCTTTAGCTAGTCATGCGCCTCCCTCCTCCTCTCAGATTTCTTCTCCCTGGCTCTCTCCCCAGGCTGGCTTACCTTCTGTTTCTCCGTTAGCCTACCTATGAGTACCTCTAGCTCTCCCTCAGTTCCCTCAGGAACAGGTCCTCAGTGAACGGTCTCCAGTGGGAATCTGAGGAGGGCGTGGGGTTGCCCACGGATCTATAGGGAAGAATGTCAGTTTGATGATATTGCCGTGGGCAGCCCCAATAGAGTGGTAGCTAGAAAAGTTTCCGTGTGGTATAGTTCCAAAGGTGTGACCTGCTAAAGGATTCTCTTGAAGAGCTACTGTTATGGTAAGTTATTATCCAACTGTTCTTTTCAGTATTACTGCCCTAACCCCAAGTCAGGTAGCCAGGCCAAGAAAAGGGGGAGGTGGTGGTGCATCTGTCACCCGTACCCCCTCCAAGCCTGCAAATTGATATCTTGCAGGGAGGCCATTCCCTTGCCTGTTCAGGTCCTGTCACAACTCCCAGTCAGGGGTCAACTCCTACATGTCTTTCCACAATGGTCAGTGATTACCTCAGACACATGGGTGCTAGAAGTAGTAAGCTTGGGTCTGCCGATCAAGTTTGAGACTCTCCTGCCTTTCCGACTCTGAGCTACAAGATAATCCAGGGTGCCAGAGGGCATGCTTCCTGCACCGAAAAGCGAAATTGTTCAGCTCCTTGAAGGCAGTGAGATAGAGCAGGTCCAAGATACTGTGGTTTCACAGGGATATATTTCCTGGTACTTCCTGCTACCAAAGCAGACAGGGGCCTGTCACCCAATCCTGGATCTGCATGACCTCCAGAAGTTCTTCAGCAAGAGGAAGTTCCAGATGGTCGCTCTGTCAGATCATAACACCCCTGGAGGCTAGAGCTTTATTCTGATCCTAAATTACAGGATGCCTTCTTCCACATTCAGTCCATCTATTCCATCTCTGGTACCTTTGGTTTTAGGCAAACTAGATACTGTACCAGTTCAAGGTAATGCTGTTGGAATATCATCGGCACCCAGGGTTCTCACAAAGTGACTTTCTGGTATTGTGCATTTTTTTGGGGTTTTGAATGTAGTTTCTGTTGTGATGATCCTAACTTTCTGTAGTGGCAGCCTACCTCAGGCACAGGGTGTACCTGCACCTGGATGACTGGCTCATAGCAAGCATCTCCAGGAAGGCAGTGGAGCACTCCAGGAATCTGGACTTCTAGACCTTTAGGGATCTTGCCATTTTGGTAAATCCGGCAAAGTCCAAGCTTGATCCTACTCGGGTGATCATAATAATCGGGGTGGAACTGGATTCCCTCCAAACCAGGGCTCGCCTTCCTGTGGACAGGGTGCTGGATCATATGTCCAGTTCCCAATCATTTGAGGCTGGGCAAGTGCACCTGCCCTGGGAATTCCTCCATCTGTTGGGATACATGGTAGCTTTAACCAGCATGGTCCATTGGGCCCCCTGGTGAATGCACCTCCTCCAGTGGGAGCTGGATTGCCATTGGTCTCAGCATCACAGGCACATGGATCAGCCAATCAAGGTGACACAGCATATACAGATTGCCATAGAATGGTGTCTGTGTCCCCAGAACCTCGAGAAAGGAATTCCCTTTGTCCACCCGGACCTGACCCTCGCCCTGATAAATAGATGCATTTCTGGTGAGGCGGGTGGCCGACCACGCAGCCATGGGTTCAGATTGTTTAGTGAGTACCTATGCCACATCTGCTTGCTGGAGTTCCATGCAGTGTGTCTGGCACTGACGGAGTTTGCTCCATTGATTTTGGATCTGGTTGTGCAAGTACACACCGACAACATGACCACCATATTCTACCGGAATGAGTAGGGCAGGACACATTCTGTTTCCCTGTGTCAGGAAGCTCTTTACATTTGGTCACTGGTGCGCAGATTGCAGGCTGACATCCTGATGGCTTGCCTCACAGGACAGAACAAACAGCTGGCATATGCTCAGCTGGGTTGGTGAGATGATGCATGAATGGTCTCTGCACCAGGAGGTAGTTTCTCAGCTGTTCTTCCAATAGGGCACACCTCTGGTGTACCTGCTTGCCATGTTGGAGAACAGAAAACTGAGGCTGTTCTGTGCCAGGCCTGCTTAGATGAGAGCACTGCCAGGAGCTAACTTCTGTCACCCCTGAACCCTGGACCTTCTGTATGCCTTTCCTCCTTTCTGTCTCCTAAGCTCATCTCCGGGCTTCTACAGATGGGCTGTACCTCCTGATGCAAATGAAGGCAGGAATCAGATCTCTTGACAGCCTGGAAATCCATCTCTCCACTTCCTGTTATCTCCAGTTTACTTGCTGCCTCCCTAGTCTCAGGTACTCTGCAGCACAGCTCTGTCACTGCAGTGGCAGGGCCGAAGACATCAAACTGTAAGTGTGTTCTTTTTTGAAAAATTAATACTGTTGGATATCCTCAGGAGAGCAGACTACAACAATCCTAAGGAGACTCTCTTTTTGACTCATACCCAGTCTCAGCCCTGCATGCTGCACAGACTGGCTCCATAACTCCATTGCTTCCCGTGCCTTTGGGGGCCTAGGTGCGCTTCAGGGCAGGTCTGTTGACGAGCACTTGTTTCATCGGCTCATTGACGGAGAATCCATCCGGCGCTTTTCTCCAAAAGTAGCAGTCAATGAGCACTTTAAACTCAGCTTGTTGACGGAGGGTCACTGCAGGCCCTTTCGAGGACTCACTGCAGGCACCTGCCGGAACATCGACAAGCACTTCATTCCTAAAGCTCATCGAATGAGGATTCAGTGGATGCCCTGTCCGTTGAATCCGTCGGTGAAACTCAAAACATTCAGCTCGTCGTGGTGCTCCCTCTACAAATTACTTTCCACTAATACTCTAAAGGATATGTGGCAAACAGTTACATCTTTGAAAGTGCTCACTCTGCCCCTGTGGCGGCAGGGAGTAAGTGATTTGTCAGCAGCTCGGCGGGGACTGAGAGGCTACAAGTCTCCCATTTAAAACCATGTACCTAGCAGACAGCTCTTAAAGAGACAGTACCAGAGGCTCAAAGCACTCACAGATACAGCTTAACGCGAACACCATTCAGGCTGGGAGCACTCAGCTAGCTCCGGGAAGACTTTGGGAACCCCCATTTGCAGGGGGTTACACCTGTTTTATCAAACCTCTGCTCGGTGCAACCTCTGGCTTTGGGCCTGGCAGGCAGGCATACTCTCGAAAAACCATTTGAAACACTCCATATGAGGTAATCTCCTTTTGGCTCCACTCTTAACAAGGTGTAGAAGGAAGGGAGATGGCCAAAGTTATCAAGAAACTGGCAAATCACGAACCTTGGGCCCAAGACATGATTTTCATGACCAAGGTTATAACAAGGGTCAACAGAAAAGTTTTTCAGGCAAAAGAATATGGTTCTCCTCTCATAACCAGTGTAACTTCAGAGGAGGAGGCTCCGGTGGAGGAGGTGGCGCCAGAGACACTGGGAGCAACAATAAAAAGTCACAGTGAAGCCGTCCAGGCCCATCTTCAAGTAGGGGCAGACTTTCAATCTTTCTCGAGGAATGGGTCCAAACCACTACAGACAGATGGGTTATGGACATCATCAGCAAAGGTTATCTAATAGAATTTGAGTCAGAGCCCCTGCTATCACATGTGGTGCCCTCTCCTAATTCAGACAACCCAACCAAAAGGCAGGGGGTGTTTCAGGCAATCACAGACTTTATCCAGACAGAGGCTATCAAACAAGTTCCCCACAGAGATCAACCAGTGAGGTATATTCCTATTCTTCATGGTTCTTGAGCATGCGAGGATTCGGACCAGTCCTAGACCTCAGATTCCTGAATAGCTTCATCCCAACAGACCCTTCAAGATGGAAACCTTGTCATCAATCATCAGGAATTACAGTAAGGGATTTGCTGGCCTCAGTCGACTTGCAAGATGCTTATTTACATATTCCCATTCAAGAGCTGCACCTGCAATATCTCCGATTCACAGTGGGGGAG
The DNA here is from genome assembly GCA_016271365.2 of Neoceratodus forsteri. Taxonomy (NCBI): domain Eukaryota; kingdom Metazoa; phylum Chordata; order Ceratodontiformes; family Ceratodontidae; genus Neoceratodus; species Neoceratodus forsteri. The sequence goes on from CM028129.1 coordinate 1,740,268,354, forward strand.
CATCATTTCCAATTCAAAACACTTCTTCAGCCCCAAGGACATTCTCAGAGGTATTGGTAACAAACATCGCTCACCTCCTGAACCAAGGAATACAACTGTTCCCTTACCTGGACGATATTCTAATCAAGGCCCCTCAGCTCCACCAAGCAGTACAAGCCGTGGCGGAGGTGGTTCGGTGCCTGTTGGCGCATAGATTTGTCATCAACTGGAAGAAGAGCTCCTTGACTCCGACACAGACCTTGAATCATCTGTGGGTAGACTTCAAGATGCAGGTGAACAAGGTGTTCCCCACGGAAACGAAATTTAGGGATCTGCAGAAGCTCATCAAGAAGTTTCACAATGCCCACCAGCTGCCGGCTCACAACTTCATGCAGCTCATTGGGACTATGGTATCTCTGGCAGATTCAGTCCCCATGGCACTAATTCACATGCGACCCATTCAGGCTCACCTACTCAGACTGTGGTCCCAGTCCAGACACAGCCAGAACCAACGTATCCCGATTTCTCGCCAGATGAGGACTGCCCTTTATTGGTGGACTCGGAAGACCAACATTATGAGAGGTCGCAAGCTGGGCCATCCTCACCAAATATGAGTCACAACTGATGCCAGCCTCAGGGGCTGGGGGCATCACCTGGATCAGAGGTCAGCTCAGGGCAAATGGTCTCTGCTGGAAATAAGGTGCAGCATCAACGTCCTCGAAATGAGAGAAGTGCACCTACCCTTCTGCACTTCGAACAGCAAGTCCTCAACCAGGATGTGCTGATTCTAACAGTCAATGGAATGACAATGGCATACATTAATCAGGGCAGCACAAGAAGCTCACAGATGCTCAGGGAATCTCTTCTGCTGTTTCAATGGGCTGAGTGTCACCTGGCAAGCATAAGGGCACTGTTCATTCCAGGTCACGAAAATGTTACAGCACACTGGCTCATTCGCAAAGATGTCCTGCCTGGGGAATAGGAGCTGAAGAACAGCGCCTTCCAGACCCTAACCAAGCTTTGGAGCAATCCTCAGATAGATCTTTTCACCTGCTGGTGCAATTCAAAGGTCAAGCAATTCTGCTCCCTGGCCAAGGATGAACTAGCAGTGGCTCAGGACACCTTTTCCCTAAACTGGGGTAAGTTCAGTTTCCTGTATGCTTTTACCCCTATACTGCTTCTATCCAGAGTCCTCCAGAAAGTAGCGATGGATCGGTCAGAGCTGATCCTAGTCTGCCCACAATGGCCATGAAGCCCATGGTTCCCGTTTCTGATTAGTCTATCAAGGCAACTAACTCTAACTTTTCAGATCACCCCGAACCTTATTTATCAGGGTCCTGTCCTACATCCCAGTCTGCGCAACCTGTCCCTCTCGGCCTGGAGATTGAGCGGGAAGCTTTCAAGGAGCTCGGATACACAGCTGCGGTGATTGAGATGATGGTTCAAGCTCGTCGCCCATCCTCTTCTAAAGTGTATTACAGGATTTGGAGAAAATTCTTTTTCTGGCTTTAGTCCAAACAAATGCATAGCCAACCAATATCTTTACTTGTTTTGCTCCAGTTTCTCCAGGATGGTTTGACAAAGGGCTGTAAAGGGCCACCTTACAAGTTCAGGTTTCTGCCTTGGGGGCACTCTTGTTAGTGAATTCAGGGGAGTTTCTGGGTTCCCATCCCCATGTTAGAAGATTTCTGCGGGCAGCAGCATTGAAACGCCCACCAATCGAACCAAGAGCCCCTCCTTGGAGACTTAATTTGGTTTCCAAAGCCTTGTCCAAAGCCTCCTTCGAACCTCATAAGGAGGCATCCCTTATTCATCTCACAATGAAAGTCGTTTTTCTAGTAGCTGTTACTTTGGCAAGAAGAATCAGTGAGCTGGGAGCCTTGTCCACTAAAGAGCCGTATACGGTCTTTCATCAGGACTCTGTGGTCCTCCAAACAGATCCATGTTTTTCGCCTAAAATAATGTCTCCTTTCCACTGCAACCAGGAGTTGAGTCTGCCTTCCTTCTGTCCGCACCTGAAAAATGACAAGGAGAAGGAATTTCACATGCTGGATCCCAGAAGAGCGGTGAAAATGTACATTAAAAGAACGGAATCCATAAGAAAGACTTCTAGTTTGTTCGTTCTAACAGCGGGACAAAATATGGGCAAAAAGGCTTCCAAAAGGCTCTATAGCCAGATGGATCCATTTCACCATCACCACTGCCTACAATCAAGCTGGAATACCCTTGCCTGGCCCAGTGAAAGCCCAATCCACCAGGGCTATGACCACTTCATGGGCGAACTTCAGAGAGGCTTCTCCAGCAGACCTATGCAGGGTAGCCACCTGGTCATCTATTCACACGTTCACAAAATTCTACAAACTGGATGTGACGGCCTCGGCGGAGGCATCTTTTGGCTGCAGAGTTCTTTAGGTAGTGGTGGACTCTTAAAGACTTTTACATTCTTCCAACCCGGGATGTCTGGGGATGTACTGCTTTTGTATATCTCATCTTTAGAAGCCTGGAGACCAGCTTAGGAGAGAGAGAAAACATAATTTAAATACCTGTAAATTTTCTTTCTCCGACAGCTGGTCTCCGGGCTGCTGCCCTCCCAGAATGTATAATGTTGGCCTTTTGGCTGAGTGTTTTGGATAATGTTTTCTTTTTGTTTCCAAGCTCATGTAGTATTTCCACATTTGGACTGCTTAGGAAGAACTGGAGATAACAGGAAGTGGAGGAATCGATATCCAGGCTGTCAGAGTTCTGATTCGTGCCTACATTTGCATCAGGAGATATAGCTCATCTGTAGAAGCCCAGAGACCAGCCATCAGAGAAAGAAAATTTACAGGTATTTAAATTTCATTTTTCTCTTGATCCACAGGCTTGTTTGGACAATGTGCCTCTGATCCTGATTGCTTCAGACTAGACCAGGTAGTTCTGGTACCAGGATCTCCTCAACCTCAACAGCAGGTCCCTGTGGTAGCGTCTGTTCAGCCAGATCTACTTATGAGACAGCAGGGGACAGTACTGTTCCTGGACTTTCAGTCTCTGCACCTGTTGGCTTGGTACCTGAGTGGCAAGAGTTCCAAACCTTGAGCCTTTCAGAAGACCTTCTCTGTCATGTAGTCCTATAAGGAGTCGACTCATAAAGCTTATACTTTTAAGTGGAGGAGGCTTTCACTTTGCTGCTAAGGCATTGAGATCGATCCCCTTGCCTGCCTATTAGCTACAGTATTTGACTGCCTTTGGTTCCTTTCTTGGTCAGGGCCTCGAGATAACGACCTTAAAGGTGCACCTGTCAGCCATCTCTGATTATCACGTATGGGCTAATATATCGACAGTAGCGCAGAAAAAGGTAATTGGGTGCTTTTTTTTTTTTTTTCCATCATGTATTTGTGCGCCATTCCATCCTTGACAGCTCCTTTTTGGCAACTACCACCCTGCCCCATCATCTTCCTGAATCTTACCTCATCACCTGAACCACTGTGTGGGTGGGTGCCTTGGGAGGTGGTTTGGAGCACCATCCCTTGCTGGGGGAGTTTTTCCCCTATTTTTCTCCCTTTTCACCTAGGCCACAAAGCGTGCTCTAGTGCTCACGCACTGCACAAAGACACAGTAACACCACTGCGCCTGTTCCTGACCAACTAGGTAGGCAGCCACTACGGCACTATTTAACCTTGTCTAGGTGGCAGTCAAGCAGTGGCACAACCTGTTCCCCCTCCCTGAAGGAGGAGAGCTGTCCCTGGATGCTTAATCCTCCTTTCCCTGGCCATCCCCCGAATGACCCTGTTCCATTTCCACACCTGGGTCACTGGTGTGACAGCAGGAGAGACACCTAGTGTCTAAGCCCTATGCTCCACTGGCCAGGCCATCTGGCACTTTTCCAAAGGCCTGAAACATTTGTCTTTTCCAGTATGCGAACCTCTGCCTCTGTGGGACTTACTGCTGGAGCTTGCAGTGCTGAAGGGGAAAGCCATTCAAGTTAGTGCACAAGTGTGAGATGTCACATTTGACTTGAAAGAGCACCTTTTGGTCACTATCACCTCGACCAGAAGGGTGAAAAGAGCTCTAGGTGCTCTGATGCAGTCCCAGTACCTGGTTTTCTACAAATGCAAGGTCACCCTTCACACCCATGTGAAGTTCCTCCCCATGGTAGTGTTGGAGTTCCACCTTAACCAGGTGAGTCACCTTCCAGTTTATTTCAGCAACCTTACCTCAGATGCCAACTGCAGGCTCCATATGTTGGATCTGCATGGGTTCTTTCTTATTATAAGGTGTGCACAGCAGAAATTTGGGGTGAGGCTCACCAGCTGTTTGTCACTTTGCCACTGGCAGCAAGCAGAGTACTAGCAGGTGGATCACATCCTACATCTGCTATGGAGTTCACTGGTAGGTAGTGAAGTTGACAGCTCCTTCCAGCAACAAGCATACGCTGTGTCTGTGGCTACCAAGTACATCCCAATCAAGGAGAGCTGCAGGGCTGCTACATAGTCTAAAGTACTCACATTCTTCCAGTACAGCATTGATGTGCCGAGTCATCGCGATGCTGCACTGGGGCCTCTGTCTTCCAGTCTCTGTTCTCCAGATAGGGATTTGTACCTTGCCCGTCTTCCTGAAGGACTGCTAGGAGTCTACCAGCGTGTAGATAGTGAACTGTTTCCATGTGGGTAGAAATAGGGATTACTGATGTGTAACCATAGTAATTCAACTAGTGGTATATGGTTCATATCCACACAACCTCCCATGGCAAGAGACACACAAATCTCATTGATAGGGCTGAGCTGGAGGATGTACACCACGGGTGGTTGGAGTAGCCAAGCTTGAAGACATCTGGTAACTGAGCTATGCTAAGTGGAATTGCCAGGCTGTGAATGTGAACAGCATTCCATTAGTAGAACTATAGTTACAGGTGCGTAACGTCTTCTTATCTGGTACACGTGATGGCCCAGTTGGTAGCATGTCATGCATCCATGTTGGCTTCCCAGGTTCGGGAGTGAAATCTTAGCTGGTCAGTCGGCCTGGGGATGGGGGGGCTGCAGGGGCATTACTGCATGGCAGCGCTTCCAGCCAGAGAGGGATGGTACGAGGTTTTGCTGCATTAGCAATCCCTGTGACTGGCCAGGGAGCTTGCCTGTTCCATAGGGGAAGGCTGTGTGCTAGTGTGGCCTGCCGGAGTAGGGTGTTCTTGTATCAAGTGGTGGTAGGTGGGGGAGGTAAAAGCTGGTGATTAAAAGGTGCTGTCTGCATGTGTCAGTCGTTCCCCTCACTGGATTGTGCTTTGGTAAGTAAGAGTGTGGATGGCTGTCCTCCTCTCCCTCCTGCCATTTGGGATATTCTGTGGGAGTCACGGGGACAAGGACTGGTTGTGGGGTTGAGAGGCTACATGCCTGAAACATGCAGAAATGCACAACTGACAACCTACTGGGAGGTACACAAATGATGAAAAAAATAAGTTATCCCAAAATGACATTAAATATTAACCCAATTTATTCATCACTGGTGTGGTTTATATTGTGGATATTACATGGGCTGACTTAAAGGGAAACTGCCAGCACTAAGAGCCCCACATCCAAGTGTGGGGCTGGTCCCAGTTTGCACTTTGTGTGCAGAAACATTTTTTTTACTTCATGTTTACTGCAGAGTATTAGATTATATAAGGGATATACAATGGTGAGCTGTCAGATAAATGATTTATCTACACAAATGCTGTTTGACCTCAGGTAACCTCACGAGTGGCATAAGCCATGGTGAGATATCGAATCAAACAGCACAATCAATAAATCATATATCCAACAACTCCTCAATATATATTCATTATGCAATAAGGGATGCGTTCTGTCAGTGCAGGGACATTTGCTTTTGATTGTTTATCTTTTTTGCATATGTTTGTCAAAAAGTGAACAAAATTGCATTTTCTGATCTTTTTGCTAATTATAAAAAATCTATAAGGTATCTATACATGAAACACCACTCATTTGTAGATAATTTTGTGCTGCAAACTTTCCTGCTCCAGCACTATGCTATCTTTGTCATTTAAAGTTATCTGCATTTGAATATAGTTAGTATTGGTACTGAGGCTGAACATTCTAAATGAGTTCCGAGTAATTGTGACATATCTACTATGTATATAAATCTGTGATGTCGTCTACTATGTGTATAAATGTAAAATTTGAATTTTATCTCATAGTAGCTCAGATTTATCACATAGGATTTATGTCCACACCGATTCATAAATCAGAATAATTCTGCTGAGTTGCAAGCTGACATTTTCTGTAACTACAAATCCCAGAATCCCTGCAGCTGAAATTAAAAGATGACTGTAGCAGTGAGAGATTCAGTAACCTGCAGTACATGTTAAAGCTTTTATATGCCCTGATCAGATGGTTGCCAGTCCGCTGTTCTCTTGGAGCTAAGTACACTCTGACCAGAGCTTATAAAACTCTTAATGTTCAGTGCAGGCTACTAAATCTCCCATATATATAGGCATGACAAACATCCATTTTTGAAGTGCATACGAGGCATGTTGACAGTAGGAGGTTAGCGGCATTGGATACCCGCTTGGCGCCTGCGTTATGAGTTTCACAATAGAAGTCCAAACTGCATTAGATTTATGTGAATGGAACATATTTCTGTGCCAGACAGAGGTGGAGACATGGTTAGAACCCTCCTCCAACAAGAGTTAAGGTGGATATATACCTCAAACACACCCCTCTCAGGCCTTAATGACTGCCTAGATGTTATTCCATTTTTATAAGAATTTTGCTGCAGTTTTGTTTGCCATATGCTGGCTTGCTTTAATTGAAGATATAAAAAATCTGTGATATACAGTAAAACACATCTTTTCTTTTTAGAATATTGAGAATTAATATGCTTCAAAGTCAGTAAAAATATGCTCTTGCACAGGGTTTTCATTATGTCACTTTTAGGGTACAATAATGGTATCTCATAACGTGCTTAGCAGCATAACAATCATTACTTTACAAAATAGAACTGTGCCTGTAAATTGTATTCTACAGAACAGCATGATGTTGATCATGTAAGCCACCTCTCTGATGAAGGGTCATGCTAGACCGAAGTGCGGAGCCCTTGTGCCATACTTATCATAATAAATGGTTACTTAGCATTTTCACATCAGAGTGAGTAATTTATTTCAAATCTAGTGCATTCCCTTTGTGCTTTTCTTCACTGGATCTCTTCTGCATATGTAGTTACTCATTGCTACAGCCTTTCTGTGATGTCAGATGCAGGGGATTCTGGGATTTGTACTAACAGAAAAATGTCACCTTGCAACTCAGCAGAATTAGTCAGGTGCAATCTACTATACTACAGGTAAAACTAAGTAAAAATAAATAAATAAATAAATTTGTACACAGAGTATAAATTGGGACCATTCCCACACTTGGCTGAGATGCTGTAAGTGCCGACTATCCCCCTTTAATAAATCATTTTTATCTTCATGAGATTGTATAGGTCTGTTTTGTCTCACTAGTTGTGAAGCCACAAGTGAGATAGCAATAGACTTTTACCCTCAAATGAAGACAAGAATGATATTGTAAGTCAGGCCATGTCATATTCAATTTATACAAAAGGCGTTTAGGTGGTTTTGTGCTAGAAATGGTTAAAAAAAAAAAAAGAAACAAAAGTACAAAATGTAAACTGTGGCCGGACAAAACGGTCCCTTGGTAGTGTCAGAAAATAAATGGCGTCATGTGATAATGAATATCTGATCATACTTAGTGTGGCCAAAATAAATGAGATAAATCTTTGAGGGTATTTAATGAGCAACTTCATTTGTTTTGCTCATGTTGTCAAAAAAACAAGTTTATCTTGGCAAACGTATCTTTACACCCGTTGTGACTGTCAATACTCCTATGATTTCAAGTTTTTTTTTTTTGTTAAATCAATTTATTGTGAGATACTTTCAGGGCCGGCCTCAGGGTATGTGGTGCCCCTAGGCGAACTTGCAAATGGTGCTCCCCCATGTATATATTTTTTTTTTTTATCTTCAGCCTCCCCCCCCCCAAACCAAAAACGGTTTTAAGTAATAATTACAGTAGTCTCATTTCTCTAAATTATTATAGAACCGGGAAACTAATGACTTGGGTCAGGTAGTACTAATAATAACCATTATTATCAGGACCAGGTTAAAATTAGGACAGCTGCTACTCTTCACTTCCGCATTATCCCAACAGCAACCCAACCTAATAGGGTTCAGAGAATAGACTAGACAGTCTAGACTGACTACTGAGCACCCTTCTCCTACCCCCTCGGCGGCGGAAGTGCTGCCTGGCTAGTGGCCACTGTGTATATTGTGGGGTGGGGGCAGGAGAACTTCATGAAAGCAAGTGGGAGCAATCTTTGTTTTAGTTTAGTTCACTCACCTTAAAGTTCCTTCTTCTTGCTGCTGGCTTTGCAGTCTACAGTCAGACCACAACACTGCACTCGATTCATTCTGCTGCTCCAGCACACCGGCCTGACTCTCCTTTGTGACTGTGTCTGCAGGTTAGCCCAACTCTCTTCAGTAGCTCCCACCTCCAATGCTCCTGCAGCTCCCAGGCCCACTTTTCCAGCCAGCACAATGCCAAAGTCTGACAAAAACTGTTGGCCCACCCTAACCCTCCTGGGCATCAGCGCCACTAAACTCCTCCAAGACTTGAGCTGCCCTTGGCAGTACAACTGTACTAGTACTCGGAGCCGACTTGATGACTCGACTTTGGCCTGTCTCTGAGTCACCTGCTGCATTTGATTTCCAGTCTTCACTCAACATACTGCAGCCTCCCATCAACCACTCCTGGCTCCTACTGTGTCTGCGCTATAGCCTGCTAAACTATGTGCTTAAAGACTACAGAACTGCGGGAGGTAGGGGCAGGGGTATGCTTGCTGCCACATGCACTACTGCTGTTATGCTGCTGGCTGAGTGCTGAAAACATTCTGACTGCAGCAGATCCGATAGGCATGGTGATTCCCTATATTTTATTTAAAAAATACACTGTTAGTCACACGTCAGGCAGGTGCCAGAGTAGCTGCTGGATGGGACAGGAGACAGACTTCAACTTCACACCTCCACACCCATCCTTCCCACACAAATAACACCAGATTCATAGCTTTTGTTTTCATAACTCACACAGATTAAATAACACCAGATTCATACAGTTTTTTTTTTTGTGACTCACAGATTAAAAAAAAACATTCTTACAGAAACGGAAATGTATTTCCGGGGCCCCCTGTTGATGGGTGCCCCAAGCGGCTGCCTAGTTCTCCTATCCTTAAGGCTGGCCCTGGATACTTTATTTAGTAAAGCCTTACCAGGAAAGTCCTACTGAGCTAAGGACAGCTCATTTCTAGAGGCGTCCTGGGGGAAGGGAACCGGTGAGAATTTACACAGCAGCAATAAAGTGAATATTTAGCAGAGTTTACAGTTGAAGCAAAACAGTTATTTAGCTAGACATGTAATAATCACACAGTTACCCCTTATCAGATGCCTGACTTAAATCCAGGTATACCATGTCTATATACTTACCATTATTAAGTACGCTTGAAACTGTTTCAAAGAAAGTTAACAGTTTGTCTAGGCCTCCCCTTCCTGAAGCTGTTCTGGCAGGATTGATTTAATTCATGTTATTCAAGGAATTTGTTCAGTTGTTCACGTATTAGTTTTCCTAACATCTTTCTTACCACAGATGTTGGGCTTATTGGTCTGTAGTTACCAAGTTTCCTCTGTAACACTCCCCTTCCAGTCTTCTGGCTCCTCTGCTTTTCTTAGGTGATTAGGTTTGTTAGTTTGCTAATTCCTCGAACACTTGGGGGTGTACTCCATCCTGTCCTGGTGCCAAATCTTCTTTTGTAACATGGCACTAAATATGATGCTGAAATGGAGAAAGGAGATTTGTGGAAACTTATCAGGTGACCAAAAACCAGCGGGTATTAATCCAGCAGTAGAGCCCTCTCGCTAGTGCATGTTGCTGAAGTCGGGAACGCGGCAAACCAGCAACCAGAAAACAGCTGATGTCGGGGGCGAGCAAAATGATCCATGTACAGCCAGGAGCGCGGTCGAGCAAGCAATCGTAGCGACGCTCGGGAAGTACACAACTATGATGCCAGTATGAAGAAGTCCCTCAGTGCTAGAGCCGATGTAAGTGAATAGCATATCCTACCATTGTTTGCGATGTATGCACCCAGTACAGTTAGTGAAATAAAGCGGTCACCATGAAATCTGTTCCAGATCTGGAAAAAAGGCAATGTTGCCACATTTTCTACAGAATAAAGATGAAGAAATAGATGTGTCCCATAATGCAGTACTGTGATGTATGTGGCTGATGTAACAACGAATGGCAATACATTGAAACCGTCACTCAGAATTAAAAAAAAAAAAAAAAGGTTCTGCGTGTTTCAGACGGCACTGTAATGTCAGCATTTGTTCAAAATCTCTTGACACTACATGAATGTTTGTGAGGCATCCAATGTGCACACTGTTACATCTTCAGTGTTACAAAAGCACCAAGCTGCACCATAGTTTGTCCACAGCAATTACCAATGGGCAGAATGTGTATGTCGTTGTGCATCTAATATTATTGTAAGAATACTTCCCTAGCACTTGCCATGTTATAAGCGCTTTAATCCCCTCCGGAGTCGGGCTCTACTAGTGGATTAATGCCCAGCTGGTGGGTGGAAGCACGAGGCCGCAACCCCCAACCGGGCATTAATCCACTAGTAGAGCCCTCCTCTGTCGGGGATTAATGCTTACTTAGGCCCCTTAAACATGTTTGCACTCCTCTGATCTATTGTGATCTCATCAGCCTGTCTATAGAGACTGTCCTTACCCATGTCCTCTATATCTATATCTAACCTTCCGGTGTCATCCTTAGTAAACACATGGATTATTTGCTTAATATTTCTGATATCCATTCTGTAAACTGCAGAACTATCAGCTCTAAAATATCCATGTTCTTCAATGTCAAGCTCTAAATGTTTCATCCATTGTTTATGGGGATCCTTTCCATCATTTCAAAAGATTTCAGCAAGCATTTTCACTTTGTATGGTGTTAATATAAAAAAAGTTTGTCGGCAAAAGTCTGCTTTATATATTAGCATAGTAAATTTGTAAGAAATAATTCAATGAAATTCGTATTGAGAGGCAGTATGACTTAGTGGTGAGTACATAGACTTGGGAACAAAGAAACACAGGAGACTGGTTCAGATCCCAACAGAGACTTCCTGTGTGAAGTGCTTGAGCCCACCTAGCAGTGAAATGTTTAAAAGCAGATCACCATCCCCAAAAAGGAGATATTGCAATCACGGCTATCCTTGATGTTTTTAAAAAAGCTCAAGTCAGAAATAGTTCTAAGTAATTTTTGCCTGTGTTCTGCTGACTTGTATAATCTAGTACGCCACTATTAGCTTGCACACTGTATACGCTGTAAAAGTAACTTGTCACCCAAAAAACTCAAATTCGCTAGCTGGCCCGGTGGCGCTGAGGGCTGTGGCGCTGGACGCCTTACCTCACAGCAACCGGCGGACCGGGTTCGAGAGCGAGCCGGGTCGCCGGAGGTCGGCAGTAGGGGAGGTGGGCGGAGCTGGATTGAGCTGCTGACTGGCAGGCTCTCCTCTCCGGGGAGGTGATGCGGCATCCCTCAGCCAATGGTGACCCCTAGTGGAGGCTAGGAGCTGCACGGGCTCAGAAGGGGCCAAGTGTTAGGCCATGGGGTGGGGGACAGGGGTCATAACCGGGGTTGTAGGCGGGCCCCCACGCGCATGCGTTCCTACTCCTGGGGCTCCTGGGTGAAAAACCAGAGGCAGAAAAAGCCGGCGGCAAGCAGGATGATGGCCGACTCCCGCGAGCTCCCGCTTCGGGCGGGTATAAAATGGCGCGGCGATTCAGGGGGCAGAGGCTGGGGTCGGTCAGATAGGGGCGACCATCAGGAGGAGCATAAATAGGAATAATAAAAAAAACAACTCAAATTTGCTGTTTCAGCAGGTGTAATTGTACTGCAGTAAAGGTCCATAGGATGTAATGCAATATTTCACTGTTGAAATTACAGCTAGGAAGTTCAGTAAGCCTCCACAAATCTTTTTTTGAGATTTGCTGGTATGGTTTAAAGTTTACATCCCTGCCATCTCTAACACAGGCGATTTGCTACTCATTACAGTACCTCCATTAGCTCCATATGAAGTCCGAACTACATATTGTTTGCTGACACAAAATGGCCACCCAGGAGGTAATGAGTGAAGAGGAATACTCAGGATAGAAGCAAATCAGCTCCTCAGGGGGATAATCAGATCGGAACATTAAAAAGTACTTATTGAGGAAGGGTAGATGGCAGAAGTACAGACTCTTCATTCTGTGCATAAAAAAACAACTTTGAAAATACTGCATTAAGTTACGCAAGCTGGAGAATGTCATGTGCACTTATGAGGTGAATTCTGATTTAAAATGTGTGTTACTGTATCGAATTGGCAGTAAGAAAAAACAAAATGCAGATGAATCTTGTGTGCACTTAGCTACTGATTTAGATATTTGTTAATGTACCACAACACGGAAACCAAATGGTTGATTGAGAAAATAAAATGTTCCCCATATTCCACCATGAAATGTTTAGAAACTGGAAATGTGATATATATGTGTCTATAAAATCAGTGTTGGGCAGCTGTATTATACAAGGAAGTATACAGTACTTTCGTGGGGAGCTCATGAGATAAGTAGCCACAAGCCTGAAGGGTGAGAAGTCGTTACCTCATGAGCTCCTCTTGTTGGTATATCTCACGAGTATACTATAGCTGTCTAATGTTTTTTAACATATTACATTGAGGTGATTACTATCAGTTTTGTTTGCAATTGTGTATACAGGAAAAGGGTATACAGGGAAATAACTGCTGACCACTTCTGTGGAGAAATAGGGGATATGTGTTGGTCTGTGGTGGAATACACTATGTAGCTGCACGAGTGGGCACTGACCTCAGGGAAACCTCACGCATGGCGAGCCACAGTGATGGTTCCCAAGGTCAGTCTCCACAAGTGAATACCTGTGTATTCTTCTATATTGTTTATAAATGAGGCCACGTTGTTTATTGGTTCGTTTTTGTTGTAGTTCTGTGTTCTTATGTGGAAATGTATGGTGCTTTTCAGGGTTTATTTTTTGTGTAGTTCTTCTGTGGTTTGGGCAATGTTTTGTGAATGGTATTCTTTTCTTCTGATTGGCTTTGTGTGTTGCTGTGCTGTGGTTGGTTTACTGTTATCCTGGGTTTGTTGTTAATGGCAGTTGCTTTCCTGTGTTGTAGCAGGTTATTGTTAATTGGTTTATGTGGGTCAGTGGGAAAACTTTGCTGGCTTTCGGTTGCGCTGATTCTGGTTTCTTTCTTTGGTATCTTTGTGTATTTCAGTGTTGTCTCTCCATATTTTCTTTTTATCCTGTTTTATTTTGTCCTGTCTTATGTCTGGAAGTTTTTTTTTTTGGGTGATTTTATTTTTATGGCACTGAACTGTATGTTTACCTGGAAGTTTTCTGGATTTTATTTTTTCTTCTACACTTACTGCCTTTGAAGTGAGGTGAGTTGTTTGCGTTTTATTTCATTTTTCTTTTGTGTCGGTTAGGGTAGTAAGGTTGCGTGAGATATTTTCTTATTTTGCTGGATATGTTTGTGATTTCTCTGGGAATTCATGATGTCCATTTGTTTTTTTAATGCATTTTATGTTTTGTGCAGTTAATGGGACAGTGTAATATTTGATATTTTATTTCAATTTCTTGCTTTTTTCTTTGTTTTGTAGCTTGTAAATGGGTTTCTCAGGTTGTCTTCTGTTTTGCTCTTTGATGTTCTGCTGCTGCTGTTTATTGTTCTTGATGTTGTGGTGTTCTACTTGGGTCCAGTTCTGATGTGTCTTCTTGTGGTCTCTTCGTCTTTCCAAGGTCGGAGTGGTGTCCTGGAGGTGGGATTCAGCTGTGCAGTGCTAGACTTTTTTCTCTGATGTCAAGACTGTGTGGATAAATGCATGAGTGTGTGGATAAATGGCATCTACCCACACAGTCGTGAAGATGTGTACTGTTATGTATCTCGGTATCCGCACACCCCTATTGTATAAAAAGTCCCATCCATGTATGTGTTGAATAACCACTGCCATGATGTCTTATATGTAAGGAATAATCCACAGTCAGGTGTGCAGCAATATGGGTAGGTTGTGAGGTCCAAGGCACAGCCCAGGGTCATCAGCCAACCAGGAAAAATGAGGTAATTTCAGCATCAACTCACACCCAGAGTGGATTATTACACTTAAAACACTCATAACATTATCCAAAGTGTTACTATAACATTTATGCAATCATTGCACTACTGTATCCTATCACACTTCAATATTGTGACTTTTATTTTTCTCTCTTATTTTTGCACTTGCCTAATTCATCATTTTATATAAGGTCTAATGTGTTTTTGTTTTCCCTTTTAAAAAGAATTTTCCCTGGTCCATATCACAGTTGCCTGTTTTTCTCTCTTTTTCTTGCCATCAGTCTGGTAATGAATTCTTATGTCATTAAGTGAATACAGTTTTCAATTTACTTAACCCAAAATCGAACTGTTTAAAGGACACCAGTTTTCCATCACCTTTTTGTTGATTAGAAGTTCCACTGACGACAGAGTAACATTCTTTTCAATAAGTTTTGTCCAGAAATCAGGATTCTGCCTCTGTTGAGACCAGCTTCTTTCACAGAGCTTCACGGATTGTGTATGTGTGTGATTTAGCCACTGTTTTTTCCCCTCAATAAGAGAAACCACTACAGCTAGGAATTAAATCACATGCCATAATTCCTATCTAAAAAGTATATATTATAGACAGTATTACTGGCATATTTTGCAAATATTCTATGAGCTAGCAGAACTGCTACTGTATTTTGTTTTGGGACAAGTTGTCAGAAAGTGGAATGTTGCCAACTGTTCTTTATTTATATCCTTTCATTAGTCAGCCTCTGCGACAGTAATTACACAAACAAATTTCCAGATCTAGCATAATAACTAGAAAAAAGGATCTGGTCCTCCTTTATGAAATATCACTACTTTCTTTCAGCAACCCTCATACTCCAAGAATTCATTTAAAAAAATTATGTTCGTATCCCTAACAGCTCTTAAATGAGCCCTTTCTAAAAATAATTTATTTGCAGGAAGGTAACTTGGAATTGTAGGGGTGAGGAACTTAATTCTTTTTAAATGAAAATTTGGAGTTAGAGCAATATTGTTTTGTTATATTGGTACAGTACAATATGTACTATCGGTGCAGTACAATATGTACTATTGATACAGTACAATAGTACAATATGTACTATTGGTACAGTATAATATGTTCTATTGGTGCAGTAGAATATGTACTGTCAGTGCAGTAGAATATGTACTGTCGGTGCAGTACAATAAGTACTATTGGTACAGTACAATATGTACTATCTGTGCAGTACAATATGTACTATTGGTACAGTACAGTATGTACTATCGGTACAAGTTCAAGTTTATTGCAGGAAAGACTCCATTGAGCAAGCTCATTCACAAGAAGGTCCTGAGTCATATGCATATACAATACACAATTACATAGATAGGAGATATACAGTGTAGGACAATAGGTGGAGAATTATATACATTTTAGGAGGTGTAGTAGAATATGTACTATCTGTGCAGTACAATATGTACTATTGGTGTAGTACAGTATGTACTATCTGAGCAGTACAATATGTACTATTGGTGCAGTACAATATGTACTATTGGTAGTTTTCATTTATCAATATTTTAACCTTTTGTTGAGCTTTTATGTATATATTTTATGATGGATCATACAAATTTCGATAAATTTGTAAAGGATTGCAGAAGATTTTTCTCATATTCGATACATGGCTGAAAATAAAACTGGGGGCTTAGTAGTTTGGCTCGCTTTTGTTTTTACTGTGCTCTGTTTGATGCCTAAATGTAAATTTTGTTCAAAAGAAAAGACTGACATTTTTTAATAGTGCTCCAGTCACTGCAGGGACGTAGTGCGCCCACAGTCTTTCTCGTTCCCTAGCACACTCATCAGTCTTTGAAAGATGTGCAGACTGATTGGTTATTCATGAGCGTATTCCAGTGCACGTGTGTCTGCATTGGCTTCAGCGCATTATCAGAAATGGCAATCCTGGCAGAGGTCTGTGTCAACCTCCGAGGAAAGCAGATTAGCGACACTGCATCGGGATGCATGGTGCCAAAACAAGGTACATTTGCTTAATTTTGACAAATAAATATCAAAGGTTTACTTAGTCAAGATATTTGTGTGAAATGCACTTAACATGCACTGCTGCTTTAAAATATCAATAAATGGCTGGCCCAGTGGCACAAAGTGTTGAGGCACTGTAGCACCTTACCTCTACCATGCCAGCGACCTGAGTTTGGAAATGAGCTCAGGTCGCGGAAGGGGGGCTGGGATAGGATCTCTCCTGCATCAGGCTGGTGTGTTGTCGGCTGTTGGCTGCTACCATGTGGAGGCTTGGTGACAGTGCAGATGCTTGGCAGGCAGACATAGGTCAGGGTGAGTAGAAGGGGACATTGTTCTGGAGGGCAGGTGTGCCTCCATGCGCATACATCTTCTGTGTTGCTGGGGGGAAAAGAGGAACAAAATGGAAAAGTGATGCCGCCTACCTCTGACCTGCGCTACTGACCAGGCTATCTGGTCTGACCTGGACTTTGGGAGCAGCCTACTCGCCTCTGGCCCCACCAAGGGGGAGGGCAAGCTATGGGAGGATTCTCTGACCATTTAAGTCGCAGGGGCAGCATACCCCTACTAGAAGAAAAGTGGGACAGGGTTGAACAGCCACCCCTGTCATCAGTGGAGAAAAAGCTGCATGGGGAAAAAATATCAACAAATGAAAACTGTACAAATATAACATATCGATATTGCCCTGACTCCATTGAATTAAAAAAATGAAGTTCCTACATCTAATAGTTCCAACATTAGACCTTTCTAGAAATAATTTCTTGGAGAGGGGATCACTTTGGAAGCTTTTGCTCTAGGAACTTTTTTTTTTTCTTAAATGAATGGTTGGAGTCAAGGCAATATGTTATAATGGTACAGTTTTTATTTATCAATATTGTAAACTTTTATCAATAATTGTAAAATATTTTAAATGTGTTATTTTTGTTTTATAAATTTTAAACTTTTGATGATTTTTGGTACTACCACAGTCTTTTTAATGACAATATATAACTATTTTCAAGTACATATATCCACATCTACTGCCTCTTAAGAGCCCCACTCACATCTCCCTACCTACTACCCTAATCTTCTTTCATTTGCAAACTTGACCTGCAAAAGCGATATGAGATAATATGCAGACTTCTAAGTACTTCTACTTTTTAACATCCTCACTTGCTTGAAAGACAAGGAAAACATATATTTACACTCTGCATCAAGTATCAGCATGGTGCATCATGCCTGTGCACAAACACGGTACACAAGGCATGCTGATACAGTCAGTGAACTTTTCGAGATATAAAGCTGCTCTGACTTTTGGAAGAATGTTTTCTTACTTCCACATTGTAGTGGCATAAGCCAGGAAGCATAGAGCAGACCAGAAGTTATAAAATTTGCAAGCAGCATTTTATTATTATTATCAATAAAATAAATTAAAACTGCAGGATAGCTATTCATACAGGCAATACAAAGTCCTCCATCTAAGAGTCTCTCTCAAGTTAAGTCTTAGTCTATCTAACTCTCTCTAAACAAAGCATTGCTCTCTTTTATAAGATGTCTTTCCCTGGCATTTTAAAATCTGTATCCGATTGTTGTAAGTTTTGTCTCCTGTTTCTCACAACATGTTCCAGAACTTTGTCAATTTCTTTCCTGAGGTCAGCTTGAAGAGCACATCAGTTCTTTGACAGGTGCAAAAAATGGAACGTTCTGTTTTGGAACTGGCCTCCTGTTGACAATTCAGTAAACAGGCTTGTGGAGAGTCAAAATACATCTCAAGGTCCATCTACTGTATTACAGATTGCAAATTTTTTTTAAGAAACTCAAATAGCTTTCTGCAATCATTTCAGCAATATATATATATTTATATATTTGCAGACCAAGGGTTCCTCATTTCACATAAAGATTCACATATATGTTTTTAAAGGAAAACTGTCATAATCCTCATTTTCCTCCCAGTGTGTACTCACCTGCCAACTTGCAGTGAGAGACTGGCATTTCTGTTGTAGGGCATGTCATTCATTAGTAATCTTTATTTTATGTTCCAGAGTGAGTGGCACCATCTCACAGAGGGTAGCAGCCAAACCTACAACTACTATGCAGATTTCGTCCCTGATCTTCCTGTTGTGTAGCGGAATGCTCGTTCATGATGAGCGAGGCCCATTTTCACGGAGTAAAACTAAATAGTGTGCCATGTAGAGGTCCTTGAGCTGTACCCCTAGAAACAATCCCCGTTAAAAATGGAGCAGTGTTAGGTAGTTAAATTCTTAATTAAAGTTCCAGCTCGAGTTGAACATGCGCGGTAGTGCTAACGCTACGCCAGTCCGAGAGAGCAATGCTCAATAGCATGCGAACTCGGAGCTGGAACTGGTGGGGTGACCACCACTACACTGTTCTGACGGGATTATTCTCAAAGGTGCAGCCAGGACACTCCACAATGCACTATTTACTCCATAAATGATGCCTCGCTCATCATAACAGCATGTCAGCACTACTGAGATGCTCAAGAGGTGCTACGGTCATGCTCTGTCTTCCGGTGTGGTGGCACTTTCGAAATGGCGCATACAGGACAGTTCAAAGAAACCCATCATACAGACAAGAAACACAAGAAATAATTCGGCAAAGGTTAGCTGCAGTCATGTTAAAATATATAGGTTATGCTACTTGGGCGTTTTTGCAACCCTGGTGATTGTCAGCACTGTTTTGGACAGTTGTCCTTTGACCACAGAGAAGCAAGGGGAGAAAGAAAGAATAAAAACAGCAAGTGAAGAAAGGTGATAACAGAGGAAATTGTGGGACCATCGGAGTGGCCAATTTGTGGGTGCCACAACAAAATTTTATTGCGCAGTCAGACAGATAGATCCTTGCTTTTAACTCTCTCAGCATAACAAATGGGACAGGGCCTTACCCAAGCCTGTTACACACACCTTCCAGTCCAGCACTTTCATTGCTAAGCTGTACTAATCAGCAGCTGGAGGCAGGATGTCAAAGCTCTTATCAACAAGTAAGTGATGTCTTTCCCACAGGAAATGCCCCAATCCTCAGTTGTTAAGTGGCTAAAATCTGAATGCAACACCTAGGAGAAATGGTAAAACTTGAGTTTCAACTTTTCTAAAAGTTTCTATTTAGACTTTCTGGGCTCTTGTTGGTATGTCTGTTCAGATATTGCCAGAGTCTTACCATTCAGTGCATCTCATTTTAACAGGTGCCTCAGTGATTGAAAGCTGTTCTAGCTCTGCCCTTACGAATGTCGGGGAACTGCCAACAGAAATCAGTCGGGGCCTCACTTGGTGGGCAAGCCTTCAGAGAATCAAATTACATTTTATCTGGGTTTTTGTTTTTCTGGAGGCTCAAGGGTTACAGGACAGTAAATAACATGGTTTTGTGAGGGGAGGATCTTGTCAAATTAATCTTGTTGAATTTTCCAATTATGTGTCTCGCTGTCTAGAAAAGGGACATGCACTAGATGTCTTGTGTCTAGACTTTAGTAAAGCCTTTGAGTTAGTGCGCCATAAAAGATTGGTGAAGAAATTGTGAGATGTTGGTGCTGAAGATGAAAGCAAGAGAAGGGTAGATTACTGGTTAGAGTGGAGAACTCAGTCTTGCTAAATGGTTCATGCTCTAAGGTCAGGAGGGGCAGGCGGGGTTCCTCAGGGGTCTTTGCTGGGGTCAGCACGTTTGTTTATTTGAGACATGCGGCGGAATTAAAAGTAAAATTTTTCCATTTGTAGATGACACTAAAATATGGGTAGGGTAGAGCTTATGGAGGAAAAAGAATTGGAAGAGATTTATAAAGACTGGAAAAGTGATCTAAAAATTGTAAACTGAATTTCAAAGCTAAAAGGTAAAAGGCATGCACTTAGGGAAAGGGAATCCAAAGCAATGAATATTGGATGGGAGGAGTTTGCTTTGGAAAAAACAGTAGAGGAAAAGGATTTAGGGGTTATAATTAGTGACAACTTCAAGTCCGCTTCTTAGTGTGATATGGCTTATACTGAAGCTAACAGGATGCTGGATTGTATAGGCAGGGCTTTCCCGAGCAGTACAAAAGAGGGGATACTGACCCTGTACAGTTCCTTGGTAAGGCTTCATCTGGAATACTGTGTGGTGTTATGAAATCTCTGCCTAAAAGAAGATAAAGATTGCATGGAGTCAGCCCAGAAAAGAGCAACCAAGCAGATTTGGGATCAGCACAGGAGAACTAATGAGGCGAGATTAATAGATCTTAATATGTACTTACTTGGAGGCAAGTAGAGAGGGGCAGACATGACTGAGATATTCAGCTACATGAAGGGTGTTAACAGGGTTAATGTACAGCATCTGTTGAAGTGTAGGGGGCTATCACGAAAGGATACAAAAAACAAGTTAGGGTGGGTTGTTAGAAGAGACATGCAGAAATATTTCTTCACTGAGAGTAGTGGTGGATAGCTAGAATCGTTCACTAGATGCTCTAGGGTGGGATAGAGTAGACATAGTGGCATTGTTAGGACAAATGTGAGGGAGAATAAAAGAATAGAGAATACAAATTAATTACTCGTCACAGTCTGAGTTGAAAGTTGATCAGATGCCCAACAAGTACTAAGCTGGTAAGGCACTAGGTAGAGAAAAGGGCAGACTTGATGGACAGCATGTCTTTTTCACTCTGAAAATCACTATGTAACTATATATATGTTGCTATGCAATCCAAGGACAAAACTCTGGTAGTCACTACCTGACTTCATTATTTCTGTTTATATTTTCCATTGCAGTACCTAAAGACTGTATGCATGTCTGAAATAGCTTTAGATTTATACTAAAAATTTACTGTTTACACAGAGAAATTGTATTAGTTAATTCTGAAATAATTGCAAAAAGTCTGTTTTGGGTTTAATCTGGTGTGTTTGAAGTCCTGATTTGGAGCTTTAAAGTACAACATCTTCTAGTAATGGGCAGAAACTGGCTTCTTGTGGAACTGTGTGATGTAATTTCATAATGCTGTTTGCTTCGTGGAAAGTAACTAGCTTACCTGTTTTGTCAATTCTGATTAAAGTATTGTAACTACCAGCAACTTATGCATAGCAAGAATGGTTATAAGAATATAAACATTTTATATACACAGGAGAGGAGAGGGTGAATGCTTGTCTTAAGGTGACCTGCAAAGAACAAGAGTACCCATTCCCGTCCCCACATACCTTTCTAGCACTGCTGCGGGAGTTCAGGGATGTAATTGTCTTTATTTTTAATTCTATAGTTACATTTTACCAAAACGCCGAAAGTTACGGCCGAACACGGAAGCGCAGAGCGGCCCCGATTGAGCAGTGCAAGTGCTTATGGGTATTATACCCATTTAGTGACGTTGCTAACACCACTGCTCTTATTGCAGCAGCAGTGGCGGTAGTTCATAATATTTATTTTATTGCTTCCACGGGGTCTTGAGGAAGGGATAGAGGGAGAAATGGAGGCAAAGATCTTATTTCCTAGTGATCTGAAAATAGTCCTTCAGCTTCATGTTTTTACAGGACAGTGTAACACAACATCTTCATTGAGGATATCTCCTTCATTGGACCACACATTTGGAATTGTAAGCCCTAAGCATCAGGACCACTTGAAACTTTTTGCTAGCCAGGGCGACCACAGTGGCATGCAGCATGCTGCCTATGTAACAGGTGGCCCTAACACTCCTCAGTTCTTTCTCCCCATCAATCATCCCTGGTGGATCTGCTGAGAAACAATGTCGAAATAGTCATTGTTGTTTGTTACTTTAAATGGTTTGTGTATTTTCTCTATTGTCATCTCTGTTTGCCACCAATACTGTTCCTGTGGTTACAAGATCTACAAGGATGACACTCGCACAAGGGGTGTGTGTGTGTGTGTGTGTGTGTGTGTTGTTTGGGCCTATCTCACAATGTGAAAGCCTGCACAATCTGCCAGCATTTCAACCATGCTATAAGGCAACACCTACAGAAGGCCTTGGAAGCCTTCCTCATCCAAAAAGCATTGAAAGCCATGGAAAACGCTGCAGGTTCCACTCCTGCTTCTCCCATGCTGTTGACCAAGAAATGGTTGTTAATGTTGAAAGACAAAGATTCGTCGTTGTCAAGAGCCTCCTCTTCTTCCGGCCATAAGTATAAGCACAAAGATAAGTCTGCTTCATCTGTGAGGTCGAGGTTGCCATTACAATCAGGCGTGTCCTCGTTGGCACCCCCCAAATGTTGGGGCTTGGCTCAAGCACTGCCATACCTGTTAGGGACGGTACGTTGCTGCCAATGCTGGGCTGTGACCCTTCGACTCAAGGTAGTCCCGTCCCCTTTCGGGGCACCTTCGACTCCCAGGCTGTGCTGGCGTAATTTTCAGACATGACACATTGCCTTCTACCATTGATGCCATCAGCTGTAGGTCTGCTGAACCAGGGCCTTTGTCGACGGATTCCAGAAACATGCCAGTACTTCCTCCTTAGCTGCCACCTGTGTCTCCGGCTCCTTCCATGGCTCCCGTTATTGTTCCTAATCACAATGACGAGGTAAAATATAATGCTGACTCCATGGACATCGAAGGGGATTTGGAGGAGGAGTATAGGGGTGAGGAGCAGTTTGAAGAAGGTCACTTTCCTTCTAGCGCCATACTGTAATCCTGCAGCAAGGACTCTGTGATTTATGCACTCAGGTTTCACCCTGAGAATCCATCTTTTCAGGCTGTGCTTCTGCAAATGCAATCTGCCATGGGCTTTGCTGTTGATGAGGAAGATTCTACTAAAAGGAATCTTATGGAATGTTTGGAGGTTCCTTGCATTCCTTCCATTATTATTCTTCCTGTATATCCTACACTAGAGAATGCTGCCTTTGCTGCTTGGCAAAGACCCAGTACCCTGCCTTCAGTTCCAAGAAAGACTTGATAGTACCCTTCTCTGTCTTATGTGACACAGCCTGAAACTGGTGCTGTAGTCATTGTGGCTGCTCATGATCCCAGTAGGGCCCCTAGGCACACAAGTACTTTACCTCCAGATACAGAATCTAGGAGGCTGGTTGTAATGGGCAAACACACTTATGCCTCAGCATTCTTAGACCTGTGGATTGCTAATTACCAGGCCTGTATGACAAAACATCAGAATAGCCTATGGAGGTTTGCACATTCTGCAGGACAGGCTTTACCTGATAGTCCTGCAAAGAATAATTTGGCCTGTGGTACCTGTATTAGGCATTGTGTCTGATTCAGAACAGCTGGTTTTGTGAGTGGTGTGCAACAGGCTGTTTTGAATGCTTCTTCTATGGGGCTGGAAACTATTTGGAAGGGATGTCGAAGATGCACTTTGTAACCTTCCGCCCTTCAAAATGACTTTAAGGTTTATGAAGTCCCTTTATCCTTCGCCCACCAGAAGGTGTGGTAGGTGATCTTTTTGTAGGCCTGCTGCCAGAGGTAATGGTATATACTGTTGGTAGAGCTGTTGGTACCCTCTTGGGTTCCCACTTCCCCTGGTATCCATGCAAAAGCACCCAAAGGAATCCATCCCTGTGGCCCTGCCACCCCTGGCTCTGCCTGACACTCTTCTGTCTCCCCCCCCCCCAGCTATTGCCTCCAGGGGTGAGAGCTGGGAAGAAGGCTCCCCCTGCGTGTAAAGCAGTGGCAGGAGAGCACTACAGGTGAGTGCTGTAAGATGAGACTTGTGAAATTTGCCAGAGATTCAGCCAAGCTACAAGGCGTGCCAAAAGAAAACTTGTGAAAAATTACCTACTCCTGTCCACTTTTACGGTCAGGAAAAGAAACCAGGTCAAAAACTGGTTGCAGCCTTGCCATTGGCTGAGAAGCAGCCACCGATTGAAAGGACGGGATAGACAGTCGGCATTGTGGCCCTCCCTCATTGTTGGTTCACTAGCATAAGCATAGAGATAAAGAGAAGTCTGCTTCACCGGCAAGGTCCTGGTCGCCTGTGAGATAAAGGTAATTCTACTGAGTCATCGACTACTCTGGTGGCGTTGACTACAGCCATTTCCCCAACAATCGGACACCAAGGTCTGGGTTTGGCTTAGGCACTGCTGTACCTGCTATGGACAGTGGGATGCCACTGTCGTTTGTCTAAAGCTTCTTGGCGACACAAGTAGTCTTCTCGTCATCGATCGCTCTGGCAGTGTTCACTACAGCTCCCCAGACTGTAAATTAGACACCAAGGTTGGGGTCTAGCTTAGGTGCTGCCGTACCTACTAAGGATGGTACAAGGCCATCATCTTTGGCACAAGTAGCCCTGGCCTCTGCCCAGGGCATAGTCAGCTCTCAAGTTATGCTGCCATGGTTTTCAGAGATGGAACGGTGCATTCTACCCGGCTTACATATGCAGGCAGCTACCCCCTCGACAGGGCCTCTGAGCTCTCAAATATCACCAACACATGCTGATAGCACATCACAACTTCCTCCATCTCAGAAGCCACTAGTGTCCTCGGGGTACATGATAGGGATGCTAACAACAAGGTAGACTATAATCCTGACCAAGTATAAATTATTATTACAACGATAATACATCCTGCATTTGAGGATGCTGTCTTTGCTGCATGGTACAGACCAAACTCACTGCCTGCAGTTCCCAGAAAGGTTGATAAGCAGTATCCAGCCCCATCTGCTAAGTCACGTTATGCTAAGCGGGCAGAAACTGACAGTATGGTCATAATGGCTGCTCATGATAGGTCTAATAAAGCACCTAGATTCATGAGTACTTTGTCTTCTGATGTGCAGCAAGCAGTTTTAAAGGCCTGTTTTGGAGGGACAAAACTGTTCGGTTATGATGTGGAAGAAGCCCTAAAATATCATGTTTGTCAAGTCCTTGTATCCCACTCCAGTTAAGGGTCGAGGGAGGGGCTCCTATCACTAGCTTGCTGCCAGAGGTAGCCATGCCTACTGTCAGCAAGGTAGAGTAGGGGAGATGGTGTCATGCCTTATCCTCTTTCCCCAGGTGCCCATACAGAAGCATCAAAAGCAGTATGTACCAGTGGCAGTGGCACCACCAGTTCCGCATGACTGTTTGCAGGAGATATCTCCATTCCAAATGTTACATCAGAGATATACCACCACTCCAAATGTTACATCAAGGAACGGATGTGAAGGGCAGATTCTCCCCATATCTGAAACCAAATCAGGAAGCTTACAGCATTGTAAGCTATCACAAACAAGGGACTGGCTTTGTTTCCTGGACACAAAGGAGACATACCTTCATATCAAGATCAGAAATGTGCCCAGGCAATACATCCGCTTTAACCTATGGAGGAGTACCTCTCCCTAACTGAACGACTGGCTTTTGAAAGCCAATTCCAGGGAAACTCTGCTACATATATTGTCTCAAATAATGCACTTGTGCTAGGATTTGGGAGTCACACTTATATGTGCCAAAGGCTGTGATGACTCCTTGTCAATGACTACAATACATAAGAGCAGTTTTTGTAAACAGACACAAAAAGGTTATATTTTTCTGCCACATGACAGGGTAGACAACCTGATTGACTACAGCACAACTGGTATACAGGAATATCCTAAGTTTCCTGGCTGTAGCCTTTGGGACGATGCCACTCTGGCCAATCTTTTTATAAGAATCCCTCAGTGGATGCTAAGAGTCTAGTGGGCAATGAGACTGTGGTAATGGGATCTGTCCCATGGCCTCCATCTGTCAGCCGGCCATCTTCCAGATCTCCAGAATGTTTTAGCTGGCAGGTTAAGCAGCTCACAGTCCAAGATTCACAAACTAGGACTGTTGACCTCTGTGATAACCAGCCTCTTGCAGGATGGGTTGACCAGGTTGGACTTTCTTTGTGTTCCACACAATGTAGTACTGCAGTATTTTCTGCTCGTCTGCTCTAGGATTTGGAGTTATCTGGCAAGTTCTGGACAGGGAACTTCATTTGTGCATTCTTAGCATAACTGGTACAGATGGTGATGTTAAGGCTGTGGACGGAGGTGCCACTCTCATCCTCATTGCTACAGTATGGCCTAGCCATATATGTCTCATCCTCATTGCTACAGTATGGCCTAGCCATATATGGTTCCACTTCTGCAGCAAATGGCAGTGAGTCCTGTCTCCTAACACTATGATGGGGTCTGTTGTCTTGGCGAAGGATCCCTGGTCCTTCGGACATGAAGTCCATAAGCTGCGTTCATGACTCTTGAAGAAAAAGCCATTGCACATTTTGGGGTATCCCCAAAGCTGATATGTGCTAATTGCGGCTAGAAATCCTTCTAACAGACAATGCCTATTCCTTGAAATGGAAGTGGTTCACTCTGTGGGCTGCTTACAGGAATGTGTACTCATTTACATGTCTGGTAAATGCTATGCTGGAATACTTGCTATCACTGTCAGGCCCTGGTCTACAGTATTCCTCACTTAAGGTGCCTTTGGCCACTATATCAGCTTTCCGTGCACCTATTGATGGTCGTACTGTAGCCCAGTTAGGTGTCCCATTCGTGCCAGAAAGGTATTCTTCATATGAAACCTCCTATCCACAATCCAGTCCCACCTTGGAAATTGAGCTGTGTGCTTCAGAAACTGACGTGGGCTCTTTTGAGCCAAACGAGTTGTGGCCTACGTTTCCTGTCATGGAAAATGCTGATTTTAGTTGCATTTACTTCTTCTCAAAGTTCAGAGCTGCAGGCCGGAGTGTCTGACCCTCATTATTGGATTTTCCACAAAGGTTGTCTCTTTGCATACAAATTCGATGTTTCTACCGAAGGTGGTAGCTGAGTTTATACTGAATCAAAAGGTACACCTTCTTTTAATTACCTAGAGCATGCCCGTCAGGGTGAGGGTGCTACTCAAACTATAGATGTACATAGAATCCTCAGATACTATGTGAATTGCATCGAGGACTGCAGAAAGTCCTCTCAGCTTTTGTTTCATTCGCCTCTTTGGCTGAACAGTGTCTGTCCAAATGCTTGGCACATTGTATATATTATGTTATAGGAGTTACGGTAAGGAGCTTCTTGATGCAGTTTGTGGTCACTCCACCAGAGGAATGACCACTTCGATTGATTGTTTCAGAAATGTTTCTGCAGCTGACATTTGTGCTAAAGCCACAAGGAGCATTGTCCACATCTTCATTAAACTTTGCAGCCTAGACATAGTCTTTCGTAGATGTGTTGGTTTCAGGCTTGCAGTACTGCAAGACCTGCTATCCCGAATATACGTCAGAGTGTACCCACCTCCCAGTTGGTGTCTGGGACTGCTTGGGAATCATTCCAAAGGTGTGGACTATGGAAGAGATATCTTTGAAGAAGATAAAATAATTACATACTTACAGTAACAGAAGCTGTTCGAGAGAATCTCCTCCATTAGTCCCTGCCACCCCTCGCTCAGTCCCCCTGCTGCTCAGAGTGGGTTGCATCAGATGTCATGCATCTGAACCTAGTATGTTCTATATTGAGCCCATACCTAGCCTTATTTGCCTGGGCTGGACTTATTTATTTATTTATTTAGTTTTTGTTGACAGGGTAAGTGCACTAGACAAATTCTGCCTATTTTCAGGCACGACCCTGAGAGGGGGATACAGATGAATGCCAACTGACCTTGAACCAGATTAAGCTGTTGGTGGTATTTTTAGTGAATGGGAGGAAATTTGGCCAGGGCACCGGGGAAATTCCCCTTCTCTTTCCGAGAAGTGCCATTGGATCTTTAACATCCACCTGAACTACCACTAGAACAGGCAGATGGGACCTCGGTTTAACGTCTCATCTGAAAGTCGGCACCTTAGGAGTGCAACTCCCCCCTCATGCTGCACTACAGTGTCAGTATTGGGATATTAACCCAAGATGCCTGGTGTGGGAAAGAACCCACAGCCTTCTGATCTCCAGAATCAGGCGAGTGTACTACCTGCTGAGCCACTCCCTGGTTCCCCATGGATGGAGGTCCTCGGGTCTAATCTTGAGCAGGGAACTGAGGGTGATGGGGCTGCCCATGTTTATGTAGACACTGATACATGAAGTTGTTGTTGGTGGATTCCGGCTAGTAAAAGTTTCTATATTTTTCCTAGTGTCTGGCGTATGTAGTTCCAAAGGTGTGGACTAATAAAGGAGATTCTCTTGAAGATCTACTGTTATGGTAAGAATGTAACTGTTCTGTGTAACCGTTTAAACTGACTGCGGGGGAGTACGGGTCTGGGGGATCCATGGTGTATGGTGAGAAGAAGGGGATGCTAGATAGAACTCCCCCACATTCAGGGGACAGTAACTGCAAAGAGGGTACTGGGAACATAGAAGGGTTTACAGGACCAAGGGGAGGCATACCAGCATGGAGGAAAGTAAAGTTATAAGCACAAACAAGGAGGAAGATGATGTGAAAAGCAAAGGACAGTAGCGGAGTTAGAGCAGGGGTCAAATGGGGGAGGGGTATGCCTTAATACCAGGAGCCTAGGCAACAAACTCAGCGAGCTCCAGGCGCTGATGGCAGATACTGAAGTGGACCAGGTGGCCAGCACAGAAACATGGGCCACAGATAAAATAACTGGGAGATGACGGTCCTTGGGTATTCACTATTCAGGAGGATAGAAGAACTGTTAGGGGTAGGAGTTGCCTTTTTGTCAAACAGGGCATTGATTTGGCAGAAGATGGAAATATTGGGGTAGCAGTGGGGAGTTTGAGTCAGTATGGGTGCAACTCATGGCAGCCTCAGACAGGAAACTGTGCTTAGGGGTATCTATAGGCCTCAGGGAAAGGGAGGAAAGGACAGAGAACTTGAGAAGGAACTTAAAGAGGGGAGCAAAGGGAAAGTATTGGTGGTGGGTGACCTGGACCTGCCTGACATCGCTTAGGAGGTCCCAGTGGCCAAGTAATGGGTCAGACATTACTGGATGCCTTCAAGACTGTCTACAGTGCAGCTTGTTCAGGAACCTAGCAGGCAGAATGCAATCCTTGATGTGGTGCTCACCAACTCAGAGATGGTGGTTGCTGTGGGAGAAGGGGCCACTGGGGAACAGCAACCACAACTCCATAGTGGTTTGAATTGGCCGTCAGGGCCAGCAACCCACAATCAAGAACCAGAGTCCCTGTCTTTAGGCAGGTGGACTTTAGTAGGTTGAGTGAAATGGTCAGAATAAGATCTTCCTGGACATAAGTCTCCACCACTCATTCACACTAGTGGGATCTGCGCGGAGGCACCAGGACCCATCAGAACAAACTTTTGCCGGGAGAATTGGTAGCGAGAGATGGCGCTTGTGAGGCGTATACGCCCTTGACGCTAGCTCAGCAGCGGTGACTATCTCGGCGATGTCCCTCCAACCGCCTCAGTTCCTTTTTCCCCCGTCGAGTGCGCTTCAGTATGACGTCGTTAGCCTGTCGGAGTCAAACTTCAAACCAGCGCATAGTTTTCAGTTTATTTATTTATTTTTTTTTGTAATATTATCTCGATAGTAGTATCGCTTAGATTTATTCTATTTCTATTATATTTTAAATATAATAAAGAAGTCTCGGCCTACTTGACGGAGTCGACCATGAGCAGGTCAGGTGACGGTAGGGAGACTTCGTATGAAAGCTGTTCAGTCAGTCGGGCTGGGTCCGGTCAGCCCCCTTCTCCTCAGTGGGGTTCCGACAATGGTCAGTCCGATGCCTGGGGGATGGGCGGTCCCCCCGCCGGCATAAAAACAAACGGTCGCATTCTCGGCACCGTTCGGCCTCGAGCTCTTCTTCGGCCCACAGGTCAAAAAAGAGAAGGCATCACTCGAGGTCACCCTCTGATACGTCTGCGCATCGACGGTCGGTTATCGTGGCTAGTTGCTGGTCTCCTCCTTCGGAGTCGCCAACTTCCGGTTTCCGTCGTCTTGACATCGAGTCCGCCGCTATAGGTAGGTCTCCAGATGAGCAGTTTCATCAGTGCACCGCTCTTATGGGCGATGGGCTCGGAGGTTGGTTCTTCTGCCTGGCTCGGTTGCCCAGAGCCTTGAACTCGTCGGGTGATCAGGTGAAGGCGGTTGGACCTTCCTAGTCGCATGGCGCCTCTCCGGTGCCAGCGACTCGAGCTGAGTGTTCCCCACATGGCTCTGCGCGCGAGGGCCACACCGATGCGCTTATCCCTCTTTTTCTCTTCTCATGTTTTCCAGGTTCAGGGTTTCCTCGGCACCATCCGTGGGGTCTCTACGCTTGTCGGCGCCGTTTTCAGTGCCGCAGGGTCTTGCGGCGCCGTCTGGTGCCGCTGGGTCTTGCGGTGCCGTCCCGGATGAGTCTCGCGCACCCTGCGGCGCCCGTGTGCCTGTGGCGCCTGCGGTGCCGCGTGCCTCTTCGGTGCCGTGTGCCTCCAGGGCGCCGCTCACCGACTCCGTTCACCTCTTGAGCCGGGGCCCTCGGGGACTCTCCCTTGCTATCAGTTCTTTCCTCCTCTCCTATTTTCCTCCTTTCCTGTCAAACAGTCCTTTCTGGACTATCAGGAGATGATGTTGAGCCTGACCCAGACCTTGGTTGGGTGATGAAGTGGAGGAAGCAGGTTCTTTCACTGCTACAGAGCCTGTGGTGAGGACCTGTCCTTTAAGTCTCTGTTGAGGAACCTGAGTTCCACTCTTTCTCTCCAGACTACAGACAGCGATCCTGGGAAAAGATTAAGACTCCAGTATCTTCATGCTTCGGAGATCCCTATGGATTTGACCCCTCCGATTCAACCTTCGTTCGAGACGCTGTCTCAAATGGTATGGAATAATCCTGCTCTTACTCCTTTGGTGGCTAAATCCATTGATAGGAAATATTCAGCCCCCAAGGATCGTCCCATTTTGGCATCTCAAGCCTTTGCGGATCCTATTGTAGTCCTGGCAGAGAATGATAAGTCGTTCTCCCTCAAGCTACTACAGCTCGACCTATTAACAAAGAGTCTCGTAAAATTGATACATTAGGTAGAGAGTCTTTGCTGCCTCCACTCTAAGTATCGTATTGCCAGCTATCAAGGCTATTTTCTCAGTATGAGTATATCCTGTGGCACTCTATCAAGCGAATGGTTGAAGCTCTTCCAGATTCCAACTCCAAGTCAGAGCTTCTTCTAACGTTACCAGATGTAGAGTCTAATAACCAACAGGTCAAAGCCGCCATGGGCGCTTTCGACACTGCTTCTCGTTCAGCAGCCGCAGGTATTTGTACTCGACGTCACTCCTGGCTGCGTGCTTCCGACTTCTAGAATGATGCACAGCAGCAGGTAATGGCGTTGCCCTTTGATAGCTCATATCTTTTCGGTCCTCAGGTAGAGCAAGCCCTAGAGGCCACTCAAGAAGACTAGGTTGGCCATTAAGCTGGCTGAACCTCCGCCTACCTCTCGGGGGCATGTGGAATGCGTCAGTTTCATAGTCGTCAGTCCTTTCAAGGCAGAGGCAGTGGAAGCTTCCACAAAAGCCAACCTGCCCAACCTCAAAGAAACGCAGCAAGGCGCAGGGGCCTAAAGCCCCAGCGCTACTATAAATTGCCGCCCAAGTTCCATCCCCACTGCCGGGTGGAACTTTCTCCTCCAGTGGGAGGTCGTCAGCGTACTTCTACAACCAGTGGAAGTCCATAACCTCGGACAAATGGGTCCTTCGGATAATCGAGGGTTATTCTCTCAATTTCTGGAAACCCACGAATCGTCCTCCCAACGCAGCCCAGGTTGTCGACCTCTCAGTCAGACCTCCTGCCGCTGAGATCCAGGGCCTTCTGAACAACAGGGCAGTAGAACTGGTGCCCCGCATCAGCGAAACACAGGGTTCTCTCCCACTACTTTCTAGTTCCAAAGAAATCTGGGGGATCGCCCATTCTAGACCTCAGAAGTTAAACAAATTCCTCCCCAGGAGAAATTCAAAATGATTTCTCTGGGTACCCTGTTACCTTTGCTGCATCAACACGACTGGCTAGCCTCCCTGGACATGCAGGACGCTTACCAGCATATCCCCATCCACCCGAGCCATCACAAATTCCTGAGGTTTGTGGCTCTGGGTCAACACTATCAGTTCAGAGTCCTGCCCTTTGGGCTATCCTCGGCGCCGCGAGTCTTTTCAAAGTGTTGTGCAGTTCTCGCAGCACATCTCAGGAAGCTCGGACTCCGAGTGTTTCCCTACCTGGACGATTGGCTCCTAGCAAGCCCTTCCAGCCAAGGGACCCTGGAAGCCGTTCAAATGGCCTCCCGCCTTCTTACGTCCATGGGAGTTCTGCTGAATCTGAAAAAGTCACAGCTGCAGCCCTCCCAGAGGCTCCTTTTCATAGGGACTCTTCTGGACACCTCTTCCGCGAAGGCTTTCCTTCCAGAGGACAGAAGACTCGACATCCTTCAGATGGCCCGTTACATCGGGGAGAACAGATCGGTCACAGCTCTCTCGATGCAATGTATGTTGGGTCTCATGGCGTCCTCAGTGTTCACTGTACCCCTAGCTCGGTTACACATGAGGACCACCCAATGGATGCTGTCCGCTCAGTGGTCACCGACCTCTCACCCCCAGTCTTATCCCATCAAGGTGACAGAGCCCTTGTAAAGGTCTCTCACCTGGTGGTCTCAAGAAGCAATCTCCTGGAAGGATTCCCTTTGCTCCTCTGGATCATCAGATCTCCATCACCACAGGCGCATCGCTGATGGGATGGGAGCCACTGTCGCTCTCTCCACACTCAGGGTGTATGGACTCAGCTCAAGGCTCAGCTTCACATAAATGTCCTGGAGATGAGAGCAGTCCTTTATGCGATCCGGCGTTGAAGGATATTCTTTGTCACAGAACATTCTCCTTCAAGCGGACAACAAAGCTGTGATGTATTACATCAACAAGCAAGCGGTGCTCATTCTTACCCCTTTGCGGGAAGCAATGAGTGGGAGTGGTGCTTGGAGCACAAGTCTCTAATTCAAGCAGTATATCTACAGGTATACAAAGCGACTTGGCAGATCACCTCAGCAGAACAGAGGCAGACCCTGCGGGTGGTCTCTCGATCCAGCCATAGCTCGGTCACTGTTAGAAGAGTGGGGACTCCAGACCTGGACCTTTGCATCCCACTCAGCATAAAACTGCCTCTCTTCTGCTCCAGAAATCCAGGGCCTGGCATTTTCTGTCAGGATGCGTTCAGGCTGCGGTGGACAAAACGCTTTCTTTACGCCTTTCCACCACTTCCTCTAATTCAGAGAGTACTTCTCAAATTCGAGTCTCAGGGGACCAAGATGATTCTCATTGCTCCCTCCTGGCCTCGGCAACTATGGTTTCCTCTACTCAACAGTATGTCGGCAACCTCTCCGAGACCACTTCCCTTGCAAATCAACCTTTTGACTCAGGGTTCGTTGGTCCATCCCAACCTGAGGTCACTTCACCTTCACGCTTGGCTCCTGAAGAGGTAGAAGTGAACCGGTTCAACGTCTCTCGAAGAGTCTCAGACATCCTTCTGGCTGCCCGGAAGCCAGCTACTCAAAAAACTTACACTTCTAAGTGGAAGCGTTTTTCTCTCTGGTGTGCAAAGTCCTCTTGGAATCCCTTTTCCTGTCCTCCAGACAAGGTTCTGGAGTACCTTTCGGACCTATCAAACTCAGGTCTCCAGTACTCTACAGTTAAAGTTCACCTTAGTGCCATTTCAGCGTACCATGAGCCGGTTTCTTCCTTGTCTCTGGCTCAGTTACCTATGGTAAAGAGATTTCTTAAAGGAATTCTGCATACCAGACCCCCTGTAAGACATCCGGTTGCAGCCTGGGACATTAACCTTGTGCTAGACATGCTCACTCGGAAGCCTTTCGAACCCTAGCTACCTGTGAGCTAAAATTTCTTACCTGAAGACAGCCTTCCTAGTGGCCATTACCTCAGCCATGAGGGTCTCTGAGATACATGCCCTAATTACGGACCCTCCGTATACTGTGTTCCATAAGGACAAAGTAGTTCTTCATTACTCATCCTAAATTTCTTCCCAAGGTTGTGTCAGAATTCCATCTAAACCAACCTCTGGTCCTTCCCTCTTACTTGAACTTCCAAATGAAGGAGAACGTCTCTTCATTCCTTGGATGTTAAGAGAGCCTTAATTTCACTAGATAGAACCAAGAATTTTCGCAAGACTCAGCAATTGTTTGTTTCCTTCAGCGAGACCTGGCTGGGTCAGCCTGTTGCTATCAGATGCATCTCATACGTGGTTGGTGGCATGTCTTGACATTGCTATTCCATAGCACAGGTTAAGTTAGAAGGTAGAGTTACGCTCACTCTACTAGGGCAGTCGCGCATCTTCCCTAGCGGAAATTCGCAATGTTCCGGTGCAGATATCTGCAATGCCGCCACCTGGAGCTCAGTGCATACCTTCGTTAAGCATTATGCACTGGATGTTCATGCCAGGCGACATTCCGCCTTGGCAGAACTATCCTTAATGGACTTCTGTCCTAGGCGTGTGAGCTCTGGCTCTCCTGCACGCCCTTTTGAGGGGATTATCAACAGTACTCTCCCACTAGTGTGAATGAGTGGTGGAGACTTATGTCCAGGAAGAAGTAAAATTATGTACCTACCGTAATTCTTGTTCTTTTGGACGAGTCTCCACCACTCATTATCCTCCTCCATCCCGAGCTACGCGCTGTTGGTCTTCACTCCCTCAAATCTTTGAGGCCGTGAAGACTTCTTTGTTGACCCTTCTTACACGGGTCGTCCGGACTATCTTATGTCCGTTTTGAGGTTAAGTTTACTCTTTCGTTAGTTGCGCTGCACCTCCTTGGTAAAAAGGTACTGAGGCGGTTGGAGGTCGTCCATGAGATAGTCATTACCATGTGAGCCAACTTCATGGCGACATGCTGGCATCTCTGGCGGCGACCCTCCGGCAAAAAGTTTGCTCCCGATGGGTCCTGGTGCCTCCGGCGCAGATCCCACTAGTGTGAATGAGTGGTGGAGACTCGTCCAAGAAGATCAAGAATTACGGTAGGTACGTAATTTTCATTTCTTAGAGGTGGAGGAAATGGGGGGGTAGAGGAGAGATGGGGCAATCCTCAAGGCATCAAAAGGAAGCATTGGAACAGTATCTTAAAAAAAACAGGTTCAAGAGACCACTGTGGTACTTAGCTAGGGTCAAGGAAGTGGTTATGTCCAAAAAGAAGGCCTTCTATACAAGGAAAAACAGGGGGAGGCAGGAAGGAAGGATTATCTACAGAAAAAGAGGGAGCCAAACTGGGTTGTCAGGTAGGTGAAAACAGACACAGAGCTGCATATCGCAGAGGGGGTCAAGAACAGAAAAAAACTTTCTTTTTTTTGTAAAATTTTTTATTGAATATTTCACAGTAACAACAGCATACAGTACACACAAC
Source organism: Neoceratodus forsteri (assembly GCA_016271365.2). Classification (NCBI taxonomy): domain Eukaryota; kingdom Metazoa; phylum Chordata; order Ceratodontiformes; family Ceratodontidae; genus Neoceratodus; species Neoceratodus forsteri. The sequence continues at coordinate 1,740,303,678 of CM028129.1, forward strand.
TTATCAGGATAAGTGCTCACTTATTATCATTCTGGTACAAAAGATCAACAGGATAGTGCAAGCTATAACATTAGGAGTTGGAATGTGACGGTGGTGCTTGCGAACAAGAAGAAAAACCAAAAAACAAAAGGGGGACTTACCACCATCCGGTTGTCCTACATGTTTAGCTGGGTGGGTGGGTTGTCATTGCATCTTCACTCTGTGAGAAGAGAAAAAAGCATCCACAGAGAACACATTCCTATAATACAACTACCACCAATCCAGGCAGAGGCTTAGAGGATGGTAGTGAACAGAGAGCACTCAAGGATGAGGAAGGTAGCAAGTGGGATACCACAAGGACTGGTCTTGAGGCTGGTTCTGTTTAACATGTTCTTATGTGACATAGGGAGGAATCCAGAGTAAGCTCTGTCTCTTTGCAGACAACACTAAGATTTCTGGCAGAGTAGACACTGAGGGATGGGATAAGGGACATGAAAAGGGATCTGGAAAGTTTAAAGAAGTGGTCCAGGATTTGGCATCTCAAGTTTAATGCTAAAAGTGCAGAGTTATGCACAGTTAGATATATATATATATCTATCTATCTATCTATCTCTAATGGGCTGGGCAACTATGGAGCAGACCTCAGTGATGGACTCAAAACCACTGCCCAATGCAGCGTCGTAATTGGGAAGGGGTTTTCTGGTAGAAGGAGGAGGTGTTATTGCCTGGTACAGATCCCTAGTGAGACCACACCACGTATACTTACACCAAAAGAAGGACAAGGACTGCTGAGAGTCTGTCCAGGAAGGCCACTTAATGACCCAAGGATAGCAGGGGAAATCATGATGAGAGGCAGCAAGCCTCCCGCACGTATACACTGTTAGCGGAAAGGAGAGGGAGACATGATAGAGACATACTGTAAGTATTTTCAGGCACCGATGGTTGGAATCCAGTGAACTGTTAATGAGGAATGGGAGCACAGTAATGAGATCACTCATGGGTCTTAATGAAGGAAAGGTTCAAGAAGGACATAACATAGAAATGTACATAGACTCTGATGGCGAATCACGGACCTCTTGGCCCACTAGCCCATTTTCCTATCTATTGGATAAGCTGCAGATCCTAGTTAACTAACAGCCTACTTCCTCCTACTCCCCACTAGAATTACCTTATGGCTGTCCCATGCATTCTTGAATTCCCCACTGTGTTTGACCCACGACCTCCTCAGGAAGGCCATTCCATGTGTCCACCACCCTCTATGTGAAAAAATGCTTCCTCATGTTGCCCAGGCAGTCTTCCCTCCATCTTCAAATTGTGCCCCTTGTTCTTGCACACACAGTAACATTCTTTTATGGAAGGGTGGTGAATCGTGAATAGATTGCAAGACAAGGTGGCTCATATAAAGCCTGTGACTGGAGTCAAACATGGGTGGGACAGACACAAGGGATCAGTAAGTACTAAAGAAAGGGACAGAAGTGTTCAAGGGACAGGTGTTGAAAAATCACAAGTTGTTAGCTAATAACTCTGGCCTGATGTAGGCCTGTATTAGCTTCAGGTAGGCATTCGGGCAGACTACTATAGAGTGACCATTGGATCTCTTTGCACTGGCAGAGTCTATGCATTTATAAGTAGGTCTTAAAGGTGAAGGTTGAGTGGGTGAGGAGCATCTTTTGGCCAGTAGCACCAGTATCCTTACAGCTGTGCATGACATAGCCTGCTAGGTATCGCTAACCAGGGTGTTAGCAGGCGAAAGTCCTGTTTGCCTCTGACATTTGACAGTGGATTTATTTATACTTTTTATGATGTCTTGGCATGAGAACCAGGAATTGTTACACAGAAAGAGACCAGATTAAATGTACTGTATTGTACATAGCTGGCTCATCAGTGCAGCAATGGCTACACTCATAACGCCAGTGTCTTGGGTTCAAAAGCAAGGCCAGGTTGCTGGTGGGCCAGCTGGGTGGTGGAGGCTTGAGTATTCCAGAGGACCTTGTTCTGCTCATGGAGGATGGAGGGCTGACTGCACCACTACCTACCACAGGAGGCACAGTTTATAAGGCCAGCAGGGACAGGCTCTCACATGTGCATACCAGTTGCATGCTTGCATGCGCACATTCTTGCCGCTGACTCCAAGGATGAAAGACAAGAAACTGGTTAATCCCAGCAAGGCTGTGGGATGATGCTGGCACCTCACAGGCCCCATACCCAGTGACCAGGTTGTTCCCTGATCACGTGTTTGGTCTCCGCTGAGGCATGGCCAGTTCAACATCCCACCGGGGCATGCCACAGGGCTATTTGAGGCGGTAAATCCTGCCAGCAGTTATGATCAGAAGCGGTATTTAAATAAACTGTATTGTACAATCACAGAACATAAAATAAAGCACTGCTCTGTTAAATGGCAGAAAATGTGGAATTATGAATGTATTGCATATCCATCAAAATATGGGATTTTACTTGTTTTAATAAAAGTGCAGTCTTGTGGCATTCCTGCATACCTTCTGAACTTGAAGCACCAGCTGGTTCCAGGTGTGCTGGTAATCCTGCTTGCCACTTGCCCATTAAATTATTTGTGTGACAGAAAGAGGTACAACCCAAGAGGTCCATCCCACAGTTTTCAGTGGTTGTATTTTTCTTTTTCTGCAGTGATGTTATCAAGACCCTTTATAAATTGCATAATACTCTACTAGGTGTCAGATTTCAGTATAAATCGACCACATGTATAAGTCGACCCATTTTCCTGAGACAAATTGGTGAAAGGTAACTCAGACTCATTTATTTGTATTTTGCTCCCATCACCCCAGCCTACCCTTGTCAGCGGTCTCACCCCAGCCTGGAGCACCAGCTGTACATACACTGCCATTTGTGGTCACGCAGCTGGTGACCTCCCTCCCTGAGGACATCTTCTGGGACGCTCAGTCCTTCTCATCCCCAGCCAGCCCTCTGATGACTCAGGATGTGTCCCAAATCCATGTCATAAGTGCTACCATTGAGCTGCCGGGCCACTTAGATTTCATTTATAAGTAGACCCCTCAAATTCACAAATTTTAACTGTCCCACAGATCAACCCACATCAGACTGACACAGGCACACGGCAGTAACGGTCCTGTAATTGTAATTACACAGCAGACCCTACTCATCAACTGCCATAAGAGACAAATTTACTGAAACTGACAATTTGTGTGACCAGTAGTTAGCGTGAGTGTTGTTATCATGTAATGTCACCTTTCCCTTTCCCTGGATGCTCTCATTGTGCAACTGTTATCAACATGCAGCATTCCGTAGTATATATGAAAACTGCTAGCACTACTCCGATGTGTTGTTACCTGGTCTACACATAAATAAAGTAAATGGGCAGCAAATGTTGAGCTGAATGGGCATGAGATTTCCTGTGACGGAAAGCACTTTTAGTTCAAAAATTATGGCACTCCGTGACGTATCAGATTTTTTTCACATGCATGTATCTCCAATCTGTGGCACAACATTGTTTAATTTCCATTTGCTTCTCTGGGCTTGATGGGATGTTCATTAATAAACACTGTAATAACATTATATTTTGTATATGCATAACTCTATTTTCAATTCAAAGGGCTGATCTCAACAAACACTTTTTTCTGTCTATCTTTGAAAATACAAAAGATACCTTTTTAGGTACTGGAAAATGGTGGGAAGAGTAGTGCTGTGGTAGGGGAAGTATACTGCGGTGGAGTGAGGACAAGCGCTGTGGTGGGGAGGAGGACAGTGGTTGCTGAGTACAGTGTACTGATTGGTGGTGGGAGCAGTGGTGTATGTCTGACTACTGAAATGCTCCTTCCATTCATACCATCAACTAGTAATTTACAAAATTGTGTTTGGTGCCTTTCAGTACCTTTGGTACTTTGATTTATACTTTGTTTATTCATTTTGCAATATACATACAGCCAAAAAACTTGATTTTTGGGGTACAGGATGAGGCATATAAAGCAATATTACGGTAGGTAATGAATAATTCCTTCACTCATCGTTACAACACTTCAGGGTTGCATAAAGTCCATAATATAGTCGAGGCCAAAGAGGCTCCTGAAACAAGACTAAGGGCGACTGTCCAGAAAAGAGGGTAACAAACAGACTGCATTCCTTCAATTCGATGGGCTGTTGTCACGACCTGGGTATGAACCAGCTTGAATCGCAGAGGCTAATCCTTTCAACACAAAGACATGTCCACTTATGCCCCATTGTATGTATTATTATAAGTACCGCGATAGTTATAGAAACACTTAAAAAGTATCATTCATATTGGTTAAACATCATTGTGTGCTACAGCTCTCCCTTTTGATTGCTAAATAGAGCATGCCTCATTTAATTACATAGGCTGAAAGGAAAATGTTGCTTGAATTTAGTTAAACCAAAGCCAGCTGAACCAGTGCATCTGGACCCTGCTGCTGTGAAATAAAAGGGATATACCCTCACCACAATGACAGGGGCTTACCTGACTGTCTGATGCCCAGTACATCAGATCCTCTGGAACCATGCAAAATGGTTCTACTGCTAAGAGGCAGTAAAGGCTGGCCTTCACAGTTTGAGACAGTCAGTTTCTGCAGTTTTTAATATTGCTAAGGTGCCTAGTCAATGAAAAGAATGCAGGGTGGGTGGACCAAGATTAAAGTACTAGCTAATGTGTTAAGAAAATGTTGCCCCATATGAATAAACAGAATCAAAGAACTGTTAAATAGGGAAGGGAAATTGTTTAACCGGAAAGGCACACTAAGCTGAAGCTTGTTTCCAGAGTGCGACCTGGGAGCAGAAGAAATTAAGTGACTTGCTCAGGGTCACACAGTATGCAGGTGGGGGCTGTGAGATTCAAACCCAGGTCTCCAAGTTTGTAGCTCAGTGCCCTTAACCACTGCGCTATACTGCCTTCTATATACACATAACAAGTATGGAATTTTAAACATTCAAATGCAGTTAGCGTATGACAGTAACCGATTAATAACTCAGCTCAGTAAGCGTCTCTAAAATGTTTGTCAAAAATTATCCATAGTACATAATATCTGTTCAGGTCTCATTATCATGCACTGATTCTTCTTTTGTGGGTTTCTGAGCAGAGTCCTTCCGAATGTACTCCGCTTTGGCCTGCTTCAGTCAGGTCACTAAAGGAAGATTTTCCCCATGTATATAATTTTAAGGTGAGCTAGAAGCGGAGCACATATGAAACCGAGCTCTTGTAATCCTGCCTGCACAGCATCAAAGCCACGGTGTCACTGGCGAGTGGCATAACTTAGATCTAGGAAGCAATTAATTACTGTGACATCTGTTAGCAGTAGAGATCCTGCAGCTTTTGCCTTTTGTAGCAGCATATCTAGTACATGATTCCCCATTGTTGAAGCAACAAAATTCATATGAGAGTTAGGATTGTTCAGTTTACAGTGGAGGGTGATGTGATATGCCCTGTTATTTGACCAGTGGATAACTGGAACAAGTTAGAAATGAATTTGTCGTAACTCTCAGTGGTTCTACTCTCTTGAGAACCTCAGTATGCCCAAAAGTGAATATTTATGCTGTTCCCCATTTTCTAGGTATTCTAACCTTGCTCTTAGAAGTTTGTTTCTCTCGGGACACTATCCACTGCCACGCGTAACTTATTAAAATTCTCAGCCATTGTTTTCAGCTCAGTTTCATCCTAGTCTGCTTCTGTTACCACCAGGATTTGATGAGAGTGGAAGCCCATAGCCTTCTTACCAAGCTATTGAGCGGCTTGCAGAACTGTCTGGACTATGGCCTCCAAGTCCCCACTCTGCTCATCCAATGGTTGTCTGCCCTTTGCACCATTGGTTGATGCAACTGGGGTTTACCCTCCTGATGTCTTTCAGGGGATCTTTTTATTTTCCCATGGTGATATCCATTCCAAATTTCCCCTGTGAGAGGCTTTGTTACAGGCACGGAGAGGAAAACAATGGTGGAACCTCAACCTGGACCAAATGGTGGAAGCTCGACCTGGACCAACTCAGTGGAGTCACCAGTGGAACAGCCTCCCTGAAGGGGTGGGCGTGGGATGCCTGGGATAACCAGAGCCCTGGAGATTAATGAATTCCTCCTGCTTTCCTTATTCAAGTCTGGCTTGACTGGTTCGAAAACTCTCAACCAGATCAGAGGTCAAGTGCTCCAGCAGGGTCACGTGGAAGCCTCAACCTGCCCCATGATTGGTGGAAGCTCGACCAAGGTAGATCAGTCCGGGGGAATCGAGAAAGTGGGAAGAGCGTGGTGCTTCCTTTCCCACAGCTAAAGACAATGGCTTTTTTGCATATTTATATTCTAGGTAGGGCTCTCATTGAAGGTCTGGAGGCCAGTACATTCAGAACTTAAGGCAGCCCATAAACTGCTTGCCCACTGTGGACCCAGCTGGGACTACCAAAAGACAGAAGTCCTCCCTACCTCTTCCTCATACAGCGTTGAGGCCTTTTCAAGCTATCTAGTAGCAAAGCTCAGGTGGGGAAAAAAGAAAGTCGGTGTTCTGTCTGGTAAGTTTATTGACCCTTTCCTGTCGCATTAAGAATATAGTCTTTTACATGGGGGCCGCTCTGAGAATAAAAATAGTCTGGGATAGGTCAAAGTCTGAAGGCCGCTCGAAGATTTAGCTATTTAATTTGCTAAAGATTATGCAAAGTTCCACACACAGCAAAAAGTGGTCCTTTCATTTGCAAACAACAATTTGCTAACTGTTTTCTGCCTGTTCTGACCCCCTCACAGTACAAATAACTGGGTATAGCCATTTCTAAATTTTTACTATAATACTCGACAGTATGAAATTATATCCCTCACACTCAGCCTTTCATTGGTTTCACAAACACAGGGAGAATAAATATTCCAGCCATAAAGAACTTTGATTTAGTGGACTGTAGCATCTCCAGTCTAAAATTTCCTTACTGCCTTCCTGTGATTGATTTTCACAGAAAAACAGACACTATTCTGTACAAAAGTAGATTCATTAGCTCTTGGCAACTAATCGCCCAAGAGTCGTGAATCTTCATGAACACAAAGTATATTATCATTTGTGAGGGGTCAGGAGTTTCATAAGTCACTCACTGCTCTGTCAGTTAAGAGTTATGGGCCTACCCTCACACTTTAAACAAATGGCATACTTTGAGTCAGGAGACTTGTTTATCCCTTATATATACAGTGGAGCCTATCAGGATGCAATGCAGAATCTGCAGAATTCTGCAGTGGAGTTTACTGCAAGAAACAGTGCCATTTCAATGGCAGGTAATCCTTTGTCATGTAGGAATCTGTGGCCCTGTTCTGCCTCCTGGGGGTTCAGTGATTTTGGAGGTGGGTAAAAGCTTGGTTGACTAACAGAAAAGAGTATGTGTTGTTTTTTTTTGGGGAGATGGACAGTGATAAACTGCAGAGTCTGTCAGCCCTGAAGTCTCTAGTTAATGTTTACATAAGATATCTTGACTGTAGACTAAGTACTGTAGCTGGGTTACAAACTTCACTGATGACAAGAGATGATATAGAGATGGGGGCTGTGAATACAGGGAGATAGCGAGCTAATAACAGGAATGGTATTAGAAAGGAGGCAAGTAACTGGATAATGAAAGGACTTGGAAATTACTGTATTTTGAAGTGCCTGAAACATAGACTTTGACGAGATAAGGACTAGGCCCATCTAGTCTGCCACATAAAGGTACAAATCAATGTGCTAAAGTGTGTAGAACTGCAAATGTTGTCATGGGGAATATGAAAATGAACTTTCCAAACAGATCAAAGAAGTAATACTACTGCAGTGCCTCAGCCTTCCACGCCACTGGGGCCCGACTACAAGTATCATCTGTACTAGTAGAGACCTTCAGGAGATTCACTGTGCAGTAGCTCTGGCACTCACCACCTCTAAAATAAAAATGAACACTTGCTAAGACATAAAAAACTTTATTGGAAGCAGTAAAACTACACCTAACACATTTGGACAAGTCCTTTCTCAAAGGCAAATAAATGCAGAGATAAAAAGACACCATTTAAATAACCAACAATTAGTGACATCATGACATCACAATCCACAATTCAAATTCATTGGCTGAAGTGCCTGGAAACAATTAAAACCACTTAAAGTGCAATCACATACAAAACACAGTTGATATGTACAGTTTATATATACAATAAGCGAAAAGGCGATTAACCAGAACCCAAAAGGATGGGCGTCTGTCAGGGCAGCATCAGAGATGAGAAGAAGGAACTCTGGTAACTTTTCACCTGAAGGACAGCAAACCAACGATGCGCCATTCCCTTAGTACTGTACTCAGATGCCAGCGTTAATGGTATGCACTCTGTCCTGGTGGACTAGAACCCACCCCAAAGGTGGATGTGCTACCAAGTGAGCCACGCTGACACATGGTGGCATTCTTGCAAACCGTTGTTTCAGATCGCCTTGAACCTGGATGATTCATGTGTCTACTTTTACTCCATAGATCCAGCACAAACTGGCAGACATGCCTTTTCTGGCACTGACCTCTTCAACCCAGGGTTTGAAGGACATCTCACTCATACTGAGAAAACCAGTGCCACACTGAAGTCCATGGCTTTAGCTGAGCAGAGCCTCAAACCCCTAAATGCCAAGAGAAGAGACCTTTTCGTTGCCACAGATACGGTTCCAGCTGCAACAACAGCCTTAACAGTAATGACAGATCTTCTTTGATGATGATCTCTTTCAGCAGATCACACCTTTGGAACTATAGCCATCAGGCACTAGGACCACGTAAAACTTTTGTAGATAGTCTGTTGGGGGCACCCACGTGACATCACCATGCTGATATCCTCCCTACATAGCTGTGGGTGGCCCCACCCTCCTCAGTTCTTTTCCACCATCGACCAGTACCGTCAGACTCCACTGAGATGCTACAAGCTTCAGTCAACGTTTGCCTTTTACTTACCTTTTCTTTTCCTAAAAGTGTGTTTTGCATTGTTTCTTTTGTTCTATAAACCCATTTTCTGATATGCTTCCTGTGGTTTCCCGGTTGCGGATCCTTTCGGGTGGGCCTCTGATGGTTAGGCCTGTCACCTTTCACAGAATTCTCCAGAAGCCAACAGACATCCAGGACGACCGAGAAAGCGGACATCCTCTTTGGGGTGAGGGGGTGGGGCTTGGCAAGCACATTGAAGAAGCTCCCACAGGGTGCCAACCCTCTCCAGTCTCCTAGGTCGGTGGGGACCTGAGGGACAGCCTGGATTTTCTTTCCTCTGGGGTTGAACACCTACCCTGGATGCCTCCCCAGTCACTACCTCCCATATGGGTGCTGACCGCAGCTGCATTGTTGTTCTCATGGCCACAATTCCCCTGCCATCCACCACCACTATACTCACAGGGTACAGCTCTGGCAGCTTCTACCAGTCTTTCCTTGGCCAGCGTGTCCATGCCTGCCACACACACCTTTCTTCACTCAGGGGGACTTTGGCTGGCACCTCATTGGGCCTTCCTTGGCTAGCGATGGCTGGTCAGCATTGGGCCTTATCTTTCCTAGCGCTGTTCCTCCTGCTGCCCAACCCCCTCTTACTAAGGTCACCAGGCAGGGTGTTTGCCCATCCTGTTTTGTGGCGCTACTTCTTTAATTCCTGGCGCTGGGCCTGCTCAGCCTGCTGTCCTTCTTTCCCTCACCACTTGGGTGAGGAGTTGCTTCCCTTTCATTTTGGCGGCTGGCCCTAGTGTCTCTGGGGTATGAGCCCCGTTGCTGCCCCTGAAGGCTGCTGCCCCAGTTGTTTCAGGCAGTCCCTCAATTTTCGAGATTCTGCTCTCTTCCCTTAGTGCTGTGAGACATTCTAGCTATGCACGCAACCTACTGAGACCCGTTATACTTCCTTTCCACTGGCGGCGTCAGGCCCTTGATATTAGTGTGTCCGGCTCTGCATATGATGATACGCCTCCTTTGAACCTGTCCTTAGCTGTCCCCTCTGTCTCCTTCTGGGGATGAGTTGGTACCTTGCTGCCCCTCTTCCTGAAGCCTCTTTAGGGGGAATGAGGGGACAGAGAGGGAGAAGCTGCTGGCACTGGGAGCCACTCTGTGTGTGCCTCACAACCTTTTCTGGGGGTGCAGCCTTCGCTCAGCTTACTCTGAGGCCCTCCCACTATGATATCCCTCTCCCTACTGCCTCCTTTCTCTTGGTCCTGTTGTCACTTCCGTCAGCTATGGAGACAATTCTTCTCAGGCCTTCAGCAGCATCTTGGGGCTATGGGGGTAGTGCCTGGGAGAGGGATGTGCCAGGAGCCCTTCAGCCACAGTTTGGGATTGCCAGATTCTCCCCCTCTGTCCCTCTCTCTCTGGCTGTTCTCCTGGGCAGCTCACACTGTGGCCATCTGGTACCGGCTTCTCTTGCACCCCTGTGCTGCAAGACGGAGGACCTTCTGTTCTGGGCCCCTCCATGGCAGTCTTCTCAGTGGTGGTGTCCTGCATATGTCCCCTGCATATGTCCCCAGCCCTCCCCCCCTCCGATGAGGTGTTCAGTGAATAAACCCTTAGGGGCCATGTCCTTGGGCTCTGCTGGAGCAGTATTCTGCGGCATTGCCCACTAGTCCAAGTCTTGGACTTTGCCCCTGCAGTCTGCCTAGCACCGACACAGGCCTTTCCAGAAGGTCACTGAAGGTAAGATTTGCTGAAGGCATGGTTCTACCTCTGCTGTGGTCTATCTTGACCTCCTGCTGCCTCCGCCAGAGCAGTGATGGTTTGGCTCCTGTTGGCGCTGCCACCCTTGGCCTAGTGTGTTTGCTTTTGTCCTGGCCTGTTACCATCCACCCGCTCTCTTGAGACAGATTTGTGGGTGTTATCCCTGGCCTGCAATCCTCGGTGGGACCCTGCAGTTAATTCCCTCCTGCCACATTCAACCAAGCAGTGGTCTGAGGGCCTTGGTACTGCCTCCCAGGACCTGAACCAGGCGCTGGATGTCCGGGTTCATACCAGGTCACCATAACCCTGCCATCAGTGCGAGGTGGGAGTAGGGGTAATTTTTCCTCCCCTGGTTGGGCAGAGGGAGGTTACAGCAGCCGCCTGGGTCCTGCAGCTTATGGACCACGGCCACACACAAATTCTGGAGATGCCTTCAGCCCTTCCTCCACAGCCTTCCTGTTCTTCTCTAGACTGCGCATAATGTTGCTGGTGGTAATCCTTACCCTGCTGCACAAGGGCCCATAGCCCACCCGGGCAGAAGAACAAGGAGTTTCTACTCCCATTTCATCCCTCATCCTCAAGTCCATTGGGACGTATGGCCCCTCCTGGACTTGACAACCCTAAACTACACCTCTTCCGGTTCTTACAGTTCAGGATGGTGCTTCGACCTGGCTGCCACCCCTGCTATGGAAGGTGTACTGGCTCTTTTCCTCGACATACAGGCTGCTACCTGCGCGCAGGTCTGCCTCCCCAGTTATCCTTCCAAGTTCCTGCTCCAGGGGGCTCTACCCATTCGAGTCCTGCCCTTTGGCTTGTCCTCTGTGCCTCAGGTCTTCCCCTAATGCCTAGCTGTGGTGGCAGCAGCCCTCAGGAGGCAGGTCCTCGTCCTCCCTACCTGGATGACTGATTGCAAAAGCATAGTCCCCAGAGCAACTGTCTCTGACCGGGCACATGACCTGCAACTATTCGAGCAATTTGGGATCCCAGTCAACCTGTCCAAGTCTATGTTGGCTCTCTGCCACCATCTCCGGTATGTAGGAGCTATACTGGACCTGACCCATGGCTCGCATTTTGCCCCCATACTGGTCAGACCACCTAATAAGCGCAGGCCCAGGAACTCTACCACATGAGATATGTCACGGCCAGAACATATCTCCGACCACTGGGCCTGATGGCAGTGGTGAAGCTGCACATATGCATCCCTCAATGGACTTGGGTGTATAGTGGGATCAAGCAAGCCGATGATCTAAAGCAGAAGGTTCTTTTCTCTTCAGTGGTAAAGAAGGTTCTCTGGTAGTGGATGGAACCCAGTCTTTTGGTCAGGGGTTACTTTCCTCATACCCTCCCTTGCCAGATCTTCACCACTTATGCCTTGGGGATGGGCTGGGGCATGCATCTGCATCCTTTCAGACTCCGGGGACATGGACTTCACTCGAGGCTTCTCACCATGTCAGTGTCCTCAAGATGAGAGCTGTCCTGTCGGTCTGCAAGCCTTTCAGTGCCACCTGTCCCCAGGCCATCTGCTGAGTGCAGACAAACATTATCAGTGTAGTGCACTACATCAGCAAACAAGGGGCACCCTCATACCTTCTGTACATGAAGGCGATGAGGATTTGGTATTGGGCTCGGGACCACGGCCTAGGATGTGTCTGCTGTCCATGTCCCAGGTGTCCAATATGTCCTGGCAGACAAGCTAAGCAAGTCACAGTCCAGAATGCACAATGGGGAACCGCTCCATCAGTGGTGGCCGGCGTGTTTGACAGGTGGAATTGTCCAGAGCTGGACCTGTTTGCGGCCCCACACAGCGTGTGACTGGCGCTTTTCTGCTAAGCAGTCCAGGGCCTGGAGCTTTCTGGTGAGATGCATTGTCCCTCTCTTGGAAAGGGAGGTTCCTTTACGCTTCCCCACCTTTCCCCTGAGTCAGGGATGCTAATCAGGTCCAAATGGAGGCCAGCCTGATTCTGGTGGCCCCTTTGGCCTCATCAAATTTGGTTTCCACTGTTGCAGTAGTTAGCAGTGGAGCCTCCGTGCCCTTCCTTTGTGTCCGACCTTGCCATCACAGGAATGGGGAACCATTGTCCATCTGAACCTCCAGTCCTTTCATCTGCATGCCTGGCTTCTAAAGACATAGCCACTGCCAGGTTTGGGGTGTCTCCTACAGTGGCTGCTGTCCTGGTGGCCACCAGAAAATTTTTCACCAGGGTGGCTTATTCCATGAAATGGCACACGCTTTGCTTTGTGAGGCATCTTCCCAACACCTAGATCTCTTCACCTACCTGGTGAACCAGATTCTAGAATACTTACTGTCCTTGTCAGCTGCCAGACTGAAGTACTCTTCTCTAAAGGTGCATTTGCCGGGCATATCAGCCGTCCGGTGCCCATTGAGGGCCATATAGAAGCCCAGCTGGACGTGGCCTATACCTTTCTGAGAGGCATCCTGCACTTGAAGCCTCCCATCTGTAACCCTGTCCTGGCCTGGGACTTGAATTTTGTTTAGAGGAGCTTACATTGGCTCATTTTGCTTTTCACAAAGACATGGTGTCTTTGTGTCCTGACCCTAGTTTTACCTCTGGTGGTGTCTGAGCTTACTTCAAATTGAACCATCCACCTACCTGTTTCTTACCAGAGCATACCAATCAGGGAAACATTACTCCATACTTTAGATGTATAACATACTCAAAATTGTCCCTCCAAGGGACTCCAGGAAGTCCTTAAGCTGTTTGTTTCTTTTCGCCCTGGGAAGAGAGCATACCATTTTCTAATCAGTGGTTGGCTACATGGTTAGCCAACTGTATTGTCTTTTGCTTCTGGCAGTATGGTAAGGATCTCCCAGAGGTGGTTCAGGGCCCTTCCACCACAGGCACGGCTATTTCTCTGCTTGTCTCAGGGGTGTTTCAGCTGCTGAGATGTGCTGCTGCAACTTGCAGTACTTTCTACACATTCTGTACACATTTCAGTCTGGACCTTGCTTCTGGAAGAGGGACCAGGTTTAGCCTTGCTGTTTACAGGGCCTACTGTCTTAAGTCTCTGCCTTCTAGTCACCCAGACTGTGATCCTGTACAGTACTGCTTTGGACTCATTACAAAGGTGTGACCTGTTGAAAGAGAGATCCTCAAATAAGATAAACCAGTTACGTGAGAAGTTACTGTAACAGTAGATCTTTGACAGAATCTTTTAGCAGGTTGCGCCCCTCCCTCCTTACTCTCAGATTTCTTCTCCCTGGCTCTCTCCCCAGGCTGGCTTACCTTCTGTTTCTCCGTTAGCCTACCTATGAGTACCTCTAGCTCTCCCTCAGTTCCCTCAGGAACAGGTCCTCAGTGAGCGGTCTCCAGTGGGAATCTGAGGAGGCGTCGGGTGCTGCGGATCTATAAGGGAAGAATGTCAGTTTGATGATATTGCCGTGGGCAGCCCAATAGAGTGGTAGCTAGAAAAGTTTCCGTGTGGTATAGTTCAAAGGTGTGACCTGCTAAAGGATTCTCTTGAAGAGCTACTGTTATGGTAAGTTATTATCCAACTGTTCTTTTCAATGTTACTGCCCTAACCCCAAGTCAGGTAGCCAGGCCAAAGAAAGGGGAGGTGGTGGTGCATCTGTCACCGTACCCCCTCAAGCCTGCAAATTGATATCTTGCAGGGAGGCCATTCTCGCCTGTTCAGGTCCTGTCACAACTCCCAGTCAGGTCAACTCCTACATGTCTTTCCACAATGGTCAGTGATTACCTCAGACACATGGTGCTAAGTAGTAAGCTTGGGTCTGCCGATCAAGTTGAGACTCTCCTGCCTTTCCGACTCTGAGCTACAAGATAATCCAGGGTGCCAGAGGGCATGCTTCCTGCACCATAAGCGAGGTGTTCAGCTCCTTGAAGGCAGTGAGATAGAGCAGGTCCAAGATACTGTGGGTTTCACAGGGATATATTTCCTGGTACTTCCTGCTACCAAAGCAGACAGGGCCTGTCACCCAATCCTGGATCTGCATGACCTCCAGAAGTTCTTCAGCAAGAGGAAGTTCCAGATGGTCGTCTGTCAGATCATAACACCCCTGGAGGCTAGAGCTTTATTCTGATCCCTAGAATTACAGGATGCCTTCTTCCACATTCAGTCCATCTATTCCATCTCTGGTACCTTTGGTTTTAGGCAAACTAGATACTGTACCAGTTCAAGGTAATGCTGTTGGAATATCATCGCACTTAGAGGTTCTCACAAGTGACTTTCTGGTATTGTGCATTTTTTGGGGTTTTGAATGTAGTTTCTGTTGTGATGATCCTAACTTTCTGTGTGGCAGCCTACCTCAGGCACATGGGTGTACCTGCACCTGGATGACTGGCTCTAGCAAGCATCTCCAGGAAGGCAGTGGAGCACTCCAGGAATCTGGACTTCTAGACCTTTAGGGATCTTGCCATTTTGGTAAATCCGGCAAAGTCCAAGCTTGATCCTACTGGGTGATCATAATAATCGGGGTGGAACTGGATTCCCTCCAAACCAGGGCTCGCCTTCCTGTGGACAGGGTGCTGGATCATATGTCCAGTTCCCCAATCATTTGAGGCTGGGCAGTGCCTGCCCTGGGAATTCCTCCATCTGTTTGGGATACATGGTAGCTTTAACCAGCATGGTCCATTGGGCCCCCTGGTGAATGCACCTCCTCCAGTGGGAGCTGGATTGCCATTGGTCTCAGCATCACAGGCACATGGATCAGCCAATCAAGGTGACACGCATACAGATTGCCATAGAATGGTGTCTGTGTCCCCAGACCTCGAGAAAGGAATTCCCTTTGTCACGGACCTGACCCTCGCCCTGATAAATAGATGCATTTCTGGTGAGGCGGTGGCCGACCACGCAGCCATGGTTCAGATTGCTTAGTGAGTACCTATGCCACATCTGCTTGCTGGAGTTCCATGCAGTGTGTCTGGCACTGACGGAGTTTGCTCCATTGATTTTGGATCTGGTTGTGCAAGTACACACCAACAACATGACCTACCATATTCTACCGAATGAGTAGGGCAGGACACATTCTGTTTCCTGTGTCAGGAAGCTCTTTACATTTGGTCACTGGTGCATGATTGCAGGCTGACATCCTGATGGCTTGCCTCACAGGACAGAACAAACAGCTGGCATATGCTCAGCTGGGTTGGTGAATGATGCATGAATGGTCTCTGCACCAGGAGGTAGTTTCTCAGCTGTTCTTCCAATAGGGCACCTCTGGTGTACCTGCTTGCCATGTTGGAGAACAGAAAACTGAAACTGTTCTGTGCCAGGCCTGCTTAGATGAGAGCACTGCCAGGAGCTAACTTCTGTCACCCCTGAACCCTGGACCTTCTGATGCCTTTCCTCCTTTCTGTCTCCTAAGCTCATCTCCGGGCTTCTACAGATGGGCTGTACCTCCTGATGCAAATGAAGGCAGGAATCAGATCTCTTGACAGCCTGAAATCCATCTCTCCACTTCCTGTTATCTCCAGTTTACTCTGCCTCCCTAGTCTCAGGTACTCTGCAGCACAGCTCTGTCACTGCAGTGGCAGGGCCGAAGACATCAAACTGTAGTGTGTTCTTTTTGAAAAATTAATACTGTTGGATATCCTCAGGAGGCAGACTACAACAATCCTAAGGAGACTCTCTTTTGACTCATACCCAGTCTCAGCCCTGCATGCTGCAGACTGGCTCCATAACTCCATTGCTTCCCGTGCCTTTGGGGCCTAGGTGCGCTTCAGGGCAGGTCTGTTGCGAGCACTTGTTTCATCGGCTCATTGACGGAGAATCCATCCGCGCTTTTCTCAAAAGTAGCAGTCAATGAGCACTTTAAACTCAGCTTGTTGACGGAGGGTCACTGCAGGCCCTTTCGGAGGACTCACTGCAGGCACCTGTCGGAACATCGACAAGCACTTCATTCCTAAAGCTCATCGAATGAGGATTCAGTGGATGCCCTGTCCGTTGAATCCGTCGGTGAAACTCAAAACATTCAGCTCGTCGTGGTGCTCCCTTCTACAAATTATTTCCACTAATACTCTAAAGGATATGTGGCAAACAGTTACATCTTTGGAAAGTGCTCACTCTGCCCACTTAGCGGGGCAGAAATTAAGTGATTTGTCAGCAGCTCGGCGGGGGCCGAGCAGGGAACACACAGTCTCCCCATGCAAACTAATATGCCTGCAAGCAGACAGCTCTTAAAGAGACAGTACCAGAGGCTCTAAAGCACTCACAGATACGGCTTAAGCGAACACCATTCAGGCTGGGAGCACTCAGCTAGCTCCGGGAAGACTTTGGGAACCCCCATTTGCAGGGGGTTACACCTGTTTTATCAAACCTCTGCTCGGTGCAACCTCTGGCTTTGGGCCTGGCAGGCAGGCATACTCTCGAAAAACCATTTGGAAACACTCCATATGAAGGTAATCTCCTTTTGGCTCCACTCTTAACAAGGTGTAAGGAATCGGGGAGATGGCCAAAGTTATCAAGAAACTGGCAAATCACCGAACCTTGGGCCCAAGACATGATTTTCATGACCAAGGTTATAACAAGGGTCAACAGAAAAGTTTTTCAGGCAAAGAATATGGTTCTCCTCTCATAACCAGTGTAACTTCAGGAGGAGGCTCCGGTGGAGGAGGTGGCGCCAGAGACACTGGGAGCAACAATAAAAGTCACAGTGAAGCCGTCCAGGCCCATCTTCAAGTAGGGGCAGACTTTCAATCTTTCTCAGGAATGGGTCCAAACCACTACAGACAGATGGGTTATGGACATCATCAGCAAAGGTTATCTAATAGAATTTGAGTCAGAGCCCCTGCTATCACATGTGGTGCCCTCTCCTAATTCAGACAACCCAACCAAAAGGCAGGGGTGTTTCAGGCAATCACAGACTTTATCCAGACAGAGCTATCAAACAAGTTCCCCCACAGAGATCAACCAGTGGGGTATATTCCCTATTCTTCATGGTTCTTGAGCATGCAGGGATTCGGACCAGTCCTAGACCTCAGATTCCTGAATCGCTTCATCCCTAACAGACCCTTCAAGATGGAAACCTTGTCATCAATCATCAGGAATTACAGTAAGGGATTTGCTGGCCTCAGTCGACTTGCAAGATGCTTATTTACATATTCCCATTCAAGAGCTGCACCTGCAATATCTCCGATTCACAGTGGGGAGCATCATTTCCAATTCAAAACACTTCTTCAGCCCCAAGGACATTCTCAGAGGTATTGGTAACAAACATCGCTCACCTCCTGAACCAAGGAATACAACTGTTCCCTTACCTGGGCGATATTCTAATCAAGGCCCCTCAGCTCCACCAAGCAGTACAAGCCGTGGCGGTGGTTGATGTGCCTGTTAGGCGCTAGATTTGTCATCAACTGGAAGAAGAGCTCCTTGACTCCGACACAGACCTTGAATCATCTGTGGGTAGACTTCAAGATGCAGGTGAACAAGGTGTTCCCCCGAAGCAGAAATTTAGGGATCTGCAGAAGCTCATCAAGAAGTTCCACAATGCCCACCAGCTGCCGGCTCACAACTTCATGCAGCTCATTGGGACTATGGTATCTCTGGCAGATTCAGTCCCATGGCACTAATTCACATCGACCCATTCAGGCTCACCTACTCAGACTGTGGTCCCAGTCCAGACACAGCCAGAACCAACGTATCGATTTCTCGCCAGATGAGGACTGCCCTTTATTGGTGGACTCGGAAGACCAACATTATGAGAGGTCGCAAGCTGGGCCATCCTCACCAAATATGAGTCACAACTGATGCCAGCCTCAGGGGCTGGGGCATCACCTGGATCAGAGGTCAGCTCAGGGCAAATGGTCTCTGCTGGAAATAAGGTGCAGCATCAAGCGTCCTCGAAATGAGAGAAGTGCACCTACCCTTCTGCACTTGAACAGCAAGTCCTCAACCAGGATGTGCTGATTCTAACAGTCAATGGAATGACAATGGCATACATTAATCAGGGCAGCACAAAAGCTCACAGATGCTCAGAATCTCTCTTCTGCTGTTTCAATGGGCTGAGTGTCACCTGGCAAGCATAAGGGCACTGTTCATTCCAGGTCACGAAAATGTTACAGCACACTGGCTCATTCGCAAAGATGTCCTGCCTGGGGAATAGGAGCTGAAGAACAGCGCCTTCAGACCCTAACCAAGCTTTGGAGCAATCCTCAGATAGATCTTTTCACCTGCTGGTGCAATTCAAAGTCAAGCAATTCTGCTCCTGGCCAAGGATGAACTAGCAGTGGCTCAGGACACCTTTTCCCTAAACTGGGTAAGTTCAGTTTCCTGTATGCTTTTACCCTATACTGCTTCTATCCAGAGTCCTCCAGAAAGTAGCGATGGATGGTCAAGCTGATCTAGTCTGCCCACAATGGCCCTGAGCCCATGGTTCCCGTTTCTGATTAGTCTATCAAGGCAACTAACTCTAACTTTTCAGATCACCCGAACCTTATTTATCAGGGTCCTGTCCACATCCCAGTCTGCAACCTGTCCCTCTCGGCCTGGAGATTGGCGGGAAGCTTTCAAGGAGCTCGGATAACAGCTGCGGTGATTGAGATGATGGTTCAAGCTCTCGCCCATCCTCTTCTAAAGTGTATTACAGGATTTGGAGAAAATTCTTTTCTGGCTTTAGTCCAAACAAATGCATAGCCAACCAATATCTTTACTTGTTTGCTCCAGTTTCCCAGGATGGTTTGACAAAGGGCTGTAAAGGACCACCTTACAAGTTCAGGTTTCTGCCTTGGGGGCACTCTTGTTAGTGAATTCAGGGAGTTTCTGGGTTCCCATCCCATGTTAGAAGATTTCTACGGGCAGCAGCATTGAAACGCCACCAATCAGACAAGAGCCCTCCTTGGAGACTTAATTTGGTTCCAAAGCCTTGTCAAAGCCTCCTTGAACCTCATAGGAGGCATCCCTTATTCATCTCACAATGAAAGTCGTTTTCTAGTAGCTGTTACTTTGGCAAGAAGAATCAGTGAGCTGGGAGCCTTGTCCACTAAGAGCCGTGATCGGTCTTTCATCAGGACTCTGTGGTCCTCCAAACAGATCCATGTTTTTCGCCTAAAATAATGTCTCCTTTCCTGCAACCAGGAGTTGAGTCTGCCTTCCTTCTGTCCGCACCTGAAAAATGACAAGGAGAAGGAATTTCACGCTGGATCCCAGAAAGCGGTGAAAATGTACATTAAAGAGCGGAATCCATAAGAAAGACTTCTAGTTTGTTCGTTCTAACAAGCGGGACAAAATATGGGCAAAAAGGCTTCCAAGGCTCTATAGCCAGATGGATCCATTTCACCATCACCACTGCCTACAATCAAGCTGGAATACCCTTGCCTGGCCCAGTGAGCCAATCACCAGAGCTATGACCGCTAATAGGCGAACTTCAGAGGAGCTTCTCCAGCAACCTATGCAGGGTAGCCACCTGGTCATCTATTCACACGTTCACAAATTCTACAAACTGGATGTGGCGGCCTCGTGGAGGCATCTTTTGGCTGCAGAGTTCTTTAGGTAGTGGTGGACTCTTAAGACTTTTACATTCTTCCAACCCGGGATGTCTGGGATGTACTGCTTTTGTATATCTCATCTTTAGAAGCCTGGAGACCAACTTGGGAGAGAGAAAACATAATTTAAATACTGTAATTTTCTTTCTCCGACAGCTGGTCTCCCGAACTCTACCCTCCAGAATGTATAATGTTGGCCTTTTAGCTGTGATGTTTTGGATAATGTTTTCTTTTTGTTTCCAAGCTCATGTAGTATTTCCACATTTGGACTGCTTAGGAAGAACTGGAGATAACAGGAAGTGGAGGAATCGATATCCAGGCTGTCAGAGTTCTGATTCGGTGCCTACATTTGCATCAGGAGATATAGCTCATCTGTAGAAGCCCAGAGACCAGCCATCAGAGAAAGAAAATTTACAGGTATTTAAATTTCATTTTCTCTTGATCCACAGGCTTGTTTGGACAATGTGCTCTGATCCTGATTGCTTCAGACTAGACCAGGTAGTTCTGGTACCAGGATCTCCTCAACCTCAACAGCAGGTCCCTGTGGTAGCGTCTGTTCAGCCAGATCTACTTAGAGACAGCAGGGGACAGTACTGTTCCTGGACTTTCAGTCTCTGCACCTGTTGGCTTGGTACCTGAGTGGCAAGAGTTCCAAACCTTGAGCCTTTCAGAAGACCTTCTCTGTCCTGTAGTCCTATAAGGAGTCGACTCATAAGCTTATACTTTTAAGTGGAGGCTTTCACTTTGCTGCTAAGGCATTGAGATCGATCCTTGCCTGCCTATTAGCTGTGTTTGACTGCCTTTGGTTCCTTTCTTGGTCAGAGACTCGAGATACTTGACCTTAAAGGTGTACCTGTCAGCCATCTCTGATTATCACGTATGGGCTAATATATCGACAGTAAGCGCGAAAAAGGTAATTGGGTGCTTTTTTTTTTTCCATCATGTATTTGTAAGCCATTCCATCCTTGACAGCTCCTTTTTGGCAACTACCACCTGCCCATCATCTTCCTGAATCTTACCTCATCACCTGAACCACTGTGTGGGTGGGTGCCTTGGGAGGTGGTTTGGAGCACCATCCCTTGCTGGGGGAGTTTTTCCCCTATTTTTCTCCCTTTTCACCTAGGCCACAAAGCGTGCTCTAGTGCTCACGCACTGCACAAAGACACAGTAACACCACTGCGCCTGTTCCTGACCAACTAGGTGAGGCAGCCACTCACGGCACTATTTAACCTTGTCTAGGTGGCAGTCAAGCAGTGGCACACCTGTTCCCTCCCTGAAGGAGGAGAGCTGTCCCTGGATGCTTAATCCTCCTTTCCCTGGCCATCCCGAATGACCCTGTTCCATTTCCACACCTGGGTCACTGGTGTGACAGCAGGAGAGACACCTAGTGTCTAAGCCCTATGCTCCACTGGCCAGGCCATCTGGCACTTTTCAAAGGCCTGAAACATTTGTCTTTTCCAGTATCGAACCTCTGCCTCTGTGGGACTTACTGCTGGAGCTTGCAGTGCTGAAGGAAAGCCATTCAAGTTAGTGCACAAGTGTGAGATGTCACATTTGACTTGAAAGAGCACCTTTTGGTCACTATCACCTCGACCAGAAGGGTGAAAAGAGCTCTAGGTGCTCTCGATGCAGTCCCAGTACCTGGTTTTCTACAAGCACGAGGTCACCCTTCACACCCATGTGAAGTTCCTCCCCATGGTAGTGTTGGAGTTCCACCTTAACCAGGTGAGTCACCTTCCAGTTTATTTCAGCAACCTTACCTCAGATGCCAACTGCAGGCTCCATATGTTGGATCTGCATAGGTTCTTTCTTATTATAAGGTGTGCACAGCAGAAATTTGGGGTGAGGCTCACCAGCTGTTTGTCACTTTGCCACTGGCAGCAAAGCAGAGTACTAGCAGGTGGATCACATCCTACATCTGCTATAGGTTCACTGGTAGGTAGTGAAGTTGACAGCTCCTTCCAGCAAGCATACCGCTGTGTCTGTGGCTACTTCCAAGTACATCCCAATCAAGGAGAGCTGCAGGGCTGCTACATAGTCTAAAGTACTCACATTCTTCCAGTACAGCATTGATGTGCGAGTCATGCGATGCTGCACTGGGGCCTCTGTCTTCAGTCTCTGTTCTCCAGATAGGGATTTGTACCTTGCCCGTCTTCCTGAAGGACTGCTAGGAGTCTACCAGCGTGTAGATAGTGAACTGTTTCCATGTGGTAGAAATAGGATTACTGATGTGTAACCATAGTAATTCAACTAGTGGTATATGGTTCATATCCACACAACCTCCATGGCAAGAGACACACAAATCTCATTGATAGGGCTGAGCTGGAGGATGTACCACGGGTGGTTGGAGTAGCAAGCTTGAAGACATCTGGTAACTGAGCTATGCTAAGTGGGATTGCCAGGCTGTGAATGTGAACAGCATTCCATTGAGTAGAACTATAGTTACAGGTGCGTAACGTCTTCTTATCTGGTACCGTGATGGCCCAGTTGGTAGCATGTCATGCATCCATGTTGGCTTCCAGGTTCGGGAGTGAAATCTTAGCTGGTCAGTCGGCCTGGGGATGGGGGGCTGCAGGGGCATACTGCATGGCCGCTTCCAGCCAGAGAGGGATGGTTGAGGTTTTGCTACGTAGCAATCCCTGTGACTGGCCGGGAGCTTGCCTGTTCCATGAGAAGGCTGTGTGCTAGGTGTGGCCTGCCGGAGAGGGTGTTCTTGTATCAAGTGGTGGTAGGTGGGGAGGTAAAAGCTGGTGATTAAAGGTGCTGTCTGCATGTGTCAGTCGTTCCCTCACTGGATTGTGCTTGGTAAGTAAGAGTGTGGATGGCTGTCCTCCTCTCCCTCCTGCCATTTGGGATATTCTGTAGAGTCAAGGGGACAGGACTGGTTGTGGGGTTGAGAGGCTACATGCCTGAAACATGCAGAAATGCACAACTGACAACCTACTGGGAGGTACACAAATGATGAAAAAAATAAGTTATCCCAAAATGACATTAAATATTAACCCAATTTATTCATCACTGGTGTGGTTTATATTGTGGATATTACATGGGCTGACTTAAAGGAAACTGCACCAGCACTAAGAGCCCCACATCCAAGTGTGGGTAGTCCCAGTTGCACTTTGTGTCAGAAACATTTTTTTACTTCATGTTTACTGCAGAGTATTAGATTATATAAGGGATATACAATGGTGAGCTGTCAGATAAATGATTTATCTACACAAATGCTGTTTGACCTCAGGTAACCTCACGAGTAGGCATAAGCCATGGTGAGATAGCGAATCAAACATAACAATCAATAAATCATATATCAACAACTCCTCAATATATATTCATTATCAATAGGGATGCGTTCTGTCAGTGCAGGGACATTTGCTTTTGATTGTTTATCTTTTTTGCATATGTTTGTCAAAAAGTGAACAAAATTGCATTTTCTGATCTTTTTGCTAATTATAAAAAATCTATAAGGTATCTATACATGAAACACCACTCATTTTGTAGATAATTTTGTGCTACAACTTTCCTGCTCACAGCACTATGCTATCTTTGTCATTTTAAAGTTATCTGCATTTGAATATAGTTAGTATTGGTACTGAGGCTGAACATTCTAAATGAGTTCGAGTAATTGTGACATATCTACTATGTATATAAATCTGTGATGTCGTCTACTATGTGTATAAATGTAAAATTTTGAATTTTATCTCATAGTAGCTCAGATTTATCACATAGGATTTATGTCCACACCGATTGCATAAATCAGAATAATTCTGCTGAGTTGCAAGCTGACATTTTCTGTAACTACAAATCCCAGAATCCCTGCAGCTGAAATTAAAAGATGACTGTAGCAGTGAGAGATTCAGTAACCTGCAGTACATGTTAAAGCTTTTATATGCCCTGATCAGATGGTTGCCAGTCCGCTGTTCTCTTGGAGCTAAAGTACACTCTGACCAGAGCTTATAAAAACTCTTAATGTTCAGTGCAGGCTACTAAATCTCCATATATATAGGCATGACAAAACATCCATTTGCAGAAGTGCATACAAGGGCATGTTAAGCGATAAGGTTAGCGGCATTGGATACCCGCTTGGCGCCTGCGTTATGAGTTTCACAATAGAAGTCAAACTGCATTAGATTTATGTGAATGGAACATATTTCTGTGCCAGACAGAGGTGGAGACATGGTTAGAACCCTCCTCCAACAAGAGTTAAGGTGGATATATACCTCAAACACACCCCTCTCAGGCCTTAATGACTGCCTAGATGTTATTCCATTTTATAAATTTTGCTGCAGTTTTGTTTGCCATATGCTGGCTTGCTTTAATTGAAGATATAAAAATCTGTGATATACAGTAAACACATCTTTTCTTTTAGAATATTGAGAATTAATATGCTTCAAAGTCAGTAAATATGCTCTTGCAGGGTTTTCATTATGTCACTTTTAGGGTACAATAATGGTATCTCATAACGTGCTTAGCAGCATAAGCAATCATTGCACTTTACAAAATAGAACTGTGCCTGTAAATTGTATTCTACAGAACAGCATGATGTTAGGTCTGTAAGCCACCTCTCTGATGAAGGGTCATGCTAGACCGAAGTGCGGAGCCTTATGTGCCATACTTATCATAATAAATGGTTTACTTAGCATTTTCACATCAGAGTGAGTAATTTATTTCAAATCTAGTGCATTCCCTTTGTGCTTTTCTTCACTGGATCTCTTCTGCATATGTAGTTACTCATTGCTACAGCCTTTCTGTGATGTCAGATGCAGGGGATTCTGGGATTTGTACTAACAGAAAAATGTCACCTTGCAACTCAGCAGAATTAGTCAGGTGCAATCTACTATACTACAGGTAAAACTAAGTAAAATAAATAAATAAATAAATTTGTACACAGAGTATAAATGGGACCATTCCCACACTTGGCTGAGATGCTGTAAGTGCCGACTATCCCCCTTTAATAAATCATTTTTATCTTCATGAGATTGTATAGGTCTGTTTCTGTCTCACTAGTTGTGAAGCCACAAGTGAGATAGCAATAGACTTTACCCTCAAATGAAGACAAGAATGATATTATAAATCAGGCCATGTCATATTCAATTTATACAAAAGGCGTTTAGGTGGTTTTGTGCTAGAAATGGTTAAAAAAAAAAAGAAACAAAAGTACAAAATGTAAACTGTGGCGGACAAAGCGGTCCTTGGTAGTTCAGAAAATAAATGGCGTCATGTGATAATGAATATCTGATCATACTTAGTGTGGCCAAAATAAATGAGATAAATCTTTGAGGTATTTAATGAGCAACTTCATTTGTTTTGCTCATGTTGTCAAAAAACAAGTTTATCTTGTAAGCGTATCTTTACACCGTTGTGACTGTCAATACTCCTATGATTTCAAGTTTTTTTTGTTAAATCAATTTATTGTGAGATACTTTCAGGGCGGCCTCAGGGTATGTGGTGCCCCTAAGGCGAACTTGCAAATGGTGCTCCCCATGTATATATTTTTTTTTCTTCAGCCTCCCCCAAACCAAAAACGGTTTTAAGTAATAATTACAGTAGTCTCATTTCTCTAGAATTATTATAGAACCGGAAACATAATGACTTGGTCAGGTAGTACTAATAATAACCATTATTATCAGGACCAGGTTAAAATTCGGACAGCTGCTACTCTTCACTTCCGCATTATCCCAACGCAACCCAACCTAATAGGGTTCAGAGAATAGACTAGACAGTCTAGACTGACTACTGAGCACCCTTCTCCTACCCCCTGAGGCGGCGGAAGTGCTGCCTGGCTAGTGGCCACTGTGTATATTGTGGGGTGGGGGCAGGAGAACTTCATGAAAGCAAGTGGAGCAATCTTTGTTTAGTTTAGTTCCTCACCTTAAGTTCCTTCTTCTTGCTGCTGGCTTTGGTCTACAGTCAGACCACAACACTGCACTCGATTCATTCTGCTGCTCCAGCACACCGGCCTGACTCTCCTTGTGACTGTGTCTGCAGGTTAGCCCAACTCTCTTCAGTAGCTCCCACCTCCAATGCTCCTGCAGCTCCCAGGCCCACTTTTCCAGCCAGCACAATGCCAAAGTCTGACAAAAACTGTTGGCCCACCTAACCCTCCTGGGCATCAGCGCCACTAACTCCTCCAAGACTTGGGCTGCCCTTGGCATACAACTGTACTAGTACTCGGAGCCGACTTGATGTTCGACTTTGGCCTGTCTCTGAGTCACCTGCTGCATTGATTTCCAGTCTTCACTCAACATACTGCAGCCTCCCATCAACCACTCCTGGCTCCTACTGTGTCTGCGCTAGTGCTAAACTATGCTAAAGACTACAGAACTGCGGGAGGTAGGGGCACGGTATGCTTGCTGCCACATGCACTACTGCTGTTATGCTGCTGGCTGAGTGCTGAAAACATTCTGACTGCAGCAGATCCGATAGGCATGGTGATTCCTATATTTTATTTAAAAATACACTGTTAGTCACACGTCAGGCAGGTGCCAGAGTAGCTGCTGGATGGGACAGGAGACAGACTTCAACTCACACCTCCACACCCATCCTTCCACACAAATAACACCAGATTCATAGCTTTTGTTTTCATAACTCACACAGATTAAATAACACCAGATTCATACAGTTTTTTTTTTTTTGTGACTCACAGTAAAAAAACATTCTTACAAAGCGGAAATGTATTTCCGGGGCCCCTGTTGATGGGTGCCCCAGCGGCTGCCTAGTTCTCCTATCCTTAAGGCTGGCCCTGGATACTTTATTTAGTAAAGCCTTACCAGGAAAGTCCTACTGAGCTAAGGACAGCTCATTTCTAGAGGCGTCCTGGGGGAAGGAACCGTGAGAATTTACACAGCAGCAATAAAGTGAATATTTAGCAGAGTTTACAGTTGAAGCAAAACAGTTATTTAGCTAGACATGTAATAATCACACAGTTACCCTTATCAGATGCCTGACTTAAATCCAGGTATACTCTGTCTATATACTTACCATTATTAAATCGCTTGAAACTGTTTCAAAGAAAGTTAACAGTTTGTCTAGGCCTCCCTCCCTGAAGCTGTTCTGGCAGGATTGATTTAATTCATGTTATTCAAGGAATTTGTTCAGTTGTTCACGTATTAGTTTTCCTAACATCTCTTACCACAGATGTTGGGCTTATTAGTCTGTAGTTACCAAGTTTCCTCTGTAACACTCCCTTCCAGTCTTCTGGCTCCTCTGCTTTTCTTAGGTGATTAGGTTGTTAGTTTGCTAATTCCTCGAACACTTGAGGGTGTACTCCATCCTGTCCTGGTGCCAAATCTTCTTTTTGTAACATGGCACTAAATATGATGCTGAAATGGAGAAAGGAGATTTGTGGAAACTTATCAGGTGACCAAAACCAGCGGTATTAATCCAGCAGTAGAGCCTCTCGCTGGTGCATGTTGCTGAAGTCGGGAGCGCGGCAAACCAGCAACCAGAAAACATGATGTCGA
The DNA here is from genome assembly GCA_016271365.2 of Neoceratodus forsteri. Lineage (NCBI taxonomy): Eukaryota > Metazoa > Chordata > Ceratodontiformes > Ceratodontidae > Neoceratodus > Neoceratodus forsteri. The sequence continues at coordinate 1,740,331,197 of CM028129.1, forward strand.
GAGGCGAGCAAAATGATCCATGTACAGCCAGGACGGCGGTCGAGCAAGCAATATAATGGCGGCTAAGAGTACACAACTATGATGCCAGTATGAAGAAGTCCCTCAGTGCTAGAGCCGATGTAAGTGAATAGCATATCCTACCATTGTTTGCGATGTATGCACCAGTACAGTTAGTGAAATAAGCGGTCACCATGAAATCTGTTCCAGATCTGGAAAAAGGCAATGTTGCCACATTTTCTACAGAATAAAGATGAAGAAATAGATGTGTCCCATAATGCAGTACTGTGATGTATGTGGCTGATGTAACAGCGAATGGCAATACATTGAAACCGTCACTCAGAATTAAAAAAAAAAAAAAGGTTCTGCGTGTTTCAGGCGGCACTGTAATGTCAGCATTTGTTCAAAATCTCTTGACACTACATGAATGTTTGTGAGGCATCCAATGTGCACACTGTTACATCTTCAGTGTTACAAAGCACCAAGCTGCACCATAGTTTGTCCACAGCAATTACCAATGGGCAGAATGTGTATGTCGTTGTGCATCTAATATTATTGTAAGAATACTTCCTAGCACTTGCCATGTTATAAGCGCTTTAATCCCCTCAGTCGGGCTCTACTAGTGGATTAATGCCCAGCTGGTGGTGGAAGCACGAGGCAACCCCCAACCCGGGCATTAATCCTCTAGTAGAACCCTCCTCTGTAGGGATTAATGCTTATTAAACCCCTTAAACATGTTTGCACTCCTCTGATCTATTGTGATCTCATCAGCCTGTCTATAGAGACTGTCCTTACCCATGTCCTCTATATCTATATCTAACCTTCGGTGTCATCCTTAGTAAACACATGGATTATTTGCTTAATATTTCTGATATCCATTCTGTAAACTGCAGAACTATCAGCTCTAAAATATCCATGTTCTTCAATATCAAGCTCTAAATGTTTCATCCATTGTTTATGGGGATCCTTTCCATCATTTCAAAAGATTTCAGCAAGCATTTTCACTTTGTGGTGTTAATATAAAAAAAGTTTGTCGGCAAAAGTCTGCTTTATATATTAGCATAGTAAATTTGTAAGAAATAATTCAATGAAATTAGTATTGAGAGGCAGTATGACTTAGTGGTGAGTACATAGACTTGGGAACAAAGAAACACAGGAGACTGGTTCAGATCCCAACAGAGACTTCCTGTGTGAAGTGCTTGAGCCCACCTAGCAGTGAAATGTTTAAAAGCAGATCACCATCCCCAAAAGGAGATATTGCAATCCACGGCTATCCTTGATGTTTTTAAAAAAGCTCAAGTCGAAATAGTTCTAAGTAATTTTTGCCTGTGTTCTGCTGACTTGTATAATCAACACGCCACTATTAGCTTGCACACTGTATACGCTGTAAGTAACTTGTCACCCAAAAAACTCAAATTAGCTAGCTGGCCCGGTGGCGCTGAGGGCTGTGGCTGGGCATACCTCACAGCAACCGGCGGCCGGGTTCGAGAGCGAGCCCGGGTCGTCCGGAGGTCGGCAGTAGGGAGGTGGGCGGAGCTGGATTGAGCTGCTGACTGGCAGGCTCTCCTCTCCGGGGAGGTGATCGGCATCCCTCAGCCAATGGTGACCCCTAGTGGAGGCTAGGAGCTGCAGGCTCAGAAGGGGCCAAGTGTTAGAGCCATGGGTGGGGACAGGGGTCATAACCGGGGTTGTAGGCGGGCCCCACGCCGCATGCGTTCCTACTCCTGGGGCTCCTGGGTGAAAAACCAGAGGCAGAAAAAGCCGGCAAGCAGGATGATGGCCGACTCCCGCGAGCTCTCCGCTTCGGGCGGGTATAAAATGGCGCGGCGATTCAGGAGGCAGAGGCTGGGAGTCGGTCAGATAGGGGCGCCATCAGGAGGAGCATAAATAGGAATAATAAAAAAAACAACTCAAATTTGCTGTTTCAGCAGGTGTAATTGTACTGCAGTAAAGGTCCATAGGATGTAATGCAATATTTCACTGTTGAAATTACAGCTAGGAAGTTCAGTAAGCCTCCACAAATCTTTTTGAGATTTGCTGGTATGGATTTAAAGTTTACATCCTGCGCATCTCTAACACAGGCGATTTGCTACTCATTACAGTACCTCCATTAGCTCCATATGAAGTCCGAACTACATATTGTTTGCTGACACAAAATGGCCACCCAGGAGGTAATGAGTGAAGAGGAATACTCAGGATAGAAGCAAATCAGCTCCTCAGGGGATAATCAGATCGGAACATTAAAAGTACTTATTGAGGAAGGGTAGATGGCAGAAGTACAGACTCTTCATTCTGTGCATAAAAAACAACTTTGAAAATACTGCATTAAATTAAAAGCTGGAGAATGTCATGTGCACTTATGAGGTGAATTCTGATTTAAAATGTGTGTTACTGTATCGAATTGGCAGTAAGAAAAACAAAATGCAGATGAATCTTGTGTGCACTTAGCTACTGATTTAGATATTTGTTAATGTACCACAACCACGGAAACCAAATGGTTGATTGAGAAAATAAAATGTTCCCCATATTCCACCATGAAATGTTTAGAAACTGAAATGTGATATATATGTGTCTATAAAATCAGTGTTGGGCAGCTGTATTATACAAGGAAGTATACAGTACTTTCGTGGGAGCTCATGAGATAAGTAGCCACAAGCCTGAAGGGTGAGAAGTCGTTACCTCATGAGCTCCTCTTGTTAGTATATCTCACGAGTATACTATAGCTGTCTAATGTTTTTAACATATTACATTGAGGTGATTACTATCAGTTTTGTTTGCAATTGTGTATACAGGAAAAGGTATACAGGGAAATAACTGCTGACCACTTCTGTGGAGAAATAGGGATATGTGTTGGTCTGTGGTGGAATACACTATGTAGCTGCAGTGGGCACTGACCTCAGGAAACCTCACGCATGGCGGAGCCACAGTGATGGTTCCCAAGGTCAGTCTCCACAAGTGCAGATACATGGTGTATTCCACCACAGGCCAAACATATTTGATTTATACGATAGGCTACGTTGTTTATTGGTTCGTTTTTGTTGTAGTTCTGTGTTCTTATGTGGAAATGTATGGTGCTTTTCAGGTTTATTTTTGTGTAGTTCTTCTGTGGTTTGGGCAATGTTTTGTGAATGGTATTCTTTTCTTCTGATTGGCTTTGTGTGTTGCTGTGCTGTGGTTGGTTTACTGTTATCCTGGGTTTGTTGTTAATGGCAGTTGCTTTCCTGTGTTGTAGCAGGTTATTGTTAATTGGTTTATGTGGGTCAGTGGGAAAACTTTGCTGGCTTTGGTTGCGCTGATTCTGGTTTCTTTCTTTGGTATCTTTTGTATTTCAGTGTTGTCTCTCCATATTTTCTTTTTATCCTGTTTTATTTTGTCCTGTCTTATGTCTGGAAGTTTTTTTTTTGGGTGATTTTATTTTTATGGCACTGAACTGTATGTTTACCTGGAAGTTTTCTGGATTTTATTTTTCTTCTACACTTACTGCCTTTGAAGTGAGGTGAGTTGTTTCCGTTTTATTTCATTTTTCTTTTGTGTCGTTAGGGTAGTAAGGTTACGTGAGATATTTTCTTATTTTGCTGGATATGTTTGTGATTTCTCTGGGAATTCATGATGTCCATTTGTTTTTTAGGGCATTTTATGTTTTGTGCAGTTACGTGGGACAGTGTAATATTTGATATTTTATTTCAATTTCTTGCTTTTTTTCTTTGTTTTTGTAGCTTGTAAATGGGTTTCTCAGGTTGTCTTCTGTTTTTGCTCTTTGATGTTCTGCTGCTGCTGTTTATTGTTCTTGATGTTGTGGTGTTCTACTTGGAGTCCAGTTCTGATGTGTCTTCTTGTGGTCTCTTCGTCTTTCCAAGGTCGGAGTGGTGTCCTGGAGGTGGGATTCAGCTGTGCAGTGCTAGACTTTTTCTCTGATGTCAAGACTGTGTGATAAATGCATGAGTGTGTGGATAAATGGCATCTACCCACACAGTCGTGAAGATGAATACTGTTATGTATCTCGGTATCCGCACACCCCTATTGTATAAAAGTCCCATCCATGTATGTGTTGAATAACCACATGCCATGATGTCTTATATGTAAGAATAATCCACAGTCAGGTGTGCAGCAATATGGGTAGGTTGTGAGGTCCAAGGCACAGCCCAGGGTCATCAACCAACCAGGAAAAATGAGGTAATTTCAGCATCAACTCACACCCAGAGTGGATTATTACACTTAAAACACTCATAACATTATCCAAGTGTTACTATAACATTTATGCAATCATTGCACTACTGTATCCTATCACACTTCAATATTGTGACTTTTATTTTCTCTCTTATTTTGCACTTGCCTAATTCATCATTTTATATAAGGTCTAATGTGTTTTTGTTTCCCTTTTAAAAGAATTTTCCTGGTCCATATCACAGTTGCCTGTTTTTCTTCTTTTGCCATCAGTCTGGTAATGAATTCTTATGTCATTAAGTGAATACAGTTTTCAATTTACTTAACCCAAAATCGAACTGTTTAAAGGACACCAGTTTTCCATCACCTTTTTGTTGATTAGAGTTCCACTGACGACAGAGTAACATTCTTTTCAATAAGTTTTGTCCAGAAATCAGGATTCTGCCTCTGTTGAGACCAGCTTCTTTCACAGAGCTTCACGGATTGTGTATGTGTGTGATTTAGCCACTGTTTTTCCCTCAATAAGAGAAACCACTACAGCTAGGAATTAAATCACATGCCATAATTCCTATCTAAAAGTATATATTATAGACAGTATTACTGGCATATTTTGCAAATATTCTATGAGCTAGCAGAACTGCTACTGTATTTTGTTTTGGGACAAGTTGTCAGAAAGTGGAATGTTGCCAACTGTTCTTTATTTATATCCTTTCATTAGTCAGCCTCTCGACAGTAATTACACAAACAAATTTCCAGATCTAGCATAATAACTAGAAAAAGGATCTGGTCCTCCTTTATGAAATATCACTACTTTCTTTCAGCAACCCTCATACTCCAAGAATTCATTTAAAAATTATGTTCGTATCCCTAACAGCTCTTAAATGAGCCCTTTCTAAAATAATTTATTTGCAGGAAGGTAACTTGGAATTGTAGGGGTGAGGAACTTAATTCTTTTAAATGAAAATTTGGAGTTAGAGCAATATTGTTTTGTTATATTGGTACAGTACAATATGTACTATCGGTTGCAGTACAATATGTACTATGATACAGTACAATAGTACAATATGTACTATTATGTACAGTATAATATGTTCTATTGGTGCAGTAGAATATGTACTGTCAGTGCAGTAGAATATGTACTGTCGGTGCAGTACAATAAGTACATTATTGGTACAGTACAATATGTACTATCTGTGCAGTACAATATGTACTATTGGTACAGTACAGTATGTACTATCGGTACAAGTTCAAGTTTATTGCAGGAAGACTCCATTGAGCAAGCTCATTCACGAAAGGTCCTGAGTCATATGCATATACAATACACAATTACATAGATAGGAGATATACAGTGTAGGACAATAGGTGGAGAATTATATACATTTTAGGAGGTGTAGTAGAATATGTACTATCTGTGCAGTACAATATGTACTATTGGTGTAGTACAGTATGTACTATCTAGCAGTACAATATGTACTATTGGTGCAGTACAATATGTACTATTGGTAGTTTTCATTTATCAATATTTTAACCTTTTGTTGAGCTTTTATGTATATATTTTATGATGGATCATACAAATTTCGATAAATTTGTAAAGGATTGCAGAAGATTTTCTCATATTCGATACATGGCTGAAAATAAAACTGGGGCTTAGTAGTTTGGCTCGCTTTTGTTTTACTGTGCTCTGTTTGATGCCTAAATGTAAATTTTGTTCAAAAGAAAAGACTGACATTTTTAATTGCTCCAGTCACTGCAGGGACTAGTGTCGCCCCAAGTCTTTCGTTCCCTAACACACTCATCAGTCTTTGAAAGATGTGCAGACTGATTGGTTATTCATGGCGTATTCCAGTGCACGTGTGTCTGCATTGGCTTCAGCGCATTATCAGAAATGGCAATCCTGGCAGAGGTCTGTGTCAACCTCCGAGGAAAGCAGATTAGCGACACTGCATCGGGATGCATGGTGCCAAAACAAGAGTACATTTGCTTAATTTTGACAAATAAATATCAAAGGTTTACTTAGTCAAGATATTTGTGTGAAATGCACTTAACATGCACTGCTGCTTTAAAATATCAATAAATGGCTGGCCCAGTGGCACAAAGTGTTGAGGCACTGTAGCACCTTACCTCTACCATGCCAGCGACCTGAGTTTGGAAATGAGCTCAGGTCGCCGGAAGGGGGAGCTGGGATAGGATCTCCTCCTGCATCAGGCTGGTGTGTTGTCGGCTGTTGGCTGCTACCATGTGGAGGCTTGGTGACAGTGCAGATGCTTGGCAGGCAGACATAGGTCAGGGTGAGTAGAAGGGACATTGTTCTGGAGGGCAGGTGTGCCTCCATGCGCATACATCTTCTGTGTTGCTGGGGAAGAGAGAACAAAATGGAAAAGTGATGCACGCTACCTCTGACCTGCGCTCTGACCAGGCTATCTGGTCTGACCTGGACTTTAGGAGCAGCCTACTGCCTCTGGCCCCAAGGGGAGGGCAAGCTATGGGAGGATTCTCTGACCATTTAAGTCGCAGGGCAGCATACCCCTACTAGAAGAAAAGTGGGACAGGGTTGAACAGCCACCCTGTCATCATCAGTGGAGAAAAAGCTGCATGGGAAAAAATATCAACAAATGAAAACTGTACAAATATAACATATCGATATTGCCCTGACTCCATTGAATTAAAAATGAAGTTCCTACATCTAATAGTTCCAACATTAGACCTTTCTAGAAATAATTTCTTGGAGAGGGGATCACTTTGGAAGCTTTGCTCTAGGAACTTTTTTTTCTTAAATGAATGGTTGGAGTCAAGGCAATATGTTATAATAGTACAGTTTTATTTATCAATATTGTAAACTTTATCAATAATTGTAAAATATTTTAAATGTGTTATTTTGTTTTATAAATTTTAAACTTTTGATGATTTTTGGTACTACCACAGTCTTTTTAATGACAATATATAACTATTTTCAAGTACATATATCCACATCTACTGCCTCTTAAGAGCCCTCACATCTCCCTACCCTACTACCCTAATCTTCTTTCATTTGCAGGCTTGACCTGCAAAAGCAATATGAGATAATATGCAGACTTCTAAAGTACTTCTACTTTTTAACATCCTCACTTGCTTGAAAGACAAGGAAAACATATATTTACACTCTGCATCAAGTATCAGCATGGTGCATCATGCCAATGCTAAACACGGTACACAAGGCATGCTGATACAGTCAGTGAACTTTTCCGAGATATAAAGCTGCTCTGACTTTTGGAAGAATGTTTTACTTACTTCCACATTGTAGTGGCATAGGCCAGGAAGCATAGGCAGACCAGAAGTTATAAAATTTGCAAGCAGCATTTTATTATTATTATCAATAAAATAAATTAAAACTGCAGGATAGCTATTCATACAGGCAATACAAAGTCCTCCATCTAAGAGTCTCTCTCAAGTTAAGTCTTAGTCTATCTAACTCTCTCTAAACAAAGCATTGCTCTTTTTTATAAGATGTCTTTCCCTGGCATTTTAAAATCTGTATCCCGATTGTTGTAAGTTTTGTCTCCTGTTTCTCACAACATGTTCCAGAACTTTGTCAATTTCTTTCCTGAGGTCAGCTTGAAGAGCACATCAGTTCTTTGACAGGTGCAAAAAAATAGGAGCGTTCTGTTTTGGAACTGGCCTCCTGTTGACAATTCAGTAAACAGGCTTGTGGAGGTCAAAATACATCTCAAGGTCCATCTACTGTATTACAGATTGCAAATTTTTTTAAGAAACTCAAATAGCTTTCTGCAATCATTTCAGCAATATATATATATTTATATATTTGCAGACCAAGTTCCTCATTTCACATAAAGATTCACATATATGTTTTTAAGGAAAACTGTCATAATCCTCATTTTCCTCCCAGTGTGTACTCACCTGCCAACTTGCAGTGAAGACTGGCATTTCTGTTATAGGGCATGTCATTCATTAGTAATCTTTATTTTATGTTCCAGAGTGAGTGGCACCATCTCACAGAGGGTAACAGCCAAACCTACAACTACTATGCAGATTTGAATCCCTGATCTTCCTGTTGTGTGCGGAATGCTCGTTCATGATGAAGCGGGCCCATTTTCACGAGTAAAACTAAATAGTGTGCCATGTAGAGGTCCTTGAGCTGTACCCCTAGAAACAATCCCGTTAAAAATGGAGCAGTGTTAGGTATTAAATTCTTAATTAAAGTTCCAGCTCGAGTTCGGGCATGCGCAGTAGTGCCTAGCACTACTGCACATGCCACAAGTCGGAGTTTAAATGCTATTAGCATGCCGAACTCGAGCTGGAACTTTAATTAAGAATTGAATTACCATACACTGCTCTGTTTTTAACGGGATTATTTCTAGAGGCAGCTCAAGGACCCCTACATGGCACACTGTTTATTTTACTCCATGAAATGTGCTCGCCATCATGAACGCAGCATTCCGCACACAGCAGGATGCTCCAGGAGGTGCTACGGTCATGCTCTGTCTTCCGGTGTGGTGGCACTTTGAAATGGCGCATCAGGACAGTTCAAGAAACCCATCATACAGACAAGAAACACAAGAAATAATTCGGCAAAGGTTAGCTGCAGTCATGTTAAAATATATAGGTTATGCTACTTGGCGTTTTTGCAACCCTGGTGATTGTCAGCACTGTTTTGGACAGTTGTCCTTTGACCACAGAGAAGCAAGGGAGAAAGAAAGAATAAAAACAGCAAGTGAAGAAAGGTGATAACAGAGGAAATTGTGGGACCATGGAGTGGCCAATTTGGAGGTGCCACAACAAAATTTTATTGCATGATCAGACAGATAGATCCTTGCTTTTAACTCTCTCAGCATAACAAATGGGACAGGGCCTTACCCAAGCCTGTTACACCACCTTCCAGTCCAGCACTTTCATTGCTAAGCTGTACTAATCAGCAGCTGGAGGCAGGATGTCAAAGCTCTTATCAACAAGTAAGTGATGTCTTTCCCACAGGAAATGCCCCAATCCTCAGTTGTTAAGTGGCTAAAATCTGAATGCAACACCTAGGAGAAATGGTAAAACTTGAGTTTCAACTTTTCTAAAAGTTTCTATTTAGACTTTCTGGGCTCTTGTTGGTATGTCTGTTCAGATATTGCCAGAGTCTTACCATTCAGTGCATCTCATTTTAACAGGTGCCTCAGTGATTGAAAGCTGTTCTAGCTCTGCCCTTACGAATGTCGGGGAACTGCCAACAGAAATCAGTGGGGCCTCACTTGGTGGCAAGCCTTCAGAGAATCAAATTACATTTTATCTGGGTTTTGTTTTCTGGAGCTCAAAGGTTACAGGACAGTAAATAACATGGTTTTGTGAGGGAGGATCTTGTCAAATTAATCTTGTTGAATTTTCCAATTATGTGTCTAGCTGTCTAGAAAAGGGACATGCACTAGATGTCTTGTGTCTAGACTTTAGTAAAACCTTTGAGTTAGTCGCCATAAAGATTGGTGAAAGAAGTGTGAGATGTTGGTGCTGAAGATGAAAGCAAGAGAGGGTAGATTACTGGTTAGAGTGGAGAACTCAGTCTTGCTAAATGGTTCATGCTCTAAGGTCAGGAGGGGCAGGCGGGGTTCCTCAGGGTCTTTGCTGGGTCAGCACGTTTGTTTATTTGAGACATGCGGCGGAATTAAAAGTAAAATTTTTCCATTTGTAGATGACACTAAAATATGTGGTAGGGTAGAGCTTATGGAGGAAAAAAAATTGGAAGAGATTTATAAAGACTGGAAAAGTGATCTAAAAATTGTAAACTGAATTTCAAAGCTAAAAGGTAAAAGGCATGCACTAGGAAAGGAATCCAAAGCAATGAATATTGGATGGGAGGATTTGCTTTGGAAAAACAGTAGAGGAAAAGGATTTGGGGTTATAATTGGTGACAACTTCAAGTCCGCTTCTTAGTGTGATATAAGCATACTGAAGCTAACAGGATGCTGGATTGTATAGGCAGGGCTTTCCGAGCAGTACAAAGGGGATACTGACCCTGTACAGTTCCTTGTAAGGCTTCATCTGAATACTGTGTGGTGTTATGAAATCTCTGCCTAAAAGAAGATAAAGATTGCATAGGTCAGCCCAGAAAAGAGCAACCAAGCAGATTTGGGATCAGCACAGGAGAACTAATGAGGCGAGATTAATAGATCTTAATATGTACTTACTTGGAGGCAAGTAGAGAGGGCAGACATGACTGAGATATTCAGCTACATGAAGGGTGTTAACAGGGTTAATGTACAGCATCTGTTGAAGTGTAGGGGCTATCACGAAGGATACAAAAAACAAGTTAGGGTGGGTTGTTAGAAGAGACATGCAGAAATATTTCTTCACTGAGAGTAGTGGTGGATAGCTAGAATCGTTCACTAGATGCTCTAGGGTGGGATAGAGTAGACATAGTGGCATTATTAGGACAAATGTGAGAGAGAATAAAAGAATAGAGAATACAAATTAATTACTCGTCACAGTCTGAGTTGAAAGTTGATCAGATGCCCAACAAGTACTAAGCTGGTAAGGCACTAGGTGAAAAAGGGCAGACTTGATGGACAGCATGTCTTTTCACTCTGAAAATCACTATGTAACTATATATATGTTGCTATGCAATCCAAGGACAAAACTCTGGTAGTCACTACCTGACTTCATTATTTCTGTTTATATTTTCCATTGCAGTACCTAAAGACTGTATGCATGTCTGAAATAGCTTTAGATTTATACTAAAATTTACTGTTTACAGAGAAATTGTATTAGTTAATTCTGAAATAATTGCAAAAGTCTGTTTTAGGTTTAATCTGGTGTGTTTGAAGTCCTGATTTGGAGCTTTAAAGTACAACATCTTCTAGTAATGGGCAGAAACTGGCTTCTTGTGGAACTGTGTGATGTAATTTCATAATGCTGTTTGCTTCGTGGAAAGTAACATAGCTTACCTGTTTTGTCAATTCTGATTAAAGTATTGTAACTGCAAGCAGCTTATGCATTAGCAAGAGAATGGTTATAAGAATATAAACATTTTATATACACAGGAGAGGAGAGGGGTGAATGCTTGTCTTAAGGTGACCTGCAAGAACAAAGTACCCATTCCGTCCCACATACCTTTCTAGCACTGCTAAGGAGTTCAGGGATGTAATTGTCTTTATTTTTAATTCAATAGTTACATTTTACCAAAACGCCGAAAGTTACGGCCGAACACGGAAGCGCAGGCGGCCCCGATTGAGCGAGTGCAAGTGCTTATGGGTATTATACCCATTTAGTGACGTTGCTAACACCACTGCTCTTATTGCAGCAACAGTGGCGTAGTTCATAATATTTATTTTATTGCTTCCACGGGGGTCTTGAGGAAGGGATAGAGGGAGAAATGGAGGCAAAGATCTTATTTCCTAGTGATCTGAAAATAGTCCTTCAGCTTCATGTTTTTACAGGACAGTGTAACACAACATCTTCATTGAGGATATCTCCTTCATTGGACCACACATTTGGAATTGTAAGCCCTAAGCATCAGGACCACTTGAAACTTTTGCTAGCCAGGCGACCACAGTGGCATGCAGCATCGCTGCCTATGTAACAGGTGGCTCCAACCTCCTCAGTTCTTTCTCCCACCATCGATCATCCCTGGTGGATCTGCTGAGAAACAATGTCGAAATAGTCATTGTTGTTTGTTACTTTAAATGGTTTGTGTATTTTCTCTATTGTCATCTCTGTTTGCCACCAATACTGTTCCTGTAGTTTACAAGATCTACAAGGATGACACTCGCACAAGGGTGTGTGTGTGTGTGTGTGTGTGTGTTGTTTGGGCCTATCTCACAATGAAAGCCTGCACAATCTGCCAGCATTTCAACCATGCTATAAGGCAACACCTACAGAAGGCCTTGAAGCCTTCCTCATCCAAAAAGCATTGAAAAGCCATGGAAAACGCTGCAGGTTCCAATCCTGCTTCTCCCATGCTGTTGACCAAGAAATGGTTGTTAATGTTGAAGACAAAAGTAAATGGGTTGTCAAGAGCCTCCTCTTCTTCCGGCCATAAGTATAAGCACAAAGATAAGTCTGCTTCATCTGTGGTGGCGAGGTTGCCATTACAATCAGGCGTGTCCTCGTTGGCACCCCAAATGTTGGGGCTTGGCTCAAGCACTGCCATACCTGTTAGGGGCCAGTGCGTTGCGCAATGCTGGGCTGTGACCCTTCGACTCAAGGTAGTCCCGCCCCTTCAGGGCACCTTCGACTCCCAGGCTGTGCTGGCGTAATTTTCAGACATGACACATTGCCTTCTACCATTGATGCCATCAGCTGTTGGTCTGCTGAACCAGGGCCTTTGTCGACGGATTCCAGAAACATGCCAGTACTTCCTCCTTAGCTGCCACCCATGTCTCCGCTCCTTCCATGGCTCCTGCTATTGTTCCTAATCACAATGACGAGGTAAAATATAATGCTGACTCCATGGACATCGGAGGGGATTTGGAGGAGAGTATAGGGTGAGGAGCAGTTTGAAGAAGGTCACTTTCCTTCTAGCGCCATACTGTAATCCTGCAGCAAGGACTCTGTGATTTATGCACTCAGGTTTCACCCTGAGAATCCATCTTTTCAGGCTGTGCTTCTGCAAATGCAATCTCCATGGGCTTTGCTGTTGATGAGGAAGATTCTACTAAAAGGAATCTTATGGAATGTTTGGAGGTTCCTTGCATTCCTTCCATTATTATTCTTCCTGTATATCCTACACTAGAGAATGCTGCCTTTGCTGCTTGGCAAAGACCAGTACCCTGCCTTCAGTTCCAAGAAAAGACTTGATAGTACCCTTCTCTGTCTTATGTGACACAGCCTGAAACTGGTGCTGTAGTCATTGTGGCTGCTCATGATCCCAGTAGGGCCCCTAGGCACACAGTACTTTACCTCCAGATACAGAATCTAGAGGCTGGTTGTAATGGGCAAACACACTTATGCCTCAGCATTCTTAGACCTGTGGATTGCTAATTACCAGGCCTGTATGACAAAACATCAGAATAGCCTATGGAGGTTTGCACATTCTGCAGGACAGGCTTTACCTGATAGTCCTGCAAAAGAATAATTTGGCCTGTGGTACCTGTATTAGGCATTGTGTCTGATTCAGAACAGCTGGTTTTGTGGTGGTGTGCAACAGGCTGTTTTGAATGCTTCTTCTATGGGGCTGGAAACTATTTGGAAGGGATGTCGAAGATGCACTTTGTAACCTTCCGCCCTTCAAAATGACTTTAAGGTTTATGAAGTCCCTTTATCTCGCCCACCAGAAGGTGTGGTAGGTGATCTTTTGTAGGCCTGCTGCCAGAGGTAATGGTATATACTGTTGGTAGAGCTGTTTGGTACCCTCTTGGGTTCCCACTTCCCTGTAGCCATGCAAAGCACCCAAAGGAATCATCCCTGTGGCCCTGCCACCCCTGGCTCTGCCTGACACTCTTCTGTCTCCTCTGTAGCCATTGCTCTCCAGGGGTGAGAGCTGAGAAGGCTCCCCCTGCGTGTAAAGTAGTGGCAGGAGAGCACCACAGGTGAGTGCTGTAAGATGAGACTTGTGAAATTTGCCAGAGATTCAGCCAAGCTACAAGGCGATGCCAAAAGAAAACTTGTGAAAAATTACCTACTCCTGTCCACTTTTACGGTCAGGAAAAGAAACCAGGTCCAAAAACTGTTTGCGCCTTGCCATTGGCTGAGAAGCAGCCACCGATTCGAAAGGACGGGATAGACAGTCGGCATTGTGGCCCTCCTCATTGTTGGTTCACTAGCATAAGCATAGAGATAAAGAAGTCTGCTTCACCCGGCAAGGTCCTGGTCGCCTGTGAGATAAAGGTAATTCTACTGAGTCATCGACTACTCTGGTGGCGTTGACTACAGCCATTTCCCCAACAATCGGACACCAAGGTCTGGGTTTGGCTTAGGCACTGCTGTACCTGCTATGGACAGTGGGATGCCACTGTCGTTTGTCTAAGAGCTTCTTGGCGACACAAGTAGTCTTCTCGTCATCGATCGCTCTGGCAGTGTTCACTACAGCTCCCAGACTGTAAATTAGACACCAAGGTTGGGTCTAGCTTAGGTGCTGCCGTACCTACTAAGGATGGTACAAGGCCATCATCTTTGGCACAAGTAGCCCTGGCCTCTGCCCAGGGCATAGTCAACTCTCAAGTTATGCTGCCATGGTTTTCAGAGATGGAGCAGTGCATTCTACCGGCTTACATATGCAGGCAGCTACCCCTCGACAGGGCCTCTGAGCTCTCAAATATCACCAACACATGCTGATAGCACATCACAACTTCCTCCATCTCAGAAGCCACTAGTGTCCTCAAGGGTCATGATGGGATACTAACAACAAGGTAGACTATAATCCTGACCAAGTATAAATTATTATTACAACGATAATACATCCTGCATTTGAGGATGCTGTCTTTGCTGCATGGTACAGACCAAACTCACTGCCTGCAGTTCCCAGAAAGGTTGATAAGCAGTATCCAGCCCCATCTGCTAGAATCACGTTATGCTAAGCGGGCAGGAAACTGACAGTATGGTCATAATGGCTGCTCATGATAGGTCTAATAAAGCACCTAGATTCATGAGGTACTTTGTCTTCTGATGTGCAGCAAGCAGTTTTAAAGGCCTGTTTGGAGGACAAAACTGTTCGGTTATGATGTGGAAGAAGCCTAAAATATCATGTTTGTCAAGTCCTTGTATCACTCCAGTTAAGGGTCGAGGGAGGGCTCCTATCACTAGCTTGCTGCCAGAGGTAGCCATGCCTACTGTCAGCAAGGTAGAGTAGGAGATAAGTGTCATGCCTTATCCTCTTCCCCAGGTGCCCATACAGAAGCATCAAAAGCAGTATGTACCAGTGGCAGTGGCACCACCAGTTCCGCATGACTGTTTGCAGGAGATATCTCCATTCCAAATGTTACATCAGAGATATACCACCACTCCAAATGTTACATCAAGGAGCGGATGTGAAGGCAGATTCTCCCCATATCTGAAACCAAATCAGGAAGCTTACAGCATTGTAAGCTATCACAAACAAGGGACTGGCTTTGTTTCCTGGACACAAGAGACATACCTTCATATCAAGATCAGAAATGTGCCAGGCAATACATCCGCTTTAACCTATGGAGGTACCTCTCCTAACTGAACGACTGGCTTTTGAAAGCCAATTCCAGGAAACTCTACTACATATATTGTCTCAAATAATGCACTTGTGCTAGGATTTGGGAGTCACACTTATATGTGCCAAAGGCTGTGATGACTCCTTGTCAATGACTACAATACATAAGAGCAGTTTTGTAAACAGACACAAAAGGTTATATTTTCTGCCACATGACAGGGTAGACAACCTGATTGACTACAGCACAACTGGTATACAGGAATATCCTAAGTTTCCTGGCTGTAGCCTTTGGGACGATGCCACTCTGGCCAATCTTTTTATAAGAATCCCTCAGTGGATGCTAAGAGTCTAGTGGGCAATGAGACTGTGGTAATGGGATCTGTCCCATGGCCTCCATCTGTCAACCGGCCATCTTCCAGATCTCCAGAATGTTTTAGCTGGCAGGTTAACAGCTCACAGTCCAAGATTCACAAACTAGGACTGTTGACCTCTGTGATAACCAGCCTCTTCGCAGGATGGGGTTGACCAGGTTGGACTTTCTTTGTGTTCCCACACAATGTAGTACTGCAGTATTTTCTGCTCGTCTGCTCTAGGATTTGGAGTTATCTGCAAGTTCTGGACAGGGAACTTCATTTGTGCATTCTTAGCATAACTGGTACAGATGGTGATGTTAAGGCTGTGGACGGAGGTGCCACTCTCATCCTCATTGCTACAGTATGGCCTAGCCATATATGTCTCATCCTCATTGCTACAGTATGGCCTAGCCATATATGGGTTCCACTTCTGCAGCAAATGGCAGTGAGTCCTGTCTCCCTAACACTATGATGGGGTCTGTTGTCTTAGGCAAGGATCCCTGGTCCTTCGGACATGAAGTCCATACAGCTGCGTTCATGACTCTTGAAGAAAAAGCCATTGCACATTTTGGGGT
Organism: Neoceratodus forsteri; assembly: GCA_016271365.2. Classification (NCBI taxonomy): domain Eukaryota; kingdom Metazoa; phylum Chordata; order Ceratodontiformes; family Ceratodontidae; genus Neoceratodus; species Neoceratodus forsteri. The sequence goes on from CM028129.1 coordinate 1,740,347,372, forward strand.
ATCCCCAAAGCTGATGATGTGCTAATTGCGGCTAGAAATCCTTCTAACAGACAATGCCTATTCCTTGAAATGGAAGTGGTTCACTCTGTGGGCTGCTTACAGGAATGTGTACTCATTTACATGTCTGGTAAATGCTATGCTGGAATACTTGCTATCACTGTCAGGCCCTGGTCTACAGTATTCCTCATAAGGTGCCTTTGGCCACTATATCAGCTTTCCGTGCACCTATTGATGAGTAGTACTGTAGCCCAGTTAGGTGTCCCACTCATTCACTTGAAAAGGTATTCTTCATATGAAACCTCCTATCCACAATCCAGTCCCACCTTGGAATTGAGCTGTGTCTTCAGGAACTGGCGTGGGCTCTTTTGAGCCAAACGAGTTGTGACCTCACGTTTCCTGTCATGGAAAATGCTGATTTTAGTTGCATTTACTTCTTCTACAAGTTCAGAGCTGCAGGCAGGTGTCTGACCCTCATTATTGGATTTTCCACAAAGGTTGTCTCTTTGCATACAAATTCGATGTTTCTACGAAGGTGGTAGCTGAGTTTATACTGAATCAAAAGGTACACCTTCTTTTAATTACCCTGAGCATGCCCGTCAGGGTGAGGTGCTACTCAAACTATAGATGTACATAGAATCCTCAGATACTATGTGAATTGCATCGAGGACTGCAGAAAGTCCTCTCAGCTTTGTTCATTAGCCTCTTTGGCTGAACAGTGTCTGTCCAAATGCTTGGCACATTGTATATATTATGTTATAGGAGTTACGGTAGGCTTCTTGATGCAGTTTGTGGTCACTCCACCAGAGGAATGACCACTCGATTGATTGTTTCAGAAATGTTTCTGCAGCTGACATTTGTGCTAAAGCCACAAGGAGCATTGTCACATCTTCATTAAACTTTGCAGCCTAGACATAGTCTTTCGTAGATGTGTTGGTTTCAGGCTTGCAGTACTGCAAGACCTGCTATCGAATATCGTCAGAGTGTACCCACCTCCCAGTTGGTGTCTGGGACTGCTTGGGAATCATTCCAAAGGTGTGGACTATGGAAGAGATATCTTTGAAGAAGATAAAATAATTACATACTTACAGTAACAGAAGCTGTTGAGAGAATCTCCTCCATTAGTCCCTGCCACCTCGCTCAGTCCCCTGCTGCTCAGGTGGGTTGCATCAGATGTCATGCATCTGAACCTAGTATATTCTATATTGAGCCCATACCTAGCCTTATTTGCCTGGGCTGGACTTATTTATTTATTTATTTAGTTTTGTTGACAGGGTAAGTGCACTAGACAAATTCTGCCTATTTTCAGGCACGACCCTGAGAGGAGATACAGATGAATGCCAACTGACCTTGAACAGATTAAGCTGTTGGTGGTATTTTTAGTGAATGGGAGGAAATTTGGCCAGGGCACGAGAAATTCCCTACTCTTTCCGAGAAGTGCCATTGGATCTTTAACATCCACCTGAACTACCACTAGAACAGGCAGATGGGACCTCGGTTTAACGTCTCATCTGAAAGTCGGCACCTTAGGGTGCATACCCCCTCATGCTGCACTACAGTGTCAGTATTGGGATATTAACCCAAGATGCCTGGTGTGGGGAAAGAACCCACAGCCTTCTGATCTCCAGAATCAGAGCGAGTGTACTACCTGCTGAGCCACTCCCTGGTTCCCCATGGATGGAGGTCCTCGGGTCTAATCTTGAGCAGGGAACTGAGGGTGATGGGGCTGCCCATGTTTATGTAGACACTGATACATGAAGTTGTTGTTGGTGGATTCCGGCTAGTAAAAGTTTCTATGTTTTCCTAGTGTCTGGCGTATGTAGTTCCAAAGTGTGGACTAATAAAGGAGATTCTCTTGAAGATCTACTGTTATGGTAAGAATGTAACTGTTCTGTGTAACCGTTTAAACTGACTGCGAGAATCGGTCTGGGGATCCATGGTGTATGGTGAGAAGAAGGATGCTAGATAGAACTCCCCACATTCAGGGACAGTAACTGCAAAGAGGTACTGAGAACATAGAAGGGTTTACAGGACCAAGGAGGCATACCAGCATGGAGGAAAGTAAAAGTTATAAGCACAAACAAGGAGGAAGATGATGTGAAAAGCAAAGGACAGTAGCGGAGTTAGAGCAGGGGTCAAATGGGGAGGGGTATGCCTTAATACCAGGAGCCTAGGCAACAAACTCAGCGAGCTCCAGGCGCTGATGGCAGATACTGAAGTGGACCAGGTGGCCAGCACAGAAACATGGGCCACAGATAAAAATAACTGGGAGATGGCGGTCCTTGGGTATTCACTATTCAGGAGGGATAGAAGAACTGTTAGGGGTAGGAGTTGCCCTTTTTGTCAAACAGGGCATTGATTTGGCAGAAGATGGAAATATTGGGGTAGCAGTGGGGAGTTTGAGTCAGTATGGGTGCAACTCATGGCAGCCTCAGACAGGAAACTGTGCTTAGGGGTATCTATAGGCCTCAGGGAAAGGGAGGAAAGGGACAGAGAACTTGAGAAGGAACTTAAAGAGGGAGCAAAGGAGAAAGTATTGGTGGTGGGTGACCTGGACCTGCCTGACATCGCTTAGGAGGTCCCAGTGGCCAAGAGTGATGGTCAGACATTACTGGATGCCTTCCAAGACTGTCTACCGGTGCAGCTTGTTCAGGAACCTAGCAGGCAGAATGCAATCCTTGATGTGGTGCTCACCAACTCAGAGATGGTGGTTGCTGTGGGAGAAGAGGCCACTGGGGAACAGCAACCACAACTCCATGTGGTTTGAATTGGCCGTCAGGGCCAGCAACCCACAATCAAGAACCAGAGTCCCTGTCTTTAGGCAGGTGGACTTTAGTAGGTTGAGTGAAATGGTCAGGAATAAGATCTTCCTGGACATAAGTCTCCACCACTCATTCACACTAGTGGGATCTGCGCGGAGGCACCAGGACCCATCAGAACAAACTTTTGCCGGGAGAATTGGTAGCGAGAGATGGCGCTTGTGAGGCGTATACGCCCTTGACGCTAGCTCAGCAGCGGTGACTATCTCGGCGATGTCCCTCCAACCGCCTCAGTTCCTTTTTCCCCGCGTCCGAGTGCGCTTCATGTACGTCGATTACGCCTGTCGGAGTCAAACTTCAAACCAGCGCATAGTTTTCAGTTTATTTATTTTTTTTGTAATATTATCTCGATAGTAGTATCGCTTAGATTTATTCTATTTCTATTATATTTTAAATATAATAAAGAAGTCTCGGCCTACTTGCGGGTCGACCATGAGCAGGTCAGGTGGCGGTAGGAGACTTCAGTATGAAAACTATTCAGTCAGTCGGGCTGGGTCGGTCAGCCCCTTCTCCTCAGTGGGGTTCCGACAATGGTCAGTCCGATGCCTGGGGGATGGGCGGTCCCCGACAGCATAAAACAAGCGGTCGCATTCTCGGCACCGTTCGGCCTCGAGCTCTTCGCCCACAGGTCAAAGAGAGGCATCACTCGAGGTCACCCTCTGATACGTCTGCGCATCGGCCGGTGGGTTATAGTGGCTAGTTGCTGGTCTCCTCCTTGGATGCGCCAACTTCGGTTTCCGTCGTCTTGACATCGAGTCGCCGCCTATAGGTAGGTCTCCAGATGAGCAGTTTCATCAGTGCACCGCTCTTTGGAGCGATGGGCTCGGAGGTTGGTTCTTCTGCCTGGCTCGGTTGCCCGGAGCCTTGAACTCGTCGGGTGATCAGGTAAGGCGGTTGGACCTTCCTAGTCGTATGGCGCCTCGCCGGTGCCAGCGACTCGATGCTGAGTGTTCCCCACATGGCTGCGGCGCGAGGGCCACACCGATGCGCTTATCTCCTGTTTTTTTCTCTTCTCATGTTTTCCAGGTTCCAGGGGTTTCCTCGGCACCATCCGTGGGGTCTCTGCGCTTGTCGGCGCCGTTTTCAGTGCCGCAGGGTCTTGCGGCGCCGTCTGCGGTGCCGCTGGGTCTCTTGGCGCTGTCCCGGCACGATGGGTCTCGCGCCACCCTGCGGCGCCCGTGTGCCTTGGCGGCCCCTGCGGTGCCGCGTGCCTCTTCGGTGCCGTGTGCCTCCAGCGGCGCCGCTCTCGACTCCGTTCACCTCTTGGCGCCGGGGCCCTCGAGGACTCTCCTTGCTATCAGTTCTTTCCTCCTCTCCTATTTTCACTCCTTTCCTGTCCAAACAGTCCTTTCTGGACTATCAGGAGATGATGTTGAGCCTGACCCAGACCTTGGTTGGGTGATGAAGTGGAGGAAGCAGGTTCTTTCACTGCTACAGAGCCTGTGGTGAGGACCTGTCCTTTAAGTCTCTGTTGAGGAACCTGAGTTCACTCTTTCTCTCAGACTACAGACAGCGATCCTGGGAAAAGATTAGACTCCAGTATCTTCATGCCGGAGATCCCTATGGATTTGACCCTCCGATTCAACCTTCGTTCGAGGACGCTGTCTCAAATGGTATGGAATAATCCTGCTCTTACTCCTTTGGTGGCTAAATCCATTGATAGGAAATATTCAGCCCCAAGGATCGTCCCATTTGGCATCTCAAGCCTTTGCGGATCCTATTGTAGTCCTGGCAGAGAATGATAAGGTCGTTCTCCCTCAAGCTACTACAGCTCGACCTATTAACAAAGGTCTCGTAAAATTGATACATTAGGTAAGAGAGTCTTTGCTGCCTCCACTCTAAGTATGCGTATTGCCAGCTATCAAGGCTATTTTCTCCAGTATGAGTATATCCTGTGGCACTCTATCAAGCGAATGGTTGAAGCTCTTCCAGATTCCAACTCCAAGTCAGAGCTTCTTCTTACGTTACCAGATGTAATGAGTCTAATAACCAACAGGTCAAAGCCGCCATGGACGCTTTCGACACTGCTTCTCGTTCAGCAGCCGCAGGTATTTGTACTCGACGTCACCCTGGCTGCGTGCTTACGACTTCAAAGAATGATGCACAGCAGCAGGTAATGGCGTTGCCCTTTGATAGCTCATATCTTTTCGGTCCTCAGGTAGAGCAAGCCCTAGAGGCCACTCAGAAGACTAGGTTGGCCATTAAGCTGGCTGAACCTCCGCCTACCCCTCTCGGGGCATGTGAGTAGCGTCAGTTTCATAGTCGTCAGTCCTTTCAAGGCAGAGGCAGTGGAAGCTTCCATAAAGCCAACCTGCCCAACCTCAAAAAAAAGCAGCAGAAAGCGCGCAGGGGCCTAAAGCCCCAGCGCTACATAAGTTGCCGGCCCAAGTTCCATCCCCACTGCCCGGTGGAACTTTCTCCTCCAGTGGGAGGTGCGTCTGACGTACTTCTACAACCAGTGGAAGTCCATAACCTCGGACAAATGGGTCCTTCGGATAATGCGAGGTTATTCTCTCAATTTCTGGAAACCCACGAATCGTCCTCCCAACGCAGCCCAGGTTGTCGACCTCTCAGTCAGACCTCCTCGCCGCTGAGATCCAGGGCCTTCTGAACAACAGGGCAGTAGAACTGGTGCCCCGCATCAGCGAAACACAGGTTCTCTCCCACTACTTTCTAGTTCCAAAGAAATCTGGGGATCGCCCCATTCTAGACCTGAAAGTTAAACAAATTCCTCCCCAGGAGAAATTCAAAATGATTTCTCTGGGTACCCTGTTACCTTTGCTGCATCAACACGACTGGCTAGCCTCCCTGGACATGCAGGACACTTACCAGCATATCCCCATCCACCCGAGCCACCATAAATTCCTGAGGTTTGTGGCTCTGGGTCAACACTATCAGTTCAGAGTCCTGCCCTTTGGGCTATCCTCGGCGCCACGAGTCTTTTCAAAGTGTTGTGCAGTTCGCAGCACATCTCAGGAAGCTCGGACTCCAGTGTTTCCCTACCTGGACGATTGGCTCCTAGCAAGCCCTTCCAGCCAAGGGACCCTGGAAGCCGTTCAAATGGCCTCCGCCTTCTTATGTCCATGGGAGTTCTGCTGAATCTGAAAAAGTCACAGCTGCACAGCCCTCCCAGAGGCTCCTTTTCATAGGGACTCTTCTGGACACCTCTTCCAGAAGCTTTCCTTCCAGAGGACAGAAGACTCGACATCCTTCAGATGGCCCGTTACATCGGGAGAACAGATGGTCACAGCTCTCTCGATGCAATGTATGTTGGGTCTCATAGGCGTCCTCAGTGTTCACTGTACCCCTAGCTCGGTTACACTGAGACCACCAATGGATGCTGTCCGCTCAGTGGTCACCGACCTCTCACCCCAGTCTTATCCCATCAAGGTGACAGAGCCCTTGTAAAGGTCTCTCACCTGGTGGTCTCAGAAAGCAATCTCCTGGAAGGATTCCCTTTGCTCCTCTGGATCATCAGATCTCCATCACCACAGGCGCATCGCTGATGGGATGGGAGCCACTGTCGCTCTCTCACACTCAGGGTGTATGGACTCAGCTCAAGGCTCAGCTTCACATAAATGTCCTGGAGATGAGAGCAGTCCTTTATGCGATCCGGCGTTGAAGGATATTCTTTGTCACAGAACATTCTCCTTCAAGCGGACAACAAAGCTGTGATGTATTACATCACAACAAGCAAGTCGTGCTCATTCTTACCCCTTTGCAGGGAAGCAATGAGAGTGTGGGGTTGGTGCTTGGGCACAAGTCTCTAATTCAAGCAGTATATCTACAGGTATACAAAGCGACTTGGCAGATCACCTCAGCAGAACAGAGGCAGACCCTGACAGGTGGTCTCGATCCAGCCATAGCTCGGTCACTGTTGAAGAGTGGGGACTCCAGACCTGGACCTTTTGCATCCCCACTCAGCATAAACTGCCTCTCTTCTGCTCCAGAAATCCAGGGCCTGGCATTTTCTGTCAGGATGCGTTCAGGCTGCGGTGGACAAACGCTTTCTTCATGCCTTCCACCACTTCCTCTAATTCAGAGAGTACTTCTCAAATTCGAGTCTCAGGGGACCAAGATGATTCTCATTGCTCCCTCCTGGCCTCGCAACTATAGTTTCCTCTACTCAACAGTATGTCGGCAACCTCTCGAGACCACTTCCCTTGCAAATCAACCTTTTGACTCAGGGTTCGTTGGTCCATCCCAACCTGAGGTCACTTCACCTTCACGCTTGGCTCCTGAAGAGGTAGAAGTGAACGGTTCAACGTCTCGAAGAGTCTCAGACATCCTTCTGGCTGCCCGAAGCCAGCTACTCAAAAAACTTACACTTCTAAGTGGGCGTTTTCTCTCTGGTGTGCAAAGTCCTCTTGGAATCCCTTTTCCTGTCCTCCAGACAAGGTTCTGGAGTACCTTCGGACCTATCAAACTCAGGTCTCCAGTACTCTACAGTTAAAGTTCACCTTAGTGCCATTTCAGCGTACCATGAGCGGTTTCTTCCTTGTCTCTGGCTCAGTTACCTATGGTAAAGAGATTTCTTAAAGAATTCTGCATACCAGACCCCTGTAAGACATCCAGTTGCAGCCTGGGACATTAACCTTGTGCTAGACATGCTCACTCGGAAGCCTTCGAACCTAGCTACCTGTGAGCTAAAATTTCTTACCTGGAAGACAGCCTTCCTAGTGGCCCATTACCTCAGCCCATGAGGTCTCTGAGATACATGCCCTAATTACGGACCCTCACGTATACTGTGTTCCATAAGGACAAAGTAGTTCTTCTTACTCATCCTAAATTTCTTCCCAAGGTTGTGTCAGAATTCCATCTAAACCAACCTCTGGTCCTTCCCTCTTACTTGTGAACTTCCAAAATGAAGGAGAACGGTCTCTTCATTCCTTGGATGTTAAAGAGCCTTATTCTACTAGATAGAACCAAGAATTTTCTGAAGACTCAGCAATTGTTTGTTTCCTTCAGCGAGACCTGGCTGGGTCAGCCTGTTGCTATCAGATGCATCTCATCAGTGGTTGGTGGCATGTCTTGACATTGCTATTCCATAGCACAGGTTAAGTTAGAAGGTAGAGTTACGCTCACTCTACTAGGGCAGTCGCGCATCTTCCCTAGCGGAAATTCGCAATGTTCCGGTGCAGATATCTGCAATGCCGCCACCTGGAGCTCAGTGCATACCTTCGTTAAGCATTATGCACTGGATGTTCATGCCAGGCGACATTCCGCCTGGCAGAACTATCCTAATGGACTTCTGTCCTAGGCGTGTGAGCTCTGGCTCCTGCACGCCCTTTTGAGGGGATTATCAACAGTACTCTCCCACTAGTGTGAATGAGTGGTGGAGACTTATGTCCAGGAAGACAGAAAATTATGTACCTACGTAATTCTTGTTCTTTTGGGCGAGTCTCCACCACTCATTCTACCTCCCCCTCCATCCCCGAGCTCCCGCTGTTGGTCTTCACTCCCTCAAATCTTTAGCCGTGAAGACTTCTTTGTTGACCCTTCTTACGGGTCGTCCGGACTATCTTATGTCCGTTTTAAGGTTAAGTTTACTCTTTCGTTAGTTGCGCTGCACCTCCTTGGTAAAAAGGTACTGAGGCGGTTGGAGGTCGTCCATGAGATAGTCATTACCATGTGAGCCAACTTCATGGCGACATGCTGGCATCTCTGGCCGACCCTCCGGCAAAAGTTTGCTCCCGATGGGTCCTGGTGCCTCCGGCACAGATCCCACTAGTGTGAATGAGTGGTGGAGACTCGTCCAAGAGATCAAAATTACGGTAGAGTCGTAATTTTCATTTCTTAGAGTGGAGGAAATGGGGGTAGAGGAGATGGGGCAATCCTCAAGGCATCAAAGGAAGCATTGGAACAGTATCTTAAAAAACAGGTTCAAGAGACCACTGTGGTACTTAGCTAGGGTCAAGGAAGTGGTTATGTCCAAAAGAAGGCCTTCTATACAAGGAAAAACAGGGAGGCAGGAAGGAAGGATTATCTACAGAAAAGAGGAGCCAAACTGGGTTTGTCAGGTAGGTGAAAACAGACACAGAGCTGCATATACATGAAGGGTCAAGAACAGAAAAAACTTTTTTTTGTAAAATTTTTATTGAATATTTCACAGTAACAACAGCATACAGTACACACAACTTATCAGGATAAGTGCTCACTTATTATCATTCTGGTACAAAGATCAACAGGATAGTGCAAGCTATAACATTAGGAGTTGGAATGTGGCGGTGGTGCTTGCGAACAAGAAGAAAACCAAAAACAAAGGGGACTTACCACCATCCGGTTGTCCTACATGTTTAGCTGGGTGGGTGGGTTGTCATTGCATCTTCACTCTGTGAGAGAAGAAAAAAAGCATCCACAGAGAACACATTCCTATAATACACTTCTAGAAAACTGTATTTTAGAATCAGTGAAAAAAGGAAAAAGCGGTGGCATTGCATGGCTAGTTGAGTGGGGGTTGGGTGATAGAGTAGGAAGAACAAAGGCAGACGTCCTGAATGACTACTTTGCTCAGTATTCACTAAGGAGGACTGCAGGTCCATGCCAGAAAGCGGCATCAGTAGCAACTAAGGGAGTCGGAAGTGAGGCAGTAATGCCCAATAGCGGCGGGTCCTGAAAGGGGCTGACAGCCGTCAAGATAGAAAGGTCCTAGGACCAGATGGGTTACATCTGAGGATACCCTGTTCTAAACAGAGGCTCCACGTTCACAGACCCACCGAGGTGGCCCTCAATTCAATTCCTTCTTTACAGAATGTACCCTCCTCACTTGGCCACTCTCCTCCTGACCCACCCCACCTCCTGGCCCCTCTTTCACCTTCAGCCCAGTTTCTCCAGATGAAGTTTACAAAGCCTTGATGGCCCTTAATCCCTCCAGGGACAAATGCCCCACTGGCCTGGACTTCAGATTACTATACTTATCTGCTCCAGCCATTTCTGTCCCCTTGGCTTCACTCTATAACCTCTCATTCTCCCTTGCCTCTATCCCAACTGAGTGGAAGCATGTCAGTCATCTCTTTCCTTAAGGCGCTGACCCCTCTGCTCCAGGAATTACTGCCCGATTTCCCTCCTCCCTATCCTGGCTAAAATCCAGGAACACCTTGTCCTCTCTCAACTCTCCTCATACCTGACTCTCTTCCTTCTTCACACCCTACCAGGCTGGTTATAGGAAGTCTCACTCCACCACCACCTTTCTCCTAAGACTCAATGGTTCCATCTTCAAAGGCAAGAACAGTGGCCACATCACCTCAGCCATTTTTGTCTACCTGGCTAAAGCCTTGACACTGTCTCTCACTCACTTCTCCTAACCAAGCTCTCTTGCAGAGCTCTCTACCATGACCACCAGCTGGTTCCACTCCTACCTAGTTGGTAGATCCCAATAGGTCAAATTGGCAACACCATCTCTTCCCTCTCCCTGTTACCACTGGTGTACATCAAGGCTCAGACCTTGGCCCACTTTTGTTCTCCATTTTCCTCAACGTCTACCCACTGCCTGCCCACACATCCACTCACATGTATGTGGATGATATAGTGCTGTATACATCCAGCCCCTCATCCTCTGATGTGGCACCCAGACTACAGCAGGACTTTGAGGATGTTCAGCGCTGGTTTTGCTCAAATCAACTCTTTCTCAATGCCAGAAAATGGTCTCTATGACCTTGCACCAGGCAGAGACTTTCACGGCTCCCTCCACCCTCACCTTCCACACCTGAATGGGACTTCCTTGAGACTTGCACCTCCTTCAAATATCTCAGGGTCTGGCTTGACCAACACTGGAGTTCTCTGTACATACCGTTGCCATCACAAAAAGCAGCACCCCAAACTGGGTACTTGTACCGTGGTCATGGCTGCATCCCACTACTGGCTCGCTGTGCTTTGTGCAGAAGTTGATTCTCTATGTTCGACTATGGTGGCGTAGTCTACAGTGCTGCCCACAAGTCTGCCTTTGCCAGACTGGACCCCTTTTCCACTCTTTGTCGCTTTGCCCTTGACTGTCCTCCCACCACTGCGTCCTGTATTGGTCCCTAGAACTCCCTCACTTCAGGACAGGCAGCTCCCACTGTGCTAGCATCACAGCTAAATTGTAGGCATAGTCCCTCCCTCCATATCTCGCCTCTGTCCTCTCGGCCCCTGCCCCCGTGCACGCACTCGGAAAAAATGACTGCTCCTTTCTATGCCATGTATTTCCACCACGCCAGGCCAGGCAGTCTTTCATATCATATGCCTAAATTATGGAACTCCCTCCCTGCGGATATTGGACACACTTCCACTAGACAGCATCTCAGTTCCCTGCTCATTGCCCACTTTTCCTCCATCTGCACTTGTGTGCTTTAGCCCTAGCTCCTTGGCCTGTCTACTCCTCCTCTAGACTGCATTGCATCATGTTTTGAATTTGTTATAGTTCTTAGCCACTGGGCCAACCCACTCTGGTTACGTGACTGAAGAAGATAGTCTTTGTATGTTATGCATTATATCTATTTTTGTAAATTGAAATTGTATGTACATGCTATGTATCTAGTTTTGTAACTGTTTATTATATTGTCATATGCCTTGCTTTATTGCCTGCTGTACATAAGCACTCTGTGTGATTTTGTGTGCATTGTATAATCATTGTTTGTATTTCCTCCATACCCCAGAACGCATCTGGAATCGAGCAGTAGTCTGCTCAGAATGCCATCCTGGTAAAACCTTTAAATAAATAAATAAATAAAATACTTGAAATTAGCAGCAGAACTGGCTGAACCACTGGCTGGGCTGTTCACAAGCTCACTTAGGTCTGGGGAAGTTCCAAGGGATTGGAGAATGGCAAACGTTGTACCGCTTCATTAGAGGAGGGTTAGAAGCAACCAGGGAACATCAGGCTTGTCAGTCTGACCTCCATCGTGGGAAGCTGACAGAATCACTAATCAAAGAGGACCTTGTGCACTACTTAGAGAGCAGGGGCTCCAGGATAGTAAACACTGTTTTGTGGCGGGGACGGTCTTGTCAGACTAAACTGATTTTTTCTTTGACTGGGTGACCAAGGAGGTCAACAAGGGCCACGCTGCAGATCTGCTGTATTTTGACTTCAGCAAGGCTTTTGATTTTGTACTGCACAAAGGTTGCTCAGAAAGATGGAAGACCTAGGTGCGGCTAAAACCATAGTGACCTGGCTGGGTAGTTGGCTAGAAGGAGGCAGCGGCGGTCAGTGGTGTTAAATCAGAGGAAAAGGAGGTTACAAGTGGGGCTCCACAGGATCTGTCCTGGGTCTGGTCCTCTTCAACATGTTCATTAGTGACATTGGTGAGGGAATCCACGTCTGGCTGTGTTTCTTTGCAGATGACACAAAACTATGTGGAAGGGTGGATAGTGATGAGGGAATAAGGGATAGGCAGAGGGACCTACAAAAACTAGAGGAGTGGTCAAAGGTCTGGTGGTCAAAATTAGTGCCAGAAAGTGCACAGTAATGCACCTAGGGAAAAGGAACCCCAAGACGGAGTACTGGAGGGTGGAGTGAGACTTAGCACTACAGAAGAGGAATGGGATCTAGGAGTTAATAATCTGTAGATGTGGGTATAAGTAACTGATGGCATATGGTAGGATTTGTATAAGTGCTGAAGCGGTTTGTAGGGTGCCATGTTGTGCGAAAATATAAAACCAACAAATAAATTTTGTTTGGCAGAGAGATGCCTTTTGTAAAGGTCTCATCTCTACTAAACAAAACAAATTTAGTTGCCTTTTGTAAAAGCCGAGTAAGCTAACTGACGGAAGTAGGTGACTCATGGAGCTGTTTCTCTGAGCAGTTACTGTTCGTGCTTGAAAGAGGCTGGATCCCCACCACCACCAAGCTATGTAACAGTGTATGCGTACTGAGATGTATTTTGAGCCATCTGGTAGATGGTACAGTTGAAAAGCACATAAAGTATAACGTTGATAAAATTATATTTGATATATTGCATCATAGTTAAGATATTTTAAACAAAACTAACTGGATGACTGACACCGGGTAGGAAGTAAAATAACTAGCAACTGGCTTCTCAAGACATGAATGAACATAGTTTCAGTGCAGTTAGGGAAAACTGTATGTGATCTCATGCCATTAATTTCAGCTGTATTGAGTCGGTACCTTGGCAGCACACTAGTCATGGCCTCATTTCCACAGTTCATTTGTATACTGGCCAAGAAACTGGTGATTAACCTTCTAAAGCCATTTTTAGGAGGCGTTCCTCTGATTTTGTGCTTACGGTGAACATCTTTTGAGAATACAGTCTGTAGACTGGGTTACCAGTGTTCTGGCACCTTCAGTACACGTTTGCAACTGCAGTAGCTTTCCTATAATGTTTAACAGCGAAAGCTGACAGTGCTTTATCTGTAGTTCTTTTGGATAGCGAATAACTGAGATGCAGTACCATCTCACTGAGTGAATGGCCTTGATTAGCAGCACTTACAAAGAAAAGAAATTGATCAAGAGTGCACACTACACTGTCAATAGAGTTCTGAAACTGTATAGCAGTTGTCATGTTATATGAGTAGCAAAATGAAAAATGTAGAAAATATGTACAGTGCAGTTAATTTGCTTTCTCCTAGGCATAGTTAAATATATAGAATAATAAAGTATATGGACATCAGTCTGAGTTCCTGGTTAGCCCTACCTAGATTACTGTGCCAAGTTCTGGAGTCCTTACCTGAAGGTGACAGGGACAAACTAGAGAGGGGTGCAGTGCAGGGTCACCAAAATGATTCAGGACAGATTCTTCAAGGAAGGGCTGGTGGATCTGAACATGTACATGCAGATAGACAGGTAGGAGGGTATGATCAAAACCTCCAGATTACTAGGGGAATAAACAAGGTAGACAGCAGGTTATCCTCCCCAGTAAAGACAACATAACGACAAGGGTAATGGGTGGAGAGTGGTAAAGAGGAGATTTAAGGGGTATCAGGAGATACTCCTCAAAGTTGGTGTTGGAAAATGGACTGGATTGTCATGGGAGGTGATGGAGGCGCGGTCTGTTGTGAAGGCTGAGATAAATTCATGCAGCATGAGGTGGCTTTGCCAGGGTACAGTTGCTTCAGAAGGGATAGGGTGGGGAAAAAGAGGAGGTGGGGTTCCTATCTGCCCTTGATCTGATCTGAATGTTGTCGAACTCAGTGTGCCCGACTCTGGCTCCCCTAGTGGAATCCATATTCATCTCCTAACCCTTGGAAATGTCAAAAACTCATCATTGGATGTACATATCTGCCTCCCAGTAAGGCTTCCATGGGACTCCCCACACACACACACACTTTCATAACCTCTCTAACAATCTCCCCACCATTACCTTCTACTTTGTGGCGATTTCAATATTTGGTCTCACCTTGATGGAACAAAGTGCATACAGTGCTCACTGACTCAAACCTAGTACAGCTCATTCAGAACCCAACACGTATCAGTACCAAGTCAGGAAAACACACACTGCTGGACTGGATGGTCACTAACTGTCCTCTAAAGATCAAATCCAGTGGGTGTCCTCTCAGATTGTATCAGTGACCATTCCCTACATATTGTGTGGAGGAACAATTGTCCTAAACCCCTCCCAAGATCTCCCTGGTTCGAGGCATGTCTAAGTTTGTCTAAGTAGCTTTAGCTTCTCCATCAACAATACTGACTGGCATCCTATTAAGAGACTCCCTGATATAAACCAAGCCTTGGACTTCTTTGTTTCCACCTTCACTCAGATTGTCATTATCCATGCCCCTCTGAAAAATGTGGGTCCAAGGGATTAAGGCTCCCTGGATCACCAAGGAAATCAGTTCACTTATGTCCCTACAAGATGAAACTTGCAGACCTATAAGAACAGTAGGTTGCCCTCTGACTGGCAAGTATATAGGCAATGTAGGAATAAGTGCAAAATTCTATTCTAAAAGCAAAGCGCCACCATTAAAAATCCAAAAACCAAGCAACTCCGAACACAAAGAATTCTGGAGGCAGGTTGATTCTCTGATCAAAGGGAAGGCTGCTGAAGCTCCAAGCTCCATCTCAGTCAATGGTACAACCTTTGCTGACCCAGTGTCCTTCACTCGAGTTCAATTCATTTTTACTGACCTACAAAAATATACTTCGCTCTTCTGTAACTCCTCTCCCCCTCTGCCCCACCACCCTCATGTAACTCCAAGGCTCAGCCTGCCTTCCATTTGACACTGTCATCCCTTATCAAGTACAGAGACTTCTTGCCAACTTAAAAGCTTATAGCTCCCTGGCCACAACTGCGTGAACCAAAATTTCTTAAGCTTGGTGCTCCGGCTCTTGCCCACCCTGTCCGTGACCTTTTCAACTGTTCATTCCTAACTGGTGCTGTACCCGACAAGTGGAAGGTGGCTGTAGTCATTCCTGTGCATAAGGAGGACTCATACTATCGTCTTAACTTTAGACCATCTCTACTCTTTGCCCTTGGCCCAAAATTCAAAAGCAAATCATTTATAACCACCTGCAGAGCTACCTGGAACTTCACAACCTTCTGTCTCATATCAACATGGCTTCAGAGGGAATCATAGTACCCTTACTGCCCTTATAAAGGTTACCTCTGATATATTCCAGGCTATGGACCTTGGCTTTCTACTGGAGCCATCTTTGTCGACCTTACAAAGCATTTGACCTGGTGAATCACGATCTTCTGCTCAATCAGCTCCATGTCCTGGGTATGGATTCCCTAGCACTGAACTGGGTCAAGCTACTTATCTTTCCACTCTCAAAGGGTCAAATGGTCTGTCTCTGATCTTAGGCCCATCACTCATGGTGTTCCACAGGGCTGCATTCTGGGTCCTATCTTGTTCTCTCTATTAACAACCTACCCAGTTTCTGTGGTGGGGCCTCTGTACACCTCTATGCTAACAATGCCATAATCTATCACTCTTCTCCTGACATTGCTCTGATTAATCATGAACTTGCCTCTGACTTTGCCTCCCTGGAGGGTTGGTTCATGAGCAAACATCTTGTTCTCAATACAAAAGACTAAAATCATGCTATTTTCTCCATACCCTCCTTGGGTACCCATTCCCACCTTAGCATTACACCTCTTAGTGGTGACACCCTTGAGTCTGTCCAGTCTTATAAATATCTGGGCATTACATTAGACTCCTCACTCTCCCTCAGTATACATGACTCCAGTGTCACTTGACCTTGAACCAAACACTTAGGCCTTCTATCACATCCGCCCTTTTTCTCTGTGGCCTCCTGCCACAAAATTGCCACTTCTTCCCTTCTTCCTCTCCTAACCCACGGGCTCCCTTCTGCTCTCTATTAACTCCTCTATCCTGTCTCTCCTCTCCCAGGCTTACCACAGAATTGACAGGTTTGCCTTGGGGGTTAATGCTCGTCATCACCACTGTGATGTACTGTCCTCTCTTGGCTGCTTGCCCTCTGAGCCAAACTCGGTATTCCTCCATGAGCTTTGTATAAACTTGTCCACAAATTCACCCTCCCTGTCTTAGTGAGACCATCGTCTAAAACACGCTGCTTCGTGCTCTCAGATCTGCCTCCCTCCCCTCCTCCTTAAAGCCAAAATTACATCTAGCCATTGCCCATAAGTCCTTCTCCTTTGCAGCAGTATCTGATTTGGAATGCCCTGCCTCCCTCTGTCCTGTCCTGCTCCTCTCTTCCTAAGTTCAGTTGAACTTGCTTGATTTTCTCTCTGGCTCTGTTTCTTGCTCTTGTCTCCTCTAATGCCTTACCCAGTCTTTCTCTTCTTAGCCTCTCTCCTCATGCATCCTACCCTTGAACCTTCTCCTCTCTCATTTCTCCTTCTGCCCTCCCTGTCCCTCCTTTCAACTCTCCTCTCCCTCCTTTAAGAGTCTCCATGCTCCTCTTCTTTCTTTGCCATTCGCTTAGTTCCTTGATTGCGTCACTAATTCCCTCCTGCTCAGGACTGTATCCTGGGACCACAAATGCATTTGCTTGTGCATCTTTTGTACATTGTGTTGATAGTAATTTTTGTTTTTTGTTTCTTATGCTGGAATATTTAGTGTATGTTGTTTTGGGTTTTTTTAGCTCCTTTTATTTGTGGCTATTCTTGTATTATATTATTGTATTTACTATGCACATCTACTTTTCAGTATGTTCTGTATTTTGCTTGTCTCAGTGTACCATTCTGTAATTACTTGTTCCCCCCATGGTTGACCCTGAACCCCCCGCCCAGTTGACCCTGAAAAAAGGGACCTTGGTGTCTCAGTGGACTTACCTGGTTACCAAAACTCAAATAAACAAATTCAAGGGACTGGTAGAACTTTTGGGAGGAGATGGGTGAGGAGAGAGATAGTGGTGAGTTGGCAGAGGAAGGGGAGAGAACATGAAACTACTCTATCTGGGCATATGCCAATAGGCAGTAAGTATATCCTGCACAGATAAGGTGAATCTTGAAGTATCTGTTCGTGTGCTTTCGTTTCTATTTTCCACCCTATTTTATGCTGCATTTTCACCTGTTTTCCCTGTTATTTTCTCTCGAGAGTCCTTAAGTGTATAATGGGCAGCGTCATATAAAGCTTACAGATCTCTTTGACATATTGTGTCCTAAAACACAAGGGCCTAATTCATATTCATCAGTGCAGGTACAAAATGATTGCAAAGGTTACCTTCTTCCCGCTAAGTTTATGACTAAGGATCTCACAATAGTCATTTTTCAAGATAACCATGATCATTTTATTGGTGATGCTAATGTAGTACCACAGAATGTATGTTTTCATATATTGTGTGAACCATCACCACAGTGGATGTGAAAAAATTGAGTATAGGCATACATATACCACACCACACCACATCGGTTCAAGTTTTAAAGTTTTATTTATATTTATACAGGAAGGGGCACTAGGCAAATCTTGTTTTCAGGGCCGTCCTGATTGAACCTAAGCGTAGGATTTGACATATGATGCTAGTGGGTCCTGTATTTAATGATAATTTTGGTGATATGTTACTCCTGAGACAGAATAGCTATCTGTAAGCAATCTTTACTTTGCATGGCAATTGAAACTTCTTTTTCTGTTAAAAAATTTTACCCTCGTGGAGGCAGTATATGGCGCGGTGGGTTAGGCTCTGAGCTGCAGATCTGGACCTGGGTTTGAATCCCACAGCCGCCTAGGTGCATCCTATGTGATCCTGAGCAAGTCACTTAACTCCTTGTGCTCCCAGGTCGCATCTGGAAACAAGCTTTGGCTTAGTGTGCTACTCCTGGTTAAACAATGTTCCCTTTCCTTCACCTGCACTCATTAATTCCGATACTCTCAACAGCAAGCAGTCCTTCTTAACTATAATCAAGTAATTCTGAAATAGACTGAGATAAGTGTGAGGAAGGAGGAGTTGCAAAGACAAAAGTTACAAAATTCTGACAAACGAACTCCATTTACTGTATTTACATGCAGGCTCGGAATAGATTATAAGGTATTGGATTGCTGTGTAAACCGATTGCGTAGTCTGCATGTAAATTTTTAATTTTTATTTTTTCAGTTGTTTTACCAGGAGTAACACACCAGTTGAAAGCTTGTGTACAGGTGCAACCTGGGAGCACAGGGAAGTTATGTGACTTGCTCAAGGTAACAGTATGCAAGTGGGGGCTGGGGTATTCAAACCCAGGTCTCCAGATTTGCAGCTCAGGAGCCTTAAACCGCCATGCCATACTGCCTCTCAATAATGACACCGGTGACTGAAGGATCGATCGAAGTGCAATCGAATGAGTGCATTGATTCCAGGGACTAGTTTTCAGATTGCATGTCTCTGGGATCGAGCTGGAACCCGATCCCGCGTGCACGCTCAGTAAACTTATACCCCATTTACATGCAGGGTAAAATCGATTATATGGTAACTGATTACCTTATAATCGAATATTACTCTACATGTAAACCTGTTCTCTTCTGGGTGTATCGATTAATGTCCTTCTTGTAAACATGAATGGAGTTGGTAATCGATTACCTAGAATTGAAGACTAGGTAATTGGTCACCAACTCATGTAAACATAGTAATGGATTTGATGTATATTTGAAGAAGAATTTGTAAGGAACACCAACCACCTCATGAGAAAGTGGGCTACACCCACGAAACATTGGTATTTGTACGGTGTTGAGAGAAACTTTCTAGGAATAAAAATGAGTGGCAGTGGTTTAGTGGTTGAAGCACTGTCATGAGAATGGGAGACTGCAGATTCAAAACACACAGAGTCGAATCCTTACTCTTATCTTGAGCTGCTCTCTTATATTCTCAGTGCTCCTGTCCACCCAGCCATGAAAATGGGTAGAAGCAAGTCCCATCAGAAAGAGATTTTGCATCTCAACTACAGTTTTCTGGGTAAAAATTGTTTAAAGAACATTTATATTAAATGTTTGAATTAACAATTGAGAGTCTGACCTTGCTTTCTGTGATTTAGCCTAGATTCGCACATTACATCTGTATCTATATCTTTATATCTATATCTGTATATGTATTTCTGTCTCTGTCTATATCTATAGGGTGTTAGCAGTAGGGCAGGGAACATGGGGTGCACAGTGTAGGTTAGAACCCTGCATGGACAATAGGTCCCGCGTTTGTTAGGGTTTATGGGTACACTGGATGGACCAGTGTTTTTTCTGTCATCATTGTCTGTGTTTCTGTGTTATATCATTCTTAGTTTTGTCTTTCTCTTTACAGTGTCATGTCATGATCCAGGCAGCTGTGTCTTTCTTAACAACTAAGATGCCAGCCTAGTGACCAGGGTTTCTATCCCAGCTGAATTAGCAACCTAAGTGATTTTGATGGTCCAGTTTCACATGATTTGCATTCTGGCCCCTCCCACAGACATCCACAACACACATGCATAATCTGCACTGTTCTCAGTTTGTTTACTAAACAAAAAAAAAAAACTGCACCTGCATGCATTATATACTGTATGGCCTGAGGAGGAGCGAAACAAAGGCTTTAACTTTAGTGTGATTGCTCTTACCTTTGTAACTACCAGATTTGAGTTCTTTGGAGTACACTAGAAGCTCAAGGAGAGCGGGATGGCATTTATATGGATATTGTTGCTGTCAGGTGTAAGCTGAATCTAGCTTCTGAAATGTCTTGTGCATAGACTACTACTACTTTGCTGTCATCTCTGAAATGACCACAAGTATTGTCTTCTGTGTTGCCTATGCATCTGACATTCTACATAAACAGGCAGGGTGCTAATAATAGTCACTGCCACTCAACGGTGCCAGTAGAAATTTCGGGGCCCGGGACACACCTTTAGGACTGGGCCCACCCTCCCATTTCCTCATAAGACATATATAAATTAATAAATGGTACATTTATATTTAAATAATGTGCCATCATGCCATAACGACAAAAGACTATAAAATTATATAATGGAATAAGTACTTTACGATTGTACTTAACTAACTACATAATGAATGAAACATTAAACAGCCTCCCTCTAAATTCAGTTTGAAGTCATATGAAGAAGCCAGCAGAAGAAGGCCATTTTTTTTTTTGCTTCTATTTTTATCCTCCCAGGGCCACTGATCTGCCTACCTGCCACGTCCTGGCTTCACCCACAGGTCTGTCCGGCTGCCGTCCCTTAGACTACCCCAGCTGACCTCATTGTTAGGCCCTTGGCTACCCCAGCGGGGAGGTGGGAGCACTCCCTCGAATCCAACCCACCCATTCCGGATCCAGTAATGCCGTACCCAGGTGCAGGAGAGTCTCACCGTGGAGGCAGCCCATCATGCCGCGCCCAGCCAGTGCCCTCTTTTTTTTTCCACTTTTCACCCCTGAGCCAGCAAGGCGTGACACGACGCCAGTGGCCATGAGCGTCGTGCGTCCACCCACGTTCTGGCTGCGCCTGCCTCCGGCTGTGCTTGTGCTCCCAGCAGCGGAAGTACCTCCAGTCTCCACTGGGGTCTCTCCTCGCCTGGATGCCCCTGATCCCCCCAGGGAGAGGAGAGCTGTCCTCAGGACGCTCGATCCTACTCCCTCCCGCCGACCCCAGCACCTGGGAGAAGAAGGCCATTTGGTCTATCATGTCTGCTCATGTTGCAGGGTCCACAGCTGAGCTACTGTCCCTGCCCCCATCCCCACTCCTCCCATCCTCCCTACCCATGACCCTTACCCTCCCCTATACCTGTCTCAGCCTTTTTAAAGCTGCCCACTGTCTTCAGTGAGAGTTCCTCTTCTGTAGCGCAGTCCAAGTATCCACTACCCTCTCTAAAAGAAGTGTTTCCTGACCTCCCTCCTAAACCTCCCACCTCCAGCTTGAGACTGTGTCCCTCATGATATGGTTGCCACTCAGCTTAAAGAGACTCTCCTTATCAACCTTATTTATCCATTTCAAGTGCTTGAAGGTCCCAATCATGTCCCTCTCTCTCCTGTCTTCCAAAGAATACGTGTTCAGCGCCCTCAACCTCTCCTTGTATGCCTTACCCTGCTGACCAGCTATAATCTTTTGTACTCCTCCTCTGGACCTTCTCCACCAGGTTAATGTCCTTTTGAGGTGTGGGCACCAGTACTGAACTCCATACTCTAGATGCCATCTCCTCACTTTCATCCTGCAAACTAATGATAGTATTGAAATCAGTGTTTGAGCTGTATAACTGCAGCAATTACTAGTGACTCTGACCCTGTCCACACTACCCCTTTGTAGCGTTACAGAGTGCCCAAACCGTTACCGCAGCGGTTTGCGTTTACACCCGTAATGTTACAGAAGAAAAGCGTTCCGTAACCGTTGTTGAAACCACATATGAGGTGGTTTCAACAATAAGATTATAACGATTACGCTCTACTAACATTACGGGCATAGTGTGGGACGCGTGGCACTGGTCCCCTAGTGCAGTCGCGAGCTGCATTGTGGGATCGGATGCCACAGTAGCAGGTTGACTGGCTCAGTGTGGACCCGGCAGTGCGGTCCCGTAGCGAGACACCATGGCAGTGTGGACACACTGCCCGCTCCCAATTGTAACGGTTTCTATCCGTTCACGGGGTCTGAGGGCCCTGTCCACACTGCACTGAAAATCTGTAGTGTTTTGAAACCATTAGAGACTGAAAGGCCCTATCTGCACACCTTGGAAATCCCCTCTGTAATGTTACAGAGGGTCCAAACAGTTACCGTAATGATTGCCTTTACACTGCGTAACGTTACAGAAAGTGCTTTTCTTTGTACCGTTAGTAAAACCGGTTGTGAGATGGTTTCAACAACAGTTTCTGTAATGGTTTCAAAACTTGTTTAACCCTGTCCACACTACACAGGTAAAATCCTTTAACGTTTTCAAAACATTTTCAGTGGTAGTGTGGATGCACTGTAACGTTTTCAGTCTGTACCGTTTCAAAATATTACAGATTTTCAGTGCCAGTGTAGACAGGGCCAAAACATTACAGTGCATCCATCCTACCACTGATAACATTACAGGATTTTACTAATGTAGTGTAGACAGACCCAATATATCAGTTTTCAACAACGGTTTTGAAGCGCTTTCTGTGACATTACCAGTGTAAATGCAAACTGTTATGGTAATGGTTTGGACCCTCCGTAACATTACAGGGGATTTTCTGGTGTAGTGTGGGCAGGGCCTTAGTTAAGTATTCAGAGGGCAATGTATGCTGAGCCTAAGGGATTGGTGTTGCCTTTAGCTACCAAACTGCTAAATCATTCCTATCCACAGCATGATACTGTAACCTTAAGCATGTATAATTTATATTTAAAGTCTGCTCAGATTTATTTTCTCAAGAGCCTGCATAACATTATAATTCTTCAAGTTGTTGCATACTTCTATAAAATGGTAATCAAAACTGCTTGATTAGGAGAGCGGATACTGTGACAAGCCTTATTATCATACCATCTCTGGAATATAGAAAGTGAATGAGGGGTATATTAGATCTCTTCAGACAGCCCATGTTTCATATCAGCATATGTCTCTCTTATCCACAGATTTTCTTCTAGTTGCCAAAAATGCACGCCAGCACTGAATATTGTATACAGACCAGAGGCCTTACAGATCAATATGAGATGTATTTTCATTTCTGCTACATTCACTTCAGAGGTGTAAGACAACAGTAATCAGTAATAACATTTTTGTTTAAAAAATTTAATTTTAAAGTGCAGCATTATAGCCAGGCTGGCACAGGCACACATTTCATGTATTGGATCAATGTGGCCTTTTAAACTTTCATCACCAGCTACACAGCTAACTTAGTGTTCACAATAAATCAGAATAGCCTAGATACTGTTGGGACTTGACTGGAGAAGTGGTGAGCATTGCATCTTACCTTACGCACCAGCACCACACTGGCACTGCCCCAGCCCCAAGCTCTAGGCTAGCCTGCCCTGGCCCTTCTGCACCAACATCCTCCTCCAGTGGCCTCCGGGTCCAGGTCAGACTGTTGCCCTCCTCCCTCTTCCAACAAGTTCCACCAGACCGGGTGGCAGTTTTACATACAGGGAATCCTGGGTGGCAGCAAGTCAGTCTGATCGATTAAATGGAAATTTCAAATTTGGAATGCAGCAGCATGCGCGTGCATGTGAGTTCTATGACCTCATGTAGGTGCTGCCCGTGACCTGACCTGACCACCGACCCTGTGACTTCATCATAGTTCTGGCTGGCTGCCAGTGCTCCTGATCTGGGTTGACCCCTGCCTGCTGGCAAATCACGGAATCAGGAAATACTGCTATAGGCGGAGGAGAAAGAAGCACTGAGGAAACTACTGCTAGCATGGTGATGGGGTCAGACTGGGTAAGACACTATGTGGGGGAGTAAGTAGGGGCTGTAGAAAAGAAAGTAAGTTGTTAGGGGCTCAGCTGCATAATCAACGAGTGTCTCTGTGTAATTCAAGCAGCGGGGAGGGCAGCCACTGAATAAATTGATAATCGGCCAGCCAGCTCTGGGCCCCTGAGCCACTGGGTCTGGGACAGTTGTCCGGCCCCACCCCCACCCCCATCTGTGCCCCTGACCACTAACTTCCAGATTCCATGGTGTAAAGGACATACTGCTGCTGTATATTAAAATGATTTTCCAGGTTTCTGAAACAGTTACTTTTGCTGTGGCATTGACAGGACGCAAGTCTCATAGATTTCTAAAAATGGGAATTTCTTGACACTCCATAATCTAGTACTGAAGACTCTCTACCCTTGGACTTCATCTGTATGTACTCATTTTTCTGATTTAAAGTCATAATCCACTGCTTGTCCCATATGAATCCTGTCTGTGGCAACAGGTTGTGATGACACAAGCAGAGGATTACAATTATTAGTAGACACTAGCAACAATAACAGACAATATCTAAAAGAAGATGATGCTGTTTTTTAAATAAGAAGTTTAAGAAAAGGAACTGTGTTAAGGGAACCTCAGGCGCCAACCATATAAACACACAGCTTGGTGGTTAGATCACGGGATGGTATTCAGGGGCCTGGGTTCAATTCCAGTAGGTCACATTATTTCTTTTTGACTACAGTTTGTGATTTAAATTTCTTAGCAGTGGCTAATACTGCACCAAAAACATCTAACTGACATGTTATTTTTAGTTTTTTTTGCTGCACTTGGCCCAGCACCCACACCTTTCAGTACCCCACATTGCACACCTTCCCTACATGTTGGACCCACCTGTGCTCCTGGTCGCTCTGCCAGTCCCCAAGTTCTCTGTTAGCTGGAGATTCCAATGTATCCCTGTTGGGGCCCTTCTGCTGCCACAAGGAGAGTAGTGCCTTTGATCAGCCTTTGACAGTGGGGCTAGCGGGCCAGCTTGTTTCAGGGGCTGCCAGGAGGGCTGTCATCTAGCATTCCTGGCCCATTCTGTTTCTTTTGGGGGCCACATCCATCACCTACATGCGCTACAGTGGCAGCATTCTGGGCGGGGACACTCAGCATGTGGTCATCCATGCTGCCAAGAGCACCACCGCTAGGAACTGCTACTTCTCCCTCCAGGAGCGAGTCATCCGAGGGACGCCTGAATCCCTCCCTGCTGGCCTCCACTCCTGTTGTACCAGGCTCGGGCAAGAACCAGGGTTACCAGCATGCCACAGTGATGACCCATCGCTCTGCACCTAGGAGGCAACAAATGCTATTTTAATGAAAATAAATGTCTTCAGTAACAATGAAAGGAAGTTACTGAAATTTAACCAAGGGCACATTATGTGTAACTGCCTTCTGTTGGTGCCAGCTTTTAATGTTTTGCTGGAAACCAGAAAATCTGTAGCCTTTTTTTTTTTTTTGTAAGGAGAACTGTGGGCACACTCTGATTCTGGTGTGCTTTATAGTTAGGAGTGAACCAAACTGCACTCATGTAAGAGGAAAAGACTACACCTTCTGGTTTTGAACACAGAGCCCTTGAGATTGGCACATATCCACATCACCTCGAAGACATTTTCAAACAACATGAAGTCTTGCTATATTATGACAATTGCAGTTTGTCCCACCATTAGAACTGCTCCGAGGTGAAGAGTTAACTCCATTCTAAGAATGGAACTTGGGCGTGAGCTCGTTAGAGAAGCTCTGTCTGGGTTATTTCAAACCCAAACTGTCAGATTCTTTACCGCTACTGAACAGTCGCCCGGAGATTTCTCCTACTGCTCGATTCATTTCTGGTTTAAACAGTGTTTTCTGGGTTCAAATCAACTGAGAATATTATTATTTTAACAAAACCGATCGGTTCAAGCTCTGTCTGTGGTATCGTAAGTAATTACAGTTTATTTTCTTTGTGGAACTTGTAAATGTTATCGGTTCGGTTTTGAACCGATCAGCTTATTTTAAAACTTGAAATTTAAGGTTTTAGAGTGCAGTTCCCGGTTCTTATCGGTTCTAAAAGCAGTTCATTCTGGTTTTCCAAGACCCGTGACACATGTTAGGAACCGATAAGGGTGTCTTGCCTGGCACTGCCGCTTAAAAGGGCAAGTTTTGGTTAGGCTGGCATTATGTCTGAGAAACCCAAAAGAAAAACAGGGCCCACTGGGTTTCAACACTGTGATGTCTGTGGGAAGTCTTTGCCAAGGCTGACCCACACACCACATGTGTATATTGTCTGGGTTTGACCACCTCAATTCAGACTGCCAGATTTGTAAAAATTTCCTGCAGCCACCCTAGATAAGAGTTGGCAGGCTCAGGGAGCGAGGCCAAAAGTCCGCTGACCCGGATGGCCAGCCGGTTGGTGCCAACCGAACGGAGGAGTGCCCTCTGACCAGAGCGAGACTTCCTCGGCAAGCGTAAAGCTGGCTCAGAGGGCCAGTTCCAGTAAAGAAAACAAGAAAATCAGCAGGTGTGGAGCCCAAAATTCCTTATCCAACTGCTGCAGAGATAGCAAGAGCTATTCAGATTGTCCAGTCACTTTCTCCGGTTCAGTCCGACCGCCACTGTCTGGTAAAGGTCAGTTCGGTCGGTTCCACGGTTCAGGAATATGATGTTGAAGAGTTTTATGAACCAGAGGAGGGGGAGGATGATTATGAACAGTATGAATGTGACTTGGAGGGTCTGGGTGTGCCCATTGAACCGGACATCTCCCCAGACAGACCTTTTGAATCTCCCCCTTCGCTTTCTGAGTCCCCTCTCACTTTATGTTTTACAAAGTTGCTGAAACCCTCCAGCTCCCATTGGAGGAAGCTGTGGATGAGCAAGAGGAACCTGATTTTGTAGAAATGATGGATATTCCAGAGTCTAGGAGATTGTCTATTCCTTGCATAAATCATTTAGAAACAAACAATAAAAATTTTAAAACTCCTAATTCTGTGCCTCCTGTGGACAAAAAGATGGACAGGAGGTACACTCTGTCGGAGTCCTGATACAGAATTCCTTTCACAGCAATGCAGTCACATTGGTGTGGTTCGAGGCTGCAGCCTGTGATAAAGCTAATATTCCCTTGGCTTCACATCCTCCTGACAGGATTCCAGGAAGATTGATGCCATGGCTAAAAACAATACATGGCAGCGTCCTTGGGACTCAGGCAAGCAAATTACATGGCTTATGTAGCAAGGTATCAAAAATCTAGATGGGACACTGTCATGGCTTTGGCCAAACAGGCCTCTGGCCAGCTTGCTAATGAGCTGGAACAGGTGGCTGCTGATGGCATTGAGGCATCTAAGGTGCAGTTTCATGCTGCTGTGGATTTTAATGATGTATCCTCTAGAGTCATGGCTACGTCTGTAGCTTTCGTAAGTTGGCCTGGCTCAGGTGTACTAGCTTGTCACAGGATACCCAGACTAAGGCTATGGATTTTCCTGTGGTTGGAAATTCTCTGTTTGG
Source organism: Neoceratodus forsteri (assembly GCA_016271365.2). NCBI lineage: Eukaryota > Metazoa > Chordata > Ceratodontiformes > Ceratodontidae > Neoceratodus > Neoceratodus forsteri. The sequence goes on from CM028129.1 coordinate 1,740,374,356, forward strand.
GAGCAGACAGAGAATTATATGAAGAAAATGGATGAATATAGGACTACCTATAAGAGTGCTCAGGCTAAGGAGCGGCAAGTCACTCCTCAGAGGCAGGCCCCCAGGGTAGAGGTAGGCCTTTTCACAGGCCTTTTACCAAATCCAGGCCTCCTCTGCTTATGCTCAGAGGGGTTCTTCAGAGGGAGGCAGGCGGGGTGTGGGCAGGCCTGCTCCCACCCCTCAGCCTAAAGCACCTGCCAAACAGACACCCTGATGGGGTCCCAGGGCCGATTCTCCTTTACCTGTAGGGGCAGGTTGGCTTACTTCGCTCAGAACTGGGTGTCTCTAACTTCAGACAAGTGGGTCCTGGAAGTAGTAGCCAGGGTCTGGTTCTCAGCTTCAAAAGTTCCCAAAGATGAGAATCAGATCTTTCCCACCTGCAAACTCTTTAGAGACCTTTACTTTAGAAACAGAAGTCTCAACCTCCTGGCTCTCAGAGCTGTAGAAAGGGTTTCTCCCTACACCAGGGCAAGGGTCTGTACTCCAGATATTTCCTTACCCCAATAAAGACAGGAGAATGCCCATTTTAGACCTGAGATATCTGAACAAACACCTTTGAAACCAAAGTTCAGAATGGTAACTCTGGCAATGATTTTACCTCTCTAAGGCCAGGGACTGGCTAGCCTCCCTGGACCTCAAGGATGCCTATTTTCACGTCTAATCAAAGCTCCACAGTACCTCAGATTGAACTGCCCTCAGGTCACTACCAGTTCAGAGCAATGCCCTTGGCCTCATCTCTGTCCCAAGGGTATTCACAAAATGTCTGGCAGTAGCAGTTGCTCATTTAAGAAGACAAAGGATTGCTGTCTTTCCCTATCTGGACGACTGGCTCATTGTAGGCCAGTCCCCAGAACAGGTAAAATCTCACCTGCAAAGTTACCAGCAGCTGCTCACCTCCCTGGGCTTCTTGCTCAATCTTCCAAAGTCAGTTCTGGAACCAGTTCAGGTGCTCACCTTCATAGGTGCAGAATTGGACACAAAGCAGGCCAGAGCCTTCCTACCCTTAGAGGGTAAGGAACTTGGTGGCTCTGGCCTCCTCCTTCACTCTGCAGGTCTCTCGACCAGCAAGACACTTTTGCAGCTCCTGGGGCACATGGCTGCGTCCACAGCTGTAGTGCAAGGAGCAAGATTTCAGATGAAGGACATTCAGTTTCACTTGAGAGCCTTTTGGTCTCAGAGAAGAGACCCCTTTCCAAGTTGGTCCCAGTGACCCAACCCTGATCCAGGCTCTCCAGTGGTGGCAGGATCAGAGCAATTTAAGACTGGGGTCCCTTCATTCCTCTGTCTCACTCCTTGACCCTCACTACAGATGCTTCCCTCCTGGGGTGGGGAGCCCATGGGCGACCTCTCCACTCAGGAGTGTGGTCCTCTCAGGAATCTCTGCTCACATCAATTTGCTGGAACTCAGAGCTGTCTTTTAGCACTTCAAGTGTTTTACGTCTGTTCAGAACAAAGTGGTACAAGTCAGAACAGACAACACCACAACAATGTGGTACATCAACAAGCAGGGGCACTCGGTCTTGGCCTTGTGCACCGAGGCAATGAAGTTGTGGTCTCTGGCCTATTCCCTGAACACTTCCCTCATAGCAGTTCACCTTCCAGGAAAGGACAATGTCTAGCAGATGCTCTCAGCAGGATTTCCCAGGGCCATCACGAATGGTCTCTGGATCCTCAAGTACTAGGGATAGTTTTTGCCAGATGGGGCACCCTCAGATAAATCTTTTGCAGCCCCAGACAATCACCAACTTCCACTGTTCTGTTGCAGGCCCCAGTGTTGGGCTCAGTCCCGTGGATGCCTTTCTCCTAGATTGGGAAGGAAGTTCCTTTATGCCTTTCCCCCTTCCCTCTCCTATTCAAGGTGCTAGTCAAAATCAGATCCCAGCCTTGCAGGGTGATTCTAATTGCCCCAGATTGGGCCAGGCAGCCCTGGTACCCACTCCTTCTGTCCCTAGCAGTCCATCTTCCCTGTGTCTCCCCAGGAATCACAGCCTGTTAACCTGTGCCCAGGGAGAGTTTGGTATCCGAACCTCAAATCCCTCAACCTCAAGGCCTGGCTCTTGAGGAGTTAGAATTTGCTGACCCACACCTTTCTCAGGGTGTTCTTGAACTCTAAAGGCTTCTAGGAGCCTTCCACTAGGGCTACTTATAATTCTAAGTGGAAAAGGTTTTCCATTTGGTGTTCTGGGAAACATATTTCCCGAATCTACTGATTTGCCCATTGTTTTGGACTATATGGTCCATCTTAATTCTTTGGGCCTGAGACCAGCTACCCTGAAAGTACATTTGGCAGCTGTCTCTGCTTTTGTGTCAGCAGGAAAGCCCTCCTCTTTCCAGCTCACCCTGTATTTTCCAAGTTTTTTAAAGGATTACTTCATACTAATCCACCTTTTAGGGATCCGCCCTGCCTGGGACTAATGCTTGTAATGCCCAGTTACGTAACCCCTTTGAACCTCTGTCTTCTGCAGAGCTTAAGTACTTAACTTGGAAAACTGTTTTCCTAGTGGCTATCACTCTGCCAGGCGCATAAGTGAGTTGCAAGTCTTGTCAGTAGAAACTGACTATTTCTTTCCACAGGGATAAGGTAGTCCTCAGGACTAACAGGAAGTTTTGCTAAGGTGGTTTCAGATTTCCATCTTAATCAATCTATCTCCTTCCAGTGTTTTCACTGAACATTCCTCCTCTGGTGAGAGGAGATTGCACAGTTTAGATGTTAAGAGGGCCTTAAGTTACTATATGAAGCGTACCAAGTGTCACAGGTTCGAATCCCTCAACTTTTTCTCACTTATGGTGAGGTCGGAAAGGAGACCTGCCACTAAGAGATCAATTGCCAGGTGGATTGTCTCTTGTATCAATTTTGTTATCAGAAACTGGGAAAGTTCCCCTTCTGGCCTGAGGGCTCATTCTACCAGAGGTACAGCGCGTCTCTAGCTGCTGCCAGAGACATCCCTATCTTAGAGATATGTCAAGCAGCTACCTGGAAAGCAGTACACACTTTCACCAAGCATTACTCCCTGGATGTCCAGGCCAGGAGAGATGCTCGGTTTAGCACAACTGTGCTTCAGAGCCTATTCCCTAAGTAGGTTCTGCCCTCCTCCATGGAGGTACTGCTGTGTAGTCTGCAATTGTCATAATATAGCAAGACTTCATGTTGTTTGAAGAAAAATTACTCACCTTAGTAATGTTGTTTCTTCTAATGGAGTCTTGCTATATTATAATCTCCCAACCTGCCCTCTCAGAACTTCTACTTGGGTATGGGGTGGGCAGCCTTGTGTAGCTAGTTATGCCCATTATATGTTTTCCACCCTTCTTGGGGTTTTGGGGTGTGGTGTTTTATTTTATCTTATTATTACTTCTGGTCCCCTGACTTGAGTCTTTGTGTTGGGACCAGGAATATGTTAATAGTCAGGTAGCCAGTTGGCTAGTGTAGGTTACAGCTTCACACAGACCTTAGTGAGTTTTGCTCGTAAAGATCTGACAGTTTGGGTTGAAATAGCCCAGACAGAGCTTCTCTAACCGAGCTCGCGCTCAAGTTCCATTCTTAGAATGGAGTTAACTCTTTCACCTCCGGAGCAGTTCTAATGGTGGGATAAACTGCAATTGTCATAATATAGCAAGACTCCATTAGAAGAAACAACATTACTAAGGTGAGTAATTTTTCTTGTAGGTACCTGCAGCTGCCATTGTGAGTAGGGTGGAGGAGAGCAATAATTATGCAGAACTATGTTGCGGTGTTGTCTCTTGTCATACAGCTTCCTATGTATGAAGAATTTCAAGAGAGTTGTCTACTGTGCCTTCAGAGGCATTTCCCCAGTCCCTGTATTCTCACAGTCCCAGGACTCAAGTAGTAGTCAGACTTTAATTCATCTGCTCAGTAGAGGTGTAGTGATCCTGATTCCTCCCATGGAAAAATAACAGGGTTCTACTTAATGTCCTTCATAGTTTCCAGAAAATTGGAGGAATTAGTCCAGCCCTGAATCTCTTGATCTGACACTGTTTGTGGGACATGGCCAGTTAAAATGGAGTTTCTAAGGGCATTTGGCAGACGATTTATTAGCCTCAATAGACCTCTCAGATGCAGATGTACTGTGCTTGACAGTCATGCCAGAAAATTCTCAAATTTACCATATGAGGTCAGCCTTTCCATTATTAGGCACTTCCTGTTGGGGCAGCCTCACCCTGAGTGTGTTCATGAAAGTCCTAGTAGTCATAGTGACTCTCCTGGTTGAGTCTGGAGGAACATCATGTTTATCTCTACCTAGGTTATTTCTTGATAAGTAACAGATTCAGAACAGTTGCCTTATTGTTCTGGATGCTGGACACTACAGAGCCTAGAGAAACATAGTTGAATAGGGAACCAGAAGAAGGGTGTCTGTCAGCTACAAACAGGCTGGTTTTCTACCTAGAAAAGCACCTGTACCTTAGATTTTGGGTTTCCTTCAACTGGCAACAGGCAAAGGTTTGACTCTCCATACATTATGAGTACATGCATGCATTGAATACAGTGCTAAGTCCTTGGAAGGGCACCCTCTGGATGTGCTCTCAGATTATCAGTCGGTTTCTAAGCTCTCGGCAGACCAAGCCAATTTGTAGTTCTCTGGTCAGCCCTTGGGATCTTAATGTGGTATTTTGTGCACTCTGCAGTCATCTTTGCCATCCTCTGTCACCTGCTTCAGAGGACTTCTGTCCATTTAGACTATGGACTTGATTTGCATGACATTTTGGATCTGCACAAGGGACTTGGGCAAAGGGTTTGATACAGCAGGTCCTTGCATCAAACTTTGCAGCAAGTGCGAGTCAGGAACAATGCCTGCATAACCCCTGCCACAAGTCCCTTGAGCCAAATGCAACAAGTTAGATCAGCTCCCCTGGTCTAACTTTGTGCCATTGAGGGACCCATATAACGGGCTTGTGCTAAAGGTGTGCTTAAGCTGCCATAAAGTGGAGGAACTGTCACGCTTGTGTCAGCCCTTCATGAATCAGGCTATGTTGCATCAAAGGGCTTTAGTGTAGCTGCGCCAAACACTGCAGATAGCGCAGGGCTTGGTGCAAGCCCCTGTGTCAGCCTTCCTGAATGTGGCCCCTGTGTTTCCTAGTAGCAATTGCTCTACTCTTTCATTAGGATAAGGTAAGTTCTGTACAGGTCCTTTGTCCTTCCTTTCCAAGGTTACTACTGAGTTTAATATTAAACAAGATAGATGTTTCCCTGTCTTTTGTCCAGAGCTCCTGACGCTGAGGAGAAGCAGTTGCACTAGCTAGATGTTTGCAGAGCGGTTAAGACACGTTATAAGGGCACAGTCTTTTGGAAATTTGATAACCTTTTTGTACTGCTTGGAGCAACCAAAGAGACAGAACACTTCCTTACTATGACTGGGTAACTAGGCAGTTGGACATGGGTCATGCAGTGGATGTTCTGTACCTGGACTTCAGTAAGGCATTGACTTGGTGCCCCACAGAAGGCTAGGAAGCAAGCAGGATGGCATGGGGGCAGGGCAAGATGGTGGAATGGATAGTGAACTGGTTACAGGAAGGAAGCAGTGGGTGGTGGTGGGTAGCTTTCATCAGCAAGGGAAGTGACTAGTGGGGTACCGCAGGATCGGTGCTAGGACCAGTGTTATTTGGGTTATTCATATTGGACATCTCAGTGGGCATAAGGAGCAAAATCAGTCTGTTTGTGGATGACACCAAGATAGGGGCAGTTGTGGATGACCTAGAAGGGTGGCAGGGATTGCAAGATGATCTGGCTAAACTGGAGTCCTGGTCAGACACCTGGCAGCTTGGGTTCAATGGCAAGAAGTGCAAGGTGCTGCATTTGGCGAAAAACCAGGAGTAACTACCAGCTTGGGAGGGGTTCAGCTAGCCATGACAGAGGAGGAGAAGGATCTGGGGGTGCTAATTACAGGCTCAATGAACAACTGAACACAATGTAGGTGTGGATGCTAAGGCCAATAAAATGTTGGATTGTATAGTCATGGGTATATCCTCAAGGAGGGAGGTGATCCTGCCGTTGTGGTGGTCACTAGTTAGCCCGCACCTAGAATACTGTGTGCAGTACTGGCCCATACCTGAAGAAGGACATTAAATTATTGGAGGGTGCAGCGTAGGGCAACAAAGATGATCCAGGGACTAGGGAACAAACCTTATGAGAGCAGGCTGAGGGAACTGAACATATACACACTGGAAGGAGAGAGAGACAGAGGAGATAGTGATTGAACCTTCAGGTACATGAAGGAATAAACAGGTCGGGCTACAGAGGGCTGTTCAAGTTAAAGGGGAGGGACACTCGAGGACATGAGCTGAGATTGGAGGGAAGGTTCAGGAGGAAATAAGAAGACACTTTTATGGAGAGTGTAGTGTCTGGGTGGAATGCATTGCCTGCAAGTGGTATCCTGCAGAACAGTGGGCTGCTTCAAAGGGGATGGGACATGGAGAGGGTGAGAGGGAGGGGCAGCTGCAGTATAAGGGCGCTAGCTGCACATTTATGAGCTTGATAGACCATGAGGCCTTTATCTGCTGGTAAGTTTGTATGTTCATATGTTCCAAAGTGACCTTGGCCAGATAAATGGAACATGTAAAAGCGTTTATGTGGTGGCAAAACTGAAACCACCACTTTTGACAAAGCGCATTGCCCAGGCTGGGACAATCTCTTTGGCAGAAAGGACAGAGGCCTCAGTATCTAACTTCTGCAAGGCTGGAACCTGGTCTGCCTTGCTGACATTTTAAAAAACATTATACAATAAACAGTCAGAGCTCCACTGATGCAGGCTTTGGGGATATGGTGCCTCAAGTGATGGGCAGCTAACATTGGAAGAATATTCTTCTTCCCGAATACATTTTGTGGGTACTGCTTATTGAACTCCTAGCAGTAAGTGACTAGCCCAGTGACAACGTGAACAACACGGAAAGAAGGAATTCCATCAGACATACCATAGCAGCATTTACTGTAAAGAGAATGTTTTATAACCGATATTAGGTAGGATTTCATAAATTTCTTACCAGTTAAGTTGACATTATTTATTCCAGGTGCTAGTGATGCTCAAATAGTGCCTTTGTGGATCCGCTTATGATCCGTCGGATGTGGCAGTATCCGACCAGGGATCTGACATGGGATCCGACCAAGTCAGAGGTTGGATCCCATTATCCGGTCGGATCCAGGAATCTGACCTGGATCTGGGACGGTCAGATCCGCGGTCAGATAGCACTACTATCCGACCGGATCCACTATCTGGCCAAACGTCAGGTATCTGGTGGTATCCTAATTTATAGGATATTATCCGAGCAACACTACCAGATGCACATATCATTTAGTAAATTGAACTTTTCTTAGAGATCCTCTGAAGAGAGTTGAAGTGCCGATGCTAAAATTATAGTGGAGAAGTCAGAGATGTTATAAATCTCCTATAAGGTAGGGCTGCAGTTTTTTCTATATATTTTAAATCAGCAGTGCAATGGAACATTCCTTAAAGCTAGTTTCGCTACAGTTAATATAAATATTAGCGTGCCTGTCAAATCTACTTTTAAAAGCACCTCCTATGCCATGCACCATAAGGTTTTGTTTTGTTTTTTTTTTTTTTTGGGGCGTGATTTTCTCAATCCTAAACCTTGCCTGGACTACAGTGGTATTTCTAAGAAAATATGGTGATCATCTTTCTTCGTTAAGAAAAACTAAATGAAAACATTTACGGAATATTCAAATGTAGGTGGAAGTAGAAGATTCTACCCCAAAATAAAACTGGAAGATGCCTAGAATCTTTATAGTGAAATGGTAATTTTAAAATTTTTTGCCCAGTTTTGTTGCACTGTTTGTTTAAGCAATGTGTAAGTTAACCTTTGCATAGTTACGTTTCTGTGTGGCTCTGAAAGACTTATGACTGAAGATTCAAAAGCTAGCTGATGGAAAAGGGTTCTGTGATAGACTCACAGCTTGGTGGTATGTTGGCTCCTAGCAGGTGAGAATGTATAACCCAGCAGTAAATGACTAGCCCAGTGACAAAATTGGAACTAAAAGAAAAAGAAATTATGTTAAGTCTCATAGAATTGCTTTTTACTGCATACTGTATAAAGAGATTTGTTGCATCAGGAGGGTTGTGGGTTGAGTTAAGCCACAGCCATCAGTAGGTTCTGATGACTGACTGCACTTTGAGGCCACAGTATTTTTTAATTCCAGAACCCCTGCTTTCTTCATCCCAGCATTTACTGCACTTCAGAGAGCTACATCAGAATCCAGGTTTCAGAATGTTGTTCTCGCTCAATATATACCCTGTTGCCCACACACCCGTAACGTATGCATCATTGTAGCTTCATGAAAGAATGTATGCATTAAGCATGTTTTAGTATATAATTATCTTTTCTTCTTTGCTTAGAAGGTGGTCTGATGATCTCTACAGTAGCTTCCTTGTTCTGTTGGCTTAGCTTTCTTTAAAGGAAAATAAACAGTCTGCCTGCTGTTGTAGGAAAATGAGAAGCAGTTCTGCAAATCACCCTTCATGAATCATGATACGTTGTCTCTGTAGTTGAAATTAGGATGATGCAGTAATTTGACAGTGAAATTTGTCTGCCTTTGAAATACTGCATCATTTTGTAATGCTGGTCTCAATTAGGTAGCAAATCTTTGCTGTTAGAATACCACCAAGTAGGAAATGTGGGTGGGTAAAAAAAAAAATTAGAGCCACTCTCTACTTATGTGAAGACCTGACTGCTCTTGAAAGGTGTATGACAGTCTTGTATGCCTTTGCTAATACTTTGGCTGCTTTATGATGGTACCAGTGAAGCCTTTGGGTCCTTTATCCTTGATGGGCTGGTTTATACCTGGACCTAGGGTGGGTCTCTTGCTTTGGTCTTTTAGGCCATGTGCACACTGCTGGTCTGTTTTAAAAACGTTATAAAAACTTTTAAACTCACCACAGAAGTCCATCCACACCGCCCTGTACCATGTTAGAACACGGTAACACTGTATCCCCACTATGTTTTCAAGCACGGTTTGTAGCTTGCTCTGTAGCATGGATCCGCCGATGATAAAAGGGCAGAATAAAGAAAAGCTTGTTGCTGTTAAGTTAGTACTACGTGCAAATACAGGGAAAAGGTGTTTATTGCAAGAAATGGGGTAAAATTGTTGAATCGGATTTGTGAATCGCCTTGTGAAGTTGAAGAGATTAAACACAAGTGTAAGGGAGAGACCTATCGGCTGGTTAAACTGGGCTCCGGTAACAGACTCCAGTAGTCCCAGCAGCTGAGCTAGAGAGAAGAGCCTTGGAAGCTGACAACGTACAAGAGCAAGTCTCCTTCTTGAGTCCCCCACCCTTAGCTCTGACTTCACTAGATACAGATATCGTTGTATATGTATATTTCCGAGTAACTCCAGCTCGGGAGTCCGCTGCTGTCCTTTTCGATAGCTGTTTCTCAGTAGAGTTTGAAGTTCTCACTCTGTTGGCTGTTCTCTTCAGTTGAGCTCTATCAAGTTCTTGAGTCAAGAGAGTCTTGGACTGGGGGGCCAGCGACAAGTGGACGGTAATGATAAAATAATAATAGTAATAATGTCATTGGCTGACGAGTCATTGACCTATTTTGTTTTGGGATGACTGCACTAAACTCTTCTCTCTCCCCCACCTCCCCCTCCCACTCCAATCAGAAGAGCAGGGAGATGAAAGCTGACATGCTTTCTTGATTAAGTATATATAGATATTTTAATCGGCTCAGGAGCAATCCTCCCAGCTACCCTGACTCTACTGGAACACTGCAGAAAGAGTAAATAAATAAAAAATGAAAGAATGATATTGCATGGCAGCAGGGGTGTAGTCACAGGTGCAAGTTGGAATGATCTCCCATCCACACTACAAGGTAAAGCATGTTAGGTTTGAAAACGTGTTTAAAACCGCTTTAAGACTAGGTCCCTGGCAGGGTTTAAACACAGTTTCAAACTGTGTTCAGTGTGGACATGAACCATGTTTGGGGTTGTTAAAATGGTTTAACAAGCCCAGTGTATAGGCCCTTACATGTAGTAGACACTGGAGGCAGTACTGCCAATAAATTAGAGCACCAAGCTGTGAATCTGGAGACTCTGCATACTTGGGTTTGAACTCACAAGAACCATTTGTGTCCTGTGTGACCCTGAGCAAGTCACTTAAATCTCCTTTGCTCCTATGACACACCTAGAAGCGAGTTTTGGTTCAGAGGGCCTTTGTCAGCCAAAACTTCTAAAATTAAAATTTAAACAAATATTTTAAAGTTGGAAATAGTCTATAGTTACAGTGGCCTGGTCTGGAAAATAAGGATTATTGTCTAGCTGTTCTAGTATTCACCCTGCAAGCCATGTGCGTAGGATCCCATTCTGTTCTGTGGTCAGCATTCTTAATGGTCTGCTGGCAAACACTGATTTTAAGAAACTGCTTCAGTAACTGCTCACAGGTATACTGTACTAGAAACATAAATGATTAAGGGCAGAAAAGACTATGGGATTGATTTTCAAAAGGGTCGGATGTGGACACAGTTGTATGCTGCATCTTGCTACCTGATTGTGATCAAACAGCCGTGCTGCTAATTTTTAAAGATGTGTCCCTCTATGACAAAAGGTAGCTATTTTAGAAAAAAACCTGATGCAGTCTGCCTATCACGCAGTGGTAATGCTGCTGTTGGACACCGGCACCCAGGTCCCAGAACACGCCTGTGTCATCAGGGGTGGCTGGTGGATGGAGGAGGATTGAGCACCCCAGAGGATACTCTTCTCTGAGGATGGTGGCAGTCGGCACTGATGCATTACTGCTACCTGTGATCACAGGTGACAGTGCACTGGGAGTGGCTTTCTGAGCAGGGTAAGGGACAGCAACAGTGGCACATTCTGCACGCTTGCATGTGAGCTTGTGCAGACACCCAGTGTTGCTGTCCCACAGGGATTGGAAATGCTGGAGAAAAGTACCGACTGGAAGTAGTGCAGTTATTCTGACCCTTCTCAAGTTCTGCATCAGCTGACATGGCCTTCTTCTGATGAACTGGATTCTGATCCCAGCATCTGGGGACCTCCCGCCCCCCCCACCACAGGGTTAAGCAGTGGGAAGACTTGGATTCATGCACAAGTCCACGAGAAGCCTTGTGACTGGCCGGATGAGGGTGTGGTCAGAGAATGTGATGAATAAACAGAACATTGAAAAAAAATGTTGCAACTGTGATTTGCGCCATTTATGCCGTAGGCGTCTTTCGCCAGATGTGGAATTGAGACATTGTTAAACCACAGACTGATGGATTTCCCTTTGAAAATGGCAACAGGCAGATCTCGAGAGATCCTTTTAAAATCCAGCTCTGTTCAGTCCATGGAGTCAGCCTTGATGGCCTACATTGAAATTACTGTCCATTACTATACTGAAATATGAAAGCAGTTCTTGCCTCTTTAAGAATAATGCATATCACATGTTAACATCAGTAGTGCTGGTTTGCTTGATTTATTTTAGAATATTGACACATACAAACAGGCATAGGAAATTAAATATTTCTATTGTATAACGGACCGCTGTGCTTAAGTGCAGGTAAGCCAACTACAGTATCTGTGAATAGCATGGCCATGGCCAAAAAGACTTGGTAAATGGCAGTGTCTCTTATTACTCTTTGGTGTCCATTTTATATACTGGTATGTAAAAAGCATACGTGTACTGCTGCAGTTGGAAAGTGGAAGGGTTTGTTAGAGGGAATGCAGTTCTCTCTGTTCCTTGTGATACATCAGTCTGTCTTGGGTTTCAAGATAAAGATAATGCATTCAGATAGAAAAGTGTAGACCTAAATTCCAAGAAATATTCTAGAGCAATTTTTCTCGCACAAGGTTATTGGAATCAAAACTACATCTGCCAGAACTGGTTAGGAGCTTTGTATGTTGGTAACAGAAATGCTAGCAAGAGCAGTTTTCCAGGCTCAGTCCGCACCCTGGACAGTGATATAATGAACTAGGTTGTATGTAGCCTTACAGTCATGCTATTTAGGCTAAGATGCTGTTGCAGGGTGGCAAACTGAGTGGAGTAGATTTCTGCTTAAATTGCTTAGTTGTTTTGTATGCTGTTTTGGGAATGCTGAAAGGGAATAAAAACATTATAGCATTTCCAGTTTATATTTGCTTGCACGCTGTTCTCGTTCTGTGCATCTTTCTGGAGTATAGCGTAGTGGTTAAGGACACTGAGCTGCAAACCTGAGACCTGGATTGAATCTCATCAGCCTCCACTTGCATACTATGAGGCCCTGAGCAAGTCAATTAACTTCCTTGTACTCCCAGGTTGCACCTAGAAACGAGCTCCAGTTTAGTGTGCCTTTCCTTGGTTAAACAATTACCTTACATCTCTCTTTCTGTGTATTCTGTATGCCTCATTTTTAAAACCAGCTCTCTATGTAGCCCCACTGTGCCATTATAAATGCTACAACCAGTGACAACATTGATTAGAATTAGTCAGTTGTCTCTGACACTAGGTTTGTTTATCCAGCCACATTTGTACCACATCAACCAAGCACAAAATTTGCTGCAGTGCAAATGTAGCTATGTGTGTCCTTAACCTGATCGAGGTAAGCTGCCCCTTGTTCCTCTCCCTGAGGCTCTGCATTTGTGAGGATTTGTACTGTAGTGAGCAGTGTAAGCAGCCGTGTGAACAAGGCGGCACTGCTCACTTCAACGCACAAGGGAACGCTCCCAGCATTAATTTCTGCCCTCCCATGATCCCAAAACCCAGAACAAACAGTTCCAGAAGAACCTAGCATACAGTAGATCTTCAAGAGAATCTCTTTCATCAGGTCACACCTGTGGAACTATACCCGCCAGGTAGTAGAACCACACAGACACTTTTTGCTAGCAGTCTTCCAGGGTCACCCACTATGTCATAGGCTTATGTCCTTACCCTACATAAATGTGGGGGTCTCCGTGCTCTCCCTCAGTTCCCCACCAGAGACCATCTGCAGAGGATCTCTCCTGGGAAACCAAAGGAGAGCTAGAGGTTCCTGCTACAAGGCAAGCAGCGAACAGAAGGTAGACTGTCCTGGAGAAAGAGAGACAGAGACTGAGAAACTCTGAGACCAAAGGGGATGGAGGGTGGGACAGCATGACCTAATGAAAGAGATTCTCTAGAAGATCTACTGTTACAGTAAGTTCTTACGTAACTGTTATACTGAACATACAAAAGTGCGGGCAGAAAAAGGCCCACAGGTCTATCAAGTCTGCCTGAGTGTGCAACTAGCAGTTTACTTCTCCTGCAGCAAGTTCAAGGATATCTCTTTCATCAAGTCACACCTATGGAACAAGTCCCAAGCAGTACTGACAGCAAAACAGGCTGGGTGGCTGGAGGCTAGAGACCTAAGGGCCTTGGAACACAGCCAGACCAAAACCTGCCCCTCTTCTGGAGGCAATGTCCAGACTGTAGTGTTTTGTGAGAGTAGAGACAGTACTCAAGTGGCAGCAACACTAACTTTCTGTAGCTGAGACCTTCTTGAAACATGCAACAGAAGGGCCAGCCCAGTGACGGTGAAGGTTGAGGCACTGGGCGCCACACCTTCGTCACGCTGGCAACCTGGGTTCGGGAACAAGCCTGGGTCATCGGGGTGGGGGCAGGGAGCTGGATTGAGCCGCCAGAGGGATGTGGGGTTCCCGGGTCTTGGCTGCCTCCCAGTGGAGGATGAGTGATAGCACCAAGCCATGTGGGGCCCGGTGATCACCAGGGGTGAAAGGGCCACCGGGCTTACGGGCACATGCTCACCTCCACGCCATGCGCTGTCGTAGCTGGGGTCCTGAATTGAGGAGAAAAGCATGAAAATGGATAAAACAGTATGAAAAAAAAACATGCAACAGAAGTGACCCTCCCTCTGGTAGAATGGACCCTAACAATTCCAGGAAGATCTTACCATACTTCCTGTAACAAAAGTATTATAGTTGGCCAATCATTTGAACTAACACTGTTCAGAAACTGGAATGCCCTCTTTCCCAGGGGCAAAAGAAACAAACAACTAGGGACTTCCTGCAGTCCTTCGCTCACCCTCTTCAACTCCTTCTGCCGCTTCACCTTGGATGCTCCTCCCCTACCCACCACTGTCAACTCTACCACCTCTTGCCTTCCCTCACTAGAAAATCGGCATCTCCAACATAGTGCTAAGTTCCTCTTCCAAATTTTGGTTTGGCTCACTCCTTCCTATCTCTGCTCCTCTCCAACTGTCCCTCTCCCCAGCTCACTCACTTAGGTCCTATGACTCCCGCCTCCTTTGGTATCCCACGCCGATGTCCGCAGCTGGTCAGGCTGCCTTCTCATATATTTCCCCAAATTGTGGAACTCTCCCTCCCAAATTGCCATCTCTCCCCCAGTCTATCTCCTCTGCACTGTGGAATTTTCTCTCTGTAAACTGTAATTGTAACTGACCTTTCCTTGCTTGCCTCTCTTATACTCACTGTCTACCTAACCAACTTGCACTAGTTATCCTGTCCTCCATAAATTAATTAAATACTATAGTACTGTTGCTCTACTTACTGACTGTAACCCTACTATGTGCTGGTTTTAGATACTATGTAATTAGTTCTGTCCGCTACTCAATATGTAATCATATGTATACTGCTGTGTAAATTGTAGTTATTTAGTGTGCTGTACGTTAATACTGTTGTGCTGATTCAAACTCCCTTCCCCAGGACACACTGCGAGACAAGCAACTTGTTGCTCAGTGTGCCCTTCCTGGTTGAAACTCTTAAATAAATAAATAGATAGTACAGTAGGTATAATGTCTAAGTATTCTATGCACATCCAAAATATTGAGCAATGCTTCCCTGGATTGGCATGCTCTGGATAATAGGCAGGTGGATGGTTTGATTCAGGTAGACTCAGACACTACCTGTGGTAAAAAAAAAAAAAAACTGGGATTGGTACATAAAGACACCCTGTCTTTGTGGAAAACTAAATAAGAGGTCTGCATATGAGAGTCTGCAGCTCTGAAATCCTTCTAGCAGAAGTAATAGCAACTAAAAATAACACTTTCCATGATAGAAAGCGTAGCTTTCAAGTCGGGCTGGCTCAAAGGAGTCAAAATAAGTTTCTCTAGCACAAAATTCAAGTTCCAAGCCAGGACTGGGCTGCGGATGGGAGGTTTCAAATGCAGAGTGCCTCTCAAAATGTGCGGCCACATCCAGTTGGGCCACAGTCACGGTCATCAATGGAATGCAAAAGGCTAACTCTAGACAACCCCACTTGTCGAACAGGTCTTCTGCCACTGAGATCAGCAGCTCCCACTCATGGACTGTGACCTGCTTAATCTGTCTGCCAGGATGTTTTGGATTCCTGGAACATGGACAGCTGACAGTTCTAGAGCTCAACATCAAACCCTCATTGCTTCTCTGCACAGGGGCTATGAATGGGTCCCCCTTGTTTGTTTTGTGTAGTGGACTACACTGATGTTGTCCATCTGCACCAACAGAGGTCTTGGGGACAGGTGAGTCTGGAAGGCTTGCAGGCCATACAGAATGAGACTCACCTCCAGGACGTTTATGTTAGGGAACGCTTAAAGCATTCCAGTATCTTGGGTCTGGTGAGACTCCAGGTGAGCCCCCAGCCCATCCCTCAAGCATCAGTGGTGAGGATCTGATGAGGAGAAGGGGTAAGGAAGGGAATCCTTTGAGCAAATTGCTGGGGTCCATCCACCACCGAGCACTCTTTACTGGCAATGTTACTGGAACCATCTGTTCCAGATTGTTGTGCGCGTGATCCCATTGGACTCGTGAATGTCCATCGGGGATTCACATGTGCAGTTGTGCCAGGGGAACCATGACAATGTCTGCTGCCATCAGGCCCAGCAGTCTCAGGAATGTCCTGGCTGTGACATACCTGGTGTTGTAAAGTTCCTGTGCCTGTGCTATCAGGCTCTCTGCCCTGTCCTGAGGCAGAAGGGCTGTGTCCTGAGCAGTGTCCTGACCTGTGGCACAGATGACAAGCCAAAGGGCAATACCCTGAACTGGTAATGTTCCCCTGGAACAGGAACCTGAGGTACTTCCTGTGAGGAATGCAAATCTTGATGTGCAGGTAAGCATCCTGCATGTCTAGGGAACATATCCAGTCCCTTGATGTAGTAGGGGCAGCAGGTCTTGCAGAGTCTCCATTCTGAACCTCTTATACTGAATAAAGAAGTTCAGATTGCCCAAGTCCAGATTGCTCAAGTCCCCTGTGGATTTGGGAACTATGAAGAAGTGGGAATAGAACCCTGTTCTTCTGATCCTGGGGAACCAATTCTATAGCCATCTTTTATAACAATGTGCAAACTTCCTCCAGTAGCACTGCTTTGTAATCTGGAGTATAGATAGAATGATTCAGAGGAGATCTGGAGGCAGTTGCAGAAGTTCTAGAGTATGTCCTTGCTCTGTGAGCTGCAGGACCCAGGCATCTGTTGTACTCTCCCTTCATCTGTCCAGCTGAGGTAGAAATGACCCCTGCCACTGCCTTCTGGGGTATTCAAGGGTGGGGGTTGAGCTAGGAGTCAGGCTGAAGAGGAACCGCAGCCGGGAAGCTCCTTTGCCCCTCGGAGCTCTTCCGTGGTGGAGGTGGGGCAGGCAAGGCTGCTCCTGTGTACGCTTGCCGATCTGCTGTTTGGCCCCCAACCTGGGTCTGTGGGTGGCACGATGAAAGGGCACACACCAACCACTTCTTGGTTGAGTATGATAGAGAGTGCACAGACCTCAGAGTGCTCTGTGAGTCTTGCAGGTCGGAAAGGATGTCCTGTCCTCCCAAAGAGCTTATAACCCCTGAAGGGAGGTTCAGGATGTTTTACTGGACATCACTAGCAAATCCTGAGATCCTAAGCCAAGAATGCCTTCTAAGGTAGATGCCAGCTGCAGCTGCCTTGGCTGAGGCATCTGAAATATCATAGGTAGACCTGAAGAGGTGCTTACCTACATCAGCCCCAGTCTGAGAGCCTTGAGCATCTCCTGCTTCTGGGGACCCTCAGGAAGGACTTGTGCTGCCACTTTTGCTTTCTTCCAGAGGATATTCTGAAACTTGACCATATGGGCCTGGCAGTTAGCTGTCTCATGATAGAAAGGAAGGAGGGTCATCAGGGAGAGACCTTGGGGTGTACTTTGTAGATTCCTTACTCCCAAGGAAACAGAATTACACCTTGATGGATTCTAGCCCCATCTTCCTCCTCCTCCTGTGGGATGAGGTTAGGATTATACTACTGATCCTCGTTGACGGGCTCCATGTCGCTGTAGGGTTGCCAGTGCTGGGGCAGACCTAGAGGGCCCGGAGTTGTTGGGCCCAGAGGAGGAACCAGGCACTGAATAACCTGCACAAAGGAGGAGAGCACAATCTGTATGTCGGTAGGGGCCAGCATTGCCAGTGCACCAAGCGGCATTGCTGGGAAAGCATGAACCCCAGCATCAGTTTAGCAGCTGGAAGCTAAGGTGCCAGGGTCGGCAGGACACAAGCGACGCTGAGAGGGGAATTGAGGCACCAATGTCAGCGGAACAGCCAACGGCACTGACTGGGGAATGTGGCCTTGACGTCAACAGAACAGATTGCAGCGCCAACGGGGAAGCAGAGGTTCTAAAGTCAAGGATCTAGTGCCTGCCGAGAGGTTCCAGCGGAGCCCCTGCCAGCTGACCCTGAGGAAGAGATCAAAGCTGCAGAGCTTGCAACAGTAACAAGGGTGCCAAGAGGTCTAGTGTCACCCACACCATTGCTGGCGTGAAAGGTCCAGCAGTGTTACGCTGCCATGGCGACCTTGTGGAAGTGAGGGTGTGGGCAGTAGGAAGGTCACTGCCAAAGTGGATGATGAGGCTACAGCATCGGTGCCATGAGGAGCGGGTGAACAGTGGGGGGGTGATTTCTCCTGCTCGCTCCGTGCCCGGTGTTGTGTTACCCACCTGGGCGTTCGAAGGTAGGAGCCCAGGGCGGTGGCTGACGTGGGCGTCCTGCCTGAAGCTCTTTCTCCATACGGGCTACCTTCTGTTCCAGGGAGAAAGTCTGCAGGGCCTTCAGGCAGTGTCACTGAGTAGTTTGGTTGAAGCTGCGGCAGATCTCACATGCTTGGATGTTGTGGGCTTCACCAGGACCGTGAACACAGGTGTCATTGCTGAGGATCTTCTTGCAACTTGCAAAATGAAAGGTTGTGGTGTTGAATGACATACACGCTACGAGAATCACTTTGAAGAAAGTGCTAAGGACTAGGGAGAAAAATAATAAAAGTTAGTTTTACAAATTTTGGTAGTTGACTGAAGCGATGGTGTCTTTGTTGAATCGGCAAAGTTGGTCGGTGGAAAACTGAGGAGGGCACAAGGTCCACACATTAGGGTAAGGACATTGGCATATGACGTCATCGTGGGCAGCCCCTGGAAGACTGCTAACAAAAAGTGTCCTGTGTGGTCCTAGTGCCTGGCGGGTATAATTCCATAGGTGTGACCTGGTGAGATATTCTCAAAGAAGATCAAGGAAGTACCGCTGTTTGATTTTGCAATAATCACTGGAATTAGGACAAATAGTGTGCCCAGTCTGTTTATTTATTTAATGTTTTGTTATTCCTTAGCCTCTGATTTGGCCCTCGTTTCCAAATTACATCACTACCCATGCTGTTGTACCCCAGTTCCCATTTGTACCACTGGCCTCTGCTGCTGCCCCCAGATCCCATGTCAAGCACCTGCTGCCCCATTTGGATTGCCTGCTGGTACTACCCCTTGCTGACCTCAATTTCCCATCTGTATCACCCACCCTCCTGCCATCAGTGGAGTGTCAGCAGACAGCGAATGCCACCCCCCTCGGCTAATGGGACCTCTCAGCACATCTTGCACTGGGGCTGAGAAGGGCCGATGTAAACACACTGAACGGATCAGCTCTGGAAAGTGCTACATCAGAGGAGCAGTTTACAAGCCGCAAGCTAGTGGGTGTGTAGACAGGCCTACTGATACTGCCACTCATATTGGCTGCTACAGTAATGAAAACTGCAACAAAGTTGTAACCCATGCAGTAGCGATATCAGCATAGGAGCCACTGACTGATGCTAACAGAGGAGGTCACTGGTTGGAGCATTTAGTTTTTGTTAACTGGGTAAGTACACTAGGCAGTCAGATGCCTGTTTTCAGGCATGACTCAGGAGGTTACAAGATGATGAACAGGCCAGTAGATACAACACATGTAATATAAAACAACACCATACAGTGCATAGATGAATAAAACAGGAATTAAAGAACAATTGCTTAATAGGAGAATTTTAAAATAATGTCGGCAGTGAAACGAGACTACATTGGGGACTAAGTAGTAATAAATTAATGGAAGAAGGCACTATAAACAATTTACTTGATGCAAGCAGTAGTAGTTACTTCTGTGGCAAGAGCAGCTTGCCAAATTAAGGAGATGTTCAATACATTTATGACCTAAATGTAGCTACTGAGGGCAGAGACAACTTTGAGAGTATGGAATTCATAACCTTGGGCTGCATAAGCAAAAGATGATTCATTTGCACTTATTCTTAGTTTGAGGATGGTCATAAGGGCATCAACAGCAGACCTCAGGGGTTTATTTATTTATTGAATTTTGTTGACCAGGTAGGTCCACTGAGACTAGAAGTCCTTTTTCAGGGATGACCGAGGATACAGATGGTAACCAACTGAAAATAGAACCACATTAAGCTGTTGGTGGTATTTTTAGTGAATGGGGAAATTTTGCCAGAACACGGAAATCCCCTACTCACCCAGGAGTCCTTTAGCATCAGTAACTATAGCAGTTAGCTAGCTAGGTGCAACTGCCCGGAGGTATGCCTTTAAGATAATTAAGATAATGAGCTTAGGCATTAGCCAATCAGAAAAGAGTAGTGGAGTGTGTTAGTGAGAGCAGCCTGAAGGGCTTCAGAATTTTTCTCCGCTGATTGAGCAACACTGCCCCTGAGGTGTCTCTCAACTTTACTTGTTGACAGCCTTTTTGCTTTTCCTGGTAAAGTTTTCTTCAAAAACTTGTTTTTATAGTGTGTTGAGTGTATTTGTTTAGTTTTTAGCGGTTCCTCTTGGTTCCTGGGAACCGCTATTTTCTGTCAGTTCGTGGTTCCCTCCACTTTATTTTTTGTTTATTTGAATCGCGTCTAAGTATATTTGATGGTTCCTTTGGATTTTAATTGTGGTTCCCTTTTCTTGTGGGAACCAATGATTTTAAAGGTTTTTTTACTACTTTTACCTCAGTAAACGTAGTTCATACCATGGAGGGAACCAATTGTTTTTCTTCATTCTGCAGTACATTTCAGGATTCTCTTTGGATTCGCATGTCAGAGATCCCAAAAAGAAAAAGAAAACTGGACCTGCAGGTTTTAAAAATTGTGTCAATTGTCTCAGAATGCTGGCTCTAGCAGATTCTCGTAGCCTGTGCCTTAGGTGTTTAGGTCCAGACCATACTTGCTCTCTTTGCACCAAATATTGTAAGAAAACTTTGCAAAACAGAGCAAAGAGACTTGAAAAAATTACTGCTGAGGAAAATCAAAGGCTACTGATGAGAGGTCATCAAAAATAATAATAATAAAAATTAAACGGGTGCTGATGAAGCCTCCAGGTCCCAGCCAAGGAAAGCAGGTGCCGATGAGGTGCCTACAATAAAAGCTTCTGAAGGAGCTGATGAGGTTCCTACAAAACCAAAAACTAATAAGAGCACTGATAAAGTGTCTGGATTAAAAGGAAGAATGACCAAGCCACTGATGAGGGGACTAAAAGACTATTTGCAAGGATAAAATGCTCCTGTTCCTCCTGGAAAAGCCAATAGTGAGACAACAGGCAGCTTAAAGCATAAACAGAAAACTAAATATACACAACCACAGTCTGGCAGGCAACCTGAATTTTCTCAGGAGCTACCATTTGTGGAAGAAATGGTTAAAGCATGGCATGTCTTTCAGACCCTACAAAAAATGGGTTCTATGTTTTCTGGTACTTCCACTGGTAAGCACTCTTCCACAATTCTCACTTCAGACTGTGAGGGTGATGTTGAAGAGGAAGAACATTTTTATGATGCACCTGATATACATTCAGAGCCTAGAACCTGATGTGTCCCCTAACCCTCACTTTGAAGCTTCCCCTGCTGACCTGGAGCATTCCTCCTCTATGCTTGCATTTATTCAAAATATGCTGCCCCCCACCCAGAAGTCTAACAAGATGATGATGAGGACCAAGATTACAGAGAGATGAAAGGTCTCCCACCCCTAAGAGATTGGTCTTACCTATTTATAATGCTTTCAGAAAAATACCATGAAATTGCTTCAAACCCCACTTCTCTGACAGGGTTTGAAAACGTTCTGACAAAAAATACTAACTGTCTACACCAAATTCCTGTCTGTACATCCCAGCCATGAGAGTACTGCAGCAGGCAATGTTGAGAAAGCTGGAGTCTCTTTGTCCTCCTTACCTCCTGACAAGGACTCCAGAAAATGGATTTTATTGCAAAGAAGATGTACACTACAGCTTCTCAGACTTTCTTCCTACATGGCTTTCACTGCCAAGTATCAAAAAGCACTGTGGAATTCTGTCCTGGCTATTGCCCGCAATGAGTCGGACACAATGGTGCAGGTACTGATTGACAATGCAAAACTTGCCTTGGAAGCTACTAAATACCAATTCCACATAGCAGATGAGAACAACGATACCTATTCTAGAGCCATGGCCCATGCCATCTCTTTGAGGCATTTTGCCTGGCTAAGAACTAGTAGTCTTACCCCAGACACCCAGTCTAAAGCCATGGATTTTCCCTGTGATCAAAACGTATTGTTTGATTTTTTATTTTTTTTTTTTTATTAAGAGATTTACCAGATAAAGATTCTGAGCGGGCCCGCTGCTTCCAGGACAACAGACTACATGAGTACAAGGCTTCTGGTAAAGTCATTCCTGGCTTAAACCTGCTGCCTCACAAAAATCCCACCCTGGGGAAACTGGGCAGAGCTTACTTTCCCAGACCTTGTCGCCCTATCCTCAGCCTGACTTTCTCAGTACAGAGGTTTTACAGAGGGAGGGCAGAAGGGCCAAAGAAGAGCCACCTCTACCCAGCCAACAGCTTCCCAGCCTAAGCCCTGATGTGAGTGTCCAGGTTGTCTCCCTTTGCTAGTAGGGGAAGACTCTCCCATATCTTCAAGCCTGGACCCTTATTACCACAGACAAGTGGGTCCTGGAGAGAGTGGAAAAGGGTCTGCCACTCTACAGTTCAAACAGTTGCCAGACTTCAGGCAACCGGGTTTCAGCATTCAACCCCAACAGAGGTACTTCTGTTGGAGTTGGAGGAAAACCTTCTAGCTCTACGAGCAGTGGAGAGGGTCCCTGCCCACTAAATGGGCAAAGACCTGTACTCCAGGTACTTCCTGACGCAAAAGAAAACTTGGGAGTGGCGTCCTATTTTGGATCTCAGGTATCTGAACAAACATCTGCTAAACCCAAATTCAAATGGTCACTCTGTCACTGGTCATTCAGTCCTTACAGCAGGAGACTGGCTAGCCTCCTGGACCTAAAGGATGCTTACTTCCACATGCCCATAAAACAATCTCACAGGAAGTTTCTCAGATTCAAACTTTCTTCGGGTTACTGTCAGTTCTGCTGCGATGCCATTTGGCCTGTCCCTAGCTCCAAGAGTTTTTACTAAGTGTCTAGCAGTGGTAGCAGCACACCTCAGAAAGCTGAGTGTTTCAGTCTACCCTATTTGGATGATTGGCTCATAGTGGCAAAGTTCTTGTCAGGTCAAGGAGTTTCTTTCCTCACAGAGCACACTCTGGAATCTCTGTGCTTCTTGGTAAATCTAAAGAAATCTCACCTGGAACCCACTCAGTTACACACTTTCATAGGAGCTCAGCTGGACACCCAGAAAGGATATGCTTTCCTCTCACCAGAGATAATTCAGAGTTTCCTTTCAGTGGCAGATTCTTTCGTCCAGGGACAGCCAAGACCAGCCAGACATTTTCTCAGGCTTTTGGGACACATGGCATCAATGACTACAGTGGTCCCATGGGTCAGGTACAGGATGCAAGACCTGCAAGGCTATCTCTGAGTTCACTGGTCTCAAAGAAGCAACAACTTTTCAAAGCTGATACCTGTAACATAACAGTTTCTTCAGGCTTTGCTTTGGTGAAAGGATCCTGCAAATCTGGCAGTAAGGATCCTCTTCAAGCTTCTTTTCCCACAAAGGTGATTACCACAGATGCCTCCCTCGTGGGTTGAGGGGCTCATCTGGACAGTGCCTCAGTAAGTGGCACCTGGATTTCTCAAGAGTCACAGTTGCACATAAATCTTCTGGAGCTCAGAGCTATCTTCCTAGCGCTCAAGGCATTTGTTCCTGTCAAAGGGCAGACTGTACAGATAAGAACAGACAACACCACTGCAATGTTTTACATAAACAAGCAGGGTGGTACCAGATCAGAGACACTCTGTTCGAAGCTCTGAAAATGTTGTCTCTCAGTCTTTGAGTTTCACCCTAACCAGTTTGTTACTTACCTGTTTTCTTTACTGAAAAATCCACTCCTGGTGAGCAAAGCTCCAAAGTCGGGATGTTAAAAGAGCTCTCTTTTACTAGCTAGAGTATATTAGGCAGTTCAGAGGACCTTCCACTCAGTTGTTCCTCACCTATGGGAAGTAGGCAGAGGAAACCAACTACCAAGAGAACTACTTCCTGCTGGTTAGTTTGTTGCATTAGGTTCTGCTACAAAAGCTGGTCATCATCCTCCTGAAAAGCTCAGAGCCCATTCTGCCGGGCACTGCAGCCTCTGTAGCATCTGCAAGAGACATCCCCTTCTGGACTACTGAAAGCAGCTACCTGAAATCTGTACACACTTTCATCAAACATTGCAGTTTGATGTGCAGTCCAGATCTGATGCCAAATTTGGCAGGGTGGTTCTGCAGAGCCTCTTTCCTAAGTAGGTTCTCTGCCCACCTCCCACTTTTGTACTGCTCGGTAATCTGTTGTAGTTACTGATGCTAAAGGACTCCTGGGGTGAGAAGAAAAATGACTCACCGTAGTAATCTTCTTTTCTTCCAAGGGGTCCTTAGCATCTGTAAGCTCCTCACCCTTCCTCCCCGGTTCACCTTTTAAGAGAAAGGCTCTGTTCTCAGTTTTATTACCAAAATTTGTCTCTTTATTAAAGGGTTTTCTTGCTCAGGTTGTAGATATCTGTTTTTCTAGTTTTGGACATTTGCATGTTTTTTGTATCCTGTTGGTTCACTTTTGGGGCATGTGCCCATTTATCTTCAAAAATTCTGAAGCCCTTTAGGCTGCTCTCTCTCAGCACACTTCCCTACTGTTTTCTGATTGGCTAATGCCCTAAGCTTATTATCTTAATTATCTTAAAGGCATACCTCCGGGCGGTTGCACCTAGCCAGCTAACTGCTATAGTTAGTAATGCTAAAGGACCCCTTGGAAGAAGGAAGATTACGGCAAGTCATTTTTGCTACTCTTTTCAAGAAGTGCCGTGGGATCTTTAATGTCCACCTGAACAACCGCCAGAACAGGCAGACGGACCTTGGTTTAATGTCTCATCTGAAAGACAGCACCTCAGGAGTGCAGCATCCCCTCATGATGCACTACAGTGTCAGTATTGGAATTTACCCTAAGTGCATGGTGGGGGCTAGAACCCACAACCTTCGATCTTCCAACCTCAGAGGCGAATGTGCACTGTTCATAGGTTTGAGGAGTGAGATGAGGGTGGTGGCTGGCGATTATGTATTATGCTAAAGATTATGCCCCAAGCACAGGATCATGGAGGGAGGACAGGGAGAGCCAAGCAAGTCTGCGGTAGAAGGAGCAGTGATGGGTGAGCTAATAAGATGCTAGCGTGAATCAGCAAATGTTGTTATAATTAACCTCAGCTGCAAAGGAGAGTGGACGATGAGGCAGTTGAGAACACTGGGGCACCATAAAGGAGTTTAGGGAGGACCATCCTTGGGCTATGGCAAGTTGAGCATGTGAGGAAAGATTACAGTCCACTTTGTAGGAGACACCCAGCATAGAATTTACTGATTGACAAATGCCAGTTATATGAGTAGAGTAGTCAAAGGATGCATCTAGTGTAACCCAAAGGTAGGTGAAAGAGGGAGACAGAGGGACTACGGTGCCACAAAAGTAAGTTACTGATAATGGGGACACGAACAGCACTATAAACAATGTCTCTGTAGTCAAAGAATTTACAAAATCATCTTAGTGAGGATTCTCTGTGAGCAAGAAGTGGAATGCTTCTCTTATTTCTGTAAAGCAGCTAAGCTTGGGTGAAGCTTCTTGTGAATTGCATCCATATGCACAGAAAAGTCTAGGTGGTGATCTAACAGACCCGAGGTACTTGGAGACATCTTCAGTAGTTGCAGCATCAAGGGTATGAAGGGAAGGAAGCAGGAGGACTCTAGCAACAGGGGCGCCATTTTAGATTTTAATGGGGGGCAACAACCACTGGTCAGAGGGGCTGCCAGGGCTGAGTGGGGAGCGGTCAGGGCATGTAGGGCATGGCCACCACAAGCTAAGCTCTGCTTATGCTAGTAATTCTTCCTTGGAATTACCCCACCCTATAGTAAGCCTCTTTGTGTATGAAGCTGGACCCTGAGGCCCCTTGTGCAACCACCTTGAGGGAACCCCATTCATGGTCTCGTCTCCAGGTCTGAAATTCACTTGGGACTGTGACCCTAGACTCGTTCTGGCAGGAGACCCAGACTGGGCCCTCCTTCAAGGAACAAGACTTGCTGACTGCTGTGGGACTAGCAACTCCAGGGTCCCACAAATAGCAGTACCAACGGGGGTAACTGGATCATTTGGTGCCTGTGGCCAAGCCTTACCTCAGCACCAAGTCATCCCCAGTTGCACAGTTACAGCTGTGGGCACTGTTTGCAGTCAGGGCCTGAACTCTAGGGCGGCACCAGGCCAGCAGAGGATTCTCTCTCTTCAGAGAGAGGAGCCTGATACCCTCACAGTGACACCGCAGGCTTTGGTACCCTCGCCCTCCACCTGGTGCCCAAAACTCTAGCCTTCCTCCCTACTCTTGCTGCTTTCTGGAACTCAGTTCTAAATCAGATAAATGGGAAATATTGTGCTGACCCTGGTGGCACAGAGTATATAGTATTACAGATAGGGAATGGGATTTATTAAAACAGTACAGTACAATTAAAAAGAGCTGGTGTAAGGAAGAATAAACTGGCAGTATTCCCTCCCTGACATTTGAACTCTGCAATGTGCATGATCATCAACTAATATTAAGACCAATAAGATGTTTAATTGTTGTCTCTGTGCTCTCAGTCACTCACCACCAGTTGTCTTGACTTTGTTTTTCTGCTCTCCTCCATCCTGCCTGCTGTCTGCTGCTGCGCCTGGCTGACTGCAAATTCATCAGCACTGTCTGTGCAGTGCACACTGCTGCCATGCCTGCTGGGCCTGAGTTGGTTCTACCGGTCAGTCCATGGTCTGTCCCACACGGTCGGGATGGGAGTCCACTCGAGTCCACTGGCGACATCACTGGGCGGCGACTACAGTGATGAGGAGGTTGGGTTGCGGTGTAAGGAGTAGAGTCAACGGTAGTTACTTCAAATTTTTTTTAAATTCACTCACTCTGAGCGCCTTCCTGCTCGTCGAGACAGACAATTGAATACGGAAGTTGGCAGGCTTCTCCTACTTACACTGGTGATATTCATGATGATGTTGCCTCCTGCCTCCGACATCCATCCGTTAGTCAGTAGCTGGGTCCCTCGGTGCTGTCGGCATGGCAGTGCTAGCTCTAGCCCCAACAGCGCTTAGGGAGACTTCTGAGTTTGAGTTTTTTTTTTTCACAGGGCAGCAGCAGTCCGAGTCCAGAGCCAGAGAGGGGATTAAAAAAAAAAAAAAAAAGCCAGGCATTCTCCAGAATGGCTCCAACCCCACCGCACGGGGAGAGGGGAGCTGAAATTGCAGATCATCCTCTTAGCCCCGAAAAAATAAAATGGCATCAAACTGGTGGTTACGGGGCACAGCACCATTCATTAAAAAGCCACCCTGCAATAACTCCCCCCAAATGGTGCCCCTGTCTAGCAAGTCTCTGCCTGGTGCCAAAAGTCATAGCACTGTTTTCTTAGCAGTGAGGGATAATTGATTAACTCAGAACAAATGCTGGATGTTGTTAAAGTCCAGATGGCATGTTAAAATTTAAAGTGTTGATTCCTGACCAATGAGGGGCTCACCTTGCCATCGGTAGTCAGGCTGATCGTGATTTAGCCAAATGATGAGACCAAAACCGCTATACCTAAATTAGGGGTATTGCTTTCACCTTTTTCAAACCCTCCTGTTTATCTGTAACCACTGTAACTGCTGTCAACACAAGGCTTGGGCTTCTATTGACTGAGAAAGTCCCTAACACCTGAAGCCCTAAATCTAGCTATTCACAGCTCAGTGCTCACTATAATCGATTATGGCCTTGTCATTTACAGAACTGCTTCCTCTACTGCACTCAGAAGGCTCACTGTTGCACTGAACAAGGCCTGTAGACTCCAAATTGGCACCCCACGTCTCACCCACACTTACGATGTCTATAAACAGGCTGGGTGGCTCAACTTATATGGGAGAATTAAATACCACACTTGCCTGGTTGCCAGAAAGATTCTCCTTGGACACTTGCCTTTGGGATTGGATGCTTACTTCACAGATCCCCAAGACCCAACATATGTGACCTCCTCTTCTGCACTCCTACTAGTCCCGATGTGCCAGACTACTCCGTGCAAATGCTCCTTCTGTATCAAGCGCCTTACTGGTTCATTGGCCTCACAATGGTCTGGCTAACCTTACTAATCTCAGAGAATTCAAACACAAGCTTCATCGGTACCTCCCACCTGAAAACTCCTCTGATTGCACCACCTAACATCCTTGTCCATTATTTCGGGACCTCCCTCTCTGTTCTTTCCGTCACATGCCCATGTCTTGCCCCTCACTCTCCTCCCTTCCTGACCCCTCTTTCCCCTTTCCTCAATATTCTTCTTTCCTACTATCCTAGCTGTTAACCTGACAATGCTGCCTGGCTGCTACTCTTTTTGTATTTACCTCCCCCATATAATTCCTCCTCTTCCTACTCCCTGCCTCTAATCACGTGCAAGAAACTTGCAAGGATTTAATTGTGTTTTTCGTATTCTGTATTTCGTATTTTGTATTTTTATTCCTATTGCTTAAATGCTATGTGAAACATGTCTGTCTCCGCATATCTGTATGTAACCCCTCCCCTATTGACACGAACCTTTGTAAATGAGCTGCCTGGTGCTCAAAGGTATTGTAATCCTAGATTGAATAAATAAATAAATAAAAACCAAAGAGAGTGCTTTTTAATACTGCAGTGAGTTATCTTAAAATATGTTGCTGTATGTTTTCAGCATGTTTAATCTTTCCCATGCAATCAAGAAGTGTTTATGAGCACAGCTGATGAGATCATGTTTCTGTGCTGTATGTGCAGTGATGTCACTGTGCAGATGTCTCATCTCTGGTGAAACCTTATGGAGCCTTATACTTGATGTCTAGGATGAGTGCTATATATTAACCTGATTGACATAAATGATTACTATATAGTAATAAAATATTATATAATGTATTTAGAAATTAAGTATAAGGCTCCATAAGGTTTCTTTACATGAAGACATCTCGTTCATTGACATCACTGCTTTGCACATATAGGCGTTGTAACATGACCGATTGACACGTGCTCATAAAACATTTCAGATTACTGGGAAAGAATAAACTTGTTAAAAATTATAGAGCCACATATTTGAAGGTAACTCATTGCAGTATTCAAAAGTACCCTTTGGATACGTGAGGGTTTTGGGAGAAGTAAAAGCAATAAAAACTCTGTTTAGGTATTGTTTAAATGTTAAAATGATGGAATGAAACCAAGTAAGAAAATTTTATTGACTTGAATGCATTGCAGGCTCTCAAGCAGCTTTGGTGGTGGAAGCTTGCCAAGGCCAACTACTACAAAGAGCAGCAGGAACCTCATAAGGATAATGGGAGGAAGTTCTGGAATGTCATTAAAGAACTTTTGGGCAAAGGGGACATGTCTCCTTCACAGTGCTCAGTATTAATGGTTCCACGGCCATTGTTCTCGATGAAATGACATTTCTGTTCAATGAGGCCTCTTCACCAACCTTAGTGCAGCCCCCCCAGACTAAGGCTATCCTCTGACCTTGAAACTGGCAACCCTGAAGAATTGAACCCTGAGTAGCACTAGGACTCTAAATTCTACTTTAAGGAGAACTGTGTACATGCTAACCTCCCTGCCCCGGTAAACACCCCAGATTAAGCCTTTCGGAAGGGAGGTCAGTATGCTACGCAGTCTCTCCTTTAAGACTATCTTCTTTGACCAACAAGAAAAATATATCAAGCATGTTCTGGGCAAAACAAGATTAGGGAGTGACACATTAGACCTGAAACTACTTGCCCTAGACCTAGATGAGTGCCGCTCTCTCTGTCCAAAATTTTCAGCATCTCCTGCACTATTCCCCAATACCTGGAAATTGGTGCTAGTCACACTGGTACAAAAGTGGGGACCACTCCTCTGTAACAGACTATAAGGCCCATCTCTATACTCTCTCCTTTGTCAAAGGCACTAGAAAGGGTAGTGTCGGACCAACTGGTCGCCCACCTCAGCAAGTACAACCTACAGTGCCACCAGCAACATGGATTCCATAAACTCCATGGCATAAACCCTGCCCTAATTGAATACACTAATTAACTCCATGATGCCCTTGACAACAGTCATCTGTTGGCTCAATATACATTGATCTAACTAAGGCATTTGGACTTATCTGTCACCCCTCCTGCTCACCAGACTCTGCTCCTGGTTCTTTCCAATGACACTATGTCGTGGTTTAAGAGCACCTCACTGGCAGAATACAGTGGGTTAAAATCAGTGAGGTCCTATCTGACCCTAAAAATGTGACTGTTGGGGTTCAACAGGGCTCGATATTAGGCCCGCTCCTTTTCAGACTTTTATCAACAATCTCCCAGACGCCTGTCCCATGTCTAGGTAACTGTTCTATGTGGACGATGCTGTAATGTTCTCAAGTAGCCCTCACCATAACTCCCTCACAGGGATCTCCAGGGTAGCTTCAGAGCATTTGAGGGGTGGTTTGAAAGAAACAGGTTAGTCTTGAACTACAAAAAGATGAAGATGATGTAGTTTACTGGGCTGCACATGAGAAACAAAGCTCACACTCTAAACATCATAAGTGAGAATGGCGTAACTGGATCAGATCAGTACGCTTCACGCACTTGGGTGTCACCATTGATGACACCTCTCATTTGCACCACATATTGACTATATCATTCATTAAGTCAACATCAAGCTCGGGATCTCTACAGACAAAGATGCAGCCTTACCTAGGAAACCAAGCACGTTGTAATCACGAGTACAATCCTGCCCATAATAGACTGTGGGATTACAGTCTATGGAGCGGCTTCTGACACTGCCCTCAATAGAATCAAATTAGTCCTGAACAAGGCCTGTCGTTTCATCCTGGGAGCAGACAGGTTTATACACACCTGCTCCCTCTACTCCCTAACCAACGTGCTTCCTCTGCAGGACAGATTCAAATACCAAACATGCATCCTCTGTAAAAAAAAAAAAAAAAAGAGCCCTGCAGGGTCTCGCCATCCTGGACTACAAATCTACTTGAGCCATCCCTAACCCTTACCCCACTAGGGCCATGTCCAGAAACTCCCTTAAAGTCCCTTTCTGCAAAACTACACAAGCGATGCGTGCTTTTGCCGCTCGAGCTCCACTGTGGGTTTTATTTATTCATTTATGTAGTTTTTGTTGACCGGTAAGTGCATTAGACAAATCCTGCCTATTTTGAGGCACAGTCCAGGGAGGGGGATACAGACAAATGCCAACTGACTTTGAACCAGATTAAGCTGTTGGTGGTATTTTTTGTGAATGGAGAAAATTTGGCCATTGCACCAGGGAAATTCCCGCTCTTTTCGGGAAGTGCCATGGGATCTTTAACATCCACCTGAACTACCACCAGAACAGGCAGGTGGGACCTCGGTTTAACGCCCCATCCGAAAAGACGGCACCTCAGGAGTGCAGCACCACCCTCATGCTGCACTACAGTGTCTGTATTGGGATATTAACTCAAGTGCCTGTTGTGGTGATAGAACCCACAGCCTACTGATCTCTCTGCCTCAGAGGCGAGTGCTACCTGCTAAGCCACTGATACTGCCTCAGTAGAATTGGCATGTTTGAGACAACTCTGGCAATTTCTCAGTCTCAGTGCTGCCTGTCACTGCCTCTGACCTCTTCTTCTTTATACTATGACAATGTTCCTCAACACCTGCCACCTCTCCCCATTTATCTTATTATTGACAAAGCATACTGTGTGCTGCCTCAATTGTACGTGCAGGTTTTGTACCAATGCACTGCATTGTAAACTTGCTTACTTGACACTTGTTGAAAGTGGATTGCTCTGTTGATGATATGAAACCTTTGTAAATGAGCTATCTGAAGCTCAAAGGTGATTGTCCGAACAAATAAATAAACCCACTGGTACTACAACTATTTGATATTCTTTTATAGCAATATTATTTGGGTTAAGGGTAGGAACAAGATTCATCTAGCCGTATTTAAACTGAGGAAAACACCTGTTTAAATGGAAAATGTATTCACCCATTTGAGTTTAAGTTCCAGTATAAAACAGACTGTAAAATGAAAACCTTTTTTCAACAACTTTGGTTTTGGGACCCTGAGTCTGGCTCACTGAAAAGTAGGAATGGAATCAGAGATCTGGATTTCTGACTAGTAGTTTTAAGAACTGATCTCAACAGGGCCTTATCCATACAACCTCTTTAACAGTCCATGGCCTGCAATTGTTACTCAGGCACTCGGACAAAGTCTCCCGGCAGACTGCTCTAGAATTTGCACTACGTACCTCCCTAACTTACCCAGTTTACTCAGCTCCAGCCAAGCATAGTAGGCACGTGCACTGTCCCCCGATTCACTCTCTGACCACTAACTGACCTCTTACTGTTAGATTCATCCTATGCACCGTCAACAGCCACAACAATGTATTAGACATCCTTGTAAACTGGTCATGCTGTAACTGAAGTCAAAGTGCCCTGGCACTGTACCCTGTATCGCACTGTTTACTGTGTTGCCCATAGCCTACAGCCTCAGCTCTGTATTAGACATTTCAGTATACTGTTTCATTCTGTAACCTTGCCATCAGACTGCCCTGGCATTGTATATTGTATCGTATTGTCTATTGTATTTACCTATGTCTGTATTGTGTATTGACGTGGAGATTTTGGAAATGAGTCTCTGACTCAAAGGTTGTAATTCCAAGATTTTTAAATAAATAAAGAAATGGATGCACAAATTGTGTATATTAGAGGAGAGGCCCCAAGAGCCTTGAATCAGTATGTCATTTCATTACATTTTTGTTTTATTATCTTTTTTTCCATTTAGTGTTGGTATACCAATAGCATTGAATGCTGTATCCATTTTAGTTAAAACTCAGACAACTGTCCTGAAAATTAAGGATTTAAAATTGATGTAGGAGTTGCAGCACCATCTGCTGTCTGTTCAGAAGTAGCATCACAATAATTTGATCTTGCTTCTCATTTTGCTTGTCAGTGCTAAACTATGCATCTCGTTAAAGCAAAAAATAAGATCACAGTTATGCGGTTTACCACATGAAATATCCATTTCTGTCTGAGTTGCATAAAAATTAGAATCCCTGGTGCTACAATACCCATTCCCTGTGCCTTTGGTGTCCCAGATAGAAGTTCAGTCCATATAGTGTGTAACAGGAGTAAGGATTACATATAATAAGCTAGTGTTTCAGTGAGCAGGCTCACATGGGCCACCAATTAAAAAACTCCTTTGTTCAGATTAGTCACAGCACATTCTGTAGTCAAGGTCAAATTTAAAGCTTTTGAAC
Source organism: Neoceratodus forsteri (assembly GCA_016271365.2). Taxonomy (NCBI): domain Eukaryota; kingdom Metazoa; phylum Chordata; order Ceratodontiformes; family Ceratodontidae; genus Neoceratodus; species Neoceratodus forsteri. The sequence goes on from CM028129.1 coordinate 1,740,407,240, forward strand.
TTCTCTACTGTAGCTGCAAAGGACATGGATGTTCAGTATATTACAAAGACCAAGCAGAGTTCAAAAGTGGTAAACCAGAGAAGACAAAGTCTAATCAGTCTGGGGGTGGATTATTCAGCAGTTTATAAATAAAGGAGTAGAAGAAATGGAAGTGCTTTTCCTTGTACTGCCAGCTGGTTGGTCCTGGTTTGGGAGTTGACTTACAATTCCATTCCCTAGGACCAGCCCAGTGGCAGTGCTACCACTCGCTAAGTTGGCAACTCACGTTTGGGAGCAGACTCTGGTCGCTTGGAGGGTTGGCTGAGGAGGAGGCTAGAGCACCCTAAGCATAAGGTTGGGTGGGTCTGTCTGTTTTAAATCAGAACCCGTGGATCTTATGGGATCCAGCAACCGGTAGATCAGTACACTGCTGTTCAGTGTACTGGGTCTGCCTTTGCTGGTTTTTGTGTGTTTGTTTTAAACTTTGGCTTTTTTTAACCCTGGTCTCCCCCATCTGATCAAACCACCTGCCCCCATGCAGCTCACCACAAAAAATAGTCGCCATGTTGCCACAGTTCCTGCTTGACTCCAGTGTGCGTGCTTGCCTTATACAGCAGAGAGAGCACGGAACAAGTGGCTAACAGCAACGGCGGAGGCAGTGTGGATAGACAGGCCAGCCCAGCAGTTACAACTGAAAAGAGATTTTTTTTTTGCTTTTTTTTTTTTTTAACTAAATTATGGTATTCTCCAGCCATGAAGTGGGTGTGACAGTGAACAGCAAGAACAGCAGTGGCGAGTAATGGTGGGGAAGTAGGCAATACGGGTGTTGCCCATTTGTGCTGACTTTCAATGTAAGGCACCAAGTCTGACACTCAAATGTACAAATATGTTGGACACATCGATTATGGAGCCACTCAGAAAAATACTATGGACACATGCTGCTGCTGTTGTTTATGTTAATTTAGCATCAATGTGCCAAGTTTATGATGTAAGACATTCCCTTCTCTATGTGAGCTACACCTTTTTCATGCAGGATGTGACAATTCTGAATGACAAAATGAGGGATGTGTCCTTTATAATGTGGTACAATTGAGAGGCATGTTCATTTATTTCTGTCTTCACTGGTAATAACTGCTGCTTCACCTTCTTCTTCACCATCTTTGTTATTGCTTTACCATACACAGCCAAGAAGTGGACAGGAGGTGCCATTTCATCAAGCCTCCCACAGACCCAAGGCTGGTACCTGACAACCAAGCAAGTGCAGAGCAGGACCCCCTTGCCTGCCCTACCTCCACCACGAGGAGGCAGACCCTAGAGGTGGGGGTGGGGGTGCTGCCTTGGCCACTGTTTCTGCCTCAGCATAACTCCTTGCCAGACCCCTACCCTTCAGCACCACAGGAGGAGGTGGTAGGGGTTGCTTCGCCTCCACCTGGACAGGTGACGGGAGATAACCACAGATGCTTGGGTCCTGCAGCTCATAGAGCAAGGTCTTACTCTAGAACTTCTGGAGTGCCCTCCAGATCTACCATCAGTTCCTTCAAGCTACCCTCCAGACTGCATTCCAGTGCTGCTGGAGAACATTTGCATGCTGCTGAAGAAAAGGGCCATAGAGCCAGTTCCCGAAGATCAGAGGGACAGAGGGTTCTATTCCCACTTCTTTTAGTTCCCAAATCCAGGGATTTGCAGCCCATCCTGGACCTGAAAACCTGAACTTCTACATCCAATACATGAAGTTCTGGATGGTGACCTCCAAGGCCTGCTGCCTTACTGCAAAAGGGAGACTGGATTTGCTCCCAGGACATGCAGGACACATACCTGCACATAAAGATTTGTGCTCCCACAGGGGAGCACTACCAGGTCAGGGCATTGCCTTTGGCTTATCTTCTGTGCCACAGGTCTTTTCCAAATGCTTGGCGTGGTGGCAGCAGCCCTCAGGAGGGAGGGGCTATACGTTTTACCTTGCTTGGACAACTGGTTGCTCAAAGCTGAGTCCAATGAGCACCTGTCTTACACCCTAGTGTGTCCCAGAAAGCTGTTTCTTGCCCTAGGGATTATGGGCAACATATCCAAGTCGTTCTTGACCCCTTGTCTGCCTCTCCAGTACATAGTGATAGGGGACACCGCTCAAGGATCGGCCTTCCTGCCCCAAGACAGGGCAGAGCGCTGATCACTCAGGCTCAGGTTCTTACAGCAGCAGGTGTCACTGCCAGGACATTCCTCAGACTACTGGGCATGATGGCGACAGCCATTGTCACAGTTACCCTGGCACTGCTTGATTGAGTTCTCACTCCTGGAAGAAACATCTGACCTATCAGAGGATTCCACTTCAGTGTCTTCCTCCTCATCCTCTTCCTCAGGGAGAAGTGGTATTCCTCCTCAACGTCAGCCTGTTCTGAAGCAGGGACCGACTGTCTGTGTACTGATGTCTCTAGAAGGGCGAGGCCAAACAGACTGAACTGGCGTTAATGCCAAGGCAGTACCTGATGGTGCAGGTGACGACGGCCCAGGCCGGGAACAAACTGTTGTATGGGAGAAAAGGTAATGGAGGAAAGAATAACATTAAGGTCGACAGGAAAAGGAATCAGGCATTGACGATGGTGGGGAGGGGGCGTGGAGCCCAGCTCCAATGAACCATCGCTAGCTATAGTGGAAGCAGTGGAGCCCAGTGCCTGTGGACTTAGATTTAAGAGGTCTTAACGGCAGGGCTGGGGCATACGACCTACAGGCAGACAGACCCTCTGCAGCCCGGGATGGCTGGGAGAAGACTCCTCTGTGAAGGGCCTGATAAAAGCAGAGGCCTGCATGGAGCAAGGTGCCACTGCTGAAGCGGTCATGGAGCAATCCTGGGAGAAGAGGAGGAAGAGTCCAGCGGGACTGGGATCGCGTCAGGGCAATGGTCCTTAGGCGGTCCTTATCCCGATGAGATTGTTTCCCCAAGGACTTGTCCCAGACCTTGGTGGCCTGAGAGCCCAAGAAGATGCTGATGATTGGGAGGGGCCCGAAGACCCCCTCTCTCTGCTGGCTGCCTGTTGCTCCATAAGGAACTTCTGCAGGACTTTCTTGTGTCAGCGCTGGGTGATGAGATTGAACTTCAGGCAGAGTGTAAAGGGAAAAATGTTGTGGCTAACCCCAAGACAGCAGACACAGTTTGTGGTCGTAATTTGAAGAAATCCTTTCGCAGTGGCAGTGACAGAAGAGAGCCAAGGAAGGATTAGTTCTTGACATACAAAGGCAAAAGAATCACTTTAAACTAAACTGATTCAAGGCAAATGCCAAACAAAAAGGTAAGTAGTTTTGGTGGTTGAACTGAGCAACGAAGCTTCCGGGAGTCCATGTGCGAATGGTCGATGGCAGGAAAGAACTGGGGAGGAAGGGCCGCCTGCTTATACAGGGACATGTGACGCAGAGCCTGACATTGGTGTGGGTGGCCCCTAATAGTCTGCTGCAGAAAAGCTTCCACGTGATCCTGATGCCTGATAGCCAAGTTCCATAGGTGTGACCTGATGACAGAGATATCCCCGCACACACCTTGTACCTCACCCCGGATTTCTGCTTCACACATGCATGACGTTGCACTTTTAGGCACTGAAGCCGAAATGCTAGATCTTTTACCACCTCTCTAGCCTCTCTTTGTTCTCCCATAATTGACATATACCCCTTCACAATCGACCTGCCATTCAGCTTGGTGTTATCTGCAAAGAGACAGATATTCCCTCTAATACCGCCTCCTGTGTTATTAATGAAGATGTTAAAGTGTGCTTACTTGAGCACTACACCCTGTGGGACCCAACTAGTGACCTCCTTTGCACCCAGAAATTCCCATTTTTCAGCACCCTCTGCCTCCCTCTCCAGCCAGTTCCCCACCCACCTTGTCAGTTTGACTCCCATCGCAGGGTCCCCTAGTTTCTTGACTAGCCGCTTGTGTGGAACCATCAGAAGCTTTGCTGAAGTTCAGATACACTATGCCAGCTGCCTGTCCTCTGTCAACAGCTCTGGTACCCAGCCAAAAAGTCAATCAGATTTGTTTGGCAACACCTGCCTGCCTGCCACAAACCCATGCTGCCTTCTGTCTTGTAGCCTATTTGTTACTAGAACTCCACCAGTCTCTCCTTCACTGTAGTTTGCTAACCACTGACGTCAAACTGACCAGCCTTTAGTTTTCTGTCTCATCCTTTCCTCCACTCCTGTGCAAGGGTGCCATGTCTGCTGTTCTCCAGTCCATAGGTGCCACCCCAGTGTCTAGGGAGCAGTTGTAAAGGACTGCCAGGGTGCTGCTAGCACCAGTGCTGGATCGCACCTGAAAATAGACATTTGATTGTCTTGTGTACCTACCCGCTTAGTAAAAACCAAATAATAAAAAAATTTCCCTCAGCACCTGAGATGCAGTAAGTCTGGTCCTGAGATTTTGTTAATCTTCTTCAAGGCTATCTCTTCCATTATGTCACACCTTTGGCACCACAGCCATCAAGCACTCAGCCACACAGAAACTTTTGCTAGTTGGGAGCCACCCATGATGACTTCATATGTCAGCATCTACATAAACGTGGGTGGCCCCATCACTCCTCAGTTCTTTTCCGCCTCGATCACTCTTATCAGACCTGCTGAGGAAATGCGTCCACTAGCTGTTGTCATTTACTCTTTTTAGTTTTACCACAGTGTTTCTTGTTTTCTCTGCCTGCCACCAAAATTCACAGCCACGTTATTTTAGTAAGTGTGAAGACAACATTTATAAAGAAGACTCATACACAGTTTGTGTGTGTTGTTTGGGCCTGTCTCACAACATAGGGATTTGTGAGATCTCACAGGGTTTCAGCCAAGCAACAAGGCAACAACGTAAGGTGACGCTGGAAGATTTCCTTTTGAAAAAGTATTAGTAAGCATGGAGAGGGACCAAGGCCCCAAATCACAGTTGCCCTCCACTTTGGCCTAGATGTGGCCACCAAGTCGAAGGACCAGGGCAGAGAACAGTCGTCATCACTACCTTCCTCATCATCAGGACACAAGAATAATGAGGAGAAGTAACTTGTTTAGACTTTAAAGGCCATGTAAATTTCAAGAAGGAGTTAAAATATACTTATTGCATCAATCTATTTGCAAATGTTATAAATGTTGATAACTTATCATGTGCTGTTTTATATTTTGTGGTGTTTATTGTACTTTTTGTATTTTGTAAACATCCAAACTGCTTAATAAGTGGCTCTGGGTCGTCTCCTGAAAACAGGCCTTAGCCCAGTGTGCTTTTTGGTGAACAAAGTGAAAATAAATAAATTGCCCTTGAAACAAGGTAATCCTTCAGCGCCATTGCCCACTCGTGGTGGTGTTGATGACAGCCTCCTCCAACTGTCGCTGAGACACCAAGATCAGGGTCTGACTTAGGCACTGCTGTACTTGCTATGGATGGTACAATGCCATCATTGTCAGGCCCAGACCCATTATCGATACAAGTAGCCACGGCCCCTGGCTAGGGCGGCATCAACTCTCAGGCTGCGCCGTGTCGCTTTCAGAGATGATGCGGTGCATTCTGCCTTGTTTACTTATGCAGACTGTTATTCCATTGACAGGGCCAATGGGCACTTGCCTCCCATTGACTACTACTTCCAGCACACAGCAAATCCTTCCTTCTCAGCCACCACCATCATCATCTCCGTGACTTCATGGGCCCCATCATCAACAGGGAGGTCGATGACTAGATGGACTATAATCCTGATCTGATGGTATTAGAGGAGGATTATGAGGGAGAACAGTATGTGAGATAGCATTCTAGTTCTACCTTCTCATCCTGCAGTGAGGACTGGGGTGTATATCCAGAGATCTCCTCCTGAGGATCCCACTTTTCAAGCCATGATGCAGCAGATGCAAACTGCCATGGGCTTTGCTGCGGAAGAAGAAGATTCCACTAAAATAATTAAATGGACTTTTGGGAGGTTCCTTGCGCTTCCCATTAAAATTCCTCCCATCTATCATGCAGTAGAAGATGCTACCTTTGCTGCATTGCACAGACCAAATGCACTGCCTGCAGTGCCCAAAAGGCTGACAAGCAGTATCCTGCTCCATCTGCTAATCCTTATTATGGTAACCAGCCATAAACTGACTCAGTAGTTATCATGGCTGCTCATTATAGTTCCAGGGCACCTAAGTACCTGAGTACTTTGCCTCCTGACAAGGAATCTAGGAGGCTGGATGTGTTGACAAGCATACTTATGCCTCTGCCTTACTGGACCTTAGGATTACAAACTATCAGGCCAGTACGATCAAACACCAGAAGAGCCTATGTAAAGCTGCTAAGACTGTAGCTCAGGCTTTGCCTGAGGGTTCTGCCAGGAATGAGTTAATTCAAACTTTAACTTCTGGGGCTGAGGTTGGCAAACATTTGCTAAGGTCTGTCCGTGATGTCTCTGATGCTTGTGCCAGAGCTGCTGCTGCTTCAGGCATATGTATGAGACACTATTCTTGGCTAGAGTTGCTGATTTTGCTAATGTTGTGCAGCAGGCAGTTTGAATTCCCCATTTAGGGGACAATACTGTTTGGTTAAGATGCTCAGGAGTCTTCAAATATCCTAGATGACTTCTCGGATGTGTTGAGTCCCTTTATCCCACTCCTTCTAGGGGCCATGAGAGAGGCTTTTTGTCAGCCTGTTCCAAGAGGTGACTGTGCCACTGTCAAGAAGGCAGAGGTAGGGGAGGTGATCTTTGCCAGGACCCTCCCTCCAGGTGTCCATTCAGAAGCACTGAAGCAGTCGGTGCTAGTGGCTCTGCCCCACCGGTTCCGCCTGACTCTTTTCCTACTATAACTTTACTCCACTGGCACCTCCAGGAGTAGTTGTTGGGGTGGGGGCAGGATCTCTGGCCTGTACCTAAAATAATGGTGGGAGATTACCACAAATTAATGGGTACTGGAGATAATTGCAAGGGGTGTGCTCTGGAGCTGTTAGCAACCCTCCATATCATCCTCCATCTCTTTCCAATTATCCTTGTGGCCATTAGTCACTTCTGAAGGAAGAAGTGCAATCATTATTCCAAAATGGTCTATAGAACCAGTTCTCTGACCCAAGAAAACAAAGGGTTCTATGCCTGATATTTCCTGGTCCCAAAATGGATGGGGTTCTCAGTCCCTGTACTAGATCTCCGGGATCTCAACTTCTACATAGAATACAAGAAGTTTTATATGGTATTCTTGCAAGATCTGACCTCTTCTGCAAAAGGGACTGGCTACAATCCCTAGACATGAAGGATGTACGAATATACAAAATTGCTAGCAGATGCAGGCCATATGGTCTATTTAGTCTGCTCAGTGTGCAGCACTTCAGTCCATTAGACTGCAGCTGCCCCCCATTAACTCTCCCCAGTATGTACTTTCCCTTGAATTTGTCCCACCCTCTTGAAGCACTCCACAGTCTGCACTGATACGAGTTGCTCAGGCAGTGCATTCCACCCGCTGCCGCTCTTTCAGTGAAGTAGTGCCTCCTCCTTTCCCTTCTGAATCTGCCCCTTTAACTTTGGGGAGTGCCTCTAGTATCTCTTCCATTCTGGAGAGTGAACCCACCCTGGAAGCCTACTCTGTTCATCCCCTTCAGGTACTTGAAGGTCTCTATCATGTCCTCCTCTCTTCTATCCTCCAGGGTATACATGTTGAGCTACTTTAGTCTTTCCTCATAAGTTCTATCCCCAACCCCTGTATCATCTTTCTTGCTCTTCACTGTACTGCCTCCAGTAGTTTGAGATGTGCTTCATATCAAGATCAGAAAAGCCCACAGGCAGTATCTACATTCCATGCTAGAAGGGGCACTGTCAGTTCAGAGTATTGCCCGTAGGCTTGTCCTCTGCACCAGGGTCTTTACCAAATGCGTGACAGTAGTGCCAGCAGTCCTTTGCAGGGAAGGCCTGTATGTGTTCCCCTTATCGAGACAACTGGCTTCTGAAGGTCATCTCCAGAGAGGCTTTGCTACTTACCCTGTTGAGAACAAGGCAGGAAAGCCTGATTGCTCAAGCACAGCTGATATACAGAAGTCACTATGTTTCTGTACAGGCCATGCTACGTCCTCAGTGCCTCAGGGCTGATGCCAGTGGCATGTTTGCACAGGGTCCAGTGTGATCATGCTCCTGGACAATTTGGACCAAATGGTCCTTGTCACATCACCGTTGCACAGGGTGCTATTATGGTGGATGAATTGCAACAGTCTCTTACAGGGCATTCCATTCCTTGTCACAGCTCCTACACAGATCTTCACCATGGATGCCTTGGGTTCTGGGTTCCGGATGGAATGTATCTGGTCCCGACCAGACACAAGGGTTATGGTCCCAGGTGGGGCCAAACCACACGCTAGTATCCTGAAATGAAGGCTGTCCTGACTCCTATAGAGCCTCACAGGCATTTCGGGAGCATTTAACTCTGGATCCTCTGTTAATCCAGAAGGATAATGCCAGTGTGATGCATTACATCAACAAACAAGGGGCACTCATTGAAGCAATGAAAGTGTGGTACTGGGCTTTGTCCCACAGCCTTCAGCTGTCCATTGTGCATCTCCAGGTACCTAGAAATGTCTTGGCAGACAGGCTAAGCAGGTCACAGTGACAAGTGCATGAATGGGAACTGTTGACCTCCATAGTAAATGACCTTTTTGCAAGATGGGGTCATCCGGAGTTGGACCTTATTGCATCTCCATACATCGTAAAACTGATGCATTTCTGCTCACTCCAGGCTTTGAGTTTTGGTGAGACGTGTTGTCGCTTCTCTTGGACAGGGACATTCTTATAAGCATTTCCTCCCATTCCTCTAATACAGGGAGTCCTCCTCAAACTGCAGATGGAAGATGCTACCCTTATCCTCATCACCTCATTCTGGCTTCACCAAGTATGGTTTCCACTCCTACAGAAACTGGCAGTGGAGTCTCTAGTACCTCTACTGTTGTGTCGGGATCTGTTGCCCAAGGACAAGAGGTCCTGGTCCATCCGACCTGAAGTCCCTACATCTGCATGCATGGCTCCTGAAAACATAGCCATGGCACGTTTTGGAGTCTCCCTAAAGTTGCTGATGTTCTGCTTGTGGTTCGACAGCCTTCTACCAAAACATACTTATTCCTTGAAGTGGAAGCTGCTTACTTTATGGGCTGCTTCCAAGAATTTGGACCCATCCACATGACGTGTAAATGCAGTGCTGAAATATTTGCTGTCCCTTTCAGATTCTGGCCTATAGTAGTCCCCTTTAAAGTGCATTTGGCCGCTATATCAGCTTTCCACACCATTATTGATGACCGTATGGTTGCACAACTGAGGTGTCCCATACATTTTGGAGAGGTATTTTACATATAAAACCACCTACTCATAATCCAGTCCCTCCTTGGGACATGAATTTTGTGCTTGAAAAACTGACATTGGTTCCATCTTGAGCTGACCATGAGTTGTTGCCTATGCTTTTTTTTGTTTTGGTTACTCAGTTTTATTTTAAAAAAAACTGGTGAACAAAAGTAAGGATAACAATAACCAGTATGTCTCCTTAAAGCCCAAGAGCCGTGTTCGCATGCCAGGTAGGAACATAACCGTAGCCCAACAATATCATTCAAGCTACAACCATATAGATCTTATAAAGACAGGTCTTTGGTGATGTACAGTATAATACTTGACAAAGTCCGTTTTGAGCCATGTAACGTCTGGCAAGCATTACCAAAGTTTAAATAGAGACATCAACTCCGCATCTGAACTACATTATAATAATAACAGTCCATACTTCTCTATTGTCCTTATGTTTTGTTTTTAAACAGATATGGAGAGTTGATTTAAAAAATAGAACACAGCTGTCAACCAGTAACATATAATTAATAAATAGAAATAAAATGATATGCACTCGGCAAAATACACAGCATGTATTAAAAAAAAAAAAAAAAAAAAGGGGGGACTAACTGTAGCGAAGGTGAGTCAGACTCAGGAAGCAGCTAACATTTCTAATAGGATCCATGCGGAGTCGGTATCTGAGGGTGTGTAATAAGCACCCGCATCCCCCCCCCCCACCGACATGCATATGACGCCTGAAAAGATCCAAAGCTGCCCACAGCTCCGTATTGTTTTTAAGAATGAGATGGATCTGCGCTGTTATACGCTCCATGAGTCGTATCTGGTTTACCCGGATCTTCCATTCGGATAGAGTTGAGGGAGTGGCAGATAGCCATTTACATTTATAGACTTGCTAGCTATTAAACATAAGAGAATATAGCATCTTTTCTCCCACGTATACACAGTTTCTTTAGTGAACATGCCCAGTCCCATAGTGAGGAAACTGAGATAAAGACTCACCCCACATTCTGCCAAGTACTTGGACAAGACCCTGCACAAAAGGAACCTCTCTATCTGCATGATCTCCTTGTTCCTATTGTCTACCCATTCTGCTGGGGAGGCCTTTCTTGAGTTTCTCAGGGTTAGGCTGCGGCATTCTCGATGGCCGTGCCTACCCTGTAGAACTCCTTGCCTGTTTATTTAAAGGAGGCCCTCAGTAGAAGCCTTTAAGAAGGGCCTGAGGATGTATTTGTTCCAGCAAGCATTTATTGATTACCTGTGTGGTTTTAATGGGATAGATAGATTAATTGTATGCTCCCAGTTGAATTTATAAACATATATATATATATATATATTATATTTTTGTGTACGATTTTAAATAATTGTACTGTTGTTTTGTACAGCTCTACAGTCTTTGAAATGGGTGCTTTTATAAATAAAATGTATATCTATCTGTCTATCACTTCTTTAATTTGGCAACAAAATTCTGAGATCTTTAGGCAGGACCAGTAAATATGTACATGTGTGCCAAGCAGGCCACTGGCTGTCCAACATAATGGGCTAAGATGAGCCACAAAATGCTGTACAATAGTAGGAACATGAAAGAAGTGGACTCCAGCTTCCACTGGAATTTCTTCCAAGATAGTGAGGCCGACACCTGCCACCCTTTCTAGAGAGCCTCTCAGTTTTGTTCTGAAAGTGGCTCCTCCAGCTCCCTTTCCCACAGAGTCCTAAGATTATCAGAGGGGTTAGTACGGGACATGAACAGTAGCTGATGTAACTGTCAGATTCATCTCCCGACCCAGCAGGTGGGCAGCCCAATATAGGAAAGTCCTCCAGAGGCATTAACATTTGCATAATATTAGCTAAGACGACTGTTGTGAGGAGGTAATGCCTTACCTGTAGATAACTAACTAAGTCGGCATTAGGAATTTGAAAGATGCGCTTAAGGGTCTCAAGGGGACAAAGTTTGTCCCTTGGGTCAGTTGTTTGTAATGCGTGAGTGAAGCACATTTCCATTTCCTGAAACCCTGATCAAGTCTTGGAGGGGGAACTCAGGATATCCAGTAATTATAGAGAGGACCTGGGGAATCTGAGTCCCTGTGAGGCCCCAGGCATGCCACAGCGCCTCAGCATTTGATTAGTCCATGGATTTGTAATCTCAGCTCATCTGCTAGACGTGAACCAGGTGAACGGTAGGGCATATGGGGAGCAGACAAAGACTCATGATTCTCCAGGTCATACCATTGGGAAGTCTCCCACCGCTTGACCCAGGCAACCAAGGGAAGTAACTGGCCCACCAAGTAATAATCCTTGAAAATTGGCAAGACCCAGGCCACCCCATCCCACAGCTGTGCCAGTAATTTAAGGGCCACTCGCTAACCACCTCCATGCCAGAGAAACTTTGAAAGCATTCCATTACGTGTGTGCCCAAGTTGCTCTGGAACATGAACCGGAGAGTTTGAAAATTGAACAACAGTCGGGCAGCACATTCATTTTCAAAACATTGACCCGGCCACCCAAGGAGAGGGGATGAGCTCACCTTTGCAAATCCGAATGGATTTCCAGAGAGGCTCATAATTTAGGCTGAAAAGTTAATGTAGTGCTGGGGTACATTAAATACCCAGATAGCGAACCACATTCATTTTGCCCAAGTGAAGGGAAGGTTTACAAAAAATCTCGAGGGGATGTCTGCTAAGCTTCACGGCGTCCAATTTGCTATAATTAACTTTATAACCCGATATTTCCCATACCCATCCAACACCCTACATAACTCAGGAACCAATGTAGCTGGGTTGCTCCAAGTAAAACAAGGCATCATCCGTGTATAGAGGAACTGTATGTTCCTCTTGATACCTGTAATATTTGGGTTGCTGCAGGCTGCTAATGCCAAAGGCATCGATCACGAGGGCAAAGAGGAGGAAGAGAGGGGCACTTCCATCGAGTTCCACGAGCCAGAGGAAAATGAGCTGACCGAATCCTGGTAACCCATACCACCACCACTTCAGGGTATATAGGGCTTTATGCAATTCAGAAAGTGATCCCCAAACCCCATCTCTCTAAGGTGTAAAAAGTAAGGCCCAGTCCACCTAGTCGAATGCCTTTTTGGCATTCATAAACAAAGCAGTAGAGAATTGCTGAGGCTGGCGCTGTATGGCCATGATGTTCAGCAGCCTGTGTATGTTATCATTAAGCAGCCAGACTTTAATAAAGCCAGTCTGATCTAGGTGGACTAGGCCCCTCACACACTCCTGTAACCGCCCTACCAGGATACCTGTAAAAATGTTTGCTCTATATTCAGCAGAAGATCGGACGGTAAGAACTACAGAGGATGGGGTCCTTACTAAGTTTATGAATTACAGAAATTTGGGCTTGCATCCATGATGGTGGCACCCCTCCCCTGCACCTTCCGACACACCTCTAGCAACAATGGGACGACCATCTCATGAAACTGTTTGTAAAACTTGGAAGTGAAGTCGTCTGGGCCGTGGGGACTTATTAGTTTTAAGAGCAAGAACCGCTGATTCCACCTCTCCCAAGGTAATAAGACGGCCTCATCATCAAGTTTAGGAAGCTGGAGGCCCGCAAAGAACTTGTCTTGTTTATACAGTCTGTCTGGTATGTCTCTGCCTCGAATAAAGCTCCCTATAATAAGCAGCAAAATGGTCAACTATTTCCCGAGTGGGCGCCAAACCGAGTATCATGGGGTGACAACGGATTTTGAGTACCACCCAGCTGGCCGCTTCCGCAGATTTGTCAGGCTAGCAGACATCTGGCTCTGTTTCTTCCTTTGATAAAATCGTTACCTAGCATAACAAAGTTCTCCCTTAAATCTTGTACTCCAGTATGTCCGATAACTGTTGAAGAAGGGTATCTAACATTTGTTTAAGTGCTGGATCTAGTACTATTTCATGTTCACATTCCAGATTGAGTATCTGATTTTTCCAGTTCTCTCTCTCTCTCTCTCTCTTTTACTAGCAGCATAGCTAATAATGTGACCTGTGAGGGTAACTTTTTAGGCCGTCCCACAAGCCCCTACAGTAGTAGCTGTAATCCTGTTGATAATCTGATAATTATGTATAACTTCCTTTACTTGTGTACAAGATTCCTCATCATTCAACAGGGATACATTCAGTCACCAGGTAGGCGTTTTCACAGTCTGATAAATCCTAGAGCCATAGAAACGGGCGTGGTCGGAGGTGGTGATGGAGGAAAACCAAGCCCTCTATACGGTATGTACCCATTTCTTAGGGACCAACAAATAATCAAGGTGTACATATAAATCATGAGGACAGGAATAAAAAGTATAGTCTCATCCTTTAGAGTTGTACATAGCGCCAAGTATCGACCATCCAGCTCCTGTAAGAGAGATCGAAGTAAGCCACTAGACTTTCCCCATACTGGGTACCTCTGTCCAACCTATCTAAAGCAGGGAGACTGGGCAGTTCAAATCTCCTCCAGTGATATACAGCCTCTGGGGTCTGCCCTGCACCTCAGAAGATATTTCTGAAAATAAAGGCAGTTCTCCTCATCTTTATTCGGAGCATACAGGTTAAGAATCATGCATGGGGTACCTGTTGCCTATGTTTTCTGTCATGGAAAATATTATTTTTATTTGCAGTCACTTCTGCTTGAAGCATTTCAGAGCTGTAGGCTCTAATGTGAGCCTCCTTATTTGATTTTTCACAGACAGAGTTTCATTGCGCATAAATCCTAAGTTTCACCGATGGTGGTATCAGAATTTACACTAAATCAAATGATACGCCTTCCTGTTTATTATACCCGGCATACCAGTAAGGTGAAGCATTGCTCCATACTTTAGATGTACACAGAATGCTGAGATATTATTGAATCTCACCAAGGACTGCAGAAGGTCCTCTCGGTTTTGTTTTGTTCGCCCTGGGAAAGAGGGTGTTCCCATGTCTTAATGCCATCAAATGGCTGGCACATTATATTACATTGTGGTATAGGAGGTACAGTAAGGAACTTCTGGTGTGGTTCGTTGTCACTCCACTAGGGGATGGCCACTTCTGCTGCTAGTTTCAGAAATATCCCTGCTGCTGACATTTGTACTGCAGTCACATGGGGCACTGTCCACAATTTCACTAAACATTAGTCTGGACATCATCTCTTGTAGACATGCTGGCTTTGGGTGTGCTGTACTGCAAGGCTTCCTGTCTTGAATGTATTAGACTGTACTAGCCTCCCAGTGCCTTTTAGGACTGCTTGAGACTTGTTCCAAAGGTGTGGCCTAATGGAAGAGATGTTGAAGAAGATAGAACAGTTACATACATACCATAGCAGTAGATCTTAGAGAGACTCTTCCATTAGGCCATACTGTCCTCCCTCCGCTCCCTTCTGCTTCAGGAGGATTGCATCAGCTATTGTGCCTGATCCTAATCCACTGATGTTATATCCAGTACCATATATATCAGTGTCAGTGGCTCAGCAGGTTGCACACTTACCTCGGAAGCTGGAAGATCAGAAGGCTGTGGATTCTATCCTCACACCGGCACTTGGGTTAAATCCCAATACTAACACTGTAGTGCAGCATGTGGTGGTGCTGCACTCCTGAGGTGCCATCTTTCAGATGAGACGTTAAACCAAGGTCCCGTCTGCCTGTTCTGGTGGTTGTTTAGGTGGACGTTAAAGATCCCAATGGCACTTCTGAAAGAGTAGTGGAATTTCCCCAGTGTCCTGGCAAAATTTCCCCATTCACTAATACTACCACCAACAGCTTAATCTGGTTGAATGTCAGTTGGCATCCATCTGTATCCCCTCCCCTGGACGAGACTGAAAATAGGCAGAATTGTCTAGTCCTCCTTTCCCAGTCAACCAAAACAAAATAAATAAATATATTGCCTTGTATGCTTGATGCTGATCTGATCTTCTGGTTCCCCACAGGTGGTGGTCCTCTGAGTCTAATCTCCAGCAGGGAACTCAGGAGTGATGGGGCCACTCCACGTTTATGTAGACGCAGAGGCATAATGTTGTGGGTGGTCCCCAGCTATCAAAGGTTTTCATGCGTTCTAGTGCCTGACAGCTGTAGTTCCCAAGGTGTGGCCTAATGGAAGAGATTCTCTCAAAGATCTACTGTTGCAGTAAATACATAACTGTTCTGTTTGAGGGCTGTGAGCCTTTGAGTAACCATTCCATGGCATTTGGTTCCATACACTGTTTTGTCCCCACCCCTTCTGATCAAGTTTTTACTTTTTAACTTTTCCTGTGGTAGTGGTCCTGCTTTCTCATTTGTAAATGCTAAAAAACATAATTGTTCAGTATTTCTGCCTCGCCCTTTTCATCTTACACCCATCCCTTGCCCTGTCTTAGTCTGACTGTTCTCCTTTTCTGTCTGTTTTCTCTAATGCAGTGAAATAAGGCCTATTCATCTTTCTTCACTCCCTCTGCTATCCACAGCTCCATTTCTACCTAATTGTTCCTCACCAAACTGTTGCTCTCACTCAGCTTTGCTAGTCAGGTGTGCCTTTCCCCACTTTCTTACTCCCTCTGTATCTCCCGAAAGACTCGCTTTTCCCTCAATGTACTCACCACCTCCCTTGTAAACCAGATCTGTTTCCTATAAATCTTTCTTTTCCTACCTGCCTCAAATAGCAGCTGGTAACCTCCTGTAGGCCATTCCTACTGATGGTCCATACCCCGGACACCTGTCAACCTGTATTAAGTTTCCCCTTATATCCCCAGCATCAGCCCTTCTGAAATCTAGCATTCTCCTTTTGAAAATGGCGTGTTCCTTACCTAGCTCTTTATCAAATCACACAGGGAGTGGGTACTGGGGAAGGGCAGATTATGGAGGTAAGGGTAGGGGATGTGTATGGAAAGAAGTTACAGGGTGGAGAGGACAGGGAACTTAATGATAAAGGTGGGGCATGGGAGCCGTTCAGGGGCAGATAATAGGGAGCAGACAGGGATCTGTGAGGGGTGAAGGTTATGGGATATACAGGTGGGGACAGGGGACTGGCAGTGAAGAAGGGCCCTAGGTAAATGTGTGTGTGCATGTATAGCCAGTGCATTACAGTCATTTTGACTCTGACCAGAGTATGTTTTAAGAAAGGTAATTTTGACCAGGATATCAGTGTTATCCTATCTGTTTTTTTTTAAATATTTCTTTCCTTTAGCTTGGAATGTTTTAAATAAAGATATCTTCAAAAGGATCATACCTATAGCAGGACAGTACCCTTCTAGGGTTACTACCTTTTAAGAAGCCAAAGTGGGAAATTTCTTACTGAAACATGATTTTTCGAGGACAGTACGTAACCTTGACCAGCACACCAGACTTGTTTTCTATATAATCAGAATTAAGGCTAAGTACTGTAGTTTCTTGGTTGCTTCTATGATTTCATATCATTTTGATGTATTTTAGTTAAGTACTATAGTTTTCTGCAAGATTTAGTGGAAAGTTAAAATATATTTTTTCTACTGAAAAGTCAGGACATAGTATTTTTCATGTTTTTGCAGGACACAGCTGCCCAAATCAGGATTGTCCTGTAAACTCAGGACAGGTGGTAACCTTTACCCTTCTGGTATTGCATAACAATGTCAACATTGGATGACTCCTCAGTCCTTTTGTAGGACTTGACCCATGAAATTATAAACAAGAGGCAAGAACACTACCAACTAAGTTAACCTTCAGCCAACAAAAATAGTCCTATGTGAAGATATAGGGGGGTATTTTTTTACTTACAAGTTACGTAAATCACCTATCTTAATGAAACAATGTGGCCTTATCGTAGCCAACAAACGTACAGTCGGTAGACTTCATAACCAGCAATTAGTAGTGGACTGGCCTAACACAAACAAACACAATAATTTTTCTCAAGAGCTGCAAATACTGGAATTTACTGCCTCAAGATTTGATTAATATAGCTAGCTTTGAAGCATTTAAATCCCAGTTAGATGTATGGCTTAACTCTCAATATCAATGTAACCAATGAGCCACTGTTGAGGGGACAGTCCTGATGGACCTAGTGCCTTCTTCTGTCCCATTCCATCCAGTAAATCCAGTAAGATGTTTGAAATTATTACACGTACAGTAAGTTCATAATACCAAAATGCTAGTTTATCTGTTTGATGATTTTTAAGAGATGGAGAATGACCATTCTAAAGAGAAGGATATTTTCCTACATGTTTACAGTCATGTTGAGATGTGTATTTAACCCAAGTCATATGTCCTAGTAATACTCATGGTTTCAATTAAGGGATAGAGTCAATGTACAAGTAGTTAAAGGTTTATAAGGAGCATAGTGATCCCTATGTTTTTTTTTAATAGACCAAATGCCACTTTTTCCTGTGGTTCCCTTGTTCCCACCCCCAGTACTGTGGCCGCTGTAACCTTATCTTCTAGCTGAGAAGGTGGATGACTGAAGCAGCCACCTTTACAGCTAAATCCAGTGCCTCTCTGGCCAGTCGGTAGGAGGTGAGCAAATGACATGCGGCCTGCACTTTGTCCATGAGCTATGCCTCACCTCTAGGATGTGCCCTCCATGCTAGTGTGGAAAACCTGAGTAAGCTCATGAACCCAGGTTTCAAAGTGGTAGTGCAGAGCTCTGCCAGCATAACACCCATCCAGCCCATCCCATATGAGAAGTGTCTGTAGCACATCAATAATTTTAATCAGATGTAGTACGTCTTACAGCTGTTTTCAGTTTCTTTAGTACGTGACTAACATTAAAGAAATATGTTGCTGCCGCTCTCTGGCGACCTGGTTTTGAGATCGGTCTCAGGTTGCTGGGGTCCATTTGCAGAAGAAGCACTGAGCAGCCTACATGAGAGCTCCACTTTTACAAGGCATAAAAGAAGTGGGAGGAGGGGAGCAATGATAGTCAAAAACTGCATTGGCATAGGGGAGTAGAGGAGGTGGAGGGAACTGTGGAGGCGATTTGGGTCACCTTGATAACAAGGGGGGAGAGAGTAAAAATAGGAGTGGTGTATAGACCCCTGCCGCTGGAGGAGCTGGAGGACAGTCTGGTGGCAGATGTTGGGAGACACTGCAGACTGGGCAGAGGAACGGTGGTGGTGTTGGGGACTTAAACATGCCAGGAACAGACTGGGAGACTATGACATCCTCTGTGACCAGGGAACAGAGGTTGTTGGATGTCTTTCAAGACGCTGCCTCTAACTCAGCAGGTGAGGGAACCAACCAGGGAGGCAGGTACTGGATGTGGTCCTGGCAGACAGTGACCCGATTGGGGGCCTGGAGTAAGGGACCCATTGGCGGGAGTGACCATGCCACGGTCTGGTTCTGCCTGGACCCAGGGAGGGTAGAAGACTGCACAAAGACGGAAGGTAATCCACTTCAGGGGCGGATTCTAAGGAAATGGGAAGGATCCTTAAGGAGCATTTGGATGGGATTGGGTCAGACATGGACGCTGATAGTAGGTGGGAAATCATCAGGAGAGGGTGCAGGATGCTACCAGCACCTGTGCAAGAGTAAGACAAAATGCGGTAGGACCCAAAACCCTGTTGGTGGACCAGGGAGGTCCAGGAGGTGGTGCAGGGAAAGAAAGCAGCCAATAAGCAATTCAAGTGCTCAAGGAGTGAAAGGGATCGAGTGGAGTATGAGCTGATGGCTAGAAGGACCACTAGAGTGGTGAGGGCGGCTAAGGCAAGGAAGGAGCAGAACCTGGCCAGGGAAATTAGAGGGAACAAGGGTTCTTTAGATACATTGGGGAAAACTAAGGGTGAAGGGGCAGATTAGCAGGATTAAATCGGGAGAGGTGGGCACAAGACCCGGGGAGCAGGCTGAGGTACTAAATGAGTACTTCACCTCAGTTTTCACCAGGGAAAATGGGGTGCTGCATCATACATGGGAGGAGACAGAGATACTGAGGAGGGGGGGACCCTACCGATCGGCAGGTCTGGGGAGAGGGGAGGCATCACTGGCAGGTGGGGGAGGCTAAGCAGGGAGAAGGGGGTACTTGAAGTGGAAATCACAGCAGAGAGAGTGAGGGAAGCCTCAGCCCCTCAAGACGGAGAAAGCACCGGGCCGGATAAATTACATCCCAGAGTGCTGAAGGAACTTGCAGATGTCCTGGCAAAACCCTGGCAGAGCTTTTCACCATCTCTCTGAGGACAGGGTGGTGCCCCAAGACTGGAAGGTGGCGATATAGTGCCTATCCACATCCACAAGGGGATCAAGGGAGGTGGCAGGGAACTACAGGCCTGTCAGCCTGACATCGGTGGTGGGCAAGGTGATGGAGGGCATTGTCAAGGAGAGGCTGGGGGGACCTGAATAAGTCAGGGTGCCTGGACGATAGACAGCATGGATTCATCCCTCACGTAGGTCTGTTGGATAAGCTGGGAGAAATGGGGTGGGAACCAGATGATCAGATGGATAGGCAATTGGCTCCAGGACGGACCCAGAGGGTCGTAGTTGGTGGGATAGTCTCATCCCCAAGGAGGGTCATTAGTGGGGTCCCACAGGGATCAGTCCTGGGCCCCTTCTGTTCAACGCCTCACGATCTGACATAAGGACAGGAATCAGGAGTGAGATGAGTCTCTTTGCAGATGACTCAAACTGGGGGCGGTGGTGGATGGGGAGGAGGGAGGTGGCCCACAGGGGACCTGGAGGCTCTGGAAAGATGGTCTAGAAAGTGGAAGCTGAGGTTCAATGCAGGGAAATGTAAGGTACTCCACTCAGCTTAGAAACCCAGGCCAAGTGTACACCTGGGGAATGCTACAAGTCTCGATGGCTGAGAGGACTTGGGGTGGTGGTGGATGTCAAGATGAACAACTCTGAGACTTGTAGGAGGGCAGCAGCCAAGGCCAACAGGATGCTGGGATGCATCGCTAGGGGATCACCTCCAGAAGGAGGAAGTGATACCCTCTGTATAACTGCTTGGTGAGGCCGCACCTTGAGTACTGCGTGCACTTTGGAGGCCACATTTAAAGCGGGACATTAACCTCCTGGAGAGGGTCCAGAGGAGGGCAACCAAAATGATTTGGGGCTTTGGGGACAGGACCTATGAAGAGAGGCTCAAGAGCTAAACATGTAACATTGGAAGAGAAGGGACCGGGGGGACATGATAGAGGTCTTTAGGTACATGAAGAGGATAAATAGGGGAGGAACAGTCGGGTGCTTAAGGAAGGAGGAAGGGCCACTAGAGGGCATGGGTGGAAGCTGGAGGGAAGATTCAGGGAGAAAGGAGGAGGTGCTACTTCACTGAGAGGGTGGTGGAGCCATGGAATGCACTGCCTAGGGGGCTTGGAGGCAGAGACAGTGGAGGGTTCCAAGAGGGGTGGGACAGGTACAGGGAAGGGTTCTGAAGCAAAATCCAATGCAGCAAGAATATCCGGAACTGGGAAGGGAGAAGCCAGAGAAGGCGAGAGGGACAGCAAGGTCAGCACCCAGGCTGGGACTGACCAACGAAGCAGACACGAAAGACCGTTAGGCCTATTCTGCTGGCGTTTTAGTATGTTAGTATGTTAGAAAGTGGGTTAGCAGCACAGCAGTTAGTTACCCCAAAAATCTTTATTTGCTAGTCAAGTGCAGCCTTATTTAGCAGAAATTACTTAAGCAACTTATTAGCCGTAGTGAGTGAAAATGTCCAAATTGTAGTAATCTTGTCCTGCAGTTGTAAAAGTACAGAATTGCAGAAACTGTTCTTGCAGTTTGACACTTTACCATGCAGTTGCACTTTTCTGAATTGCATCTTACAGATAAAAATAGTAATTTAGTGAAACAGCTCCTCAGCCTGGCTGTCTGCTAATTAAAATGGGTTGGCAGTATAGCTTAGAGGTTAGAGTAATGAGATGTGAACGAGCTTGTACATCCAGCAGAGTAGACCTAGGTTTGATTCTCACAACCTCCACTTGCATACTATGTGATTCTTAGCAAGTCACTTAACTGCCCAGTGCTCTCAGGTGCGCCCCTGAAAACAGGCACTTATGCCTAGTGGACCTTACCTGGTCAAATTCATCAAAAATTAAAAAAAAAAAAAAAAGAAAAGAATAAAATGGTAGTTAGTTAGGAAGACCACTAATCAGGTTTCCAAAACTATATGCCTCATCTTAGAGTCAGCCATGATTCTTCCTCCACTGTTTGCCTGCCACCGAGCGAAGCTGAGGAAGGGATCAGGGATGCCACTACATGCCAGTGCACACATGATGGCGTGCGAGATAGCCTCAAGGAGAGAAGTGGTGGGATAAACCTTGGACAGCAGGATGACAGCTGGCCCACTGCAGGCCCCACACCTCTGACTTGGCACCCACCTCCCAGACAGGATCCTGACCCTGTTTTGGAAATTGCACTTGGGGAGCGCACATGGGGAGCATGCCATGGGGTAGCAAAGGAAGCTAGGGCAAGAACTGTGGAAAGACAGGTGACAGAGCTGGGGGCCAGTCACATGGGGTTGCCCAGCAGTCCATAGATAAACATTGGTTTGAAAAAGAACTGTGTATATTGTATTTTAATACACTGCAGAGCAAGAAAAGGCTACCAATACATCAAGTAAGCTAGTGGATTTAAACTAGTATCATTACTATTTTTAACACTAAAAGCTGTCTGTTTCTCTCCTTTCATTGTAGATTGTAAACTCTGAAAGAGTGCAGAAAGTAGGAGGCCAATATGGTAGGTGAAAACTACCTTGGTAAAGCTTTCACAATGCATTGAACACAAGATCATCTAGCACAAAGCTCTATGAAAATGTCTGCTTGCAACACATTCACTGAGCACGCCTGAAACCTGGTGAATGCAAAACTGTTTTAAACCCAAAAGTTTACATCGCTTGAACCCAACTCCTCTGAAAAGACCCTCCAGCCCCAAAGCAATCTGAAAACAAATGTCAACCACAGCAACAACCAGCGAGCCAGGAATACAGGAAATTTCAGGCCTCCTGTGGCAAAGAAACCAACGATTGCTGTGAAGCCCACAATGATGGTTGTAGAAGGACAGGGCATGTGTGGAGAAATAAATATGCCAGACCACTGCGAGAATAAACAAATGATTGTAGGATGGAATCGAAACAAAGTTGTTCTCAATCGGAAACCACTAAATAACAACAACAATGAAGACGCACTCGAGGATACAGCCACATACACAGGCCTTGTGGTATCACTGATGGTGTTAACAGAATGTTTAGCAATAACAATAATGGACTTGCAGATATTTTAAAAGAAGTTGCAGGATTGGATACCACAACTCAAATAACAAGAGGTGAAAGAAACTCAAGAGAATCCTTCTATGAAAGAATAAATAATTGTTACAAGCGTTCCTTAGAAAGAAAATCCCTCCTAGTTGTATGATTGCTGGGATGAAGGATTCTCATAACAAGCACGTTGTACTAAGTGGAAGTGCTGAAGTGATCAGTAGTGAAGGTGGGCGATTTTGTTACCCTGAATTTTCCAGTGAGATGAGAGTGATGATGATGCATTTTATGGGGTATGCAGGAAGAGCATGAAAGTTGGGATGAAAGTGATGAAGAATTACTAGCTATTGAAATCGTGATGAGAGGTCAGCCACGCTTTGCAACTTCAGAGCCAATACCCTGTCTCCAGTGAGGTTCTGTACAGATAAGAAATGGAATACTGTGCCTTTAAGGAATAAGTCACTCCAGAGAATATGTGCTGTTGACTATGATGATAGTTATGATGAAATTTTAAATGCTACGGTGAAGATAATGTGATTCCTTATGGAAGAAAGTATGCAAAGTATGATCTCTTCTGATTCTACATCACCAGATTCCTCCTTGACAGATGATTCTCACTCAGCAAGTATCTCATCACAGAAAATGTCTAATGGAGCATTACTGCCAAGCACCCCAAAGGATGTGAAATTCATAGAGCCAGACTATGAAATGATCAATGATGGCGAGCAAGTGAACAAGGCTAATTGTAATTCTTCAAAGGCTATTTCAAGCTCATCAAAGTCTCCGGAAACTCATAAGGCTGTTCTTGCTCTTAGGCTGGAAGAAAAAGATGGACGGATTGCTGTACAAAGTGAAAGGAACTGTACTGAAAGTTCCACAGAACTGCCCGTACATCCAGTGACTTTAAATTTTACACCTGTAGAAGAGCAAGCAAAACCTTATAGAGTTGTAAATCTAGAACAGCCTGGTATGTGCAAACCATACACTGTAGTCGATGTCTCAGCAGCAATGACAAGGAAAGTCTGATGGTCAAGCTGAAGTTTCTAAAACCAAGAGCATGCCAAGTTCACCAGACACACCAGTTTCGCCTTTTACTCCTAGCTCTCCCACAACACCAACTGGCCAATTGAATACTAGCGGTAAAGTCAAGTGCTATCCGTACCAAGAAGTCTGGACCTCCAGCACTAGTCCACTCAAAAAGATGCCAAGATAGAACTGATTACTGGTATTTCTAGTCCTGCTGTTCCACCTAGGAAAAACAGTCATAAATCTGCTCCTACTTCACCAACGACTACAAATCTTTCCTCTAAAACTATTCCTGTCAAGTCACCAAATTTGTCTGAGATTAAGTTCAACAGTTACAACAATGCTGGCATGCCACTCTTTCCAATCATCATCCATGATGAACCAACATATGCAAAAAGTTCCAAGAATGCTGTCAAAGTGCCTATTGTGATAAATCCAAATGCATATGACAATCTAGCAATCTATAAAAGCTTTCTGGGAACAAGTGGAGCTTTCAAACAAAGAGAAACTATCGAGTGTTATAAGCCACACTTATGAGGAAATAGGGTCTGCAGAAACCAGAGCTCCTGAAAATACAGCAAGCAAACCAGTGGAGCAGGGTAAGAGTCACTAACAGCAGTGGAACGAGACTGGGTTCTGTGGCTCAGAAGGTTCACTAATTTAATAATTTCTAAATAAAAGTCAGAACTCGCCTCAGAGGAGTCTTAGTTCCAGCCACAGTTCTCCAGCAAGAACCCAAAAGTCAAATCAAGATTCACTGACAAAAAAAGAAGCACCACAGGAGCATCAGGCTTCTGCTGGGAACAGGGAGAATGCAACTGCAGTACTTTCTCAGATCGTTGCCTCTATTCAGCCTCCAAAGTCACCACCAGAAAGCCCTCAGGCCAGCTAAATCCTGCAGTGCAGAGGGTTGTATTCATTACCACCTGATGCTGATGCATCTAAAGATGCTCCAGTTCATCCCAAGTCTCTTTTCACCACGCAGTCTAACAGTGAGACTGAGACATTTAAACCTGGGGATGGCAGCTCAAGTAAAGTACAGAAGGACACTCTTCCAAAACAAATCACAATCCATACATCAAAGCCAGCATCAGCATTGAACACCACCACTGGAAGCCCGAAAACTGAACAGGCACCTCCATTTCCACCACCTCGTTCTACATCATCCCCTTATCATGCTAGTAATCTTCTACAAAGACATTTTGGCAACTGGACAAAGCCTACAAGCCCTACCAGAACAACAGATGCCGAGTCAGTACTGAGTTCAGAAAGTCGTCGTGTACCTGATGCAAACCCGTATGGATCTCCTTCAAAAGTTTTTTCCGTCATAAGAAGACTAGAAGAAGAAGAAAAGGACAAGGACAGGGAGAAAGGAAAATTAGTAGGATTGATGGTACTGTCACATATGTTACCCCTCCACCAATTCAGCGGCACCAGTGGTTCAGTGAGACAAAGTCTGACTCAAATGAGAAACCTTCTATTGTCTTCACTTATAAGCATGGCCTTGCACAGACTGAATTGAACCTTGACCAGAAGAAACCTGCTGTAACAGAACTACAGACAGAAGCTCTAGCAGTACAGGACAAAGATACTAAAATAACAGGAGAGAAGGAACAACAGAAGTTAACGGACATGAGGAGCAGATGAATGAGATCAATTCTTCACCTCCTCTCCCAACAGAAAAAGATGTCAGGTAATTTTGTTTGACGTGTTATTTGTTGTATGTGTTTTGTGAGGATTTATTTACGGTATTTTTAAGGCAGAGCGAATATTAGTTTGTGTACTTATATGAAAAGTGACAGGAAACCTTTAGGTTAGTAAAAGGTTAGTGTTTCTGAGAAGTCATGTGAGTTTCTCATTTTTGAGAAAATGTTAAACATAGTACATTGACATTATTCACAATATAATTTGTATGTTGCGCATCTGTTTATTCTTCATTACTAGGTTAATTTTGGGGAACAGGATCATTGTCTCCTGGATTCCAAATGCTACTGCTTCTTCAGCCTTTGAAGTCAGAATCAATCTGTTTGTGACATAACGGTTTGTTGCTGTGCAAATGATTATGGTGTCACAAACAGAGGTTATGACTCAGAAAGGGATTAAACAGTGGAGTAGATCAATGGTAAAGAGCACAGGGTACTGTTTCTATATAAAGGAACCTGGTGATGAAGAATGAAAGGAATCTGAATACAGAAAATCCATAAGATATAAGATGAATTGTCTGAATATTCTGTTTTCAGAATTTTCAGAAATTACTATAAAAACAGCAAAAGGAAGCCTAACATGAATTCTACAAGGCAAGACAGTTAAAAGCTCACTAATCTTAAAGCCTTTTGGAAGTCTTTTTGAGGCAATTGTAATTTAAAACAAATTATAATGGTAGAGTATTTAGAGATAAACAGAGCATAACACTCATGAAAAAGTTTGATAGAAGGTCGAAGTACAAGTCCTCTCAAAACAGAAAAAACACTTACATTGGGAATGTGTCTTTATTGTTTCAGAATGGGAAAAGTTCAAATATTACTAAACCTAAATAACGGTAAAGGTCCAGGCCTTGACCGACTGCATCAGAACACTTGACGTTCACAGTGGAAACAAATTAAGCCAGTAACTTTTGATTGAGGTGTTGCATCTTGGTGGGAAACCCTAAACACAGGTACACCCTGGGAGGGAGGTGCTGGAAGCCTCAACAGGGAAAAGACCTAGGGTCAGTGGATACATGCATGTATGAATAACTCTGAGCAGTGCAGGAGAGCAGCTAGCAAGGCAAACAGGATGTTGGGATGCATCAAGGAGGATCACCTCAAGGAGCAAGGAAGTGATTCTGCCGCTGTACAATGGACTGGTTAGACCACACCTTGAGTACTGTGTACAGTACTGGAGACCACACTTGAAGAGGGACATACAGCTCCTGGAGAGGGTACAGAGGAGGGCAACAAAGATGATCTACGAGGGCTAGGGGATTTGACTTACGAGGACAGACTTGAGGAGCTGCCTGTTTTCATTGGAGGAGAGGAGACAGGGGGACATGATTGAGGTCTCAAGGCACTCAAGGGAATAAATAGGGTAAACATGGAGGGATCTTTAGACTAAAGCAGGAGGCATTACCAGAGGGCATGGTTTGAAGTTGGAAGGTGGAAGGGTGAGGGGAAAAGAGGAGGAGGTTTTCACTGAGAGGGTGGTGGACCCTTGGAATGCTCTGCCTGGTGAGCTGGTTCAGAGATCCACAGTGGAGGCTTTAAGAGAGGGTGGGACAGACACAGAAAGTGGATGTATCAGATGATGGCCTGTCCCGGGGTGGGGATGGATGATAGGGGTTTCTGGAGCACAAAGGATGGAGGGTCTCTGCACCCAACTAAGGATCTAGGTTCAGCAGACTTGATAGACCATAAGGCCTAATCTGCTGGCAAATAGTATGTTAGTATGTTAGTATTACTGTATTATTAAATGGACATGGGTCCAGTGTACCCACTACCCTCAGTAGCTAACATACACTATGTGTACTGTAAAATAAATTTATCAACTCACTTATGAAAGTACAAAAACATTGTATTTAGCCATAGTACATAAATAGTGAGATTTAGAAGATGCATACAGATAAAGGCACTGGTGCATAAGCGGTGGAGTGCAAAGAAACAGGAGATCCCTGTCTATGACATGGTCAAAGAGCTGAGCTAATCTAACATTGCCTGGGCTAACCATGATGACCAATCAGGAACTAATGTTTCGCCGGACATCATAGGACTTCCTCAGAGTTCATGTATATTGATAAGTGACTCCCTTTTATAAGGGTGCAATTAATGTGTTGCTATAGTTCGTAACAAAGATGTACTACATCGATGAAGGGGACTTGGGGATAGTGGTGGACAGCAAAATGAATAACACAGAGAATTGGCGAAGAGCTGCAGCAAAAGCAAACAGGATACCTGGCTGCATAACCAGGGGATTACCTCTAGGAGGAAGGAGGGATCCTCCTCTGTATAATACCCTGGTTAAGCCGCATCTTGAGTACTGTGTGCAGTTCTGGAGACCCCATCTTAAGAGGGACATAGCGCTGCTTGAGAGGGTACCGAGGAGGGCAACCAAGATGATTCAGGGCATGGAGGGTAGGACCTGTGAGGAGAGACTAGATGAACTCAGTCTGTACGCATTGGAGGAGAGGTGGGACAGAGGGACATGATAGAGACTTTCAAGTATGTAAAGGAGATAAATAAGGGTGAAGCCAGGAAGTGTTCAGGCTTAAGAAGGGGGAACTACCAGGGGCGTGAGTGGAAGCTGGAAGGAGGAAATACAGGGGAGTACAGGAGGCGCTTCTTCACAGAGAAGGTGGTGGAACCATGGAATGCACTGCCCAGGAGTCTGGTGGAAGAGACCACAGTGGAAGGATTCAAGAAGGGTTGGGACAGGTACAGGGAAGCTGAGGCCAGGGAGGGCCACCTCTGGGGCTGGGGGTGGAGGAATGAGCTCCCAGTAGGGGGCTAGCTTCTGAGCAGACACAATAGACCATGGGGCCTATTCTGCTGGTTTTACTATGATACTAGATTATTTACTTTTAACAGTATTGTATGTATCATAATCAAACACCTAATTCCCTTGATTATTGGCCTAATATTTGTAGTCTTGTGCAGCTTTGTTATAATCATGTCATTGACAAGGCTCTCCTATTTTTGCACGCCACTGGTGAATGTACCAGCACCTTTTATCTGTATCTATCTTTTAAATCTCACTATTTATGTACTATGGCTGTACTTTCATAAGTGATGCAAGATTAACATACAAGTTAGCCAGCCTTGGAATGGGTCCCAAAGTGGTAGCCTAGGTAAAAATTGGCTGGACAACAGGATGCAGAGGGTAATAGTAAACGAGCTCACTCTGAAGAAAGGGGTTACTAGTGGGGTACTGCAGGGTTCAGTATTGGAACCAGTCCTCTTTAATGTCTTTATAAGTGACATTACAGAGGACTTGAAGGAAAAGTATGTCTCTTTGCAGACAACACAAAGATCTGAACAAGGAACACAGGAAACAATGAGGTGCTGGTTGTGGACCCAGGTCACGGATAGGGGATTGGTTCCTCTGTGAATTTTTCTCGGAGGTGTTTCACTCCCAACCTCTGATCTGAGCGGGTGTGTAACCTGGGGTAATTTTGGATGAAGGGCTGCCCTGCATTCGCAGGTGTCGACTGTTGTCAAATCTTCCTTTATCATCTCAAGAATATTGCCAGGATTAGGCATCTGGTTCCGTCTGGCGACCTTTCTACTCTGGTCCATGCCTTTGTGTCCTCGCGCTTAGATTATTGCAACTCCCTTACCTAGGGCTTCCTGGGGTAGAAATCTGCTGCCTGCAGCTGGTGCAGAATGCGACGTCGGCTTTTGACGGGTCTGCCGATCCTTGCCATATTTCACAGATGCTGTGTGAACTGCACTGGCTGCCAGTACAGTGGCGGATCACCTTTAAAGTCTGTTTGCTGACTTTTAAAGCCCTACATTTACTGGGCCTGGATTACCTGAAGAGGTCCTGGTCCCTTATTGCCCTGGACGATCACTCCGCTCGGCTGACGAGGGGTTGCTAGAGATCTTAAGGAAGGTATGAAATCATCTGAGCGAGAGCCTTTGGGTATGCAGCCCTCACCCTTTGAATTTTTACCCTGTTGGCTCAGAGTGCACAACTGTGGAGGGATTCAAGCAGGGTTTAAAAACTTTTCTGTGGCACCAGGCATTCATTTGATTGATTTTTCTTTTGATGTACTGTTATTTGATATTAATTGTATTGGTGTTTGTTTTATATTTATATTGTTGGGCACCTTGGTTATGGATAAGGTACCTTATAAATAACATTTATTATTATTATTATTACAGTATAACCTCATTTATCCAAATGTGCTGGGGACAATAAAATTGTTTGGATAAGTGAGGGAACTTTACAATTAAGTCTATTAAGCTGGGAGACGATCACAGTTTTGGGTAACTGAGAGTTTTGGATAATTGAGGTCTGGATAACTGGGGTTTTACTGTATCTGCAACAGGTCGATACAGAAGGTGGGGTGGAAAGGATGCAAAGGACTTGCAAGGTTGGAGAAATGGTCAATGCATGCAGCTTAAATTCAGTGCAAAGAATGCAATCTGGGAAACAAAAACCAGGGAAGAGTACACAATGGGAGTGAGATACTAAAAACAACAGAAATGGAAAGGGACCTGGGGTAGTCATATCAGAAGACCTTAAGGTGGGCCAGCGATGTGAGAAGGCAGTAAGGAGGGCTGGTGGGATACTGGGATGTATAGGGAGAGGCATTACCAGTAGAAAACAGGAAGTTGTTATCCCTCTGTACAGACAGTTGGTGAGACCCCATCTGAGTACTGCATGCAGTTCTGGACCCCCATCTCCGCAAGGACATAGACAGGATGGAGGCTGTCTTACAAACCCATATTTAATAGACATACATAGGTCATGTCTCTTTAATGTTCTTTGTGCTGTAACTCATCTTGCATAATCACATAGGAACAATATAAGAAACTAAAAGAGGAAGAAAATACATTACACTAAATCCACATGACAAGATAAAAGAAAAAATTCATTTCACCCAGCATGTATATCTGTCCAGTCATTCTAATATATACCTGCACTCCTGGATCATAATATCCAGCCCAAGTTGCCCCTACGTCCCTGGTGCATCTCCCAGCCCTAATCCTGCCACCAAATCATATATTTTCGACCCAGTTGGGTGTTCTCTTCCTTCATTGACCATTACCGGCCCATGCCGATTTCGGTGATACCTATGCCCCTCCTCTCTTACTAGCATCGCCACCAGGTGTCAGTGTTCAGGAGCTATCCCAATTATTCAGGAACCTTCTCTTACCCTTTAGGACATAAGTGAGTCTGTCGACTGCCAAAACCTTGAGGATCAGCCCTTCCATTGTCCAACCGTTGGGACTGTATTAGTGACCCATAAGTTCTGTATCCCTGTTGAACCACCACCAAAAGAATTCTCACCCATCTAGGGTAGAGGCAGCACTCACCTTTCCTGTTTCCTTCATGCCAAACAGGAATGACACTGAGTAAATTCTATGGGGTGGCCTGCCATCACTGATAGGTCATGGACAATCCCCTTCCAATATGAGAACAGACGAGGACAGTTCCAGTAGTAGTGTAGGAAGGTGCCCTTGGGCTGCACCACACTTGCCACAGCTTGGGAAACTCCTAGGGCAAAAATTTGTGGACTACACTTGGTTGATAGTACAGTCGGTGGAGAAACTTAAATTACATCTCTTTAAATTTATTGTATAGGGTGAGTCCCATGGGATGCCAACATTAGCTTCAGTTGTCGTCCGTTATTTGTATGTTAAGATCTCATTCCCACCTCTGCCTCACTCTGCAAGTGTCATTTGAAAAGAAAACCCTGTCCTGCTTAATTGTCGCCCAATTAGGCCTCTCTCATTTGTCCTAGCTCCAAGAATCTCCCTCTCAACGTTAGTCAAGGGAGAATCCATAAACGATGTTCTATTTAACCTCCGACTATAATTCTGGACTTGGAGATATCTAAACAGGTGGGAAACAGGGATCCCTGGTACCTGCTGAATTTCTTCAAATGTGTACAGTCCCATCTGAGTAAGTCCCCACACAACACACCTCCTGTTCCTGCCACAAGCTAAATATTGCATCATGTAGCTCAGGTGAAAACTCGGGGTTTCCCACCACTGGAACCAAACAGTGCTCACTTGGGCAGCTCCATTCCATTTCTTTATGGCCAGCCATGTGTCAAGTACTGCCATGACCAGGGGGCTAGGGTCCTCCAGGTGCCTGTACTCTTTTGTCCCACCTTCCCCAAGTAAGCCAAGACTCTGCCTGGGCATCCTCCTCTTCCAGGTAGAGCCAGTTGGCTGCCCTACTACGATTAACTCAATTATGTTCATACCTATATTGTAACGCTAAGTAGTATCCTTTAATATCTGGGAAATTGAGGCCCCATTTTCCCTTGAAGCGTTAAGTTTTGCAGACTAATTCTTGGTTTCTTTCCCTGTCAAATAAAATAAGTAAAGCCCTTTTCCAGTCTGTTAATATCCTTATTTGTTGGGCATTGAGGCACCATTTGCATAGTATAGAGTAGCCTGGGCAGGACACTCATTTTAAGGAGATTAATCCTACCCAACCATAAAATTGGCAGTACGCCATCTACTCTGGTTCTTCAGGATGGTTTCAAAAGTCATGAGTAGTTTAGGGCATATACAGACTTTCCAGGTCTGAACCAAACTTAATGCCTTGGTATGTGACTGCCCTATTCACTAGCTTTAGGCCCCAGGTAGCTCTCCCATCCGCCCTCACTCCCTTATCCATGTAGATTAATTCAGATTTATGTAAATTGAGTTTACAACCGAGAACATAGCAAATTTATCTGTAATATGAAGAAGAGCAGGTACTGACTGTTCGGCTTTGTTACAAAAAGTAAGATGTCATCGGCATAGAGGGTAATATTATGTTGGGAGGCCTAGAATGCCAAGTATTGCTAGGTCACTCCATACTATTAATAGCAAGCGCACAATCTCTATAGCGAACAGCGGGGTGGGGTGTGAAGGGGACAACCCTGCCTGGTTCCCCGCCCAACCTTGAACTCCTCCAATGGTAAGCTGTTAACCAGCACCCATGCAGTCGGTGCTCGTAGAAAGCACATATCAGTTGTATGAACCATCTCCCAGGTCGAATCTATGCAAAACCTTCATCGGTACGGCCACTCTATCCTGTCAAAGCTTTCTGCATCCATGTACAGTACACAGGTCTGTCCAGGATGCCGAGTACCCACCAAACTACATTTAATAATCTCCTCATGTTGTGATATGACAATCTTCCTTGCACAAATCCCGCCTGATCATGGTGTACAGTAAGGGGAAATACCTTTTCCAACCTAAGGGCCAAGACTTTTGCCATAATTTTACAGTCATAATTTAATAGGAGATGGGTCTATATGAGGAACATTCTGTTAGGTCCTTGTCTAACTTGGGAGGACACAGATGTTGGCCTCACAGCATATTTTGGGCAGCCCCGCCACCTCCTCCATCAGGTCCCACAGTGGGCCAGCCAAGTCCTCATGCAGTTCTTTATAATATTAAACCTCAAAACCATCGGGCCCACCACCTTTCTCTCTGCAGTGCAATAATGGCTTTAACAACCTGCGTCTGTGCTAATCTTGGCCCCAGTGTTGCCCTCTGGCCCTCATTGAGGATGGGCATTGTTAGTCCCTCCATAAATTCCTCCATTAAGTATTCGAGCCCCACACTCCACCTGGTACAGTTTATCATAGTAATCTTAAAACACTGCCTAATATGAGTGTCGTCATTTACTATAGACCCAGTCCTATTCCTGATGTTCACTATCTTTTCATGGTTTTACCACCTTCATTGGGTGCATCAGAGCGGACCGGCCTATTTCCCCATTCGTAGATTCTTTGTCTTGTGAACAATAATCTGGACTTTGCCTCCCGGTCAGGCTAATATTGAGGGCCTACCCTAGCAGTCTGTAGTTCCTTTCAGTCCCCTTGTCTCCCTGTTTCTATAGCTCTGCTCCAAGTCCGGATCTCATTCTCCATATCTGCCTTCTGTTGTCTTTTTCCTCCTTTAGTTTTGCCGTACCCGATTATTACCCTCCGCATGTAAGCTTTTCGTGCCTCCCAAAAACCACCAAGTGTGTGTACTGAGCCCTGATTATGCTCCACATATGACCTCCATTGTGTTTTGATATACTCACAAAATTCCT
Source organism: Neoceratodus forsteri (assembly GCA_016271365.2). NCBI lineage: Eukaryota > Metazoa > Chordata > Ceratodontiformes > Ceratodontidae > Neoceratodus > Neoceratodus forsteri. The sequence continues at coordinate 1,740,440,355 of CM028129.1, forward strand.
TCTTTGTTAGTAAATAGGTGGAAACCTCCATCCTCCTCGGCTCCCATCCTGATGCCCCAGTCAAGAATTTACTTGCACCATGGCATGGTGCAACACAAAATAGGATTGTGTTAAGCATCTACCAATGCGCCTGTGTAGTTCTGTTTGAATATAAATGTAGTCAGTCTACACCATGAAGTATGTCGATGGAAACAAAAGTATATTTCCTGGCACCAGGGTTTGAGGTCTGCCATGCATCCACCATATTCAGTTCTGAAAGCCCCAGTTGCACTGCATGATTGCTGCAACAGCCCTAGATCCTCATCCCAGAGCAGTCCAGCTTAGAGCCAGTGACACAGTTAAAATCCCTCCCATTATTAAATTGGAGAATTGTTCCCTGACTATCAAATGTAGTATTTTTGGTAGAAGGTGGGGTCCATGACCAAGGGTGTATAGACACTGCCAAGTGTAATTCCTTCCCATAAACCTCACCCACAACAAAAACATCTGCCATCTACTGGATCTTTAACAGTCTGATGTAATGTGAATGGAAATCCTGTGTAACAATATGGCTACTTCTCTTGTGGCGGCGATGAGGATGCATGGCATGCCCCAATCCATCCCCACCAGTTTGGCATATTCACATGGGATTAAGTGAGTCTCCTGGAGAAATGCGACCAGGGCTCCTTCCATTTAAGTGTGGCCAAGATTTTAGTGCACTTTGCTGGAGATTTAAAACCCTTAACATTCCAAGATAAAGCCGGCCCGGTGGCGCTGAGGGTTGAGGCACTGGATGCCACACCTCGTGCCATGCTGGCGACCTGGGTTCGGGAATGGACCCTGGTTGTTTGGGGTCAGCCAAGGCAAGGAAGGATTGAGCGTCCGACAGCACTCCTTCCTCGGGAGGACAACGTAGCACGCTAGACTGACACCCAGCGGAGGCTGGGGTCAGCACAGGCACGCTGTCAGGAATGGGGTGGACCCACACACAGGACATAAGACTGCTCACGCGGAGGCATGGACTGTCGGCCCTGCCCATTGCACATGCATGGGTCTGGGGAGAAAACTGGAAGAAAACACCGTGAGCGGTAGGATGGTGACCAACCCCTCCCCTCAGGCTCCGCACAGGTGGCCGGAAGCTGTTCAAGCCATGGATGACTACAGTTAGAGCCCCTCTGGGTGACTGGGCTGGGGTAGGATGGGTTGCAGCAGGGAGATCGGGAGTGAAATGTAGATTAAAGAAAAAAATTCCAAGATATATAATATTGGCTGTCTGGTCAAACACCATTTTGGGGGCAGAAGGAGTCCATTAGCCATCCTACCTATCACTTGGTGACCTTGGTTGATCCACGAGAATGTATCTGACCAAGACATATAGATGAAATGAGTCATGTGGTGAGACTGAACAATCAACACAATAATCAACAGTTCTAGTAATAACAATTTTATTACATAACAGTGATCCTCCTCCCTTGATTTTGCACCCCAAATTGAACATACAACACATTATTAACTGAATCAAGAAACTGTCTTCCCATAATACTTATATTTTGACTATCTGATATATGCCCTCGCATCATGATTAATCTTTCCCACTTATAATAACGATAACTTGCACCTAAAAGTTTCTATGGCCTGTCTTCTTTCAAAAACACAAGTGCCAAGAAGCAATGAAAATAGATGTAATAGACAACCAGCCCTTATGTTTCTGGTAGCAGCACCCACCCCAATCCTCAATTCCCCGGCACTTACTCTTTCTGGGGAGCAGCATTGTACATGGAAGAGGGAAAACCCTCACCGACACCCCAGCCAGCTCGGGGGCCCCACCCCCATGCCCCCACCTCCCAGACTGACCCACCATCGATGGTTCTGTCCTGTAAGCACCCCACCTGCCCAATCCCCTTGACCCTCACCAACATCATCCCCAGAGTCCAATACCCCATCAAAGATCCCTTGGCCTGGGGCCAAACAGAGGAAGCAGCCAGTGCCCTCTACACCACACACAGGCACCCCACAGCCCAACTGACCTTCATGCACATCCAGGAGGCCGATCTGCAGCTCGTGCTCACTCCATTCCTGTCAGTTATTGTGGGTTCTTAGTTGAGCCTCTACAGATCTGCACCCCAAAAGTTGGAACCTGAGGCCATCTGAGCAAAGAGAGGCCCCACACAATGCAGTTCTGTACATTTCAGTCCGGAGCAGTCTGGGTCCATAGATCGGTGTTCCTGTCAGTCCTCTCCTTAGGCTTCAGGAGGAATCAGTGGCTGGATGGGGTAGCAAGTGTCACAGCTCCAGTAGGGTCACCCTTCGCAGCATACGGTCATATAAGGGGAAAGAGTTCCCAACAGGTTCTTGTTGGCCATGAGGAACAGCAAACAGTGGCGGAGCAAATAGTTCAACTGGAGCCAACTGGGGCCCTCCACCTGGCCAACCCAAGTCCCCACAGAGATGCGCCTGAGGTACTGCCTTGCAGAAGAAATGAAAGTAACACAATGAGATTAAACTGTATATAATGTGCTGCTCACAGCCTTGGTGACTCAGTGTACTGTGTATGTTTAGACCATTTTTAACTGTGGACCTACTGACTATGTTATGCTTTTTTTTCCCCAACACTATGTAACTGCCTAAAGTGTATCATGTTGTGCTATGTATTGAACTCGTATTTCTTGTACTCTCCTGGGTCGTACCTGAAAATAAGCAAATGTCTTATCTAGTGTACTTACCTGGTAACAAAAGCTGAATAAATAAATGATTAGTTAAATTCATGTAGGTTCAACTTCAGCCTTTTTATTCTTTTTGCCCCAATCCTCCAGGAAGGTATGCAGCCGCTGGCTCCCAAAAGGAGTATGTTGCTCTCTCCCAGCACACTTTGACTGTTGCCGGGTATGTCACAAAGAATTTCAGGGCGCTCCCGCAGCATATCCATGTGGCCATTGAAAAGCTGTCATTTCTTTTGAATTCATATGGACATATCTTGGTGCAAAGTAGTTTTGTGTCCATCATGTATGAGGTCTTTCTTTGTGTCATATGCCATCATGATGGCTTGGTGGGCGGGAAGTGGTATATGGAAGATGACTCGTTATGGCGCTTATACATAGAATTTGACGGCAGATAAGGACCACTTACCCACCTAGTCTGTCCATTTCTACCCAATGGATAAGCTGCAGATCCTAGTTAACCAACAGCCTACTTCCTCCTACCCCTTTAGAATTTCCTTATGTCTGTCCCATGCATTCTTGAATTCCCCACTGTTTTTCACCCTACTACCTCCTCAGGAAGGCTGTTCCATGTATCCACAACTCTCTCCGTGAAAAAATACTTCCTCACATTACCTTTGAGCTGTCCTCCTCTATGTTCAAATTGTTCCCCTTGTTCTTGCACATCTCTTTTTCTGATCGCTAGAGGCGCTGCACCAAGGCCCCAGGTGCCCTCTTAACCTTGAGCCTCCCATTTTTGATGTTCAGCCCCAGAGCTTGAGGAGCATTGCCGAGCAGAAGTCCATTGCTGCCACCCTCTGCCCCTCAGGTAAGCCCCAGATCCGCAAATTATTGCACCTGCTATAGTTCTCTTGATAATCCAGGGCTTCTTGCAATTCCTCCATGTCTTTTTCTAGGCGGCTACCTTATTTGGCACCACCACGCATTGTGTCCTCTAGATTGGACACTCGTTCTACCTCAATTAATCAAGTGGAGTGTTGCTTGAGCTCCACCATTATGTATGAGATAGATCTTTCAAAGCGGTCCCACCTTGGATTAATAGTGCTTAAAACTTGTTCCGTGTCCACTTTGCTAATGAATGTAATCTCCATGGCTGAGAGGAGATCGGGCCCATGCTACCAAGCCCGCTTTCTTGCTGCACCAATTTCTTGGCATTCTTTGTTGATTGGTAGACCATTTTGCCTGAAGTCAGAAACTCATCCATTTCAGCAAGATTCCTATCATCGAGTTACTTAGTTAATTGTACTTAATACACCTGAAAAAGCATGTTTAACGTGTGTGATGCGGAGCTCTGGAGAGTACACATCTATCCTGGTTAGCTGCTCATTAGCGCCTCCATAAATTAATTCTAAATGAAAAAGATTCTATTTTGAAGTAGACAAAACTAGCAGAATTTTGGCCCTCATTTGGAAATAAGTGGAGTTAAAGGGAATCTTTGGAAGGAGTAAAGGAATTTTAATGTATAGGAATGATACTAGATCAGTCTTTGAATTGTTCTAACCTTATAGATGCAGTAACCAAAAGTCAATATGAAACTGGGATTCTAGGGCATCGCTAGGGTGTACTTATCCACACTCATGCAGAATCCTTTCCCCTTTAAATCTTGCTGGAAGGTCTTCAAGCTGGCTCCTCCCACCCACCCAGGTGGTATTCTATTCGGCACTGCCCGTGATGTCAGATCTTCCTTTCCACTGGAAGCATCAGGTTCCCTCCATTGCAGCTCTGTGCATGGTGTAGGCCCTAATCTAAACTTTTGCATCTTCAAGCTAATTTTAGCTGATCATGGATTGGGTACTCCTAAATGGGCCCTGATTTTAGCGGCATGCCCTGCGAACAGGTGTCCCGTACTGATCCGCACATGTTGTGCATTTATTGCTTGGGTATCGACCATGATTCACAGGCTTGCAGCCTTTGTCGCTCTCTCCACCCCTCCCTCCTTGGAGGACCATTATGCCCATCTCTTCCTGGGGCGCTAGACGAACAGGACCAACCTGTTTACTACAGTGATGCTTTCATGATAGTTTCCTCATCATCCACTGTGGTGGGCTCGGCCCGACAGTTTGTAGCCCTTGGGGAATCTGCGGCCCAGGCTGCTCTGAGACTTCATCTGTGCCCACCATCATTGCAGGGATTGGTGCCTTGCTCACTGGGGCATTCAGAGATTTTGCCAGACCTTCCTACCCTGGGAGGCCCTTCCCATGGGTCAAAATCTTCAAGAAATGGGATTCCAAGTCAAAGAAACTCAGCTGTCATTCCTGGGACCACGCGCCTAGAACCTCGGATTCCCATGCTTCTTCTAGCTCTACAGCTGTCGAGCAGTCTGCTTCGCTGACACTTCTGTCCAGGCCGCTGGTCCCATGGCATTCTCCATCTGGCCTGCCGGCTGAGATGCAGACCAACCAGGCAGTTGATATTTTTCTCAGAGGTCAACCCGTTGTCACCAGATGAGGGAGAGGATTCCCTCTCCAGGACCCTGGTCCTGCCTGTTCTCTCCATGGAAGGTCTGAGCAGCCTGCTGGCCTGAACCCCCACCCTGGGGAGCAGGGCTGGATTAACAAGTTGCGATGCCCTGGGCAATTTCAGATTGTGGGGCCCCAGTGACTTAACTAATAGGCCGGGAGTCGAGCGCCACCTAGGCCCTGAAAGCTGAATGATTTTCAGTGCCTTAAAATGCATTTGGAGGGGTTTTCAGCTACTCTGAATGCCATTCTTGGGTGGAAATAGAAGGTTATTGTTTGATGTTGGATGGAACACTAGGTGGGCCAGGAGGTCGATTTTGTACTGACAGTTTCCATGTTTCTATGTGTACCCAGGCTCAATCAGCATACACCCAAGGGTGCTGAGGGAACCGTGGAAGGCCTTGCAGATCTATTGGTGGCCTATTCAATATTCACTGGAGTACAGCATGGTACAGCAGGACTTCAGAAATAGTACATGTAGTGCCCTCTATAAGAGTGGTCCCAAGATGACCCAGGGAATTACAGATCAGTAAGTCTGGCCTTTGTCATGTGCAAACTCATGGAAACCATGGGAGGATGGGGTGGTACCCGAGGACTGGAGGAGGGCAGATGTGATTCCCCTTCACAAAGGTGGGAGCAAGGCAGAAGCAGTAAACTACAGACCTGTTAGTTTAACCTCAGTGGTAGGAAAATGATGGAATCACTTCTGAAGAAAAGAATTGTCGAGTATCTAGAGGCCAGAAGGGCACAGAACCCAAGGCAGCATGGATTCACAGCAGGAAGGTCATGCCAGACAAATCTGATAGATTTCTTTGACTGGGTGACCAAAGTAGTAGATCAGGGAGGGCTGTGGACATGGCCTACCTAGACTTTAGAAAGGCATTTGACACAGTCCCACACAAAAGATTAATATGCAAGTTAGCTAGCCTGGGAGTGGGTCCCAAGATGACAGCCTGGGTAAAAATTGGCTGGAAAATAGGACACAGAAGTAATACTAAATGAGTGACTCTGATGAAGGGGTTACTAGTGGGGTACTGCAGGGTTCAGTATTAGGACCAGTCCTCTTCAATGTCTTTATAAGCGGCATTGCAGAGGGACTGGAAGAAAAATATGTGTCTTTGCAGATGACACAAAGATCTGCAACAGAGTTGATGCACAAGGTGGGGTGGAAAGGATGAAAAGGGACTTGGCAAGGTTAGAGGAATGGTCAAATGTATGGCAGCTTAGATTCAATGCTAAGAAGTGCAAGGTAATGCACCTGGAAACAAAAACCCAGGGAAGAGTACACAATGGGGGGTGAGATACTAACGACAACAAAAATGGAAAGGGACCTGGGGTAGTCATATCAGATGACCTAAAGGTGGGCAAGCAATGTGAGAGGGCAGCAATGAGGGCTGGGGGATATTGGAATGCATAGGAGAGGCATCACCAGTAGAAAACAAAAGTTATTATCCCTCTGTACAGACAGCTGGACAGACCCCATCTGGAGTACTGGTGCAGTTCTGGAGACCAGTCTTTGCAAAAGACATAGGATGGAAGCGCTGTCCAGAGGAGGCAACTAAAATGGTGCAGGGTCTGCACCGGAAGACATATGAAAGAGACTAAAGGAGCTTAATATGTATAGCCTCGAGGAAAGGAGGGAGGGGGACATAGTAGAAACTTTCAAGTACCTCAAGGGAATCAACAAAGTCCAAGAGGTAGCATCTTTCAAAAAAGAGGTGTGCAAGAACAAGGGCACAATTTGAAGATAGAGGCGGGCTCTCAGAGGTAATTTAGAAGTATTTTTTCACAGAGAGGGTTGTGGATGCATGGAGCAGCCTTCCGGAGGAAGTCGTGGAGTCCAAAACAGTGGTGGAATTCAAGCATGCATGGGACAGTCATAAGGCAATTCTGGGGATGGGGTAGGAAGAAGTAGGCTGCTGGTTAACTAGGATCTGCAGCTTATCAGTAGGCTGAGAAATGGGCAGACTGGGTTGGCCAAGCGGTCCTTATCTGCCGTCAAATTCTATGTTTCTATGATAGTATATCTAGATGAGCATGGTTTACATCACGTGAGGCAGCAGAGGTTTATGGAAGGAGGCTGTGTCAATAACTGTGTTATAAATATTAAAATTATTCACATTCCTAGGGCCTAGCACATACCAATGATTTAGATCAAAGAAGTTATCAAATATTACAGATGCATGCTGTTTAAAGAGAAAACCTTGACCTCACAGCACCCAAAAATATCGGGTATGGATCTTCTGATTAGGAAAAGGGAAAAGATTAAATACTACACAGGAAGTAATAGGTTACTTTTCTTGAAAATTTCTGGCAGTATCAGATCTACCTCCCACCCAGGGCACCAGTGTGATGCCTCCAATACATCTGATTCAGCTTCCACCAGCTTTTCACTACTCCTGTCTACCAACTACCAAGGACTGCAGTTTGCTGTTGAAATGTTGCTGAATAAGCCCTACTGCTCTCCCTCTTACCACTCTGGACAGCCAGCCAATGCCATTTAAATGGGTAACCATCCTTAGATCAGTGGGCTGGTGTACCTGGTGTGTCAGGCAGCAGGTAGTGGTGGGGTGTTGTGAGGACAAGAAAGGTAACACCGATACAAACCTGCAGCAGCTACTGTGAATGTTTGCTGGAGTCAAACAACCAAGCAGTGACCACAGCAATAGACCAAAGTAACTTTGCCTGCCTGACTTAACAAAACTTCATTGGCTGGTGGCATGATCACAAACAAAGCACTGGGGAAGACGTGAAGAAGCTGGCTGGTGCAATGAGAGAGCTCAGATTTCTACCACTCCCTTTTACTATTAATATTCTAAATAAAATGAAGTGAGAAGAGGATACACTGTATGTCATACAGTATGATCCTCTTAATCTCCACATCATTTTATTAGAATTCTTAAACAACTAGCACCGTGTGCTACTAACACAAACAGAAATAGTCACATTCACGTAATCGCTTGCAGTCAGAGTTATTCATTGGGAGCATTATTACTATTTCTTTACCTGCTAGAAGAACTAGGGAAATATTGATTGTGCTCCTCACTGGGCGGCTCTTACTAATACTAATCAACGACTGGCTCTTCAGTCTGTCTCTCAGACACGAGGTGGCAGCAGCATGTTCTGTTCATTCTGTACTACCTCGGGGCCTGACTGATGATAATTCAGCTGCTGTGCCATTGCCACTTGTGTTTATTTTTTGGGGGTTATTAAATTAAATGTTTTTCGACAGGACTGCGAGACCCAAGTCACCACCAGACTAGAATAAGTCGATCACGATGGTCACGGCCAGGCCAGACAGTGGCCTAGTGACAGGCTGCAGGTGCACTCTCTCTCTCTAATATCATTGATGACAGCAGGATGGATTCATGGCTGTCTGAGGGAATGAAGTCTGTGGTGGTGCATGGCACATTCAAACAACATGAAGTCTTGCTATATTATGACAATTGCAGTTTGTCCCACCATTAGAACTGCTCCGGAGGTGAAAGAGTTAACTTCCATGCCAGGCATGGAACTTGGAGCACTGAGCTCGGTTAGAAAAGCTCTGTCTGGAATATTTCAAACTGAAACTGTCAGATTCTTTCTCCGCCCTCACTGAACAGTCGCTCCGGAGATTCCTCCTACTGCTCGGTTCATTTCTCAGTTTAAAGAGTTTTCTCGGTTAAATTCAACCGCCAATTATTATTATTTTAACCAGAACCGATCGGTTCAAGCTGTCTGTGGTATTGTAAGTAATAGACAGGTTTATTTCAGTGTGGAACTTGTAAATGTTTATCGACTCGGTTTGAACCAATCAGGTTGTTTTAAAACTTTATTCTGAAGCATTTAAAAGCTTTTTAGAGTGCGGTTCCGGTTCTTATCGGTTCTAAAAAGCGATTTCATTACGGTTTTCCATGACCCGTGATACGGTTGGGAACCGGATAAGAGTGTCTTGCCTGGCACTGCCATCAAAGGGCAAGTTTTGGTTAGGCTGGCATTATGTCTGAGAAACCCAAAGAAAACCGGACCCACTGGGTTTCAACACTGTAGTGTCTGTGGGGAAGCTTTTGTTAAGGCTGACCCACACACCCATGTGTTTATTGTGGGGTTTGACCACCTCAATGCAGACTGCCAGATTTGAAGAATTTCCCTGCAGCTACCCTAGATAAGAGAGTTGGTAGGCTCAGGACGAGAGGCCAAAAAGTCTGCTGACCCGGATGGCCAGCCCGGTTTGGTGCCAACCGAACCGGAGGGAGTGCCCTCTGACCAGGCGAGACTTCCTCGAAGCTAAGCGTGAAGCTGACTCAGAGGAGCCAGTTCCAGCAAATAGAACTAGAAAATCAGCAGGTGTGGAGTCAAAATTCTTTCTCCAACTGCTGCAGAGATAGCCAAAGTAATCCAAATTGTCCAGTCACTTTCCCGAGGTTCGTTCGAACCGCCACTATCTGGAAAAAGTCGGTTCGGCGGTTCCACGTTCAAGAATATGATATAGAGTTTTATGAACAGAGGAAGGGAGGATGATTGTGAACAGTGTGAATGTGACTTTGAAAGTCTGGATGTGCCCATTGAACCGGACATCTCCCCAGACAGACCTTTAGGAGAATCTCCCCAAGGCTTTCTGAGTCCCTTCTCATTTTCTGTTTTATAAAAGTTGCTGAAACCCTCCAGCTTCCTTTGGAGAAGGCTGTGGATGAGCAAGAGGCCTGACTTTGTAGAGATGATGGATATCCCAGAGTCCAGGAGATTGTCTATTCCTTTACATAAATCCTTTAGAAACAAACAATAAAAATTTTAAAGCTCCTAATTCTGTGCCTCCTGTGATAAAAGATGGACAGGAGGTACACTTTGTCAGGTCCTGATCAGAATTTCTTTCACAGCAATGCAGCCATGTTGGGATAGTTCAGGCTGCTGCCTGTGATAAAGCTAATATTCCTGGCTTCACATCCTCCTGACAAGGACTCCAGGAAGATTGATGCCATGGCTAAAAAACAATACATGGCAGCGCCCTTGGGACTCAGACAAGCAATTAATATGGCTTAAGTTGCAAGATACCAGAAATCTAGATGGGATACTGTCATGGCTTTAGCCAAACAGGCCCCTAGCCAGCTTGCCAAGGGCTGGAGCAGGTGGCTGCTGATGGTATTGAGGCATCTAAGGTGCAATTCCATGCTGCAGTGGATTTTAATGATGTATCCTCTAGAGTCATGGCTACATCTGTGGCTTTTCGTGAATTGGCTTGGCTCAGGTGTACTAGTTTCACAGGATACCCATGCTAAGGCTATGGATTTTCCTGTGTTGGGAAATTCTCTGTTTGGGGAGCAGACAGAGAATTATGTGAAGAAAATGGATGAATATAGGAACCACTTATAGGAGTGCACAAGCCAAGGACGGCAAGCCACTCCTCAGAGGCAGCCCCCAGGGGTAGAGGCAGAGCCTTTTCACAGGCCTTTTCACCAAACCAGGCCTCCTCTTCAGCTTTTGCTCAGAGGGGGTTCTTCAGAGGGAGAGGCAGGCGAGGTACAAGCAGGCCTGCTCCCCCCTCAGCCTAAAGCCCCTGCCAAACAGGCACCCTGATGGGATGCCCAGGGCTGGTTCTCCATTACCTGTAGGGGCAGGCTAGCTTACTTCGCCCAGGACTGGGAGTCTTTAACATCAGGCAGTGGGTTCTGGAAGTAGTAAGCCAGGGTCTGTTCTCAGCTTCAAAAAATTTCCAAAGATGAGAATCAGATCTTTTCCACCTGCAAATCCTCTAGAGACTCTTGCTTTGGAAACAGAAGTCTCAACCCTCCTGGCTCTCAGAGCTGTAGAAAGGGTTTCTCCCCACACCAAGGCAAGGGTCTGTACTCCAGGTACTTCCTAACCCCAAAAAGACAGGAGAATGGCGGCCCATCCTGGACCTAAGATATCTGAACAAGCACCTTTTAAAACCAAAATTCAAAATGGTGACTCTGGGAATGATTTTACCCTCCCTAAGGCCAGGGACTAGCTAGCTTCCCTGGACCTCAAGGATACCTACTTCCATGTTCTTATCAGAAGCTCCCACGAAAGTACCTCAGATTCAAACTGCCCTCAGGCCATTATCAGTTCAGAGCAGTGCCTTGACCTTACCTCTGCCCCAAGGGTATTCACAAAATGCCTAGCAGTAGCAACTGCTCATTTAAGAAGGCAAAAGATTGCCATCTTTCCCTACCTAGACGACTGGCTCATTGTGGGTCAGTCTTCAGACCAGGTCAAATCACACCTGCAAGTTACCCAGCAGCTGCTTCCTCTCTGGGCTTTCTTCTCAATCTTCCAAAGTCAGTTCTGGAACCTGTCCAGGTACTCACCTTTATAGGTGCAGAACTGGACACAAAGCAGGCCAGAGCCTTCCTTCCCCTAGAAAGGGTAAGGACCCTGGTGGCCCAGGCCTCCTCCTTCACTCTGCAGGTCTCTCGACCAGCAAGACATTTCCTACAGCTCCTAGGACACATGGCTGCTTACACAGCTGTAGTGCAAGGAGCAAGATTTCAGATGAGGGACATTCAGTTCCATTTGAGAGCCTTTTGGTCTCAAAGAAGAGATTCTCTATCAAGTTGATCCCGTGACTCGAACCCTGATCCAGGCCCTTCAGTGGTGGCAGGATCAGAGCAATCTGAGACAAGGGGTTCCTTCATCCTCTATCTCACTCCTTGACCCTTACTACAGATGTCCCTTTTGGGATGGGAGCTCACATGGGTGACCTCTCCCCCAGGGATTGTGGTCCCCTCAGGAGTCTCTGCTCCACATCAATCTGTTGGAACTCAGAGCTGTTTTTCTAGCACTTCAGGGTTTTTCTGCATCTGTTCAGAACAAAGTGGTACAGGTCCAGAACAGACAACACCACTACAATGTGGTACATCAACAAACAAGGGGCACTCGGTCTTGACCTTGTGCACCGAGGCAATGAAGTTGTGGTCTCTGGCTTATTCCCTGAACACTTCCCTCATAGCAGTTCACCTCCCAGGCAAGGACAATGTCCTGGCAGATGCTCTCAGCAGATTTCCCAGGGCCATCACTAATGGTCACTGGATCCCAGTACTGGGATAGTGTTTGCCAGATGGGGCACCCTCAGATAGATCTTTTGCAGCCCCAGACAATCATCAACTTCCATTGTTTTGTTGCAGGCCCCAGTGTTGGGCTCAGTCCCCTGGATGCCTTTCTCCTCAATTGGGAAGGGAGGTTTCTCATGCCTTCCCCTTCCTCTCCTGTTCAAGGTGCTAGTCAAAATCAGATCTCAGCCCTGCAAGATGATTCTGATTGCTCCAGGCTGGGCCAGGCAGCCCTGGTACCACTCCTCCTGTCCTTAGCAGTCCATCTTCCTCGTGTCTCCCAGGAACCACAATCTGTTAACCTGTGCCCAGGGAAAGTTTGGTATCCAAATCTCAAATCCTCAACCTCAAGGCCTGGCTCTTGAGGTTAGAATTTGCTGACCTACACCTTTCTCAAGGTGTTCTGAAATCTTGAAAGCTTCTAGGAAGCCTTCCACTAGGGCTACTTATAACTCCAAATGGAAAAGGTTTTCCATATGGTGTTCTGGGAAGCATATTTCCCGGAATCTGCTGATTTGCCCACTGTTTTGGACTATATAGTCCATCTTAATTCTTTGGGACTGAGACCAGCCACCCTGAAAGTGCATTTGGCAGCTATCTCTGCTTTTATTTCAGCAGGAAGCCCTCTTCTCTTTCTGCTCACCCTGTATTTTCCAAGTTTTTCAGGATTGCTTCATACCAATCCACCGTTCAGGGACCCTGCACCTGCCTGGGATCTAAATGTTTGCATTGCTCAGTTGATGCAACCCCTTTGAACCTCTGTCTTGGCAGAGCTGAAGTACTTGACTTGGAAAACTGTGTTTCTAGTAGCCATCACTTCTGCCAGGCGCATAAGCGAGGTTACAAGCTTGTCAGTGGAGACTGACTTTATTTCCTTTCACAGGGATAAGGTAGTCCTTAGGACTAACAGGAAGTTTTTGCCTAAGGTGGTTTCAGATTTCCACCTTAATCAATCTATTTCTCTTCCAGTGTTCTTCACTGACCATTCCTCCTCTGGTGAGAGGAGGTTGCACAGCTTAGATGTTAAGAGGGCCCTAAGTTACTACATAGGCGTACCAAGGGTCACAGGGTTTGACTCCCTCCAACTATTTCTCACTTATGGTGAGGTTGGGAAAGGAAACCTGCCACTAAGAGATCCATTGCCAGGTGGATTGTCTCTTGTATCAATTTTGCTATCAAAAACTGGGTAAGGTTCCCCTTCAGGCCTGAGGGCTCACTCTACCAGAGAGTACAGCTGCGTCTCTAGCTGCTGCCAGAGACATCCCTATCTTAGAGATATGTCAAGCAGCTACTTGGAAAACAGTACACACTTTCACCAAGCATTACTCCTGGATATCCAGGCCAGGAGGATGCTCGGTTTAACACAACCGTGCTTCAGAGCCTATTCCCAAGTGGGTTCTCCCTCCTCCATGGAGGTACTGCTGTGTAGTCTGCATCAGTCATAATATAGCAAGACTTCATGTTGTTTGAAGAAAAATACTCACCTTAGTAATGTTGTTTCTTCTAATGGAGTCTTGCTATATTATCTCCCCAGCCTGCCCTCTCAGAACTTCTACTTTGGGTATGGGTGGGCAGTCCAGTGTTAGCACTTATTGATGCCCATTTTATGTTTTCCACCTTCTTTTTGGGGTGTTTGGGTGTTGTGTTTTATTTTATTTTCTATTATCTTATCTTTTTCTGGTCCCCTGACTTGAGTCTTGGTGTTGGGACCAGGAAAATATGTTAATATTTAAGTAGCCAGTTGGCTAGTGTGAGTTACAGCTTCCACACAGAACCTTAGTGAGTTTTGCTCTTAAAGATCTGACAGTTTCAGTTTGAAATATTCCAGACAGAGCTTTTCTAACCGAAGCTCGTGCTCTAAGTTCCATCCCTGACATGGAAGTTAACTCTTTCACCTCGAGCAGTTCTAATGGTGGGACAAACTGCAATTGTCATAATATAGCAAGACTCCATTAGAAGAAACAACATTACTAAGGTGAGTAATTTTTCTTTTCTGTTATCCGAGCTGGACTTCAAATGAGCGGGACGTGACCGTACCACCAAGCAGTGACACACAAATGGTGCGTGATTCACGGACCACCTGAAGGCAGGGGGACAGAAGCGTTCTGAATGCGGATGTGGGAGGGATAAAATCATCAACGGACCTCATTTGGAGCCATTTCATTGGCTAGCATCGCTTCAGAGAGAAATCTGTGGAAACAAAATGCCTGAGCTGTTTGGATGGTCAAGGAAGGTGGCGGGGCTAACAGTCGGAAGTTCCTGTGGATGAACAATCAAACCCCCCACCCGGTTTACTGACACAGTGGCAAAGTATAGTGGTCAGGGAAGAAGAAAAAGAAATGGAAAAAGAAAAAGAGGAAATTAGTGGCCCTCAAACTAGGGGCCCAGGGCAATGCCCTTCAAACAACATGAAGTCTTGCTATATTATGACTGATGCAGTTTGTCCCAGCATTAGAACTGCTCGAGGTGAAAGTTAACTTCCATGCAGTGCATGGAACTTAAATCGACTCGGTTAGAAGCTCTGTCAGGGTAATTTCAAACTGAAACCGTCAGATTCTTTACTCCGCCTCACTGAACAGTCGCTCGGAGATTCCTCCTGCTGCTTCGGTTCATTTTCTCGGTTTAAAGTGTTTTTCGGTTAAATTCAACGCGATATTCTTTATTTTAACCGCAAACCGATCGGTTTAAGCTCTGTCTATGGTATTGTAAGTAATAGGTTTTCTGTGTGAACTTGTAAATGTTTATCGGTTTGGTTTGAACGATCAAATTGCATTTAAACTTCATTCTGAAGCTTTTAAGGCTTGTTAGAGTGCGGTTCGGTTCTTATCGGTTCTAAGCGGATTTCATTACGTTTTTTCCACAACCCGTGACACGGTTGGGAACCGATAAGGGTGTCTTGCCTGGCACTGCCATCAAAAGGGCAAGTTTTTGGTTAGGCTGGCATTATGTCTAGAAACCCAAAAGAAAACCGGGCCCACTGGGTTTCAACACTGTAGTGTCTGTGGGAAGCCTTTGCCAAGGCTGACCCACACACCATGTGTGTATTATCTGGGGTTTGACCACCTCAATGCAGACTGCCAGATTTGCAAGAATTTCCCTGCAGCTACCCTAGATAAGAGAGTTGGTAGGCTCAGGAGCGAGAGCCAAAAGTCCGCTGACCCAGATGGACAGCCCGGCTCGTTGCAACCGAACTGAGGGAGTGCCTCTGACCAGGGCCAGACTTCCTCGGCAACGTAAGCTGACTCTGAGGAGCCAGTTCCAGCAAAGAGAACTAGAAAGTCAGCAGGTGTGAGTCAAAATCCCTTCTCCAACTACTGCAGAGATAGCCAGGGCAGTACAGATTGTCCAGTCACTTTCTCTGGTTCCTCCGAACCGCCACTATCTGGCAAAAGGTCAGTTCGGTCAGTTCCACCGGTTCAAGAATATGATATAGAGGAGTTTTATGAACCTGAGGAGGGAAGGATGATTATGATCAGTGTGAATGTGACTTTGAAAGTCTGGATGTGCCCATTGAACGGACATCTCCCCAGACAGACCTTTAGGTGAATCTCCCCTAGGCTTTCTAGTCCCTTCTCATTTTCTGCTTTATGAAAAGTTGCTGAAACCTCCAGCTTCCTTTAGAGGAGGCTTTGGATGAGCAAGAGGAGCCTGACTTTGTAGAGATGATGGATATCCCAGAGTCCAGGAGATTGTCTATCCTTTTACATAAATCTTTTAGGAAACAAATAATAAAAATTTTAAAGCTCTAATTCAAACAACATGAAGTCTTGCTATATTATGACAAGTGCAGTTTGTCCCACCCTAGAACTGCTCCGAGGTGAAGAGTTAACTTCATGCAGAGCATGGAGCTTAAAGCGAGCTCGGTTAAAAGCTCTGTTAGGGTGGTTTCAAACCGAAACCGTCAGATTCTTTACTCCGCCTCACTGAACAGTCGCTCGGAGATTCCTCCTGTTGCTCGGTTCATTTCCTCGGTTTAAAATGCTATTTCTCAGTTGAATTTAACCGCAATTTATTTATTTTAACCACAAACCGATTGGTTCAAGCTCTGTCTATGGTATTGTAAGTAATAGATAGGTTTTCTGTGTGGAACTTGTAAATTGTTATCGGTTCGGTTTGAACCGATCGAATGTACTTAAACTTGGTTTTAAAGCCTTTTAAGGCTTGTTAGACAGAGCAAGGGTCTGTACTCCAGGTACTTCCTTACCCCAAAAAAGACAGGAGAGTGGCGGCCTATCCTGGATCTAAGATATCTAAACAAGCACCTTTTAAAACTAAAGTTCAAAATGGTGACACTGGGAATGATTTTACCCTCCCTAAGGCCAGGGACTGGCTAGCTTCCCTGGACCTCAAGGATGCCTACTTCCATGTTCTTATCAGAAGCTCCCATCAAAGTACCTCAGATTGAACTGCCCTCAGGCCATTATCAGTTCAGACCAATGCCCTTGACCTCACTTCTGCCCAAGGGTGTTCACAAAATGTCTGGCAGTAGCAGTTGCTCATCTAAGAAGGCAAAGGATTGCCATTTTTCCCTACCTGGACGACTGGCTCATTGTGGGTCAGTCTCCAGACCAGGTCAAATCACACCTGCTAGTTACCCAGCAGCTGCTTACCTCTCTGGGCTTTCTTCTCAATCTTCCAAAGTCAGTTTTGGAACCTGTCCGGTACTCACCTTTATAGGCGCAGAACTGGACACAAAGCAGGCCAAAGCCTTCCTTCCCTTGGAAAGGGTAAGGACCTTAGTAGCCCTGGCCTCGTCCTTCACTCTGCAGGTCTCTCGACCAGCAAGGCATTTCCTGCAGCTCCTAGGACACATGGCTGCCTCCACAGCTGTAGTGCAAGGAGCAAGATTTCAGATGAGGGACATTCAGTTCCATTTGAGAGCTTTCTGGTCTCAAAAGAGATTCCTATCAAGTTAATCCCAGTGACTCGAACCTGATCCAGGCCCTTCAGTGGTGGCAGGATCAGAGCAATCTGAGACAAGGGTGCCTTTCATCCCTCTGTCCCATTCCTGACCCTTACTACAGATGCATCCCTCTTGGGATGGGAGCTCACATGGGCGACCTCTCACCCAGGGGTTATGGTCCCTCAGGAATCTCTGCTCCACATCAATCTGTTGGAACTCAGAGCTGTTTTCTAGCACTTCAGGTTTTTCTGCATCTGTTCAGAACAAGGTGGTACAGGTCAGAACAGACAACACCACTACAATGTGGTACATCAACAAACAAGGGCACTCGGTCTTGACCTTGTGCACCGAGGCGATAAGTTGTGGTCTCTGGCTTATTCCCTGAACACTTCCCTCATAGCAGTTCACCTCCCAGGCAAGGACAATGTCCTGGCAGATGTTCTCAGCAGGATTTCCAGGCCATCACGAATGGTCACTGGATCCCTAGTCCTGGGGATAGTGTTTGCCAGATGGGGCACTCGTCAGATAGATCTTTTGCAGCCCCAGACAATCATCAACTTCCACTTTTTGTTGCAGGCCCCAGTGTTGGGCTCAGTCCCCTGGATGCCTTTCTCCTCGATTGGGAAGGAAGTTTCTTTATGCTTTCCCCTTGCCTCTCCTGTTCAAAGTACTAGTCAAAATCAGGTCTCAGCCCTGCAAGATGATCCTGATTGCTCCAGACTGGGTCAGGCAGTCCTGGTACCCACTCCTTCTGTCCTTAGCAGTCCATCTTCACCTGTGTCTCCCCAGGAACCACAATCTGTTAACCTGTGCTCAGGGAGAGTTTGGTATCCAGATCTCAAATCCCTCAACCTCAAGGCTTGGCTCTTGAGCAGTTAGAGTTTGCTGATCTACAACTTTCTCAAAGTGTTCTCGAAATCCTGAAGGCTGCTAGAAAGCCTTCCACCAGGGCTACCTATAACTCCAAGTGGAAAAGGTCTCATATGGTGTTCTGGGAAACATGTTTCCGGAATCTGCTGATCTACCCACTGTATTGGACTATATGGTCCATCTTAATTCTTTGGGACTGAGACCAGCTACCCTGAAAGTGCACTTGGCAGTGTCTCTGCCTTCATTTCAGCAGGGAAGCCCTCTTCTCTCTGCTCACCCTGTATTTTCAAGTTTTTTAAGGGATTGCTTCATACCAATCCTCCATTCAGGGACCCTGCTCCTGCTTGGGATCTTAATGTATGCATTGCTCAGCTGATGCAACCCCTTTGAGCCTCTGTCTTGCAGAGCTTAAGTATTTGACTTGGAAAACTGTATTTTAGTAGCCATCACTTCTGCCAGGCGATAAGTGAGTTACAGGCTTTATCAGTAGAGACTGACTTTATTTCCTTTCACAGGGATAAAGTAGTCCTCAGGACTAACAGGAAATTCTTGCCTAAGGTGGTTTCAGATTTCCACCTTAACCAATCTATTTCACTTCCAGTGTTCTTCACTGACCATTCCTACTCTGGTGAGAGGAGGCTGCACAGCTTAGATGTTAAGAGGGCCTAAGTTACTACATAAGCGTACTCAAGGGTCACAGGTTTGACTCAGTCCAACTGTTTCTCACTTATGGTGAGGTTGGGAAGGGAGACCTGCCACTAAAAATCCATTGCCAGGTGGATCGTTTCTTGTATCCAATTTTGTTATCAAAAGCTGGGTAAGGTTCCCCCCTCAGGCCTGAGGGCTCACTCTACCAGAGGTACAGCTGCATCTCTAGCTGCTGCTAGAGACATCCCTATCTTGGAGATATGTCAAGCAGCTACTTGGAAAACAGTACACACTTTCACCAAGCATTATTCCCTGGATATTCAGGCCAGGAGGGATGCTCGGTTTGGCACAACCGTGCTTCAGAGCCTATTCCTAAGTAGGTTGTGTCCCTCTCCATGGAGTACTGCTGTGTAGTCTGCACTTGTCATAATATAGCAAGACTTCATGTTGTTTGAAGAAAAATTACTCACCTTAGTAATGTTGTTTCTTCTAATGGAGTCTTGCTATATTATGACCTCCCCAGCCTGCCCTTCTCAGAACTTCTACTTTGGGTATGGGGTGGGCAGTCCACTGTTGGCATTTATTGATGCCCTCTTTCATGTTTGGGTGTTGTGTTTATTTAGTTATTTTATCTTATTTTTCTGGTCCACTGCCTTGGTCTTGGTGTTGGGACCAGGAAAATGTGAATATGTTAGTAGCCAGTTGGCTAGTGTAGGTTACAGCTTCCACACAGAACCTTAGTGAGTTTTTGCTCTAAAAGATCTGACGGTTTCGGTTTGAAACCACCCTAACAGAGCTTCTTTAACCGAGCTCGCTCTAAGCTCCATGCTCTGCATGGAAGTTAACTCTTTCACCTCCGGAGCAGTTCTAGTGGTGGGACAAACTGCACTTGTCATAATATAGCAAGACTCCATTAGAAGAAACAACATTGCTAAGGTGAGTAATTTTTTCTTCTGCCCTATGGTTAATCCGGCCCTGTTAGGGAGCTTGACTGGTTGGAGTTACCCAGCATGTTTCGCCCAGCCCCAGCTTCCCCTGCCATTGGTCACCCAAACAGTGAGGTCCAGGTCAAGATCTAGTAGCTCGAGCTGTTCCCGACAACATCTGTTGCGCTTTCAGCATTCGGGCAAGAGCGGTCCATGCTCTTCTCCTTTCTCCTCTTGGGAGGATTGGCTCTGCTGCAAGATGTGGCACTGATATGAAGTGGTTCATCTGGCAGCAGTTGCTTTGAGTGTGGGCAACAGGCCACTGCTAGCACCTCAGCCCCCTCCGAGCGCTCCTGTGGATGCATGGGCCTGCCCCGATGCCTCTGGCTCGGCCAACGCCAACTTCTCCTCTCCTATCCTGGTGGAGCCTTCTCCTATTCAGCCCAAGGATGGGGCCTCCTCTAAGTTTGCTCGACTGGCAACCAAGCTTCCTCATCGGTTGTTGGTCATGGTTTCTCACACCAGTGGACTCCACCAAGTCATCAGGGATTCAGGGACTCGCCCGTGTTTGAAGAGTCCTCAGAATCCAAGACCTCTTGATGAACTCCTGTCAGACCCCAGGCTTTGGGCGGGACTCGGGGAGGAGCTTGTGGTGGACCAGGGCCCTATTTTTCTGCAGACAAATGACTGGTTTCCCTGTCCGGCATCTTATACCCGTAAGTGTGTTAGTTAACCCCGCTTCCCTATGTAACCTCCTCTGTAACATGTACTACTCTGTTGTATCAGTTGTATCCCCTTCCACTGTAATATTGTACTACTCTGTTTGTATTGTGATCATGATGTGGAACCTCTGTAAAGACCTCTGAGCTTAAGTGGTGTTATCCAAGACTTTAATAAATAAATAAATACTTCCTTTGGGGCCTTGCTCTGGTTTATCTCTGAGTCTCAGGGGCCCCACTGGAGTCTGTGCAGAAGTGGGCTTGGTATCCTTCAAAAAGCAGGGTCACATGGTCAAGAAGGTTTACGTGGCCTCCTTCCTTAGCCTTCAGCAGGCTAGTGCTGCACTCTGCATGGCCAACTCACCCCATGGCTTGTTGGGCACCCTGGACTAAGTTATCCTTCAGCTCCGGCCGTACTGCAGACTCAGGTCATGTTGGTCTGGGACCAAATGGCCCTGGACATCAGCGATTCCTTTGACAGATCAATGGCCACTGCATTGGCTGTGCATTGCAGAGCTTGGCTGCGGACCTCAACCTTCGCAGTGGATACCCACGCGCAAGGGTAGAGGTGCCCATCTTGGCACAGATTGGTTTGGACCTGGAGTAGCGTCCATCTCAGTCAGATTGAGAAGTGCAGCGCTACCCTGGACTCTGTCATCTCCCACAGTGGGAGGTCAAGGACCGAGCTGAAGAAGAAGCCTTTTCAGTTTCGGGTCATCCTCTTCTGCCCCTGCAGTCAACCTGCCCCACCTCCGCAGCTTAGCAACAGCAGACCTGGTGCACTCGGTCGAAGCCTCTTCCTTGACTGCCAGAGAGCTGGCAGCTTCCTTGGCCGCCCTCAGCCACCTCCAAGCCTGCAAAGTAACGAGCTGGGGCTGTCTCCCCTGACCATCCCACCAGTCCTGGGCCGTCCTGTGGGGATCAGCTCCAGCACGCTTCTGCCTAGTCTGCCATTATTTTGGACAGGTGGGTTCTCGAGGTGATCAGCCACGGTCTGCCTCTGAGTTCGAGGCTATTGCCCAGCCGAGCCCATGCTCCACAGGAGGAAGTGGTGCTTTGGACATGTTGTCAGCCCTAAGGGAGGACATCTTCCTCCTCTCTGAAAGAAGGTGGTGATTCAGGTCCAGGATGCTGTGCCGGACCAGGGTTCATCTCAGATATTTTCTAGTTGCAAAGTAGACAGGGGTTGGCTCCATTCCGGATCTGCATGACCTCAGTTGGTTTCCACGGCCACACAAATTCTGTATGGTCACTCTGAACCATATTATATCTGTCCCTGGAGCAGGACATGTGGTTCTGCTCTCTAGACCTTCAGAATGCCCTTCCATGTCCCCATCCACTCATCATATCGGTGGTTCCTCTGGTTCCACTCGGAAGGGGCTTGTATGAGTTCCAGGCCATGCCATTCGGCCTCTTCAGCGCCCAGGATCTTCGCTAAGTGTATTGCAGTGGTGGCAGCCTTCATGCAGTGCAGGGGGTCTGGGTGCACCCCTACCTGAACTGGCTGATCATGAGTCCCTCCAGGTTGGAGGTGGAGAGATCCAGGTATCTGCCCTTCTAGACCTGCTCGGCTCTCTGCCTCCTGGTCAGTGAGGCCAGATCAGAACTCATTCCTTCTTAGGTGATTTAGTTCATCAGGGCAGAGCGCAACTCCTGCCGAGCACGCCCAGTTACCGCAGACCAGCCAAAGGATCTTACCTCCTTTCCTGTTCATTTAGGATTGACAATTGTGCCCTACCCAGGACGCCCTGTGCTGGGCCTTATGGCAGTGTACACAAGCGTGGTCCTTTGGGGCCAACTGGCAGATATGCTCCTGCAATGGGGGCTGGCCCAGCAATGGTCTCAGTGCCACAGTCACCTTGACCAGCCGGTCTCGTGACCCAGCAGATGTGGGATGCCATCTAGTGGTGGCTAGTCCTCCCCTTTGTCCGCACAGGGCTGACAGTCATTCTCACGACCAAAGCCTCCCTGCTGGGTTGGGGCACTCACCTAGTGGTTCACAGAGTCCACGGGCCCTGGAAACCCGAGAGTCCTGCTGTCACATCAACCTACTGGCACTCCAGTCAGTGCCGCCTGGCCCTGACTGTGTTTGCTCTGCATATTTGGGGTCGTCGTTCAAGTTTTGAGGACAAGACGACTAATTTTGTACCACCTCAACAGCAGGGTTGGACGATTCTCTCATGCCGGAGGCTGTCCGCATCTAGATCCTCATTCGCAGCCTGGATGCTGATCTTCTGGTGATTCTTGTGGCTGATGTCCCAACCAGCTGACAGATGCTCCAAATCATGTGGGCGAGGTGTCACACAAGTGGTCTCATCAGCAGGAGGTAGTCGGCCATCTGTTTGCCCAGTGTAACACCCCCAGGTCGATCTGTTTGCCTCCAAGGGAACGCATAAGTTGTGCCTGCCCCCTTAGTGTGGGACACTGCAGGGGATGCCCTTCAAGGTCCTGGACCCTGAGCCTCATATAAGCCTTCCTCCCTTTCCCGATTCACAGGGTGCTGCTCTAGGTGAGGGAGGAAAAAGCGCGAGTTATCCTGGTGGCTCCAAACTGGCCACACGTTCTGGTACCCAGATCTACTCAGCCTCAGCAGCAGGCCTCCGTGGCATCTTCCTTCTGCCCAGACCTTCTTTTCTGCCCCTGGGAAGGTCCTCCCCTGGACCTTCAGTCCCTGCACCTGACAGCCTAGTTCCTGAGCAGCTCCAGGCTCTGGGTCTCTTTGACGAAGTCCTCCATGTACAGTAGTTGAGGCCTCTCAGAAGGAGTTGACTCATCAGTGCTATGCCTTCAGATGAAAGAGGGTCTCTGTTTGGTGCCAGGGCAAGGAGCTTGACCCCTCTCCTGTCCTTAGGCTAGCATCCTCGATTACTTGTGGTCTCTCTCTGTCTTGCCTTTGGTCGACCCTCAAGGTGCACTTGGCAGCCATCTCTGCATACTGGGCACTGGCTGTGTGCCGATGGTGGCACAGGAGAAGGTGGTCAGGTGCTTCTTCAAAAGCCTGACCACATTTCACCTCTGTGCGTGAACCACCACCACCTTGAGACTTGTTGCTGGTGCTGGTAGTGCTCATGGGCAAGTCATTCAAACCCGTGCACAAGTGTGAGATGTCGCACCTGTAATGGAAGACTGCCTTCTTAGTGGCCATCACATCCGGCAGAAGGATCAGTGAGCTGCAGGCGCCTCAGTGGAGTCTCCTTACCTGGTCTTCCACAGGGACAAAGTGGTCCTTCGCTCCAACCGGAAGGTCCTTTCCGAAGGTTGTTTTGGAATTTCTCCATAACCAGATGATAAATTTCTGGTATACTTTACCACCCACCTTGGAGGCCGAGCGCCAGCTCTGTACATTGGACCTGAGGTGCTCGCTCGCTTATTACAAGGAGCACGTGGCAGAAGTTCATGGAGAGGTTCACCAGCTCTTACTCACCTGTGCTGAAGCTGCACCTGGAAGACTGGCAGCAAAATGGATCATTGATAGGTGGATAGTCTCCTGCATTGACCTCTGCTGTAGGTTGGTGGGTAAGGAGCCTCTCATAGAGTTTAGGGCTTATTCCACCAGACATACCGCTGCCTCAGTGACTGCTTCCAGGGACGTCCCTTCCAGGAAATCTGCAGGGCTGTTACCTGGAAATCAGCACACACCTTCCTGTTCCATTACCACATCGATCCTGAGTCACACCAGGGTGCTAGTTTGGCAGTCTCAGTTCTCCAATCACTCTTCCCCAAGTAGGGGTATGCGCTTTGCTCCCTCCTCCCAGGAGAAATGCGAGAGTCGCTCTGAATGTGGATAAGTACATCATATTCACACCCCAGAAAACAAGTTACTCACCTGTAACTGTAGTTCTAGGAGTGGTATATGGTGTACATCCACACAACCCAATCTGCCTCTCCTGGCAAGTGGTACACCTTGCTTCCAGTATAACAAGATCTGATGTCAAGGGGCAGTGCGAAGGAGGATACCACCGGGTGGTTGGGTGGGAGGAGCCAGCTTGAAGACCTTTGGCAAGATTTAAAGGAAAGCATTCTGCCGCAGTGTGGATGTACGCCATATACCACTCCTAGAACTACAGCTACAGGTGAGCAACCCACTTTTCCTACAGTATGTACAACTCAAACCCAATTGACAGGTGAAGTGAGTAACAATAGTAAACCAAGGTCCTCTTACCCACTTTAGAATTTGGGTCAGTATTACTCTTTTAAGCTCTCTGAAACTACCGTTATGAAATATGTGACCACTTTTAATAATGTATGTCACTTTGCAGTAATAACTGCTAAAGGAATACATCACTGTATTTGTGCAAAGTCATTTATGAGTACTTTATGTCCCGATCAGAGAGAATATTACACTGCAACCCAAACACTGTAGAGAATGCTAACAACAAATATGCCAAAGATTTTAAGGAACACAATTCTGAGGTCAGCAGAACTAGTTTAACACTGCATGGTTGTCCATGAAAAATCTCAAGAACAAAATTAGAATGTTTTACTCATTATGCTCCAAGAATATTGAATTGACTACCTCAAGAATTAGACCCAGGTCAGAAGAGCAGTATTTTAAACACTTATCAATTATTTGTTTTGAGTTACATGTAATGTTTTATTTAAACTTGAATGTATGTGTACATGTTTATACTGACATGTACTTTATTTTATGTTTCTGTTGTATTCCTCACTGCCAGGCGTGGCTAAAAATAAGTCTTGGGATCCAGTCCTCTTCCTGGGCAAAGCAAACACATGCATGCATACATACATTAAGAAAAAGATTGCTTCACTAAGGTGTCCTGTCAGCACAGCCTGTCATCTGTGGCTTTGTGATCCGTCTAAGATCCTGGCCTACTTATAGTCCCTGACCTCACTGGGCCTAAAGCCATCGTTTGATGGTGCATGTAGCCCATTATGGCCTGTTTGGTAAAAGTGAGGTTCTGAAATGTGACTTCAAATAAAGTACTTGGTCACATTTTTATAGGGCTTAACAGCTACCCTTCCCTCCACAAACCTACCTTTGTATGGGATCTCAAACTGGTTCTTGCAGCACAGTGCTTGAAGCACTTGAAGAAGTTATTTGAGCCTCTGACTGAGTCTGACCTTAGTTTCTCATCCATTAAAGTGGTTTTACTGGTGACAGTTACCTGCTAGGAACGATGATAGCAGCAAGTACTCAGTATTGGCCCCTTATATTTATTTATTTATTGAAATGTTTCACCAGGAAGGCGGCTGAGCAACAAGTCGCTCGTCTCCTGGTGCGACCTGGGAGGTAGGAACAATGGAACAGAATACAGAGACATGTTACAATGTTGGAATACAATTTGCTTACTTGCATACAATGAGAGCAGGAGGGATTATAGGTGGATAACATTGGCTAACAATGCAACAGTTAGTAATAGTAGATATGAAGACACATATAGCAGTTTGGCAACAGTTGGTGACAGTTGGTAACACTGGAACACATATAATAACTGGCAACAGTATGTAGCACTAGATGGTAGGTGACCCAATAGTAATTGGTAGCCATTAGTGTAACATAGATATTCAAGATTTACAGTGATTGGAGTAAAGAGAGGAAGAATGGGAGGAGGAACAAAAATTGCGGAGGGTAGAACTGAAGAATGGAAAGAAATTTACAGAGAGACGATACAGGACACGATTTTCGAGGCAAACGGAGATGACAGGGTGGACTAAAGTGCATATAAGAGGAGTATAGGGGTAGGTTATAAGTGCTTAATAGAGTGTAGGGGTAAGTCAGTGTTAGGCTGTGTTAACTGGAAGGGGGTAGGAGGAGAGGTAGAGTGTGGCAGGGTGATGAGAGAGAGGTATTACAGGTGGGGGTATTTATTGTTCCACAAGGGCAGTGTTGCGCTGTACATCAGTCCAGTTGTCATGCTCAGGGTGCTTTTGAGTTTCATATGAACCAATCCTTGGTTTTGCCCTTGTTGTTTCCCATACCTTGTACTAGTCAGCGAGACTACCACATCATCTGGTTGTCAAGAGGGGCTTTGGTTTTAATGCCAGAAAACAGAACCCATTAGGAGGATATCGTACTGTTTGGAACTTATATACAGACCACCCAGGTGGCCCTCATAAACAGATAATTTCTTCTTGAATCATGTCTTTCATTCAGCTTTAATAGCTTATCATCTGACCTCTGAGGGCCTCAGAGTTCATACATGCAGCTTCTGCGTGTTGAAACCAGAGCATTCCACTGATGAGACGTGCAGTGCTACAACCTGGTTTTCCACTCACATATTCATGGCCCATTTACAACTTGACATGCACACATACCGGCTGGTTCTTTTGGTACTGGTTCTTGAAGTCTCTTTCACCATGATTTGATGGCTCATTGCCCTCCTACCTCAGCACAGCTTGTAGCCTGCAAAGTGTGACAGCAACAAATCCAAATAGTTAGTAGACTTTCTTAATTGCAGCTGTTGTTCTTTTACTGGGATCTTTACCTCTTTAATATGGCCTCACCCAGCCTTACCAGGCAATGCCCGTTTGCATGAAAGGTGTTTTGTTTCTCTCTCTTTATATTTTTTTTGTAGCTGTTGCAAGATGCGAGCATGGATGCAAATGGGTCCCAATATGTTTTAGGACTGTGAAGTAGTTACTGCTATTTTTTCAACCTGCTAGTATTTTCATATAAATGTTAGTAATGTTATGCACAGACCAGTCATGCCCACCCCGCATCAAAACAAGTCTCAAATCCACTGGCCACCCTGCACCTGCTACCAGCTACTGGCTCTCTTGCTATGGGGTCTGCAGTAATTTATCACTGCTAATATTGCCAGGTTACTGTTGCATCAGAACAACCTTCTGGCCAATCCATGAGCAGCACTGCACATGGTCTCCTGTACTGAGTGTGCACTATTACTGCTGACGCTCTTGTCTGTCCGCACACCACTGCCTCTCTCCGTGTGGTACTATCTCTGCTTGCATCACAGTCTGTTGCCAGTTCTGTGCATGTGTACCAAATTTAGTTTTCAGTGCGTAAGGTGGGAAACAAATTGAAACTGGGAGTGAAGCATGCAAAATGGCAGTAAAATATTCCTTTACTGCCCTTATCTGTTCCTCTGTATACAAAGTACAAGCACGAGAGGTGCAGTATCTTTGTGCTTTAATTTTCTCAGTTCTTCTCATTATCTGAGACTTCTACTGTAAGGCAGTATTGCTTTCTGTTAATGGCACAGAGCAGGAAACCTAAGATCCAGGTTTGTAACGTAGATTGTGGCTACAGAGGGGCTTACGGTTCATCATGTCTGCCACTCTAGCACACAGCATTGGTGGCGGAACAGTCTAAAAAGTAGTAGGGCCGAGGTTGTAAGGGTAAATACCACCCCCATTGAATGGGTCCACCCACAGAATAATTTTTTCTCATCCACATTTGTAATCTGTGGAGTATCCCACCCCACTCCCACCGACTGACAGCAACTTCCGTGCCTAGTTCCTGATAATGCACCTGAAGGCATGGTGTCAGCAGGCACACTCAGTGTACTTTATGAATACAGTAAATTCTGGAAAATCCAGGGGGCAACATAAGCCTCAGGCCAGGACAACAAACACAAACCGACCCTGATGCACCTGAATGAAGACCTGTTTTTCCCCACCTTGGATGTTTTACTGTGAGTTTGTGAATGACCTTTGGAAGATGTGTGGTGCTAAACTTAAATGCCATGACTGTATGAGTAACCTGATCGAGTATGTATGCATGAGTGCTGGTGTGAGTGGACCTCTGTAAGGCTGGCTACCTTGATGTGGTACAGAGGCTCATCATAATATATCCTAAACTTTGTAACTAAAAGCCAGCCAACTTCTGTCTGATTGGTAGTGTGTGTGTTAGATAAAATGAAATGTTGTGAATCTATTAGGATCATTGGCTTACTACAGATTGTTGACTGAAATGAGAGTGGGGCAATGTTTGTGTTGCGGATAGCACATCTTTTGGATTGTGTTCTGGGGCTGGGGGGTGGGGGCAACAGTTCCGTGAACTCTAGTATAAATTTATAAATCCCTGGCTGCATCTCTGCCTGAGACCCACCCCCGACGAAGACCTTGTTAGGGCTGAAGCGCCGGGCTGAGGGTTCTAATCGTTGCACCTCTAATTTGCCGCAATAAACAGTTTGGTCAACTTGACTTTGGTCTGAGATCTTATTTTTCCTGGGGTCCGTGAGTGTGTAGTTTATGCCTTACCCGCCTGAAGGCCTGGCCCTTTTCATAAGTGTGACAGCTATGCCTTAACATAGTAAGCTATGAACCTAGCCCACCCCATCAACACTACTCATGTCTTCACTTTTCAAATTTCTGCTCACACCCTGCAAGCCACAACGGAATGGGAGTAATTAGAAAGCAACACTGCTTATTGCACGTGCTCCATTTAAAGGCACAGTCCATACCTCTCAAGTGTCCCTGATTTTCAGGGACGTCCCTGATTTGCCTCAAAATTTTACTCTGTCCATCCTAAAATTTGTGTTTTTGTGGCTAAACAGTGGGACTGTAAGCACAAAACAATGTCAAGCATTAAATTTACAGACTTGTTCTTCTTTAGAAAATGTATTTTGCACTAAGCCCCATATTCTAACAGCTTTCTGGGTGGATATTCTAATTTTGGAGATGTGTCCTGATTTTGGTCCTTTGTCCCTGATTTTTTAAGCCTTGTCCCTGATTTATGAGGCAGGGAGTTGAGCGTATGGCACAGTCCTCCTAGTAATAAATGAATATGATTTCAAAAACTGATAGGGCCAGGCCCTACCACTTATGAAAGTGGTAGGGCCATTGCTGTAGTGGCCCCGTTCTGGCATATATGGCAAACACTAGTTCCAAGATCCTATTTGAGTATGGGCACATGTCCAAGCTAATCAGCTGGAATGCTACTGCTAATTTTGCTATGTAACCCTCAATACAGTTCTTCCTCAGAAATTTGCCTAATCCTACTTTAAAAGCCTCAAGAGTGCTAGGTTCCTAACTTTACCAAGTAGGCCACATGTTAACCACTCTCCATTAGGTAATGCATTCTAATGTTTCCCCTTACTGCCCCTGTCTGAGTGCATGTCCTCTTGATTTCTAGCTCAAATATCTTTATATCTCTTCCACTGTTATCTCTCTTTAGTATTTGGAATAGTATGACATGTTCCTCGTGGAGTACTTCTCTCTAGGCTGAATAGTCTCAGTATGGTCCAGTCTTTCCTCATAGCTTTTGCCACCTAAGCTGCTAATCAGTTTGGTTGTCCTGTGCAGAAGGACACTCTCAGTCTCTTCAGTGTCCTGTATGTGTTGTGGTGATCAGAATGGGATGCAAACTCTAGGGCTCTATATTCAAAGATTAGCGCCTGCATGAATGTGGTTAGCACTGGCATTAACCTGGGTTCGTGCCTGTCCTCCAGGTGGGGCTATATTCAGAGGCTTCTGGAGCACTGCCTGAACCCAGCAGCACCAAGGTGCCAAACATACTGCTGTGTCTCTGCAAATGTGGGAGTCCTTTATGCATACTGGTGTAGCGGTACATTCAAAAGTTTGCAGTGGCACTAAACAGCCCATAGAGCAATGCTGTTTATCACCACCATAAAACTTGTTTTATCTGTGTAAGCCATGCCTCCACCCCTGAAGGCAGGGCGGATGTACTAGCCAGCTGTCTCTGTGCCAAGCAGTTCCCAGATCCGATCACCCATCCTGCCTTTTAATAATAAATCTGTGGTGGTATAGCAGCCCCCCACTCTCCAAGCACCTGTACTGCTGTTAGTAGTAAGTCCCTCATGGTTTAGTGGTCCCCTACCCCCGATCACCCATCCTGCCATTGAATAGTAAATCCTGAGTAATCTAGTGCCCCTTAGGTCGCTGTTTAAACATATATCCTTGGTAGTCTAAAGGCTCTCCACTTCAGCCAATCTCCAACTACCCACCTGCCCACCAGATGAGGAACCCTACCCTGCCACCCTCACACTGATTGCCACCACCATCACTACTAATATAGAGCTGTGGCCAGCACAGCCCTTCACTGTCCACCTCTGCCATCTGACAGGCATGAAGCGTGATCATGTATGTTGATGTTGACTGGAGGAGGAGGAGGAGGTGAGTGGAGGGCTGTGCCAGCTTCTGCTCTGCACCAGTGCTGATGGGGAGTGGCAGTCAGGTTGAGGCGAGGTGTGGGGTGGAGGTCCTCAGTGGGTGGTCGGGGGATTGGCGATCAGTCTATGTTGGGCTGTGGGTGACTAGACTTCAGAGATATATGCTGTACATGCAGGATGGATGATCAGGTGTTGGGTGAGTCACTGACTAACAGGGAGATATATATATTGTATACCAGGATGGGTGATCAGGGGTGGGGGCACTAGACAATGAGGGATATATATTATACACTCTGGATGTGTGATTGGGGGAGCCAGTAAACTACCAGAGATATATACTAACATATGAATTTGCCAGCAGATAAAGGTCTTATGGTCTATCGAGTCTGCTCGGAGTGTGCAGCTAGCAACCCTTATACTGCAGCTGCCCGTCCCTCCTCCCTGACCTTCCCTCCCTCTTACCCTATCCCATCCCATCCCCTTTGAAGCAGTCCACTGTTCTACAGGATACCACTTCCACAGGCAACGCCTTCCACCCAGACACCACTCTTTCTGTAAAAAAAAGTGTCTTCTCATTTCCTCCTGAACCTTCCCCTCTAATCTGAGATCGTGACCTCAAATGTCCCTACCGCCCCTCCATCTTGAATAGTCCCTCCATGCCTGTCTAGTTTATTTCCTTCATGTACTTGAAGGTTTCAATCATATCACCCCATATATTATACACTCAGGATGTTTGTTTGAGTGATGTGGGGACACTAAACCACCAGGGCATGTTCACTGTAGTGGTGCTAGGGGTCCTTTGTGCCCATGCAGATGAACCCATCTACAAACATATTGATGGCCCCTTGAGCATCTTGCATGCCTAATGAGCTCATTTTGCATGTTGAAACCAAATATGGGCCCACAGGAGACCTGGCGCTGTCTCATTACGTGGCAGCACCATCTCTGGTGGACCATATGCTGCCTTGGTCTGTGTCAACACAGTGTAGATCACTTAGCATGGCGCCGACATGGACTGATAGTCAGCGCACTCCATTTGGCAAGCACTAACTGACTATCGCATCGCTCAAGCCAACTGTGCTATCGCATGCACAGGCGCAACAGGCTGTGCTGTCATTGCACCCTGCTCTGAATAATGGGGCCCAGTGTGTGATCTAAGCAATGTCTTCTGCAAGGGTAGGATCACCTCCTTTGACCTGCTCTGGCTCAGTACGTAACCCCTTCTAATACAGCTCAGCATTATGTTTTCTCTAGACTGGTGCACATAGTGCCTTGTACCACAGCTACTGACTGTCTGTGTGACCTTGTTCAAAATTTAATTTCCTGTGTTTTAGTTCATCTCCTCTTCCAACCTGCCGTGCTGTAACTAATAATGGCTTCCATGGTGCTACAGAAAATGATATCCAGTATAATAAATTAATTTTTACTCACTGGAACCTTCTGAGTGATGGCGTTTTCCTTGTGTTTCTGGAAGCTGATGCCTGTTTAAAACACTGATCATCCGTAGGACCTGTTAGCTTTTGGTCTGTGCTTGAGCATTCCTTTCCTACTTCTTCAGTTGTACAGGCAGTCCAGATGAACAATATTTTGTGCTTGATGGACTTCAGGGAGGAATATCTGCACAATTATCAAGATTCCTATAGTAAGCTGGCCTGGTGGCATTGAGGGTTGAGGTGCTGGACGCTACCTCACACCACGCCGTGACCCTGGTTCAGGAACGAGCTTGGGCTGTCAGGGGTCGGCGGCCGGGGAGGGGGTGAGGAGCCAGGATTGAGCAGCCGCCAGGCAGCTCTCCTCTCTGGAAAGGGTCGTGAGGTTCCCCGGCTCTTGGCTGCTACCCGTGGAGGTTAGTGGCTGTGCCATGCCAAGGGGAACCTGGCACTAGGTGGAGGAGGAGGGGGCCGTCCCTGGAGCCGCAGTGCACGCGCACCTCCATGCACATGCTCGACCACAATCCGGGGTCCTGGGAACAAGGGAGTAAACAGAAATACCATGTCTCCTTAGCAGTAAGGCGGAGGTGTAATGGGGAGCACCAGGCTAAGTAAAAACAAAAAGGATTTCTATAGTTTGAAATAGTTTCAGGCTACTGTCTTCACTAAAAGTATCACAGCATGGCTGCTGTGTTCAGTCTGTACCTTGACAACTGCCTTGCTAAGCCCAAATTAATAGAAGGCAGAGTTGGTCGCAGTAAAGTCAGTAGTACATAGTTTGAACAGTCACAGGTTAGTGCTAAACAGGAGAAGTGCTTCTTGACTCCTGTCCAGTAACTGATCCACTTGGGCAGATTATTCCAGACAAAATCTGGGCAGGTTTTCCTCTTGAAGGAAAGGACTGGGTCTGTGGATAGTCATGACTACGGTTGTCATCTCACTTAAGTTTCAATCTGGCAGGATTTCCTAGCATCTTCTAGGAAAGATGATGTCGTATATAGATCTACAACCCTGGCCATGGCTTACTGCAGTGTGTTTCAGACATTTATTTTGCATCACTAGAGCTCAGGAGCGCCCTTCAAACCACAAGGTCAGAGTGCCTCCCAGAGGATTGCCCTCCTGAAGTGGCAGCATGGGAAGGAGAATACCAGTGTACAGGATCTTGCTTATGGCTGCCACTTCCATAGTGCTGAAGGACATTGCCAGTCTCAGGAGCTGATGTTGGTCTTGGAGAGAAACTCATTTAGGAATGAAAGTCCTTGAGACAAGAATGATACAGAGGACCCTGTTGGTGTCCTCCTCTAATTCAGAACAAGGCAGTGGTAGTCCTTTAGGACACTCACATCCTTGGCTTGTAAATCAAAATAGAGAAACAAACTAATAGATCAGTGCTGTCTTAGGCTTTCGAGCTCCTGCTGTAGACAGAAAGGCATCTCTGGTCTCTTCCCACCATCCCTAGTAGGGAAGCTAAATGTAGCGCTGGACTGGCTTTGCACATTGATGTTGTCCCCAGAAAATGGCAGTTGAGCTGCAGAGTGTTCACTGACCTGACATTTCTGGGACATGTACAAGATTGGTTAGGTATACGCTATCCTTGCAAACCACACAATATAAAGTGTTCTGTACATATTTAGCAATATCTAACATCTAATTGCCCACAAGCACTTAAACCTAGTATAGATTCTTAACGCTGTTTCATGTGATAGTGGAATACCTTGTAACCAGTGGATTACAGGATCCAAGGAAACATGGTTTCACAGGGGGAGAGGTCTTGCCAGACAAACCTGATTGAGTTCTTTGACTGAGTAACCATGGTAGTGGATCAGGAGGAGCGGTATGTGGCCTACCTGGATTTCAGTAAGGCCTCCGCATTGTTCCACATAGAAGACTGGTGAATAAGCTGGCCCGTCTGGGACTGGGTCGAAAAGTCATAAACTGGTTAAGAAATTTGTTAAGCAACAGAGTCACGGTGGTGATAAATGGATTCCACTCTGCAGAAGGCAAAGTAACCAGCGGGGTGCCTCAGGGCTCAGTACTAGGCATGGTCCTCTTCAGTGTATTTATTAGCAACACTGCAGAAAGGCTGGAAGGAAAGTATGCTTGTTCATGGATGACACAACAATCTGCATTACAGTAGACACGGGGTTGGAAAAATGAAGCATGATTTGAAAAAGTTGGAAGAATGGGCAAGGATTTGGCAGCTGGGTTTCAGTGCAAAAAAGTGCAACATCATGCACTTGGGCACAGAAACTTGGGAGCTACATACCAAATGGGAGGAGAGGTACTGGCAACCACCAAACAGGAAGGGGACCTGAGGTAATCATTTCTGATGACTTGAAGGTAGCCAAGCAGTGTGATGAGGCAGTGGGAAGGCTAGCAGGATGCTCGGGTGCATAGGGAGGGGTATCACCAGTAGGAAGAAGGAGGTCATATTACTTCTATACAGATCACTGGTAAGACCTCTCCTCAAGTACTCTGTCCAGTTGTGGAGGACCCACCTCGGAAGGACATTGATAAGATGGAGGTGATACAAAAGAGGGCTACCAAAATGGTGTAGGGCCTGCATTAAAAGCCCTATGAGGAGAGACTAAAGGAACTGAATATGTACTCCGGGAGGAGGAAAAGGGGGATATGATCGAAACATTCAAATACCTAATAGGTATTAGTAAGGTACAGGAAAGTAGCATTTTCCACAGGAAGAAAGCTTGAGGACAAGGGGTCACGCTATGAAGTTGGAGGAAGGAAGCTAGGTTGAAATGTGAGGAAATAACTCCTTCACAGGAGGGTGGTGGACACCTGGAACAGACTTCAGAGGAGGTGGTGGGTGCCAAAATGGTGACGGGATTCAAGCATGCATGGGACAGATACAACGGACCTTGGTAGCAAGGCAAGGGAGGAGATGACCAGAGATCGAGTAGGGTCTGCGGTGGCACAGTAGGCAGGGAAACTGGGCAGACTAGGTGGGCCAAAAGGTACTTATCTGCCAACAGCTTCTGTATTTCTATGACAACTTGTGTGTGTACAGTGTCCAAAGTAAGAAATGCAGTCCTCATCATTCTACATCCTTTTGGCATCTTGGCCATCAACAACATTATGCCCTTCCATTTGTGTTCCTTAGGGCAGGGGCTGCAGCTCTTCAGGGTGCCTGATCTAGAGAGCAGTTCTGTTTTTACTGCAACCATTTAGGAGAGCAGCTGATGTCCATGAACAAATGTTAAAAAAACTAATGCAATGCTGGCCAGGTGGCACTGGGGGTTGAGGCGCTGGGCGCCACACCTCGCACCACGCTGGCGACCCAGTTCGGGAATGAGCCCTGGCCGCCTGAGGTCGGCAGGGAGGAAGTATTGAGTGTCTGAGGACAGCCTCCCTCTCCTGGGAGGGAGGGGGAATAGGCACGTGCTTGACTGGCCAGTGGCAGGAGGCACAGCATGTGCAAAGCAAGTAGAGAGGGTTGGGAGTGGCGGACATTGGCAGTGATGCCTTGACGCCAAGGCACATGCCACTCCCTAGAACAGGGAAAATCAGCACCAGAGCTCTGGGAAGACAGAGCGCAGAAAGTGAAGACCCTAATGACTCGCGCCTGCCTGATCCTCCGGGGACTGACAATACAGTGATGTGTCTCAGGGTGTTGGGTCCCACCACCTACCCACCTGGGGGTACAGCCATGGCTCCATGGGGCCCTACGGAGGTCAGGTAGGTGCGTGGCAAAAGCAGGACTAAGTGGTGGCAGTAGTGCACAAGATTGAGAATCCCAGTTGCCGGTTGGGATTGCTGCAGACCCCGTGCACCATATGTTCAGTGTATCCGGGGCTTGTGTCATTCCTGACACATTTGTGAATTGAGACTAATATCTTTATCCCTGAATTCATCTGGTCTTGATATGTATTCCATCTTGAAGTCATAATCCTCTAGTGTAGCTATCACTCTCTGTTGCCATGGGAAAACTTGTGATGTCACAAGCAGATTATGATGACCTAAGGTGGGAAAAGCAACAGAGGCAGATAAATTCTAGGTTACAAAGATCCTGTTTTCATGAAAATGTCCCTACTAATAAAGAATAAGGTGGCAGAGAAGTACAGAAAGTATGTGAAATAAGCTGTGTTATGTATAAATATTATATTTTAAAATTTTTCCAGGGCAACAGCCATTAAGATTATAACAAAATATAGGCTCTTGGTTGTGCCTAGTTGCTAGTCCGGCTGGAGAAGAAGCCAAGTACTTACCAATTTAATTGATTGATTTATTGTTTCTTTAAAATTCAAGCCCTGCTGTCATGAGGGCTTCCATACTATAATTTTGTAGCAGTTAGACCAAGGCAACAATTTTGACCAATAAAAAGATTGCCAAATTCAAACGGAAGATACTACCACATGAAATCTATAGTGAGATGTAAATCACTGTAATTAAAGCAGCTGTAATGGGGGTTAATCACATTATTTTTTGTGTTTGCACTCATGTGCAAGAAACATAGTGCCACCATACGATTTTTACATGGGTGTGCTTCCCCACTTTCAATGCCCTGCTCCTTTTGCAGGCACGGCCGCACCGCGTCAGTGAATGTCCCAGCTGACTGTGACAGCCGCTCAGATGCAGTAGTGTACAATTGAAAGCGAAAACCATTGCAATCAGCAGTTGTAACGCGGAGGCACTTGCATACTGGCATCGCAGGTAATTTACATACTACACTTAGCACTGCATCCTGAACAGCTGTCACAGACAGCTTCGCTTGTGTCTACTCCCCCTCCCCAAACACTCAAGTAGCACACTGGCATCTCACCCCAAGCGTGCTCATGCGCGCCTCCCCCTGTGCACCATATGGCTGGATCGGGGTGCCCAGTCCGTCGGCCCGCGCCCGCCGCCCCAGACTTCTAGGTGCCATGCTGGGAGTCCACCCCGCATGGCAATGTTCAGATGGCCGACAGGGAGCCCAATCCCGCTGGCTCCACTGACCCTCCCCTGTACCCAGCTGCCACACTGGGAGCCCACCCCAGCAGCACAAGTCCCGCTGTCTTGCTAAAACAAAACAAACACCTGAAAACAAAAAACGTCCCTCGTTGATTGTCTTGCTCCCACACTCACCCTCTGCACATCCACCTCCCCACACCCCTGACCCCATACTCTACCTCTAGCCTGGTACAATGATCTTCAGTGAACCGGAACAGGTCTGGACTCTTCAAAGCCGACCGCAAACTGAAGAAATGCTGGTAAGCTCTGTAATGGCATAAATGGTTTTTTCCAACTTTGGTGCATATCTACGACAGAATTTTTTTGTAAATTTTCAACATGGGGTTTTGGGGCCCCTCTGAATTCAGTCACTGTCATTTTATTCGGTCCCGAAAGATGATTTTGCGGTCACCGCGCCGGAACCATCTTACGGGACCAAGTAACGTAAACAGCAGTGTGTCAATTCATGAGGTACACCCCTCAAAACCCTATGTTGAAAATTTGTGAAAAAATTCCCAAAATAGCTTTTAAGTTTGAAGTTTATTGTTCTAGGAATTAATACCTTTGAGCCAAGGCTTTTACAAAGGTTCCACGTCATTAAGTACAAAACATAGTAGACAGTGTTATAAAAATCAGTAAGTTGTTTAACAAGGCCACAACTTAATCAGTAACATTTATGTACAGAAAAGAAAAAGGAACTCAGAGGCAGTGTCAAGGGCAAGGAATAAGGATTGGAGAGCTTGAGAGGGAAGAGAGGAGAAATAAGAAGTTTAGGAGCAGACAGAACCAGGTTAGTGGTACTCAGGTTGTCTTTGTCAAAGAGGAGACCATGGTGGTTGAGTGAAACAAATGTAAGTGCACTCAGTGAGATGAGACTTTAGTCAAAGCAGTCACAGGAGCTGGAGGCTGTGAGGTGAGCGTAGTATGGATTTGAAAGCTCCCAATGTCGTGGAGGATAGGGAGGGCAGGTTAAGGGCATTGTACCAGGCAGGGGCACGGTATGTAAAAGATCTTTGTCCCTGAGCAGTTGGGCATCTAGGGATAAGGAAAGGGTGGTGGTCAGATCTTCTGGTGGTACAAGTGCCATTGTTCAGGCAGAGCAGGTCCCGCATACATGGAGGAGTGAGTCCCAAGATTGATTTTTTGCCATCATGCAAGTGAGATACATGAGGCGATTGGAAAGATGCAACCAACCGGCTTCCGTGTAGAGGTCACAAGTATGGGTCCGTCTCTGTGCTCCAGTGAGGAGTCGATCAGGTTTTGTTTAGTGCTGTTTAGATGCGCTTTAGTGCAGTGGTAGTAGCTGAGCCATACACAATTAGACCGTAGTCTATGATTGAGATGATGGAGCTTTGAACAGCAATCCTCAAGGCAGCTTGGTTGAAAAATTGACGGTTCCAGTACAAAATTCCAATGCTGTTGGTGCACTGTTTTTGCAGTGTTATCGATATGGGTCAGAAAAGTAAGACATTCGTCAAAAGTGATACCAAGGTATTTGAAGGTGTTCACTTGTTCTAGTGTATTTCAAGAGAAGTTTTTATGACGAGTGGAGTATGCCGATTTCTGTTTTGATGATCATAAAAGCATGACTTTTGTTTTTTTTTGATTTAGGACCAGTTTGTGCTCAAGGAACCACTTTTTAACACATGAGAAAGCAAGCTGCAAGCTCTGTCGTAGTGGATTTGGATCCTTATGGGAGGAGAGAATTACAGCGCTATCAGCATAGAGTATTAATTTTCAGGGCAGGATTTGGGAAGCAAGTTTAGAAATAGGCTGAAGAGAGAGGACCTAAGATTGAGCCCTGGGGGACACCAGAGAGGACCGGTTTGGAGTCAGAGAGAACCTCAGAGATTTTTACTGTTTGAGAACGTTGTGCCAGGTAACTTTTACCCTAGCTCCAGGTCCTCGGCTAGCCCAATGATGAGCAGAAGAGAGATTAGAAGGCTATGGTGAACAGTGTCAAAGGCCTTTGTGAGGTCTATGAAAACAGCTCCGGTTAAATAACCCTTATCCAAGGCTTTGTGAGTTTCACTAGAGAAATCAAGTAGGGCCATCGACGTACTGTGCCCTTTCCTAAATCCGTTGCTGAATGCAGAGTAGATCGTACTTTTGCAGGTGGTCTGATAGTTGATCTGCCATGATCCGCTCAAGAGCTTTGGAGAGGTGTGGAAGTATAGATATGGGCCGATAGTTCCTGGTGTGATTTGTCGCCTTTTATGCACTGGTGTGACTATAGCGGCCTTCCATGTGTTGGGAAATTGACTTTGGCACAGGGAGAGGTTGAGAATTTTGGTGAGGGTGGATCACTTCTTCCAAGGTGAGGGACAGAAGTTTTAGATCAATGGTGTCACTGCTATCTCTAGATTTAGAGCAGGCCTTTTTATGTATTTGTAGGCTTCATATGTCTTAACTATTTTAAAGTGAAATAGCGGTTTCAAACAACATGAAGTCTTGCTATATTATAGACATTAGCAGTTTGTTCCAGCTCTAGAACTGCCCGGAGTGAAATGGTTAAACCATTCCAAAATAGAATTTTGGCACGAGAGCAGCTCTATCTGTGTCATTTCAAACTTGAACTGTCAGATTCTTTACTCCGCCTCAGTGAACAGTCGCTCGAGATTTCTCCTTCTGCTCGGTTCATTTTCGGTTTAAAAAGTGTTTTCTCGGTTGGATTTAACCGAGAATAGTTTATTTAACCAAAACCGTTCGGTTCAAGCTCTATCTGTGGTAACCGTAAGTAAATGAAGGTTTTGTCTGTGGAACTTGTAAGTTATCGGTTCGGTTTTGAACCGATCAGTGGGTTTAAAACTCATTTAAAACTAAAAGTTACTATTTTAGAGTGCGGTTCCGGTTCTTATCGGTTCTAAAAAAAACGGATTTATTACGCTTTTTCCAATACCGTGACACGGTTAGGAACCGTAAGGGTGTTCGCCTGGCACTGCCGTTAAAAGGGCAAGTTTTGGTTAGGCTGGCATTATGTCTGAGAAACCCAAAGAAAACCGGGCCCACTGGTTTCAACACTGTGATGTTTGTGGGAAGTCTTTGCCAAGGCTGACCCACACACCACATGTGTTTATTGTCTGGGGTTTGACCACCTCCAGTCAGACTGCCAGGTATGTAAGAATTTCCCTGCAGCCACCCTGGAAAAAGATTGGGCAGGCTCAGGGAACGAGAGGCCAAAGTCCGCTGACCCGATGGCAGCCCGGTTCGGTGCCAACCGAACCAGAGGGAGTGCCTCTGACCAGGGCCAGACTTCCTCGGCAAAGAAAAGCTGGTTCTGAGGAACCAATTCCAGTAAAGAAAACAAGAAAATCAGCAGGTCTGGGTCCAAAATTCCTTCTCCAACTGCTGCAGAGATAGAAAGCCATACAAATTGTCCAGTCACTACCTGGGTCCGGGCCCCAACCACCACTATCTAGTAAAAGGTCGGTTCGTCCGTCCCAGTGGTTCAGGATTATGATATTGAGGAATTTTATGAACCAGAGGAGGGGAGGAGGATTATGAACAGTATGAATGTGGCTGGGAAGGTCTGGTGTGCCTATTGAACCGGACATCTCCCAGACAGACCTTTAGAATCTCCCCTATGCTGTCTGAGTCCCCATCTCATTTTATGTTTTATAAAAGTTGCTGAAACCCTCCAGCTTCCTTTAGAAGAGGCTGTGGATGAGCAAGAGGAGCCTGATTTGTAGAAATGATGGATATTCCAGAGTCTAGGAGATTGTCTATTCCTTTACATAAGTCTTTTAGAAACAAACAATTAAAATTTTAAAAGCTCCTAATTCTGTGCCTCCTGTAGATAAAAGATGAACAGAAGGTATACATTGTCAGGCCCTGATACAGAATTCCTTTCTCAGCAATGCAGTCATGTTAGTAGTTCAGGCTGCTGCCTGTGATAAAGCTAATATTCCTTGGCTTCACATCCTCCTGACAAGGATTCCAGGAAGATTGATGCCATGGCAAAAAACAGTATATGGCAGCCCTCTGGGACTCAGGCAAGCAAATTATATGGCTTATGTAACTAGGTATCAGAAATCTAGATGGGATACTGTTATGTAATTGGCCAAGCAGGCCCATGGCCAGCTGGCTAGTGAACTAGAACAGGTGGCTGCTGATGGCATTGAAGCCTCTAAGGTTCAGTTTCATGCTGCTGTGGATGTTAATGATGTTTCCTCTAGGGTCATGGCCACATCTGTAGCTTTTCATAGGTTGGCCTGGCTCAGGTGTATTAGTTTGTCACAGGATACCAGACTAAGGCTATGGATTTTCCTGTGGTGGGAAATTCTCTGTTTGGAGAGCAGACAGAGAATTACATGAAGAAGATGGATGAATATAGGACTACTTACAAGAGTGCCCAGGCTAAGGAGCGGCAAGCCACTCCTCAAAGGCATGCCCCAGGGGTAGGGGTAGGCCTTTTCACAGGCCTTCTACCAGACTCAGGCCTCCTCTGCCTATGCTCAGAGGGGGCTTCTTCAGAGGCAGGGGCAGACGGTGGGCAGACCTGCTCCCACCCCCAGCCTAAAGCTCCTATAAACAGACACCCTGATGGGGTGCCCAGGGCCCATTCTCCTGTACCAGTGGGGGCAGGCTGGCTTACTTCAGTCAGAATTGGGCTTCTTTAACCTCAAACAAGTGGGTTCTGGAAGTAGTAAGCCAGGGTCTGGTTCTCAGCTTCAAAAGTTTCCCAAGTTGAGAAGCAGACTTTTCTACCTGCAAGTGCTTCAGAGACCCTCGCTCTGGAAACAGAGGTCTCATCCCTGTTAGCTCCTCAGAGCAGTAGAAAGGGTTCCTCCCCTGCATCAGGGCAGGGGTCTGTATTCCAGATACTTCCTTACCCCAAAAAAGACAGGAGAATGGCTGCCCATTTTAGATCTCAGATATCTGAACAAGCATCTTTTGAAACCAAAGTTCAAAATGGTAACTCTGGCAATGATTTTACTTTCCTAAGGCCAGGGACTGGCTAGCCTCCCTGGACCTCAAGGATGCCTATTTCCATGTCCTAATCAGAAGATCCCATCGAAGTACCTCAGATTCGAACTGCCCTCAGGTCATTACCAGTTCAGAGCAATGCCCTTCGGCCTTACCTCTGCTCCAAGGGTATTCACAAAGTGTCTAGCAGTGGCAGTGGCCCACTTAAGGAGGCAGAGGATTGCTGTTTTTCCCTATCTAGACGACTGGCTCATTGTAGGCCAGTCCCCAGAACAGGTAAAATCTCACCTGCAGGTCACCCAGCAGCTTCTCACCTCCTGGGTTTTCTGCTAAACCTACCAAAGTCGGTTCTGGAACCAGTCCAGGTACTCACCTTTATAGGGGCAGAATTGGACACAAAGCTGGCCAGAGCCTTTCTTCCCCAGAAAGGGTAAGGAATTTAGTGGCTCTGGCCTCTTCCTTCACTCTGTAGGTCTCTCGATCAGCAAGACACTTTCTGCAGCTCCTGGGGCACATGGCTGCATCCACAGCTGTTGTGCATGGAGCCAGATTTCAGATGAGACATTCAGTTTCACTTGAGAACCTTTTGGTCTCAGAGAAGAGACCCCTTTCCAAGTTGGTCCCAGTGACTCGAACCTTGATCCTAGCTCTCCAGTGGTGGCAGGATCAGAGCAATTTAAGAGCGGGGTCCCTTCATTTCCCCTTCTCACGACTTGACTCTCACTACAGATGCTTCCTTCTGGGTTGGGGAGCCCACATGGGCACCTTTCCACTCAGGAGTCTGGTACCCCAGGAATCTCTGCTCCACATCAATTTGCTGGAACTCAGAGCTGTCTTTTAGCTCTTCAAGCTTTTCTGCATCTGTCCACGACAAGGTGGTACAAGTCAGAACAGACAACACCACAACAATGTGGTACATCAACAAACAGGGGGCACTGTCTCTCGGCCTTGTGCACCGAGGCAATGAAGTTATGGTCTCTGGCCTATTCCCTGAACACTTCCTCATAGCAGTTCATCTTCCAGGGAAGGACAATGTCCTAGCGGATGCCCTCAGTAGGATTTCCCAGGCCATCACGAATGGTCCCTGGATCCTCAAGTGCTGGGGATAGTTTTGCCAGATGGGGCATCCCTCAGATAGATCTTTTGCAGCCCCAGACAATCACAAACTTCCTCTGTTCTGTTGCAGGCCTCCAGTGCTGGGCTCAGTTCCCTGGATGCCCTTCTTCTGGATTGGGAGGGAAGTTCCTCTATGCTTTCCCCTTTCTCTCCTATTCAAAGTACTAGTCAAAATCAGATCTCAGCCTTGCAGGGTGACTCTGATTGCCCGGATTGGGCCAGGCAGCCCTGGTACCCACACCTCTGTCTCTGACAGTCCATCTTCCCTGTGCCTCCCCAGGAATCACAATCTGTTGACTTGTGCCCAGGGAAGGGTTTGGTATCCGGACCTCAATCCCTCAACCTCAAGGCCTGGCTCTTGAGGAGTTAGAGTTTGCTGATTTACACCTCTCTCAGGGTGTTCTTGAGATCCTAAAGGCTTCCAGAAAGCCTTCCACTAGGCTACTTATAGTTCTAAATGGAAAAGGTTTTCCATTTGGTGTGCTGGGAAAATATTTCCCAGAATCTGCTGAATTGCCCATTTTGTTAGATTACATGGTACATCTTAATTCTTGGGTCTCAGACCAGCTACCCTGAGAGTTCATTTGGCAGCTGTGTCTGCTTTTGTGTCAGCAGGAAAGTCATCCCTCTTTCCTCTCATCCTGTGTTTTCCAAGTTTTTAAGGATTACTCCATACTAATCCTCCTTCGGGAACCGCCCCTGCTTGGGACCTTTATGTTTGCATTGCCCAGTTAATGCAACCCCTTTGAACCTCTGTCTTCTGCAGAGCTTAAGTTCCTAACTTGGAAAACTGTTTTTCTAGTGGCTATCACTTCTGCCAGACGATAAGTGAATTGCAAGCCTTGTCAGTGGAGACTGACTTTATTTCTTTCCACAGGGATAAGGTAGTCCTTAGGACTAATAGGAAGTTTTTGCCTAAGGTGGTTTCAGATTTCCATCTTAATCGATCTATCTCCTTCCAGTATTTTTCACTGATCACCCTCTTCGGGTGAGAGGAGGTTGCACAGCCTGGATGTTAAGAGAGCTCTTAGTTATTATATAGAGCGCACTAAAGGCCACAGGTTCAATCCCTCCAACTTTTCCTTACCTATGGTGAAGTTGGGAAAGGCAACCTGCCACTAAGAGATCAATAGCCAGGTGGATTGTCTCTTGTATCCAATTTTGTTATCAGAAAGTGGGCAGAGCCCCCGGGTTTGAGGGCTCATTCTACCAGGGTACAGCTGCGTCTCTAGCTGCTGCCAGAGATATCCCTTTATTAGAGATTTGCTAGGCTGCTACTTGGAAAACGGCACACTTTTACCAAGCATTACTCCCTGGATGTCCAGGCCAGGCCAGGAGAGATGCTCGGTTTGGCATAGCTGTTCTTCAGAGCTTATTCCCTAAGTAGGTTCTGCCCTCCTCCATGGAGGTACTGCTGTGTATTCTGCTAATGTCTATAATATAGCAAGACTTCATGTTGTTTGAAGAAAAAATTACTCACCTTAGTAATGTTATTTCTTCTAATGGAGTCTTGCTTATTATAGACCTCCCCCAACCTGCCCCTCTCAGAACCTCTACTTGGTGGGTGCGGCAACTTAGTGTGGGCACTACTTATGTCCTGTTAGCAATTTGTCCCTTTGGGACTTTGGGGTGTGTATGTGTACACGTGTGTGTGTTTTATTATACTTATGTTCCATTTTCATATTATTAGAATGGTGTTAGTATTTCTGGTCCCTGACTTGAGTCTTGGGTGTTGGGACCATCAATGGTTGTTATTATTTAGGTAGCCATTTGGCTAGTGTAGGTTACAGCTTCCACACAGACCTTAGTGAGTTTGGCTCGTAAAGATCTGACAGTTCAAGTTTGAAATGATACAGATAGAGCTGCTCTCGTGCCAAAATTCTATTTTGGAATAGTTTTAACCATTTCACTCCGGGCAGTTCTAGAGCTGGAACAAACTGCTAATGTCTATAATATAGCAAGACTCCATCAGAAGAAACAACATTACTAAGGTGAGTAATTTTTCTTTGTCTGGCG
The DNA here is from genome assembly GCA_016271365.2 of Neoceratodus forsteri. Classification (NCBI taxonomy): domain Eukaryota; kingdom Metazoa; phylum Chordata; order Ceratodontiformes; family Ceratodontidae; genus Neoceratodus; species Neoceratodus forsteri. The sequence goes on from CM028129.1 coordinate 1,740,485,106, forward strand.
GGTGGTTTGGGATACGAGTTTTGGAACTGACAAATCCTGGAAGAAGTCTGGTGAGAGGACACCACTGAGGTCAGTGAAGGTTTTATTTAGGCATCGGCCATAGTCTTAGGGTCACAGGTAGTGGAGCCATCAATGTTCATTGCCTGGAGAGGATTTAGACTGTTTGCCAGTAATATTATGTATATTGTCCCAGAAGGATCTCCCCACCCCAGGTGGTTTCTAGAGCATTCTTGAAATAGGAGCCTTCATTTGCCTGATTTGTGAAGTGCATAGGTTGCGCCTGTTTATAGTTAAGTGAGTCTGTTATGGAGCCTGTGGCCCTGGCTATAGCCAAAGATGGTCCGTGCTTTAAGCTGAGCCAGTAGTTTGGCTGTTAGCGGTTAGAGAGCTTTGATTTCACGTTTTTGAAAGGTGCGTAGGTGTCGTGAGCAGTGTTGAAAGTTCTAATGAAGAAGTTCTAGGGCAGCGTCCCACATCCAGCGATGCAGATAGGGGACCAGTCTTGTTGTAGGAGGCAGGTCTTTAGCTTAGCAAGTTTCGCTCGGTAGCATCTGACTTAAGATGGTTTTAGGAGGTGGTTTGTGGAATTTATTTGTCCAGATACAGATCACAGGGGAGTGGTCACTGAGGAGTCGGAGAGAACGGTGGTGTTTTTATCCGTCCGGGTGATTAGTAAGAATCCAGTCAGTGAGAGTGCTGGTTCCAGTCTTGTAGTTTTTCTTGTAGGGGAGTTGACCATCTGTGTTAGGTTGGTTGCTAGGATAGTATCCCTGCTGGGTCCGATATCTGAGGCAAGCCAATTTATATTGAAATCACCGAGAAGGAGGAGCTCAGAGTCAGGAGGTTGTAATCTTGCAAATTCAAGGATAGACTGGAGCCCGGCTCGTGGGTCTTTAGGGGGATATAGACTGCAGCCATGGTAAGCACTTTGTTATGGGCACCAAGGAGAAGCTTGACAGGGAGAAGTTGTACTAGGGTGTTTTCTGGGCAGCAACTGGCAAGGTGGCACGAGATGTAGTCCTTTATATAGATACACATCCACCCCCTTCTTTTTACATGGTGGTCAAGTCTGAAGAGGTTGTAGCCTTGGAGCGAGATTGCATGATCTGGAGTGCTAGGCGTTAACCAAGTCTCAACAATTACAAGTATGTCAGGATTATGTTGTCCAATAAAGGCTTGAAGAGATGCCAGCTTAGGAAGGAGGCTGCAGATATTTAGGTAACAATGGATAGCCGTTTTCAATTTTGCAGGCTTTATCTTAATGTTTGAGCCAGGGCCAGGGTTTGGGTGGATCCCACCAGCCATGAGAAGTAGGAGGGCAGCAGTTTGAGGGATATCTCCTGTAGCTCATACCATGTAACGCCTTTCCTCTGCATGCTGCAGGTTTGGATACAGTGCAGTCGCCTTAGGGTCCCAACAAAGGAGGGTTGCTAACGACAGGTGCTCAAATATGATTTTTCCAGCCAGGGCGGTCGTTGCACCCAGCCCTTAGTAATGGGGTGCCTCAGAAGAGCATGCGCTCGGCAGTTCCTATTAGCCGTAATTTTGCAAATTTTAATATTTTCACTCCAGGTTTTCAGCATTGCCATTTTACCACACACCTCCTTATGAGCAGTACAGCTGTCATTTTTCATATCTTGCACAAAATGTGCTTTCAGCATGTAGCGCCCAGTGGCACGGTCGGTGTGCAAAATCAGTGTTAGGACAGATTAAGAAAATCAAAGTGAGACTGTTCATGAGCAGAGGTCTTAAAATGGGTATGTGGAAAATTTGGTGACAGAAGTCCATAAAATGACTGTATTACGGCGTGCATTGCATAGTTTCCATGCACCCGTAAGTTCACAAATTTGTACTATTTTCAGTCCAGATTTTTAACACTTGCATTATTCCACACCTCCTGAACAGTACAGCTGTCATTTTTCACACCCTGGCTGAAATGTGTTTTCGCACTTCTGAGCTTAGAAATGCGTGGGTCGCTGTGGGAAATCAGTGTTGGGGACAGATTAAGAAAATCACAGTGACACTGTTCATGAGCAGAAGTCCCAAAATGCATGTGTTGACAATCTGCTGTAAAATATCCCTAGATAGTTACATTATGGGTGTGCATTCACGTTTCTATGCACGCCGTGACTTTAGTTTTTTTATATTTCCACCCAGATTTTCAACATTACCACTTTTACACCTCCCCATGAACAGTACAGCTGTCATTTTCACATCCTGTTCGAATGTGTTTTTGCACCTTTGGTGTTAAATGTCACTGTGCAAAATCAGCTTCGGCTACAAACTGATATTGCCACTGCTGATGAGGTGGGGGTCACCAAAAACCCATGTTGAAAATGTGGAGTGAAAATACCAACGAACGCCTGGGGCATTACAGTTTCCAACCATAACGCCCCACCCTGTAGAGACTGACAGGCATCAGGGGTGTGACTTGGGATTGCCACCTCTAATGCTCATGCCATCCCACCCCACCCACACACTGCAGCCAGTGACAGGCATCGAAGTGTGCCTTGGACTCTTTGGCACCAAATTTTACCCCATTCTCCTATACTGCACCCATCTCACCGTATTTCTTTATGGAATGGGGTGACCATAAGGTCCAAAGACCCCAAGGTACACTGACACTTGTCGGAGTCTGTATGTAGGATAGGGTGTGGTGAAATGGCGGGCCAGTTATGCCTGATCGACCCAAAGGCACACCCCAGTGCCTGTCAGTCTCTGCAGGGTGGTGGGGTTGGCTTCAGTTCAATACTTCACTGCCATTCCTATTATGCATCTCTAACTCCTACACAGCCAATGCCAGCAAGCAAACATTTGGCATTGACAAAATGCTTATTTTAGTAATAGTGTGTTGCTTGAAAAACAACAGTATATGAATCACTGTACGTGCTTCATTCACTCTGTGAACTGAAATGTGTGCTTTGAAGTTTTTAAATGGTCCTGCTTGCTTGCCATGCCCACCATTATGGTGTGCTGTCTGCCATCAAAAATGTGTACTAGAACCATCATAATACATTCACAGTATGAGTCTGCTTTGTACAGTCAAAAGGCAACATCAGTGGAAGAGATTTTTAAAATTGGCAGCAACGCCATCTGTATGGACTTGAGTCATTAATTACCAAATTAGTAATAAAAGCTGTTCTAAACATATCGGGATAAAAATGAAAATATACTGATAAATCTAAAGGAGCCAAAATACAATTTTGCTAAAAACTATGATTGAATTTTTTGCCAGTTAACACATACGGCTGCTTTAAAATGTAATTGAACAAGCAGAAAAATAAGTAATCCTCCTAAAACAGTTCCCTTTTTCCCTTTTCATCTAGCAATGGGAATGTGGTAATTCATTTGTAAGAAAACTGTCCCGAGTGGCAATATCTTGAAGATTCTCTCTATTGTAAGACTGCTAGTGCAATCGAATTACTCCTTTTGTAAAGTGGAATTATCTTTTTACATTAGTGCAGTATTATGTATAATTTGAAAGATCATGCAGAATGGATTAGCCTTGAACAACTTTGTCAGTTTGATATTAATCACTGGGTTTTTCCTTGCAAGAAATTTAAAATGAAATATATCTGAATTATTTTATTTATATTCTAGCTCTGTATGTCATACAAATCCTTTTGAGGGACAGCCTTCCTACATAACTAGGCATGTTTGCATTAGAAACTGCACAATTTATTGTATTTTAGTTGCAACCAAAAGTCCCTATCTCTCTCTCTCTCTCTCTCTTTTAGTTGCTTGCTTTGTGTCCTTGAGGGACCCATGCCATCATATCTGAATATTTTTTCTTATTTCTGCCTTTTTATTTTTCAGTAAATATACTCTATCAGCAAAATAGAGCCCCTTAGAAATCTTTTAGCATTTTCTGTTGTGAATGTTTTTCTTAAACATTGCCAGTTTGTTCCATTTTGTTCAGTGTGGTGATCGCTTGGCACGTTGGTGACTCAGATTCAAGCCTGGGATGTCAGGTGTGAAGTTGGCAGGAAGGGCAATATTCTCCTCCTTGGGAGGAGTAGTAAGGTGTCAGCGTGGCTCAGTTGGTAGCACATCCGCCTGGACTAGAAGGTCGTGGGTTCGTCCCATACCAGGATTGGAATTGCACCTAAAAATCGCTGACATCCGAGTACAGTATTAAGGGGTGACTGCTGGGGTGTGCCGTCCTTCAGATGACACATTAAACCAAGGTCCCTTCTGCCCATCCTGGTGTGGTCCTGGTGGGTGTCCAAGTGGAAGTAAAGAACCCAGGGCACTCTTCAAAAGAGCAGGAACATTCCCGCCTTGGCCAACATTCCCTTACTATAAAACCAGTTCATGCAATTATCTAGGTTGTGTGTGGGTGACGATGTGCGATATGGCCACCACCACACATTCAGTCACTTCACTACCAGTCTAGCATTGCTTGTAAAGCTCTTTGGGATACTGTGTATGAAAAGCACTATATAAATGCTGATTCTTCTTCTTGTGTGTCTGCCAGCATTGCTCCCCAAGACCTCAATGTGGTTAGCGCTCCAGTGGGAGGTGGGTGGAGACTCAGAAGAGGGAAATGGCTGTCTTAATTCTCTGTGGGATGGCCCCAGAGTTCCCCAATGCCACTCAACCACCCCACACACACTCATGCACACCAGTGTGGTCACCCAAGCCAGCACCGCAAAGAGAGGTGCTTACGCTCCCCTGGAGGGAGCAGGGGGTAACTCCAGTCTAGAGGTGCTAGAGGACCCTAGAAGGGCAACCCTGACTGACAGCAAGGTGAGCACAAGGTGAAGCAAGTCTTTGGGGCCTGAAGGAATGGAGGACTGAGAGGCATGGGAAGTAAAATAAATTTGCCAGACTTGTATACTGAAGTTCTATAGATTAAACCATGCAACAGGGTAACCGTAGAGGTGACTCAGACTTGATTTGTAGGAGAGTACCAAATAATGAAAAAAACAAAAAAAAAAACTAACAGCTCAAGAACCTTGCTGTTCTTGGCATCTCCCGTCCCCAACCTCACGAATTTAAGCTAAACTCCTTCTCAACTCTTCCCACAGCTCATGCCCTTGACAGGGTGCTCCTTGCTGCGGGGCGGCTGAACCCTGCCGCCACCGCCGCAACCTGTGGCTGCCTCAGGACTCCATATCCAGGTACAGACCCACAGTTGGGGCTGGTAATTTTCATTTTCAATGCCTTACTGCAGCTGGCCTCTGATTGGCCGACTCCTCAGCTTGGAGCTCCCGATTGGTGTGCATACAAGCCCTGGACTGTGTGGCTTCTCTCGACTCCTTACCACTCTATTTCTGTATTTTAAGTTAATTTTACTGTATATTTTATCCCGCCCCCTCTGGCCCCTACTCTATTAAATACGCCTAAGCCCCGCCTGTGTAGCGCCCACCACCACTGACTGGTTACCACCAAGCTCCAGCTGCCTCTTAGCTGATTTAATCCCTTTTTGTTTGTGCTACTACTCCTCACTCTCTTCACACTAAATAGTTCTAAGACTCACACCCTTAGGTCTTTCCTTTCAGGCTAACTACTTCATACCTGTAGTGTTTTTTGATTATGTGATCTGTAACTACCTGTCTGTGCCAAAGAACCTCCTTGTGAATGAGCTTGCTCAACGGAGTTTTCCTACAATAAACTTGAACTTGAACCCTATCCTGGAATTATGATCTCCATTTTTTCTCTCCCCACACCTTTTCCTGTTACTTCTCACCCTGTCCTCCCTTCCTCCCTCCACTTGCTCACTCCCAACTGCTGCCCTCATGCTAACCCTATTAATCTAAGCCCCTTATACAACCAGGTGGTAACTCCAACCCCTATTTTGCAATCCTGGTCCCACTTCTGTATACATCCTTCTGACTCACTCATGTCTATACCTTACGGTGTATCCTTAAATTTCACCTGTCTACTTCCAAACACCCTTCTCTATCATCCAGATTAATTAACCAAGCCTGGTTCAAGAATACCTCTCTGCAGGAGACATAAATCCCAACCCTGGTCCTACACTAAGTAATGCCCTTCTACAGTCACCCTCCCTCCCTGAAACCTCTGTTTCATTGCCCTGGGATCTAAAGATCCTACATCTTAACATTCGCAGCCTTCTCCTAAATTAGACCTCCTCACTTCCACTCGTAGACTCCTTAATCCTGACATCCTCATCTTATCTGAGACCTGGCTAACTAATAAAATCTCTGCTTCTATTGCAATTCTTGCCTACACCTGCTACCCGTCAGGACTGCGCTGGAGGGGTGGGGTGTGGTCATCTACTCTTCCACCTCGCTCCAAATCACTGCTGTTCTATCAACCACCCACCCCAATGCCTATGAAGCCCTGGCTGTTAAGCTTTCATTACCTTTCTCTGTACCAGTATTTGTTGGAGGAGCTTATTGTTATCCTGGCTTACACCACTCTGTAGCCACAGATCTTATTACCATTATTGGGTCCCTCTCCTCCTCTGGTCAGCTGCATCTGCTAGGTGACCTAAATCTGAAATGGTTATCACCTGCCCTAAGCAAGACTTGTTCTGATATAGCTGCTCTTAATCTGTCCCAACTAATTACGGAACCTACTCGACTAAACTTCAAATCTCAAAATCACACTCTATTAGACTGGGCCCTAACTCACACCCTCACAGGGTAGTCCAGTCTGGCCTACTACCTGATGCTCTTAATGACCGTCATATGATCTACCTGGTTAGGAAAGTGCACAGACCCAAGGCTCCTCACAAACTTCTACGATCTGTTCCTACAAAACACTGGACCTTGCCCTCTTCAACAGGAGCTCACCCGGATTGACTGGCCCCTCATAGCCTCTGCAGATACCACTGACCAAGCCCTCGAATATTTCAAAGCCAATTTCCTCACCATCTGAAACAAACATGCTCCCTGAAGAAAGTTAGGTGTGAGGTAGTCACCTCCTGGTAACACCTGAACTCCTAGCCAGTCAACAAGCAGATGACACAGCATGGAAACCCCACAAATCCTCTAAACTCCCTTGTGATTTCTCTACCTACCAAACACTCCAAAATGCCTGTACCAAAGCCATCCGTCTGGCTAAAGCTGAATACTTCTGGTCAACCTTTAACACCAACATAAACAACCCAGCAAAGTTTTGGAAAGTTGTTCACTCCTGTTTTCACCTCAAACTCAACCCCTCCCTGCTACTCAAAATAAATAACCAACTCGAAGCTGATCATCCTACAGTTGCTAAGGAATTCAACTCGTACTTTATTTCCTGTGCCTCCACCCTGTAAGCCTCATTTACAGCCCACCCTCTCCTACATCCACACATCACCGCTTCCTCCATAAACCATCAAACAGTGGAGAGTTTTGCCTTGCATCTGTCTCTCCTATTGACACCTTAAAGGCACTTTTCTCCATTAACCCAACAAAAGCTGCTCCCCTGACTCACCTCGACTCCAAAGCTTCTTTATCTATCTGCACCTGCTATTTCCTTCCCTCTGGCTGATCTCCTCAATCTATCCTTCTGCACTGCAATTATCCCAAAAGCCTGGAAACATGCTACAATTCTTCTCTTAACTAAGTGCGGGATCTCTCATCTCCTGGTAATTACCGCCTTATCTCGCTCCTCCCACCTTGGGTTCAAACAACATGAAGTCTTGCTATATTATGACAATTGCAGTTTGTCCCACCATTAGAACTGCTCCGAGGTGAAAGAGTTAACTCCATTCCATGAATGGAACTTAGAGCAAGCTCTAAAGAGAAGCTCTGTCTGTGTAGTTTCAAACCTGAACTGTCAGATTCTTTACTCCGCCTCACTGAACAGTCGCTCTGAGATTTCTCCTACTGCTCGGTCATTTCTCAGTTTAAACAGTGTTTTCTCGTTTCGATTCAACCGAGAATAGTTTTTTTTAACCGCAAAACCGATCGGTTCAAGCTCTGTCTGTGGTATCGTAAGTAATTTCATTTTTATTCTGTGTGGAACTTGTAAGTTTTATCAGTTCGGTTTTGAACCGATCAGCTTGGGTAAAACTTAAGTTTTTAAACTTGAGACTTTAGAGTGCGGTTCGGTTCTTATCGGTTCTAAAAAACGGATTTCATTACGGTTTTTCCAATACCCGTGACACGGTTAGGAACCGATAAGGGTCTTGCCGGTTGGCACTGCCGCTTAAAGGGCAAGTTTTCTGGTTAGGCTGGCATTATGTCTGAGAAACCCAAAAGAAAACCGGCTCATTGGGTTTCAACACTGTGATGTCTGTGGGAAGTCTTTGCCAAGGCTGACCCACACCACATGTGTGTTTATTGTCTGGGGTTTGACCACCTCCATTCAGACTGCCAGATTTGTAAGATTTCCCTGCAGCCACCCTGGAAAAGGGATTGGGCAGGCTCAGGGAACGAGAGGCCAAAAAGTCCGCTGACCCGGATGGCCAGCCCGGTTCGGTGCCAACCGAACCGGAGGGAGTGCCCTCTGACCAGGGCGAGACTTCCTCGGCAACGAAAAGCTGGCTCGATGAACCAGTTCCAGTAAAGAGAACAAGAAAGTCAGCAGGTTTGGAGCCCAAAATTTACTCCAACTGCTGCAGAGATAGCAAGAGCTATTCAGATTGTCCAGTCACTTTTTCGGTTCCGTCCAAACCGCCACTATCTGGTAAAAGGTCGGTTCGGTCGGTTCCATCGGTTCAGGAATATGATGTTGAGGAGTTTTATGAACCAGAGGAGGGGAGGATGATTATGAACAGTATGAATGTGACTTGGAGGGTCTGGGTGTGCCCATTGAACCGGACATCTCCCCAGACAGACCTTTAGAATCTCCTCTATGCTTTCTGAGTCTCCTTCTCATTTTATGTTTTACAAAAGTTGTTGAAACCCTCCAGCTTCCTTTGGAGGAAGCTGTGGATGAGCAAGAGGAGCCTGATTTTGTAGAAATGATGGATATACCAGATTTTAGGAGATTGTCTATTCCTTATGTAAGTCATTTAGGAAACAAACAATAAAAATCTTAAAACTCCTAATTCTGTGCCTCCTGTAGATAAAAAGATGGACAGGAGGTACACACTGTCAGGTCCTGATACAGAATTCCTTTCTCAGCAATGCAGTCATGTTAGTAGCTCAGGCTGCAGCCTGTGATAAAGCTAATATCCCACTGGCTTCACATCCTCCTGACAAGGATTCCAGGAAGATTGATGCCATGGGAAAAAACAGTATATGGCAGCCTTTCTGGGACTCAGGCAAGCAAATTATTTGGCTTATGTAGCTAGGTGTCAGAAATCTAGATGGGATACTGTTATGGAATTAGCCAAGCAAGCCCATGGCCAGCTGGCTACTGAACTAGAACAGGTGGCTGCTGATGGCATTGAGGCTTCTAAGGTACAGTTTCATGCTGCTGTGGATGTTAATGATGTTTCCTCTAGGGTCATGGCCACATCTGTAGCTTTTGGTAGGTTGGCCTGGCTCAGGTGTACTAGTCTGTCACAGGATACCCAGACTAAGGCTATGGATTTTTCCTGTGTGGTGGAAATTCTCTGTTTGGGGAGCAGACAGAGAATTTACATGAAAAGATGGATGAATATAGGACTACTTACAAAGTGCCCAAGCTAAGGAGCGCAAGCCACTCCTCAGAGGCATACCCCGGGTAGGAGTAGGCCTTTTCACAGGCCTTTTACCAGACTCAGGCCTCCTCTGCCTATGCTCAGAGGGGCTTCTTCAGAGGCAGAGGCAGACGAGGGGTGGGCAGGCCTGCTTCCACCCCTCAGCCTAAAGCACCTGCTAAGCAGGCACCCTGATGGGGTGCCCAGGGCCGATTCTTCTTTACCGGTAGGGGGCAGGCTGGCTTACTTCAGTCAGAACTGGGCTTCTTTAACCCTCAGACAAGTGGGTTCTGAAGTAGTAAGCCAGGGTCTGGTTCTCAGCTTCAAAAGTTTCTCCAAGTTGAGAGCCAGACTTTTCTACCTGCAGTGTTTCAGAGACCCTTGCTCTGAAGCAGAGGTCTCAACCCTGTTGGCTCTCAGAGCAGTGGAAGGGTTCCTCCCCTGCACCAGGGCAGGGGTCTGTATTCCAGATACTTCCTTACCCCAAAAAAAGACAGGAGAATGGCGGCCCATATTAGACCTCAGATATCTGAACAAGCATCTTTTGAAACCAAAGTTCAAAATGGTAACTCTGGCAATGATTTTACCTCCCTAAGGCCAGGGGACTGGTTAGCCTCCCTGGACCTCAAGGATGCCTATTTCCACGTCCTAATCAGAAGCTCCCATCGAAAGTACCTCAGATTCGAACTACCCTCAGGTCATTACCAGTTCAGAGCAATGGCCTCTGGCCTTACCTCTGCCCCAAGGGTATTCACAAAGTGCCTAGCAGTGGCAGTGGCTCACTTAAGGAGGCAAAGGATTGCTGTTTTTCCCTATCTAGACGATTGGCTCATTGTAGGCCAGTCCCCAGAACAGGTAAAATCTCACCTGCAAGTTACCCAGCAGCTTCTCACCTCCCTGGGCTTTCTTCTAAATCTACCAAAGTCGGTTCTGAAACCAGTCCAGGTACTCACCTTTATAGGGGCAGAGTTGGACAAAGCTAGCCAGAGCTTTTCTTCCCTAGAAAGGGTGACGCATTTAGTGACTCTGGCCTCCTCCTTCACCCTGCAGGTCTCGACCAGCAAGACACTTTCTGCAGCTCCTGGGACACATGGCTGCATCCACAGCTGTTGTGCAGGGAGCAAGATTTCAGATGAGAGACATTCAGTTTCACTTGAGAACCTATTGGTCTCAGAGAAGAGACCCTTCCAAGTTGGTCCCAGTGACTTCTAACCTTGATCCAGGCCTCCAGTGGTGGCAGGATCAGAGCACTTAACATTGGGGGTCCCTTCATTCCCCTGCTCACAATTTGACTCTCACTACAGATGCTTCCCTTCTGGGTTGGGGAGCCCACATGGCTTATCTTTCCACTCAGGGAGTGTGGTCTCCGGGAATCTCTGCTCCACATCAATTTGCTGGAACTCAGAGCTGTCTTTTAGCTCTTCAAGCATTTTCTGCATCTGTCCACAACAAGGTGGTACAAGTCAGAACAGACAACACCACAACAATGTGGTACATCAACAAACAGGGGGCACTCGGTCTTGGCCTTGTGCACCGAGGCAATGAAGTTGTGGTCTCTGGCCTATTCCTGAACACTTCCCTCATAGCAGTTCATCTTCCAGGAAGGACAATGTCCTAGCAGATGCTCTCAGTAGGATTTCCCAGGGCCATCACGAATGGTCCCTGGATCCTCAAGTGTTGGGGATAGTCTTTGCCAGATGGGGCACCCTCAGATAGATCTTTTGCAGCCCCAGACAATCACAAACTTCCTCTGTTCTGTTGCAGGCCTCCAGTGTTGGGCTCAGTCCCCTGGATGCCCTTCTCCTGGATTGGGAGGAATGCTTTTATGCTTTCCTCCCTTCCCTCTCCTATTCAAAGTATTAGTCAAAATCAGATCTCAGCCTTGCAGGGTGATTCTGATTGCCCTGGATTGGGCCAGGCAGCCCTGGTACCCATCCTTCTGTCACTGACAATCCATCTTCCCTTTGCCTCCCCAGGATTCACAACCTGTTAACTTGTGCCCAGGGAAGGGTTTGGTATCCGGACCTCAAATCCTCAACCTCATGGCCTGGCTCTTGAGGAGTTAGAGTTTGCTGATTTACACCTCTCTCAAGGTGTTCTTGAAATCCTAAAGGCTTCCAGAAAGCCTTCCACTAGGCTACTTACAGTTCTAAATGGAAAAGGTTTTCCATTTGGTGTGCTGGGAAAATATTTCCCAGAATCTGCTGATTTGCCCATTGTATTAGATTACATGGTCCATCTTAATTCCTTGGGTCTCAGACCAGCTACCCTGAGAGTCCATTTGGCAGCTGTATCTGCTTTTGTGTCAGCAGGAAAGTCATCCCCACTTTCCACTCACCCTGTGTTTTCCAAGTTTTTAAGGATTACTCCATACTAATCCACCCTTTCGGCACCTGCCCACCTGGGACCTTAATGTTTGTATTGCCCAGTTAATGCAACCCCTTTTGAACCTCTGTTTTCTGCAGAGCTTAAGTATCTAACTTGGAAAACTGTTTTTCTGGTGGCTATCACTGCTAGACGATATGTGAGTTGAAGCCTTGTCAGTGGAAACTGACTTTATTTCTTTCCACAGGGATAAGGTAGTCCTAGGACTAATAGGAAGTTTTACCTAAGGTGGTTTCAGATTTCCATCTTAACCAATCTATCTCCTTCCAGTATTTTTCACTGATCACTCCTCTTCTGGTGAGAGGAGTTTGCACAGCCTGGATGTTAAGAGAGCTCTTAGTTACTATATAGATGTGACTAAAGGTCACAGGTTCGAATCCCTCCAACTTTTCCTTACCTATGGTGAAGTTGGGAAAGGCAAACCTGCCACTAAGAGATCAATTGCCAGGTGGATTTTCTCTTGTATCCAATTTGTTATCAGAAACTGGGCAGAGATCCCCTCTGGCTTGAGGGCTCATTCTACCAGGGGTACAGCTGCTCTAGCTGCTGCCAGAGACATCCCTATATTAGAGATATGCCAGGCTGCTACTTGGAAACGGACACACACTTTTACCTAAGCATTACTCCCTGGATGTCCAGGCCAGGAGAGAGTTCGGTTTGGCACAGCTGTTCTTCAGAGCTTATTCCCTAAGTAGGTTCTGCCCTCCTCCATGGAGGTACTGCTGTGTAGTCTGCTACTGTCATAATATAGCAAGACTTCATGTTGTTTGAAGAAAAATTACTCACCTTAGTAATGTTGTTTCTTCTAATGGAGTCTTGCTATATTATGACCTCCCCCAGCCTGCCCCTCTCAGAACTTCTACTTGGGTGGGGTGTGGCAACTTAGTGTGGGCACTATTTTATGCCCTTTTAGCGTTTCTCCCTTTTGGGAGTTTGGGGTGTGTGTGTTTTATTATACTGTTGTTTTATTCTCATGTTGTTAGAATTGTGTTAGTAGTTCTGGTCCCCTGACTTGAGTCTTGGGTGTTGGGACCAGCAATGGTTGTTAATATTTAGGTAGCCATTTGGCTAGTGTAGGTTACAGCTTCCACACAGACCTTAGTGAGTTTTTGCTCGTAAGATCTGACAGTTCAGGTTTGAAATTACACAGATAGAGCTTCTTCTTAGAGCTCGTGCTCAAAGTTCTATTTTGGAATGGTATTAACCATTTCACCTCCGGAGCAGTTCTAGTGGTGGGACAAACTGCTACTGTCATAATATAGCAAGACTCCATTAGAAGAAACAACATTACTAAGGTGAGTAATTTTTCTTTCTTCCCTTAGAAAGGTTAAGGAACTTGGTGGCTCTGGCCTCCTCCTTCAATCTGCAGTGTCTCGACCAGCAAGACACTTCTCTGCAGCTCCTGGGGCAAATGGCTGCGTCACAGCTGTAGTGCAGGGAGCAAGATTTCAGATGAGGGCATTCAGTTTCACTTGAGAGCCTATTGGTCTCAGAGAAGAGACCCCCTTTCCAAGTTGGTCCCAGTGACCCGAACCTTGATCCAGGCCCTCCAGTGGTGGCAGGATCAGAGCAATTTAAGACTGGGGGTCCCCTTCATTCCCCTTTCTCACACTTTGACCCTCACTACGGACACTTCCCTCCTGAGGTGGGAGCCCACATGGGCGACCTCTCCACTCAGGGGTGTGGTCTCCCAGGAATCTCTGCTCCACATCAATTTGCTGGAACTCAGAGCTGTCTTTTTAGCTCTTCAAGCATTTTCTGTTTCTGTCCAGAACAAAGTGGTACAAGTCAGAACAGACAATACCACAACAATGTGGTACATCAACAAGCAGGGGGCACTCGGTCTCCGGCCTTGTGCACGAGGCAGTGAAGTTGTGGTCTCTGGCATATTCCTGAACACTTCACTCATAGCAGTTCACCTTCCAGGAAAGGACAATGTCCTAGCAGATGCTCTCAGCAGAATTTCTCAGGGCCATCACGAATGGTCTCTGGATCTTCAAGTACTGGGGATAGTCTTTGCCAGATGGGGCACCCCTCAGATAGATCTTTTGCAGCCCAGACAATCACCAATTTCCAATGTTCTGTTGCAGGCCCCCAGTGTTGGGCTCAGTCCCCTGACGCCCTTCTCCTGGATTGGGAAGGAAGTTTCTTTATGCTTTCACCCCTTCCTCTCCTATTCAAGGGTTAGTGAAAATCAGATCCCAGCCTTGCAGGGTGATTCTGATTGCCCCAGATTGGGCCAGGCAGCCCTGGTACCACTCCTTCTGTCCCTGACAGTCCATCTCCCCTGTGTCTCCCCAGGAATCACAACCTATTAACCTGTGCCCAGGGAGAGTTTGGTATCCAACCTCAAATCCCTCAATCTCAAGGCCTGGCTCTTGAGGAGTTAGAATTTGCTGACCTACACCTCTCTCAGGGTGTTCTTGAACTCTAAAGGCTTCTGGAAGCCTTCCACTAGGGCTACTTATAATTCTAAGTGGAAAAGGTTCTCCATTTGGTGTTCTGGAAACATATTTCCCAGAATCTGCTGATTTGCCCATTGTGTTAGACTACATGGTCCATCTTAATTCTTTGGGCCTGAGACCAGCTACCCTGAGAGTTCATTTGGCAGCTGTCTCTGCTTTTGTTTCAGCAGGAAAGCCATCCTCTTCCGCTCACCCCTGTATTTTCCAAGTTTTTAAGGGATTACTTCATACTAATCCACCTTTCGGGATCCGCCCTGCCTGGGACCTTAATGTTTGCATTGCCCAGTTAATGCAACCCCTTTGAACCTCTGTTTTCTGCAGAGCTTAAGTATCTAACTTGGAAAGCTGTTTTCCTAGTGGCTATCACTTCTGCTAGACGATAAGTGAGTTGCAAGCCTTGTCAGTAGAAACTGACTTTATTTCTTTCCACAGGATAAGGTAGTCCTCCAGACTAACAGGAAGTTTTGCCTAAGGTGGTTTGAGATTTCCATCTTAACCAACCTATCTCCTTCCAGTGCTTTTCACTGAACATTCCTCTTCTGGTGAGAGAGATTGCACAGTTTGGATGTTAAGAGGCCCTAAGTTACTATATAGAACGTACTAAGGGTCACAGGTTCAATCCTCCAACTTTTCTCACTTATGGTGAGGTTGGGAAAGGGAAACCTGCCACTAAGAGATCAATTGCCAGGTGGATTGTCTCTTGTATCCAATTTGTTATCAGAACTGGGCAGAGATCCCCTCTGGCTTGAGGGGCTCATTCTATCAGAGGTACAGCCGCCTCTAGCTGCTGCCAGAGACATCCCTATATTGGAGATATGTCAAGTTGCTACTTGAAAAACGGCACACACTTTCACCCAAGCATTACCCCTGGATGTCCAGGCTAGGAGAGATGCTCGGTTTGGCACAGCTGTGCTTCAGAGCCTATTCCCTAAGTAGGTTCTGTCCCTCCTCCATGGAGGTACTGCTGTGTAAGTCTGTCAATTGTCATAATATAGCAAGACTGCATGTTGTTTGAAGAAAAATTATTCACCTTAGTAATGTTGTTTCTTCTAATGGAGTCTTGCTTATTATGACCTCTCCCAGCCTGCCCTCTCTCAGAACTTCTACTTTGGGTATGGGGTGGGCAGCCTAGTGTGGGCACTATTTTATGCCCTTTTTATGTGTTTTCACCCTTCTTGGGGTTTGGGGGTGTGGTGTTTTCTTTTTTCCTTATATTTCTCTCATATTGTTAAATTATACTTATTAGTTCTGGTCCCCTGACTTGAGTCTTTGGTGTTGGGACCAGCAATGGTGTTAATATTTAGGTAGCCAGTTGGCTAGTGTAGGTTACAGCTTCCACACAGACCTTAGTGAGTTTTTGCTCGTGAAGATCTGACAGTTCAGGTTTGAAACTACACAGACAGAGCTTCTCTTTAGAGCTCGTGGTTTCAAGTTCCATTCATGGAATGGAGTTAACTCTTTCACCTCCGGAGCAGTTCTAATGGTAGGACAAACTGCAATTGTCATAATATAGCAAGACTCCATTAGAAGAAACAACATTACTAAGGTGAGTAATTTTTCTTCTCTTCCAACTCTCCACCTTTCTTGACAACTCCTCTTTCAAACAACATGAAGTCTTGCTGTATTCTGACTATTGCAGTCAGCCCCAGCCTTTAAACTGCCCGGAGAACAAAGGACAACTTTCTATGCAGAACATAGAATGCGAGCTCGAGCTTGGTTGCGGTCTGGGTCTGCAGTCTTTTGAAATCTAGCCATCAGATTCTTTACTCCGCCTCACTGAACAGTCGCTCCAGAGAGTTCTCCTTCAGCTCGGTTCGAAAAGTCTGTTAAAGTGTCAGTAAAAGTGTCGGTTTTAAGCCAAATTTGTTCCACTTAGTCGGTTCAGCCTCTGTCTGTAGTACCATGAGTACTAGATAGGTTTTTCCTATTTCTGTGTGGAAATTGTAAACTTGTTTGATCGGTTTGGCTGAACTGATCACTTTTAGTGAATTCTGTCTTTTCTTTAGAGTATGGTTACGGTCCTTGTCGGGTCTAAAAAAAACGTGTTTTGAATGTTTTTTCCAACACCCGTGACATGGTTAGGAGCCGATAAGAGTCTTGCCTGGCGGTTGCCATAAAAGGGTAAGTTTGGTTAGGTTGGCCATGTCTCGAGAAACCCAAGAAGAAAACTGGGCTCCACTTGGTTTCAACACTTGCAGTGAGTGTGGGAGGTCTTTGCTAAGGCCGATCCCCACACCACCTGTGTTTACTGTCTGGGTTTTGAACACTCGATACAGACTGCCAAATTTGTAAAAATGTTGCTAAATCTACCCTTGAAAGAGATTAGGTAGACTAAGGGAAAGGAGGCCGAGAAGTCCACTGACCTGGATGGCAGTTCCGTTCAGTTGCGACCGAATCCAGAAGGAGTGCTCTCGACCAGTGCGATACTTTTGGGCAAAGGAGAGCCAATCCTGAGGGGTCGGGTTCCTACAAAAGGAAATGCAAAGAGAAATCCAGAGGTTCATGTTCCAACTGTCGAAGAAATAGCCAGAGTGATTCGGAATGTGGAATCGCTCACCCGGTTCCAACCGATCCGCACCATTTGGCAGGGCTCGTTCCGCCGGTTCCCCCGTTCAAGATTATACCCTGAAGATTTTTATGAACCGGAGTTTGAGGAGGAGGGGAGTTCGAGGATGATGGTGACGATGGTGAAAGTCTGGATGTGCCTGTGGAACCGGACATCTCCCCAGACAGACCTTCTGGGTGTTTCCTCCTAGGCTTTCTGAGTCCCTCCCACTTTCTGTTTTACAGAAAGCAGTGGCTGAAACCCTCCAGCTTCCTATGGAGGAGGCCATGGAGGATCAAGAGGAGCCTGATTATGTAGAAATGATGGACATCCCAGAGTCCAGGAGACTGTCTATTCCCTCCACAAACTTTGGGAAGCAGACATCAAAATCTTAGTCTACCCAATACTATACCTCCTGTTGACAGAAGGATGGACAAGAGGTAGACACTATCAGGCTCAGATACAGAGTTTTTATACCAACAATGCAGCCATGTTAGTAGTGCAGGCTGCTGCCTGTGACAAGGCAACATATTCCCTTGGCTTCACACCCCAGACAAAGACTCCAGGAAGATTGATGCCATGGCAAAAAAGCAGTACATGGCATCTTTCTTGGGACTCAGGTAGGCTTAACTATATGGCTCTATGCAGCCAGGTACCAGAAGTCCAGGTGGGACATTGTACTGGCACTGGTAAACAGGCCTCCCCCAGCTAGCCAGGGATCTGGAGGAGGTAGCTGCTGATGGATTGAGGCATCAAAAGTACAGTTTCATGCTGCTGTGGACTCAATGATGTGTCATCAAGAGTCATGGCTACATCTGTGGCTCTTGGAGAATGGCTTGGCTGGCTCAGATGTATTGGCTCTCTCACAGGACACCCAGGCTAAGGCCATGGATTTTCCTTAGTGGGTATTCTCTGTTTGGGGAGCAGACAGAGAATTATATGAAGAAAATGGATGAGTACAGAACCACTTATAGGAGTGCTCAGGCCAAGGAGAGGCAGACAACTCCTCAAAGGCAGCAGTCTAGGGGCAGACCTTTCATAGGCCTTTTACCAAGCGCAGGCCTCTTTCTCCTTTTCACAGAGTGGGTTCTTCAGAGGGAGAGGCAGAAGAGGGATGAGCAGGCTGCATCCACCTCAGCCTAAGGTCGCTGCCAAGCAGACACCCTGATGGGCCTGCCCAGGTCGACTCTCCCATTCCAGTAGGGGGCAGACTGGTTACTGTCCAGGACTGGATGTCTATTACCTCAGACAAGTGGGTCCTGGAAGTAGTAAGTCAAGATGAGAGCCAGATCTTTTCCACTTGCAGGTCTCTCAGAAATCCTTGCCCTAGAGGCAGAGGTTTTATCTCTTCTGGCCTTAAGAGCATTAGAGAGAGTTCCTACCTACACTGGGGCAAAGGTCTGTACTCCAGGTACTTCCTTACCCCAAAAAGAAAGGGGAGTGGTGACCCATCCTAGACCCAAGACACCTGAACAAACATCTTTAAAACCAAAGTTCAAGATGGTAACCTGGGAATAATTCTTCCTTCTAAGGCCAGGGACTGGCTAGCCTCCCTGGACCTCAAAGGTGCCTATTTTCACATTCCCATCAGGTGCTCTCATAGAAAGTACCTCAGGTTTGAGTTGCCTCAGGCCACTATCAGTTCAAAGCAGTGCCTGTTGGCCTAACATCAGCCCCAAGGGTTTTCACAAAGTGCCTGGCAGTAGTCGTTGCTTTTCTAAGAAGGAAAAAGATTTCCATTTTTCCATATCTGGACGACTGGCTCATAGTGGGCCAGTCTCCAAACCAAGTCAAGTCAGACCTGCAAGTGACTCAGCAAGTGCTCACTTTCAGGATTTCTTCTCAACCTTCCCAAGTCAGTTCTCGAGCCAGTACAGCTCCTTACCTTTATAGGGCGGAGCTGGATACTGTCAAAGCAAGAGCCTTTCTTCCCTGGAAAGGGCAAGAGTTCTTATAGAACTGGCTTCTTCCTTCAGCCTTCAGGTGTCCTGACTAGCAAGGCATTTCCTTCAGCTCTTGGGCCACATGGCAGCTTCTACAGCAGTGGTCCAAGGGGCAAGATTCCAGATGAGGGACATTCAGTTCCATCTGAGGGCCTTTTGGTCCCAGAGGAAGGATCCCCTTACCAAACTGATTCCAGTGATTTGGCCCTGATCCAAGCCCTTCAATGATGGCAGGATCATGACAGTTTAAGGCAAGGGTCCATTTGTCACCAGTCTCATTCAGTGGTCCTACCACGGATGCTTCCCTTCTGGGCTGGGGAGCCCATCTGGGGCCCTCACTGCCCAGGGACTGTGGTCCCCCAGGAATCCTTCTCCATATCAATCTCCTAGAACTCTGGGCAGTTTTTCTGGCCCTGCAAGCTTTCTCTGTGCAGAACAAGGTGGTTCAGGTCAGAACAGACAACACCACCATGTGGTACATCAACAGCAGGAGGCACTCGGCTCCACGGCCTGTGCACAGAAGCCATGAGGTTGTGGTCCTGGCCTATTCCCCTGCAAACCTCTCTGATAGCAGTCCACCTTCCAGGGAAGGACAATGTACTAGCAGATGCACTGAGCAAGATCTCACAGGGCCATCACGAATGGTCCCTGGACCCTCTGGTGTTGAAGGTGATTTTTTCAAGGTGGGGCACAACAGAGATGGATCTCTTTGCAGCCCCAGACAATCACCAACTTCCTCTCTTTGTTGCAGACCCCAAGTCTTAGACTCAGTCCCTCTGGATGCTCTGATTCTGAACTAGGAAGGGAAATTTCTGTATGCCTACCCTCCCTTTCCTCTACTGTTCAAAGTTTTAGTCAAGATAAGGTCACAACCTTGCAAAGTGATTCTGATTGCTTAAGACTGGGCCAGACAGCCTTGGTACCCCCTGTTGCTGTCCCTAGCAGTCCATCTTCCCTGTCTCTTCCCAGGAGTTACTACCTGTTAACCTCCTCTCAGCGGAGGATTTGGTACCCCAATCTTCAGTCTCTCACTCTCAAGGCATGGCTCTTGAAGTGTTAGAGTATGCAGCTTTGCATCTGTCTCAGGGGGTTCTGGATATTCTCAAAGCCTCTAAAGCCCCACTAGAAAAACCTATAACTCCAAAATGGAAGAGATTCAGCATTTGGTGTTCCAAGAAACATATTTCCCCAGACACTGCTGAATTGCCTACAGTTCTGGATTATGTGGTCCATTTGAATGGCTTAGGCCTCAGACCAGCTGACTCTCAAGGTGCACTTGTCAGCTGTTTCTGCTTTTCCGTCAGTGGGGAAGTCTTCCTCACTATCATCTCATCCTGTGTTCTGTAATTTTTCAAGGGATTTCTTCATACCAATCCTCCCTTTAGAGTCCCTTCCCTGCCTGGGACTTAAATGTTTGCATTGCTCAACTTATGCAACCTACCTTTGAACCTATGTCCTTAGCAGAGCTTAAGTACTTGACTTGGAAAACTGTGTTTTTAGTAGCCATTACCTCTGCCAGACATATCAGTGAATTGCAAGCCCTGTCAGTGGAACCTAATTTTATCACCTTCATAGGGATAAAGTAGTCCTTAGAATCAATAGAAGGTTCTTGCCCAAAGTGGTTTCAGATTTCCACTTGAATCAGTCTTGTCTCCTCCTGTCTTCTTCACTGATCATTCTTTTCAGGAGAGAGGAGGCTACACAGTTTAGATGTTAAAAGGGCCTTTAGCTACTACATAGAGCTGCACAAGGGTCACAGGTTGATTCCCTCCAGTTGTTCCTCACTTATGGAGAAGTGGGAAGGGCAAACCTGCCACCAAGAGAACTATTGCCAGGTGGATTGTGTCTTGTATACAATTCTGCTATGAGAAACTAGGAAAATTCCACCCCGGCCTGAGGGCTCACTCCACCAGAGGTACAGTTGCTTCCTGGCTGCTGCCAGGATATTCCTCTTTAGAAATTTGTCAAGCAGCCACCTGGAGAACAGTCCATACCTTACCAAGCATTACCTCTGGATATCCAGGCTAGAGTGATGTCTTCGGTTTGGCACAGCAGTACTCAGAGCCTATTCCCAAAGTAGGTTCTGTCCCTCCTCCATGGAGGTACTGTTTGGTAGTCTGCAATAGTCAGAATACAGCAAGACTTCATGTTGTTTGAAGGAAAATTACTCACCTTAGTAATTATGTTTCTTTTAGTGGACTCTGCTGTATTCTGACCTCCCTCCTGCCTCCCTCTCAGAACCTGTTTTTGGGAAGTGGGTGGGCAGGTGCAGCGTTGCACCTCAGGGTGCTTCTTTAACACCTCCTTTTTGTTTGGGTGTTTGTTTTATTATTATTATTATTTGGATTGGTTTTTGGTTTTGGGTTTCCTGACTTGAGTTTTCCTTGGGAATTCAAACTCTTGTTGCCAGTTGGCTAGTAAAAATTGTTACAATTTCCCATAGGATAGTTAGTGAGTTTTTGCTTGTAAGAATCTGACGGTTGGATTTCAGAGGGCTGCAGACAGAGATCTCAGTCAGCTCAGCATTCTATGCTCTGCATAGAAAGTTGTCCCTTTGTTCTCCAGGGCAGTTTAAAGGCTGGGGCTGACTGCAATACACAGAATACAGCAAGACTGCATTAGAAGAAACATAATTACTAAGGTGAGTAATTTTTTCTTCTTCACTCCCTTCCAATCTGGCTTTTGGAAGAATCACTCCACAATCACCTCCCTTCTCAGACTTACTGAAACTATCCATTCAGCCATGGATAAAGGTTGCTTTACCTCTGCCATCTTTGTCGACCTTGCTAAGGCCTTTGACACTGTCTCCCACTCCTCCTCCTCAAACCCTCTCATTAACTGGCCTCTCTCAGACTGCCTGCAACTGGTTCCAAGCCTACCTGGTAGGCAGAACTCAATCTGTCAAAATAGCTGATTCTATATCCTCTCATTTAACAATCTCTACTGGTGTGCCTCAAAGCTCTGTATTTGGCCCACTCCTGTGCTCAGTCTTTATCAATGACCTTCCATCAGTTTGCTCCTCGTCCTCTAGCCACATGTATGCTGACGATACGGTCTTGTTCACCTCAGGTCACTACCCCTGTGATATGTTTACCAGACTACAGATTGATGTCACTAATGTTCAGCTTTGGCTAAACTTGCTTAACTGTTCCTCAATGCCAAGAAGACAGTCTCCATGACCTTGGCATGTGACAGAGACCTCTAGGCTACCTCCCTCCCACCTTCCATACCCTTGATGGGACAATACTTGAGGACACCTCCTCATTCAAATACCTTGGTCTCTGGCTTGACCAACACCTTAACTTTTCTGAACATATTGACACCATCCTGAAAATACTGCGCCCAAGCTCTGTGCCTTTTACAGGAACCACAGTACCATGCCACTTCCAGTTAGGGCGATCTTGTTCAGAAAATGAAACTCCATATTTTCTACTATTGCAACATAGTCTACAGTACTGCTCCCAAGTCTTCCCTGCCAGATTGGATACCCTTTTCAATGCTTTCTGTCGCTTTGCTCTTGACTCCCCGCCCCACACTCACCACTGTATTTTGTATCTCTCTAACCTTCCCTCCTGGAGGGTAGGTGCCTCTCACTGCACCAAGTTTACTTTTAAATTCGGCTCGGGGCTCTCCTCTTACTTCTCTCCTTCACTCACTGCCCTCCTCACACCCTCTCTGATCCACTGACGATGCACCCTAGCTATCCCTCAGTGCACCACCTCCATAGGCTAGGCTGCTTTCTTACTGTTTCCTGTTCTGAACTCTATTCCTTCACCTATGAGACTTTCCATATCCCTTTTATATCTCTTCAGCCCTATACAACTACTATTTCCATAACTGTTCATGTTTCTAGTCCCACCCCTACAACATCTCTTTAGTGCTCTGCCTCCTCCCTCTTTATCCAGTATCCCTGATTCTTCCCCAGTCTCCTAAACTGGTCCCTCCACTGAGTATACTATGCCCACAGTGCTTTTCCTTCTTTTCCCGCCTTCTCACCCCCACCTCTCCAAACAGTGCCAGGAAAACACTACTGCATCCTCCTTCCACCTATTTCTCCCCCACTGAAGCGCTTCCTCCATTTCCTGATCCCCTGTTCTTTCCTGCTGTTAAGTTTTGCCTATTATTCTTCTCCCCATCCTGTTTCCCAACCTCTTCCCACTTCCACACTCCAATCCTACCCCTCCCATTCCTCCATTTCCACTAATCCTGTCCCTCTGCAGGGGTTCTCCGCGATCCTGGAGTGTGTATTGTCTGGCTGCCGCCCCCACACTCCCTCCCCTCTCTCCCCTCATTTTTCTGTCTGTTTCTTGTTTCCGCGCCGGGTTCTCAGCGCCTGAATGGGACCTTGATTTGTGGCTGCTCTCTCCTCATCCTTCCTCTGTTCTTGCTTGCCCACCTCTTTTTCTTAACCTCTCTTCACCCTTCATGCTCATATTTGTAGCCCCTTAAGCATGCATTGGCACTTAACTAACTTGTGCTCTGCCCCATCTTCTAGCACTTAAATTATGTTATCTGTGTTTACCTACCTAGTTTACTACTCTGTTATGCATTAGGCCATCAGTGTTATGTAATAGTTATTGTACTTTATTTCAATTTGTATATGTATTAGTTTGCTCTCCCAACTCTTGTTACCCCCGCCCCGGACGTTCTGAAACAAACTGGTTACAGCTCCTGTTGTTTTTCTGGTGAAACATTTTGCAAATAAAAATAATAAATAAAGACTGGCTCTTTAGTTGTTTAATTGTCATATTAATTTTATTTAGAGAGACAAGTAAAACAAAAATTGTAATACTATTGTGATTCAAAAAGATGAACACTGCCTGCCCGCTGGTGCAGTGGTAGGGTTGCCACTTGCAGAGCCAGCGACCTGGGTTTGGGAACTGACTCTGGCTGCTGGAGGGTTGGCCGGGGAGGAGGATTGAGTGCCCATGGGCTGCCTCTCCTCCGGGAGGGGTGGGTTGCATGTCCCGCCGCTCTACTGCCACCTGGGTGACCATGGGTGGAGGTGCAACAGGACAGCATGCAGCAGGGTGGGAGGATGCCGGCCGGGAGCTGGAGCACTGGCATGTTGTACCATGCTCCACCCCTTGGCTCCTAGTGCGCCGACATCCAGAGGGACGGCACGAAAAGAGGAAAACCCCATAAAGGACGCCTGGAGACAGGACCTGGCTGCCCGAGTGAAATCATAACCAGTGTGCAGATGGGGCCTGTGCAGCATACCTGACGACCTGTGGACTGGACTATGGGGGGTCTTCTCCCTGCCCGGTGTGGCAGACTGAGGTCGGATGGTCTGCAATGCTGCCAGGACTCGAGGAGGAGTTACCTGGGAGGACCACAGGAGCACACACAGCCTAGGGATCCCGAGGATAGGGTCCTGAGCGTGAGTAAGGGGCAAAACAGAGAAATAAAAAGATGAACACTAATACTATTGGAAATCTGAGGGGAAGCCAACCAAGTATTTATTGTGTGTTTACATACTCTTTGACCCTTTGATTTATTAGCAGAGAGTGAGCTACATAGTAAGTGCGTTTAGAAAAATAAACGGCCTGGTGCTACCAGCAGCTGGTCTAGTGTTATATTTTTTGTGTGAGATCAGGGGAATATTGACCTCTCACCCCCAAAAGGTTTATCTCGATCAGCTTTTTATACAGAAAAAGCCCTCTTTTCCAGCAGCCACTTACTTTATTTTTATTTTGTAAAGTCCACAAACCGGAAATATAAGCGGACTTTGCGCGGCTCCATTTCACTGTAATAGTGGGCGGCTAGTAAATCTCTCGCTTCACTTACATTGAAGCTTTACAAATAAAGATAAAGTAAGTGGTTGCTGGAAAAAGGGATTTTCTGTATAAAAGTTTAATTGAAGGGGGTAAACCTTTCAGGGGTGGGAGGTCAGTATTTACACAGTTCTCGCTTAAATGTGTGACATTTTGATGTAGGTTGCATAATTTTTAACTCAAGGTGTTGGTGTAAAAGTTTAGATCAGGTATCTGTGTTTGCTTTTGAAAGACTGCTAAGATGAAAGGGAAGTTATATTAGAAATCTGGGGTGTGGCCCCCCACCCCGTGTTGGTTTCTGCAGGGACTGTTGAGCATGAAGGCAGGAGTGATCGTTATAAATAATGGGGAGTGTTGAGGCATTAGAAGGACTCCTAAAGTAGGAGGAGTGAAGGTTAGGTTTCTTTGTTAAATCTGGGGTTGTGTTGGTTTAGGGAAGGACTGCTCATACGAAAGGATTGAGAGATTGCACAAAAGATGGTGTTGGAGTTAATCAGCTAAAAAAAAAAAAAAAAAAAACTCTGAGAGAAGAATGGGAGAACAGAATAGATGACAGCAGAGCTCTTGACTTTGTCACTAGAGCCACACACCCATCCCTGTGTGTTTTGTAGAGTAAACACTGTTGAGCTCTGCCTGCTATACACACACACACACACACACACACACACACACACACACACACACTAGCTGTAAAGCTTTTCTTCTTGCACCAACAATGGAGGCTGGGGTGGCTACATGGCTTCCCTGAGCTGTAAAACAAGAGATATGCTCATCCACCCAGGATCTAACATTAGAGGCTAAGGATTGAATGGGCATGGAGTATGAACTACCCTCTCACATATGTGGTGGTCCTCCATGGCACTGTTGAGACGCTTGCACTGTGACCATCTGGGCTGTGTCTGTCAAGTGGTTAAGCGAGGACTGCAGGTTCTAGTGTTGTCAGTCTAGCACCATTCACAAGCACTGAATTCATACACAGAAAAAACGTTAATAAAACTAGGTAAAAACTGTAAACTTAAAGAGCAATTCATAGTATGAGTGAACAGTAGTAAGTAATAAAGAGACGATAAGGTGTGGGAGTAGGCTGTGCTAAGTGAACACCCAGGGAGAAGTGAGACCTAAAGTTAGAGGCAGAGGGCTTAGCAGCCCCTGAACGGTGGTTAACTAGTCTGATCTACACCCTGGAGTGTGTTAATGTGTTTACAAAATGCGCTTTCTGTCTAAAGAGTAATGTAACCCCCAGGAGGCGCTATCCCTAGCTACTACCCCTGCCTGCTTGACTGCTGACAGGTTGAGGGGCTAGGTTCTATGGCGGGTGCCTCCACCCAGAGTTCAGGGTTTGTAATGGTTGGTCTACTTTGGTCACAGCCCTCTGGGACACTGGGACCCCTTCTAATCCCTCTAATGGCCCACACGATGCACAGGAGTTACAGCACCAATACTCCACATGTACACACTGTTCGCTCATAAGGTACCACTTACCTCGAGACTGAGTCACAGGTTCGCCTCTGAGGACCCCTGAAAAATAAGTTTAAGCAGCATACACAAACCAATACAGTGCTTGGCATGAAGGTACTGACACTTCAGACAGTTTAAAATTTAACAGCAACAAAAAATCTGATTTATTTAGGGAACAGTAACATGGGAGGGGAATCAGGTTAATTAGTGGCATTAAATCACAGTACTGTGCACACATACAGGGTCTGAAAAGTCACACTCTGAGTACCCAGGTTGGGGTGGGGGCTAGCCAGGTCCGTTGCCTGGGGTTGGCCGGCAGGTGCAGATGGATAGGGCCCTGTAGAAGAAAATATATGTACAACACCAATTGTAATCCGGAGCCTGATGGCTCAGTCCATGAAGCAAAGAAACAATGAGAATTAGATGACACACTTCTGATTGAAAACAGGCTGCAGGGGAATACCCTGATTTGTACTCGCAACACCCAAGCTGAGAACCGAATGGTGGATGTTCTTCTGGATTGTCAGAAACAGCAGGGCATGGAGACAGGGTCCTTGTGACTGGACCCCACTGCAGTTTATAGCAAACGGATTTAGTTCGAGACAAGCTAGGGTTTGCTTCCAGCTTCAACACACAGCACACAGCACAGGGATTGGAAATGGCATTCCTCACAAGCACTACGCACATTCATATGTAAAAGGAAAGTACTATACCAGGCAGGCTGCTCCCCGATCCCGATCGCACTACTGCAAAATACCCGAGCACACCCAGCAGCTTCAGTTCCTGACAGACTGAGTGCGATTCAGCAGTTTCTCCAGTCTTCACAGGGTGAGCCTGGTTTCCACACTTCTAGTGCTTCTTTCTCCTCACAACTCTGATTCAGTCCAAACTGACACTCACAAAGGCAGCAGACCCAAACTGGGCCTCACACGCTCCTCGTGAAACTATACAGCACAGAAGCACAGAGCTCCTTCTTCTTCACAGTCACAACTGATCTAATCTTTCCAGTCACAGAGCAGGGCATTTCCTTTAGCTCCACAGCATTCTGTTGGCTGGTTCGGCTGTCACTCACAATAAGACTCCTCTGTTGGTGGAAAAGGTGCCAAGGTTAAAACTACATATCCCAGAGTCACTGCCCATACAATCCCTTGTGGCTGGCTCAAAATTTAGATTCCAAGTTCCGATTCATCCACAGGCTCCATTTTAGGGTCTCTATTATCCTGATTGGTCCAAGTCAGCTATTCAGAACCAAAATGAAAAGCTACACTGAAACAGTTTGTGCTAAAAGGAAGACAGGTTAGACAAACTACATTTTCTGTCATTCTAAATGATTTCTGGTAAACAGTTATATCTTTCAACAAGGCTCCCACTGCACATGCAGCAACGGCAGAAACGGAGCATTGGCAGAAGCCTGGAGGGATTTGGGCATTAGAACACACAGCCCCCCATGCAACTAATTAAATCTGCAAGCAGACAGCTCTTAAAGAGACTGTACGTGGAGGCTCAAATAGCACTCACTTGGAACCACATTTAAATAGCTCAGACTAACACTTCCCAGACTTGGAGCATTCAGGCAAGCTCCTGAAGACTTTGGGAACCCCATTTATGGGGTTACATTTAAAAAAACTTACTATTTAATGTAGGTATACAAACATAATCCTTCCTCTCGTGGGCTCTCAACAGGATGTCAGAGGGGGTTGCTACTGTGGCTTAAGTGTTAATTAGACATAAGGTAGTCCCTGCTATTTTTATGCTGTTAGTGGATGTTAGTTTACTTTTGTTGCTCTCTCTCTCCCCACCCTCATCCAGCTGTGTCTGTGTCGGATTGCTAGACAAGTTAAAATGATTAATCCATTTTGATGAGTGTGACTTATTTAATTTGTCAGTGTTGAAGCTGTTGAGCGAGTGGGTGAGAGAGGAGGGTGATTGAGCACTGAGTGAGCATGGGAAACACGCTTGTAGATCACATGCCAGTAGTGGCTCATGAAATGGGAGTGGTATAAAAGTAGAGCGACAGCTTTTAAAACAAAAAGGACACAGAGAAAACTCAAACAAACTAAGCTCACCAGCAGGAGTTTGTTTTGTGCAGAGCACTGAGTAGTTGTGGGTCTGTCTGGTTTGGTGACTGAGCATGCTACATGGAAGAGAGCTGTGCAGGAGAGATGTACTGACAATTTTGAAGCCTTTTACACAATACTGTTGTGAGGAATGCATACCTGAGCGGCTATTTTATGTGTGGGCAGACTGGAGGCAGAGAAAGATGGAGTACTATGAAAGCAAGCAAAAAGGCTATAAGCTGGCTCTTTTGTTTTGTTTTATTTGTGTTACTGTGGGTATATGCTGGGATGCCCCTTAGTTGATCAAGTCTAAGTATTTAAGCCATTGGATAATCTTCCTAAAACACTGTTTTCTGATTCGTCCAAACAGGTCACCTGACAATTGATTAATCCCTGATATACCCACAGTTGCATGTTCACAGGGCTTTATTTGACTATTTCTTTAGGTAAACTGCTAACATAATGTTGCCCATGTTATAAGATGATAAACTCACTCCAGGGTATGTGTTTACTAAGCATTATACCATAGTTATCTGTTCTCAGCTAATCACAAACGAGAACACCTCTCAGTTATTCTCTCACAAACTACACATGCAAACACATACAGTCGGTTATTTAACAAAACCCCACCCACAGTCATTTAATGGTCTCTAACACGCCCACAGTCGCTTAATGGCCCTCTGACCACACCCACAGTTGGTTAATCACCATGTCTCTGTCAGCTTCGACCGCACATTCAAACACGCTGCATGCCACACATATTACCACAATTCCTGTAAAAAAAAAAAAAGTCATGCCCTATGTCCCTAGACTGCTTCTTTATTGCCACAAAGTCAATATGTATTAGCGATGCTTAGGAAATCAAACAGAATCGAGGAGCGAGAGCAAACGAAAGTGAATGGAGGACCGAGGTACAATTTTCACCTCAGGTAAGCAAGCTGTGAGGACAAATGGGACATAAAACAAAACATGGAAAAACAGCTTTTGTGATTCTCCACATCTATTCCTTTTATTCATTTCACAAATGGATAGTGAATTCTGCCTTCAAAACTGAAACTATGACTCAAGCACGCATAGTAACTCCAACACTATTACGCATGTTCACTTAAGGCTTTACTTTAAATTCTAAACTGAACATCTAACAGCATCTATTTTTTCACTAGGAGTTGCATAAAAAATGCTATGTAACTCCTAGTGGTATATTATATAACATATATTTATTGAGTATATCAAGAGAACCAGCTTTTTTGACAATTAAACAGCTTGGCGCTTAATCGCCCACAAAAGCCGGGTTATTGCTTCAGATACTCCTAATAAATGTATGTTATTACTATTCATCCACGCTGGGTGGTTGAAGCCACTGCCGCCTCATGACTCCAACCCTCCCCAGGCGCTGATTAATGCTCAGTAAACCCATACCCTGTCGTGGGTTAATCCTTCTTGATCAGCTGCTGGATGTTCCAGGTGCAGAGTCTTTATGTTCAGTGTCAGATGCCATCACTTAAGGGTGAACTTTCAGGGATTGAGAGGGAGCAGATGCAGTGGGTTCTAGATGGTAAATAGGTCTCCTCAGTCCCTGCTACACTACCCAAAGCTTTCCTTTGTTTATTTTAAACACACACAAACATCTATAGGTACATGTATGTATTAAATGGGTAAGAAAATCAGTGAAAATTCTGCACCACATGACCGCATTATCCCACAACGAGCGCACACTTGTACTTATTGCTAGCCCTCAGAACCTGCTCACTGCCAGCCCAGACCTGAAGATCACTTCACACATCAGACATAAAGTAGCACAAATAAACTATCACATGAATCCAGAAATGCACTGCTCATAAATAATTAAATCATTTATCAGGTAGATCCTGTCATTTGTTTTGCTCCCTGGCTCCTGGGCTCGATCTCACATTCTGTTTTGTTGTGTGGATTCAGCGGGTGTCTTATTTTGGCAACAGTTTTGAATAAAATGTTAAATATCGTTATTGTGCTGAGAATAATGTGAAATTTAACTTTTCTCATGTCCCAAATAATTCTGATACTATTAAAGTGCTTCTGACTGAAATAAAAGCAAGCAAGTCGGCAGCTTTGTTAGTGCAGGCAGTAAAGTGAAAGGTTGCTTTAGCAAGCCACTGTCTCTCATGCATCACCTTCTGCACAAATGAAGCCGCTTGATTTGTTCACTCACTGTTACTACAGTGTCAACGGTAATTTATTAGTATCAGTATTATTTGAGACGCAAGAGGAGTTGGATTTCACATTATTCTCAGCACAGTGATTTTAACATTTTATTCAAAACTGTTGCTAAACAGACACCCACTCAACCGCGTACAAAAGTAAAAGTAAAATCAAGTCCAGGAGTGAGGGAACAAAGCAAAGGCAGGATTAACCAGATGACTAATGATATTCATGTCACCCAAAGAATTTACACATTTTCTGGATAAAACTCTGCATTTACTATAGGTACAAAACTGGCACTTTCTCTCCCTCCTTCCCTTACCACACAGGTGACCAATTTATAAGGCATCTAATCTCCTTCGTGTGCATTCATGCTCTGATATATGCATGCCTTGGGTAGTTGAATGCATGTGGTCTGTGGCCTCATGTCTCACAATGCACCCAAGGCGTGTGTATATCAAAGACTGAACCATATCCTGTATATCTGTTACATATAATGTTCTTTTACATGCCACGTACTGTGAACGCATGTCTGCTACAGCTGCTTTCTACTGCTACATGCACTGCGTTCATTGGTCCCTTTACATACACAGCATGTTTCAGTCTGTGTGCCCTTTCAGGGTTTTACTTGAGCATACCAGCACAACAGCACACAAAATTTCCTGACCACTTTGGGGATGAGGGGAGGCCAGCGGCAGCGCGGTGATACCACACACAAACGGGCTTCCTGTTTGTAGGAGACACTCAATTTAAAGAGCTCTTTAATCAATGTATTTCCTTTTGTTTGGACCCATAATTGCAAGGGGAATAAAATTCACACATCTAGCAAACTGTGTGTTGCAAAACACATATCCCTGAGATCTGTGACCACAGAGTGAGGAACTCCTACCTCTGTTCCACAGGAACAGAAAGCAACACAGCTTACTGTGGCAGATAATGGAGTTTGAAAAAAAAAAAAAACAGAAATGGAAAACTGTAGTAATATCTGCTGTGTACAAAAGCCCTGTGATTGACATTTCATCGGATTTCCTGATACCGCAGCGAAATGCTAATTGGGAAATCACTGAAAATAACAAGGTATCTCTTGTGAGAGAGTAATTTTGTAGCACAATGACAGCCACAGCATGAGTACATGACAAGTTAAAACGAAACGGAAGCTGGCAAACCCAGGAAAACGGGAAACTCGCTTTTAAGGAGCGCCACTTTGGTTGCAGCACAGAACCCTGTACATGGCTAGACAGGTAATGTTAGTGTGTCAGTACTGGTCATTCCAGTATAGACCATCTAGAGTAAAGGGGCTATATATGGAGATAATCCACTACAGGGTGTTTGGTTGTACTCTGATATACGCCTGCCTTGGTTTGTGTTGTGAGGCATGAGGTCACAGGCCAAGTGTGTTCAACCTCCCAAGGTGTGCATGTAGAAGAGTACGCCCACACACCCTGTAGTGGATTAGCTGTCTTATAAAATGGCCAAAATTTATTTTTGGGGGTTTGAAAATAGAGGTGCAGGTGTGCGGTGGTTGTTGGATAATGCATGATCATGTGGTGTGGTTCATCTAACAAGGAGACAGCGTTTTTACTTATTTTGCTCTTACGTTATATAAATGCGTGTGTATATGTGTGTGTGTGTGTATATATATATACACACATATATATATATATACACATATACATACATACAATAGGGGTGAGTGGTAAATGAGTGAGATAAAACAGCGATCATCCACTGCAGTGTGATATTTTTACCCTCTGCTCTACTGTGATGATATCAGACATTTACACACACAGGTCACACATGGTCACTGATATCATCACCCTAGGCAGCTTTCCCTCAGCATGAAAGAAACACCTGTGCTGTTACCATAGGCACAAATGCAGAACTACCTGAGAGGTCTCACTGCTGCCTACAGCTAACCCAGTGAGCATTACTAAAACACACCTATCCCTCCCCCAAACTTCCAGCTCATTACTGTGATGCTCTCAACTTGATGCAGCCAGAATTCAAACAGCACAGCTTCGGCAGAACAGTCTAAACTACTGCCTGCAGCTAACTCAACTACCACTGAAACACACTCTCACTTGTTCCTCAAACTCTGATTCTCACCCATTACAATTACTGTGACAATTTCAACTTCACTGCAGCCAGAATCCTAAAGAGCACAATTTCACAGAACACTCTGCACTCTGCCTGCAGCTAACTTAATTACCACTGAAAACAGTATCAGTTGTTCTGACACTCTGCCTCTCAGTTCATTACAATTACTGTGATGCTTTTAACTTCACTGCAGCCAGACTGCTAAACAATACAGCTTCACAAAAGTATGTTTCTCATTCCTATCTAAAACTAACTCATTTAGCATTGCAAAACACACTCATGTGTCTCTCAGAGTTTATAACACTGCCAGCCCATTCAGAAAAGCTCACACACAGAATGAGCAAACACATTAACAGGAACAGAACACAAGACAGCATAACAAAACTTCTGAAATTCTTGGCCCTATTGTATATATTGAATACATGATGGGCAGATCGGTAGGCTATGGCACAGCATTTCTGCATCGGGTGAGCTTGATATCTTTATCGTGCTCGCACCGTGTGAGATATCCAGAGCTCACTCTGCAGGAGTGATAATATTTGCCATATCACACTCATGCCCATCATGTATCCTATATATATATATATATATATATATATATATATATATATATAGTGATGGAATCAATACCAAGATGGATCACTAGGACTAAATACATCCAGAAAATAAGGGATTATTCATTCAAGCAAATTACGGTGGGCATTACCGTAGCTGAGACCAATAAAATGGCAGCGCTTCAGCCATTTTAAAGCAAAATCTCCTAAAATGAAAAAGCAGAACTATAGGAATAAATAACACTATGTAGCCGTGTATCTGAAACTGGTCAGTTTAGAACCACAAGTCAAGGAGGAGCTTCCTGTTGCAGAATATTTATTCCAAATCAGCTATGCTAAATGCTGATACTCTTAGCAGGAAAAGACATATTTGGGTAGTTTATCTGTCTCAGAACAGAAATATGGACAGAACTGTGCAAGTTAGCAAAGCCTAGCAATGCATCATCTCTTACGCTCTACAGGACTGAAACCGGTTATATCACACTACTCTCATGCAACATCATTAGTCATCATCAGGTTAGATACTCTGGGGTATCCTGCAGTGACTGCTCACCTTCCTCACAGTGAGACCAAACCCAGACTCTGCTCAATTCTGACAGAAGGGATGACACCTAAGTAGAGTTTTAAATCGGTAAACCCTAGAGATGAGTCATGGGCTTATAGTTACCTGTTTACAATAAGTACATATGTCAATTTTGCAATATCTAGGTTTACTATTTTGAAGACAAAATTACAGGCCTCATATTCATCACCGCCTTAAAGGATACCTAAATACATTTTTACTGCTTTACAATTCAGAAAACCCTACCATATATCTGTAGCCATAAGGGAGTGCTTTTAAATGCTGCAGTTAGTTACCATGGAGCATTGTATTTTATACCTTTTCAGCAAGTTTTTCATATTCCTGCAATCAGGAAGTCTTTTAGAGCTCCGAGCCAAACGGTCCATGTGACCGTGATGTATGTGCAGTGCAGTGATGTAATTAAAGCGCACATCTCACCTGCAGTAAGATACCCTAATGGAGCATTATATTAATTAACATGAGCGCTGTATGTTGGCTATCATCATCATCATCATCATCAATATGCACCAGTTCATTATCGATACAGATGATCAGATCGACATATAGCGGTCATCTTAGATAGTTAGTATAAGACTCCCAGAGTGTTTCTGTACCACTGGCAAGCTGTATCGCTTCAGTTACATCGTGTTGCATGTACATCGGAGTCACATGGTCTGATCGGCTCAGGGCCTCCTTAAAGATTTCTGATTGCGGGAATATAAAAAAAAAAAAACTTGTCAAAGGTATAACACACACTATTTCAAGGTAGCTAATTGCAGTATTTAAAAGTACTTCTTTTGGTTATAGATATACGGGGTTTTGTGAATGGTGAAAGCAGTAAAAAAATGTTTAGGAATCATTTAAAGAGCCCATGTCAGCATTTGGAAAACTTTGAAAAAGTAAGATTTATGGTCAGCACGGTCCCATTTTCTTTATTACCTCATATATTTTCAGTAAGTATTTCCCATTTTCTTTATTATTGAAAGAGTTGTATGACAACATTCCTGTCCTCTAGACTTTATCTTCTGTGTTGCTTCCTACACCTGACATCACAATCTCCTGCTCATGACATCATACGATCTCAACAGCAACATATTGTGATGTCATAAACAGAATTGTGATGTCCTGTGTAGGCAAGCAGGCAGAGCTGACAGGGTAGAGTAACTGTTTTCATGCATGCAGATACCCTTAGTAATAAGGAAGTAAGGGTGAGAATTCCAGAATAAAATATGAAATAGACACTACAAATATATCTCAATATTCCTTTTTTTTCCCAGAGTTATCTCAACTGCGTCAGAAGCTCTTTAAATAATTGTAATTTTATATTGTGCATCACCAGTTAAAAATAAATTCATGACTGAACTGCAGTTCTGATTTTATCACCATAGCAACCCTTACCAGCTTTGCACACTCGGTATTTACACTGATGTTCAGGTTTTATTTAAGCAATAAGGCATGACCAAGGGTTATGTTAATGGTCTGTTAATCACCTTCTGGGTGTACTGTGGCACAAGGTGCAGCCAAATGCCACATGCCCCTAGAGGGTGATTAACTGGACCATTAACATAATCCCTGGGAGTGCCTTATTGCTATTATAATAAAACATGTTTTTAAACAGTGTTAAACCTTGTTCTACACATGGCTAAGCTCTACATGTATGTTAATAAAAGATTAACATAAGGCTGTTAGAATGTTTGCAGCCAATCAGAAAGCTCCATTTCTCAGACACTTTTATAATTCCTTTTAAAAAATGGGTGTATTCCTAAAAATTAAAGAGAGTAATAAACAGACTTTGTTTTACAGTAACTCTTGAGTGGTGAGTGGCAGCTAGCTCCAGGCCACTTCCATTTCAAGGCTCAGGGTCATCAACAGGCTTGCAGCAGCCAGCATCACTGGCTGAGACTGTTCTTAGAAGAAAATGGACTACGGGGAGATGGAGCTTCCTGCTAATACTGGCAGGTGGAACCAGTAATTCAGGCAGATTATTAAAAGCATTTATTGAGTAATATATATTTTGTAAAATTTTATGTTGCAGATTTGGGACTTTTTCCCATTAGCCAGAAGTATTGCCTCTGACGTGCATGCACAGCTTTAAGCTGTAGAAGGACAGCAATAGGAAATATTGTTAGGTCAGCTTGGGAGTCTGCAGGTAGCCTGTTTAATGTATGGACTCAAACCAGCATTCTCTCACTTCCTAAGTGATACTGGTGAGCACCCAGAGGAATCCTTGTAGATCTCTGACGTGGCCCTGGAAATGAAATTGGGATCAGTGTGCCTTTCCCTGCCAAACATTATAAAATAAAATAAAAAGACTGAAGGAACATTCTTAACTAGTTGTAGCAATCCTTTCCCATGCGTGTGAGATGCACTTGTTCTATAAAGAGTGTCTCATGCACAGATGCCCTTGAAACAGGCATGTTCAGGGATGGGGAGGGGGATTTTAAATGTTTAATATATTATTGATCGCCTGAATCAGTAATGTTAATGTGTCCTTGGAGACCACATATGCAGTTGTAAAACAAAAATCTCACTTGCCAGCCTGTCTGTGCAGCAGCAGTGCTACTGGTCATGAAACTGGCGACCTGAATTTGGGAATGAGCATGAGCTATCAGGTGCTGGTCTGGTTGGGGAAAGGAGGCTGGAGTGTCCCACAAACTGCTGTCCTTCCTAGGGTGGCTCCATGACCTACGCAGCTAGGTTGGATGATTCAGGGTGGTTGGAATGTGATTGATGCTGGCACATCTGCACAGGAGTGTACCTTGTGGGTAATTTCATGACCGCATCCCAGGAGGGGAGAAAAGAAGGACCAAACGTGCCACTGGTCAGGCAGATGAAGCTGTGCTTGCCCCCCATTTTCAGTCTCAGCATCCCTCTCCTGACTATTGGGGATGCTCATGGACTTCGCCACACCATAGGCGACAGGATATGGGGATGGAACAGCTGAAGCAGCTGAAGGCAGGCCCTACCTTGAGGGGCTTAAATCGGGGTGCAATGCAGTGGTGTGTCGCCGATGGCCTGAGGAGTCCCCAGGGGTCCAAGTAATACGGGCCTTTATAGATAAAAGGTGGTATAGCAGAGGCAGAAGAATGTATTAGCCATATGGGCCTTGGTGGGAGGCAGTCTCAGTTACATTCTTTGTTTCTCAGAACTTCTGAGACCAGATCTTCTGCTAGCAGATATATTTACAGAATAGAGTGGTCATTCAGACCAGCTATAAAAATTCCCATCCCTCCAAACAGAACTGATTAACAATGCCTATAGCCATTACTAAGGCTTGTCTCTGGGACATCCTGTTTCATCTTAGCAGTTAATCTGTGGCAACGTAGAATTGTTTGCATTGGAAAATCCAGTTTGGCAAATGATGCTCTTTGCAACAGAATACAATACACTGTCTGACTAAGTATGACGTGTTAGTCACTAACGTTGCAGTTTTCATACAACAGCCCATTCAGTTTCCTCTACCCATTTGTCACTTTACAAAAGACTTTACAACAACATTCTCTCTCATGAACGTGGCTCTTTAATCAGATGAAAAAGAGCAGAAAGACCTCTCTGCTGTTTAAAATCTGCCTTTTGGCTTTGCATCTTAGTGCATTGTATCATTATTGTTTTAACTGATTTTCATTACTGGCATGTCTCATCAGGTGCAGTATTGATAGGACCTTTTTAAAGAGCACTTTTCTCAATTTTCTTAAATCCAATTGTTTAACCAGGAGAGATACACTAATCTGAAAGCTTGTTTACAGGTGCGACCTGGGATCACAGGCAAGTTAAGTGACTTGCTCAGGGTCACATAGTATGCAAGTGGGGGCAGTGTGATTCAAACCCAGGTCTCCAGATTTGCAGCTGCAACCCTTAAACTGCTGTGCTATATTGCCTCCCTGCCTGCCTGCTAAATCCCCTCCCCTTGGAAACACTGAAGCTCCTTATCTGCCCCAAAGTCCAGTGCTGGTAAAGAATTTTAATTGTGCCTATATTTTGGGAGGGAAGGATCGATTTTTTGCTCCATGGAATCAAGAGCCTACTTCTTTCCACTTCCTGGTTCCTAAACGTGTCCCTGTGCGCCATGTTTTGTGATGTAAGTTATAGGAGAGTGTGGTGAGAGTATTATAGATTTGTATAGGGTCACATTTTAAACTTCTGTTTTAGAGGGCTGATTGGAACAAATCAAGGTCAGGCTGTACTAAAGGCCTTGTTATTGAGCAGGGACCTTGATTTGGTCGAATTGTCAAAGCAGTAGTTTAAAATGCACCCTGTGCAAGTCCGTTATCAACAGTAGCCTTGATTTGGTTGAAGTGGCTCTCTAAAATAGTCAAAAGTAGTTTAAAATGCAACCCTATACAAGTCTATGGTGCTTGCCCCCACGCTCTCCCTATACTTACTTCACAAAATGCAAGAGCACGGGGCATGTCTAGGAATCGAGAAGTGAAGGGATTGGCAGTCTGCTCCATGAAGCCAAAATATGATCCATTCACTCCCAAAATATAGGCACAATTTAACTTCTTTACTAGTGGCCTTTAGGGCAGGTAAGGAGCTACATTGGTTCTAAGGGTGAGCGAGCACCAGAAAAGGTGCTTTTAATACTAGTTAAGGATTATGTACAGTAGATGAATTAGCCTAATTGGTATTTTTTTTTTTTTGCTGTCTTTACTGTCTTTACACCTATCAAACCCACAGCATTGAAAATGTATTATTTATTTTAATTGGTAACTGTAAAGGCACACTGAGCTGAGGCTCATTTCTAGGTGTAATCCAAATGTAAGGGTACATGGGGTAAAAAGAAATACAAGCAGTTGAAAATAGTACAGACAATGCAATAGTGCAGATAAACACAAATAGTGCAGTGTGTGCAAGTGGAAAAGCAACACATATAGTGCAGTTTATTATGAACAAACACAATGGGAGCTAGACACTGTACAAAGGATTGCGAGATAGGTAATGTATATGAATTGGGTGCTAATGAATTTATAACAACTAGGACAAAACTGTGACCTGGGCAGAGCAGGGTAAGGTACATCTCAGAAAAGGGAGGAGTGCCAAATGGTCTAACAAGGATTAGAAAAACTGTAGAAATGGTTAACCTTGTTTTAATCTTTCAACGCTTTCAGTAAATGAAAACTTGGCACTTAGCAGTTTAGTCCTTTGAAAAATATCTCACAATGAACACAGTATCCAAGAACACTGCTGAAAGTTTAATTGTATCTCTGTTCTCAGTTTGAATACGGTCATGTAATCAAGCACATGGCGCCGCTTGACCATCAAGATTCCTAGTCGCACTGAAAATAGAGCTTTTAGGTCACACCCCCTTTTCGATTGATCATACAAGAATAATGCTGTTTGCCTGCAGCATTAGAAGTTTTCATTTGAAGGGGTAGTTGATAAATTGTTTTAGCCTCATGGCAATGTTCTACAGTTTCCTCTGTGCTTGGTTAAAGTAACTTCATTTCTGCACTCGTAATTTTTAAAAGAAGACCTTTGTTTGAAATCAAAAAAACTTTGCTAATAACCTTAACATGAACGCATCGAAGGATGTAAGTAAATAAAGGCTTGACTGTATTTTGAGCAGTGAAAGTGTTAAGCAAAGTCGACTTCAACCTTAGTAGATTGCTCAGACATGTTGGCACACTCCCAGACCAAGCCTTTTAGGTAAACGTCAGGATAGGTGATATCACTCCATGAAGTTCAGTGTTGCTGCTTGCTGATACACCATGGGATTAGCAACTTACGGGAGTTTGAAAGCATGTTCCAGAGACTCAAGAATGTCCTAAGAGAATTATCTTTAATGGGCAATTGTGTGAGTGAATACAGTGGGTGAGTTCATGTTTACCTTGTTTGTTCTGTTTAGGTGTGGCTGCAAATAGTGTGGTAGAATGGCTTTTACGTAAACATTCAGGGTTGCATGTGTGCTCTCTGTTTCGTATTTCTAGAAGTTTCACAGAAGGTGCTAGGAATATTAGCTTGCCCAGTTCCTTAGTTCTGATCCCTTTGGCAGCTGACAGAAGAGTTGCCTGTGTTTCCACTTACATGCCGATGCATGGTAGTGTCCATATATTTTTGTTTTGAATCATAATTTTTCTTTCAGTTCCTCTGTACTTGGCACTGTGTTGAGAGCAGGGCCATACCTGCCAGTGCTGTTCCAATTATGGTATGTTGGGCTTGGACAAGAATCAACAGAAAATGAGATGAACAGTAAAAGTGCTCAAAGAAAGAGCACTTGCAGAACAGAGGAGAAAGCACATTGTGTCTGATGCTCAGTGTACTTTTACCATGCTATCACATATTTGGGGGCGACTGCACTTAAAGCTACTGCATTTGATTTCTTGGGAGAAATTATGCAGTTCTCTTCTGGCCATCTGCCATATTTGTTTTCCAACCTTTCCCATGCCCTCTGACACCTCCCTCCAGTCCTGTAGTGGCCCCAACAGCCTGCCAGACTCGCCTTCCTTGCCACCCGAAATTCCTTTCTGACCTCCTTGTGATATCCATGCCACCCTCTTGCTGGCTGGTCCCTGCTGGGGACCTCCTCTGGCCGGGGGTTGATGCTCTGCTGGTCCTCCCATGGTGCTGGCTTGTCCCTAGTGGGGGCCTTGCCAGCCTAGATGGAGGAACTGCTGTCTAAGACCCGTCCCACACTACCCTCTGTAATGTTACAGGGTGCCCAAACCGTTACCGCAACAGTTTTCGTTTACACCTGTAACGTTACAGGCGTTGTCGTAAACGCTGTTGAAACCACATAAGAGGTGGTTTCAACAACGGTTATGAAACCGTTATGCCTCGTAACGCTATCGGGCGAGTGTGGACGCGCGGCACCGTCTCCCCATGCAGCTGCCGAGCTGCATTGCAGGATTGGGTGCCAGGTAACGCCATCTGGCTCCGGCGTGGACTAGCAGTGCCGGTCCGTGAACGGACACCACGGCAGTGTGGACACACTGCACCGCTCCTCGGTTGTAACGGTTTCTATCCGTTACGGGGTCTGTGCGGTGCAGTGTGGACGGGGCCTAAGTGACTTAGGCTGGAGGGGTCTTCTGGTGGTGAACTGTGGGCATTCCTTGGAATAGGGGTACCTAACAGGCTATTATCTAGCATACCGGTTTGGCTTTTCTGCCAGTTTTCCTTTCTCTGCCTCCCCTGATCAAACATAGTTAGCCTCGGGGTGCCAGATGACTCATGGTCACCCATGTTTTTCAAGGAACCTCCAGCTTGCCACCACCAGGACTAATGTTAGCAGTGCAGCAATCACTCCCTCCCAATCTCTGCTTCTGACATCTCACCATATTTTTAACAGAGCGTCTCCCATTTTGTGCATGTAGCAGAAATCATCAGGAAATAAGACCCATCATTGCTAGGGCTTCACTCTTCTCCATCTGAATTTGACAGCCGTTAGCATACTTGAAGGCTGAACTCTACATCAGATGTGTACATTCGCACAAGGTGGATCATCTCTATCTCTTATCCCCTCAAAAAATATAAATAAAGGTCTGTCTGTCTAGCACAAGTCAACAGTAACTAAAAAATGTTGCTTCTTGTTACAAAGTTCCTTGTTATTGTAGCCTTTTTTCCAGAGGAATTTGAGTTATTTGCATGAGGTGTCTCTGCCCTTGCAGGTTTTCAACTTAAGAGACCCCAGAGCATGTTTTGAGCTTAGCCTATCTAATATTTTCGTTAGGGTGTACAGTGCTGTGAATATCTCTGTGACACAGCAGACAGTGCTTTGTATTACTGCAATACCTGTATCTTGAAACACATTTTAAATGACTTTTTTGATTTAAAGCCCAATCTGCAAAAGCGATTTTGAGCTCTCTGCACACCTATAGGGATCAGAAAACCATGGGGGCACCCTTTCTGTAAATTTGACGCTCTGCCTGGCCCCCACCCCCAAGCCTGGCTATAAACTGATCTGCACCTTTATGCAGACATTCAGGTTGGGTATCTGCTTATGATGTGTGCCAACCAGAACAGTTCTGTGGTGCAGAGGGTGGACTATGCCAGGGGAACCCAGGAGCCTTCCCAGCACGGGCCCCTAGACAGTTTATGGGCTTAAATAACCCTTCAAGTCAGCAATGAAGGCTGGAGACAAAGGTCACCAATTTGTCTATTTTTTTTTTTTTTTATTAGTAAAAAAATATATATATATCGAGTGGAGGACTATTATATTCCATAACCCCTGCTCAGGGCAGAACATGGGATCCACTGGCATTTACCTGAGCATCTAGTGTCCAGCTCTATTCCACCTTCAGGAAACACCCCAGGCCCTGTGCACTCTTCTGCGCATATGGACTGGCATGTCTGGGGGTTGAGGATTCTGCCATGTGGAATCCTCTGGGGAATGTGGGTTATGTGGGCCAGCAGTGTGTAACTTGTACAGTA
The DNA here is from genome assembly GCA_016271365.2 of Neoceratodus forsteri. NCBI lineage: Eukaryota > Metazoa > Chordata > Ceratodontiformes > Ceratodontidae > Neoceratodus > Neoceratodus forsteri. Next base: position 1,740,527,017 of record CM028129.1, read on the forward strand.
TAGAGTTCTTCTGTGGAGTGGGCCCTTAATTACAACACCGATGTTAATTTTGCATCTGAGGGGCTGCCCGATGGCTCAGCAGATGTGTGCCACACTTTAGTGCTGACAGCCCCATGTCTGGAGTGGACTCAGGAAGCCAGGATCGGTGCGGCCAGGGCTGGGTGGTGCTGCCTAGTGCAAGCCAGCCAGAGTAGGGAGATATCTGGGTTTTGGTGCAGCCTTGACTCCTCATGGCAAGCTGTGGAGTCTGCTGCCTCCCAAGGGTGGTATTTGCCAGTGGCGAGTTGCTTACATCTAAGGTCATCTGAGGCAGTGCTCGATGGGAGGTGGAAGAGACTTGGAGGAAGAGAAGAAAAAAAAAAAAAGAATATGCCTCAAGCCATTTAAATGATGGTTGCCAGCTCCGTGGGTCCCGCTTCATTCAGAATACCACTGCATTGATGGTGGTGGTGGGGTTACGGTTGGCAGGGCGGGCAGTGACCTGAAGTAAGCAACAGGTGATTGCACGAAAGCAAACAACTTTGTACAAAAAAGGGAAGTATATTTTTTTATTTGCATCTATTCCCTTTTTCTGATGTGTTGTATTAGATTTATGAAACACCAAGTGTGTTTTCTTGCTGGCCTATTAATACCCACGCTTTCTCCAGCTCATACTTTGGAACAAGTTTGACTTTTCCATCACTAAGCACAGCCAGCTAAGACAGTTAAGAACCAGACGTGGAGTAAAATGTTCTAATTTAAACTCATCAGCAGTAAAGGTGGACTGCAATGCTGATGACCGCAGGACTCATTAAAGCACTGTTGCCACAGTCCGTAACATGATGCAGCCGCATGTCTGTGACACTTACTGCGATGTCATTGATTGGGCACTATCCTCAATAGTGCTGAAGGACATCTGGATCATCGATTTGCATTACATCACACCACACTCGCAGAGTGACTCTTCTAGCTACGGCATGAGAGCATTTCGGAAAATGGCTATTTTGGGTGGTGCTACAATGGTGTTGGTGCAACAGAAAAAGGTGCAACATTTCAATTTTATTTATATTTTTTATAACTCATAAGGTTTATTGGCATCAACAAATGATACTTCAGATACATTTATCATCATAACAGCACTGACCACGCGGTTGGAAGCAGAGGCATCCCAGTTGCATAAAACCTGTTAGTGTGTCCGCTATAAATGCAGTCATGCCACAGTTAAGGCACAATGTTCATTGTACGAAGTCCATATGCTGTGGTACCTGTGACAGCGAAGCATAGTAAATAGGATTGTCGTTCAGGTGACTCTTTATGAAAGCTAATCTGTCACATTTGTTTTCCTCTTTTGCTTTGGTTAACATCCATATTGCATGTTATGCATTGTTAAAATAATTCATTTTGCAAACTTACCTCAATAAGGATTCCATAACGGTGAGATACAATATTGTAAAACAATGCAGGTATGATGACCCACAAATCAAATATCCTCCTGGGTCGGTGCTTCGAAAATCTAAAACTACAATAAATAATAACATTCCCAACTGATTATGAATAGTTAAAAAAAAAAAAAAAAAACGAAACAAAGAAAAACAGATAACCATATATGGACATGCCCTCAGCTGTTCAACACGAATAACTTCATGAATAATAGTCCCCTTTCAAGGACCTCGAGATAAACATTGAAGGGGTCATTAAGTGACACCTCTGCTGTATATCAAGCCCAAACTATGGTCTCATACCCAATTCCTCTCTTGTGACCCCCACCCTTCAACTCTGACTCCTGTCTTGCTTCAGAACAGTGCCATGGGCACCATATCTCTAGGAATATTTCTGTTTCCAGCCTAAGCTCAGTGGTGATCTGTTCCATCCTTTCTACATCTGCCATTCTAGAGTGCCACTATTCCAGCATAGGGGCTGGGGAGATAGATAACCCATTAAAACTGATGCATTTTACGGCTGTCACTGTAAATCTGCCTCGGTTTCCTAATAATTCTGTCCTCGATAACAGAGCTGGGAACCCAACACCAGCTCAGTGAAAGGAAAGGGAATTTTTCCCCCAATTATTCTTTGTATTTCTTGGTGTATTGCCACCCAGAATGCAGCTAACTTGGGACAAGCCCCAAATAGATGGTAATGCTGCCCCTTCTCCCCACATTGTCGCCAACACTGCTCAGTGTAACTGGAGTTAGTGTTTAGTAATCACAGGCGCTTTTAAAAAATCTAAATAATTTCTTTCCAGGTGGGAGAAACCATTACTTTCCACCCTCTCTGAACTCACTTAGTCCACTGCATACCTCTCAAGTGTCCCTGATTTTCAGGGATGTCCCTGATTTTGCCTCAAAATTTTACTCTGTCCCTCCTAAAATTTGTGTTTTATGCTAAACAGTGGGGACTGTAAGCACAAAACAAAGTCAAGCATTAAAGTTACAGACTTGTTCTTCTTTAGAAAATGCATTTTGCAGTAAGTCCCATATTCTACCAGCTTTCTGGGTGGATATCTCTAATTTTGAAGATGTGTCCCTGATTTTGGTCCTTTGTCCCTGATTTTTTAAGCCTTGTCCCTGATTTATGAGGCAGGAGGTTGAGAGGTATGGTCCACTGGACAGGAGCTATTTGAACTCCACTGCCCTGTTCCCAACTATGCTGAATGCTATCCAGATGGGGAGTATCTGAATGAGATAAAGAGTGCATAAAGTTCAAACATATTGAAATTTCTCTCTGAGGGTGACAGCATCATAGAACAAAGATTCCAATTTTGTTGGATCTCTGTATAGCTTAGGTAGTACCTCTGGGGACATTATAAAATGTCTGGTCTAGCCAGGCCTGGTGGCACTGAGGGCTGAGGCGCTGATAGCCTTACCTCGCGTCATGCCGGCAACCCGTGTTCGGAGCGGACATGGGGCGCGGGAGTTGGCAGGGTGGAGAAGGATTGAACGCCCCTAGGACTGCTCTCCTTCACTGGGGAGGGAATTGCAGGCCTCGGCATTCGCCTGCCTAGCGGAGGCTGGGAGGTAGTGCATTGGCTCTGGAGACTGTGGGCGAGAGTTGTGGCAGGCGCTGGCGGGGGTGCACATGCTGTCGCTGGCGCCATTGCACGTTGCAACCTCGGGGATAAAGGAACAGGGAAAATGGAGAGTCCTCTGTGAATGACGATGGTCCCCTCTGCTATGGCCCAGGAAGGCACCTCCCCGAACACTAAATCTGGTCCGGTGGGTCGAGTCGCTCCCCACCCCTGCCACGAAGGGTAAGTCATGGGGTATAGGGGAGGGGCCTCGCACCTGTGCTCGAGCGGAGGGGACATCAGATGCAGGGCAGAGGACTCCAGGAGGCAAAAAAATAAGTAACCGCAAAAACAAAAAAAACATGTCTGGTCTGCTAAGTATGGGAAGTGGTCTTCCTTCTAAGAGAATAGGAATTCACCAGCTGAGGAAAAGGGACGCAACCACTGCGGTCTACACATTGTGCAAAAGTAGTAAGCCCATTGTGTTCCCAGTAGGCAAACCCATTATCCAACTTCAGTGGAAGTAAGGAATCTTTATGTCGTATAAGGGAGAGTGGTCCAGTAGTATAGGATATTTATAAGTTTCTGCAGTCACAATAGTATGCGAGCGTAATGTCTTGTCCAGAGATTATGCACATGTTGCCAAATGTGGGTTGGAATTGTCAGTCAGGGTGTCCACAGTGTCCAGCCTTGAAGCATGTCTGCCTCAATTTGGTACTACCCAGATTCCCCCGCTGCCTAGCCCTAGTGCACAAGTAGGCCCCAGAGCCACTAGGTAATATTTGCAAAGGATCAGTACAGTAGTAGGCCCCCAACTCCCATGCAGCTCTAAGGGTTTGTGCAGCCATATGAGGGTGATTCCTGCCCAAATAATTTTTAATATCTTTTTGTACTTTGTTTCAAAAGGCCCAAGGATGGGAATGGGGAGGGTTTGAAATAGAGACAGTAAACTGAGTAGAACATTCACTGTAATGATTTGGATCTGACTGTAGAGTGCGAGGGAAGTAGGATATAGTGTGCAAAATCCACCTGGAAGGTATTGTATAACATTTTGTAGTTATTCTTAAATAGGAGAGAGGTATCTGCTAATACCTGGACCCCAAGATAACGGAAGCTATTACTACTGGCCCAGGTAAATGGAAATGTAGCTTCCATCGTAGGGTTGGCACTCAGTATCATTGTCTCTGATTTAGCTAACTGTATCTTATAGCCAGCCTTCTCTCAAAAATCACTGAGAGCTCATAGCAGGTGGCAGGGAAGACTGTGGATCTCCAAAAAGAGTAACGAATCATCCGCATACAGGGCCAGAGTTTGTTTGACTCCCCGCCATAACTCCTTTAAAGTAGATATTATTATGAACTGCTATTGCTAAAGGTTCAAGGAACAAGGCAAACAACCTGGGAAACAGTGAGCACCCCTGTTTAGTACCTCTTGCCAATGGAATGCGGTCAGAAAGTAATCCATGAACCTTTGCCCAGGCCTCAGTGGTATTATAGAGCGAGGTGACTTTGGAGATGAACCAAGAACCAGACTGAACCTCCCAATGGTGGCTGCCATAAGGCCTAGTCCACCCTGTCAAAGGCCTTTTCAGCGCCTGCTAATAGCCAGCTAAAAGATCTCTTAGTACACTGGGCTGTGATGATTTTAAAACCAATGGTTATTATCCTAGAGGAGCCTCCTGGATATAAACCCCGTCTGATTGGGAATAGGATGCACCAGAGTGGAAATATAAAGCTGTAAACGGTCTGCTAAAATCCCTGTAAAAAGTTTTAAGTCCACTGGCAGAAGTGAAATAGGACAACAGGAACCACAAATTTCCAGGTCTTTGTCTGTATTAAGTAGGACCAAAGTCTGGCCATGGTTCCAAGAAGATGAGGCTGGCCCTCCCATCCAACACCTCATTAAAAGTGGCAGTTAGGAATTGTATCAACTATGGGGTAAAAGCTTTATAAATCTCAGAAGGAACTGTCAGTTCTTGGTACCTGTCCATTTTTGATCTTTAAATTTGTGCTTCTCTTTCCTGGGTCGTGATATGAGCATTAAGCTTGATCTTCTTGACAGAAGGTGGGATGGGCAACTTAATTTAAGAAATATTGCCTGTTTCACACAGATTAGCTGATTGTTGTGCCTCAAACAGTAGAGTAATACTGGGTGAAAATTTGTGTTATTTTGACACGATTAGTGATTGAGGTGTTTTCCTCGGGACCTGGAGCTGGACCACTGCTCTACTGGCCACATCCTTTCACAGTTGCCACACAAGAAGTTTCCCAGCTCTGCTGCCACGCTCATAGTGTCAGTGGCTCATATCAGTGTCAGTGGCTCAGTAGGTAGCACACTCTCCTCTGAAGCCAGGAGATCAGAGGCGTGGGTTCAGTTCCCACATTTGGCACTCTGGGTTAATATCCCAGCACTAACACTGTAGTGCAGCATGAGAGAGGTGCTGCACTTTGAGGTGCTGTCTTTCGGATGAGACGTTAAACCAAGGTCCCATCTGCCTGGATTGGTGGTAGTTCGGTGGATGTTAAAGATCCCATGGCACTTATTAAAAGAGTAGGGGAATTTCCCTGTGTCCTGGCCAAATTTCCTCATTCACTGAAAATACCACCAACAGTTTCATCTGGTTCAAGGTCAGTTGGTATTCATCTGTTTCCCTCCCGGGTCATGCCTGAAAATAGGCCGGATTTGTCTAGTACACTTACCCGGTCAACAAAAAAATAAATAAATAGTATTTCTGTCTAGAATATCTGAGTTGCCCTTCTATTTGGGTAGCTAACAACTGATTCAAGCGTCTCTTTTTCTGGATTAATTCTACTTTGACTGCCTCATTATGTCACTGATGTTGGAATCATAAATCTGCTGTCCTGCATTCTAAGTGTAGTCAGGTTTTGATTCTTTCTTTCCTTCACTACTGGTTTGGTAAAGTTTCAAAACACGTCAGTTTTTCAACTGATTTGTTTATTTTCGGTTTCGAGCTCTGTCTACAGTACGGTAAGCGTGCAGATAGTGTGAACTGTGATTGTGTTTTCTTCTGTGGAAATTGTAAACTTTGGTTCTTCTCGGTCGGTCCGGTTGGGATCTGACCTTTGTGTTTAAATTTAATTTCTGGGATTTTAGTAGTGGTGTGCCAGTTTCTATCGGTTTAAAAAAAAGAAATTTTTTCGTTTCTTTACGCAACCCGTGACACAGTTGGTAATCGATAGGGTGTATTACCTGGCTAAAAGCTGTAAAGGGTAATTTTTTCTAGTCTGGCCATGTCTGAAAACACAAGAAAAAACCGAGCCCACTGGGTTTCAACACTGTTTGAGTGTGGGAGGCTTTGCTAAGGCCGACTTTCACCTCATCTATGTTTATTGTTTGGGGTTTGACCACCTCAGAACAGACTGCCAATCTGCAAAATTTTCCTAAGGCCATTCTGGAAAAAAGATTGGGAGGCTAAAAGAAAAGGAGGCCAGAAGTCCACTGACCTCTCAAGGGAGGATTTGGTACCCCAATCTCCAGTCTCTCAATCTCAAGGCCTGGCTCTTGAGAGTTAAATACACAGGCCTGCATCTTCTCAGGAGTTTTGAGCATCCTTAAGGTTTCTCAGAAACCTTCTACCAGGAAAATTTATAACTCCAAATGGAAAGATTCAGCATTTGGTGTTCACACAGGATATTCTGCCAGATGCTGTGGGTATTGCCACAGTCTTAGATTACCTGGTTCACCTTAATGGCATAGGCCTTAGGCCAGCCACTTTAAAAGTTCATCTAGCAGCTGTCTCTGCATTTCCTGTCGCAGGGAAGGGCACTTCTCTGGCATCTCACCCTGTCTTTAGTAAGTTCTTCAAAGGTCTGGTTCTTATCATCCTCCCTTTAGAGAGCCTACTCTGGCTTGGGATCTCAGTATCTGCTTTGCTCAGCTTATGCAGCCACCCTTGAACCTCTGGCTTCAGCCGAGCTTAAGTTCTTGACCTGGAAAACTGTGTTTCTGGTAGCTATCACTTCTGCCAGGTGAATTAGTGAATTACAGGCCCTGTCAGTTGAACCTAATTTTGTCTCGTTCCACAGAGATAAGGTGGTCCTCAGAACTAATAGGAGGTTCTTCCCAAGGTGGTCTCAGACTTCCATCTAAACCAGTCCATGTCTCTTCCTGTGTTTTCATTGATCATTCTTCAGGGAGAGAAGGTTACAGTTTTGGATGTTAAAAGGGCACTTGGCTATTACATAGAGCATACTAAGGCACATAGGAATGACTGTCTTCAGTTGTTTCTCACTTATGGTGAAGTGTGAAAAGGTAGGCCTGCTACTAAAGAAGTATTGCCAGGTGGATTGTAGCTTGTATACAATTCTGCTGTAAGCTAGGTAAAACACCTTCCTCAGGCCTGAGAGCCCACTTGACTAGGGTACAGCCGCTTCTCTGGCTGCTGCCAGAGATATACCTTTACTAGAGTTCTGCAACGCAGCCACCTGGAAAACAGTCCACATTCACCAAGCATTACTCTCTGGATATCCAGGCTAGGAGTGATGCTATGTTGGTACAACAGTATTGCAGATCCTGTTCCCAAAATAGGTTTGGTACCCTCCTCCATGGAGGTACTTGGTAGTCTGCATATGTCAGAATACAGCAAGACTTCATGGTGTTTGAAGAAAAAATTGCTCACCTTAGTAATTGTGTTTCTTCAAATGGATTCTTGCTGTATTCTTCCCCCACCTCCCTTGCAGAACCTCGTTTTGGGAAGTGGTCTGGCAGGTACAGTGTTGCACCTCAGGGTGTACCTTGCACCCCTCCTCTTTGGGGTGGGTTTTTGTTATGTTTTAGATTTATATATTATATATCTTGTTCACTACCTGGTTGTTTATCTTGGGTTCTTGACTGACTCTTTGGGACCCAAGTAGTTGCCTGTTGCTATATTTTGTTACAGTTTCCACACTGGAAGTGTAGTTAGTTGCTTGTGAGAATCTGTTACACTCTGAAGCACCACAGACAGAGGTTTGAAAACCAAGCTCGAGCTCAACGTTCTGTGCTGCTGCATAGAGCTAACTCTTTCTCTCCGAGGCAGTTCAAGTGCTTGGGCTAACTGCATATGTCAGAATACAGCAAGACTCCATTAGAAGAAACACAATTACTTAAAGTGAGTAATTTTTCTTAGAGCACAACTGCAGCAGGCAGAAGTAAACAATCTCCATTCTGTAAAATCAGAATGCCCAACAGTCACTTCAGGGTTTCAAAACTGATTTTGATTTCTGATTGTGGCTCAGAATCATCCTTTGGCTTCTCTTTCAGTGAAGAACACTTGCACTTCCTTGTGGGTAAGTTGCATTGCTGGCAGTGTGCTTTTAAACACTGTGAGAGGGAACCAGGAGTGTAGCATGAGGAAAAGGAGGAGGAGAAGCAATGAAATGGGGTGGGGAATAAAAAAATTGCATGTGTTTCTCAAGCTGGAAAATCAGTTTATTTCTTGCAGTTATAATCTGACTTAAAGAGCTAGTGATGCCTCGGGGAAACTTGAAAACGTAATATGTAGGTACATTTCAGCTTATATTTCATACTGTATATCTGCTTATAGATTTTTCCTCACCATTATGTATTACAGAGGACATTTGTACAAAAACAGGATTGTTATCCCTTTGAGTTCGCCTGTCTCAGCAGCTGATTCCCTATTTGAAGCCATAATCTTCTGTTGTGACATCATAGTCTTTTGATGAAGAACTATGATATCACAAGCAAAATATTATGGCATCAGGTGAGAAAAAGGAATAACAGCTGATAAACGCTGAAGGAGCAAAGATCTTGATTTAATGCAGATAATCACAGTACTAGTCTGCCATTACAGGGCAGACTAGATGGACCATGAGGTCCTTTTCTGCTGACAACTACTCTTTCAGATGAGACATTAAACCGAGGTCCCGTCTCGTGTTCTGGTGGTAGTTCAGGTGGATGTTAAAGATCCTGTAGCACTTCTCGAAAGAGCAGGGAATTTCCCCAGTATCCTGGCCAAATTTCCCTATTCACTGAAAATACCACCAACAGCTTAATCTGGTGCAAGGTCAATTGTCATTCATCTGTACCTCCCCCGCCCCCATGGCCATACACTTACCCGTCCACAAAAACAAAATAAATAAATGTAACTAAATAATTAAGTGGAGAATACAGAGCTTAATACAAAATAGTAGCTGAATTGTGTCTAAAATGATGTTTTTCTAAGGTCTCCTGAAGGCCTTTGATCTCTTAAAAAAAAAAAAAAATCCATTATGATTACACAAATGACTAAAGTATACTGCCAGAATGCAAAACATGTTGCACAGTTCACGGCTTCTGAAGTAGTTAACTAACACAAGGACTACCCTCCCACTTGTTTAGGACTGATAATAAAACATAGAATTTGTTGTCAGAAAAGGCTTATTGGCCTATCTTGTCTGCCCATTCCTACCTAACTAATGTTGAATGAAAGAGCCCTAGAGGCTCCTCACTCCCCTTACCCCACCCAGTCTGGTGTGGTCACTACCAAGCCCTTTAATATGTCCCACCCTCTTTGACTCTTCCTCCCCCAACTGATTTCACAAAGACTACTTTCTCTTGCAGCCTTTTCCACCCCATACAATTCAATATATAGAGACAGGCTAGAGTGCGGACTCCAGTGGCTCAGTTGAAGCCACGGCGTCCCTATATATGGGAGGATTGAGGTGCCGACGGACAGCAGGAACCCTTTTAACTTAGCGGCACCAGCACACTGTTCTGACAGCAATCAAGCAATGCACTGCTTATATAAGCAAAGAAACGAGCATATCTTGTTTTTGTCACTGTAATGTGCGTCTGTTTCATCATTTTCCTGCTGTTATTGGTGCTTTTTTTTTTTAAGTTGGTTTCTTTCGCTCTCTCCTTCCACCAACCAGCCCGTCATCCTGGTGTCCACTGGAACCTACCTCTTGGTGTTGGAGATGCCAGCTGGCTGGGTGCAGCGCCTGCGAGGCCGCATCATCTCACAGGTTGGTGGGTTTTTCGGCCTCCGTTTTCTCCCCGACCCCAAGTGCAGAAGCGGTGCATGCAGTGACACCAGTGGCCAAGCTGCGCATGCTTCCTTGCAGCTTGCGCCCGGGCGTCTGCTCGTCTCTGCCCCTCTCGAAGCATGTGCCAGCCTCCAGCCAGCGCTAGGTGCCAGGCCTGCACTGGTCTCCAGTCCCACCCTTCCCTGGGAGAGAGAGCTCTCCTCCAGATGCTTAGTCCTCCCTACCCGCCTACCCCTGGCGACCCGCCACACCATGAACACGGGTCACTGGTATGGCAGAAGATAAGGCAGTGATGCCTCAGCCTCCATGCCACTGGGCCAGTCCAGTGATGCTTCTTACCCGACTAGATAAGCAGATTACTGTCAGAACAGTGTGCTGGTGCCGCTAAGTTTCAAGAAGGGTTCCTGCTGTCTGCCAGCACCTCAACCCTCCTGTAATATGGCAGATGTGCAGCTTCAACTGAGCCACTGGAGTCTGCACTCTAGCCTCTCTCTATAGTGGATCACCTGACTTCAGAGGGAGGGATTGAGGATTTGAGCTGCTAATACAGCTGCAAACATTGGATTATTTATGTGCACTTTTGAATAAAATCAAGCACTTTTTGGATACAACAAGGTATGCTCTCCTCTTTACTGTGAATAGTGTGCAATATTAACTGGTGAAATCACTGAGGTGTGGCATGTGCCTGTGCGGCATTTCTACTTGTTGCTCCTCTCTATATATATTGAACTCTGTGTTGCACCCTTCCATCACCCGCTCTGTGATAAAGTGCCTCCTAGTATCTCTCTTTAACTCGCCCCACACCAGCTTCATGGAGTTGCCTCTGGTGCATGTGCACCTACTCAGTCTAAACAATTCCTGCCATCGACCCTATTTAACCTGTGGAGCTATTTCAGCTACTAAATCAAGAGGTTTTCATAGCAACTGTGCAAACAATGTTAGTGTAAGGCAGGCAGTATAGAGAACTGGTTAGAAAGCTAGCTGTCAACTTGAAGACCCAGCAGACCTGGGTTTGAATCCCATAATTGCCTCTTTAGCACTGTGTGACCCTGAGAAACATAGAAATATACAGTAGAATTTGTCAGCAGAAAGGACCATTTGGCCCACCCAGTCTGCCCAGATGGTCCCTCCTTAGTCTGTCTCAGCAGACCCTACCTAATCTCTACCAACCCTATTTACTAATATTCCCCTCGTCTATTCCATGCATGCTTGAAGCCCCTACTGTTTTCACCTTTGCCACTTTCGCTGGCAGTCTGTCCCAGGTGTCTACCTTCTTTCGGTGAAGCAGTACTTCATTGCATCCCACTTATACTTTGCCCCCCGCCACCTCAGCTTCATCGCATGCTCTCTGGTCCTGGTGCTGTTTCTCATTTGAGAAACACCCTCCTGCACCCTGCTCACCCCTGTGAGTGACTTGTAGATCACTCATATCCGGTCTCACTCTCCTCTCTTCCAGGGTGTACATGTTGAGTGTATCTCACCAAAACCTTCTCATGCAAACAAGCGTGGAAAACCCACGACGTCTGAATTGTGGAAGAAGAAACAGTGAAGGATACAAAATAGCGAGTGCATGTGATTGCAAAATAGTGAGTTCATTTAGCGCACTGTCAGAGTTTCATAACAGAGAAGTAGTGAAGGAAAAAGTAGCGAGCTACATAGAAACATAAACTTTGATGGCAGATAAGGACCGCTTGGCTCACCTAGTCTTCCCATTTTCCTACCTGTTGGATAAGCTACAGATCCTAGTTAACCAACAGCCTACTTCCTCGTACCACCAGCAGAATTGCTTTGTCTGTCCCATGCATTCTTGAATTCCCCACTGTTTTGGCCCCACAACCTCCTCAGGCAGGCCGTTCCATGGATCCACCACCCTCTCTGTGAAAAAATACTTCCTCACATTGCCCCTGAGCCGTCCCCCCTCTATCTTCAAATTGTGTCCCCTTGTTCTTGCACATCTCTTTTTCTAAAAGATGCTGCACTGTTGGACTTTGTTGATTCCCTTGAGGTACTTCAAAATTTCTATCATGTCGTCCCTCTCCCTCCTTTCCTCGGGGTATACATATTAAACTCCTTTAGTCTCTCTTTGTATAGCTTTTGTTGCAGACCCTGCACCATTTTAGTTGCCCTCCTCTGGACTACCTCCAGCCTGTCTGTGTCCTTGCAGAGATGAGGTCTCCAGAACTGCACGCAGTACTCAGATGGGGTCTCACCAACTGTCTGTACAGAGGATAACAAGTTCTACAGCAAATAGCAGTTTCTTTAGAATTCTGCAATGTTGTTTCCTTGATACAGTTTTTCCTCTTTTCTGTTTTGCAGGGACACGGTTTTCCATTTGGATTATTGACAGCACTATTACTGGCTGCACTACGTTTGTTTTCATGGTCCTGATGTGGAACCCACGTTGAGATCCCTCAGTCTCTCATCAGGCTTTTAGTGCAACCTCTGCACCATCTTAGTTGCCCCCTCTGGACTACCTTCACCCTGTCTGCTTCCTTTCTGATATGCGGCCTCAGACCTGGACACAAAACTCCAGGTGGAGTCTCACCAGTGGCGATATAGTGGCAACACCACCTCCCTCCTTCTGCTAGTGGTACCTTTCCCTATGCACCACAATATCCAACTGGCTCCTACCCACTGCTTTTCACACTGCTGCTCTCTTTAAGGTCATCTGATATGATAACCCGAAGGCCCTTTCCTGCTTAGTGACGGTCAATACCTACCCTCCCCAATCCATAACTCATCTCCTGGGTTCCTATGCTATAGATGCATGATTTCACACTTTTGGCATTGAATCCCAACTGCCATGTTCTTGACCACTCTTTGAGTTTCCCAGGATCCTTATGCATTCTCTCCAATAACTCCGCAATGTCCACCCTGTATAGATTTTGGTGTCATCTGCAAAAGGCATACTTTTTCTTCCAGTTCTTCTGCACCGTCACTTATGAAGACATTGAAGAGGACTGGTCCCAGTACTAGCCCTGCAGCATCCACTGGTCACCTTCCCATTGTTAGAATGAGTGCCGTTAACCACCACCCTCTGTCTATCTGTTCACCAATTTCTAACCCAGTTTACCACTTTGGATTCCACCACTTGGTTGATCAGTATCTTTGTCAGTTTCCTATGTGGCACAGTGTCAGTGGCCTTGCTAAAGTCCAAATAGGTCAGGTCCAGTGCCCTCCCTGATCTATTTACCTTTATCACCCAGTCGAAGAAGCAACCAGATTTGTCTGGTATGGCCTTCTCCCCATTCTGCCTGTGGCCTTCCAGCACATTGGATTCAGGTGCTCTACCAACCTTTCCTTTAACAGGTTTCCATTAATTTCCACACTGCTGAGGTGAGACTGACCAGTCAGTAGTTGCTAGCCTACTCCCTACTGATGCTCTTAAGTATAGAGAGACCATGTCTGCTCTCCTCCAGTCCTCTAGAATCACACCTGTTTCCAGTGAGCTGTTGAATAACGTCATCAGTAGGGCCTAGCACCTCCGGGTTCCCTTAGTACCCTTTTGTGTGTCCCATCCAGGCCATGGCCTTGTCCACCTTCAGACCTGCAAATCCCTTTGAGGGCTCTTTCCTCTGAAAATGGGCTTATATCCATCTCACCCCCACTTTGTTCCTGCTGCTCCAGGGTGAGCCGTCTCACCATCCGTGCATTTTCTTGGTCAAATTCTGCACAGTCTTCCCTCTGCTGCCCTCTTTATCCTCACTGTCCCTCCCTGCATGCCTCTTCTCACTTGTGTACCTGAAGAAGCTCTTGTCCCTTTGGCTGCTCCTTTGTCTAACCTTTTCTCTGTCTGCGCCTTTGCTCCCTCATTGCCATTCCGCTCTTCTTTCTCTTACTTGGTACACCTCCCTGTCTTCCTCCCTCAGCATTTCCTTATACCTCCTGAATGCCACTTTTTCCTTCACCACTTTGGCCACTTCCTAGAGAACCATAAAGGTCTCTCTTTCATTTCTTCTTCTGCTTTTACTGAGTAAAAGTCACTTCACCTCTCTGTGCTCCATGGTTGCACCTGGAAATGAGCATTGACTGGTGTGACTTTCCTGCTAAAAATTCTAAAATAAAAAAATTAAAAACAGGAAGAGGACAGCCATGGTTCCTTAATGCCAAGAAGTCCCTTCAAGTGGGCATACAGTTTGTGTTCCTGAGGTGTGTCAGTGGGGGTGATGTCAAACACAGAATCAAAAAGTTCAGTGTCCACACCCATATACAGATTTCCCACAACCACTGTCACCAGTGGATTTGGTCTTTTACTACATCCACTAACTTTACTAAACACTGTCTGTGCGCAAGCACTCTTGCCTGTGGGTATGGTGGGTCAAAAGATCATTTTCTATCCCCACACCAGGTACTTGGGTTAATGTCCATAACTGTCACTGTAGTGCAGTGCGAGGGGGGTACTGCACTGCTCAGCATACCTCTCAACTGTCCCTGATTTTGCCTCAAAATTTTCCTCTGTCCCTCGTAAAATTAGCATTTTTGTGACAGAACAGTGGGGAGTAAAATCACAAAATAATGTCAAACATTAAAGTTATAGACTTGTTCTTCTTCAGAAAATGCATCTTAACACACATTCCTCTTTCTGTCAGCTTTCTAAGAGGATAGTATCAATTTTAAGATGTGTCCCTGATTTTGGATCTTTGTCCCGATTTTTAAGCCTTGTCCCTGATTCGTGAGGAAAGAGGTTGAGAGGTATGCTGCTCAGGTGCCTTCCTTCAGATGAGATGTTAAAATAAGGCCCTTATTCCTATCTCCGTCACTTTCCAGATGATGGTTAAAGATCCTATGGCTTATTGATGAAGAGTAGAGGAGTTTCCCTATGTCATGACCAACATTCCCTTGTCAGTAAAACACATCCATGTAATCTGCTGCCCAGGATGCAGCTGGGAACAAGCTATAATGACTTAGTGTACCTTTCCTGGTCAAAACTACAAAAAATACAATAAATAACATCATCCTACCTCCTAAAGTCAGGCTGAGGCGCAAAGTCTCAGCAGGCTAGCCATAATGCAGGTCCTGTTGTCGGAGAACAGACATGCTGCACATGTCATTCAGGCACAAGGTAAACGTAGTCTTGTACTCTGGGCAGACCTTTTCTTCCGTCAGTGTCTTATGTTTCTGTGTTTCTACTCGGCCCTGCGAGCATGTTATACATTTCAGTTCTATTCATTCCCAAACTTCTTTTCCTAGCTACCTTTCAGTAGTTCAGGCATCCAGAGGTTTTTATGTGCAGCACTGTACTAGTCCTGAAAGACACACTGTATTCACTCTTCAGGACCCACAAGTCTCGTAACTGAAAGTAATATTTTAAACCGGTTTATCCTTTACTCCTATCATTCCAAAGAATCACTTCCCAAGTTACATATCATACACTCCTAGTTTCTTCCCAGGAGGGGCAACAAAGCGTTGACAGCTACAATCAGATAATATGGTTCTAGGGTGGGGTTGGTACTGCAAGGTTTCCACCTGAGAGTTGGGCTTTGGAAACCTTCATCAAACACAGTTCCCCTTAACCCCTGCAGACTGTCACCCGCCTTCTCCTTCGTCTCTTGCATCAAAACACAAGTCCACCTTTAACCCTGAGAACTGTCACTCCCCCACCCATGGGGTGCAACTGCCATGCACAGTCCTAGAGAATCTTTCTGTAAAGTACAGGGAATCTGTCTAGGAACACCTGGGGTCCCAGGAGTTACATTAGAAAATACTGTAGGTAGGGTTACCACCTTTCAAGAAGCCAAAGTGGGACATTTCTTACTGAAACATGATTTTTGCAGGACAGTACCTAACCTCGACCAATGCAACAGACTTGTTTTCACTATATAATCAGAATTAAGGCTAAGTATTGTAGTTTCTTTGTTGCTTCTATTGTTTCTTATCATTTTAAGGTATTTTAGTTAAGGTATTACAGTTTTCTGCAACATTTAGTGGAAAGTTAGAAAATACTTTTTCTTCTGTGAAGTCAGGACATGTAGTATTTTTCATGTGTTTTTGCAGGACATAGCTGCCCAAATCAGGACTGACCTGCGAAAATCAGGACAGGTGGTAACCCTAACTGTAGGCAGTTTCCTTGGCCATAGTAGTGGCTGGATAACTTTTGGCTCGTGACCTCTCTAGCCACTGTGCATTTTCTGTAGTATTTTACTGTGCAATAAGTACCTGGGCGGTCACCTGGTGGTAAATACGATACAGCACTGTACTTTAACCTGCTTACTGTCTTCTGTCAATGGAGCTCAGTTGCTCAGGGGAAGTCTGGTCTCACACTGTACTGTATAGATGATTGTCCTATATAACCTTGAATTGTACCCCAGTTGTAACTGACATTTTTTAATAAAGATATAGTTACAAAAAAAAAAAATACTTTTCTTTGTGTACTCAAGATCACCTATTCATTTCAGCCAACTGCCAAATGATGCAACTGGAAGACACGACACCCAAGTCTCAATGGTTCAGAAATCTACACCAGTGAAACAGAAGTGTGAGAGCAACACAGTTCTATCAGTACCTGTTACTGAAGTTCTACTGAGTCCAGAAGAAGGGATGAAGTTGATAATTCCTCAGACTCCAACTACTGCAGTGCCACCTACAGCAACTTAGGTAAGATAGTATGCTTGAGTTCAACATGTGACTTCAGTATCTTAGAGATGAGCGAGTTCAGTAAAACCCTTGTAATGGATTATTTTTAATTAATTTAAAATTTTCACACCAATGTAGTCTCATTTAGCTGTATCGAATAGTTTTCAAGAGGCTTTGGGAGGCATATAGCAGCAGCATGTGTTACAAAAATGTGCAGATTAGTTAAAATTTAATTTGATAAGTAAGAAGGATCGTCAGACTTCAGGAACTGCATGATTTGTTCAGAAAACCATACACCCTGAGGTCATCAATGCTTCTGATGCTATCTAGAAGCTGGTTCCAACTGACTGGGGCAGATTAGAAAATGCTGCCTCCGTCCATGGATATTATACTTTTGGTATATGAAGCATTTCCTAATCTGTGATACCAGACCCTGAAATTTTGATTAAGAGGTTTCATAGGTATTTAGGTTACTCACGATGCTCTGTTTTTAAATTTATTTTTAATTGTTACATTTACTGAAAGAATTTTGTTGCTCTACAAATCTCATGCAACCTTTACAATCAGTGTGGATTCATTAACCAGGTACATTTATATAGAGAGTTCTAAGAGGGACAAGAATAAGGTTACAGTATCAGTACAAACTCAAAGCTACAACGTGCTGTGACTTTTGACCCCTACTAACAGATATCCATCATCAACTCCTGCACCTTTCTCAGACTTGACCTGTCACCGTATTGTTCCCCAGCTGTAATTCTGCTCTTCGATCTCTCCTAGATGAGTTAGTGCGCCTGTGGCCCATAACAGCTCTTGCTTCCGGGCAAAATCTGCCATATGTTCCATCAACCGGAGCAGCCTCTTATTCCATAGATTTTAAAACTTTGACATAGTTTGCTACACTTTACACATTAATGTCTCCATCTCATATGTTTGTATCATGACTGCCTTTCATTGATCTTGGGTCCGAGCCTGTGCCCACATCCAGAGGTGTGTAATTGCCTTTTGGCAGCCATAATATAAATATTTAAGATGTATTTATGAAGTTTGCTGCATCCGTCTATCTGTCTATCTAATCTCCTGCCTGCTTGCCCCATCTGGACGGTCCTCTGCCCAGTGATCATCATCACTGGGACTTACCCTGCACCACCCATGACTGGCAGGGTCTGCGGGGAGACTTTCCCTCTGCTGAAAGCAGGATCCAGTGAGTGCCCAGTTGAAGGTGCAAGGCCTATGGGAGGCTGTCTTTCATCCTGGTCGGGCAGGGATGTTTCTTCTTTTTTCCCTTGAGACATCAATGTGCAATGACGCGGAGCATCTTGTCGATGTCGTACATCCTCTGGGCTTCCCGACTGCCGCAACACTTTAGCTTCTTCTAGGTGTTGGATGCATTATGGGGTGCAGTATTGCCTTGTGGGGAGAGGAGAGCAGAGCAAGCCTTCAGATGCTCCACCCTGGCTGGCACTGGTGACTTCAGTTGCCTCGAATCCCAAGTAGCTGGCATAGCAGGGGTAGCCACCATGCCAGCCCGCATGATCATTTTAAAGATAGCAGATGTAGCTCACATCTGTTTGGTAGTGAGAGGACAGCCATGCCTTTCTACATGTCACAGCAGTGTCTCATTGGTCACAACCAAAGGGCTAACCTACAGCTGCAGTTTTGCCTGACCACTAGTCTCTATAGTAGAGAAGAGCTGCTTGCTAACTTCTGTGTAGCACCAGAGTATTTGAGAGGTGAGCGTAAATGTTAGTAGGAATGACAGCTTTCTTGCATCAGAGTTAGAGTGCAGTGTCAGGTAAAGGGTCTCCGACTACCCTCTGTAGATAATCAATGTGCTGTACTACTAAAGGTGAGTTAGATATCGAGCATTATTTTTGGGTACTACAAAACAGTTGCCACTTCTAAGGGTTCAGCTTTGAGGGTTCTAATTAGGAGTTAGGATTTTCTTATAAATGGCATTGAAATATAAATAAATGTGACTGGCGAGCCGATATCTATAGGACATGTTTTAGGTCACACTTGGAGTACTGTGTGCCGTTCTGGTTGTCCCATTTAATGAATTATGTGGATGAGTTGGAGAGGATACAGAAACGAAAACGAGCATGACTGAGGACTTGCAGGGCAGGGATTGTGAGAGTAGGATGCAGGAGCTGAATGTGTACACACTGGAATTCAAAAGACTAAGGGCTAACAGTAGAATCAATCATTGCATTGGCTTTTATCTTTTGCTAACAGTAGACAATCAGGAATAAATAACAGGTTACATATAAGATTGCATGATTATATATGGGCATCATTTAAACACATGCACAGTTGGGTCCCATCGTAATTGGTAATTGATTACAAATATTTATCATTATAAACTGCCATGATCACATACCTTAAACCAACTATATATGCATAACATAATACTTTTTACAGCATACTGCCCTGGAGGAATGCCAAATGAAAGAACAACGTGTGCAAACAAACGACCAGTAAAGTCCAAAAAGTAATGCTGAGTGGTTTAATAGTACACAAACAAATAACTGAAAACAGAGAGGTTACTTCTATCTCTGACTAATCGGGTTCCTTCTGTATATTAGGAATGAGCTTTAAATGCACTTTAAAAAATTGTTTGCCATTCCTATGTTAGTGTGACTGTTTTGCCTTTCTTTTCTCTGTGGGGGTTCTAGGAATACATGATTTGAAATGGATGCTTTGAACTTCAGTGAATTTGCATCTTAATACTGATTCGCTAAATTAACTTTGATATATTATGCAGTCTGTTTGATCAATTTCTTGACCTGACAGAACTTTAAGCCTCTGTAATAAGTTTATATTTCCATCACCAGACCAGTTAAGCTATTTTATATAATCTTATGGATAACTATTGATTTATTTGAGATACTGCACTTTTAATTTATGGCCTTTAAATGTAGGGCTGTAACATGTGTCACCCTTCCCCGATGAAGAGTCCTCAAGGGCTTGAAGCACTGGGGTTCTGTTTTTAATTTGTTTGTGCACTATTAAAACATGCAGCATTACTTTTGGACTTTACTGGTCTTTTGTTTGCACACCGTTGTTCTTTCTTGTGCTGACTTTTGGGGTGCAGCATCTCCACCTGAGTGCCGCTGGTTCCCTTTTCTGGCCTGGTAGAATGCCCCTACAAACCAAACAGGAGCTCACATAAGCATAATAAAACCCACATTTTGGCAACCCTTGTGGACAGGAGGTATTAAACAGGAAATGTATGACTATGTTAACAATTTGCATCACAGAGTACTTTTCCGTAGGAACAAAACAAATGTTAACCAAAAGCAACAAGCGTTCTACAGGCTAGTTGCAGACTGGGATCAAAGAGTAAGGGAATTGGGTCTGGCTATAGGTCATAAATCATGGTGGACAGGCTGTGGCAGCAGCTGTCTCAGAAACAAAAGGCATGTTTACACTTATCATTCTGCACTGCAGGTTACAAGTTGAGATTGCAGCATGCAGAGACAAATACCTCAGTCTAACAGCTTGGCTAACAGGAAATTTCCCTTTAACTAAATAGTTAGAGCAGCTACCAGTGAGACCAGGGATTCAGGAATCAATACCAGAGTTCTACACCTACTGTATATCTTCAATTACAAGCTGCCTTCAAATTGTAGCCACCTCTATTAGAAGCCGTGCAGCAAAATCAAAGTTGTAATAAAAGCCATTATCTATTAGAGGCCACAGCTAGTCATGGAAGCTTTGACGGTACTGAAATCTGTTGCTGCTGAAGGAAATGTATCCAACATAAGAGGGATACAATCACGTGAAAGTGATACCAGTATTATAATTAGTCAGTGTTTGGTTAAACAAAGCTTTACAAAGACCAGACAATGGCCCTCGTTTTGCACTACAAAAGAAGGGTTGTGCAAAACGCTTTTAAAAGTAGATTAGCACCTACGGTGTTGTAGCTGCTACTGCAACCCCTTCCTGCGATCCACATCAGGCAATGTATTTCATAGGGTTCACACTGCAGAGATCCGTGCCCACTATGAACCGATTCAGCAGTTTTGAAAAGCTGCTTACCATGATGCTTTACCTGCTTGCTTGAAGTGCATTAAAAGGATAGGAGCTGGAGCGTCTTACTGTAGGTGAATCGCTTTGTTTTAGAATGGATTCTGGAAGCGTGCTCAAGCCCAGGTCTTATCAGGGTTTGAGCACGCTTCCAAAATTCCGAGTTTAAAACGAGTTATGTGCGAACGCGAACCGAGCTAGCACGCATTTAAAGCGGTTCAAGCGCTCTGAACCGTTTTAAATGCCCTAGTATGAATGGGGCCAATGACAGGTCCACACCACACCGACTCTGGATGCGATGTGGCGGAGTTAGGCTGCACCTCAGCTGTGACTGCTGGACCACTTTTCTGTCTTCTTATTTCCTAGGTACCAAAACTTCTGTTACGCAACAGTTAACACTTTTCTCTTTGCTTTTCTTCTTTTCCCCTCTGCCCTAGGTTGGCTACCTAGCGTAGCTCTTTACTATCCCTACTAAACTTCCTACTAGTTCTCACTTTTCATTCTTTTCCATTTCCATCCATCCAGTCCCTGAATGATGCCAAACACCGGAGAGGTGTTATGTAAAGTGCATAAGTGTATTTGTGTGCAGAAAGCATGAAAGCTATTCTAAATAGGAATACAGTTAATAAAGCCTTTTAAATAAAAAGGATTCAGAAGCCATATAAAACAATGATAATTTCATGATTAGTAGTTATAAGAAATCCTTAAGGTATTTTCTTAAATTCACACTATAAACCTGTTACTGTATAAGGTTTTATGTATGAGGCTGAATGGTATGCTTTATAGAATTCCTAGTCACTGTGGATCAGAGATATAGAGAGTCAGTATCTGTGAATATTTACACTGTACCTTAAACTGAATCAGGAAGTCCCTGAAACAAAACCCCTTTGGTTTTGAAACAGGTCCAGTCATGTAAATAGAAAAGGCTCAGTCAGGTGACCCCACCAAAAAAGGATATAAAACATATTCACTAAGTTCACTTCAGTGCAGTCCAGTGAGGCTCAGCCCTGAGAGAAGAGGAGAGAGGTTCTACTGTTTGTGCAGACAAGCTGTTGAATGCAGATGAGAAGGGTCTTAAGAGCTCTAAGATCCAGGACTGTATTATGTGAGAAATTACTGATGTTAAGTAGTGATTTTCTTTGCAATTTGTTTGTTTTCATTTATTATTTTTCTAACTTTTAAAAATAAGTATCACACCACATTATGTTTTAAACCCGTAAATTTGCCTCATCTGAAGTTTATTCCACATGCTGTGACAGGGTAAGACAGTATTTCACTTTTGGATAGGTAATGGGCAGAAAAAATCAGGCAGCTTTTAAAATCCTTGCTGCATTTCAGTTTGTTTCTGCCTTTTGACTACTTTGTTCAGGATCGGAGCAGAGTAGTGAGACAGATTGTACCTATCATGCTGACACACTTCTGGACAGAAGCATTAGTAATTTGAGACAGTATTTGTAATTAGTTTCAAACTTCAAATCCTTTGCTACATTTTAACCCTTTGCTGCCTTATGACTGCTTATTTCACTAACCAGTTGTGAAATCCCTTTCTAATAACTTGAATTCTGTTCACTATCCACACTTAGCAGTTCCACTGGGCATAGTTCAGTCACCGGATGTCATTGCTTGGCTCTTACACTATCCATGGTATAATCTTCCAGCTCTGCCCTCTCTGACGTCAGATCTTCTTTTCTGCTGCAAAGGACAAGTCTCCTCCTTCGCAGCCCCTGCTGCATGTGAGAAAAACAGTTTTCAAGTGCTAATTCTTTGGCGATCTCTTGATATTTTTATAAAATCTTGGATTTGTGTGTTTTTGTCTTCTGGTTCACGCTGTAGTGGCAGTTTGAGGATGGCACAAATAAGCGGGTTCAAGGTGTAGGTTAGGTGTCGGCAGAAGATGTCTGCACATATCCGCATGACACATGCATATACTGTCTAGGGCTAACCATGATGTCTGTGGGTGCCCATCTTGTCAAGCCATGCACCTTGTCCGGAAGAATAGAAGGCATGTTCCTCCATGACAGGTCTCAGGAATGGCAGCAGGCCTCTGCAGGCACCAGTTCAGCACCTGGGCTTGTGACCATGGAGAAGGAGGCAGTGGAGGGGTGCTCCTCAATGGTTTTGGCCATTGTCCTTTTGAGTCAGCCATGGTCACTTTCTTTTGCCTGGGTTTTGTGAGATGTATAGCTCTCCAAACTTTTGATGAGGGCCCCTACTATCACAAGAAACATGGGTAGTGCCACTGCTGTAGATCTTGGAAGAGATCATGCCTGCTTTTTCAGATCACTCGACTCTTCTGACTGGCTGACCTTGGTTGAGCTTCCACTGGTCAAGGTGTCAGTCTTTGCCACCACTGAGACCCACTGGTGCAGTCACGCAACTCTAGTCGGTGAGCCGGTCAAGATTTTGCTTGAACTAGTCGACTAAGGAGTCAGAGGCTGACGGGCTTTGTCGCTGTCCAAGACCCTGGTTCTACCTGCTCCTCCCTCCAAATGGGCAGGGGCTTTACGGGCACACTAGATTGAGCCTACCCTGGTCGAACCGGCTAGGGTGGAGTCTTCACTTGGGGTCCCTTGACAGATGCCCAGTACAGTGCCTCACAGCTTCGTGTTGCTACCAAAGCCCTGTGTTCTACATGGCAACACCAGTTGACTCCTGTGGACCCCAAGGGATTGATGTTCATGATCACGGTCCTGTTCTCGGCCATTCCTGGTCTTGATCATGTTCGGTTTGATGATGCTTTTGACATTGATCGAGATGATCATCTTCACTGTAGGACTGTCACCATCAGTGTCGACTTTGGTGGTGTGAAGATCTTCTCTGGTAGTAATGGGTGCTTCTGGTCATTGGTCCATGCTTCCTGCCCCATTGGTCCCACTTAGGTGTTGATGTCCTTGGAGCCTGATCTGGAGGTCCCGCCATCAACAGTTCCTCCACCTTGACAGATTGTGGTGGGGGTCTGCACCAAGAATTCTCATTTGCAACCGTTTGCATAGACACGTGTTGGTGGTTGTCACCCCAGACAGGAGGGTGGTCTAGACTCCCGAGAAGAGGCTTCAACCTTTTTTTGAGGACTTTCTGACTCAGAGGGAGTCTTAGATGCTCTCCGCTGATTGCAGTCAACCTGAGCTCGCTTTGTTGGACAGTCGATCCTTGACAAGCAAATTGACCTCCTTTGCTGCTCTGGTGTGGTACATGCCTTGGGTCCTCATCATGCCCCTGGAGATGGTCCAGAAGAGGAAGTTGTATCCTCTTATCAACATTTTGAATGGGATGACTTTCCAGGAGTGATGTTCCTGGTTGCTGAAAATGTCCTTGGGCTGGCCCTCAGCGTGAGCACCAATATACTGTCCAGCACCCCCATCGCCTGTACCACAAGTACGTAATCCCTGTGAGGGGCTTGTAGGGATTCTATGGCGTTCCTTGTCTGAGGGGTTCATCACAGACTCGACCTTCAGAAAGATGTAGGTCCTGGGGACACGGACAAGCTGCCAGACAGGAAGTCCAAAAGCAGAACTTTATCCATGTAAAGTCTTGCAGTCCAGCTATACCATGATGATGGCCCACTTCAGCCATGCCCTCTTTGCCCTTATTTCTGACTTCTGCCTCAACTCCTGGCTACCAGCCAGATGGATGTCCAGTCCCTGTTGGAGCTGGGCCAGGTGTTATCTTGACACCAGATGCAGACAGCTCTGAACATGGGCAACTCATGCACTGATGGGCTTGGCTATGTCTGTGTTCTTCCTGGAGACTGAGAACAAGTTGGTGTTCATGCCCTTCTTTTGAGCACTGACCTCTTTTAGCTCTGGGATGGAGCACCACCTCTCGCAGCTTGAGAAGTTCAACATCACCCTGGACTCTGTGGCCTCATCCCAGCAGGCGAAGTAGTCAGAGCTGATTTTGTTGCTCAGGCTGTTAGCCTCAACAGCAGCTGCAGAGGGAACCATACCAGCATTACTGTCCAGAGATGCCCAAATCTGGTGGTCAGGGTCAGAACAAAGGGGTAGAGTGATGCATCTGGTTGCCAGTCCACTGGAACCCCCTCCAAGGACAATAAGTAATGGGTTGTGGGATGTTATTCCCCTACTGCAGGGTCCCTGCAGCATCTCCCTGTCGGGGTCAGCACTTTCATTCCACAGTGGCCTTCATTACTTTCTTCAAGTGGGTTCTAGAAGTGGTAGGCTTGGTTCTGTCTTGCGAGTTCGACCCTCCTCTGTACCAATCCTAAGCGCTGCAGGAGTCCCTGGTGCCTGTGGACAAGTTAGTTACTCTACAGAGCAGTATCACTCAACTGCTGGAGCACAGCATGATCAAGCCTGTCCCAGATGCCTGCCCCTGAGGAACACTTTCCCAGTACCTTCTGGTACCAAAATGAGTCATCTATTGCAGCACATACTGGACCTGCATGATCTGAACAAGTTTGTTCACAGGTAGAAGTTTATGTGGTCTTTGTGACTTAGATGATACCATCTCTGGAGCTGGAGCATGATTCTGCTCCTTGGACCTCAAGGATGTTTTCTTTCACATTTCATTTATCCATCCCACTGGCGTTACCTCCTGTTTTGCATTAGTGGAGTTCTTTACAAGTTCATGGGCATACTGTTGAGCAAGTCCTTGGCACCAGGGGTGTTCACCACATGCTACTCTCAGTCATGGCAGTGTAACTTGGTGCGGGGCCGTGTCTGGATGTCTGGCTCATTGTGAGCTTCTCCAGGAAATCATGGAGCAGTCTAGGGATCTGGCCCTCCAAACCTTTCAGGACTTAGGATTCTGGTCAATCCAGCCAAGTTCAAACTAGTCCCCAAACAGATGATCAGGTTCACTGGGGCAGATTTGGACTCCCTCCTACCAAAGCTCACTTACCCATGGACTGGACAGAGGATCTTGCGTCCTTTGCCCAATCATTGCAGGTTGGGCAGTCATGCCAGGCCTGGGAATTCCTCCACCTAGCACATGTGCCTTGTCCTGTGGGAGCTGGGGCACCAGTGACCTTTGTGACACAACCGCTGCAGGACACAGCTGAATGGTGGTTATATCCACAGAACATCAGGAGGAATTCCATTTGTTTGTCCAGAGCTGACCCCTCCTTGACCACAGATGCATCTCTGGTGGCTGGGGTGCTCACCTGTCTGACCACAAGCCCACGGGTTCTGGCTGCCCAGTGAGACCCGCATGCACATCAGCCTACTGATGTGCTCTGCATTGCCTCTGGTGCTGATAGAGTTTATTCTGCTTATTTGGGGTCAGGGCATGCAAGTCCTGATTGACAGCACAACCACTGTAGTCTACCTGAACAAACAAGGCAGGACACCTACTTTTCCCATATGTCAGGAGGTGCTCTGCATGTGTTCCCTGTTTCACAGGCTGCAGGCTGATGATCTTACATATAGCAGTGGGGAACAGGCAGCTGGGGATGCTCTCATTGATCTGGGAGAGATGTCTCCCAAGTGGTCCTTGCATCGGGATGTGGTGACACAGCTGTTAGCTTGGTGGAGCACACCTCTGGTGGATCTGTTGGCCTCTTGAGAGAACAGAAAGGCGAGGCTCTTTGGAGTTCACCCCTCAGTCAGGAACACTGACAGGGAAGGCCTTCTTTCTGCCCTGGACCCTGAGCGTTCTGTATGCCTTTCGTCCCTTCCTGTTGATTAGCAAAAACCTAAGTGGCTAGTATTCCTGGCTTGGCCCTCTCAGAAGGCGTTCTACATATTCTGGAGGTGTCCCATAAGGAGTTTAACTTGTAGAGCGTAATGCATTCAGATGGAAGAGGTTTTTGCTGTGATGGCAGGATCTGGATCCTTGCCTGTCCAGTGGTGACAATCTTCCATTACCTTTGGTCCTTGGCTCAATCAGGATTATGATTCACCCACTTAAGGTGCACCTGGCAGCCATCTCTGCATACTTGGCGGGGCAAATTGCCAATGTCCATGCAGAAAAATGTGGTTAGGTGCTTTTTCAAAGGCTTAGACCACCTGTCCTCCAGTGGATGAATCGCCACCTCCTGGGACCTGCTGCTGGTACTTACTAAGCTGATGGGTAAACCATTCGAGGCAATGCACAAGTGTGAGATGTCACACTTATCGTGGAAAACTGTGTTTTTAGTCACTGTCACCTCGGCTAGGTGGGTGGGTGAGCTTCAGGCACTCTCAGTGGAGTCTCCTTATCTGGTCTTCCACAAGGAGAAGGACAAGGTTGTCCTTCACCACCATGGGATGTTTCTGCCCAAGGTGATCTTGGAGTTTCACTTTAAGCATATGATCCATCTCTCATCTACCTTGGAAGACTACTTTTAATGCCAAGCATGTGCTCCATAGGTAGGATGTACAGGCGCTCCTTTATTATAAGGAGTGCATGGCAGAGTTCGCAGCTAACCTTGCCAGATGTTTGTGACCTACACTGAAGCTGCTCCAGGCAGACAGGCAGCTAAGGGGATCATTGACAGGTGGGTCATATCCGTATCGATTGGTATTAAAGGTTGACTGGTAGGGGACCACCCAATGGGTTTAAGATAGGGGGCCACCCCATGGGTTTAAGACTCATTCCACCAGGTATACCACTTCTTCGGGCTGCTGCCAGGGACATCACAATTGAAGAGATCTGCAGGGCTGCTTCCTAGTCTAGTGCACACATGTTCCTCACCGACTACAGCAAAAATGTGCTCAGTCGTCACAGTGCTGCATTGGGGCCTCAGTCCTCCAGTCTGTTTTGCCAAATGGAGGTGCATGTCTTGCCCTTCTCCTGGAGAACTGCTAGGAGTTTGCTAGTGAGCGGATAGTGAACTGTACCAGGTTATTAGAAATACTGGCTACTCACCTGTAACCGTAGTTAATTGATTGATACTCAGTTCACATCCACACAACCCATTCGACATCCCCTGGCAGATGTCACATGGATCCATGCTTCTAAGATGCATAGATCTGACATGAGATAGGCAGAGCTGGAGGAGGGACACCACAGGTGGTGGTGGGAAGAGACAAGCTTTAAGGTGTCCGTTGAAGGAGCTATCCCAGGAGCTGCCTAAGTGTGTATGTGAACTCAGTATCAGTCACAGAACTGTGGTTACAGGTGAGCAACAAGTAATTTCTTTACAGGTATGTACTGCAGCTTTACTATTCGGGTTCTCCTTGCGACACTTTCTTAACCTACTTTCGCGGTCGCTCAACAGCAGACTATTTTTCTGCTCACTCCCTCTCCAGGTTTAGATGTTAGCAAAGTCAGCACTTAAGAGGTTTTTAAATAAAAGTAGCCATTGAATAGTAATCACTTTCAATTAGAAGTCACAGAAAACTCAAAGTCAAATAGAAGCCATGGCTTCTAAGTGGAGATATATGGACTTTCAGACATGTAATTCACTTTACAGAAGGTGACCCTCCTAAGAGCTGGATAGAGGATGTGACAACCTACCTCTCCCTCTGGGCTGAAACAGCTTGTAGAGGTGTCTGTCCCAGGGTATTTGCTGCCACCAGCTGGAGTGGTCCAGCGCCAACTTTCAAGCTTACAAACTTGAACAATTAAGCGTGCAGCTGCACAAGTTAAAGTCTGGTAGTGTCTCTCTTCTCGGTGGCAGATGCTACACAGAGTTTACCTCAGCCAGTGGAAACCAAATATTACCTTAGAAAAATTACATCACAGTCACAACTGTTGAGTAAAAAAAATAGCTTTTTCAAACAACATGAAGTCTTGCTATATTATAGACATTAGCAGTTTGATCCAGCTCTAGAACTGCCCCGGAGTGAAATGGTTAAAACCATTCCAAAATAGAATTTTGGCACGAGCAGCTCTATCTGTGTCATTTCAAACTTGAACTGTCAGATTCTTTACTCCGCCTCAGTGAACAGTCGCTCCGAGATTTCTCCTTCTGCTCGGTTCATTTCTCGGTTTAAAAAGTGTTTTCTAGGTTGGATTTAACCGAGAATAGTTTATTTAACATAAAACCGTTGGTTCAAGCTCTATCTGTGGTAACCGTAAGTAAATGAAGGTTTTGTCTGTGTGGAACTTATAAGTTATCGGTTCGGTTTGAACCGATCAGTGGGTTAAAACTCATTGAAAACTAAAAGTTACTATTTTAGAGTGCGGTTCCGTTTCTTATCGGTTCTAAAAAAGCGGATTTATTACGTTTTTCCAATACCCTGTGACTGTTGAGGAACCGATAAGGGTGTCTTACCTGGCACTGCCGTTAAAAGGGCAAGTTTTTGGTTAGGCTGGCATTATGTCTGAGAAACCCAAAAGAAAAACCGGCCCACTGGGTTTCAACACTGTGATGTTTGTGGGGAAGTCTTTGCCAAGGCTGACCCACACCATGTGTTTATTGTCTGGGGTTTGACCACCTCCAGTCAGACTGCCAGGTATGTAAAATTTCCCTGCAGCCACCCTGGAAAAGAGATTGGGCAGGCTCAGGGAACGAGAGGCCAAAAAGTCCGCTGACCCGGATGGCCAGCCCGGTTCGGTGCCAACCGAACCGGAGGGAGTGCCCTCTGACCAGGGCGAGACTTCCTCGGGCAAAGAAAAGCTGGTTCTGAGGAACCAATTCCAGTAAAGAAAACAAGAAAATCAGCAGGTCTGAGTCCAAAATTCCTTCTCCAACTGCTGCAGAGATAACAAAAGCCATACAAATTGTCCAGTACTGTCTCAGGGTCCGTCCCAACCACCACTATCTGGTAAAGGTCGGTTCGTCCGGTCCCAGTGGTTCGGGATTATGATATTGAGGAATTTTATGAACCAGAGGAGGGAGGAGGATTATGAACAGTATGAATGTGGCTGGGAAGGTCTGGGTGTGCCCATTGAACGGACATCTCCCCAGACAGACCTTTAGAATCTCCCTGTGCTGTCTGAGTCCCCATCTCATTTTATGTTTTATAAAAGTTGCTGAAACCCTCCAGCTTCCTTTAGAAGAGGCTGTGGATGAGCAAGAGGAGCCTGATTTTGTAGAAATGATGGATATTCCAGAGTCTAGGAGATTGTCTATTCCTTTACATAAGTCTTTTAGGAAACAAACAATTAAAATTTTAAAGCTCCTAATTCTGTGCCTCCTGTAGATAAAAGATGAACAGAAGGTATACATTGCAGGCCCTGATACAGAATTCCTTTCTCAACAATGCAGTCATGTTGGGGTAGTTCAGGCTGCTGCCTGTGATAAAGCTAATATTCCCTTGGCTTCACATCCTCCTGACAAGGATTCCAGGAAGATTGATGCCATGGCAAAAACAGTATATGGCAGCCTCTCTGGGACTCAGGCAAGCAAATTATATGGCTTATTTAGCTAGGTATCAGAAATCTAGATGGGATACTGTTATGCAATTGGCCAAGCAGGCCCATGGCCAGCTGGCTAGTGAACTAGAACAGGTGGCTGCTGATGGCATTGAAGCCTCTAAGGTTCAGTTTCATGCTGCTGTGGATGTTAATGATGTTTCCTCTAGGGTCATGGCCACATCTGTAGCTTTTAGTAGGTTGGCCTGGCTCAGGTGTACTAGTTTGTCACAGGATACCCAGACTAAGGCTATGGATTTTCCTGTGGTGTGAAATTCTCTGTTTGGAGAGCAGACAGAGAATTACATGAAAGATGAATGAATATAGGACTACTTACAAGAGTGCCCAGGCTAAGGGCGGCAAGCCACTCCTCAAAGGCATGCCCCAGGGGTAGGGGTAGCCTTTTCACAGACCTTTCCACCAGACTCAGGCCTCCTCTACCTATGCTCAGAGGGCTTCTTCAGAGGCAGGGGCAGGCGAGGGTGGGCAGACCTGCTCCCACCCCAGCCTAAAGCTCCTGCAAACAGGCACCCTGATGGGGTGCCCAGGGCCGATTCTCCTGTACCAGTGGGGGCAGGCTGGCTTACTTCAGTCAGAATGGGGCTTCTTTAACCTCAGACAAGTGGGTTCTGAAGTAGTAAGCCAGGGTCTGGTTCTCAGCTTCAAAAGTTTCCCAAGTTGAGAAGCAGACTTTTCTACAAGTGCTTCAGAGACCCTCGCTCTGGAAACAGAGGTCTCATCCTGTTAGCTCTCAGAGCAGTAGAAGGTTCCTCCCTGCATCAGGGCAGGGTCTGTATTCAGATACTTCCTTACCCCAAAAGACAGGAGAATGGCGGCCCATTTTAGATCTCAGATATCTGAACAAGCATCTTTTGAAACCAAAGTTCAAAATGGTAACTCTGGCAATGATTTTACCTTCCCTAAGGCCAGGGACTGGCTAGCCTCCCTGGACCTCAAGGATGCCTATTTCCATGTCCTAATCAGAAGATCCCATCGAAAGTACCTCAGATTCGAACTGCCCTCAGGTCATTACCAGTTCAAGCAATGCCCTTGACCTTACCTCTGCTCCAAGGGTATTCACAAAGTGTCTAGCAGTGGCAGTGGCCCATTAAGGAGGCAGAGGATTGCTGTTTTCCCTATCTAGACGACTGGCTCATTGTAGGCCAGTCCCCAGAACAGTAAAATCTCACCTGCAGGTCACCCAGCAGCTTCTCACCTCCCTGGGTTTTCTGCTAAACCTACCAAAGTCGGTTCTGGAACCAGTCCAGGTACTCACCTTTATAGGGCCAGGAATGGACACAAAGCTAACCAGAGCCTTTCTTCCCTAGAAAGGGTAAGAATTTAGTGGCTCTGGCCTCTTCCTTCACTCTGCAGGTCTCTCGACCAGCAAGACACTTTCTGCAGCTCCTGGGGCACATGGCTGCATCCACAGTTGTTGTGCAGGAGCCAGATTTCAGATGAGAGACATTCAGTTTCACTTGAGGACCTTTTGGTCTCAGAGAAGAGACCCCCTTTCCAAGTTGGTCCCAGTGACTCGAACCTTGATCCTAGCTCTCCAGTGGTGGCAGGATCAGAGCAATTAAGGCGGGGTCCCTTCATTTCCCCTTCTCACGACTTGACTCTCACTACAGATGCTTCCCTTCTGGGTTGGGAGCCACATGGGCGACCTCACCTCAGGAGTTTGGTCCCCAGGAATCTCTGCTCCACATCAGTTTGCTGGAACTCAGAGCTGTCTTTTAGCTCTTCAGCTTTTCTGCATCTGTCCACGACAAGGTGATACAAGTCAGAACAGACAACACCACAACAATGTGGTACATCAACAAACAGGGGGCACTCGGTCTTGACCTTGTGCACGAGGCAATGAAGTTGTGGTCTCTGGCCTATTCCTGAACACTTCCCTCATAGCAGTTCATCTTCCAGGGAAGGACAATGTCCTAGCGGATGCCCTCAGCAGGATTTCCCAGGGCCATCACGAATGGTCCCTGGATCCTCAAGTGCTGGGGATAGTTTTTGCCAGGTGGGGCATCCCTCAGATAGATCTTTTTGCAGCCCCAGACAATCACAAACTTCCTCTGTTCTGTTGCAGGCCTCCAGTGCTGGGCTCAGTTCCCCTGGATGCTCTTCTTCTGGATTGGGAGGGGAAGTTCCTCTATGCTTCCCCCTTTCCTCTCCTATTCAAAGTACTAGTCAAAATCAGATCTCAGCCTTGCAGGGTGATTCTGATTGCCCGGATTGGGCCAGGCAGCCCTGGTACCCCTCCTTCTGTCTCTGACAGTCCATCTTCCCTGTGCCTCCCCAGGAATCACAATCTGTTGACTTGTGCCCAGGAAGGGTTTGGTATCCGGATCTCAAATCCCTCAACCTCAAGGCCTGGCTCTTGAGGAGTTAGAGTTGCTGATTTACACCTCTCTCAGGGTGTTCTTGAGATCTAAAGGCTTCCAGAAAGCCTTCCACTAGGGCTACTTATAGTTCTAAATGGAAAAGGTTTTCCATTTGGTGTGCTGGAAAATATTTCCCCAGAATCTGCTGAATGCCCATTTTGTTAGATTACATGGTACATCTTAATTCCTTGGGTCTCAGACCAACTACCCTGAGAGTTCATTTGGCAGCTGTGTCTGCTTTTGTGTCACAGGAAAATCATCCCCTCTTTCCTCTCATCCTGTGTTTTCCAAGTTTTTTAAGGGATTCACCATACTAATCCTCCATTTTGGGAACCGCCCCTGCTTGGGACCTTAATGTTTGCATTGCCCAGTTAATGCAACCCTCTTTTGAACCTCTGTCTTCTGCAGAGCTTAAGTACCTAACTTGGAAAACTGTTTTCTAGTGGCTATCACTTCTGCCAGACGCATAAGTGGTGCAAGCCTTGTCAGTGGAGATTGACTTTATTTCTTTCCACAGGGATAAGGTAGTCCTTAGGACTAATAGGAAGTTTTTGCCTAAGGTGGTTTCAGATTTCCATCTTAATCAATCTATCTCCTTCCAGTATTTTCACTGATCACTCCTCTCCGGGTGAGAGGAGGTTGCACAACCTGGATGTTAAAGAGCTCTTAGTTATTATATAGAGCGTACCAAGGTCACAGGTTGAATCCCTCCAACTTTTCCTTACCTATGGTGAAGTTGGGAAAGGCAAACCTGCCACTAAGAGATCAATAGCCAGGTGGATTGTCTCTTGTATCCAATTTTGTTATCAGAAAGTGGGCAGAGCCCCAGTTTGAGGCTCATTCTACCAGGGGTACAGCTGCGTCTCTAGCTGCTGCCAGAGATATCCCTTTATTAGAGATTTGCCAGGCTGCTACTTGGAAGCGGTACACACTTTTACCAAGCATTACTCCCTGGATGTCAGGCCAGGAGAGATGCTCGGTTTGCACAGCTGTTCTTCAGAGCCTATTCCCTAAGTAGGTTCTGCCCTCCTCCATGGAGGTACTGCTGTGTATTCTGCTAATGTCTATAATATAGCAAGACTTCATGTTGTTTGAAGAAAAATTACTCACCTTAGTAATGTTGTTTCTTCTAATGGAGTCTTGCTATATTATAGACCTCCCCAACCTGCCCTCTCAGAACCTCTACTTGGTGGGGTGCGGGCAACTTAGTGTGGGCACTACTTATGTCCTGTTAGCATTTGTCCCCTTTGGGACTTTGGAGGTGTGTGTATGCGTGTGTGTGTGTTTTATTATACTTATGTTCCATTTTCATATTATTAGAATGGTGTTAGTATTTCTGGTCCCCGACTTGAGTCTTGGGTGTTGGGACCATCAGTGGTTGTTATTATTTAGGTAGCCATTTGGCTAGTGTAGGTTACAGCTTCCACACAGACCTTAGTGAGTTTGGCTCGTAAAGATCTGACAGTTCAAGTTTGAAATGACACAGATAGAGCTGCTTTCGTGCCAAAATTCTATTTTGGAATGGTTTTAACCATTTCACTCCGGAGCAGTTCTAGAGCTGGATCAAACTGCTAATGTCTATAATATAGCAAGACTCCATTAGAAGAAACAACATTACTAAGGTGAGTAATTTTTCTTACTTAACAGAAAGTGCATGAGTATTTACGGATATATATTTACAACACAAGAGAATAACACTGATACCGGAAAAGTAAACAAATGTTTTTAAACAACAGATGGCAAAAAAAATGCTATTACTGCAATATGCTAGTACTAAACTTACCCTTCCCTGTCCTTTCAAGAGACCACTGTGCCATATGCTAACTGCCAGCTCCCACGGACATAGCTAGAAGGGTAGACTCTAATCTTAGGTTTCTCCCTCCAGCTTCAAGATAGGAAGAATCCACTTTTTGTCTTTCAGCCTCTTATATATTCTCCTGGGAATAGGTAATGTCTAGTCCCCTTTGAATGCACCAACCATCTAACATGTATGTATTTAATTGTTCCAGTCAGACTGAACACCTGTCAGTGACCAATTATATTCCTTTTTAACCTTACGTTTATATTTGAATGAACCAATCCATTCAAACTGGCCTGTGTGTGTGGACAGGTCTGTGTGTGTGGAGATGTCCACTCGAGATTTATGACCCAGCTCTCATCTAGCAGCTAGAGGACTGAGAATTCTAGCTTCTCAGCTTGCAGGAGTATTTGTTTTTCCAGACTGCTAAAAAAACGGCACCTACAGAATCCAAACCATTAACTCTTTCCTTACCATTTCTGTCACAGAGGATATTACAGTAAAGAGTTTTAAATGAGTCAGGAGAGGAAGCCTGGCTGCTGATAACACTCCACCTGTTTCCATGTGTAGACGCCGCAGGAACTAACTGCAGCGCTTAGCTTCATACATAGAACCATAAACAATGTCAGCAGAAAAGACTGATGGTCCACCCAGTCTGCCCATATTGCCCTATCATAACCCAGGATCTGTTGTTTCTGTGGGGTCTTCGCTTCACTATTTCCCTTATGTTATCTCTGTTTCCACCCCACTTCCCCAGAGTAACTGATATCCTCTGACTCTATCTCAGCTGCGTTTGAAGCCATTTATGGGTTTGCCCCCACCACCTCTGCTAGCAGACTATTCCATAACTCAACCACTCTGTAAACTAAAACCACTCTTTCTTAAAGTAAATTAGACCGGTGTGTAAATCATTGCAATGGAACCACTTAATGCAAACATTACAGAGGTTTCATCCAAAGCAAGGGACCAAAATTCAGATAACTGAACTATGAACAATTCCATATTGAGAAAAGATATTAAGATTAATATGAGAAATTGTGATTTAACACAGGCAAAGGTGGTAGCTAAATGGCGTTTTAATGACCTCTTAAAGGAGGCTGGATCAGTAAGGTTTCTTTGGCGTGGTTTTCCATGTGGGAAGGCCATCAAAGCAGAAAGCTGTCTCCCAGTTTTGACTTCAGTTTGGGTAGTTTAGAAGCTGGACAACATTGTGTCAGATATAGGAAAACAAGATCCTTAAGTAAAAGCCAGATAGACAACTTTGAAGGCAGGCAAACCACAACTAAGAGGATTAAAGTCAACTTTTATCTTAGTTTACTGAGAGGAAAATAACGTCCCAAAACAATTTTGATCTTCTGTTGGAAATCTGTTTGAGCTGGACCATGAGGAACAAACTTACCAAATTAGAAGCTCATCTGGGGGACCAGTATTTTTTCTGATATTGTGAATAAAATTAAGTCACATTTACTGACCCAAGTATTACAGTCAAGCTGAATGGCCCTTCTTAGGACCTCATAGCAGTTCTACATTAAACACGTTGGCTACACCTGAGCCCTACCATCCAACTTTCTATTATGCTGTAATGCCCAAACAAATGGGCATTTTCAGTAGTCAGTCAAGAAGCTGTTTGAGCTCTTGATATCTAAACAGACATAATTTTAAATTCATCACTCCTGTGGAGGCTTTTCAAGCCCTGCTCGTTTAATACTAATATGTCTGCTTGACTGACAACATTAAACTGGAATTACTGCAGCTGGTTGCCCATTTCATTTGCTCTCCTTGCTGCCTACTAAATCTCTCCTTGCCACTTGTGAACTACTTTTAATCTGAAAATGTGCCACGGTAGTACTCCTTCATAAAGGGGGTTCCAAATTGGACTTAAATCATTGTTGGCTCATTTCCATCCTTTCTTCTTTGCCTAAAGTACCGAAGAACTGTTTATCTTCATATGCATAAGTTACCAGATTTCAGTCAGGATTTAGGAAGGGCATTCCACTGTCTGTGCCCTGCTGAGAGTTGCTACTGACCTACTTTTGGCCATGGTCAAAGGTTATTACAAAGGTACCAATTTCCCTTCTGGCCAATAAATCCCATATTCACCTATTGACTAGAGCGATCTATCCCCCTTAGGTAACTATACCCTATTACCCACCCCTGCCCTAGCTAGCTTCCCTGGCAGCCTTCGCCTTACTGGGTTGCCGCCTCCTTTCTCACCCTGGTCTTGATTACCCCCTACCCTCCTCTGTGTCCCTCTCCCTCTTCTCCGCATGTATCATGTTATGTTCCAGTATATGCTAAATTGCCTATGTGTGCATTTGTCATCAATGCTAAGCTATATTGCTTACTGACTGTCATTTATATTACTCTGTATCAATGTCTGTCATCGTGAATTGTAAGCTCTTGTTTTGAAAGTGTACTATGTGACCAGGACCATCTTGAAAATGAGCTTGCTCAATGATGTAACTGCCTGGTTAAATAAAGTTTGATTGATTGATTGATTCCTCAACTTATCAAAAGCTCTGTCTAGTGACTTATAACCTTTTACTGTAACAACTTGGTTGCGCTGGTCTCAGTGTCCTAGCTACTAAGTGAGTCAAGCAGTACCTTGGTGGCCTAATGCAACTTGCCAGTACTGGTCCCAGTTTTAACTCCTTGACAGAATGGGGGAGGGTTAAGTGAACAAACTGTAAAACAGGTTGTTTCCCATTTGTTTTCCTGTTAGATTAGAGGATGAGGGTTTCTCATTGCTTTTGTGGTATTTATAGTTTTCAGGTCCAAGGCGCATTATTTTTGCACTGCTTATATGCACTGTGTGCATAAGTGGGTTTTAAGTAAATCAAAATGGAATAACAGTGTAATACAGGATAGCGATAAAATGCATTTTAGATGGTTTTACAAAACCTAATTAGAGTGGTGTGAAAAAACTGGAGGTAAGATAAATATACAGCGTGGTATCCACCACAGAGAAATAATGGGTGGGAACACTGGTTTATATTATCTGACATTTGGCAAACAAAGTTATATTGCAATCCCATTACTGTGTGTTAACAGGCTCTGTAGATTGTTCTAGCAAATGACTTTCAAGCACGAGGTTGTCTCCTTTATGTGCAGATCAACTGGATGAGCCATTTTAGTATGTGTTGCTATCACTGGCTGTCCATGTCATACAACTGTGACCATCTGAGGGACTCTAGTCATCTCCTGTCCCATTTCTTACCTTGAGACTGTGCTTACTCTCTCAGATCCTCCTTGTTTATTAACTCTCAAGACTGCCAGGGTGCATGGAGTCTTCAAGGCAAACAGAGTGGAAGA
Organism: Neoceratodus forsteri; assembly: GCA_016271365.2. Taxonomy (NCBI): domain Eukaryota; kingdom Metazoa; phylum Chordata; order Ceratodontiformes; family Ceratodontidae; genus Neoceratodus; species Neoceratodus forsteri. The sequence goes on from CM028129.1 coordinate 1,740,564,316, forward strand.
CACTGTGTGAAAAATGTGTGACAAAATACAGGCTAACATAGATAACACTGCTGTGAGAACTTTTATTTCATAGCCCAAAGTAAGCCACAGACATGGCTAGCAACAGGTTCCACTTGAATTGTACCTGAACCCACTCCCTCCCACTTCCACAAATGACCCCAGGGTGGTTGTTGGGGACAGACTCTCCTTGCATCTGGAACAGTGGAGGAGATTACAACAGTTAAAACAGATGAGTGGATCTTGTAGATAATGCAAGGGGGCATGCTCTGGAGTTAATGGACCATTTCAGATCATCCTCTGCCTCCTTTCTGTTATCCTCCAGGACATCTGTCCCTCTGAAGGAAGAAGTGCAGTGCATACATGGCTCCTGAGAAGATAGCCATATCATGTTTTGGGGTATCCCCTAAGATGGCTGATGTTCTGGTTGTATCTAGAAAACCATCTACTGGACATACTTGTTTGTTGAAGTGGTTCACTTTGTGTGCTGCTTCCAAGACTTTAGACCCATTTACATGATATGGTAATGCAGTGCTGGAATACTTGCTGTCCCTGTCATACTCTGGTCTACAGTATTTCTCACTTAAGGTGCATTTGGCTGCTACATCAGCTTCCCATGCCCCTATTGATGGCAGTACAGTTGCACAACTGGAGGTGTCCCATACTTTTTGAGAGGTCTTCTTCATATGAAACCTCCTATCTGTAATTCATTCCTCCTTAGGACTTGAATTATGTCCTTGAGAAGTTGATGGTGGCTTTTTTGAGCCGACCATGAGTTGTGTATACATTTCCTGTCATGAAAACTATTATTATTAGTTGCAAACACTTCTGCTTGAAGGATTTCAGAACAGCAAGCTCTAATGTGTGAGCCTCATTTGATTTTTACAAAGACAGGGTTTCTTTGCATACAAATCCTACGTTTTTACCAGATGTATATGAGTTTACATTGAATCAAACCATACACCTTCCTCTCTTATTACCCTGGACATGCTAGTCAGGGTGAGGCATTGCTCCATACTTTGGATGTACATAGGATACTGAGATACCATGTGACTCTCACCAAGGACTGCAGAAAGTCCTCTCAGCTCTTTGTTTTGTTCATCCCTGGAAAAAAGGTGCACCTGTGTTTAAACAGTACCTGTCCAAATGGCTGGCACACTGTATTAAATTCTGTTTTAGGAAGTGCAGTAAGGAACTTCCTAATGCAGGGCATGCCTCAGACAGCTAGTGTTGGAACCCACTCAGGAGGGAGCAATCTTAAGACCTCGTACTCTCAAATAGGGACAGTGAGAGGATCTCCGATCTAGAAATTGGTAGCCATCAGGGAACAAGTGATCACCAAACAGTGTGGTTCACGATAAACTCAGCTGCAGAGTGAAGCCATACAAAACTGAGGGTTCTGGACTTCAGGAGGGCTGACTTTGGCAAGATGGGAGAGTGCCTTAGAAAGCACTAGCAAACAGGCAAGAAGGAGGGTGGAGCAACAATGGGGAAACATCAAAGTTGAAATCACAGAGGCAACAAGCCTTTGTGTGAAGCAAATAAATCAAAATGAAAGAAAAAGCCACTATGGTTCTCAAAAGAGGTGATGGGGAAGGTTAGAGAAAGACAGCATTTAGGAAGTATAAGGAATGCAGAAGGAGCAGGACAAGAACTGTACCAGGTAAGGCAGAAGGAAGCAGGGAAGGCAGTCAGAATAGCAAAGGCCCAAACTGAGGAAAAGATAGCCAGCTTGTTTAAGAAGGGATAAAACCTTTTATAGGTACATTAGGGAGCATAGAAAGACAAAGGGAGGGATAGTGAGGCTGAATAAAATGGAGCGGTGGGTGGGCAGAGAGAGACAGTGAAAGTCAGGAATACTGAACAAATACTTTTGCTCAGTATTCACAAAAGAGGAGGAGGGAGAGCCTAATCAATTAGAGCAAGCACTCTGCATTGGGGAAGTCGATCCCAGTCCTTTCACAGAAGAAAGGTTCTGAAAGAACTCCTAAAACTGAAAGTGGGCAAAGCAATGAGGCCTGACAGGCTTCACCCAGAATTCTAAAATAATTAAGGAGAACTTGTGACACCACTGACTACCCTTTTAACAAATTATGGGAGGATGGTGTGGTATCTGAGGACTGGAGGAGGGCGGATGCGATTCCCCTTCACAAAAGTGGGAGCAAGACAGAGGCAGGAAACTACAGATCTGTCAGTTTGACCTCTGTGGTAGGAAAGTGATGGAATCACTTCTGAAGGAAAGAATTGTTGAGTACCTAGAGGCCAATGGGGCACAGGACCCAAGGCAACATGGGTTCACAGCGGGAAGGTCATGTCAGACGAATCTAATAGATTTCTTTGACTGGGTGACCAATGTAGTAGACCAGGAGGGCTATGGACATGGCCTACCTAGACTTTATCAAGGCATTTGACACAGTCCCATGCAAAAGATTAATAAACAAATTAGCCAGCCTGGGAGTGGGTCCCAGGGTGGCTTCTCTCGTTAAAACATTGGCTGGAAAATGGGACACAGAAGGTAATAGTAAACAGAGTCCACTCTGAAAGAGGGGTTACCAGTGGGGTACCGCAGGGTTCAGTACTGGTCCGTCCTTTTAATGTCTTTATAAGTGACATTGTAGAGGGACTGGAAGGAAAAGTATGCCTCTTTGCAGATGACACAAAGATCTGCAACAGGTTGATACACAAGGAGGTGTGGAAAGGATGAGAAGGGACTTGGCAAGGTTGGCAGAATGGTCAAGTATGGCAGCTTGGATTCAGTGCAAAGAAGTGCAAATAATGCACCTGGGAAACAAAACCCAGGGAAGAGTACGAATGGGGGAGGTAACAACAACAACAAAATGGAAAGGGACCTGGGGGTAATCATATCAGATGACCTTAAGGTTGGCAAGCAATGTGAGAAGGCAGTAGGGAGGGCTGGGGATACTGGGCTATATAGGGAGAGGCATCACCAGCAGAAAACAGGAAGTTGTTATCCTCAGTACAGACAGTTGGTGAGACCCCATCTGGAGTACTGCGTCCAGTTCTGGAGACCCCATCTCCAAGGACATAAACAGGATGGAGGCAGTCCAGAGGAGGGCAACTAAAATGGTACAGGGTCTGCAAGAGAAGCCATATGAGGGAGAGACTAAAGGAGTTTTATATGTATACCCTTGAGGAAAGGAGGAGAGAGAGACATGATAGAAACTTTCAAGTACCTCAAGGGAATCGACAAAGTCCAAGAGGTATCATCTTTCAGAAAAGAGATGTGCAAGAACAAAGGGACACAATTTGAAGATGGGGGATGGCTCAGGAGCAATGTGAAGAAGTATTTTTCACAGAGGATGGTGGATGCATGGAACAGCCTTCCTGAAGAGGTTATGGGGTCTAAAATTGTGGGAGAATTCAAGAATGCATGGGACAGACACAAGGTATTCTTGTGGGGGTAGGAAGAACTAGGCTGGTGGTTAACTAGGATCTGCAGCTTATCCAGTAGGTAGGAAATGGGCAGACTAGGTGGGCCAAGCGGTCCTTATCTGCCATCAAAGTCTATGTTTCTAAGTACTCTGGAGGGACTGCTACTTATATTCTGCCTTCCTTAGAGGTGGGGCATGGCACTATGAGTTATTCTCCCTTGTGGAAAATATTTTGACATTGTGGAGTGACATTTCTTCAACATCAACAAAAAAGTCTGTATCCCCATTGATGACACTTACAAAATGATGAGTAAAAGATTCTACAGTGCCGGCCCATCTGGCACAGCTGTAGGGCTATATGGCTTGTGATGCTGGCAACACAGGTTCGGGAATGACTATGGGTTATCATGGGCTGGCCAGCGGGGAGGATCCAGCATCCCAGAAGCTACTCTCCTTTGGGAGAGAGGTTACTGACTCCACTGCAATGCTGCTAACTTGGTGACCACAGGGTAGGCGGCAGGCTGAGTGGATGGGTAGATGTTTGGCGACTTTGCAGTTGGAACACCATTGTGGGTGCCTCCACTTGAGCTCAGTGCATGCCAGCATCCAGGGTCCAGAAACAAGGAAAATGGACCCCAGCCTGGCTGACAGCAGACATTGGTTCCCTTAGTGTTCCCATTCATGTAGAGATGTACATGAAGAACACAAGGAATTAGAAGTGCAAGTACATCTCCAAGCCTCTGGGGGTACACGCATGCAAAAAATCATTGGCTCCACTATACTTAACACAGGAGAGATGGCGTAGTCCTAAACTGTACCCTCCAAAAGTGCCATGGAGGGAGAGGGCACCCCACACAGCAGAACATCATGGGAACTCTCCCTTGCACAGCCAGGGATGTCTCCTGACAACAGTTAGAAATTGAGTAAATCCTCTTCCCTCCCCTGCCTACCTGGGGGGAAGCTACGGCTCCATGGAGGAGAGGCACCATCTGATAAGGGTTGGTGACAAAGAATGAACCTTGGGGATCCTGAGGTTTGATTAGACTCGAGTAACAATGGAGGCATAAGTAAAAAAAAAAAAAAAAAAAAAATAATTGCCTGAATCAACAACAGCAATTCATAAGAATGTAGAAATATAAAATAAAAAAAAATATATATATATATTAATATAAGCCAGTATAGTTAGAGTTGTCAGGGTAGTTTGTTAAACCTCAGACATTTCACTTTAATGACTTTGCAACCGTTCAAGGGATTGCATGAAATTTGGCATGCTTTAGGCTAGGGAGAAGTCTCTTGACATGCCAAATTTTGTGTCAATCCCTTTGTAATTTTGAGATGCAGAGTGTTGAAAAACAGAGGGTTTTGCTGTTTTTTTTTTTGCTCACCTGTATCTCAAAACCAGTGTAACCTTATTAGCTGAAATGTTCAGGGTAGAAAGCCTTGGCCTGACAGCTGTGCCTTTTGAAGGTTTGGTGGAAAATATTAATCCGTTCCAAAGTTATGAGATGTTGAATGTCCCATTATTTCCTATGGGAAAAAATAGATGTCAGGTACTAAGTAAGTTTCTGAATTTGAGTAGGATTGGATCCTCATTGGTAGGATACGATGGCAGAATCCTGCATCAAGTGCCATTTAAGATGCACAATCCTGCATCAAATGGAACATCAATGCAGGATTCTGCATCGTAACAATTTGTTTATTTATATTTATAACAATTTATTTTCATTACCTGTTTTTCCAATCCCGTGTTGGTACTACCCCTCCCGACAGTGTGGGACACTGGGTAGCCCACTGCCAGTGTCCCCAGTTAATATTCACACCACCAGTGCGGAGGGACACTGGGGCCCACCCCAGTGTCCCAAAATATTGCTGTTCCTGTAAAAAGTAAACGGTCTCCCACCGTCTTTGCTTTTAAACTTGAAAACAAGAAAGCGGTCCCTCGTCGTCTCGCCTGTCCCCTCCCTCATCCCGACCCTCCTACTAAGCAACCCACCTCCCACACACCGCTTACCCTATACTTACCACTGGAGACCGTGGGATGCCATCTTCTGCTGACTGGGACCGTCTGCACTCTTCAGGTCATCATGAGGGAGGAAGCATTTCTGAGTTGCACATCACATTACTATTAAGTACTTTGGAAAGCTATGTTTCCTTTTGTGACAGTCTGCCCTCTGCTGAGAAGTCACAAGTGCTGCAGCATGTAAAAGCAGGTCTGAACATTTCCAGACACCAGTTGCCAAACGTCTGTGGACATTAATAATACAGCAGCCAGAGCTCTGATAAGTACATAGTCTACCAGAAGGTATGCACGGTTCAGAAACACAGGATTATCTGGAGATCTATAGAGCAAAGCTGCTGATTTTTCTTTGAATGACCATCTCTCTTTTCAAGATCAGACAGAGAGCTACACAAATAATTTGGCAAAAACAAAACTGCCTTTAGTTTAAAGGGACACTGTCAGCCCCATAGAGGCTCAAATGTTCCCAAGTTTAAACAACACATTTTATGATTGCTCACATTCTGTAGAGATTGCCAGTGTAACTGGTTGTTTGATTCTGATTCTTTTTTCTTTTAAAAGTGAAAACATACTGCCACCATACTAGTGTTACCACACTAAACATGTTTGTTTACATTTCGTGATCGGCTCTCCTGTATCTTTCCTGGACTTGGGAACATCCCCAACACAGCCTAGACACTCAGGATGCAGTGGGAGGAGAGGACACTGTGCATCTAGGTGACTGCACTGTTAGAGGGTGTTTGTCATGTTCAAAAGTATGTAATAAGGGTAGATCAAGGATTCCAAACAAAATAAAGTTGGGTATTATTATACTGTTTACATGCATTTCAGTTCTAAGAAAGGAAGCAGATAAAACACCAGCAACATCAATTAATTTTGAGCAGGTAAGTAATTGAAAATGTGAGTTTTCAACTGAAAATAATGTGACGAAAATGGTTGACAGCGTTCCTTTAAAACTTTGTAGAAAAAGAAAGGTTCCGGGTACTATAGACTTTATGGCAGGAAGGCATGGGAAGGAGATATTATCACAGGCAAGTACCACTATCAGCCATATAGTGCACTCAGAGGTTCAAGTAGGCATAGAAGTGGAAGAGGCAAGAGATGACAGCAGGCGAGCTCAACCACCATGAACAAAAACTAACCTCTGACAAGTCACAGGTTGCCCCCCATTGGGGATCCGTCTCTCACCACTTAAAGCACTGGCAATCTGTTACAACAGACACATGGGTGCTGGAAAATGTGAGAGTAGTCCTAAGGCTATCTTTTGTTACCAGTCCAGACAAAAAGTTCACAGTATTAATACTTAATGCATCAGAAGAGATGCAGCAATTAAAATTGGAAGTTCAAAAGCTGCAGTATCTAAATGCTGTGAAGAAGGTACCAGTAAAGGAAATGGGAAAAGTTTTTTTTTTTTGGCTAAGGTACTTTTAACAGAAAAACACAGGAACGTGGTAACGGTACTTGACCTAAGGTGTGAACAGACCCATAAAAAGGAAACATTCAAGATGGTCCCTTTGCAAACAGTAATTGAGGATGAATTATTCAAAATAAATCAAGGAAGCAGCTTCATCATGCAGAGAGTGGTGAGGCATGGGCCAGATTACCTGTTGGCATAGTCACGTGCAAAGAACATTACATTTAAAAATGCCCTAGTTAAGTTCTTGTTGGGGAAGAGATTAATCAGTTACTACTGTAAAGTTGGAATGGTCTCGATGGGCCCTGGCATCCTTTCAGTCTGGTAACTTAGTATAAGTAATTTTATCTTTACAGCAAGAGGGCTGACTGGACTCGCTGAATCAAACGATGCTTATTGCCACATTCCAATGAGAGCAAGCCACAGAAAATATGCTTTAGAATAGGTATGGCTCAGTACCACTACAGGGCAGTGCCTTTTGATCTGACCTCTGCCCGAACAGTATACCCAAAGTGCATGTCTGTAATAGTAGCAGCAGCAGCATTTTGAAGAAATGTAGTGATAGTTTATCTATTTAGATGACTAGTTGGTGTGTGGGAGAAGCAGAGAGAATGCCCTATCATCATTGAGGCAAACAGTGCTCCTGATGAAAAAGTTGAGGTTCATGCTGAATTGAGACAAATTAAACCTGGAACCCACACACAACCTACAGCTTCACTGGAGCAAAACTGGACACAGTTTTTTTTTAAATAACATTTTATTGATTTTATAAAATACAATAAAAAGAGAGAACAAAAGAGACATTATGCTGACAACTGATAAACAGCTAGGTCCGCTTACAGTAATATAAAGATTTACATATAACCATTTCCACTGATAATGCAACATCATCCTTGATATAACTCTAAGAACAATCAGAGACCTTTAAATATATTATTATTGAGCCAGCGATAAAGAAAATAGAAGAAACCAAGCTCAAGACATAAAACTAACCAAGAAAAGAAGAGGATAAGGAGAGAAAAAGAAAGACAAAGCAAAAGAGATACAGGTTCAATGCCCACATTCCAATTATACCAAGTTGGGGAGTAATTTCAAATTCATGGGGTTCCATATCACCAGAAAGGTGGTGAAAGTAATCTGCATTATACTATACTCAGGTGGGTGTTTCCACCTTCATTCCAGGAGAAATTGACTAAGGCCCCTCAAGGGACTTCATGACACCCTAGCCAGGACCTCTAAGATGTCTATTTGCTCCCTTTAAGCCTGGGCGTGAAAAATGGTAACCAGCAGGCCTTAAATTTTTCTTACTTAGCCTTACTCTGGCTGTAAGTTCCTTCATTTCCAGGATGGCCAGACAGTTTGTATACCATGCATCCATTAAGGGGCATCCGGGGACATCCAGCTCTCGTAATTGCTTTAAGAGCTGCGGCTACTAAAATATTAAACAAGTAGTGTTAGGCCTGATGCTTGATCGTCCAAGGAATTCCTCAACACCCAATGTACAGGGTCTCTGGGAAGATCCACCTCAAAGACCGATCCCACCAGGGCCAAGACCCGATCCCAGTAAGTCTGAATCTTGGGGCATGTCCAAAACACATGCGTGTGGGTCCCCCGCTCCCACACTCCCGCCAGCAAGATCCGAAATGTTGGCCATAATGTTTTGTAATTACTGGTCTTGAAAAGGATCAGGTAACCACTTTCCACCGAAACTCACGCCGTTGTAAGGCGCTGTCATGGAATGAGTAGCTTCCCAAATCATGGCCCAGGTGGACTCGTTGAGTGCCGCCTAAATTCAAAGCTCCAGACCTGCTTAACATTTTCCAAAGGGTCTGATTCAAGGGCTGAAAACTGTCCGACCAGCCTGGAAACTTGTACGAGACTGTAAGTGCCCGCATCGGCCACCATAAAATGCACTAGGGGATTATTGTTGTCCATAATAATTCCTTGTCCCTGATATTCCTTATCTTGTAGAAAGTGTCTAAACTGCAAATATCTGAACAAATCACTATTGGGGAGTTTATAGTCCGAGACAATTTTTGAAAGACTTAATGTTGGAGTCTTTGTACATCTGACTCACTCTAATCAAACCTCCCTCTCCCATCTCCTGAAGCCCTGATCCCAGATAAGGGGCATAAAATCTAAACATGCTTTAATCGGTGAGTTGGGACCCAATTCTAACCAACGGAGACTTTCTTGTTGATTTCTAGCCAAGAAGAAATAATCACCTTGGACCACTGATTATTCACTAGTAATTTCTGAACTCCCCTCTATCCATGAACACCATGTCCCAAATGTCCCTCTGGAAGATTCTGGCCTCTCTAATTCCACCTATAAAGGGGGCTCTACCATAGTCATGACCGACATCAGGGGATGGACTTGCGGGGCCCAGTAATATTTTTAAGATTGGGCAAGCCCAATCCCCCCTTCCCTTCTCCTGAAGTAAAGAGTTCCACTTCATTCTAGGGGTCTACCAGCCCAAATAAATCTCCATAAGGTGGACTTAAGTGATTTCCAAAAGCCCACAGGAGTTTTGAGGGGCAGGGACTGGAATAAAAAAAAAAACGCGGAGCACATTCATCTTTATACAATCTGTTCTCCCAAACAGGGAGAGGGTAGTTCCCCACCTCTTCAGATCCTCTTGTACAACCTGCAGAAGTCTCCGTGATTAATAGCATATAATTTTTGTAAGTCCCTAGGATCCAGATACCAAGATACTTGATGCATTCTTTTGCCCATTTATAATTACCTTTTTAGTGGAAGCTCTCCAGTTGCAGTCCTCCCAATGACTAAAAGCTCAGTTTTGGTGGTATTAATTTTAAAACTAGATGCTCTGCCAAAATCGTTTAACAAGGTATTGAAATAGGTATCTGGCCTATTGGGTCAGTAATGTACAGCAGAGTGTCATCTACGTCGATGACACCTAACTTCAACCCCTGTACTTGTGTACCCTTGTAGCCTATTGATTGCCTCATCAGGGCGCAAGAGGTTTCGTACATAAGGCAAACAGCAGGGTGACAAAAGGACACCTGCCTGGTTTCCCTTTCTGTCCTTATCTTCTGCGATGTGACCCCATTTACCTGAACAGTTGCCTTATGATCCCTATATAGGTTTGCTATCCAATTCCTAAGTTTGTCCCAGATCCAAATTTTCTCAGAGTATGATCCAGGAAGACCAGTCCAAGTGATCGAACGCCTTCTCGGCGTCCAAGGCCATCACCGCCCTAAGTATACCAGACAGTAATGTCCCCAAGGCAGACAATCATTCAGTAAGAGTCTAATATTGTCCTCGATGTGTCGGCCGGTATAACACCCATCTGGTCTCTATGAGCCAACTCAGGAATATACTCCTGGAGTCACAAACTTAAAATCTTTGCAGAGATCTTGCATCCTGATTAATTAAGGATATGGCGGTAACTCCGCACTCCGTGAGGGTCCTTGCCTGGTTTCGGTATGAGGGTAATCACCGCCTCCCTCTATATAGCCAGGGACTCCCCCTCCTCGTGGGCCACATTACACACCTTGGTTAATAAGGGGACAACTCTGAGAAAAGTGCTGATAAAATTGCCTACAAGTCCATCCGGACCGGGGCCTTCCCTCTACTAAGATTTTGATGACCCGTGTAACCTCTAATTCAGTAAAGGAGCCTCCAGTCTCTGACTCTGCGACAGCAAGCCCTGGCAAGACCACTCTCTGTAAAATCTCTCCACATCCCCAGTATGGTCCATGCCCCTCTCCTGGGTGTATAACTCAGTGTAGTACTTACAGAAACTGTCTGCTATTGCGGCGGATCCAAGGAGATTACTCGGAACCATAGCTTAATTAAAGGGATATACCTATCCGCTTCTTGTTTTCTCAGTCTGAGTGCCAAAGATGACTTGCCCTCCCTCACTTCATAATACCTTTGTTTAGTATACCTCAGGAGTTTTCAGTTTTCTTCATCTTAGCCGTATTGTATAAATCCTAGCTTCTCTTAATTTAACCAAAGTCGGCGGATCCTAGTTTGTTTACGGTCAGCCTCCAGGGATGCAATATCTGCCAACAATCTTTCCAACTTAGCTTGTTTACATTTGTGTTTGTATGAGGCGGCGAATGATCTGGCCCCGGGACTACCTTCAATCCATCTGAAATAAATCTAATGTGAGTGTCTTCTTCCCTATTTTCTAATAAATACTGCTGAATGGAGTCCTTTTTTTGGTCAACAAACACCCTGGCATTAAGCAACCCCGGATCAAATCTCCATGACCCCTTAGCTTTCACCCTCCCAACTCACTCTGGCACTGATCATGGCATGATCAGAAAAAGTGACTGGGTGTTATGTCTGTCAAATTTGAGGCATCAACCAACTGAGTGTAGAATCTATCCAACCTGGAGTAAGATCCATGAAGTCAGAGAAGAAGGTGAAGTCAGTTGTATCTAGGTGCCATTGTCTCCAGGGTCTACCTAGCCAACCTCTATATTAGGGTTCTAAGAAGTCTAGAGCATGCAACCCCCCTTTCCCAATGAGCTGTTATCTAAAGAGCATTTTCAACACTATTCAGTCACTAACCATGACTATCCTGCCAGAAGGAAGAGACTCTGTTATGGAAAAAAAGTGTCTAAAAATGTCCCAGAGGAGGGTAGGGGCATAGACAGCAGCTAGGTGGAGGTGTGTCCCATATAATCCCTGAAATTATCACAAAATGACCGGTCCATACCACTTGTACTTTATGGACCTTAAGCTAATCCTTTGCGTATTAATACAGCCACTCCTGCTCTGGAGCATCAGGGTGAGAATCTGAATGGACCCCTCCACCCATGATCTCTGCAACTTTAAATGTCGACCTGAGGCAGTTTGGTCTCCTAGAGACAAGCCACATTGCGCTTTAGTCGGCTTAGCTCCTGGAGGACCCTGGCTTGCTTAACCACCCATTAATCCCATTAACATTGATGGAAATTATCTTAAATGAAGTCATGACAAAGGGTAACATAAGAACAGACACCCACATTTACCATAATCTCCACTTTTACAATCCTCAACTAGTGCTATAGATACACATAAGCATTTACCTGTAGAGAAAGACAGTATTAGATTAAAAAACTCAAAAATTAAAAGTTCACAGCAAACATACAGAGAATTATAACAACATATTGGACTAAATGCTGGGTTAACGCACCCAGCCTGACCGAACAGGGTCTCGAGGGTAAAGAACAAATAAAACAAAAAGTAACAAGGTACCAGTTACTTCACTAAGTTCCTGTAAGCTCAATCAGAGCTTTGAAACAGAAGCAAAGGATGGAAAAAGCTTCAGAAGGCTAGGAGCCTGCCCTAGGCTGGTGGGAGAAAAGTGCCTGTGTGCGCTAAGGGATGAGCCCCTGGAACCAGGAGACCAGACCCTCTCCTACCTGTTGGATCCAGTGCAGAGAGGCGGACGGAGTGATGCACCCCAGGCAAGAGGGAAAATATACTACACACCCTGTGCAGTAAGGGCCTGACTCAATCACTAGCTATTTATTTATACCCCCATAATTCAGGGGCACCTTAGTACCTCACATTAGCCATAGCTATCAGGAAAAGAGAAGCAATACACCCATTCACTGGGCCTTGGCCCTCTAGAATTCGTAATGATCCGGTTTGTTCTCCCAGGAAGGTGACCAAGGCGCTTAGGATTCCAGGTCCACAAAACTATGAGAGGCTCAGGTGCCCCATTAAACCCTTTCTTCCCACTCTCCCTGATTCATGTGTAGCATACTAAGCTGAGAAAACCATGTAAAACGAGGAGAACTCCCTGTCTCAACATATATTGAAATTGCCTTGGATTCTGAAGGATCCAATTTGACTATAGATAAAAATAACTATTCTTTCAACTATACCAACAATTTAACAAGGCATGAAAACTGGTTCATCCATTATTTAAAGTCATCTATATGCTCCCGTAAATGAGAGAAATAATGCTCATCTTTAGTCCAGCAATACGCGCCATTCGGGAGAGGCAGCCTGTCCATTAGGGAAGATCAACATCGTAGCACCACCAGGAAAGTTCCTTAAAACCTTCCACCGACAACTAAAACTGTAAGAAAAAGGCCAGCCCCAAGACTGGTAACAGAGTCAATCTGAATTAATCAGTTCGACCAGCAATGTAGTCTCCATTACTGATTGTTTCTGGTAGAAGTAAATTGAATAATTTTCCAGGAGATTCCTGCTGAAAGAAGGAAGCCCGCGACCACAGTGCTACTCAGGGCTGGGACCCCAACTCAGCACAGCTAAGGAAAGCAACCAAGAACCCCAACCCATTCAGAGCCTCAAGTTTTCTTTACTTGGATCCATCTAGCCATATCAGTGTGCAATGGGAGGAGGGCATCATTTCTTCTTCTTCCTGCTTGCCTTTTGGAGCCAGGAGCAGTCGACCATAGTAGATCCTCGATTTCCTTCTCGGCTTGCTCTTGTTTTGTATCCGGTGTGGAATCCCCTTAGCTTCAAAGTAGGGAGTAGCCATTAGAGGAGTCAAGATTTTGTTCCATACTTGTCCTGTACACACAGCTTAGCCGGATATCTGAGGTATGCCTTGTTCCCCTATCTCACAGCGCCTTCACCACCACCAGAACTTTCTTGTGGCTGGCTAGCATCAAGGAGGAAAGTCCTGATTGATGTATATCCTCTGGCCATTGAGACTGAGATCTCGCTTGGCCAATACTAACCTAAGTTTTCTCTTTTGTGGGGTAGCGCAGAAATTTAACAATTACAGACCTGGGGTGCACCTTGCTTAGGCTTAGGGCAGTAGCTCTGTGTGCCGCTCGATCTCGGGTTTAAGTCCTCCCCAGATCCAACTCTGTTTTAGCCAAATATCCAGGAAATATTCCTTAGAAGGGGTTCCACCCCTCATAATGCCAATACGGATGATGATGATGTGGCCGGGCTCTCGCCTCAGCATCCTCTGCCCGCATTGTCAACTCATTTTTCTTCTATGGAATCGCCAAAGATCTCCGAAGGCCATGTTTTTGACTGAAGGCCCTCCACATGAGTTTCCACGGAGGCTATGCGTGCTTCCAACTTTTTAAAGTCCTTTTGGATGCCCGATATCCAGGCGTCTATCACGGTGCAGAATTTGAGCATTCTGTGCCCATCAGCCTTTGTGTAAAGTTGAGGCATCCTCTGATCCCGAGCCTTCTGATTCTTCGCCTGATGCTGTAAAAATGGAGGAGCAGGATGGGGCAGGGCTGGGGCTACAGGGCACTTCGTTTGTGAGTTTGACTGCCTGTATCCGTGGGGGTTTCTTTTTATGCGCCCATGGTGACCATACAAATCTGAGCCTTGTCTATTGCAAAATTAACCCGTAGAACCACGCAATGGCGATTGATTGTACCACAATTAATGCTCAGTGAAGGAGCTCCATTTAAAGCCACCATCTATCGCATTGACATCCCCAGAAGTCCAACTGGACACAGTTTAAACAAGCGCCTTTCTCCCATAAGAAGATTCCAGACTCTGGGACAGTTTGTAACATCCTTCCACATGGGGACAAGCAGGACTGAAAGGATTTTCTTAGATTGTTAGGTCTCATGGCAGCCACAACTCAAGTAGTACTATGGGGAAGGCAGCACATGAGGGAGCTTAATGATACCTGAAATAATACTGGTCTCCACTCTGGGATCCTGTGACTTCCATGATACCAGTACAAAAGGTTCCTTTGCTCCCTCCAGCAGTGGCAGGACCTAAGAAAGGAATCACTTTTCTACCAGCCCTGCACAATTTAATCCTGATGTCAGAAACCTCACTCCTAGGATTGGGAAGGCATATTTCACACCACACAGTAAAGGAGTATGGAACATAGCAGAGAGTAACACATCAATCTGCTAGAGTTCAGGGCAGTGTTTCCATCCCTAAATTTCTGCTGCTCTAATTAGAAAATTTTTTAAATAGGTCTTGAATCTCCTGGCATTGTCGGCTCAAATATCTACTCTTGTGGGGGTGGGGACATTGTAAGTTTCAGGGCACCATGCACCTTACTGATATGATGCACAAGTCTGACTGGCTGTTCTAAGCCATCAAAAGAAAAAAGTGGCTATAATAAAAATGAAGATGCATTGGAAGGAGCTCTGGAATATGATACCATATGGCAGGACAAAAGGCCATAATAGTAGACTGAGGAGCAGAATAAAACAGCAGTTCTCATTGTCATGGAGTGACCAGACTGTGGAACTCATTGCTTTTAACAGTGGTCAGATCAGAGAGCACTGAAGATTTCAAAAGGGCCTTGATCTTTGCCTAATTGGCCACTGCATAAAATGATCTGACAGTTGGTTATGCATTATAAGGTAAATAAAACTGTAAGACTAAATTGTTGAGGTGGTCTTCAACAAACAGTAAATCCTGTTAAACTAGATCAAAGTTATTTAAAGAATGTAATGCACTAAAAGTATTTGTACACTTCTTGCAACTCTATTAAGCAACACTATGCTTTGTTTCCTTAATATTTTATCACAAAAGCAGATTTGTTTATATTCATGCCCCTTCCTCCAGCACCTATAGGTGGGCAAGAGGTCTGCCTTGACTCTGTGAGCCAAAACATGTGCTGAGCCCTGGCTACTGCAGCTGTTCTCTACATGGCAGTTGCATGTTTCTGACTGGATGGGCCTTTGCGGTCTTTATCTGCTGTCAACTTCTATGTTCCTGTGTAACTGCTCAGGCTGACAAAATGCTTACTTTGACCATAACTGGCTTGGCTTGATGTGGCAGAGATGCCTCAACACTGTTACCAGTTGAGACAAAAATTGCCCCTTGGACCCCTAAACACAGGGCAATTCTCTGTCGGGACCTCTAATTCTTTACCACCCTCTGATTTTACCTGGGACAAAAACCACCTTTACCTCCTGCTCAAGGTCAGGAAGTTCAACACAATAACTGCTGGTAGAATGCCCTTTGGAGATGGACTGCCAACAGAGTCCAGCGGAAATAACAAAATCGCCTTTTAAATAAACAGGCAGTCACTAGTTCTATCAAAGTAGATTCTTTACTAGAAGGAACTACGTATTTACAAGCAGGGTATATTTTCAGTAAAACAAAGGATTACCAGTTTACTAAGAAATAGAAAATAAAGCAACTTACACAGACAGTTGATGTATTGAAAAACCTGAGCTTTCAACTAGACAACTTACCTGCCACTGACTGCAAAAGATACTTTCCCTGACTGTGCTGTTTTACCTTTCAGCTAGTCCTTGACAGGGTCCTCTTGCCTTCAGATGTTGAGTGTTCCAGAGAGAGAGAGAGAGGTGACCCATCAGCTCCTAATTTATTCCTTTTACTGTGGAAAGTGGTCTCACCCCTTTGAATGGTAGTTCCCACTGTTCCCTACCTCAAATGTGTGTGTGTGTGGGGGTGGAGGATGACATCATCTGGGCCAACTGGCCTCCTTCACACCTAGACATCCTCTGTCCAGCTTTATGTTCTTGTTTTTCAGGATGCCTAAGGTGTTTGAAATTGCACCCTCTCATCTGCCAGGACATACAGCTTAGATGAGCTCATGGGAAAGTTACACTGAGCAGTTAACCAGTATTTCCACAAGACCTGCCCAGACATGTAACTTGAAACCATTTTTCATCTACTTTCAAATAACAGAACTTATGAAAGGAAAATATCTACACTAACAAAAGAAATGAACAAATCAATCTAGTCATATGCCGTCACACTTGATGCTGCTTCTCAGTTGCTTAAAGAGGTCAAGCCGAGCCAGACACTAACCTCGAGCCAGGCTCGAGCCTGTTGTGGCTTCCCACCTCTACCAACACCCCAACCCTGTCACCTGCCTGCTCCCTGGACTTGCGCAATCCTCATTTCCCCATGGCTTGCCCCATGACGGGCCATCAGGGTGACCCTTGTCCTCAGAGTCCAATTTAATTGGAGAAGGACACCTTGTTTGGTGTGGGGCCTGTAGGGTGCCAGAATCATTCTGTGCTGTCAAGGGTGATTTTCATCTTTCTTTTTTTTTTTTTTTTTTAACTTTTGGTCCCTCTCCTTGCAACTCTGGCAGCAAGGGTGTGGATACTGTTGTGTGGTGTACAGCCAGTGTCCCTCTACCACTTCCTCCAGTACCACAAGCGTTGCATGCAGTAGTGTTACCACTGTGCTGCTTGACCGACCAGGAAAACTAATCTGTAAGGTGCTGTTAAATAGTCTTTTAGCTTTACTTTAATCTTCTGATTATTCTGTTTGCTTCCATAATGGTTTCAGATGTTTTACTGGCTTTATACTAAGCTAGATGCTCTGACATAAAGTCTCTCTCTAATTTAGTGTTTTCTTAAACATTAAGAATAATCGTATCTCTGTTTTGTTGCTAAAACACCATTTCTTCTTGGTAGTTTTATCAACAACGTTGTGATTCTGACCTAGATTGCAGTTCTCTAATCTTGACAGTCCTATTGAAGATGAATATTTTAGGTATATTCGGTAGCCCCTCACAGTACAAAGCCTGATGACTAAAAATACAGCAAAACCCTATGTGCTAAACAGCATTACATATTTTACCCTGAACATAGAAAATCTCAGCTGTATTGAAAGCTTTTTTACTCTGTTGAACTTCATATTATCAGATTACTAGTAGTTTATCAAAGGGTTATTTTAACTCAAGGTTTTCGAATTTTGATGAAGGAGGGACATACATACAAAGAAGATTTTAACAGAGAGCTTTAATGCCGAATGAATTCATTTTTGCAACCTAATGCTCATTTTGCCTTTGTGTCCCTAGTACCCCACTAAAAAGATCCTGAGTTTTCATTAATAGCATCTTGGTTAAAGCCTGAATATATAAAAATAAAGTAATGGCTTTAAAATCCATCAAGCAAGAGTGTAGTAGGATGGTGTTCCTGGTTAGCCATTATCTAGGTAACATTTGCTGATTTAAACACTTGCTTTCTTTAGGTTTGTATATTAATGAATTGAACTCCTTTAGCAGTTACAAAATCAGTGTGCTAGATCATCTGTTACAGGCATTGAGTGTGAAAAATTAACCATGTTATTTTTATTGGCGCTAAATATGCAAACACTATATATATATATAAAAAGTATTGGGGGTGGGCAGTGTATAACCAGTTTGTTTTCTACACAAAATGTGGTTGGTGGTGACCTTACAGACCATAATAGCAAAAGCATCTGAAAGAGTAGCAGGAGAAGGCCAGTCTATCAAGTCTGTCTGTTATTGCAGGGTCCTTAGCTTACGCCACTGAACCTGCTGCACCCCAGGTCTTCCTTCCTCGCTATCTGCCGCGCCCCCATGGTTTCCTCTTATGCCTATCCCAGGCCCTCTTAAAGCAGCCACTGTCTTCTCTGAGACCACTTCCTCTGGCAGCGCACTCCATGTGACCACCTCCCTCTCTGTAAAGAAATGCTTTCTAACATCCTCTAACCCCCCACTAACCGTAAACTGTTCCCGTGAAGTTTGGTTGTCTCTTAGCTTGGAGACCTTCCCTATCCACTCTGTTTATCCCCTTCAAGTAGGTTTTAAAGGTCATCACAAACAGTTTGTATAAAAATGAATTTACCGTCCTCTTTTATTTTATACAATTTGTTTTATTTGACCAAGGAAAACTCTTACAAATCCCAAATTATTAACAATGAAGTCTTTCCCAGCCTTTTGTTTTTGAGGGGCCTTGTCTCAGGTCCCGACCCCACCTACCACTCCCCTTCCCAGCCCCCAGCGGACATTAGTCTGAGGCGGGCAGTGGTGGTAGAGCAGGGCCATCATTTATGGCCAAATTGTTTTCTGCAGATTTTCTCCCTGGGACAGGGACATGCAATGATGTCAGCGTCACCCGCCCGTGAAACATATGCACGACCATCTGGGTCCCCAGCCTCTGCCAGGGGTTCTCATTCGCCAGACACTCTTCCCCAGAGAGGAGAGCAGTCCTCCGGATGCCTGATCCCTCTCTCCCTGGCCAACCTGCCAACTCCGGGTCCGGTCCCAAACCCAGGATGTCAGCACTGTAGACAGGCGCCTTGCTGCTGCGCCAGTGGGCGGCTTTCCTGACCTTTTAAGTCTACTTTGACTTTAAACATGTCTGAGGATCCTACCCACCCACCCAATCTTTTTCTTTTTTCTCCCTACCCAGTTCCCTTACCCAGCTGTGGTCCTTAAACCTGTTCTTGTTAAAACTGGATTAAAGTAAACTTATCTGGTGATCATGCCTGTCATTCACCCCACCTTCATTTTCACTTGCTCAGTGCAGCCAGCACATTTCACACTCTGCTCCAGTCTGCTGCTAGGTGATGACTTGTTTTGAAGTGGCGGTGGCAGACTGGAGTAGAGACTATAGCACACTCTCAGTACTGAGCATGTGAAGATTGGGGGGTGGAGAATGTTACTGGCAGGATCACCTGTAAAATTTCTTTCAACCCAATTTAACAAAAAAACACACAGGGTCTGGGGACCATAGCTTGTTTGGAGGACTTGCTTGGGGTGTAATGTAATTGTTGATTTCATGGGTGAGGGTGGGGGTATTGCTGTTAATGAAACTACTGGTGAACATGGTTTGTTTTCTTAACATTCCAACAGTCCCTTGCACACAGACATGCACACTTTATTTGTGTAATAGTGATCAAGTGCTGCTGAATTCAGAGTAAATTGGACTTAAGCATTTATTGAACATTGTACCTCTCTTTTTAGCTTTGTGTTATTGTAGTTTGCTGTTGTAAAGCAAGCTGGCAGCCCCTGTAGCTCTTCCGGTTATAGCTGTTGTACTGAATAATGCAGAACTAAAAACTAAGGGAAGTTTGTTATTCATGTAAGATCTCAGTTATACATTGTCTAAAATCTTAATCAGCATTAGTGTAATAAAACTAAATGTTTACTTATACAGAACATTCCTGGCCAGTTGTATTAATATGGACTTGTTAAACAATGGTCTAGTTCGGCAAGTCCAGGCCATTTGCCACTGCTGTTTTAACTGTATACCTGTAATCGCTATTTAGCTGAATTTACATGTTGAAGCTATGCTCACATTCTTACAGAAGTGCCTACAGTGTAGTGTTAGTAAACCCTGACGAAGAGCATGCCCGCTCCAAATGCAGAACACAGTTGTCACTACAGGTAGGCGCTGACCATTACTGAGTAAGCACTTCAAATAAATTAATGTATCTTTTGCAACTCATGTGCTCTTCTTTTTTGGTATAGTTACTGTCAGTAAATTTCCCTAGGAGAATTTGACAGCTGGGCTTAGAGTTTATGATAACCTTATATGAGTAGGAAACACAAAGCCAAAACATTTTTGTTGTATATTAAAGGTTTTTGTTTGTTTGTTTGTTTGGGGGCTATAATGCAAGAGGAGTAATTTATAAAATTGTCCTGGTAGTAGGGATAACAAGTAGCGGTTACCATTACAAGGGAGAAATGACAGTTTCCTGTTCTCCACCCAGCACTGAACTGAATGTTAACTGTGGTCTTGTCAGTCTTTCTTCAGATGTGTATGTTAGGTTTAGTCCATTTTACTGAGGTTTGGCAAGCCCCGTATAATTTTACCGCACTGAAATTACCTCTGTCATGCAGCAACATTACTTTTAACCTGTGTAAAATGCCGATTGAAAGTTTTTTTTTGTGCTGTGAAATAGAATTAATAAAAATAATTCTATTTTACTTTGACCATGCCTCTTTATACAAACTTTTTGTCAGTATGCCAAAATACTTGTGGAACTCTACCCTAGTAGGTCCATTGGTTTGCTTATTTTGAAAAATCATACTTTTCTGGCATGGTGCAGATGCCTTATTCTTCTTGTTTTTCCCTGTCGCTACACTGGTGTTGGGGTCACTGCTGCTCCTCCTCCTCCTGAGAAGGCAAGCAATGTCAGGATGCCCACACAGGTGCTGGACAAAGCTGTCTAATGTCCTGATAGCCTTGCTGGCTGGAAAGTAGTGTGTGTCTAGCCAACATTGAAGTCTCCCAAACATTAATGGGTAACAAAAATACTGGAAATAGTATGCTTTAAAAGAAAATAAACATTTCTAAACGTCTTTTTATGCTTTGCAGAAGCTTTTACGATCAGAATGAAACGTTTCAACTTTTGTCATCAGTTTTAAAAGGCTGCATATTTTTCACTCAGTTTTAAGACCTAGACTAATCACCACACACCCACCCCAACATAACCTGAGCAGTCTCCTGTACCTTCTGTACCGTACAATGCATCCATCTAATGGGTTATTGCCAACTTTGCGCAGCCACCTGATTTCTCTCAGCAAAGGACAGTGCCACCTTACCAAAATTGTACCCTTGCAATATGCAACTTTAAAGTTTTTATAATAGTTCTACTCTAGCTACTGTGTGCCACGTGTTACAGTGACTATTTTATGCTTACTATAAAAGCAGGTGAAAACCGTAGGTGATTTGATACCTTTTAGTAGACCAACAGGACATTTTTAGTTGTTTAACAATGAAAAGAACCTTCTTGTTCTGTGTATAGTAATGACTTATATAGAACCTAATAACTAGAATCCAGTACACTCTTCTTCCTTGGTTACCACAAAGGAGAGGCACTTTTACACATATAATAAGGAAATATATATCCTGTATAATCGTGCAGCATTGAACATGGACAATATCGTGTCTGCCAGTTTGGAAATTAAGTCCTGGGTGCAAAAGCACCACAAAACACTGCCGTATGCACTGTTTGAGTCCATGCATCCCTGAACAGAAGAGTTCAGACTCAAAATAACCTGTGGACCCTCAGAAAGAACCCCCAGGACTGAACAGCTCACTTTCACCCTCCACTAACTTGTGAAAGGGGAAAAAACTTCCACAGCTGAAAGGTAGCTATGAAAACTGATACTAATATATATTTCTGACTGATAACTGTAAGATCTAACAACATTCATAACAACAGTTATAGGCTTAAAATGAAGTAAAACATATAAAACTTTCATATGAACTGAATAGTTATAGTTAACTTACAGAGGCTGGGGTCTGCAGGATCTTGGTATGGCCAGTAAACTATCATCTATGGAGTGGAGGTGGACAGGAGTAAACTCTCATGTTAAACCCACTAAATTTAAAATATTTAAAATAATGACAGTGCTCTAAAATTACCAGTGGAATGGGGACATATTTCAAAATTTTGGATTCAAAAGAAATCTGAAAACCCATGAGACATATTCCGTTATTTCAGCTGTGGCTAGTCTCACAGCAGTTCTAGTTGAAGTAGCATCCCTAGCTGAGATAAACATCAGGTGAGTTGATGCAGCTGTCCATTATGTCTTAGCTTCCAGCAGTGCCATTAGAATTTCACTGTGGCCTCAGATCTGGTTTCTCAGTCTTGGAGCAAATAAATACATGCCTTATTGAATGGTACTGATAGTTTATGAAAAGGATTCTAGAGAACGGGGCTGCCATTGAAAGCTCTGTTCCCGCTGTACTAGATTTCCCATTGATTCCATGGCATGTGACATGGAAACTGAGCTTAAAACCATGGAGTAGTCACACACATTTCCATGAGCATCTATGGATGTCAAAATTAAATTTACAAAGTTTTGCATGTTTTCATACTTAATACTTATACCTCTTGCAGTTTATGTACATGATAGTGTGAGAGAGGTACTTTTAAATAGAAATCCATGCCATTTTATGCTATTCCATTAGTTGCGTGCACCTTTCCATAGAAAACACTTAATGGGGACCATGGAAGAGCTTGTCAATTCCATCACTCTTTCCATGGAAACCATGGGAGATGTAATGAATACTCAATGGTTTCCAAGAACTTTTCCAAAGTGTATTCCATGGAAATCATGGAAGATCTAGGAACAGGATTTAACATTGTTTATAACATGTAAAATGTCCATGGATTTCATACTGCTTACATTTACAGTTTTGTTAATTCTGTAGTTTTCTTTTTTTTTCCCACTGTGAAGCATTTTGCTTCTATGAGATACTATAGAAACATAAATTGTATTGTACTTTTTGTATGTCTATCAATGTATTCTGAATAATGGTCACTGAACAAGCATCTAGTTCAGATGTTTGGAGTACCATCGTAAACCTGTTGACCTCAGGACAGGTGCTCAAGATCCAGATTCTTCTGAGCGTGCAGGTATCAAAATATGGGGACATAGATTCCCTGTCCCAGCCTTGGAACTTTGCGAGTCCTGTCTGTTTAGTAGTAGCATTAAGGAAAGTTCGGTCAGCAGCCAGTTGTTTCTTCTGGTAACTAGTGAGTAGCCTAGGAAGCCTGATTTTCTAACCTGGTTACTGAATCGAGTAATGCCTAGACGGTTTGTTTCAAGATCCAGTCTTTCAAATGAGTGCAGGCATTCTGCAACCACCACCAGGGTCCAGATAGGAAGATGAGGCTTCTAAAACTAGTCTTTTCAGAAAAGTTAGTGGACATCCGGATGTCGTCCAAGAAACGGTCAATGTCCATTGTCTACAATGAGTTGTGATAACTTTTTAAGAGTTGTATGAAACAGTCTGATCTTTGACTTAGGAAACTTTCCATGGCTCAGATTTTGGGTTTTCTCTAAGAAGGTGTAGATAAGGGTCATTTCTCTGTGCCGGTTTGGTCCTGGTGTCTACTCTAGGAGCGGTCCCTGGCAGCTTTGGAGAGAGACCTTTGGTGTTTCATCCTGATATCAGCGGATTTTTGAGGGTGGTCAGTAGATCCAGGTTGATTGTAAACCTCCAACAACTCCATAAGAACTGGATGTGGTTCTTGATGCATTATGCAGCTCACATGTCAAAATGTTTTGTCATATCTCTGAGGAATTTCTGTCAGTTAACACTTGTTTCTAGTAGCCATCTGTTTTATGTACCTGGTCAGTGAGCGTAAGGCATTTTACTATAAAGAACCTTTAAAGTCCTAGCTCCAGCTTTCATCCTAAAGGTATATATTGCCTTCCATGTCATTCAAGAGGTTGACTTGCTGGCTTTCTTTCAGAAACAGTTAGTGAAAAAGAGAATCAAGGGCGGCCCGCGATGCAGCGGTTGGTTCCGCTTGCGATGCTAGCGACCGGGTTGAGGAACAAGCTTGGGTCGCTGGAGGGCCAGCCGGGGTAGCAGCTTCAGCGTCCCACGACTGCTTGCTGTCTTCAGGGAGGGAGGCTGCGACCGGTGTTTAGCGACGCTGGTGGAGGCCAGGGTAGGGCAACACGTGAGGATCATTGCTGGGTGGTGTGTGGTGAGCGTCGGCTCTTGCCTCAATGTCCAGTCACGCACCTCAAGGAAACCAAGAAATCTCTTGCTTGGCTGCCGGATGACTGCTCTCTGTTCCCTGAGTGCCTCCAGGGCCTCCTGCTCCTCAGCAGCATCCCCAGGCCCTAGAAGTATGTGCTGGGGTCATCCCTCTCCCTCAGTGCCTTCCCCTCGGGGAGGACCCGCCAACAAGGGATGCGCTGGGATATCCCGGTCGGCTGTCGAGGGACCAGAAGAGGGCTGGGTAAGGACAGTAGGGGCTGGGGAACTTGTGAGCCTGAAAGAGTGGAGGACCAGCGAGCATGGGGCAGAAAAATAGAATAAACAAAAAGAAAAGGAGAAGCAATTCCATGTATTGAACACATGCAGGACAGTCGAGACTTAGCTAGTCAAAGTACAGTCTTTGAGATGTTTACTTTAACGCGGTTAAGATGGCAGTGGTTAAGTAACATTGGACCAGGTTACTGGCAGTGTCCTGAGCAGAAAGAATAAACGTTTTTGTTTTACAGTTGTGCAAAGCAGGCACTTGGTCCTCTCTGCACATGCTTGAAGCAGAACAGGGTGTATAATCTTGAGTTATGCCAGTGCAGTTTTTAGTGCATAAAATGCTGGAGGCAGCAGTGAAAAAGTTGAGTAAAGTCTCTGAGACACAAAGCGCTTCCCTTCGAGTGGGTTCTTGTACTATGTATTCCAGCTCCACAGTTGTTCCTAAGTCCAGTGACAATGTGGAATAAGAGGAAGAAGAAGAAATTAAAACAAATTAGCTGTGTGTTGTTTTGCTTTGCCAGCTATCGTCGAAACGCAAAGGGAAGATTCAGTAATGATGCTACAGCTTTGAAAATCAGCTTCTCCTGGTAGGAGTCAGGAATGACCTAATACCTAGCAATTATGGCTTAACCTAGTGACAACATTTGAATAACAGAAAAATAAATTATGGAAAATTGGATTAGTGGTTGTTGAACTCACATAATCCAAAGGAATATTGAATCAATAAAAAAGCCTATGTTATGGACAAGAGGCTTTAATCTCAAAAAAAAAAAAATTGGTAAAGAAATGTTTTTCTTGCAGTTAGCTTCCTTAGTCTTGTAGATCATTCAGTTTCCACTGACCTTAATGTTTTTCCTTTAGTTGTAGAGTTACAGGGCCTAATGTGATACTATATAGTCAGGAAGAGCACACTCACCACCAAAAACTAAGTGAAGTCCAAAATTGAAGTAAAGAAAAATTGTGATACTGTGCTTTATATTAATTATTGTAGAGGATTAATTACAAAATAAAATTAAGTTGCAAGGGCTCCAGTATTGACAGGGGACTGTCTGCTAGTGCAGCTCTGCTAAGAATATCATTCACACTGCTCCATGGGAAGTAGGGCTGTGATTCAATCATATTTAGGTACTGTTGTTTGTTTCACAGTTTCCAGTGGTGGAAGGAAGAAAGTAGAGAGTCACATGAGATGGGGTAAGAATATACTTTCCCATATTAGGATGCCTGAATTCCATTTTCACTAAATGCATGAGCTCCTGGTCTTAGCGTGGGCATTATGCACTGTCCGCTACAAAAGCTTGTATACTAACACCAAACATAGATCACCATGCAAGGCTGGTTGGTCCACGGCTATTGAGGCAGCTAAGCACCTGCTACTGTGTAAATGTTACTTGAGCACATCTTCAAAATTAGATAATGCAATACAGCTGAGAAAATGTAGTTAATGTAGTAAGAAGAAGATTACCTTTGCTGTTATGTTTCATATATCCTGTCAAATGTAACTGTATGCCTGTTTAACCTGTAGGGATGTCAAGATATTAAATTTTCAGTGTTGTGATATTTGTTTTAAAAGGTTGTAATACATTGCTTATCACAATAAAGTTTAGGAAAAATATTGGGGAATGTGGACTCTCTTTCACATTTGAAGGGAGACACTG
Organism: Neoceratodus forsteri; assembly: GCA_016271365.2. NCBI lineage: Eukaryota > Metazoa > Chordata > Ceratodontiformes > Ceratodontidae > Neoceratodus > Neoceratodus forsteri. Next base: position 1,740,590,193 of record CM028129.1, read on the forward strand.
CCAGAGCAGTGGGTTTAAGAAAGGCAAGACTGCTTAACAAGATATATTGTGGTATATTGTGCTGTACTATAATCACAATATTGTTTCAAACAACATGAAGTCTTGCTATATTATAGACATTAGCAGTTTGATCCAGCTCTAGAACTGCCCGGTGAAATGGTCAAAACCATTCCAAAATAGAATTTTAGCACGAGAGCAGCTCTATCTGTGTCATTTCAAACATGAACTATCAGATTCTTTACTCGCCTCAGTGAACAGTCGCTCGGAGATTTCTCCTTCTGCTCGGTTCATTTCTCGGTTTAAAAGTGTTTTCTCGGTTGGATTTAACCGAGAATAGTTTTATTTTAACCGCAAAACGCTTCGGTTCAAGCTCTATCTGTGGTAACCGTAAGTAAATGAAGGTTTTGTCTGTGTGGAACTTGTAGTTATCGGTTCGGTTTGAACCGATCAGTGGGTTAAACTCATTTAAAACTAAAAGTTACTATTTTAGAGTGCGGTTCCGGTTCTTATCGGTTCTAAAAACGGATTTATTCGGTTTTCCAATACCGTGACACGGTTAGGAACCCGATATGGGTGTCTTGTCTGGCACTGCCGTTAAAGACAGTTTTTTGGTTAGGCTGGCATTATGTCTGAGAAACCCAAAGAAAAACGGGCCCACTGGGTTTCAACACTGTGATGTTTGTAAAGTCTTTGCCAAGGCTGACCCACACACCACATGTGTTTATTGTCTGGGGTTTGACCACCTCCAGTCAGATGCCAGGTATGTAAGAATTTCCCTGCAGCCACCCTGGAAAAAGATTGGGCAGGCTCAGGGAATGAGAGGCCAAAAGTCCACTGACCCGATGGCCAGCCGTTCGGTGCCAACCGAACCAGAAGGAGTGCCCTCTGACCAGGGCTAGACTTCCTCGGTTAAAGAAAGCTGGTTCTGAGGAACCAATTCCAGTAAAGAAAACAAGAAAATCAGCAGGTCTGAGTCCAAAATTCCTTCTCCAACTGCTGCAGAGATAACAAAAGCCATACAAATTGTCCAGTCACTGTCTCAGGGTCCGTCCGAACCACCACTATCTGGTAAAGGTCGGTTCATCCGGTCCCAGTGGTTCAGGATTATGATATTGAGGAATTTTATGAACCAGAGGAGGGAGGAGGATTATGAACAGTATGAATGGCTGGGAAGGTCTGGGTGTGCCCATTGAACGGACATCTCCCAGACAGACCTTTAGAATCTCCCCTATGCTGTCTGAGTCCCCATCTCATTTTATGTTTTATAAAAAGTTGCTGAAACCCTCCAGCTTCCTTTAGAAGAGGCTGTGGATGAGCAAGAGGAGCCTGATTTTGTAGAAATGATGGATATTCCAGAGTCTAGCAGATTGTCTATTCCTTTACATAAGTCTTTAGAAACAAACAATTAAAATTTTAAAGCTCCTAATTCTGTGCCTCCTGTAGATAAAAGATGGACAGAAGGTATACATTGTCAGGCCCTGATACAGAATTCCTTTCTCAGCAATGCAGTCATGTTGGGGTAGTTCAGGCTGCTGCCTGTGATAAAGCTAATATTCCCTTGGCTTCACATCCTCCTGACAAGGATTCCAGGAAGATTGATGCCATGGCAAAAAAACAGTATATGGCAGCCTCTCTGGGACTCAGGCAAGCAAATCATATGGCTTATGTAGCTAGGTATCAGAAATCTAGATGGGATACTGTTATGCAATTGGCCAAGCAGGCCCATGGCCAGCTGGCTAGTGAACTAGAACAGGTGGCTGCTGATGGCATTGAAGCTCTAAGGTTCAGTTTCATGCTGCTGTGGATGTTAATGATGTTTCCTCTAGGGTCATAGTGCCACATCTGTAGCTTTTGTAGGTTGGCCTGCTCAGGTGTACTAGTTTGTCACAGGATACCCAGACTAAGGCTATGGATTTTCCTGTGGTGGGAAATTCTCTGTTTGAAGAGCAGACAGAGAACTACATGAAGAAGATGGATGAATATAGGACTACTTACAAGAGTGCCCAGGCTAAGGAGCGGCAAGCCACTCCTCAAAGGCATGCCCCAGAGGTAGGTAGGCCTTTCACAGGCCTTCTACCAGACTCAGGCCTCCTCTGCCTATGCTCAGAGGGGCTTCTTCAGAGGCAGGGGCAGACGAGGGGTGGGCAGACCTGCTCCCACCCCCCAGCCTAAAGCTCTGCGAAACAGGCACCCTGATGGGGTGCCCAGGGCCGATTCTCCTGTACCAGTGGGGCAGGCTGGCTTACTTCAGTCAGAATTGGGCTTCTTTAACCTCAGACAAGTGGGTTCTGGAAGTAGTAAGCCAGGGTCTGGTTCTCGGCTTCAAAAAGTTTCCAAGTTGAGAAGCAGACTTTTCTACCTGCAAGTGCTTCAGAGACCCTCGCTCTGGAAACAGAGGTCTCATCCCTGTTAGCTCTCAGAGCAGTAGAAGGGTTCCTCCTGCATCAGGGCAGGGGTCTGTATTCAGATACTTCCTTACCCCAAAAAGACAGGAGAGTGGCGGCCCATTTTAGATCTCCGATATCTGAACAAGCATCTTTTGAAACCAAAGTTCAAAATGGTAACTCTGGCAATGATTTTACCTTTCCTAAGGCCAGGGACTGGCTAGCCTCCTGGACCTCAAGGATGCCTATTTCCATGTCCTAATCAGAAGATCCCATCGAAAGTACCTCAGATTCGAACTGCCCTCAGGTCATTACCAGTTCAGAGCAATGCCCTTGACCTTACCTCTTCTCAAGGGTATTCTACAAAGTGTCTAGCAGTGGCAGTGGCCCACTTAAGGAGGCAGAGAGGATTGCTGTTTTCCCTAGCTAGACGACTGGCTCATTGTAGGCCAGTCCCCAGAACAGGTAAAATCTCACCTGCAGGTCACCCAGCAGCTTCTCACCTCCCTGGGTTTTCTGCTAAACCTACTAAAGTCGGGTTCTGGAACCAGTCCAGGTACTCACCTTTATAGGGGCAGAATTGGACACAAAGCTTGCAGAGCCTTTCTTCCTCCAGAAAGGGTAAGAGATTTAGTGGCTCTGGCCTCTTCCTTCACTCTGCAGGTCTCTCGACCAGCAAGACACTTTCTGCAGCTCCTGGGGCACATGGCTGCATCCACAGCTGTGTGCAGGGAGCCAGATTTCAGATGAGAGACATTCAGTTTCACTTGAGAACCTTTTGGTCTCAGAGAAGAGACACCCTTTCCAAGTTGGTCCCAGTGACTCGAACCTTGATCCTAGCTGTCCAGTGGTGGCAGGATCAGAGCAATTTAAGAGCGGGGTCCCCTTCATTTCCCTTCTCACGACTTGACTCTCACTACAGATGCTTCCCTTCTGGGTTGGGAGCCCACATGGGCGACCTTTCCACTCAGGAGTTTGGTCCCCAGGAATCTCTGCTCCACATCAATTTGCTGGAACTCAGAGCTGTCTTTTAGCTCTTCAAGCTTTTCTGCATCTGTCCACGACAAGGTGATAAAAGTCAGAACAGACAACACCACAACAATGTGGTACATCAACAAACAGGGGCACTCTGTCTTCGGCCTTGTGCACCGAGGCAATGAAGTTGTGGTCTCTGGCCTATTCCTGAACACTTCCTCATAGCAGTTCATCTTCCAGGGAAGGACAATGTCTCATCGGATGCCCTCAGCAGGATTTCCCAGGGCCATCACGAATGGTCCCTGGATCCTCAAGTGCTGGGATAGTTTTTGCCAGGTGGGGCATCCCTCAGATAGATCTTTTGCAGCCTCAGACAATCACAAACTTCCTCTGTTCTGTTGCAGGCCTCCAGTGCTGGGCTCAGTTCCCTGGATGCCCTTCTTCTGGATTGGGAGGGAAGTTCCTCTATCTTTCCCTCCTTCCTCTCCTATTCAAAGTACTAGTCAAAATCAGATCTCAGCCTTGCAGGGTGATTCTGATTGTCCCGGATTGGGCCAGGCAGCCCTGGTACCCACTACTTCTGTCTCTGACAGTCCATCTTCCCTGTGCCTCCCAGGAATCACAATCTGTTGACTTGTGCCCAGGGAAGGGTTTGGTATCCGGACCTCAATCCCTCAACCTCAAGGCCTGGCTCTTGAGGAGTTAGAGTTGCTGATTTACACCTCTGTCAGGGTGTTCTTGAGATCCTAAAGGCTTCCAGAAAGCCTTCCACTAGGAGCTACTTATAGTTCTAAATGGAAAAGGTTTTCCATTTGGTGTGCTGGGAAAATATTTCCCAGAATCTGCTGAATTGCCCATTTTGTTAGATTGCATGGTACATCTTAATTCCTTGGGTCTCAGACCAGCTACCCTGAGAGTTCATTTGGCAGCTGTGTCTGCTTTTGTGTCAGCAGGAAAGTCATCCTCTTTCCTCTCATCCTGTGTTTTCCAAGTTTTTAAGGGATTACTCATACTAATCCTCCCTTTCGGAACCGCCCCTGCTTGGGACCTTAATGTTTGCATTGCCCAGTTAATGCAACCTTTGAACCTCTGTCTTCTGCAGAGCTTAAGTACCTAACTTGGAAAACTGTTTTCTAGTGGCTATCACTTCTGCCAGATGCATAAGTGAATTGCAAGCCTTGTCAGTGGAGACTGACTTTATTTCTTTCCACAGGATAAGGTAGTCCTTAGGACTAATAGGAAGTTTTGCCTAAGGTGGTTTCAGATTTCCATCTTAATCAATCTATCTCCCTTCCAGTATTTTCACTGATCACTCCTCTTCGGGTGAGAGGAGGTTGCACAACCTGGATGTTAAGAGAGCTCTTAGTTATTATATAGAGCGTACCAAAGGTCACAGGTTCGAATCCTCCAACTTTTCCTTACCTATGGTGAAGTTGGGAAAGGCAAACCTGCCACTAAGAGATCAGTAGCCAGGTGGATTGTCTCTTGTATCCAATTTTGTTATCAGAAAGTGGGCAGAGCCCTCCACCCCGGTTTGAGGGCTCAGCTACCAGGGTACAGCTGCGTCTCTAGCTGCTGCCAGAGATATCCCTTTGTTAGAGATTTGCCAGGCTGCTACTTGGAAAATGGTACACTTTTACCAAGCATTACTCCCTGGATGTCCAGGCCAGGAGAGATGCTCGGTTTGGCACAGCTGTTCTTCAGAGCCTATTCCCTAAGTAGGTTCTGCCCTCCTCCATGGAGGTACTGCTGTAGTATTCTGCTAATGTCTATAATATAGCAAGATTCATGTTGTTTGAAGAAAAATTACTCACCTTAGTAATGTTGTTTCTTCTAATGGAGTCTTGCTATATTATAGACCTCCAACCTGCCCTCTCAGAACCTCTACTTGGTGGGTGCGGCAACTTAGTGTGGGCACTACTTATGTCCTCTTAGCATTTTATCCCCTTTGGGACTTTGGGTGTGTATGTGTACACGTGGTGTGTGTTTTATTATACTTATGTTCCATTTTCATATTATTAGAATGGTGTTAGTATTTCTGGTCCCCTGACTTGAGTCTTGGGTGTTGGGACCATCAATGGTTGTTATTATTTAGGTAGCCATTTGGCTAGTGTGGAGTTACAGCTTCTACACAGACCTTAGTGAGTTTGGCTCGTAAAGATCTGACAGTTCAAGTTTGAAATGACACAGATAGAGCTGCTCTCTGCAAAATTCTATTTTGGAATGGTTTTGACCATTTCACTCCGGGCAGTTCTAGAGCTGGATCAAACTGCTAATGTCTATACTATAGCAAGACTCCATTAGAAGAAACAACATTACTAAGGTGAGTAAAACTGTACATTATTGTCATGCATTGCCATACTGTGTTACCGTGACATCCTTGTTCACCTTTTATTACCTTGGCATCCTTATGGATACTAAGGGATATCACATAGTGCAAGGGATGTAATCGAGATATATCTTAACAGTGGCAAGTGAGCTCGGGGAATATCATGAGTGAGCCACGGTGATTAATCCCCAAGCTCACTTGCCACAAGTTAAAAGATATATCTCGATCACATCCTTGACATCACGATGCATCGGCGCAGTAGGGGGTTTTATTTTGTGCAGATCAAATTTGAAGTATTGTTGTTTGTTTTATCTGATGTATGCGTGTGTTGTTTTGTGTCTCTGGTTTCTGCCATGATGTTCTTTGTCCTTTTTGAATGGATTTCTTCTGTGATATTTATGGTTGGCTGTTATATTTCTGCTCTGTTTTTGATTGGTTCCTGCTTTGTTGGTGTGTGTTCATTGGCTGTTCCTTTTTTGGGTGTTTCGGTTTATTGATGCTCATACTCATCCGTCGTGTTTCAGTTGCTGTTACATTTTGATTTACTTTGGAAACAGTTTTATGTGTTTGTTATTATATGTCTTTATTTTGTTTGTGAACCAGAAGTTGGGATCAGGTAGCACTGTTTGAAAGTTACATACATGTTTTCGGATCGAGGATCGCATTTGTCATTGGCGCTGCAAGATATTTTGGTCCATATACCACTGCTGCAAATTAGTTTTATTTTGGGGTTTTCTGTCATAAATTTTGGAAGTAGCTATGTTGATTTTTCATTGGGACGGAGGCTGACTATGTATGTTACATTTGATATTAGTTTTTGTGATATGATCCGAGGTAAAATTTATGTTCAAACACCATGAAGTCTTGCTATATTAGGACTTATTGAGTTAGCCACTGCACTTGAACTGCCCCGAGAGGAAAGAGTTAACTCCAGAGAATCTGGAGTTCTAAAGCGAGGGCTTATACCAAAGTTTATCTGGGCAGTTTCAAATGAAACTGTCAGATTCTTTACTCCGCTTCACTGAACAGTCGCTCCGGAGATCAGCTCCTTCAGCTCGGTTCATTTCTCGGTCAAGCGAGTATTTTCGTCATTTGAACCGCAAGTAATTATTTTACCGCAGATTTCGTTAAAGCTCTATCTGAAACCAGTACAAAATGTAAGGTCTGTGTGGGATTTTAGTTATCGGTTCAGTATTGAACCGACCGGTTTGCTTATTTTAACGCTTTAAAGTTTTGGGCTTTTAGGTGCGGTACCCGGTTCTTATCGGTTCTAAAAACCCTTGATTTTAAATAGGGTTTTTCAAATACCGATAAAGCGGTTAGGAACCGATAAGGGTGTCTTGTCACCCACATAAAAAGGGCAAAAGTTTTTGGTTAGGCTGGCATTATGTCTGGGAAACCCAAAAGAAAAACCGGGCCCACTGGTTTCAATATCTGTGATGTTGTGGGGAAGCCTTTGCCAAGGCTGTCCCACACACACTCTGTGTTTATTGTCTGAGGCTGACCACCTCCTGTCAGACTGCCAGGTGTTTAAAATTTCTCTGCAGCCACCCTGTGAAAGAGATAGGGCCAGCTCAAGAACTATTGGCCAAAAGTCCACTGACCGGATGGCCAGCCTGGTCCAGTACCCACTGGACCAGAGGGAGTGCCCTCTGACCAGGGCTAGACTTCCTCGGGCAAAAGGATGGTTCAGAGGAACCAGTTTAAAAAAAAAAAAAAAGAATATGACAGAGAAATCAGTAGGTTTGGAGTCCAAGATTGTCTCCAACTGCTGCAGAAGTAGTTAAGCTACAGATTGTCCAGTCACTGTTTCTAGGTCCTGTCGAACCATCTACAGTTGGTAAAAGGTGGCTCTGCTCAGGTCCAGTGGTTCAGGTTTATGATGTTGAGGAATTGTTATGAACCACAGGAGTGGGAGGAGGAAAATTGATCAATACATGTGTGGCTGGTAGGGTCTGGACGTGCCCCTTAAGCGGACATTTCTCCATACAGACTTTTAGAATCTCCTCCTATTCTGTCTGAGTCCCTTTCTCAGTTTGTTTTACAAAAGCTTGCAGAATCCCCAGCTTCCTTTTAGAGGAGGCTATGGATGAGTAAAGGGGAGCCTGATTATGTAGGAATGATGGGCTAGGAGGTTGTCTTTCCTTTGCATAAGTCATTTAGGAAGTAAACAACTAAGATTTTATAAGATTCTTCTTTCTGTCCCTCCTGTAAGATAAAAATGGGCAGAAGGTGTATTTCGATCAGGCTCTATTACAGACTTCCTCACTGAGCAGTGTAGTCATGTAGGTGTGGTACAAGCTGCAGTCTGTGTCAAGGCTAGTTCCCTGGCCTCACTCCTGAATAGGATTCCAGGAGGATTGATGCCATGGCAAGAAAACAGTATATGGCAGCTTCTGTGGGACTCAGACAGGCAAGTTGTATGGCTTATGTGGCTAGATTTCGAAATCTAGGTGGGACTGAGTATTGCAGTTAGCTAAGGGCCCATGGCCAGCTGGCTAAGTGGTTGGAACAGGTGGCTGCTAATGGCACTGAAGCCTCTAAGTTCAAGTTCATACTGCTGTTGGTGTTAATCTTGTTTTCTAGGGTCATGACCACTTCTGTAGCTTTCCGTAGGTTGGCATGGCTCAGATGCACTAATCTGTCCCAAGATACTCTGTCAAAGTCTATGGATTTGTTTCTTGTTGTGGTAATTCTCTGTTTGAGGAACAAACAGAAAGCTATATGAAAAACATGGATGATTACCTACAAAAGTACCCAGGTAGAGGCTCAGGCCTCCTCTGCTTTCGCCAGAGGGGTCTCTTCAGAGGCAGAGATAGACGGGGCACAAGTAAACCGTCCCCCTCCCCTTAGCCTAAGACTATTGCCAAGCAGGCACCCTGATGGGGTGCCCAGGGCCGATTCTCCTATACCAGTGGGCAGGTTGGTTTTTATTTCAGCCAGAACTGTGTGTCCCTAACTCGGACAAGTGGGTTCTGGAAGTAATAGGTCTGGTTCTCAGCTTCAAACAGTTTCCAAAGATGAGAGCCAGACAGGTCCACCAGCAAATCCTTCTGAATCCCTTGCTTTGGGAGCAGAGGTTTCTTCTCCTCTGAACTGCAAAGCAGTAGAAAGGGTCCCTCCTTGCCCACGGGGCAAGGGGCTGTGCTCATGATACTTTCTTAACCTATAGAAGGCAGGAGATTGGCGGCCCATCTCAGATTTAAGGTACCTGAACAAGCATCTTTTGAAAACAAAGTTAAAAATGTTAACTCTGGCTGAGGCCAGGGGACTGGCTAGCTTTCCTGGACCTCAAGGATGCCTATTTTTTCATGTCTTGATCAGGCCTTCTCACCGAAAGTACCTCAGGTTACCCTCAGGCCACTACCAGTTCAGGGCAATGCCCTTCGGCCTTACCTCTGCGCCAAGGGTATTCAAGAAATTCTAGCTGTGGTAGTGGCTCTTTAAGAAGGCAAGGATTGCTTTGTTTCCTTTCCTGGATGACTGGCTCTTAGTGGGTCAGTCTCCAGATCAAGTAAAATCCCACTTGCAAGTCACCCAGCAGCTTCTCACCTTTCTGGGATTCCTGCTGAATTTACCAAAGTCAGTTCTCGAACCAGTTCAGGTACTAACTTTCATAGGTGCAGAGTTGAACACAAAGTTAGCCAGGCATTTCTCCCCTCAAAAGGGTAGGCAGTCTCTTGCCCTGGCATCTTCCATTACTCTGAAGTCTCTTGACCAGCAAAGCATTTGCTACAACTACTAGGGCACATGGCTGCTTCCACAGCTGTAGTGCAGGGAGCAAGATTCGGATGAGGACATTCAGTTCCATCTGAGGGCCTATTGGTCCCAAAGGAGGGATTCCTTTCCAAATTGGTTCTAGTGACTCAATCCTTGATCCTGGCCTTACACTGTGGCAGGATCAAGCAATCTAAAACTAGGGGTCCTCTTCATTCCCTCACCACGGATGCTCCTGTGTTAGGGGTGAGGAGCTCACAGGCGACCTGTCCACAGGGGAGTGTGATCTCCCTAGGAATCTCTGCTTCACATCAATTTTTGGAACTCAGAGCTGTCTTCTAGCTCTTAGGAGTTTTCAGCTTCTGTCCAGAACAAGGTAGTTCAAGTCAGGACAGACAACACCACAATAATGTGGTACATCAACAGGCAGGGGCACTCGGTCATCAGCCTTGTGCACCAAAGCAATGAAGTGGTGGTCTCTGCTTCTCCTGAACACCTCCCTGATAGCAGTTCACCTCCCAGGGAAGGACAATGCCCTGGCAGATGCCCTCAACAGGATTCTCAGGGCCATCACATTGGGCTCTGAATCCTCAGGTGCTGGGTTCAGTCCTTGCCAGATGGGGCTCATTTTCAGATATATCTTTCACAGCCCCAGATAACCACTAACTTTCTCTGTTTTGTTGAGGCCTCCAGTGCTGGGATCAGCCCCTGACGCTTCACTTGGATTGGAAAGGGAAGTTTCTGTTCACCTTCCTCCCTTTTCCCTTTCTTTCAGGGTACTAGTAAAATCAGATCTCAGCCCTGCAAAGCGATTCTGATTGTTCCAAGCTGGGCCAGACAGCCCTGGTACCCATTGTCTCTGTCCTTTACAGTCCACCCTACCCTGAGCTTGCCCAGAGTCCACGACTTACTGGCCTTTGCACAAGGAGAGTGTGGTATCCAACCTCAAATTCCTCCTTCTCAAGGCAGCTCTTGAGGAGTTAGAATTTGCTGATTTACACCTTTTCAAGGTGTCGCGGATATTTTAAAGGCTTCAAGGAAGTTTTTCACTGGCGCCACTTACAATTCTAAGTGGAACAGGTTTTCAGTCTGGTGCGCTGAGAAACAGATTATACCACAGTCTACTTATCTGCTCATTTTCTGGACTTTTGGTCCATTTTAAATTCTTTAGGTCTTAGGCCAGCTACCTTAAGGGTTCCTTTGGCAGCTGTCTCTGTTTTTCTGCAAGCAGGGAAGCCTGCTTCCTTTCTTCTCAACCTGTGTTTTCCAAGTTTTTAAGGGGTTGCTTCACACCAACCCTCCTTTTTGGAACCAGCTCCTGCATGGAGCCCAAATGTTTGCATTGCTCAGTTAATGCAAACCCTTTGAACCTCTGTCCCCAGCAGAGCTCAAGCTTCTCACTTGGAAAATGTTTTTTCTGGTGGTGTCACTTCTGCCAGGCGCATAAGTGAACTACAGGCCCTGGCAGTGGAAGAAGATTTTTCTCCCCACAGGGATAAGACAGTCCCTAGGACTAACACAGGGTTTGTCCTAAGTGGTTCAGGTTTCCACCTGAACCAATCCATCTCTCTCCAGGATTTTTCACTGAGCATTCTTCCTCAGGTGAGAGGAGACTGCACAGCTTGGGCGTCAAAAGAGCCTTATGCTACTATTTGTAACTCACCAAGGGTCACGGGTTTGAATCCCTCCAACTCTTCCTTACCTAGGAGGTTGCAAGGGGAACCTGCCACTAAGAGGACAATTGCAAGGTGGATTGTCTCTTGTATCCATTTTGTTATCAAAGACTAGGTAGGAGAACCCCTCAGGACTGAGGGCTCACTCCACCAGGTGTACAGCTGCATCTCTAGCGGCTGCTAGAGATATTCCCATTCTGGAAATCTGTCGAGCTGTTACTTGAAGACAGTTCACACTTTTACCAAGCATTATTCCTGGATTTCAGTCCAGGAGAGATGCTCGTTTTGGCACAGCTGTGCTTCAGAGCCTATTTCCTAAGTAGGTTCTGACCCTCCTCCATGGAGGTACTGCTGTGTAATCTGCAATAAGTCCCTAATATAGCAAGACTTCATGGTGTTTGAAGAAAAATTACTCACCTTAGTAATTGCTTTTCTTCTCATGGAGTCTTGCTATATTAGACCACCCTCAACCTGCCCTCTCAGAACTTCTACTGGGGTGGGGTGGCAAATTAGTGCAAGCACTGTGTCATGCCATTGTAGTTCTTCCCTTCACCCTCTTTTATTTAGGGTTAGGAACTAGGTTTTCTGGTTGAGTGATTTGTTGGCCCCTTCCTGGACTTGAGTCTTTGGGGAAGGGGGTTCCTAATAGTGCTTGTCAGGGGAAAACTAATGATACCATTATTCATTCTTATTATTGTTATTGTTGTTTCTATTGTTGTTATTACTACTAGTAGGTAGCCATTTGGCTAGTGTAGAGCTTTCCACACAGACTTGTTGCTTAGTGTTAGCTTCAGTATATTCTGATAGTTTCATTTGAAACTGCCCAGATAGAGCTTGATATAGCGCTCTCACATGAACTCAGATTCTCTGGAGTTAACTCTTTCCTCCGGGCAGTTCAGTGCAGTGGCTAACTGCAATAAGTCCTAATATAGCAAGACTCCATGAGAAGAAAAGCAATTACTAAGGTGAGTAATTTTTTCTTGCTGTACATCGCTTTAGTACACACTGAGTTTTATACAGTATTGTGTTGAAACTGAACGTATCAGAAAACATTAATGCTTTGCAGTACTGTTTTAAGGGCTTTGTTTCAAGGAATTGTGCTTATTTTTAATGTGATTTGATTCAGGTGGCATACATTAATTCTACAAAGTTAGTTTGGCCCGCTTTTGAATCTGACATGTACAAAGGGGTTGTATTTAAATGCTATGTACAGAGTACTGATATATTTACATCTTTTGTTCTGTGTACACGTCACGCTTTAGTTATCAGAAGGGGTGGTGATATGCTTATTTAAGTGATGACATATCACTTCACCCATGTTGTATAAAAATGTTTAGTCTCATAAGCCTTTCCTATTAAGCAAAATTTAAATGCATGCGAAATGAAGAATGCATGTCTACTAATTGGTGTATGCAGTGTTCAGAGATCGATGTACTTGCATGTCTCCGTATACTGTACCTGAAGATATGCTCATGTCATGTACATGGCACTTCTGTGATTGGCATATTCTGATCTGCTAAGATAGGATTCTGTGAGAATTTTGGAATATTTGATTGAGTGCAATAAAGACCTTAGAATTGGAGTCCTAATTTCTAATTCTCAGTAAACCCATTTTACCTTTAACCCTTGAATTAGGATTTCACATGGAAATTCTAAAAAGGATCAGAATCTAGTCATTTGATTCTGAATATGAAATTCGAGCATCCCTAATGTATGTCATCAAGGTACAGATCAAGAAGCATAGAAAGACCAGGAGTACTTTTAAAATTGGCAAGTAACGTTTTATTATTATCAATAATATTTGCAATCCCTGGCTCTCAGCTGATTTCTTATGTCAACTAAAATCTAGAGATCACCTCTGGGATCTGGCTAGAGCCACTGGTAAACAAACTTGACATCCAAAACTATAAACGTGCACTGAATGACTGTACCAAATCAATTCGCAAAAGAAATCTACCTACTTCATGAACGCCTCACGGATACCTGGGGTAACGGTAGGGCATTTTGGAACAATATTAAAAGGTTACTGGGAAGCAGCCAAAACCTCCCTTACCTTGCTCAGCATATATGGGTCTGCTATGCTTGACCCTAAAATTATTGCAAATACCTTCAACACTGCATTCACTGATCTCAGCAGTGTTCTCCCTTCTGACATTTTCAAGGACTGTGACTCCTCCTCTCCTCCCTCAATGCCTCCTCCTCCTCCTCCTTCTCCTCTAGCCACCCGCCTTTTTATTTCAAAGCAGTCAAGATGCATGAAGCCTGCAAATACATTACCAAAGCCATCACCAAATCCAGATCCAGCAGTGATACACTTGACCTTAAACTGCTGTCCTCACCCTTGATGAGGTGTTACAGCCACTGACATATATTTTCAACCTCTCACTTAGGCTCAGACAGTTCCCTGACAAATGGAAACCTGCCACTGTTACCCGTCCATAAAAGTGGTGACAGGGTCACTCATGAAGCTACCGTCTGATCTCTGTTGCCACCCTCTCAAGGCCCTTGAAAGTATTGCAGCATATCAGCTCACAGATTTCCTGGACAAATACAATGTCCTGTGCTTGCAGCAACATGGCTTCTGTTATCTGCCATACTGGAATTCTCTGGCATTCTTTACAGCTCACTGGACACTGGTCAGTTAATTGGGTCTGTCTTTATCGATCTGACTAAGGTGTCCATCTCCGCCTACTGCTTGTGCAACTTCTGAAAACTGGGCTGTCTCCCCACTCCACTGCCTGGTCTAAAAACTATTGGAGAACTGGTCTCAAAGAGTACAAATTGCAGATGTCCTTCTGATACCAGGACTGTTCATTTAGGTCCCCTAGGATCCATTCTGGACCCCTACTATTCAGCTTGTTCCTAAACTCTTCCAAATTCTTGCTCTGAAACTATCAACCACTATGGAAATTATGCTGTAATTCTTGCCTCCCACAAAGATCCTAAGCCTCTACAAGACAACCTTCAGCTTGGCTTCACATCTGTTGAAAACTGGTTCTCAAATCACAATCTGGTCCTCAATAAGAAAACAAAGTCTATGATGTTCAGCAGCTCTCATAACAAAAGCATAAGCTGCACCACCTGTCCATCAAAACCAGCCGTGGAGTCACCCTGGAACAGGTTCAAGCCTTTAAGTACCTTGGGATCACTCTAGACCCTCATCTAATTTATAGTGCCACACTGACTCTCTAGCCAAAACAGCGAATACTCACCTTGGCCTTCTCTTCCGGCATAGGTAATGTCTTACTCCAGAAGCCCTGTCGCGCTCAGAGCTCTGTTGTCTCCATTATTGACTATCTGCTTATCATCTATGGCTCTGCCCCTGCCACCGCTTCTTAGACGATATCCACCTCCCCAATCAAGGCCTGCCGACTTCTCACTGGATCCCACTACCTCACAGATACGCATTTACCTCTATGCACAAACTGGATGGCTGCAACTCACCAATCGGATAAGTATCTCAACCTGCACCATGGCTAAGAAAATAACTATGGGCCTTGCACTTCTGCAGTGTGTGTAATTCCTGCACCCTAGCAATAACTCCCTGCTCAACCAGTTGGTCTGAATCACAGCTCCTGCAGGTTCCACATTGTCGCATTCTCACAGGGTCAAAGATCTTTGCCTACAGGGCGCTTAGCTGGCTAAATGGTCTAAACAGTTACATCTCTTCCACTCCTACCCTTGGTGCATTTATATCAAGGCTCCTCCTCTCTCTGCAGGGTTTAAATAATTGATTAGCAGTTTTTGGGATGATACTAACTGTTCAGAAAGTATTTATATAGATTTTCTAGAAGTGTTATGTTTGTTAAACACAGTGAGGCAGGTGCTATGCATTTTCACAATGTTTTAGCACTTTTATGAGCAAAACGCTAATCAATTTTAGAGTTAAATATAACCCTGCTGTCACTGCCTCTAGCTCCTGTGACTGCCTCCACTAGCTGACCCCATGAATATTTCCCTAACCTCTCCTATTAGCACTTGGTTACTCCTTAGCACGTACTTCCCCATGTTATGTCTCGACAATGCCTCTGGCTGCTCTCCTCCTCTATAGCTCTCCGCCTCTACTCTTTTCCTCTCTCTCTTGTCCTCTATCGCCTATGCACCCTCATCCCCTCATCCCCTGTAACCTAGCATCCAAAGCTTGTTTTGTTTCTCAGATGCTTTGTAACTCTGTTTAGCTTATACTTTGTAACCTTGTCCTATGTATTGAATTTGTAATCTGACTTACATATCTTATGTTTTGAATTGTAACCTGACGTGGAACCTTTGTAAAAGAGCCCTGGCTCAAAGGTATTGTAATCCTAGATCTAATAAATAAATAAATAAATAAATACAAACCTAGAATAAAAATTGTTCAGTATAACTATTTACAAAGGCAGTACAAACAGAAAATAAAGTCCTTCATCTGAGGGTATCTCTAAGTCCAAGTTTCAGTCTCTCACTAGCAAAAACATTGCTGCTCTTTTATAAACCTTTGCCTGGGAACTCGAGTAATAGCCATCCTGTTTCTTACAAAATGTTCTTGCCAGTTTCTTTGCAACTAGAACAACATCCCATGCTGGCCTCTGCTGATAGTTCTGCAAAAGAGTTTGCAAACAAGCTTCAAGAAGAGCTCAACCTGCATCTCAGATTAACCCCTAAATTCCAAATAGCTTTTTGCAATCATTTCAACAGTATAACTATATACTGTACAGGTTATGTGTTCAGAAAGAAGGCTAAGATGAGGGGAGGGCTGCCCTCTATTTTAGCGAGGAATCAGGGTTATGGAGAACAAAGAAATAGGAGGAGGTGAGGAGGCAGAAACATTATGGGTTCAACTATTTCCCGACAAGGAGGATTATTCATATAGGAGTGGTGTATAGACCACCCATTCAAACTGAGACCTTGGATGATGAACTAGCAATGGAAATAGGGAAAGCTACAAACAGAGGAGGTGGAGTTGTATGGGTGGGAGACTTTAATTTACCAGAAATGGACTGGAGCATCTGAGCCAGAAATAAATAAAATACTAGAGTTATTTCAGGATTGTTTCCTGACCCGCATGATATTGGATCTAGTCCTGATGAATGGTGACAGTGTGAGTAGAGTATCAGTGGATGAATCAGTACGGTGATCATTATATAGCTTTGATTCGAGTTTCATAAGGGTGCAAAGACATGATACAAAAAACATTGGTTTTAGACTCCGCAAAGTGGAGTTCAGAAAGATGGCGGGTGAACTTAGAGCCAGGCTCATAGGTTATCACAAGTGCATAGGGTGTACAGGAGAAATGGGAGTATATCAAGAACAAAACCATTGAGGTTGCCAGGGGTGCCTTAGAAGTGCTGGAAGAGTAGAAAGGAGGAGTAGACCGATTTGGTTATCTAAAGATGTCAAAGAGAAGTAAAGGCAGAGAAAAGTATTTAGGAGAATTAGTCTTCTCAGTCTGAGGCTGGTAGAAAAATATACCTCAGCTGTGCCAGGAGACAGGTTACACTGTAAGAAAGGTGAAGGCAAATGTGGAACTTAAAATAGCAGAAGGTGCAAAATATAATGGCAAAGTGTTTTTGAGATACATAAGGAAAGATGGAAAGTAAAAAAAGAGCATAGAGAGGCTTAAGAAGGTGGACTCTTAGGTGAACGGTGATGAACAAATATCTGAGATACTTAACAGTGCTTAGAAATTAACAGCAGATATGACCGCATGGCCCCACCCCCATTGGCTATCCTGTCCTGTCATCGCAGATCTTACTTGATCTCCCGCCCCCCACACCGCCCCACCTTACTTCCCAACTAAGTATCTCTTTTGTGCTTATCCCATGCGTGTTGAAGCCCACCACTGTTTTTGCCCCCAGCAGCTCTGCTGGAAGACTGTTCGGACATCCACCACTCTTTCATCCCCCAGTTCTGTTTATCTTTCCGTGGTTCAGACAGGGACATCTCCTTGCTTGCCTTGGGCTAGCCTACCTGGTTTCCTCCCAAGCTGCCCAGACTGGGTGACCCACAGCTTGCCCCTGTGGCGGCTCCGAGGGGGAGACTAAGATCAACCAGAGACCCTAGCTGAGGATTACACCTGGGGCGTCATTTGGGAGGCGATCAGGAGAGTCATCCTGCTGCTGTCCTTTATGGTTTTCTGCTTGTGGTTTCCTCTTGAGACATGGACATGCAGTGACATGAACATAAGCTCGCATGTCCCATAGTGTCCACTGCGTTCCCACCCCTACTGTACGTTGTTCTGGCCAGTGCACACCGGTCTCCACTGGGTGTCACTCGTGCACCGAACTTATGGCTCCCCACCCCAGAGGTGGAAAACTGCCCATTGATTCTTAACCAGCTTCTCCTGGCCAGCCTTCTGATGCTCTGGGCTTGTTCCCAAACCTGGGTCGCCAGCGTCAAGTAGTAGCACTGCTTCTGTGCTATTGGGTCGCTACCACCACACTTTCAGTGAAAACTACTTCCTCACATCTCTTAAATTCCTCCTTCAAGCTTCATTGCAGGTCACCTTGTTTCGCTCATCTTTTCCTCTAAAATAATTCTCCTTCCTGTACCTTATTTAACCCGTGAGGAATAATATGCATCTATCATGTCCCCCCTTCCTTCTCTCTACTAGGATGCACATATTCAGGTCCCTCAGTCTTTCCTTGTAGGGCTTCATGTAGCCCTGTACCATTTTGTTGCCCTCCTCTGGACAGCCTCCACCCTGTCTATGTCCTTCCTGAGATGTGGCCTCCAAACTGGACACAGTACTGCTGGTGGGGTGTCACCAGTATTTATACAGTGGCAACACCACCTCCCTTTCCGCTGGCAGTACCCTCCTCCCAATGCATCTCAGCATCCCACTGGCCCTACTAACTGCCTTGTGACACTGCCTCGCCACCTTGAGGCCATCAGCTGTGACTACACCCAGGTCCCATTCCTGATGGTGACCTTCAGTACCTCTTCTCCCATTTTGTACTTCACCTCTGGGTTTCTATGCCCTAGGTACATGATTTTATACTCCCGCCCGATGTGGGACCCGGCAGACACACATGTGCGTGTGGAAGCACACACATGCCAGGTGCAGCTCTACCCTTCCACCTGGCAATTGCAGCTCCCCCCTCCGCCTAAGCTCCCATTAGTACTCCACCTGATGGGAGCAGATCTTGGGGTGGACAATCGCCCTGGGAGGGAGAACTGCCATCGGGCTGCTCGATCCTGCTCCCCCCAATGCCGGCACCACGATGACCTGAGGTCGTCTCTAACCCGGATCACCGGCATGAGTTATGGCATCCAGTGCCACCAGGCCAGCTTGATTTTGTACTTTTTAGCACTGAAACCCAGCCACCATGCCATTGACCACTCCTTGTGTTTTCCCAGGTCTCTGTGCATTCTTTACAGCCTTTCCGAAGTGTCTACCCTATGACAGATTTGGTGTCATCTGCAAAGGGCATGCCATCCCTTCCAGTTCATTTGAAATGTCACTTATAAAGACATTAAAGAGGACTGGTTCCAGTACTGAGCCCTGAGGCACCCTGCTGGTCACCCTCCTCCCTTCCCGAGCATGAACTCCATTTACCACCAACCTCTATCGCTATCCATTAACCAATTTTTACCAAGTTTACTACCTTAGGACCCACCCCTAACCTGCCCTTGTGAGTCTCCTCTATGTGGTACGGTGTTGAATGCCTTACTAAAATCTAAGTAGACCACATCCACCACCCCACTCTGATCTATTTCCTGGTCACCCAGTCAAAGGATCAGATTTGTCTGACATGACCCCCCCACCGTGAATCCATGCTGCCTCCAGTCCTGGAACCCACTAGATTCAGGATACTTCACAGTCTTTCCTTTAGCAGCGACTATATTAACTTCCCCATCACCGATGTCAAACTGACTGGCCTGCTATTGCGGGCTCTTCCCTGCTATCATTTCTATGAAGTGGGACTATATCTGCCAGTCCTCCAGAACCCTCCTGTTTCAGTGAGTTGTTCAATAGACTATAAGAGGTGAAACCAGAACCAACCTGAGCTCCCTCAATACCCTTGTCTGTACCCGTATAGCCCCATAGCTTTGCCCACTTTCAGATTTGTGTCCTTTCAGGAACTTCTCCTCTGTAAATGGACCTGTGTCTGCCTCCTTCCCCTAGTACTCTTGCAGCTTTTATGTGACTCGTCCCATTCCCCTTCCTCTGTGAAGACTGAAAAAAAAAAAGTATTTGCTCAGGATATCTGCTTTTTCTTGATCCCCGCCTGCACTGTCCCGCCTGCCCTTAATCTCCCTTTGGCTTCCTCTTTTCACCTGTGTACCTAAAAAGGACTTGTCGCCTTTGGACCCTAGAGATATTCTTTCCTGAATTTTTGCGCCCCCACCACTTTTCCTGATTCCATCTGCTTCTCCTGATACACCTCCCTATCCTCTTCCTGTGCATCGTCAGTATCTTTGAAATGCCAGCCTTTAGCCTTTGCCTTTTCAGCCACAGCCTTGAGAACCATAATGGTCTCCCTTTTTTCTCTCCTGGTTTTGCTTATTTTCATTGCACAGAGGTTTGTTGTCTCCTGCATTATCTTTATGGTTGAGAAGGAGGTCCACTCCCAAACTGTAATTTCCATACAAAGGAAATACTAGTTTGAAATAAGTGTTGTGTCTCAGTAGAGAGGGTTCTTGAAGGTTTATTGGGACTGAAGGTTGAGAAATCACCTGGACCAGATGGTCTGCATCCGAGAGTGTTGAAAGAACTGGCACAAGTCCTAGTGGCACCATTAATGGATCTATTTAATTGCTTTTATTTAATTGCTTCTTGACCAGGAGTAATCCCATGTGATTGGAGGTAGAAGATGTCATACTGCTTCATAAGAGCAGAGATGGGATCTAGGCACTTACAGGACTGTGAATCTGACATCCATGCTGTGTAAGCTTCTTTTTTTTTTTATATATTATTCTGTTTATTCCTGTGTTTTTCCCCAATTTTTCCAAGCCCCATGCCTCAGCCATGCGTGACGTGTGGAGGTATGCACACACTGCGTTCTGTGGCGCCCACCCTGCCACGACCCACCTGAGCTACCTCCGGCATCCACCTGTGAGCAGTGGAACTACTTGAGGGTGACGGAATCCTCCTGGAGGAGGAGAACTGTGTTGCAGCTGCTCAGTCCTGCTCCTCCCCCAACCGGCTTCCGACGACTCTTTCTCATTCCTAAACCCGAGTCACTGGCGCGGACGCGAGGTAAGGGCGGCCCAGCGCTCAGCGCCACCAGGTCGGCCTCTGTAAGCTTCTGGAGACAATCATAAAGGAAAGATTCTGGACTTCCTGGAGTTACAGGGCTCCAGGATAACAAACAACATGGTTTTGTAAAGGGAAGATCATGTCATAAAAACTCATTGAATTCATCAGTGGTGTTTCATAAGACTGGGATAAGGGTAATGTGTGGATGTATTTGGACTTCAGTAAGGCTTTTGATTTGGTGTTTCATACTAGATTGGTGAAGAAGTTGGGTAATATAGAGGTGAAGATGTGCTTAAATGTTGGTGGGACATTGGCTTCATGACAGGACACAGGAGTGGCCATTAATGGAGCCAAATCAGAGGCAAGGAGGGTGGCAAGCAGCATGTCTCAAGAGTCAGTACTGGAACTAATGCTTTTCAATATGTATATCTGTGACATAGGTTAGGAATAAAAGGCAGGGTGTCACTGTCTGTGGATGATACAAAACATTCTGACAGAGTGGACACTGATGAAGGAGTAAAGGAACTGAAGGAGGGTCTGATGGAATTGAATAAATGGTCCAGTATTTGGCAGTTCAGATTCAGTGCCAAAAAGTGTAAAGTTATGTACCCTGGGTGGTAATAACCTAAAATCTGAATACTGAATGGCAGGGGTTTGCTTGACACATACTGAAGAAAGTGACTTGGGAATGATAATCAGTGACGTGTCTTAAAACTTTGTGCACTGCTGACAAGGCATATGCTAAAGCATATAGGAAGCTAGGATGCATAGGTAAAGCCTTCTCTAGCTAAAGGAAGGAAGTGATCATTCCACTGTATGGATCATTGGTCAGGCCACATCTGGAGTACTGTGTCCAGTTTTGGAATCCACACCTAAAAGACATAGGGACTATCTAAAATCAGTGCAAAAAGAGTGACCAAAATGATCTGTGGTCAGCAGTGGAGATTCTATGAGGAGAGACTTGAGGACTTGGATCTACGAGAGAGATTTGAGGATTTAGGAATGCACTCATTGGTGGCCAGAAGACAGAAAGAGAGAGAGATGATGTGATTGAAACCTTCAAGTAGGTAAAGGGCGTCAAATAAAGTAGACTCAAAACTGTTAACCCTCCAAGAAGGTAACATCACTAGGGACATAACATGAATCAGGCGGGGCTAGGTTCAAAAGGAATATTGGGAAGTTTTCTTTACAGAAAGGGTCATAGATAAGGGAAATCAACCACAGGACCTTATTAATGTTCAGATAATTAATGTATTTAAACATGGGTGTGACAGATTTTGGGGACTCGGTTGAGAGACTTGGAATGGGGTGAATAGGAGGGGTAACGTGGTAGGTGTGTAAGCAAGTATAGTCTCACCAGTACTAGACTGGTATCAAGACCAAGGTAGGGTAGGTACCGCACAAACTGGATGGACCAATCATCTTTTTCTGCCCATAAAAGTTTGTGTGTCATTGTTTCTATGAAACATAGAGGCTCGCGATACCTGTGCTGCATTTAATTACCAGATACTGGAGCAGTGAGAGATAACAGTGGCAGTCTGGAGATGTCCTTCATCATTTCCCTGCTCCAGTGGGGTCTCCAGAGAAGGCATTTACACCTGATTGGCTGTCCCAGAGAAAGCGGTCACCAAGGTGAGATTCATTTCTCCAGACTGATTTGTAACCATTATCCAATAATATATCTTATTTCTGTGTGCCCACGGCATACATTGTACAGTGCCATGTGAAGTTATTTCTACTGCCCTTCAGCTGTACCTTGCACACCAGTTGATTTGTCAGTGAACCTCCCACTGACATGTTAGTGCTCCTGTACAGTTTCATACACAAACAATGATTTTGTTTTACTGTATGTACCAGTAGTTTTGCCTGTATTAGCCTCCTTCCTGTTATATTTGTTTCTCCTGTACAAATTCTTCTGACATGGAACCTGTGTAAAGAGCTCTTAACTCAAAGGTGTTAATCTGAGATTATAATAAATAAATAAAACTAGGCTGCCCCCACCACCACCACCACCACTTCTCATTGCTTGACTATAGGTAGATGGACTCTAGGTTATCATGCTCACTTTGGCTAAGTCTTCCTTATCAAAAGCATCACACCAGGGCACATGGCAGCTTAACAAATAAATCTGTGGTCTTAGATATATGCTGTATTACTGAGATGCCTGAGAGTGACAAAGTGAGGGCCACAGGGCTTGGAGGCAGCTTCACACGAGACCAGAGTGTTGTACAATGCTCGGAGGTGACCTTGTACCTGCAGCAGCTGCTGACTGCCTACAATGGATATCATGGCTATGCCTGTCCCACCGAGGCCCAGTCACCAACACAAAACCCTAAATGCCTCATTCCTAGAGAAATTCTTTTCAGACAACATGAAGTCTTGCTATATTATGACTATTGCAGTTTGCCCCAGCCTTAGAACTGCTCCAGAGGTGAAAGAGTTAACTTCCATGCAGGCATGGAGCTTAAGCGCTAACTCGGTTCAGAAACTCTGTTTGGCTGGTTTCAAACCGAAACCGTCAGATTCTTTACTCCGCCTCACTGAACAGTCACCCGGAGATTCCTCCTGTTGCTCGGTTCATTTCTTCGGTTTAAAGCGCCATTTCTCGTTGAATTTAACCGTGATTTCATTATTTTAACCGCGAAAACCGATCGGTTCAGGCTCTGTCTATGGTAATCGTAAGTAATAGATAGGGTTTTTGTGTGTGAACTTGTAAAGTATTATCGGTTCGGTTGAACCGATCGAAGTTGTATTTGAATACAAGTTTAAAGCCTTTAAGGCTTTTAGAGGCGGTTCCCGGTTCTTATCGGTTCTAAAAAACGGATTTCTTACGGTTTTTTCCATTTAACTCGTGACACGGTTTGGAACCGATAAGGGTGTCTTTGCCTGGCACTGCCATCAAAAGGGCAAGTTGGTTGGTTAGGCTGGCATCATGTCTGAGAAACCCAAAAGAAAAACCGGGCCCACTGGGTTTCAACACTGTAGTGTCTGTGGGGAAGCCTTTGCCAAGGCTGACCCACACACTACATGTGTTTATTGTCTGGGGTTTGACCACCCCAATTCAGACTGCCAGATTTGTAAAAATTTCCTGCAGCCACCCTGGACAAGAGAGTGGGCAGGCTCAGGAGCGAGAGGCCAAAAGTCCGCTGACCCGATGGCCAGCCGGTTCGGTGCCAACCGACCGAGGGAGTGCCCTCTGACCAGGGCAAGATCTGGCAACGAAAGCTGGCTCTGAGGAGCAGTTCCAGCAAAGAATTTAAAATCAGCAGGTTTGGAGTCCAAAATTCCTTCTCCAACTGCTGCTGAGATAGCCAAGGCAATACAGATTGTCCAGTCCCTGTCCTCGGTCCCTCCGAACCGCCACTGTCTGGCAAAAGGTCGGTTCGGTCGCTTCCAGTGGTTCAGGATTATGATATAGAAGAGTTCTATGAACCAGAGGAGGGAGATGAGGATTATGATCAGTGTGAATGTGACTTTGAAAGTCTGGATGTGCCCATTGAACCGGACATCTCCCCAGACAGACCTTCAGGTGAGTCTCCCCTAGGCTTTCTGAGTCCCCTCTCATTTTTTGTTTTATAAAAAGTTGCTGAGACCCTCCAGCTTCCCTTAGAGGAGGCTTTGGATGAGCAAGAGGAGCCTGACTATGTGGAGATGATGGATATCCCAGAGTCCAGGAGGTTGTCCATCCCTTACATAAACTTTAGAAAACAAACAATAAAAATTTTAAAAGCTCCTAATTCTGTGCCTCCTGTGGATAAAAAGATGGACAGGAGGTACACTTTGTCAGGTCCTGATACAGATTTTCTTCACAGCAATGCAGTCATGTTAGTAGTTCAGGCTGCAGCCTGTGATAAAGCTAATATTCCACTGGCTTCACATCCTCCTGACAAGGATTCCAGGAAGATTGATGCCATGGCCAAAAACAATACATGGCAGCATCCTTGGGACTCAGACAAGCTAACTATATGGCTTATGTTGCAAGATACCAGAAATCTAGATGGGATACTGTCATGGCCTTAGCTAAACAGGGCCTCATTGCCTGCCAAGGAGCTGGAGCAGGTGGGCCTTGATGGTATTGAGGCATCTAAGGTGCAATTCCATGCTGCAGTGGATTCTAATGATGTATCCTCTAGAGTCATGGCTACATCTGTGGCTTCTTTTCGCACTGGCCTGGCTCAGGTGTACTTTTGTCACAGGATACCCAGTCTAAGGCTATGGATTTTCCTTGGTGGGAAATTCTCTGTTTGGGGAGCAGACAGAGAATTATATGAAGAAAATGGATGAATATAGAACCACTTATAGGAGTGCACAAGCCAAGGAACGGCAAGCCACCCTCAGAGGCAGCCCCAGGGGGTAGGTAGCCTTTTCACAGGCCTTTTACCAGACTCGGGCCCCTCCTGTTCAGCCTATGTACAGAGGGGTTCTTCAGAGGGGAGGCAGACGGGTTTGAGCAGGCCTGCTCCCACCCCTCAGCCTAAAGCCCCTGCCAAACAGGCACCCTGATGGGATTCCCAGAGTCGGCTCTCCACTACCTGTAGGGGCAGGTTGGCTCACTCTGGTCCAGGACTGGCAGTCTTTAACTTCAGACAGGTGGGTCCTGGAAGTAGTGAGCCAGGGTCTGGTTCTCAGCTTCAAGAAATTTCAAAGATGAGAGCCAGATCTTTTCCACCTACAAACCCTTTAGAGACTCTTGCTTTGGAAACAGAAGTCTCAACCTCCTGGCTCTCAGAGCTGTAGAAAAGGTTCTAGGGACATGGATATGTTGTTCATCCACACTTATTGGCAGGTTCCTTGCCACTTTAAATCTTGCCGGAAGGTCTTCGTTGGCTCCTCCCACCCACCCGGTGGTAAACCTCGGCTCCGCCCCATGACGCCAGATCTTCCTTACCGCTGGAAGCTCAGGTTCCCTCCTTAACGCTGCGTTTAAGACTGGTTCCTAATTCTTCGAAAGTTCGAAATCAAAAGTTTTTTGCTAAAAAGACTTCGGTCTTCTTCTCCTTGCGGCTGCGATGGACAAATCGACTCCCGGTTTTCGGAGGTGCCCTTGCGGGCAGAAGATGTCTAGGACGGATCCGCACTCCACGCGTCGCTCACTGCCTGGGCCTTGAGCACGCACCGCAGGCCTGCGACTTGTGCTCTCCTTTCGGCCCATACGCCCTTGAAGACCTGCTGTCTGACTACAACTGGGGCCCGAGAAAGAATTCCACCGTGAAATCTAAAGAGGCCCGACATGTGTCCGCGGGCGCGGGCTTGATGGATCAGCTCGAGCAGATGATCGCCTCAAGAGGAGGTGGCGTGGCCGCTTCTACCTCGGCTGCGGTATTTGTCCCGCCTCTCGGTGCCTCGTACTCAGCTTCTTTAGGAGCTTTGTCTGACCCTCTCGACCAAAGGTGAGGGTCCAACTCCTGGACCTTTTCCAGGTCCAAAAGAGCAAAAGTAAGTCTCTCCGTCGACGCTCTTGGGAGCGGGAAAGATCCCTCCCTTGTCGACAGTCGACTTCGGTCGACCCCTCAGCTTCGGCCACTGACTTCACGGTGTCTCCATCAGGCCAGTTGACCGAGACTCCCGTCGACGCAGTCGAGTTTCTTCTCGAACCGTTAGACAGGTTGTCGGCTGGAGAAGCTAAGAATCCCTCCCTGCCCCCGGTGGAAGTTGAGGATGCTGCCGGTCTGCCTGTGCCTCCGGTTCCGAGCCTTGTGGATCGTCCGAGCTGAGGGAGTGCCGACTCCGACACTTCCCGCCTCGGCCTAGTTGAGACTCTTGGTCCGGTCCCGACATCCTCGCGTCCAGCCGATCCTGCCGCCATAGGCGGTCTCAGTCTCGGTATCAAGGCAGCGCGCTGCCGCCTTCCTCTTCCTCGACAAGGGAGGCTTCGCGCAAGTTAGGCCGGAGGTACGAGGAACTTATGTGGCAACAGCTCCTTTGACTGGGAATAAGCTGACCCAGTCGCCTTCCCCGCCATTAAGTGGTTGTCACTGAGCAGCCAAACAACCCTCGCTGTAGTCGAGGAGCCTGTTCTCAGGCTGATTGTTCGGCCAATTCCAGCTGCCCCACCGATTGGTGGAACCTCCGCCTCCACAGCCATTAGTTGGGGCCCGACAAAAATCTCGGTCGGCTTTGGGTTTGCCCCATAGGCTGTCTGTCACCCTCACTCCCGATAAACCTCGGCAGGTGGAGGGTGGCTCAGGCCCGAGGCAGCTCTTGAGGACTCTTCTGAGTCCGATGATGGTTCCTCCCTCTTCCAAGCGCATGGACTTGGAGTCCTCGGAGGGCAGTCAATGGACGTATAGCCCTTCCCTTCTAGGTTGCTTCGACTCATCTCGAGTCCACCGGATGAAGCTCGAACCGCTTAAATGGGCCAGGTATCCCCTCACGGAGATTCTGGACCGAGGATTCTCCCACGGAGGTTTTCCAGTGGCCGGCCATAAGTGGGTCCGGCCTTGGAACTTTGGCAGCGCCCTGCTTCCTGC
Organism: Neoceratodus forsteri; assembly: GCA_016271365.2. Lineage (NCBI taxonomy): Eukaryota > Metazoa > Chordata > Ceratodontiformes > Ceratodontidae > Neoceratodus > Neoceratodus forsteri. Next base: position 1,740,616,919 of record CM028129.1, read on the forward strand.
CCTGCGCCTTCGGCCAGGTTGGCCAGGAAGTATGCGGTCCCTACCGGTTCCCTGTCCGGTTTTTCGGAACACCCCTCGGCCGAGGGGTTGGTTACCGACAGCGTTTTCCGGCGTGCCGGGAACGCCAGGGATGTGGACAAACCTCCCGACAAGGAATCCAAGAAATTGGATTATGCCGGGCGAAAAGTCTATGCTGCGTCCTCTCTGGCCTTCGCAGGCCAGTTCGGCCGCCCTCATGGCACATTTTCTCATGCCCTGTTGGTCTCCTGGATGAGGTTGTCCTCATCTTCCCGCAGATCTGCAGACTACGGTCAGGCAGGTGCGGGACCAGGCAGGCAGTGGCCAAACAGCAGCTCCAGACTGCATTAGACATCGGGACTCATGTGCCAGGTCTGTGGCGGTCAGAGTGGCTATGAGTTGTCGGGCTTGGCTGAGGATATCCACCTTACCGGATACCCAGCCTAGTTGGCGGATGTTCCTTTGGGACTGACCTCTTCGGCCCTGGGGTGGAAGGTCACCTGCAGAGGATTGAGAAGTCCAATGCTACCTTGGACTCAGTCTCTTCCGCCAGAAGGACAAAGGCCGCAAGCCACAGCCTAAGCCCTTCGTCCCTTCTGCGCTGGGTGCGCCCGCCCAGCAACTAGGGCCAGCAGGCTCGACCTTGGTATCCCAAACCTGCCGCCGGCTTCCTCCAACAGGAAGCAGGGAGTAAGGCCCGGAGGTCCCTCGGCCGGTCCCTCCTCCAAGCCTGCCCAGTGACGGGCTGAGGGGTGTCGCCCCATCCCTGTCACCTCACCCTGGTTCTCTCGGGGGACAGCTCAGACATTTCCTTTCCACCTGGTCCGGTGTTACCATGGACAGGTGGGTACTGGAGGTGGTGGGAAAAGGCCTACCTCTGAATTCGAGCAGGCCCCGCCCTTCAGAGCCGCCGCACCTGGGGCCTCGGGTCCGCAGCTCTCACTGGCGGCTCGCCAAGCCGACATCGCCTCCTCCTCCAAAAGGAGGTGATCACGGAGGTGGAGGACCCCCTTCAGACCCGTTCGTGTCCAGGTATTTCCTGGTTCGAACGACGGGGCTGGCGCCCATTCTCACCCACACGACCTGAACAAGTTCCTAAGGTCTCGAACCTTCAGGATGGTCACTCTGGCGCAGATAATACCATCTCTGGAACACGGCGGTGGTTCTGCTCTCTGACCTACAGGACGCGTTTTTCACGTCCCTATCCATCCGTCACATCGAGATTTCTCCGCTGAGCGGAGGGATCCTCTTCGAGTTCCCGAGCCATGCCCTTCGGCTTATCTCCAGCTCCCAGGGTCTCACCAAATGCATGGCAGTGGTGACAGCATTCTTCTGCGCCGAGAGGATCCGGTGTAGCCTTACCTGGACGATTGGCTGATAGCAGCCTCCTCCAGACGGAGGTGGAGCGTCCAGAGATCTGGCCTCCAGGTTTGCTCTCGTTGGCCTTCTCATCAATGAGGCCAAGTCGGAACTCGAGCCAAGCAGGTGATCCTGTTCATCGGGCAGAGCTCGACTCTTCGAGCCAGAGCATGGCTCCCGGCGGACAGGGCCGGTTCTTCCTCCTTTGCCCAATCATTTCTGGTTGGGCAATCGTGCCCCTGCCCGGGACTTCCTGCGCCTTCTGGGTCTCATGGCGGCCTGTACCAGCGTGGTCTGGGCGCGCCACATGCGCCCCTTCAGTGGGACTGGCCAGCCAGTGGTCACAACGCTGCGATCCTTTGGACCAGCTAGTGATAGTGACCCAGGAGATGTGGAACGCTCCGTGGTGGACCGCTCCATTCCATCTGCAGGAGGGCATCCCATTTGTCCGCCCGAGCCGACGGTCTCTATCGACCGATGCCTCTCTGATGGGTTGGGGTGCCCATCTGGGGAACACCGAGTGCATGGCCTCTGGTCCCACGGGAGTCCCGATGCCACATCAACCTGCTGGAGCTCCGAGCGGTCCGCCAGCTCTCACCGCTTTTGTCCGCTTTCTCCGGGTCAGTGGTCTGAGTCCAGACGGACAATACCACGACCATGTACTACCTGAACCGCCAGGGCGGACGCGCCCCATGCTTCTATGCAAGGAGCTCTCCGCATTTGGTCACTGTGGCGCAGCCTGGAGGCGGATCTCCTAGCCATTCATGTGGCAGGAGCTCCAACACCCTGGCCGATGCCCTGAGCCGGATAGGGGCTGCATCTCACGAGTGGTCTCTCCTGCCGGAGGTAGTATAAGATCTGTTCTCCCACTGGGGCACACCTCAGGTGGACCTGTTTGCCTCCAGAGAACGCCGGCTGAGGCTGTTTCTGCCCCCTCAGCAGGGCTCGCTGCAGGGGATGCCTTCAAGGCTGTGGACCCTCGGCTCTTCTACGCCTTTCCCCATTTCCCGTGATTCACAAGGTGCTTCTCAAAGCAAGGAGGGACAAGGCGAGGTGATCTGATAGCCCCAGACTGGCCCCGCCAGTTCTGGTACCCAGATCTCCTCAGCCTCAGCTCCAGGCTCCCGAGGCAGCTTCCAGCTCGCCCGAGCTGCTCTCAGTCAATCAGTGGAAGGTGTTCCATCCGGACCTTCAATCCCTGCACCTGACGGCCTGGTTCCTGAGCTGCTAGAGTTCCAGGCCTTGGGTCTTTCCGACGAGGTCCTCAATGCTGTTGAGGCGTCCCGTAAGGAGTCGACCAGAAAATGCTACGCCTTAAAATGGTGTCCATTTGGTGTCAGGGCAAGGGCTTGGACCCTTCCTCCTGTTCTGTGGCAAGTATTTTGGACTATTTATGGTCCCTTTCTAGTCAAGGGCTTAGGTTGACGACCTAAAGGTGCACCTGGCAGCCATCTCTGCTTACCGGGCGCGGGCCAGGGAGCAGTCGGTGGCGAGAAAGGTGGTCGGGGCTTTTTCAAAGGCCTTGATCACATTTCCTCCGGTGCGGAACCTCCACCTCCGTGGATTTACTGCTGGTACTGGCAAAGCTCATGGGCAAGCCATTCAAACCAATGCACAGGTGTGATCATCTCACCTGTCGTGGAAGACCGCCTTCTTGGTGGCTATCACGTCAGCCAGAAGGATGGGAGAGCTCCAGGTGCTTTGCATCGAGTCTCCTTACCTGGTCTTCCACAGGGACAGAGTTGTCCTGCGCCCCACCCGAAATTCCTTCCGGGGGTGGTGTCGGAGTTTCACCTTAACCAGGTGCTGACTCTGCCGGTGTTCTCACCCTAATCACACCTCGGAGGTCAATATAGGCTCCATACTCTGGACCCTAGAAGGGCGCTTGCTTGTTATAAGGAGCGCACGGCTGAAATTGGGAGAGGTTCGCCAGCTGTTTGTCACCCACGCTGAAGCCGCACCTGGCAGACCTGCACCCAAGCGGGACGTATAGGCAGGTGGGTCACCTCCTGCATAGATCGCTGCTGTAAGTTGGCGGGCATGGAGCCTCCCAGAGGATAAGAGCTCATTCTACCGCATACTGCTGCATCGGTGGCTGCTTCCAGGACGTCCCTATCCAGGAAATCTGCAGGGCTGCTACCTGGAAGTCAGCACACACCTTTATTACCCATTACCACATCGACCTTGAGTCACGCCGGGATGCTGGTTTTGGGCCTCTGTTCTCCAGTCCTTATTTCCCAAGTAAGTATTGGGTGTGCGTGCCTCCCTCCTCCCGGAGAACTGCTAGGAGTCTGCCAATAAGTGTGGATGAACAACATATCCATGTCCCTAGAAATACAGGTTACTCACCTGTAACAGGAGTTCTAGGAATGGTATATGTTGTTCATCCACCACCCACCCGACCTCCCGGCTTCGACGCACAACCTTGAGCTTCCAGCGGCCAGATCTGGCCATGGGGTGGAGCCAGAGTTTTACCACCCGGTGGGTGGAGGAGCCAGCTTGAAGACCTTCCAGCAAGATTTAAAGCGGCAAGGAACCTGCCAATAAGTGTGGATGAACAACATATATCATTCCTAGAACTCCTGTTACAGGTGAGTAACCTGTATTTTCTCCCCTTCACCAGGGCAAGGGTCTGTACTCTAGGTACTTCCTTACCCCAAAAAGACAGGAGAGTGGCGGCCTATCCTGGATCTAAGATATCTAAACAAGCACCTTTTAAAGACAAAGTGCAAAATGGTGACACTGGGAATGATTTTACCCTCCCTAAGGCCAGGGACTGGCTAGCCTCCTGGACCTCAGGTGCCTACTTTCATGTTCTTATCAGAAGCTCCCATCGAAAGTACCTCAGATTCGAACTGCCCTCAGGCCATTATCAGTTCAGAGCAATGCCCTTCAGCCTCACTTCTGCCCCAAGGGTGTTCACAAAGTGTCTGGCAGTAGCAGTCGTCACCTAAGAAGGCAGAAGATTGCCATTTTTCCTACCTGGACGACTGGCTCATTGTGGGTCAGTCTCCAGACCAGGTCAAATCACACCTGCTAGTTACCCAGCAGCTGCTTAACTCTCTGGGATTTCTTCTCAATCTTCCAAAGTCAGTTTTGGAACCTGTCCAGGTACTCACCTTTATAGGCGCAGAACTGGATACAAAGCAGGCCAGAGCCTTCCTTCCTTGGAAAGGGTATGGACCTTAATGGCCCTGCCACCTCCGTCCACTCTGCAGGTTTCTCGACCAGCAAGGAATTTCCTGCAGCTCCTAGGGCACATGGCTGCCTCCACAGCTGTGGTGCAAGGAGCAAGATTTCAGATGAGGACATTCAGTTCCATTTGAGAGCTTTCTGGTCTCAAAGAAGAGATCCTCTATCCAAGTTAATCCCAGTGACTGAACCTGATCCAGGCCCTTCAGTGGTGGCAGGATCAGAGCAATCTGAGACAGGGCGTGCCTTTCATCCATCTGTCCCATTCCTTGACCCTTACTACAGATGCATCCCTTTGGGATGGGAGCTCACATGGGCGACCTCTCCACCCAGGGATTATGGTCCCCTCAGGAATCTCTGCTCCACATCAATCTGTTGGAACTCAGAGCTGTTTTTCTAGCACTTCAGGTTTCTCTGCATCTGTTCAGAACAAAGTTGTACAGGTCAGAACAGACAACACCACTACAATGTGGTACAGCAACAAACAAGGGGCACTCGGTCTTGACCTTGTGCACCGAGGCAATGAAGTTGTGGTCTCTGGCTTACTCCTGAACACTTCCCTCATAGCAGTTCACCTCCCAGGCAAGGACAATGTCCTGGCAGATGCCCTCAGCAGGATTTCCCAGGGCCATCACGAAGGTCACCGGATCCCCTAGTACTGGGGATAGTGTTTGCCAGATGGGGCACTCCTCAGATAGATCTTTTCGCAGCCCCAGACAATTATCAACTTCCACTGTTTTGTTGCAGGCCCCCAGTGTTGGGCTCAGTTCCCCTGGATGCCTTTCTCCTCGATTGGGAAGGGAAGTTTCTTTATGCCTTCCCCTTCCCTCTCCTGTTCAAAGTACTAGTCAAAGTCAGGTCTCAGCCCTGCAAAATGACCCTGATTGCTCCAGACTGGGCCAGGCAGCCCTGGTACCCACTCCTTAGCAGTCCATCTTCCCTGTCTCCCCCAGGAACCAGATCTGTTAACCTGTGCTCAGGGAGAGTTTGGTATCCGAATCTCAAATCCCTCAACCTCAAGGCTTGGCTCTTGAGCAGTTAGAGTTTGCCGATTTGCAACTTTCTCAAAGTGTTCTCGAAATCCTGAAGGCTGCTAGGAAGCCTTCCACCAGGGCTACCTATAACTCCAAGTGGAAAAGGTTTTCCATATGGCGTTCTGGGAAGCATGTTTCCCAGAATCTGCTGATACTACTGTATTGGACTACATGGTCCATCTTAATTCTTTGGGACTGAGACCAGCCACCCTGAAAGTGCACTTGGCTGCTGTCTCTGCCTTCATTTCAGCAGGAAGCCCTCTTCTCTCTCTGCTCATCCTGTATTTTCCAAGTTTTTAAAGATTGCTTCACACCAATCCTCCATTCAGGGACCCTGCCTGCTTGGGATCTAATGTATGCATTGCTCAGCTAATGCAACCCCCTTGAGCCTCTGTCTTCGCAGAGCTTAAGTATTTGACTTGGAAAACTGTATTTCTGGTAGCCATCACTTCTGCCAGGCGATAAGTGAGTTACAGGCTTCATCAGTAGAAACTGTCTTTATTTCCTTTCACAGGGATAAAGTGGTCCTCAGGACTAACAGGAAGTTTTTGCCTAAGGTGGTTTCAGATTTTCACCTTAACCAATCTATTTCACTTCCAGTGTTCTTCACTGACCATTCCTCCTCTGGTGAGAGGAGGCTGCACAGCTAGATGTTAAGAGGGCCCTAAGTTACTACATAGAGCGCACTAAGGGTCACAGGTTTGACTCCCTCCAACTGTTTCTCACTTATGGTGAGGTTGGGAAAGGAGACCTGCCACTAAAAGATCCATTGCCAGGTGGATCGCTTTTGTATCCAATTTTGCTATCAAAAGCTTGGTAAGGTTCACCCTCAGGCCTGAGGGCTCACTCTACCAGAGGTACAGCTGCATCTCTAGCTGCTGCTAGAGACATCCCTATCTTGGAGATATGTCAGGCAGCTACTTGGAAGACAGTACACACTTTCACCAAGCATTACTCCCTGGATATTCAGGCCAGGAGGGATGCTCGGTTTGGCACAGCCGTGCTTCAGAGCCTATTCCTGAGTAGGTTCTGTCCCTCCTCCATGGAGGTACTGCTGTGTAGTTGCGAATAGTCATAATATAGCAAGACTTCATGTTGTCTGAAGAAAAATTACCTACCTTAGTAATGGAGTCTTGCTATATGACCCTCCCCAGCCTGCCCCTCTCAGAACTCCTACTTTGGGGTATGGGTGGTAGTCCTCTGTTGGCATTTATTGATGCCTCTTTCATGTTTGGGTGTTGTGTTTATTTAGTTATTTTATCTTAATTTTCTGGTCCACTGACTTGAGTCTTTGTGTTGGGACCAGTGAAAATATGTTAATATAGTAGTAGCCAGTTGGCTAGTGTAGGTTACAGCTTCCACACAGAACCTTAGTGAGTTTTTGCTCATAAAGATCTGACGGTTTCTGTTTGAAACCAGCCAAACAGAGTTTCTGAACCAGCTCAAGGCTTCTAAGCTCCATACTCTGCATGGAAGTTAACTCTTTCACCTCCGAGCAGTTCTAAGGCTGGGGCAAACTGCAATAGACATAATATAGCAAGACTCCATTAGAAGAAACAACATTACTAAGGTGAGTAATTTTTTTTTTCTCCAGCAGGTGGTGCAGCAGCAGTCTGAAGCAGCAACTGCTCCCATCCCTTGGAGCAGCCACACTTACCTTTGCTGCCTATGGGTGCAAATGACCCAGGGGCCCCTCCTGCATTTTCTTCCACTGAGGACTGAAGCTGGAGCTCCTCTAAGGCTGAGCCAGCTCCTGTCTAATTGATTTTACTTGACCATAGAGTGGGACTCCATGGAGAAGAATAATTTTAGGAAGACAAGGAAGTTAATTACCCTAACCATAGATCTTCAGGAATGTCTTCTTCACAGAGCCACACTCACCTGCCCACTATTACCCTCTCTCTCTCTCTCTTATGGGAGCTTATAGCCAGCTTCCAGCTCCTTCACATTTTCGACCGGTGCCATGTGATGATCAGCCCTCCTTCTCGACAGGATGATGGTTGTCAGGGCAAATTAACTTCTGTTATTGACTGTCCCCGCTGAGCACAGCCTTGTTCTAACCCCAGTAATGCTCAGACCATTCATAACTTTGTGAGTCATCCTGATGGGTTGGACTGCCCGAGAGATGGAACACATGTAAATGATGGAATTCTTTGCACGTCAGCATCTTTCAAATACTGCTTCTACCAACTGTAGTGTTCTAAGCCCTTCAGATTTTTCTCTCCGCCTGAAAGTCTGGTCGCTCGGAGTCTCTGTCGCCTCTTTCGTGTGAAGAAGAAAGAAAAAGTTTAAAACCATAAGTATTTTTAGTTTCTTTTACTGCCTCTACTAATTTGTTAGTTTTGTATAGTTTATTATTGTTTAAATTGTTGTTTTTCTCGGTTCCTCGCGGTTGGTATAACCGTGAGGGATCCGAAGTAATTATAACTTTGTTTCGTTCTCTAACTAAAGAACCTATTCATTTTCATTTAAATTTGGTCCTTGAGTTTTATTTGTAACCGCTTTTCATCGGTTACAGAACCGCTGAACCGTTCATATTTCATCTCCTTTCTCAGTTCCATCGGTTCTCTATCGGTTCCCGAACCGACCGCAGTAAAAGCCTTTTAAGCTGTTTTAATAGCCGCATTAGCTTTTATTAGCGGTTGAGGTTTTTCAGTTTATATTTCACCATGACTGAGAAACCTAAAAGAGAACCGGTGAACCTGGTTTTAAAACTGTTTGAAGTGTGGAGATGTGTTTAGCAAGGCAGACAAGCACACCTTATGTGTAGCTTGTCTGGGTTTTGAACATTTGGACCAGGAATGTGAAATATGCAAAACATTCCCAGAAAAACTGTTGAAAACACCTTGAAAGGCTTAATAAAGGTTTCCTAGGGGTCCCTCAGGCTCTGACCAGCTGACACCCCAGTCTGTTGTGGTTGAATTGACAAGTGCTTCTACCCCTCCCTGATACATGGGCTAAAAAGGGGCAAAAGAGGGAAAGAACCGCTGACTCCCAGTTCCCTCAAAGAAATTAAAGAAGGTCAAACATGCAGAACCCTCTCCTGCTAAACCAGGGACTTCTGCGGCAACCTGTCATGCCTTGACTCAAGACATAGCCCAGGCGTTCAAAATTATTCAGGCTCTGCAAAGCATCATCCCTCAGCCTCCTGCCCCTCCCAGGGTCCCCAGGTTGCTGCTTCTGTGTTGCCTGCTGCCCAGAGCAACAATATTTCGAAGGATGATGACATTTATGAGGAGGATGAACCTATTCCCCAGAGGTTTCCTGAGTAGGAATTTGGCTCCTCCTCCCAGAGTGTCAGGATTTTTCCTACCATTTTCTTTTGTAAGAAGAATGGCAGATGCTCTGGACATCAACACAACAGAGCAAGTGAAAGATGAGGAGGAGATTGAGTACCTCAGTATGATGGGTTTAACACCCACAAAAGCCCTCCTCCTTCCAGTATATAAATTCTTTAAGAAGGATGCTATGAAGCTCCTCCAGACCCCAAACTCTCTTCCTCCTATTGACAAGAGAATAGATAAAAATATCAGTTGAACAGGAGGGAGCTGAATTCCTTTTCTCCCACCTTGATCATCAGGGGGTTATACAGCAAGCTGCCTTTGATAAGGCTAAGGTCCCTCTGTCCTCACACCCTCCGGACAAGGACTCCAGAAAACTGGACAGTATGGCCAAAAGGGCTATCTGTCAGCCTCATTGGCCATGAGACAGGCCACTTTCAATCTTATGCTGCCCAGTATCAGAAATCCCTGTGGCAGTCAGTACTGGCAATGTCCATGAAGGCCACCCCACCCTTGTCAGATGACCTGGCAGAAACTGCGGGTCTGGGCTAGAGGCGCTGGCACCAGTTCCAAATGGCTGCTGATTTGAATGACACTGCAGCCAGATGGATGGCTAATGCAGTGGCCCAGAGGAGGATTGCTTGGCTTAGGACCACAAACCTCACTCAGGATACCCAGTCAAAGGCCCTGGATTTCCACTGGAAGGAAATTTACTGTTTGGGGAGTCCACAGTGGCCTATATGAAAAAGTGGATGAATATAAGGCTACTTATAGAAGTAACTCTGCTAGAGACAGAGCTTCCTCATCCACTAGGCCCTATGGAAGGGGAGCTAGGGTTGTCCCTTTTATCACGACCTTTTTCCAGCCAGTAGCCATGCCTCAATACCAGCAGTACCCTCAGGGCTACTCAAGGGTAGGGATAGAAGGGGCTCTAGGCAAGGGACTCAGCCACAACCTCAGCCCCAGCCTAAGCAGAACCCCTGAGATGCAAGCCGCCTCCTCCCTACCTGTTGGAGGCAGACTGTCCCATTTCCTCCCTCGCTGGTCAACCATCACCACAGACAAGTGGGTGCTGGAGGTAGTGGGCAAGGTCTGTCTCTGCAGTTCAAATTTCTTCCTCTAAAACCCCCAAGGTTTCTGCCTCCCCACCTCTAGCACAAATCTCATTGCTAGAGGCAGAGGTCCAGAAGCTGCTTCAGCTCAAAGCAGTGGAATTAGTCCCTGCAACCCTGAGAGGAAGAGGTGTTTACTCCAGATACTTCCTAACAACAAAGAAAATGGGGAGTGGCGGCCAATTTTGGATCTCAGAGCTTTAAACAAGCACCTGAAAAAGCCAAAGTTCAAAATGGTCACTTTGGCTCGATTCTACCAATAATCTAGAAAAGGGGACTGGCTGGTATCTCTGGATTTACAGGACGCTTATTTCCACATCCCCATAAAGGAATCTTACAGAAAATATCTCAGGTTCAGACTCCCATCAGGTCATTATCAGTTTGCAACCCTACCCTTCGGCCTTTCCCGACACCAAGGGTGTTTACAAAATGCCTAGCAGTTGTTGTGGCATTTCTTCAAGACAGGGAGTGACTGTCTTTCCATACCTGGACAACTGGCTGATAGTGGGCAAATCACCAGAGCAGGTCACAACCTCTCCAAGGCTTACACAGGATCTTCTGGAATCTCTAGGTTTCTTAGTAAACCAGAAAATATCTGTCTTCGCCTACACAGACTTTACAGTTCATAGGGGCAGAGATCAGCACCCTGCAGGCCAGGGCCTTTTACCACTAGACAGGGTGCAAAGTCTTCAGGCCATAGCAAACTCCTTCAAATTGCATGGTCGAAAAACAGCCAGGCAATTTCTGCAGCTCTTGGGTCATATGGCTGCATCCACAGGTACAGTGCAGGGTTCCAGGTTTCACATGAGACACATCCAGTTTCACTCAGGACTCATTGGAGTCAGAAAAAGACCCTTTTCAAAGCTCATTCCAGTGACAAGGCCCCTGTTACAAGCCCTCTTGTGGTGGAAAAAGGAATCCAACCTAAGACAAGGAGTCCCTTCCAAAAGGAGGATCCTTCACTGATCCTCACAACAGATGCATCCCTGCTGGGCTGGGGTGCCCATCTAGGGGAGCACACAACTCAGGGTACCTGATCAGAAGCGGAGTCCCTCCAACATATAAATCTGCTGGAACTCAGAGCAGTGCGGCTGGCACTAAAGGTTTTCTACACTGGTAATGGGCAAGGTGGTACAGGTCAGAACAGACAATACCACCACTATGTATTACATAAACAAACAGGGTGGCACCAGATCAGGTCCCCTATGCACAGAAGCCATGAGACTTTGGGCTCTGGCATATTCATTAAAGGTGTCCCTGCAAGCCATCCATCTGCCAGGAAAGGACAATATCTTGGCAGACACACTGAGTCGAATCAATCAGTCCCATCACGAATGGGCATTGAACAAGCAGGTGGTACAGGTAATTTTCAACAGGTGGGGTGTTCCAGAGATAGACTTGTTCGCATCCCACCAGAACCACCAGTTGCCTCAGTACTGTTGCAGGCCACCAGCCCAGGGCATAATCCCTCTGGATGCCTTGGTGCTGGATTGGTCGGGCAAGTTTCTATGCATTCCCCCTTTCCTCTGGTTTTCAGGGTGCTGCTGAAACTCAGATCCCTCTCAGCTTCTCTGATATTGATAGCTCCAGATTGGCCCAGGCAGCCATGGTACTCTCTTCTGCTCTCCATGGCAGTGAGCAGGCCAATAAGCTTGCCTCTCAGGCACAATCTTCTAACCTCCAATCAGGGAACATTGCTATTCCCAAATCTCAAGTCTCTTCACCTCAAAGCATGGCTGTTGAGGAGTTAGAGTATGCAGGATTGAACCTTTCTGACGCTGTATTAAACATTTTGAAAGGTTACAGGAAGCCTTCAACTAAGAAAACGTATTCTGCTAAGTGGAACAGATTCTCTTTCTGGTGCTGTACTAGAAACTTCACCCCAAATGATGCAGGGGTCTCAGTGGTGTTGGATTATCTAACTCACTTGCATTCACAAGGTCTGCAACTCAGTTCCTTGAGGGTCCACCTTGCAGCAGTATCTGCATACCTGTCTGCTAGGACAAAGGTATCTGTAGCATCAAATCCCATTTTCAAAAGATTTTTCAAAGGCCTAATGCATTTGCACCCCCTCACAGGGCACCAGTGCCCGCTTGGGATCTTAATGTATGTATAAAAGGTTGATGCAGTCTCCTTGAGCCCATGGCTACAGCCCATTTAAAGTATGTTACCTGGAAAACAGTTTTCCTGGTAGCAATTACTCAGCAAGAAGAATCAGTGAGCTTCAGGCTCTCTGTGTCGACCAGGACTATATTTCCTTCCACATGGATAAAGTAGTCCTCAGAACAAACAGACAATTCCTTCCCAAGGTGGTTTCAGATTTCCATCTGAACCAATCAATCACACTGCCTGTCTTCTTCACAGACCATGCAAGCTCTGGTGAAAGAAGGCTTCACAGTCTGGATGTGAAAAGAGCTCTCAGCTACTACATGACAGCTACTAAAGGCCATAGGCAAGACAAAAACAACTTTTCCTTACATATGGGGATGTTGGAATGGGCAAACCAGCCTCAAAAGATCAATTTCTCGGTGGATTGTCCAGTGCTTTCAATTCTGCTACAAAAGCAGGTAAAGAGTCCCCAGCTGGGCTGAGGGCTCATTCAACAAGAGGAACAGCTGCCACTTATTGCAGCTGCTAGGGAGGTGCCATTGTTGGACATTTGTAAAGCAGCTACTTGGAAATCAGTACACACCTTTACAAAGCATTATAATTTGGATATTTTGTCCAGAAGTGACGCCAAGTTTGGCACAGCAGTCCTGCAAAGTCTGTTTCCAAATAAGTTCTGTGCCCACCACCTGGGGTACTGCTTGTAGTCTGCACAAAGTTATGAATGGTCTGAGCATTACTGGGTTAGAAGAAAAATTACTTACCATAGTAATCTTCTTTCTTCCCAGTGAGATGCTCAGACATTCATAACTCCCTCCCATCCTCCCCTTCCAGAACTTAAGCCTCTGAATTCTGCATGCTAGTGCCACATAGTCATATCCTTCTGGGTACATTTCTTTATGCTAGACAGAGCTTTACCAGCATTTTTCTGTCTCTCAAAATAGTTTTTCTCATTCTGTGGTGAACACCATTATTATATTTAGATATAGCTCCTCCCTTGGAGTTTTTCAAGTAAGTTGTTTATTAGGCTAATCCTAAAAATATTTTATTAAAATGCTTTATTAATTAGTAATAATTTATGGTAAAATTTTCCATGTTGCCTGACTTCCAGGCTTCTTACAAATCTGAAGGGCTTAGAACACTACAGTTGGTAGAGGCAGTATTTGAAAGATGCTCACGCAAAGAATTCCATCATTTGCATGTGTTCCATCTCTCCGAGCAGTCCAACTCATCAGGATGACTGCACAAAGTTATGAATGTCTGAGCATCACTGGGAAGAAAGAAGATTACTATGGTAAGTAATTTTTTCTTCTAGCACCCTCCCAGTTTGGGGAAAGAAAAAAAACGTTAAAGCTTATAGTGATATCTTCATTTTCACTGTTGTTAATACAAGGATTTGTTCACAGGGAAATGAAACTCTGTTATCAATACTTCATATGCTCATTTTTTCATGTGACCTGAAGGGATATATCTCCTTCTATGTTGTGATCGGTGAGGTACATTCTCAGTGGGTACATCTCTGTGTCTTCATTTACAATTCAAGCACCCTCGGAAGGAGTCAAGTGGGGGCTAACTTTGTTTTACCAGTTGGCTGGTATCCCATGTAGCCATATGGCATCATGCTTGAATGCTTGTCCTCCATCTTGTTCCTGTCAATGTGATGGAAGAAGTTTGTTCCAAGAAGTCACTCTAATATTGGGTTCTCCCTCTTACCTCAGGTCACTTATCTACTCCATGCTAGCCCAGCATACATGGGTCATCTGCTTTTGTTGTGTGGCATCTCTACACCCTCTAGTGCATCAGCCATTGGCCTGGTTTGCCATTTTTTATGTATGAGACAAAGCATTTAGGCTTTGTAAGTGTCTTAGGTAGTAAGACTCTTTTCTGTGCTCCTTTGTCTCTTCTGTGCAAATCAGAGTCTTGACTTGTGTATACAGTAAGTACGCTTTTGGTCCTCTAAACTTCTGGACATCCCACATCCACAGGGTATAGCACCTGTGTCCTTACTGCTTCACAGCTCATCACTGGGGCACGCTCAGGCTGATGAGTTCTTCATTAGTATATGTTGTACTCTGCTTCAAAAGTGTGGGTTGTGTCTGTTAAAAGTTTGTTAGTGTGCTCCTTTTTGTCTCTTTTTACCCAGCCTTGGAGCCACGTGGACATACCCCTTGCTCGGGTCTCCTACTTTTGTTCATACAGCCTGCAAGCAGGGGCATCACTGGGAGTGGGCATTAGGGGCTAGAGCTCAAAATCTTTATTCATTAGCCCCGCATAAAAGATTCCAATTCCTAAAACTGATCCCATCCTAGATGTTTGTTTTTCCACTTTTGGTGAGGATTGGGGCTCAAGCCCTAATCTTTTAGAGACCCTAGAAAGGCTCCTGCCTACAAGCCAATCCTAATTTCCATTTGGGGGTCAGGAAGCTCTTCACCTCTTTTCTTTAGGTTAGTAGTTCTATATTTTGGGTTGTTTTTTTTCTGTTATATCCTTTTCTGTTAAATCCTTTGTCTATTTTTTTTCTTGCAAGCATGATGCTTGGTTTTAACGCCCTTGCTACCAGAACTGAGACAGTTAGGATGTCATCAGTAGTTACTGACTTCGTGTGTAGTGTTGCACGTGTGCCTGTGCTGCCGCTGTTGCCAGTGCCCAGACAACAAGTTTTACTCCATGATGGCCTTTAGCCCCTAGCCCCCATGATGAAATGTGTTATATGAAAGAGTGTTGCTATACAGAAAATATCTTGAAGATCTATAGTTATGGTAAGTAGATTACCTTTCTAGCAATGAGAGTGTATTAGCGATGTCTGCATAAATTGCATCATCTCAGCCCTGAGGTGTTGCCCCAGAGATGGCACTTTAGAATGTTAAAGTTCAAACTCTACAGTGTGGTCACGGTCCCCTTAGAGTTCTAGTGGTAGAGTTATTTCTTCGCTGAAGAAGTCATTTGCCCCGTGCCCTGCCCCAGTCCTTGTGACTTTGTTTTCCTGTATTTGACTACTAGTTTATTATTTTGTAATATTTATAAGTTTATTCGATACTCTGTATTAGTTTATTTATTTATTATTCTTTTGGTAATCAGGTAAGGTCTACTAGGCACAAGTACCTGTTTTCAGGCGACCAGGAGCTTTGGGCAGGTTATGGATTTGCTCAAAGTCTCACAGTAAGCAAGTGGAGGTTTTGGGAATGAAACCCAGGTCTGCTGGATGTACCAAGTTCATTCACAACTCATTACTTTAACCACTAGGCTATACTGGCAGCCTTTGTTTTTTTGTATTTTATCATTTTTGTTGTTTTTATTTTACTGGTTCTGATTCAGTTACTGGAACCTGGAGAAATGTTTTACCAGTTCCTAGATATTGTTTCTGGTTCTAATGCACAAATTAAAATAGAGATTTTGTTTAAATAAGGTTTATTTTATTTATTTTATTTCAAAAAGTTTCACCAGGAAAGACATACTGAGGTGAAAACAGCTAGTTTCTAGATACACCCTGGGGAAAGGGACGTGGAAAATTATATACAGTACAGTAAAACAGAAACAAAATCAGCAGAATAAAAGATGTGCACATCAGGTACAAATTGAGTCATGGTGGAGAGGGTAATACATTTCAAGTAAGGAACTAAGTAATAGAACAAAGTGAACTGGGGGTGAGTACAAAGTGAGATTTGGAATAGGAGGGTCAATGACAATTACAAGAGGGAGAAAAAAGTCATGAGGAAAAGACTTTAGGAGACTGCAGAAGAAGCAAAGCGAATTGAGAGGGGAGAGAGGACCAGAGCATAGGAAATGATTAAGAGAAAACAGATTGACCAGCAGTAACTTTTCTAGAAGGAATATGGTGGAATGTGAAGTACTAGCAGGTGGAATTGGAAGATGGCCACTGGGCTGGGCGTGCTACTGCTGCTCTGTGTTTTGTGCTACTGCTGTTTCGTTTTAGAACGTTAATTTTATGTAAATTTTAGTTTTGCTGAAGTTTTTTTTTTTGTTTGATTTTATCTTGTTAGCATTGTTTTCATTTTCGAGTTCTGCTGCTTAGCAGTAGTAGTATGAAGGTTGTGTGATGTTGGCGTTTGTTTTCAGGACTTGGGTGAGCGCCTTACCTCTTCTATCATCTCTGATTTGTCCTCCATAAACCCCCAGTCAGCGTTTTATGTTATTCGACTGACTGTGCTGACGGGTCGACTAACTGGC
The DNA here is from genome assembly GCA_016271365.2 of Neoceratodus forsteri. NCBI lineage: Eukaryota > Metazoa > Chordata > Ceratodontiformes > Ceratodontidae > Neoceratodus > Neoceratodus forsteri. The sequence goes on from CM028129.1 coordinate 1,740,633,209, forward strand.
TTGAAGGGAGCCATCAGTGCCATTGTGCTTGCTCACTTTGTTCTGTGGTGCTGCACGGCATCGGAAAGAGGAGTATTGCAAAGAACTGGGAGAACTCCTGGCTGGTCCCGGTCGTTCGTCTGAGGAGTGTCCAGTGGATTATTTCTGCAGAGTCTCTTGTTGGGAGGAACTCAGGGTGTCAAGTTTGATACTTTCCCTGCTGGAGAGGAGTTATATGGCTGCATGGATGTTTGAAGGCAAGGGTTATTGAAGAATCGTGAGTTTCTGGACTTATGCTCTGTGGATGATTCTTCTGAGTTTTCGTTTCGCCTTGCTAATTTTGATAGTGGAGTTTGGTAAAATACTTGTCCTCTGGTTTCTTTGCTGGGTGTTTTCCTGTGAGATTTACCGCCACGAGGGCAGGGTGTTGTTACCCAGTCAGGGGAGTCAGCTGGGGTACTTTGCTCTCGTGGACCCTTAAAGGTGGCTGCAATTAGTGGCATTTTCTTGGGGTTCTTTGGTTGGGGCTGCTTTATTTTCTCTTGGAGTTCACCTGGCATTGAATAAAGGCGTGTAGGTGAAGAAGATTCTTCAAGCAAACTGGATTTATGGACTTTGCTTCTGGTCTGGTTTCTCCCTTGGACTAGTGTCCTGGCTGTGGTCCTTTTTATTTCTGGGCTTTCATTGAAGAGATTGCTGACTCTCCCCTCTTCCTTGGATTATTATTTTTGCTGTTTGGACGACTGGGTGGGATCAGTGGTACTTGGGCCTGTTTCATTTATTTCTGGACCTGGATTGTGGAGACTACTGATTCCTCCTGTTTTCTGGATTCTTAACTTCTACATGCTTGGATGATTGGGTCGTGAGAGGACCCTGCGTCCATGTATTTTATTTATTTTTGTTTTATTAGATTGTAATAGTTTTCTGTGATCTTCCTTTTCTCGGTTGTGAGAGGCCCGAGGGGAGTTTACAGTTCTTTTTGTTTTTGTTTACAGTAAGAGTATTGCCCTCTCTTTCTAGTGGTGAGAGGACTGTGTGGGGAGGATTTCATTATTTATTTATTGCATTGCACATTGTTTTGCCTCTCCTCCAGTAGTGAGAGGGCTGGACGGGAAGGGAATTTATTATTTTGGTATTTTGTTGTATTATGTACTTGGGTTTGGGGAGTGAGTCCCTAAGCCCTATATTGCTGTGTGTTTGTTTTAGTGGGTTATTTTTGGGTTTAAGGGGTGGTCAGGGTCTCTAATATTCTAGGCATTGTAGTGATGTTAAGTTATTTTTATTAAGTGTGTATTATTAGTTTGTTAGTTTTATTTTCTTTTAGGTTTTGTTTGCTTTATTTGTAGCTAGTGGTACGGCATATAGCATGTGTTGGCCTTCATCCCCCACAGTTGTGTGCTACTGTCATCCTCTCTTCGTGCCCTTCGCCTCTTTTATTCTTTTCCTCCAATTTGAGATCTACCAGCGATGTAGATCACTGGGGATTTTTGTAAGAGAGGGAGAATGGCGGTTACAAACAGGGAGGATGATGGAGGGGGTCATCGTATTGGGGTTATTAGGCCAAAAGGCCCTGAGGCGAAATGGAACCCAGACCATGGTTCTCCTTGTCTGGTGTCCTTACCCAAGGGCACCACTGATTATGGTGGGCAGATGGTTTGGGGGCCTCAGGAGTTTCGTCCAACTCGGCGGTAGAGTGCAATGCCAGGTCCATTAAAACAAGACCACAATTATTGCTGATCTTGTTGGTACGGTGGACCTGGCTTGCATTACCGAGACCTGGCTGGACAAAAATTTGGCCACATTTTGGAGGTTATGACTCCAGCCGGTACTTGGTGTTACACCGCCAAGACTGGATCACGGGGGTTTGTGGTCTGTTTCAAGACCAACTTAGCCTCATGGAGGTCCCAGTGGGGGGAGTTGAGTCCTTTGAGTGTATAGTAGTAGCAGGTGTAGGCTTTGAATTGCTCTCATTTACCATCCACCTGGTGATGGGAAGCTATTCCTTCAGGAAGTGGCGGACTTGCTGTCAATATGGTGTTTGAGTTGCCCAGATTGGATGGTTCTGGGTGACTTTAACGCCTGGGTTGATGACGAACTCTCACAATTTGTCAGCACTTCCTCCAGCTTATGACAACGCTGGGCCTTACACAGATGGTTCCTCTGCTACACATAAATTTGGACACTCTTTGACCTGATTTTCCTCCTGGGGGTAGAGGCATCCATGTGGGGGTGGAACCAGTCGGTGGTCAGACCATCACACCGTGGGTTTAGTTTTGCACCCCTCTAGAAGGCCTGCCCTGTGGAGTTGGTCAGGTACTGCCCTTTGCGGGATATAGATTCCCAAGGCTTAGAGGCGGTGCTTGACCTCTCGCTCCCCATGTTGGCAAGCAGTGATCCAGAGACACTCGAGTCTGCTTATAATACTGCCGTGACGGGGCTCTGGATTCTGTTGCTCCATTTCGTGTTCACCCCTTCCTTCGCCCAAGTTCCCTTGGTTTGATGGGACGTTGAGGGAGATGCGGGAGACAGGGGCAAAGATTAGAGCGTTGTTGGCGAAGGTCTGCCCTTGATGCCGACCACCTTAGATTGATGGGTCATTATTCTGTCTATCCATCCGCTATCACCTGTAAGAAGGCAGAATTCTTGTCCAGGGAGATCGCAGTTCAAGAGAATCGACCAGCTCAGCTCTTCGAATTGTGGACAGACTGTGCAACCCAGCCTGTCTGCAAGTTCGAAAGCTTTTTCCAATTGGAGTGCGATGAGCTTGCTCAGTTCTTTGCAAATAAGGTGGCTGGCATTAGGGCAGAACTGTTACCATCACTCTAAGGGAGCAGCTGTGGACTGATGTGAGATCACGGTACCTCGGTTTTCCTGGAGTTCCTTCGCCAGCTGGAGTTTATGGATGTCATGAGGATTGTCCAATCTGTGCTACTACGCGTGTAGTTTGGATCCTGGACCGACTTCCTAATTTTGGGTTGTATTGATATCATCGTCCTGTCCTTGTACAGATAGTCAGGTGCTCCTTGGAATCTGGCGAGTTTCCTAGCTCCTGAAAGAGGCGGTGTGGTGACACCCTCTTGGAAGAAAGCTACCGGACCCTGACTGTCTGGAAAACTACAGACCTATCTCTAACCTCCCTTTATTGGGAAGGTGATTGAGAAAGTAGTGGCTGCACAATTGGAGGACCATTTGACCATCCATGACATCTATGAACCCCTCCAGTCCGGTTTTCGTAAAAGACATAGTGCCGAGACAGCGCTGGTTCGGGTGCTCAATGATCTCTTGATGGCTAGAGATTGGAAGAGCCATTCCATTTGGCTCTCCTCGACCTTTCTTCAGCATTTGACACCATGGATCACATGGTGTTGATAGATCGCCTGAGGCTGCTTTGTGGAATATCTGGAACCGTCTTGAGATGGTTCACTTCATTCCTCACTGGGAGATCAAAGGTTGTGTCCAGGGTCTTTTCCTCGGATTCAACTGCTTTGTTGTATGGGGTGCCTCAGGGTTCAGTACTGTAACCCATGTTATTTACGGTGTACATGCTACCCATCGGAGACATTGTAGGAAGTATGGGCTGAGGTTTCTCTGTTATGCAGATGATACCCAGCTCTTTCTTTCTTTGCTCCCACAGGATGGAGCTCTTCGTCTTTAACAGCTGTCTAAAAGAAATCCAGGCGTGGATGACTTCTAGTTGGCTGAGGTTAAACTCGGATAAGACTGAGGTACTGGTGGGACTCAGGCCGACAGATGAGTCGGTAGGTGTTGTGTCATCGGGAATTTTTCTGGGTGGTGTTTGCTCCTGACCTCCGAACAGGTGCGGAACCTGGGGTTGTTCTTGACGATAAGTTGACACTACATTCACAGGTGTCGGCAGTCGCCAAGACTTCCTTTATCATCTGAGGAATATCGTCCAGATTCAGCATCTTGTTCCGCTCCGACCTGCCTACCTTTGTTCATGCCTTCGTGTCCTCGCGCCTGGACTATTGCAACTCCCTTTATCTAGGGCTTTTGGGGTTGAAATCTGTCGCCTGCAGCCCAGCTTTTGACGGGTTCTAGAAGATACTGTCTTATCACCCCGTGCTGCGTAACTGCACTGGCTGCCGATTGCGGTGGCGGATCACCTTTAAAGTTGGCTTGCTGACTTTTAAAGCCCTGCATGATCTGGGCCCAGCCTGTCTGAAAGAACTTCTGGTTCAAACAACATGAAGTCTTGCTATATTATGACATATGCAGTTTGACCCAGCCTTCAACTGCTCTGAGGTGAAAGAGTTAACCTTCCATGCCAGGCATGGAATCTTGAGCGAACTCGGTTGAGAACTCTGTCTGTTGTTCTTCAAACTCAAACTGTCAGATTCTTTACTCCTCCTCACTGAACAGTCGCTCGGAGATTTCTCCTGCTGCTCGGTTCATTTTCTCGGTTAAAAAGTGTAATTTCTCAGTTTTAAACCGCATTTTGTTTATATTTAACTGCAACCGTCGGTTCAAGCTCTGTCTGTGGTATCGTAAGTAATAGATAGGTTTTACATTATTTCTGTGTGGAACTTGTAAGCGATATTATCAGTTCGGTTTGAACCGATCAGGTTGTTGTTAAACTTATTAAATTGCATTTAGAGTGCGGTTCCGGTTCTAAAAACGGATTTCATTACGGTTTTTCCGACCCGTTACGGTTGAGAACCGATAAGGGTGTCTTGCTTGGCGGATAGCCGTTAAAGGGCAAGTTTTTGGTTAGGTGGCACTATGTCTGAGAAACCCAAAAGAAAACCACGCCCACTGGGTTTCAGCACTGTAGTGTCTGTGGGGAAGCCTTTGCCAAGGCTGACCCACACACCACATGTGTTTATTGTCTGGGTTTGACCACCTCAATGCAGACTGCCAGATTTGCAAGAATTTCCTGCAGCTACCCTGGATAACAGAGTTGGTAGGCTCAGGAATGAGAGGCCAAAAGCCCGCTGACCCAGATGGCCAGCCCGGTTCGGTGCCAACCGAACTGGAGGGAGTGCCCTCTGACCAGGGCGAGACTTCCTCGGCAAGCGGAGGGCTGACTCGAGGAGTCAGTCCCAGCAAAAGGGCTAGAAAATCAGCAGGTGTGGAGCCAAAATTTCCTTCTCCAACCGCTGCAGAGATAGCAAAGCAATCAAATTGTCCAGTCGCTTCCCGGTTCCAACCGAACCGGCACCATCAGGTAAGCTGTCGGTGCCACAGTTCAAGAATATGATATAGAGAATTTTATCAACCGGAGGAGGGAGGAAGATTATGAAGAGAGTGAATGTGATTTTGAAAGTCTGGATGTGCCCATTGAACCGGACATCTCCCCAGACAGACCTTCAGGAGTGTTCCCCCTAGGCTTTCTGAGTCCCTTCTCATTTTATGTTTTATAAGAAAGTGGCTGAAACCCTCCAGCTCCCTTTGGAAGAAGCTGTGGATGAACAGGAGGAGCCTGACTATGTAGAAATGATGGATATCCCAGAGTCTAGGAGATTGTCTATTCCTTTACATAAATCTTTTAGGAAACAGACAATAAAATTTTAAAAGTTCCTCACACTATACCTCCTGTGGATAAACAAATGGACAGAAACCAGATGGGATACTGTTATGGCTCTGCTGAAACAGGTCCCTGGCCAGCTGCCAAGGAGCTGGAGCAGGTGGCTGCTGATGGTATTGAGGCATCCAAGGTGCAATTCCATGCTGCAGTGGACTCTAATGATGTATCTTCAAGAGTCATGGCTACATCTGTGGCTTTTCACAGAATGGCTTGGCTCAGGTATACTAGCCTGTCACAGGATACCCAGGCTAAGGCCATGGATTTTCCTGTTGTGGGTAACTCTCTGTTTGGGAGCAGACAGAGAATTACATAAAGAAAATGGATGAGTATAGGACCACTTATAGGAGTGCACAGACCAAGGAAAGGCAGGCCACTCCTCAGAGGCAGCTTTGCAGGGCAGGCCTTTTCACAGACCTTTTACCAAGCCCAGGCCTCCTCTTCAGCCTGTGCCCAGAGGGGTTCTTCAGAGGGAGAGGCAGACTGGTACGAGCAGGCCTGCTCCCACCCCTCAGCCTAAAGCCCCTGCCAAACAGGCACCCTGATGGGAGGGCCAGGGCCGATTCTCCATTACCTGTAGGGGGCAGGCTGGCTTACTTGTCCAGGACTGGGAGTCTTTAACATCAGACAAGTGGGTCCTGGAAGTAGTAAGCCAGGACTGGTTCTCAGCTTCAAAAATTTCCAAAGATGAGAACCAGATCCTTTCCACCTGCAAATCCATCAGAGGCTCTCTCTGGAAACAGAAGTCTCTACCCTCCTGGCTCTCAGAGCTGTAGAAAGGGTACCTCCCTACACCAGGGCAAAGGACTGTACTCAGGTACTTCCTTACCCCAAAGAAGACAGGAGAATGGCGGCCCATCCTGGATCTCAGATACCTAAACAAGCACCTTTTAAAACCAAAATTCAAAATGGTGACTCTGGGAATTATTTTACCCTCTCTAAGGCCAGGGACTGGCTAGCATCCCTGGACTTCAAGGATGCCTACTTCCATGTTCTCATCAGAAGCTCCCACCGAAAGTACCTCAGATTCAAACTGCCCTCAGGCCATTACCAGTTCAGAGCAATGCCCTTGACCTCACCTCTGCCCCAAGGGTATTCACAAAATGCCTGGCAGTAGCAGTTGCTCATTTAAGAAGGCAAAAGATTGCCATCTTTCTCATCTGGACGACTGGCTCATAGTGGCCAGTCTCCAGACCAAGTCAAATTACACCTTCAGGTTACCCAGCAGCTGCTTACATCTCTAGGTTTCCTTCTCAATCTTCCAAAGTCAGTTCTAGAGCCTGTTCAGCTACTCACCTTCATAGCGCAGAACTGGACACAAAGCAGGCCAGAGCTTTCCTCCCTAGAAAGAGCAAAGACCTTGGTGGCTCTGGCTCCTCCTTCACTCTGCAGGTCTCTCGCCAGCAAGGCATTTTCTGCAGCTCCTAGGGCACATGGCTGCCTCCACAGCAGTAGTGCAGGGAGCAAGATTTCAGATGGGGACATTCAGTTCCATTTGAGAGCCTTCTGGTCTCAAAGGAGAGATCCTCTAACCAAATTGATCCCAGTAACTCTAACCCTGATCCAGGCCCTACAGTGGTGGCAGGATCAGAGCAATCTGAGACAAGGGGTTCCTTTCATCCTCAATCTCACTCCTTGACCCTTACTACAGATGCGTCCTCTTGGGGTGGGGAGCTCACATGGGCAACCTCACCACCCAGGGATTGTGGTCCCTCAGGAGTCTCTGCTCCACATCAATCTGTTGGAACTCAGAGCAGTTTTTCTGCATCTGTTCAGAACAAAGTGGTACAGGTCAGAACAGACACCACCACTACAATGTGGTACATCAGCAAGCAAGGGGCACTCTGTCTTCGGCCTTGTGCACCGAGGCAATGAAGTTCTGGTCTCTGGCTTATTCCCTGAACACCTCCCTCATGGCAGTTCACCTCCCAGGCAAGAACAATGTCCTGGCAGATGCTCTCAGCAGGATTTCCCAGGGCCATCACGAATGGCTCACTGATCCCTAGTACTGGAGGCAGTATTTGCCAGGTGGGGCACCCTCGATAGATCTTTTTGCAGCCCCAGACAATCACCAACTTCTGCTATTTTGCTGCAGGCCCCCAGTGTTGGGCTCAGTCCTCTGGATGCCTTCCTTCTCAACTGGAAGGGAAGTTTCTATGCCTTCCCCTTCCCTCTCTTGTTCAAGGTGCTAGTCAAAATCAGATCTCAACCTTGCAAGATGATCCTGATTGCTCCAGATTGGGCCAGACAGCCCTGGTATCCACTCCTTCTGTCCTTAGCAGTCCACCTTCCCTGTGTCTTCCCAGGAATCACAATCTGTTAACCTGTGCCCAGGGAGAGTTTGGTACCGAATCTCAAATCCCTCAACCTCAAGGCCTGGCTCTTGAAGAGTTAGAGTTTGCTGACCTACACCTTTCTCAAGGTGTACTTGATATCTTGAAAGCTTCTAGGAAGCCTTCCACCAGTGCTACTTATAATTCTAAATGGAAAAGGTTTTCCATATGGTGCTCTGGAAAGCATATTTCCCCAGAATCTGCTGATTTGCCCACAGTCCTGGATTATATGGTCCACTTAAATACTTTGGGGCTGAGGCCAGCTACCCTGAAAGTGCACTTGGCAGCTGTCTCTGCTTTTATATCAGCAGGAAAGCCCTCTTCTCTTCTGCTCACCCTGTATTCTCAAGTTATTCAAGGGATTGCTTCACACCAACCCTCCATTCAGGGACCCTGCTCCCGCTTGGGATCTTAATGTTTGCATTGCTCAGCTTATGCAACCCCTTTGAGCCTTTGTCTTCAGCAGAGCTTAAGTACTTGACTTGGAAAACTGTGTTTTGGTAGCCATCACTTCTGCCAGACATAAGTGAGTTACAAGCTTTGTCAGTGGAGTCTGATCTTATCTCCTTTCACAGAGATAAGGTGGTCCTCAGGACTAACAGGAAGTTCTTGCCTAAGGTGGTTTCAGATTTCCACCTTAATCTATATCTCTTCCAGTGTACTTCACTGACCATTCCTCCTCTGGCGAGAGGAGGCTGCACAGCTTAGATGTGAAGAGAGCCCTTAGTTACTACATAGAGCGTACCAAGGGTCACAGGTTTGACTCCTCCAACTGTTCCTCACTTATGGTGAGGTTGGTAAAGGAAACCTGCCACTAAAAGATCCATTGCCAGGTGGATTGTCTCTTGTATCCATTTTGTTATCAAAAACTGGTAAGGTTCCCCCTTCAGGCCTGAGGGCTCACTCTACCAGAGGTACAGCTAGGGACATCCCTGTCATAGAGATATGTCAAGCAGCTACCTGGAAAACAGTTCACAATTTCACCAAGCATTACTCTCTGGACATCCAGGCTAGGAGTGATGCTCGGTTTAACACAGCTGTGCTTCAGAGCCTATTTCCTAAGTAGGTTCTGTCCCTCCTCCATGGAGGTACTGCTGTGTAGTCTGCATATGTCATAATATAGCAAGACTTCATGTTGTTTGAAGAAAAATTACTCACCTTAGTAATGTTGTTTCTTCTAATGGAGTCTTGCTATATTATGACCTCCCCTGCCTGCCCCTCTCAGAACCTCTTATTTTGGGATGTGGGTGGGCAGTGCAGTGTTGGCACTAGTAGATGCCCACCTTGTTTTTTCCACCCTTTTTGGGGTGTTTGGGTGTTGTGTTTTTATTTTTGGATCCCTGACTTGAGTCTTTGTTTTGGGACCAAAAATGGTTAATATTTTAGTAGCCAGTTGGCTAGTGTAGGTTTACAGCTTCCACACAGAATCTTAGTGAGTTTTGCTCAGAAGATCTGACAGTTTGAGTTTGAAGAACAACAGACAGAGTTCTCAACCGAGTCAGCTCAAGATTCCATGCCTGGCATGGAAAGTTAACTCTTTCACCTCCGGAGCAGTTCGAAGGCTGGGTCAAACTGCATATGTCATAATATAGCAAGACTCCATTAGAAGAAACAACATTACTAAGGTGAGTAATTTTTCTTCCATATCGCCTGATCGATCTCTCCGTTCGGCCGACGAGGGGTTGCTAGAGGTTCCAAGGGTGGATTGAAATCTTCTGGTGCTCGGGCATTTTAGTATGTTGCCCCCACCCTTTGGAACTCTCTACCCTGTCGGTTGTCGAGTGCACTTCTGTGGAGGTTTTAAGAGAGGTTTAAAGACCTTTCTGTGGGAATCAGCATTCCCTGAATACTGAATGTTTTATTTGGTTTGCAGTGACAAATATTCAATGTTTTAATCGGTCTGTCTGTATTTTTATTATGCTTGTTTTAATTATTATGTACGGCATCTGACATCTGAAAGGTGCCTTATAAATAAAAATTATTATTATATTACTACTGTAGAGATGGTAGCTGGAATCGAGGGAGAGAATAGGAGGGATGTGGGGAAGAGTGCCAAACCAGAATTTACAAATACAGTGCAACCCTGTTAATCCGACCCTCCCTGGAGACATCCGAAATGGTTGGCTAATCGAGAACAGATAAATGAGAGTTGCAATAATTTACATAGAACACATTTTGGCTAAGCTTGTGACATTTAAATAAACGACAGCAACCATTTTTTTAGTGATTATACTCTTTATTGAATGCAGTATAGTGTATTTAATCCAAAATTCCATAAAAATTGACACCTGAACACAGGTACACTAATTAAAAAAATCCTTGAGTTTCTTTTGTTTGAGCCTATTGCCAGACCTCTTGTATGCTCGCATCTTCATGGCTCTCAGCTGCATTATCTGTACAGGGTCAGAGTCAGGCTGACTCTCCATGTACAGAATGGCTTTAGTGAACAGTTCTACTGCCTCAGAATGCGGGGCAGGACAGGGTGTTCACAGTTTCTTCATCACCTTCCTCATCATCCTGTATGTCATCCTCAGCCTTCTGTATAAGCGCGATGATGGCATCATTGGTCAGCTCCTCTTGCACCAGCTGTCCTGCCTCACAATTCTGCCACTCGTCACTTTCTTCTGCTGGCAGAGGATCTGGCAGCATCATAGCCAATCTGTGGATGTTCTTGTAATCAGTGGCAGGGACAGTTTCTGCCAAGTCCTGGATGGGTTGTGGATCTTCTCTGGAAGTTCGAATACCTTTCTTGATCCAGGCTTTCCTGATTGCCTCAGGCTGAACAACATCCATGCCTCTGCACATATACACCACATCTTTTAGTGACAAAGCTTTCATAATGTCACTGATGAGGAGTCTGTGGTTTGAATTGGCAAGCACAGTTTTAAGTTTTTCTGTATCCACGCTTGAAAATTTCAAGAATGCCCTGATCACAGGGCTGCAGCTTGCTGGTTGTGTTTGCTGGGAGAAACATACAGCATATGTAGCCATCCCTTGTTTTTACATCAGCAAGATCAGGGTGGGCTGGGGAGTTATCAGAGAGGAGTATGGCACAGAGGGGTAGCCCTTGCCTCCGTAAATGGCTTTTTACTTGCGAGACAAACTGTTCTTTAAACCAGCTATCAGAAATGGAACTGTTCATCCACGCGTGGTGTATGTCTCATAATGGACTGGTAAGCGCATGTTGACATTCTTGAAGCAGCGAGGCTACCCTGATTTGCCAACCAGGACGAGCTTAAGTTTGTGGTTCCAGAGGCATTTACATAGCCCAGAATTGTGACTCTGTCCTTGGCCTTTTTCAATCTTGGTGCATCTTTTCTCCACCATGTGCCAGAGTTTTATCTGGCAAGCAGTGTCAGAACAGCCCGGTCTTGTCCGTGTTATAGATCTGATCTGGGACGAGACTGGTGTTTTCAACGATGTCAAGAAAGCTGCTGATGAATGGGGTGATAGATTGCTCAGCTGCTGTGAACCGCTCACCACCAGAGTTGTCGAATTCCGTGATGGCACTTGAATCATGTCAACCACCCCTCACTGGCAGTGAATGGCTCCATGTTGCCCAGCTGAGAGTGAAACATAAGTGCCTCTCTTTTAAAAGGGGTCCAGAAAGTGGTGTCTCCTTCTGTCTCTCTTGGAACCAGAGGTAAAGAGCAGCAGCCCTCTGCTCACCCTTACATGGCTGCATGTTTTTTCTCCTCCACTCTGCCACGGTATCCATTGTAAGAGCAAACTCTCTTAATTTTCTTTGGCACCTTTAATATCACTGATCGTGGATTTACCATGCCATACTCCTGGGCAAGAATAGCAGCTCTTTTCCCATTTTCCAAGCACTCAACAATCCATAGTTTCTGAGCCATTGAGAAAAATATTCCTTTTAGTGGCCATCGCAAACAAAGGTACGATAGGAGGCAGTATAGCGCGAGTGGTCTAAGGCTCTGAGCTGCAAATTTGGTGACATCCAGCAGACTGACCTAGGTTTGAATCCACAGCTTCCACTTGCATACTGTGTGACCCTGAGCAAGTCACCTAACCTCCTTGTGCTCCTAGGTTGCTCCTGTAAAAAGCTTTCAGCTTAGTGTGCTATACCTGGTTAAACAACTAAGCGATAATGATTTGTTAACTGCTGCACCAGCATTTAAATGCACGCTCACATCAGGTGAGGGCAGGTGTTACTAGTAAGTATGATTGTGTAATTGGTATAAATGGACTGTCAATAAATAAACCACAGCTGTTTTCAATTGGCGTTAATAACTGTAATGGGCACATCAAAAAAAAGCAGAGACATACCGACCGTCCGTTAAAAGCAGGAGATCGGTTAAATGAAGTCGGATAAATGGGGTTGCACTGTAATGGAAACACAATGGGAAAGGCACCTGGCATCAAGAGAGGAGCAGAAAGGGCAGAGTAGAGTGAACAATGGTGGGTATGAGGGGATAGTGTAAAGCAAAATGACAGAGTGAAAAATGAGTTCTGTCTTTTATTCTGCCTGATGAAAAGTACTTTTATGCCCTTCCTGTTAAATTGGCATGTCAGGAAGGCCTTAAAAGGAACAGGGCTAAAGGTTTAAACAGTGTAGATCCTGTAAGCATTGGTTGGCAGAAGCAGGTGGCCATGACCTTTACTTTGATTGCTTGAGTACAGATCACGATTTTGAAAATTGTGAACTCTGAAAAGTTGCTCTAAAACAAAAAGGAAAAAGGCGGCTGAAGGAGTGTCATGGTCTTTGCCAGTTGCCACAATAGTTTCATGGGATTGCTCTTCTATAAATCATATGTCAAAAACACATAGAAAAGTTCCACTGTGTGCTTCAGATGACACTTCTTCTTCAATTCGATTGTCTGACAACCAGAAACTCAAAAAGTTGTAAGGCACTGTCTAAGGGGCAGTATCTCTGGTAACCAACTAGACAGAAAAGACTGCTAAGCCATCTACTGCTAAAGAGCATGCACCTTCCAGCCAGGAACACTAATATCCCTGGTGGCAGTCACAAAAAGCATAAAGTCTCTCTGAATATCTGCCAAATGTTACAGCTGGTAAAGAAAGCAGAAGGAGAAGCATCTTGAGGATCCTCTGCCTAAAAGCAAACAGTGGAACCGATGCAGAAAAACTCTGCCTTCTCTGGAGGATATTAACAAACTGTGGCAGTTTTACAGTAATGAAGCTATGAAAATCTGCCTCTAATGCCTCTCCTACTATCCCTCCAGAGAGTGCTTTGAGGAGGAAGAAGATACGGATTTCACCAGATGAGACTGCTGAAGAGGAGTTTGGTTCCCCACCCAGGGTGGATGAGGACTCTTCATCCTATACTACATTGCCAGCTAGAAGGAGGGCATGCTGAATCTGTCATCCATCACTGAGACAGAACTAGATATAGAGGAAGAAGAATTTATGAGTATGCTTACTGTCAGATCTTGATAAAAGTGTGTCTAGACCCATTCATAAGACTTTACAGGATGCTACTAAAGGATTATTGCCATGCCTTCAACCTTTGTGGCCATAGACAAGAAAATAGAGAAAGATATGTGGTAACCAAGGAGGATGTTTATACTCATGCTGACCCAGGATATACTCACCCTGACCATGAGGAGTAATCAGGTGTCAGCTTGTGAGAAAACAAGAGTAGATATCTCTGGAACACCTCCTGATGATGATTCAGAAAACTGATGTTATGGTCAAAAGGGCATACATTGCCTCTGACAGTATTTACAGTTGAAGCAGGCAGCCTCCTTGAATTGCCAAAGAGCTAGTAGAATCAGAAATAGCAGAGCTGAACATGTTATACATTTTTAAGAAGCAGTGAACTGTAACTTTTTATTTCTGAGTATTTTTCTTTTTTTCTATTGGTCATTAGAGTTCTTTGTGATAGTATTGTGCTGGATGTGTGGAACAGCACTCTGCCTGGGAGCTGACATATCTAGTTCTATTCATCCCATTACATCATCAGAACTGAGACCTTATTGACTATGACATCATAGTGTAACTGACCTGGCAGCTATTAACTGGCTCTTCTTTAGTAACCATGATGCCACAGTTAGTGAGGTCACAATGCTGGTGACGTGATGGAACAAAACTGGATATGCCAGGTGCCAGGCAGAGTGCTGTTCCACATATTACACCTACCAACATCAAGTGGCGAGTCTTTTAGTTAACTAAAGGGAAAAGAAAAGGTACCTCATTTATAAAAGGTCAGTGTTGACTGGTTTAAAAAAAACAGTGTTAACTTTAGGTAATACACTAGCTCTTTAAAAGAGCACCCTTCTCAGGGTGGCACACAAATAAGAGGAAGCTCCTTACCTCCATGAGGTAGTATCTTATTTTGTCATACTCCTAAAGGAAGGGAAGGATTTGCAGATTGCCTCAGAGGGCTAGCCACATGATCCTTTCCGCTTCCCATTGCTGCCATCCCCCACTCTTGCATTTTGTGACATACATATAGGAGAGCACAAAGGCACGCTTCATTCAGTTACATGAAGTGGGACTTGCAAACACAATTACAGCTGTTTAAGTAGCCATTTGGTAAGAGTGGGCCAGGGTTCAACTAACAAGACCCTTGCTAGTTGAACCCTGGTTCCGATACCAAATATCCTCGATGCTGAAAACTGTGTTGCAAATCCTGCTCCATACAGTTGAATGGGTGCCCTGTCTTCCCTATACATACATCTAAAGATGGGGCATGGCCAGCAGCTAGGAAGTATAAAGGGATTGTGCAGCTAGACCCTTGTGGGTGAGTTATGATCCCTTCCCTCCCTTCAGGGGTATGAAAAAATTTATATGCTGTTACCACAGAGGAGCTCCCATGGTAGTAAGTGAGCTTCCTCTTAATCGTTTTTTTGCTTTTCAAAATTAGCGGGAAAGGTTCTCTTTAACACATTATTGGAAGTCCCTGTAGACTTTGGTTCTGCCTTTATGTAAGCTTGCAGTCCCAGGAAAAGCTTTACCTGTCACAAACAGTGAAAGCTAGTTTGGAAGCTGCACAGTACCAATTTCAAATGGCTACTGATGTGAATGACACATCATCTAGGGCTATTACTATTCAGTGCTCTCTAAGAGATCTGCATGACTCAGGACACATTCTTTTAATTCTTTAGCAACCAGATAAAGCCCACTAGGCACAATGCCTGTTTTCAGGGGCAACTCTGGGGCACTGGGGTGGTCAAGTGACTTGTTCAGGATCATACAATATGCACGTGGAAGTTGTGGAAATCAAACCCAGCTCCCAAGCTCTTTACTCGAACCTCTAGACTATACTGCCATCCTGCAAACTTGATTGTCTAAGGGCGTACAGTAATGCAGAGCAGTTGATTTCACTTGAGGATACCCCATTATTTAGTGACAAATCTAAAATGTACATGAAAACGTTGATTAACAGAAAGTAACTTTTAAACCTTTTCCTAAGAAACAGAGGTTCTTTACACATTATAAACCCTGTAGAAGAAAGCATTACAACAGACCCTATGTACACCATGAATACAAGTTCAGAGGGGCACAGGGAGAGGCAAAGATGAAAGGGGAGAAAGACAGAAATATGCCTCAACTCCTCCATCCCAGGCAGATCCTACCCATAACAATTTTTCTCTTGTTGCCATAGACCCATTGTCAATGTTGGGGGAGGGCTGTCTTATTACCTGTGGCGTGGAAGAATTACTAGATACAGCTGGGTCTTGAAGGTTAGGTTGCATAATCCTATCCTGATTGGAAGTGAGACAGTTGGTAGAATGTAATGCTGTGGGGACCTTGTTTCCCAGGATTTCTTTTCAAGGTCTTTTCTCACTCTCTAGTAAAATGAGAATGGCAACCCATTGTGGACCTAAGGCTGTTGAACATGCACCAGAAAATGGAAGTTTCTGAATGGAAGCGATGCAAACACTGATTACATTCCCTACGGAAGGACGACTTGCTATGGTCACTAGAATTAAGGGATGCATACTTCCACAGTCATAGAAGACCATGCCACAGAAAGTATTTGATTAAGGCAGGATGTGCTCAGTTCCAGTTCAAAGCACTGTCTTTTGGACTGACCACAGCACCAGGTTTTTCACAAACTGCTAGTCAGTGGTAGCAACTCACCTGTACAGGTAGGGCATAAAGGTGTTTCTTTACCTTGATGACTAACTAGTGTTTGGAAAACACAAGAGGAGGCAGTGTGCGTAATTCAGACAGTGAGGAGCACCCTGCATTGGTTAGCTTGCCTCCTAAATTTAGAAAAGTTGTAGCTGGAGTATAGACCAGATCCTGGGTTTATAGGTGCCTATTAAACAAAGAACTGGGCAAAACTTTCCTCCCTCTTTAAAGGGCAGAAGCTGTGATTCATTTGCAAACACATTTCAAGCAGATACATCAAGGATCGCACAAAATTTTGAGTCTTCTGGGCCACATGGCTTTGACCACTGCAGTGGTGCCATCCGGCCAGATTGCAAATAAGGGATGTCCAGTACCACCTCAGATGGTACTTACATCAAAAAGGGGATCACTGCAGCAGCAAGCACCAGTAACAAGCGAGTTGATACAACACCGAGTGGTGGAAAGATCTGTGCAACCTCAGAGGGAGGTTCTCTTCCTTCAATGCTCATCTACAAGACACCTGACAACAGATGAATCCCTCCTAACCTGGGAGTGCATCTGGAGGAAGAGCAATAAATCGGTTTGAAATCCCTAAGAATTAAAGGAGAGTACAAATCTGATGGAACTCAGAGCAGTATTTCTGTCCATGAGGTCCCTCTCCTCCCTGTTGCAAGGTCAAGCAGTCCTAATAAGTACAGACAATACAGTACAACTTTCATGTAACATAGAAACATAGAAATTGGTGGCAAATAAGGATCATGAAGGCCCATCCAGTCTGCCCATTTCTTTTTCTACCTTATGAATGTGCCATCAGCCTTTGCTGTGTCAATGGCCTATCTATTCATACTCATCTGTATTGCTCCCTTGTGCCTATCCCATGCCTGTCTGAAGCCCTGCACTGTAGTTATACCCACCACTTTCTGAGGTAGGCTGTTCCATGCCATCCACCCTTTCTGTAAAAAGAACTTCCTACTTTACCCCTTAATCGGCCTCCTCTAATCACATGCTGTGTCCTCTTGTCCTGCTATTTTCTTATATTGAAACATGTTAGACTCTTTCACCTTGTTAATGCCCTTAAAGTCTTTGAATGTTTCGATCATATTACCTCTTTCTCTCCCTCCTTTGCTGTAGGGTCACATATTGAGCTTGATTAATCTGTCCTCATATGTTTTCTGATGCAGTCCCTGCACTATTTTGGTTGCCCTTCTCTGGACTGCCTCAGTTTGGTTAATGTCCTTGTGAAGGTGTGGCCTCCAGCACTGCGCGCAGTACTCAGATGGGGCTACCAGTGTCTTGTAAGAGGGATCATTAGCTCCCTCTTCCGACTTGTGATACCCTTACTAATACACCCCGACATCCCCTAGCCTTACCTACTACTTCAGTGGTCTGCTTGGATGATTTCAGGTCATCGGTGATGATGGTGCTCAAATCTCTTTCTTTCCTTGTGACTGCCAGCAACTCCCTCCCAGCCTATAGGTGCCTTCAGGGTTTCTCTTCCCTATATGCATGATCTTGCACTTCTTCGTTAAACCCCAGTTGCCAACTTGACCATTTTGCTAGTTTATCCAGATCTCTTCTCATTCTGCCCACTCCCTGTGGATCATCTACTCTGTTGCAGATCTTGGTGTTTATCTGCAAAAGATAAACCTTACCCTCAGTCCCCTGCAATGTCACTGATGAAGATATTGAAGGATTGATTCCTAGTACCACTTTTGACTTGCATCTCTTCTGACTGTATACCATTTACCACCACTCTCTGTTTCTGCCCGTCAACCAGTTTGCCACCCAGTTGATCAACTTCTGACCACCGAGCCTACCAGCTTATTAATCAATCTTCTCGTGGAACTGTATCGCGAAAGCTTTGCTGAAGTCAAGGTAGGCAACATCAAGTGCTCCCCTTGGTCCACCACTCTGGTTACCCAGTCAAAGAAATCTATGATATTAGTTTGACAGGACCTTCCTTTTATAAACCCATGCTGTCTTGCATCCTGTGCTCCCATGGATTCCAGGTGTTGTACTGTCATTTCCTTAAGAGTGCCTCCATAATCTGCCCACTACTGAGGTAAGACTGACTGGTCTGTAGCTCCTGCCTCCTCCCTCCTACCACTCTTGTGGGCGGGATCACATGAGCACTTCCCCTGTCTTCTTAGACCTCTCTTGTGCTCAGAGACTTACTAAACAGTTCTGATAATGGCTCTGCTAGTTCCACTCTTAGCTCCTTTACTACCCTGGAATGTATACCATCAGGTCCCATTGCCTCATTCACCCTGAGCTTATCGAGCTCTTGTAGGACCCTTTCTTTGTGAAGGACTAGTGGACACCTCCCTCCTGCTTGTGTCCATGGTGCTAAGCTGTGGGCCCTGCCCTGCCTTTCTTCAGTAAATACCGAGCAGAAGTATCTATTTAGGATAGATGCTTTTACATGGTCCTCCTTCTCACATACCCCTTATCCCCTTTGATCTTCTCAATACCCCTCTTGACTTCTTCCTTTCACTAATGTATCTATAGAAAGTCTTGTCACCTTCTTTTACTGTTTGTGCTAGTGTTTCCTCGGTTTGGGCCTTTGCCTGCCTTACCGCCTTCCCTGCTTCCCTGAGGAAGTTTGGTATACCTCCTATCTTCATCCTGCTGCGTTGCCTTATATTTCCTGAAGGCCAGCTTTTTTGGCTCTGACCTTTTCTGCTACTGTTTTTGAGAACCAAATCGGTTTCTTTTTCTTTTCTTTTGCATTCTTTTCTCTCTAACACAGTGGGATGTTGCTTCAAGTATTGCATCCTTAATGCTTGCCCACTTGCCTGTACCCTCTCACCTGTATTTCTTTTTGCCAGGGCTAGCTTAACTCTGTTGGTCATCTTATCAAAGTCAGCCTCTCTGAGTCCCATATTTTTTGCCTTGGAATGGGATGATTTAGTTCTAGTGGCCAAATTGAACCATACCATGTGATGGTCACTGGCCCCAGGTGACCTTTCTACCTGAAGATCTGAGATCCTTTCCCTGTAAGTCAGTACTAGATTTAGGATAGCCCTGTCTCTTGTGGGTTGTTGTACCAGTTATTTGAGGCCCTCCCCTGCAGGAAATCCACCATATGTCTAGTTCTGGCAGGCGTTCCTGCTGGTATTGACCAATCTCTGTCTGGCATGTTGAAGTCTCCGTTATCAGAACCTCCCTTTAGCTGTCATGTTTGGTATATCTTCTAACAGTAATGTGTCTATGTCCTCCCCTGGTCTGGAGGCCTGCCCTGTACACACCCCAGTTCATACGGCTGTCCCATTTCCTGTTTCCAGGGTGACCACAGTTGTTCTGGCTCCTTATGTGTATTTTGAATTTCTGTAGCTTTGATATTTTCATTGACATAAAGGGACCCTCCCCTTCTTGCACGTTGGTCTCTTCTGAACAGTACATAGCCAGGTACTGAAGTCTCCCAAGTATGGTTACTGGTAAACCATGTCTCGCTAATGGCTACTATGTCCAGTTTAGCCTCTGTCATTATTGCCTGCAGGACTGGGATCTTGTTTCCCAAACTACAAGCATTTGTGTACATGATTTTCCATTGGCCATATATCGGTTTTCTATTGGCTAGAATTCAGTTACATAAACAAGCAGGAGCCACCAGATCTTTAAAACTCAGTACAGAGTCGATGAGGATCTAGAACCTGGCATACAGGCTAAATGCAGTTCTATCTGCAGTACTCTTAGGCAGGAGAGGGTGCTAGAAGATTCACTCAACAGAATAAGACATGTCACCACGGTGGTCTCTAACCAAGTAGGGTTAAATTCTGTATTTCAGAGATGGGGAGTAGCAAAGTTTAATCTGTTGCATCTTGGGAAAACAGGAACCTTTTCCAGTTCTTTTACAGGCCTCACATGGTGAAGATGATTTAGTGGGATGCACTGGTTCTTCCCTGTAAGAACAGGTTACAATATGCATTCCTCCATTTTCTCTAACTCACAAAGTACTGCTGAAATTGAGACAGGAACCTGCTACTATTAATTTGATAGCACCAGAATGGGAAAAACAGTCCTGGTACTCATTGATATTGACATTGATAGGAGGCAGTATAGCGCAGTGGGTTAAGGCTCTGAGCTACAGATCTGGAGACCTGGCTTTGACTCTCACAGCCGCCTAGGTGCATACTGTGTGATCCTGAGCAAATCACTTAACTTCCTTGTGCTCCCAGGTGCATCTGGAAACAAGCTTGCTTCATGTGCTACTCCTGGTTAAACTATATTCCCTCTACGTCCCACCCAATGTTACAAAAAAATCACTTGATCTGCCACTGAGACATGACCTGCTGACAATATTCTTGAAGAGTTAGAGCTCTAAAACCAGCTTCTGCAAGAGCAAGGTTATACATTTAGGAAAAGGAACCCATGCACAGAGTACTGGGTGGAGGAGTTAGACTGACAGTCAGTGACTCTCTCAAAGCAAATCAGTCAGTGCAATAAGGCTGCAGTAAGGCATTGAGGATGCTGGGGTCTATTGGGAGGGATTTTGATAGCGGGAGAAGTGAAGTGATACTGGCCTTATACAGATCTGAAGTGAGACCTCACCTGGAATACTGTGCCCGGTTCTAGAGCCCTCACTTGAGAAAGGACATAGATGGGCTGGAGTTAGTACAGAGAAGGGGTCGGCAAAATAATACAGGGCCAGCAGGGCAGATCCTGTATGGAACAGCTGAAGGCCCTGAACATGTACTCACTGGAGGCCAGGTGCGAGCAGGGGGACATGATAGAGACATTTATTTATTTTGTATATTCTTTTTTCTGCCCTCCTCATGCTCATGAGCTCCACTCCTTCAGGCTCTGCAAGTCTCCAGATAGCCCCTCCTGTCCTAACCGGCCCTCGTCTAACTCCTCTCGTCTCATGTGATCCCGGAATATCCTGGCATATCCCTTCACCAGGCGGCCTCCCTCCTCCTAGGGGAAGGCACTGGGGGAGGATGACCCTAACACACTCTTCTTAGGGCAGTGATGCTGCTGTGAGAAGGAGGCCCAGGAAGGCACTGGAGGCAACCGGGGACAGAGAGCCGTCATCCAGCGGCCAGTGGCGTATTCTGATTTCTGGTCTTGCACCTTTATCGTCCTCTGTTGTGCCCTGAATCTATCGGGGCTGCTAGAAAAGATCTTGCATCCTAACCCTCCCAGGGGAGGAGAGCAGTCCCATGGACGCCAATCCTGCCCCTTCCCCTGCCGACCCCGAGACATACATTTCTAAGGAATGAATAGGGTGAACAGTGAAGACCTGTTTTGTTTTTTCTTTTTAATAAGCTAGTAATAAGAGGGCAGGGTTGAGGGTTATTAGGGATAAATTCAGGAGGAATGCGAGGAAGTTCTACTTCACCGAGAGGGTGGTGGAGCTGTGGTCAGACTGCTGGCGAAAGATTTTGGGGCAGGTACCTTAATGGATTCAAATGACTGGCACAGAGCAAGAGGACTCATAGTCCCACTAGGAGGAACTGGGGGCAAGAGTTGTAGGTGGGGGAGTGGGGACAACCTCCTGGACTCTAGGTAGGGGATGAGGTCGTATAATATGGGTAAACTCGAGGGACTATTGGTCTCTTTCTGCTGACAGTTTCTGTTTCCTGGAAGTTTTAAAGTTACCAGAAACTAGGAAAACTTATAATTCACAATGGAAAAGGTTCTATGTTTGGTGCGACTGCATCATGTCACCACAAAACTGCAGATATAGCAGTAATTTTGGAATACTTGGTACATTTCAGACCCAAGGCCTCAAACCCTCAACACAGAAGGTGCATTTGGCAACTATTTCAGCTTTCAGATCCACTGAATTGGAAGATCCTTTGCAACCCACCCAGTGTTCAAGATGTTTTCAAGGATCTGAAACACGTGTCTCCCTGGAAGGAATCGATTCCACCGTGGGACCTCTACCCAGTCCTTTTATGTAGTGATTCCTTTTAGAACCTACAGTATGTTTTCAACAGAGTTGCACTGTCTAACATGGAAAACTGTTTTAGTAGCTGTTATATCTGCAGGAAGTATCGATGAGTTAGAAGCACTCTGTACAGACTCTAATTCAGTGGTGTTCTACAGGGATGAGGTGGTGCCTAGGACAAATGGGAAATTTCTACCAGAAGTGGTTTCTTTTTACATGAATCCGTCTGTAACATTGTCTGTGCATTTTTCCAACACGTCATTCCAGTGTAGAGAGTAGAAACTTCACAACCTAGATATGAGAAGGGCTTTAGGTTCTCCCGAGGTTTCTACTTGCAAAGGACAAAAGTTTCAGAACTAACAGACAGATTGGAACTCTTGGTGAGGTAGGCAAAGGTAATCCAGCAGCAACAAAGTCTCTCATTAGATTGTCATGTGTATTGAGTTGTGTTATGAAATTGCTGGCAGAGAGTCACCAGAAGGGTCTAGGGTATGTTCCACTAGAGCTACATCTGCTACTGTTGGCGGCTTTAAGGGATTATACCCTGCTAGAAGTGTGTGAAGCAGCCACTTGGTTTACAGAATACACCTTAACATTCACTTCTCACTGCTGTCTGGACATCCAAATTGGAGGGCTGCTGATTTGGTAAATCTGCACTGGAGCCTTTGACCCTACATACTGTTGGTACTAGACCCTGCTTCCTAAGGTACTACTTGGTGTCTGCTAGTTTTATGGCATTTCAAATATACTCTTGTTGCTAGAAGAAAAAACAGTTACCATAGTAACAGTGTTTCTACTAGAGAGTATATTAGTGAGCCAACAACCCTCCTTACCTCCGTTTTAGATCCTGGATGTAAAAGGCTTTTAGACCAAGTCAGATTAAATGCTTTAACATTTTTATTGTTCGAGCATTCACTATTTTCAGACTTTACAGTGTTTAAAATTGTTCATATGGTGATTGTAATGTCATATTGCATTTACATTTTCTAGAGTAGGTAGCGTAAGGTAGTTAGGCA
Source organism: Neoceratodus forsteri (assembly GCA_016271365.2). NCBI lineage: Eukaryota > Metazoa > Chordata > Ceratodontiformes > Ceratodontidae > Neoceratodus > Neoceratodus forsteri. The sequence continues at coordinate 1,740,656,033 of CM028129.1, forward strand.
GTCAGTGCTCTGTTCTGGTCTTCAAACTATAAATCTGCCATTAGAAGGCTTTTTGGGGGTGTCATGACCAAACAGTACAGTTTGAACTTTATCTTTCTGAAGTTCCACCTCCAGGCAACACCTCTGAGCTGAGATGATGAAATTTGTATGACTCACTAATACAACCTGTAGAAGAAACAGCTTTGCTAAATAAGTAATTATTTTCTTTTGCCTTGTGGCTAAAACAATGATTGTGCATTCAGGACCTCCCATTTTCAGATTTCTGTTGGTCCTATTGAAGCTGACAGCATCAGTTACCCTAGGCTACAGAAATATTACTTCAGCTAATAAAAATTAAAAGTGGCAGCTCAGCAGTCTTCTGTTAGAAACCTTTATGTAAAACAAAAAAACTTTTATTCTCTAGCAGTTCATCTGTTAGTAATAATCTGTGAAGATCTGATGAGTACAGCAGAGCACTGCCTTTACATCCAGCCTGAAGCAGTCAAAGGGGTCTGTGAGAATGAATGTAGTGACTTTTGGTGATGTCATCCTTAAAGTGGCAGCGGCACCTCTTTACCAAGTCCCCAGCAAAAGACCACTGAATAGCAGCAAACTTCAAATCTTCACCCAGGGGCATCTTTGGTTACTTATGGAGCACTGCAAAGGAAATTCATATCAAAGTGGGAGGATGCCAGGGATTGGGGGTGGGCGCCTCAGACAGCAAGGGCTCTGTGGCGTCAGTTGCATCCTCCGCTCAGGCCAGGGGCATCAGGGCTCAAAAGAATAAGGAAAATCCTCCTGCTGATCAAGTAAATCACAAAATGGACTTGATGACGTGGAGATGAGGGCTTTAACAGTGAAATCTGAAACACGACAGCAGCCCTGAGAACAGACGTCACTAAACTGGAGAAACACACTGACAATCAGGAGGAGCAGCTCACCCGAACAGACCACAGGCTGGATACGACAGCTTCACACTGCGTGCAGAGTTTGGAAGATAAGTTAGAATATGCTGAGAGCCACAGCTGGCACAATATTCTGCATTTCTTTGGCTTCCGGGAAGGAGCTCAGGGCCAGGACATAATTATGCTTTGCAGGCTTTCTTGAGAATGGCCTCAAGCTACCCGAGACAGACAGTAGAAATAGAGCAGGCTCACACCGCATCCTGGGATGAAGCCTGCCCTGATGCACGGCCCCATTAATCATCGCCATTCCTCAAATGGAATGACAAACAATATATTCTGTCCTGTGCCTTGAAAGCTAAAGAACTCCTCTAGAAAGATGCTCAAATCTACCTTGACAACCACTACCCTGTTTCTTTACAAAACAAGCAGAGAACTTTCCAACTTCTGATGAAAGCTCTGTTAGCAAATATTAAATTCTGTACTCCATATCTTGCAAAGATGGTCATCCATTATAAAGAGGGACAGGTGACATACCTCATGGCTGAGGAAGCAGCAGCAGACTTCAAGGCTCAGGGTATTTCTGTCTCACTCAACTTAACAAACCACTTCTGCAGACTATTGCCTCAAGATAGTCCAGCAGGCATGAAAGACAGTGGATGGGAGATATCAGCACTTCACTGTGGCACTGGCCACAGTGAAGGACATCATCCAGTGCCTTCATGGAGAGGGCACGGCAGCGGGCAGCCAGAGCACCAGACCTGAGAGGTAGTGACAGCACTACCCAGTTTTTCAGATAATGACCAGCTTTCTTCAGCCCCTTCTCTGTCCTTTGAATTGCTTGCCAAGCTCCGACCATCCAGGCTCTTTCTTCCTAGAGGTGCCCGTGTCCCTGCCCACTCGCTTTGCAGCACTGGTCTTAATCAGCTCCCACTTCTTTGTAGATACTTATTAGCCAACCTTGGAAGTCGGGTACTTTTCTTGTGTCACATATTGTAACTGCCCCAGACCAGAGGCATGTAGTGGGAGGTGGCCTGCCCTTCTGGCTGTTATGCAGCTACCAGGCTAACACCTGGTGGGCCTCAGGCCATTGGGAGGCGGGGGCGTCTGTCTTGCTGCTTCTTGGGGCAGGTGGGCTGGATGCTTCTCTCTCCTTAATAGCTGGTTCAAACAACATGAAGTCTTGCTGTATTCGGACATAATGCAGTTAGCTCCCAGCACTTGAACTGCCCCGGAGAGGAAAGAGTTAACTCTATACAGAAGCATAGAACATTGAGCTCAAGCTCGGTTTTCAAATCTCTGTCTGTGGTACTTCCCAGTGTAACTGTCAGATTCTTCGAGCTAACTAACTAGTAACTAAAGTGTGAAATTGTTCAAATATAGCCAAAGGGCAAAATATATCTTCTTGGGCCCCAAAAGACTCAAGTTGAGAACCCAAGAAGGAAAGGTAGTGACAATATTTAGTAAAACACCAGAACAAATAATATCTACCCCACCCAGAGAGAGGGTACAAGGTACACCCCTGAGGTGCAACACTGTACCTGCCAGCCCACTTCCCAAAACCAGGTTCTGAGAGGGAGGCAAGGGGAGGTCTGAATACAGCAAGACTCCATTAGAAGAAACAACATTACTATGGTGAGTAATTTTTCTTCAAACAACATGAAGTCTTGCTGTATTCAGACATAATGCAGACTACCAAGCAGTTCCCTATGAAGGAGAGAATGCAGAACCTACTTTGAGAAGAGGCTCTGCAGTACCAAACCTAGCATCACTCCTAAATGTCGGCAATTTAAATAACCTGGTAAAGGGGTGAAGGTATTCTCCAGGATTAAGAAATAATGACTGGGGTACTTTATTTACAAAACCAGAGACCTTTTAGATGCAGCTGAACATGTGAAGCTGCACAAATTTGGATATCAGGTCTTTAGTTATGAACTCCTCAGAGGCAAATGTAGAGGAGTAGCAAACCTCCTTCCACACATGACCCCCTTCCATGTGCCTAAAATCGCTCAGGATAAGGAGGGCTGCTTAATAGTAGTACAAGTGTTGTTCTCAATTTGAAGTCATTCTGGCTAACATCTATCTTCCCAGGTTCCAGCCCCACAGAGGTCAGACTCCTTCTAGGGTATGGCATTAATAAACACTTAAGGGGTTCTTCTCCTGGTGGGGATTTTAACATGATTTGATCCAATAATTGGGATATGTCGCCCCCGGCCTGTCAGCAGCCAGTAAGGCTTGTACCTCACTTCTTAAGTCGCACAGCTGGTGGACGCTCTAGAAGGACTTTCACCCTCTTGACCGCCATTCACACACACTCTTTTCTCTGTCCACTCCATCTGTACCCATATAGTCTATAGCTACATGCAGCAGGAATCCTTGAAATATGTTGCAGATTGTAATGTAGAGGGATATCCTGCTCTTAGACCACACCCCAGTTTTGACTTACCTTGACCTGGACAGAGAAATTCCTGGATGCATTGGCAACTGAATGGGTTTTATCTCAGGTCTAAAGAACTCCGCTCCTTTCTGGCAGGTAAAATTGCTGAAATCGATACAATAATGGGGGCATATGGAGACGGCGAAAGGAATTCTGGAAGTCAGGGGTAAGGGGCAACAGACTTTGGAAAACATAAACTGAACTTACAGACTTAAATGGGCAGACTGGGTGGGCCATAGGCCCTTATCTGCCGACTGTCTATGTATCTATGATGTTCTGGGACACTTTCAAGACGGTGCTGCGGGGCGTATTATCAAATATTGTGCCAGGAAAATGAAGGAGCACAGCTAGCAGCTGGTGACTCTACAGGACATCCTTCATTTCCTCCAGTTGAATATTGCAAGGCTATAGATCTATCGAGCTGCAGCTGGAAAAAGGACATTGATAAACTACTTTTCATCATCATCCTCATTATCAAATTTTATTGTTTAACTTAAAAGTTAACAACAATTACACATAATTACACAATAAATACATGTTTTTAGTTGACACATAAGATATCATCCATGAAAAAATAAAACTCTGTTAAAAGACAGTACAGTTCAGACCAAATCAGTTTTTCAACAGCACTGAACTCATTCAGTTAAGTTGTTGTTGGCTGAATGCAGTTAATGTAGTCTCCTTAGCACCAGGTCATTTTTAAGTCATAGATTGGTTTGGGAATTAATTATCCTTTGCTTAGTTTTGTTAATGGATAAGAAAAATTTAGCCATTCTCTCTATAGTCCATTCATTTGTGTAATAGTATGACTGTGAGTAATGCTTTATCCAGGTTATACATATTATTTACAAAAGATTTAACCAATAAAATCTTTCTTTATATACCGAATCAATACTATACATAGTACATGGAGGAGATCTTCTGTTCCACCCACTGCACATGTATATTCCATTGTTCCTGTTTTTTTTTTTTTGTCATACACTTAGAACGTTACTCCTCAAACCTTTAAAATTTATATTGAGTAAAGATTCTCCTATACTTGGGGTCTATCAATATATCCAAATAGGATTTCAATCCAAAGTGATGATTTATAACCATTTAGAATAATAAGCTGCTGCTTAAAATAGAAAAACAGAAATAGCCTTAATGTTTCTTAGGCATAAATTCTTTGACATTGGACCCAAGGCTGTCTGCATCTTGGTGCAATAGTCAGCTGGCAACAGAGTGCAGGCCACAGTGGCACTGGCTGAAACACCCACGATGACAACTGCTTCAAAAATGGGTGAAACAGCATAGGCATTTCACCATTATTATGCTTCATGGTACACTCCTGAGGACCTCATAGCTCAGAGGCCACAGAGGCATTTTTGGTACCGCTTAACCCTCCCACAGCTGACCCAAGATAAAATGGAATTGCTCACTGGCCCAATTCAGTCCTCGGAATTGATATAGTCCTTCACAGTGCCCCTACCCAAAGGTCCCCGGTTCAGATGGCTACATCTTAGAACTTTATAAAGCTAAGTGGATTGTTAATACAACAGCTGACCAGAGTCAGTAGTAAAGTCATGGTGGGAGGGACATACCAGATACATAATCACACATGCCCCAAAATGCAAAGCATCATGGGCTGCATATGCAAATCACCACAGAATGTTATGCTGGTCCAACTTACAGAATTGCATGGTGCCGAAAGGCCTCTACACAGTTTGCAAAGGGTGCTATACATGATGCTTTGCCACTATCTCGGTTATACCTAAACAGGTGAAAGATCCTTCTGAATGCCCCTTATCAGCTGATTTTGGTCTTGAGAACACAGATTATGAATTATTCATGGCTGTGATAACTCGGCGCCTGGATGCCCCTTGCTATCATTTATACACTCTAACCAAACAGGGATTTGTGCGAGCCCGCCAAACCAGAGACAATACCTAATGCATGCTCCATGTCCTCCACTAGATCCATCTGACTGCCACCCCTATCTGCTTTTAGCCAGTCTAGATGCTGAAAAGGCATTTGATATGGTGGTGTGGCCCAGTTTCTTTGCTGCCCTCTGAAAATTTGGCTTCTCACTGGACTTTGTCTTCCTTTAGGAGTGAGTCTGTACTGCTCCACAGGCATTTGTTAAGGTGAATGGACATGTATCCCCAGCTTTTGGGCTGAACCCATCAGGGATGTCCTATGCCACCACTCCTGTTTGCTCTTTACATTGAACCTGTGGCCCAGGCTATTACAGAAAGTGCCTTTTGCAAAGGGAGTGTTACAGTGTGAGACAGAACATCAGATCACGTTGTACACAGATGTCCTGCTATATATGAAGGACCTGGAACCTCTCTTCCGCACTCTTTCGCTTTTCTGAGATATCAGGCTATTGCCTAAGGAACAATAAAAAGGTTTTTTCCTATACTGGCACGCCCATCTCCCAGACATCGCCATGATACCCCTTTCCCTTTTTTTCTTTTAATAAATTTTTTTGCCTGTAACCCTCTCCTCCAAAGAGGGCTCAGCCTGCACTGCTCCGCCATGCACAGGGCCACCGAGAGGTCCCACCCAACAGATATTATTGGGCAAGTCCTTATTTACCCTCTAGGTGGGGCTACAGGAGCGGGACCTCCGGTGGATGAGAAAGGACATAGGGCAGAGCAGAGCAAGGGCCATATCGAGGGGACCAAATTTTTGGATGCTGCATTATCCCTGGGGGTGGGGACGGTAGTGACATCCCATGTCTGGCCTCACCTGCCACAAGTGACAGCGCCAACATGGTGGAAGCCCAGCCTCCGCTGGAGGTCCATAGTGTGCTGGGCACTCTACCCTCCCTGAGAAGGAGAGCTGTGCCCAGGATGCTCAGTCCTTCTCCCTCGGCCGGCTCCTCCAACATCCTGGGTCCGCTCCCAAACCTGGCCACATGCCACAGATGGACGCCTGCCTCTGCACCAGTGGGCTGGCTCATACCTCTTTAAGTGGGACCTGCAGGAGCTGAAATATCTAGCCATAAATAGACATCTGAGCCTGGACAGGTTGTCTGATGTAAATGTCCACCACCTCTGAGTACAGTTCCTGGCTGATCTCAAGGATTGGCACAACTCCTTAAGTCTGATTTGTAGAGTCAACACAGAAAGAACGTAGAGATGCTACCGCTGCCTTTATGCATCTCATAATGTCCTGATTCAGATCCTATAGAAGAACTGGAGAAAATGGCAGGTTGTCATCTCCAGATTTGTATGGGCAGGAAAGTGTCCCAGAGTATGCCTTCATACATTGGTGCTGGCAAGAGCTAAGGGAGGGCTGGCTGTTTTTCAATGGAACACAGTGGCTGAACCTAGAATGGGATGCCTCCCTTCTGGGATTGAGTCCGGTTCTTTACAGGATGCATCAATGGACATGGATCTGCAGCCACAGAACCCTGGATGCTGGAGGGGGTGGGTGTGAGAGAGAGAGACTATCTTCACTGAATCTTATTCCAAGCCTCATCTGGCTTTGTCCCATAGCTTGTCTTACAAAGTTTCCCCAGCCACCTTGAACCCACTATTTCAGGGATGGCGGATGCAGAACTTGTGTATATTAAATCCATTTTGGTGATGGTCAGCAGATCAAGACCTTTTCTGAAATGCAGGCCCAATATGGTTTGAGGGGGAGATTCTACCACTACCTGCAAGCACACCATTAGAGGAGGTTCTCCACTGAGGTCCCGCCTGCTCACCTGGTAGTGGCACACGTACTTTTAACTCACCAGGCACCTTGTCTCTGTTATTTATAATGCTGTTCAGGGCACACAGCAGTACACAATGCAGTATCTTGCTGATAAATGGAATGTCGAATTAAGACGAAACACAGATGCTACATTTTGGGAAATGGCTGCTCTGAAGCGGGTAAAGTCACATTGTCCCATATTTGAGGGAGTATGGGTGAAACACCTAGTGAGATATTTTAGGACCCTGGAGGTAACTGTCAAATTTGGGCAGGGTTCCAGTGCCGCCTGCTGAAGAAACTGCAGGAAGCCAGAGCTTATACACACACACATATATTATGTGGGTATGCTGTGTTTTGATATCCCTTTTAGGGTCTGAGGTTGCCATCTTGAAGTCTTGTAGGTCGGGTTAATGCTGAGTCCTGAGGTGTGCCTCCTATTCCCAATATCCCAGGCAGTTTAAGGGTAGGCGATTAAATATCTGCTGGGAATAATGTTGGTGGCAGCGATGACATGTATAACTAGAAGATGGCTTCGCATTGGTGGGAAAAGTAAATAATACTATATATACACAATGGAGAGCATCACATTTAATCTTAATGATAGAACTGGGCAGTTTAACTCCAGGTGTACTAGATGGCTATTATATGTAATGCAGCATGTCTACATTTGTCCCTTAGAGCGTGTCAGCGGGGAGGAGGGTATAGGCATAAGATTGCAGAATCGGGACTGACGGGTGGAGGGCATTAGTTGTTAAGGATATCCTTCATGCACCTTTTATGAAAATAGACATTGACACAATTATTGAAGTGTTTGATGAGAGCTCCACTACCCACTGCCAGTAGCTGAACGCAGCAGGTGGGACTCCTGGCCTTCGTGGTCTGTGAGAACATGTCATCTCATACCAATGTGTCATGGTACTGCCTTGATTGTACTTCTGTATGGCTCTGAATTGTATTAAACTGACAAATATTAATATACATTTACAAAAAGAGAATGAATTCAGTAGTAGGAGTAAGAATCTTTTCAGATAGGGTTGGTGTAGTACATCACCATCAGAGCAAACAAAGCCCTGTGTAGAAAAGGCAGACGTGTTTGTTATGAAACACTAGTCTCTTATAAATCAGTATAGATACCACAATTAAAAATTACAATAGAGATATATGTGACATAATTAATACATTCAACAGATGCATCATGAAACGTGAAACTTTGCTTTAAACTCCTGGTATAATTTAGGTATAAAACTGACAATGATGATCACATTTTGGACGATTAATTCCAACAGATTGTAAAGGTAAGAAAATGGCAGTTGTGAAAATCATCTGTTGCTACTTTGGGTTAACTTTTTACTTTTCTTAACGAGTGACTTTCTTGCTGACTTTGAAGAGTGTGTCTTTGCCTTTCCCAGATGTCTGTAAGGGTAAAGTATAGTATGTGCTAGAAAAGAATGCAGATATGTAGGGGATCCTGTTTAGGAAGGAAAATACAGTGAAAAGGTAGATACAAAACAATGATGTTTACAAAAAACAGTGACTTGCGAAATCCACCAGGATCATTTATAGCAGAGTGCAAGTTCAGTGCTGTGCTTTTGTTTTTGTTGTAAAATGAACCAGCACATCTTGATAGCTGAGAAGCATGCAGTGTTGGAATAAGCCTACTGAAAGATGAGATGGAAGGCTGGGTCTCAAGGTATGCTAGGAATGCACTGGGGTAAGCTCTCCTCTGAAGCAGCAAAGATAGAAAGATTTTTCAACCACAAATCCAGTTTGAGTGTCCTATTTGGTTTATTTTATTAATTGGTAGTAAAGCTTATTATTTATGAACCTACTTGGATCAGTAACATTTACCACTGACATATCCATGAGCCTGGAAGAAGCATGTAACCAGAAACAAAGCATTGGAGGAGTTAGTGCCAGACATTTACTTTACTTGTTTTAAACCAGCTTCTAATCCTGGACTGATTGTGTTAGGCAATGTAGTAGTCTGCTTGTAAAATAAATGAAAACGTTTGTTAGATGCTTTGAAGGGATCAAGTTTATTTTAATTAGGAGATCAGTTCTTCTGTGCCCGTTCTTTCTGAGGTGCAGAAATACACTGAAAAATTTAAGATGACTTAAACTGTTGTTATAGGTGGGAACACATAATGAGTTGCAGTGTGGAATAACATATTTGTCTCCATTCCTGGGTGCTGAGACCCATAACTGATGAGTGGTGAAGCACACATTAGTTATGAGGGTCTTAACCACTGTGGGAGATAAATGCAACCACTATTGTATTTCATATATACCGCACTGCTAATGTTTTTATTACTATTTTACCTTATTTTAGCTTAAAACAGTCTCTTTTCCATTGCAAACTCTGTGATCCATTGTTCTCATTGTTCTATTTCCACATTCTGAGTGGAAATAACATATTCAAAGGGAATAACGTGTTCTAAAGTGAAAATATTTATTTATCCCAAAGTAACATGAGTTATTTATTTCTATGTATTCACATCTGGTATGTTGTACATATAGGGCATATTCCCTAGGATGTGCAGGAATAAGCTTTATTCACTCTGTAATATTGCCAACAGTGCTTCCTTGCAGCGAGTGGCGGTGCAAGCGGAGCGCAAATGCTATAGCAGCAATGTTGACAATGTGCTAAAGTGAATAAAATACTTATTCCTGGATGCCCTAACAATTGTTCTTTTATACCATGGGCCACAACCCAAATTGATAGAGTAAGAGAACCAACATGATAAAATAGTCACCTACAAATAGGTGAATAACAAGAGCAGAATAACACTTTTATTCAGCGCTGTTATTCATCCCTCCCATGGAATAAATGGCAATTCTGAAATGGATAGCCTGGAATTTTTTGTAAACTCAAATCAAGTTTATTCCACATTATAAAATGGGTAGAGACAGTTCTTCAGTCTAATTCGCTGATAGCCCTTGCCAGCTATATCTTTTCTTAGAGTCATCACACATAATGAATGCCAGCACCTACAAGCCAACTCTCTAAAATATCCTTTTGCCCACTGTGTCACCTTTCCTAACCTAGCAGCTTTTGTTTTTTTTTTTTTAACAGCAAGCAGCAGCTTGTTTCTTCCGTTCCACCCACTCACATAAAAAGCACTTGTTTATCACAGAATCCTTTTTTTTTTATCATAGTATCCATATACGCTCTTGCTTCAGACCCACAGCATTACTTCCTTTGTTGCCTGGAAGTATCTGCGGTCTCTCAATCTCTCTGCTGATCCACAGACAGTGAGACTGCCAGTACATTTCTGAAAATTGCTACTGCAGATGGTAGCGTGTGCGGAAATACCATTAGGAAATGCGGTCTTACTGGCAGCCTAGCAACCCGCTGCAGTCAATCTTTAGAAACGTAACAATAGCTCCCTCCTGATCTCACAAGTACATTTAATGTTAAAACAAGTACATTTACGAGGCTGGAGGAGTCGAAACTTTGTAAGTGAGCAGGGAGAGTCTTGCGGGTCGGGACAAGACTGCGCAGTCGCAGCATAAACAGGCAGTCTACAGACCTTAGCTCTGCATGTACCTTTTATAACACTGAAGATAATTTCAGACTCACTTCCTCCTACAAAGAGTAACTCTGCAGGTACCTTTTCTAACAGTGCAGATGATTTCAGGTAATTTGAGATTCATTCCTGCTGCCCCAGCATGCTCACTTTCTCGCGCCCTACTGACATAATAAAGCAGAGGAATATTTTGTACCCAAAACAAAAGGTTTTAATATTTTCAATTTGTTTGGAAAAGTTACAATATTTCTCAAAATATACCCATTTTATAAGTGTAGTAACACTTCGGGTGTAGGTTATGCTTTGCTAAACATACTTCTAGTGGTAGTAGGGCACTTGGCCTGTGGCCTCATTCCTCCATTATGCCCCTAGGCATGCGTTTATCATAGCATAACCCACACCTGTTGTGTGTTATTGCTTACTTATTTTTACTGTTCCATCTGTTGTATTCATAAAGAAATGACTAATTTAACCACTGATCTCTGCAGTATTTGTAGAGAAGTTTTAAATGTCTTCTGAAAAGCAAGTTAACTCCTGATGTTCAACTTCAAGAATGTAAAGCATATGTTCTGTGTAGCTCAATTGTAGTTATGGGCTATAACCCGCGTGAACAGTATTACCTTTTGATTCTATTACCTGCTTAATTTCAAGTCCGTATAGATCACATAAAAGTCACTGTCACATCACAGGTGTTCTAAACTTTCTGTCCTCCATTGTTTTGTAGGACAGTCCAGAACAAACATGATACCCCAAAGCAGCCACGACAGCCCAAGGGAGCTTCAGATGATGCCATTGCATTTGGTGGGATTGCAGAACACAAATCAGAACAGGAGTCTCAGCAAACCCCTCCACCACTTCCAAAAAAGACAATTGTCAGAGCCAATACAGAACCAACCCAAAGAGCTCTCCAAAAGCAGAATGAAGTGAAACTTGTGAGGAATAAGCGAACTGTGGAAACCCTCTCTATGATGTAGATGTAAATTGGGATGCATCCAGTGCTTGTTCCTCTGTCAGTTCAGATGCTAAGATTTTTGACAATGAGTCTGGAGACTCTTTGGATAGGGCTGTTGAAAGGGGAAGGACAAACCATTCAGTAGCAAACAGTGTTTCCAGTTTGACCACTGTCAGTGTTAAAGAGAAGTCCTCTAACAGCATGGAGTCACTGTCTGGCAAGCAGCACCTCCTAGCAAGCAAGGCAGGAGCATCCAAAAACCTCAGCGGCATGCACTTTACAGAGCATTGAAAACCGTGAGGAGAGTAGCAGGGGAAAATCCGAAATCTCACACAGACTCCCTAAGGAAACTGGCAGCCAAATGTGAGGGGACTATTTATGGTGGGACAGAAAGACCAGCTTCGACTTGGGTGGACAGCTGGTCAGACTTCAAACTGACCAGTGATAAGCCATGCTGTGAGGCAGGGATGCTGTTTACTATACTGCATCATGCACTCAAAGGATCCTCTTAATAACTATGCAGTCAAGGTGAGAAAGGGTTAACTGCATTAATCTTATTGCCTTTGTTCATTCATTGCCAAGAGAGGAGATTGTATTATTTTCCTGTTTGCATTTTGGTGGATAAGAAAATGAGAACAGGACCGTTATAGTGGTATGCAAGACATTAGTAACTCTAGTTAACCAAAAATGCTTTAACCATTATGTGCTTTGAATTTAAAGTACAGTTTTTGAACGTTGAAAATGAATCATGAGTGCCTAAGTACCATAGTGACCCTGATTATTTTTAAGTCCCAATCAGTAGTGTTGGAGCATCTCACACGTTCAGGGCAGGCAAGTCATGTCAAGGTGCTGCCTGCCTTACATTCTAGAGGACAGTGTAAAACGACTTTTTCTTTTAGTTCTTGGAAATATAGAAACATAGAATGTGACAGCAGAAAATGACTGTTTGGCCCACCCTAGTCTGCCTGTTGTTTTCCGTGCCCTAGCCTAGAGTCACACCCTGGGACCCTACTTGATCGCTGGCATTCCCCCCTTACCTCTAAGGTTCCTTGTACCATTCTTATGCCTTCCTAAATCCCATTACATTTTTGCTCCACCACCTCATCAGAGAGGCTTGTTCCAGGCTCCACCACCCTTTCTGTAAAAAGTGCTTCCTTACATTACCCCGCTTAAGGTCGGCCTCCCCCAGCTTCATAGTATAACCTCGTTATTGAGCATCATTTTCTCTGAAACTACTTCCTCTTGAACCTTTTTGTACCCTTGAGGTATGTGGAAAGTCTCTATCATACCCACCCCTACCTCCTTTCCTCCAGAGTGTTGATATTGAGGTCCTTCAGTCTCTCCTAATAGAGCTTTTGATGCAGATCCCACGCCATTTTAATTGCCCTCCTCTGGACAGCCTCTGTGCTGTCTGTGTCCTTCCAGAGTTAAGGACTTCAGAACTGGGCACAGTACTCTAGGTGGGGTCTCACCAATGATTTATACAGAAGTATCACCACCTCCTCTTTCTGCTGGTGATACCGCTCCTATGCACCCTAGCATCCCACTGGTTCCTCACACTGCCTTGTCACACTCTTTAACCACCTTTGGGTTATCAGCTATGATAACACCCATGTCTCTTTCCTGTTTGGTAGTCGCCAGTACCACTACCCTATTTTGTACTCCTCTCCTGGGTTTCTATGCCCCAAGTGCTTGATCTTTTACTTTCTCACATTGAAACTTAATTGCCACATTCTTGACTACTCCTCAAGCTTATCTAGATCTCTTCATTTTTTCTACTCCCCCTGGACTGTCCACTCTATTGCAGATTTTAATGTCATCTGCAAAAAGACATACCTTTCCTTCTAGTCCCCTGTAATGTGGCTTATAAAGATATTAGAGGACTGGTCCCAGTACTGATCCTTGTGGCACCCTGCTAGTCACCCTCCTTCCTCGGAGCGAGCTCCATTTACCACATCCTCTGGTGCCTGTCCTCCAACCAATTTCTTACCCAGTCTACCACTTTTAGTCCCACTCCTAGGCTGTCCAACTTGTTTTGAGTCTCATATATGGAACAGTGTTGAAGGCCTCCATGGTCACCCATTCAAAGAAATCTATAAGAATAGTTTGACATGACCTCCCCTAGTGAATCCATGTTGCCTCAGATCTTGTAAACCACTGGATTCAAGATATTCCACAATCCTTTCTTTCAGTAGTGATTCCATTAGTTTCCCACCACAAGTCAGGTTGACTGGTCTGTAATTGCTAGCCACCTGCCTGCTCCCATTTGTGTAGAGTGGTACTACATCTGCCCTTTCCAGTCCTCCAGGACCACTCCGTGTCCTGTGAGTGGTTGACTAGCACTCTCTGAGCTCCCTCAGTAACTTTGGATGTATCCCATCTGGCCCCATTGCCTTGTCCACCTTAAGATTTGCAGGTTCTTCCAGGAGACTCTGCTCTGTAAATGAGCTGTTGCCATGTCCCTTCCTTGATGCTCCTGCCACTGATCTGTGGTCCCTTATTCCCTTTCATTTGTGAAAACTGAACAAAAATAATTGTTCAGGATGTCTGCTTTTCCTTGTCCCTTTCACACACTCCACCCTTCCCTCCTTAGCCTTACAGTCCCTTTCTCCTTTTGCTAACATGCCTGAAAATATATTTCTAGGGACATGGATATGTTGTTCATCCACACTGTCTGGCAGGTATCCTTGCCGCTTTAAATCTTGCCGGAAGGTCTTCAAGCTGGCTTCCCACCACCACCCAGGTGGTAAAACTCTCGGCTCCGCCCCATGGCGCCAGATCTTCCTTACGCTGGAAGCTCAGGTTCCCTCCTTAACGCTCTGCGTATAAGACTGGTTCCTAATTCTTCGGTTTTCCGAATTTAAAGTTTTGCATTATAGACTTCGGTCTTCTATCCCTCGCGGCTGCGATGGACAAATCGACTCCCGGTTTTCGGCGGTGCCCTTGCGGGCAGAAGATGTCTCGGACGGATCCGCACTTCACGTGTGTCTACTGTTTAGGCCTTGAGCACGACCCGCAGGCTTGCGACCTGTGCTCTTCCTTCTCAACCTCGTCCCTCGAAGACCGTGCTGCCCGTAAGTTATGTCGATGATACAAGGACCTCATGTGGCAACAGCTCCTTCTGACCGAGAACAAGCGAAGCCATCGCTTTCCCCAGCCATTAGTGGCTGTCACCGGGCAGCCAAACAACCCCTCGTTGTACCCGAGGAGCCTGTTCCCAGGCGGTTGTTCGCCAAAACCAGCTGCCCCACCGATTCGGTGGAACCTCCGCCTCCACAGCCGCTGTTTGGGGCTCTGACCAGAACTCTCGGTCGGCTGAGGTCTGCCCCATAGGCTGTCGGTCACCCTCACTCCCGATCGCCCTCGGCAGGTGGAGGGTGGCTCAGGCCAGGCAGCTCTTTGCCGACTCTTCTGGAGTCCGGCGGATTCCTCCCTTTTCTCCAAGCGGTGGACTTGGAGTCCTCTGGAGGTCAGTCGCTGAGCGACAGCCTTCGTCTTTCCTGGGTTTTGCTCAGGCTCATCTCGAGTCCACTGGGATGCAGCTCGAGCCTGTATCCAAGCGGGCCAAGTATCCCCTCGAAGATATTGGACCGGGGATTCCCCTCTGAGGCCTTTCCTGTGGCTGAGGCCATTGTGGGCCCGGCCTTGGAGCTCTGGCAGCTCACTTCCTGCCCTGTGCCTTAGGCCAGGATGGCCAGGAAGTATGCGGTCTGCCGGTTCCCTTTCCGGTTTGAACATCCCTCAGCGAGGTTAGTTACTGACAGCATTTTCGGCGTGTCGAAATGCTAGGGCGTGGACAAACCTCCGACAAGGAGTCCAAGAAATTGGACTATGCGGGCGAAAAGTCACCCTTGGTCCTCCCTTGGCCTTCGCCAGGGCAAGTCTGGCCGTGCTTATGGCACATTTCTCCCATGCCCTGTTGGGTTCTCCCTAGACGAGGTAGTCCCTCATCTCCGGCTGACCTGCAGACCACGGTTAGGCAGATGCGGGACCAGGGCAGGCAGTGGCCAAGCAGCAACTTCAGACTGCTCTGTACATTGGAGACTCTCGCCAGGTCAGTCGCGGGCCGCAGTGGCTATGCGCCGTCGGGCATGGCTGAGGATATCCACCTTCACGCGGATACCCAGCACAATTGGCAGATGTCCTTCCTGGGACCGACCTCTTCGGCCCTGGGTGGAAGGCCACCTCCAGAGGATCTAAAGTCCAATGCCACCTTGGACTCTGTCTCATCCGCTCAGAGGGACAAGGACCGCAGACCACAACCCAAGCCCTTTCGTCCGTCTGCCCCGCCACGTCCGGCCCAGCAACACCAGGGCCAGCAGGCTCGCTCTTGGCATCCCAAACCCAAGCCCGCGGCTTCCTCCTCCAGGGAGCAGGAGGTAAGGCCCAGGTGGTCCCTCGGCCGGTCCCTCCTCCAAGCCTGCACAGTGGCGGGTTGAGGGGTGTCGCCCCAACCTTGTCACTTCACCCCAGGTTCCCCCGTGGAAGGCGGCTCCGTTCTTCCTTTCCACCTGGTCTGCTATTACCACAGACGGTGGGTGTAGAGAGTGGTAGGAAAGGGCCTGCCTCTGGAGTTCGAGCAGGCCCCACCCTTCAGAGCCGTCGCACCTCGTGGGGCCTCGGTCGAGCCTCGCTGTCAGCTGCCGAGCTGACATCGCCTCCTCCTCGAAAGGAGGTGATGAGAGGTGGCGGACCCTCCTCAAACCCGAGGTTCATGTCCAGGTACTTCCTGGTTCCAAAGCGGACGGGGCTGGCGCCCCATTCTCGACCTACGACCTAAAACAGGTTCCTAAGGTCTCGAACCTTCAGGATGGTCACTCTGGCTCAGATAATACCATCCTTGGAACACGGCGTGTGGTTCTGCTCTCGGACCTACAGGGACGCGTTCTTTCACGTCCCTATCCGTCCGTCCCATCAAAGGTTCCTTCGCTTTGAGCGGAGGATCCCTTCGATTCAAGCCATGCCCCTATCTCCAGCTCCCAGGGTCTTCACCAAATGCATGGCAGTGGTGACAGCATTCCTGCGGCGCTGAGGGGTCCGGGTCTACCCTTACCTGGACGATTGGCTGATTGCAGCCCCCTCCAGACAGGAGGTGGAGCGGTCCAGAGATCTGGCCCTCCAGGTTTGCTCTCAGGTCGGCCTCCTCATCAAGCGAGGCCAAGTCGGAACTCGAGCCGAAGCAGGTGATTCTTTTTCATTGGGGCAGAGCTCGACTCTCTTCGAGCCAGGCACGGCTCCCGGAGGACAGGGTCGAGGTTCTTTCCTCCTTTGCCCAATCATTTCTGGTTGGGCAATTGCGCCCCCTGCCGGGACTTCCTGCGCCTCCTGGGTCTCATGGCGGCCTGTGCCAGTGGTCCGTTGGGCCCGGCTGGAACATGCGCCCCTTCAGTGGGGCTGGCCAGCCAGTGGTCCCAATGCTGCGATCCATTGGACCAGCTAGTAGACGGTGACCCAGAGGATGTGGAGCGCTCTCCAGTGGTGGACCGTTCCAGTTCATCTGCAGGAGGGCATCCCGTTTGTCCGCCTGAGCCGACGGTCTCTCTATCGACCGATGCCTCTCTAATGGGTTGGGGTGCCCATCTGGGGAACACCGAGGCGCACTGCCTCTGGTCCCAGCAGGGAGTCCGATGCCACATCAAGCCTGCTGGAGCTCGAGGCGGTCCGCCTAGCTCTCACGCCTTTGCTCCGTTTCTTGAGGTCAAGTGGTCCAGGTCAGATGGACAACACCATGACCATGTACTATCTAAACCGCCAGGGCGGGACGCGCTCCATGCTTCTATGCAAGGAAGCTCTCCACATCTGGTCACTCGTGCGCAGCCTGGAGGCGGATCTCCTAGCCATTCATGTGGCAGGAGCCTCCAACACCCTGGCCGATGCCCTAAGCCGGATAGGGGCTGCGTCCCACGAGTGGTCTCTCCTGCCGGAGGTAGTACAAGATCTATTCTCCCATTGGGGCACGCCTCAGGTGGACCTGTTTGCCTCCAGGAGAATGCGGCTGAGGCTGTTCCATGCCCACCCCTCAGCAGGGATCACTGCAGGGGATGCCTTCTCGAGGCCGTGGACCCGGCCTCTTCACGCCTTCCCTTGTTCCCTTGATGCACAAGATGCTTCTCAAAGCAAGGAGGGACAAGGCGCAGGTGATTCTGATAGCCCCAGACTGGCCCTCAGTACTGGTACCAGATCTCCTCAGCCTCCGCTCCAGGCTCCTGAGGCAGCTTCCAGCTCGCCCGGACTTGCTCTCAGTCAATCAGGGGAAGGTATTCCATCCGGACCTTCAATCCCTGCACCTGACGGCCTGGTTCCTGAGCGGCTAGAGTTCCAGGCCTTGGGTCTTTCCGACCAGGTCCTCAACGTAGTTGAGGCGTCCCATAAGGAGTCGACCAGAAAATGCTCGCCTTCAAATGGAAGAGATTTTACATTTGGTGCCAGGGCAAGGGCCTGGACCCTTCCTCCTGTTCCTGGCGAGCATATTGGACTACCTTTGGTCCCTTTCTCAGCAAGGGCTTAGGGTCGATGACCCTTAAGGTGCACCTGGCAGCCATCTCTCTGCTTGCTCAGGGCGCGGGCGGGAAGCAGTCGGTGGCGCAGGGAGAAGGTGTCTGGTGCTTTTCAAAGGCCTTGATCACATTTCCCTCCAGTCGAGAACCTCCACCTCCGTGGGATCTACTGCTGGTACTGGCAAAGCTCATGGGCAAGCCATTCGAACCAATGCACAGGTGTGAGCTCTCTCACCTGTCGTGGAAGACCGCCTTCTTGGTGGCTATCACGTCAGCCAGAAGGATGGGAGAGCTCCAGGCGCTCTGCCTCGAGTCTCATTACCTGGTGCTTCCACAGGGACAAGGTTGTCCTCGCCCCCACCCGAAATTCCTTCCGAAGGTGGTGTTGAGTTTCACCTTAACCAGGTGTTGACTCTGCTGGTGTTCTACCCCAATCACACCGGAGGCCGAATAGGCTCCATACTCTGGACCCTAGAAGGCGCTCGCTTACTATAAGGAGCGACACGCTGAAATCGGGAGAGGTTCGCCAGCTGTTTGTCACCTACGCTTGGAAGCAAGCACGTGGCAGACCTGCAGCTAGCTGACGTATAGGCAGGTGGTCACCTCCTGCATAGATCTCTGCTATAAGTTGGCAGGCATGGAGCCTCCCAGAGGGATAAGAGCTCATTCTACCGCCATACTGCTGCATCGGTGGCTGCTTCGGGGCGTCCCTATCCAGGAAATCTGCAGGGCTGCTACTGGAAGTCAGCACACACCTTCATTACCCACTACCACATCGACCTTGAGTCACGCCGGGATGCTGGTTTTGGGGCCTCGGTTCTCCAGTCTTTATTTCCCAAGTAAGTATCGGGTGTGCCTTGCCTACCTCCTCCGGAGAACTGCTAGGAGTCTGCCAGACAGTGTAGATGAACAACATATCCATGTCCCTAGAAATACAGGTTACTCACCTGTAACAGGAGTTCTAGGAATGGTATGTTGTTCATCCACATACCCACCCGACCTCCCGGCTCAACGCACAACCTGAGGCTCCAGCGGCCAGATCTGGCGTCATGGGGCGGAGCCGAGAGTTTTATCACCCGGTGGGTGGAAGGAGCCAGCTTGAAGACCTTCCGGTAAGATTTAAAGCAGCAAGGATACCTGCCAGACAGTGTGGATGAACAACATATACCATTCCTAGAACTCCTGTTACAGGTGAGTAACCTGTATTTCCTTACTGCCTGTGCTATCTTCTCTTCCGTTTGTGCCTTTGTGCTCCTGGCTGCTTTTCCTGCCTTCCTCTGCTTCTCTTAATACACCTCCCTATCCTCCTCTCTCTGTGTTTTTTATATCTCCTGAATGCTAATTTGTTTGTCTTAACCTTCCCAGCCAGCTCTTTTGAGAAATGTAGCAGTCTCTTTTTCCTCTTGCCTTTGCCTATGTGCCTGATGCAGAGGTTTGTTGCTTTACTATACTTGCTTTTAGTTTCAACCACTGTTCCTCCACTCCACCCAAATACTCCCACCCTGCCAGGGCATCCCTGAGGCATTCTTGTATCATTGTATACTGGCCCTCCTGAAGTCCAGGACTGGCTTTTGTGTGTGTTCACTTCTGACACAGTTCTTACATTGAACCATACCGTGACAGTGATCATTATTCCACAGGTGACCAGCCACTGTGACATCTGCAGTACTCCCGTTGGTGGCGCAAGGTCCAATATGGCTCCCTAGTGAGTGTGCTTCTCTGCTAGTTGCCTGAGGAATGCTCCTTGCAGGGGAGTCCAGGATGTACCTGCTCTAACTGAAGCTGCAGCTGTGTGCTCCAGTCTACATCAGGCATTTTATTTTTATTTTTATTTATTAAACTCTAGGATTACAAATACCGTTGAGTAAGAACTACATATTGGCATGTTGAAGTCCTCCACCAACAGCACCTCCCCTTTATTTGCCATCTTTGGATGGCTTCCACCTGATCCTTGTCCAACTCCCGCCCCCACCTCATGCTGGAGGTCTGGCTCACTTCATGAATAGACTCCAATCCCCTTTCTAGGGTGACCCACAGAATTTCCATCCCTCCTGTGCTCCCTGCATCTCTGTTGCTTCTATGCTGTCCCTCATGTAAAGAGCTACTCCTCCTCTGCTTACCCTGTCCTTCCTGAACAGCGTATATCTTGGTATGGCTAAATCCCAGTCATTGTTCCTTTTTTTTTGTTAGTTGTTTAACCAGGAGTGACACACTAAGCTGAAAGCTTGTTTACAGTTGCGACCTGGGAGCACAGGGAAGTTAAGTGACTTGCTCAGGGTCACACAGTATGCAAGTGGGGACTGTGGGTTCTCATTGCAATGTGACTCTGTAATGACGACAATGTCCAAATCGGGTCTTGGTCACAGTGGCCACTAGGTCAGGGATCTTATTCCCCAGACTTCTAGTGTTTACACACATGGCCTTCCACATGCTGCTACCACCTGCTTGCCAACCCCCCGTTTTCCTTCTATCCCTTACCCACTCTGCCCTCATTTCCATCTCTGTTCATACCGACCATTTGTTTTTCTTGTTGTCGGTACCCTTATGGATTTGCTTCCCCTACTGACTTTGTCAGCCAGCGAGGGTGGGTAGTCTACATTACCCTGCTTCCTTCCATCACCCCTCTGCTAGTTTAAATGCTCTTTGCGTACCATTTAAACTGCCCAGTAGAGAACCTGTGTTACCTGCTGGATGAATGCAGGCCATCTCCCATGTATGAGCCTTTATCCCACCAGGTTGAACCTCAGGCCCCAATGTAGCTGAATCCTCCCTTCTGCACTACTCCTTTAACCATTGATTGAAGCTCCTGCTACAGATTACCCTACCAATTCCCTCTGTTGTAGACAGGCAGTACCTCAGAAAGGTCACCAAGCTGCTACCTGCCTAAGAGTCCTCCCCAACCCCCTTAACTCCTCCTGCATTATCCTAACCTCATCCCTGGCCAGGTCATTAGTCCCTAAGTGGACAATGACATCCAGCTCTCTCTCCTTTCTGCTACCTAATGATCCTCTGGATCTGCTTCCCATCCCTCCAAGCATTGGCACCGTGCAGGCACTTAACCTCACTCTCCCTTCTTGTTCCCAAATCTGTCCCTCTCACAATGGAGTCCCCACTAAGATTTGCTTCCCTCTCCTCTGAGATCCACTACCACCTCACCTGGGATTCTACTATGGAGGACCCCCCACACACACATCCTGCCCTATCACTATTAGGTGCCTCCAAGGGACAGGACCATAGGGGAATGTGCCTTTGATCCACCACCCTCACTTTTCCAACCCCACCATAGTCCAGTAGCTCCTCCCCTAGGCCCCCTTTGAGGCAGCGGTGTGGGATTGGGTGGTCCCTGGGTGGGGAGGAGGCCCTGAATCCGCCAGCTCGGGACGTTTTTTTTGTAACCTTTATGGTTTCATTGAACAGCCCCTTCAGAATCCCCTGCTCTTGCCCCTGCCCACAAAATGCCTATAACCCTGTTCCACACTTCAACATCATCAAAATGCCATTTTTGACTGAGGGACCATGGGGGACTCTGATGTGGTGC
Organism: Neoceratodus forsteri; assembly: GCA_016271365.2. Lineage (NCBI taxonomy): Eukaryota > Metazoa > Chordata > Ceratodontiformes > Ceratodontidae > Neoceratodus > Neoceratodus forsteri. The sequence continues at coordinate 1,740,677,552 of CM028129.1, forward strand.
TGTACAATTTGGCACACAAGCGTAAATAGAAACTAACTACTTACTCCACTGTCTTTTTCAGTCTTTTTATTTTTATTCTATTTTCCACTGTTCTTCTGGTGGGAATATTCCCAACTCACTGCCTCGTGCCAGACACCATCCCCCAGCAGCTGCCAAACTGAGGCCCACAGCTTCTGCATCCAGCAGGGGCCCCAAAGGGAGACTGAGATCAACTGAGTGATCCCAGAGCTGGCTGCGGCATCATTCGGCATGGGGTTGAAGGACTTCACAGTGCTCAGCCACACAGGTTTCCCGTTAGACATCCCACCCCAAGGCGTGGTTGTGTAGTGATATCAGCACACTGGTATATGCGCTTCCGTACATGCCCTGCAGCTGTCTGCCACTATCTTCCCTCTTGCTGTAAGGTCCAGGCTTGGTGTACTCCCAGTCTCCATTAGGTGCCACCCAGCGCTGAGTGCCACCAACCCCTCCTCCGGAGGTGGAGAGCTGTCCCTGGGACACACTCATCCAACCTACTTTGGCTGGCTCTCTGGGCTCGTTCACAAACCTGGTCCCAGTGTCACAAGCAGTAGTGCTACCGCTGCGCCAGGCGAGAAGGCCTACTTCACCATGTTGTCTAGACTCTGGAGCAGGTGTCAATCTGATTTGCTTGCCTGCCCCAGGGTAAGATTATGTTGGCTCCATTAAATATGTCATTCTGTTTATCAATGCAGTATGCACTCTTTACACATAAATTTCTGGAGGAAAAGAAGAAAAGTAGAGTAAGGAGACTGATAAAGTAAGGAGATAAAACACAGATGTATAAGAGGATATGGAAAAGGTGATCATGAGTTGTATTGACTTGCACCTTCTTGGATGGCCACGGGTATGGTAGTCTGTGACAAGTGCAGATAAGCCAATATGCTTTGAGGTTGTCAAAGTTCAAATCCTGAATATCTGTGAATTATCATTTTACTATCACCATACAGATAGTAAAGGGATAATGTCAAAACAACTCTCTCCTTTTAAAAATCATCTCCTAAATTACTGTATGTAACTTGACCCATTCGGGAGAGTTGAAATATTCAGTGGCCCCATCACTGAACAGCAAAAAAATATCTAGTGGTCCCATCATCAGACCAGTAGGGAGCTAGTCCCAGCCCAGGCAACCAGCAACGCTTCACCTGCTTGGCCATGCTCTAGAGGTGCTGCCATCACTTCCCACCTTCAACTGCTTTAAATAGAGTATTTGCAGCAGTCTGACTCCTGCCATGTCAAAACCCAAACAGTGGAGCCATTGAGGGTCTAGCAAGCAGTGTGTAGAAGCAATCTGGACCACACTGCTGCTGCTGTGATGAACAACTGAGCCAGGATCCTCAGCCTTGGGGACTGGATTTGAAGTGTGGCCAAAGACAGCCCATTAAAGCGGTATTAATGATTATGCAATAGTGGCATGGTGACACCTAAAAGGTGTCACCATATGAATTGCTGTCTGCCAGAGCTGGGACTGAGCCCGTTGGCCTGGTGATGGGGCCATTTGGTATTTGTAAGGTCAGGAGAGCTGAACTAGCTACACCAATGGCCCAACAAATGGGTTAGTGGGCATTTTAAGGACCCCACCAGTTGAGCAGGAGGCACATAGTTTAGTGGAGTTTTTTTTTTTGTTAAAGTAGATGTGTTTTGTATTTTAATTAGCAGGAAGATAATGGTGCGAATAGAATCTGATACAAACCTGACCCACTAGCCCAAATCGGATGGGCAAAATATCTGTAGTTATCCTTTTGGGCAGGTAGTGCCACTGTCAGAAACATGATGAATTGCATTGTTTCTTAGCAAAGATTATGGAACTTGGGTAAGGCTGGACACTATATCTTCAGAGAAAGGATGTGTCACCTAAATATTCACTTTGGAAAAGGCACAGATCAGTCTGTCATGGAGAGTTGTTAATTTTATTAAGAATGGAAGAAATGCTATGTGGTAGAGAGAACAATAAGGTATTCACAAAAGTTTCTTGCCATTGGCACAGAATGGGAGAAACTATTTTGTGGATAAGGTCCTTAGATTTTGTGGCCTGCCTTAGGACATAGATGAGTTACATTTATGGGCACATAAGGAGCTGTAGAGAGAGAGAGATGACTGAACCATTACCCAGAGTTACAATAATTTACCTGAGGTTACAATAATATAGTAGAGGCAGTTAAAGGAATACGACACCCTCACATCTTGTAAATTTTATTTGTTTCAGTGTCAAGAAAAGCTCTTTTGTGCAACTGTTGTGGATGTGCGTGTTAGCTTTAGTTTGTTTTCACTGTTTATACTAGTCCCCTGTAACTATTCTGGGAGTCTCTGTTTTATGGTTGTTGAAATCTCAAGCTGTATCAACATACGAGAACATAATGTCACCTTGCGCATTTTATACCACGCTATTGCTGTGCTGAAAGCACAAATATCCTGAAAAAAAAACTCTGTCAAGAAACATACAGATATTTATTTAGGTTTTTTGTTAACAGAGTAAGCACACTAGGCAGAAACATGCCTATTTTCAGGTATGACCCGAGGAAGTTACAAGGAGATAAGGGCCAAGTAACAATCAGGTAATACAATGCTCAGGTAAACAATAAACAGGCAGTTCAGAGATAAGACAGTGAGGCAATTCAAGGTAACACAGAGTGAATGCACGAGGAACAGGTAAACAATATATAGACATTTCAAAAAGAGGCAGGCAATTCAAAAACATGGAGTACCTCGCAAGGAACACTATAAGCAGGTATGACCAGGAGATGCAAACAAACATAGATCTTACTTGAGAAGAGCTCTTGCAGTAGTATTAATATAAGACTGATGCCGGCGTCAGGACCACAACGGAAAAATTTCTATCTAGCAGTCTCTGGCAGGGGACTGCCCCACATCAGGTAACCGGCGTCATGCGGCGTCAGTATAAAGGCGAATTTACACCGCCATCAGTTCTTTTCCGCCGTTAGCTGCGTGTCCAGCTCCTCGCGTGAAGTTCAACGCTCGTCAGCTCTCTGCGTCGGTAGTTTTTATCGTCTTTTTCGATTCTTCGATTAAAATTGTCAGGCATTCATTGGCGTATGTAGTCACTACACCTTTCCGAGCACAAAAATAAGTGTGACTCATGCGGCGCAACTCCCGCTGGGCGGCCATTCCCAGTGCCTCTTCTGTTTAGGCCCAAATCATGAGGTGGAGAAGTGCCAGCACTGCCTAAAATTCAGTGCCACCACCTGCAGATGGAGGCAGCAGTCCTGGAGGCCCACATACTAAAGAAGAAAATGTCCTCCATGGAGAAGGGTTAAAAAGCTCCGGCAGGCGTCCACTTCCCAGGCCATCGTAAAGAAAGGCGAGGAAAGCACAGGATAAGGCCTCCTCATCACAGCGTCTTCTTCGGGAGTTGCCGTGCTACAGGTAGCGTCCCTCTGGGGAACAGCTCATGACGGCTACCTTAGAGCTTCCAAGGTGAAATCCTTCCCCGCCCGTCTGGCTGCCTCTGGCCCAGCCAGGTGCCTCCGGGCTATTGGAGGCCTCCGCTCCCAGTACAGCTGCCACCGTGCGGCCTACTAGTTCGGCGGCTCTGGTAAGCGGATGTCAGCTCCTCTGATGCCCGCACAGAGATGGTGGTCAAGTGGCGACCCTTCGAGGTGGCTCACGGCCCCTCTTCTGCCTGACAAGGCCACTCCTCCTCGCGACCTGCCTCGTGCGATGGGTCCGATAAGTTGGATAGCCGGTTCCTTCGGTGTCTGCCAGTTCTGCAAATAAGTCGGACGTTGGCCTGCCCGGCGCGCGCGGCGGCTGACGAGCCGGACCCTCCATGTCCACTGTTCGGCTCCCCACAGCCTTCGCTGCCTTCTGGGAACCCTGGGTCTCCTCAGCCTGACCCGGGGACTTTCCCTCCATGCCTGGGCAATGCCGAGGTTCCTGCTGCACCCCGTCAGGCTGTCCGCTCCGCTGATCCGACTGACCTGACGTCAGTTCCCTGGACACTGGCTCTGGCGCCCGGTCTTGCCGGCGCCTGCCGACATCCCGCTCCCAGATGCCGCTCCAATGCCGGGCCTTCCACACACGGGCCTCCTGCTCCAGGCCCGCCCGTGGACCCTCTGGCTGGACCGTCTCCAGCAGACCCCTAGCTCCGGGTATCTGGCGCCGTCTTACCGGCTCTGCAGTATCTGATGTCCCAGTACCCGACACGGCCTATCCGACACCACAGTCCCGGTGCCTCAATACCCAACACCAGGTTTCCACCATCGAGTTATGGATGTCGTCTTACGGGTACAATCAATACATGATCCCCCCTCCTCCTCTTCCACCACCCCTCAGCCGCTGGTGGACTTGAAGAGAGACTCTGGCCTCCTGGTGGGCTGAGGCCAAGGCTCAACTCACCAGAGAGGTGGAGGAAATTCTCACGATGGCCGGTGCCGATTTGGCTCCCATCGTCTGCGACAACAGATTCCCTCCCACCTCCGGACACCAGGGGCGAGCTCTGTGGTTCCAGGGCAGGCAGGATACGCTTCCCCAAGGACTTTCAAGGGTCCTTTCCTCCCCTCGCTGGGAGAGAGTCTTCCTCTTCTACCTCGGATGACTCAGGCGGTTGCTCGAGCAGACGACGAGCCACGCTGTTTGTCTAAGCCCAGGCCTAGGTCTCTCCAAGTCTCCTCTAGAGGATCCTCCACGGAGTTGCTATGCAAACCAGGAGGTTCACAAGTGGCATTCCTTGGAGCTGGATCCACAGCGAAGAAACTCGCTGAACATCTGGACCTGCCTGAGACCACCACATTGGTGCCACATCCTGGATTGAGCCTTATGCCGACCTTGTTTCCACTATTTGGAAGCAACCTTTGGCTTTAGCCCCACTTCCTCCAGAAGTTGAACAGGCTATATCAGGCTCTAATGGTGTGTTTACTTTTAGATTCTCACCCCTCCCGACCCCAGATTGAGTCGTGATTAGCGCCACTCATGGCCAGACAGCTAACCTGAAACATCTGAGCTCGTCTCCACCTGACAAAGAATCTCGTCTTCTGGACCAGTGTGGGAAGAAGATGTATGCTTCTTCCACTCTGGGTGTTGAGGGCCTTAAATTAATGTTGGTCACATGGGGGATTACCAGAGCATTCTTAGTGTGGTAGAATCCAAATTGGGCTCCCTTCCGGACTCTCAAGTCAAACAGGAGTGCTGACCTCGTCCGCTCTGCACATTCGGCCAGTCAGCACATGTTTTGTGCTACTACGATGCAGTGGACACTGCTGGTAGGAGCTCCACTTTTGCTGTGAAGCTACGGCATCATGCCTGGCTCCGTGTGTCAGGATTGGTCCCGAGTGCAGTCCGCTATTCGAGGCGCCCTTCCAGGGTTCGGTGCTGTTCGGTGGTGATGTCAAGGACATTATCCCGATCTGCAGGAAGGACAGCACTGAAGTCTGTGGACTCCATGCATCATCCCATCAAATGCAGCGCCTTCCTTTCTAGGCGGAATCGAGAAAAGTCGAAACCCCAGGAAAGCAGGCGCTAAACACCAGGCCTCAGACTGCCAAGCCCTCTCTCCGCCCAGAAAGAAAGCAGCGGGTGCTTCAGCGTAGCAGCTGACCCACACCTCCTGACTCCTTTCCTCTCCCACAGCCTCTGGGCCTTCTGGAGGAACTGATAGGAGGAGGTTTCCCTCCACCTCCCGGGTTGGGAGAGGATAACTTCAGATTCCTGGGTGCTCCAGCTGATTGCAAAGGACACTCAAAAAATTTCCTCAGAAACCCCTGACACCCTCCCCAAGTGCGTCATACTCTAGAACATCATCTTCTGGTCCAGGAAGAGATTTCAGCACTTTTGCTGAAGGAGGCGATAGAACCCGTCCCCATTCCTCTTCAGGGAATGGGATACTATCCCATTTCTTCCTGTTCCCGAAGAAAACAGGGGACGTGGGGCTGATTCTCGAACTCAGCTCACTGAAGTTGTTTGTGGAGTACAAGAGAGGTTTAGGATGCTCTCGCTGCAGAGCCTCCTGCACCTTCTTGACGGGAACTGTGGCTGTGCGCTTTGGATATGCAGAATGCCTACCTGCATATCCCTATCTTCCCTTCCCATCGCCAAATACCTCGTTTTTGCATTCCAGGACCACTACTGCAGTTCAAGTCCCTCCCATTTGGTCTCCTCGGCCCCAAGTGTTTACCAAATGCCTTATGGTGGTAGCGGCCTACCTGCGTGCCAGGGGTGGAGGTTTTCCCGATCCTGGACAGTTGGCTCCTGCCGGCCCGGCCCAGGAGGAACTCTCTGCGCCTTTCCTTTACCCAGCAGGTTTGCCTGCCTGCATACCATCAACCAAGCCAAGTCCCATCTGATCCCGTCCCAGAGGCTCCAGTTTATCGGGATGATCCTGGACACGACCTCTGGCAGGGGCCTTCCTGCTACGGACAGGCGGCCACTCTTCAGGCCCAGGTCAGCCTGTTATCCAGCCGCAGAGCAGGTCAGCGCCAGGTCAGTCCTTACGCCTCCCTTGGGCTAATGGCGGCTGCGATTCCGACAATCCCTCCACGCTCCGGCTCACATGAGACTATACTATTAAAACAATAATGCAATGAAATTCTGCAGCACAAATGTGACCCTACCTTTTACATTATAAAAAATTCTTGCATCTTCCAGTTTCGTTTAGTGGTAAAATGTTGTAGTTTTACAAAACATTGAGTATTTTATAAATGTTTAAATGTGTTTCTTCTTAAGAAAAAAAAGATTGCCACCACATTTGGCTTGAAATAGCATTGTAGACCAGTCAAGGGATAAGATCAACAGAATAAAAAGTAAAAACACTCAAGGTGTACCGCATAGGAGGTACCTAAATACTGTATTTTATTTTTATTTATTTGATTTTTATTGACTGGTTAGCGTGCTAGACAAACTCTGCCTATTTTCAGGCACCGACCGGGGGATACAGATGAATGTCAACTGACTTTTGAATCAGATTAAGCTGTTGGTGGTATTTATAATGAATGGGGAAATTTGTCCAGGGCACCGGGAAATTCCCTACTATTTCAGATGCCATGGGATCTTTAATATCCACCTGAACCACCACCAGAACAGGCAGATGGGACCTAAGTTTAACGTCTCATCTGAAAGGCGTATTTGTTTTTAATTGTAGCAGAAACTAGATTTTTGCACTAGTGCTTTAAATGTTTTACTGTGCAGGTTATCTGAGCCTTGGAGGTGCCTTTATTAAATGTAATAAATGAAACATGTTTGTCAGGTAAAGGTCTTATCAGACAAGCCTAAAAGACTTTTGAGGGTATCACAGAAATGAATGTCTGTCAGAGCAGTGAATGTTGTATATTTAGATTTCAGTAAAGCATTTAGTAAATTTTCTCTCAGAAATTTACTGTGCATGAGTCAACAACCACAGCATTGGCAGCGTGAGATTAAAATGGATCCAGCCTTACCTGGTGGGCATATATGAAATGGTGATTATAAACAGACAATGCATAAGTAGAAAAAGGTGATAGTGGCGTTCCTCATGGCTCAGTGCTTGGTCTCCTCTTGTTCACATTAACAGCATGAAAAGGTACCAGTTTCAAGTCTGCAGGTGACACTAGCCAGAACAGTTGACAGGGATGAGAGATTGTACGACTATAGATGAACCTAAAGATACTAGAGGTTGAGCAAATAAATGGCAAATGCTCTTTGTTTGAATAGATTTGGGGCACTGCACCTGGGAGCTAGAAATACATAGGAGAAATATGTACCAAATGGGAGAAATCCAGTTTCAGATCAGAAGACTTGGGAGTAATAGTCTAGGTATCTCTGAAAATGTATGGCAGTGTACAGTGCCAGCAAAACAAGTGCAACTCCTTCTCGTTTTATAGTACTTGCAGTCTGTTCAGCTGCTGCTGTTTCGTCACGTTCAGCTGAGGCAGGCCCCTGTTCTGAAGAAAATATAACACTGCTAAGGTGGTTTAAGCCATGGTCTTGCTTTACTGGATAATTTACAGTACATCACAGGAACCAAGTCCCAAAAGCTCTCCTGGTTAGCATGGTACAATCGGATTTAATGCTGACCCTGGACTTAAGTCAGAACCTTAGGTCCCCTGGTAAAAGTTGTACACTTCTCTTACATCAGCAGTCACACAGCCCCTCCTATTCCTCTTTTCACACACCTGTGGGTAAGTCATACCTCAGGTTAGAGCCTGTTCTACTCTGCATGACATAATCATTTTCTCCCACTAGGGCATCTTCTTTGGGTTTACATATTTTTCACACACAGACACCATAGTGTTAGGTCAGCAGGTGGTGCAGGTGGCAACAGCTCTGTAGGGTCTTTACTCATGGAATTCTGTTAGCTGATGGCATCCAGGGGTACCCTGTTTCTGAGGCTGCCACTCCATGCCAGGCCAGTCTCCATGCGGAGCCCTGAGGTTATCCTGTGCTGGGTGCCTCACATTCACATCTTCACACCCAGATGGCATATGTGATGGGTACAGCACACAATGTGCACTACAGCTGGTCCTCTGATACCAGTTGGCAATTGCCCCAATCTGTCTGCCAGAGACAGTGACTCTAGTACCCGTCCTGTCTGAGGATCCCATATACTCAATGTTGGCATACCTCCTACCTTAGTCTGCAGCTCAGCCTGTCTTCTCACTACATCTCCATTTCCATCAGCAGCTCAGCTGGCAGCATTTCTTAGGCATAGAACCATAAACACAAAATAAGGTGAGCATCCCCTTTTCTGTGGGACCCTTCCTGCACTGCAAAGGCTATCAGCTGCCAGGGACTCTCCTGCAGGATAAGTCCCAGCCTTCTGGTATACCCTTAAATACTTCCAGGATTTATCAGCGATCTACCCTTAATGCCCCAGATCCCTTTCCTCGATCTCCCCTGCTGTCAAGAGTCTGTCCCTGAGGCTTCCAGCTGAATAGCGCATCAAGATGAGTAGGTCTCATAAGCTGGATCCATCCACAGCTGCACAGAGTGAGGTGCTTGACACCTCGTACAGTTCTGGAGTTCTATTCTCTAAAGGACATAGACAGGATGGGGCAGTACAGAGGAGGGCAACCAAAATGGTGCAGGGTATGCACCAGAAGCCATATGAAGAAGACTAAAGAGCTTAATATGTATACCCTTGAGGAGAGGAGGGACATGATAGAAACTTTCAAGTACCTCAAGGAATCAACAAAATCCAAGAGGTAGCATATTTCAGAAAAGAGATGTGCAACAATAAGGGGAAAAATTTGAAAATAGATGGGGGGATGGCTCAGAGGCACTGTGAGAATGTATATTTTCAAACAACATGAAGTCTTGCTATATTATGACATACACAGTATAACCCCAGGTTAGAACTGCTCCAGAGGTGAAAGAGTTAACTTTCCATACGGCACATGGCATCTTGGCCTTGAGGCTTTCGAACACTCTGTCTGTTGAAGCTCAAACTTAAACTGTCAGATTCTTTACTCCGCCTCACTGAACTAGTGCTCACGAGATTCCTTCTGCTACTCGGTTAGTTTTGTCGGTTTTAAAGTGTAATTCTCGGTTTATTTTACTACTGAAATTTAACGCCGTCACGTCAGTTCAAGCTCTGTCTGTGGTATTGCTAAGTAATAGATAGGCTTATTTATTATTTTTCTTCTGTGTGAACTTGTAAGCGCTTTTGGTTCTGGCTTGAACCGACTCAGATGGGTTTTAAAATTACCTTCTAGCCCTATAGAGTGCGGTTCCTGGTTCTTATCGGTTATAAAAAACAGATTTTATTACGTTTTTTCCACGACCCGTGATCACGGTTGGGAACCGATAAGAGAATCTTGTTAGTGGATTGCCATTAACGGGCAAGTTTTGGTTAAGCTGGCACTATGTCTGAGAAACAAAAGAAAAACCGGACCCACTGGGTTTCAGCACTGTGGCCTCTGTGGGGAAGCCTTGAGGCTGACCCACACACCATTTGTGTTTATTGTCTGGGGTTTGATCACCTCAATGCAGACTGCCAGATTTGTCAAATTTTCCTGCTGCCACCGTGGAAGAAGAGTTGGTAGGCTCAGGAAAGGGAGGCCAAAAAGTCCGCTGACCGGATGGCCAGCCGGTTCGGTTCCAACCGAACCTGAGGAGTGCCCTCTGATCAGGGCGATGCTTCCTCGGGCAAGCGAAGAGCCAGCTCTGAGGGCGGTTCCAACTAAAAGGACTAGAAGGTCAGCTAGTTTGGGGCCAAAGTTCTTTCTCCAACCGCTGAGAAATAGCCAAAGCTATTCAAATTGTCAGTCTCTTTCCCCAGTTCCGTCCGAACCGGCACCATCAGGTAAGCGCCGGTTGGTCAGTTCAGGTTCAAGATTATGATTTTGAGGATTTTTATGAACCAGGGGAAGGGGAGGAGGAGTGCGAGGAGAGTGAGTGTGATTTTGACAGTCTGGATGTGCCCATTGAACGGACATCTCTCAGACAGACCCTCAGAGTATCCTCCCAGGCTATCTGAGTCCCCTTCTCATTTTTGTTTACAAGAAAGTTGCTGACACTCTGCAACTCCTGTTGAGGAAGCTATTGATGATCAAGAAGAGCCTGATTTTGTGGAAATGATGGATATTCCAGAGTCTAGGAGACTGTCTATTCCCTTGCATAAATCTTTTAGGAAACAGACAGTAAAATTCTGAAAACTCCTCATTCTATCCTCCCTGTGGATAAAAGGATGGACAAGAGGTATGCTTTATCAGGCTCTGATACAGAGTTCCTATCCAAGCAGTGCAGCCATGTGGGGGTAGTGCAGGCTGCAGCCTGTGACAAGGCTAATATTCCTCTAGCCTCTCACCCTCCTGAAAAGGATTCCAGGAGGATGGATGCCATGGCAAAAAAAAACAGTCACGTGGCAGCATCTTTGGGACTCAGACAGGCAAATTATATAGCTTACGCAGCTAGGTACCAGAAATCCAGGTGGGATACTGTCTGGCTCTAGCATAACAGGCCCCTGAACAGCTTGCCAGGGAGCTGGAGCAGGTGGCTCGGATGGTATTGAGGCATCCAAGGTGCAATTTCATGCTGCTGTAGACTCTAATGATGTTTCATCAAGAGTCATGGCTACATCTGTGTCTCTTAGCAGGATGGCCTGGCTCAGATGTACTGCCCTGTCACAGGATACCCAGTCTAAGGCTATGGATTTTCCTGTTGTGGGAAATTCTCTGTTTGAGAAGCAGACAGAGAATTATATGAAGAAATGGATGAGTATAGGACCACCTATAGGAGTGCACAGGCAGAAAAGGCAAGTCACTCCTCAAAGGCAGCATAGTCGGGGAAGGGGCAGGCCTTTTCATAGGCCATTTACCAAGCCCAGGCCTCCTCTTCTGCTTATGCCCAGAGGGGGTTCTTTAGAGGAAGGGGCAGAAGGGCTCTAGTAAGCCTGCTTCACCCTCAACCCAAAGCCCCTGCAAACAGGCTCCCTGATGGGGTAGCCAGGGCCGATTCTCCACTACTGGTAGGGGCAGGCTGGCTTACTTTGTCCAGGACTGGAAGTCTTTAACATCAGACAAGTGGGTCCTGGAAGTAGTAAGCCAGGGACTGGTTCTTAGCTTCAAAATTTCCGAAGATGAGAGCCAGGTCTTTTCCACCTGCAAACCCATCAGAGGCACTTGCCCTGGAAGCAGAAGTTTCTTCCCTCCCTGGCTGTCAGAGCCGTGGAAAGGGTTCTACCCATACACCAGGGCAAGGGTTATACTCCAGGTGCTTCCTTACCCCAAAAAGACAGGAGAATGGCGGCCCATCCTGGATCTCAGGTATCTAAACAAGCACCTTTTAAAACCAAAGTTCAAAATGGTGACCCTGGGATTATTTTATCCTCTCTAAGGCCAGGGGACTGGCTAGCCTCCCTGGACCTCAAGGATGCCTACTTCCATGTTCTCATCAGAAGCTCCCATCAGTACCTCAGATTCGAACTGCCCTCAGGCCATTACCAGTTCAGAGCAGTGCCCTTGGCCTTACCTCGGCCGAGGTGTTCACAAAATGCCTGGCAGTAGCAGTTGCTCATTTAAGAAGGCAAAAGATTGCCATCTTTCCTTATCTGGACGACTGGCTCATTGTAGGCCAGTCTCCAGAGCAGGTCAAACTACATTTACAGGTAACCCAGCAACTGCTTACATCTCTGGTTTCCTTCTCAGTCTTCCAAAGTCAGTTCTGGAGCCTGTCCAGCTTCTCACCTTTATAAGCCAGAACTGAACACAAAGAAGCCAGAGCCTTCCTTCCTCTGGAAGAGCAAGGAGCCCTGGTGTCTCTGGCCCTCCTCTTTCACCCTGCAGGTCAATCGACCAGCAAGGCATTTTCTACAGCTCCTGGGGCACATGGCTGCTTCTACAGCAGTGGTGCAGGGAGTGAGATTTCAGATGAGGGACATTCAGTTCCATTTGAGAGCCTTTTGGTCTCAAGGACAGATCTCCTAACCAAATTGATTCCAGTGACTCGAACCCTGATCCAGGCCCTTCAGTGGTGGCAGGATCAGAACAATCTGAGACGGGGTTCCCTTCACTCCCCAGTCTCATTCCTTGACCCTAACTACAGATGCATCCTCTTGGGGTGGGAGCTCACATGGGCGACCTTCCACCACCCAAGGGCTGTGGTCCCCTCAGGAATCTCTGCTCCACATCAATTTGCTGGAGCTCAGAGCAGTTTTTCTAGCACTCCAGGTTTTTCCACATCTGGTCAGAACAGACAATACCACTACAATGTGGTACATCCAACAAGCAAGGGGGCACTGGGTCCTGACCTTGTGCACGGAAGCAATGAAGTTGTAGTCTCTGGCTTATTCTCTGAGCGCCTCCCTACGGCAGTTCACCTCCCAGGCAAGGACAATGTCCTAGCGGATGCTCTCAGCAGGATTTCCCAGGGCCATCACGAATGGGCACTGGATCCCCTAGTACTGAGTAATATTTGCCAGATGGGGCATCCCCAGATAGATCTCTTTGTGGCCCCAGACAATCACCAACTTCCCTTTTTGCTGCAGGCCCCAGTGTTGGGCTCAGTCCCTCTGGATGCCTTCCTCCTCAGTTGGGAAGGAAGTTTCTCTATGCTTTTCCCCCTCCCCTTCTTTTCAAAGTGCTAGTCAGAATCAGATCTCAATCCTGCAAGATGATCCTGATTGCTCCAGATTAGGCCAGGCAGCCCTGGTACCCCTCCTCATGTCCTTAGCAGTCCACCCTCCCTATGTCTTCCAGGAATCACAACCTGTTAACTTGTGCCCAGGGAGAGTTTGGTATCCGAACCTCAAATCTCGCAATCTCAAGGCTTGGCTCTTGAAGAGTTAGAGTTTGCTGACCTACACCTTTCTCAAGGTGTATTGGCTATCTTGAAGGCCTCTAGGAAGCCTTCCACCAGGCTACCTATAATTCAAAATGGAAAAGATTTTCCATATGGTGTGCTAGTAAACATATTTCTCCAGAATCTGCTGGTGTGCCCGATCCTGGATTATTTGGTGCATTTGAATTCCTTGGGTCTGAGACCAGCTACCCTAAAAGTGCACTTGGCAGCTGTGTCTGTTTTCTTGTCAGCAGGTAAGCCTTCTTCTTTATCAGCTCACCCTGTGTTCTCCAAGTTCTTTAAAGGGTTGCTTCACACAACTCCCGTTCAGGACCCTGCCCTGCTTGGGATCTTAATATTTGCATCGCTCAGTTTATGCAACCCCTTTTGAGCCATTGTCTTCAGCAGAGCTTAAGTACTTGACTTGGAAAACTGTGTTTCTGGTAGCCATCACCTCTGCCAGGCGCATAGAGTGAGCTACAAGCCTTGTCAGTGGAGCCTGATTTTATCTCCTTTCATAGAGATAAGGTGGTCCTCAGGACTAACAGGAAGTTTTTGACTAAGGTGGTTTCAGACTTTCACCTTAATCAATCCATGTCTCTTCCTGTGTATTTCACTGGCCATTCCTCCTCTGGTGAGAGGAGATTACACAGTTCAGATGTCAAAAGACCCTTAGATACTATATAGAGCGTACCAAAGGTCACAGGTTGAATCCTCCAATTGTTCCTCACTTATGGTGAGGTCGGTAAGGAAACCTGCCACTAAAGATCCATTGCCAGGTGGATTGTCTCTTGTATCCAATTCTGTTATGAAAACTGGGTAAGGTTCCTCCCTCAGGCCTGAGGGCTCACTCTACCAGAGTTACAGCTGCGTCTCTGGCTGCTGCCAGGGACATTCCTATCCTAGAGATATGTCAAGCAGCTACCTGGAAAACAGTTCACACTTTTACTAAGCATTACTCCTTGGATATCCAGGCTAGGAGTGATGCTCGATTTCACAGCTGTGCTTCAGAGCCTATTTCCCCAAGTAGGTTCTGTCCCTCCTCTATGGAGGTACTGCTGTGTAGTCTGCATATGTCATAATATAGCAAGACTTCATGTTGTTTGAAGAAAAATTACTCACCTTAGTAATGTTGTTTCTTCTAATGGAGTCTTGCTATATTATGACCTCCCCACCCTGCCCTCTCAGAACCTCTGTTTTTGGTATGTGGGTGGGCAGTGCAATGTTGGCACTTCTTTGGCGCCCACTTTATTTTCACCCTTCTAGGGTGCTTAGGTGTTATGCTTAATTTTCTTTCTTGAATCCACCAACTTGAGTCTTTGTTTTGGGATCAAGAACAAAAGTGTTTTTGCAGTTAGTAGCCAGTGGCTAGTGTAGGTTCACGGCTTCCACACAGAACCTTAGTGAGTTTTTGCTCAGTAAAGATCTGACAGTTTAAGTTTGAGCTTCAACAGACAGAGTGTTCAGCAGACCTCGTGCTCAAGATTCCATGCCCTGCATGGAAAGTTAACTCTTTCACCACGGAGCAGTTCTAACCTGGGGTTATACTGCATATGTCATAATATAGCAAGACTCCATTAGAAGAAACAACATTACTAAGGTGAGTAATTTTTCTTTGTGGAGATAGTTGTGGATGGATGGAACAGCCTTCCTTAGGAGGTTCTGGGGTCAAAAGAGTGGGGAATTCAAGAATGCATGGGGCTGACATAAGGCAATTATAGTGGGGGTAGGAGAAAGTAGGCTGCTGGCTATCTAGGATCTGCAGCTTATCCAATTGGTAGGGAAATGGGCAGACTAGGTGGGCCAAGCAGTCCTTACCTGCCGTCAAAGTCTATGACCTCGGGTGTTCTGGAAAGTGACAAGAAGGAAGTTGCCACAAGGGTGCCGTGGCATTCTTTTCACCAGCACTCTAAGCTCCACCCTCTGGACTGTTTAGTCAGAGCACCACCAGTTTGGTGCTCTGGCCTGGCATTCCAGGTAGGGTTGTCAGAACTAGTTCGAAAAGATTCAAACCCTCCTCAAACCCTGGACTTCAAGTTCTAATTTAGAACTCAACACTAGAGGGTTCATAAACGGTTCAATTCTGTGCCTTTTAAACATTGCCTGCCCTGTGCCCCACATACAGCTCACAGCTGCAGGAAGGGACTTAAGGAGGGACCTCCTGGCTGCTGGGAGGGAGGGACTAACAGTGGGAGGAGGGTGGCATCATAGCACTAGGCTGGCACCGTGAGAGCAGACTAGCGGGTGAATGGCTGGTGGCGGAGCGCGGAGGACACACTGAGGAGGGACTGGATGTCTGGCTGCCGTGTTGGGAGGAAGGTGAGGGAGTGAGTGAGTGGCAGGCAAGTGGCTGACAAAAGAGCGCAGAGGAGGCGGAGAGGCCACAAGGAGGAGGAGTGACTCAGAAACTGCCTGGCAACTGCCGTATCAGGGAGGGAGTAGAGAGTGACAGCTGAGAGGGAGGATCCGGAGACGGAGGACCCAGATCAGTCGCCACAGAAAATCAGCGGCTGGGCTGGTGCAGATACTGCAGAGCAGACTGAACAGAGTAGCAGGGAGCAGGCAGCCGAGCTGACTCCTAATTATTTTTTCTTCATTGAGCTCGGCAGCAGGCAGTGCCAGACAGGCACTAGAGGGGGCTGGGGACTAGGGATTTGGGGAAGAAAAAATTTGTGGCAGAAAAAGGAAAGGCCGGAGGCAAAGCCAGGCAGTGGAGGAAGGGGGTGGATCATCCTGCTGTGTGCCCTTTGACTACACTATATTCCGTGTGTGTGTGTTACCATGAGAGGCCCAATGAGTAGGTTGTGTGTGTATGTGTGGTGATAGTCTCCTTAAATACATACCAGAAATATATTTCTCTGTTGGGAAAATAGACACATGAATAAAAATCTTTTCACTGTGTTCTGACACTGTGTGAGTGATTCCGTTCCCATTGGCAAGCACATCAACCTGCTGAGTGCCTTTGACTGCACTGTACCCTACCCAGCGTGTGTTATCATGAGAGGCCCAGTGAGCGGCCAGTTGTGTGTGTGTGTGTTGTGGTGTTCATCTCCTTAAATACATGCCAGAGATATATTTCCACGTTGGGAAAACAGACACATGAATGAAATCTTGGTTTCATTGTGTTCTGTGACTGTGAGTGATTCTGTCTCCTGTGGCCAGCCCATCACCCTGCTGCTGTGTGCCCTTTGGTTGCACTGTACCCTGCTCAGTGTGTGTTACTGTGAGAGGCCCAATGAGTGGCCAGTTGTGTGTGTGGTATTATTAATCTTCTTAAATACATGCCAGAGATATATTTCCACGTTGGGAAAATAGACACATGAATTGAAATCTTTTCACTGTGTTCTGACACTGTGTGAGTGATTCCGTCTCCTGTGGCCAGCCCATCACCCTGCAGCTGTGTGCCTTTGACCACACTGTACCCTACCCAGTGTGTGTTACTGTGAGAAACCCAGTGGGCAGTGGTGTGGTGGCAATTTTGTATAATAATAATGAAACAATAATTTTTTACTCAGCCAGAATTACAATTCCTGACCTTTTCACCTGCTACGACCTACTTTGCGTATGCCTATGCCAATTGCCCAGCAGCCCTAACATTCTGTAAGCCTTGAGCGTGAGATCCTTCCTTTATTTGCGAATTTGCAAACCTGCATATTCTCCAGTTATGTTGAGCCCACTGCATCACAGTGTCCTATACAGCCAAAACCAAATGTTTTAGTTGCAGCAGCGATCACCAATCATAGACCACATTGTTTTCTAACACAGGAATGTGTGTGACTGTGTGTGCAGTATACTGTTGTTATGGTTGACATCAACACAGATAAAGCATCTGGTGCTGGTGGTGGAGCAGGTGGTGGTAGTGAGTAATCCTAGTGTAAGCAAAATAAACAAAATGTTCACGTGATTAAAAATTCAACAAACAGCAAAGAGCAACAATGAAGTGTGGTAAAGGGGACCTTTTAAGAAAAACCTGTTCAGCTGCTGGTGTCACACAGAGAGGCACCATAAGGTATGCCATTCATGCTGTTAAAATCCCAGTGACTAGCAATGTATCGTGCAAGTGACAGTGACCCCTCTCTGACTCACAGTAGCTCTTTGCCTCAGTCAGACACTGTTGTGACTGGTGATGATTCATCAGTTCCTCAACGAAGTGAAATGAGCACGTCTGCTGCTGACAAAGAATCCGGTAGTGCACTTGCAAACAAGTCCACTAATATTGGCAATAAAAAGGACATAGTAAATCCACACTTCTACACTCGCCAACAGTGTAAACCCCTCAAGGGCCACTGCCCATTCCCACTCTTCTAGCACCAAGGAGGATGGTTCTGCTCAGACAGGTGAGAAAAACCCAAACCGGTTTTAGCTGTCTTCCTAGTATTCGGACAAAGTCTGTTAAATCTGAAGTATGGAATTATTTCTGTGTCAGTAAAGTGATCCATGGAAGCGGTTTGTTCCTATGTAAACAAAGTGTAAGCCATAAGGTAAAGTTGCGTCATGCCTACTTACAGCTCTTAAATGCCATCTGAAAAACATTCAGTATTGCTTGATCATCCAAAACACATGGTCTCCATCTTCCAGACCACACGTAAGAATGAGAAGGGTCAGGAGGATCAAGAATCTGAAATGCATACTGAATTGTCTGAACTTGATGCGAACAGAAGTACTGCCCATCCTAGGACCACCATTACCACCGACACCCACACCATTAGCACCAGTTGCATATGGCACTGAATGTATAAGTACAAGTCCACCACCCCAATGTCCGTCTGGTTTGCTTGGTGGTTCCTGATCCTTCTGTAAAAATTAACAGATTGATTCGACTTGGAAGTAGTGATAGTTTTGTTATTATTGCTTCTTTTGGGAGATCTGGTCTGTGACCTATATCTGAGTTGACAAACTCTCGTTTTAGGTCTTCACGTGTAAATTTATTTGAAGACTTTTCACAGTTATGTACCGTGTTAGCTGAATAGCCCATGCTATCTCTAGTAAGTGTATTTTGTTTATGAATAATAATGTACTTTTATTGGCTGCTACACGCTTCATGAGCTTGTCATTTAGTTCCTTAAACTCTGAATTCTGTCATCTTTCAGGAGGTCCTTCTCTGTCTTGTTAATTCTTTCAAGACATCCAGATGTTTCTCTGTGTCTTGATCAATGAGGATTTGGGTCAATCCACTGCTTTTCAGAGTATTTTTTCAGGCTGGTTTGGTTTTAGTAAATACACGTCTCTGAGATTTTAAGTTTTCTAAATGCTGGAAAAGGGCTTTCAGTGTTTGCTGGTATACAGGGTCCAGATTGTAATCCGACTCGAATATGTCCCCAGCTCCTTGTCTGCCCCTAATCAATTCTGCTGTACTTCAAAAGTACCTGTTGTTGTACCTCTGGGATCTATGTCTTTGTCAGCTGTCATGGATATTTGACTTTCTGACTCCGTATCTGAACTCCTAGCTCAGGCAGGCGATCATGGAACCTTTGAAACAGTCCGTAATTCATGTGAGCAAGCAGGACTATTTGCTAGCATGAACGATGTAATCATACAGATAGAGCAAACCGTATCTATGGGTAGGGCTTTTGGCTCGGTATGTAAATGGTAACCAGGGATTTTAATCACTACATATTCTTGGCACTCCGGGCAGTGTCGAAAAAAGGACAGACTCAGTGGTCTGTGCTCTGATATACAGAGCAGCTCAGAGCCTCGGTAATTGTGCTGCTGCAGCCAGTACATAACAACCAAAACTTGAGCGGAACAGGAAGCATGGGTTCTGGTGCAGCGTGGTTACTATAAGCAGCGGAAGTGAACAGTACAGCGAGCTTCAAAAGATGAACTGAGCTGAAAGAAAGCAGAGTGCCGAGATTACAAAATGTGGTGTTGCCAGTGTATCAGTGATTTATTAAAACCACAAAGTCACACTAAGTTACAGCAGCTAGCTACCCCAGCACTTGAACCTTACAGTTGTTCCTTAGGGGCATGGTCGCATGAACATCTTGATGCTTAAATAGTGTTAACTTAAAGGTGCAGTGCCCTTACATCAATTAGGCAAAAATGCTCCAATGAGGAAACATTATAATAAAAACAAAATATATAATTTTAATAAATGCGTTGGCAGGCAGTAAACCAAGATGGTACTGTAAAGCTAAATCACATTATAGGCTGTAAATCAATCTACCCAGTGGTATGAAACTAGTGCAGCTACCTACAGCACATGAGATGAATATGGTCCATCCTGAGCAGGCTGGCTTGTTTTTGACCTAAAGGAGATTGGGGGAGGGCAATATAAAATGTGAACTATAAAGTCTGTCTCCCTTCCTTATGTTCTAATCCGCAGCTATCCCAAAGGAAAGGAGCTGCATAAAATAGATCTTCACAGAGCAGTGACAATCTGTCTCATGAGGTCAGCCGATTCCATCATTCAGACAGTAATCATTTATTCTCTTTGGGGCAGCAAATAAAGGCCAAAAACTTTCAAAGGTTACCTTGATGAGGTGGATCAGATCCTGTGTAGCAAATACATATGTGGCGGCTAAAAAGAAGCCTCCAGGTTGATCAGCACACATTCCACCAAGACTGTAGCAACCTTATGGGCCAAAAAGACAGAAGCTTGTGTCAGAACTTTGCAGGGCAGACCACATGATTGTAAAGCATTACAGGCTTGACATTCAAAACCTGGCTCATGCAGCATTTGGATAAAATGCTGCAGGCATTCATCAAAGGTAATTTCAGAAACTTTTGATCTTTATCACCAGTTATCTCAGTCATCAGGTCACAGTGTAGGAACTTCCCCATCGGTGAAAGGAATCCACACAGAAGATTTTCAGTAATACAACTGGCCATACGCCGCCGACTTCCATCGACATCACCAACACTATAAAGGCATTAGCAGCCCGCTCCCTCTTCACTTCTTTCCACCATCGACTCACTTGCATGGGTCTCTGCAGGCGCTCCAATACAGTATTAACACCATTTTTTGCCTACGGCTTGTCTTCAATATTTTTGCCGAATCTCTTTTTTGAAGATTCCTCCAACTTGTTAATGTTGAGAGTTAATCCTTGTACCTCTCTTCCGTCGCCAGCTGCTACTATGGAAAGAATATTGCCTCCACAGATGAACACTCTGTGTCTGCTGTCTTAGGCCTAAACACAAAGCTTCCGTGAACTCTGCCAGAAGGTTAATCAAACAACCCTCAGGTGAGCAAAAAGGCTTTTAAAATTTCCTGATGGATCAACAGGTAGTCTGCTCCAGGCAAGGGTCCTCCAGGGTCCCAGCCTCTCCAGTTGCCGACTGGATGGTCAAGCTGTCAGGCCTCCAAAGCCTGAGACAAATCCTCAGGGAAAAGTCTTAAAAAAGATCGAGATCGCGACCACTCCCCTGACACTGATCTTGTTCCCCAACAGCTTCTTCTCCTTCCTCTGGGGGATCTCCATTGGCTGCGGCTGTACTGATGTGGAAAACTGCTGTCCAGGTCTCTGCACTCACCAGACCCATACTGACAGCTTCTCTGCCCAATTCCAGGGTGCCCAGCCCTATGAACCCTCTGGATGGTCGGCCCCTCCTTTTGTCGATGACAGGCTCGTCATCGATGACTCTCCTAATGACCTGCCCCTTCTCCCTCCAGGGCTACAGGCTGTTCTGTTTCTCAGGACCTAGCAGGCAGGTCATTGACATCTATGCCGTCGAACCCCCTTCAGCAACAACCACCCTCAACTTGAATGAAAGTCCTACTTAAATTTACTAATGTGCTGGTACACCAGCTAGGGCATACTTAGAGCCCCCCTACTTCGATACAGTCAATGGCAGCTTCATCATAGGCCATACCATCAGCCACAGGAAGCTTCCCCATGAGCTGTCGTCATGATCTGGACACCAGACCTAGAAGTTGAAGAGGTTGATGTCGAGGAGAAGTACCATCAGCCGTCAATCTTCCGTGGATGAGGAGGAAGAATAGGAAGAAATCCTGGTCTCTGACAGGTCAGTTGCTTTCTCTGTCAGTGAGGATTCAATAAAACAACTCCTAGGTCTCCTCCTGAGGACCCCACATTTTCAATGTGATGAAGCAGCTGTTCTCAGCTATGGGCTTCCACACTGAGGAAGAGGATGCCACCAGGAAAGAGCTGGTGGGCTTCCTTGAGATCCCTGAATCTCCCCAAAATCATTCCTCCAATCCTTCCTGCTCTGAGGAATGTAGCCACAGCAGCCTGGCACAGACCAGACTTGGTGCTAGCTATGCCTCACAGGGCTGATTAGCTTTATCATGCCCCCAAGGTCTGCCCTGCTATGCTGCCCAGCCTGAGACAGACTCAGTGGTCATCCAGGCAGCTCATGACAGGTCTAAGGAGCCTAAGCACCTTGGTTCCCTTCCCCAGATAAGGAGTTTCAAATTGACCTCTAGGTAAAGAGGGTGTATGCTTCCTGCACTCTGGATTTGAGGATTGCAAATTACCTGTCTCACAGGGTGAAGTACAAAATGTCACTTGGAAAAGGGCAGGGCTACCTGTGGCACAGGCCCTTCAGATGGCACGCCAAAGCAGGAGCTGCTTCAGTACCTCCAAGCTGCTAAGGATGTCAGTAAGCACCTCCTCAGAGTCCTCTACGATATGGCTGATACCATTGCCAGGGCTGCTGCCACGGGCATATGCCTATATAGGCACTCCTGGCTGAGAGTATGTCGGATTTTGCTGCTGATGTTATGCAAAAGTTGCTTAATGCTCCCCTTTAATGGTACTTCGCTGTTTGACCCTGATGTCCAGGATATTATTAATGACCTACAAACATCGGGCAGGCCCTCAAGTCCGTCCCTCCCTCTACCATACAAACCAACTGAGAGGCAGAGGATGCCTTCCTTTCTAGAGCGCTCAATAGGCCTGGTATGGGCCCCTGACCCCAAGGGAAATGCAGGGCCCTGACTGCCTCCCTGCCCCTGCCAGTGCTGGATCTGTGGCCAAGCATTCCAGGAATGATGGACCAGCCCAAATGGCTGGCTCCATTTCCACTTGACTCCTTGCGGACCCCTCTTCTGGTCCCAGACCAGGAGGCGATGGCCAGAGGCCGGTTCTCCCTCCACTTGAATCAGTGGAGAACCATAACTTCAGATACATGGATTCTGCAGATTATAGAGCAGGGGCACACCCTAGAGCTCATCGAGCAACCTCCAGAAACCCCTCCTCCACCCTCCAGTCATCCTCTGTCTCATTTGCCTGTTCTTCAGGATGAAGTACAGTCCCTCCTACACAAGCAGGCCATTGAACCAGTTTCCAGGTGCCAGAGAAACAAATGATTCTATTCCAGGTTTTCCTGGTACCCAAAAACCCTGCGATTTGAGGCCCACTCTGGACCTAAAGGACCTCAATCTGTATGTCCAGTACAGAACGTTCCAGATGATAACTTTGCCAGACCTGATGCCCCTCCTCAAACGGGGACTGGCTCTGCTCACTGGACATGCAGGATGCTCATCGGGCACATCTTGGTCTTTCCTCCTCACAGGAAGTTTCTCCATTTTGCCTTTAAGGGGAAGCATGTCAGTTCAAGGTGCTGTCCTTTGGATTGTCCTCTGTGCTGCAGAGTCTTCACCAAGTGCTTAACAGCAGTCGCAACAGCTCTCAGAAGAGAGGATCTGTATGTTTTCCCATATCTGGATGATTGGCCTAAAGGCCCGTCCAGAGAACAGCTTTAATGACTCTGGAGTAGATTCTCCAGTTCTTCCACTTCCTGGACATCACATTCAATCTGCCCAAGTCGGTTCTGGTACCGTCCCAAAGGCTGCAATACATAGGGGCAGTCCTGGACTCTGCACTGAGGAAGACCTTCCTGCCCCAAAACAGGGCAGAGTGTCTTATAGCCCAAGTTCAGGAAGTTCCTAAAGCTGCTTCATTCCTGCCAGGGTGTACCTTAGACTAGCCGGGCCTGATGGCAGCTGCCATATCCACTGGGCTGGCTGCGGTGGGGAAGTGGGCATAAAGAGGAAAAAAATTACAGTTCAAGTTTATTATTGTTGGTTACTATCAGGCACCTGTTCTATTATTTTCAGTTGTCCTGAAAAACACAGTTCCTTTCTCGGTATGATGCTTCCTTACAATAAGGCAGCAGGGTGATCCCCACTTCGTATAGAGAGAGAGAGAGAAACAAGGCAGAGAAAGATGGTATCTAGACTAGACTTTCAATCCTTCAGAAACCTTGAGGGAATGGGGTGGCTCAAATTCCAGCAAGATAAGACAGTCATTTTTCTTTATTCTTATTCAAATAGTCTGCGAGCAGTTGGTGCCACTAATCATCAGTAGTGTTGCAAGTAACTAGTGTTTACTGCATCTTAATAGATGTTGATGAAGGAACTTGAAGCCTTTAGAACACAGCAGACGCCAACATTCCAAGCTGCAGTCATAGCTTCTTAAAACTGTAGCTGTGCCAGTGATCCCTTTTGGGGTACATATATACCACTTGTAAGGACTACTACTTGGCAACAGGTAATGGAAAAATAAATTACTATAAGTCTGATAGAATTTGTCTTTGCTTAAGAGAAAGGATGGACATTAATGCAGAATTCTTCCATTGTGGTGTTTGCAGGTATTACCCATGACTCATTACATGTGATATATTGGAACTTTTTGCTTCTTTTAAAGCAGTGGCACTGCTGCTGTATGCAATTTGAGTAACCTACGTTTGTGCAAAATACAAAACATGAAACTGCAGCAACACACAGAACAGAGTAAAACAGAAAAAATTATTTGCATTCTTCTGAATATTGGAAACATATTGCATCAATGTAATGTACTTAGAACTTTTTATTAAAGTAATGAATCCTTATAGCATGTTTTAAAGGGAAGGAAAGTATAAAATTCCTGATCCATATTTAATTACACCCTGTTCTTGAACAGCCTAGGGTAGTATCCAAGGTTCTGAATTGGGTTAGCAAGTGGTTAACGATAGGAGACAGAGAGTGATGGTTAATGGTACTTACTCTAATGAAGGATGAGTGACTTGAGGGTAACCATGGCTCAGTATTGGGAGCCAGTCCTCTTCAATGTCTTTATAGGGACTTTGCAGAGGAACTGAAAGGAAGGTATGCCTTTATAGATGGTACCAAAATCTGCAATAGGAGCAGACACTCAAGAGGCGGTGCAGAGAATGTACCAAGATCTTGAGAAACTTCTTCTTGAGAAAAGGGGTGATCAGAAGTATGACAGTTAGCCAACCCGGTGGCACTGGGGTTGAAGCATTGGATACCCACCTCACTTCTTGCAGGTGACCCAGTATTTGTGAGATCAGTGACGGGTTGCTGAGGTTGGCTGGGAGGAGAGAAGATTGAGCTTATGAAGGACTGCCTCCTCTCCTGGGGAGGGAGGACTGTGTGCTCCGCTGAATGACTGCCATCAGGTGGAGGCCTGGTGTTAGAGCGGGATGGGAGCAGGAGAAGTAGAGAGGTGCTAAGAACCCCACAATATGCGCATGCCTCCTCATGCACACATTGACGAGCACACCCCAGTGTGGGAAGGGAGAAAACAGGAAGAATGGTAGCAGGACAGGCTAGAATGAAGGTGCCTGCCGATCCCTCACACACTGCATCACCAGGACCTGGAGGCCAAACACTAGACTTGTGCTTGGGGGCGGGGGGCTGACCTTGCCACAGGGAGGGTGGTAATCCCATCATGGGGGTATTCCAGCCCTCCAGTGTGTCCTGGGGAGATGCAGGATGGTGGGGATCGTAGGACAGAGCTGAAGGAGTCCATCCTGTCCTGTCCGTGAGGAGGATAAACTGATTACTGGGGAGAAAAAATAAAAGCGGTAGTTGGGGTTCAGTGCCAAAAAGTGTAAAATTATGCACCTAGGGCATAGCAACCCAGAGGCTAAGTATAGGTTGAGGGAGAGGAGGTACTGACAGTCACGAAACAGGAAGCGGATCTTGTGGTCATTATATAAGTTGGGCATGGTACTGTGACAAAGCAGTGGGTAGGACTGGTGGGATGCTGGGGTACATAGGGAGGGGTATCTCCAGCAGGAGGTGGTGTTGCCACTGTATTGCTCACTGGTGATACCCCACCTGAAGTACTGTGCCCTGTTTTGGAAACCACACCTCAGAAAGGACATAGACAGGATGGAGGCAGTCCAGAGGAGGGAAACTAAATGGTGCAGGGTTTGCATGAGAAACCTAAAAGGAGAGACTGGGGATCTCAACATGTATACCCTGGAAGAGAGGAGATAGAGGTGACATGATAGAGACCTACAAGTACCTCACAGGGTGAAAAGAGTGCAAGGGGTGTGCATTTCATATTCCTTTTCATACTCTGGGGAGGTGGGTAGGCTCTTGGCCCTGTCCCTGTTTCCCAAGACTGATGCCCACCTCCTCTGACCCATCGGACCTGGGTCCCCAATGGAGTTTCCTTTGTGGTAGGAGAGCCAGAGAGAGGCCACCCCCACACAATCATGGATTGCTTTGATGGCCAGGCAGCGGTATGGACTGTGGAGGAGAGGGAGTGGGTAGGGGCTCATGAAGCCCACCTTCCCAGTTTTCCTTGTTCTCCTTTCCATTGCCCTGACGGTACTTCAGGACATGTGGAGGCATGCATGCTCTGCAGAGTCACTGCCCACCCATCAAGCCACTTGGGACCTGCACTACCACTGAGCCTCCACCCAGTGGCATTCATAGGCCCAGCTGGCTGGCCACCCTCCCCAAGAGAGGAGAGCAGTCTCAGGGACACTCAGTCTTCTCCACCTGCCAAACCCCAGTGACCAAAGTTTATTGCTGAACCTGGGTCACCAGTGTGGCGGAAGGTGAGGCATTTGACACCTGTGCACCATTCAATTAGTACGACTCAGGGGTGAGTCTCTTTGAAATGAGAGCACAAGGACCAGGGGCATGCTGGAGAAGTGGGGAGTTCAGCAGAGATGGAGGAAATATTTATTCACTGAAAGGGTGGTAGACTTCTGGAACACACTACCAGCAGAAGTGGTGAAGGCTAAAATAGTGGGGGTTTCAGTATGTCGGGGTAGACATAGAGGTATATTAGAAGAGAAGCAAGGAGGCAGAGGGGTCACCAGAGTCCAGATAGGGTAATATGGCACCACTGATCTGACAAAGTATGTGTTTCTGTCTCCCTGATTCTTAAAAATGATCTCTATGTAGCCCCCCAAGTTAGGCTATTTCAGGTGCTCCAGCTAGCAACATCACTGGTACATTTAGTTAGCTGCATCTTCGCTAATACCCATAAATGCATTGTCTACCGCATGGCGATAATTGAGCAGCTCCTCGATGTGCTCAGTTTTCCTTGCAGTACCAGTTTGCAGCTAATGATATCACTGCAGTAATGTTTCATCCCCTTGAAAGCGATGAAACTACCGTTGTCACTCCTCAACTGCCCACCTCTGCCTACCTCATGCCTTCATAAGCTTGTCCAGAAAACTGGTTGACCAATACATGGGCAGCTTGCTTCATGATTTAATATGACATTATAGGACATCAAAGTGTGTGTGTGGGCGGGGCATACTACTGCTAACACTTACTACGTGATGTTAATTCGTAACATTTAGTTTACAAATTTTACAAATTGTTTCCATCGCAGATGGTTTTGGAAGTATGCTGTACACCCTTACAAGAAGATTGTGCACCTCTGCCATATATCAAGCACTAGTGAAACAGTACAGCCATACAGTAGTGATTGGTAGGGAACACTGGAATTTCAGAGCTTTAAAGAAAGGATTGCACATTTGGATACTGTATATGAATGGTTTTACTGCTGCACCCTGAATTAGTCTTGCACGGATTGTGGTGCAGATATACACTGTGGTACTTCACTGCAGTGACTAGTTTTATATGAGCCGGAAGAGAGCTGAAAAACTGATTCTAGCCCCAGGTACCTTAGTTGTGCATGTTAACATCCCAGAGTGCATCTCTTCATGAAGGTCTGTAGCAAAGGTGCTCAGTATTCACATGCCAGGTGATGTGCTGCTATTCTTGGAATGTTTACCTCATCACCTCAGTTCTGGTAGCATTCTAGGCTGTGCGCGAGTGCAGTGCTTCTCTGAAGTATGCCACTCGCATGTTGCTCATAGAGCAGGCATGAACAGAGTGAGCCTTGCTGCTGAAGAATCATCTGTAGCTAACTTTTAAACAACTCCACACCTTAAAAACACAGTTACATGACAGTGCATGCAGAGTTTTTTGTATTATATAGATGTCTATGTACAGTATGTTATGATGAAAATGTTCAATTACCTGTAGTTTGTATTCCATTGTAGAGCACTCATTTCCTCTTGTCTTGTAAGATTCCCATTGTCCTAATTTTGAATCTGCATTAGGATTTTTAGATTTAAAATAAAAGAAGTGCTCCTTCTAAGTTGGCTACCCTGAATATTTGTCAGTACTTTCTGATATTTTTGAACACCTGGGCCAAATACTCAGAAGTTAGTGCAGGCACTAACAGGTTTTTGCCTGCACTAACTGGGTTTGTGCCCAATATTAGGCGGGTTTATATTCAGAAGCCTCTATAGTGCAGGCTAAACCCATTAGCACTAGGGTGCCAACATAACACTGTGGCCATGCAAATGAGGGTTCCCCTCCTGTTTATGAAGCAGCAGCATTTCAAAGGTTTGCTTTGGTGGTAAATGGCACCCAGAGCAGCACTATTTACTGCCTCTGAAACTACAGCTTAACTGGTGCAAACCCTGCAGCCCTACCACACTAATCGCAGGGGCGGCTGTACTGCAGTTTTCCACCCACATTGCTTGTTCAGTCACAGTCAGAAAGCTCCCTGGTGTCTTGTGGCACCCTCGTCACTCATCCCATTTCTCTGAAGCATTTCCGGGTGCCTAGAGTCACCCCTCATCCCCAATCTCCCATCCTGGTTAATATAAACACTTTCCAGGTGGTGCTCCCCTCTACCCTCCCATCACCCATTTTGGTTCATATAATGGTTTCCTTGGTGTCTCGTGCCCCACTTCCATATATGGAACTTAATTCCTGGCATCTAGCGGCACCCCCAGCCCCTGATCTCCCAGCCCATGTAACCTGTACTGTCCCTGGAGGTCCAGTGGTACCCCACCCCCTGAATGCCAATGTCGACAAACGGACCAGCAAACATTAGCGGTCCAGTCGCTCCCTCACCCCACCCACACCCAGAATACCATCCATTCAGCCCCCACACCACCACCACCAGTCATTCTGGGGATATGTGTGGTGAAGCCCCATATGAGCTGACACAGTCCTCCTCTCACCTCCTTGGTCAGCTGCTGTAGAGCTGACAGTGAGCATCATGCACTATACATTATGCACGCTCACTGTCCGCTCATATGGTGGCTGGCTGAGGAGGTGAAAGGAGGCTGTGCTAGTCACAGTATCTGGTTTCATCACACGTCCGTGTGGAATGTCTGGTAAGAGGGTGGAGGGGATGGATGGGTGATGTTCTAGTGTGGACAGGTTGGTTGGGGACCGCCAATGTTGGATGGTCCGTTTGTTGACAGTCATTCGGGGGGGTTACCACTGGATGCCAGGGATAGTAGAGGTTACATGGGCTAGGAGACCTGGGGTTGGGGTTGTCACTTGACATCAGGAGTTAAGTTCTGTATAGGAATGGGTGATCTGGGGGTGCCACTAGACACCAGAGAAGATGTTTGATGTCCCAGGACGAGTCATCAGAGGGTAGGGGGTGCCACTAGACACCAGGGAAATCCTTCCAATAACTACAGGACGAATGATCGAAGAGTGAGGGTGCCACTAGACACCAGAAAAACATGGCAATATACTAGATTGGGTGTTCTGGGGAGGGTCGCTACTAGACACTGGGGAAAACCAGACATTTTATGGGACGAGGTTCAGCTGGATTGGGGTGTCACTAGACACCAGAGACAACATTACAGTGTACAGGATGGGTGTTCAGTGGGGTGGAGGTGTAACTAGACACCAGGGACAACATAGACATCTACAGAAAAGGTGTTTGGGGCTGGGGTGCCACTAGACACTAGGAAAAGACAGTATATGGGACGAGTGTTTGTGGGGTGGGGTGTGCCAGTAGATGCCAAGGACTACATTCACATCTATGGGATAGGTGTTCAGGGTTGTGGGTGTGTCAGGAGACACCAGAGAAAACATTATAATATAAAAGGATGGGTGTTTAGGGGTGCAGTACCATTAGACACCTGGGACAACATTAACATCTATGGAGCGGGTGTTTGGGGTGGGGAGTGCCACTAGACACCAGGAATGACATGGCAAGCACCCACAGGATGGGCACAAGCGGTGTCACTTCCAATGCAAATGAGCCCATAATGGGCATGCTACTGGCCCTTAGCCTTGCCTGCATACCCAATGGACTCATTTGCATTTTATGCTGAATATTGCACCATGGATCCTGGCGCATCTGGTTTGGGGTGCAGTTCCCTATGGACTGGAGATAGCCCAGGTCCATATTGAGGCAGCACAGATTGACTTTGCACTGCACCAACATGGCCGATATGCAGTCTGATTGTGGCTGTCCACTATCCGACTGAATATAGTAACCTCTAGGTACAGTACAAAGCTTTGCTTGTGCCCTTTTTGAACATCTGTCCCTGTTGTTCCATACATTCTGCAGCTAGCGTCTGCTACATGTTAAATAGCATCAAAGCCAAATATGATTTGAAATTGAGCGTGATAATTTGACTTGAATTTTAATTCATTACATAGACCATGTATTTTAAATACTGTGTTTTATATAGCCAGAAGTATGGGCTTAACAATTGTAAAAATGTGCTGTAGCAGAGCCTTTGTTAGTTAAGCGTTGTTTATCCTACAAAATGTCATGTGTGATTGATGTTAATTTCAGGGTTTTATTTTAAACAGTTAAGCTACCTAACTATATAAAATGCAGTCAGGGTAAAATCTTCAGAGTAATCTGCAAGCAGCATTTTTAAACTTAATTAGTGTTGCTCTGGTCATTTGGATAATTTCCCAGACCACTCTTCATTTTTGACTACTGGTCCAAATGGATGTGGGAAGGTAGCATGTCTAAGTTTGACTTAAAATGAGTTGCTTGAGTTCTGATGCTGGAAGCAGCCTTTTGGTTCATAAACAATTGTACTTTGCTGTAACCTACTGATGTACGCATTATTTGCCGTACATTTCTTTTGTTGTAAAATTAAGTGTCACTGAGATAATGCATAAACATTTAGGCAAGATAATTACATGCTTCAAATTCATTGTGCTGTTGTCATTCTGCCTTGGCATCTTACATCAAACACTTGGGAAGGTAGTTTGGTCTAGTGATTACTGCTTAGCACCGTGAAACAGGAGATCGTAAGTTCAAATCCTGCTACAAACCACTGGCTCACTTATTACCTTAAGCAAGACACAAGCATAACTCTCAACTCTTGCCTTATAAAGCACTGAGAAGATTGAATCGGGAAAATTGGCCAAAATTGAGATTCTTTTTAAAAAAATAGTAACATTGGCTCAAAAAGCTGTCACATTCACTGGCTTTCTGTAAAAGTATTTTCTGAAGGAGAGCTAGACTGTAATACTAATGACTGACATTATGTCATGCTTTAAATCTCAACATTTCAGTGACAGAGATACAAATCTAGCTGGGACAGTGGACACTGTGGGAGCAAAATCAGGGACATCCTAAAGTTCAAGAACACTTGAGAGGAATGGACAGTGGCCAGTGTAACCTAGTAGGCTTCAGTCGTATCATTATCACTTTCTGTGTGACTATGAGTAAGTCACTTAAAAGACACTGTAAACCCTATGAGCCCAATATTGTTTCTATTTTAAAAAAAATTTTATTCAAGGATATCTCCTCCATTAGGCCACACTCTTGGAAATATAAGTCGTCAGCATCAGGACCACTTGAAAGCGTTTTGCTAATCAGGGCGCTCACAATGACGTGCAGCGTCTACACATATATAATAGTAGTGGGCCACATTGCTGCTTAGTTCTTTCTCCCACCGTTAATCATCCTTATCCAACTTGTTGAAGGAAATGCTGTCAACTTAGCTGTTGACATTTGTCATTCTACTTTTCTTAGTATTCTGTCATTGTCTCTGTATGCCTCAAGACAAAGAGAGCCTTTATTTCAATATTGTAAACACGGATATAAAATTTATAAAGAAGATGCACACATGGTTTATGTGTGCTGTTTGAGCCTTGTCTCACAATGTGAGGGCTTGTGAGATATGCCAGAGCTTCAACCAGGCTATGACGTGACACTGTAAGAAAGCTCTAGAAAATTTCCTTATATTAAAGGTATTGACAGCCATGGAGAGGAAAAGGGTTCAAAATCTGCTTCTCTCACCGTTGGCTGAGAAGTGACTTGTCGAAGTCTTAAGGACAAGGAGCAGTCAACGTCTCGGCCTCGTTGTTTTGCCATAACCCTAGATGCAGGGAAAAAGACAAGCCTGCTTTGTCGGCAAGGTCCCTGTCGCCATTGAGAAAAGGTGCATCTTCATTACACACCTACTCCTCGCGCATAGACTATAGCCCCCACCACCACCACCACTGTTGACACCAAGGTGGGGCTTGGGTTAGGCATTGCTGTACCTGTGGAAAGTATGATGTCATTGTCGCCGGGCCAAGGCCTATTGATACAGGTAGTCTCGACTCCTTTTCTCTGGGCCATTACTCCCATCTTGTACAGGCATCCATTTTCTGAAATGATTCAACACATTCAGCTGTGGTTGCCAGCACAGGCCGATTATGCGCCAGTGGGGCCCTTCTGGTACTCGGCCCCCATCGATGGGTTCCAGTAGCACGCTACAGATTCCTGCCTCTCAGCCACTGGTGTTGCCGGTCTGTTCTATGGCTCCCATTGTCACTCGTGACAATGACAAAATGGAATATAATTCTGACCTCTTGGACCTGGAGGAGGAATTTGAGGAAGAACAATTTTGGAGGGTCCCCCTTGCTCTAGTTCTACTTGTCATCCTGTAGTGAGGACTTGGTGGTTTACATCCTGATGTCTCCTCCTGAGAATCCATCTTTCTGAGCCATTATGTAACAAATACAGTCTGCCATGGGCTTTGTGGTGGAAGAGGAAGATTCCACTAAAGTAATCTCATTAAGTTTTGGAGCTACCTGCTCCCCTGTGCATAATTCCTCCTGGTATCCTGCATTAGAGGATGCTACTTTTGCTACATAGTACAGACTAAACTCACTGTCTGCAATCCCTAAAAGGCTGATAAGCAGCATTCTGCACCATCTGTTAAGCCTTATTATGCTAATCATCCAGAAACTGACTCATCATGGTTGTTCATGTAAGTCTAGACTCCCTAGACTTATGAGTACTTACCTCCTAATAAGGAATCTTGGAGGCTGGATGTGATGGGCAAACATACTTATTCCTCTGCATCATTGGGCCTTAGGATTACAAACTACCAGGTCCACATGATCAGATATCAGAACAGCCTGTGGAAAGTTGCTCATACTGTGGCTCAGGCTTTGCCTGATGACTCTGCCAAGACTGATCTGCTTAAAAAGATTGTCTTCTGGTGCTGAAGTTAGAAAACCCTTTACTGCACTCTACTTATGATGTCTCTGATGCTGCTGCCAGGACTGCAGGTTCTGGCATTTCCATGAGGAGATATTCTTGGCTTAGAGTTGCTGGCTTTGTCAGTAATGTGCAACAAGCAGTTTTAAATGCTCCTTTAAGGGGTCAAAACTGTTTGGTTATGATACTGAAGAGCCCCTTCATAGGCTTCAAACTTCAAAATGACTCTAAGGTCTGTGACGCCCCTGTATCCCATTTCTTTTAGAGGTTGTGGTTAGGGCTCCTTTTGTCTGCCTGCTGCCTGAGGTAGTTGTGCCTACTGTCAACAAGACAGTGGTAGAGGTGGACCCCTTCCAGGCCCCTCCCACTGGTGCCCACACAAAATCACCCAAAGGTATCTGATCCTGTGCCCCTGCCCTCCCCCATTCTGCCTGACTCTCTCCATCTCTTCCCACACCTCAGCTGTTACCTTCAGGAGTGAGTGCGGGGAGCAGGATCTCCTGCATTGGAAACAATAGTGGGAGATCACTATGGATGAGTGGGTTCTGGAGATAATTGCAAGGGGACATGCTCTGGAGCTGTTACAAATCCTCAGATCATTGTCTGCCTCCTTCCTTTATCTTCCAAGCCATATGGCCTACTAAAGGAAGAAGTAAAGTCTTTATTCCAGAAACATGCAGTAGAACCGGTTCCTCGTCAGGAGAGAAAAGGGTTCTATTCTAGATACTTCCTAGTCCAGAAATGGACAAGGGATCTGTGTCCTGTGTTAGATCTCAAGCTGTACATCGAATACAGAAAATTTCTAATGGTGTCCTTGCAAGCTGCGATTCCCCTTCTGCAAGCGGAGATTGGCTCTATTCTCTGAACATGAAGGACGCATACCTTCATGTAAAGATCAGGAAATCCCACAAACAATACTTCTGTTTCATGCTGGAGGGTGAACACTATCTGTTCTCAGAGTATTGCCCTTTGGTTTGTCTTCTTCACCGCTGGTCTTTACCAAATGCTTGGCAGTAGTTTCAGCAGCCCTTCGCAGGAAAGGCCTGTATGTTTTCCCATATAGGATGATTAGCTGCTGAAGGCCAGCTTCTGGGAACTCTGCTACATACCCTGTCTTGGACATCAGTTGTTCAATGACTTGGGGTCACAGTGAATATGCCGAGTCTGTGTTGACTTTGTGCTAAAGACTGTGATACATAGGGGCAGTCTTGGACACAGAGAAGGGACATGCTCTCTTGCTACAGGACAGGGCAGACGCTGTGGTTGCTCAGGCACACTTGGCATACATGAGCACTATGTCTCTGCAAGAACAATGTTGCATCTCCTGGGCCTCATGGCTGTGGCCATACTGACTGTGCCACTGGCACATCTTCATATGAGGATACTTCAGTGGACACGCTAGGGTAGGATCAGTTGGACGGACAAGAAGGACCATGTGGTTCTCACCACAGTGCCTCTTCACAGAGAGTTGTTGTGATGGATCAATTGTGACAGCCTACTAAAGGGCATCCCATTCCTTGTACCAGCTCTTGTACAGATCCTCACCACAGATCCCATGGGCTCCAGCTGGGTGCTCATCTCTGCCCTTACCAGACACAAGGGTCAGTGGAGGCTTTCAGAATCATCTCTATCCTGGTCCTCTCCTAATCCAGATGGACAATATCAGTGTGATACATTACATCAGCAAACAAGGGCACTCACTCTGTCCCCTATGCAGGAATCAGTTAGGGTATGGTACTGGGCCTGGCCTTCTTCTTTTGCCTGTTTTCTCCCAGGTCTCCAAAATGTGTTGACAGACAGGATAGGCTAGTCCCAGTTGATGGTTCATGAATGGGAGCTGCTGTCTTCCATGGTAAACTACTTCTTAGCAAAATGGAGTCGTCAGAGACGGACCTTTTACATCTCTACACAATGCAAAACTGCGCTTTCAAACAACGTGAAGTCTTGCTGTAGTCTGACAATTGCAGTTAACTCCAGCCTTTGAACTGCCCGGACAGTATAGGGTTAAATTTCTATGCAGGGCATAGAGACGTTGAGCTCGAGCTCGGTTGAAGACTCTGTCTGCAGTACTTTGAATCCAAACTGTCAGATTCTTTACTCCGCTTCACTGAACAGTCACTCCACAGATTTTTCCTGCTGCTCGGTTCAAAGACTCGGTAAAGTGTCGGGTTAAAGTCTCGGTTTTCCAATTATTTTACCGTGATTTGGTTCACTCTGTTCAAGTGTACAGTAAGTACTTAGATAGTGTTTTTGGATTGTGGAAATTTAAAGTTCCGATCGGTTCGCTGAACCGATCCTTAGGTCTTTGATTTAGTCATTTTAGTGGGTGGTTACGGTTCTTACTGGTTTAAAAAATGTGTTTTAAGCGTTTTTTCAAACACCAGTAACACGGTTAGAAACCAATAAAGAGTGCCTTGTCTGGCAGTTGCCCACGAAAAAGGTAAGTTTGGTTAGGTTGGCCATGTCTGAGAAACCCAAGAAAAAACGGGCCCACTGGGTTTCAACACTGCAGTGAGTGAGGAGGCGTCTTTGCTAAGGCCGATCCCCACCACCTGTGTTTACTGTCTGGGGTTTGACCACCTCGATTCAGACTGCCAAATATGTAAGAATTTTCCCAAGTCTACCCTGGATAAGAGATTAGGTAGACTTAGGGAGAAGGAGGCCGAGAATCCGCTAACCGGAAGGCCAGCCCAGTTCGATTACCACCGAATCAGAAGGAGTGCCCTCTGACCAAGGCGATACTTCTTCGGGCAAGAGGAGAGCTGATCCTGAGGGGTCAGTTCCTGCAAAAAGGAAAAGAAAAGAAAAATCCGCCGGTTGGATCCAGAACTTCATGTTCCGACCACGGAAGAAATTGTCCTGAGCGATTCGGATTGTGGAATCGCTCGGTTCGATTCCGACCAATCCGCCCGCTGGTAGGGTTCAGGTTCGGTCGGTTCCTCCGGTTCAGGATTATGCCCCTGAAGATTTTTATGAACCGGATTTTGAGGAGGGGACTGTGAACAATGTGAGGATTATGATGATGAGTGCTTAGAAAGTCTGGATGTGCCTATAGAACTGGACATTTCCCAGACAGACCTTCTGGTGTTTCCCCTCCTAGGCTCTCTTGAGTCCCATCCCACTTTCTGTTTTACAGAAAGTGGCAGAAACCTCCAGCTTCCTATGGAGGAGCCTGTGCAGGACTAAGAAGAGCCTGACTTCATTGAAATGATGGATATCCCAGAGTCTAAGAGACTATCTATTCCCTTCATAAGTCTTTTGGGAAGCAGAGTCAAAATATTTTAAAGTCTCCTAACCCTATACCTCCTGTGGACAGAAGGATGGACAAGAGGTATACTCTGTCAGGCTCAGATACAGAGTTTCTTTACCAGCAATGCAGCCATGTTGGGGTAGTGCAGGCTGCAGCCTGTGACAGGGCAAGCATTCCTTGGCTTCACACCCCCAGATAGAGACTCCAGGAAGTTGGATGCCATGGCAAAGAAAAGTACATGGCATCTTCTTTGGGACTCAGGCAGGCTAATTATATGACCTATACAGCCAGGTACCAGAAGTCCAGATGGGACACTGTACTGGCACTGGCTAAGCAGGTTTCCCCAGCTGGTCAAGGAGCTGGAGGAGGTGGCGCTGATGGGATTGAGGCATCAAGGTTCAGTTTCATGCTGCTGTGGACTCCAGTGATATGTCATCAAGAGTCATGGCTACATCTGTGGCTCTTCAGAGAATGGCTTGGCTCAGATGTACTAGCCTTTCACAGGACACCCAGGCTAAGGCCATGGATTTCCCTGTGGTGGGTAATTATTTGTTTGGGGAGCAGACAGAGAATTACATGAAGAAAATGGATGAATACAGGACCATTTACAGGAGTGCACAGGCCAAGGAAAGGCAGGCAACTCCTCAAAGGCAGCAAGCCAGGGGCAGGGGCACGCTTTTCACAGGCCTTCCTACCAAGCGGGCCTCTTCTCCCTTTTCCCAGAGGGGTTCTTTAGAGAGAGGCAGAAGGGGGATGAGCAGGGCTGCATCCATCCCTCAGCCTAAGGCTCCTGCCAAGCAGACATCCTGAGGTGTCAGCCTGGGTCGACTCCCCATACCGGTGGGAGGCAGGCTGGCTTACTTAGTCCAGGACTGGAAGTCTGTTACTTCAGACAAATGGGTCCTGGAAGTGGTAAACCAGGGGACTGATCCTCAGCTTCAAAAGATTTCCAAAGCTGAGGCCCAGATCTTTCCACCTGCAAGTACCTCCGAATCCCTTGCCTTGCAAGCAGAGGTTTCATCTCTGTTGGCTCTAAAGGCCATAGAGAGGGTGCCTTACTCCACACGGGCAAAGGTCTGTACTCCAGGTACTTCCTTACCCCAAAAAGACAGGGAGTGGCGACCATCCTAGATTTAAGATATCTGAACAAGCATCTGTTAAAACCAAAATTCAAAATGGTGACTGGGAATACTTCTTCCCTGTCTAAGGCCAGAGGACTGGCTAGCCTCCCTGGACCTCAAGGATGTCTATTTTCACATTCCATCAGCTGCTCCCACAGAAAGTACCTCAGGTTCAAATTGCCTTCAGGCCATTATCAGTTCAGAGCAATGCCCTTGGCCTAACATCAGCTCCAAGAGTGTTTACAAAGTGCCTGGCAGTAGTGGTGGCCTTTTTAAGAAGGAAGAAGATTTCAGTGTTTCCATATCTGGACGACTGGCTCATTGTGGGACAGTCCCCAGACCAAGTCAAGTCAGACCTCCAAGTGACCCAGCAAGTGCTCACTTCCTTGGGGTTTCTTAGCAACCTTTCCAAGTCAGTTCTCGAACCTGTACAGCTTCTCACTTTTATAGGAGCAGAGCTGGATACAGTCAAGGCAAGAGCTTTTCTTCCCATGCAGAGGGTTATAGCCATTTCAGAGCTGGCCTCCTCTTTCTGCCTTCTGGTCTGTCGACCAGCAAGGCATTTCCTTCAGCTTCTGGGTCACATGGAAGCTTCTACAGCAGTGCTCCAAGGAACCAGGTTTCAAATGAGGGACATTCAGTTCCATCTAAGGTCCTTTTGGTCCCAAAGAAGGATCCTCTTACCAAACTAGTTCCAGTGACTCAGACTCTGATCCAGGCACTTCATTGATCAGGACAGTCTCCGGCAAGGGGTTCCTTTCGGCTGTCAGACCCACTCTGTGGTCCTTACCACAGATGCTTCTCTGTTAGGGTGGGAGCCCATCTCAGGGCTCTCTCAGCCCAGGGACAGTGATCCCATCAAGAGTCCCTCCTGCATATCAATCTTTTGGAGCTCAGGGCAGTATTCCTGGCTCTGCAAGCCTTCTCTCAGTCAGTGCAGAACAAGGTGGTACAGGTCAGGACAGACAACACCACCACCATGTGGTACATCAACAAGCAGGGAGGCACTCGGTCCACGACCTTGTGCACAGAAGCCATGAAATTATGGTCTCTGGCTTACTCTCTGCAGACATCTTTAGTTGCAGTCCACCTCCCGGGAAAGGACAATGTGCTAGCAGATGCACAGAGCAGAATCTCCCAGGGCCATCAAGAATGGTCTCTGGATCCCCTAGTGCTAGAAGTGATTTTTTTCCAGGTGGGGCACTCCAGAGACAATTTTTTGCAGCCCCGGACAATCACCAACTTCCTCTGTTTTGTTGCAGACCTCCAGTACTGGCCTTAGTCCCTCTGGATGCTCTGGTTCTGAACTGGGAAGAGAATTCCTCTGTGCCTTCCCTCCTTTTCCTCTGTTCAAAGTTCTGGTCAAAATGAGGTCACAATCCTGCAAACTAATTCTGATTGCTCCAGACTGGGCCAGGCAGCCATGGTATCCCCTGCTGCTGTCCCTAGCAGTCCATCTCCCCTGTTTCTCCCCAGGAAGTGCAATCATCTCATCTCAGGGAGGATTTGGTATCCCACTCTTCGGTGTCTCAATCTCAAGGCATGGCTCTTACAGAGTTAGAATATGCAGATTTGCATCTGTCCCAAGGGGTTCTGGACATTCTCAAAGCCTCTTGAAAGTCTGCCACCAGAAAAACTTACAACTCCAAATGGAAAGATTCAGCATTTGGTGTTCCAAAAACATATATCCCCAGACACTGCTGAATTGTCTACAGTTATGGATTATATGGTTCCTCTTAATGGTCTAGGCTTCAGACCAGCTACTCTCAAAGTAAATTTGTCAGCTGTTTCTGCTTTTCTGTCAGTGGGAAAGCCTTCCTCTCTGTCATCTCATCCTGTATTCTGTACATTTTCAAAAGGATTGCTTCATACCAATCCTCCTTTTGGGATCCTGCTCCTGCCTGGGATTTGAACGTTTGCATTGCTCAGCTTATGCAACCCCTTTTAGCCTATGTCCTCAGCAGAGCTCAAGTACTTGACTTGGAAAACTGTTTTTGGTTGCTGTTACCTCTGCCAGACGATCAGTGAATTGCAAGCTCTGTCAGTTGAACCTGACTTCATCTCATTCCATAGGGGCAAGGTGGTTCTTAGAACCAATAGGAGGTTCCTACCCAAAGTGATTTCTGATTTCACTTAAACCAATCCATGTCTCTTCCTGTGTTCTTCACTGATCATGCTTCCTCAGGAGAGCGAAGGTTACACAGTTTAAATGTTAAAGAGCCCTTAGTTACTACATAGAACGTACAAAGGGTCAAAGATTTGACTCCTCCAGTTGTTCCTCACTTATGGGGAAGTAGGTGAGGGCAAACCTGCCACCAAGAGAACTATTGCCAGGTGGATTGTGTCCTGTATCCAATTCTATTATGAGAAACTGGGAGGGCTCATTCCATTAGAGGTACAGCTGCATCTCTGGCTGTGGCCAGGGATATTCCTTTGTTAGAAATTTGCCAAGCAGCCACCTGGAAAACAGTTCATACTTCACCAAGCATTACTCCCTGGATATCCAGGCTAGGAGTAATGCTAGATTTAGCACAACAGTGCTTCAGAGCCTATTGCCAAAGTAGGTTCTGTCCCTCCTCCTTGGCGGTACTGCTTGGTGGTCTGCAATTGTCAGAATACAGCAAGACTTCATGTTGTTTGAAGAAAAATTACTCACCTCAGTAACTGTGTTTCTTCTAATGGAGTCTTGCTGTATTCTGACCTCCCTCCCTCTCAGAACCTGTT
The DNA here is from genome assembly GCA_016271365.2 of Neoceratodus forsteri. Classification (NCBI taxonomy): domain Eukaryota; kingdom Metazoa; phylum Chordata; order Ceratodontiformes; family Ceratodontidae; genus Neoceratodus; species Neoceratodus forsteri. Next base: position 1,740,717,313 of record CM028129.1, read on the forward strand.
TTTGGGAAGTGGGTGGGCAGGTGCAGTGTTGCACCCCAGGGGTGTCTTCAGCACACTTCCTGTTGGGTGCTTTAGTTTGTTATTAAGAATTTGTTATGCTTTATTACCTAGTTTTTGTTTGGTTTTGGGTTTCCTGACTTGAGTCTTCCTTTGGGAACCTAGACCGTTAGTTGCCAGTTGGCAAGTAGAAATTTTACAATTTCCACATTCTGATAGGTCAGTGAGTTTTAGCTCGTAAGAATGTGACAGTTTGGATTCAAAGTACTGCAGACAGACTCTTCAACCGAGCTCAAGCTCAACATTCTATGCCCTGCATAGAAATTTAACACTATATTCTCCGAGGCAGTTCAAAGGCTGGAGCTAACTACAATTGTCAGAATACAGCAAGACTCCATTAGAAAAAACATAATTACTAAGGTGAGTAATTTTTCTTTCTGCTAGCTTGCTCCAGGGCCTGGAGTTTTGTGTGGCGAGCCGCGTTGTCTCCCTCCTGGAATGGGAAATTCCAAGATGCATTTCCTCCCATTCCTCTAATACATAGGGTTCTGCTCAAGCTGAGGGGTGGAGGTGACACTTCCATCCTCATTGTTCCATTCTGGCCTCTTCAGATATGGTTTCACTCCTTCCACATCTGGTGGTAGAGCCTCCTATCCCCTTACCTCTGTGTTGGACTTTGTTGTCACAGGACAAGGGATCCTTGGTCCTCTAGGACCTGAAGTCTCTACACCTGCATGCATGGCTTCTGAAGGCATAGCCGCTGCACGTTTGGGGTATCCCTAAGGTTGCTGATATCCTAATTGTGGCTAGGAAGCCTTCAACCAGATATAATTATACCCTTAAATGAAAGTGCTTCACTTTGTGGGCTGCTTCTCAGAATATGGACATTTTACATGTCTTGTGAATGCTGTGTTGGAACACTTGCTTTCCCTGTCTGACTCTGGCCTCTAGTATTCCTTTGTTAAGGTGCATTTGGCTGCTCTATCAACTTTTCATGCCCTCTTGATGTCCTACAGTTGCCCAGTTATTTAAGCAATCGGATGAATACCTTTGAGCAGACTTGCTCATTTGCAAAGTTCCTCTTCATGATCTACATCTCTACAATAATTCTTTGGTACATACAAAATTATTTGGCACATAAAAAGGTAGTATACAGTTGCGACAACTGAACCCTACTAATAAGTCTTTGGTACACAAAGGAAGAATACAATAGGTAACGATCAAACCTGGAGTGGCAACCAGTGCAGGCAGTTGTCAGCAGCCAGGATAATACAATAGTGCAAGGCATAGCCCAAGTTCATAATTAGCAACCCTTTAAGGCATTGTCAGGCATATGGGATTCAGGATAGTTGGAATATAGTATCAGTGTGGGAATGCAGCAAGGTAATTAGAGGTAGCCCATACCTTTCTGAGAGGTATTCTTCATATGAAACCGCCTATCCATAATCCAGTCCCTCCTTGTGACTAGAATTTCATTCTTGAAAAATTGATGTTTGTTCCTTTTGAGCCTGCGGAGTTGTGGCTTCTGTTTCCAGTCATGGAAAGCGTTTTAGTTGCAATGACCTCTCTTCAGAATTTCTGAGCTTCAGGCTGTAACATGTGAGCCTCCTTATCTGATTTTCACAAAGGCAGAGTCTGTTTGCGTACAAATCCTACATTTCTACTGAAGGTGGTATCTGAGTTTACACTGAGTCAGGCGATACACCTTCCTGTATATCATCCTGAGCATGCCATCCAGAATAGGGCACTGCTTTATAGTCTGGATGTACATAGAATACTAACATGCTATATTGCTCACACCCAGGACTTCAGAAAGTCCTCTCAGCTTTCAAACAACATGAAGTCTTGCTATATTATGACATATGCAGTATAACCCCAGGTTAGAACTGCTCTGGAGGTGAAAGAGTTAACCATGCAGGGCATGGAATCTTGACTGTGAGCTTGGTTGAACACTCTGTCTGTTGAAGCTCAAACTTAAACTGTCAGATTCTTTACTCCGCCTCACTGAACAATCGCTCAGAGATTCCTCCTGCTGCTCGGTTCGTTTGTCGGTTTTAAAGTGTAATTCTCTGTTTATTTACCAAATTTAACCGCAATCGTCGGTTCAAGCTCTGTCTGTGGTATTGTAAGTAATAGGCTTATTTATTATTTTTCTTCTGTGTGGAACTTGTAAGCGTCTTTTTGGTTCGGTTTGAACCGATCAGATGGAGTTTTAAAATTACCTTCTAGCCCTTTAGAGTGCGGTTCCGGTTCTTATCGGTTATAAAAACAGATTTTATTACGTTTTTTCCACGACACCTCAATGCAGACTGCCAGATTTGTAAGAATTGTTCTGCTACCACTGTGGAAAAAGAGTTGGTAGGCTCAGGAAAGGAGGCCAAAAAGTCCGCTGACCCGATGGCCAGCCCGGTCCGGGTTCCAACCGAATCCTGAGGGAGTGCCCTTGACCAGGGCGATACTTCCTCGGTAATGAAGAGCCAGCCTGAGGAGCCGGTTCCAACTAAAAGGACTAGAAGGTCAGCTAGTTTGGGGCCAAAGTTCTTTCTCCAACTGCTGAGGAAATAGCCAAAGCTATTCAAATTGTCCAGTCTCTTTCTTAGTTCCGTCCGAACCGGCACCATTAGGGAAGTGCCGGTCGGTCGGTTCCCCGGTTCAAGATTATGATTTTGAGGATTTTATGAACCGTGGAAGGGAGGAGAAGAGGAGAGTGAGTGTGATTTTGAAAGTCTGGATGTGCCCATTGAACGGACATCTCTCCAGATAGACCCTCAGGAGCGTCCCCTCCCAGGCTATCTGAGTCCCTTCTCATTTTTGTTTTACAAGAAAGTTGCTGAGACTCTGCAGTTCCTCGTTGAGGAAGCTGTTGATGATCAAGAAGAGCCTGATTTTGTGGAAATGATGGATATTCAGAGTCTAGGAGACTGTCTATTCCCTTGCATAAATCTTTTAGGAAACAGACAGTAAAATTCTGAAAACTCCTCATTCTATCCTCCCTGTGGATAAAAGGATGGACAAGAGGTATGCTTTATCAGGCTCTGATACGGAGTTCCTATCCCAGCAGTGCAGCCATGTGGGGTAGTGCAGGCTGCAGCCTGTGACAAGCTAATATTCCTCTAGCCTCTCACCCTCCTGAAAAGGATTCCAGAGGATGGATGCCATGGCAAAAAAGCAGTACATGGCAGCATCTTTGGGACTCAGACAGGCAAATTATATGGCTTACGCAGCTAGGTACCAGAAATCCAGGTGGAATACTGTCCTGGCCCTAGCAAAACAGGCCCCTGACCAGCTTGCCAGGGAGCTGGAGCAGGTGGCTGCGGATGGTATTGAGGCATCCAAGGTGCAATGTCATGCTGCAGTAGACTCTAATGATGTTTCATCAAGAGTCATGGCTACATCTGTGTCTCTTCGCAGAATGGCCTGGCTCAGATGTACTGCCTTGTCACAGGATACCCAGTCTAAGGCTATGGATTTTCCTGTTGTGGAAATTCTCTGTTTGGGGAGCAGACAGAGAATTATATGAAGAAAATGGATGAGTATAGGACCACCTATAGGAGTGCACAGGCCAAAGAAAGGCAAGTCACTCCTCAAAGGCAGCATGTCGGGCAGGGCAGGCCTTTTCATAGGCCGCTTACCGCTTCCCAGGCCTCTTCTGCTTATGCCCAGAGGGGGTTCTTAGAGGAAGGGCAGAAGGGTTCTAGTAAGCCTGCTTCCACCCCTCAACCCAAAGCCCCTGCAAAACAGGCTCCCTGATGGGGTAGCCAGGGCCGATTCTCCACTATAGGGGCAGGCTGGCTTACTTTGTCCAGGACTGGAAGTCTTTAACATCAGACAAGTGGGTCCTGGAAGTAGTAAGCCAGGGACTGGTTCTCAGCTTCAAAAATTCCAAGATGAGAGCCAGGTCTTTTCCACCTGCAAACCCTTCAGAGGCACTTGCCCTGGAAGCAGAAGTTTCTTCCCTCCTGGCTCTCAGAGCCGTGGAAAAGGTTCCACCCATACACCAGGGCAAAGGGTTGTACTCAGGTACTTCCTTACTCCAAAAAGACAGGAGAATGGTGTCCCATCCTGGATCTCAGGTATCTAAACAAGCACCTTTTAAAACCAAAATTCAAAATGGTGACCCTGGGATTATTTTACCCTCTCTAAGGCCAGGGGACTGGCTAGCCTCCCTGGACCTCAAGGATGCCTACTTCCATGTTCTCATCAGAAGCTCCCATCGAAAGTACCTCAGATTCGAACTGCCTCAGGCCATTACCAGTTCAGAGCAATGCCCTTCGGCCTCACCTTGGCCCCAAGGGTGTTCACAAAATGCCTGGCAGTAGCAGTTGCTCATTTAAGAAGGCAAAAGATTGCCATCTTTCCTTATCTGGACGACTGGCTCATTGTAGGCCAGTCTCCAGAGCAGGTCAAATTACATTTACAAGTAACCCAGCAACTGCTTACATCTCTAGGTTTCCTTCTCAATCTTCCAAAGTCAGTTCTGGAGCCTGTCCAGCTTCTCACCTTCATAGGCGCAGAACTGAACACAAAAGAAGCCAGAGCTTCTCTCTGGAAAGAGCAAGGACCCTGGTGTCTCTGGCCTCCTCTTTCACCCTGCAGGTCTCTCGACCAGCAAGGCATTTTCTACAGCTCCTGGGGCACATGGCTGCTTCTACAGCAGTTGTGCAGGGAGCTAGATTTCAGATGAGGGACATTCAGTTCCATTTGAAAGCTTTTTGGTCTCAAAGGACAGATCCCCTAACCAAATTGGTTTCAGTAACTCGAACCCTGATCCAGGCCCTTCAGTGGTGGCAGGATCAGAACAATCTGAGACAGGGGTTCTTCACTCCCCAGTCTCATTCCTTGACCCTTACTACAGATGCATCCCTCTTGGGGTGGGAGCTCACATGGGTGACCTTTCCACCCAAGGGCTGTGGTCCCTCAGGAATCCCTGCCCACATCAATTTGCTGGAACTCGGAGCAGTTTTTCTAGCACTCCAGGTTTTTCCACATCTGTCCAGAACAAGGTGGTTCAGGTCAGAACAGACAATACCACTACAATGTGGTACATCAACAAGCAAGAGGGCACTCGGTCTACGGCCTTGTGCACGAAGCAATGAAGTTGTGGTCTCTGGCTTATTCTCTGAACACCTCCCTTACGGCAGTTCACCTCCCAGGCAAGGACAATGTCCTAGCGGATGCTCTCAGCAGGATTTCCCAGGGCCATCACGAATGGGCACTGGATCCCCTAGTACTGGAGGTAGTATTTGCCAGATGGGGCACCCCGCAAATAGATCTCTTTGCAGCCCCAGACAATCACCAACTTCCCTTTTTGCTGCAGGCCCCCAGTGTTGGGCTCAGTCCCTCTGGATGCCTTCCTCCTCAGTTGGGAAGGAAGTTTCTATGCTTTTTCCCCTCCCCTTCTTTTCAAAGTGCTAGTCAGAATCAGATCTCAATCCTGCAAGATGATCCTGATTGCTCCAGATTGGGCCAGGCAGCCCTAGTACCCACTTCTCATGTCCTTAGCAGTCCACTCTCCCTATGTCTTCCCAGGAATCACAACCTGTTAACCTGTGCCCAGGGGAGAGTTTGGTATCCGAACCTCAAATCTCTCAATCTCAAAGCTTGGCTCTTGAAGAGTTAGAGTTTGCTGACCTACACCTGTCTCAAGGTGTATTGGATATTTTGAAGGCCTCTAGGAAGCCTTCCACCAGGGCTACCTATAATTCAAAATGGAAGAGATTTTCCATATGGTGTGCTGGAAGCATATTTCCCCAGAATCTGCTGGCGTGCCACGATCCTGGATTATTTGGTGCATTTGAATTCCTTGAGGCTGAGACCAGCTACCCTAAAAGTGCACTTGGCAGCTGTGTCTGTCTTCCTATCCGCAGGTAAGCCCTCTTCTTTATCAGCTCACCCTGTGTTCTCAAGTTTTTAAAGGGTTGCTTCACACCAACCCTCCGTTCAGGGACCCTGCCCTGCTTGGGATCTTAATATTTGCATCGCTTCAGCTTATGCAACCCCTTTGAGCCATTGTCTTCAGCAGAGCGTAAGTACTTGACTTGGAAAACTGTGTTTGGTAGCCATCACCTCTCACGAGGCGCATACGTGAGCTACAAGCCTTGTCAGTGGAGCCTGATGTTATCTCCTTTCATAGAGATAAGGTGGTCCTCAGGACTAACAGGAAGTTTTGCCTAAGGTGGTTTCAGACTTTCACCTAATCAATCCATGTCTCTTCCTGTGTACTTCACTGACCATTCCTCCTCTGGTGAGAGGAGATTACACAGTTTAGATGTCAAAAGAGCCCTTAGTTACTATATAGAACGCACTAAGGGTCACAGGTTCAATCCCTCAATTGTTCCTCACTTATGGTGAGGTCGGTAAAGGAAACCTGCCACTAAAGATCCATTGCCAGGTGGATTGTCTCTTGTATCCAATTCTGTTATGAAAAACTGGGTAAGGTTCCTCCCTCAGGCCTGAGGGCTCACTCTACCAGAGGTACAGCTGCGTCTCTGGCTGCTGCCAGGGACATTCCTATCCTAGAGATATGTCAAGCAGCTACCTGGAAAACAGTTCACACTTTTACTAAGCATTACTCCTTGGATATCCAGGCTAGGAGTGATGCTTGATTTGGCACAGCTGTGCTTCAGAGCCTATTTCCCAAGTAGGTTCTGTCCTCCTCCATGGAGGTACTGCTGTGTAGTCTGAATATGTCATAATATAGCAAGACTTCATGTTGTTTGAAGAAAAATTACTCACCTTAGTAATGTTGTTTCTTCTAATGGAGTCTTGCTATATTATGACCTCCCAGCCTACCCCCTCTCAGAACCTCTATTGTTTGGGATGTGGGTGGCAGTGCAATGTTGGCACTTCACTGATGCCCACTTTATTTTCACCCTTCTGGGTGCTTAGGTGTTATACTTAATTTTCTTTCTTGAACCTCGACTTGAGTCTTTGCTTTGGGATCAAGAACAAAAGGTGTTTTTGTAGTTAGTAGCCAGTGGCTAGTGTAGGTTTATGGCTTCCAGACAGAACCTTAGTGAGTTTTTGCTCATAAAGATCTGACAGTTTAAGTTTGAGCTTCAACAGACAGAGTGTTCAACGAGCTCGTGCTCAAGATTCCATGCCCTGCATGGAAAGTTAACTCTTCGCCTCCGGAGCAGTTCTAACCTGGGGTTATACTGCATATGTCATAATATAGCAAGACTCCATTAGAAGAAACAACATTACTAAGGTGAGTAATTTTTCTTTTATTTCATTAGCCCCAGTGAAAGAGAGCACTCCTGTGTCTAAATAATGCCTATCAAATGGCTGGCACATTGTATTATGTTCCATTATAGAAAGTATGGTAGAGAACTTCCTGGTGTTGTTTGTGGTCACTCCAATGGGAATGGCCACCTCTGTTGGTCATTTCAAATGTCCCAGCTGCTGACATATGTGCTGCCAGCCACATAAGCACTTGTAACCCCTAGATGGCGCTATCCCAGGGGCTACTACCCCTGCCTGATTTGCCACTAACAGGTTGAGGGGCCTGGATCCATGGCGGGTGCCTCCACCCAGAGGTCAGGGTTTGCAATAGTTAAACTAACTTGGTCACAGCCCTCTGGGACACTGCAACCTCCTTTCTTCCCACTAGTGGCCCACAATATATCAGAATTACCTTCACAGTATACACTTACCCCCAGGTCTGGTTCCGCACTGGGACCTCCTAGAAATGAGATACAGTGCAACAATCACAGTACAGTACTTTAACATAGACAAATACCTCAGGCAGTATAACTTTGCTGAAACAAGCAGCTCTGATTTATTTTGGGGATATAACAAGGACAGGGGAAATCAGGTTAATTAGCTTATCACTCTAATAATCTACCTATGGCTCTGTGCACAGGCCTATCCCTATCAGTTACTGTCCCTGGGTACCCAAGCCCTAGTGGCTAGTCCAAACCGTGGCAGCTGGTAGGGGCCCTTTCACACAGAGAAAAGGAGAATTAAACAGTCAGCAGTACAGTAATTCCATTTGGATTTAATGTGGCAATTCAACAGGGAGCGACCCTGAATTAGTACTCACGACCTCCAAATAAGATAGGGTCCTTCAATGTCAGCAGGGCTCACCTGAGGTACACAAACCTCTTCACACATCCATATAAAAGAAAGCACTATACCAGGCAGGCTGCATCTGTATCCCGATCGCAATTACTGCACAATACCCGGAGAACACACAGCAGATTCAGTTCCTGACAGACCGAGTGCAATTTTCAGCAATTCCTCCAGTCTTCTACAGGGTGAGCCTGGTTTCACTCTTCAGAGATCCTTTGATTCTTTTCACAGGACGATTCAGTCCTAACAAGCTGTTACACAAGCTGCAGACCGAACTCTGGGCCTTACACACGCTTTTTGACTAAAACTGCACACTGAAAAGCACAGGGCTCCTTCCTTCTTCACTGCCAAAGCTCAACCGACAAAACCGGCACTTCCTTTGAGTTCCTCCCAGTTCTTGACTGGATTGGCTGTCACTCACAATAGACTGCTGCTGTTGGTCCAAAAAGGCACTGAAGTCTAAACTACATCTCCCAGAGTCACTGCCCATACAATCCTCTTGTGGCTGGCTCAGATTATGAGTCCAAGTTCTGATTCGCCCAAGGCACCATTTTAGAGCTAGCTTACCCACACTGATTGGTCCAGTTCAGCAGTTCAAAACTAGAATGGGGAATTAGCAGACACAGTTCTGACTGCAAAGAAAGCAGGTTAGACAAACTGTAATTTCATTATTACTCTAAATAATTTCTGGCAAACAGTTACATCTTTCAGATAGGTTCCCTTTGCACTCCTAGTGACTGCAAAATGAAGTGAATTGCAGCAGCTCGAGTGGTACTCAGAGAAGCACACAGTCCCCCATACAAACTAATTATGTCTGCAAGCAGACAGCTCTTAAAGAGACAGTACCAGAGGCTCTAAAAACACTCACTGATAAATGGCTTAAATGCCAAACACCATTCAGGCTTGGAGCATTCAAGCAAGCTCCTGAAGTCTTTTGGGAACCCCCATTTGCAGGGGGTTACACACTGTTTGTACTTTCACTAAGCATTCCAGTCGGGAGATCATCTCATAGATGTGCTGGCTTTGGGCTCACTGTACTGCAAGATCTTCTGTTCTAATTACACAGTAGACTGTGCCAGCCTTCTGGTTTACTTTGTACTACTTAGGAGTCATTCTAAAGGTATGGCCTAATGGTGGGGATATCTTCGAAGGTAGCACAGTTACGACTGAACTTACTGTAGCAGTAGATCTTTGAGAGAATATGCTTCATTAGGCCATGCCATACCCTCTCTTCTTCCCCCTTTTGCTTTCAGTGGGGTCATATCAGATGTTGTGCCTGAAACCTTACTCCATGCAACCTGTCTCCATCCCTATGCCTCTTTGTATGCCTGGTGCTGGTCTCCTCTCCAAGTTCCTCGTGGCTGGAGGTCCTCCCAGGCTAATCTACAGCAGGGAACTGAGGAGTGATGGGACCACCTATATTATATATGTAGATGCTTCATGTCATTGTGGGTGGACCCTTGCTAGCAAAACATTTCTGTGTGATCCTGATGCTGACAAACTTCTAGTTCCAAAGGTGTGGCTTAATAGAAAAGATTCTCTCAAAGATTGTCCAATACCAGAAGTGGATTCTAAAGTGTGGCTTTTATTCACATCCAAACAGAATAAACAAAGCATAGATGGACCCCACAGGGCTACACTCTGGTAATGCAGATTAAGAGAGACCAGAACACATCCTCATCACTTTAGCCCTCAGGCTCTACCACACACTGGGCACACAGCCCGGACTTGTATGCTGCTTTGGGTTACACAGCCCGAACTTGTACACTGTTCTGGGTTTTCCTGGCTCGCCCCTTGCCAGCCACTTGACACCTCCCATACTTCATGGAAACATTTTCTGGTGGCTCCCCTAAACCACGAAGAGCACCACGGCTCCATCAGGAATCTTCCTTTCAATCCCATCGCCTGGGTGCTTTCCTCAGGAACTGGCCAAGTACCTGAGGGAAAGCAAATTAAGGTGTCTCAGAGCAAATCCGAGAGGTAAATTTGGTTACTACTGATGGGGGTCTCCACCTCTCACTCCCACAATTCATACTCTGCCATTTCTCTGGATAGTAAACACCTCATCCTTTAGCACTGTGCTGTGTATATTCTTGCTAAATGTATTTCACATTCCATCTACTTGCATTGCTTCCCATTTGTGCTGGACTTGAACACACTTATACATGACTTTGTCCATTACTGTAGACCCTCCCACAAAGTTAAGCAGTCCAATCCCCACTTTCTTTCTTTCTTCCTTTTTCTGGCCTTGAACATACTTATAAGTGGTTTTGTCCATTACTCTAGACCCCCACTGAGTTAAGCAGTCCAATCCCCAAATCTTCCAGCTGTACTTTGCTGTCTTTTCCTGGCCCCACAGTAACAGTCCCTTTAGTTTCCTTCTTTCAGGTGAAAACACTTGGCCCTTTTCAGAGTGAACTCACCCTTGGGTTGTAGGTGCCCACAGGCTTTTCCCTCCACAAAGAATCTTCCTCTCAGAGCTTCTGGTGCATCAGCACAACTTGAACAGGCAGCTTCTTTCCTTAGCCGACCCAGGGGTTGCCCCTGGAAAACAGGCAAACACCTTCCCCATCCCCTCAGGATGGGTCTCTGAACCACTGAAAGCGGTCTCCACCACTTCAATTACCAGTTCCTGTGTTCCCTTCAGGTGGAAACACACACTCACCAAAAGTAGCTCTTAAACAGAGTTTAAAGCTCTGAGAGCCTGCACACACGCTGCTGCACTACAGTCTCTCTCTCTAAGACTGCACACAGACTGGCTTCAAATTCCCAACATTCTACTCTAACCTCCAGCTACAACATTCCAGTGTGGCTTATGCAGCTGCGACAGTTCTAAAATGATGTCATCCCTCAGACTCTGTTGAGACTGAGAACAGAGTGAAATCCATTTAACTGGAGTTTCACAAGCTGCCTTCCTGCCTTTCCACTAGGTCTTACTGGGATTCTAGTAACCCCGGTAACAGGGGTTACACTTACATAACTGTACTCTTTACGGTTCTCTCCTGTAGAATTTGTTAATGTAGCAGGTAGATGTTTTTATCTTCTGTCTTTTCATAGAAAACAGAAGAAAAGGCAATCAGGATAATAACTAATGTATGACCGCCTTTTCTTGCAGGGTGCAGCTATCCCTATGGTTTGCTGGGTATCTAATGTTTTGTGTTGCAGTACCCCAGCGCTCATAAGCAAGCAGCGCCAGTGGCTCAGCAGGTTGCACACTCTCTGAGGCCAGAAGATCAGAAGGCCGCGGGTTCTATCCCCACACCAGGCACTTGGTTAAATTCCAATACTGACACTGTAGTGCAGCATGAGAGGAGAGGGTGCTCCACTCCTGAGGTGCCATCTTTCGATGAAACGTTAAACCAAGTCCCATCTTCCTGTTCTGGTGGAAGTTCAGGTGGATGTTAACATCCCATGGCACTTCTCAAAAGGAGTAGGGGTGCTTTTATTGAGAGAGTATACTTCATTACAGTCACAAACCACTAGTAGTTGATACAGTCAACAAGATTCAACTTGTAACAAAATACAAAAGTTTCAAAACGATTGTAACTATAAGGATATCTTATTCAAAAAGGACATAATATAGAACAAAGGAGATATAAGTAATCCATCAATTAAACCCTAAATCATAGTATGATAATGTATCTAATTTAGCCATTGCTCACACTTAATCCATAAATGTTTCACTTTCTGGAGAAAACTGGTTTTAGCGGAAATGTTTTTGAACAGATTTCTGTATATTTAGATAGAGTCCTAAGTGTGATACCATTCTCTGTTGAGCACCCACATATATCGCCTACCAGATAAAATATCTGATTATGGCAAATACAAACATGCTGTATCCATATGGTATCTACTCCAAGATCCAGCTAGGGGCCCATATACCATAAAAGGATATGTTAAGAAAGAGAAAAGTGGCTCTTTCCATTTAGCAGCTAAAAAAGTCAAAAATCTTTGGCATAAGAGCACTCCAGAAACAAGTGTTGTTGTGTCTCAAGAATTTGTGTACAAGAAGCCCTGGGGCAATACCTGTCCGAGATCTGTTTGCGCTTGTTGTTGCCTTTCACACTAAGTCTTCCATAGTTATTGAGCCAGACAGTCCCAGGCAAAGGGAGGGATCCTGGGGTTTGTGAGATGCCTATGACTCTACACCTGATCTGACTGGCAGAATGGGAATTCTACAGGAGATTGACATTCTGTTTGCAAAATCAGTTTATAAATAGCTTTCCTGTCTATTATCTGTAGTTGATCAGGGAAAGATTCCATTTTATAGCTTTCTTAATGCTGTCTAAACCAAACTGTGGGACAGTTGTATTTTTACCTAGTGCACGTGATTTACCTGGTGCCCATAGTGACAGACAGGGTTGTAGCCATTTGTTCACTAGAGGTTTCATACTTTTCCCCAGGTTTCAAGTATGAGCCTAAGTTGCAAGCAAGAAAAATACTAAAATAAAAGGCTACTGGGTACGTCATATTTAGCCCTCCTCTTGTATGGACCAATATGTAAATTCCCACTTTACTGGGTTCAGCCTGGACCCCCAAAATGCTTGGGGAAAAAATACTGTATAAAGGTGTAATATGGTTCTGGGGGATAGATATAACTTAGGTACAGGAACACAGGGATCAAGAGAGTTTTCTAAAGACCCCTTCGTTTTTAGAAAGGTGTTGTCCTTCCATCCATTAACCAAACAATTGGCCCGAGCCATCCCTTTCACCCAGTTCTGAGAGGCTATATTACCAGGCCCAAGCTTTATCCCTAGAACTGCAATGGGATCCTGAGACACTTTAATACCAGCAGCCTCCTCAGAAAAAGATACCATATTTGACCCCAGGGTGACACTTTTACTTTTTCCAAGGTTAACCTTTGACCCAGATATTGCTGAAAACACCTGTTATTAAGGCTGCTTCAGAAGAGGATGGGGCCAGTGTCAGGACTAAATCGTACGCCAGCTAAGATTTTAACAGTGGGCAGTCAAGTGAAGCTTCAGTTCCCTATTCTCCTGTTGGAGATGAGCATGTATTAGTACATCAGTTCCAAAGACATAGAGGAGGGGCTGAGGGGCAGCCCTGCCTGACACCTCCACTTATCTGGATTTTCCTACCATACCTCCCAGTAACATTAGGCATAATGATGGCACCTTTGTACATATCATAACTCCAATTAACAAATATCTCAGGTATTCCAAAGGCTAATAAGGTTGAAAACAAAAATTTGTGTGATAGCTTATCAAATGCCTTCTCTTGGTCAAGTCCTATGATATATCCTTGCACTCCCTCCTGTTCTCCCTGGAAAAAAGCTCTCATAGTAATAATCAAATTGTCCTGCTGTTTTCTCCCAGGAACGGCACATGTTTGGGGGACTGATGAGATGTTCTGAGACAGTTAACACCCTGGACAGTGGGATTTTACTTAGGATCTTGAGATCTGTATTAAGTAAGCTAAGTGGGTGCCAGTTACTTATGTCTGATTTTGGCCCTTTTAGTGTAGGAGCACTAAGACCGCCTCCTGCATGGAGGTAGCATAATTTGCTGTTTCTAGCATGTAATTAAAAAGAATGGATAAGGTTTGGGAATCTCTGCATAGAATAGTTTGTACAGTCCTGTCCCATCTGACCCAGGGGTTGTACCAGAGGACAACTGAGAAATGGCTTGAACTACTTCATCAGTGGAAATTTCCTGATCAAGTCCCTTGCACCTTCCGCTTTTACTTGGGGCAAACCTAAAGAATTTAAGTATTTCTTGGCATCTAAGGTCAAAGGATCTTCCTTAAACAAGTCTTCTATGTGATCTTCAACTACTTGGAGCATCTGAAAAGGAGATGTAACCATATGCCCTGTTTGTAGCTCAGAAATTACCCTATTATCTGTTATATTTGTGCACTCTTATGTGGGTCCAAGCAACCTTTTTTACATGCGTACAAATCTTGGTTCCTGGTCCAGAGATTTGGCCTGATTGTATTGTAAGTCTGTCATTTGTTTTTTCTTGTTATTAATTGAGGGCCAAAATCATAATGTGTCCATTCCACTTAAGAATAGGTAGCCCCTACGTGCTATGTAATTAGTCCTATTCTGAAACAAACCTGCCATAATGTTTTGGGTCTTCCCACTATTCTGAAATGTTGTCATAAAATTTACTACAGAATGTCTAGCCCTCCATTCCTTTTTCATATAGTCTGCATTTTAGGATCTTCCAATAGGGTTTCTTTCAACCTCCATTTTGTTTTCTTACATCGTGGGGCCGCATCCCAAGCAGTTTTTATTCCAAGTGCCTATATGATCTGAAAACTCACATGGTGATGTACAAGTGTCTAAGATCCTGAGGACTGAGGAAATGAATATAAAATCTATTGTGGTTTTCAGAGTACCTCCAAAGCTAGCTAGGCATAGGATCAGTGCAGTGCATGATGAAATTGTGGAGTTGGGAGGGCCTCAGACAGGTAACAAGCACAGTTACCTTCTCAGAGGTGCTGCCAGTCCATGACAGGGGTGAGGCTAGGGTACTCACACCATGCAGTTTAATGAATGGTTGCAAAACTGTGCAGAGCACAGGCTTTGGCTTCATTGGGGACTGGGGGTACACCTGTGGAGATGAAGGTTTATACTGGTACTGATGGTCTGCTTCTGTCCATGAAGGGAACCAAGATCCTAAGTGACAGGTTTAAATGCTTCCTTGGCAAGCTTTTAAACCAGCCATGGGGAGGTGCTAATAAGAGGCAGGAAATTTCAAGCCTTCCCCAACAAAACATGATGGGTAGTAAGGTAAACACTGAGGTACAGTACTCAACAGAGGGCAGGACAGGGTAAATGGAAAATAGACAAGGGCAAAAGAGCAGGCATTGGGGAAAAGGATAAAGCCAACATTAAATGGAGGGCAATGAGTACCAATGCCCGTAGTCTGGGAAACAAGCTTCCTGAGCTAGTAGCCTTGATGGAAAGATGAACATTATATTATGATGGGTGAACATCCAATAAGGCTGTGTTTCCATCAGGAGCTGATGACATCACAGAGACCTCGAGAGCTAAGTCGAGGTCTCGCTGATGTCATCAACCGCCCAAGATGGGAACACAGACTTAGTTGTGGATGTTCACCCATCCACTGTTTTGTATAGTATATGGGTTTTTTTTGTTTTACATATTTTTTTCTGTTACTGCTGTAGGCACTGCTCCCCGCTCTATCTGGTGCTTCTTGCTCACTGCCGCTATGCCCGGCCCAGCTTCAGTTTCTCCTCTGCACATCATTAAGTTTAAAATCGAGGAGAAAAAAAGAAACTGTGTTTTCAGAAGGGAGCCGTGTATGGCTCTCCGTGTCCGATTCCCCACTTTCTAAGTCAATGGCTCGGGTGTCTCGCACTCGCCAAATCGCTACCGCCATGTTTTTGTTTTTTTTCCAGAGAGCCTCGCCTGAGCCAATCAGGTGGAGGTCAGGGTAAAGTTGCTGTACTATCGCTGTGACGCCAGAACGATAGTACAACAACTTTTTTGACCTTGAACTATACACAACAACATTTCAGCAGTTGCTGAAATCCATTCACACAGAGAGCACCCATATACTATTTGGATATTGTGGCAGTCACAGAAACATGGTACATGGGAACCATGACTGGGATGTCAGCATACCAGGGTACACAGTCTACAGAAGGGACAGGGAGGAAAAGAGGAGGTGGAGTAGCTCATACATAAGGAAGGGATCAAAGCTACAGAACTTAAAGTAAAGGGGGAGGACAAGAGGCACTCTGGGTCACCTTGGAGACAGGGAATGGCATCACAATCCGCACAGGGGTTGTATACAGACCCCCATCTCAAGGGGAGAAAATGGACAAGAAAATGATAGAGGACATTCTCAAAATGGCTGAAAAGGGAGATACTGTTAATGGGGACCTGAATATGCCAGATGTTAACTGGATGACATGTACTGCAGCCACATCCAAGAGCAGGGTCATTCTCGATGCCCTGCAGGGGCAGGCTTAGACAGCTAGTGTTGGAACCCACTCGGAGGAAGCAATACTAGACCTGGTACTCTCAATGGAGAGAGGATCACAAATTTAGAA
Source organism: Neoceratodus forsteri (assembly GCA_016271365.2). Lineage (NCBI taxonomy): Eukaryota > Metazoa > Chordata > Ceratodontiformes > Ceratodontidae > Neoceratodus > Neoceratodus forsteri. The sequence continues at coordinate 1,740,733,426 of CM028129.1, forward strand.
GTCAGTAGACATCTGGGAACAAGTATCACTGCACAGTGTGCTTCACAATAAGCACAACCATGGAGACAAGCCATACAAAACAAGCATACTGGACTTTAGAAGGGCTGACTTTGGCAAAATGGGTGAATACCTGAGGAATACACTAGCAAATGGCCAAAAAGGAGGGTGGAAGAACAATGGAGAAAATCAAAACTGCCATTATAGAGGCAACAAGCCTTTGTGTGAAACAGATAAAGAAAACAAAGCGGAGTAAAACCACTATGGTTCTCAAAAGAGCGGCAGGGAAGGTTAAGGAGAAAAGGCTACATTCAGAAAGTATAAGACATCACAGAAGGAGCACGACAGGAACTGTACCAATTAAAGCAGAAAGAAGTGGGAAGGCAGTCAGAATAGCAAAACCCAAACTGAAGAAAAATAGCCAAGTCAGTTAAGAAGGGGATAAAACCTTTATAGGTACATTAGGAGCATAGAAAGGTTAAGGAGGAATAGTGAAGATTAATAAGGGAGAGGAAGGTGGGCAGAGGGAGACAGTGAAAAGGCAGAGATACTGAATGAATACTTTGGCTCAGTATTCACAAAGGAAGATGAGGACGAGTTACCTAAACCAGACAATAGAAGCACTCTGGGTAGGGGTTGACACCAGTCCATTTACAGAAGAAAGAGTCCTGAAAGAACTCCTAAAACTCAAGGTGGACAAAGCAATGGGGCCTGATGGGATTCACCCCAGAATCCTAAAAAGAACTAAGGGAGGACCTAGTGACACCACTGACCACACTTTTAACAAATCATGGGAGGATGGGATGGTACCTGAGGACTGGAGGAGGGCAGATGTGATTCCCTTCACAAAAGTGGGAGCAAGGCAGAAGCAGGAAACTACAGACCTGTAAGTTTGACCTCAGGTGGGAAAATGATGGAATCACTTTGAAAGAAAGAATTGTTGAGTACCTAGAGACCAGTGGGGCACATGACCCAAAGCAGCATGGATTTACAGCAGGAAGGTCATGTCAGATGAATCTAATAGATTTCTTTGAGTGGGTGACCAAAGTAATAAACCAGGAGGGGCTGTGGATATGGCCTACCTAGACTTTAGCAAAGCATTTGACACAGTCCTGCACAAAAGATTAATAATCAAGTTATCCAGCTTGGGAGTGGGTCCTAGGGTGGTAGCCTGGGTTGCAAACTGGCTGCACAACAGGACACAGAGAAGGTACTAGTGAGTGGAACACATTCAAGAAAGGGGGTCACTAGTGGGTACCTCTGGGCTCAGTACTGGGTCCAGTCCTCTTTAACATCTTTATAGGTGACATTGCAGAGGGTCTGAGGAAAGGTATACCTCTTTGCAGATGATACAAAGATCTGTAACAGAGTTGATACACAAGGAGGTAGAAAGGATGAGAAGGGACTTGGCAAGGTTGGAGGAATGGTCAGACATATGGCAACTTAGATTCAATGCAAAGAAGTGCAAGTAATGCACCTGGGAAACAAAACCCAGGGAAGTACTAACAACAACAAAAATGGAGCAGGACTTGGGGTAGTCATATCAGATGATCTAAAGGTGGGTAAGCAATGTAGAAGTCAGTAAGGAGAGCCAGAGGATACTGGGATGCATAGGAAGGGCATCACGTAGAAAAAGTGGTTATCCCTCTGTACAGACAGTTGGTGAGACCCATTTGGAGTGCTGTGTGCAGTTTGGAGACCTCATCACGCAAGGACATAGACAGGATGGAAGTAGTCCAGAGGAGGGCAACTAAAATGGTGCAGGGTCTGCATCAGAAATCATATGAAGAGAGACTGAGAGCTTAATATGTATACCCTTGATGAAAGGAGGGAGGGGGACATGATAGAAACGCTCGAGTACCTCAAGGGAATCAACAAAGTCCAGGAGGGTAGCATCTTTCAGAAAAGATGTGTAAGAACAAGGGACACAATTTAAAGATAGAGGGGACGGCTCAGGGTAATGTGAGGAAATCTTTTTTCACGGAGAGTGGTGGATGCGTGGAACTGCCTTCCTGGGAGGTTGTTGGGGCTAAACAGTGGGGAATTCAAACATGCATGGGACAGACACAAGGCAATTGTAGTGGGGTGGCAGGAAGTAGGCTGTTGGTTAACTAGAATCTGCAGCTTATCCAGTAGATAGGGAAATGGGCAGATCAGTGGCCAAGTGGTCCTTATCTGCCGTCAAAGTCTATGTTTCTATGTTAAAAGTAGTCATAACCTCCAGAGGGATGTATTTTGTGGTAGCATCAGTTAACCCTGCAGTAATTAACACTTGTTTCAAAATAGTGGAATTAGTTTATCAGTTTGCAGGCCTCTGTCTGATTGTTTTAGGCTGCAGTTTAAATCCCCTACCAGACTGTTAGACGAGCTGTATGAAGGAAGGGCTGAACTTCTTTAAACAAGGCTACCCTCTGTGCTTTGTCTGGGGAGCATAACCAGCAATGCGCCTAAACCATTCTGAGTGGAAAGATATATCCAAAGAAGGGTGTGTATCCACCAACCGGGATACCTTGAGAAGGGTTATTTAACAGAATGCTGGCCCCATCACAGGCGCTGACTCAATGGACCAAAAGGAAGGCTAATGACCAGGCTTTAGATGCCTGCTGAAGCTCATATTGTGTCTTGAGATAAGTGTCTTGTAGGCAGAGAATATCACTAGCATTTTGTTATAATATAGAGTCCCCATACGCTTCCAAGCGCTTTTAATACTGTTAATATTGAGTGTGGAAATTGTAAGGTTATGCATCAGAAGAAAGAGAATAGGGTTTTGCTATCCATTATAATCCAAGAGAGCAACCTAAGGTGTTCTAGAGGTCATTCTCTGCCTTGTCCTCTTAGCTATGGAGTCCTCCCCCCACATACTTCAGTGTCAGTAGTAGAAGCAGTTGAGGAAGTGTCTGTTCCATCCTCATCGGATTCCCTTCCTGTGCCTTCTGTATGTAGGGCAGAATACTTGTTTCCTGCTTTCCAAGATTGGGGCTCTGTAACTGTTGCGACTTCCATCTCAGTCCTTTTCAGTACCATTTACCTAATTTGGTTCTCCTTTTCTGGGTAACTAGTTTAAAAGGCCTTTCTTTTCTTGCTTGGGTGGGGGCCATCTGGAGGTATTACCACAGCGGGGGACCTCTGAGCTTGTACCAGGACCAGGCTCAACTGGGGTTGCAGCTTCTGTTTCTGTGATCTGGGGGCCTAGGTTTCTAGAATCTTCAGGCACGTGCCAGAGGGGATTATGTGCCCCTAAAGACTCCTGTGCCACCAGAAACTTTGTTCTGCTACACTCATAGCCTGCTGTTGCTGTGCCATGTTAATGAGACCTTCATGGGAGGGACAGTCCTCCCAGTTGTGAGAGGCCCATGGACAGCATCCATACACATGGCCTGTGCACTCATAGAGGTTGTATTTAAATAAATTCAAGCAAGCAGAGGCTACATGACCATATTCATAGCAGTAACTGCAGTGCAAAGTATCACATGCAGAACTAAGGTGAGCACAGGATCCACATTTAAAGCAAGAACGTGGTTGTCCTATATAAAAAATGGAAGCTCAATCCTTACAAAAAAAAATGAACTACACAAAAAGAATGAACTGGCCCAGAATTAATAGAATACAATTTAACCTGCACCCTCCAACCCCATTCCAGATCTGTTCACTAACCAGGGTTGGGATGCTCCCCAGGACCTCACATCTCTGCCTTAACCAGAAGAGAATGTCTTCCACATTCACTCCCTCATTTCTGAACATCACAGTTATGTTTTTCACTAGTGGTTTTGTCAGGACCACATGAAAACGGATCCAAACAGGATTGTTTTTACCGGTCTAGACTAGAAACCTACTTAAAGCTTATGTCAGAATCAGAATTCCTGTGGCTGATGAGGGCAAAAATTACTGATGAAAAGAATTTCATGGAGTTTTTTAGTAAAACTCTTGCTACATGCAGTCTATCGGGGACTCTAGGCCACCTTTATAAAGCAGCCTGATGGCATTGCATCTGGGGGCTGGTTCACCTTTGTTGGAAAAATTGATAATTAAACACAGGGTGAAGTCTTGTTTCACCCTGTGCATCTTGTTGCATCTCAGTATGGGGGGTCAACATTATTGGTTCTTCCTCCACAAAATTATCCACTGGGGAAGCTGCAACTGGGGAGGAGGTGGTACCAGTTATCACAGATGCCGCTTCAACAGACAGTTCAGGTGTAACCAAATCAGTAACTTGTGCAGAGAAATTAGAATTAGCAACAGTACTATTAGAAGAATCAGAAATATTACCCCGGGTGCTGTATGTTGGAGCTCGCTTCAGGTCCGATGTTGGTGGCCACAGTACTTGATGCTTTCGAGACATTTGTTGAAAAAGTAGGATCCTGTGGATCCAGAGTCCAGTTCCAGAAGGTCCCTGGATCCAACTCTCCATCTTCCAATGCATGGATTGGAGACCAGTTCCTTCTCTGATAGCGGTATTCCATGGAGCAACTTGTTGCACAGATTTATGTGATGGGTCTGGAGCCTCTTTACTCCAACTAGGTGGAGACTGTTTGTTGGGAAAAGAAAAAACTTGCTCGAGGTTTGTGCGTCCTGTAGGCTGGGAAGAAGAATCAGAATCTGTGATCTGGACATCACAAATAGTCCTCCCTGGTCCCAATTGCTGTTTAGTTTTCTTTGATCCTTCGCTCTGGCAGCTGGAACTGGGCAAGGCAGTTTTGGGCACATAACAGACTCGCTGTTTTACTGCCAGCTGCGAGAACTTGCTTCCCGGTGTAACACTGTGAACTGAAGCTGTAGACATGTCAGCAGGCATTGATGGAGGAGTCAGCTGTAGGCTGACTCATATACTGCTTGACAGGCTGTTTGGAGGAGCTGACAGTGGCTTGAGAGTTTAATTCAACAAGCTCCCTAGCTCTTTAGCTTTCTGAAGGTATTTTAGTTTCTCTGCCTTAAAACTCTGTACATGATCTAAATATGGTTCTGATGCCACCACTCTGTCTGTAGCTTCAGAGTTTTATACCCTGGTTCCTTACTGCAATCCTCAGGTAGCATGTCAACTCTAATGTCCTCTGAGAAGAAGAAAAGCCCTCAGCATTTGTATCCTGTTCTGAAAAGTCTGCGCAGCCATAGCTAAATCAACGGCCTCTTGGGTTCACAGATCGAAGGAGGCCTTCTCCCTTGCCTCTTCGACATCCATCCTCTCTGCAGTCTCCACGAAGTGGCCTATCAGTGAGATGGCCAAGGGCCTAAGGGCTCCCCTGTTGGAGAGTAGTGGAATTTCCCATTGTCCTTGCCAAATTTCCCCATTCACTAAAAAAAAAAATACCACCAACAGCTTAATCTGATTCAGTGTCATCTGGCATCCATTTGTATCCCCTCCTCCGGAACGAGCCTGAAAATAGGCAGAATTGTCTAGTCCTCCTTTCCCATCAACAAAAGCTAAAAAAAAAAAAAAGACTGTCTAGGCTTATGTAATATTGTCATACATGGATGGCTTCTATCTTGTATATTCCTAAGTGTCTGGCATGAGTATTTTGTAGTGTAATGTTTTATTTGTAAAATGATAAAATACAAGCTAAAAAATATATTGGTGCACTCAGATCAATTCCTGTTTTGTTCCATAATTCACTGTATCCTTCCAAACTTTAGGAATGTCTCACACATTTAATCCACTCAAGATGCAATAGTATCCTCTCACTATGGTCCCTATGCACCATTGGGGCGGAGGGGCTATGCATGCGATCTGGAGCACGTAGCCACTCCGCACCCACGTGCAGGATGCACAGAATGGGCGCGCAGCCCCCAACGCATCTGACCCATGGACTGCAGCTGGGGCTTGGGTGTGGCGGCACTATGCACAGTGGTGCATACTGTATACACAGGGGGCATAAAGGACAGTCAGCTATACCATGAGGGACCCTGCCGTAACTGCCATGTGTGGCCAAGCTCATGCATCCACAGGGTCCCCCAGCCTCAGTGGCAAGAGAGCCGCCCACCGCCCAGCACACCAGCCACCCCCGTTCTGGCAGTATCTCAGCAGCCCCTACCCACTCTGTCCCTGCACCAGCCAGCATGCCAGTACCACCCCTCCCACGGTCGAGGCTGCTCCTGCACTGCTGTGTGCCCTGATGCACCCCAAGACAGATGTGTCCTGCCCCTCCCCGTGGCACCGACACCACCCCCAGCCTGTACCTGCATGAAAGTGCCGCCTCCATGGGACGGCCAGTGGCTAGGCCCTCCACACACTGCCACGGTCGCCGACCATCTGACTTACGCAGGTGTGTGCAGCCAATGTGCACCGTGCATGCCGGCTGGCCATGGAGGTGAGTGGAGGCTGTGCCACTGGCTGCCTGGGGGCACTGACACATGTACGAAGAATGGGCGTGCTGTGCTGGGAGGGGACAATGGCCAGCTGACACGCCACTTGGGCAACTCTTGGGCTGTTGCAGTCACCAGCAGGTTGCACGGAATGGTGATGAGCCACCGTGGTCCAGGGAAGGGGGTAGGGTTGCTATTCTGGGAAGTGGCCCTGCAGTGTGGCAGATGGGTGGGGCCACTATCCAATGGACCGACGCAGGGCATGTGCATGCGGGTCCGGTGCCTGCGGTGGGCATTCACACACCTGGACCCGTGCCTATCCATGCAAGGGATCCACACTCTGTCCAGTACAGGCATCCTGAACGCCAGGGTGCAGGGCTGCTGACAGGTAGCTGGCAGTCATGAATGCCACACCGGTGCGCACTCTGTCTCGGATACACTGCTACATGGCAGGGTACGAGCAGACTCGCATACCCATTCCACAGTAGTGTATAGGGGCCAATATCATGAGTTGCTGTAGACTGTGTGTGGGTGTTCTCAAGTTTCGGGATGCACTGTTATTAGATCAAGGGCTGTAAACAAACAAGATTTAGTGTGGTGACACCAATATTGGTGAAAAGTCAAGAAGAAAGTACAAAACAACCAGCTACATTATGTACAGCAGGTGAGCAATCCTATAAAAAAAAAAAAAAAAAATTAAACTAAGGAGTATGTTGAGGCCTGAGGGTGATTAACTGTGTCCCTTTAATCTCTCAGTCCATAACTTCCTTCTGTGCTCTTTTTGTCTTTCAGTACTTTAAATTCCTTGATTTGAGGGAGTTCACTGTGTCCTTTAAAGAGCACGCTTATGGTGCTCACCCCAGAAAACCCTAAAGGACCCATACTTGCTCCCAATTCATATGCTGCTAAAAATTAAAATTTCATATGCCTCAATTTTGGAAGGAAAGGATTGTATTTTGATTCTGTGGAGCCGAGAGCTTGATCCCTTCTACTTCCTGGTCCTCAGCACTGCCCCTGCATAGCACGCTTTATAATGTAGGTATATGGAGAGTGCGGGATGTGCTCCATAGAAAGTTATGGGACCGCTTTTATAACTTTTTGTATAATGTAGATTACCATTCTGAACAAATCAAGGCCACTGTTCAACTTAGAAGGCAGAGGAGACATTGCTACAAGGCTTGAGAAGCCTTTCTGAAATGGAGTGTGCACAGCGTTAGATGTTGGCTTCAAGTTATGCTGGTTTTGCCTGCCTGCTCCACGGCCCGCGTCTTCAGTATCCTGCAGTTCACCTAGGCAGTCTGCAGTGGTGGAGAAAATCTGGCCATCCAAGGCATTGGAAAAGCCTACAGAGACATTTTCAAAAGATGCCGAGAAGCATCTGCACCAGGAAAACACAAAGATTCCTGGTCGGGGGCATCTCCTGTGTGTTCCAGGTCTCCGTTAAAGAAGACAAAGATAAGTTCTTTTCAACACCCAAGCCATGGCTGATAATCCACTGAGTTTATTTCTGGTGAGGAATTGAGAAATGAAGGGCTACCCATGTTACATAAGCAACACCAAGTTGGTGGGCCCCAGCTGGCAAATGTTCCGAGGGGTGGCTAATGCCAACGCCTTACATTTCCAAAGGCTGTGGTTCAATGGAGGAGATTCTCTCAAAGATCTACTATTATGGTAAGTAATTGTACTTTTTATGGATTAAATTTAGTTGTTCCATTGTGAGCGAGGATTTCAGTTGTTTATCTAATCTCTTTTAGAATGCTGTTTGTCGATCAGAATGCTTCATTCCCCAACATAGTTTACGATAATTTGTGACTTCTGATTTTCTTACACTTTGGGCTGTATCTAGTGAACCACCTCTGCAAATAATCAAATTTAGTTTAGATATTCCTTATTACAAAACTGGTTGGAAATGGAGCATTTTGATTGGCTGACAGCATTCTAACAGGGTTAGGTAACAACTAGAAACCCTCACATACAATACAACATTTAGAATTCTAGCTACAAAAATTAATTTGAAAAAATTAAAACATTTTAATCTAATAGTGGCGTTATGAGATCTAGAGGTTGATAGCACTATGTCTCATTATCTCTTTACCCTGACTCCTGGTCATGTCTTAATGCTTAAGTGTAGCCCATTGAGAATTTTACTTCATGGTGCTGTTAGAATCTTGTTATTGAGCTACTATGGACAAGTTCTACATGTAATTGTCTGTTACTGTTTTAGCGTTCTGTCTGGTGATTTGCTGTTCAATTTTTTTATTTTTTTCCCCACTCCGCTTTAGGCTATATTTTGAGAATAGCATTCAATTAAATTATAACCAAACTTGGTATGGGTCTTCCTTTGTACAATGACTTGACACTGTCAGCATTTTATCTATGGTGACTTAATTATGTACGCATTCTGGGATTGGTTGCTAAATTTTCCAACTCTTTGTGAGCATTGTGAGGAAACGTGGCTGGATATGCTTTACTACTAATTCTCAAAGCTATCTCAGTCATAGTACTAACTTAAGAAACATGATATATGATGCCCATTAGGATGTGACTTGCAAAGTTCTTGCCTTAGAAGAGGCAGAGTCTCTCAGATTACGTGCAGTATAACTTTGATCATTTAAAATTTGAACACAATGCTAGAGCCAAAATAATCACCCTCTTAAGGACAACAGGCAAATGTTTCTGCTTGCCTGAAGGTAGACCTTCATCAAGGACATCTCCATTGGGCCACATCTTTGGAACCATTAGCCATCTGTGTCAGGACCACTCAGAAACTTGTGCTACCAGGCGGCTGCCCATGATAACGTATAACAAATTCTTGCCTGTATAAAATGGGCTGCCCCGTCCTCCTCGGTTCATTCATGCCATCAACCGCTTTGTCAGGTCATGCTGAGAAGTGGTCTCAGCGCCTGTCACCTGAATTAGCTGGTCACGGTGATGCAGTCAGTGGGCTAGCATCCAGTAGTGGCTCATCCTGGAACACCTGCAGGAAGGAGTCCCATTCGCCTGCCCAGAGCTGATGGTTATGCTGATGACTGACACATCTCTGGTGGGATGGGGAACACACCTGTGGGACCCCAGGGCTCATGGGCTGTGGACCCCAGGGAGTCCTGGTACCACATCAACCTGCTGGAGCTCTGTGTAATGCATCTTGCTCTGACGGTCTTCGCTCTGTGTGTTCGGGTCATGTGCAGGTCCAAATGGACAACACCCGCCATGTACTATCTCTTTGGTTAATTAAAAGATTGTTTACCTGAAGCTCCCCTGGCTGTCGGCATAAAAGAAAAAGAAATGCACTGCTTCATGTCGTGATGGTCTCCAAGCAATAAAGGCCTGTGTTATGCAGATCTGTGAGTGGTAGGAGGAGCTTAGCTTAAAGATGTCCTGTAACTTAAAGGTAAAGTTCCTCTCCAAGGCCGCCCATTGGTGCTGGAGGTTGAGGTGCTGGTTGCTACACCTCGTGCTACGTGGGTGACCCGTGTTCGGGGAACAAGCCCAGGCCACCAGGGGTCAGTGTGGGGGAAGAAGGATCGAATCCGGAGGACTGCTCTCCTCTCTAGAGGAGGGACACTTGTCATCCCACTCATTGATTTCCTCTGGCGGCTGGAGGGCAATACGGGTCGGGAGGCACATACCGACGCCCTACATTGATGCGGGGGAAACGGGAGAAAGAGGAAAAAGGAGCCTGGCAGGTTCCATGATGGCCCCACAGACCCGTGTCTGGATTGGGTCTCTGGGAGAAGCCGAACCCTCCTCCCTGGCCCCACGTGGAAGGGCAATCCACGGGAATTTCTGGGGTTGGCAGGGCAGGACTGGAGAGTGAGTTCCTGGAGGAGGAACGCAGCCACCTGCCAGGGCTCACGGAGGATAAAAAAACCTATATAGGAAAAATAAATAAATAATTAAGTTCCTCCCCACAGCAGTAGCAAGCTCCACAAGCATGGCATGCTGAGGCTGATCAGCCGATGTCCTACACTTCCTGCTATCAGGGTCCCCTTGGTGTGTTTCCATCAGTGTCACCAGGGGCAAACGTGCACAAAGCTTGCCTGTCTCTCTGCCCTGGACCTTCCAGCCTCTCTAAAGCAATTTTTCAATTTAATTAGTAAGCTAAAACTACAGCCATCTTGGATGTTCTTTCACACACATACATACAAGGGTGGAGAGAATGCAAAGGGATCTGTGGCAACTAGTAGAGTGGTCTAGGGCGTGGCAGTTGGGTTTCAAAGCCAAAAAGTGCAAAGTTGTCCTCCTAGGACAGGAAACCAGGGAGCTGTGTAGAAGATGGGGAGGGGGACTGACAGTCAAAGCAATAAAGGAGAGGGAAGCAGTCTTGCCACTGTATTGCCCACTAGTAAGACCCCACCTTGAGTATTGTGTCCAGTTCTGAGTCCACAGCTCCACAAGGACATTTACAGGTTAGAAGCGGTCAGAGGAGAGCTACCAGAATGGTGCGCAGGTTGTACAGAAGCCACTACGAGGAGAGGCTGTTGGAAGGGGTGAAGAAGGTGTTGGTGGGGAGTCTCTTTCAGAGAAGAAAAGCACCAGAACACAAGGACATGCAATGAAGCTGGGGGTTCAGAGGGATGTGGAGAAATACTTCTTCACAAAAAGGGTGGTGGACATCAGGACAGCCTGCCAGAAGAGGTGGTGGGGAGAAAGTGAAGGGTTCAAGCACTATGGATAGGCACACAGGTATAACTGGCAGAGGAAAGGGAGGTGGTCGGACGCCAGGACCAAATAGGTTCCAAATGTTGGAATAGGCAGGGAAAATATGGGCTAGACTGGATGGACCAACTGGTCTTTCTCTACCAACAAATTCTTTGTTTCTATATTTAAATGTGATAATGGAAGATTTTGATTTTACACTTTTTATTTTGAAATTGCATTCCTGCAAATTAAAAGGAGGCATGTCTGCATGCATTCCTGATACACAAATGCTACAAGAGTTGTAGCAATGCAGTCAAACATGATCACAACTATCTGTGATGAACCCCAAAATATGCATACAAAGAATTTACCAAGTTGTGATTTTAAGTGCAAACTCTGATCCCTAATACAATACTGGTTTGGTTTCTACCTTCTTTACTCTGCCTGTACTGTTCCCATGCACAGATTAAACTGTAAGGCTGCATGCAACATCCGATTCTCTAAGATAAAGTCAGGTGGCGTTGGAATGTGCATCCGGCAGAGAGAGTTTATTGAGGACTGTGGGCAGCTTCAAGAGGCTAGGATACAGATAAGGGGAAAAACAAGGGTCAAGGCAGAGACAGACAGAGGGAAAATGGTGGATTAGGGCAGTAAACTGAGGATGCTGCAATATGAAGCAGACCAGACAGACCGAATGGACTTATTCTGCTGGCTTCTTCATATGTTGGTACGCCTTGACATCCGAGTGAGACAGTTTTTCAAACCCTGAGCTGTCTATATAGGGCTAGCTCTGCAGCAATGCCAAAGTGCAAACATGCCAATTAGAACAGCAGAACTTTGTGCTGCTCTCAGAACAGCCCCTCATTAGGCTTCACAGAACAAAGACCATTTTCCCATTGTTAATGCAAAGCAGGAACCAGAGCACGGTAAGACAGATAATCAGATAAAGCTCCATCTATCAATCTTTCGGCTGGGCAGAATGGAATGAAAAAAATTAAACTAAGTTACACTGTTCCACAGTGTAACTGATGAAAAATGATAGAAAATCCATCAGATACAGTATGTCAACATTTGTATGAGATTAGCAGCTTCAAAGAAGAGCTGACTCGGTGCTTTGCCAAACAGGAATGCCTGTGTGAGGACAGTTTTCTGATGAGAGGTCCAGAGTTCAAATCCTGGCACCACAAGATGGGCAGGAATCAAAACTCTTGGCATGTGCAACATTCTTTATCTTGATGCCTCAGGCAATGAAGCTGCTTCGCTGCACAAAATGGTGTCCCCAGTGGAAGAGGAGTTTTTGGTGGGTGAGTGAGTATGTATTTGTATTAGTAGTAATTTTTGACCAAGAAAGGCACACTGAACTGTGGTAGCCAGTTTTCTGGTGCATTCTTGGCGATGGGGAGTTTAATAGACCTGTTTTATTGAGACAATGTTGGGCATGATACTAGGAAACTCCCAAACTCTTCTTGATAAGTTCCATGGAATCTTTAACTTCCATCTAGACAGAGACCAGAGATGGGCAGAAAGGACACCGGTTTAACATCTCATTTGAAGGATGGCACCTCAGCAGTACAGTATCCCCAAAAGGTCTAGGTTGCAGTATCCCCTAAAGGGTAGCTACTGAGTTACAAACAATAGCTGGGATACTAAAGTTAGTTTAAAGAGCTAGTGGAACCAAAACAGGCAGACAGGAAAATAATATATAAATTTTAAGAAGCAGTCTGTTGTAACTTTTTATTTCTGAAATAGTTTACTTTTGCTTATTAGAGAGTCTTCTATGTGATAATATTGTGCTGGATGTGTGAAACCGCTCTCAACCTGGTAGCTGACACTTATCTATTTTATGTCCCCACTACATCATCAACATTGTGACCTCACCAACTGTGACATCAGGCATGACTAACTTGGCAGCTACTGAGTGGCTGTTGCCAAGCAGCAGTGATGTCACAGTCAGTAGGTCACAATGCTGATAATGTAGTGGGTAAAGAGAGATATGTCAGCTGCTCAAGCAGAATGCTGTCCACACATGACACACACTCTTTATTGCTTGGTGACTGTCAGTCCCCCCGCCCCATCTTCTACACAGCTTCCTGGTTTCCCTGTCCTAGGAGGATGACTTTGCACTTTTGGCATTGAAACCCAACTGCCACATCCTAGACCACTCTACTAGTTGCCACAGATCCCTTTGCATTCTCTCCACCCTTGTATGTATGTGTGTGAAAGAACATCCAAGATGGCTGTAGTTTTAGCTCTAATTAAATTGAAAAATTGCTTTAGAGAGGCTGGAAGGCCCAGGCAGGGAGACAGGCGCTTGGTGCACGCTTTGCCCCTGGTGACACTGATGGAAACACACCAAGGAACCCTGATAGCAGGAAGTGTAGGACATCGGTTGATCAGCTTCAGCATGCCATGCTTGTGGAGCTTGTTACTGCTGTGGGGAGGGGAACTTAATTATTTATTTATTTTTCCTATATAGGTTTTTTATCCTCCGGGCCCTGGCAGGTGGCTGCCTCCTCACAGAGGAACCTCATTCTCCAGTCCTGCCCTGCCAACCCCAGAAATTCTCCCGTGGATTTCCTTCCCACGAGGGGCCAGGGAGGAGGGTTCCGCTTCTCCCAGAGACCCAATCCAGACACCGGGTCTGCGGGGCCATCAAGGAACCTGCCAGGCTCCTTTTTCCTCTTTCTCCTGCCCCGCATCAATGTAAGGACGCCGGTATGTGCCTCTCGACCCATATTGCCTCCAGCTGCCGCAGAGGAAATCAATGAGTGGGATGACAAGTGTCCTCCCTCCAAGAGGATAGGAGAGCAGTCCTCCGGATGCTCGATCCTCTTCCCCCACACTGACCCCTGGTGGCCTGGGCTCGTCTCAGAACCGGGTCACTGGCGTAGCACGAGGTGTAGCAACCAGCACCTCAACCTCCAGCACCACTGGGCCGGCCTTGGGGAGGGGAACTTTGGTGGAAAACCGCTGACTTCGCTATGATGGCACCATTGCTCTCAAGTGCTGTACTTTCAACAAGATTATATACTGCATAGGTGGAGGGCATCAGAGAAGGCTCAGTAAGGGTGATTAAGCCAAAGCAGAACAAATTGACCAGTTTAAGGGGTTGCTGGGGCTGAGAGTTTTCAGCGTGATGGCCTGAAGTAGGGCAAGTGGCTAGAGGGATCCAATCAAGACTGAAAAGTTGCTTTAGAATCCCAATTCCTGTAAGTCACATTACCTTTAAGTCACAGGACATCTTAAGCTAAGCTCCTCCTACCACCCATAGTATACATCTTCGGCTCCACCCCTTGATGTCAGATTTTCCTTTCTGCTGGAAGGAATAGGTCTATCCGTCATAGCAGCTCTGCATGTGAAGAGGATTCAAAGTTTTCATTTGCAAATTTCTTTGGTGAAACTTTATTTTAAAGAAACTTTCAGTTCATAAAGTATACCCAGCCTCTCAGGTTCACAAACTGTCAACTTTTTAGAGGCTGGGTCGCCTAAACCTGGTTTAGCACTGTGTGCACTGTAGCCAGAAGATGTTGATCACAGATCTGCATAACACAGGCCTTATTGCTTGGAGACCATCACGACATGAAGCAGTGCATTTTTTTTTTTCTTTTATGCCGACAGCTGGGGAACCTCCATATCGGCTTGGTCCTGGTGCTTACCAGGATCCAGGTATCATGGGGCTCACACCAAGGTGTTTTCCCTTGTGCATCCCCACTGATCCGGCAGAATGGAGTCAGTCTGCAGTGACCTCGGTGCACGAGCTGCAATGCCCCGCCCCAATGTGCAGTGGTCCACCTGCCCCATCCGACAAGGCCAGGCTGCATGATCCTGAACTGCTGTACCCCAGCCAATGCTAGGAGTCATTGGGTGCTGGGTGCCAAGTCCCTCCTTCCTAGAGAAGGCAACAGTCCCCTGGATGTTCCTTCTCCCAGTCAACCATCTGAGGTCCACTCCCACTCCTGGTCGCCGGCGCTACAGGCGGTAACACTAACACTGCGCAGGCAGACCAGCCCTATGAAGTGGTGCATTTCTTGCCGTAATGCATCCTTCATCAGTTTAGAACAGAAAGTGTGCTTTCTTCCTATGTAGGCCTAAATACCTAAAATTGCCTTCATGGCCTTGGAGGAAGAGGAGCAGATGCAGACTCCTCCTTGGTCTCAGTGGTGGTCCTGGCAAGGCCCACAATAGAAGGGCATTCATGGACTGCCCTGAGTTCCTTAAGATGTAGCTGGCCCTCCAGACCTATGCTTAGAGCCCGTCTATATGATAACAAACACAAGCACCATAATAGTCAGGTGTGGGTCTGGGAACACTGACATTTTTCCCGCTCTCTTTCGATACCCTGACTGATTGACCTTGGTTGAACTTCTGCGGGTCAAGGGACAGGTCAAGGCTTCCACAGTGACTCATGGAGCTTGTGACTTTGACTTCTGTCAAGGAGCCAGTCAAGATTTTATTCATCTGGTTAACCAACTGTTGGAGGGGAGATTAAAGAGGCTTTCAAGACTCTGGTTCTCCCAGTCCTCACTCAGGAAGAGTCAGCTTAGTCATGCCAGTCCAGCAGACGCTGCTTCAAACAACATGAAGTCTTGCTATATTATAGACATTAGCAGTTTGATCAGCTGTAGAACTGTTCGGAGTGAAATGGTTAAAACCATTCCAAAATAGAATTTGGCACGAGAGCAGCTCTATCTGTGTCATTTCAAACTTGAACTGTCAGATTCTTTACTCCGACTCAGTGAACAGTCGCCCGGAGATTTCTCCTTCTGCTCGGTTCATTTCTCGGTTTAAAGTGTTTTCTCGGTTGGATTTAACCGAGAATAGTTTTATTTTAACCGTAAAACCGCTCGGTTCAAGCTCTATCTGTGTAACCGTAAGTAAATGAAGGTTTTGTCTGTGTGGAACTTGTAGTTATCGGTTCGGTTTTGAACCGATCAGTGGTTTAAACTCATTTAAAACTAAAAGTTACTATTTTATAGTGTGGTTCCCGTTCTTATCGGTTCTAAAAACCGTTTATTACAGTTTTTCCAATACCCGTGACAGGTTAGGAACCGATAAGGGTGTCTTGCCTGGCACTGCCGTAAAAGGGCAAGTTTTGGTTAGGCTGGCATTATGTCTGAGAAACCCAAAAGAAAACCGGCCCACTGTTTCAACACTGTGATGTTTGTGGGGAAGTCTTTGCCAAGGCTGACCCACACACCACATGTGTTTATTGTCTGGGGTTTGACCACCCAGTCAGACTGCCAGGTATGTAAGAATTTCCCTGCAGCCACCCTGGAAAAAGATTGGACAGGCTCAGGGAACGAGAGGCCAAAAGTCCGCATGACCGGATGGCCAGCCCAGTTCGGTGCCAACCGAATCCAGAGGGAGTGCCTCTGACCAGGGCCAGACTTCCTCGGCAAAGAAAAGCTGGTTCTGAGGAACCAATTCCAGTAAAGAAAACAAGAAAATCAGCAGGTCTGGAGTCCAAAATTCCTTCTCCAACTGCTGCAGAGATAACAAAAGCCATACAAATTGTCCAGTCACTGTCTCAGGGTCCGTCCGAATCACCACTATCTGGTAAAAGGTCGGGTTCGTCCGGTCCCAGCGGTTCAGGATTATGATATTGAGGAATTTTATGAACCAGAGGAGGGGAGGAGGATTATGAACAGTATGAATGTGGCTGGAAGGTCTGGGTGTGCCCATTGAACCGGACATCTCCCAGACAGACCTTTAGAATCTCCCTATGCTGTCTGAGTCCCCATCTCATTTTATGTTTTATGAAAAAGTTGCTGAAACCCTCCAGCTTCCTTTAGAAGAGGCTGTGGATGATCAAGAGGAGCCTGATTTTGTAGAAATGATGGATATTTCAGAGTCTAGGAGATTGTCTATTCCTTTACATAAGTCTTTTAGAAACAAACAATTAAAATTTTAAAAGCTCCTAATTCTGTGCCTCCTGTAGATAAAAGATGGACAGAAGGTATACATTGTCAGGCCTGATACAGAATTCCTTTCTCAGCAATGCAGTCATGTTAGTAGTTCAGGCTGCTGCCTGTGATAAAGCTAATATTCCCTTGGCTTCACATCCTCCTGACAAGGATTCCAGGAAGATTGATGCCATGGCAAAAAACAGTATATGGCAGCCTCTGGGACTCAGGCAAGCAAATTATATGGCTTATGTAGCTAGGTATCAGAAATCTAGATGGGATACTGTTATGCAATTGGCCAAGCAGGCCCATGGCCAGCTGGCTAGTGAACTAGAACAGGTGGCTGCTGATGGCATTGAAGCCTCTAAGGTTCAGTTTCATGCTGCTGTGGATGTTAATGATGTTTCCTCTAGGGTCATGCCACATCTGTAACTTTTCGTAGGTTGGCCTGGCTCAGGTGTACTATTTTGTCACAGGATACCCAGACTAAGGCTATGGATTTTCCTGTGGTGGGAAATTCTCTGTTTGGAGAGCAGACAGAGATTACATGAAGAAGATGGATGCATATGGGACTACTTACAAGAGTGCCCAGGCTAAGGGCGGCAAGCCACTCCTCAAAGGCATGCCCCAGGGGTAGGGGTAGGCCTTTTCACAGGCCTTTCTTCCAGACTCAGGCCTCCTCTGCCTATGCTCAGAGGGGCTTCTTCAGAGGCAGGGGCAGACGAGGGGTGGGCAGATCTGCTCCCACCCCAGCCTAAAGCTCCTGCTAAACAGGCACCCTGATGGGGTGCCCAGGGCCGATTCTCCTGTACCAGTGGGGGCAGGCTGGCTTACTTCAGTCAGGAATTGGGCTTTTTAACCCTCAGACAAGTGGGTTCTGGAAGTAGTAAGCCAGGGTCTGGTTCTCAGCTTCAAAAGTTTCCAAGTTGAGAAGCAGATTTTCTACCTGCAAGTGCTTCAGAGACCCTCGCTCTGGAAACAGAGGTCTCATCCCTGTTAGCTCTCAGAGCAGTAGAAAGGGTTCCTCCCTGCATCAGGGCAGGGGTCTGTATTCCAGATACTTCCTTACCCCAAAAAGACAGGAGAATGGCGGCCCATCTTAGATCTCAGATATCTGAACAAGCATCTTTTGAAACCAAAGTTCAAAATGGTAACTCTGGCAATGATTTTACCTTCCCTAAGGCCAGGGGACTGGCTAGCCTCCCTGGACCTCAAGGATGCCTATTTCCATGTCCTAATCAGAAGATCCCATCGAAAGTACCTCAAGTTCGAACTGCCCTCAGGTCATTACCAGTTCAGAGCAATGCCCTTCGGCCTTACCTCTGCTCCAAGGGTATTCACAAGAGTGTCTAGCAGTGGCAGTGGCCCACTTAAGGAGGCAGAGGATTGCTGTTTTCCCTCATCTAGACGACTGGCTCATTGTAGGCCAGTCCCCAGAACAGGTAAAATCTCACCTGGGGTCACCCGCAAGCTTCTCACCTCCCTGGGTTTTCTGCTAAACCTACCAAAGTCGGTTCTGGAACCAGTCCAGGTACTCACCTTTATAGGTGCAGAATTGGACACAAAGCTAGCCAGAGCCTTTCTTCCCCAGAAAGGGTAAGGAATTTAGTGGCTCTGGCCTCTTCCTTCACTCTGCAGGCTCTCGACCAGCAAGACACTTCTGCAGCTCCTGGGGCACATGGCTGCATCCACAGCTGTTGTGCAGGGAGCCAGATTTCAGATGAGAGACATTCAGTTTCACTTGAGAACCTTTTGGTCTCAGAGAAGAGACCCCTTTCCAAGTTGGTCCCAGTGATCGAACCTTGATCCTAGCTCTCCAGTGGTGGCAGGATCAGAGCAATTAAGAGCCGGGGTCCCTTCATTTCCCTTCTCACGACTTGACTCTCACTACAGATGCTTCCTTCTGGGTTGGGAGCCCACATGGGCGACCTTTCCACTCAGGAGTTTGGTCCCCAGGAATCTCTGCTCCACATCAGTTTGCTGGAACTCAGAGCTGTCTTTTAGCTCTTCAAGCTTTTCTGCATCTGTCCACGACAAGGTGATACAAGTCAGAACAGACAACACCACAACAATGTGGTACATCAACAAACAGGGGGCACTCGGTCTTCGACCTTGTGCACCGAGGCAATGAAGTTGTGGTCTCTGGCCTATTCCCTGAACACTTCCCTCATAGCAGTTCATCTTCCAGGAAGGACAATGTCCTGCGGATGCCCTCAGCAGGATTTCCCAGGGCCATCACGAATGGTCCCTGGATCTCAAGTGCTGGGGATAGTTTTTGCCAGGTGGGGCATCCCTCAGATAGATCTTTTGCAGCCCCAGACAATCACAAACTTCCTCTGTTCTGTTGCAGGCCTGCAGTGCTGGGCTCAGTTCCCTGGATGCCCTTCTTCTGGATTGGGAGGGAAGTTCCTTATGCTTTCCCCCTTTCCTCTCCTATTCAAAGTACTAGTCAAAATCAGATCTCAGCCTTGCAGGTGATTCTGATTGTCCCAGGATGAGCCAGGCAGCCCTGGTACCCACTCCTTCTGTCTCTGACAGTCCATCTTCCCCTGTGCCTCCCAGGAATCACAATCTGTTGACTTGTGCCCAGGAAGGGTTTGGTATCCGGACCTCAAATCCCTCAACCTCAAGGCCTGGCTCTTGAGGAGTAGAGTTGCTGATTTACACCTCTCTCAGGGTGTTCTTGAGATCTAAGGCTTCCAGAAAGCCTTCCACTAGGGCTACTTATAGTTCTAAGTGGAAAAGGTTTTCCATTTGGTGTGCTGGGAAAAATATTTCCCAGAATCTGCTGAATTGCCCATTTTGTCAGATTACATGGTACATCTTAATTCCTTGGGTCTCAGACCAGCTACCCTGAGAGTTCATTTAGCAGCTGTGTCTGCTTTTGTGTCAACAGGAAAGTCATCCCTCTTTCCTCTCATCCTGTGTTTTCCAAGTTTTTAAGGATTACTCCATACTAATCCTCCCTTTCGAACCGCCCCTGTTTGGGACCTTAATGTTTGCATTGCCCAGTTAATGCAACTCCTTTTTGAACCTCTGTCTTCTGCAGAGCTTAAGTACCTAACTTGGAAAACTGTTTTTCTAGTGGCTATCACTTCTGCCAGACACATAAGTGAATTGCAAGCTTTGTCAGTGGAGACTGACTTAATTTCTTTCCACAGGGATAAGGTAGTCCTTAGGACTAATAGGAAGTTTTGCCTAAGGTGGTTTCAGATTTCCATCTTAATCAATCTATCTCCTTCCAGTATTTCTCATTGATCACTCCTCTTCGGGTGAGAGGAGGTTGCACAGCCTGGATGTTAAGAGAGCTCTTAGTTATTATGTAGGAGCGCACTAAAGGTCACAGGTTCAATCACCCAACTTTCCCACGCGCATGGTGAAGTTGGGAAAGGCAAACCTGCCACTAAGAGATCAGTAGCCAGGTGGATTGTCTCTTGTATCCAATTTTGTTATCAGAAAGTGGGCAGAGCCCCCGGTTTGAGGGCTCATTCTACCAGGGGTACAGCTGCGTCTCTAGCTGCTGCCAGAGATATCCCTTTATTAGAGATTTGTCAGGCTGCTACTTGGAAAGCGGTACACACTTTTACCAAGCATTACTCCCTGGATGTCCAGGCCAGGAGAGATGCTCGGTTTGGCACAGCTGTTCTTCAGAGCCTATTCCTAAGTAGGTTCTGCCCTCCTCCATGGAGGTACTGCTGTGTATTCTGCTAATGTCTATAATATAGCAAGACTCCATGTTGTTTGAAGAAAAATTACTCACCTTAGTAATGTTGTTTCTTCTAATGGATCTTGCTGTATTATAGACCTCCCCCAACCTGCCCCTCTCAGAACCTCTACTTGGTGGGTGCGGGCAACTTAGTGTGGGCACTACTTATGTTCTTTAGCATTTTGTCCCCTTTGGGACTTTGGGGTGTGTATGTGTACGAGTGTGTGTTTTGTTATACTTATGTTCCATTTTCATATTATTAGAATGGTGTTAGTATTTCTGGTCCCCTGACTTGAGTCTTGGGTGTTGGGACCATCAATGGCTGTTATTATTTAGGTAGCCATTTGGCTAGTGTAGGTTACAGCTTCCACACAGACCTTAGTGAGTTTGGCTCGTAAAGATCTGACAGTTTAAGTTTGAAATGACACAGATAGAGTGCTCTCGTGCCAAAATTCTATTTTGGAATGGTTTTAACCATTTCACTCGGAGCAGTTCTAGAGCTGGATCAAACTGCTAATGTCTATAATATAGCAAGACTCCATTAGAAGAAACAACATTACTAAGGTGAGTAATTTTTCTTCTTGCCTACTTCAGCAGTCCCCATTGGTCATCCTTCCAGTCACCATGCAGAGGTGCATTGTGTGTGTCTGCAGGAGCAGGTGATCTGCACCGCTCAGCTAGGAAGCACGCAAGATTGAGAGGCACCATTTGTGGTCCTGCTCCCGCCGACTGATCAGTACCATTTCTAACACCCATAGAATTTCTTTTCCTTGGACATTGACAGTAGAAAGATCTGTTATGGCAAAGCAATGTATTACTTTTAGGCAGGACAGGGTTCTGATCCTGTGACCCTTAATCCCATGGGTCACCTTGGTGGTTGCCCAAATTGCTGTCTTCACAGAGCGATGTCTGCCTCTCCTCTGCTTGTGGTGGAGCCCTCAGATGTACAGATGGGCCCCTACTGAGGAATCCACCTACAACAAGCTTGCCTGGTCAACTCTCTGTGGGGTCACTCAGGGCTCTAGGGTGGTCTGCAGCCCAAGAAATGAAACTGGGTGGTCTTCAGTGATCCATCAGAATCTGAAGAAGAGCCCTCTGTGGCTTCAAGTCAAACCCATTCAGCTGATCTCAACTTCTCCCTATGGTCAGGCCTCACAGTTGGGCCCTACTTCCTTAGCTGCTTTTCTTCAGCTCATGTCTGAATACATAGAATTCCATGGAACGGTGCAAAAAGACATGCTAAAGAGCCATTATAGGGTGGGCCTTGGAACTCTTGACAACACCTAGCATCCTGCCCTACCCCCTACCCATATGACTCGCAGATATGTGGTCCCTATTTAGAGCCCTTGTGGTTCTTGGACCACCCCTCCATGGAGGGCTCTTATCTGACTTGGCCTTTCAGAGTCAAAAGGCCAAGAAGATGTGAATAAGCCACCTAATAAGGAATCCAAGAAGCTGGCTTATGTGGCCAAGAATGTCTAGGCAGCTTCCTGTTTATGCCTCAGGTAGGCCCGCTACACTGTGATGACTCTCTTTGGCCTTTCCTTGTTTGATGTCATATGGGAACTTCTCCCTTGCCCTCATATTTGACAAGCAGTTAGTGGCTAGGGCCTTTCAATACCAGGGCTGCATGCTGTCTAAGCACAAACTTTAGGTTGTCTTGGACCTGGGTGACTCTTGCAGCTGTGTTAATGCACCATAGTGCCTGGTTGATGTTGTCAGCCTTCACATTGGACACCCAGCACAAGCTGACTGACATACCCTTCTTTAGAAACTAACCTCTTTGGCCCCTGGATTTAAGGGCAGGACACACTGCTTACCTTGGTGTCAAGAGGCTCTTTGCATCTGGTCACTGGTTTGCAGTCTCCAGGCTGATCACCTCATGATTTATGTCACAAGAGAACATGGACCCCAGGCCTACTGCACACCTTCCCTCTCCTCCTTGATCCACAGTGTGGTGATCAAGGCCTGGCTGGACAAGAAGTGGTTAATGCTGATCCAAACTGGCCAAAGCAGTTCTGCTGCCAGGATCACCTCAGCCTTAGCAGCAGGTCTCTGTGATGGTTGCCTCTCCGCCCAGAACTTCTAATGAGACATTGGAGCATGGTCTTGCACAGGAACCTTCATCTCTGCACCTCTCAGCCTGGTTCCTGAGTGGCTAGAAATCCAGGTCTCAGCCTTGGATCTTTCAGAAGGCATCCTATATGTGGTTGAGGCATCCCGAATCTACTCAACTCGAAGAACCTGTGTGTTCAAGTGGGAGAGGTTCTTGCTCTGATGCCATTCACAGGATTTTGATCTTCTCACCTGCCCAGTTGCCATGATCCTCAACTACCTTTGTTCCTGTCTCAGTTATGACTGCATGTCACAGCCCTTAAGGTCACCTGGCAGCCATCTCTGCATACCAGATGCTGGTTGGTATGCAGATGGTGGTGCAAGGGACGTGTTTGGCACTTTTTCAAAGGACTGGACCATCTGTCCCCACTGGTGCATGAACCACTGCCTCTGTGGGACATAGGGAAGATGCTTGCAATGCTGATGGAAACCATTCGAGCCAATGCAAAATGTCACATTTGTCACGGAAGACCACCGCTTTAGTGGAAGTCACGTTAGCCAAAGGCTGAGTGAGTTTCAAGTACTCTCAGTGGAGTCTTCCTGTGGTCATCCACAACGGAAAGGTTCGGTGGCAGAGGAATAGCCGGTGCAGCTGGTGCAGCTGCACAGGGACCACGACTAAGAGGGCCCCGGCAGACTAAAACGCTTATATCAGTTATGCAGTCAGTGTGTTCGTTTGCAGGATCTTCAACCTGTTCTTGACTGAAACCTGAAAATCGGCCAACACTCCAGTGACCCTGTGACCTCAGTGGTTGCTGAGTGGAGTACATCTGCCTGATGTGCACCGGGACTTCCTCTGACTAAGCTTCTTCCTGATCTTCCGAAAGCTCGGGCTGCAGTGACCAGCAGGACCAGGAGGGCATTTGCTGCCAGCAGATTCACCATCAGGAGTGGACAGATGAGTAATGCTCCCAGCGAGGGTTACCAAACCCACATAGTGGTCCTAAGTCACCTGGCACACCCGGTCCCCAGTCACCCTCTCAGTGCACACCAGGTAGGGGGGTGTCCTCCTTCGGCTCCCTGCAGGGTCATGATCAACCCCAGCTCACCCCCCATTTACACAAACTTGTGGAATTTGACTGGCTGGCCAAACTAGTCGAAGAGGACCCTGAGCTGAACTGGCTCCGCATTCTGGTGTTTTTGCCCGCCGCAACTACACTCCGGAAAAGGGTGGCAGTATCGGTTGTGACCGAGTCCACGTAGATTGAAAAGGAAAAATGTTTTGAAGTGGAAGGAGTCTGCCACCAGCTCTGGACTTCCTTGCTGCCAGAGAAAATGTTTTTGGCCCCGAACTCGAAGGGCACACTGGTGGAAGAGGGGAGCGGATGGGGGCAGTGCGACCTCACCCCATGCCTTGATGCCACTACTGGGGTTCCTTTGCCATGAAGCATGTGAAGGCAGTTTATCTATTCACCAGCACGACCTTCTCTGACTGTGGTGTCCCAGCCATCCTTCGGGGGTAACATGCTGGGGGAGGTAGAAGCAGAGCCCCGCAACACTGCCACATCCCTGCTGTCTCCTGGGATTTTCTCAGTGCCTATCCAGTCTGGCTCTGCCATGCCCCTCTGATCAGACTGGATATCCCAATCGGCCACCCAGCATCTTCACCAGCGAGGTGGGCAGGCTGTGGCAGGTGGTAGTCACCCCTTGGGAAAGCGAGCATGGGTTGTTTCCCCCACAAGGTGACCCACAATAAAAATCTACACGAGGCCTATCTGTCTGTTCCTCCACCACTGCCTCATTCAGGGTAGGGAAAATGGGGAAATGGCCATGCGAAAGGTGACAACTAGTGGTACTCTCAGGCCCCCACGCTAGACATCTGCTGGAGGATGCTGGATTCAGGAAGATTGGTCTGAGCTTGGGCCACCTCACTTCCACACCATGGATAAACAGTGGGGTGAGTGGGTGCTGACAGGGGCTAGGAGTTGGCAGAGAGCTGAAGAGGAAGGCTCAGGAAGAAGGAGGAAAAAATGTAAACTTGCAGCACCTTTCATTACGCAAGGTATCCTAATGCACGAACCCTGGTAATAATTTGCTGTATGTAGGCAACACAGCAGTCAGTCAGTATACTACTGGTGCTTATCGGCCTAATTAAGGAACTGCCATAGTTTTAGTAAAACATTTAAGCTTTTTGAACATTTAATGTAGCCACATACGTATGCACTGAATTTCAGCCCTAGATTTCAGCATCATTAGGGACAGGTTGAACACAGAAAAACAAAACAGGTGTGCAGGATGGCGTATGGCACTCTTGGGTCCCAGAAGAGAAAAAGAAACCAGTGCCTTATATGCATATTGCACCCTTGTGAATAAAAATGTAATTCATTTGTGCAACACCAGGCTGTGGATTTGAGGAAGAGTTAGGTGCTTCTGGGATTCCAGATTTCCAGTTACCTTAGTGGTGCATGGATCCATGACATGGCGGTGACAACTTTTCTGGTGACAGATTTATTTATATAAGCCGCAAGTTCTGATCAGCATAAATCGGTGAAAACTGTGTTTTCAGGGCTTCCCCCAAATCTCCCGTAACTAAGGATTATCCACTCCAGGTTGGTGTTGATTTGGGAGGTGGGCACGCCCTGGAGAAAGCAGTGCTGAGGTTCTGCGGGTACATTACAGCAGCAACAGCGACTTGTGCTGTAATGTACATCACTCTTGAAATGTCACTGCAGCGTCTGCATACGGTGGTGCATCTGGTCACGCAACAGAACAGTATTCCGGGTGGCCTAGGATAAAATTCAGCTAAGGCACTTATTTTGTTCCTTTCTTCTGCTTGTGGTTCTATATACTCACACCACCACACCTTGTAAATAAAAATATCATCAGGACTCTCTCTTACTGACAAAATGAATGCTTCCACTTGCTGCTTAAAGATATATTTCTCTGTTTTACTGAAAGATTTGTTAACTGTCTGTGACCAATGTCATGTCCAGTCTCGTCCATGACCTTTGGCACAGCCAAAAACTAGCAAGACTCTAGCCTTTCCCAGTCTTCTCCACCCCAGATGGCACCCAACCGGATGGTCCCTGCATTCAAATATCTTGCTGTGTGGCTTGATAGTAAATTAGATTTCAAACAACATGAAGTCTTGCTATATTATGACATTTGCAGTGAGTCCCAACCTTCAAACTGCTCCGGAGGTGAAAGTTAACTTTCCATGCCAGGCATGGAACACCGAGCTCAAGCTTGGTTGAAAACTCTGTCTGTCTGTTCTTCAAACTCATACTGTCAGATTCTTTACTCCGCCTCACTGAACAGTTGCTCCGGAGATTTTCTACTTCTGCTCGGTTCATTTTGTCGGTTAAAGTATTATTTTCTCAGTTTTTGACCGAATTTAAACCGAACCGGTCGGTTCAAGCTCTGTCTGTGGTATTGTAAGTACTAGATAGCTTTTACATTTAATTCTTCGTGTGGAACTTGTAAACAGTTATCGGTTCGGTTTGAACCGATCAGGTTGTTTGAAATATATTAATCTGTCTTTTAGAGTGTGGTTACCGGTTCTTATCGGTTCTAAAAACAGATTTTATTACGTTTTCCACGACCCATGACACGGTTGGGAACGGTAAGAGGGTCTTGCTTGGCAGATTGCCATAAACTGGCAAGTTTGGTTAGGACTGGCACTATGTCTGAGAAACCCAAAGAAAAACCGGGCCCACTGGGTTTCAACACTGCAGTGTCTGTGGGGAAGCCTTTGCCAAGGCTGACCCCACACCACCTGTGTTTATTGTCTGGGGTTTGACCACCTCAATTCAGACTGCCAGATTTGCAATAATTTTCCTGCAGCTACCCTGGATAGAGAGTTGGTAGGCTCAGGAAAGGGAAGCCAAGAAGTCCACTGACCGGATGGCCAGCCCGGTTCGGTTGTAACCGAACGGAGGAGGTCTCCTCTGACCAGTGCGAGACTTCCTTGGGCAAAGGAAGAGCCGACTCGGAGGAGTTGGTTCCAGCAAAAGGACAAGGAAATCAGCTGGTGTGGAGCCAAAACTTTCCTCTACAACCGCTGAAGAAATACCAAGGCGGATTAAAATTGTCCAGTCGCTTTCCTCGGTTCCGACCGAACCGGCACCATCAGATAAGCGTCACGGTTCAGCGGTTCACGGTTCAAAGTATGATTTAGAGGAATTTTATGAACGGAGGAGGGGAAGAGGAGTATGAGGAGAGTGAATGTGGATTTGAAATTCTGGATGTGCCCATTGAACTGGACATCTCCCCAGACAGACCTTCAGGAGTGTCCCTTCCTAGGCTTTCTGAGTCCCTTCTCATTTTATTTTTATAAAAAGTGGCTGAAACCCTCCAGCTCCCTATGGAGGAAGCTGTGGATGATCGAGAGGAACCTGGCTATGTGAAATGATGGATATCCCAGAGTCCAGGAGGCTGTCTATTCCTTTGCATAAATCTTTTGGAAAACAGACAGTAAAATTCTAAAACTCCTCACACTATACCTCCTGTTGATAAGAGAATGGACAAGAGGTACACATTGTCAGGCTCTGATATGGAGTTCCTTACACAACAATGCAGCCATGTTGGGGTAGTGCGCTGCAGCCTGTGACAAGGCAAATATTCCCTTGGCCTCACACCCCCTGACAAGGACTCCAGGAGGATTGATGCCATGGCAAAGAAACAGTACATGGCAGCATCCTTGGGACTCAGACAGGCAAATTATATGGCTTATGTTGCTAGATATCAGAAATCCAGATGGGATACTGTTATGGCTCTAGCAAAACAGGTCCTAGCCAGCCTGCCAAGGAGCTGGAGCAGGTGGCTGCTGATGGTATTGAGGCATCTAAGGTGCAATTCCATGCTGCAGTGGACTCTAATGATGTCATCAAGAGTCATGGCTACATCTGTGGCGCACATGCAGAATGGCTTGGCTCAGATGTACTAGCCTGTCTGGGATACCCAGACTAAGGCCATGGATTTTCCTGTTGTGGGTAATTCTCTGTTTGGGGAGCAGACAGAGAATTACATGAAGAAATGGATGAGTATAGGACCACCTATAGGTGCACAGACCAAGGAAAGGCAGGCCACTCCGCAAAGGCAGCCTTCCAGGGGCAGGGGCAGGCCTCTTCACAGGCCTTTTACAAGCCCAGGCCTCCTCTTCAGCTTACGCCAAGAGGGGGTTCTTTAGAGGGAGAGGCAGACGGGGTACAAGCAGGCCTGCTTCCACCCCTCAGCCTAAAGCCCCTGCCAAGCAGGCACCCTGATTGGGTGGCCAGGCCGATCTCCACTACTTGTAGGGGCAGGCTGGCTTACTTTGTCCAGGACTGGAAGTCTCTCACATCAGACAAGTGGGTCCTGGAGTAGTAAGCCAGGGACTGGTTCTCCGCTTCAAAATTTCCAAAGATGAGAACCAGATCCTTTCCACCTGCAAATCCATCAGAGGCACTTGTCCTAGAAGCAGAAGTCTCTACCCTCCTGGCTCTCAGAGCCGTGAAAAGGTTCCACCCCTACACCAGGGCAAAGGATTGTACTCCAGGTACTTCCTTACCCCAAAAAGACAGGAGAATGGCGGCCCATCCTGGATCTCAGATACTTAAACAAGCACCTTTTAAAACCAAAATTCAAAATGGTGACTCTGGGAATTATTCTGCCCTCTCTAAGGCCAGGGGACTGGCTAGTGTCCCTGGACCTCAAGGATGTCTATTTCCATATTCTCATCAGAAGCTCCCATCGAAGTACCTCAGGTTCGAGCTGCCCTCAGGCCAGTACCAGTTCAGAGCAATGTCCTTTGGCCTCACCTCTGCTCCAAGGGTATTCACAAAATGCCTGGCAGTAGCAGTTGCCCACCTAAGAGGCAAAATTACCATCTTCCCTTACTTGGACGACTGGCTCATAGTAGGCCAGTCTCCAGACCAGAATCAAGTTACATCTTCAGATAACTCAGCAACTGCTTACCTCTCAGGTTTCCTTCTGAATCTTCCAAAGTCAGTTCTAGAGCCTGTCCAGCTCCTCACCTTCATAGGTGCAGAACTGAACACAGAGGAAGCCAGAGCCTTCCTGCCTTTGGACAGGGCAAGGACCCTGGTCTCTCTGGCCTCCTCATTCACCCTGCAGGTCTCTCAACCAGCAAAGCATTTTCTACAGCTTCTAGGGCACATGGCTGCGTCTACAGCAGTAGTGCAAGGAGCCAGATTTCAGATGAGGGACATCCAGTTACATTTGAGAGCCTTTTGGTCTCAAAGAAAGGACCCTCTAACCAAATTGATCCCAGTGACTCGAACCCTGATCCAAGCCCTACAATGGTGGCAGGATCAGAGCAATCTGAGACAGGGGTTCCCTTTGTCACTCAGTCTCACTCTTTAATCCTTACTACAGATGCATCCCTCTTGGGGTGGGGAGCTCACATGGGCGACCTCACTCCCAGGGACTGTGGTCCTTTCAGGAATCTCTGCTCCACATCAACCTGTTGGAACTCAGAGCAGTTTTCTAGCACTTCAAGCTTTCCAAATCTGTTCAGAACAAAGTTGTACAGGTCAGAACAGACAACACCACTACAATGTGGTACATCAACAAACAGGAGGCACTCTGTCTCGAGCCTTTTGCACAAAGCAATGAATTTGTGGTCTCTGGCTTATTCCCTGAACACCTCCCTTACAGCAGTTCACCTCCCAGGCAAGGACAATGTCTGGCAGATGCTCTCAGCAGGATTTCCCAGGGCCATCACAGATGGTGGCTGGATCCCCTAGTCCTGGAGGTAATATTTGCCAGGTGGGGCACCCGCAGATGGATCTTTTGCAGCCCAGACAATCACCAACTTCCCTTTTTGTTGCAGGCCCCCAGTGTTGAGCTCAGTCCCTCTGGATGCCTTAGTTCTCAACGGGAAGGAAAGTTTCTCATGCTTTTCCCCTTCCCTCTCCTGTTCAAAGTGTTAGTCAAAATCAGATCTCAGTCCTGCAAAGTGATTCTGATTGCTCCAGATTGGGCCAGACAACCCTGGTATCCACTCCTACTGTCCTTAGCAGTCCATCTTCCCTGTGTCTTCCCAGGAATCACAGTCTGTGAACCTGTGCTCAGGAAAGGGTTTGGTACCCGAACCTCAAATCTCTCAATCTCAAGGCCTGGCTCTTGAAGAGTTAGAATTTGCTGATCTACACCCCTCCCAGGTGTAATGGATATATTGAAGGCTTCTAGGAAGCCTTCCACCAGAACTACTTACAATTCCAAATGGAAGAGGTTTTCCATATGGTGCTCTGGGAAGCATATTTCCCCAGAATCTGCTGATTTACCCACAGTCCTGGATTATATGGTCCATTTGAACACTTTGGGGCTCAGACCAGCTACCCTAAAGGTGCACTTGGCAGCTGTGTCTGCTTTCATTTCAGCAGGTAACCCTCTTCTCTTTCAGCTCATCCTGTATTCTCTAAATTTTTTAAGGGATTGCTTCACACCAACCGTCCATTCAGGGACCCTGCCCTGCCTGGTATCTTAATGTTTGCATTGCTCAGCTTATGCAACCTCACTTTGAGCCCTTGTTTTCAGCGGACCTCAAGTATTTGACTTGGAAGTCACTGTTTCTGGTAGCTATCACTCTGCCAGGCGCATAAGCGAATTACAAGCTTTGTCAGTGGAGCCTGATTTTATCTCCTTTCATAGAGATAGGTGGCCCTCAGGACTAACAGGAAGTTCTTGCCTAAGGTGGTTTCAGATTTCCACCTTAATCAATATTTCTCTTCCAGTGTACTTCACTGACCATTCCTCCTCTGAGAGGAGGCTGCACAACAGATGTGAAGAGAGCCCTTAGTTACTACATTGGCGTACCAAGGGTCACAGGTTTGACTTCCTCCAACTGTTCCTCACTTATGGTGAGGTTGGTAAGAAACCTGCCACTAAAGATCCATTGCCAGGTGGATTGTCTCTTGTATCAATTCTGTTATGAAAAGCTGGGTAGGTTCCTCCCTCAGGCCTGGGGCTCACTCTCCTGAGAGGTACAGCTGCTTCCTAGCTGCTGCCAGGGACATCCCATTCTAGAGATTTGTCAAGCAGCTACCTGGAAAACAGTTCACACTTTACCAAGCATTACTCTCTGGACACCCAGGCTAGGGGTGATGCTCGGTTTAACACAACTGTGCTTCAGAGCCTATTTCCTAAGTAGGTTCTGTCCCTCCTCCATGGAGGTACTGCTGTGTAGTCTGCTACTGTCGTAATATAGCAAGACTTAATGTTGTTTGAAGAAAAATTACTCACCTTAGTAATGTTGTTTCTTCTAATGGAGTCTGGTATATGATGACTCCATGCCCTCTCAGAACCTCTGTTTTTGGGTTGTGGGTGGGCAGTGCAGTGTTGGCACTTAGTAGATGCCCACCTTGTTTTTCACCCTCTCTTTTCTGGGGTGACTGGGTGTTGTGTTTTTAATTTTTTGGGTCTCTGACTTGAGTCTTTGTTTGGGACCAAAAATGTGTTGTTATATTTAGTAGCCAGTTGGCCAGTGTAGGTTTACAGCTTCCACACAGGACCTTAGTGAGGTTGTCAGTAAAGATCTGACAGTTTGAGTTTGAAGAACAACAGACAGAGTTTCAGCGAGCTCAAGCTCAGCGTTCCATGCCTGGCATGGAAAGTTAACTCTTTCACCTCCGGAGCAGGTTTGAAGGTTGGGACTCACTGCATATGTCATAATATAGCAAGACTCCATTAAAAGAAACAACATTACTAAGGTGAGTAATTTTTCTTCTCGGTCACATTGACACCATACACTACAGACTTCACCCCAAGCTCAGCATCCTATACCATGATAAGGTCTGCCTTCCACTGAAGTCTGCAGGAAATGCTAACCAAAAAAAAAAATGATCCTCCCTATAGCTCAGCCCTTTCTTCTTCTCTTGCCAGACTGGATACCCTTTGCATTGCTTCTGTCATTTAGTCTCCCACTCCCTTCCACACCTACCATTGTTTCCTCTGTGGCTCCTTCCATATACCCTTACACCACCAGACTACGCTGCTCTGCCTTCATTGGCAAAAACTAGGTTTGTCTCCTGCTCTCCTACCTATCTTCTCTAATCTTTCCCTCCTTTACTCCGTATGGTCAAGGGACACCCATCTTCTCTATTCTCACCTCGCTCACGCTTCAGTCAAGTTGCTTTGTCCTACCAGCTCCTTCCTTTGGAACCTGCCCCTTCTCACTTTGTCTAACCCATCCCTGCTATCACTAAAACTCCTACTAAAGCTCACCCCTGCCTCTCCATGTATGTACCTGTCACACCTTCCCGGACTCCTCTGCTCCCTTTAGCACCTTTGCTTCCAATCTCCCATATTGGCAGTGACTCCTGTTTTCTTGACATCCTCATACTTCTGCCCCTCAGCCCTCTCTCATGGGAGGCTCATCTCCTAACTCAGCTACTAGATCATGTGCTGCCTACTCATGTGTATTATGAGCAACCTGTGTGTATTCACCATTCTCAGTTGTTACTAACTGAGCTTTTGCACTTGTAACTGCTGTTATTGCAAGTCTTATGTTTGTAACTGCCTGCTTGCCTGCTCCCTTATCCCCTCCCTCCTCGGTCACACCTGAAATGATCCTTGGCTCTGTGTGCCTTTCCGGTTATCAAACCTTTAAATAAATAAATCAATAAAAATGGAACCTAATATACTATTAGTAGATCACTATAGTAACTAATTAAATAAGCATCTAGAGAATGGTGCACATTCCCATGCAGCATGTTTCTGCTAAAATTTAACGTATGTAGGCGTCTCATTATGAAACATTTAAATATTTTTACAAGTATTTACTCCACCATGTGTCTTATAATCAACTGATTGTCAACAGCATAATAAAGAAATTCAATTGGATGTCAGAAAATCCTGTTACTCTAGCTGTTAATAGTGATATAATAACTGGGGGCGCTTTCTCCCATTGAAGCTCGGGGTTATAATTAAGCTGTTCTAACCCGAACACGCCGGTTTCCACTGCCCCCGCATCGTTTACCTCCTCTGTCCCCTAACCTTGGTGCGGACAGTTGTGGCCACTTCTGCACTCGACTGTACACCCAGGACTGTACACGCCAGTATGACTTCGGTGGTAAGTAAATTAAAAAAAAGGAAATGTGTCTCCTGTGCTAATTTTAAAAAATAAAGGTTTCAGGAGCGCCTGAGCACTGACTGCGCTTGCTTCACACTGGACTGGCTTCCTCTACACTGACTAAGGCAGTTTTACTTTACATAATTGCTGTGATGAGAAATGCTCCCAACAATTATATAAAATAATGCAGGGGTGGTGTGTTGAACTTGAGGTTTTACACCCCTGGGTGTTCAGATGCTAAATAAACCCCTCAAGCCTCATTCTCTGCGGTTGAGCTCTAACACCTCGGTGTGTAAAACTCATTAAACGCATAACCCTGTACATTATTCTATATTTAATGGATAAAATTACAGAAATATATTGAAAGCTTGGGAATAACAACAGAAAGTTAGTCTTCTACAGTAACGGTAACTCAGGGATACATGATGCTTGCATGAGTCCTCACAGGATTAAAGACTTGCTTTTTAGATCAAGCCCTGTGAATCGAAATGTTATTCAAAAAATGTATGTGTAGCTGTATCTGTAATGGTAAAATCTTTAATCTGAATAGCAGTAGGGGAAAAGCAAGGCATTTTGCCCACGATCTGAGGAAAATGAACATTTACTGTGGCTCTATGGTAGCTGACTGGGGGTGGATGTGTAGTAATTGCATCAATCTTTAAAAAAATTCAGAGTTTTAATTGGTTATGTTGTGATTTGATCGATTGTAAAATAACTGACAAGAGTGCAATACTGCTGATGTCTTGCCCCAGTTTCTAAAACCTACACTGGTTATACTAGGCTTTGAAAACTGCTGGCAGGTTGTGAAGTAGTATTTCTAGCCACATTGGACATTCTCTGTACTTCCTGGCTTAAATAGCAATCCTGAATCCCATATTGGTTCTAGATGTTATCAACACTGTATTTGGATGATTGTTTACTCAGAAGGTATTTGACATACCAGCTCTAAAATATGATAGTGGCTGCCCTGTCCTGCAAGATATGCATATATGATTTAACAACAAGGATCTGGACAAAATGTGAGTAGCACTTGGACCAAGAAATATATTAAATATTGGGGAAGCAAATGTTAATTAAAGGGCACTGTACTGTTCTGGAGGCTTGATTTCAGTGATTGTAAAATTCCTGTCTGAACAGAAAACTTACTATGGAATTTAAATGACATGGTCTCTTTAATGGAAGAAGGGATTGCTCGAGCCTATGCTCAGTTATAGAGAAGGAAAAACCGGTCTGAAAAGTACAAGTTCTGTTGAGATGCTGCATTCTCATGTGTCTAAGCTGACCAGTGTTGTAAAGCCATCAGAATTACTAGTTCCTTTGTCAACAACAAAAGCATTAAACACAAGAGACAGCACAGAGTAGGGTTAAAATTATGTTTATTAACATTAGGAGCACTGCGGGGAGGGCTTGTCTTTAAACTAAGTAAATGACAGTGTTGCATTAACTACTAAGACTTGGTTCAGAACTATGGGGGCAGAGTACCTATGGGCCCTGCATAACTCAAGCCCTGTCCACATATTTTGGAGGTCTCTACGATAACAAATAGTTTCAGCTTTGTATTTCTGTTGACATGGACAAATTACCATATTGGAAGTTTCACTGCAATGCAAGGTAATCCACTTCTCCACAAGCAAAATTGTGTAAGACTGTGATATTTCCTGCTTCATGTGTTTACTGGGCTGGGATTCCATTACATAGGGTGAGCAGCATTGGGTGTGGTAGGAGGGATGTTGAAACAAGATTATTTATGTATAGCCCTATTTCATTTATGTCAGTGGCAACTTCTTCTTCTAGTTTAGTGGGATATTACTGTTTAAGATTACAGCTGTAGGGTAATGTGCAGCAGTGTAAAAAGCAGGCCTCTGTTTTGCAACAGCTTTTTAATTTAGTTATCTTCCAGGAATGCTATGGATTGCTAGAAGGAGGCGGAAATATTCACAGTCGATTAATGACATAAGATAAATAGAAATTAGGTTGTAAACTACCGCGGTTTCTTACTAAATGTATAACATCAGCAAAATTCTGAACAAATGGAAAAATATTTATTTAAAAAATTGTTTAAACCGTCATGCAATTTATAGTGTCGATAGAACAGATAATGTTGGCATACTCTGATGGCATTAAAGAAACATGTAGAGCATATTTTATTTAAGCTATGTAGCAACTATAAAATAGTACTGACAACATTCAGAAAGGTGGCTTCGACAGTGTCACTGTATTCACAATATAATAACTGGGTTCACCTTTCCCCCAAAGGAAACCATGGTATAATTTGCCATTATAAAGGGTGTTTATAATGGCGAATCGTCCCAGTTTCCCTCACTCTGCACTGTGCCAGCCACAGCTCTCCATTCTTACCACTGGCTGCTCAGAGACTGAACGCCGCTTGGACTCGGTGTTAAGTGATTTTTAAAAACAAAACTACCGAGAGACAGAAGAGAGAAACCGTAATGTTCGGCTGGCATCAGAAACTAATAAATAGCTGACCGGTGGTGCTGAGGGTGGAGGTGCTGGATGCCACACCTTGCGCCACACTGGCAACCCTGGTTCAGGAGTGAGCCCAAGCTGCCTGTGGTCGGTGGGGAGAGAGGATTGGCGTCCAATGGACTGTTTTCCTCTGCTGAGGTGGGATGTGAGATTTCCCCACCTGGTGGAGGCTGGGGTCGCTCATTCCAGGGTGGAATAGCCAATAGAGATTGGTGTCGGCAGGCATCATGAAGGGGCGAGGGAGTGCACCCTGTGCACTGAAGCCATTGCATGTCCGCACCAATGGGGTGAAACAAAGGAAATACCCTGGCTCCCCTATAGGTAAAGTGGGTCCAATGGTCGGCCCCCCACACCCAATGCCGGGTCTTCCAGTCCTGCTTCCGTACTCCCTCCAAGCCCTTGGTCGCTACACCAGATTTACACATAAAGCACCAGAGGTGCCGGTGGTCCAGCCCCAGGAGGCTCGGAGCCACTGAGGTTGGGTGACTAGGTGACAGGCCCATACCAGAGAGCAATGGCTGGAGGCTTCAGGTGGGCGGAAACAAGGCCATACCGAGTGACCACACGGAGAGAGTCCTGGTAAGCCAGTGCAGGAAGGTGGGTAAAAAATAAAAAAAGAAACAATAAAGAGTTTAAATAAACAAATAAAGCGACCATGGACTGCTGTCTGAAACCTAACCAAACCATGGTTTAGCAGAGCGACTTTTTATTTTATATAATTGCTCTGGCGAAAAACAACCCAGCAATTACATAAAATAAAATATGGGTGATGTGTTTAAACTCAAAGTTTACACACACCCTCAGTGTTAGATGCTTTTTACAAACCCCTTGAGCTTTGCTCTGGGTTTATATAGCATCTAACACCTCAGTGTGTGTAAACTTCTCCTTACACGCCACCCCATACTTTATTCTATATATTATCAATGTGTAAAAACAGTATAGATGCAGTTAATTCTTAACTGCTGGACTCAAGTTTCCTTTAAAATATATGTTTCAAACAACATGAAGTCTTGCTATATTATGACATATGCAGTGAGGTCCCAAACTTGAACTGCTCGAGGTGAAAGAGTTAACTTTCCATGCCAGGCATGGAACTTTGAGCATGAGCTCGGTTGAAAGCTCTGTCTGTTGTTCTTCAAACTCAAACTGTCAGATTCTTTACTCCCTCTCTGAACAGTCGCTCGGAGATTTTTCCTTCTGCTCAGTTCATTTTGTCTGTTAAAGTATTAATTTTAGGTTTTTAACCGAATTTAACACTAACCAGTCGGTTCAAGCTCTGTCTGTGGTATCGTAAGTACTAGATAGGTTTTACATTTATTTCTGTGTGGAACTTGGCAGTATTATCGGTTCCGTTTGAACCCGATCAGGTTGTTGTAAATTCATTAAATCTGTCTTTTAGAGTGCGGTTCCCGGTCCTTATCGGTTCTAAAAAAGCGGTTTCATTCGTTTTTCCACGCGACCTTAAACGGTTGGGGAACGATAAGAGGTCTTGCGCGGATTGCCGTAAACAGGCAAGTTTTGGTTAGGCTGGCACTATGTCTGAGAAACCAAAAGAAAAACCGGGCCCACTGGGTTTCAACACTGCAGTGTTTGTGGGAAGCCTTTGCCAAGGCTGACCCCACACCACCTGTGTTTATGTCTGGGGTTTGACCACCTCAATGCAGACTGCCAGATTTGCAAAAATTTTCCTGCAGCTACCCTGGATAAGAGAGTTGGTAGGCTCAGGAAGAGAGGCCAAGAAGTCAGCTGACCCGATGGGAGCCCGGCTTGGTTGTAACCAAACGAGGGAATGCCCTCTGACCAGGCTTAGACTTCCTCTGGCAAAGGAGAGCTGACTCTGAGGAGTCGGTTCCAGCAAAAGGACTAGAAAATCAGCAGGTGTGGAGCCAAAATTTCCATCTCCAACCGCTGAAGAAATAGCCAAAGCGATTAAATTGTCCAGTCAACCCCGTAAACGTCAGGCGTTGAATTTCTGCTGCGCGCGGCGACTAGGTTGAGGCGGATCAGGTGCGTCGGAGGGACGGCCGGGGAATAGGATCGAGCGTCCGATGGACGCTCTCCTATTCCAGGGGAGGGCGGGGTTAGCCTCGGTGTGTTGGAGACCCCTGGTGGAGACCGGGGTTCCACATAGCTGGCGCTCAACAAGGGAGGGATGGAGGTGGGGACGCTGGCGTCATTGCCTCCCGCCTCCTCTGGGGAAAACGGAGGAAAAGATGGAGGGCAGGACCACCGATTAATGAAGCCCTCCCTGGAGAGCCTCCATAGCCCGCCGCGCTGCAGGACCCCGACTAGTTACAGTTCGGGGCCACGTGGGTGGCCTGTGGCCCCTCAGGGGGCAAGCGAGGGGTGACCGAGGTCTCAGCAGTGTCGACAGTGGTAGAGGTCTCCAGGGGCCATGACCAGGGTGGATGGCTTTGGTGGTCCTGCCAAGGAGAAAGAAAATAAAAAAATAAAAATAAAATTGTCCAGTTGCTTTCCCGGTTCCGACCGAACCGGCACTATCAGGTAGCGTGCGGTTCGGTCAGTTCCACGGTTCAAGAATATGATTTAGAAGATTTTATGAACCGGAGGAGGGAAGAGGAGTATGAGGAGAGTGAATGTGGATTTGAAAGTCTGGATGTGCCCATTGAACGGACATCTCCCAGACAGACCTTCGGAGTGTCTCCCCTAGGCTTTCTGAGTCCCCTCTCATTTTATGTTTTATAAAAAGTGGCTGAAACCCTCCAGCTCCCTGTGGAGGAAGCTGTGGATGATCAAGAGCCTGACTATGTAGAAATGATGGATATCCCAGAGTCTAGGAGACTGTCTATTCCTTTGCATAAATCTTTTGGGAAACAGAAAAAATTCTAAAACTCCTTACACTATACCTCCTGTGGATAAAAGAATGGACAAGAGGTACATATTGTCAGGCTGTGATCGTTCCTTACACAACAATGCAGCCATGTTGGGGTAGTGCAGGCTGCAGCCTGTGACAAGGCTAATATTCCTTGGCTTCACACCCCTGACAAGGACTCCAGGAGGATTGATGCTATGGCAAAGAAACAGTACATGGCAGCATCCTTGGGACTCAGACAGGAAAATTATATGGCCTATGTTGCAAGATACCAGAAATCCAGATGGGATACTATTATGGCTCTAGCAAAACAGGTCCCTGGCCAGCTTGCCAAGGAGCTGGAGCAGGTGGCTGCTGATGGTATTGAGGCATCCAAGGTGCAATTCCATGCTGCAGTGGACTCTAATGATGTGTCATCAAGAGTCATGGCTACATCTGTGGCACTTAGCAGAATGGCTTGGCTCAGATGTACTAGCCTGTCACAGGATACCCAGACTAAGGCCATGGATTTTCCTGTTGTGGGTAATTCTCAGTTTGGAGAGCAGACAGAGAATTACATGAAAAATGGATGAGTATAGGACCACCTATAGGAGTGCACAGGCCAAGGAAAGGCAGGCCATTCCTCAAAGGCAGCCTTCCAGGGGCAGGGGCAGACCTTTCATAGCCTTTTACCAAGCCCAGGCCTCCTCTTCAGCTTATGCCCAGAGGGGTTCTTTAGAGGGAGAGGCAGACTGGTTACAAGCAGACCTGCTTCCACCCCTCAGCCTAAAGCCCCTGCCAAGCAGGCACCCTGATGGGGTGGCCAGGGCCTATTCTCCACTACCTGTGGGCAGGCTGGCTTACTTTGTCCAGGACTGGAAGTCTTTAACATCAGACAAGTGGGTCCTGGAAGTAGTAAGCCAAGGGCTGGTTCTCAGCTTCAAAAATTTACAAAGATGAGAACCAGATCCTTTCCACCTGCAAATCCATCAGAGGCACTTGCCCTAGAAACAGAAGTTTCTACCCTTCTGGCTCTCAGAGCTGTGGAAAGGTTCCACCCTACACCAGGGCAAGGGTTGTATTCCAGGTACTTCCTTACCCCCAAAAACAGGAGAATGACGGCCCATCCTGGATTTCAGATACCTAAACAAGCACCTTTTAAAACCAAAATTCAAAATGGTGACTCTGGGAATTATTTTACCCTCTCTAAGGCCAGGGGACTGGCTAGCATCCCTGGACCTCAAGGATGCCTACTTCCATGTTCTTATCAGAAGTTCCCATCAAAGTACCTCAGATTGAACTGCCCTCAGGCCATTACCAGTTCAGAGCAATGCCCTTGACCTCACCTCTGCCCTGAGGGTATTCACAAAATGCCTGGCAGTAGCAGTTGCCCACTTAAGAAGGCAAAGATTGCCATCTTTCTTACCTGGACGACTGGCTCATAGTAGGCCAGTCTCCAGACCAAGTCAAACTACACCTTCAGGTAACTCAGCAGCTGCTCACATCTCTAGGTTTCTTTCTCAATCTTCCAAAGTCAGTTCTAGAGCCTGTCCAGCTTCTCACCTTCATAGGTGCAGAACTGAACACAAAAGGCCAGAGCATTCCTTCCTCTGGAAAGAGCAAGGACCCGTCTCTCTGGCCTCCTCCTTCACCCTGCAGGTCTCTCGACCAGCAAGGCATTTTCTGCAGCTCCTGGGGCACATGGCTGCTTCTACAGTAGTGGTGCAGGGAGCAAGATTTCAGATGAGGGACATTCAGTTCCATTTGAGAGCCTTTTGGTCTCAAAGCAGAGACCCTCAACCAAATTGATCCCAGTGACTCGAACCCTGATCCAAGCCCTTCCAGTGGTGGCAGGACCAGAGTAATCTGAGACAGGGGTCCCTTCACCCTCAGTCTCACTCCTTAATCCTTACTACAGATGCATCCCTCTTG
Source organism: Neoceratodus forsteri (assembly GCA_016271365.2). Classification (NCBI taxonomy): domain Eukaryota; kingdom Metazoa; phylum Chordata; order Ceratodontiformes; family Ceratodontidae; genus Neoceratodus; species Neoceratodus forsteri. The sequence goes on from CM028129.1 coordinate 1,740,773,328, forward strand.
GGGCGGGGAGCTCACATGGGCGACCTCACTACCCAGGGATTGTGGTCCCCTCAGGAATCTCTGCTCCACATCAACCTGTTGGAACTCAGAGCAGTTTTCTAGCACTTCAAGTTTTCCACATCTGTTCAGAACAAAGTTGTACAGGTCGGAACAGACAACACCACTACAATGTGGTACATCAACAAGCAAGGAGGCACTCTATCTACGGCCTTGTGCACTGAAGCAATGAAGTTGTGGTCTCTGGCTTATTCCCTGAACACCTCCCTTACGGCAGTTCACCTCCCAGGCAAGGACAATGTCCTGGCAGATGCTGTCAGCAGGATTTCCAGGGCCATCACAAATGGTCACTGGATCCCTAGTACTGGATGTAGTATTTGCCAGATGGGGCACCCGCAGATAGATCTTTTGCAGCCCCAGACTATCACCTACTTCCCTTTTTTGTTGCAGGCCCCAGTGTTGGGCTCAGTCCCTCTGGATGCCTTCCTTCTTAGTTGGGAAGGGAAGTTTCTTTATGTCTCCCCTCCCCCTTCCCTCTTCTGTTCAAGGTGCTAGTCAAAATCAGATCTCAACCTTGCAAGATGATCCAGATTGGGCCAGACAGCCCTGGTACCCACTCCTTATGTCCTTAGCAGTCCACCTTCCCTGTGTCTCCCAGGAATCACAACCTATTAACCTGTGCTCAGAGGAGAGTTTGGTACCGAATCTCAATCTCTCAATCTCAAGGCCTGGCTCTTGAAGAGTTAGAGTTTGCTGACCTACACCTCTCCCAAGGTGTATTGGATATCTTGAAGGCTTCTAGGAAGCCTTCCACCAGGGCTACTTATAATTCCAAATGGAAGAGGTTTTCCATATGGTGCTCTGGCAAGCACATTTCCCCAGAATCTGCTGACTTACCCACAGTCCTGGATTATATGGTGCATTTGAATACTGGGGCTGAGACCAGCTACCCTAAAGGTGCACCTGGCAGCCATGTCTGCTTTCTTATCAGCTGGTAAACCCTCTTCACTTTCAGCTCATCCTGTATTCTCCAAGTTTTCAAGGGTTGCTTCACCAACCCTCCATTCAGGACCCTGCCCTGCCTGGGATCTTAATATTTGCATTGCCCAGCTTATGCAACCCCTTTTGAGCCCTTGTCTTCAGCAGAGCTTAAGTACTTGACTTGAAAACTGTGTTTTTGGTAGCCATCCCTTCTGCCTTGCGCATAAGTGAATTACAAGCATTGTCAGTGGAGCCTGATTTTATCTCCTTTCATAGAGATAAGGTGGCCCTCAGGACTAACGGAAGTTCTTGCCTAAGGTGGTTTCAGACTTCCACCTTAATCAATCTATGTCTCTCCTCGTGCTTCACTGACCATTCCTCCTCTGACGAGAGGAGACTGCACAGTTTAGATGTCAAAAGAGCCCTTAGTTACTACATAGAACGTACCAAGGGTCACAGGTTTGACTCGCTTCAACTGTTCCTCACTTATGGTGAGGTTGGTAAAGGAAACCTGCCGCTAAAAGATCCATTGCCAGGTGGATTGTCTCTTGTATCCAATTTTGCTGAAAACTGGGTAAGGTTCCTCCCTCAGGCCTGAGGGCTCACTCTATCAGAGTACAGCTGCATCTCTGGCTGCTGCCAGGGACATCCCTATCCTAGAGATATGTCAAGCAGCTACCTGGAAAACAGTTCACACTTTTACAAGCATTACTCCCTGGACATCCAGGCTAGGAGTGATATGGTTTTAACACAGCTGTGCTTCAGAGCCTATTTCCTAAGTAGGTTCTATCCCTCCTCCATGGAGGTACTGCTGTGTAGTCTGCATATGTCAAACATAGCAAGACTTCATGTTGTTTGAAGAAAAATTACTCACCTTAGTAATGTTGTTTCTTCTAATGAGTCTTGCTATATTATGACCTCCCCTCAGAACCTCTACTCTTGGGATGTGGGTGGGCAGTGCAGTGTTGGCACTTAGTAGATGCCCACCTTGTTTTTTACCCCTCCTTTTGGGTGTTCAGGTGTTGTGTTTTTATTTTTGGATCCCCTGACTTGAGTCTTTGTTTTGGGACAAAATGTGTTGTTGTATTTAGTAGCCAGTTGGCTAGTGTAGATTTACAGCTTCCACACAGAACCTTAGTGAGTTTTGCTCGTAAAGATCTGACAGTTTGAGTTTGAAGAACAACAGACAGAGCTTTCAACCGAGCTCGTGCTCAAAGTTCCATGCCTGGTATGGAAAGTTAACTCTTTCACCTCCGGAGCAGTTTGAAGGTTGGGACTCACTACATGTCATAATATAGCAAGACTCCATTAGAAGAAACAACATTACTAAGGTGAGTAATTTTTCTTCTAACCCCAATGGTTCTAAAGTTTCAAAAGATAATTTCTTTAAAACTGGATAACTTTGGAACCATTAGGGCTAAAACGTAACCTTTTAATGAAATCTTGGAGTCTGCTAAATTGATATAGTGATATAAGGTCAGTAGTGCTGCAGCTACTACACTGAGAATACTGGTTGAGCAAACATGCACATCCAGCCTGTGCTGCCAGATGGGTTCCGATTACAGCAGACCTCTGAGGCGAGTTGAGCATGTACTGTAGCTGCCCAGTCAGTATTTTTTATAGTGTATAGTATTTTCATTTTAGATTTACATTTTTTAAACAAAAGTGGTCTCATAGCTCTGTGCCACCAGCAAAGTGCCCTCAGTTTCAAGTTGAGAACTTGAACAGATTGTTTGCACACAGCAGTGCAATGTTAAGTAACCAGGTGCTATGAGAATATCTGATCTGCTGGAATGTTGTTGTACCACAGAGGGGTACAGAGATGTTCCTTGACCTTTAAACTCTGGTGCAACAACATTTCAGCTGAGATGGAAATCCATACAGAGCAAGGGCAGCTATACACTGTGAAGGTAATGTTTGGGTAGCCATACACAGCGAGACTTTGTATTGAGAGGTTTCATGGCAACAAGGAACCTGCCATAGGAAACTTGAGATGAAGACAAGGCTTGTCTGTGTATGGATGCCATACATCGTATTTTATAGTGTATGCATCCACAACCTTTCAGACACACTGCTTCCTTCCAGTGAACTGGGGGTTTGGGGCACTTGAAAGTTGGTGACTGACTCAAATTACTGATTCAGTGTTTATTTGTTTGAAAATTGGTAACCAAGAAAGGCACACTGAATCAAGATTCACTTCCAGGTGTGACCCAGGGGATAGGGATAGGGAATGGGAAATACAATAATAAAGCATACATAGTAAATATAATTGGTACAGAGTAAAGTGCAGAGTACAATTAAACAAATGACAAATGCACATGAAAATAAATAGAGTAAAAGGTACAGTTTATGGCTTTGATGTACAAATAGAGACAAAAGTTGGTGGAAAAATGGCAGTGCAAATATAGGAAAAGGAAGTAACCTGATACAGTCTGAGGGTAGAACACAGGAGAAAGCTCAACAACAGGGATGGTAGGGGCTGCAACAGGGAGGAATCGGAGGAATGACAGGAGCAGGAGGGCAGAAATTTGCTGCAGTTTTTTCTGTAAGTTCAAGTTTAAAAAAAACAGCTTCCAGTTTGATTGGATAGAGGAAAGCAGCGGTGTGGCAGCATTCCAAGTTGTGCAGTTGTAGTGACATAACTAGTGCAGCACAACAACATAATGATGTCACTACTGCAACATGACACACATATTCCAGGCATAACAGGGTTCCACCGTACACTGTATTATAGGGGCATGGTTGTGCATTGTGCCCCTGTACTTAGGGCTGAGTAGGCACTTTAATGTTAAACCTCAGATTTTGCACTTTAATAACTTTGCAACTGTTAAATGGATTTGCAGAAAATTTGGCATCGTTGTCTGCTTAGAGTTAGATCTCTAACATGCAAAGTTTTGTTTGAGTGGATGTGCTGATTCTAAGATCCGGATAGTGCCAAAACCTTACAGTTCAGCCTTTTGCACTTTTTCTCATTGCTCTACGATGCGCATGTGAAATTTATATGGTAGAAAAAGTTTGGGTCACAGAACAGGCTTGTGCTTGTTTGGTGGAAAAAATATTAATCTGTTCGAGTTATTGCATTTTAAGGTCCCATTATTTTCAATAGAATTTCACTTTCCAGGATAACTCTGTGAAATGATAAGGGATTTTGGTCTTACAAAAATAATTATTTTTCATGACAGACCAATTCTTTCTCACCAGGAAAATTCATCTTTTCTTGTTTTCTCTCATCTCACACAACAAACTGTCATAACTCTGCCAGGGATGTCTTCTACAGACATCCAAACATGCATCTTGCTCATCGGAGCTGATGCGCTTCACTACTATTTTGTTATAGTCCCATGCCCTCTGAACATTTTTCTCTTACTATTTAAATAATTTTCAGCTCGCTAAGTTCCTTTTCAGGATTCCTTTTCTTCTTGCAAAAGGAAATCGGCTTGTGAAAAAGGGATTAAAAAATCTAAGTCAAAATCCTTTTTCACAAGCTGATTCCTTTTTGGCAGTGAAGAAAAAGATTCGAAAAAGAAATCCTCTCACAAAAAGGATTTGTTAAAATAAATAAATAAAAACTACATCCAAATCCTCTTTTGCGAGACTGAATCCTTTTCCACGACCACGGAAAAGGATTTGAGGCAAAATAATTGGCTCACAAAAAGGATTGAGATAAAATCTAAGTCCCAAATCCTTTTTCACGACCGATTCCTTTTTGCGATGACAAAAAGAAATCCTTGCAAAAAGGATTTGTTAAAAAAAAACTTAGTACCAAATCCTTTTCATGAAATGGAATCCTTTTCTGCAATGTTCATCAAAGGATTTGAGGAAAAAGATTTCTGCTTTCGAAAAGGATTTATTTCTAGTGTATAGTGGCACCCCTATCCTCTGATACACATATTTTGTTTTAAATCCCAATTGGTGGTTAGTGAACCCCATCCTCCCATATTCATGTACAGCTGAAAATAAAACCGTCCCTCTTGTATTTTTTTAAACCTATACAAAAAAGGTCCACTGCTAATCACACCCCACCACCCACTTTTGCACCCACCTGCCCACACCCTTTGACACCCCACACCCTCACTCACCTGAACTGCCAACTGACTGAAGACTCACTCTCTAATCGAAGATACGCCTTGCTGCTGGAACCAGCAACTGCTCTCTGACAAGTAAAGTAACTGCAATTGGAACAGAAGCCAAAGGCACACCCCACACCTGCTTATCCTGCCTGGTTTGGGAGGGTGGGGTGTTAGGGTTGAAAACTCTGCCTCATTTTCCAACTTTTTTCGCTTTCATCCTAGCTGGACATTAACAAAGTTTTTGCAACTTATATAATATATAGAAGGTAATGTATGGGTAACCATACACAACAAACTTTGTGTCTGCATTGAGAGGTTTCTGTGGCAACCAGGATCCTCAAGAGCAAAGCTTGAGAGGTTCATTGGTTACCATAGAAAACCTGAGATGAAGAGACAGGCTTTTCTGTATATGTATGCCCGTTTATCCGTATATTATCTTTATAGCGTATGGGCATCCATGCCTTGCTTTCAGTGAACTGGCAGTTGGGGGCTGGTGGTGGACTCAACTTTCTGATTCAGTGTGCTGCAGCTGTTTCTGTAAGTTCAAGTGTAAACAAAAAACAACAGATTTCAGCTCAGCTAGATTGAGGAAAGCAGCTGTGTGGCAGCATGTTGTGCTGCCGTGAGACCTCAGTACTGTAGCACAGTAATATAATGATGTCGCTACAGCAGCACAACAAGCATGTTCTAACCCCAGTAATATTCCAGTATTCTTAACTTTCTGCAGTGTCCCTTTAAGCCAGAACTGCCTGGAGAGGATAGAACACGTGCAAATGATGGAACTCTTTGCACGTGACAACTATTATGCCTTGAACGCACTGCCTTAGTTCTCAAACCCTCAGATTTCACTCTCTGCCTTTAAAGTCTAGTCGCTCAGAGTTCCTCTCTTCAACTTGTACCTGTGGCGTGAAGAAACTTATAAATTCATATAAGTATCTTTTCTTTCATTTGCTGCCTTTTACCCATTGTTATTTTTAACTAAACCTTAGTTTTAGTGTTAATTTTTGTTTTTATCGGTTACTCTCGGTTTGGTATAACCGTGGGAAACTGAGTTCATTTGTGAATTCTGTTTTTTTAACTAAAAACCCTGTTAGTTTAGTTAAATTTTATTTTAAATACTTTATTTTTGTAATTGCTTTATCGAGTTACAGAACGATAGCCTCAGTTCATTTTTCCGTCGGTTCCTTATCAGTTCTGGAATCAACCAGCTGCTAAACTTTAGTTAAAACTTTCTAATTATTTAGTGGTTCACATTCTTATCAGTTCCCAATAGAATATCAGAAAAACCTGAAAAGGAAACCAGTGAACCTGGTTTTAAAATTGCACCGATCGTGGGAAGTGTTTGCCAAGGCAGACAAGCATAGTTTGTGTGTTGCCTGCCTGGGCTATATGATCACCTTAAAGAAGAGTGTGATATTTGTAAAACCTTCCCAGAGAAAATGTTTGAAACCGCTGAAGAAAAACTTCCTCCACCTAAGGGTCCTGCTGTCTCTAACCAGCCGACACCCTCTTCTGCTGTGGGTGAAACCACTGCTGTTACTATTTCAACTCCTGAGACAGGTGATAAGGGCTAAGAGGCTTGCTGAACCAGCTGACTCCTGGTTCTCTCTAAAAGACAAAGAAAGTAAAGCACAAAGAACCCCTACTGGAAAAAAGGGACTTCTGTGAGTGCTCTGACTCTTCCTTCTCCTCAAGAAATAGCTCGGGCTTTTAAAGTGGTGCAAGCCTTACAAGGTCTTTTCCCCACTGGCCAGCAGCCACCTGTTCAAGTCCCAGCTGGACAGACTGGCAGCTCAGGTAAATCCTCATTTATTGAAGAAGAGTTATGATGAATGTGAGGAGGAAGATGAAGGGAACCTATTGAACCTGAGGTCTCCCTGAGCAGGACTTTGGTTCACCTCCTAGAACCATTGAGGAATATTCCTCACATTTCAGTTTTGTGAGGAAGATGGCTGATGCCCTTGACATCACCACAAGTGAAGAAATAGTGGATGAAGAAGAGGTAGAATACCTCGAGTTGAAGAGGTTAACCCCACAAAGAAGCTCCTCTTGCCTATAAATAAATTCTTCAAAAAGATGCATTGAGATTTTACAGACTCTAATTCTGTCCCCTCTTGATAAGAGGCTGGACAAGAAATATCAGTTGGAAAGGAAGGTGCAGAATTTCTGATTTCCCACCCTGACTACTAGGGGTGGTGCAAGTAGCTGCCTGTGACAAGACTAAGGTGCCTCTTACCCACCAGATAATGAGTCCAGGAAGATTTTTATTTTTTTACTTACTATTATTTTCTGCCCCCTTCTTCGCTGCTCCAGGAACCTTTCTTCTGGGTTTCCTAGGTCGAATGCAGCTCCTGTAGTTCCACCCTGGGTACCTTTTGTTCGGGTACCAGCTGCCTACCTCCATCCTGCCACGATTTACCCCTCTGGCGGGAGGAGGGCCACCCCTTACCTCTCACACACACCTCGGAGACTGTGTCGGAGGTCAGCTGGCCCTTCTCCAGAGCCCAGTTATGGATTTTCTCGGGACGACTGGAACCCGCCTACAGGAACCTGGGGCAGGGTATTTCCGTTTTCTAGTCCCAGCCCTCAGGCGTCCGTGACGCTTAGAAAGCCTAGGGCCAAGCATGTCATGACCTCTTTGTGCTCCGCCCGACGGCCGCCTCCCACCTTGTCTGCAAGCTACCTCACTGCACCTCCACCTGTGGTCACCCAGGTGGCGGTATAGCAGTGAGACTTTGTATCCACCAGGAGTCCAGGAAGATTGATAGTATGGCCAAAAAAGGATACTTGTCAGCTTCCTTGCCCATCACGCAGGCTACTTTTCAAGCCTATGCGGCCCAGTATCAAAAGTCTTTATGGCAGTCTGTACTGGCCATGGCAAACAAAGTCCCTTCACCCTTGTCTAATGACCTTGCAGAAACTACCAGGTTTGGCTAAGAGGCAGCCAACTATCAGTTTCAGATGGCTGCTGATACCAATATACAGCAGCCAGATGGATGGCAAATACTGTTGCTCAACGAGTTTGCCTGGCTACAAATCTTACCGGGACACTCGAGCAAAGGCTCTGGATTTCCTCTGGAGGCTATTTCCTTTTGGAGAAACAACGGTGGCTTATATGAAGAAGGTGAATGAATATAAAGCCACCTTTAAAGCAAGTCTGCTAAAGAGAAAGCTCTCCATCCACCAGACCCTATGGAAGGAAGGCAGGGGCTGGTCCTTTCACACTAGGCCCTTTTTCCAGGCAATAGCTGCATCCCAATACCAACAGTGTCCCCAGCTGGGGTACTTCAAAGGTGGGGCAGGAGGGGTGCCAGGCGGGATGCCAAACTCAGCCTCAGCCCCAAAGTAAACAAACACCCTGACGTGTCTTTACAGGCCACCTTCTCGATACCTGTTGGAGCAGACTGTCTCACTACCTCTAGGCTTGGCAAAGATCTCCACAGACAAGTGGGTCCTGGGGGAGGTAGCAAGTCAGAGACTGTCTCTGAGTTTCAGTTCCGTCCTCTTGTGAGAACCAGAGTGTTCAGACCATCCTCCTCGAGAAAGAAAGCTGCGGAGGCAGAGGTTTGAAACCTGCTGCTGTCAAGGGTGGTGGAACCTGTCCCAATTCAGCAAAAGGAAAGGATTTCTACTCAAGGTACTTCCTTACTACAAAGAAAAACTGGGAGTGGTGGTCTATCTTGGACCTCAGGGTACTAAACAAGCATTTAACAAAACCAAAGTTCAAAATGGTAACTTTGGCATTGATTCTCCAACACTCCAAAAGAGAGACTGGTTGGCATCACTGGACCGAAGATGCCTATTTCCACATCCCTATAAAGAGTCTCCACGGAAAATACCTTGGGTTCAGACTCCCATCATGTCACTACCAGTTTTCAGCCCTGCCATTTGGCCTCACTTCAGCTCGAAGGGTATTCACAAAATGCCTGGCAGTGGTTGTGGCACACTCAAGACAAGGTGTCACGGTGTTTCCATATTTGGATGTCTGGCTGGTGGTGGAAAATCACGGAGTAAGTCAGACAGTATCTGCAGATCACTCAGGGGCTTCTGGAGTCCCTGGGGTTCTTGATAAATCACAAAAATCAATCCTTCTACCTGCACAGGTGTTGCATTTCATAGGAGCAGAGATCAACACCTGCAGGGCCGCGCCCCTGCCTTTGGATAGGGTAGAAGCATCCAGTTGATTGCAGACTCATTTAGCCTGCACAAGCCAAAACAAAGCAGTTCATACAGCTCCTGGCCACATGGCTGCAGCCACAGTCACAGCTCTAGGCTCCAGGTTCCAAATGAGAGACATCCAGTTCCACCTAAGGACACACTGGTGCCAAAGAAGAGATTCCCTCTCAAAGCTGATCCCAGTAACAGAAACCTTATTATAGGTACTTCAGTGGTGGAAAGAGGAATCCAACCTAAGGGAAGGGGTTCCTTTTCAACGAGAGTCCCCATCAGTTGTTCTCACAACAGATGCATCTCTGCTGGGGTGGGGCACCCATTTGGCGGACCACACAACCCCAGGGCACTTAGTCAAGTGCAGAGTCACTACAGCACATAAACTTGCTTCTGGCACTAAAAGCATTCACAACACTGGTACAGGGAAGGTGGTACAGGTCAGAACAGACAATACCATCACAATGTACTACATCAAGAAGCAGGAGGTAGGAAGTCGGGTCCTTTATGTACAGAAGTCATGCAAATTTGGAGCCTGGCTTACTCCTTGGGAGTTTCCTTCAGGCAATTCATCTGCGGGAAGGACAACACCCTGGCAGATGCCCTGAGTCGATTCAATCAGACCTATCACGAATGGACCCTGAACAGACAAATGGTAGTGGTAATCTTCAGAAGGTAGGGCACACCAGAGGTAGACTTGTTCACATCCCACCAGAACCACCACCTGCCACAATTCTGTTGTAGACCACCAGATCGGGTACACTACCCCTGGATGCTCTGGCTTTGAACTGGTCAGGAAGCACCTATGCTTTTCCTCCCTTCCCTCTGGTATATGGTATTGCTCAACCTCCAGTCCCAGTCAGCACCAATGATCTTGATAGCTCCAGACTGGCCCAGGCTGCCATGGTACTCTACTGCTCTCCATGTCTGTAGGAGCCAATACATCTCCTCAGAGGCACAATCTGTTAACCTCCAACCAGGGAGACTCCTGTATCCGAATCTCGGGTCTCTCAGTCTCAAAGCCTGGCTCTTGAAGACCTAGAATATGCAGGTTTACACCTCTCTGAGGCTGATTTGGACATCCTAAGAGGTTACAGGAAACCTTCCACTAAGAAAACCTATGCTTCAAAATGGAAACGGTTTTCTATTTGGTGTTCAGCTAGGAGCTGGTAACAACACAAGCTGGGGTTTCAGCTGTTCTTGATTACCTCTCTTATTTACATTCCCTGGGATTACAGTCCAGCACCCTCAAGGTCCACCTGGCTGCAGCATCCGCTTACATTTCTGCTGTAAGGAATGTGTCAGTAGCTTCATACCCTATCTTTAAGAGGTTTTTCAAGGTCTGGCCCATTTGCACCCCCTCATAGGGTAATGGTGCCAGCATGGGACCTTAATGTGTGCATAGCTAAGCTCATGGGACCTCCTTTGAGCCCATGTCCTCTGCTCATCTGATATATGTCACTTGGAAAACAGTTTCCTAGTGGCAATGACTTCAGAAGAATCATTGAGCTCAGGCTCTCTGCATTGAACAGGGCTACATCTCATTCCACAGGGATAAGGTGGTGCTGAGAACAAACAGGAGATTTCTCCCTAAAGGAATATTTAAGCGTGTCCCCAGTGGTCCAGTGGTCCGCTTCCAGCCGATCGTGGGCATATGTATAATACAAATATTTTAAATTATCCTGGTGTTTTAGCGGTACCTCTGACCCGCCCTCAGACCTGCCACCTGCTCCCCAGGGTCAGCGGCGGGTGGCAGCTCCCAACCCGTAAGCTGCCCAGCCGCCCTCCGATTGACTACGAGTACTGCTGTCAGACGCTTCATTGGTCCACAGCGTGGGCAATAATGGTCGTATTACATCGTACCGTATTACACAGTCCCGACATGAATGGATACATCCCACATATCTGACCGTGTAGTACGGTAATAAAGCATCGCCCATTGGCCCACACGGTGGACCAATGGGCATACAGCCGTAATGTACGCAGTCAGTCGGTGGGCGACCGGGTGGCTTTATCAGGAGCTGCCACCCGCCGCTGATCGGGGAGCGGGTGTATGGGTCTCGAGTGGGCGGGTGGAGAGGGGGTGCCACTGGACCACCAGGGATTATTTTATATTATCCATATGCCCGCCGATCAAGCTGGAAGTGGTCCACTGGACCACCAGAGATAATTTACAATATTTGTATTATCCATATGCCCGCAATCGGCTGGAAGCGGTCCACTGGACCACCAGGATATCTTTTCTATTACAATGCCTGCGATCGGGCGTGGGTGGGCCAACAGACCCTTGCTCCAGCTGGGTGGCCACCCAGTTGGCGGCATGTTTGCTTCTGTCGGCAGGTCACCTGTAGGTGGCCAGACCTGCTCCTTTTTGGCTCCAACTTTGAGCACCAGTGTGTGGCGGAAGTAGTTGCACCAGCATATGCTCAGCACATCCTGGGCCGAATATTGGGATGTGCCGGTATGCATGGGCATGCCCCACTTGCCCCTGGCACATCGGAATTTGAGCAGCCCACATCCCTTCTGAATATCGCACTGGGGCGCATCAGTGGGTTTCGCCGGCTAATCCATTTGAATATCCGCCCAAGGTATTTCCTGGCACCAAAGAAAAGTGGGAGTGGTGACCCATTCTGAATCTCAGATTCTAAACATATATCTTACAAAGCCAAAGTTTAAAATGACAACCCTGGCTAACATTCAACCTACTCTCAAACAGGACGGACTGGCTGGCATCCCTGGACCTAAAGGATGCTATTTCCATATCCCCATCAGACAGTTTCACAGAAAATATCTCAGGTTTCGAATGCCTTCAGGCCACTACCAATTCAGGGCCATGCCCTTCGGGCTGACATCTGCACCAAGAGTGTTTTAAAATGTGTGGTACTGGCATTTCTCAGAAGACAAGGGTTTCAGTTTACCCCTGTCTGGACAACTGGCTGCTTGTGGGGTCAGTCCCCCAGCAGGTCACAGAAGCACTCAAGCTCACAAGGATACTCTTCAGTCTCTAGGGTTCCTTGTGAATCTAAAAAGTCTGTCTTGACCCCAGTACAAGTGCTGGACTTCATATGGGCAGAGCTGAATACCATTCAGGCAAGGGCCTTTTGCCTTCTGTAAGGCACAGGCTCTTATCAATTTGGCAAAATCTTTCCACCTTCGAGTCCCTCGACCAGCAATGTACTTTGTACAGCTCCTAGGACACATGGCCTGCACCAAGCTGTGGTACCAGGGGCCAGGTCTCAAATGAGGGACATTCAGTTCTATCTGCAATCTTTTGGTCTCAGAAAAGGGATCCTCTGTCCAAACTGATTCCAATATCCCACCCTTCTGTTAGCCCTTCAGTGGACAACCTCAGAGTGGGGGTTCCCTTTCCCTCAGGCACCCTCTCTGGTGCCGACAACCGCGTGCTTCTCTTCTGGGCTGGGGTGCTCACCTGGGGATCACACAGCCCATGGTACTGGCTTCCTCAGGAGTCTCTCCTGCACATCAGTCTTCTGGAACTCAGGGCAGTGTTCCTGGCTATTCAGGAGTTTGCCAGTCTCCTACAGAGCAAGGTGGTTCAAGTCAGGACAGACAACACCACCACCATGTACTACATCAACAAGCAGGGGGAACAATATCCTCCTGCTGTGCACAGAATCCATGAAGATTTGGAATCTGGCATATTCCCTGAACATGTCACTGTCAGCAGTTCACTTGCCAGGAAGGACAATGCACTGGCAGATGCTGTCAGCAGGATCAGCCAGGCCATCACGAATGGACCTTGAACAGGCAGGTCCTTCTTCACAGTATTCAGGAGATGGAGGTGCCAGAGATAGATCTCTTTGCAGCCCCAGGCAGTCACCAGTTACTACTGTATTGTTGAAGGCCTCCTCCAGGGGCCAGTACCACTGGATGCTCTCCTTCTGGATTGGTCAAACAGTTTCCTTTATGCTTTTCCCCATTCCCCTGATAGCCAAGTCTTGGTCAAACTGAGGTCTCAGTCTGCCACCATGATTCTCATAGCCCCAGACTGGGCAGACGGCCGTGTTTTCGATGCTACTGTCAATGTCAGTGACCAAGCCAGTTTCTGTCCCCAGGCAGTACAACCTGCTGACATCCTCTCATAGGAGGATAATGTACCCCATCTTCAGTCTCTTCGCCTCAGTGCTTGGCTCTTGAAGACTTAGAATATGCAGATTTACAATTGTCTCAATCTGTCTTGGATATTGTGAAAGGTTTCAGGAAACCTGCTGCTAGGAAAACTTATTCCTCTAAGTGGAAAAGATTCTCTATTTGGTGCTCCCATAAAGACCTGGACCCACAGCAGGCTGGGTTACCAGACTTCTGGATTATCTGGTGCACCTTCAGTCTCTGCATTTACAACAGTCTACCCTGAAGGTACACTCTCTGCTTATCTTTTAGCAGGAAGGGCTCTTCTCTGGCTGCACACCCAATTTTCAAAAAGTTTTTCAAAGGGTTGCTGCATCTTCACCCTCCATACAGGAACCTACCCCTGCATGGGACTTGAACATTATGCATAGGCCAGCTTATGCAACCTCCTTTCGAACCTATGTTTTCTTCAAGCTCAAGTTTCTCACTTGGAAAACTGTAGTTTTAGTGGCCATCACTTCTGCTAGAAGAATCAGTGAGCTTCAGGCTTTGTCAGTGGAGTCCAACTATATTACACCCCACAGGGATAAGATTGTGTTCAACTAATAGGAGGTTTCTCCTAAGGTGGTTTCTGATTTCCATCTTAATCAATCTATTACTTTGCCTGTATTTTTCTCAGAGCATTCGGTTCAGGTGAGCGCAGGCTCCACAGTCTGGATGTAAAAGAGGCTATTAGCTATTACATGGACAGGACAAAGGAGCTAAGGAAGGATTGTTCCCAACTTTTCATACCTATGGTGACGTTGGGAAAGGCAAGCCAGCTGCAAAAAGGACTATAGCCAGATGGATTGTGGCCTGTATCCAGTTTTGCTACAGTAAGCTAGGTAAGGACCCACCAGTAGGCCTTGGGGCTCATTCTACTAGGGGACTGCTGCCTCCTTGGTGGCTGCCAGGGAAGTCCCCTGCTTGAGATAGGCAAGCTGCCACCTGGAAATCTGTCCATACATTCACTAAGCACTACAGCTTGATATTCAGGCTAGAAGTGATGCCAGGTTTGGCACAGCAGTACTTCAGAGCCTATTCCCAAATAGGTTATGTGCCCACCTCCATGGGGCACTGCTTTGTAGTCTGCATTTTGTCAGAATACAGCAAGATTTCATGTTTGAAAAAAATTACCACAGTAATGTTTCTTCTAATGGATCTTGCTGTGTTTGATCTCCCACCCTAACCTGGGAAGGGTGGGTCTTCTCTGCAGCACCTATAGGACTTAACCCAATGGTGGGTACTGGTCTTTGGGCATCTGTGACTTGAGTCTTCATGCCTTTTGTCTTTGATTATGTTGCCCTGTTGGGGACCCCTGTTTAGCCTAGTTTGAATTTTTGCCTATATATATATATATATATATATATCTAGTTCACTTCATAGAATCTATTCAGTTACTAGAACGCAACCGAGGACAGTGGTTTGAAAACCAGTTTGAGTCTCAACATTCTATGCACTTGCATAGAGTTTAAGTCTTGTTCTCCGAGGCAGTTGAACCAGTCGGTCTAACTTCATATTGTCAGAATACAGCAAGACTTCATTAGAAGAAACAACATTACTATGGTAAGTAATTTTTCTTAGTTTCATTTTCTTTTGCATTGCATATTATATGGACTGTGTTAGCATGTTGACTGCTGCTGCCCTCATGCTGCATCTCATGGGGTTATCCTGGTTTAAGTTGTTTCAAAATGAATAATAAAGTAGCACTACATGTGAGTGTGGACATTTTGACCATCCAGTTTTATTTAATTTTATTTTAGCATGCCTTTCTCCTCCAGTTGAATTGTCACCTTTTCACCATTTTAAGTCTGCTTATGCTTTTATTTGTTTTTTTACTTATCTTATTACCCAGCTTTACTGCCCTCTCAACCCTACTCCTTGGACTTTGGTCAATCCTAGTGGATCCCACCCACAAAGTCAGCTCCTAGAGTGCCCGGCCAGCTCCTACCTCACTCATTCTCCTCCTGGAGTGCCTGAACAGTGGAGTCTTGCTAGTGGTAGGAGATCCCAGGTGGACCTGTTATCATCAGGGTTGAGAGGGTGTTTTCCTTTTCTCCCTTGTTTCTCCCTCTAGCCCTGAGGGGCGTGGCATGCAGGACTAATGTCCAGACAGATGGCATACTGACGCATGCCTTGTCAAGTGCCCCTGACACCCCCCTCAGCTCCGTAGAGCTGCTCCCAGTCCCGTGCCTGTGCTTCCACCGCAGCGGAGCGCCGGGTGCTCAAAGCACCCCTGGGATCCCAGCCCTGGAGGAGGAGAGCATCCGTTGGGATGCTCAATCCTTCTCCTCCCTCCGACCCCGACAACCAGAGTCCGCTCTCGAACCTGGGTAGCTGGCGGAAGGCAGGTGTGGCATCCAGCTCTCAACCTCAGTGCCACCGGCAGGCCATTTTATGTTTTTATTTTAAGTACACTTATGCATTTTTTAATGTGAAACAATAAAAGAGAAGTTAAATGTCTGATCCTGTGGATCATTTCTTCCCACACTCTTCAGAATAATTTGTGCATAAAATGACTTCCTTTATTCAAAACTTTATTTTTAAATTGAAGCTGTACAACAACCTTCACCATAACAACAGTGTTACTGCAGAGAAGCATGTGCAAAGATTGCAGAGAAACATGTACATATTCATTAGTGCAAAACATTTGTGCAAACTTGCAAAAAACTTGTTGTCCAGTCTCTGCTGTTTATTTCCAAATCAGAAGTAAACAAGGACAGTTTTCTTTTCCTGGCTCAATTGCCTAAATCCAATTTTCACTGAAAGAACATGTGTTGGTATTTCTTTGAAGCAATCTGTTTTCCTTTCAGCTGACGTTCCTATTACAGTAGTCTCTCTTCTTACTTCATGTTGCTGCCACTGCCAACCTCTTGACACTTGCTCCCTTGGCGGGGGTGACTTGAATGAACAAGTGAGCTTACATTTCAGAGCAAATTACTCCCATCTTCAGAGCTCACTAGGGTCAGGCAACTTTGGTCCTTTGAGCTGAGCACATTTTTTCCTTTTCTAATTAAAGAATACTTTTAATATGGCTATTCCTAGCTTTTCATCATTCTCAGCTGTTTTTGAGCACTCATTGTCCTTGTCCTATAAGATTGGAGAGCAGTGTCTGTCTTTTGGTGGATAATGTTAGTCACAAAAAGAGATGTTAAACTTTGGACATTCAAAAGCAGCGAGAATAGTTATGAAAACATGGGGATAACCATATTTAAAGGAGCACTCTTTTATTATTTGAAATTTAAAACAATGCCACAGCAGACTCAAAATGTAGAACAGGGCACCCTTAGAGTAGAACAGTCACCACCAGGGCTCCCAGACTCAATTGTGAGGCTGGTCTGAGTATGCACTTTGTGTGCAAAACATTTTGGTTTAGTTACTGTTCCCTGTAGTTAAATAGATTGGATCAGATTCATTTTTTCTTACTTGTCAACTGACATCTTGTATTAATACAACCAAGAATCCCCTGCAGCTGACATCAGAGCAATAGGCAGCCATGAAGATTCAATAGCCTGCAATGCATGGGTAGAGTTCATATAAGCTGATCTTTTGTTTGCTGGTCCTGTTGTCCTCCATGGCTGTGCACTGTCACAGAGGACTGTACTTATCCCCTGGAGAAAATTAGCCCCAGAAAACATCTGGTCAGGGATTATAAAAGCTCTAACATGCACTACAGGCTGTTGAATCTCCAGATGCTGTCTGCTGCTTTCATGTCAGCTGCAGGATTCTGGATTGTAGTAAAAGAAGATGTCAGCCTAGAACTAAGCAAAATTAGTCTGGTGTAATCTACTATACTACAGTAAACCGTAAATAAACCAGAAAATGTTTTGCCTGCAGAGTACACATTAGACCAGCCCTACACTTGAGTGTTGGGTCCTTTGTGCTGATTGTTGTTCCCTTTAAAGACAGCAGAAAAGGGCACTATAACAAGAAACCATGTGGACAAAATGTGTACTGTAACATGCAATGCTGCTTTAAAGAGCCAATTACTTTTTTTCTTTTTTTTTAATTCTTTTAGTAGCGGTAAGGCCATTAGGCATAAGACCTGTTTAGAGGGCAGACCTGGGTGTACTGGGGAGGCTAATTGACTTGCTCAGGGTCCTAAAGTATACAAGTGGAGGGTGTGCAAATCAAACTTAGCTCTGCTGGATTTATCGAGCTCATTCACAGCTTGTTACACGTAATCTCTTTCTTTCCTGAAACTTACACATCCTTTTAGTAATATTCCTGTTTTTCTCCATTTTCTCCTTTAGCATGGAAGGTTGTATGGACATATAGTGTACTTGTCCCTTGAACCTAAAGAGCTATTAACACCAAAAATAATTGGCAGAAAGAACTATTATTTTTAAAAGTAGCTAGTTGTTAATTTTTATTTCTGAAGTAGTTTTCTGTTTTGATTTGCTGGTTACAAGGTTTTCTACAGATAGTGTCAGGTGAGCTGTACTTTACGTGGTAAGTGCCGTATCTAGTTATGTTCCTCTTCATACTTCATCAGCATTGTAACTTGCTTATTATGACATTACAAGTAACCAGTTTTATAGTAGGTGATTATCTCTGCTTAGTGTGTTGTGCTGCCACAGTCCATGATATATGAGGAGGAATAGAACTAGTTGGGTCAGCCTCCAGGTACAGTACTCTTCCACTCATCATGCCATGTATTGTTGTTTAAAATATCTTCTAGTTACCAAAAGAGAAGACAAAAATACTTCATACTGTATATAAGAAGTAATAGTTCATACTTTTGAAACCAAATATTAATTTCAAGCAGTATACTAACTCTTTAATCTGCTCTTGCTGCTTGTCTACACATGATGTCATAATCTTGCTTGTGACATCATAACCATTTCATGGCAACCAATTGTGATGAAGGTTATGACATCACATGTAGACAACAGCCGAGCAGATGAAGTCTGAGGGACAATGATGTTATTTACAAGTAGCTGTCCTTAACAATAAAGACAGAGGTGAAGATGAATACAGACAATATGTGAAATAAAACCAGCATTCTGTTTAAATATTATGTTTTTCAGAGAGTTTCCAGAGATGTCACAGGCTTTTGAGTATTGTAAATTGCCAAGTTTATGGCCAGCCCATTAGCTCAGCAGTAGCACCACTGCTCGTGATGCCGGCAACTGAGTTGGGGAGCGAGCATGGACTGTGGCGCCGGCAGGGGAGGAAGATCCCAGAGACACACTCCTCCAGGGAAGGCCATCTGCTGCTATACTGCCACCTGGGTGACCATAGATAGTAGTGCAGTCAGCAGACAGTGAGAGATTGGATGTTGACTGAGACCTACATGAAAGTACACTTGCATCCTTCCGATTTGGCCTTCTAGCATGTTGACACCCAGGGATGGGACCAGAAAAGAAAACAAGAAGCCTACCTCATAGCACAGTGATCTAAGGCGTGCTCAGGGCCCGACCTTAACTACTGCCCACTTAAGGGGAACCCAGGAATCTCCATATCTATGGCCTGTAGGAGGCAGGGGTTATATCTAACTCTGCCAGGTCCCAACATGAGGGGGTAACATTGTGGGTTGAAGTACCCTGGGGTTAGAGACTGAGCCATCAGAGGTGGGATGGGCCTGACCTAGTGATGGGGGGCTCCAAGGTATGATAAAATGTGAATTATAAAATAAAAGTTTCCAATTTTATTTTTAACAGATCCACCTTTCTCTTCTCAAAAATAGCAGCCTTTCAGTAGAGATAACTGCTTATTTTCTTATGCCATTCAGTCAGATTGTTGCTTTCACAGATATCTATGTAGAGGTTATTGCTGTGTTAACTCAGAGCAGTAACAATTGTATGAGTTTTATCATAAGGATTAACATTTTTTAGTCATATACCAGATACTTTAGGATCAGCTTCACCAAAGGGTGGGAAGACCATCCCAAATTTCTTCCTGATCCATTTATCAGCTTTCAGGAGGGAGGTAGGAGGTAGTGAGTAGAGTATATGGAAATGAATATTAAAATACTGATTTTCTTTCTGTTTTTAGATCTGTAAGAGCAAAGCCAAAGAGTCCCAGCAACAGTATTATCACAGCCTAGCTGTCAGACAGAGTCTTGCTGTCCACTTTAATATCCAGCATGACTGTGGGCACTTTCTAGCTGATGTTCCAGTCAGATTGCTACCTTGGGAGGATCCCAATGCTGCAGTTACAGATGAGGAAGATGAAGAAGAGGACATGGCAAAAGCAGAAAAGAATGGAAAGAGCCCCTCAGTTTCTTCAACAAAAGCTAGCCCAAGCAGTCCGGGACCTGTCAGCAAGCACTGCAGCCGTGTTGTGGTAATAACTCGAGAGGTTCCCTACCAGACAGTGGGGGATTTTGTTAGGGAATCCATAGCTCGTCATGAAAAGAACCCTGACCTCTAGAGCACAAGTATGCCTGCTGCTTTTACAGTTGTGTGCAGGACTTGAGCACCTGAAACCTTATCATGTAACACACTGTGATTTACGCTTGGAAAACTTGCTTTTAGTTCACCCCAGGCCTGGTAATCAGTGGAATTTTGAACCAGTTGAACCTAATTATACTTCTGCCTGTCCAGCAAGACTGATTGCCAGTAACTTTACTCAAGCCAAGCAGAAGAGCCATGTTGTTGACCCAGAGGTCCTAAAAGACCAGTCAAGGTTGGCTCCAGAGATCATCACAGCAACACAGTACAAAAATGTGATGAGTTTCAAACAGGCATCCTCATTTATGAGATGTTGCACTTACCCAACCCATTTGAAGTAAATCCTGAGTTAAAAGAGAAGGAATACACCACAATGGATCTTCCACCTATCCCTCAACGCTCCCTCTACTCTCATGGGCTTCAGCAACTTGCTAACTTCCTCCTTAATCCAAATCCTTCTGAACGTATACTAATATCTGATGCTAAAGGGATTCTTCAGTGCTTACTTTGGGGTCCACGGGAAGACTTATTCCAGGCTCTCAACTTGAGCTGTAGGTTTGAGCAAAGAGATGCCATACTCCAAAACTGGCTTGACCTCAAACGGACGCTGATCATGATTAAATTTGCAGAAAAGTCCCTGGACAGAGAGTGTGGTATTAGTTTGGAGGACTGGTTTTGCTGTCAGTATTTTGCTTTTGCAACCACAGAGGCTCTCAGCCGTATTGTGAAAATTATTCAGCGACAATGATTTGCATAAAACTGCTTTTCTTCAAGTGGGGCTCAAAGTTAACCTCACCACTGGGAGGGTTGACATAGACTGTTAAATTAGTCTTACAGCTGTTAGTACCCAGTACCCATTACTTCACAATTTGTCATGCTGTACATATGTGTGTACATAATCCTATTCATAGTGACTTTGTGGCAAACATGGGTTCAGCAAATGCATCTTCTTGTCCAATGACTTAATAGTATTCATCCAGTATAGTTAAGCAATATGGAATGACAGGGCTTGGGTTGTTGGGTGATTCCCCACCCTTGTGTGGTGTGTCAGGAAACATGACGAATGATTTAACACGAGTAGGTAATCTTCCAATTAACCATGTCCTGGAGTGCCTTATTGCAATTATAAATGGACCTATGTATAAAATTAATTTTAAAATGTGTTTTTAATTATGTTTTGTTTTGCTTTATATGAATGCCCTTCCTGAGCCGTGGATTATTGCAGGATTTAGCAATGTGTAAAGACCTTAGTTGATCAGTCAGATTAAAGGATTTTTATGTTCACTGTGTAATTAAGCATGGAATCCATTCAGTCCAAAAAAGCCGTGAAAAGTGAATTTTACAGTGTATCATCATTTACGAGCTGGCCCAGGTAATCTTTACTAGCATACTGGAAAGGTACAGATAGTCTAGCTTTGTAAAACACCTGCAGCTGCTCAAGCAACATATTTGTCATTGGAAGCGCACAAAACATCTGTAATCATTGGCTGCCACAGCTGGATTCTGGGCTTTTAATGGTGTGGTGTAACTGAATTACAGATGGGAGATGTTAATTTTGAGCCCTTACTGCAATGCTGTCACCCACAACTGCATTATGGATATATGTGCAATTCTTGTAAATGTTATTAAAATGGTAAATTGCAGTGTTTAAGTTATGTATTTGAGCTTTACTTAATGCAGCTACAGTATATACAACTTTCCATTTGTGGCACATATTCTGCATTGCTGCATTTGCTCTTTAAATGGACGGTTAATATTTGTTTCTTTTTGTTTTATGAACAAGCGTGAGAGAAATCAGTTTATTCATGCCTTGAAAATGAACAGCCACTTTTTAGTGTATGTATGCTGGGACCAGATTCATCTAAATACAGCAAACCAGATCTTACTTTAAGCCAAGGCTGATTACCTTGGCTTTTAGAATTTAAATGTTGTACCTTAGATCAGAGCACCTGGGCACTGCTAAATATATTTTTAGTGTCGGACCTTTATGACTTGCATTCAAGATTGCCAGTCTTGAACATACGAGATGTTTTGTTGGAATAGAACTTCTGAGAATTGTAATTGGGCCCGTGAATATTTGTGAGTGAGGTTGCAGCCTTCTCATTAGCTTTGCTTATTGAATGCCCATGCCAGCTGTCAAGAACATGTTGAAACCACCAGAAACACCAACATAACCAATTTAGCAGGTCAAACACCCATGTTACTTTGTAGTGGTGATAACTTCATATGTAGTACAGCCCAGTGATAGCAGTCAGTAAGTTGTGCTGTGCACCATTTACTTGTAATATTTTAATTGAAGAGGATGTGGTGAGTTTTTCATTGTGCCTACTTTGTTTTATCCCTGTATATTTTATCTCTGGTTTGAATTTTATTTTTCTTTCCGGTTTTAGGCACAATATTACTGTTTCTTTAATTCCCCGTTCTGGGTGAAAATGTTTATATTTTTAATGCTTTTGTGCATTGGTGCATAGGTTTAAATCTACTCAAAACACTGTTACATTTAGATACAGCAATGTTAGACTACTGGCCATTTAACTAGGCACATTATCTAATGTTGCTTTATACAAATTATATACATAATGACACTGTCTTGGTTCTACAGTAATGCACTGACAGGGTTTACAGATGGAATGTTAACGTATTTAGTGTTGATGGTCTCATGCAGTCATATATTTTGTGATGGTTTAAATCGATATTCATTTTAAGTATACTGTTTAATCTAGCATGGGTAATATTACACTATCATGTACATAGTATTCATGGTTACTGTTGGTTACATCAGGATAATTTTCCCCATACAAATAAGTGATAGAAATGGTGCTAATGATATGATAATCGTCACTGAATTATGTTCCTGGGAGGAAGCTCTTACTGCCTGTTGCAGTGGCCAGACACACTCGTTTCTTCATGCATTTATCCTCTGCACCATTCAAAACAAAATCCAAAAATCCAAAATATAAATCATGATTTTCTGTAATGAACTGACATGTACTTTCAATTCAGAGTAAAAGACTACACACTTTACTCTTAAGTAGAGGGATACTTGGGTAGTGGAAAACTAAACAAGGAAGTTCATGCCAGCATGAGTCCTCGCACTTAATCTAAATTTAAAATCCTGTAATCCTTCCGAAACTTAAACCTGCACCTGTTGTGTCAGTCATGTTCCAGGAGCATGTGTATGTGTGCTTATATGTCTGCATACCAAAACTGAGTCAGGAATCAAAATTGATAAAAGTAACCAACAGCTACAGCAGGTGTGGGAAAAGACTAGCCTTGGAACTGTAAATCAGATAGGGGAGGCATTGACATGCATTTTGCCCATTTATGAGTTGTATCACAATAAATGGTTACTCTTGGATCAGAAGATTGCCTTCATGAAATTTGCTGGTTCTCATTGATCAAGACTCTCCCACAGATATGCAGAAGACAAATAGTATGTTCGGCACTAAATTGATTCTTGTATTTATTTTTTTAAATTACACTTTTAACCTCCTCACGTCCTGCCAACTCCGACCCTTCAGGGGTCCCCACAAGGAGTCATCCTCCCGCTCCACTCATACTCACCTCCAGGCCACATGGAGCTGTGGCTTTCCCCGGCGGGGGCAAGTCGGGGACCAGACACCCTGTAATCCTTCATTTCGTCAGTCTAGCTGTGGTGGAGCGAGCAGGAGCACATTGAGGCATGCTCCTGGAGGCCCATCTTCCTGGAGTCGGCAGGCAGTTTCTCTCTTTCTTCCTCCCCTACAGCGTGTAACCCCGGCGTCATGGCGCCAAGGCACAGATGTCCACACTGTACTGTGGCCACCCATCCCCTACAGCTGGGGCTTGCAGTGCTCCGAGCCTCTGCTCAGAGTCAGGTAAGGCGGGCATAAGCCTCTTCCCTCCCGGAGGCGAGCTGTCATGGGACGCTCAGCCCTATCTCCCCGGCTGACCCACTAGCAGCTTGAGTCCGCTCCGAGACCCGGGTCAGTGGCGTGGCGTGGTGTGGCGTCCAGCGCCTCAGCCCTCCATGCCACCCGGGCCGATTCTTGCATTTATAGTGAGACTAGTTCAAAATATTGAGTCGCTTTATGTACATGAGAGAAACTGCAAGATTGTAATGGCCTACTTATTAGATAATACATTATAAAAGTGGTGGGAAGCCCTTATAAGCATGGTTGTAGAAGTCTTGTTTTTAGCTTGTTGCAGATGAGATGGGATTTTTATTTTCTATATAGCTTTTACCTTTGGGGTTCCAAGGCAGGCAAGCTGCAGTCCTCCCATGGAGGATCTAAATCCACCCTATTCTCAGGGCTTCATTAAGCCTGCCCTGCTGCCTCATTTTCTGTTTTCTCCCATCCCTCCTGTTATCCTGGAACCCCAAAACACAGTCGTGCATGCGTGTGGAGGTGCAGATGTGCCCGTGGTTCAGTGATGGCTCCTTCCTCCCACCCGGCCCAATGCCGGGCTCCCATTCGACTTGGTGCTGCCATGTAGCCACCACCTGAAAGAGCCCATGTCCTTCCCCAGAGCAGAGCTGCCTTGGATCAGCTCGGTCGGTACCTGCCCCCCAGCTGACCCCCATCGACTCAGGCTCGTTCCCTGGAACCCAGGTCACCAGCATGGGAGAGGAGGTAAGGCGTCCAGCGTCTCAGCCCTCCATGTCACTGGGCTGGCATTATGTGATAGGAATTTTGACAGAAGCTCATGGCATTCATGGTAAGATTTCCACTCAGGCGGTAAAAATACATTTTTATGAATGTGTGCATACAGACCCAGCAAAGAATCCATGCTAGCAGAACATAAACATGCCTGTACTTATTTTATAAACATTTTTTTATTCATTTATTAACTGAGGTACAATATGTGGAATTTATAATTTGAGTCTTTTTTTTGTTTGTTTTTACTTAATTGCGCTGAATAGGGATTCATGTTGCAGATGAAGATCTCTTCTGTAGCAAAGCAGTCTTCATGTGTAACAGACTAACAATAGGATTCTGTCTCACAGTTTCAGATTCATTTTTCTTTTTTTTTGGTATTTTTAAACACTGTGTACGGTTTACATAATGCTGCCAGTAAACTTATTTCTAGCATAGATTTAGTGATATTTACAATTGTGTAGTCACTCCCACCACTCTCCAGAAATACCAGGTACATAAAAATTTGAACCTGCACTGCTACTTGTTTATCTAGTGTCTTCAATGACTGAATAGCCGTCTACCCTCTTTAGAGCAATTTTCAGACAAGATCAAAATAAAGGAAGAAAAAAAAAGTTGTTTCTAATCATTGTGCTGTTCATGTTCTGTCTTTGAAAACCTGCAATTGCCCTCTATGAATCAGTTTCCTGTGTATACCGAACAAAGGAGGAGGCTTGGGAAACATACATCTATAAGGTTAACCATATGTGTATATGTATATGTGTGTGTGTGTGTGTGTGTTGGGGTAGACACACAATCTGATATGTAATTTATGGATCATAAATCATTAGAAAATGATCGCTACCTAAATCACTTTTCAGTGCTTTGATTCCTTCAGGTTTTCCTCCACAAGACTATTGATAAAGGGTGAATGGGGCTTTTGAGATGTCTCTTGGCCTGTAAAAGCAGCGTCTTAGGCATGTGCCTCTTTAGGGTTCAGAACCACTTAACTTTGCTTTGCAGTTCTCAAGTCACAAGACGGCACTCTAGATAAGCCAAGAGACATCTCAAAAGACCGATTTATCTGTAGTAAAATTCCCCTTCAATGGAGTTCTTTGGCGTATGCAAATTTCTGTAGAATTCTGCCAATTATAAAATGATTCATTTGCATACAGTAGTCTGATTGACCAGTGAGGATCAGAACCCAGTGTGTAACTACTCAGCACTGCCTATGTTCCAGAATATTGCATTGTTATTGTATTCTGCTCAATTGTTTTTCCTTTCCTTTTTGTATATATGTGTGTTATATATATATATATATAATGTGTGTGTGTGTATAGTTTTTTTATTATTATTAGAAACATAGACCATGATGGCAGAAAAACACCAGTGGTCCATCCAGTCTGCCCATATTCCCTATAATCCCTGGAACCTTCAGTAGAACTTAATGTTCCTTCAGGGTACTAACGCTCCCTGTCCTATCCTCATTCTCCTCCCTGGTTTTGTTTCCCTTTATTCTGTTCCATGCCTGCTTGAATTCCCTGACTGTGTTTACACCCACCAACTCATCCAGCAAACTTTTCCAAGATTCCACCACACTTTTCATAAAGAAGTACTTCCTCACATCCCTCCTGAACCTGTCTCCTGTTTAATTTCCACATGTGACCTCGAGTTGGTATTCAGGGTAAACAATTCCTCACAGTTTATCTTGTTAATTCCTTTAAGGAACTTGAAGATCTCTATCATTCTCCTCTCTCCCTTCTGGTTTCCAGTGATACGTATTTAGTGCCTTGAGGTGCTCCTCCTAGGATCTGCCTTGCTGGCCCGGAATAATTTTTGTTACTCTGCACTGCACTGTTTCCAACCTATCCCTGTCCTTTCTGAGGTAAGGACTCCAGAACTGGATGCAGTACTCCAGATGAGGCCTCACCAGGGATCTGTATAAGGGAAGTATCACCTCTTTTCTTCTGTGTTATTACCCTCCCAATACATCCTAGCATCCTGTTAGCCTTGCAATAGGTCTTATTGCACTGGCTGGTTAGTTTAGAGAAGTTACTGATAACTCCTAGATCCCATTCCTCTTCTGTAGTGCTAAGTCTCACCCCACCCATCCAGCACTCCGTGTTCTGGTTCCTTTTCCCTAGGTGCATTACTTTGCACTTTTTGGCATTTAATTTTAACTGCCAGATCCTTGAGCACCCTCTGATTTTTGTAGGTCCCTCTGCATATTCCATATTTCCTCATC
This sequence comes from Neoceratodus forsteri, assembly GCA_016271365.2. Lineage (NCBI taxonomy): Eukaryota > Metazoa > Chordata > Ceratodontiformes > Ceratodontidae > Neoceratodus > Neoceratodus forsteri. The sequence goes on from CM028129.1 coordinate 1,740,799,927, forward strand.
ACCATCCACCCTTCCACACAGTGTTGTGTCATCTGCGAAGACACAGCTTGCTCTGGATTCCCTCACCAATGTCACTAATGAACATATTGATGAGGACCTGACCCAGGACAAATCCCTCGTGGAACCCCACTTGTAACCTCTTTCCTCTGATTTAACCCCATTGACTGCCACCTCTGCTGCCTCCCTTCTAGCCAACTACCACCCAGTTCTTCCGTCTTTTTGAGCAACCTTTTGTGCATTACCGAATCAGAAGCCTTGCTGAAGTTAAAATAGAACAGATCAACAGCAAGGCCCTTGTCTACTTCCTTGGTCACCCAGTGAAAAGAGAAACATTAAGCATTTAAGTATTTTAAAATTTATATTAATTTTGTGTTACATATTACACTCACAGTATGGGTCATTGTGGGATTTATCCACTTTTGAGTGGTTAAGGACACTCTGCTTTCCTCCTTCCACACCATCTAAGGCAAGGTAAATTCGAAAATGACCCACCCTGTTATGCCCTACTGCTTAATTCTACCATTCTCACAGGGAGAATTCTGCATTCCACAGAACTAATTTTTTGTCACACCCACCGAGAATGCAGCAGGTATCGTGTTGTCCTGCTTACGTGACGCACTGACACGCAGGCTTTCCTCCCAGTGAACACTGCACTGTCACTTTTGATCACCCATGTAGTTGTAGTGTATGAGAAAGAGCATCCTTCCTCTCAGGAAGAGCATCTTCCAGGATATTCAGTCCTCTGTTTGAGGCTTGGGGCACAAACCAGGTTGCCAGCATTGTGAGTGTCAGCCCTGCTGTAGTGACAACAGGTGGCTCAGAAGTATAGCTGTGCTGGTGGACCGTTTATTTTGCATGCCACTAAAGTTAGGGTGGAATTTGTTTTTGTTACCCCAGTTAACTGGACACTTTTAAAAATAATTTACCAGTGGTGAGAACAGTAAAGCTGTCAGCCAAGCAATAACTTCCACAGAGCTATTGTGCTGGTTACAAACTTGCTTTAGTCCAAGAAGAGTGCTTAATGCTAAAAATACAGAGCTGGCAGGCAGGCTGGTAACTGATCCAATGTTTTACCTTTCACCAAAGGCTTTGTCAGAGTGCAGTGCCCATTGCAAGGTGGCTGTTTATACTGTGAGTTATTAAAAGGACACTGTCAGCTTTTTGTTGCATTTTTTTTTGCACATCTAAAAAGTGCATGTAGCATCCATATGCCTTACCGATGTGACTATGGCCCCGACAGCAATATAGTATCAGTTTGTTAGATTTCTTCCTTATATTTACTATTATTGGCATCCCGACCTTATTCCCCAACTGCCTGAGCCACGGTGTGTTCACATAACAACATGGCACCCAATCACTTGCAAAGTCTTACATGGATGAGTTGGGCACATTTCTTGAAGTATTAGTTGAGTATATTTTATGAAACTGTGCAGTGAGCTGACACTTGTAAAGTGAGTCCTGTGTAAAACCGAGCACTATAAGATGGTTTAATGAGAGGCTTGAATTGAAAGCCATGACTCTGGACATGCACATCAGTTTCAAGCGCTCATGTGCATACCTGGAGTCACAGCTTTCAATTTCAGGCCTTCATTAAACTGCCTTATAGTGCCCCTTTTTACAGGGAATATCTTTTAAGTGTCAGCTCACTGCAGTTTCATAAAATATACTCGCTAATACTTCATGAAATTTGCCAAGCTCGTCCATGTATAAGTTGCGGGGCTTAGGAGCCATATTGCTATGTGAATGTGCTGGAGGCTCCAGTGGTGGGAGGATAAAGTCAGGATGACAGTAACATAGAAACATAGACTTTGACGGCAGATAAGGACCGCTTGGCCCACCTAGTCTGCCCATTTACCTATCTAGTGGATAAGCTGCTAATCCTAGTTAACCAGCAGCCTACTTCCTCCCTACCCCCACTAGTAATAGTAAATATAATGAGTAATCTAATAAGTTGATATATTGCTGTCAGGACATATAACTTGTCATCTCAAATCATATAGATACATTAAAGGTACCTGTTTGAGTTGTGCCAAAAATGCAACAAAAAAAGCTGACAGTGTAGTGTCCCTTTAAAGTGTACATATAATATGAAGGGGCTGCAGTACTGTGCCATACTGTAGAGAAAAAGGTACAAAAGTGCTCTTGAAAATTAATAAAATGGCAAAGCACAACAGTTACCGAATAAACAAAACATTTTTTAATGGCTGCATCTTTCAAGGATGGGGTAATCTTGAAAAACAAAATATGAAGATTAGTATTTAAAGATATCAAAATCACTGGCTATGCTGAAACTCTCACTGGCAATGTAAAAGACCATCTGAATTCATTCAGAGTTGGAACAGATTACGGTTAGCAATAGCCACAAATCAGTTGTGTGTAATGAGCATCCCTTAGAAGAATGTTACTATCTCAAAATAGCCATTCAAATCTGGCCCATGGCCTAACCCTCTCAAATATCCAAAAACTCTCCCTCCCATACCTCTCAACCTTTGTCCCCAAATGTGGAACATTGCCTGTCAAAATGTGGAACAAATGGACAAAATGTGGAACATAATCAATTTTTACCTAGGAAGCTCAAAACACTGTTAAAATGTTGCATTTCTGATCAGAAAGTCTATTAATTGAATAATACATTTTTGCATCATTTACTATGGATTTTGCTTTAAATTGTTGACTTTGAATGTGGAACAAGCCCTCACAATGTGGAACAGGGAGCTTTTGTAAAGTAAAATGAGGAACGTTCCTCCTAATGTGGTACAGTTGAGAGGTATGCTCCCTCCTTCTGACCATTTAGTCATAGTCTCCCCATCTCTTTGGTTCACTCTCCTTTCTGTAGCCAGAAATCTGAAGGTATGTTTTCCCTATCCTCTCTGATTCATAATATGTTTTGCAAGGGCACCATTTGTGTCTCGCTCTCTATGGCCCTAACATGCTCTCCTATGATTTAACAACTACATACAGTCTTTCCTTCATAGGGGGCTTCACAGGGAAAGAGACCAAGTAAACTAAACTTGAAGTGTCTCAGTTCACAAAAGAATTGACTTTAACCACCTTCTATTTTGGGTTAATAGATTCTTTTCTGGAGACAATTGTGGGCAGTATTACACTTGCCACACCTAAAAATTGCCATGTGGTGGTGGTGGTGTAGTTGTCCAATTATTACTGTCCATAGCAGGGTCTGTATCTACAGACTGTGGACAACATAATCCCGATGGTGGTGCCCTTTTGTATACCATAAGTGGTTTGTTCAAGGAGTGTTTTTCCAGTCTTTTGACAGTTCTTAGAACTGACCAATTTTGTATATCAATTGTGCCTCCCTAGAGTCTTGTAAACTAAACTATGCCTCAAAAGGGTTCTGTCTTCTGCCTGCCACCCTGATAGCTTCTTCATAAGTAGTTCCTGGGGCTTCTGAGTTGCTGCATCATTCCTTGCTTCCTCAATTAACTGTGTAGAGTACCCCGCTCTGTAAATCTCTCCCATAACTCTGTGGCCGTAAATCAAATGACCCCTCAAGGGTACAGTTTCTCCATACCCAAAGATACTAAGATTTTGAGATGTTCCTCATGGTATGGTGAGGGTGGCAGCTGCCGGACAACAGGGTGTTCCAGTCAGTTGCTTTCCTGAATAACTCTGTAGCCAGTGTACTATCCCTTTGTTTTACTATTTGAAGATAAAAACAACTGATGACATGCTGGCTCTTGGCAATGGTAAATTTCAGCCCCTGTGTAGCCGACAGCTATTTCACAAGGTCATCCAGCTGCTGAGCACTCCCCTGCTATGCCAGGACAGCTTCCAAATACCCACTAGCCAAGACAGGGGTTTACATCTGCACTCTAAACATATCCATCCTTCCAGTCACTTAAAAATAGATTGGTGTAATTGGGGCCATGCAGCAGGTATCATCTGGTGCCTGCATGCCTGGCTGTAACAACAACGTGCTTTCCTCCGCGCATTGCAGTGCACCATCAGGTTTGATCATCCAGCGGGTGGTAGTACAGCAGAAAAACATCCCTTCTCTCGGCGGAAAGAGCATTGTCTGGGATATTCAATCCTCTACCAGCTCTCATATCCAGGCTTGGATCACGAACCCTGGTTGCCAGTATTGAGTGTCAGTGTCTGCCCTGCTGCAGTGACGACGGGCCTGCACAAGTATAGCTCAGCTGGTGGTCCTTTTATTTTGCATGTCACTAAAATTAGGGTGGAATTTGGTTCTGGTTACGCAATTAACCAGGCACTTTAAAAATAATTTGTGCTGCACTTGATTTCCCCAAAATAATTTTCCATTGATTTTCAGAATGCTGGCTGATAATCCTGAACAATTGCAAAGGTTTCTTATATAATCTGATTACTTTTAAGAACAAAAATTACATTGCATTGGAGAAATCTAAATGATGACATTACCTTCAAACCTTCGGAGAATGGCTGCTGGCAGCCCTTCCACTGAGATTTAAATAAAGTAGCAGTTGATTTTTTCCAGATTGCTGCTTGGTAACAAACTATTCAGGTTATGTCAACAGACATTTATCATTTGGCACCACTTTTGGGATATTGTGGGTGCTTTCTAACATAGTCTAGGGAAAAATGCACCCATGGGTTCTGCTTACTATAGCTGTTCGTTATATATCAGCATGTCCCTAAGCTGTTAGTTTAGTGGAGTTCAAAACAAAGTAGGGCTGATGCGTGTACTGTTCAAATCCTGTTGAACAAGAACAGTCTTTTAAAAAATTAGATCAAGTGCTTGGTTAAAAAAAAAAGTTTAATGGTTTACAACCTTTCAAGTTCTACAGTGGCTTAAACAAGGTGTTGAATGTCAAGTTGTTTTTGAAAGCACCTAAAACAAAACTAGTTTCGGATAGATGCCAAAGTGTGGAACACAGTTTTACAAGTGCCTATTTCAGCCACAGTGTGTTGGAAGGAGATAGAAACAAGTTCTTGTGATATGTAAAACATCAAGTAAAGTACACTACCACTAAGAGTTGGTTTCACCCACTGCTGCATTCACATTGATTTCTCCTTTTCCTGTACATCATAATCCATTGCATTTTGTAAGGTTTGTATTTTTGAGGAGGGACTGCATTACTGCTCTGGTGCATCACGGAAACCACATTTCCCAAATATTCTTTTATAATTGGAGATCCAGATTCTGGTTTACTGTGGTACTTTGCTGTGTATTCTGTGGCAGTTATGTATCTGTGTAAATAAACCAGTTTACTACTGTATTCTGAAACTGTGGTGGTGACTGTCTCTCTCTCAGTATCTTTTTCCCTCCTTGAGTCTGCTTTCCAAGGCATGAAAATGCATTGCTACCACAAGCACCTGTTGGTACCAGTGTAGCAGTGGCATTGCTACAAGGCTACCTACGGCACACTGCAGCTACTGTATGTCCTGTGCTTTTATTTATTCATTTGTTAACCAGGTAGGTACACTAACCCAGGGACCATTTTCAGGCCACCCGTCTCCCGGGCCATAAAGATGGTGCAGTACAATGAAATGAAAGTACAAAACATGGGTACTTATAATGAATAGTACAACAGAGTAAAACATAAGTAAGGTACAAATACAATGTTCCAGTAGTACATACAGTGCATCAGAGGTGTAATCTCATTGGATGCTGTACAACAGTCTAGAAAGCAATACAGAGCAAAGGAGGGATAACAAGCGAGGTGTTAGTAGGCACAAGCAAGAACCAGTGTAACTATGTGTGTCAGGTACCTGAGAGAGGGTGGATAGGGTTCTGACCTTGTCTAGGATAAGCTCGAGGAGCTGAAGTGTGGAGGTCGGGTGCATTTGTAGGTGGATGCCGAGCAGGTGGCTGATCAAGTTTGTTCTAAAGGCAATTGGGAGGCAGTGGAGAAAAGCAAGGCAGGAAGGCTATTCGGAGTTTGCAGCTGGTGACAGAGAGGGCTATCTGTCCCATATCAGTGGAGGATCGGGAGATTAAAGTAGTCTTTGGGAGGATGACCTTAACTCCTTATGTTCTGTTTAATTGTTAGAAGTTTGTCTAGCGGGGATGCATATCCTGCAGTAAGGATTTATGTATAAGGGTGCCCAGGCTAAGGTCATGAGCTTGGAGGGAGAGCCAGCCTAGCAAGGCATATAGGGAGCAGTGGTGAGTAGCAAGTGGAACAAGTAGGATGAAACGACAGATACTGTTTTATGCAGTATTGGGCAGGCAAGTAGGCAAGATGAGGTTTGGGATATAATGGAGGAAACGTAGTCTAGAAGATGTAGGGCGTGCCCACCACATGTGGCGGTACCTTCTGGGTAAGAATTGGGTCACAGTTTTTCTGAGTGAGATTTCTTACCCAGGAGGCACATCTGATATTTAGTCCTGTTGTTAAGGTTAAGCCATTTGGTTTGATCATACAGGTACCGAAAAGTGGGTGTGGTTGTCAACTCCAAGGGTAAGTCTATAGGCCTTGTTGAGGCCGTAGATATCCTTTGAGCATAGTGTCCGATTCAGCTCCATAACTACTAAACCATAGTCGATGACTGATAGGATGGAGGAGGAGACAGCTAGTCTTAGGGCAAAGGGGTAAGGTATTGTCTATGCCTGTATAAGACTCTGAGTTTAGTATTAACTACTTTTACGACTTGGTGCGACATGAGGTGCAAAGGAGGGTGTCAACAATGAGAACCCCTAGATACTTAAATGTATATACCTGCTCAAGAGGCGGCCTTGTTGTTTGTGATGGCCAGTACCGGTGTGATTTCATAAGCTTTTGGCTGGATATCAGCATCACGTTTGTTTTTCTATAGTTAAGTAGCAGCAGTTTCTGTGAAGCTGAACCAAGTCTCTAGGGGAGAATGTAGTTTGAAGTTCCTTCTGCAGACTATTAAATTGGTGCTGCTATTCAGGATAACTCGTCATCCACGTACAGGATAATTTTGCTCCTGCTAGCTTCCGGTAGCCTGTTCACTAACAAACTGAAAGGAGAAGGCCCAGATGGATCCCTGAGGAACCCCAAGTACACTTTTCCTGGCTGTGGAGATTGCTGTTCCTATTTTTACACTCTGGGTTCTCTGAGATAGGTAGTCCTGGAACCAATGGACTGCTTCCATGGCCAGTCCCAGGTGAAGCAGTTGGTCAAGCATTATTGGGTGGTTGACAGTGCTTTTGTGAGATCAATAAAATGGATCCCACTAGTTTACCACCATCCATTGCCTTGTGCACATAGTCTGAGAATTCCACCAAAGCAGTAACCATGCTATGGCACCTACAAAATCCATGCTGCTGCAGGCACTGGAGATTGTATTTGTGGAGGTACTCGAGATCTGGTCAGCCACTGCCCTCTCAAGTGCTTTTGAGTGGAGAGAGAGAATATCGAGATAGGCCTGTAATTAAGCGATGCTAAGCGAACCCCACTTTTCAGCATGGGTAACCAGCGTGAGCTTCCATACAGCAGGAATTTTGCAAGGGAGAGCGATCTGTTGAAGAGCTTTGGTAATCGGGCCGTGAACTCACCGAGTGCAATGGCCACCAACTTCTTGTCTATGTTGTCACTACCAGTCTAGTTTTAACAAGTACCTTTCGGATATAGGTCCTGGCTTCCTTAACCGTGATACGTCTAAAGTGAAAGTTAGAGTTGCTAGGGTTATCCCTAGTTAATGGTGAGGGCGGGTTCAGGGGAGGTGAGGTAGTCGGGCAAGGACTTAGCTGAGGTCAGTGAAAACTGAGTTAAGAGATTCTGCAATTGACGTGGATCAAGGGTGGGAGTGCCATTGACGGTGATCTTAGTTGGGAGCCTCCTGTCCTCTTTACCAAGCAGGTCTTTGATATTGGTCCAGAATCTTTTGCCATTTCCCCAGTTATTGTCTAACTGTTCCTTGTAGTAATTAACCGGCTTGTCTAGTAAGAGAGACATCTGTTTCTAGTATAACATGAAGGCTTGCACCATTTGCCAAGGATATACCCAGGACACAAGGAGAATGCTGTTGGAAAGTGCTGAAAATCTTTCTAACTTGAATGGACAATACTTCACATACAACTCTGGCCCATACACTGGCTTCCATTTCCAGATTTGTGGGCTGTGCTCCTAACAGTCTCCTTGATTTTCCATGACAGTTTCACTGCAACGGTCATCAAAATTGAAAGAAAGGTTGTCAAAATCAACTTTGTCCAGAAGGCAACATTTAAAATACAAAGAAAAGGCACTTGGCTCTCCCTCTTACTCTACAGCCCTACATTGCTCAGGTAATTCAGAGGAAGTCAAATCTAAGGCCATGGCTGCAGCCTTGGGTTCTGTAATTCACCCCCTCCCCAGACCAGTACTGAGACACCAATGTTGGGGTCTGGCTGTGGATCTTCCTGGACATAGTCTCCACCACTCATTCACACTAATGGGATCTATGCGGGCGCTAGGACCAGCGAGAGCAAACTTTCGAGAGAGTCGGCACCAGAGATGGAGCCTTAAGGAAATGGCACCGCGAGCCATGGCTCGTGCAGTAAAGACTACCTTGGCGTCGACCCTCCAACCGCCTCAGTTCCTTTTTCCCACCATCGAGTGTGCTTCCGTGGACGCTCGCCGCCTGGGAGTCAAACTTCAAACTAGCAGCATAGTTTTCAGTTTATTGTTTTGTAATTTATCTTGAAGTACTGAATAGATTTAATTAAATTTATTAAATAATAAAAAGTCTTCAGCCCTCCATTGACGGAGTTGACCATAAGCGGGTCAGGTGATGGTAGGGAGACTTCATATAAAGCTGTTCAGTCAGCCAGGCTGGGTCGGTCCGCTGCCTCCCGGAGGTGGTCTGACAATAGACAGTCCAATGCTCAGGGAGGTGGGCAGTCCCCAAAGCGTAAAAAACTGTCCCACTGGTGAGCACAATTGACTCGAGTTCTTCTTCGCGCATGTCGAGAAAGAGAAGGCATCACTCGAGGTCACCTCTGGTGTGCTCTGCATGTTGACGGTAGGTCGTTGGGGCTAGGCACTGGTCTCCTCCCTCTCGGAGTCACGGTTTCTGGCTCGGTGCCCAACCTCTTCGACACGGAGCCCATCCCGCCTATTGGATGGGCCTCGATGAGCAGTTTCATCAGTGGGCTGCTCTTATGGAGCAATGGGCTTGGAGGTTGGTCCAGCTGCCTGGCCTGGTCACTCCAGGGCCTTCTGGCCACTTGATGGGCCAGGTAGGGTGGTTGGACCTTCCTAGTCATGGCGCGCCTTCTTCTGGTGCCGTCGACTCCACGTCTTGGGTGTTTTCCCCTCACATGGCTGCAGCACAGGGGTCCTCACCGATGCAGCTATCGCCTGTTAATTTTCCTTCTTTTCCTTCAAATCACAGTTTTCAGAACCTTGAGACTCTCAGAGCGTCTGTGGTGCGAGGGGCTCTGCCGTTGCTGTCTGCGAGCGCCCGGGGCTCTGGGCCGGGCGCCATCTGCGGTGCCGGGTGCTCTATCAGTGTTGTCTGTGGCACGAGGGCTCTGTCATTGCCATCTGTGGCATCGGGAGGCTCTGTTGGTGCCTATGGCCTTTGTCGGCGCCTGTGCTTGGGCTGTTTCTGATGGCGCCAACTTCCTTGGGTTCAGCGCCATGTTCTTCATCGGCGCCGATGCTTGGTGTGGTGTCATCCAGCCTCCAGTGCTTTTCAACTCTCAATTCTTTTCCTCTTCTAATTTCCATTCTGCTTTTCACTCCTTTTCTGTCCATACAGTCCCCGGACTGTCAGGAGATGATTTTGAGCCTGAGTCAAATCTTCGTCTGGGTGATGATGTTGAAGGAGCAGGAGTTAATCCTGCTGCAGAGCCTGTGGTCGAAGACCTTTCCTTTAAGTCTCTGCTGAAAATTTAAATTCCACTCTTTTCTCTCAGACTACAGAAATCGATCTTGGGAAGCTTTAAGGCGCTCAGTATCTACATGTCCCGGAGACCCCTATGGATTTAATTCCTCTGGTACAACCATCTTTTGAGACACCTTGTCAGATGGTATGGAACAATCCTGCTCTCATCCTTCCGTGGCCAAGTCCATGGATAGGAAGTACACTGCTCAAGGATTGACCCATATTGGCCTCACAAGCTTTTGCTGATCCCATTGTAGTCATAGCAGAGAATGACAAGGCCATCCTCCCTCAGGCATCCTCAGCCCGGCCTATCAATAAAGAATCTTGTAAGATAGACACCTTAGGTAAGAGAGTCTTTGCTGCCTCCACCCTGGGTATGCATATTGCCAGCTACCAGGGCTATTTTTCTCAATATGAATATGTCCTTTGGCATTCACTCAAGCAGATGGTAGAAGCTCTGCCTGAGTCAGAAACAAATTCAGAGCTACTTCACACCATAACCAGGGTATCGAGGTCCAATAACCAACAGGTTAAAGCTGCAGTGGACGCTTTCGATACTGCTTCTAGCAGCTGGCAGCGGCATTTGTACCCATCGCCACTCTTGGCTACGCATGCCGGTTTCATGAGTGATGCCCAGAGGCAAGTCATGGCCTTACCCTTCACGTATGTATCTGTTTGGACCCAAGGTTGAAGAAGCTCTAAAAGTCGCACAGAAGACTAGGTCAACCATGAAGATAGCTTGACCCGCACCCGGTGGGGCCAATAAGGGTCAATTTCATAACCGTCAGTCCTTTCGGGCAAAGGGAGGGCTTTAACAAAAGCCGCACCCTGCAGCCACTAAAGAAAATGCAGCAGATGGCACAAGCCCCAAAGCACCCAGTGCCACCTCAACTGCCCAAGGGGACTCTGCCTCAGCAGTGGGAGGACGTCTGACTCAGTTCTACAACCGGTGGAAGTCTATAACATCAGACAAATGGGTCCTTTGGATAATCCGCGAGGATATTCACTCAATCTTTCAGAACCCCCACCCCTTGGATCATCCCCCAAGCGATAGCCCATGCTGTCGACAGTACAGTCGGACCATCTTGCTTCCGAACTGCAAGGCCTTCTGAACAGCAGGGCAGTAAAGTAGTTCTGCGGACCAGAAACATAGGTTTCTACTCCCATTACTTTCTAGTTCCAAAGAAAACAGGAGGCATGCGCCCCATTCTGGATCTCATTAAGTTAAACAAATTCCTTCACAAGGAGAAGTTCAAGATGATATCTCTAGGTACCCTTCTACCTTTGATTCATCAACACGATTGGCTAGCCTCCTGGACATGCAGGATGCCTACCAACACATTCTTATACACCCAAAGCACCACAAATACCTGAGGTTTGTAGTGTTGGGGTCACGCCTTGTTTCCTCGCGTTTAGATTACTACAATGCTCTGTATCTAGGGTTGCGGGATAGACCTCCGCCGCCTGCAGGTGGTGCAGAACACTGCAGCCAGGTTGTTGACTGGGCTACCAAGAACTTGCCACATCACACCTGTTCTCTGTGAACTGCACTGGCTGCCAGTACATTGGAGGATTACCTTCAAGGTCACATTGCTGACCTATAAGACCCTACACAGACAGGATCAAGTTACTTGCAAGATCTCCTGCGGCCCTACGCCCTCTCCACCCACTCCGTTCCGCGATGAGGGATTGCTAGAGATTCCCAGGGTTCGTCTTCAATCCTCTGGGGCCAAAGCTTTTTCTTTGTGGCTCCAACCCTGTGGAATTCTCTACCTCATCGGATTAGAGAGTGCCCATCCACAGAATCCTTTAAGGCTTCTTTGAAGAGTTTTTTGTTTGTATTAGCCTTTGATTAGCCCTTTTCTGCTGTCTTTTTAACTGTGTTTTTATTTTAGTTTCAATTTATTATTGATGTATGTTTTATGTGCTGCGCTTTGGCATTTGAAAAGAGCGCAATATTAATAGATTATGATTATAAATAAATTATGATTATGATAACATCATCAGTTCAGAGTCCTGCCCTTTGGTCTATCCTCGCGCGCAAGTTTTGCAAAGTGTTGTGCAATTCTTGCAGCACAGCTCAGGAAAATCGGAATTCAAGTGTTTGCATATCTGGATGACTGGCTTCTAAGCAAGCCCTTCCAGGCAGGGAACTCTGGACACCATAGCCAAGGCTTCAGACTTCCTCACGTCCATGGGAGTCCTGCTAAATCACAACAAATCGCAGTGCAGCCCTACCAGAAACTCTTTTCATAGGAACTCTTCTGGATACCTCCTGTGCAAAAGCTTTTGTTCCAGAGGACAGAAGGAGTGATATCCTACAGATGGCCCAATACATCAGAGAAAACAGCTCGGTTCGAGTTAGCTTGATGTAACGGATGCTGGATCTCATGGCATCCTCGGTGTTCACTGTACCTCTAGCTTGTCTCCACATGAGAATCTCTCAGTGGATGCTTAGTACTCGTGGTCCCTAACCACTCACCGCCGGTCCTTTCCATCAAGGTGACAGAACCTCTAAAGAGGTCACCACCTGGTGGTCGTGAGGAGAACAACCTTCTGGACGGGTATCCCTTTGCTCCTCTGGACCATCAGATCTCCATTACCGCCAACGCGTCCCTGATGGGGTGGGAGCTCACTGCCAGAAGCTCCACATCCAAGGTATGTGGACTCAGGACAAGTCCCAGCTCCACATAAACATCCTGGAAATAAGCGCTGACCTCTATGCAGTCCGGGCTTGAAGGACATTCTCTGTCACAAGAACATTCTCCTTCAAACGGACAACAAAGCAGTGATGTATTACATCAACAAGCATGGCGGTGCACACTCTTACCCATTATGCAGGAAGCTATGAGAGTGTGGAATGGTACCTGGAGCACAAGACTCTAATCCACGCGGTTTACCTACCAGGCATGCAGAATGAACTGGCAGACTGTCTCAGCAGAATGTAGAATGATCCTCACGAGTGGTCTCTTGACTCAACTGTCACTCAGTCACTCTTCAAAGAGTGGGGAACTCCAGACCTGGACCTTTTGCATCCCCACTCGACGCAAAACTGCCACTCTTCTGCTCCAGAAATCCAGGACCTGGCATTTTCTGTCAAGATGCATTCAGGCTGCAGTGGACAAAATGCTTTCTATCGCCTTTCCTCCTCTTCCTCTAATTCAGAGGGTGCTTCTCAAATTCGAGTCTCAGGGAGACAGAATGATTCTCATTGCTCCCTTCTGGCCTTGACAGATATGGTTCCCGCTGCTCAGCAGCCTGTCGGCAACCTCCCGAAGGCACTTCCTTCAGATGAACCTTCTGACCCAGAGGCCTGTGGTCCATCCCAATCTGAAGTTGCTTCACCTTCATGCTTGGCTCCTGAAGAGATAGAGGTGAATAGGGTCAATGTTTCCCGTGGGGTTTCAGATATTCTCTAGCTGCTGTAAACCAGCCACTAGAAAAGCCTACACAGCCAAATGGAAGCATTTCTCTCTGGTGTTCAAAATCCTCTTTGAATCCTTTTCCTGCCCACCAAATAAAGTCTTGGAGTACCTTTGGACCTCTCATATTCAGGTCTGCAGTACTCTACTGTCAAAGGTCATCTCTGTGCCATTTCAGCTTATCATGAGCCGTATATTCCTTGTCTCTGGCTCAGTTGCCTGTAGTTAAGAGGTTTCCTAAGGGTATTCTGCATACCAGATCACCTATCAGATGTCCAGTCGCAGCCTGGGACATTAATCTTGTGCTAGACTTGCTCACTCGGAAACCTTTCGAGCCTCTAGCTACCTGTGAGTTGAAGATCCTCATTTGGAAAACAGTCTTCCTGGTGGCCATCACTTTGGCCCTTAAAGTTTCGGAAATACATGCTCTGGTCACAGACCCCCATACACTGTATTTCACAAGGACAAAGTAGTTCTTAGGACTCACTCAAGTTTCTTCCCAAAGTTGTTTCAGAATTTCATTTAAACCAACCTTTAGTCCTACCTACCTACTTTGCTAACTTCCAGAATGAAGGGAACATACCCTGCATTCTTTGGATGTTAAGAGCACTGCAATGCTATCTGGATAGAACAAAAGAAATTTGCAAGGCTCAACAACTGTTTGCTTCCTTCAAGCGAGACCGGTTGGGTCAACCTGTCGCTATTAGGTGTATTTCAAGCGTGGCTGGTAGCATGCCTCTGCTATTCTATGGCACAGGTTAAGCTAGGAGGCAGAGTGTATGCTCAGTACTAGAACAGTCGTGGCATCTCTGGCAGAAATCCATAACATGCCCATTGCAGACATTTGCAGTGTGGCTACCTGGAGCTCAGTGCATACTTTAGTTAAGCACTATGCTTTAGATGTCCATGCCAGACTTCTGTGCGTTTGGTAGGACTGTTCTTAAGACTTCTGTCCTAAGTATGTGAGCTCTTAGTTTCTCCTGCCGCCCGTCACAGGGTTTGTTAGCTTGGTACTCTCCCATTAGTGTGAATGAGTGGTGGAGACTTTATGTCCAGGAAGATATGGAAATTACGTACCTACTGTAATTCTGATCTTCTTGGATGAAGTCTCCATCACTCATTCACCACCCACCCAGCATCCCCAAGCTCACATCTCTGTTTTGGTCTTCACTCCCTCAATGGTTAGGCTGTGAAGACTCTATGTTGACCCTTCTTACACGGGTCATTCGGACCATCTTATATCTGATTTTGTTAGGTTAGACCTCTAGGTTAGTTATGCTGCACCTCCTCGGAAAAAAAGGTACTGAGGCGGTTGGAGGGTCGATGTCAAAGTAGTCTTTACTGCGAGCCATGGCTCATGGTGCCGCTTCATGCGGCTCCATCTCTGGCGCCGACCCTCTTGAAAGTTTGCTCCCCTGGGTCCTAGCACCTCCGGCGTAGATCCCATTAGTGTGAATGAGAGGTGGAGATTTCGTCCAAAAGATCAAGAATTACAGTAGTACGTAATTTCCATTTCTTTTGCCGAAAGCAGTTTGCAGCCCGTCTTAAGGAACTGTCCTGTCAATAAGATTCTTGTCGACCGCAGTGCAGAGCATCGTCAACACAAGTAATGGTACACGCTATATTTGAACTGCTGTTCAGAAGGCTGCTAAGCACTTTCCCAGCGATAACAGCATCATTCCTGATGTTGCTTGAGCCATTGAAGCCTTCCAACTGCTGCAGGTCAAAATACAGGTTCTGTTTCTGTTTACGCATCATTCCTGTACAGACACTGCCAATGCCAATTTCCAAACCATATGGAGCTACCAGTTCCTCTTCCTCAGCCTGATAAAATAATCCTGACATGGCGGGGACTTTGATAATGAAGGAGGCATGGAGTTGCCTGGAGACACTGACTGCAGCTCCGTTCTTTTCCCCATGCAGAAAGGAAACCGTGATATGCATACCCAAGTCTCCTCCTGAGGTTGCATCTTTCTAAGCCCTCCTAAGACAGATGCAAGAGTCTCAGGAATGTACTATTGAGAAGGAAGGCCGCCTAAGCATACCCTGTACAAATTCTTGGTGATGCCCACTATGTCCTCCTTCGTCATTCCTCATGTTTAACCTGTCCTGGAGGATACTATCATGGCTGCTTGCATAGGCCCTGCACTCTTCCTGCTGTGCCCAGAAAGGCAGGGAAACACTGCTAAAGCCTACTATTTTTCATGACCTGAAACTGACATGGTTGTGACTATGGCTGCTTATGACAAGTCAAGAGCACATTGTCTCATGGAGCTCCTTACCTGCTGACAAGGAATTTGGGAGAGTGGAAGTCGTGGAGAGAAAACCTATGCCTCAGCATTCCTTGGGCTTCAGACTACATAATACTAGGCCTAACTGATTAATTTTCTGAACAGCTTGTGGGAATATATGGCTTTTGTTGTTGGCAAATTGCCTGATAGTCCTCTGTACTTCTGACTTAGAACCATCTCACATGGAATGGAATCTGGAAAGCTTCTCCTCAGATTTGCTGATGATGCCACAAATGCTTCAGCTTGTGCTGTAGCCTGTGGTATTTGCCTCCACTGCTATTCATGGCTTTGTGTTGCTGGCTTTACTGCTGACGTTCCACAGGCTGTTCTCTAGTTTCCCTTGGAGACAGTAACTGGTGATGATGTAGAGATGATTGTAGGTGACCTTCAGTCTTTTAAATGATTTACGATCTTTGCAATCTCTTACCCTGGCAAACCATGCTTATATCTTCTACAATTGACCCTTGCTTCAAGAATTCTGGAGATAGGCCTGTACTAAAGTTCCAAGAAATAACTGTAATCTGGATATGAAGCACTTGATTCTGGGTGCCTTGCTCATATCTAAAGGACAGAAACAAATGGAAGGTGGTATAGATTTTGATTACAGCCACCAAAAAAAAAAATTCAGAAGACAGCAAAGAGACAGATGGTGGAAGAGTGGTATGTTACAGGTGATATTTACTGCAGTTCTGTAATGGAGAAACTGACAAAATACCTAATACTTCAATGATGTTAATCTGTTAGGAAATCTACACATAGTATGATGTTGAAAATGTCTATTATATCACTGTGGTATTATTGTTTTGTTTTTATTTTTCAATAAAAGTTAAGGATACCTAAACGCTTATTTTTTCTTGACTGAAACAGCAAAATCCGAGTCCATATGTGTGTTAAAAATACATTGTTAAAATGACTCCTCTTTTAAACAATGTGGCTGTTTACTCGAATTATGAGGTTTAATACAGTTTCACGTGTTTTTAGTCTGTAAACAAATCCCTATCTGTGAGAAACCCAGTGTTGAGATTAGCTGCTAAAATGGAGCGTTATATAGAATGATATCATTGAAGTGGAAACCATCATCCAGCATATACTGAAGTCTAATGGGAACTGTAGATATCTTAGTATTTGACCTCCAAATGCCCATCATAATATTAATGGTGCTAAATACCGTGATACAAACTAATACATGTGTTTAGCACTGATTGGTATTCGATGGGCATTACATGGGTCAAATACCAAGATATTTACAGTGCCCCCATTGGACTTCAGTATATCCTGGCTGGCAGTCTCGCTCAGTGATGTCATTCCATATGACGTCCTTTAGGAGCTAATCCGTGCCAGGTTTCATTGAGAGGAAGTTGTTTGCAAACTTCAAATCCTGTGAAACTGTATTATACCTCATATTTCAAGGTAAGCAGCTACGTTATTCTGGGGTATTTTAACAAATGCATAGACCTGGATTTTGCTACTTCATTAGGAAAAATAGGGTTTATGTATCTGAAATCTCTTGCCCTCAATTCATCCAGTCCTCCATGTTGTTATTCTCTAAGGTACTTGTCTTTTCTTCTGACAGAAAAAGGCTAGTCTTACCAAATGAGCTGTAGAAGTTGTTCTTGTCTGGAAACTGAATCAGGGATATTATTCCCAGAATGTTCTTATATGGAAATAGACAGGGGACCTACACCTTGTTCTGAACCTCAGGGGTCTGATCGAGGCTATCAAATACAAAATGTTTTGCATGATCTCTCCAATCCCTCATCCCCTGTCACAACAAAGGGATTGGATGTCACGATCAACATAAAGGATGCTTATCTTTGTATTAAAATTCATTGCCGCAACAGGCAGTATCTCTGCTTCATGCTGGAGGGCAATATTTTTACTTTCTTGTCTTGCCCTTTTGCTTGTCCTTGGCACCCTGGGCCTTCACCAAATGCTTGGCAGTAGTAGCCATGGGCCTTATCATCTTAGTCTGGATGACTGGCTCTAAAGCCCCATCCAGGGAGGATATCTTTCACACTCACACTTGACACCTGTGCAAACAGTTGGGCATCATAGTAACAAACCAAAATTAATTTTGGTCTCTTGTCATTGTCTTCAGTATATTGGACAGTGCTAGGTATATATCTTGTCTGAGCTTTTCTGCTGGAGAACCATGCAGATGCTGATTGCACAAGCTTGTATTGTGACATAAATACTGTTTTTACCAAGATCCATGCTGAGGCAGCTCGGCCTAATGGTCACTGCCATCATCACAGTTGTGATGGCACGCCTTCCTATGCATACTATAATGGATGCTTTGTGTGCAGTGGGATCTGATGTCAGATGACCTAGCCAATTGATTCTGATTATGTCTCCTCTTCATCATGCCCTTCTTTGATGGCTGGATTGATCAGATCTCATGACAGGCCTCCTATTTCCTACTAATACATTTGTTGGCTTAGCACAGATGCCTGGGGGTCTGTTTGGGGTGCACATCTGGGTTATATCAGAACTCAAGGTGTTTGATTCCAGATGGGCAGCTCTTTCTATATCAGTTTTCTGGAGAGGAGGACTGTGCTTCTTGGCCTACAGGTTTTTACAGTTCAAGTCAAGGACAGACCAGTCCTGATCAGAACAGACAATACAAGTGTAATGCACTAAAAAGATCGGGCACACCCTTCTCCTATGTACAGAGAAGTGATAAGTGCCTGGCAATGAGCAATGGACCCCAGAGTGTTTATAACAGCCGTTTTGTCCCATGCTTCTGAATTGTCTTAGCAGACCGTCTGAGTCGGTCTCAACCCCTCATGTATGGAGTTTTGGTAAGTTGTGTTGCCCTCTCTTGGTAAGGTCAGTTCCTATCGCCTTTCCTCCAGTTCCTTTCATACAGTCTATATCAATCAAGCTTCAAGCAGAACTGGCTACTCATTAGTAGCCACCATCTTCCTAGATAAATTTGGTTCCCACTGCTTCCAGCAGTTGGAAGTGGAACCTCCTGTCCGCTTACTCTACAGATAAGATGACTGTCACAGGACCAGGGCCTAAAAGAATTTGCACATTCGCCCAAGTTCATAAACCAGTTCCATTGTGGCATTTTATTTTTGTTCTCAAGAAGCGACGAGATTCATTTGAACCCACTGCCACATGTGAAAGCGCGTTTCTACCTTTGAAAACACAGTTTCTGGTGGCTATCTCACTTTTCCATATCTTTACATGCCCCAAACTCCTTACAGAGAGTTGTGTTCACCTCATAAGCTAAGCATGTACATGTGACTGAAGTTGGAAATCTGAGATCCCTGTATGCTGCAGCCCTTCCCTCAGGATCTCAGTTCTTATGTGTGCATCACCCAGGCAGGCATCACAGCTTTCCAGCTCCAATGATCACTGAGAAAATTTCAAGTCTTTTAATGTAAGAGAGCCTCGCTGACATTTTCCTACCCTTTGCTTAATGGTTCATTACTACATTTGGCTAGATAGTTTAGTTTTAATGCTCTTTTCTGGTGTAAATCAAATTCCAGTATATGTCTTACATAGCAATGCATTAGTTAGCTTTGGCTAGACTAGCACAGTGTTCCTTCATGCATTATGTAATATTCATAGCCAGACATCAATGTTTTTATCTGGACTGGGCAGGGGTTTCCTTTCCTGAAGTATGTTTCTTACTGAAACTGCCACCTGATGTATACAACATGTGTGTCTTGTAAATCCACTCACGCTGGTTCTTTGCCCAACCCTTCCAAGCATTGGGCTAGAGTTAACTGTTTGTGGTTCAGCAGCCTGAATTGTTCTTACTACAGCCCCTTCTGGTGGTGGAGAGTGGAAACACGAGGCACAGCCGACTTCCCTTCTAAGTGGAGTAGGCGTGTCCACAAGGCTAATAAAGAGAGGCTGTGATGGTTCGACCCCCCTCCCAAGTGGAGTCAGTAACCTGGGTCCAGTAACCTCACATTCTACTGGGTTGTTTGTGTCCACCTCTGGTCCCTCTGGAGCAGCTGGCATTACAGTGGATTAGTACAGCCTAGCCTGCACCTCTTTCAAGCAGTGGGTGGAGCACTCTGTATCAGGTACATAAGGACAGACCAGTCTAAAAAAAAAATAATACCTCTAGTGTGTAACTGGTGTTTTCCTGCTTTTCATGTTCCACAAGGAGGTGCCTACTGGACAGGTGTCTGCTTCTCTGTGGATTCCTCCCTAAGGGTTTGGCCACAGCAGCCATCTCAAGCTGCTAAGTGCAGTTCAGACACCATCAGCGACCACTTGGCGCCTTCCCTTTCTTGCTCCACTCTTCATCCACTGGTCTGTCAGGTGCTACCAAACACACGCTGGAGTTTGGCACATGCCTGACATGTGTTCATGACATAGCCATTCAGGCTGCACATGTGCAGTGGAGCTGATTACATATTGTGCTTGGGTATGGGGCTATGAAGAGTGCATGCACATTCATCTCCGTGTAGTTTATTGCATGGGCACTTAATAGGCATCATTTGTGACCACGCATCTTACTGTGGGTTTTACTTTGGGGGGTTGTGTGTGGCAACAGCCAGGATGCAGCACAGTAATGCTGCAGTATACCACAAAATACAATATACTGCAGGAACAAAGCGCCTTTGTGTTTCAGTATTCAAACAACATGAAGTCTTGCTATATTATGACAATTGCTGTCTGTGGTATCGTAAGTAATTTCAGTTTAATTGCTGTGTGGAACTTGTAAATGTTATAGGTTCGGTTTTGAACCGATCAGCTTCTTTAAAACTTGAAGTTACAAAAAGTTAGAGTGCGGCTGGGGAGGTCATAATATAGCAAGACTCCATTAGAAGAAACAACATTACTAAGGTGAGTAATTTTTTCTTCAAACAACATGAAGTCTTGCTATATTATGACAATTGCAGACTACACAGCAGTACCTCCATGGAGGAGGGACAGAACCTACTTAGGAATAGGGCTCTGAAGCACAGCTGTGCCAAACAGAGCATCTCTCCTGGCCTGGACATCCAGAGGTAATGCTTGGTGAAAGTGTACCGTTTTCCAGGTAGCAGCTTGACATATCTCTAAGATAGAGATGTCTCTGGCAGCAGCTAGAGGCGTGGCTGTACCTCTGGTAGAATGAGCCCTCAGGCCAGAGGGAACTCTCCCAGTTTCTGATAACAAATTGGATACAAGAGACAATCCACCTGGCAATTGATCTCTCTTAGTGGCAGTCTCCCTTTTCCGACCTCACCGTAAGTGAGAAAAAGTTGGAGGATTCGAACCTGTGACCCTTAGTACGTTCTATATAGTAACTTAGGGCCCTCTTAACATCTAAACTGTGCAATCTCCTCCTCACCAGAGGAAGAATGTTCAGTGAAAACACTGGAAGGAGATAGATTGGTTAAGATGGAAATCTGAAACCACCTTAGGCAAAACTTCCTGTTAGTCCTGAGGACTACCTTGTCCCTGTGGAAGAAATAAAGTCATTTTTCTACTGACAAGGCTTACCAACTCACTTGTCGCCTGAAGTGATAGCCACCACTAGGAAAACAGTTTTACAAGTTAAGTACTTAAGCTCTGCAGAAGACAGAGGTTCAAGGGGGTTGCATTAACTGGGCAATGCAAACATTAAGGTCCCAGGCAGGCCGGATCCTAAAATGTGGATTAGTATGAAGTAATCCCTTAAAAAACTTGGAAAATACAGGGTGAGCGGAAAGAGGAGGGCTTTCCTGCTGAAACAAAAGCAGAGACAGCTGCCAAATGTACTTTCAGGGTAGCTGGTCTCAGGCCCAAAGAATTAAGATGACCATATAGTCCAAAACAATGGGCAAATCAGCAGATTCCGGGAAATATGTTTCAGCACACCAAATGGAAAACCTTTCCACTTAGAATTATAAGAAGCCCTAGTGGAAGGCTTTCCCAGAAGCCTTTAGGATTTCAAGAACACCCTGAGAAAGGTGTAGGTCAGTATTCTAACTCCTCAAGAGCCAGGCCTTGAGGTTGAGGGATTGAGGTTCGGATACCAAACTCTCCCCTGGGCACAGGTTAACAGGTTGTGATTCCTGGGGAGACACAGGGGAAGATGGACTGTTAGGGACAGAAGGAGTGGGTACCAGGGCTGCCTGGCCCAATCTGGGGCAATCAGAATCACCCTGCAAGGCTGGGATCTGATTTTGACTAGCACCTTGAATAGGAGAGGAAGGGGGAAAGGCATAAAGAAACTTCCTTCCCAATCTAGGAGAAAGGCATCCAGGGACTGAGCCCAACACTGGGGGCCTGCAACAGAAAAGTGGAAGTTGGTGATTGTCTGGGGCTGCGAAGAGATCTATCTGAGGGGTGCCCCATCTGGCAAAAACTATCCCCAGTACTTGAGGATCCAGAGACCATTCGTGATGGCCCTGGGAAATCCTGCTGAGAGCATCTGCTAGGACATTGTCCTTTCCTGGAAGATGAACTGCTATGAGGGAAGTGTTCAGGGAATAGGCCAGAGACCACAACTTCATTGCCTCGATGCACAAGGCCGAAGACAGAGTGCCCCCTGCTTGTTGATGTACACATTGTTGTGGTGTTGTCTGTTCTGACTTGTACCACTTTGTTCTGAACAGATGCAGAAAACACTTGAAGTGCTAAAAGACAGCTCTGAGTTCCAGCAAATTGATGTGGAGCAGAGATTCCTGGGGGACCACACCCCTGAGTGGAGAGGTTGCCCATGTGGGCTCCCCACCCCAGGAGGGAAGTATCTGTAGTGAGGGTCAAGGAGTGAGACAGAGGAATGAAGGGACCCCAGTCTTAAGTGCTCTGATCCTGCCACCACTGGAGGCCTGGATCAGGGTTGGTCACTGGGACCAACTTGGAAAGGGGTCTCTTTTCTGAGACCAAAAGGCTCTCAAGTGAAACTGAATGTCCCTCATCTGAAATCTTGCTCCTTGCACTACGGCTGTGGACGCAGCCATGTGCCCCAGGAGCTGCAAAAGTGTCTTGCTGGTCGAGAGACCTGCAGAGTGAAGGAGGAGGCCAGAGCCACCAAGTTCCTTACCTCTCTAAGGGTAGGAAGGCTCTGGCCTGCTTTGTGTCCAATTCTGCACCTATGAAGGTGAGCACCTGAACTGGTTCCAGAACTGACTTTGGAAGATTTAGTAAGAAGCCCAGGAGGTGAACAGCTGCTGGGTAACTTGCAGGTGAGATTTTACCTGTTCTGGGGACTGGCCTACAATGAGCCAGTCGTCCAGATAGGGAAGACAACAATCCTTTGCCTCATAAATGAGCAACTGCTATTGCAGACATTTTGTGAATACCCTTGGGGCAGAGGTGAGGCTGAAGGGCATTGCTCTGAACTGGTAGTGACCTGAGGGCAGTTCGAATCTGAGGTACTTTCGTGGGAGCTTCTGATTAGGACGTGAAAATAGGCATCCTTGAGGTCCAGGGAGGCTAGCCAGTCCCTGGCCTTAGAGAGGGTAAAATCATTGCCAGTTACCATTCTGAACTTTGGTTTCAAAAGGTGTTTGTTCAGATATCTGAGGTCTAAAATGGGCCACCATTCTCCAGTCTTTTGGGGTAAGGAAATATCTGGAGTACAGACCCTTGCCCTGGTGTAGGGAGAAACCCTTTCTACAGCTCTGAGAGCCAGGAGGGTTGAGACTTCTGTTTCTAGAGTAAAGGTCTCTAAAGAGTTTGCAGGTGGGAAAGATCTGATTCTCATCTTTGGGAACTTTTGAAGCTGAGAACCAGACCCTGGCTTACTACTTCCAGGACCCACTTGTCTGAAGTTAGAGACACCCAGTTCTGAATGAAGTAAGCCAACCTGTCCCTCACGGGTAAAGGAGAATTGGCCCTGGGCACCCCATCAGGGTGTCTGTTTGGCAGGTGCTTTAGGCTGAGAGGTGGGAGCAGGCCTGCCCACACCCCATCTGCCTCGCGTCTGAAGAAGCCTCTGAGCATAAGCAGAGGAGGCCTGGGTTTAGTAAAGGCCTGTGAAAAGGCTACCCCTACCCACGGGGTCTGCCTCCTGAGGAGTGGCTTGCAGCTCCTTGGCTTAGAGCACTCTTATAGGTAGTCCTATATTCATCCATTTTCTTCATATAATTCTCTGTCTGCTCCCCAAACAGAGAATTTCCCACCACAGGAAAATCCATAGCCTTAGTCTGGGTATCCTGTGACAAGCTAGTACACCTGAGCCAGGCCAACTCCACGAAAGCTACAGACGAGGCCATGACTCTAGAGGATACATCATTAAAATCCACAGCAGCATGAAACTGCACTTGGATGCCTCAATGCCATCAGCAGCCACCTGTTCCAACTCATTAGCAAGCTGGCCAGAGGCCTGTTTGGCCAAAGCCATGACAGTGTCCCATCTAGATTTTTGATACCTTGCTACATAAGCCATGTAATGTGCTTGCCTGAGTCCCAAGGATGCTGCCATGTATGTTTTTTAGCCATGGCATCAATCTTCCTGGAATCCTTGTCAGGAGGATGTGAAGCCAGGGAATATTAGCTTTATCACAGGCTGCAGCCTGAACCACTCCAACATGACTGCATTGCTGTGAAAGGAATTCTGTGTCAGGACCTGACAGTGTGTACCTCCTGTCCATCTTTTTATCCACAGGAGGCACAGAATTAGGAGTATTTAAAATTTTTATTGTTTGTTTCCTAAATGATTTATGCAAAGGAATAGACAATCTCCTAGACTCTGGTATGTCCATCATTTCTACAAAATCAGGTTCCTCTTGCTCATCCACAGCTTCCTCCAATGGGAGCTGGAGGGTTTCAACAACTTTTGTAAAACATAAAGTGAGAGGGACTCAGAAAGCATAGGGGAGATTCTAAAGGTCTGTCTGGGAGATGTCCGGTTCAATGGGCACACCAGACCCTCCAAGTCACATTCATACTGTTCATAATCATCCTCCTCCTCTGGTTCATAAAACTCCTCAACATCATATATTCCTGAACCGGTGGAACCGACCTTTTACCAGACAGTGGCGGTTCGGACGGAACCGGAGAAAGTGACTGGACAATCTGAATAGCTCTTGCTATCTCTGCAGCAGTTGGAGAAGGTTTTGGGCTCCACACCTGCTGATTTTCTTGTTTTCTTTACTGGAACTGGCTCATCCGAGAGTCAGCTCGTTGCCGAGGAAGTCTCGCCCTGGTCAGAGGCACTCCTCTGGTTCGGTTGGCACTGAACCGGGCTGGTCATCGGGTCAGCGGACTTTTGGCCTCTCGCTCCCTGAGCCTGCCCAACTCTCTTCTTATCCAGGGTGGCTGCAGGAAATTTTACAAATCTGGCAGTCTGAATTGAGGTGGTCAAACCCCAGACAATATACACATGTAGTGTGTGGATCAGCCTTGGCAAAGACTTCCCTACAAGCATCACAGTGTTGAAACCCAGTGGGCCCAGTTTTTTCTTTTGGGTTCTCAGACATAATATAGCCTAATCAAAAACTTGCCCTTTTTAATGGCAGTGCCAGGCAAGACACCCTTATCGGTTCCTAACCGTGTCACGGTCTTGGAAAAAACGTAATGAATTCCGGTTTTTAGAACCGATAAGAACCGGAACCGCACTCTGAAACCTCTAATTTTGTAACTTCAAGTTTTAAAGCAAGCTGATTGGTTCAAAACCGAACCGATAACATTTACAAGTTCCACACAGAAATTAAACTGAAATTACTTACGATACCACAGACAGCAATTGTCATAATATAGCAAGACTCCATTAGAAGAAACAAAATTACTAAGGTGAGTAATTTTTTCTTTTGTGACATGTCACTTACTGCAAGTTACTGCACTGTATCACGGCTATACACACATGCAGAGGCAACTGATTCTGGCACCATCATTCAGGCTCAGCGATCAGACTACATGGATCTCACTAATCTCCCCAAGTTGGTAGCTGCTGGAACCTGGTTACCTGGGGTACTCCTTAGTTTTGTGATGACATTTACCAGTGCCCCAACCCTCACCGTTAGAAGGCTTTGAAGGGTACCAAGGGCAAGTAAAGCCCATGTCTACCCCAAAGGCACAAAAGGATCAGATTTGAGCAGTCGATTGCAGATATGGCAATATGGCACGGCTTGATTCATATCCTTACCAAGTCCCTTATTTTCTTTTCTGCAGGATTCGGCATGGGAAGATGAGAAAGTGCTGATTTTGTGGCATCACATTGTTTTCCAGCCAAGAAGGTCTTAATTACCCTGGCTGTGCATATAGGACTTTTGGAACCCAGTTTCCAAGACAAGACTGCTGTGGATTCATCAGAAGAGGCAGGAGGCTCAGGTTGACTGGAAGTCAAAGAGTAAGAGCCCAGGAAAGGCAAACCAGAATGTTGATGCCTTTGACAAAGAGCAGTGACATTAATACAGAGTCAAAATGCATTGTACAGATTATGGACAGAACTGAGGTGCTCACTAACCTGGTCGCTTCATTCAGTGTTGTAACAAGTCCTCCACTGAAGCTGTTAACAGCTCACAACTGCCACCTAAGGGCACAGATCCGCCACTACACCAAAGAACACAATTCCAGATAACTGTAACCTGGATGATACCAATGGTGACAATGCTCCTAATCCCCATGACAAGAGCACCTTTGTCAGGGAAGAGCAGTGATAGTGAGCCTGAACCTTAACAGGAGGTCCTGTCTTTAACAAGAAATTGTGCCTCTCTGAGGATATTGTGGAGGTGATTCACTCAGTAAAGTTAACAGTAGTGTTTGAGGCAGCACCTCCTCCTCCAGAAGACTAGCTTAATTCTGTGCTGCACAGGAGAACAAAAACTCACATAGTTTGTACAGTGTGCCTATTGATTCATGACATCATAAACAAGGAGTGGGAAGCCAAGTACCCCAGTCATGCTGCGGAGAGAAAGTCCTCAATAGATCTTACCCCATTCAGGAGGACAACAAAAAGTATGGTGCCACACACCCACAGTTGATCTACACATGGCCTCACTAAGCAGAAAACCTTGCTCCCAGCAGAAGGCTCAGCCCCACTAAAAGACCCAGTTGATAAAGTTGGGACGAGATGATGAGAAAGAGTTTTGAGTTTGCAGGCCAAAGTAATAGCAACAGTGTCCGTATGTACAATGAAGGCACAAGTGATATGCTTGGAAGATCTGGCCAAGACCCTTCCTTCTAAATCAGGCCAGGTGAAACTTATCATTTACCTTCTCCAGTCAGCTAAATACATGGGAAACATGGCTGTGGACACCCTAAGGCCCAGGTTGTGGCCATAGCGAATTACAGAAGTAGGATGTTATGGCTTATGATCTGGAATACAGAGACAGAATCAAAGACTCTTTTAGAGAAGTTGCCATTTAAAAGGTACAAGCTGTTCAGCGATGGCCTACAGAAGTTTATCAAGCAGAAGGAGGATGGCAAGAATCTGGATTAGGACAAGTCATCCGGCCTGTCATATCTACCTTTTGTTCACAACAAATTTTGATCAAACTAGGTCAAACAGGAGAGGAGATACAATCGAAACAACTACTATAGAAGCCAGCACTATAGGTAACAGTTCTCTTAAGGCAACAGGTTCAAGAATATAGATTTTAACAGTAAGTTTAAATCAGGAAATTTCAGATCAAAATCATTGCAGTGTTTGCCACTGCCAAACAGACCAGACACCCTGATAAGAGCCAGACTTCTACAATTCAGTGAGCAATGGACAAAGACAACAGACAGGCGGGTGCAGGTGATGTATCATGGGTTACTAATCAATTCTCAGAAAAGCAACCATGAACACAGTCGTCTTATCTCCAATTTCAGAAAAAGTACACTCCAAAATGCAGAAGGGCCATGCTCACCATCTACTTCAATCCAAAGCAGTGGCATTAGTGCCCCAGAGCAGCAAGACCATGGAATTTATTCTATAGTCTTCCTGTTACCAAAGAAAACTGGGGACCTGAGACTGGCACTGGACTTGAAGTACATCAGCCAGTTCATACAGTACAAAACGTTTAAGATAGAGACCATCAGGTCCATTCTGAGATCCATCAGGAAAGATGACTACCTCACATCCATAAATCTCAAGGACGCTTACTTACACATCCCCATGAAACCATCACTTCAGGTATCTCAGGTTTCATGTGCTCTCCAACATTATCAATATTAAGTCCTATCCTTTGAGCTAGTAAGCACAACAAGGGTGTTTCTAGCTGCTCACCTTCACCAGAAAGGCATACACATAGTTCCTTATTTAGACAGCTAGTTGAAATAGACCTGATCCAAACAGCAAGCTGAGAGGACACAGCACAGGTCATCCAAACACTGCTGTCTCATGGTTGGGTCATCAACAAGTACAAAACAGCCTAACACCAAGCCAATCAATAGATCACCTAGGTGCACAGATTGACACAGTGCAACAGTCCAGAACAGACAAAGTGATCACTCAGGCCAAAAGGCTACTGTCAAAACAAAAGACAAGACTACAAGATATACAAATGGTGCACATAATGGCTTCTTGCATAGCTTTGTTTCCATGGGCCAGAAAAACAGGCATTTATAGTCACTGATAATACGCATGCAGTGATACTCCTGATGTGATAAAGGAGGCACCTCTAAACAACACAGTGAGGTTGACACTAAAGTGGTGGACATCACCTGTCAACATCACCAAGGAACCCCTATAGATGTGGTACACCAGTGCATCATCAACACAGATGTATATCTGACAGGATGAGGGTATCCATGGGCACCAAGATAGCCCAAGAAATGGTCAACAGTGAAACCAAGAATCCTATAAATGTGTTAGAATTAAGGGCAATTTACCTAGCAGTAATCTGGTTCAATAAAGACATTCAGGGGAAGAACACACTGATCCAGTCGGACAACCCGGCAACAGTAGCATGCATAGTCAAGCAGGGTGGCATGAGAAGCACAAAGCTGCTGCATGAGACTGGAAAAATATTCAATGTGCACAATCTAATCTGAAGATCATATCTGTGGTTCACCTGGCGGAAATCTGAATATCATGGCAGACTGGCTCAGCAGGCAGGAGTTCAATCTAGGGAATGGCAACTGCATCCTCAAATTTTCTATCAAATCAATCAATACTGAGGTCCTCTACAGATAACCCTGATGGCCACCAAGAAAGACACACAGCTGAAGAATTTCTTGCACAGATTCAAAAGTAGGGCTCTAAGGCAACAGATTATCTATTGGCAGAATAGAGTTCAAGCCATCAATCAATCACTTTATTTAACCAGGCATAAACACCATTGAGTAAGCTCATTTTCAAGGTGGTCCTGGACATAGAACAATACAATACATACAATACAATACATGGTCTCAGATATGGAAGCTCAATAATGCAAAAAGCATTGTACAGGTGAGGCACAAAAGCCAATATCTACTGACCTGCCAAAGTTATGAAGAAGTGCAGTTAATAAGCAATAAATTTACAGGAGATGGAGAGAGCCATCAATCCTAGACTACCTCCTGCTGCTGACAGTAAGCGGAGAAATGGAAGGCAGGGGAAGGGTGTGGTAAAGGGAAGAAGAAGGTATGAAGAGGGCCAGGATAAAGAGAGGCTATAGGTGCTGGATGTCCCCATAGGGATGGGTCTTAAGTGAGATTCTAATTGCAGAACTTGTGAAAGGGGTTGGTTGCTGTTGGCTCATCATTGTCTAAAACAATTGCAAGTTTCCCTCAAAATCATTAGCAACTCTTTGAATGTGAATAAGCCTGGAAGTGAGGACAATTTTAGTGAGCTTTGCATGGAGTTCCATAGAGATGGGAGTGAAAAGTTGATTGCGGCCAAACCATAGGTTGTTTTTACTCTGGGAATCTGGAAGCAGAGTATAGAGAAACGCCTCTGTCCATAGAAACCCTTGGCTTGCTAATAAACTTGAGATGTGTGTAGCAAGATTATTGGAAAGTGCTATATGAAGCCAGAGAAGAGCATTTCTTTTCCTCCTACTTGAAAGTGAAGGCCACCCCGATTCCTGGTATAGTAGGCAATAGGTGGGTACAAAAGGGTAGTTTGAGGATAAATCTTAGGGCCCGGTGGTATAGGGTGTCAAGTTTGCTGAGCACCATTAAGGGACAATGTGTGTAGATAAAGTCAGCATAATCCAATATGGGTAAGAATGTAGATTGTACTAGCCTCTTTCTAGCATCTAAGGTAAGCAGATGTTTAATACGATAGAATAAGTCTAACCATTGTCTTAATTTCTTTGAAACTTCATTCAGATAGCATAGAAAGTTAAGCTTATTATCCAGCCATCCAGCCAGAATCCTAGGTATTTAAAGGTTTCAACTATTTCGAGAGGTTCATTTAGAAGCATTAGAATCAGAGGAGTATGTGTTGGTCGGAGGCCTGCTTTTGGTGAGAGGATCATGGCTTTAGTCTTTTTAGCATTGAGGAGGAGCTTGTGTTTAATGAGATTATGTTTCATGCTAGGATTCATAGATGTACAGAAGGCCGTAGCCCATATGAGTCATCTCCAGAATACTGGAAATATGTATGCTTGATTAATCAAATATTTATCAAGATTCATTTTAAATGTGTAGGGGTTATTTGTTTCTGAAATAGACTTAGGTAGGGCATTCCATAAGGGAATAATTCTCTGAGTGTAAAAATAACGTCTGATCTCTGTCCTTGGATATATTAATGATGAAGAGTAATGAAGTCTTGCTGTAAGTTCTCACGTGCCAAATCCAAAGAGGAATTTATGGTATATAGTACAGTATCATCTGCAAATAAATGAATATTAGCTGAGCGTAGATGAGTGTCAAGTTATTGATGTAAATTGCAAATAGGATTGGGCCTAGTATGGAGCCTTGGGAACACCTCGTAGGAGGTTTTTTGTGAAGACAGATCACCTGCAGCTTTGACTTGTTATAACCTGTTGGTGAGGTAATTGGAGAACCACTTGATTGCATGGCTATCAAGTTCGATGTTATTAGGGCTGTGAGCAAGATATTGTGGTCCACAGTATCGAAGGCCTTGCTAAGATCAAGGAAAGGACAAACCCATGTTTCTTAGAATCCAGTGCAATTTGCCAATCTGTGGTAACTTTTGCAAGTGCAGATACAGTGCTATGTTTGGCTCTAAAGCCAGATTGTACAGGGTTTAGTAAGTCATGTGAATCCAGGTGTTCTCTAATTTGGGCATTAACAATTTTTTCTAGTAATTTTGACAGAGCAGAAAGTATAGATATAGGCCAGTAATTATTCAGTCGCACAGATCTCCGACTTGAATAAAGGTAGAATATGGGCAGCTTTCCATAGTAACAGAAGTTCTCCTTGCTTTAGCGATATATTTGAATAAGTGTGTAATGGGGTGGTCAAGTAGGGATAGCCGAGCTTGAGGAAGTATGGTTGATGTTGTCTGCACCTGCACTCCTTTTGGTATCAAGGAAAGTAGTAAGTCCTCTACTTGCTTAAATGTGACTGTATGGAAGCAAAATATGGTAGAATGAGGCAAGTTAGGTTTAGGATTATTATTAAAGTCGGCAGGCAGTAGGGTCACCAGTGGGTTGATTTGTTGATAGGTGAGGTGTCAAAAGCTAGTCTTGCAGTGGCAAAGTGATCATTTAACTGCTCAAGAATATCATCTCTGTCTGTGTAGATGTATCCAGCAGACATAATTTTGGCTGGTAGAGATGAATCAGCAGGGTATCCTTCAACTTCTCTGAGGATGTTCCAAAAGTTGGCTGAGCTGTTTTGTTGGCTTCTTGTTCTGCTTGGAAATACCTAGTTTTTCAGATCTAATTAGCTTGGTGCATGCATTTCTAGAGTCTTGAAATGCTAACCAATCTGCCTCCGAATCGCGATTTTCTCGCTCTTTTCCACAGTAATCCCTGTCCTGGCGCTTTCTTTAAAAGGGAGAGAACCACCCAGGGGTCTTTTTTTTTTTTTTTTAGATCTGATCAGCCTTAGTGGGGCATGCTTATCGATTAGTCCCATTAAGAGGCTATGAAAGATATTAAATGCCTCGCTAAGGGAGGGGCTAGATAGAAATTCTGCCATCTGATGTTGCTTAGGTCTTTCAGGAATTCGTTCTGGGAGAACTTTTTCATGCTTCTTCTCAATATGAATTTGGCGGCCTGATTTAATTGCAGAGGCGTCTAATGCAGGTAGTAGCACAATGGCCACTTATATCATAGAAGAACATTCCGGCATGAGAAATGTTGTGAGGCTTGTTTACTTACATAAGGTCCAAAGAGAGCTATGCTCAGGGAATTTTATTTGGCCTGATGTTTGCAGGTGTCATTGTACCAAGCCAACTGCATCACAAAGATCCTTCAGTTTCTTGGAACTGTCAACAGGGCCTTCCTATTCCCATTAGTTCCAATAATTCCACAAGTTCTTCTGAAGCTACAGCGGATGTGAGCCACAATAGTACTGATAGCCCCATTCTGGCCCAGGAGGACTTAGTTTGCATTCATAGTGGCATGGTGATGAACTGCCCATGGCACACACCTTCTGAAGGGACATGATGCAGGGCCCAATTCACCATCCCAGCCTGAGGACTTTGAAGCTCACAGCCTGGCTGCTGAAAGGTAGAGACTGCTAGGAGCAAGATGCCATCCATCAGTGGTAAACACAGTGCTGCAGTCCAGGCGTTCTTATACAATGTCCACTACTCAAGGCAATGGAGACTCTTCTGCAACTGGTGCAAAAGACAGAACTACAATTCCACAGAGGTGTCCATAGTGCAGAACCTGCTGTTTCTCAACAAGATCTGGACAATGGCCTGTCAGTGTCTTTGTAAAGGTCCAGCTAGTGGCTATCGGAGTAGCAACAGGTTACATATTTATTTTATTTGGTAACGGGTAGGTACACTGGTCCAGGGACAATTTTCAGGTGTAACCTGGGCCGTATAGATGGCACATACAGTACATAGAAATGCAGAATGCATGAAAATGCAGTATACAGCACATGGAATATAATATGCAAGATTCAGCAATACAATATACAGGTGATACAATTACAGAGTTATACACAAAATAAATAAGGATGAGCACGCACTGTAAATATCTAATTCAGATTTTATCCATTTTATAGCTTGGGGACAACAGTTTCGTGGATCCTCACTTCTTCAGGTCCCTTACCACATTTATTTTTAACTTGTTCACAGTCCATTTCCATGTGGCTCCTTCTTATCAACCACCCTCTTGTGGTTCCTTTAAAGTCACCTCCCCTGCTTTCCTTTTTTGGCTGCTTTCTTGTAGCACCCTTGGTCTGATATTCACAACTTTTTCTTTTCTGACCTAGCATCTCTGTGCTTTTTCATAGCACCCTTGCACTAGCACTTGCAGTTAAGCTATTCATTTGGCATTTCCAACAATGCTCTGGATCTGCCCAACTTCCTGGTTACAGGGAGCATGGTATGAAAGGAATACTGTTTCAGGCCCTGCATATTGCCTTGAAAGGGGTGGGTCTACTAGTACTTGACCCTCCTGGTACTGCTGAAATCATAATGAACAGTTCTAGGGACATGGATATGTTGTTCATCCACACTTCTTGGCAGGTATCCTTGCCTCTTTAAATCTTGCTGGAAGGTCTTCAAGCTGGCTCCTCCCACCCCACCGGGTGGTAAAACTCGACTCTGCCCCATGGCATAGATCTTACGCTTGGAAGCTCAGGTTACCTCCTTAGCGCTCTGCGTATAAGACTGATTCCTAATTCTTGGTTTGCAATTTAAAAGTTTTGCATTTCTAGACTTTGGTCTTCTATCCCTCCTGCTGCGATGGACAAATCGACTCCCGGTTTTCGGAGATGTCCTTGCGGGCAGAAGATGTCTCGGATGGAGCCGCACTCCACGTGTGTCTACTGTTTAGGCCTTGAGCACGACCCGCAGGCTTGCGACCTGTGCTCTTCCTTCTCAGCCCTCGTCCTCGAGGAACCGTGCTGCCGTTTACAACTAGGTTGTCCTGAAGCGTTTTCCTCCGGTGAAGTCAAAAGAGGCCGGTCGGCGGTTTCCACGGTGGCAGGCTCGGCGGATCAGCTAGAGCAGATGATCGCCCTCGAAGGAAGGCGGGCGTGGGCGCATCTTCCTCGGCTGTGGCATTTATCCGCTCTCCTGGGTTCCTCTTATACAGCTTCCTTTAAGGAGCTTTGTCTGTACCTCTCCACTAAGGAGAGGGACCAACATCTGCTGGACCTTCTTCCGGTCCAAAAAGAAAGACAAGGGTAAGTCCCTCCGTCGACACTCTTGGGAGCGGGGAAAGGTCCCTCTCCCGAGTTGTCGGCCATCGACTTCAGTCGATCGTTAAACCGACCACTGGTCTCCGGTGTCCCTGTCAGGTCAGTTGACCGAGACTCCCGTCGGCGCAGTCAAGATTTTTCGACCCGTTGGATGGGTTGTGTAAGAGCAAAGCCGAAATCCTCTCTCCCGGTTCCCTGGTGGGAGTTGAGTATCCGTGGGCTTGCCAATGCCTCCAGTTCCAGAGCCCTCGGGTGAACCCTCCGAGCCGAGGGAGGCCGGTTCCACCGTCCCTCCCGCACCATCCTCGGAAAAGCTGAGGTTCTCGGTCTCTATCTCGGACTTCTTCACGGTCCAGCCGATCCGCCGTCATAGTCGGTCTCGGCACCAGCGATAGCGGCGCCCGCTGCGTCTCGTCCTCCTCCTCGGACGAGGGGAGGCTTCGACGTAAGTTACGTCGACGATACAAGACCTCATGTGGCAACAGCTCCTTCTGACCGGGAACAAGCCGACGCCGTCGCCTTCCCCGGCCATTAAGTGGCTGTCACCGGAGCGGCCGAAACAACCCCTCGACTTACCCGAGGAGCCTGTTCCCAGGCGGTTGTTCGGCCAAAACCAGCTGCTCCACCGATTCCAGTGGAACCTCCCCTCCACAGCCATTATTTGGGTCTCTGACCAAGAATTCTCGGTCGGCTCAGGGCCTGCCCCATAGGCTGTCTGTTACCCTCACTCCCGATCGACCTCGGCAGGTGGAGGGTGGCTCAGGCCTGAGGCAGCTCTTCGCGATTCCTCCCTTTTCTCCAGGTGAGTAGACTTGGAGTCCTCTGGAGGTCAGTCGATGGACGATGAGCCGCCGTCCTATCTGGGATTGCTCGGCTCATCTCGGAGTCCACAGGCATGAAGCTCGAACCTGTGTCTAAGTGGGCCAGGTATCCCTCACGGAGATACTGGACCAGGGGATTCCCCCGGAGGCCTTTCTGGTGGCCGAGGCCATAGTGGGCCCGGCCTTGGAGCTCTGGCAGCGCCCTGCTTCCTGTTCTCGCCCCTCGGCCAGGATGGCCAGGAAGTATCGGTCCCTACCGGTTCCTTGTCTGGTTTGGAACACCCTCAGCGAGGGCTAGTTACCGACAGCGTTTTCCAGCGCCGGGGCAGCTAGGGCGTGGACAGACCTCCGACAAGAGGTCCAAGAAATTGGACTATGCCGGGCTAAAGTCTATGCTCGTCCTTTCTCTCATGCCCTGTTGGGCTCCTGGACAAGGTAGTTCCTCATCTTCCGGGGACCTGCAGATCACGGTTAGGCAGGTGCAGGACCAGGGCAGGGCAGTGGCCAAACAGCAGCTTCAGGCTGCACTGGACATTGGAGACTCATGTGCCAGGTCAGTAAGCGGCCGCGGTGGCTATCGCCATCGGGCATGGCTGAGGGATATCCACCTTCACCGGATACCCAGCACAAGTTGGCAGATGTCCCTTTCCTGGGAACCGACCTCTTGACCCTGGGGTGGAAGGTCACCTGCAGAGGATCGAGAAGTCCAATGCTACCTTGGACTCGGTCTCATCCGCACAGAAGGACAAAGGCCGCAGACCACAGCATAAGCCTTTTAGTCCCTCTAGCCCATAGCATTCGGCCCAACAACGTCAGGGCCAGCAGGCCTGAGCTGGCATCCCAAACCCAAGCCCTCGGCTTCTCCTCCAGGAAGCAGGGAGGTAAAGGCCCTGGAGGTCCCTTGGCCAGTCCCTCCTCAAGCCTGCCCAGTGACGGGTTGAGGGTGTCGCCCCCAACCCGTCACCTCACCCCAGGTTCCCCGTGGAAAGCGGCTCCGCCACTTTCTTTCCGCCCTGGTCCGTTGTACCACAGACCGGTGGCTGTTGGAAAGTGGTTGGAAAGGGCCTGCCTCTGGAGTTCAAGCAGTCCCGCCCTTGGGCCATCACACCTCGGGGGCCTCGGGGTCCGCAGCCTCACTGTCGGCTCGCCGAGCCGACATCACTCTCCTCCTCCTCGAGAAGGAGGTGATCAGAGAGGTAGCGGACCCTCCCTCAGACCTGGGGTTTGTGTCCAGGTACTTCTTGGTTCCGAAACGGACGGGTCTGGTGCCCCATTCTCACCTGCACGACCTAAACAAGTTCCTAGGTCTCGGACCTTCAGGATGGTTACTCTGGCTCAGATAGTACCATCCTTGGAACGCGGCGTGTGGTTCTGCTCTCTGGACCTGCAGGACGCGTTCTTTCACGTCCCTATCCGTCCGTCACATCAGAGATTCCTTCGCTTTCGAGCAGAGGGATCCCTTTTCGAGTTCCGAGCCATGCCCTTCGGCTTGTCTCCAGCTCCCAGGGTCTTCACCAAATGCATGGCAGTGGTGACAGCATTCCTGTGGCGCCAAGAGGTCAGGTGTACCCTTACCTGGGCGACTGGCTGATAGCCCTCCAGGCAGGAGGTGGAGGCGGTCCAGAGATCTGACCCTCAGGTTTGCTCTCAAGTCAGCCTCCTCATCAACGAGGCCAAGTCGGAACTCAAGCGGAAGCAGGTGATTCTTTTCATTGGGGCAGAGCTCGACTCTCTTGAGCCAGAGCACGGCTCCCAGTGGACAGGGCGAGGTTCTTTCCTCCTTTGCCCAATCATTTCTGGTTGGGCAATACTTTCTGCCCAGGACTTCCTGCCCTCCTGGGTCTCATGGTGGCCTGTACCAGCGTGGTCCACTGGGCCCGCTGGAACATCGCCCTTCAGAGCCTCAACACCCTGGCGATGCCCTAAGCGGATAGGGCTGCACGTCCCACAGTGGTCTCTCCTGCGGAGGTAGTACAAGATCTGTTCTCCCATTGGGGCACACCTCAGGTGGACCTGTTTGCCTCCAGGGAGAGCGAAGCTGAGCTGTTCCATGCCCCCCCTCAGCAGGGCTCGCTGCAGGGGATGCCTTCTCGAGGCAGTGGACCCCGGGCCTCTTCTCGCCTTTCCCCCATTACCTTGATACACAAGGTGCTTCTCAAAGCAAGGAGGGACAAGGCGCAGGTGATTCTGATAGCCCCAGACTGGCCCCAGTTGGTACCAGATCTCCTCAGCCTCAGCTCCAGGCTCCCAAGGCACCTTCCAGCTCGCCGGACCTGCTCTCAGTCAATCAGGGAAGGTGTTCCATCCGGACCTTCAATACCTGCACCTGATGGCCTGGTTCCTGGCTAGAGTTCCAGGCCTTGGGTCTTTCCGATAAGGTCCTCAATGTAGTTGGGCGTCCCGTAAGAGTCGACCAGGAATGCTACGCCTTCAAATGGAAGAGATTTTTCCATTTGGTGTCAGAATGAGGGCCTTGACCCTTCCTCCTGTTCCCTAAGCGAGCATATTGGACTACCTGTGGTCCCTTTCTCAGCAAGGGCTAGGTCGACGACCCTAAAGGTGCACCTGGCAGCCATCTCTGCTTACCGGGCGCGGGCCGGGGAGCAGTCGGTGGCGCAGGAAAAGGTGGTCTGGCGCTTTTTCAAAGGCCTTGATCACATTTCCCCTCCGGTGCGAGAACCTCCACCTCCGTGGGATTTACTGCTGGTACTGGCAAAGCTCATGGGCAGGCCATTGAACCAACGCACAGGTGTGATCTCTCTCACCTGTCGTGGAAGACCACCTTCTTGGTGGCTATCACATCAGCCAGAAGGATGGGAGGCTCCAGGCACTTTCCATCGAGTCTCATTACCTGGTCTTCCACAGGGACAAGGTTGTCCTGCACCCCACCGAAATTCCTTCCGAAGGTGGTGTAGATTTCACCTTAACCAGTGTTGACTCTGCGGTGTTCTACCCCAATCACACCTCGGAGGGGCGAATATAGGCTCCATACTCTGGACCCTAGAAGAGCTCGCTTACTATAAGGAGCGCCTGCAGCTGAAATTCGGGAGAGGTTCGCCAGCTGTTTGTCACCTACGTTGAAGCCGCACCTGGCAGACCTGCAGCCAAGCGGACGATAAGCAGGTGGGTCACCTCCTGCATAGATCTCTGCTATAAGTTGGCGGGCATGGAGCCTCCCAGAAGGATAAGAGCTCATTCTACCGCCATACTGCTGCATCGGTGGCTGCTTCCAGGATGTCCCTATCCAGGAAATCTGCAGGGCTGCTACCTGGAAGTCAGCACACACCTTCATCACCCATTACCACATTGACCTTGAGTCACCCGGGATGCTGGTTTTGGGGCCTCGGTTCTCCAGTCTCTATTCCCTAAGTAGGGGTGTGCCTTGCCTCCCTCCACCCGGAGAACTGCTAGGATTCTGCCAATAAGTGTGGATGAACAACATATCCATGTCCCTAGAAATACAGGTTACTCACCTGTAGGAGTTCTAGGAATGGTATATTATTCATCCCTACGACTCCCTGACCTCCAGCTTGACGCACAACCATGAGCTTCCAGCGGGCCAGATCTGGCGTCATGGGGTGGAGCCAAGAGTTTTACCACCGGATGGGTGGGAAGAGCCAACGAAGACCTTCCGGCAAGATTTAAAGCGGCAAGGATACCTGCCAATAAGTGTGGATGAACAACATATACCATTCCTAGAACTCCTGTTACAGGTGAGTAACCTGTATTTAAGAAACAGAGTGGTGATGAAGAATGGTGGAAGGGCCCGGAAGGCTGGGGTTGTGGGGTAGAGGGATAGGGCTAAGGTATGGAATGAAAGTATAACTCCCTAATAGGTAAAACAAAGGGCCACTGATAAGAGGTTGGTCAGACCTTTTTTTTTTTTTTTTTGAACAATTACAGAGTTGGGCACAGTGCTTATGGACAAGCCAAATCAACAAATAAGTCAGTGCAGAGACACAGCATATAAGTGGGCCGGGGATTACAGCCTAACCAAGCGGAACAGAAATAAAGTCTGCTATGTGGCAAGTGGGTTTGGCACCCGTTAGTCAAGTGACATGAGATGGCCAACAAAGAATCCCCACCCTAACTAAAGTCAGTGAGTGCATTTGCAAGCCAAGGCAGATAGAAGGGCATTTTAAAGTGCAATTCGAATAGGTGAGGAGTGCCTAGTGAGTAGGCGAGGCTGGTAGGCCATTCCAGTGCTTGGGGTGCAGCGATGGAGAAGGTTCTCTGCCCCATATCAGTAGCAGTCTAGGGATAATCAAGGAGGCATTGAGAGGAAGACCTTAGTTCCTGTGTGCTATGCTTGATGTTAAAGTCTTGTTAAAGTGGAACAAACACTGTTGTGGAGGATTTGTAAACAAGGGACCCATAAGGAAGTTCTGATGGGTCTGAGGAGAAGCTAGCAGAGTAGAGTATAGGGAGCAGTGGTGGGTGTTAAAACAGGGATAGAGTGACAAACCTACAAATGTTGTTAAAGACTGTACTGAGATGTGTGAGGTGCGAGTCAAGGTTTGGGAGATGATGGGAGAGCTGGAATCCAGGAGGGGTAGGAGCATGCCCTGCCCAATGGCATGTCAGGGGTCATAAGGTGCCTCAGGTGGTAGCAGACACCTCAGCTACTGGTTCACACATTTGATAACTAGCCCAATATGACATTTGAAGGTAAAGGAGGGTCGAGGATAATTTTCAAGTATTTAAAGATGGTGGCGTGTTCAAGGTGGGGATCTGTTAGGGCCAGGCTGCAGAGGGGTTGGTTTGCCCAGTGAGCATTTGGCAAGCCCTAGGCTTGAGCGTGAATAGCATGGCCTTGTTTTTATTAACATTGACAAGTAGTCTGTTTGATGTGAACCACTCATGAACAGTTTCAAAATCCTTGGAGAGGGATAAGTTTTGTGGGCTCTTGTCGCTCGGAATATAATGAGATTATCTGTGTACATAATCTTGTGGCAGCTTGTACTATCCCCAAGCAGGTGGTTGGCAAAGAGGGAGAAAAGGATGGGTCCTAATATGTACTCTTATGGGACTCCACTATGTACCTCTACAGGACTTGATATGATTCCCCAGTACCAACTCATGGGGAGCAATTCCCCAGGTGCTTATTTATTTAGTTTTGTTGACCGAGTAAGTATACTAGACACATTCTGCCTGTTTTCAGGCACAACCTGGGGAGAGGGATAAGATGAATGTCAACTAACCTTCAACCAGATTAAGCTGTTGGTATTTTTAATGAATTGGAAATTTGGCCAGGGCACTGGGAAATTCCCTACTCCTTCGAGAAGTGCCATGGGATCTTTAACATCCACCTGAACTACCACCAGAACATAGGACCTCGGTTTAACCTCTCATCTGAAAGATGGCACCTCAGGAGGCGCAGCACCCGCCTCATGCTGCACTATAGTGTCAGTATTGGGATAGTAACCCAAGTGCCTGGTGTGGGGATAGAACCCACAGCCTTCTGATCTCCCTGCCTCAGAGGTGGTGTGCTACCTGCTGAGCCACTGACACTGCATATCTGGATGTCCTCTGATTTCTCAAGGCAGCAGCATAGATTTGTCCCAAGCAGAAGCATGATCTTCTAGGAATTGAGCTTCACCATTGATTTCCACTGATGGATCTGGAGCTGGAGGTACTAGAACTCTCGCGGAACAAATGTTTTGCAGGAAGAGAGCCGGCATTGGCTACTAGTGGCGACTGTATACCAGCCAATAACCAACACTGGTTCCTTCATGCACCTCAGTTCTGTTCTTCCCACCATCAAGTGCACACCATGGAGTGCGGCAACACCTCATTTCTGCTACATCATTGGCCTTCAGTACCACATTATTGACTGTTCCACTTTATTTTTATTTTCCAGTCTGATGCGAAACTGGATAAACTGAAGGGCTAAGACACATCAGCTGCCTCAATTATGCGTTGGTGCCCCAGTTGGAAACAAATGATGATGACCGACCAGCATTGGACATCGCAGCCTGCATTTCCCAAATTACAACCAGATGAGTGTGATGCCTGCTTCTCTGTGGACCGTCGTACACTTGAAATCCATGCAGTGAAGTGGGTCCGCCGATCCCACTTTCGGAGGCAGGCATCACACTTGTGAGGCCAAGGCACAGGCTCTGGGCCCTTTCCTAGCATCTCTGGTGTCAAGAACATACAGGATCCTCCTTGACCTTGCCTTGCTGAGGCATCAGAGGTCCTGGGGTGGGTATGGTGGACACCTGGCTCCTTCTGCACGGCCAGCTATAACCCCTCCTGCTCTCTGTCCTGAACAGCAGATGTCCCCAGCAGTAACACTGAAGCTAAACACTTGGCCTCCCCGGTGAACACCTCAGTTTCGTGGCCTGGTGTTGTCCTGGCATCTGGCTGGCACTGTTTGTGGTGTTGGTGAGCAGAGTGGTGTCAGCCCGATGTCAAGTCCCTTCCAACACCCTTCATGGTGTCAGGAAAGGGACCAATACTGAGGTTGTGCAGCATCCAGTTGCTGAGGAGGTGATGATTCTTTCCCTGGTGTCACTAGCCATATCAGGGAGTACAGCGCTGCTTCCATCGACTGACCATAGCAGCCATGGTGTCCATCCTGGGCCTGACAAGAAGCCCAATGCAGGTGACAGTGTTGTTCCTAGCATTGTCCCAGTGCTGCTCCTGATGACAGGGATGGCTCGGGTTAACATCAAACCCAGCTGACCCAGCACTATGGATGGTGCTGGCCACAATGATGGGATGAAACCCATCTTTGGGTCTGTTGGCCCTGAGCCTGGAGCCAGAGGTGGCACCAGCTTGGAGTCAGAAAATGGCCAGGAGGTGATATTCTTCCCAGAGAGAATCTTGGCTGTCTAAGAGTTTTACAGCTCTGTTCTCCCCAACTAAGGGAGACTCCCCATGGGCACAGACTGGGTCATTCCTCAGATGTAGGTCGACCCCATTTGGGCAGCCCTTCCAGGCCCTCCCTCAGGCAAGGTCCCTGCACAACCTCACAGCCCAGGCAGAGGTTCCAGAGACCTTGAGTCTCTTTTCCCTGTGCCACCTTTGTCAAAGCTACCAAGTATCATGGGCCCTCTGGTGCCAGTGACCTGGTCTCACTACAGTGGGGTGGCTGGTACCTTACACCAGTACTGTAGGGAACCCAACAGGGTGCAGTTTAGACCCATTCTCCAGGTTCCACCTCACTCTGGTTTCAGTGCCTTCTGTCCATCAGCATCCTCCTCTGAGGACAAGGAATCAACCCTTCACCTGTCTTGAGCGTCTGAATACTCTGTGTACTGGACATTCCTTTTTTTTATTTACATTTTATTGCTTGTGTAAT
Source organism: Neoceratodus forsteri (assembly GCA_016271365.2). Taxonomy (NCBI): domain Eukaryota; kingdom Metazoa; phylum Chordata; order Ceratodontiformes; family Ceratodontidae; genus Neoceratodus; species Neoceratodus forsteri. Next base: position 1,740,841,628 of record CM028129.1, read on the forward strand.
AAAAACAATTACATATATATTCATCTCATTCAAGAGATCACATTTTAGCAGGCGATACATCAGATGTATACAGTATACCTAGTCAGTCAGGATTACAGATGTGGAGGTATTTCTCTTAATTTTAAAGTCCAAGAATCATATAGTCCAGGATATGCTGCACCCTGCAGAACTATGGGTGGTCATTTCGATGTAAAATGTGTACATTCAAACATAAAGACTCAATATCAAGTGCTGATATGACCTTCTTCCAGTAATGGTACTGCTTAACATTTTATGTGGTCATGGAGATACACAGATCTATATTGTATAAACCTCTGTTAAAATTCAAAGCTATAAAGCCAGGAGTAAAAATCAGGTCCTGATAATCACTCACGAGTGAAACTCACTGCTTCTAGCATCCATATGTAGCAGAAATCAGCATTTTGTTGTATCCAACCCAGACTGCCCTATAAACGTAACTAACTTTTAGTGAGAAAGATCACACAGACCAAAAGCATTAACCCATCTGAGTTTTAATTTTTATCCAATATATCTACTTTTGGGCCTTAACCTCGTGGCCATAATTGCTCTTCCCCATCCTAATCCTTATTACCAGTTGGTTTAAATGGACAAATTTTAAGTAAAAAGAAAGGGTTAGGAAACGCGTCCAACCTGTTTAACAGACAAGTTTCAAGTGTCCTCTTCGGCTCTTATTCCCCGGTCTAGGTATAGCAAACTCCTGCCAATGGATTCAACTTTCTTTCCAGCCTCCTACATGTGGCCACCATGGAACACTCTCAGACTGGCTGGCATCAACAGAGAGTGCACAACACCCAGACTGTTTGGCCTTTACACCATTAAATCTCTTTCTCCAGGCACAGGTAGCATAAGACAAGTCAGGAACAAGTGAATAGTCTTTCCTGATAGTTGAGTGACCCTGCTCCCCTAGCTGCTTGTAAAATTATGTCTGTCATAGCTGCTCCTACCGTTTGAAACAGGATGATCCATGGAACATCTCCCTGGTTAACAACCACTCTGGGAGTGATGCGATATACTTTAAGAAAGCAAGCTGTTGGAGATCCACTTCCAAGGCTAAAGTTGCAGGAACCAGGTACTCAGAAATTCGAGCAGATTCTCCCCTCGCTATACTCCAGCAGCCTGACTATCTTGGACATTCTGTGCCCACCGCACATTTTCCAGGGCTTCAATCAGTAGCGTGATTGAGTTTTCTTGGACCATTTTAGACATAGAGGCCAGGGCTTTTGTGGCCATCGATTCCGCCACTCCAGCTGTTTTTGTTGCGGTGTCTATTTTGATGTCTTGCTCTACCATGTGGGTTAAGGCCAGGTCAATTTTACTGTCTACGGTCTGCATTGATTTCTTTAGGGCCTTCCAGTTTGGTTCAGGCCCAGACTGGGTGTGACTCTCGATGTTATCGCTTCTGCTGGTGGCTGAGTTTTGGCGGTGGCTCCAGCCACTTTAATTACAACCCATCATCGAAATCTGGTATCAGTCGATTCCTTTTGGCAAGTAGATTCTGTTTCTGTCACTGAAAATGACACTGGACTATAAAAAATAACTTTATTAGCTTTATAACTTGAATTTCTAGAGCTTTCCTTTTACACAACTTGTTGGTAGAGTGTGCTCCACAGCACCCCATACCAGACATTCCTGATGGACATGTTAGTGGCACTGGAAGTAGGATCATAATCTTGCTGCCATCCCATATCCTTGAATAGGGACTCCTCGGAGCTTTCGGCAGTGGCTCTTCAGTCATCCCTCCTTTTCCTCAGGTCTTTGAGGACTCATCAAGGATGGTCTCCATGTGATCCTGACCAGTCTTGGGTCCCATCAGACCTGTAAAGAGACTTTGCCCTGAAGTGTTCTCCCAGTGCAGAGGGTTGAAGGATCTTTGTTTCTCTCAGGGTGAGCCAGCTCCTCCTTCATCACAAAATGAAGCTTGGTACTGGACCCATCATTGGAAATTGGTGGTGAAGATTGATTCCTGGAAGATATGAAAATGTCATACTTATCGTAATTGTTGATCTTCTGGAGTATCTTTACCATTGATTCGCGCCCTACCCACCATCACCTCCCCTCAGTCAGAGCCTGGGCCTCTGGGTAGCTCACTGCTGTTGCTGGCAGCACCACATACGCTTTTCTTCAGTAAGCCTCTCCCGGTCATAACCAGCCTATTGTTTTGTTTTTGTTATGACAAAAAAAAAAGGAGAGAATTGGACACTCTTGGGTGCCTGCTCTCACAAAAAAAATGGGTTGAGGGTCCTTAGTGGCTCTCTCATGAATAAAAAAAAAGAGGATTTTTGGTTGCAAAGACAGCCCTTCCCTTTCCTTCTTATCCTCCTCCCTGGCCTTGGTATATCCTCTCTGTGGGTATATCCTACTAGTTGCAACTACTAGTCTGTGATAACATAAGCAGCCCTGGCTTTTGTCCCCTGCCTTCCAGTACCTAGCATTTGCCCTTTCCTCCACTTCCTCCCCTCATCTCATATCATAACACCCCCATTCCTTATCCACCATCCACTGCCCTGTATGAAGCCACTTGGTAGCTATACTACTACTACTTCACTTTTCACTGTGTTCCTTCCCCAGGGCACTTCCCAAGCTCTCCACATTTTGTTTTGCTTATGTTTTCTTTTCTGCTGCCATAATTTCTCATGTAGAAATGCCCCATTCCACCTCCTCCCAAGCACTAAGCACTTATGTACTGCCGTTCAATCATCAACCTTTACAATGTCGTTCATCAATTCTACACAGTTGTGTCAGCATATGCCCATTTCAGACCCTCTGTATTACAATTCGTCCAGTGAATTGTGCTAAGCACTGATATTTTTTTGTTTGTTAATGTTTGTATCCTATGTTTCTGTACCTAAATGATGCAGAACCTCTGTAAATGAGCTTCTAGCTCAAAGGTATTTGTAATCCGAGAAATAAAAATACAGAAGTTGCTAAATGCAACATGTGGTGCTAGGCACTGTCAAATCTAACTCTACGGGTAGCTGCTCTGCATGTGGGGCACGGGGTTAGGCACCTTTGGAATCAATATACTGTACTAGTTTTCACACTGGGTACATCCCTGTGTTTGGAGGAGAAACAGGTCATACTGATGTATTTTCTTTGACCATGTCAGGCCCCTTTCAGTTAGTACATCCTGTTTTCCTCATTGTGTTCTAGGTCTTGGTCCACTACCCTTAGGGGTACCTAGGAGAACACATCTCTACTCCATTGAACTGTCCAATCCTGCAACTCCAGATGCAACAGGGTTCCACCTTTCTTCTACCTGATGTGAAGAAAGGGGACATGGTTAACTCACAAGTTCTGTCAGTCCTCTGTCTGGTAACATGGAGATGCTCCTTTCAGGAATATGTGTCCTTTTCTTTTGGCACTTTGTGCCATCACATTTGCACAGGCATCCCACTCCTGGACATTCCCCGCATGACTCTGCCAGAGCCATATGCTCAGGGCTACTGCCTATTTTCTGTGGACCACTATCCACCTTCTGTTTGGCTAGTGATATGAGGCTCTAGATCTCATTGAGCAGAACAGAGTTGCACCAGGATGAGAAGAGGTGCTCAATGACAACAGTATTACAAGAAAAACAGAAGTCACAGCACTCACTACTATGCATAAAAAGTTCAAATGGAGACTCCAGATGATTTATGGTTCAACAGCTCTCCATTTATTGTCCAATAGATACACTGGCCCTCCTGGGTCAGGAGAAGAACAAACATGAGCTCTGACGTTTCACCTACATAAGGCTTTATCAAAGATCAAGCCTCGTTTGAGGTGAAGCGTCAAACTCACTAATGTGGAGAAAAATAACATCTCTGTGGCAGAGATTTGTGCAGCAACCATGGTCTTCCCTGCATATGTTTGCAAGGCATTACAAACTGGACGCTACACAGAGACAAGGCCAATTCAAACAACATGAAGTCTTGCTATATTATGACAATTGCAGTTTGTCCCAGCCTTAGAACTGCTCCGAGGTGAAAGAGTTAACTTCCATGCCAGGCATGGAACTTGGAACTTGAGCTGGTTAGAAAAGCTCTGTCTGTATAATTTCAAACTGAAACTGTCAGATTCTTTACTCCGCCTCACTGAACAGTCGCTCCGGAGATTTCTCCTACTGCTCAGTTCATTTCTCGGTTTAAAGTTTTTTCTGAGTTAAATTCAACATCAATTATAATTATTTTAACACAAACCGATTGGTTCAAGCTCTGTCTGTGGTATTGTAAATAATAGACAGGTTTTATTTCTGTGTGGAACTTGTAAATGTTTATCGGTTCGGTTTGAACGATCAGGTTATTTTAAAACTTTTCTAAAATCATTTAAAGCTATTTAGAGTACGGTTCCGGTTCTTATCGGTTCTAAAAAAGGATTTCATTACATTTTTCCACGACCCGTGACACGGTTGGGAACCTGATAAGGTGTCTTGCCTGGCATTGGCCGGAAAAGGGCAAGTTTTGGTTAGGCTGGCATTATGTCTGAGAAACCCAAAAGAAAACCGGGCCCACTGGGTTTCAACGCTGTAGTGTCTGTGGGGAAGCCTTTGCCAAGGCTGACCCACACACCACATGTGTTTATTGTCTGGGGTTTGACCACCTCAATGCAGACTGCCAGATTTGCAGAATTTCCTGTAGCTACCCTAGATAAGAGAGTTGGTAGGCTCAGGGAGCGAGAAGCCAAAAGTCCGCTGACCGGATGGCCAGCCGGTTCGGTGCTAACCGAACGGAGGAAATTCCCTCTGACCAGGCGAGACTTCCTCGGGCAAGCGAAAAGCTGACTCAGAGGAGCCAGTTCCAGCAAAGAGAACTAGAAAATCAGCAGGTGTGGAGTCAAAATTCCTTCTCCAACTGCTGCAGAGATAGCCAAAGTGATCCAAATTGTCCAGTCGCTTTCCCGGTTCCGTCCGAACCGCCACTATCTGGCAAAAGTCGGTTCAGCCGGTTCCACCGGTTCAAGAATATGATATAGAGAGTTTTATGAACCAGAGGAGGGAGGATGATTATGAACAGTGTGAATGTGATTTTGAAAGTCTGGATGTGCCCATTGAACGGACATCTCCCCAGACAGACCTTTAGGAGAGTCTCCCCTAGGCTTTCTGAGTCCCTTCTCATTTTCTGTTTTATAAAAAGTTGCTGAAACCCTCCAGCTCCCTTTGGAGGAAGCTGTGGATGAGCAAGAGAGCCTGACTTTGTGGAGATGATGGATATCCCAGAGTCCAGGAGATTGTCTATTCCTTTACATAAATCCTTTAGAAACAAACAATAAAAATTTAAAAGCTCTAATTCTGTGCCTCCTGTGGATAAAAGATGGACAGGAGGTACACCTATCAGGTCCTGATACAGTGTTTCACAGCAATGCAGCCATGTTGGGGTAGTTCAGGCTGCAGCCTGTGATAAGGCTAATATTCCTGGCTTTACATCCTCCTGACAAGGACTCCAGGAAGATTGATGCCATGGCTAAAAACAATACATGGCAGCGTCCTTGGGACTCAGACAGGCAAATTATATCTATGTTGCAAAATACCAGAAATCCAGATGGGATACTGTCATGGCTTTAGCCAAACAGGCCCCTGGCCAGCTTGCCAAGGAGCTGGAGCAGGTGGCTGCTGATGGTATTGAGGCATCTAAGGTGCAGTTCCATGCTGCAGTGGATTCTAATGATGTATCCTCAAGAGTCATGGCTACATCTGTGGCTTTTAGATTGGCTTGGCTCAGGTGTACTAGTCTGTCACAGGATACCCAGGCTAAGGCCATGGATTTTCCTGTGGTGGGAAATTCTCTGTTTGGGGAGCAGACAGAGAATTATATGAAGAAAATGGATGAATATAGAACCACTTATAGGAGTGCACAAGCCAAGGAAAGCAAGCCACTCCTCAGAGGCAGCCCAGGGGTAGAGGCAGGCCTTTTCACAGGCCTTTTACCAAATCCAGGCCTCCTCTTCAGCTTACGTTCAGAGGGGTTCTTCAGAGGGAGAGGCAGACGGGGACAGCAGGCCTGCTCCCACCCCTCAGCCTAAAGTCCTGCCAAACAGGCACCCTGATGGGATGCCCAGGGCTGATTCTCCATTACCTGTAGGGGCAGGCTGGCTTATTTAGGTCCAGGACTGGGAGTCTTTAACATCAGACAAGTGGGTCCTGAAGTAGTAAGCCAGGGTCTGGTTCTCGGCTTCAAAAATTTCCAAAGATGAGAATCAGATCTTTTCCACCTGCAAATCTTCTAGAGACTCTTGCTTTGCAAACAGAAGTCTCAACCCTCCTGGCTCTCAGAGCTGTAGAAAGGGTTTCTCCCTACACCAGGGCAAGGGACTGTACTCAGGTACTTCCTTACCCCAAAAAGACAGGAGAATGGCGGCCCATCCTGGACGTAGATATCTGAACAAGCACCTTTTAAAACCAAAATTCAAAATGGTGACTCTGGGAATGATTTTACTCTCCTAAGTCCAGGGGACTGGCTAGCTTCCTGGACCTCAAGGTTGCCTACTTCCATGTTCTTATCAGAAGCTCCCACCGAAAGTACCTCAGATTCGAACTGCCCTCAGGCCATTATCAGTTCAGAGCAATGCCCTTGGCCTTACCTCTGCCCCAAGGGTATTCACAAAATGCCTGGTGGTAGCAGTTGCTCATTTAAGAAGGCAAAGATTGCCATCTTTCCTACCTAGACGACTGGCTCATTGTGGGTCAGTCTCCAGACCAGGTCAAATCACACCTGCAGGTTACCCATCAGCTGCTTACCTCTCTAGGCTTTCTTCTCAATCTTCCAAAGTCAGTTCTAGAACCTGTCCAGATACTCACCTTCATAGGCGCAGAACTGGACACAAAGCAGGCAGAGCCTTCCTTCCCTAGAAAGGGTAAGGACCCTGGTGGCCCTGGCCTCCTCCTTCACCCTGCAGGTCTCTCGACCAGCAAGGCATTTTCTACAGCTCCTAGGACACATGGCTGCTTCCACAGCTGTAGTGCAAGGAGCAAGATTTCAGATGAGGGACATTCAGTTCCATTTGAGAGCCTTTTGATCTCAAAGAAGAGATCCCTATCCGAGTTGATCCCAGTAACTGGAACCCTAATCCAGGCCCTTCAGTGGTGGCAGGATCAGAGCAATCTGAGACAAGGGGTTCCTTTCATCCCTCTATCTCACTCCTTGACCCTTACTACAGATGTCTCCTTTTGGGATGGGAGCTCACATGGGCCACCTCTCCACCCAGGGATTGTGGTCCCCTCAGGAATCTCTGCTCCACATCAATCTGTTGGAACTCAGAGCTGTTTTTCTAGCACTTCAGGTTTTTCTGCATCTGTTCAGAACAAAGTGGTACAGGTCAGAACAGACAACACCACTACAATGTGGTACATCAACAACAAGGGGCACTCGTGTTGCCTTGTGCACCGAGGCAATGAAGTTGTGGTCTCTGGCTTATTCCTGAACACCTCCCTCATAGCAGTTCACCTCCCAGGCAAGGACAATGTCCTGGCAGATGCTCTCAGCAGGATTTCCAGGGCCATCACGAATGGTCACTGGATCCCAAGTACTGGGATGGTTTTTGCCAGGTGGGGCACCCTCAGATAGATCTTTTGCAGCCCCAGACAATCATCAACTTCCACTTTCTTGTTGCAGACCCCAGTGTTGGGCTCAGTCCCCTGGATGCCTTTCTCCTCGATTGGGAAGGAAGTTTCTATATGCCTTTCCCCTTCCCTCTCCTGTTCAAGGTGCTAGTCAAAATCAGATCTCAGCCCTGCAATATGATTCTGATTGCTCTAGATTGGGCCAGGCAGCCCTGGTACCCCTCCTTCTGTCCTTAGCAGTCCATCTTCCCTGTGTCTCCCCAGGAACCACAACCTGTTAACTTGTGCCCAGGGAGAGTTTGGTATCCGAGTCTCAAATCCCTCAACCTCAAGGCCTGGCTCTTCAGGGAGTTAGAGTTTGTACTTCACCTTTCTCAGGTGTTCTTGAAATTTGAAAGCCTCTAGGAAGCCTTCCACTGGGGCTACTTATAACTCTAAATGGAAAAGGTTTTCCATATGGTGCTCTGGGAAGCATATTTCCAGAATCTGCTGATTTGCCCACTGTCTTGGACTATATGGTCCATTTTAATTCTTTGGGACTGAGACCAGCTACCCTGAAAGTGCATTTGGCAGCTGTCTCTGCTTTTATTTCAGCAGGAAGCCCTCTCTCTTTCTGCTCACCCTGTATTTTCCAAGTTTTTCAAGGGATTGCTTCATACCAATCCGCCATTCAGGTACCCTGCCCTGCCTGGATCTTAATGTTTGCATTGCTCAGCTGATGCAACCCCTTTGAACCTCTGTCTTCGCAGAGCTTAAGTACTGACTTGGAAACCTGTGTTTCTAGTAGCCATCACTTCTGCCAGGCGCACTAAGTGAGTTACAAACTTTGTCAGTTGTGACTGACTTTATCTCCTTTCACAGGGATAAGGTAATCCTCAGGACTAACAGGAAGTTTTTGCTAGGTGGTTTCAGATTTCCACCTTAATCAATCTATTTCTCTTCCAGTGTTCTTCACTGACCATTTCTCCTCTGGCAGAGGAGGCTGCACAGCTTAGATGTTAAGAGGGCCCTTAGTTACTACATAGAGTGTACTAAGGGTCACAGGTTTGACTCCTCCAACTCTTTCTCACTTATGGTGAGGTTGGGAAAGGGAAACTCTGCCACTAAAAGAGATCCATTGCCAGGTGGATTGTCTCCTTGTATCCAATTTTGCTATCAAAACTGGGGAAGGTTCCCCTTCAGGCCTGAGGGCTCACTCTACCAGAGGTACAGCTGCGTCCCTAGCTGCGGCCATGGTCATCCCTATCTTAGAGATATGTCAAGCAGCTACTTGGAAAACAGTACATGCACTTTCACTAAGCATTACTCCCTGGACATCCAGGCCAGGAGGGATGCTCGATTTGCACAGCTGTGCTTCGGAGCCTATTTCCTAAGTAGGTTCTGTCCCTCCTCCATGGAGGTACTGCTGTGTAGTCTGCAGTTGTCATAATTTAGCAAGACTTCATGTTGTTTGAAGAAAAATTACTCACCTTAGTAATGTTGTTTCTTCTAATGGGGTCTTGGTATTATGACCTCCCCAGCCTGCCCCTCTCAGAACCTCTACTCTGGGGATGGGGTGGGCAGTCAGTGTTGGCACTTATTGATGCCCATCTTGTGTTTTCCACCCTTCTTTGGGTGTTTAGGTGTTGTGTTTATTTTATGTTATCTTATTTTCTGGTCCCTGGCTTGAGTCTTGGTGTTGGGACCAGGAAAATGTGTTAATATTTAAGTAGCCAGTTGGCTAGTGTAGGTTTACAGCTTCCACACAGAACCTTAGTGAGTTTTGCTCATAAAGATCTGACAGTTTCAGTTTGAAATTATACAGACAGAGCTTTTCTAACTGAGTCAGTGCTCCAAGTTCCATGCCTGGCATGGAAGTTACCTCTTTCACCTCTGGAGCAGTTCTAAGGCTGGGACAAACTGCAATTGTCATAATATAGCAAGACTCCATTAGAAGAAACAACATTACTAAGGTGAGTAATTTTTTTTTGGCACTGAGGTCCATTATGCAGTCTTGAATAAGTGGACGACGGTCCCCATGCTGGGCTTTTAGACACTGCTTTTTATGACCCTATCTGTAAGGAGTTTGGGGTGCCATAAAAGATATGAAATGTGGTGGCAGCATTTCTTTTATGACACCCCAGGCCTTCCCAGAAGGGACCCATGCATCTGACACACAAGCTCAACACAGGTATAGTACACGATGGATGTATAGTTTACTGCAGACAGTCTGTAGTGTGTGCATAAAATGAGCAGTCTAGACATTGTCCTTGTGAAGTGGCCTTTAATCCTGAACCATGTTATGATGCCATTACTAATGAGATGTTCCGTCAGGTACCTATACTAGGATTTTACAGCTCTGGAATGCTTGAACTGAGATCCTGAGGAAGGGCAGGAGCATATAGTGTGAAGCGCATTAGTGATCACTCCCTGTCAAGTTTTACTGGTCCAATAACTACCACAAGCCCCCACCAGAACTGTCACTAGCCGGTCCTCATTCTGGGACACCTCGAGCTATTGAAAGCTGACCTGAGGATCACCGATTGGTCTAATGTATATCGCCAGCAACGCCAACTCTGCATTGATACTTCTAATGCTACTCTTATAAGCATGCCCTTCAAAACTACAAAAATCAAGGGAACCATTACCCCTGGATCACTCCTGCTCTTCTTGATCTACTAAAACACAGGGATCACCTTTGGCACATCTCTCAAGCACTGGGGACACAAGCTAACCTACAAAGGTACAAAGCAGCGGAAATAAGTGTACCCATGCTATCCATTCTGCTAAAACCCAGTATTTCAAAGAAGCCCTTCCACCTCCTGGGTCAATAGCAGGATGTTCTGGAAGAACATCCAAAGCATCACAGGTAAAGACCCCAAAGCTACCCCAAACATGCTGAACATCGATGGCACCCCTACTGTGGACCCAAAAAGCCATCGCAAAACACTTTCAACAAAGCATTTACAGACCTTAGCAACATTCCCCCCACTACTTGTGTTTACCCTCAGGTATGACTACTGCAGTCCAGAACCTATCCTGAGACCACCCTCCATTTTACTGCAAAGCAGTGTCTATAAATGAAGCCAGACATTATCTCAAGAAGGTACTGTGGAAAGCTAGATTCACTGGGGACTCCTTGGACTTGAAGTTTGTTGCCCTTACCCTCGAGGAAATCCTCACACCTCTTACAAGAATAATCAACCTGTCACTCTTTGTCACAATTTCCATATCTTTGGAAGTAAGCAGTGCCACCCGGTGCATAAAAGTGATGACCCGAGCACTGCAGAAATTACCCTATCTCTATTCTTTCCTGATCTCTAAGGCCCTGAAATGCATCGTTGCCAACCAACTCATAGAGTATCTGGATAACTACCGACTCCAATGTCCACAACGGTATGGGTTCAGGCACTGGCATAGTACCATGACTGTGCTGCTGGAGTTTACAGGCTTTATTAATAACTCTCTGAACAAGGGCTCTTGGTAGGGACAACTTTCATAGACCTTACTAAGGCCTTTGACACTATCGACCACGATCTCCTCCTCCTCAGACAACTCCCTTCCGTTGGTCTTTCCTCTGACACTACAAACTAGTTCTCCAGCTACTTAAGCAGCCAAACACAGCAGGTAAAATTGTTAACCCCTGTCCGATAGTAGGCCCATACGATCTGGAGTCCCGTAGGAATCTGTCTTGGGTCCATTGCTTTTAGCATAATCAATCATAATTTATTTATAAAAAGTGCCTTTCTAAAACTAAGGTGCTTGTACATAACATAAGCAATACCATACATAATTCTGAATTCAAATAAAATCTTGTATTTAAAATTCAATAGTTACTATTCATTAAAACCACCATATACTGACTCAAGTAAGTCTTAAGTACAGCTTTAAACTCCTGGGTGGTCAGGCAATCTACGTATGTGAGGGTAGAAATTCACAGGGTCAGGGTCACAAACTAAAGGTAGGGCCCCAGATGTCTTTAGGTGGACCCTGGGAATCTGTAGCAATCCTCATCGGCAGATCGGAAAGGACGAGGGACAGTAGGGATGAAGGAGATCTTGTGGGAGCAATCTTCCTCATTCACTACTAGGAGCTTACTGCGACCACATACTTCTATATGCTGTTGATGCTGTACTTTTTACCAGCAACATGGACCCTCACCTTCTCCAGGACCAACTTCAGCAATCCTTTACATTTGCAGAGAAGTGGTTCGGGATAATAAGCTCATCCTTAATTATAACAAGACTAAGACAATGTTGTTTCCAACCTCCCAAAGCAGACACAAAACATTCCCGCTACCATCATTAATGACACTGGCTTCCCTCTTGAACTGGTTCACAGCTTCAAGTACCTGGGTATGACTATTGACTCTGCTCTGTCTTTCACCCAGCACATCGACCAACAGCCAAAGCTATTAACCAGCATTTAGGAGTTCTATACAGAACAAACCTAATCTCACTCCAGAAGCACTGAACATGGCCATCCACAGTTCTGTGGTCTCTCATGGACTATGGCATTGTCATTTACAGTGCAGCTACAGACACGCCCTCTGGCGATCAAAATGGCTTAAATAAAGCATGCTGCCTTCCCATCGGTGCCAAGATGCTCGACACACACCATCCTTATGCCCAGGTTAGCTGGTTTACAATTTGACAGCAGGCCCAAATACCAATCGTGCCTGCTTGCAAAAAGTCACCTTGGGACTGCTACCCACTGGCATAATGGCCTCTTCTTTCCTGCACATAACCCACGCAGTACCAGAAGCTCTGGCAAACAGGCTTTCAGAATCCCATGGTGCCGCACTGCCTTTGGACAACGTGCATTTGCATACAGAGCTCTGCAGTGGTACAACTCCCTTCCTCCTGACATGACCAGTGCTACTTTGCTGGGCCCTTTAAGAAGAAACTCCATCAGCATCTAATCTCACTGGCAACCTGTGACTGCTACCACTGATTTGCCTCTACCTTGCTCCTACCATTTGCAATCTCTGTGACCTCTATTGATTAGTAAATGTTACACTTCATGTCCATTTCTTGGGCCCCAGTCAAGATAACACTTTCATGGGCTTGCTACCCTTGCCTAAATTATTTATTTTCCCTCCTACCTCCCTCCACCTCCTCTTCCCTTTTTGCCCCTCCGTCATTCTATATTTCTTTACTCCTACCACCTTAATTACATCTTCATTATCACCCCACTACCTACACCACCTCTTCCTCCCTACTCTCCTCTACCACCCTTCCCTTTATTCCACGTTGCCTACATAGCTATTCTTCCCTTTCCCTCCTATCTATCCCATCTCACCCCCACCTCTGCTTGCCTTCTCCCTCCCGTGCTTTCTCCTCCTCCTCCCCCGTCCTCTCTACTGGTACGAGACCTTCCTCCTTCTTTGACTCAGGCACAATCCAATTATCTGCCTATGTAGTTAGTTGTACAGTTCTCCTTTAAACAAGCATCCTCATGTTATGTTACTGTTACCTATTGAAATGTTAGCCTTGTTTTAACTCGTACCTGCATGTGCTTAGATTGTGTATCTATTGTTAGAATTTATGCCTGGAGACAGTTTTCAGTTGTTTTTGCTGTATTCTTGTTTGTGTCATACTTGACGTTGAACCTATGAAAGAGCTTTCTGCTCAAAGGTGTTAATCCAAGATCTCAATAAATAAATATAGGGATCAGATTTCTAACTTCAGTCACACGTGCATGCTTAGCTTATGATGTGAATGCAGTCCTGTCTGTGAGGAGTTTGGGGTGCTGTAAAGAGATGCTAATGCAATCACGCTCAAAAGGGAGTAAATTACCATTACATCTGCTCATAGTGTCTGAGTTGCAGGCTGTAGTTTCTGAGTCTCCCTGTCTGATTTTTTACCAGGATAAGGTTTCTTTGGGAACCAATCCTTGTGTCTTACCTAAAGTGGGCTCTGATTTCACACACTGAATCAGAACATTCATCTTTCAATTTATTTTCCTCCCCCACCCCCTCAAGTAAGTGTGAAGCCTTGTTACATACTTTGGGTGCCCCAGAACTTTACATTTCTATTTGGACCATACTAAGGACTGAAAGAAGTTCTCTCAACCTTTTGTTTTTCACTCCTGATAAGGAGGGCTCTCCTGTTTCTAAACAATGCCTGCTGAAATGAATTTAGCATCTTGTATTACTTTCTGTTACTGGCAGCATAAAAAGGAGTTACCTGGTTTTGTTTGTGGCCTTCATACATGGCATTGTTGCCTCTGGTATTTTTCCATGATTCAGCAGCGGATGTATGACATTGAAGTATAAGAAGTAATAACAGGATAAGTCAAAACAAATTGGTACAAAATAAGAGGAAAGGTTGAACTAGGATCATAAATAAGTTATGTAGGGTATAACAATACACAAATGAGAATTTGAAGGAAAGTACCATCTCATGTAGGGGCAGGAGCACTTGGAAGAGGAGTGTAACTGCTCATGGAAGGCATGGTGGACTCCTTTAGAGGTTAAGCAACATCGTATCTCAAGGGGATTCTGTTCCATGTTCTGGGTGCAGCAATCTGGTTTGCCTTGAGTTTAGGCACTGCAAGAAGGTGAAGATCCATGGATCGTGAGGGGTAGGGGTGAGACTGGGTTGAAGTATAGCAGCAAGCGGATGAAGCTGTTGAAGTTTCAGAGTATTAAAGATAGTACCTCCCAGGGCAAGTTCGCACAGGGCACCAGGAGACAGCTACTTACCAACATCAGATACAATGTACACTGATGATAGATCTATTAGTGGCAAGCACAAACCAAGATTTGTTGTTAAAAGTGACATCCAACTTTTTAGTGCAGTTTTAGAGGCAGAGGAAGCATACACTGCTAAATTATACACAAGTTTAGGGAGAAGTAATCCCCTCACAACAGCTAAACAGGCAGCAGCAGTTAGGTTGCTCCCGATTCTGTAGGCCAAGCCAAGTCTAGAGTTAACAGCTTTACAGGTTTTAGTTATGCACGTGTTGAAATCTAAGAGGGATCTAGTGTAACAATCAAGTAATCAAATGATTGGACCGCCTGAAGAAGTGTAACATCCACAAGAAATTTGGACAGGGGTCTGACTGGTTCTTAGTTTTGGGGGAGCCAAGGAGCGCTTGATTGTGTTTTTCTACATCCAAGAGCATATTATTCTGTAAAAGCTATGTTTGCACTGCCTGAGATTGTGAGAGAGCATTTGATCTATCCTACTGGTATTGGCAGGACAAACAATGAGAGCGAGGTCATCCACATAAAAGACAGGCATGCTGTATTTTAGACACTCATGCAACTTGTCAATATCAAGACAGAATAGGAGAGGCCCCAAAATTGAGCCTTGAGGTATCCTGACTACAGATGACACAGGATCAGAGAGGGAGACCCAGTTTAACCATTAGGTGTCTATTCTGGAGGTAGTTATTAAACCAATTAAGGGCAGTAGGAGCGAGATCAAGGTTATCTAGCCGGTTGATCAGCAGGGCGTGGTTTACAAGGTCAAAGGCCTTGGTTAGGTCAATGAATACTGTTCCAGCAAAATCCCTTCTGTCCATAAGCGGTGGCAACGCGGTTGGTTAATGTGAGCAGAGCTGTTGTGCTATGCCCTCTGAAAGCCATGCTGATGTGGGGAAAGCAGATTGTAATTAACGAGTAGTCAAGCTGGGCAGAAAACACGCTTTCAAATAGTTTGTTGAGAGCCGTAAGGCAGACACTCGATCTATAGTTATTAAAGATTTTCGGATCCTCTCTTAAAAACAGGGACAATATGGAACACTTTCCATGCTAAGGGCACTTCATCATGCAGTAGAGACAAGTTAAATAGTCTGGTAACTGCAAGGGCAATTTCTGCTGCTGTGAGCTGAAGTAATTTAGGCTCGAGGCTATAGGATCTGTGGATTTAGAGACAGGGATACGCGTATGTGTTGTGTGCAGCAGACACTTTAGCACTTTGAGGTAAAGGAGGGTTATTCTGTATATCATCAGGGATGACATTTGGAGAGGCAGGTGTAGAAATGCTATCTGGGAACAAACCAGAGTACTTGGAAAGGTCACTAAAGTGTGTGTTGAAAGCACTGGCAATAGTGATAGGGTTATTAAAGTTTATGTCATTGATAATCCTATCAGAGGGTACAGGATTGTTATATTGGCCTAGTAGCAGCTTTATTTCCAAAACTGATGGGTGTCCCAGGTATAGTAAACATATTCTTATGTCTGAGCTCTTTTATGTTTTATGGCTTTTTGCATCGGGAGTGGAGAAGCCATATTTTTCCCAATCAGAGGTGCTCCTGAGGCTTTAAAAATCCTCCACAGTCTATCACAGAATTTTAGGAGAAAGAGTAAGTCGTGCTCTATCCATCTATTGGCATGTCCTCGATTCTCCTAGTAGTGATTAGTATATGCCTATCCTGGAGGTCCTGGAATGCCTGAGTGAAGTAATTAGCTGCTTCATTGACACTGAATTGCTTGACTGGTGCAGAGGGGGTACCTGTCCCAGGGAAGCCATTCTGGTGACAGAGATCCCTGAAGGCATAGACAGAAAGGCATTTTAAAATGTATACTATTAGAGGGGCTGTGTCATTAGGGCGTCGGTAATATGGGCACTGCAACCAGTTCACCTGTTATACTGGCAAACTGGATATCGCAGTGCTCAGCATAGTTGAGGCTGTATAGGTGTTGGGCCCTTGCCCCATACACCTCTGATGTGGAGGTGATTTTATTACAGTTCGGGGGTGCGGAGGTGAAGCTGCCTGCATTGGAGGCAGGGGCATAGCCCTGCAAATAGTCCACACTTGCCCTGGTACATTGAACGCAATTGGGGGTTGGACGCACAATGGCCAGGTATGATGATCTCTGTTGGCATTGTGCTGGCGCTCTAATGTCCCTCGTCCTTTTCCTGTTGCACCAGCATGGGTAAACCATTTTAGAAGCACTAGAGACCGTACTCAGGTATTGGGAATTTGAAAATTCATGGCCTCAGATATGACCATTCTGCCCAGAGTATTACCAATTTGGTGGGGAGTGGCAAAGATGTGGATGGGCAAGTGCACCTGTGACCTCACCACCAAGAGGTAGAAGGTAACTGGAGTCTGTTTGAGAAGGGGAGTAGCTCATAACCTGTCCTCCCATCCCCTCACCAACCCTGAGTGAGAGTTGTTGAGAATATTAAGTCTCTCTTGGCTGCAGAAGGAAATACTTTTAGGATGTGCAGCCCTGTTGTTGCTTGTGGTAACCCTCACCGACTCTGGTCTGACCCGACCTGCTAGTTCTGATTACTATAGATTGCTGAGGGTTTCTCTGGCATACTTCCCACACCAGCTAGAGAAGATGATTATAAAATATAGATAGACTATGCAATCCCTGTGCTCTAGGAATGGCAATGTTCTGAGGCTGAGAAGCAAAAAGGTTGGTGGAGAGTTTAAAGGGGCCTGCTTTGTGTGCTATCCGGTTGTTGAGGGTCACAGATCCAGAGTCCAAAATGGAAGAGTACTTGCAGCTTTGGACAGTGTATTTGGGAGCACAGAGTCCCTGTGATAATCTTTACTGGAAATTCAAAACAACTGGTGGGGCACCCTCTTGGCTTACCTCCATAGACTGGGAGGGCATTGCAGAAAGTGCACAGGAAGGGAGGAATAGATGTCAAAGACCTGAATAAAGTGCAGCTCGGGAGCAGGTGTTGAAGCTGCCCATTTCTCAGAGTTACTGCTAAAGTTGCGCTTAAGAGAAAGGGCTGACGGACCCACCCTCCCTCCCTCCCACAGTGCCCTACATGGGGCGTTGGAGCAGCAGAAGAGCAAGATGAACAATGAGAGCAATCATCTGCTGCCTCTGCCAGTGTCAGATGGTGGGGACTCCTGAGAAACTACAGAGCTTCAGAGTTTGGTTCAAGAATTGAAAAGGAGGGCAGAACATAGTGGGATGGGTGAAATCCTAGTAGAGCACCTTGAGAAAATCAGGCCGGAGATGGATACGGATCAGAAATGGTCCATCATTAAGTTGGGACTGACTGAGGCCACAAACACATGCACAAAGACTCGAAGTAAGAATTCGGGACCGAGAGACAAGCTGGTTCAACAAGGATGTGGAGTGAAAGTGAGAGCGAAGAGGGCAGCTGTCGATGTACAAACATATTAGGAGAGAGGAGGACAGGAAGTTTACACTGGAGATCCTAGAGGTAGGCGGTCCGGTAGCTAAAATGGCAGGAGAACTAAGGCTAGTGAAGGGATCAGGAAGGGAGAAGGTTTTTTTCAGATATATAAGGAAAAATGTAGTAGTAGTAGGGATGGACTGTCAGGATTAAGGGGTGGGCAGAAAACAGTGAGTAAACAGCAGAGGCACTGAATGAGTACTTCAACTCTCTCTTCACTAGGGAAAAGGATGGACCCATGCCATGGGGAAAAATAGGGTTAGATTGGGGAGGATGAAACAGAGGGGAGATCAAGGAAGACAGGGTTTTTAAGGGTCTTAGGGCCCTTCAGATGGACAAGTTAAGTAAGTAAATCTTTATTTATATAGCGTTTCCAAAACCAAGGCGCTTTACAGTTAAAATACAGTGCAAACATTTTAAATAATAATAATAAACAGTGCTAAGTCCAAACATAGAGATGACTGCATGCCAGACTGACTAACAAGCCGCAGCTTCTCTTACCAAGGAGTGTAAAGCCTTGCAATTGACAAGGCACCTAGTCTGAATGGCGTGCACCTAAGAGTTCTGGTGGTGCTGGTGGAGGTCTTGGCTGCCCCCCTGGCAGATCTGTTTAACACCTTGCTGGTGACTGGATGTATGCCTCTGGACTGGAGAATGGCATATGTGGTGCCACTCCACAAGAGTCGTCCCAGAGATGAACCTGTAATTACAGATCGGTCAGTCTAACTTCCACTGGTGAACCTTCTGAGGTAAATGTTCTCCAGGACGATAAGCAGTATGGGTTTTTCATGGGAGATCCTGCCAGACCAACATGATAGATGTCTTTGAGGGGTCACAAGGTTGTTGCACAAGGGCCTGGTGATAGATGTCTCGTACTTGGACTTCAGTACAGCCTTCGACTCCATGCCACATGGAAGGTTGCTCAGCAAAATGAATAACCTGGGGTCGGTGCCAAGCTGCTGGGGTGGGTCAAAAGCAGTCTGCAGGACAGGAACCAGAGGGCAATGGAAGGGGAGCTTTCCAAGCCTCAACCTGTAACCAGTGGGGTCCCACAGGGCTCAGTACTCGGACCAGTGTTATTCAACATCTCTATTGGTGACATAGTGGATGGGATGAAAAGTAAAATCTGCATATTCACTGACCCTACTAAGCTGTTTGGGAGAGTGGACACAGAGGGAGGAGTCAGGACCTCAGGGAGGATCTGACTAGGCTTAAGAACTGGTCTGGCATCTGGCAGTTCTGGCAGCTGGGGTTCAACACCAAGAAGGCAAGTTCATGTACATGGAAGCTAGGGGTTCTGAGGCCAACTACTGACTGGAAGATGTACAGGTGACCAGTTCAGAGAAGGAAAAGGATCTAGGATTGATAGTGAGAGGAGACATGAGACACTCTGTGCAGTGCTGTAAAGCAGCAGCTGAAGCCAATAAATGCTGGGATGCATCGCCAGGTATCATAGATACATAGATGTTGTCGGCAGATAAGAGTCTCGCCCACCTAGTCTGCCCATGAATGCAAGTAACTGTGCTTCTACAAGCTTCCTTGGAACTAGGTTGCCCCTTCCCTGACTACCAGGATCCCTTGTGCCTACCCTATGCATTTTAAATCTTGTAATCATTTCTGTCCCCACCACCTCTTCTGGCAGGCTGTTCCATTTGTCCACCACCCTTCTCTGTGAAGAAGTACTTTCTCACGTTCTCTCTGAACCTCTCTCCCTCCAGTTTCCTCCTATGTCCCCTAGTTCTGGAGCATTTTTTTCTTTGAAAAATTGTGCTTTCCTGCACCTTGTTCTTCCCGTGAGGTACTTTTATGTTTCAACTATATCCTTCCTTTCCTGCCTCTTTTCCAGGAAGTACATATTTAAGTCTTTCAGCCTGTTCTCATAGGGTTTGTGATGTAATCCTTGCACCATCGTGGTTACCCTCCTCTGAACTGCCTCCACCCTACGTCCCTACACAGGTAAGACCTCCAGAACTGGACACTGTACTTTAGGTGGCCTCACTAATGTCCTGTATAGTGGATTTATGACCTCCCTTTTCTTGCTGGTGATACCCTGCCTATACATCCCAGCATCCTGTTTACTTTTCCTGCCACCTTGTCGCACTGACTCCTTGAGGTCATCAGAGATGATAACCCTAGGTCTTGTTCCTGCTTGGAGCATTCTGTAGCCCCCCACACCTGATATGTTGTTCCTGAGTTTTTGTGCCCCATGTGCATTATCTTACACTTTTTTGTGTTAAATCTCAACTGCCAATCCCTTGACCAGTCTTCAAGTTTCTGCAGATCTCTCCTTATTCTATCCACACCCTCCGGCATATCCACCCTGTTGCAGAGCTTTGGGTCATCAGTGAACAGGCAAATGTTCCTTCTAGGTCCTCTGTAATGTTACTGATAAAGATATTGAAGATGACTGATCCAGCACTGATCTCTGTGGAACCCCACTGGTCACCTTTCCCTCTGTGGAGTGACTGCCATTTATCACCACCCTCTGTGTCCTGCTATCCAGCTAATTCTCCATCCACTTCACCACCATCTTACCCACTCTCATGTTCCCCAGCTTAACAGCCTCTATGCGGCACAGTGTCAAAGGCCTTGCTGAAGTCCAGGTAGGCCACATCCACTGCCCCGCCACCCTGATCCACCTCCCTTGTAACCCAGTCAAGAACTCATTGAGGTTAATCTGGCATGACCTCCTCCAGTAAAACCATGTTGCCTTTGGTCCTGTAGACTGTTGGCAACCAGGTGTTCCACTACTTTTCTTCAGTAGTGTTTCCATGATTTTCCTGCCACTGAGGGCAGGCTGACTGGTCTGTAGTTTCCTGCTTTTTCTCTCTCTCTTCCACTTTTGTATAGAGGGACTACATCAGCTCTCCTCCTGTCTTTGGGTACCTCCTGTTTCCAGTGACAGGCTGAACAGAGTTGCCAGAGGTCCCTCACCATCTCCCTTAGCTCTGTCAGTACCAGGGTGGACCCCATCTGGTCCCATAGCCTTGTCAACTCTTAGTCTTTCAGGTTCCTTAGGACCCTTTCCTTGGAAAAAGACTTGTATCCATTTCTGTGCCCTTCCTACCTTTTCTGCTCCTTTCTGGCCCATTTCCTGTCCCTCCTACGTAAAGACTGAGCAGAAGAATCTGTTCAGTATGTCTGCCTTGCAGTTGTCCTTCACTACTCTACACCCATCCTCCCTTTCAACCTCACTATCTATCCCTTTGTCTTCCTTTTTTCTCTGATGTACCTGTTAAAGGTTTTGTTCCCTCACCACTGATTTTGCAATGCATTCTTCTGTTTGTGCCTTGACTGTTCTTGATTGCCCTCCCTGCCCTCCCTTTGTTTCTCCTGGTAAATCTCTGTCCCATTCTGTCTGTGTCTTTTGTACTGTTTGAATTCCTGTATCACCTCCAGGAAGGAGGAAGTCATTCTGCTTTGTACAGGTCATTGTTGAGACCACACCTTGAGTACTTGTGTACAATTCTGGTGCCCTTATTTGAGGAAGGACATCAGACTACTGAGGGGGTACAGCTCAGGGTGACCAAGATGATCCAGGGCATGGGGCACAAACTGTATGAGGAGAAATTATGGAGCTCAGTATGTATTCCTTGGAGGACAGGGAGAAAGGGGGATATGATAGAAACCTTCAAGTATCTAAAAGGTATAAACAAGGTTGATGGAGTGCATTTCAATTTGAAAAGGGAGGGACTCACAAGGCATAGTCTGAAGCTGGTGGGGTAGAGTTTAAAAGGAAATGAGGAGGAACTTTTTCATGGAAAGGTTGGTGTCAGAGTGGAAAGATCTGCTGGAGGAAGTGGTGTCATTGAAAATGGTGGACAGCTTTAAAGGGGGGATAGGGTAAAAGGGAGAGTCTCAGCTGAAGGGAGGAAGGAGAGGGGAATCAGAGTGTGGGGCTGGTCCACTACAGAGAGAAACGGAGGGGGATCTCCAGTAACATAGACTGAGCTGCACAGTCGAGCATGCTTGATAGACCACCATGGCCTGTTTCTGCTGGCAGTTTTGTATGTTTGTATGAAAATGTACTGCATCACGTAAGCAAATCTGGTACCACACTCAGAGAGCCAAAGTCAAAGGTATCCAGCATGCTTGTGAGCAGTAAGGTAGCAGCACCGCCTCAGACACTGGGGCCCAAGCTGCAGAGGCAGTCACACTGAGGGAAGTGTATATGCAGTTAATGGCATTAAAGAAGATGGTGGAACCCACCAGAGGCGCCCTGCCCTGTCATCGCCAGTGGTCCAAGCCAGAGCCTCCCAACCACTAGAGCCACCAACTGATGTTTTTGCTTCCAGTGTGGAAAAGATGGCCATATCACCCACGGGTGCATCCGTCTCTAAGAATCCCCAATTGATGGAGAAGAAAAGGCAACACATACAGCAGGGAAACTACAGGCAAGCCCAATGGGAGAGACCTGGGTCTCCAAATTTGAAAGCTCCACCAAATGGACAGAACCAAAGATCCCACCTGGGAGTAAGTGCCAGCAGGCCTAGTTGGACCAGTGCCAATGTGGAAGTTTTAATTGAGAGGGTACTGTGCTTTGACCTGTTGGACAGTGGGTTGCAAGTCACTATCATCCACAGGACTTTCTATGACCACCACCTCAAGCACCTGCCACTCCTACCACTGTCAGGTTTATCGGTGTGGGGATAGGTGCCGAAGGTGCCCTTATGAAAACTATTGCATAGTACAGATTGCATTCATCTCAAAGGGTCCCAATGAACCACCCAAGATGGAGGCCATGGCTCTGATCAGCCTGAAGTTCAGGGAATAACTGATGCACCTGTCTTGATTGGGACAAATGCAAGTATGTTTGGCAGGCTGACAAAACTCTGTCAGGAGAGAGGCAGAGTGGACAACCTGTTAAACCTCTGTCCAAGCTGTGGTGAAGAGAGTCAGCCTCTGCTTACATGCTACAGAACCTGAACCTGAATTGGTGGATGAGCCTGTTTGTGCAATTTGAGGGTAGAGATGAGGTATTTAGGTATCAAAACCTTTGAATTTGATACATTTGGAATTAGTTAACTAGCTTATTACCATACAATTTACCTTGGATTTATCAAAATGGATAAAATGTAACTGGATTAATCAACAGGGTGGAGGCCATGCAACAAAATATCCTGCCCTGTACACTTTTCTTTTACAAACCCTACCCATCTTCCCTCAGATGCATACTTTCGATCTTGGGATAAACTGATTTCTAGATTTGTCTGGGGAGGGGGGTGCCTAATAAAATATACATTATTGCAGCTTCCTCAGGCACAGGGAGAACTGGGCTTGCCAAACCTGAAAGATTATACACTGGCAGCACAGATTGTACTGCCCTTTTACTTTAACTGCTGTATATCATTCACATTGAAGGATATTGAGATAACATTAAATGGGCTGGAACACTTACAGTACCTCCCTACCTTCTGGGACACCCCTGAGATACTTCCTCTGATACAGTTTCCTATACTTACTAGGGACTTCTTCAAACACAGGTTATATATACTTAAGTTTCTCCTCTACATTAGAGGTATTACTTAACAGATATCGCTCATGATTCAAATCTCTGTCCACCAGAGTTGATATCTCAACTCCAGGCTTGGAAACCGTATTCTATATCCTTCATGTTCCAGATGGTGGTTCCTCAAGGTATTAACCCTTCTCATACTTACAATCCACATATAAATTGCCCAGTAGCCAATATTTAAACGTATGTGGCCTTTTAAAAATAAACTCCTTCCATTAGAGGAAGCAGCAACTGAGATAGTTAAATCACCTTCTGCTTTGGTGTTAATAATTATGCACTTTCTAAAAGGGGAATTATGGAACATATTATTAGTAATTTATACAAGGCAGTAAGAACCTATGGAAAGGAAAACCTTGCCATGGTCAGAAGGCTATGGACAAAGGATTGAATGTACAAATACCTGAGGATTTGTGGCAGAAAACAACCCTATCTTACTTCTAAAATCTCTCCTAACACATATTGGAGAGAATTTGCATGAAAAACAAGAAATTGTATTTTTAGAACTCTGAACATCACAGCTAAATTTGGGGACAAGCAGGGGTTATTGTTGGAGAGGGTGTGGTTTCCTTGGCAGAAAATGGACATATATTCTGGTCTTGACCATCCTGCAGGTGTTTTTGGGGAAATCATAAGAGAAAATAATATTTTTCATATTCCTGAGTGGATCACACCAGCCTTTGTCCTGACAGCGACTCCACCCACTGGTATAAAAACTAACTGGGCACAGTATAGGCTAGTAGCACTTTTAATTGTGATAGCCAAAAAGTAACCACTAGGCTTTGGCTCACAGATACAATCCCAGTTAAAGAATCCTAGAGACACTTGACTTACGAGGTTAATAACATTGAACTAATCTCGCTAGACTAAATAACAGAAGTAAAAGTTTTAATAACAAATGAAGACACTAGATCTCCTATCAGTTGAAGCATTATCCTGAATTTATACCATGATGGTAGTAAATAAAATAATTTCCATATTTAGAATGTTGACAGCCAAGATGCTTATTGCTATGTGGAGAACCTCTGGGGGTACCTCAGGACAGGATGATAAGTGAGGGATTCAATAAATCTGCTGTTTATGAAGTTGTACCTTTGATATTAACCCTGCAGATAGAGGGTCTAAAAATTGTCTTTCTCTGTATATTTATAAAGCCAGAGGCTTGGATACTAAGAGGAGTTATACTAAGACGAATAGCTTGAACATACTGGAAATGTATTGCAAATTCGATGCTTTTACTTATTGCAAAATAAAAAAATAAATGTAAAAAAAAAAGTTAGTTACCTTGTACATGCCTACAGTTGTACAAACAATGATGCTGTGCAAAGGTCCCTCTTTTTCCTTATGTTCGCCATGAAGCCAGACTGCCAGTAGAGTTGTGCTTTCATGCTTTCACCTGATTACACCGTGGAAGAGTTGCATCTTGAATACACATGCAAGCTGAGGGAACGGTTGGTGGAAGCCTTACCAGCTGGCAGCAGAGGCAGCCGTTAAGTCCAACCGAGGCAATAAACTAAGATATGACATAAGGGTGAAACATCAAATTTTACAAGTTGTGGAATCATGTTTTATTTATTTATTTAGTTTTTGTTGACCGAGTAGGTGTGCTAGATAGTAAAGCTGCCTATTTTCAGGCACAACCTGGGAGGTTACTTACAATAGGGTAGGAAACAACAGTGAATAGAAAGAATACATCAGGTGACAACAAGCAGTACAGATTAGCCACATTTATTAGTCAGGCACCAATAAAAATAGCAGTAAGTCAGGCATGGAATTTATTTATTTTTATTTCATTGAATCTACATTTAAGACCTTTGAGCCAAGGACTCATTTACAAAGGCTCTCATCCAAACAAGACATTATACAGAGGAAAAGGTAAAGCGAGGGAGGTCGGAAGTAGAGAAGCAGGAGGGAAAGTGGGAAGAGGTTAATGGGGAATAGAGGAGGAGGGGAGGGCAGTTGGTAGAAGTTGCAGGAAATAAGGCAAGAAAGAGGGTGACCGGAAGCCTGTGGTAACAAAGAGTAGAAGCCAAGAGGGACCTTGTCAAGTGGGGACTGAAGGGTAAAGTACTGAGGGTTGTAAGAGTTAAGTGAGACAGCTGCAGCTGCTAAAGTTAACTAAGTGTTGTCAAAGACCGTCTTTGAAGGGCCAGTATTGGGAGAGGATTGAATGTGTCCCGGAAGGCTTTTAAACTAGAAGGGTCTCTGTACATGAAAGCTCTTTGTCCTTGGGATTTCCTGTATAACTGATGAATAAGGATGATGTAAATCCTCACCAGGGACTTCCAGTTCACTGCTACCACCTGGATTTTTTTTCCATATTTTCTTTAGTTTTGTACTTTCAAACAACATGAAGTCTTGTATATTATGACAGTAGCAGTTTGTCCCACCATTAGAACTGCTCCGAGGTGAAATGTTAATACCATTCCAAAATAGAACTTTGAGCACGAGCTCTAAGAAGCAGCTCTATCTGTGTAATTTCAAACCTGAACTGTCAGATTCTTTACTCCGCCTCAGTGAACAGTCGCCCGGAGATTTCTCCTACTGCTCGGTTCATTTCTCAGTTTAAATAGTGTTTTCTCGGTTCGATTCAACCGAGAATAGTTTTATTTTAACCGAAAACCGCTCGTTCAAGCTCTGTCTGTGGTAATCGTAAGTAAATTAAAGGTTTTGTCTGTGTGGAACTTGTAAGTTTATCGGTTCGGTTTTGAACCGATCAGCTGGGTTAAAACTTATTAACTTTAAAGTTTAACATTTTAGAGTGCGGTTCCTGGTTCTTATCGGTTCTAAAAATGGATTTTATTACAGTTTTTCCAATACTCGTGACACGGTTAGGAACCGATAAGGGTGTCTTGCCTAGCACTGCCGCTTAAAGGGCAAGTTTTTCTGGTTAGGCTGGCATTATGTCTGAGAAACCCAAAGAAAACTGGGCCCACTGGTTTCAACACTGTGATGTCTGTGGGAAGTCTTTGCCAAGGCTGACCCACCACCCATGTGTCTATTGTCTGGGGTTTGACCACCTCCAGTCAGACTGCCAGATATGTAGAATTTCCTGCAGCCACCCTGGAAAAGAGATTGGGCAGGCTCAGGGAATGAGAGGCCAAAAAGTCCGCTGACCTGGATGCAGCCCGGTTCGTGCCAACCGAACCGAGAGGGAGTGCCTCTGACCAGGGCGCAGACTTCTCGGCAAAGAAAAGCTGGTTCTGAGGAACCAATTCAGTAAAGAAAACAAGAAAGTCAGCAGGTTTGGAGTCCAAAACCCCTTCTCCAACTGCTGCAGAGATAGCAAAAGCCATACAAATTGTCCAGTCACTGTCTCAGGTTCCATCCGAACTCGCCACTATCTGGCAAAAGGTCGGTTCGTCCAGTTCCAGTGGTTCAGGAATATGATGTTGAGGAATTTTATGAACCAGAGGAGGGGAGGATGATTATGAACAGTATGAATGTGGCTGGGAAGGTCTGGTGTGCCTATTGAACTGGACATTTCCCAGACAGACCTCTAGAATCTCCCTCATGCTATCTGAGTCCCCATCTCATTTTATGTTTTACAAAAAGTTGCTGAACCCTCCAGCTTCCCTTGGAAGAAGCTGTGGATGAGCAAAAGGAGCCTGATTTTGTAGAAATGATGGATATTCCAGAGTCTAGGAGATTGTCTATTCCTTTGCATAAGTCTTTTAGGAAGCAAACAATAAAAATTTTAAAAGCTCCTAATTCTGTGCCTCCTGTAGATAAAAGATGGGCAGAAGGTACACATTGTCAGGTCCTGATACAGAATTCCTTTCTCAGCAATGCAGTCATGTTAGCAGTTCAGGCTGCAGCCTGTGATAAAGCTAATATCCCCTGGCTTCATCCTCCTGACAAGGATTCCAGGAAGATTGATGCCATGGTGAAAAACAGTATATGGCAGCCTCTCTGGGACTCAGGCAAGCAAATTATATGGCTTATGTAGCTAGGTGTCAGAAATCTAGATGGAATACTGTTATGGAATTAGCCAAGCAAGCCCATGGCCAGCTGGCTAGTGAACTAGAACAGGTGGCTGCTGATGGCATTGAGGCTTCTAAGGTACAGTTTCATGCTGCTGTGGATGTTAATGATGTTTCCTCTAGGGTCATGGCCACATCTGTAGCTTTCGTAGGTTGGCCTGGCTCAGGTGTACTTAGTCTGTCAGCAGGATACCCAGACTAAGGCTATGGATTTTCCTGTGGTGGGAAATTCTCTGTTTGGGGAGCAGACAGAGAATTACATGAAAAAGATGGATGAATATAGGACTACTTACAAAAGTGCTCAAGCTAAGGAGGCGGCAAGCCACTCCTCAGAGGCATACCCCGGGGTAGGGGTAGGCCTTTCTCACAGGCCTTTTACCAGACTCAGGCCTCCTCTGCCTATGCCTGAGGGGCTTCTTCAGAGGCAGAGGCAGATGAGGGGTGGGCAGCCCTGCTCCCACTCCTCATCCTAAAGCTCCTGCTAAGCAGGCACCCTGATGGGTGCCCAGGGCCGATTCTCCTTACGGTGGGGGCAGGCTGGCTTACTTCAGTCAGAACTGGGCTTCTTTAACCTCAGACAAGTGGGTTCTGGAAGTAGTAAGCCAGGGTCTGGTTCTCAGCTTCAAAAGTTTCCCAAGTTGAGAGCCAGACTTTTTCTACCTGCAAGTGCTTCAGAGACCCTTGCTCTGGAAGCAGAGGTCTCAACCTCGTTGGCTCTCAGAGCAGTGGAAAGGTTCCTCCCTGCATCAGGGCAGGGTATGTATTCAGATACTTCCTTATCCCAAAAGACAGGAGAATGGCAGCCCATATTAGACCTCAGATATCTGAACAAGCATCTTTTGAAACCAAAGTTCAAAATGGTAACTCTGGCAATGATTTTACCCTCCCTAAGGCCAGGGGACTGGTTAGCCTCCCTGGACCTCAAGGATGCCTATTTCCACGTCCTAATCAGAAGCTCCCATCGAAAGTACCTCAGATTCGAACTACCCTCAGGTCATTACCAGTTCAGAGCAATGCCCTTCGGCCTTACCTCTGCCCCAAGGGTATTCACACTCACTTAAGGAGGCAAAGGATTGCTGTTTTTCTCTATCTAGACGATTGGCTCATTGTAGGCCAGTCCCCAGAACAGGTAAAATCTCACCTGCAAGTTACCCAGCAGCTTCTCACCTCCTGGGCTTTCTGCTAAATCTATCAAAGTTGGTTCTGGAACCAGTCCAGGTACTCACCTTTATAGGGCAGAGTTGACACAAAGCTAGCCAGAGCTTTCTTCCTTAGAAAGGGTGATGAATTTAGTGACTCTGGCCTCCTCCTTCACCCTGCAGGTCTCTCGACCAGCAAGACACTTTCTGCAGCTCCTGGGACACATGGCTGCATCCACAGCTGTTGTGCAGGAGCAAGATTTCAGATGAGACATTCAGTTTCACTTGAGAACCTATTGGTCTCAGAGAAGAGACCCCCTTCCAAGTTGGTCCCAGTGACTCAACCTTGATCCAGGCCCTCCAGTGGTGGCAGGATCAGAGCAATTTAAGATTGGGGTCCCTTCATTCCCCTGCTCACAATTTGACTCTCACTACAGATGCTTCCCTTCTGGGTTGGGGAGCCCACATGGGCGACCTTTCCACTCAGGAGTGTGGTCCCCGGGAATCTCTGCTCCACATCATTTTGCTGGAACTCAGAGCTGTCTTTTATCTCTTCAGACATTTTCTGCATCTGTCACAACAAGGTGATACAAGTCAGAACAGACAACACCACAACAATGTGGTACATCAACAAACAGGGGCACTCAGTCTTGACCTTGTGCACCGAGGCAATGAAGTTGTGGTCTCTGGCCTATTCCTGACACTTCCCTCATAGCAGTTCATCTTCCAGGGAAGGACAATGTCCTAGCGGATGCCCTCAGCAGGATTTCCCAGGGCCATCACGAATGGTCCCTGGATCCTCAAGTGCTGGGGATAGTCTTTCCCAGATGGGGCACCCTCAGATAGATCTTTGCAGCCCCAGACAATCACAAACTTCCTCTGTTAGGTTGCAGGCCTCCAGTGTTGGGCTTAGTCCCCTGGATGCCCTTCTCCTGGATTGGGAGGAAGTTTCTTTATGCTTTCCCTCCTTCCCTTTCCTATTCAAAGTATTAGTCAAATCAGATCTCAGCCTTGCAGGGTGATTCTGATTGCCCGGATTGGGCCAGGCAGCCCTGGTACCCACTCCTTCTGTCACTGACAATCCATCTTCCCCTTGCCTCCCAGGATTCACAACCTGTTAACTTGTGCCCAGGGAAGGGTTTGGTATCCGGACGCCAATCCCTCAACCTCAAGGCCTGGCTCTTGAGGAGTTAGAGTTTGCTGATTTACACCTCTCTCAAGGTGTTCTTGAAATCCTAAAGGCTTCCAGAAAGCCTTCCACTAGGGCTACTTATAGTTCTAAATGGAAAAGGTTTTCCATTTGGTGTGCTGGAAAAATTTCCCCAGTATCTGCTGATTTGCCCATTGTATTAGATTACATGGTACATCTTAATTCCTTGGGTCTCAGACCAGCTACCCTGAGAGTCCATTTGGCAGCTGTATCTGCTTTTGTGTCAGCAGGAAAGTCATCCCCTCTTTCCACTCACCCTGTGTTTTCCAAGTTTTTAAGGGATTACTCCATACTAATCCACCCTTTGGGAACCGGCCCCTGCCTGGACCTTAATGTTTGTATTGCCCAGTTAATGCAACCCCTTTGAACCTCTGTTTTCTGCAGAGCTTAAGTATGTAACTTGGAAAACTGTTTTTCTGGTGGCTATCACTTCTGCTAGATGCATAAGTAAGTTGCAAGCCTTGTCAGTGGAAACTGACTTTATTTCTTTCCACAGGATAAGGTAGTCCTTAGGACTAATAGGAAGTTTTACCTAAGGTGGTTTCAGATTTCCATCTTAACCAATCTATCTCCCTTCCAGTATTTTTCACTGATCACTCCTCTTCTGGTGAGAGGAGGTTGCACAGCCTGGATGTTAAGAGAGCTCTTAGTTACTATATAGACGTGCCAAAGGTCACAGGTTGAATCCTCCAACTTTTCCTTACCTATGGTGAAGTTGGGAAAGGCAAACCTGCCACTAAGAGATCAATTGCCAGGTGGATTGTCTCTTGTATCCAATTTTGTTATCAGAAACTGGGCAGAGATCCCCTCCTGGCTTGAGGGATCATTCTACCAGGGGTACAGCTGCGTCTCTAGCTGCTGCCAGAGACATCCTATATTAGAGATATGCCAGGCTGCTACTTGGAAAACGGTACACACTTTTACAAGCATTACTCCCTGGATGTCCAGGCCAGGAGAGATGCTCGGTTTGGCACAGCTGTTCTTCAGAGCCTATTCCTAAGTAGGTTCTGCCCTCCTCCATGGAGGTACTGCTGTGTAGTCTGCTACTGTCATAATATAGCAAGACTTCATGTTGTTTGAAGAAAAATTACTCACCTTAGTAATGTTGTTTCTTCTAATGGAGTCTTGCTATATTATGACCTCCCCAACCTGCCCTCTCAGAACTTCTACTTGGGTGGGGTGCAGGCAACTTAGTGTGGGCACTATTTATGCCCTTTTAGCGTTTCTCCCTTTTGGGAGTTTGGGTGTGGTGTTTTATTATACTGTTGTTTTATTCTCATGTTGTTAGAATTGTGTTAGTAGTTCTGGTCCCTGACTTGAGTCTTGGGTGTTGGGACCAGCAATGGTTATTAATATTTAGGTAGCCATTTGGCTAGTGTAGGTTACAGCTTCCACACAGACCTTAGTGAGTTTTGCTCATGAAAGATCTGACAGTTCAGGTTTGAAATTACACAGATAGAGCTGCTTCTTAGAGCTCGTGCTCAAAGTTCTATTGTGGAATGGTATTAACCATTTCACCTCCGGAGCAGTTCTAGTGGTGGACAAACTGCTACTGTCATAACATAGCAAGACTCCATTAGAAGAAACAACAACATTACTAAGGTGAGTAATTTTTCTTTCACCCCCGGACTACGCTACTAGGAGGCACACATGCATGCCAGGATCCACCAGCCCCTTCCACCCCACCACAGACATACATCACTGCCCCTCTCACCTGCGCTCCCACTGGACTTCCACCGGTGAGGCGGAACTCTGGAGGAGCGGGCTGCCACTCTGGGAATTAGAGAGCTGCATAACAGCTCAATCCTGCTCCAACCCTCCCTCCCCAAGCCGGCTCCAGTGATCTGAGGTCGCTCCTAAACCCAGGTCACGGCATGCGAGGTAAGGCACCCAGTGCCTCAGCACCTCAGCACCACCAGGCTGACTGCCACCTGGATTTTTTAACAACAAGGCCCAGGAAGCCTGTTTCTGACCTCCTCCTCCTCCTTTGCACAAGATCAGAAGGTCAATACAGTAACTGTGGGTAGAGTGCTCTCATGGAGACGAATTGCAAACAGAGTCCAGCAGAAATAGAATTACCCTTTTAAATTGCACTCAAGCAGTCACTGATTCTATACAAATAGACTGTTTACTAGAATACTACAAGTATTTACAACATGATGTGTTTACAGGAAACAGAAGGGTTGCACATTTACTAAAAGCAGAAAATAAAATCACATTAAACAGATAGGCATTGTACAGCAGAAGTCTAAGCTATCCTCCCTACAAATCCTTCACCTACCCTAGCTAAAGAAGCACTTTCCCTCACTGCTCTATCTTCCCTCAGCTATTCTTTGTAATGGCAGGGCCCTGGTCTTTAGGTGTTTCTGTCCAAGCGAGCATGTGTGTTTTAAGCCCCTTAATATATAGCTTTGCTCCAAGTGGGAGGGTCCTACTCACTCTGGTGACAGGCCCAGGTTGCCCAGCCCTCTTTGAGAGAGTGTATATGTGTCCCCCACCCTTCAGCACCTCCTTGCTACCATAATGATGTCCACTTGGTTCCTTTGTTCAACATGGAACATCTCAGGAAGGATGCCCCCCTGCGTTTATTGCTTTTTGCCTCCTCCTGGCTTTCCTGTTAAGTTTCTCATGAGAACCATCAGTTCTCTATGTAAGCTGTCATATACAACTTGATCATGTGATCTGGTAGCCATCTTGTACCTGAAGCAGATGCCTATTTAGAAAAGAATAACTTAATCAAAGAAATACATGGTTCTGGTCTCCTTTCCCATTTCATCTGCCCCTCAGAAAAGGTCTCTCTCTCTTTTGGGCAACCCCAAGAGACACTGCCATTCATGTAAGGCCTAGGGAATGCCTAAAGGCATATGCCATGCCCTAGCCCTGCCTCGACAGTCCATCTGCATTGGATTCTGTGCCCCACCTCGGTGCTGAATGATCATATTATATGATTGTAGTACCAAACTCCAGTGCAATAACTTTGCATTGTGCTCACTTGTCCTACAGAGCCATGTCAAGGAGTTATGATGATCAGTGACCACAGTAAACTCCCTCCCGTACAGATATGGCTGCAGTTTCTAAAGGCCCACACTATCCCCAGACATTCCCCTCCACTGTGGCATATGACTCTTCCCTGGGCAACAGCTTCTGACTAAGGTACACTATGGGTTGCTCCTTCCCTCGGTGTAACCTGGCTCAGGATGGTACCCAGCCCATGGTCTGAGGCATCCACGTGTAATACAAACTTTAGGTCATAAGTGGGGTTAGCTAGCACAGGTGACCCACATAATGCCTCTTTCAACTGATGGAAGGCAGACTCACAGTCCTCTGTCCAGAAAACTTTTCAGGCATTCTCTTTTTGTCAGGTCTGTCAGGGGTTTGGCCACATCACTGTAGCGAGGACAAACCTCCTGTAGTACCTGGCTGTTCCCAGAAATGCCCCTACCTGCTTCTTTTGTGGCTGGGGTGGGCCAGGCATAGATGGCATCAACCTTCACTGGCTGTGGACGAATGCATCCACTGCCCACCGGTGCCAAGGTAGGACACCAGCCATGCCCACTTGGCATTTTTCTGCCTTAACTATCAACCCTGCAGCCTTCAGTCTGCAGAACACCTCCCTCATGTGCCTGACATGATCCTCCCATATCTGGCTGTAAATGGTGACGTCATTCATGTCAGCCAGTGCATATTCACTTGCCCCTGCCAGGATGCAATCCACAAGCCTCTGGAAGGTTGCAGGTGCATTCTTCATCCCAAATGGCATTACTTTGAATTTGAATAAGCCATATGGGTAACGAAAGCAGACCTTTCCTGGCTGTGGGGGTTAATGGCACCTGTCAGTAGCCCTTCATCAGGTCTATTGTGGTTAGGAACCGGGCTCCCCAGCTGTTCCAAGGTGTCATCTGTTCTGTGTATGGGGTAGGCATCAGATTCCATACAGCTGTTGAGCTCGGTAGCTGACACAGAACCATGTGGTGCCATTTTTCTTGGGGATCGGACCACAGGCAAAGCCCAGGGCTGCTGGACTCCTGGATTACTCCCAGGGCCAGCATCTCCCTGAGTTCCTCCAGCATGGTCTTCTTAATGCCCTCAGGCACCTGAATTAATACAAATGTAATCATTACAGTGGCGCAGCCAAAGAAAAGACAGAAACAGTGCCCTGAATGTGACATTAACAACATTATACAAATAGAGAGTAAGTGTGAGGGAATAATTGGTTCTGGTAAAGCTCTGGGAGAGCAGGACACAGCTATAGGAACAAGTGCCAGCGCAAGAGCAAGAGGATCAGGCAAGGGAATGTCTACACCCACCACAGAAACAGAGTTCAGAACAGGCAACTCCTTATGGAGTTCCTGCTTGGAACTCCAGGGGCTTGGGAGTTCCTGAGAGCCAGTGGGAGGGAGTTCCACAATTTTGGAGCACTAACAGAGAAGGCATTTTCACCCGCTTTGGTATTACACTTGGGTTGGGCAAGGTAGGACTTTTCAGCAGATCTCAGAGGGTAGGCAGAGAGAGCAGGTATTAACAGTAGGGCCAGCTTGTCAGGTGTCTGGGAGGTGATGATGTTGTTGATGAAGTAAGTGATAGTGTATTGCCAGTAAGCTGTCGGGGCTAGCCAGCCCAGGCCAGAGTAGAGTGAACAGTGGTGTGTGAGCTTGGGTACTGACAGAGCAAAGTGGCAGATGTTATTATAGCAGACGTCCCACTTGTGGAGGAGCCCTTTGAGGATTCTGGAAGGCAATCACCTCATAGGCCAGTTTGGGTCTCAGAACCCCTGAGCGATGGCCAGCCTCACCAAAGAGGTGAGTGTGCCTAACTTTGTATGCCAGACCAAGTTGTATATTGACAGTTTTAATAATAGTAGAGAGGTGCAGATCATAGTCCAGGGCCAAATCCATGGTAACCCCAAGGCATTTAAGCAGGAGACAGTGTTGAGGTGTCATCGACGCGCAGATGCATAACAACTGGTGACTGGCCCCACTTTAGTCCCGAGCCAAAAGCATGGAAACTGTCTTTTGTTGTTGAGGACAAGTCTATTTTCTTCAGCCAGTGCTGGAAGGTGCTGAAGTTTGAGTTGAGGTTCTGGTTATGTCTGATAGGTCAGAAAAGCTGGAGTATAGTACCAAGTCATCAACATATAACAGGGCTGAACATGGGTCAGACAGAGGGGAGATCATTAGTGAAGATTGAAAAAGTAGGGGCCAAGAGTGATCCCAGAGGAACCCCGATCTAGGTGGGGGAGAGGACTTGGCATTGCAGATCTGCATGAATTACTGATGCTCAGAGAGATAACTGTAGAACCAGGTGGTTGCAGAGGTAGAGAAACCAAGGGTGGACAGCTTGGATAGGAGCAATGGGTGGTTATCCAAGTCAAAGGCCTTCATGAGATCTACAAAATGGCCCCAAGAGAAAGCCTGTGTCCATAGCTAGCCTGACATCATTGGTGAACTGGATGAGGGCAGTGGAAATGCTGCCCCGCTGAAAACCATGCTGATCCAGAGAGAAGATTGTGGAGATGAAGGTGGTCTGAGACCTGGATGGCCATGATTTTCTCAAGAATTTTGGATAGAGTTGATAGAATGGCTAGCTGTCCATATTTGTGGTGTCACCCATTTTGTGGAGGGGACAAAGATTCAAGGGGAAGGAACATGGCCTGTAGTCAGAGACAGATGGAAGAGGCATGTAGCTGGAGAAGCAATGAGGGGGGCAATGGATTTTAGGAATTTGGGTAGTAGCCCAATCAGCCTGGAGCCAACCATAGGGAGGAATGGAGTTTAGGTGGTTCAGGACTTCAGATACGGTGACTGGGTGGAGGTTAAAGGAGAGTTGATCAATTCCTTGATGTCCAGAGGTGGTCCAGCTGAAGGTGCAGAGGGCGGTGTAAGCACAGAGGTCCGAGAAATGAGAGGTTAGAGCATCAGCTATGGTGAGAGGATTATTGCAGCTTATTCCATCTAAACCACTTCAGTTATGGTATCGCTTTGTCTCTCCCCATGATAGAATTAATGTGACTACAGAACCCTCGAGATGCTAACAGAGGTGTGGAGAAGCTGCAGTAGTAGGTGCGTGGCAGTTCTAATTAAACAATAATGCCCGACAAGGTGTGTGTGTCGTGCTGGGAT
Organism: Neoceratodus forsteri; assembly: GCA_016271365.2. NCBI lineage: Eukaryota > Metazoa > Chordata > Ceratodontiformes > Ceratodontidae > Neoceratodus > Neoceratodus forsteri. The sequence goes on from CM028129.1 coordinate 1,740,877,246, forward strand.
GACATCATGCCTAAGGTGGTTGGGCACGAGGTCAAGAGGCCAAGTGCGCCAATGACTGAGGCGTGACGTTATCCCAATGACACACACCCTGGAGGACATTATAGCTATTATACAATGGTTCGTTGTCATACATAATAAAAAAATAATTTTAAAGATGTTTTGTGTGGAAAAATATTTTTGTTTCTTAAGAGAAGATGAAATAATCAATCAAAGGCTGAGCCATAAAAAATCATCTCCAGGTTCACAGTGAGGCTGAGACTAGACCCATGATGTTGTACTGATTAACATCACAGGTCCAGCCCAAGACTGACCAATCAGAGTCCAGGATTTTTCTTGCCATTGTATAATGGATGCTAACAAAGGTTCTTGAGCCTTTTGTACTCAGCCCAGTCCAGTAGGAATCTTGGCATACAAGGTATACAAGGTGAACACAAAGCACAAGACCAATGGGCCCCTAAAGTCTGCTTAGTTATGGAACAATTGCCAGATCTACCAGTGTAGAAAATCCAACAGGAACAGGGAGAGGTTTGGAAAGACTGTACACCAAAATCATTTGCTGCCCATTGGTGAAACTGTGCCCGCCTCTACCCCTGAGAGTAAGGCTCCAGCAGTAACAAGGAGTCGGACTGTGAAAAAGTGAAAAAATGCTGGTCCATCTGGGCCTCCCAAAAGGTCTACATTGAACCTGAATACTGGTTTAACTGGGCTTTCTGAGTGACCTGCATCAGATCCTGCACCAAGTGACCCAGACTCTTCTGATGAGGGTGAAGATATGTCCTATTGAGACTATGTACCAGAGACAAGTCAAGAGCTGAATCAATGGCAAATGGACTGTAGAAATTGCAGCCTCCACCCATTGAGCCTGTGCCAACTCTGAACCCTAATGTGGTACCTTTAATCCCCATGAGTAGGACCAATATCCAATAACCCAAGCAAGTAATGGACATTGGCATGGACAATGAAGTGGACTGGGGCCCTGGTGGTCAAGTTCAAGACAATGTTGTTTTGCCCGACAATGCCCCTGTGCTACTAGCAGAGCAAGTACAGGTGGAGGTGCCCTTGTCCCTAGAGAAGCTGCAGCACCTGACACAGCCCTGCCCAGAAGGTCTGAAAAGCAACAGAAACCCATTATCAGGCTCACCTACGATACCTTTGGTGCTGCCCTGTACGCTACCCATAAGCATATAGTACCCAGAGTACATGCCCTTCCCAGTGTTTCACGTACTGCTCAAAAGGTAAAGTCTACGGGGGAAATGTGGAGTCATATTGCCAAGTACTACCTGTTTCTAGATAGCATTTACTGTCTAGCTAGACAATGCTATACTGCCTTATTGTTATGCCTGTATGATCATGACTGCTTTTATGCTAGACAGGAATCAGGTGTCTAGTTAGTAATGTGTTGCTTTGCTTTCTTGCATCTAATGTTTGGGGTTTTAATGGCTTTGTCTGGGACACCAAGCATTTGGCAAGGAGAGTCTGTAAGCCCCAGTGAGCTTATCTGTTTGGACTCCGGTCCTCCGCTCTCCCTTCGGCATCCATAAGTGGCCCTGGTGGGATTCAGGTGAGCCGCTCCTGTTGAATGTCACAGCTGCTGCCACCTGCATTCTCGATTCCTTGGCCCATGTTTGGGTGGGGCCAAGGTTTGACTGATGTCACAAACCTCTGGGCTTAGGGGTGAATGTTTTAGCCCTGCTAAGGTATAAATAATAAATATTAAGGGACTGCTTGGGGAGGGAAAAGTAATAATAATGGCGGCTCCCACTGGGACTATGGAGACAAGGGGCTGTTGGGATAAGGTGAGAGGGCACAGAAAAGCCTGGGCAAGCAACAGCCAATTAGCATGGACCTTGGGAAATGGATAAATACTGCTGCAAACCCGCCAAATGGGATTCGTTTCAAGATTCAGGAGTGAGGAATACAAAGGAGACTGCTGTGGGCCAGTAGTGGATTTACAATGGTGCCAGTGGCACCATGGAGCTAGGCCCACACTGAGAGGGAACCCACTGGACTGCATCATTACCCACTCCTCTGTCCTGAACCCGACAAACATTTCCCAAATTGGGGAGCCTCTGCTTGCTCATGGCCAGTCGTGGATATTATGTTCTGCATCTGAAATGCCAATTAGCGCCTGATGTTAGCCGAGCACACTAACACAAAACATTTTGGAGTCGGGACCACACAAGGCTAATCTGGCTCTGCTATGGGCTGCCTAGCCTGTTTCCTGCAGCCAGACATCAACGGCCTGCTCAGCACCAGCTGGTTTCAGATAAGCAGAGTGCCTGAAGAGCCAACAAGGCTGACAGAGGAAGGAGAGATTTTGGAGCATGCTGCAGAAAGAGGTTTTGGAGTTTTGCAGCTGAGACAGGAAGTGCATCTGGAGCTGCAGCATGAGGGCAGAGACTGTAGGTGAGAGGCTGGCTGGAAAGGCACTGCCACCTTGAGCAAATACTGAGCCACTAAGTTTGGAGACTGCTAAGTGCTGAAAGCTGAGTGACTGTGTGTGCTGAGGCTAGAGACTAAGCAAAGCCCAGCTGTTAATTGCGATTTCAAAAGGGTGTACAACAGAGGAGTCTAGGGGACCACACCTGCCCTGTTCCTAGACCCAGAAGAAGATCTGTGGGAGGAAGACGAGAGGCTTGCCTGGTGAACACTGTCTTCAAAGGCCTCAGAGGCGAGTTGGCAAGGCCAGGCATGTGAAGACCATTATCCTTCATCTATTCAAGTTGCTGCTTGCTGCTGTGGTGCACCATCAACCTGATACCTCCACTGTACAGACAAAGCCAGTTTGCAGAACTCCCATTTGAACTGTTGAACTATAAGTACCTTTAGCTATAGCTTTGGGGGAGTCTTTATTTAGCTAGCTAGTTAGGCTAAAATTAGGGGTTAGGTTCTGTGCAGGACTCTGCTAGAAAACTGCACCCAGACCTGAAGTTTCACTGCTTCTACTATTTAAAGTTAATTGTGCCCTAGCAAAAGATTGTCTGCACCGTAGTGTCATGTGTTACCCACCAAAGGGACTTTAGATACATTTTGAGCAGCTGCCTTTGGGAAGCTGGGTGCACCTCATAGGTGGGAAGTGGGGGTCAAGTGTGGTGAAACTGTTTCAGCTAGTTAATGTTGTTGTGCTATTGTCCTCCCCAAATAAATACTGTTAATTGTTACTGTGATATTCTGGTACTATGAGATCATTGCAATGGGTGGGATTGTTATTGTGTGGAAGAAGTTTCTGTGAGGGCAACTGTTGTGTATTTCCTGGGGTGGTAACCTGTAATTTGTTCACAGGTATTCCCTGCCATTGCCCCAAGTGGAGGCACTGCCACTTCTTCTGTCCACTGCTGAACCGGACCTTCCCTCTTTAGAGGTGAGTGCAACGTGAACCAGAGGCCTTGGAAATAGCCAAGGTGAATCAAGGGGTGTTACCCAGACAAGCAGGAAAATGATGGAGTGAAGTGTTTGCTTCCCTGAGGGTTTGGTGAACACCATCAAACTTTTTGCCTTTGCCTGGTCGCATAGTTAATACAGTACAAACCACTTAAATGAGATGTGCTTAAGCAGGATGACAGCGAAGCAGTACATCCTCGTCATGTACAGATCGAGGCTTGTGTTAATTATAGGGTCCATTAACACTTAGTCGGGATGGCATAAATTGAGCATTCCGCTTTAGTGAGGCGCTTTCAAGCCTGTTTTGAGGCTGTAACATAATTATTTTGACCTTTAAGTACTGTACAGTAATATTTATCAGGTGCTAGATGTTTTAGAAACTGTATTGAAGTAAGTGTACCTGCTCTAAGTGCTTGAGTTCACTGTCTTTTTCTGTGCTGCTGGTGATAATGTCTCTACCAAGGAATGAGCTGACACTGGTGGACCAAGTTCTGTGTGCTTGAAGCACTATCCACTTCCAGTCAGTCACCGTTCTCTGTGGTGACAGAGTTTAAGATTTCAAAGAGCCAGGCAGGATGCATAAGTAAGAACCGTGATGTGATCCTTGTGAGTGTGGCGGACCAACTCTAATCCTAGCCACAAGAGGAAAAGGAGGGAAAGACAGTGAGTAGAAGATGCTCTATTGCTGTGGCTCTCCCAGGCTCTGCAGAAGGATGCAGGAATTTCTGGGCCAATGCTGAAGGCTAAAGCAAGTGACTTGGCTACTGAGATGGGCCATGAATCATTTGATCCTACCAACGGATGGTTATCTCGGTGAAGCAGCGGCACCAAATTGTTTTTCAGTGTGAGCATGGAGAAAAGCAGGATGCTGATGCCAACGCTGCTCACAGTTGGACCACTGAAGTGTTGCCTGGTCTCCTGTCTGCTTATGCCCCTTGCGATGTCTGGAATGCTGATGAGATGGGGTTGTTCTATGGTGGCTATCTAGACCATGGCCACGCTTTAAAGTAAGATGAATTGATAGGAGGAAGAAAGCAAAAGATCACATTTTGTGCTGTGCCAATCAATCTGGCACACAGAAGTGTAAATTGGTGGTGATCGCAAAACAAAAGGCCAAGATGTCTTCCCAGAGATGTCCTGCTGGTCACTTACACCAGTTCAGCTAATGCATGGATGACTAGCTTTATTTTTCAAGAGTGGTTGATAGGATGGATAACTACGTCAACAACGAAGAAAAATCATACTTTTGTGAACAATTGTTCAGCACACCCCTACGACCTTGCAAGATGGCTGATAGCAATAAAGCTAGTGTTTTTCCTCCCGACACCATGAGCATCATCCAGTCCATGGATATGGGTGTCATCAGAAACGAAAAGGACACTATCGATCCTTTGTGGTTGCTAAAATTATATAGTCCATCGATGAGAGTGCAACAGCATGCTGCCGAAATTACAAGAAAAATCTATTTTCTGGTGCCATCTGTGTGTTGCACAGAGATGGCGGGTAGTCAAGGCAGAGACAATAGAAAACCTTCAGGAAAGCTGGGTTTGGCAGATCCATCAGTGATGCTACGGACACTGAAACCAGAGAGCCTATGACACCAAGCATTGCTTTGGATGATGTAAGCAGCCCAACCTTTATGGATGCTGATGTGTTTAATGATTTTGTTGCGATGGATGAGAACGAGCTGACAGTGGAGACTGTTTGATGCTGAGGTCATCATTGCAATAGATAAATGAGATGATTCCGAGACACTTCACGGACAGTGCAGATGAGCTTCAGGTGTCCACTTAAGATGCATTTGCAGGACTAAGAGTGGCAATGAAGTGGTGCTAGCAACGAGGACAAAATGAAGTGTGGGATTCATTGTTCAAGCAGAGCACACTGCCAGCAACGAGGACAAAATGAAGTGGGACTCACTGTTGGAAGCAGAGCACACTTTACAGCAACGAGACAAAATGAAGTGTGGGACTCACTGTTGGAAGCAGAGCACACTTTACAGCAACGAGGACAAAATGAAGTGTGGGACTCACTGTTGAAGCAGAGCACACTTTACAGCAACGAGGACAAAATGAAGTGGGACTCACTGTTGGAAGCAGAGCACACTTTACAGCAACGAGGACAAATGAAGTGTGGGACTTACTGTTCAAAGCAGAGCACACTTTACAGCAACAAGGACAAAATGAAGTGTGGGACTCATTGTTTGATGCAGAGCACATTTTACAGCAACAAGCCTCGCATCAAAAACAGAGAAGCATAACCAAATTCTTTGCCCTATCCCTACAACATTATCAAAGATGACCAGAAGTGAGCCTGAACCCTTAATGAGCTTCCTAGTTACTGGGAACATGAAGATGAGCAGCTGTCCACCCCAGCATCACTCAGCAACTCACCTTCCAATTCTACACAGTGCTGCGGACTGCAGAACTGATTTCTGACGACCTGTTTGATTCGAATATGCTGAATACATGACTGACCCAATGGAAGACGAGAGGAAAAAACTTACACAATGCTTTAAATACAGTACAAGCATACAGTACAGTATGTAAATTACTGCACAGAACAGTACCGTAAGCACTCAAGTACAAGCAAATATGAAAAAAGCATAAGCACCAAATACTGCAGAAAAACAAAAATAAGCACATTGCTTTACCCTTGCCCTTCCTATTGCACATATCCAGTAAATAAAACATACAGCACAACATATAATGTGCTTTTCACTAACACCAATTTAAACGTGGTAAAAGTAGGCCGCTTTAGAGATTGCGGATAAGCGGAATGCCATGACTGGAACCGAGTCGTCCTACTTAAACAGCTTCTACTGTATCCAGAATATATGCACGGATTTGACCATCCTGAATAAGCGGGCCATTCCTCCTTGCCAGGGACAGAATGCAGTCTACTCTCACTCCCCAGTTCTTGCAGTAACTACCAACAAAGTGCGAAGGATGTTGAGGCCTCCATCCACCCACACGGCATTTAATACGGTAAATGTTTTGAATCTGAAACCTTTCTGAATTGCCCTCCGACTGTAGTTTTTGGCTAGCTGGTCCTTTATGAACATGATTGGGTGATCCCTTCAATATCTTCAGGAGGCCCAGAAATCTTAGGTTTCCAACTCGTACCTGGTTTTCCAGGGTTTCCAGTCTCGCATTAAAGTTCTGCTTCTTTCACCACCCTGGCTGTTGCATTTGTCGCTGCAGTGGCCTGCTTTTTAACTGCAACTGTGACCCTGGTTTTAAAAGCATCCTGTTTCTGGCTCAGATCAGCGAGTGAGGCTGTCAGATGTTGCATTTTCATGCCCAGAGTTTGTAATCTTTCAGCATCCAAACTCTACCCAGGATCTGCCTCAGCTGCCACTGCAGGTCAGGTGGACAGACCCACTGCTGCTTGTTTCCCTTTCCAGGAATCATTTGGATCCTGATAACAATGTGGGTCTCCCATGTTGGTCTCCAGCAAGTATTCTTCCCAGCAGACTTCAAAGAACAGAATAAAACTTCTAAAAAATAAACTTTTATTGCCTTTTAATATTACAATGTACAGAGCCAGCGTGAAAGTGCAACCATTCTGCTCAGACTCCACAGAGCCTCACACTTATAAGTAGGGAGTTTTGACAGGAAGCAGGGGCTAGTTTGGGCTCCAGCTGGAGAAAGAAGGCCTTAACAGCTTTGGAAGCTGACAGTATCAGAACCATTACCAGAGCACACTGTCAGGTCTTGGGAGCACTGAGGGGCCCTGCAGTCCTTTTTCAGTGGCAGGGCACCAGGACTGGTGTGGCATATTATTGAGGGGTCTCAGGGCACCATCAGGAGTTGGAGGGGACTGCTGGCCTTGGCATGATGGCCAGGCATCATTGTCAGAATGGCAGAGTGCGTCTCAATATTCTATCCCTGTCTATTCCAGTGGGAGACACAGGAAGTCTCCAGATAGGCGGCGTGAAGACATGGGGGTAGCGGAGGATGTGGATGGCTGGGTACAGCTGGGTATGGCTCAGGGTGGAAATAGCAGGTTCCTGGTTGGGCATCCGTTATGTGCTTTGATGGCTTTTGGGCCTGGAGGAATCCCTGAAGATGCCATATCAGAGACACGCAGTAGGAGCCGCAGCAGCGATGTGGTTGGGAACAGAGATTTGAACCCAAGGAGAAGGGGCCTACAGGTGAGGGAGCTGGTGAAAGTACTGCTAACCACAAGGCACTCCTTCTTAGACAAACCATCAGAGCAAGGTACAGAAAATGTGTCCTTTTCCATTCTTGAGTGAGATGAGACTCATTAATTTGGAGGGAACAAGTCGTACCTCCCAGGGTATTATAATCAGCGTTAGGTATAGTTCCCAAAGTGATTTGGGTAACAGTAGTTCCCCATGTGGCCAAGCAAGCACACAGGAGGGCCAGTGTTATTGTAAGGGATGAGAGATTCACATGTGGAAGTCTAATATACATGCCAATGTACTGCTACCAGTCTGAGCTAATCCCAGCTGTGCTTTGAAATTAACTCAGAGATGCATGAATTGAAACTACCCATAACCCTGTATTTCGTAAATAAAAGAGCTGCACATTTGAACTATCTGAGGTGAAGAGTGACTTTTCTGTTTCCTCATGAACTTCTCTTTACCTGAAGTGAATGGAGAAAGTCTGTGCATGATAATAGTGTGTTTATAAGGAGACTTCCAGTGAGTCATGCTGTCTGTTACCCTGAGACATGGGAGCTGCCTGGGCCATACCTACCCCATCCAGGCAGAGACATGCAACCCGACAGGCTGGGGGAGGTTGCTTGTGCATTTGGTACTTTAAAAACTATGTAATGGATTTTATTTTTAAAGATCTTAAAGGATTGCATATTTTATAAATTTCAAAACTCATACATATATGGGATATGCTAAAGTAAAAAAATACAGTTTGAAGTAATAGTGATTAGTGACCTTAGCAAAGCCAAGTTCAGTAGTGTTGCAGAGGATGGATTCAGAATGAGGTGTACTGACTGCCTACGAGGAAGTTAAAATACTTATTAGTACAGATATGCAGGCGGGGTTACAGTGCAGTAGTAACAGACAAAGAGAAAAAAAATAAGCCTTAGTTGGGACTTGAACCAGTGCCATTCAGAATACTGTTATCCTTTTACCAGCTGTGCCACCAGGCAACTGGAAACCTGGGGCTTCTTTCTTTCCCTCTTTTTGTCTGTTGTATTCCTATATATGCACACTGCACCCTTGTGAATAAAAATGTAATTAATTTGTGCAGCACCATGTTATGCATGTGAGAAAGAAAGGTGCTTCGAGAGTTTGGGTGTCCGGTTGCCTTGGTGGTGCAGCGCATGGTATTCTAAGTGGCCTGGGTTCAAATCCCAGCTAAGGTGTTTGGTGATTTTTCTTACCAACCACTCGGCATATACTTTCTATTCCACTCGGTTTCAGTCCTACTTGCAACTTGATTATTTTTTATTTCTCAGGAACATGTAAACGCACTTCATGATATCACCATCTTCCCGTGTTTCATTTCAGACCACTCTCCTTTCTTACTGAAATTAGACTTTGGTAAACCACAAAGCCCATTGGCTGGTGGCTGAACCTCTTGCTTCTTCGTGACAAAGAATTTAAGAAATTAGTGGCGGCCAGGATCCCACAGATCCTTGCTGAAAATGCTAGCACAGATACTGCCCCAAGTCTATTATGGGATACCTTGAAAGCCATTATTCATGGTGAGATAAGAGCATATGCTTTGTGCAAATGCATACAACATGATACCCTGTATCAAAGATTAGGTCAGAGTTATAAGGGTTACAACAAGACCCAACTGGCCATATGCGGTGGGCCGCAGCTGCATTCGCCAATTAAAAGCGGATTTACAGAAGATCCTAAATGAAAAGTGCAAATGGCACTTTTATTCCTTAAAAAATACTGGTATAAAGGCAGCCCATGGGGTGCTAGGAACTTAGCGAGATGGCTGAGAGGGCAGCGAAATGCCTCCTGTATAACGCAGATAAAGTGCCCTCGTCAGGCAAACTATTTTGATCTCTTTGGACATTGTAGGGGCCTTTCAAAAATATTACCAACAACTGTATGCAGAATTGTCTCCCCAGATGAGACTTAAATTACACACTTTTCTCTCGAGTTTCCCTCCCCACTATCTCTGAATCTGAGAGAGATATGTTGTTAGCTCTGATTATTATGGCAAAGCTTTGGGTAACTCTTACCAAAACCAAGACATTAAAATGCCCAGACCTGGATGGGTTTCCTTCTGAATGATATAAGGCTTTCCGTGTTTTTCTCCTCCCTCCCTCCCTCCCTCCCAGCTGCTGTTCGAGAGGTGCAGGAGGGAGCTCCTCCCATCCTGGGCTTATGCAGTGATTTCCTCTATTTCAAAACCAGGATGGGACCTTAAACTTGCATCTTCGTATGGGCCCATCTCAATACTAAATATGGACTATAAGTTATACATGGCGATCTAGGTGCGTAGGCAGAGCGATTCTCCCACTTTATTTACCTTGACCACTCTGGTTTTATCCATTGCCGACAGATCTCGGATAATATTCATGAAACTAGTTCTCTTATGAACTATAATATCTGAGCTCTATCTGGCAACCTTGATCAACTTAAATGCTAACAAGGCTTTTGACTGGGTCTCATGGCAAGTTTTGTGGAAAACCCTCTCTCAGTTTGGTTTCCTGGGGGCAGTGATAATCTGGCTCCAGAACATTTATAAAGTACCGAGGGCCCTTTTCAGGATTAATGGACAATTGTCCTCTTTGATACCCTATCCCATGGGACTGTCAGGGTTGCCCCTTTCTCCACTTCTTTTGCACTATATATAGAGTCCCTGGCAGTAGCTATTAAACACCAGGAAGGGACAGAGGGATCCAGTTATGGGCAAAATATTTAAGATTTCACTTTATCGGATGATGTTCTTCATCACTGTTTTAGATCCTGAAAATTCTGTCCCAAAGACTATGGCGATGTTACAGATCAATCTCCAGATATGTCACTAATGTTCTTAAGATGGAGGTTTTGGCCCTCAGCTTTTCTGCATCACAAATTTTGAAACAAATATTTCCCTCCTACTGGAGATGGACTAGGATAAAGTATCTGGGTCTATATCTTCCACAAAATTTGATTAATCTTGAACTGGTAAATTATGAGCCACTTACTTTAGTAGAAAGAGATTTGAGCAGTTGGTCCTGCTTCCATCTATCTTTTCCATCGAGGGCTGATGCTATTTGCCTGACTGTCTTGCCAAAATTTTTATATTTGTTTCAAACCCTCCAGTATTTCCTTCCATTACTATTTTATATCCCGAATGAAACGTTGTCCAGATTTGTCTGGGCAGGACATTGCCCTCGGATCCACTGGTCACTTCTCCAGTTACCGTGGACAGAGGGGAACAAACCTCCCAATTTATCGGAATACCATAGGGCAGTAATTCTCAGAACAATTAGCTTATGGCTCAACTCTGCATGCAGTGCAACTTGGAAACTATAAGGGTTTGTCCTGAATGACATGTTTGATGTTGGACTGATTTTATTTGCACTATTAGCCTCTCCCTCAGCTTTTAAGGCCTTTAGATTTGGCATGGCCAATATTCTTTGGTTGTGGTATAAAATCCATACGGTACCTTTGCTAATGCCTATTTTCGCTACTTTCAACTCCTTTCCACAGAGGCAGATTTTTGCAAGCTCATTTTGATTTCACTTTTCAACAATGGCATCAGTTGGGCCTTTCATATGTTTTCAATTCCTTGATATGCAAGGAGTGTTCTCTTTGCCCAGTTGCAGAATAAATACAAGTTAACCAGCCGTGAGCACTTCAGATACCTCCAGGTGCGGTCTTTTTGTGCTGTAAGGACCCAGTCTGGAGCAAACTCTAACCCAATGCCCTTACTCTTGAAGGTTCCTAGCAGACTCGATTAAGGACACATTATGGCTGCACTTGATTGGCCTGGCATATAAAGGATTGAGAAACTACTGGACTGATAGCACTCAGTCTATTCTTGAGAGCATGGAATCTGGAGCTTTCTCGGAGATACCCAACAAGCTGTAGTTAAAATCTATCCAGCTACTGATGATGCTCTCAGGTGCCCTATTGGCGAATTTGTTTTGAAGTGCCATAATCGATTTTAATACTCTGGATAGATTAGTAATCTACCAAGCTCATATGGCATGTGCTGGCAGGCCTGTGGGGAAACTTTAGCTAATACTGTGCAAATTTTTGGGCATTGCCCAGTTATGTCCACGTATTGGCAGGGAGATAGAAGGCTGTCTGCAACAACTGATGGAGCCAGAGTTGGTTTTATTCCCCGAACTGGTGTGTCTTTATAGAAGCCTGGATAAGCAACCCCTTTCTGCTAGATGTATGCTTTATATTTATTTAACAGCAGCTGTAAAAGGTTCTCACGTGTCTGTGGCACCCGACCCGGCTTCTGCTGCGCTTGCCCAGTGGCATGTTATTGTGAATGAGATCTACTATATTGAGGACTAATTGCCCACTGTAATGGCCAGACATCCATCTTGAAGTGCGCTGGAGGCCTTGGATGTTATATTTCACTGGAAGGTCTTTCTTTTTCCCATAATTGTTACAGGGAGGAGATTCATTTGTCTGTTTAGGGTCGGGAGTATATGTTCAGGACCATGGGGATTGCCCTCTGTTATGAGTGGTTAATAGCCACCCCGGGCTTTTCAGGGTAGGTCCTATTAGCTTAATATTTTAATTAGTCCAGATGAGGTAACCATCACCAGGTAGAAGTTTTATTTGGAAAATTAAAATCCTATTAAGCAATGTATATGATGAACATATGGAACTGAATATGTTGTATCCTTTTCTCTACAGTAATAAATTAAATGTTTAAAAAATTCCAAGCTAAAGGAATTTATCTCTTTTCCTCTTCTGTGTGTAAGTCAGCATCACTGTTTCTGTCATCATTGTCTGTTTTATGCATACCACACCCTTGTGAATAAAAATGTAATTATCTGATCAGCAGCAGGTTGTACATTTATCAAAGAGTAAGGTGTCTCTGGGAGTTCCTGTTTCCAGTTGTCTTAGTGTTGCAGATGGTAGGCATAACAGACTTGTATTCAGGCAGCCTGGGTTTACATTCTGGCTGAGGCACTTATTTCTTTCTCTGTTGTGTCTGTTTTGTGAATAAAATTCAGTGCAATAGTGTGGTGTTTTCCTTTTAATCACACAGAATTACTGCTGTATACTCCAAGTTTAATGATGGAATTCTTTGTTCTAGATGCCAATGTTCTTCCAAGATACACACACACACACACACACATACACACACACACACACACACCGCTCTCATCTGCCACCCTCCCCAGCTCATTGGTAATATTGCAATATAATAACTGGTGATCCCTGTTATCAACCCGTTTTGAGAACTGTGAAAGTGATATCAACCGCGGGTTGATCACGAAAAAAGTAATCAACCCGACTTTTTACAGCCTTAGCCAAGAAGCCTGCATCACTTGCATTCCACAGTAAACAGATTCAAAGCACTTAAGCACCGTTGAGACCCGTGGCCAGCTTCTACTTCCTTACTGGTAGGCGCATACTCGCTAACACGTTATGTGGATGTCAGCGTGGGGCGTGCCTACCAGTAGGAAGTAGGAGCGCTGGACTCGGGTCTCCAGAGGGAAATCGTGAAGAAATTTTTTTTGATCACCAGTTATTATATAAAATAAAACATACGTAGGGGTAGAAATGGAGTTTTTTTACACACCCAAGTTGTGTGATAAATCATTCCAGATATCAACAGTCCTTTGTGTGTGGAAGAATTTTCTTTGTTAGTTTTGAAGCTTACTGACTTAATGTTTTGTTGTCATCTTGTATTTTGTTGTTTCAGTTCCAAACCTAATGCTATCATCAGTTTCCATCATAACAGTATGATTAGGTCACACCTCATGTCTTGCTTCTAAAGTAACCGTAAACCATGCTCTCCTACTGAACACCCTAGGCGTACACGGGTTTCTCCAACGACACCCTAAACTTGTTCAACAGCTGTCTCTCCAATAGAATGCAGATAGTCAAGGTGGCCCTATCCTGTCCCCCAATCCGCTCCGGGTCCGGTAGAGACTCCATACATGGCCCCTACTATTCAGCCTATACCTCAACTTCCTCCCATTCGTCATGCCCCAAAATCTGCTCCTATCGCGGATGATGCGATCCTGTTCACCTCTGACCCAACACCTCAAACTCCACTAAACTCTCCAACACTCTCTCTGAAGCCGAAGACTGGCTCACCACCCAGCGTCTTATAATCAACTACAATAAAACAAAAGTCATGATATTCTCCCACCCTCAGAACCCACTCAAGAACCTCTGCCCCCAATTTCTCACTGCCAATCAGACCTCCTTAGAACAAGTAAGCAGCTTTAAATATTTAGGGATCACGCTAGACCCTGTCCTCAGCTTTAATCAACATATCCTACACTATCAACAGCCCTTAGCTCCAGACTAGGTGTACTCACCGATACAAACACTGCCTCACCCTGAAGCATTACAACTTACCATAAACTCCTCAATCCTCTCCCCTGCTAGACTACGGCATCCCTAATCTACAGTGCCACCCCATTCACAACCCTTAACAGACTCTGGCTCATGCTAAACAAAGCCTGCCATGTCATCCTTGGATGTGACTGCCTCCACACTCCTGCTTCCTTTACAGAAACACAAACTGGCTAAACCTAGATAGCAGAATCGGGTATCACACCTGCCTTATGGCCAAAAAGGTATTACTGACCTCACCCACCTACCTTAGACCAAATTATCCTCCCAACACCACCAGGCAAAACAACCCGCTAGCTCAAACAAGCAACTGCTTTGGGTACCCGAGGCTGGACTTCCCAATTCCAGCGAACTTTCAGTTACAGAGCCCCTTCCTGGACTAACTTCGCCCCAAGCCATATAACTAACGAAATAAGGCTGGCCTATAAATCCAAACTAAAGGAATACCTTCAGGCCTCTAACCTATGTGATCGCCCTTGACCCGTAGGATTGCTCTTTGTGGCCTCTTCAACTAATTCATTATCGGGTCCTCAGACCTAAATTCATCTATGAATCTTCTACGGAACCTCTGTAACTATATAGCTGTGCTAAAGTATCTAAACCTCTGTTGCCATCTACTGAACAATTATGTGACCTCTATGCCTGTTATTTGTAATGTGCTGTAATCTGTAATCAAGTAATGTCCCTGTTTCCTTTTATGTATGGCGTGGAACCTTTGTAAATGAGTCTTTGACTCAAAGGTCTTTTCTGAATATTTTAATTAATAAATAAATAAAAATAAAGTCATCCTCCTCAATGAACCTAGCCTATCCTCACATGTCATAACCTCACACCCACAGACCATCCTTGTGGCTCTTCTCTCGACTCTCTCTCCAATCTAAATCAGCCCTATTCCTGACCAGAACTTGAGCCATTGTCCAGGTGGGCTCTGACCAAGGTTTCCATACATTGGGATATCCCATCCCTGTTTCTGGACACACAAGTGCAGCTAATGCATCTCAGTATTTCATTAGCCTTTGGCAGCTGATCTGCAGTGCTCAGAGTGTGACATAGTATTTGTAACAAGTATACAGGATCTCTCTCCTCGCATATTACTGACGACTTAGTGTCCTTAATGAATGAAGAGTGCTTATTTCTGCCTATGTGGGACTCTACACTTGTCCTATTAAAGGTCATGCCTCATGTTTCAACCGAGGTAGTTATGTTTTTTAAGTGTCTCTCAAGATTTCCTTTGTTTAGAAGTGTGTCCTTTTCTGCGTAATTTTGAATCATCTGTAACTTTTCAGAACCATCCCTTAATGCCAATCCCCATGCCATGTCCCTGATGAGTATTTGGAACAGCATGGACCCAGAACAGAGCCCTGTGCTTATGCTTATTTTGAATCTGACCTCTGTGCGCTGCCTGTCTGGTCTCTCTGTCTCTCTCTCTCTTCAGGTGTGTGCTCTGAGACACACACACACACACACACACACACACACACACACTCAGTTCAATTCAAATATCTTTATTGACGTGATAAGATACTGTATAGGCATTGCCAGAGTTTATACATCAAACTATTTACAAGACATAAACATACTACAGTGAACCTTAATACATCTATGTTGTACTTCAAAGCTTGTGGTAGGATGATATATGGTTTGCCGCTATTTCTGCTATATCATTTGTTTTGTACAGTAGTATACAGAGTTTAGCCTCATAATTCATGAGCTCAAAATCTTCTGTCCCTTGTGATAGTGCTAAAGAAATTCTCTTTCTCTCTTTCTCTCTCACACTCACCTATTTACAGCCAATCAAAAGTGACCCAAAATGCAGTGAAGCAGAAAAATGTTCAAGCAGAGAGCACCCATGAGATACTGCTTCAGTAGCATTGGCTGTGAGGGAGGACACAGTAGCAGCATATGGTTACACAGCAGTGACTTTCAGAAATACAACTCAGTCTTCAGTACAACCTTATGAGAAGTTTGCAAGAGCAGATGAAAGGCAGACAAGAAGGGGGTCTTCCATGGGTACTATACTTGAAAGGTTCCATGTATTTACAGATGTCTACAGTGATCTGTAAAGCAGACATTGTTAGGAGAGTCTGATATAGAAGTCCTTCTGCACTAATATCTCAACAGGAAATCAGTTCTACTCTATTGTTCTTGTCTGAAGATCAAAGGGCAGTTCTACAGCCACAGACTCCCAACATCTGATAAATAGCCCATTCACTTTAGTCTTTGCTACAGCAATAAAATTAACTTATCCTGGCTAGCTTTGTTTGTGTTTACCTGAGTAATCTGATGTCTCAGGTAAAGCTACTTTGAATTATTTACTCTCTTATCATCAGTTTGTTTTTCTTACTCATCTGTAACACAGCTGCTACCAATTCAACTTTAACAGCATGTATGGGCTATATATACACCTCCATAAAATCTGGGTTAGCCTTCTCATAATGGCATAATGCTCCTTGAGTGCGGTTGTGTCCAAAGTAGGTCAGGTCAAGTGTTCTAACAGTTTGCACATCACAAATTAATCCCTTTAAATCCGGCACAGAATACAGCAGATTTAGTTTTATATAGTGCATTTTATGCGCAGTATCTCTCAAAGTGTGTTACACACCAATGGCAGATTTAGAAGGGGTTAGGAGTTAGAACCTTCCTTTTTAATCCACATTTTTCTAAATGAAAGGTTCTTCTCCTCGAAACCCACTAGAATGTGTAGACCACCCCTCCATGAGATTTGTAGAACTGCCCTGGAAGGCTGGGGCTGCAATGTTGAGTGCTGTCCGTCGGATGACACATTAAACTGAGGTACATTCTGCCCATTTCTGGCCACTGTCCAGGTGGAAGTTAAAGACCCCATGACACATCAAAGAAGCGAAGAGGAATTTTTATTTAACATAAAACAAAATGATGCACAATACAATGTATACAATATTACAACATATTACCTTGTGTTTCAAATTAGAAAAGAAAATAACAACTGACATTTGTTACATAAATGTCAAATTCTAAAGTTGCCACTACAACCAATGTACATTCACCCGTAAGATCGCATTCTGATGCTGGTGTCTCACCTCACTCAGTGTTATAAATTTCTCTCAGAGAATCTGTAATGATATTAATCAGTTCCATCGATGTTGTATGTTGTTAGTGTAACAGCATACAGCATCTTTTACCCGTATGTGATAACAGTATTTCAATGTTGCAAAAACAATAGTGGTATATTGTGTTGCATGTATGCCATTCCTGTAAATTTATACGAAAACTAGATTTTCATATGTTAAGTTAGTGAAAAGAGGTTTGTTTCTTCATCTAGCCACCTGCCCCAGACACACTGATATATGGGCATTCAAAGAACAAGTGTCATTGTGTTTTCAACTGTTAGGGGCAAGTAGAAGAACAGAAACGAGACTTTGTTATTGGGTACAACATATGAAACTGTGCAGAAATCTAAAACAAATCAGTAAATATCACACAAGAGAAAACAACAGGAATATTTAAAAGTAAATATCAAGTAAAATAAAAGTTCAAAAACTAAAATATAAAAAATTTCACAGACTTATTCCATCGTAACCTACTGTATGACACCTCCCTTTACCTGTTGTTCCAAATTACTATAACCGATCAACATGTTTCTATAAATCCAAACATTTGGGTGTTGACAAATGTTTACATTTCTTATGAAAAATAGCCCTAGGTCCCTCAGTTCCTCCTGGTTTAGATATTCAGAGCAGTTGCGTGGTACAACTGAATCGCCTGCGCAAGTGCAGTATTCAATAGTGCCAAGGAGCCATATTCAGTGGGAGCCAGTGCGTAGCACAAAATCCATTGTGCCAACGCGCAACTATAATGAATGCAGGTGCAAGAGCAGGGGGTGTTCCCATGAATATCCAGCGCAGTGGCATATTCAACCGTGAAACCATGGCGCAAGTGTGGAGCAAATCGTAGTTGCTCGAGCAGACTTGTTCCTTTAAATACAGGCATAAACACACAGACAGCACTTGTGCCAGGGGTGAGAGAGACAGAGAGAGAGAGAGAGAGAGAGACAGAAAGAGGCACAGACAGGCAAAGGCCACACACAGAGGGACAGGGACAGAGGTGGCATTGGAGAGGAGAGAGGGGCAGAGAGAGAGACACACACACACACACACACACACACACACACACACAGCACTTGCACCAGGGGTGAGAGTGAAAGGGAAGAGACAGAGTGAGACAGGCAGAGGCACAGACAGACAAAGCACACACAGAGGGACAGAGACAGAGGTGGCATTGGAGAGGAGAGAGAGGCAGAGAGAGACACACACACACACACATACACACACACACACACACAGACAAGCAGTACACGGATGGCACACAGCCAGCAGCCAACTGCAGGGGACAGTGGACAGCAAGGGCCATGGACAGTGAGCGCCTTCAAGATGGAGGCAGTAATGATGGGTGTGAGGGGCAGGAGGAACAGTAACATGGCGAGAAGGGACCATCGGTGGTATGCCCGACACAGGTGGTACTGTGCCGCATCACCTTTGAGAACTACAGTGACACTGAGATCGTGGGCTGGTACCACCTGAACAGGGCCATTCTGAGGCAGCTCTGTGAGATGTGCAGTGAGGAGATGCAGGCACCCAACAGATGGAGCCACGCCATGTCCATGGAGACGGTGACCGCTGTCATGTGCCTGCTCACCACACGCACCTTCCAGAGACCAACAGGGGACACCACAGGCAGCACCCAGTTGGCCACGTCCTGCCTTCTCACACAGTTCCTCAGTGCTGTGCTGCCACGGCTTTGGAACTCATCCATTTCCCCACCACACAGGCGGAGCATACAGCAGCCATGCAGGACTTCCACAGGGTTGAGTGCGTGTGCCTGGCGGTGGGGCGATTGACTGCACCCACATGGCCATCCACATGCCACCTGGCCCTGAGGGTGTGGCACACATCAGCCAGAAGAGGAGCCCAAATGTCAACTGCCAGGTGGTGTGCGATGCCACGGGCACATCACCAATGTCTGCACCACACACCCTGGGAGTGCACATGATGCATCTATCTGGCACAGTGCTGCACTGTGCCACAGGTTTGAACATGGGGATACCCATGGGCCACCTAGTGGGTGAGTATGGCACAGGCAAGGGGCGATGGGCAGAGCAGACCTGGGGATGGGGTGGGCAGGGCATGCATGGTGGCATGGGCACCAGGGACAGACAAGGAGCACAGCATAGAATAGCAGAGGGCTAACCATGTTGATCTCACACAGGTGACAGTGTGTATCCGCCTGAGGCCCTGGCTGCTCACCCCCTACTGGCGCTTATTGCCCCAGCAGAGAAACAGTACAACGAGGCACACACCAGCACGCCGCCAACATCATCGAGCATGTCTTTGGCATTCTGAAAGCATGGTTCCATTGCCTAGACAGGTCAGGTGCCCTACAGCAGCCCTCAAAGCCTGTGGCCTATTCCTGGCCTGCTGTATACTGCACAACATGGCCATTGACTGTGGGATAGCTGTCAAGGCTGACAAGGGCGACAGCAGTGGGGATGATGAGGCAATGAGCCAGAGGGTGGTGGACAGCCACCTCTGGGTGGAGGGACCCCGGCTGCTCCAGCAGGCACAACGCCACTGGGACACCATTGCACAGGAGCACTATGGTGCATACAGGTTGGTGGTGCAGTACACTTACATGAGCCACACAAACAGGTACAGCACACATGCAGGGACATGCATGGCAATGGGGTTGCACACACAGAGGCATGATGCAGGGGTAGGGGAGGCAGTGGCACACAACACACACACAGCACACACACACACACAGGCACACACATGCAGCCACACACCCAGGCGATGGTGTGATGTGGATCAGATGCATTGCACTGGTGCAAAGGTGCAACCAGTGCTACACTGCCCTCATCATGCCCACACCCCATGGTCCAGCAGCTGGGCAAGCATGCCACAGGCAGCATGCGGCATGACACACAGGTGCAACACCAGTGGTAGGCACACACACACACCACCCATGTGCGCACAGGGCAGCACTGCAGACTGCGGTCAGGCGCCCCGCGCATCAGGGCCACTGCATGGGCCATGCCACCAGGGCGGGCATGTCAGGGAATCTCGGCAGCCACAGGCTGCGCATCAGCCATAGAGGTGGTCAGCAAGCCCCTAGGAGTTGAACCACGGGGCTGCGACCGTGTCTGCGTGCCCAAACAGACCAGCCCTGGGTGTGCCTGGGATGCCTACATCAGAGCCCAGTGTCGACTGTGTTGGGGTTGCCCGATGCTGGGTTCATGGGTGGACAGTACACTGCAGGGGTTCACCTGTGCAAGGCCATGCCCTGTGGCAGCCAGCAACCCAAAGTCATCCGTGATCACAGTGGCAGTGTGATCCAAGGATACAGTTAGTGGCCTCCTGCATGCACTGCATCTCCGCCAGGATCTGCACAGTGCCCCTTTCTGCTGTTCAGCTAACTTCCACCTCTGCATGCAGTGCATGCACCCAGTGGCAAGCAGCACCTGTTGCTGAATGGATGCCCATAGCAGGCGGGTGTGCTCAGCCAGCCAGTCGGCATCCTGAGGCTCCGGGCAGGGACGCCGATCCTCCTGTGGTGATCGGCCATGCTGCACAGCCCTCTCTGGTGGACACTGCACAGTGGGGTCTGTAGGGGAATGGGCACAGCAGACGCACTGGTGGTGGACCCTGTGTCTGGCTGCCCGGTGGCACCTCAGCCTGATGCCATTGCCCGTCCAGCCACTGTATGCCACCCAGCACCTGTGTGGCTGCACCACCGCCACCACTGCAGGGCACAGCCATGGCAGCACACACTGCTGCACCGCAGTGGTGGCAGGCATGTTCTGCCACTGGCAGAGCACTGGGCATGGTGTCTGTGTTGGAAGCCGGAGAAGTGACACACTCATAATGCTACCTATGCTGTCCAGGGCTGAGAGTAGTCCTCATCAGAGTCAGACCCTGTCTCCACACACAGGACAGCAAGGCTGGCATTCTGAAGGATCACATCCAGGGCCTCGTCCGACCCTAGGTCCAGGACATCCGCCTGCACCATGCTGCTGAGCTGCAACCTGTGGGCCCCGGATGCTGGTGTAGGTGGACGGCTGGTCCTCCGGGAGCCATACCAGCGTCCACAGTTGCTGCGCTGCCCGGCGCACCATCATCTGCACAGAGGCGTGCTGGTGCTGCAAGAGAAAAAAGGCGTGTCAGTGATGCGGTGTCCACATGTGCCTCCACCGTACACTGCTGCTGCATGTGTCCTGCAGCATGGCATGTGTGTGGGTGCGCACATGCACATGACATGCATGCCGGCTGCATGCATGCCAGCATGCCCACGTGTATGCACCCTCCGTGCCACTGGCTGTGTGTTGGCTGACATACTTACCATGCAGTGATGAGCTGCCACCTATCTGGAATCCTCTTCCAGGCACACCATCTACCGTGGTATGGTACATGGTGTCTGCCACCAACTCCTCCTGAGGCATTAGTTTGGTGCATCCACAGGCCTCTCCGGAAGACCGCCACCTTCCTTTATCCGCCTGTCCGTCTCTCACCTTCTTTCAGTACCCCACTGACCGCTGGTGGCTGCTATGCTGGAGCAATGTAGGCTGCCACCTCCACCCACGCACCAGCCCTGGCCTGTGTGTGCCCGTGGCACCACTCAACAGGGGCTCCCTGTCCAGGTAGGCCTCAAAGAGGGCATCAGTCTCGACCTTTGTGAAGTTGGGCTTGCACTTCCATGCAGGCCCCACTCTCGCCCTCCTCATGTGCCGGCATAGAAACATAGACTTTGAGGCAAATAAGGACCGTTTGGCCCACTAGTCTGCCGATTTCCCTACCTACAGGATAAGCTGCAGATCCTAGTTGACCAACAGCCTATTTCTTCCTACCCACCACAAGAATTGCCTTATGTCTGTCCCATGCATTCTTGAATTCTCACAGTTTTAGACCCCAACCTCCTCAGGAAGGCTGTTCCATGCATCCACCACCTCTCTGTGAAAAAATACTTCACATTGCACCTGAGCCATCTCCCCTCTATCTTCAAATTGTGTCCCCTTGTTCTTGCACATCTCTTTTTCTGAAAGATGCTACCATCTTGGACTTTGTTAATTCCCTGAGGTACTTAAAAGTTTCTATCATGCCCCCTTTCCTCAAGGGTACATATTAAGCTTCTTTAGTCTTTCCTCGTATGGCTTCTCTTGCAGACCCTGCACCATTTAATTGCCCTCCTCTGGACTGCCTCCATCCTGTCTGTCCTTGCAGAGATGGGGTCTCCAGAACTGGACGCAGTACTCCAGATGGGGTCTCACCAACTGTCTGTACAGAGAGATAACAACTTCCTGTTTTCTGCTGGTGATGCCTCTCCCTATACATCCCAGTATCCCCCAGCCCTCCCTACTGCCTTCTCACATTGCTTGCTAACCTTAAGGTCATCTGATATGATTAGCCCCAGGTCCCTTTCCAGTTTTGTTGTTGTTACTATCTCCCCCCACCAATGTGTAATCTTCCCTGGGTTTTTGTTTCAGATGCATTATTTTGCATTTCTTTGCATTGAATCCAAGCTGCCATACTTCTGACCATTCCTCCAACTTTGCCAAGTCCCTTCTCATCCTTTCCACGCATCCTGTGTATCAACCCTGTTGTAGACCTTGTGTCATCTGCAAAGAGGCATACTTTTCCTTCCAGTCCCTCTGCAATGTCACTTATAAAGACATTAAAAGGACTGGTCCCAGTACTGAACCCTGTGGTACCCACTAGTAACCCCTCTTTCTTCAGAGTGGACTCCATTTACAATTAGCTTCTGTGTCCTGTTGTCCAGCCAATGTTTTACCCAGGCTACCACCCTGGGACCCACTCCCAGGCTGGTTAATTTGATTATTAATCATTTGTGTGGGACTTTCAAATGCCTTGCTAAAGTCTAGGTAGGCCATGTCCACAGCCCTCCCTGGTCTACTACTTTGGTCACGCAGTCAAAGAAATCAATTTGAATGACCTTCCCACTGTGAACCCATGCTGCCTTGGGTCCTGTGCCCACTGTCTTCTAGGTACTCAACAATTCTTTACTTCAGAAGTGATTCCATCACTTTTCCTACCACAGAGGTCAAAATGACAGGTCTGTAGTTTTCTGCCTCTGTCTTGCTCCCACTTTTGTGAAGGGAATCACATCCACCCTCCTCCAGTCCTCAGGTACCACCCCATCCTCCCATGATTTATTAAAAAAGGTAGACAGTGGTGTCTCTAGTTCTCCCCTTAATTTTTTAGAATTCTGGGGTGAATTCCATCAGGCCCCATTGCTTGTGGACATGGAAAGCACAGTGTGACAGTGGCAGCATCTCCTGGTCTGTCCCACCATGCAGTGCTGTTAGCTCCCAGTGAGCTGCAGCAGCATGCACAACTTACCTATCAAGGTTGCAATACGGTCCATGGTCTATGCTGTTCTGTGGCTTATAAGGTGCAACACATATAAATGAGGTTGGGCGCAACAGTAATGAAATGCTAATGCACTCACTGCGCTATGCATTGGCTGATGAACTCATTTGCATGTGGTGTCTGAATATCACGATATTGCACCATGCGCAATGGGATTGCGCCAGAGCAAGTCATGATGGCACATGTATGCACGCATGGTGCGCTCGCATCATGACATCATGGTGTCAGTCACATCATGCGCGGACAGCGTGATGCGGTGGCATTGCACATGTCATGCATGGGCCAGCTAGTGCATGGCCGTGCTTGGAGTGCCGTGCCCCGACCCCTGGGTCAGACCTCTGACCCTGTGGCCCTCGTAGCCACACCTATTCCACACATCTCCGGCACTGCACATGCTCCCGTGCATTGCACGGTGGGTGCATGGTGTGTAACGTGTGCCTCCTGCTGCCATTTTCATTGCTGAATGCGTTGTGCTGACCATGGCGCAGGCAAGATACAAGAGGGCTCAGAACTGGTCACTGGTCAAGTTGGCCAACTAGTGGCTTGTGTGGGCCCACCACCCCCAGCTCTTTGGGCAGGTGCCCTGCAGTGGGCCAGGGGCACCATGTGGCAGGACATAGCCGACAGCCTGGAGCAGAGGACAGGGGTGCCCAGGATGGGCAAACAATGTTGCCACCACTATTGGGACCTCATGCGGCCGGGACCCAGAGTGCCTGAGGAGGCTACAGGCATGCGCCAGGCATGGGGCTGTGCCACAGCCAGGTAAGTCATCCCATGTTGCATGTCTGCCCTAGTGCCGTACTGTGGTGTTGGCTTGGCTGCCTGGCATGCCCTACAAGGGGATCACTGTCATCATGTGCATCGCTGGGTGGCATTGCCAGCTTCCACTTGTGTTGTGATGCAGCCGTGCAGCCATGCGGACATGTCGGGCAGGGCACACCCTGTGCACAGGGGTGTGGGAGGCAGCTGCTGTAGTAGGTTCCTGATGTGCACCGGGGAGAGTGGGTGCGGCATGGCCACATGTGCCGTGGCTGCCATGTGTGTCACACTGAGTGTGATGCATGCCATTATGGCGCATCCATTGGACCCGTGTACCAGCTGTTGGTGGGGTGGGCATGAACCCATCTTCCACTGTTGTTGCTGTGGTGCTGCGTGCACTGTGCCATGTGACTGTCATTGCACAGTTGGGTGGCCATTGTGTGGTTGGGACCACCCTGTGCCATGTCATGGTGCGCTGAGTTGCTGGCTGGTGTTGGCCACCCTCCGTGGGTGCTGCGATGTGCCCTCCAGAGGGGTGTTCCTGCTGCCCATTGCACACTGTTGGTGGGCATGGTTCCTGGGACACTGCACTGATCACCTGTCCTGTCCCTTGTTATAGGTGTCCGGTGGCAAGGCCTCCACGGACAATGTTGAGCCACCTGCTGTGCCAGACTCTCGTAGCATTTTTGACCATGGGCGGTGATGCAGATTCACAGGATGCCGCTCGTTGACCAGAAGGTGCATTGGCTCACCAGGGCAGCCAGATGGGGCCACCATTAGTTTCTCCCTGTTATCCGTGAGTTTCCTGCTGTACCTCCTCCCCTACAGTCCCCTCCCACTGTACAGTTCCTTCCTCACTATCCCTACCTTCCCAGCCCCTGGTTCTTGTAAATAGTTTGTAATAATATATATTTTTCTGACTTACCTGTCTGTGTCTGTGTCTGCTTTGCAGGTGGTGTGAAGCCATGCTGCAGTGGCCCAGTGTCCGTCCGTGTGGTGTGCATGTGATGGGCGCATGTTGTGCTTCCGTGGTTCACTGCTGTGTGCTGTGGTGTGTCCCAGTGTGGTGGTGTCCATCTCCTGGGTCGGTGGCTGTGCCTTGGGAGGCCCATGGGCCAGCTGCCAGTGCTGTGTGGCAGTTGTGTGTGATGGTGGCACACAGCCATGGTGCTTGGTCGGGTACTGTCCGCACGCTATGTTGGGCCCCTGCTTGCCACTGTGCGGCCTGTCCCATGTGGTCTGCCACACTTCCTGCCACCTGGCACATGTGATATGGTGTAACATTCTGATTGAAATCAGAACCCAGTTTGTGGCGTTTTTTACTGCTTTCACTTTGGATGTAAATCATGAAGGAAGGCACTGGGTAGGGTTTCTATGTTTACTGTGGGGAAATCTGATAGCAGAGAACTCGGGCTATATAAAACCCAGCATACTCCAATAACAGGGCTACATGGATGTCCCAGGCAGCACTGGGAAATTCCAGTTCGGAATTCCACCTGAGGCATAATAAGCGTTTCGACATTGAAAAAGTGAGGAAAATGCAAAGTCCATGGAAAATGGAAAGACTATGCAGTTTTTGCACAGAAAATGTTATAGCACTTTGAAAACAAAAAGCGCTCACATTAAAAACTGGCGATGGAGGCCGTATGGGAAGAGGTGGAGGACTTAGCATTCCAGGGCCTTTTCTCTAGGAAGGAGATGGCGTTCTCTGCCGTGATACTGCCACCTAGGTGACCCCAGGTGGAAGGGTGGCTGGAAGGCTGGTGGTGGGAATGCCACAGGTGTAGTGTGATGGCACACCTTGTGAACGTGCACATGGCACCTTTGCTCATGATGTCCCCTGGGGTTGGGATGAAAAATGAAACACTGTAGCCCTAGTACCTGTGATGAGGGACCCTGTATATCCATGTCCCTATACCTCACTGCAGCACCTTCTGACAATGCGTGATTTATTGAGTAAACTCCCACCCCAACTCTATCTGGGGTGGAGGCGTTCCCATGGTTCAGGAAACTCAGCAGCCATGTTGGGAGGTGTAGGAGGGAGCAGTGAGTACCAGGGAACTCGGGGAGGGTGTCAAGTACTGGTGACAGCAAAGGGGCATAAATAGATCATGCAACAAAAGTAGTTTTATTTTACAAATCATGGTTCACTTGGATGGAATTCTGTACGATTTACAACATATTTTCACCAAGCTTTTCAGAAGTGGAATTGTAATTCTGTTGGATATCTGCCATAGAAATTCCATACAGAACTAGATTTCTTTGCCCCAGTTATGTGTGTGTGCATACATGCATGCACGTGCGACCGATGCAGATACCATGAATGAGAACAAGGTGTTTTGTCTAACACTGCAGGGATTTGCAATGTCGAGAAAAGACCTGATTGCCATGGATATATTACAGCCCTGTTAATAATGGCGCTTGTAAACCTGACACTGTCAGCGCCTTCTTTCTGTGTACAAAGTGCTAATTTATAACTTGCTAGAGGCAAGGTAGCATGTGAAGTTTTATAGAAAAATTCATGACACATTGCACCTTTCATCAAAGGAACTGCAGTCTCCACGAGATGCCATTTCAATGAGGTCATGTCCATCAGTGTAGTTTGCAAAGGACAATAGGTTTGGGAGCCTATTTTCTTGTAACTGGACTTTCCCAGGCTTCTCTGTCACTCCTGTGGTCTTCATAGCTAGCTTAGTGAGGTAAAACAGGAATTTGTTTATTTCCTTGAATGTCACAGAGGCACTGTCACTCCACCACTGTGCACTTTCCTCTCCCACGATAGGTCTACCTTTCATTGCTGGATAAAAGCTGTCATTATTTCATGCTAGGTTTTACTGCTAGATCATGTTTCCGTCTGTATCTGTTCGCTTGTAATGTAAGTTGCATCTGGATTTGTCTTGTACGTTGTTCCTCCCTGAATCCCCTTCTCTCAGGTTGCGCCTGAAAATGAGCCTCAGCTCAGTGTGCCTTTCGAGTTAACAACTTTTAAATAAATAAGGCTTAAAAGCAGAATAAAACAATGGCAAATATTTTTTCCGGGAAGGTTTTATGTACTTCTCCCGGTATTTCTACTGCAGTATGACAAGTAAAGAGATAGAGCCCTGTGTTACTGTTAACTGTTGATTGTTCACAGCGCTTTCAGAAACTTTCAGAATATACTGGCACAGATAGACATGCCTGGAATACTTTCTTCATATTGCTAACCCAAAAAAGATAAGTGCAAAAGCAAGGCAAAGAAATGGAAAGTACTCTAGCCCCATCCCATGGTAGGATGAAAGTACTGGCAATGCATATCAAGCCAAGTAAGGTTTTTCAACTGTACCACATTAGGAGTCCTGCATTTTATTACTCAGAATCCACTATCCCACATGGAAAAGGTGTTGCACTGGGAAAGACATACATTGTGATTTCAAAGATGAAATTTAGATTTATTCTACTGTAGCAGGCCGAAAGGTTCCCTAACTATCTTAGAAGAGGCCAGACAAATTTGGAAGGAGAGGCAGGAAGCTTACTCAGTGACCAAGATGCAAACAGTTTATTTGCAAGGCACAATAAAAATGAGAGAAATGGGTTTTACAACAGTACAAGATAATGAACATAAACAACAGACAAAACAATGCGATTGGGACCAACAATTGGTGAACCAAGAACGAGGTTAACCCCTTTAGTCCAAGTCCTGCGTGCACTTGGCGAGATGATGAAACGACTGATGAACCAGGCTTGAGCTTTTCTCTCGTCAGCTGATCAGCAGGTGGGCATTGACCCACAAGCGCTTTTGTAAACAGGCCATAATGGGGCATCCCGGACAAACAGAACACAATGAGGAACACTGCTAGCTGGTCAAGGAGCAACTTGGTGATCCTCTGCAGCTCCGGCAAGAAGCTGAGGACTCTTGGTCAGCCAGTGGTTCTCTGGACAATTAGCAGCAATGACCACTATCAGGTCCCCAGTCCCAGCTGACCTCTCAACAAGGTGACTGTGGACAGAGACGATCTTTGGGCTGCCTCTGCGGAGCGACATGGGCACATGCACACTTATGGACGGCTGACAAAATAATAACAGGGCATGCACAGCGTCAACTGGGGTCCTCAAGGTTGAGCCAGGGTGGCTTCTAAGTGAACTCACTACTGGATACCTCACTAGCGGCTCTCTACCACTTACTGTTGCAGGGCTGATGCTGGAACATGTGGTGGGACTTGCACAGGCTGGCGTCACTGGAGGCAGTTCTGCTGCTGATGGTGGATGGGCCGGAGATGTCCCTGGGTCAGCATCAGGCTCTGGTGAAGCTGCTCCAGACCACAAAGGTGAAGCTGGACATTGCGTACACCAGGGTGCAATTCAATAACAGTTCAGAAGCAAGCACACAGTTTGGATTTTTAAACAGACAGTTTAGTTTTTGTGGAAAGTGCAATCTCTAGGGGCACTAGGCAGGAAACAGCACAGGTTGGCCTGGGTGATGCTGAACAACCCTTGCCATGGGCAGCCCAGGGTCACCAAACACTTTTCCTCCCAAAGGGTGCTGCACCCGTAAAGGTGTTCTGCTTGGGCTATTTCTGCGGAGCTCACACCTTCCTAAGGGTCATAACCCTCCTGGTGGAAGAGCCTATGGGGTTCCCTGTCCTGAGCCCTTTTCTCTCGTGTTTAGCCTCTCGGGGCCTGGGGATGGCTATGTGCCTTTGCCTCTGGCCCTTCCCTGGCACCATGGCAAGACAAAGGGCTGGCCAACGCACCTCTCTCTCCCTGGGGCCTCTATCATGCAGTTCCCTTCTAGTGCCAGCAGTGCTCTGCGCTCAACAAATAGAATAAATACAATAACCCCACTGGATGCTGCTGCTGCCTCTGCTGCCACCCTGGACCAGAGCTGGGGGGTGACACTGAGGAGCCATGGACACCATGCAGGTATCTTTCTCTTTGTCTGGGCTCCTGCATCCTCCACCCTCCTCAATATGCCACCGACTGACTGGATGACCACTCCCTGGCCCTTTTGTAGGGCAGGGAGGTCTAGACATTCGACTAGGAGATTGGCTGTTGCAGGCCCTTCAGGAGGGTCTTCTGCCCCGACCCTCCTTCCCAGTGCTGAGCGTCACAAAACTAAACAAAGGGATAGGGAGGGGTCGGTGGGACTGGAGAGGGGTCAAGCGAGAGAAGGGGAGAAAAAAGTATCCACACCGAGGAAAGGGTCCCGTTTCTTGGTCGTGCCCCTAACTTTGGGGCAGGCAAGAGGCTAGAAGGAGGGGAATGAGGAGCGGAAAAAACCCTAACTTTAGTGTACTACACTACATTGACCCAATGACATCTTAGCCTGCAACAAAGCCCCCCAACCCAGAACTGCAGAATGTACACATATTTTTTCCTATGTAGCTTCCCCAGCCATTTTCATCATTCAGGAATTTACCGTGTTTCCAGGGATGATCAGGCCTATATCCCTTATATTCTGGGGTATCAGCATGGTCCAGTTGGTAGCACATCAACCTGTGAGCCAGAAGTTTGTGGTTCTTGTCCCACACTGGGCTCAAACTATAAAATGCAGGCACATGACTGCAGTACTTGGAGAAGCCTTACTTTCAGGGTATGCCCCTTTGGATGAAACTCTAAAACTGAGGTCCATCTCTGGTGCTATCCTGGTGGGTATCTAGGTGGAAGTGAAAGAACCCCAGGCACTTTTTGCAAGAGTAGGGATGTTCCCAGTGTCCTGACCAACATTCCCTTTTCCATAAAACCAGTTCATGCCATGGTCCAAGGCTGTGTGTGAGAGCTGGTGTGTGAAATGGCTGCCACTACATGTTTAGAGTCACTTCACGTCCAGTCTCTCGTTGCTTGTAAAGTGCTTTGGGATACAGTGGATATAAAATCACTTTATAGATGCAAATTATTTTTCTTATGCTCCCCAGGCCCTGGTAACCCACATGTTACCCCCATGGCTTCTCATCTGTGGTGGGGGCTTCAGGAGTGCTATCTCCCCAGGCAGTCTAGTCGTGGTCCGGTACTAGTTGGACCCAGTGGAATGTAGAGGCCCAGACGGTCATATAGATGGTGACAGTTTTTTTCTGCACTTTTAAGTCCCCTCCCACATCCTTCATTGTGAGTGCAGCCTGCTGGGGGCCTTGCACAGACACAGCACATGTATCAGGAGCAAGTCCCTGACCTGGTTTCAGGAATAGCAGTGGCATCGAAGCTCTCTGTTGATCCTCCTGACTGAAGCACACTGCCATGCTGCGCTGGCCCAGCCTGGCCTGCCTCCTGGCGTGGTGACTCAGGTTTACCCCAATCACAGAGTGCCAGCATGGAAGCACACGATGCACTGCTGCTGAGCCCCTGGGGCAGCCACTACATACACTGGCACCCCAAGCACAGATACAAGCTCAATGTACCAAAACAAATTAGGAAGTATAGTGGCAGTACTTTAGAAAATCTCATAAATGACTGTTCTGAGTTTACTCTAGTCTTCATATGAATCTGAAATCGGTATTCTCTGTGTCTGGGGTTGGGGTTAAGGAGAACTAAGACTGGATCCCAACTGTTGCCAAGTTGTGAGGACTTGTTGGAAGGAGCTCTGGCAGCATCTTATTACAAACACGTCAAGCCTGCAATTCCCTCGCCATCCTGGCAAAGAAAAAAATAAATCAACCAAACCGGCATCCAAGAAAAAAAAGCGGCTGTGGGACTCCAAACAATACATTTTTGCACTAACCTTGAGACAGTGCCCCCAATCAGCAGTGGCACACGCTTGCAAACCCAGCACCTCCAGTAACCAACAGTTCTGCTGCAAAGGCATCTGAAGTGGGCAAAGAGAGCATGGAGTCACAGCTTGGCAAACTGCTAAATGAAATAAAACACATCTTTTTTTTTTAACTTTATTTATTCCTCTCATACCCTGGGCATCCTTCAGGGTGCCCACATGGAACTCCTCCTCTACTCCCAACCTGAACCCTCCGCATCTCCCCAATTGCCTCCCCGATCAACCCCAAGCAGACCCAATCCCTGGTACCATCTCCAGGGCTGATTCGCTCTCCCTTCAGTGGCGGCTCCTAAGTATGAGGGGCCTACCTGAACTATCGTCGGGTCCTCAGAGGCAGTTAAGTAGGCACATCTGGGCGGTATTTGGGATGTGGGAGGGTCCACTGGAACCACCGTCATCTCACCAGCACATAGGAGGCATTTTTAGCCTTTTGTTCTCACCTCGGGCATGGCTAGCCGCGGCAACGCCAGGCGTGCTCCTCCCTGGCATGCACCACGCTGCTCAGTCGGCGAACTCCCTAGTTGCTGCCAGAGGTCGCCTCCATGAGCGAGCGATCCCACCCTCCCCTGGGAAGAGAGGGCAGTCCTCCAGATGCTCAATCTCTTCCCTCCCGCTGACCCCTGGTGACCTCGGCCTGCTCCCGAACCTGGGCCGCCGGGGTGTGGTGTGAGGTGTGGCGCCCAGCGCCTCAACCCTCAGTGCCACCGGACCGCAAATAAAACTCATCTTTGCATCTATAAATGATAAGCTGGCAAATATTCAATCAAACCTGAATCAGCTTACTGCAAAACTTACAGAACTGGACAACAAGGTGGAGCTGGTAGAACACCAGGTAAGCCAATGAGGACAGCCTGGCACCTCTCGATGTTCTGGCAGCCAGACACAAAAGGCCATTGCAACACTGCAAGGTAAAAACAGATCGGCTAGAGAATCATAGCGAACAGAAACATGAAGATAATAGGTCTCCCGGAGGACAGAACCCTGATCATTTTTTCAAAGTTTTGACTGAGCTAATTAACTAAGGTTTCTTGGGTCCACTCTTTTAGTGTCCTGCCAACACAGGAGACTATTAATTTAAATCACTTGGCCCAACAGCTGCTGTAATGCAAACACAGCCTTGGGCCATGACATACCTATGGATAGACAGGGGTTAACCAGTGTTAACCGACTGACCATTTTGTTAGAGGCATCTGTTGGTACAGTTCTAGAATGTTTATGATATGTTTCATAGGTTATATCAGTTATTATAGTACAGAGTATTTAAATATCTCAGACTGCTGGGGTGGAAATGCCAGCAAGGGGGATTAGAACATGCCAGACAGTGGTACAAAGGATTTACTAAGGAAACAGAGGGTCAGCTGATATGTATAACTAAAATGTTTATTTATTTATTTATTAATATTTTGATTGACATCTATGAGCTAAAAGCTCATTTACATAGTTTCCGTCAGTATACATAGGTATGGTACAAACAAGGAACATAAAAGTACAAGTAAGTGGTACACAAGGAGAAATTACAATGGACAGACAAAACGAAATAGGATACAGGCAGTTGATCACATAGTTAATATTAGGATATCAGATCACTAGAGCTCAAATGTACTGTACACAAGGGAAAAATAATGCAGCCGGAGGCATTGTCAACTATGGGAGGAGCGGTAAAGGTACGAGATTAGGCAAGGGAGAGCGGAGTAGGGAGGGTAGGGAGGAGAATGGAGGAGAAGGGTTTGCAGTGTTAGGTAGATGATAGCTGAATTAACCACTATGGTGTCTTGAATGTGTGGGGGTTAAACCACCCCATCAAAAGAAGGAGGATGTTAAACTATTTGGAAAAAGAAAAGTAAGCATAGTGTATATATATGAAATGCTGCTAAATGAGGCAGAACACCAGCAACCCAGTGGGGTTGGGTTGGCCAGGTTTTCTGCTCTTCATATACCTCGGCTCACACACTAGAGGGACAGCAGTATTGATACATAAAAATATCACTTTCATGGCCAGGAATGTGGAGAAGGACAATACAGGGTGGTGAATCATGGTTCAGGGCACCCTATTTCAAGAATCTATCACACTGCTGAGCATATATGCCCGAACCACAATGACACTGGTTCTACAGGACCTACTCTTAGCCCTCAAGCACAACACAAGGTCAGATAATTGGGAGGCAGGGGATGGATTTCAGTATGATTCTAGACAGATCCTCTCCAGACCCTACCAAGTAAGTGAAGCAGTGGAGTACTGCAGCAGCAAACCACTTATTTGGGCTGAGAGAAATCTGGAGATGCCTGCATCCAACCATGAAGGATTATTCATTTTATTCTCAAGTCCACCAAACACATACCCCACTGATTTTATCTATGCCTCAAACACGTGGTGGGAGAGGTATATTTGCCCATAATATTATCAGACCATGCCCCATTAAAATTGATATGGAGAGCCAGGGAGAACCTAATGATGGGAACAGATTGTGGAATGGACCCCATTCTGCTGAATGGGGAGGAGTTCATAGAAACTGCAAACAGAAATGAAAGGATTTTGGGGAATAATAAAGGATTCGTGGAAGAGGTGGGGTAGTGTGGAATACACTAAAGGATTTCCTGAGAGGGCAGAGGGCAAACAATTGCTTACTCTGCAAAACAAACAAAATCACAAAATCAGCTACAAGTGCTGGAGGCTAAAATCATCAGCTAGACAAAGAACAAAAGAAACCCATAGTGAAGAAATACTTTCAATTACCCAAACTGAAAATGCAACATAATGAAATCAGTTCAAAACACATGGCGTGAGCACTGCTGCATCAAAAAGCGAGATGCTATGAGAAGGGCAGTAAAGTGGGGAACTGCTTGCATTTTAGCTGGAAAAAGAAGAGACGTTGAAACATATCATGGGATTCACACACAAATGGGGAGCAAAGCCACTAAGCAGGCTGAAATCAATCAGGATCTCACAGAGAACTATTCAACCCTTTATATAGTAGGGCAGAGAAATCTGGACAGAACTCAATAGACTAGCAGTATTGATTTTTATGCAAACCCCTCCCCTAAATCAAAGAGGAAAAGCAATGACTGCTTGAGGAGCCCATAGCAAAGCAGGAGATTCTTGCTACAATGGGTTCAATGGCAAGTGGCAGGTCTCCAGGACCAGATGAACTTCCAATAGAACTGTATTAGAAACTGGCTGCAGCTCTGTTGAACCCCTGATTGATACCATACAGGCAAATTGTAAGAATGAATCCTTCCAAAATCCTTCACGGAAGCCAGAATAACAGTACTCTGAAGCCCAGGAATAAACTGGAAGATCAAGCGGCATCATGCAGGCCAGTATCACTGCTTAATGCAGATTTTGAGATCCTTGCATAGATTCTAGCAGGCTACAAAAGTGCTGCCAAGCTGACATCCACAGACCAAGCAGGCTTTGTAAGAAATAGGGAGCTTATATGAATATGAGAACACTTATGCAGGTTTTGGTGACAGAAATCTAGATCATTCCACGTGCCCGTGGTGGTCTTACTATATGCTGAAAAAGCATTTGGTCAGGCAGAGTGGAACCACGTCTGGAGCACAGTGGACAAGATGGGCTTTGGACAGAAGTTTCAGAGCTTAGTCAAGGCAGTTTACCACAACCATACAGCAAGAATCCAGATCAATCACTGGCTATTAGAATGAATTGTATTGGGCAGAGGAACTGAACACGGGTGTCTTCTGTCCACCCTACTGTGCGACATAGCTATAGAACCATTGGTATTGACTCTTAAAAAATTACACTTCTATACGCAGTAGATTAGAAGGAGTACAAGTGCCAAGAGCCCTGTATGCAGATGATTTGCTGGTGAATATTACTCACCTCGACACCTCATTACCAGCACTCATGGAGACAGTGAGTGCTTTTGGGGCCATTGCAGGCTATAAAGCCAACTTGGAGAAATACATTACTATACCCCTCTGTACGTGCAAGCACCTAGCTCCACAAAGCTTCCCTTTCAGTGGAATAGACAGGGATTTCGTTACTTGGGAGCAAATATTAACTTCACCCCCAGCACAGAGACTTCTTTGCTGCAGACAATTACTATTTCTACAGAGTACCAAGGAATTACTTAAAAATGGTCCAGTCTCCCCTATCCATCATAGCCAGAGAGTGTAATAAAGATGAAAAGTTTACCAGATTTCTATATCTATTTCAAATGCTGCCTGCCCCCATGTCACTTTCATTTATCAATAGCTAAGATCATGCTCCACTAACTGGATATGAGCAAACAAAACCCAAGGATTACATTTAACCAGTTAGCATTGCTACGGGAAGTGTTGGGGGGATCTGGGAGCCTAACTTTGAGAAGTATTACTGGGTAGCACAGATGGCAGGTCTATAATGATATGACACAGCGTGAGAAATAAAAGGTATACTGCTGGAAAGGCAGATAGTATAGAATGTATACCTATTTAACCTGCTCTACAACACCACAGAGCACCAGCAGAATCTGGTGATCTCCCTCCTGCTTCAGGTGTAGCACAAAATACACAGAAAATTGGGGACTAGCTATGTTTACTACTGTCACTTCCTTTTGAACAACCCCTTGCTCCCAACCTTCCTGAAAGACCTAGGTTGCCAGGTATGGAAAGAAAAGGGTATTATACTGCTATGCCACTTATATGAACAGGAAGTTTGTTTTCTTTTATAAAACTTTGCCAGAAATTTGACACCCCAAGCACACATAGTTATAAACCATGACAGGTGAGACACTTCTTAACCCTTAGGCTGCCGACAGAATTAGAACATATAGGAATGTTGGACTGATGTATCAGTCTGTGGCCCTGCAAGGGTTAAGCTTAGTCTTGCCTCCATCTCTACCAATTCAAGAGCCTTCTGAGCTGGTCACAGTACTACATGGCTCAGAGATGAGGTGCCTGAACACCCATTTATATACTCCCATTTGTTTATGAGACTCCCCAAAATTAATGGACTAAAGAGGGAGGTGGGAGGAATGGCTAGGTACCGAGTTGGATGAGGTATGGGCAGATATCCAAGCAGAGGACGGTACATACCTCTTCAGAGTAAATAATGCTTACGCACAGTGTGTTGTTAAGTTGCTTCCAAACAGTAATCAGTTACATTTATTAGTTACTGTCAAAGAAATGTAATCAGTTACAGTCATTTATTACTGTGTCACAAAAAGTAATCAGTAACTGTAACTCATATTACTTTTGAGAAGTTGGTTATGTTGACTCATATGAGCTCAGGAAACTCCAAAATTTAATAAAAAGAATTAAAATAGATTCCACAGACAATGCATGACTGTATGTTACTCTAGTTAATGTTTTGTAAGTAAAATATGGAAACATTCATGTTGTTTTTCAGCTTCACGCATAATGTGCAATATTAAGCATATTCACCTCACAGCAGGTTGACATTTCCAGTAAAACCCATATCATGAGTGTTATCAATTTTTCCTTGTGATTTGTTTTTGCGTTGTCATGTTGTTCAAAGCTGAAGCAAAGATAAAAAACAAGAACTAGAACAGTACCCCATTCAGTGCTTTCTTTGTGTTTGTCAGTTAATAACAAACTGTAATTTAAACTGTCA
The DNA here is from genome assembly GCA_016271365.2 of Neoceratodus forsteri. Classification (NCBI taxonomy): domain Eukaryota; kingdom Metazoa; phylum Chordata; order Ceratodontiformes; family Ceratodontidae; genus Neoceratodus; species Neoceratodus forsteri. The sequence goes on from CM028129.1 coordinate 1,740,913,614, forward strand.
GTTGCCAGAAATAAACCTGTACAAGATGACATATTGATACACACTGCAAATATTTTAAAAGTCGCCAGCCAAGGCCACTATCCATAGTACTCTATGCAAAGTGGAGTGGCCATAACTTCTGGTGTTGTATGAGTGATGTACTCTTTGTTTAGACCCTTTCTGTCTGCCATGGCTGGTGAACTGGTCAGGCAGTTCACTAGGTGGGCAGACTATTAGATATCACTCTAGTGAGGAGTGCGGCACTGCCACACTGCCACACTACTATGCACTGTGCTTGTGGCATTTAATGTGAACTGTCAGTAGTTAGAGCAGCAGAGCCCCATGTCCAAATGTGGGTTCATTCTCAATTTGTAGTTTGTTGTGTGCATTGCAAGAAATGTGTTTTTTTACTTAATATCTCCTGCAGCAGCATAGTAAATTGTATCACACTGATTCTGCTGACTTGCAAGCTGACATTTTCTGTCATTATAAATCTTCAAATTCCTTGCAGCTCTCTGACATGATGAGCGGATGGCTGTAGCACTGGAAGATTCAATACCTCACAGACAGTGTATGTTTTTTTAAACTTACATTTTGCATTTTCTCCCCATTTTTCTCTCTGATCCGGGACCCCAGCAGACACGACTGTGTGTGTGTGTCGAGAGGTGTACACACACTGGGTACCAGCTCAGCTCCTTCCACCCCATAGCTGTCACGGGATCCCTGTTGCCTGAACTGCCACCCATCCTCCACCAGGTTGCAGCCAAGGGCTGGGAAACCCCTCATCCCTTCCTGGGAGAGAAACACGCCTCATGGCAGCTCAGTCCCTCCTCACCTTCCCCCGCTGAACCCTGACAACCCGGGCATTTCCCAAACCTGGATCACCAGCATAAGCGTGAGGTGTGGCGTCCAGCACCTCAACCCTCAATGCCACTGGGCCAGCTGTCAAACAGTGTATGTTAAGGTTTTCATAAATTCCACTCTTTTGTTTGATACTTCCCCTGTCCTCACTGGGCTGTAGCCACTGGGGAAGAGTGGGACTGGCAAACATCTGTGATCGCAGCAGCTTATAAAGCTTTAAAATATTCACTGCAGGCTATTGTTATCTCCCACTGCTACAGCTCTCTTCTGATGTTAGCTGCAGGAGGATTTGAAGGTTGTTGTGGTTACAGAAAAAGCGTCAGCTTGCAAGGCAGCAGAATTAGCGTGATGCAGTTGCTGCACAGCTGCAGTAAACACCAAGTAAAACTAACACAGTACATAGCAGAGCATTGTTCTGTATAGAATTCCATCCTTTTAAAATGCTGTTGTACCACGGTTCGGAGGTTATGGAATGTGATTGTACCCTTCTGTGGTACAACAGTGTTCTGGACCTTTAGAGACTGCACAACTCAGTTTCGTTCTGAAAGTGAAAGAACCACAGCATGCACATTTCACATAATACTATACACTATAAAAATACAGGATGAGCAACTTTATGCACAACTAGTGTGTTCTGCCACCTCGAGGTTCTGATTCCCATGGATCTCTCAAGCTTTGCTCTTGAGGTCAGAGGGAATCGAATCCCTCTGTGAGAACACACTGACTGTGCATAGTTGCCCATCCAGTATTCTCTGTGTGTTTTCAATGCACACAAATGGCACAGGTACAGAAAAGCGCACATCTGGATGTGGGTCTCTCAGTGCTGCTGACTATTCCCTGGCTTTAAAGAATGTGTACTGTACAGCGTGAGTGACCTTAGGTCACATTTACAGAACACAGTGTTTCATCCTAAATTTCTGTTAATTACAAAAGTATCATAAATACATAAATAGAAACAATCCCCCATCATGTCTCATTTATCAACAAACCATTCCCTTAAGGCCATGCAGCAGCTACCAGCTATCATGAAAGATTCATTCCGTTAACTTGGCGGTGGTAAGATCCTGGTTAGAGGCTCAGCTGAGGTGGCTGGCTGATGACTGATCCCACAGTAACCAGTCTGTGCTACTGCTAGTGTGATGCAATAACGTCAGGTCAGACCAACTCATCAATTACAGTTGTGAATGACTGTGAATACATCAGTAATGATGTGGTTGCCACTGGATGTGCATTTTTATTTTGGTTTTGTACAGAAATACCATTCTAAAAACCCTATCTGTTCATAGTAGCTGCAAATATATCAAGTTCCCATGCCTGTAGTGAAGGTGACAAGTTTGTCTCAACTATGATGGGGGCAGTGGCCACCCAGGCTAGGCTAGTGTCAGAGTGCAGTGGTGAGATGGGTCACATTTCACCATGGGCCCCTGCTCCATCTCCAACTTGCTCTCAGTCAATTCCTTTCATGAAGTGAATGAATCACTGATGATGATGATTGTCAGTCAGGATGACGAGATGTCATGTCACCCAAAACTGAATCTGTGCATAGGAGCTGCTAAGTCATCAACTTCCAATGCCCACAGTGAAATTGATGAGTTTGTGTCAGCTATGACATGCCAGGCCAGTGTCAATGTGCAGTGGTGGGGTTTGTCACATTGTCAAGATGTGCCCTGCTCCGTCTCTAGCTTGCTTTCAATCATTTCTTTTCATGTAGTGAATGAATCACTGATGATGATGATGATTGTTAAGCAGAGTGATGAGATGTCATGTATTCCCAAAACCCTATCTGTGCATAGCAGCTGCTAAGTCATCAACTTCCCATGCCCATAGTGAAGTTGATGAGTTTGCCTCAACCACGACAGGGTGGTGGCCACGCAGGCCAGGCCAGTGTCAGTATGCGACCAGTGGCTCTAGCTTGCTCTCATCTCAGTCATTTGCTGTCATGTAGTGAATGAATCACTGATGATGACTGTCAGTCAGGAGGAGGATGATGATGATGATGATTATAACCACATTTTATGACTGTATGACTGTTCATGAGGAGGAGGAGGATGATGATGATGATAACATTATTACTAGGCGATAATCTGGCATTTCACTAGAAATTGGCTGTGCCAAAGTGGTAGACAGGCTAGTGTTGCTTAGCTGAGTTCTCAATGTCAGGTAGCAGACAGGCAGCTTTGCTGAAGGTAATTGGCAACCAGTAAGCTTGCAGTTTTGTGCAAAAAAAAAAAAAATTAAGAAAGTCAGAAAAAAATTTCAGCGAATGGTTACGTGAACATTGGAAACTGAGCAGCTGGACATTTGGGCAAGCAAGGGAGGCCCTTTGTTAATCCTGATTTCACATGGTGTACATACCAGTCCATGTCCACCACACCAGAACCACCATAGATAAGGAGCATGGTCCTTACACAGAATATCACAGAAGAAGACTAAAATGCAATTGACTCAAGTTCTTCAAATAGCAGCTTTGTTAGTTACCAGTTTTTCCAGTGCTAAGTCAACTTACTGCAGTTCAGTTTTCCCTTCAAAAAATCAATACCCATTTTTGCACTTACTGGTGGCATGCCTGCCCTGCCAATAAATAAATGAATCATCTGTTTTTTTTGCATTATTTGTTTATTAGAGTTTCTGTATAATTGACATACAAACATACATACGTACACACAAAGAGTACATGAACCTCAATTCATAACTTATATACATTAAGATCCAGTTCCTCAATAAAATACCTGTCTAAAACCAATCAGCAAATCATTCTTCAAGCATTAATCCAGGATGTGAAGGATCCAGGGCCCTTTTATTTCCTAAGGCCAACCAGTAATCTAATACCTTGCCAGAGTTAACATTAAACCCAGCCTCTCCTAGCATCATATATCTGCAGCTGTCAAGGATAGCAAGTATGGCTGCCATGTTCTATGGAAAAGCTCTCCCTTATCTTTAATAACATCGTCAAGCGCTCCAATGTGATGGCTTGTAATATCAGGCTTTCCATTGAGCTATAGTAGGCTGCGCTGCCGTCACCCAAGTATTAAGGATACAGTGCCTGGCCATATACAGCACTACCCTAAGCCATCTTTGTACAGGGATCCAGTCTCCTTCCCTTGTCTCTTCTATTCCAAACAATAATAGCAGAGGGACATAGGATATTGCTGCCCCCTAGCTTTTGTAATTCCTTCACCACTGCTCCCCAGAAATTTTGCAGAACTGGGCATGTCCAAAATTAGTGATAATATGATGTTAGATTATTGTTACATCTGGGACACATAGGTGATACTACGGGGTTATATTTATGAACAGCAAGTGGTGGGCAACATAATCTGTGACAGAATTTATAAGATTCCTTATATTTATTACACAGCAGGGTCAGCAGTATACCCTGGTGGAGCTGAATAACACTTTTCACTTGTCTTCTGATATTGAGGTACCAAGATCCCTTTCCCAGTACTTTAGTATTCTGTGTCTTATTTGGAAACCAAGTTTTACCTTCCTTAGCTATTCTCTGGATAGTACCCTTAGGGTTTTCTGTCCCATCATTATTAACTGCTCAAGTTGCCCCACTGTGAGTTTGAGCCCTGAAGCCTCCCTATTGATCTGATAATATGCCCTGATTTGCAAATAATGAAAAAGTGTTGGCGTCCCAAACCTAGCCTGTATGTTTTCAAATGAGTCCAGTGCATCCCGAGTAAACAAATGTTTAAGGCAACAAATTCCTTTGCTTCCCATTCTGGTATCCCACATCTTCCAGACCTGGGAGAAAAAGGGTTTCCCCACAGGCAAGAGTAATGTATCTTCCTGTCTAATACCCCACTGTTTAGTCATCCCTCTCCAGCTTTCCAAGACCGCTTTAACCATGGGGTTGGGATTAGGCAGGCCGTGATCGCCTTCCAGCCATTAAGGGATAGATAGGCGAGATCCTCCCTGGGCATCCTCTCTCTTCTAAATCCAGCCATCCAGCTTCCTTGGGCCTTCCAATCCAGTCTTGAATGTATCTGCATTGGTGGCCATATGATAGACCCTCAAGTCCAGAAACTGGAGCCGCCCTTCTCAGTTGGGGCTTTTAATCGAGCTAATCCCACCCTAGGACGTTTTCCCTCCAAATGAAATCAGAGAAAGCTTTTTCCAGTTTTCTTATATCAGTTCCTCTTAATGCTATATGAAGCATTTGTAAACTATAAAGTATCCTGGGCAGAGCATTCATCTTAATGACAGCTGTGTTTTTGGGAAACGCTATGTACCATCATCACATCAGAAACATGAAACAGCATCATGACCAGACCACTGTTGACCAGTGACCTCCAATAATATCCTCCCCAAAAACAAGCATGAAAAAAAACGCTGTTGACTTCCTTGGCTGTATCATGTTAATATAAATACATCATGATTACAGCATTTTTATAGTTAAGCCCAGCTGGCCATAAGAACTGTAAACTCAGCCATGGAAATCAGCTTTAACTAAGTGACTCACACAAATGGCATGCAGAAATTTGGAATATCACAGCTTTATGTTGTGAATGATTAAATAATTTTGAGTTGTAATGCTGGATGCATTGAGGTGACTAACAATAACAGATACTGCTTCTTGAATTGTTATCATTGGCAGTTTCTTTATAAGATTTGGTCCTGGATATAGCAAATACCAAATAGCATAAGGCTGCTATGCTAAATAACAACACAGATCAGCTTGTTTTCTAGGGGCATTTATAGATTGAATGGAGATGAAGAAAGGCAGTATAGCATGTAGCTTTCAGTACAATAAATATGACGTTCAAATCACTGTCTAGGATTACGATCTAATAAAGTGTAAAGGTGAAATAACACTATTAGAAGATTTGTATTTGTTTTTCATTTAGTTATCATCAAACATAGCAACAGAAGATGAGATGAAGATAATGAGATACGCTCATTTCTGGTTTGTAATAATAGCATATGTGTAGCATTTTACTTGACATCAAAATACCAACAGCTACACTTGTTATACGGGAAGGTGGAAATGACACAAGGGCACATCCAGTGGCACACGGGCCTGTGCAGCACTGCTACATAAAAACATTTTGTAAAGAAGTTACAGTAACTTACGCCAACACTACCCTCATCCTATCATGGCTTTACTATCACAGAGGTCCACAACAGAACACTACTGTTCCCAGTAGAATTTTGTTACCAGCGTAAAAGTGGCTACACTTCAAAATTTTCATCCACGTAGTCAGTTTCATCAAGCAGTAGGACCTGTCCACCAATGCTGAATAATCATTCAACTGGTGCACTTAACGAAGTGCAGTATTATAAGCAGGAATGTTTTCTTATTTATCGGGAATATTTGCAAAATGTCTGCTGTTTTGTTTGTGTCTTTGACATACTGCTCAAGCTCATGAAGAACTCCACCACTTCTTGGTTGCCGATTTTCTTTGAATTTGAAGAACTTATCATCAGCCTCAGGGCTGTCTTCAGATGATGGACTTCCTTGACCAACATCTTCCTGATGTGAAAGCAATTCATTTTGAAGCATGTTTCATCCTCATTGGCAAGCTACCAAATGCAGAGTTGTAGTAACGTGATGCTGGATGGAATTAACTCCTCTGTACAAAACTGGTACCAAACCGAGTGTCCACAGCTCTCTCTCAATGCCATCAAGAAGAGGAGGCGACATAATGTAAAAGCGATCTGATATCAAGCAATTTCTTTTCAGTGCCACCAATGAAGGGAGAAGACATCTCATGTAGCATTTTGTTTCTGCTTGCAGAATATCAATTGTCCTTGCAAGAGGCTGCATTACTTCACAGTACTCAACCACAAAAGCAATTTCAGTTGCTCTAAACCTTGTTAGCCAAGTTCATCACGGAAGTTACACAGATCATCTTCTGCTTTTCTACTATGGATCTTCTTATTTCTACAGCTCTATAGTAAGAACTCCACCTTGTGTCACTGGGGATAACAAGCTTAGTACCAATTTTGTCTGACCGTTTTATTTGCTTGTGAACTTTGTTCGAAGAGCTGAACATTTTGCCATAGTGCTGCAGTAGATCTTTGTACACAGGATTTGCAGTAGCAGAGTCTATAGCTTTCACAGCTATCAAGTTCAGAGTATGTGCTGCATATCGTTGATGTGAAGGAAGGTTGTAGGTCTCCTTCGTGTCTTCATCTGCATCATCTCAAATCCTCCATATGTCAGCGAAGGTCACGTCATCTCCTACTGCAGATTTGTCATCTTCATTGGCATGAGGTAAGATTTTTGGATGTTGAAAATGCTTCAGTTTTGGCATACAGAGTTTACACTGAACTGAAATATTTTTTCCCTTTTCAGAGCTGACACTGAAAAACTTACCCAAGTACCATTTTGGAAAAACTGGCACTCTCTGGCATGGTGACTCAGGGCCTTAGCAGGAAGGATGATGTGGAAGAAAAGGACTGGGAGGAAGAGGAGCCAAATTGAGAGGTTTCAGGAGCAACTCTGATAGTGTCTACAGTTGTTTTGTTGTTGAGCCATGTTAGATGCCAAAGCCTTTTCTGCTGTACTGTACATAAAACAGATAAACTTTTGTGGTACAGTATTTTGTAGATTAAATTACTCACAGTACAACACAGCCTACTTCAGCTTTTTTTTTGTTTGTTTTGCCTTGTTTGTTCAATGAAAGCAACATCAAAAGTATAAATACCAGAAAGAAGGTATGTTGGACTCCACAGTAATCTTAGTCATAATATACCGAGAAATGTATATTCGTAAAAATTAACTACAAGTCGGAAAGAATTCTGATGCAGCCCTTCTTTAACACATTTCGTGCGCCTGGGCCCTGATTTGGGGTGGGGGGGACTGCCGGGGGACTTACTGACAGTGGATAAACAAGTGACTTGACATGTACACAGACACTTGTGAAAACAAACTGTATCACAGGCTATTGAGCAGCACGTTAGTACGACCACATAATGTAGTTAATATGTTTCACTGTATAAGGGGAAGAAAGTATTACAATTGAATGAAAATAGAAACCATGGTGGAATAACACTGCTTTTGCATGAGATCCGTAAAGATCATGACTCATACACACACTGGCTCACTCGGATGATACTAATTACAATTTAAACTGTGTGTAGAGCTCACTGGTATCAATCAATCAATCAAGTCTTTATTTAACCAGCGTTCACCATTGAGCAGAAGCTCATTTGCAAGATGGACCTGGGCAGAGCATGAACAATTGTATATACAGTTCAACACAGGTATTTACAAGGCAATACAGATAATACTGTTTACAGAGGAAAAAGAAGTTCATATGTACATAGATTGATACAGATATTGTACAGATTACAGGGTATTTACATACATAGAAGTGTCTATAGGAAGATAAAGCAGGTTATCTAAGGTTGCAGGAGGAAATGTGGAAGGAAAAAATATATACACCAGGTAGAGCGAAGGTGGGGAAGGGAGGGAGGTAGGGAGAAAAAGGCTAGGAGGGCACGGTGCACAGAGAGGAGTTGGTAAAACGGGATGTAGAGAAGGTGGATGGAGAAAAGGAGTATGTGTGTGCCCGGGATTGAATGCTATAAAGTATGGGGCATGGTAGGATGTCACAACCCAGGGGTAGTGAGCTCCTATCCGAGGTTGGAAAAAGGAAGGATAAAGGGACGACGGGCCTAGTGTTGATAAGACAGGGGATAAGAGAGAGAGAGAGAGAGAACAATTAGGCTTGTGAGGAGCAAGCTGGGGGTCAGTACTTAAAATTGGGTCTAGGCATGGCTATATACCAGTGCAGACACTGGTACTGGGTCTGAGTGGGTGAAGCAGTTACATACTTCTCTTATTATGCGGAAATAAAGCATCTTGAAGACATTTATACCGATTAGAGTGCTTAATTTGAGGGTTTTTGTAGATTTTCTAGATACAGTCATATTACAGTACATCATATTTTTAACAAGACATTATTCAAATCTTCTTGCAGCAGTAGAGAACAGATGTTATGTAATTAACAATAAATACTGTCTTTCATTTTTACTGGCCCGGCCTCGTGGCCCTGGACTGTGGTGACTGCATAAATGTTTCTGCTTCCTTCCTCTAGTCTGTTGTCTGTCTCACTGAGCTGATGCTGCTGGCGGACAAATTCTCACTACAAGTCAGTGCTGCTGCTGTGCTCGCGCATACTGATCAAAGACAGTTTGGCTGTCTTGGTGGTAGAAGGCTTGGTTTGCTGGCCAAGGCACCTAGCTTCACCTGAGCTCTTTCCTTCCAAGACTGCTTGAAAGGCAGAGTACAGAACCTTGCCAGAGCAAGGAAAAGAATTAAGACTTCTTTGGCTAAGCAGATTTACTGTGTGGTGTTGTTTTTATTTTTTACTAACAGGATTGCTACTGTTTGTTGCTAACATTTCATTGCTTTATTTTTCTCTGTAGCAAAGTGTTTCTTACAGCGTATATCTTCTCTGAAATTATTACAGGTGGTGCTTTACAGGTTTTACAGTTTTGTCTAACATTAGGATAAGCTTTCAGGGTTACTGCATTTGTTGTTGACGGATTGTTTCTGCTCATACCTCCTTGTTCTTTCGTCCATGGTTCTTCTTTTCGGCAGAGGAAGGCCCAGCCACCCCCCATCCCCAACCACCCACACTACACTCCTTTATAGGGCACCACAGTTGACACATTTCCTGTGGCAGAGCAGGAAGGGGCGGATCAGTGGGGCATCCACAAGGTGAGCTCATTTACAGGGGCACTAGTAATTTAACTTGTTATAACAAGTTAAACAAAACAAAACACAATCAAACCATTACTTGCATTTTTTTCCTTCTAATTACTCTGACTAGGTTATAAACCCAGCAACTTATCTGGAATGGCTATCATTAACTGCAGGTACTGTGGAACAATTTCAGAAGGACAGTCTTACAGGATTTAGGACACTGTCCTACATGCTGAGCCATTGGAGATCTTAGGGCTCAGCTCTGGGCAGCATGGGCAGAGATTGCATGCATCAAATTTCATATTCAAGAGGAAATACATTATAAGAACCACCGCCATTTCCCCAGCATCCAACAGAAAAACCTCGACCACAGAGGGTGGTTGGACCAGGAGGTTGGCAGGTGGTTAGGAGGGGCAAATCAGGTGCCCCACCACTCTCTGCTCTCCAACATATTACCTCCAAAAACATATAAACACTACAAACAGGTATCTGCCTCTATCTCTGAAATCAAACAAAGAGGCAGAAGTCACTGCAGAGCAGGACACTGCAGCACAGGAGCTAGCACAACAAAACTCACCCAAATCAGGAACCAAAACAAAAAAGCAAACAGGAAATCCAAAACACTTCTGATCATAGGAGACTCCATGATTGGGAGTCGATACCCATCTCCAGCCAGGGTAATGGTCAGATGTCTCCCAGGTACATCAGTATGGAGACACCTGACCGCATTACTAAAATTGTTCACAAAGCAGGAGAATTGATGTCCTGGTACACATAGGGACTAACGATCTCGCCAGCCAGTCAGTTGTGGAGACCAAGGAGCACCTGACCAGGCTGGATGACAAACTATCATCTATTTAGTCCGGCATCTCTTTCTCTGAGATCCTGCCAATCTGGGAGAGGGAGCAGATGGACGGAAGGTCAGAGAAGGGGAGATAGGGAGCTAAACACGTGGCTCAAGGGCTGGTGCCAGGAAAAGGACACAGATTTGTAGGAACTGGCAACAGTTCTGGGAGCGAAAGTTCTTTAAATTTGATGGACTGCATCTGACTAAGGAGGAGTCAGTGCATTGGGGCAGAAGTTTGATGTCTTTGCAGAATATTTAAACTAGCAAATGGGGAGAGGGTGCAGCACCCCATACGTCGAATGGGAAGAACACCCCTCCCCCTCAGCTAGTGGTCAAACAGGGATTCAGCATGTTTGCAGTTCATTTGCATCACCAGGTAAGAAAAAAGTTTGTCTCCCCATACGACGACAGGGTAATGCCAAACCTCACCAAACAACTAACACACCAAATCTGGCCAATGGAAAATCATGTACACAAATGCTCACAGCCTGGGAAATAAGATCCCAGACCTGCAGGCAATAATGTCAGAGGCTAAACTGGACATAGTAGCAATTAGAGATGTGGTTTACCAGTAACCACACTTGGGAGACTTCAGTACCTGGCTATGTATTGTTCAGAAGAGACCGAGGTGCAAAAGGGGGAGGAGTGGCCCTGTATGTCAATGAAAATATCAAAGCTACAGAAATTCAGAATACACATAAGGAGCCAGAAGAACTGTGAGTCACCCTGGAAACAGGAAATGGGACAGCCATAAGAACTGGGGTTGTCTACAGGCCCCCAGACCAGGGAGGACATAGACACATTACTGTTAGAAGATATACAAAACATGACAGCTAAAGGGAGGTTCTGATAATGGGAGACTTCAACATGCCGGATACAGATTGGTCAATACCAGCAGGAACATCTGCCAGAACTAGACACATAGTGGATTCCTGCAGGGGAGGGCCTCAAACAACTGGTACAACAACCCACAAGAGACAGGGCTATTCTAGATCTAGTACTGACTAACAGGGAAGGGATCACAGATCTCCAGGTAGAAGGTCACCTGGGGGCCAGTGACCATCACATGGTATGGTTCAATTTGGCTACTACATCTAAATCATCCCATTCCAAGGCAAAAATATGGGACTTCAGAGGAGCTGACTTTGATAAGATGGCCAACAGAGTTAAGCTAGCCCTGGCAAAAAAACACAGGTGAGGGGTACAGGCAAAGTGGGCAAGCATTAAGGATGCAATACTTGAAGGAACATCCCATTGTGTTAGACAGAAAAGGAAGTGCAAAAGAAGAAAGAACCACTTTGGTTCTCAAATACAGTAGCAGTAAAGGTCAGAGCCAAAAGGCTGGCCTTCAGGAAATATAAGGAACACAGCGGGATGAAGATAGGAGGCATACCAAACTGCCCTAAGGGAAGCAGGGAAGGCAGTCAAAGTCCCAAACTGAGGAAGCACTAGCACGAACAGTAAAAGAAGGTGACAAGACTTTCTATAGATACATTAGTGAAAGGAGAAAGTCCAGAGGGGTATTGCTAAGCTTAATGGAGAAAAGGAGCATGTGAGGAGGAGGATCATGTAAAAGCATCTATCCTAAATAGATACTTTTGCTCAGTATTTACTAAAGAGAAGGTAGGGCAGGGCCCACAGCTCAGCACCATGGACACAGGGGAGGGAGGGAGGTGAGCACTACTCCCTTCACAAAAGAAAGGGTCCTACAAAAGCTTGCTAAGCTCAGGGTGGACAAGGCAATGGGACCTGATGGCACACATCCCAGGGTACTTAAGGAGCTAAAGGTGGAACTAGCAGAGCCATTAGCAGAACTGTTTAGTGAGTCTCTGAGCACAGGAGAGGTCCCAGAAGACTGGAGAAGGGCTCATGTGATCCCGCTCCACAAGAGTGGTAGCAGGGAGGAGGCAGGGAACTACAGACCAGTCAGTCTTACCTCAGTAGTGGGCAAGATTATGGAGGCACCCTTAAGGAAAGGATAGTGCAACACCTGGAATCCATAGGGGCACAGGATCCAAGACAGCATGGGTTTACAAAGGAAGGTCCTGTCAAACTAATCTCATAGATTTCTTTGACTGGGTAACCAGGGTGGTGGACCAAGGGGAGCAGTTGATGTTGCCTACCTTGACTTCAGCAAAGCTTTGACACTGTTCCACATAGAAGATTGATAAATAAGCTGGGTAGGCTTGGGGTGGGTCAGAAGTTGGTCAACTGGGTGGCAAACTGGTTGATGGGCAGAAACAGAGAGTGGTGGTAAATGGTATACAGTCAGAAGAGATGCTAGTCACAAGTGGGGTACCTCAGGGATCAGTCCTGGGGCCAGTCCTCTTCAACATCTTCATTAGTGACCTTGCAGATGGACTAGAAGGTAAGGCTTGTCTGTTTGCAGATGACACCAAGATCTGCAACAGAGTAGATGATCCAGATGGGGTGGGCAGAATGAGAAGAGATCTGGATAAACTAGCAAAATGGTCAGAAGAGTGGCAACTGGGATTTAATGCAAAAGTGCAAGATCATGCACATAGGAAGAGAAACCCTGAAGCCACCTATAGTCTGGGAGGAGTTGCTAGCAGTCACAAAGGAAGAAAGAGACTTGGGCATCATCATCACTGATGACCTGAAATCATCCAAGCAGACCTCTAAAGCAGTAGGTAAGGCTAGGAGGGTGTTAGGGTATATTAGTAGGGTATCACAAGTCATAAGAGGAGGTAATAATCCTCTTTATAAGACACTGGTTAGGCCCCATCTGGAGTACTGCGGCAGTATTGGAGGCCACACCTTCACAAGGACATTAACCAAATTGAGGCAGTCCAGAGAAGGGCAACCAAATGGTGCAGGGACTGCATCAGAAGACATATGAGGACAGATTAACAGAGCTCAATATGTATACCCTTGAGCAAGGAGGGAGAGGTGATATGATCGAGGCATTCAAACACCTTAAGGGCATTAACAAGGTGAAAGAGTCTAACATGTTTAAATATAAGAAAAATAGCAGGACAAGAGGACACAGCATGAGGTTGAGGGGCCGATTAAGGGGAATGTGAGGAAATTCTTTTCACAGAAAGGGTGGTGGATGCATGGAATGGCCTACCTCAAGAAGTGGTGGCTATGAATACAGTGCAGGGCTTCAAACAGGCATGGGATAGGCATAAGGGAGCAATACAGATGAGTATGAATAGATAGGCCACTGACAGAGCAAAGGCCAATGGCACATTTATAAGGTAGAAAAAGAAATGGGCAGACTAGATGGGCCTCATGTGGTCCTTATCTGCAGTCAACTTCTATGTTTCTATGTTTCTATGTCTTCTGCTGCCCGGGCGCCACCTAGGCCTAAAAGTCTCTCCTTGCAATTAAATCTTTTCTTGGCTACTGACCCCTCTTCTTGCTGTCTCTTCTTTGTCTGTACTCTCTCTCTCACTGTATGATCATGAATGGTTCCTGTGAAAGAACAAAACAAAACATTTGGTGCATGAGGCTCTGGACAACTGCACTGCTGCACCACATCCACATTTCTAAATTCTATTTGTAAATGACAGTATTACTCAATTTGTCTTGGGTGGGGGACAAGGTATTCAACAGTGGTCAGGAGCAAAAAAAACAAAAAAACACGGCTGCATCACAATTCTGCGTCTGGTCATTGTGCCCCACAACAAGTCACCCCTGACTATTAGCTCCAGTGTTGATCAACTCCCATCAATTTGTCCCAAAAATTCACCCCAGTGTGCTTATATTTAAGCAATAAGGCATGACAAGGTGTGTGTTATTGTAATGTGATCACTCCTGGGGATTGTTGAAGCTTGGTCCTCCACCCCCGAGTGACGTTATTACACACAATACACACACCTTGGCATGCCTTATTGCAATATACAATGGCTCGATGTTATACAAAATAAAAAAATATTTAAAAACGTTTTAGTAAATTTTAGTGTGGCGGTATATATTTGTTTCTGAAAAATATAAGTGGTCGCCATCTGTGAAATCCATACAGTGATGTTATTGTGTAATAATATGACTGTCTTAAGCACACACTGACCAAGCAGAGTCTAGGAAATTTTCTTGCCATTGTATAATGTAAACTAAACTCCAGGTTGGCACAGTTTGCCCATCAGATGAGGCAATGTGCTCGAGGTTGTACAGGTGGAACTTGTACTGTCATTGTTGTTGGAGTACAGTAATAAAGGGGATGGTGGGTGTGCAGAAGGTGACAGTGAAAAAGCAGGGATAACGAACGATACTTCTGCTCAGTATTCACAAACAGGAGGAGGGGAGGTACCTAATCCAATCAATAGAAGTACTCTGGATAGGGAGTTGATACCGTCCATTCACAGAAGAAAGGGTTCTGAAAGAACTCCTAAAACTCAAGGTGGACAAAGCAATGGGACCTGACAGAATTTGCCCAGAATTCTTAAAGAACTAAGGGGAGAACTAGTGACACCACTGACTACTCTTTTAACAAATCATGGGAGAATGGTGTGGAACCTGAGGACTGGAGGAGGGCAGATGTGATACCCCTTCTTCACAAAGTGGATCAAAGCAGAGGCCGGAAACTACAGACCTGTTAGTTTAACCTCAGTGGTAGGGAAATGATGGAATCACTTCTGAAAGAAAGAATTGTTGAGTACCTAGAGGCCAGCGAGGCACAGGACTCAAGGCAGCATGGATTCACAGTGGGAAGGTCATGTCAGACAAATCTAATAGATTTCTTTGGCTGGGTGACCAAAGTAGTAGACCAGGGAGGGGCTGTGACATGGCCACCTATACTTTTAGCAAGGCATTTGACACAGTCCCACACAAAAGATTAATAAACAAATGAGCCAGCCTGGGAGTGGGTCCCAGGGTGGTAGCCTGGGTAAAAATGGCTGGACAACAGGAGACAGAATGTAATAATAAACGGAATTCACTCTGAAGAAAGGGGGTTACTAGTGGGGTACCGAGAGTTCAGTACTGGGACCAGTCATTTTAAGGTCTTTATAAGTGATGTTGCAGAGGGACTGGAAGGAAAAGTATGCCTCTTTGCAGACAACACAAAGATCTGCAACAGGGTTGATATACAAGGGGTGGAAAGGATGAGAAGGACTTGGCAAGGTTGGAGGATTGGTCAAGTATAGCAGCTTATATTCAATGCAAAGAAGTGCAAGTAATGCACCTGGGAAACAAAACCCAGGGAAGAGTACATAATTGGGGGGTACTAACAACAACAAAATGGAAAGGACCGGGGGTAGTCATATCAGATGACCTAAGAGTAGCAAGCAATGTGGAGAAGGCAGTAAGGAGGGCTGAGGGGATACTGAGATGTATAGGAAGAGGCATCACCAGTAGATATCTCTCTGTACAGACAGTTGGTGAGACCCCATCTGGAGTACTGCATGCAGTTCTGGAGACCCCATTTCCACAAGGACATAGACAGGATGGAGGCAGTCCAGAGGAGGGAACTAAATGGTGCAGGGTCTGCACCAGAAGCCATATGAAGAGAGACTAAAGAAGCTTAATATGTATACCTCAAGGAAAGCAGGGAGAGGGGGACATGATAGAAACTTTCAAGTACCTCAAGGAATCAACAAAGTCCAGGAGGGTAGCATCTTTCAGAAAACGAGATGTGCAAGAACAAGGGGTACAATTTCAAGGAGGGGGATGGCTCAAGGGCAATGTGAAGGAGTATTTTTCATGGAGAGGGTGAGGGACACATGGAATGGCCTTCATGAGGAGGTCATGGTCAAAACAGTGGGGGAATTCAAGAATGCATGGGACAGACATAAGGTAATTCTTGTGGGAGGTAGGAAGAAGCACGCTGTTGGTTAGCTAGGATCTGCAGCTTATTCAATAGGTACAGAAATGGGCAGGCTGGGTGGGCCAAGCAGTCTGTATCTGCTGTCAAAGTCTGTGTTTCTATGTAAGGAGGAAAGCCACCTCAGAGAGTGTGTATTTCCTTCCTCCAGCATTCACTAACATGTGTAACCACAATAGATGCTTCATGTCTAGGATATAGTGCCCTCCAGAAGATTTTGTGATAAGTGGCATCTGGAATCCACAGGAGACCAGGAAACACATCAATCTGCAAGAACTCAGGGCAGTGTTCCTGGTCATGCAAGCCCCCAGAATATAAGGTCAGTCTGTCCCAATCAGAACAGACAATACCACAGTAATGTATTACATAAAGAAACTAGGAAACCAGATCCTCAAAACTATACACAGAAGCTATGAGGATCTGGAACCCATCTTATTCAGTAGTTGCAAAACTATCCACAGTACATTTTCCAAGGAAAGATAACATACTGGCAGTCTCCTAAACAGAATAAGTCAGGAAAACAAGTGAGGACACTGAACCAGTAAATTCTGATTAGTGTTCAGAAGATGGGGTACACCAGAGGTAGATCTGTTCATCCCATGGGGAACTACCAGCTTCTCCAATTGTGCTGCAGGCCTCCAGTAATGGGCACAGTACCAGAGTGCACACTAACACTGGACTGGGCAAAGAGATTCCTATATGCCTTTCCACCATTCTCACTCATACAGAGAGTGCTCATAAAGCTAGGAAGGGAGCCTGCAACAGTGATACTGATAGTTCCAGACAGGGCAGGCAGGTCTGGCACTCTATGCCACTATCCCTGTATAACAAGAATACAATCTGTCACAGAGACACAATATGCTGTCTTTTAGCCTAGGTCAGGATGACAGTCCCAGACCTCAGGATTCTACCTCTGAAGTCATGGTTCTTGAAGAGCTTGCATCCGCAGTGTCAAGTTATCAGAAACGACAGTAAAGATGTTGAAAGTGTCCCAAAACTATCAACAAGTGTAACCCCTTGTTCCCAGGGGTTACTGGAATCCCATTAGAACCAGTGGCAGCAGGAAAGGCAGCTAGTGAAATGCCAGTTAAATGGGTTTCACCCTGTCAGTCTCTGGTTTCAGTCTCAGCTGAGCTGGAGGATGATGTAATCTTAGAACTGTCACAGCAGCATAAGGCACACTAGCTAGCAGTTGAGGGAGATAGCTTTAGAATGTTCAGTTAGTGTGTGTGAGTTTGTAGAGTGGCGTTCTAGGAGGCATGCAGCTGCTAGGCAGCTTCCCAATTTTAGCTTGATAGAGAGCTACTCTTTTGTTTGGGGTAGTTCTCACCTAGAAGAAGAACATAGAAGACAGTGATTGAAGTGGTGGAGACCTGGCCAAGTGGGTTTCCTTTGCCCCATCCCAGGAGGGACGGGCATCTTCAGGGTTCAAGGGCAACCCCTTACCCAGTCTGTCTAGTGAAGCTGCCTGTGACAATTTCAGAACTGTACTACTTTTGTGTCAGCCCAGGAGGGGCACCTGCATTCCTTGGTGAATCTTCTCTGACAAAGGGACCCTGTCACCTAGACTGTTTCTGTTTTTGAAAGTGTATGCTCACGTTGGAGTCTAGAGAGACTGTCCAAGTACAGAACTTTTAACCAAGTAGTATGTTAAGTGTGAAAACATTTCAAGAAAGCATCTACAAGTTTCTGTGAGGTGTTATTAACCAGATGAATGGCTGAGTATAAACTTGGAAGTCAAGGTGGAGACCCCAAATCTCGAGTAACCAGTTTACCTCTCCAGGTTCAGTTTGGGCACCTGTTCAATTTTCAGCCAGTGCCTGATGGAAATAGTTACCCAAATGTGGGTTTTGGATTCTCTGTTATCAGTTCACCTCGATGTAGTGGGTGCTCAAGATTTTGAGCCTGGATGTGCTCTTTGTGGTCATGTGTGTCACAAACGCACTGCATGAGGTCAGGCCCCTCTGCTCCACAGTGCCAACCTCAGAGCACAATAGTGTGAGCAGGTAACAGACAGGATAACCCTACTGTCTGCTTTTGGGTCCGAATCACCTTTTAGCCTCAAGTTCTGGGGATTCAAACTGTGAACCTTATGCTAGTGTACCCAAGTGTACAGGCTCAGATAGTATTCTCTTCGGGGACTACAATATATCTTTCACCTAAGGGCACCTAACCAGGTATCCAAATGAACCCTTAAAACTCTGTAAGAGACCTTATGTATATTCTTACCTTTTACCAAGCTTAGTAACACCATCAAGCCCTTGAATAGTTGTCAGACTTAATATCCGTTCAGCAATAACATGCAAAAATGACTGAGGAGACTCAGGAACTATCTTAACAAAATGTTTACTAAAATGGATAAAAACAGTAAGATAAATACAGAATAAATATCAAAGAGCATCACAATCACTAAAAAGAAAAAAGGAAAACTACAGAACAAACTCCTACCACAATACATTTAGATATTTTCTATCTAATGTATTACCTCTGTAAGTGCCTTTAAATTAGAGAGATCTTTGTTTTACGAGCCCAAAAGATATGTGTCACATTTCAGACACAAGTATCAGTTCAAACTCTATGTCTCCACACCCTTCTGTGAGTCATCTAGCTCCTCCTTTTAGAATATAAAATTACGAGCATGATTTCCTACCAGGAGGTATTTTAAATAATGTGAACATCAGCAAAACCCATTTCCCAAATTATGAGTCTTCGATCAACCAGTTCCTTTGAGGTTTACAACCCTGCCGTCCGTCACCCAGGTGTGAGATAGCCAACAGGAATCAGCTAAATTACATCCTTTCCTGATGTAATAAAATGTATATTTAGTTTTCAACTTCAAAAGCATGAGGTCATAAAAGGCCATAAAATGCAATTTCTCAAGGAAGTTAATTACATTACAGAGATCTCCTGGTCAGTGTAATACACTCTGTGATTTCAGCTGCTGACACCATGTAATTTAAAAGGGCCAAATCTCACAGACTGACATTTCATACACTGACCATTTATTTATAATACCAATATCATACAATAATCATAACCAGCTGGCCAAGCATCACAATGTATACCAACTTCATTCCTCGTGAAATATGGAAAAGTGTCCTAGTACTGGCGTGTGTGCCTAGTCAATGGGAAAGTGTCCTAGTACTGGCGTGTGCCTAGTTGATGGGAAATGTACCAGTTCTGGCTGTGTGTGCAATCTCCATTTCACAACCAGAGAATTCGCTGTATCATGTTACTTCAGCCTATGCTAAATGGGAAGGTCAGGAATTTCTGTATTCTGGAGAATCTGCAATACCAATATGTGTAGCTCTCTGGGGTCCATCTTTGCTTTGTGATTATTCCTACTCATGATACTAATAAAGCCACACTCTAGAATCCCAATCTGGTTTGGACAGTATTGTTATTGCTTCCATTGTTTCTGGATTTACTTGAGTGCCCCTGACCAAAAGTGCAAACCTAGCATAATTGTGAGCAAACATTTTCTGCCACACTTGGTTGCTTGGGTGTGATAGCAGGCTTAGAAATAGCAATGATATACTTTTGCTATGTGAAACCCCATCCCTCTCTTTTGCCCTAGACACTATATTGGTGAGAGGAGCAACCCTGCTAGTTAAACAAGGGGGTGCATTGGGCTTACCTATGCCTCAGAATGGAGAAGATTATCATATTGCTGTGCCACCAGAAAGATAATCCTCATACAGGCAGGATTGTTAATAGTCCTTGTCACGAGCCCCAGCCGCGAAGGCACGGTAGGACCTCCTGTTTGCAGAGAGGATCCCCTTTAACAGAACTCATGAGTAGTTGTAGGGTTCAGGAAGAATCACCAATCTTCCTTTTCTCAGTGGGAGGGTAGAAACTGTAGTTTTGAGTTCCCTTGACTCTGCACTGCATTCAGTGTTTGAATCCCACCGCTGCCACTGGCTACCTCTTCCTAAGTAGTTTTGTAGGATAGCCGAGCAGTCACTATCTTTGTTATCAAGGCACACAGTCTTTGCAAACCTTTCTGTTAAAATGTTAGATCACACAATCAGATCCCAGGCAGAGTTGATAGAAAATAATAAAAGTTTACTTAATAAAAGTAATACAGTAAATTCTACAATTTGGAAGAGCTTTGAACTGCAGACAATACAAAAATAAACTGGATGGTTTACAGAAAATACAAGATACTGTTGTTCTAAACTATACCTTGTCCTGATGTTAGAGTCCAGAAAGATTAAATGTCCTTGTGAGTGAAAGTTCATTTAAGTAATAGAGTTTGTGGCAAGTTGTGCTCATCCACATTAGTTCTCTGAAAAGTTCTTTTAAAAGTATCCAGGTGTTTCCTTGGTGAAAAGTCTTGGTTTCAAAATTCTAACTTAAAATCAGAATTTTTGTTCAGTATGTGAAAGTCTAAATTCCACATACTCAGGTCTGGTTTTAGATATTTTCCAGGCCTACACATATACTTTCTGGTGTAGAAGTATATACCAGCTTGGTCTGGCTACCTGACTCAAACTAAAAGCTGTTCAACTGCCTTGAGTTCAAAATGTGCCTGATAAATACAAGTTGGTCATCTTTAAGACAAACCCACTTTTCTCTCTCCTCTGGGGTGGTAAGCAAGCAGATAGTGGGTACAACAGTTTACCTTTTTCTGCAGGTGTCACTGTGGTTCCATGTCAGGTCTCATATCAACCCCAGTAACATTTGGTCTATGCATTTGGCTTAATCCCTGACCCCTAGTTCATTACATGACCTTTTTCCTGTCATTGGAACTTACATGCTCAGTTTTGTATGATGGTTTATGTCTTCCTGGGTCCCAAACCAGTTTCCCTTATCTGGAGAGGTACCAGGCAACACTAGCCATTATAGAAATTCTGGCTATTTTGTATTTACTCCTAAAAGCCTTTAAAGAGAGTGTCTTACTCTGAAGTATATTACAGCTTGTACAATAGGAACCCAAATAAAGGATATAGGCCTACCTTGCGACGGTCCTGGACTATCTAGTACACTTATAGTCACTGAGGCTTCAGGCCCCCTACCCTGAAGGCACACCTGGCAGCAATCTCATCTTATACAGCAGTTGGCAAGCCTACTGTAATTCTGTGACCTCACAACTTTTCTTCAAAGGTCCTCTGAAGGCCTCAGTCATTTATAGCCTCCTGTCCCTCCCTAGACCTAAATGCATACCTTGCCCAGATTATGGAATCTCATTTCAAGTCTGTGGCTACTGCTGAACTTAAATATGTAACTTGAAAACAGTTTTTCCTAATTGCCAAGGCTTCTGCCAGGAGGGTGAGCAAACCGCAAGTCTGTACAGATCAAAATGACATACTCTTTCACATGGACAGGGTAGTTCTCAGAATTACAGAAAGTTTCTTCCTAAAGAGGTATCCATTTTCACTTAAATCAGTCAGTCACTCTTCCAGTATGTTTTCCCCAGCATTCCAGTGCAGGTGAAAAAAGTGCATTCACTGAATGCAAAAAGAGATTGATATAATACTCAAGAACACACAAGAGATGTCAGATCCAACAGCACTCAGTTTTTCATCACCTATGGCAAAGTGAAAAGATAAACCAGCAACTAGGAAACTGTATGCATTGGATAGTCTCCTGCATCCAGTTCTATTATGAGAAGCGACGAGGTACCACATAGAGGCCTACAGTCGCACCCACAAGGGACACATCAGCTTGTGTCAGCTACAATGAGCATCCCCTTTAAGAGATTTGGAAGCAGCTGCCTGGAAAGCAGTACACACCTTCACAAAGCATTACTGTCTAGACATAAAACCTAGATGGGCTACCAGGTTTGGCACTGCTGTCTTGCAGAACCTTTTCCCCAGATAGGTTCTGTATCCAGCCTCCGTGGTATTGTAATGGAGTATATTTGTGATACATTAGTGAGGATTCTCTGGGTTAGAAGAAACAATTACTCACCATAGTAATGTTGTTTCTTCTAAGGATCCTCACTAAGTATCACAACCCCTAATCCATGCCCCCATCCAGAACCTGACAAAAAGTTCTCACAAGAATCACTTGTCTTAATAAGACTTGAGCATTAATTGTCACAGTTCTTCCACAATTAAGTTTTGTTTCAGTTTACATACTAGTTAATTAAGAAACTTGATTTCAAACAACATGAAGTCTTGCTATTATGACTTCTTGCAGTTAGCCACTGCACCTGAACTGCCCCGGAGAGAAAGAGTTAACTCCATAATGAATGGAGTTCTCAGCGAGCGCTTTACTGAAAGCTCTATCTGGCTAGTTTCAAACTGAAACTGTCAGATTCTTTACTCCGCCTCACTGAACAGTCGCTCCGGAGATCTCTCCTTCAGCTCGGTTCATTTCTCGGTTAAAACAAGTAATTCTCGGTTTAAATAAACCGGGAAAAGTATTTATTTTACCGCGTTTCGGTTCAAAGCTCTATCTGGTAAACCGTAAGTACAGGTCTTTTAGTCTGTGTGGAAAATATATTTATCGGTTCGGTTTTGAACCGATCGGTTTGTTAAAAGACATTTTAAGTATTGTATGGACATTTAGAGTGCGGTTCTCGGTTCTTATCGGTTCTAAAAACAAACTTTTTAATTTGTTTTTCAAATACCGTGATTGGTTAGGAACCGATAAGGGTGTCTTGCCTGGCACCGCCATTGGCAAGGCAAGTTTTTGGTTAGGCTGGTATTGTGTCTGAGAAGCCCAAAAGAAAAACCAGGCCCACTGGTTTCAATGATCAGCTTGTGGGGAAGCCTTTGCCAAGGCTGACCCACACACCACATGTGTTTATTGTCTGGGGTTTGACCACTCCAGTCAAACTGGCAGATTTGCAAGAATTTTCCTGCAGCCACTCTGGAAAAAGATTGGGCAGGCTCAGGGAACGAGAGGCCAATAAGTCCGCTGACCCGGATGGCCAGCCCGGTCCAGTGCCCACTGGACCAGAGGGAGTGCCCTCTGACCAGGGCGAGACTTCCTCGGGCAAAAGAAAAGCTGGTTCTGAGGAACCAGCCCCAGTAAAAAGTTCAAAAATCAGCAGGTCTGGAGTACAAAATTGCCTCTCCAACTGCTGCAGAGATAGCAAAAGCCATACAAATTGTCCAGTCACTGTCTCAGGGACCGCCTGAACCACCACTAGCTGGTAAAAGGTTGGTTCTGCCTGGGACCAGTGGTTCAGGAGTATGATGTTGAAGAATTTTATGAACCACATGAGGGGAGGGGAGGAGGATTATGAGCAGTATGTATGTGGCTGGGAGGGTCTGGATGTGCCCATTGAACCGGACATCTCTCCAGACACAGACCATTGGAATCTCCCTATGCTGTCTGAGTCCCCATCTCATTTTATTTTTTATAAGAAAGTTGCTGAAACCCTCCAGCTTCCCTTAGAAGAGGCTGTGATGAGCAAGAGGAGCCTGATTATGTTGAGATGATGGATATTCCAGAGTCTAGGAGATTGTCTATTCCTTTGCATAAGTCATTTAGGAAGCAAACAATGAAAATTTTAAAAATCCAAATTCTCTGCCTCCTTTCGATAAAAAGATGGACAGGAGGTATGCCTTATCAGGCCTGATACAGACTTCCTTTCTGAGCAGTGTAGTCATGTAGGAGTGGTACAGGCTGCAGCCTGTGACAAGGTAACATTCCCTGGCTTCACATCCTCCTGATAAAGATTCTAGGAAGATTGATGCCATGGCAAAAGCAGTATATGGCAGCCTCTTTGGGACTCAGGCAGGCAAATTATATGGCTTATGTAGCTAGATATCAGAAATCTAGATGGGATACAGTTATGAGTTAGCCAAGCAGGCCCATGGCCAGCTGGCTAGTGAATTGGAACAGGTGGCTGCTGATGGCATTGAAGCCTCTAAAGTTCAATTTCATGCTGCTGTTGATGTTAATGATGTTTCCTCTAGGGTCATGGCCACTTCTGTAGCTTTCCTGAGGTTGGCATGGCTCAGGTGCACTAATCTGTCACAGGACACTCAGTCAAAAGCTATGGATTTTCCTGTGGTAGGAATTCTCTGTTTGGAGAGCAGACAGAGAACTATATGAAAAAGATGGATGAATACAGAACTACCTACAAAAGTGCCCAGGCCAAGGAGCGGCATGCCACTCCACAGAGGCACACGCCCAGAGGTAGGGGCAGGCCTTTCCACAGGCCTTTTATCAATCTTAAGCTTCCTCTGCTTATGCTCAGAGGGTTTTTTCAGAGGCAGAGGCAGAGGCAGAGGCAGACGGGTGCAGGCAAGCCGTCCCCCACCCTCAACCTAAGGCATCTGCCAAGCAGGCACCCTGATGGGGTGCCCAGGGCCGATTCTCCTGTACCAGTAGGGGCATTGGCTTGCTTCAGTCAGAACTGGGTGTCCGTAACCTCGGACAAATGGGTTCTGGAAGTGGTAAGCCAGGCTCTGGTTCTCAGCTTCAAACATTTTCCAAAGATGAGGGCCAGACACTTTTCACCTGCAAGCCCCTAGAGGCCCTTGCCCTGGAGGCAGAGGTCTCTGCCCTGTTAAAGTGCAAAGCAGTGGAAAGGGTTCCTCCTTTCACCAGGGCAAGGGTCTGTACTCCAGATACTTCCTTACACCAAAAAGACAGGAGAAATGCGGCCCATCCTCACTGAGGCCAGGGGACTGGCTAGCCTCCCTGGACCTCAAGGATGCTTATTTTCATGTCTTAATCAGGCCTTCTCACTGAAAGTACCTCAGGTTCAACTGCCCTCAGGCCACTACCAGTTCAGGGCAATGCCTCGGTCTTACCTCTGCTCCAAGGGTATTCACAAAATGTCTAGCCGTGGCAGTGGCTCATTTAAGAAGGCAAGGGTTGCTGTTTTCCCTACCTGGATGACTGGCTCATTGCTGGACAGTCTCCAGAACAGGTGAAATCCCACTTGCAAGTCACCCAGCAGCTTCTCACCTCCTGGGATTCCTGCTAAACCTACCAAAGTCAGTTCTAGAACCAGTCCAGGTACTTACTTCATAGGTGCGAATTGAACACAAAGCTGGCCAGGGCCTTCCTCCTTGGAAAGCGTAGAGAAGTTGATCCCTGGCCTCCTCTCTTTTCACCCTGCAGGTCTCTCGACCAGCAAGACACTTTTGCAGCTTCTAGGGCACATGGCTGCTCCACAGCTGTAGTGCAGGGAGCAAGATTCCAGATGAGAGACATTCAGTTTCATTTGAGGGCCTATTGGTCCCAAAGGAGGGACCCCTGCCAAACTGGTTCCTGTGACCCGAACTCTGATCCTAGCTCTTCAGTGGTGGCAGGATCAGAGCAATTTAAGACAGGGGTCCCTTCATTCCTATTTCCCACTCCCTCACCCTCACTACGGATGCCTCCCTCCTGGGGTGGGGAGCACACTTGGGCGACCTCTCCACACAGGGAGTGTGGTCCCCTCAGGAATCTCTGCTCCACATCAACTTGCTGGAACTCAGAGCTGTCCTTTAGCTCTTCAAGCTTTTTCTGCATCTGTCCAGAACAAAGTAGTCCAAGTCAGAACAGACAATACCACAACAATGTGGTACATCAACAAGCAAGGGGCACTCGGTCGTCGGCCCTGTGCACCGAGGCAATGAAGTTGTGGTCTCTGGCCTACTTCCTGAACACTTCTCTAATAGCAGTTCATCTGCCAGAGGGAGGACAATGTTCTAGCGGATGCCCTCAGCAGGATTTCTCAGGGCCATCACGAATGGTCCCTGAATCCCGAGTGCTGAGAACAGTCTTTGCCAGATGGGGCACCCCTCAGATAGATCTTTTGCAGCCCCAGACAACCACCAACTTCCACTGTTCTGCTGCAGGCCCCCAGTGATGGGCTCAGTCCCCTGGATGCCCTTCTGTTGGATTGGGAAGGAAGTTCCTGTATGCCTCCCTTCCTCTTCTTTTCAAGGTGTTAGTAAAATCAGATCCCAACCTTGCAAAGTGATTCTGATTGCACCAGACTGGGCCAGGCAACCCTGGTACCCACCCTGCTATCACTGACAGTCCACCTCCCTGTGCCTTCCCAGGATTCACAATCTGCTGACCTGTGCCCAGGGGAGAGTATGGTATCCGAACCTCAAATCCCTCAACCTCAAGGCTTGGCTCTTGAAGAGTTAGAATTTGCTGATTTACACCTTTCTCAAGGTGTCCTTGATATTTTAAAGGCCTCTAGGAAGCCTTCCACTAGAGCCACTTATAATTCCAAGTGGAAAATGTTTTCCATCTGGTGTTCTGATAAGCATATTGTCCCAGAATCTGCTGATTTGCCCACTTTGCTGGACTACATGGTCCATCTTAATTCTTTGGGCCTCAGGCCAGCTACCTTAAGAGTCCACTTGGCAGCTGTCTCTGCTTTTATCTCAGCAGGAAAGCCTTCCTCCCTTTCTTCTCACCCTGTGTTTTCCAAGTGTTTTAAGGGGTTACTTCATACTAACCCTCCTCGGGACCCAGCCCCTGCCTGGGACCTTAATGTTTGCATTGCTCAGTTAATGCAACCCCTTTTGAACCCCTGTCTTCGCAGACCTTATGTTCTTAACTTGGAAAACTGTATTTTTAGTGGCCATCACTTCTGCTAGACGATAAGTGAGTTACAAGCCCTTTCAGTAGAAAATGATTTTATTTCTTTTCACAGGGATAAGG
Organism: Neoceratodus forsteri; assembly: GCA_016271365.2. Classification (NCBI taxonomy): domain Eukaryota; kingdom Metazoa; phylum Chordata; order Ceratodontiformes; family Ceratodontidae; genus Neoceratodus; species Neoceratodus forsteri. The sequence goes on from CM028129.1 coordinate 1,740,940,317, forward strand.
TAGTCCTCAGGACTAACAGAAAGTTTTACCTAAAGTGGTTTCGATTTCCATCTTAACCAATCCATCTCCCTTCCAGTATTTTTCACTGAGCACTTTCCCTGGTGAAAGGAGATTGCACAGTTTGGATGTTAAGAGGGCATTGAGTTATTATCTGAACGCACCAAGGGTCACAGGTCTGAATCCCACCTAACTCTTTCTCACCTATGGTGAGGTCGGCAAGGAAAACCTGCCACTAAGAGGACAATTGCCAGGTGGATTGTCTCTTGTATCCAATTTGCTACCAAAACTGGGTAGAGAATCCCTCAGGATTGAGGGCCCATTCTACCAGGGGTACAGCTGCATCTCTAGTGGCTGCTAGAGATATTCCTATTTTGGAAATCTGTCAAGCTGCAACCTGGAAAACAGTTCACACTTTCACCAAGCATTATTCCCTGGATATCCAGGCCAGGAGAGATGCTCGGTTTGGCACAGCCATGCTTCAGAGCCTATTCCTAAGTAGGTTCTGGCCCTCCTCCATGGAGGTACTGTGTGTAATCTGCAAGAAGTCATAATATAGCAAGACTTCATGTTGTTTGAAGAAAAATTACTCACCTTAGTAATTGTTTTTCTTCTAATGGAGTCTTGCTATATTATGACCACCTCAACCTGCCCCTCTCAGAACTTCTACTTGGGTAGGGTGTGGACAAATTAGTGCAAGCACTGTGTCATGCCATTATAGGTGTTTTTTCCCCTCTTTCTTTTAGGATTGGGAAATTAGGTACTACTGTTATTGATTTGTGTGTTGGCCCCCTCCTGGACTTGAGTCTTTGGGGAGGGAGTCTAGTAGTGCTTGTCAGGGGTGATATTTGTTGTTGTTGTTGTTGTTATTGTAGTTGTTGTTACTAGTAGGTAGCCATTTGGCTAGCGTAGGGTACTTTCACACAGACTTTTAGTGAGTGTTGGTTCAGAAGATCTGACAGTTTCAGTTTGAAACTAGCCAGATAGAGTTTTCAGTAAAGCCACGCTGAGAACTCCATTCATTATGGAGTTAACTCTTTCCTCCGGGCAGTTCAGGTGCTGTGGCTAACTGCAAGAAGTCATAATATAGCAAGACTCCATTAGAAGAAAAACAATTACTAAGGTGAGTAATTTTTCTTGTCTATCATATTTGCTCTGTGTTTCAAAATGTTTCCTTTTGGAATTTTTGCTGTATTTTGTAGCCATGTAGCTAGATTCAGTGGTCACAGTTCCTCTAACTTTAGAAACAAATCTAACGTTGGGTTGCTAGGGGAGCTGTAACCACCCGGCAGAGTTTGAACTTCATTCTAATTCCAATAAACATTCCTTAATTAGCATAAAGTTCTAATTCTCTGGGGCACTCAGCTCTGTGGACCTGATGATATTTGTGGTACTTGGTGAGGATCCTTAGAAGAAACATTACTATGGTGATCCAGCATTTTTTTCTTCTTGGTGCCTCCCGCGTGCCTGCAGCTCCCATTTGGGCTGTTTTGGCTGCTGTAACCGCACCATGGCACTCTCCATTTCCACCACTCAGAAGTTCAGGCTACTCCCAACTAATTGTGTGGTCTTGTATTGTTCTTCTTGGTGCTCATTTCATTGAGTTAGCACCACAAATGGCTTCTGACTCATCAAACAGATCTTCCAAAGCCACCTCAGCTTCCCGGTTACTTTCTCCAGCACCGCCCTCCTTGTTACATTCCCTTGGCAGCAGAACCAACCCAAAGCAGCCAGTGCTGCCAGGTAAGAAGTGATCCCTTATTGGGCTCTTTCTTAGAAATTTTAGCATTCGACTTCTGTGGAAGTTTGTTTGCATCACTTCTAAGAGATTTGATCCCAGAAATCTACCACTGTGATTTTAGTTTTAAAGCCTTCTGCTGACTGCTGATGGATCCTTAACAGTGTCTGTTTTAAGTCCATTGCTGTGTGTTTGCTGGCACCATTCCTTGGACGCCTTCCTCCATCTTTCTGGGGTGTCATTCCAAACAGGTCAAAGATTTTTTCTATTTAAACTATAACTTCACAAATGCAGATGATTTAGTGGTTTCGAGCATTCATTTTTTTAAAAGAAAAGTCAGGCAGTGCAATGAGGAATATCACTGATCAGAGAGCTGTTTTATGAGCTGCTACTCCCAGCATGTGCACTCTGCCATCTTCATTTTGTTTCACCACTTCTTAAACTCTTGTGCCGATCTCCTGTGAAGCCTCGGGAATTGCAGTTCCTGTGGTGTAGAGGTTAATTCACAACCTGCAAAACAGGTGACCTGGATTCTAATCCTAGGGATTTTAAATTTTAAGCAGTGAAAACTGTAGTAGTCCTGTTGCCGAAACCCTATTACTAGGCTTGCCAGGATTAGATTGAAATCGGTAAAAATCGATAAGCGTTGATTTCGGAAGAATTCATGAAACCAATTGGAAAAAATTACATCGATACTGATTGATTTTTATTTTTCAAAGCTTCACCTGGAACTCTGCCATCTCATCAAGTTTCCTAGTCAGGTAATTAAAAAAAATCGCAATAAACAGGCAACAGTACTGGATGCTACAACCTTCAGACCTTCCATCCCTCGCAACACAAGCAATTAAAGCCTTTCACCCCAACTCTGCCATGTCATGGGGCTCCCATTCAGGTATTTTGTTTAGTAAATTGCAATGAAACAGCAGCAGTATTAGATGCTGCAACAACCTTCCATCCCTTCTTCCCAAGACAAAGAGGGCAATTAAAGTCACATCCTCACCTCTGGCATCTCACTGGTGCTCCCGACCTGGTCAGCTGTTAATTGGTTGTATTCCTTCTTACTTGCCTTGACTAGGACAATTTAAGCCCTCCCAACACAACTCAGGCAATCAAAGCTTCACCCTTCGCATCTCATTGGCTTTCAGTTTTCCCTTCTGCCCACCACAACTCAGGTAGTTAAAGATTCCCCTATACGATATAGTAAATATATGTCAGCTGCTAGTCAATACTACTCAAAATAAAAGCTTATAAATCTAAGATTTCATGTAACTGTGTTAATTTTAATCGATAAAAATCAGAAACAGGTACTAAAAATAAAACTCTACTTTAGCCATTGAAATTCTGGAAAATAAAAATTGAATCCTGGCAACCCTACCTATTACTGATAATCAGGCATGACATCTAACAGTTTCTCTTATACTGTATAAATTGTTGTGAGAAAGACAAACTGGCCATGCTGGGGCTCAAACCCAAGCTGTCGAGGTCTGAAACACTATGCCAAGCCCTAAAAACCTTATCACTGACATTAATTACATTTTGCAGGTGAATCCTCAAGAATGAATGTGTCCTTAAACTTGACTAAATGCAGACAAGAACACACATGACCACAAGAAGTGCTTTGCAAGCTACGCTTGCTCTGGTGCCTTGAAAAGTAGAAAACAATGAAGCTAACAGTAACTGTTGTAAATCTAATAATTTTAAGCTTTTTGTCTTAGTTGAGAGCTACTCTTTTCATTGCTTGACTTATGGTTTGACTTTTTCACAAATGAGTATCCACCCTGCTGAGTTCAGTAGTGTGCCTCTGTCTGTGAAAGCAATTGCCCTTAAAGAGCACTTTACTAAGGTTCATAATAAGGTGTTAGGAGTTAAAAGGCTGGAAGCCCATGACTGTGCCTGTCATTTACCAATAATAAGCCATGGCTTCCTCCCAAAATATAAGAATCTAGTCTTTTTTGAACTGAGCTTTATTCCTACTAGTGATGACTTCTAAAGGCAATCCATTCCAGGGTGTCACCACTCTCTGTGTAAAAAGCCTTCCCTTATTGGTATTAAAATTTATTGGCCTAAGTTGTAGTGGGTGTCCTCTGGTACATACTTTGTCAGTTTTGAACTCTAAGCTTAGCTCATTAAGAAGGTAGTCATCCTGTAGCATGTCACAGCAAAGCACTAGGTCTCCCTGCACTAACTTTGTATAACTGTTTACCTCTACTGTTACCTGTTTCCTGTCTACTATATGCTCTTGATGCGTGTAGTAGATGTAATTAATGCTCTGCCTTTGTCTTCTATATGCTTATATGCCTTTTTAAATGTAATTAATTCCGGACGCCACTGAAAATGGGACCTTGTTGTTTCAGTCAGTCTACCTGGTCAACAAATGTCAATAAATAACTAAGTATTCATCTGGGGTCTAGGGACATCAGATCTCATTTCTGCAACTGTACATAACCAGGTACTGACTTTAAGCTGTGAATCATTTTAGACACTTGTCTTTGTATTTTTTCAGGCTGTTGATCCCCACCCTGAGATGGGTCCCACACCGGGCTCCCATAGTCAAGCAAGGGTCTCACATATGATCTAAAAAGGCATCAGCACGCCCTCAGTCCTACTCCTAAAATTTCTTCTGATGGACCATAAGTGATTTTTGATCGGGTGACTGCCAGGTGCTTTACTACAGAAAGACATGGAAGGCACCAGTATGGCATGGGTAAGGAGGCATTAATGCTTTCAAATGATCAAGGTATAGACACTAATCACACCGATGCATAAACTGACAGCTGTCTTGGCTGACAGCAACTTGATTTTCTCTCACTCCCATGCATTGTTACAGAGGCAGAAGTAAGTCAGTTTTACAAAAAAAAAAAATGCAGACAAGGCATTTTGACTTTGGCATAATGCATTGCTAACAGGGTGTCTTGGGGAAGGGTAACAGTATGTACACCTAGTGCTGGCAGTTTTCCCTTGCAAATGGGTGCAACTGTGCCGTGCTGCATGGTGTGAGTCACTCCTCTGCCATATTCTGATGTCAGCAGGAGCTAACAGCCCAGCAGCTGAACAGCAAAGGCAAGTGCAGCAGAGCTAAAGCAGGGCTCAAAACAGATGCAAAATACGGAAGGCAGAGTAAACCCTGGCCAAAAATAACAAATGCACACACCCTTGCAGGTCTAGTACTGCATATAATGACAAGATGTAACTTTTGGACCATCATGAAACGTGCTCTTTAAACATGAATTAAAGTGTTCCACTGTCTGCAGGAGTACAGTTCTGTTCAGACTTTTCTACAGACTTGCAGTATGTAACCATTAGAATAACTTATTTTACAGGAATCAAACAGTGCAACCAGGAAGTAAATTAATATTACTTCAGTAAGCAATAAGTCACTCCAGGTTGTGCTTTTAAAGTATTTTATGCCTGCCCCGGAGAGTCCTAATACCCTGGGAAATATATTCAAATCCTTAAATGTACACCCAGGAGTGGCTTATTAGGCTTATAAAATGGCTCACTGCTCTTGTGTATAATATGTAAAGTGAGACGCTTTTAAGTGTTTTTTTTTTACATAATGATTTGTTTAAACACAATTTAAAGGAAACTCTCATCTCCCCTGCTGTGGGACCTAGAGGTCTCAGTTCAGCAAATCACCAGAAAAATAATTGTTTAGTGACTTACTAGTTTATAACAGTAGGATGTATCTAGTTGATCCTGCATCCCTATACCCACCATTCTTGTTTATTCTACTACTTTTGGTGCTCACCCACTGCTGGGACTGTCCACCTGGTCACGGACCCCTCAGCTGTGGCTTCTTCACATTAGCCACTCTCCGGATCTCCTGGCTTGCCCCAGGGCGGGTTTGCGCACTCGGCCCAAGGTGCCACGAATGATGGGATGGGGCAGGAGTCGGCCTGGGGAGCTGACTGCAGCCGGGGGCTTCATTGAGGCAGCAGGCAGACTTCTTTTTCCCTGTAAGCGGGGTGGGAACATGCAATGATGCCAGCATCCATCCCGCCTCGGATCCTTGTTGGCACCAGTTGCTGTGGTGCCCTGGCCTCCACTGGGGTCACCTATGCACCAGCGACACACCACACCTCCCTCCCGGAGAAGGAGAGCAGTCCAATGGGATGCTCGATCCGTCTCCCCTGGCCAGACCTCTGATGACCTAGGTCCACTCCAATTACTCGCTGGTGTCGCAGCGAAATTCAACTGCTGCACCAATGGGCCGGCCCTCTCACCCACTATTCTGGCAATCTAAGAGTCACACAGTCCCCATTGCCAACCCCGTGATGTGACTGATGGGAGAAGCCAAAGGGTAGCTACTTCCTTGTTCCAGTATTGTTGAATTTGTATGAACATTTTAACACACTGTATTTTTGTGCTTATGCTACCTGCACCAATCATGCAGAGTCAGTGCTATCAGTGCTGGTAGCATAAGTGTGAAAATGGGCTGCATTAAAGTGTTTATATGACTCCAACAGTTCCAGCACATAGACATGCCCCATGACTTAAACCCAGTCCCGCCATCAGAGGGAAGGCTGTACAGGACTGTGGCAGTTTTAGTTTGCTGGAATGGCAAGTGTTTTTGTGGGGGTTTTGGGGATGTAGGATCAACCAGATAAACCCAACTGTTACAAAGTAGTACATCATTAAAATATATATATATTTTTTTTCTGGTGGTTTGTTGAGTCGGACCTTTCGGTCCCTGCAACAGTAAAGCAGAGGAGCTGACAGTTCCCATTTGAATGACAAATTTATACTTTATGAACCAAACCCTGATTTTGTTGTAATGAGGCTTTCTGCATTGGTATTGAGATCCGCACCTAACTATGCACTGCTAACTTTTTAACACATGGTCAGCTGATATCTCCCAGTCAATAAGGTTTCTGGATTTCTCTGTGCCATTTTATACTGTAAATGTAAACTAACCTTAATTGTCCTATTTCAGGAAACAGTATGAAAACAGTCTTTTATAAAACTCGTCTTTTATTTTCAGTCAGCTTGTACATTGTTAGCCATAGCCACCGTATGTCATGGTGAATTTGTAAAAATATAAGAAATACACAGATACTACAGTACAACATATAAAAAGGCAAGCACAGGCTAATAGCATTTCTATAATGCAAAGTCTTTTGCTTTTGTTCTGCAGTAATACATGAGATGAGAATAAAGCTCGGGGGCGTGTTTTCTAGTTTTCAATCATCTCCTCCACACAGGTTTAACAGAGCCTTCTGGTAGTCTCCTTGTATCTTGCTGGAAGTTGAAAAACAAACAAAAACCAGATTAAATGTTTTAGCCTGCATCTAAGATACAGTTTAAAAACAGTACCGACCTCAAATCCCCAAGCACACAGATGCCCTCCATTTTAAAGGGGAACAGAAACACTGCAGCATTCCCAGCTCATATTTGTTTACCCCATTCTCTTTCTCTATATACATCTCCTTTTATTGTTTTCTGTCTCCCTGGTCTTTAAAACCAGCTCTGTATTTAGCCCCACATTACACCATTATAAAAACTCCCAACAGTGACATCATCCGCTAGTCTTAATCAGTGGCTCCTGATGCTGGTTTTGCTACCTGCATGGGCTGCTACATTAACGAAGGTGGAGCAGCTCCTCGATGTGTTCAGTGTGCAGCAAAGTCACAACCCTCACAAGTGGCAATATCAGCACAGAAACCACGGATTCTCGTAACCAATGATGTCACTGGTTGGAGCATTTACAATGGCGCAGTAGGAGGGCAACATGCAGAACTGCCCTGTATCTTTATCCTCCTCACATTACCACTGGCACCCTACTCCTTTGGGCCTCACAGTGCCTCTATCTGCCTGCCAGACTCCCCACTTGCAGACCTGGGTGGGATCCTTCCAGCCCTTTATCTCAGGGGCCAATATGTTTCTGCTAGGGGCCTCCTCCAGCCCAGGAGGAGTGCTTTCTGCTGTGCTTGTCCCTGACGTGGTCTCTCCGCCTGCTCAGAGGAAGAACAGGTTAGCAGGGAATGGTGGCTGGGAAGGCCGCCCTATGGTGCACCGGGGGTCCACTGATGTGGAGGGCCATCAAGGCAGTCATTTGATGTGTTTTGAACAATGATATTACAAGACATTTATGGTTCAATAAATTTATATAAGACTAAAAATGAAATAGTCTATCACATTGTATGTGACCTGCTATGCGATTGATCCCACTAGTATCAAGACATCTGGTTCAGTTGTATACCATTATGCACAGCAAGTGCTGAGAACTAACCTTCAAATTATATAAAATATTTCCTCACCCTCCAGTGGGCAGTGTTTGCCCTAGATAATACATTAGAACTAGCTAGTGCAAGGTCTGCTACAGCGGTCATCAGCCAATGAGTATCAGGAACATGACTGAGTATTTTAAGGCCTTTGGGAATGGAAGAAAGCGAGGTAATTCAAGCTCTGTTATATTTTGGCTATCAACTACATCTAATGGAAGACTATTGCAAAATGACACCACCCTTTGAGAAAACCACATTCCTTTTTTCCAGTATGGGTCATTTTCACCCTTGTTGCAGTAGACGTGACCTAGCATCATATTCCAGGTCCCTTGTTTCCAGGCTATACAGTCCCATAAACCGCAGTTATTAAAAGCTCCAGACATAAACATAAGTCACCTCACATCTCGCGATACTCCAGTGAATACAGCCCCAGTTTGTCCAACCTTTCCACATATCCCAGATTTTGCATGTCTGCTATCATCCTAGTTCCAATTTTCTGAACCCCTCCAAAGCTGTGATCCCTGTCCTGGAATAGGGAGCCCAAACTGACCACTATAGTCCAAATGTGGCCTCACTAGTGACGGGTACAGCAGCACCATTACTTTCTTCTCTCTGCTATTTATGTGTCTTCTGATGCAGCCCAGAATACTGTAACATGTTGGTGGTCAAACTATAGTGGTTTTTTTCTATATAGCTTTTATGGCTCAGCGTGTCGGCAAGCAGCTTCGGTCCATCCCTCCGAGGGACTCAGCCTCCAGCCACACCATTCCCTAACCCGAGACCACCCTAAATCTCCATGGGTCCCTCATGGCAGGGCCGGGGAGGGTGCTGGCTTTACCCCCACCCTGGAGCGAAATCCAGACATTTGGGGGACAGCCGGGTGCTAGTGTGACCATCATGGAGCCGCCAGCTCCATTTTTCCTTTTTTCCCTGCTCCTCTTCCTGCCAATGTAAGGACACCAGTGCATGCCTTCCTGACTCATACTACCCTCCGGCCACCACCAGAGGGAAGTTAGCGAGCAGGATGACAAACCTCCCTTCCCTGAGAGGGGGAGAGCAGTTCTCTGGATGCTCGATCTCTCTCGGCCTCAGCTGACCCCCGCAGCCCAGGATCATCCCCAACCTGGGTCGCTGCATGGGACCAGGTGTAGTGACCAGCACTCAACCTCCAGCACCACCGGGCTGGCTAACTATAGTGTTTTTAAAGCTTGAATCATCAGTTACAGTAATTCCCAGATGTTTCTCCTCAGTTGTTTCTGCTAATACCTGTTCTTTTAGTACATATGTTCTTTTCTGTTATTCTTCCCAGGTGCATTACCGAGCACCTGTCCACACTGAAGTCCAGCTCATGTTCCTGGGCCCAGTGCTCCAGTTTAGACAGTTCCCTTTTAAGATGATCAATTTCAGTGTTATTACTGACTACCGATCCCATTTTGGCATCATTGGCAAATTTTGAAAGCCAGACTCTGTCATTACTAGTCATAGATAACACATACATGTTAAATAAACATGACTCCAGTATTGATCCCTGAGGCACCCACTAGTCACTGCCTTCCAGTTCGAGTTTCTCCTCACGATGCCACTTGGTGTTCTCTGTCAGTGAGCCAGGACTCAGTCCGGTCAACCAGTCTTTTGTTTAACTCCATATTACTTAGCTTGCCTGTCAGTTTGGGATGTGACACCATGTCAAAGGCCTTTTGTTATCCAGGAAGACCACATCCAGTGGGTTCTCGATCCAGGGCCCTGCTCACCTCTTTCAAATAAATTATTAAGTTGGGTTGATATGATCTGCCCTTTGTAAATCCATGTTGTACGGTATCAGTCAGGTTATTTGTATAAATGACTTTATCAATTTCTTCTTTCACTATTTGTTCCAATACCTTACCGAGGACTGAAGTCAAGCTAACGGGTCTATAGTTACTGCATTATGACTTGCCACCTTGTTTATATACTGGGATGACTGTTGCTTTCTCCAGCGGGATACCACGCCACCATTGTCCAGGGAAGCTTGGAATATTCTAGTTACTGGTCCACCAATTCATCTGCCAGTTCCTTTATAATTTTAGGATACAGCCCATCAGGCCCAGGTGCCTTATTTGGGATTTATCTGATTTAATCTAGTTTTATGTTTTCTTCGTCGATCTCTTTTCTGAGACTGTTAACGTCATGCTGTTTTGGCATGGGCTTTTTCTCCTTTAGGCCTGAATACTGTGCAGACATATTTGTTTAACATCTCTGCCATCTGTTTTTAATCCACAACCAGATTTCCTGTTTCGTCCACTAGAGGTCCCACTGGTGTAGCACTGCTCCTCTTATAGCTAATATGGTCATAAAAGGATTTGTGATTATCTTGACCTGGCTTGGTAAATGGAGTTCATGTTCCTTTTAGATTTCCTTCACATTTTTACATTATTTAGTTTTTCTCTCTGTAGTTCTTCCAGAGACTTCTTTTGTGTTATATATATATTTTTTGCCTTCCTGTATGTTTTTTTTTTCCTCCTTTTAATCTTTATATTTAACCAGCTTGGTATCCTCTCATTTTACTATATTTCAGCTTTTCCAGAACATGTTTAACTATAAGCTCGTTTAGTTTAAGCATCACTATTTCCCACATTTTACCATGGTTTTTATTTTTAAAAACTGTCTCTTATCCCATTAAAATCTGCTCGGTTAAAACATTTTATTTTGGTGGTTCCACTTATCTTGCAGTTCATTTCTATGATATTAAACATTATCACATTGCGGTCACTGCTTCCTAGTGTCTCAGTGTCTTACACTTGGCAATTTGATCATCTAAATTACTCCGCACCCACCTGATCTAATATATGTTCACCTCTTGTCCCTGTTTTGACATACTGTTCTAGGTCTAATTTATTTATAGTATATAAAAAGTCTCTTTCCACAATTGTCCTGCCTTCCTTGGTAATCCAGTTAATACTGGGTGTAATGTCCCCAAAGTATGTTTCTATCGTCTGCATTACGGCTGTTCAGATAGTCCAACATCTTACGATTCTGTTCTGTGCTTTGGAGGTGGCCTCTAAACTAAACCCATAAGATTTTTTCCCACGTCCGGGATAAGTTTCAGGCAAAGTTGCTCCAGACTACTGTCATCTTCTTGCAGGATTAATTCTGCTGTTATGCTGTCTGATACGTATATAACAGCACCCCTGTCTCTTTTTTCTTTCCTCTTTCCTCAATAATGTATAGCCCGGAATATTTCTCCTCCATGCATCATCCTCCTGCCACCAAGTCTCCGTTATAACATGTAAGTGAACTCCTTCTTTGATTAATATGTGTTCTAGCTCATCCTTTTTTTTTAAACAAGGCTCCTTGCATTAATTTATATTATAAAAGGGTCTCAGAAATGCTGCAATCTGATTGGCTGTTAGATTCCAACAGCCTTACATTAATCCATGTTACACTGTCATGTACAGCCTGATCACCATGGCACATGAATTCTTTCTGTCAGCATTCCATCCTCTAGCCCTGCTGAATGTGGAATGATGCATTCTGATTTTGAACCAGCATTCTTAAACTGTTGGTGAAGAACTATTTTATTAAAATCTCTTCTAAATGAGGAAAACATTGAAAAAGTATACTTTAAACTCTTTTCTTTTGGTGTGTTTTTTTATAATAACAATAAGCACTCCCAGGAGTTAGATTAACAGTCAATCACCCCTAGAACGTATAGCTTTCGGCGTGCCTCGTGCCACATTACACCCCCTAGTGGGTGATTAACAGATCAGGTTAATCTAACCCCTGGTCATGCCTTATTGCTTAATTGATCCAAATGGGTCAAGGTTCAAATATAGCATGCAGCTGCACAGGCAAGAGGGAAGATAACTGTTTTAAAGGCAGCCGAGATGCTCAAGGTAGCCAAGGAGCTACCCGCTTGGGGAGTTAAAATAGGCATAATTTAAATTTATTTACTGAAGGATTCACTTTAGAGTGTACATATGTGTCAAAACGTGCTATGCTCAACCATATTTAAAATGGCCATCTCAGGCTGGGTTAGTTAACTTACTGTGAGCACAATCTCATGTACTTGTTGAATCTGAACTGCTGCTCTTTGCATCCCCATTCTCAACATCTGCATATGGATGGCAGAAAATAGGGAACAGGGCTGCAGTGCTGTGAATAGAGAAATAGCACAATGGGGGGGCATGAGCCCCTGCATAAATACTACTAGTTAACTATCGCAAATCACTGTACATGTTAAGGGGTATATAAATGTATTACTACCCTTAGCACATCCAGTGAGCATACAAAGTGTCAAATCTGATTACTACATTTGATAGGACAGGGGACATACAGTGGATGTCCTCTACCTGGATTTCAGCAAGGCTGTTGACTCTGTGCCACATGGTAGGCTGACCTGCAAATTGAAGAGTCTGGGAGCAGGGAAGAAACTGGTCAGATGGGTCGAGAACTGGCTGCAGGGAAGACCAAAGAAGGTAGTAGTGGGGGTGGGGAGGCATCTGAACCCAGGGCAGTAACAAGTGGTGTACCATGGGGCTCGGTGCTGGGACCGGTTCTGTTTAACACTTTCATAGCCACATTAGAGTAGGGATTAAGAGCAAGATCAGTCTCTTCGCAGATGACACAAAGATTTGTACCCAGGTAGATGGGGGAGGGAACAAAAGTACTTCAGGAGGATTTGGCAAAACTGGAGGAATGGTCTCACACTTGGCAGCTTGGTTTCAATGCCAAGAAGTGCAAAATGATGCACTTAGGGAGGCAAGAACCCAGGACACAATTACTGGCTGGAGGGTGTCCTATTAACAAAGTCCAAGGAGGAGAAGGCTCTGGGAGTGCTGGTAACTGGGGAGATGAACCACTCTGCTCAGTGCAGTAAGGTGGCAGGAAGGCAAACAGGATGCTAGGGTGTATAGCAAGGGGATTACTTCTAGGAGTGGGGAGGTCATCTTGCCCCTCTACAGGTCCCTGGTGAGACTGCACCCAGTACTGCATGCAATTTGTGCCCCTACTTGAAAAGGGACATCAAACTACTGGAGGGAGTACAGCGCAGGGCAACACAAATGATCCTGGGGTTGGGGACAGACCATATGAGGAGAGAGAGACTGAGAGAGCTCAATATGTATACCCTGGAGGATAGAAGGAGAGCGGGTTATGATTGAGACCTTCAAGTACCTGAAGGGTTTTAACAGAGTAGACACCAGGTGTATGTTCAATCTGAAGAGTGGAAGAGAAACCAGTGGACACTCTATAAAGTTGGAAGGGGCAGGTTCAAGAGGGAATGGAGGAGGCACTATTTCACAGAAAGGGTGGTGGCAGGGTGGAACGCCTGCCAGAGGAAGTCATATCATTGCAGAGTGTTATGGGCTTCAAGAGGGTGGGACAGATTCAAGGGAGGGTACAAACTGGGAGGGAGCACGAGATGAAGGGTCATATGGGGGCAGCTGTAGTCTAATGGACTGTAGGGTGTGCACAGAGGAGGATTTGAGTGAGTTTTAAAAAAAAAAATAATGTTTTAAATCCTTGTATTTCACAATACCAGTAAAGTGACACGGAGCAAGGTGGCTTTTGGTGGTTTTCATCACAGGGTTGGGACCCTCTCAGTAACCCACTCCTGCCTTACCACTTAAATGAATTATCAGTAACTGGGAAATAGCAGCACGCTGAAAGCGCCTCATGCCTATTTAGGAACTACCTGGTGAAGAGAGTTTGGCACTGAATTACTTCCTAAACACTCTGAGCAGAATTCTCAGAAGAATCTGTCCGAGTTCTGCCTGCCACTGTTTTAAAAGGAAAAACATGCATTTTACCATGTCAGAATTTCACCCCCAAAAAAAAAAAAAAAATAGAGCTGTGTCAGAAAAGATGCAAATCACATTGGTAGCAATGTTTTACTGTAAATTGAGATATTTTGTTGCAAACTCATATATCTTTTGAAAATAGCAGCAAGGCTGCTCAGGACGAATCGAGTGGACACAGGCCCTCCACGTGTCTGCGTCCGTGATCTGACCCCTTATGGAAATCCTGCCCTTAGGGTCCTATTTTCAATGCTCTGTAGAAGTACTCCCACTACAGCATTCCTGCACCCACCCACCAGTGTGTGCCTAGGAAATGGTGATGAATGATAGGATAACAATGGCAGTATTCATACTCTGCAGTGGTCTGACAGGATAAAGAGGATGTCCAAAGGATGCTGGGCCCCATGCCTGTTGGGTGGAAGGTGTAATTTTAACTGCTTCATTGCAGTTATTTGTTATTGCAAGTGAGTATCAATATCTCACCTTGCACTTGGGTACACTTGGGTGCCTCTTTGCTGTATCAGGAGCTGGTGATTAACAATGAGGGCACTTTTAATTTGAGGGGGTATACAGACCGCAGGGAGAAGTGCTTTTCCTTTTAATTGAAAACACATGTTAGATAAAGTTGAGGAGGTTCTGGATCATGAGTTTCAGACTAGGTACATTAATTTTATTTACCCAAAGTAGTCTTCTAGCTAGGAACATAGCACATGGGGTGCCTGACCAGCCCTCTGTAGGCTACAGGAATGAACGCCTACTGGCTCTGCGGCACTGAGTGGTGGGGAAACACGCTGGCACGCTGGTGACAAGAGGCAGGGAAAGAGCATCCTATGGATGCTGTCCATCTGGGGAAGAGAAGAGACATGCCCTGCTCAGAGAGCCGCACCTGGAGAAAGTGTGGGACCATTTCTGCTGTGGGTGACCTATATGCCAAAGGTCCCATCCCTGGGCACCGATGTGGGCAGGTTCTGCATGGGAAGGAGACATCACAAATGCTCTGGCATGGTAGTTTCAGATGAGCACCTTCCTGTGTGCTCCCCACACCACCAGACCCCCATCAGGTGGGTCTCCCACTAACCAGCCAGTGGAGCCTGGATCTTGCTTTGGTGATATGTACTCCCATTCTCCGCTGCACTGGGGAGGAGGGGGTCTGGGAAACTTAGAATTAACCTGTGTGAGTTTGCTAAAGAATACGTAGTTTGTAACCCTGCTGCCTGATTCGAGGAGATGACAGTATAATGCCGAGTAAAACACAGACCACTGTACCTTTAAAGCTGTTGTACTGAAGGAAAAAAACTAAAAGTTTTTAAACAGAGCACCAAAATTCTCACTCTCTCTAGCACTATAGCACGTCTGAAGGAAAGCAGGAAACAGTACATGCTTTTGCACAAATGCACTGTAGTGCTAATCTTAGCCTAGCAGAACACAGGGATTCACATATAGTCCTGCTATTAGTCTACTGTCCAGTTATCGCAGAAAACTGGACAGTGGGTCTCCATTCTGATTGACCGAGTATAACACCTGTCTCCGAATGTGTTTCAAAGGCTTTACAGATGTGTCAGCTGTTCTTTAATGTAATTGCACATAATGCAGGGCTGAGAACCAAATTCAAGAAAAAGATGTTATTTATCCCATTTCCTGGTTTGGTTCTGCCAGTTGCCACCAGCTGCATTTGGGAAAGGGAGGGCCTTTGCTGTCAAGCTGCATGGGATGGTTGAATATGAAGAGTCCAGCACCTGGTGATAGATCACTATCCAGACCAGAAGTCTCTCACTATAAAGTGATTGCTGGGGAGAGATCGCAGTGCATGTGGGGTCATGATGCAGGTGGTTACTTTACTGTTTTCCACCACATTGGCAGCTTTGTGCCATTTCTCTGTCAAGAAACAAATGACTGATCTGCTTATTGTTAGCAACATTTTCCATACATTCGATCCCTCTCCAAATACTGGGATTCAATTTGTTTTGCACCTCAATAAGAACATTCTTTTTAAACTAAAGAGGCTGTCAGAATCCATATTTCTTGTTTCTGACAGCCTGGATGTTCTGGCCCTCCTTACTTGTCCAGGTAAAACACTGAAGTGCTGTTGACTATGTTTATCTGCACTGTCTGACTTACTGCTGCAGATCAAATGCCTGAAGCGCCAGACCAATTGTAACTCCAGGATGTTTATGTGCAGGAAGATTCCTTTACAGACCATGTCCTGGTATCCACTCCAGACCAAGATGGGCTTCCCAACCTGTCAGTGAGGTATCTGTGGCCAGGAGGATAGTAGAGTGAGGTGTCTGAAAGGCGATCCCCACTCTGAGATTCTATGCCACCTGCTAATAAGGTAGGGCTCCACTAGCTTTGGGGTTGCCTCTCCCTTTCACTCTTTGTGGTCACTCCTATGAGACCATGATTCCATGAATTACTACTGAATTGGCCTTAGGTAAAACCAAGCCCAAGAGACTAAGTGACACTAAGTAATAGGTTTGGTTATAACTAAATATATCCTGATACTATTGTCATGATGTCCTCAGTCTTAACCAGTTATACCACATAGAATCACTATGTGTTAAAAGGTATCAAAATGATGAGATTAACCATTGTTAACTGGAGTTACTAACAGTTATTGATTCACATTTTGAGACATCTAGAACTCCTCACAGAACACCACTGTATGAATATTGTCTAAGCTGTAAGGCCCAGAAGTTGAGAGAATTCCTAGCACTGGACTGCTGGCACTCCTGAAAAGACCCAGCAAAGGAGATAAGGTCCAAGGCACGATCAAGGGGCAGGAGTGTATCGACAGGGTTGAATCTATTTCTGACCCAATTAACATGCTGGTTTCAGTTGGGGTTGGATGGACTTTTGCAAATTTAGGAAGAACCCTAATTGCCGAAAGGTATGCACTAGTCCCGAGTCCTCTGTGATCAGTTGGGCATCCAGATACAGCTGTACTTCCCACCCCTGCCTGCAACTACAACAAGCATTTGGGCACAAGCAGGAGAGAGTCCAAAGGGCAAAACTCTGCACTGGTGTTTTCTGTCTCCCAGTCTGAACCAAAATATCGTCTACCAGAATGATCAAATGGTGGACTGGGGATGAACATATACATTCTTCTTATATCGAAGAAGAACCAATCTCTTGGAGGAATGGGATTATGTCTCTCAAAGTTACAATAGCATATCATAGTATTGCACATCTCAGTGACCAGTTCAGGACTCTGAGATCCAAGATAGGCCCCAACCTCCTGACTTTCTGGGAACCAAGAACTACTGGGAAATAAATATTTTTTCTCTCTGGACATCCCTCCGTCCTTCTGAATTCCTTTTCTAAAAGCATTGTTACTGTAGGTTTACAATAACCTACACTCCATTATATGTCAGTGAAGAGGAGATGATAAGACATTTCTAAGTCAGACCTCTCTTAACAATGTTCAGCACCCACTTGTCTGTGGTGATGGAGAACTAGTTTTGTGGAAGTGAGAGATCCTGCCTCCTACTGGAAGATCTGATATGACCTGGAGGGTGACAAGCAAGAATTATTTTCTGCTGTCCTCCTGGCTGACTGGAGACAGCCAAGTGGAGGCAGCTGGGTCAAGGCATGTCCCTTGCCCTTGCTACAGTTGCTGGATAGGTTCTTGCCCGATATTGTCTGAAGCCCTGTGTGTGGAAAGGGAACAAAAGAACCAACAACCATTTCCATCCTATAAAGCGGACTGTTCAGCCAGAGTCCATCAAAGACTTAATGGTTGCCTTAGCTATTTTAGGCTTTCTGAAGGAAGATTTATATCAGGCCCAAACAGAGTAGTTCCTCTTAAATGTGAGGACACAAACCCTCTGCTACAATTCTTGGGATTAGTTAGTGCACTCTTCCAGGCCGTGACCTTAGTGACCGTAGCCTCAAACTGCAGTGTCATTAACATTCACTGCCATCTGAAGCATTTGCTTTGAGACATCCAAACTGTATAGCAATGTTTACATAAAATTCTCTTGGAGGTCATCAGACATTTTCCCACTAAAGGCTGAAGGGCAGAAAAGAAGTTATGCTAATACTTGGCTGCATAAAAATACACATACAGTATGTGGCTGATGTAAAACCAAGGAAACATTGAATGATATCTTTAACCAAGGCCATCAAACCTAGGACATTGTATGTTTGAGAGACTCAGCAGAAATGGTAGACCTTATTGTTTCATCTGTTGCTGCAGTTATAGGTCTTCATTTCCAGGCTGTCAGCAAAAGTCATGTCCCTCTTTAAGGACACTATATTTCCTGTCCACCTTTTGTCATGGAAGATGTCTGCACCAGCTCCTCCCATACCTTCATGTCAGAGACTGGAAAGGAAGAGTGATAAGCAAGAGAGTCTCCCAGTGGTGGGTTTCCTTGAGAGGTCCAACGACTGGAATTTATCTTCTGACACAAAGCAAAAAGAAAAAATGCAGGGTTGTAATACCATCTGACATGAAATTCCAGACACCCATATCAAGTTCTTTGTCATGCCCCTCACAAAGGCTTGGTACTCAGAGATATAGTCAGGGAAGAAATGTGGAAAAGACCTCCTGTTTCATCAGCCACTGAAATATGGGGTGGGGGTGGTCAGTGCAGATTCTGAGTTGGATTCAGATTTATAATAGCAGTCAGTAGGGTCCACCTGAGAGGAGAGGAGATACCACTAAAGGCAGACCAGAAGGCCATACATGTGTAGGAAACCTGGAGTGCTTTGAAGTAGGCCTGCTGAAGGCACTGGAAAAGCCCCTACCTGAGGGAAAAGGGTTGCAGCGGCTGTTGGAT
Organism: Neoceratodus forsteri; assembly: GCA_016271365.2. Classification (NCBI taxonomy): domain Eukaryota; kingdom Metazoa; phylum Chordata; order Ceratodontiformes; family Ceratodontidae; genus Neoceratodus; species Neoceratodus forsteri. Next base: position 1,740,958,828 of record CM028129.1, read on the forward strand.
TCTACTGTCCCCTCCAGCCAGCCATATCAAGAGTGGCAGGTTTACCCCTCACAGGGGTTAGAAACTGGAACCAAACTGGGAATAATGGAACCAAACTGGAAATTACAAAATCCAAACGAGGAATAGAAATGTGACTGGGGCTTGAGCAAGACAGATAACCCATGTTGGGGTAGATGAAGGGTGGGTTAAAGGAAGCTCCGAGATCAGAACCTACACTGTCCTTTCTTGTGCAGGGGCTCCGAAGAAGTAAAGGCACTAACCAGGCCTGCAACTCCGAGCTGGGTCCTCTTTGGGACCTAGAACTAAGTGACCATGACAGGTTCCAGGACTACCTGTGAGATTGGTATACTCTGTGACTGCAACTAGAGAAGACTTGGATCTGGAGTCAGCGCAGCACATGGTTTTGGGACTGGATTTGTCCCAGTGTCAGGATGACTCCTTCAAATTGTGTACATCCCACCTACTTTGTCTAAAGTCTGGTCCTTGGAGGACCAGTGCCAATGTGAAGATGAGTGATTAGCCCCCCAGTTTCAAGACCAGAACTGAGAGGGGTGGACATACCTGATAGAAATTCTTCAATTTTCTTGGCTTGAGGTGATATGTACCTACCTCTCACCATGCAAGCAACTCAGGTTTGGGAACAAGCTTGGGTCACCAGAGGTTGGCTGGGAGGGAGAGATTGAGCATCTGGAGGAAAGCTCTCCTCTCCTCTCCTCTCCCAGGGAGGGAGCCTTGTTGACTCAGCCCTGGCTGCCCCCAGGTGGAGGCCCAGAGGTAGCACTGGCAGCTTGAGAGGCAACGGAAGGAGGGGCTGAGGTTGTGGCATGTACACCTCCACATACACGCACTTATGGCACGGCAGGACAGCGAGAAAGCCTGAAAAATGGTGGTCACAGACCATATAGCTTCCTTGCCCCCATCATCAGTTCACCAACCCACAACCTGGATGAGAGTGTCTGGGTGGGGAGAATGTTCTTCCTTCCTGGACCCATAACAGGTGGCAATCTGTGGGGAATCTGGGGTTTGATGGACGGGAAGTCAGATTACTGGGTAGGGGGTAGGGTTAGGGCTGAGCAGTCACCTGCTATGTGCCACTGGGGAAAATATATATGAAAAAAATAATCTTGGCCTGACTCTCCATGGACTTCTTTAACATCTTGGAGCAGTTAGGACAGTCAGAAATATCTTGGTGTGGTCAGATCTGAAACACACAAGACACTCAGAATGGTCGTTAGTAGGAGGCATGGGTTTGTGCACTTTTTAAACCTTCCAGAAGGGTTTAGCTGCAGGGTTGCCATGACCATTGAAGTAAACCTTCTGAACTGACTTGGGACAAAATCAGTGGGGAAAAAGAAAGTAAGAAATAATAACATTTGGTGTGGAGGCAATGAACTAAACTGGAACCAAAAGTGTCATTGGCATCAAAACAGAGCAGGTAACTGAGGAAACAAGGTACTGGCATGCATCTGGGTATGACTGATCTAAAGAAAAATCTGACTATTAAGTGGAACTGCATATGAGAAGTAAAGCCAGTGCCACGGTTGCAGTCTGAATCTGATAGGAAGGTTCCTGATCACAGCTCTGCAATGTGTGGCTCTGGAGGAATCCTAATTATTAGAAATTATAGATGAGAAAAGAGTACTGTAGATTTATAGAGGCTTCCTACAATGGATTAGCTCTTCAACCCAAAAATGCTGTTTGAACTTGTTGGCATTTATGAAACTATGGAAATGAGATATGTTATATTAGAAACTAATACTGTTATTAGCCAGTCAGGGCTGTCTGTTTCTAAATAGTTCAGGTACTCTTAGATCCATAAGAGGTTCTCTCATACAAGCAGTTGTAAAGTTCTGATGTTCCATTACTCACACAGAGGGGTGATTTTTCTACAAAGTAAAACATTTTGATCTGAAATTCAAGTTCTATTAAAACATAAGCCTTCAACATGATTTATACTATTTTTGTATGTGCAATTTTCTAGCATCTCTACTTGATATCAGCGCCTTCTCAAATCTGTTGCGTGTCAGAACTACTCAGCTTCACAGTCTCCCATCCAAAGAACTTGAGAAAACACTCATAACAATAAGAGAGGTCAGAAATGTACCAGTAAGGATATGCCATGGAAACTGACAGAATCTCATAAGTGATCTCTGTACAGATACTTAAAGAGATTATGTATATGGGGGGGGATTTCTATATGGTAACCTCCTACTTACAGAAATGAAGTAATAAAGGGATTTGCCATATTTCTTCTTGAATTCCTTCCTAATTTGCAGCATGTCAACCTCACAGCGGGAAACCATGATCCTTATCAGAAGCTTGTCCCGGTTCCTTTGCCCTAAAATAACAACAAAGAAAAAAAATCAGAGTTAGTATATGTACTGTAAAGTGAAGCGCTCAGTATATCAATATTGGTTTAAGCAATAAGGCCAGGGTTAAACATAGAAGCATAGAATTTACCAGCAGATAAAGACCACTTTATCCACCTAGTCTGCCAATTTTTCCCTGTCTATACTGTCACCGTAGACCCTACCAGACCTCTGGCTACCTCTCCCATGCTTCCCTACCAAGATTCCCATGCCTACCCATGTATGCTTGAAGTTCAGCACTGTTTTGCCCCCATTCCCTACACTGATAGACTGTTCCAGGCATCCTCCACTCTTTCAGAAATACTCCCTCCTGTACCCTATTCACACCATGAGGTATTCATAGGTCTCTATCATGTCCTTCCTCTCCTTCCAGGGTGTACATATTGAGATCCCTCAGTCTTCTTCAGGGCTTCTGATGCAGCCTCTACACCATTTTACTTGCCCTCCTCTGGACTGCCTCTACCCGGTATATGTCCTTCCTGAGAAACAATCTCTAGAACTGGACATGGTACACCCTAGTTGGAGTCTTATCAATGATCTACACAGTGGTAACATCACCTCTCTTTCTGCTGGTGATAACTCCCTCCCTGCACCCCAGCATCCCAATGGCCTTACCTACTGCTTTGTTGTACTGCCTCACCACCTTGAGGTCATCCGTTATGATTATGCCAATGTCCCTTTCATGTATTGTGACCATCACTACCTCTTCCCCATGTTATACTCCACCTCTGTGTTTCTGTACACTAGGTGCATGATTTTGCACTTTTCACATTGAAGCCCAGCTGCTATACCTTTGACCACCTCATGCTTTGCTCATTCTCTCCACCCTCTGGAGTGTCTACCGTGTTGACATTTTGATGTCATCTGCAAAGAGGCAGACCTTCCTTCCAGCTTTTCTGCAATGTCACTTAGAAAGGCATAAAGAGGACTGGTCCCAGTACTGGGCCCGAGGTACCACACTGATCTCCACCCCTCCCCAAGTGAGTGCCATTTAGCACTACCCTCAGCTAATTTTGTACCCTGTTTACCACCTTAGGACCCACCCCAAACTGCCCAGTTTGCTACGAGGCCTCCTATGGGTATGGTGTCAAAGGCCTTGCTGACATCTAAGTAGTTCACATCCACTACCCCACTGTGATCTATCTACATGGTTTGATGGCCTTTCTAGGAACATACTTGGTGGAGGTGGGCATTATCCGTAGAAAAGAGCCAAAGGCCAAGGGCCTTATTTCTGTTATTAAATTGTTTTGCATGTTACTATGTCTACTGTATTTTACCAAGGCACCTGATGGAATGATGTTTACTTGCATTCTCTGGACTTTTACTAGCCAATAATGCATGTGTGAGTGACCAATCAGCAGATAACTTTTTGCAGATGATGGCTAAATGTTTATAATTAAGGAATAGTGCACATCAGGGTGTGGTATTTCATAAGATGTTGTCACATTAAAGAGATTCACCAAGATACAATAAGTTACCTTGCACCATATATGTCAGTGCCTTACATACAGGATCCTGATAATGTTCGATTTCCATAATGCTCACATGTATACAAATGTTACATCACTCATACATTTTTGTTCACCTGGTCCCAAGGACTTCCCATTTTGCAGCCACCACGCTCCGTGGCGCTCACTATCATGATGATAAGATGCCACTGATGGTGTGATGATGTGCTCCATTATAAGCAATGGGCAGCAGCTTTTACCTTTTTAAATAATAAAATGGCCACTTGGCAATGAAGCGTTGGCACAGTCGATTACACAAGGGCCTTGTTAGTTGACCAGTGCATGATTTTGTTGCCAAGTGGCCATTATATTATTTAAGAAAGATGTAAAGCTGCCACCATTGCTTATAATGGAGCACATCATCACACACTCAGTGGCATCTTATCGTCATGATAGTGAGCGTGCAGCAGGAGCCGTGTGGCTGTAAAAAATGGGAAGTCCTTGGGACCAGGTGAACACAAATGTATGAGTGATGTAACATTTGTATACATGCAAGCATTTAGAAATCGGAACATTATCGGTGATGCTTTTAAGAAGAATAGATTACTGAAGCTGTGAAAGAAAAGGAAAAGGTAAAAGAAAAGAGTGGGAAAATGCTTCATTATTGCAACAATTTCATATGAATACAAAATGTATTATTCCAAGATAAATTGGAAAACTATTACAAAACAAGAAAAGGATAAATGTGATTCATACGAATGCTATCAAAATGCTGTTATTGTTATTCCAAGAAGTGGTAAAAACACTTCAGGCATTAATATCACTTTAATGACGAAATATCATGTAGAAAATATGTGATTAAGATTCAAAGAAATAAATACAACAATGTATAGATAAAAAAATGTAATTACATGTATACACCTTGACGATGTGAGCAGAAAAATTAAAATGCAAATAACTTTAACTAAACATAATGAATGATAGATACCACTCAAATTCTAATATTATTCCAAGAAGTGCAAAGAGTACTTCAGGAACTAATATCAGTCAACTATCCAAACGTAGAATAAATACTCAGAATGACAATCTTGGCAGTTTTAAGTCAGGCAAAAATATTCAATTTCTTGTACGCCTCCATGAAATGAGCCAAAAATTAAAATGCAATAGTAATAGTTATAATCCTGAAGGGACTGAACAATCTTATGAAGAGCAGACTATATGAAAAACACCATGTCAAAATTATAAAAATGAGATTATGTCAATATTGTTATTGAGAACTGATGAATGGAGTGCCTTAAGACAATAAATCAATAGAATTCTTGTTGTAGTAAAGAGATTTGTATGATCTCTGCCCCTGAGGGATTTGGAACTGCATTTAATACCACAGTATTTGAAGTCTCTTAGACTACTTCCAGGGAAATTTGAAAAATTACTGCCTAATGGGGTATTAAGAGTTGCAGCTGTGATAAAACAGATGTGTTCTTCCATGCAACGCTGCATGAGGGGTATGGTACCATACGGTATCTGCATAGAACAATATACAACAAGTAAGACGTGGAACAGCTGATAAACTGTCTGATGTGAACAGTATGATTAATGGTGAGGGCATGTAAGGTTTGCCCTCTAATGCAAAAATTACATGTATTGCACATGCCACAGCGGATGCTGTCCACAGGCATGGAGGTAACCAAGTGGGTCTATTCTCTGGTAAACAGACCGTGAGTCAATATGTCCCCAAGGCTTTTTCTTAGCTATAGTATATAAGGGGTCTGCATTCAGAAATCTCCTGCAAGGCAGGATCCCCAGCCAACACTGGCCAAAATGTATTCAAAACAGAAACAATGTGTTGTGCTATGTGATTAAATTCTGCCACAAATGATTGTTTTCCAGATTACAATAACATTTTTTGGGAAATTGCTTCAACAAAGGGTGTGTGTCTGTCTGTAGAATGGACTCTATTATGGTATTCTTTGATAGTGACAGGATCATATCCTCTAGCTAAAAATCTGGATGACAGCTCAGTAACATGTGTCCATGGTAGAACAATTTCTACATAGATGCATGAACTGGCCATGTGGGATGGATGTCGTGAGATGATGTGGGCGGGCACTGGTAGCTTATGGAGTGTATTACCTTAGGCTGGTTTTCTGTAATGTTCTGATTGTATCACTTCCCCAGGTTTAACAGTAAGAGTAAATCCAAAAATGTCATTTCTTCAGAAGCAATGTTGGATGTAAATTTTAAGTTTAAATCATTTGATTTAGAAAATTAATGAAGGCAACAACCAATCCATGTTTCCACCCTACACGACTGGTATGCCTTCAGTATAACTACCTCAGAAAACAGTCTGGGCTAGGTACAGGTTCTGGTCCACGTTGAGCACCATGGCCACTCCCACCAACCCAAAAACAGGCTGGTGTAGGAGAAGTTCATGGCAGTCCCCGACCATACCACATGTCTGGCAAACAAATGTGCCATTGAAATGAAAGAAGTTAGAAGTAAGAATGATTTCAACAGCTTCCAAAGGAAAAGAAATTGCATGGAACTAAGTTAGCAATGTCCGATTTGTCAAAAATGTTGTTTAGAGCCAGAAGTCCAAGGTTGTGCTGAACAGATGTATATAATGCTGTAACATTCACAAACATCTGACTTGGCATTCTCATGCACGACTCAGTTCTATATTATTTGCTAGCTATAATTTTGTTTTGATCTTCTTAGCAATATCTCTAATGTTTTCTAATTATATCACATGTATGTAATGTTTGTTTGCACTAATTGAATTCACAAACATGTGTCTGGCAGCTTTGTGGCTATGGTCTTACATCTGATATAAATATATATGCCTGTACCTTTAACTGCTCAATATAGAAGTAACACACCTTTGCACTGTTAGCCATTATCCCTGAAGAAGACCTGCTTTGAGTCAGAGCACTGGGGATTATTTGTCACGGCTTCTCACTATGGGTGAATAAACTCTTGGCTCACGTTATGTTATTTAGCTTTGTAATTTATTTAAAATGTTATGGTTTACTATGGCCCTGTGCGCAGTTCTTGTTGTTGTTTCTGTTCTAAATGCCCTCAAATCCCAGCGTGTCTTTTAAAACAGAATGTATTTTTCTGTTAGACCTATCCTCAAATATGGTACATTAATTTTAAACAGGCATCCATCCACAAAAAGGTTTCAGTTGTTCTGGTAGCATTAGAATTTGAATTTGAAACATAGAATTTGATGGCAGATAAGGACCGCTTGGCCAACCTAGTCTGCCCATTTCCCTACCTGATGGATAAGATGCAGATTCTAGTTAATCAACAGATTATTTCCTCATGCCCCACACTTTTATTTTTACTTTGTTGCAAATTTTTTATGAATCTTGGTTTCCATCCTTATTGGCTAGGATTGCTTTCCCAGGGTGGGTCAGCTTTGCTTGACTGGCGCAGGTGCTGCTGCAGATAGAGGAGGCGAGCCCATCTCCGGGCTGACAGTGGGTGCTAGATGGGCCAGCACCAAGTGAGGAAATATGGCTGAGGGTTGTACCTGCTTAGGGAAATGAAACCAGAGGATTTTTTGTTTTACTTCCATAACGTAATTTCAGAGTTGCACCTGTGGAACTCCGGAGACGACTAGCATTAGTTGTGTTTCCCATATCTCACCACAGTCTCACAGCATCTTGGGCATGATCAGACACAGCACTGTAATGACGGAGAAACCACAGTAGATTCTGACCATGTCCACACAGAACATTTCAGCAGAATGCAGTATTCAGAGTGATCGCAAAACACAAAGTAAGAAGCTAAATGTTAGAAGTATCCGGCATTATCTGGTAGTGCACTGGAATGGTATTCTGAGCAGGCCTGGGTTAGTCAAATCCGAGTTAGGGCATTTCTATCTCACCTCTAAATTGTAATTCAAATAAGTGCACCACACTTCTTGTAAATTAAAATGAAATTCTAATTTTGTATGCATTGAGAAAGGATGAATGCCTTTTAGATCCTCAGGTTTCAGGTGTCCTAGTAGCACAGCTGGTGGTGAAGTGGAGGTAATCTGGACGCATGGGTTCAAACCCCAGCTTAGGCACTTATTTATTTATCATTTCTAAAGACGGAGTGGGATACCTTTGTTTTTGATGCAGTGCTCCAAGCATGAGAAAGAATTTAATAGGATGGTATCTACATGGTGAAGAAATTGAGACAGCAATCCAGCTAGCAACCCAAGTACTTGACGGAGGAGGGTGTGAGCTCTTGTTATGGGGAGCCATCCAGGGCTGGAATGCCAAAGTAATGAAGCTTGCCCATGCTCGGTGCCAAAAGTTAGAGATGATCTTTTCGACACTTAGGGGCGCTAGTTAGCACTGAACTAGCACTAGGCATTTTTGACACACTGGAGCTGTATGTTCAGATCGGAGACCAAGGTATCACCAAGAAAAGAACTGTGTTATCCATGTACATATGCATGTCTGTTTCCATGCATCGACGGTACACTGTGTTATCTGTGTACATTGAATTCCACATGTGGATGCATAGAGACAGACCATACAGAGGAAAGGAGGAAGATAGAGGACTACACAAGGTCAAGACTGATCCTGGAAAACGCTTTCCTGCAACTGGGTACAGACCACATGCATAAGCAGACTGAGTACTAGAGTTCCAAAGAATTGAGTCTTTTCTGAATAACTTTCATTAGGAAAACTACCAGATTAGATTTACTTTTACACAAAGGAAGATCAGTATACCCACACACCTACAGCATGGAAAGGTATTTTTGTTTCCTTTTTCACAGGAATTATAGAAAAATACTGCTGGAACTCCATGCTTACATTGTCAAATTAAAACACAGCTAATTCGGCTGCTTTGGTAAACATTTAATTTCATAAAAGTGGTTTCTGAACTAGTTCTAGAAAAAAGAACCTCCTAGAACCTGACAGCATTTGGCCGTCATTTGGATGTGGCTGACTGATTTATTACAGCTAATCTCAATATGTACCTTGCAAGTCACTGAGTATTTGAATTTCTGTTTGTACAAATTGCATGATGTTTTGCACCGCTTATGTTTACTGAATTTTCACTGCCCTATGCCTTGTCTTTTTTATACCTGTGCCATTTTTACATGGTACCATTCCACAGCTGTACTTTTTATACCTGTGCCATTTTACATGGTACCATTCCACAGCTGTACCTTTTTATACCTATGCCATTTTACATGGTACCATTCCACAGCTGTACCTTTTATACCTGTGCCATTTTTACATGGTACCATTCCACAGCTGTACCTTTTATATCTGTGCCATTTTTTTGGCTATGCCATTTTACACTCTACCATTTTACATCTGTATCGTTTTATACTTGTACACATTTAGATCTTTAGATCTGTACTATTTTATACCGGTACCATGTCATGTTTCTGCTGCATTTCCCATGTACTCTATACATTACTGCTTTTGCCATCACTCAGGACACATCAAAATAACTAATATTATAAGTTCAGTATATTTTTCCAGGTAACTTAAAAATAACAATAGCTCCTTACCTTCATGGAATCTACAGCTTGTCAGTGAAATAGAGATGCTTGTTCTGAATACATTGAACTACACAGAAGAGAAAGAGAGCGAGAAGGAGGATATGATAAGTTAATATTTGTTTAGATTAATCATAAACATAGTCATCCTGTTCAAGAAAGTTTCATGAATAAAACTATGTTTGCTATTGGTGTGTCACACAGTATGTACAGTGTAACAAGCACCCATGGTTCAGTTTTAGAACTTGCAGTTGTTCCTGGAAATCCGGTTGCTGAAACTGAAAGGGATGTGCCCACGACCATTGACACCAAAATGGATTGAAGGGACTCAGTACTGACAATCTTTGTTTCCATGCCTGTTCATACCAATTAACGGAGGAAAGATGTCCACTCTCATTTGTATTTAAAGACCTCCTGAGACAGGTCAAAAATGAAAAGAAAATTCAAATACTCATTGTACAACAAAAAGATGACAAAATCACGGAGTGTCCCTGCTAAGTTAAATGAGGGAAGGTGGCTTTCAAAAAGCTGAAAATGAATACTGCATGCAAACTGTTCACCAGCACACATTGCCTATGGCTTCAAAGTGCCTGTGGGTTATATTGTCTGCACATTCTGCTATGTTTTGAAATGATTAGCCCTAAAAGTGTTGCATAAAGATGCTGATCATTGAAATACTAGGTACTTTACTTAAAAACAAACAAACAAACAAAAAACGTGAAGTACCCCTTGTCCTCCAAGGACAGTGAGAGAGGTTTCAAGAACAAAATAATGGATTTCTTTCCAAGTGAAATGGTTAGATATGGTTAACATTTGTCTGCCATATATGTAGGGTGATGGTCTGGATGTGTTTGGGTACATTTGCACTGGAAATGGCAGTGCACTGCATGTTATGTTTGTTCTCATATAAATGGTCAGTAAGGTTTTGCAAACAAAACAATGACCCTGTATGAAAGAATTTGTGTCAGATTGTGGTCCAAAATACAAATGAAGATTAGCACCCAAAAGGACACATTTGAAACTTGGTCCACAGGCTCAAAAAGATAATGATCACTAAAATGTCCTGCCTCTCACAATTACTTTATACCAATTGTTGCTGTACTGGCCAAGAAGTCTATTAGCCTTTTCTGACCTCCTTTCAAACTGTCTGGTGGATGCGATGCTGAACTGAGGGTTCGCCTGTCTGTTCAAATGATTGCTCATGTAGGCATTAAAAAATCAGTTGGCAGTTCTTGAAAAGAGTAAGGGACTTTATCTGGTATCCTGGCCCAATTTTCTCCTTTCACTAATGCAAAAAACAACACAAATGTTGTGGGTGGTATCTTTATTGGACTAACAAAACAAGATTTTCTGAGGGACTAGCACACAGGAAAAACTTGTTTTGTTAACCTAATAAAAGGTATCACAAGCAGCATTTTTGTTCTTGTGTTTTTTTCATCTTCGACTAAACTAACATGGTTACAACACCTTTTCACCAACAAAGCAACAGATTAACTTGGTACATCATCAATGACATACCGTCTGGGCAAAGAGAAGGGAAAACCATTGTGTGGTGTGCTGGCACAGGATGACATTCCACCCTAGAGGTGGCTGCACTGTAGTAACTGTTTATGGTTGAGTTGGTGTTGATTGTAATGCACTTCTATTATAGTATCAGGAGAGTGTTGTTGGGCACTGAAAACAAAAGAATCCCAGTGTTGTTGTATCATAGTGGTGATGCCAAAATATTGTTATGTCGTTCTAGGTGTGTCACTACTATGATACAACAACTTAGAATCCCCATGTGCTGCTGCCTTACCACTGCATTTATGTTCATGGTATTCACAGCTTGCTGGTTTTACTGTCTCACAGGTACTGTGGTCTTGGCATGCCGATAACCATGTTGGCTGAATTTGCATCTCTTCTCCTTTAGCTCACACCTCCCTTCTTTCCTCTCTATATCACCCAACCATTTTCAAAATTTAATGTAGCTGGTGGTGCAGAGGAAGAGTTTACACCAATTAATCATGCCCTCTCACCCACGCTGCATAACTGAACACAACAGATCGAAGCACCATGAATGAAGGAAGCACAGGCATGCATTGCTTGACTCTCTTTTAAAAGTGTTATTTGGCACCTGGATAGGATGGGGAATGGCCCATATACTATAATGACAATGTATGGGTCACTGTGCGAGACACACTTGTGTTGGCATAATAACTAGACCTTTCAAGCTCTGTTCTCAAGGTTGAGTGGTCGCCATGACAACATCTCGATGCCAAAACAGGCTTGTTGTGCACAGTGACCCATACATTATCCTCTGTATTTATCAAATACACTGCTACCATTCTTTTAATAGGCATCTTCTTTTTTGACTTATGATTATATTTAGTTTTGCACTCTGCTTTTTAAATCCCTCCTCAAAACCTATATTTTGTCTTTTGCCTTTTAGTTTTCTCTGTCTTACTCAAATTTAAAGAGCTAGTAGCACTAAAAATAGTAGACAGAAAGTGGTATTAGACCTTTGTTACCTTTTATTTCTGAAGTGTCTTTCTTTTCCATTGTCTCATTGGAAATGTTCCATCAGATATTATTAGGTTTGATGAAGAGCAGTACTATGCCTGGAGATTAACTTATCTTAGTTCAGTTCCTCTACATCCATCATCAGCATTGTGACCTCACAAGTGACCAACCTGGCAGCAGGTAATTGGCTCATCTTGGTCAGTTATGATGTCACAGTCAGTGAGATCACAATATGGAGAATAATGAATACCTAACTATTGGTAACAAGCTGGTTAGTTCATAAAGAGGTTGCCATGATGACCGCTTGAACCCTCGAGAGTGTAGCTTGAGAGGTTCGTCACCGAACAACCTCGAACTGTACTAACCTAGCTTGTTACCACTAGTTAGGCATTCATTGTTTTTTATAGTGTAGGATGCCAACTGCTGCTGAAAGCACATAATTTAAACTACTTTACTTTGTTTTCCTCCCGCTTGTGCTCGCTGCGCCTCTTCGCCTCATTTTCACTGCCGCAGTCCCTTCCTGGTTGTGTAACATGCATGCGCTTAATGATTCAGTGTTGTTAGGCTGTAGTAGCTAGTGCAGCATAACAGCTATGATGACATAGCTACTACAGCATAACAACCTTTTGAAAGTGATGGATTTTTATGTATAATAAGGTTCCATCATACACTATATTGAGGTTTGAAAAGGAATAAAACTAGACCTGACAGCCTCCAGGTATAGTAATGTTTTATACATTACATCAACTATTGTAAACTGGAAAATCTTCTAATTAGCAAAAAGAAAAAGAAAACATTACTTCAGATATAAGAAGTAGTAGCTGACTACTTTTAAAAATAAGCAGTATAGCCTAGAGGTTAGAGTAACGAGCTGTGAATGAGCTTGGTGCATCCAGCAGACCTGGGTCTGATTCCCACAACCTCCACTTGCATACTGTGTGAGTCTGAACAAGTCAACCACCCCAATGCACCTGGGTCACCCTGAAACAGCCACTTGTGCTTAGTGGGCCTTACCCAGAGAGACAGAGAGAGAGAAAGAAAAGTTAATTTAATTTGAAGCAGTATAATAGCTCTTTAAATATCTCATTTGAAACAGTATAATAGCTGTTTAAATATCTTATCTATTGAATTGACTATCGAACTGCAGTCATGGTGTACATACACAAGTCATACCAGGAACTGTGCTTAACTATATGCCTACTGGACAAGCTCTTATTCCCTGAGAAATGGAGGTCATAGAATGTTTGGAGCAGAGCCTCAGGTGAAAGAAACATACTGGCGCTCCATTGTGGATGGAACTTATCAGGTAGGCATCGTGTTGGCACCGCTTGGATGCGTCCGCCCAGCTGGGCTTTGCAGTAACTCAGGAAACAGTATCAGAAGAAGGATGGGAATTCCATCAGATGGACTGTGGGACTCCTTTGAAAATGTTGCACCATTCGCCTCCTCCTCCTCCTCCTCTCTCTCTCTCCCTCACTCACTGAAAGCCTTACTCATGGTTCATAGTTTACTGCTGCTGAAGTACTTAGCCTGGTCTTCCCAAGCATTCTGTGCTTCCTCCTGTTTACTTCCCCTGCCCTTTCCTCTGCACCCCTCAGCTTCTGTCCCTGGTATCCCATATTATGTGTGGCCTCAGATGTAATTTCCAATGATTTAGTACACTGGCATCTCCGATGACAAAACCATCACTCTCCTTCAGTTGTAGCATTAAGTGCCATTTTGCTCTATATAGATTTCATATCTGTACAGTATCTTGCCACATTAGATTTTCAGCTGTTGGCAAATTTGCATCTGTATGTGCCTGAATTGTGTTCTTATACAGTCAATGTGTTCTGCAACTTATATACCATGCCCCCGGCATCCCAGTCACACCTAGAAACAAGCCTCGTCACTGTGCTTCTCCTGGTCAACATTTCTAAATGAATGACTGAATAAATTAAATAACTGGCACCTTTGCCAGAGTATTTACTGTTCTCCATTTAGTTTCGCATTATGTATATTAATTCATTTATTTATATTGTATACTACTTGCACCATGGTTATTTCTCTGTGAATATTGTGCACCATCTCTTTGCAATGCTTTTCTTACAGAGCACATATTCTTCTGTTAAATTTCAAAATGGTTGTACTGTAATCCAAAAGGCTGTGCTTACCAAGATTAAGAAAGGCATTTTCCAGGTCACCTTTGACCTCCTTCTTGATGCTCTCCTCCATGTCGTAGGGGCTGTAGCTCTTGTACCTCTCAAATACTGGAATAAACAATGTATTAAAAGAAAGGATCAGTGTCCTGGTTTGATGCTTTACGGCATTGAAGTAATATGTGCATAATTAATCCAGCACAGTAAAAGAGGACAACTGCATTTCTTCAAGAGGTCTCAGAAGCAAGAATTGAAGATGTCCGTGATGTCACTAGATGTAGTGATCTTGCCTCCTAAACAAAAAACTGCAGGGTCAGATCTTGCCTAAACAACATTTGACCGGTCAACTAAATGTAAAATTATTTTAATTAATTTTTGTATTAAAAATAATAAATGCTTTTTGAAGTTTCAGTTAAAAATGTTGCATATTTGGTGAGAAATCCTTATAATACCCTTTTATTTTATTTTACAATTTCCTTTACCAGGCTAGCCCAGCTGAGGTGCAACATCTCCTTTCCAGTGGGATCCTGATGGTACCCCATTTTAGCAGCTGGGTGGAATGGAGCACTGGGAGTTTAAGTGATTACAAGGTCACACCGTGGTATTTGGCTCTGCTGAGGTTTGAACCTATGATCACCCAACTCCCAAGCTGCTTCTCCAACCACTAGATCACATTGCCTTGTGACACCCTGATATTTTGATGTCATATCAAGACAATCATAAAATGCTGATTGGCCTATGGCTGTAGGGCTGCCACATCCAGGCTATAGTACATACAGTACATCACAAAATCCAGTTTGATAATGATGGATATAACGAATCACAGTAGCCTTACAGTCACATGCTAATGTCATCTGAGAAAAACAAAAGAGCCAGTGAGCTATAGTCACCAATTCAGACCCTGTTTACACATAAAAAGCTACTTTACAGACAGCCTGTCTGTGCAGGGTAGGACTCCTGCTCACAATGCCTGTGGCCCGAGTTTGGGAAAGAGCTCTGGACATCAGGGACCTGCTGGGGGTGGGGAGGAAGACTGAGCATCCCGGAGGATACTCTCACCTTTGGGGAGGAAGAGCTGAGGCTGTTGCTGCTACACTGACAACTGAGTGACCACAGGTGGTTGTGCACAATGGGAGGGGATGTCAGCCAAGGCCCTTGTGAAGTATACTCAGCATGCATCTGCTTGGGCCTTCCAGTGCACCAATGTCCCAGGGGCCGGCCCAAGGCCAGAAAAAGGAAAAACAGCCTAGTAGGATGAAACAGGGTACGCTCAGGGCCTAACCACTACTTGCTGGTCTGGAACCCTGGGAACTCATGCTTCTGCATCTAGCAGATGGCAGACATTGGATCCAGCAGCTAGACCTCACTATGGGTGTGGGGTGGCAAGCCCTTGGGATGAAATCCAGACCAAGTAAGTGGTAGGGACATCAGGGCTGGGCCCAGCCTGAGGGACTGGGGCCAAGGTATGTTGAGGGAGAATCACTAAATCATAAAAAAGAAACTACATTTTCACATAGGGAGCTAGATGGAACACATCAAGGGAAACTGCAAATAAGGCAAGAGACATTATAATGCCCTTATACAGATCCTTGGTCAGGTCCCACCTTTGGTACAGCATGCATGCCTGGTCCCAGTTTAGTATCTGATGTAAGATATTGACACAAATAAGATGGTGCAGAGGAGAGTGACAAAAATGGCTGCTGCCTTAAAACACATGGGCTAGGAGAATTGACAGGCATAACTTAAATTGTTCTCCATGGAAAACAGGAGACTCGGGAGACATGATTACAATAGTCAAATATCTGAAGGGGATGACAACTCCATCAAACACAGAAAAGATCTGGGGTATTAATATCAAGCGATTTGACTTTGTCAACCACTGTAACAAAATTCTGGGTTGCATTTAACTGCATCGTATCCAGTAGATTAATGGAGGTGATTATGCTGCTGCTGTATGGAGCTCTGGTTAGGCCTCACCTGGAGTATTGTGAGCAGTTTTGGGCCCAGCTTAGAAAGGGAAGTATAAAGAGGCTAGAGGGGTGCAGAGAAGAGCAACTAAGTTAGTGGCAGGGCTAATTGAACTACCATATGATCAGAGAAGAGATAGGCTAAACATCTATTCACTGGAATATAGAATGCTACGTGGGGATCTATGTCTAGTATACAAAACATTCAAGGAAAAGGAACTATGGGAATATATTGGCCTGGAAAATAGAGAAATATCATATGACTGCAGAATGCACAATCTACAATTAAAAGGAGACTTATGTAAGGCAAATAAGAGAGGGATGAATCGGAGAGTAATATCAATTTGAATGGACTTCAGAGAGTGTGTATGTATACTTTCAAAGAAATGCTAGACAAGTAACTTAAACAATAGGGAATATTAGGATATATACATTGAGAAATGGCAAGCCTTAAAGGGCTAACACTCACTGACTTGTAAACATCCTATGATTCCTATGGCCAAGTGCAATTCTTACTGATGCACAAGAAAGAAAGGACAAGGAGATGTTCATTGAAGGGAGGAAGACACGCGGGAATTATCAGGAAGAACTATTTCACAGAACCACTGGAGGTGATTATACCATGGTTATCACCTGTACATCAGGCATTATCCTCTATACAATGTATGGGGAGCCCTTATTATTAACTGAAATCAAGCAGATTACAACCTTGTTATACCATCGTTATGACATCACTCTGTTGTTAACCCTTCTTGAGTATGTCATATCAATGGTATAATAAAATAGAATGCTCACAACAATCAGTGTTCCGTAAAGTGATTCAATAAAGTAATTCAAACCACGATTACAATCTTGTTAGCCCATACACTATAAAGTATAATGTATGGTCTTTGGTTAACAACCAGCTGAAAACACTTCTTGAGGTTGTCATGACAGCTGAAAACCTCTTTGAGCTGTGCAATGATGTCATGGCAACCTCTCAAAGTGTTTACAGCGTGGTTATTAATCAAAGACCATACATTATCCTCTATATTCTGATGTCAGGAATCCATAATACCATCGATCTGATGTCAAAACGATGGTATTACAGAAAAGAACGCCTCCGTCACTTGAGCTCAGCTGTTTTCAGCACGCTGCTGTCATGGCTTTCAAACTACATGTAGAAATTGATGGGAGTGGTGCCAACAGCTGAGATGGTCTCAATTGATGGAATGTAGGAGGCAGAGCAGTGGCAGGGCTGACAGTATTTTCAGTGAATGAAATTGTTTCTGTTACTTGTCCGAGATCTTGCTGACATTTAAAAATAGATTTCAGTTCTCCATGGGAAGAAAAAATGGCAATCACATATTACAAAAACAACAGATGGACATCCATCTATTAAAGTTGTTTTAAATCTATCTCAGATTCCTGTGATGGCATAAACCCATGAAATGCATTCTCGAGGTTTATGATGCCACATGGCCTCTCAATGGATTTACAGCACAGCCCCTTTAAGCTCAGACTTGACAAGTACTTTGAGGACACTGAGGTGATAGTATGCACACTGAGCTGGTGAAAGGGAGTAACTCAATGGATAGCTCAGCTTTTCCTGTGTAATGTTGGGTTTACTATTTATTTATTGAATTTTGTTGACCTGGTAGGCCCACTGAGACTAGAAGTCCCTTTTCAGGGCGCACTGGGATACAGATGGTAACCAACTGAAGCTGAACAAAATTAAGTTGTTGGTGGTATTTTGGTGAATGGGAGGAATTTGCCAGGACACCAGGGAAATTCCCTACTCTTTTCGAGAAGTGCCATGGGGTCATTAACATCCATCTGAACTACAGCAGAATGGGCAGATGGTGCCTCAGTTAATGTCTCATCTGAAAGACGGCACCTCAGGGTACAGCATCCCCTCATGCCACACTGTAGTGTCAGTGTTGGGATATTAACCCAAGTGCCTGGTGTGGGGATAGAACTCATAGCCTTCTGATCTCCGCCTCAGAGGCGAGTGTGCTACCTGTTCAGCCACTGATACTGACATACTAGATGGAGTTTTGAAAGGAGAACAAAGTGATGTTGTTTTAGTGGAGCCATGGACTGGAAGAAATGCATGAACAGTACATGGTGGAGATCGGCAATAGAGAACTGAAATGGGGGTAACAGTGTTCAGTGACTGGGGAATTGGCAGTCAGTAGGTAGGCAGGTGGGTAGGTGCATTCAGAATAAACTAACAAAGAAAAGCTAGATAAACCAAAAAAGTAAATTGGAGAAAAGTGACAGGAATGCTAACACAGTTTGAACAGATTCTACAGCACACTTTGGCTCTCTGGCAGTTTGCTATGAGAAAACAATAGTGGCTGTTTTCAAAGAGATGAGAATGTTTTGGAACAGTGATATGTTTTGTAGAGGTTAGGCTGGCACAGGGACTTGTTTTAAGCAGGGGTATTGGTTCACAAACCTATGGCTTTAGAGTGCCTTCCGTCAACTAGAATCAAGTATTTTCCCATCCCATTTTCTAAAATGTCAGATATTACAGTTCCTTGTACCTTTCTGCAGGTGAGGTATACTCCTTTCTGTCATAATACTGATCCACTTGGGAACATCAGTTCCTTTCCTCTTTACTCCAGCCTCGTATAGGTCCTAAGGAGAGAATATTCTTTTATATCTGAGTTTCACCTTGCCTAAAGATCACAGTGTCATTCAGCAGTAGTTTGTAAACTTAATTTTGTGAAAAGCATACATACACAACAATTAAAAATACTTATCCAAACTGCATAAAATATGTTAACAAGTACTATAGAAATGGTACAAAGGATGCTTCTTATGTTATTTTATGCACTTGTATATTATTTACTTGATTATTCTTTCAAAACAATTAAAAAAGGACAGCAGCCGGTGGCGCTGAGGGTTGAGGCACTGGATGCCACAACTTGTGCCACGCCTGTGACCTGGAGTTTAGGAATAAGCCTGGATGTCAGGGGTCAGCAGGGGAGAGATCGAGCATCCGTAACACTGCTCTCTCTTCCAGGGAGGGCTTAGGGGATGATCGCTCTTAGGGCATTCTCTGGCGGTGTTTGGAGGAGCCCGACATAGTGATGCTGCATAAGCAAGGGGTGGAGCTACAGTACAACGATACCATGATGGCTGCACTCCACAAGGGGAAGAAAAACCCACAAGTGAAAAAAAATCCTCCACACCTGGGGATAGGCAAAAGCACCCTCGGCCCCAGGACCACACTCCATCACTGGGCTCCCTCATCTCCGTGGCCATTCCATGCAGTCCTGGCACTCTACACTGTAGATAGAGCACTCTGGGCCGGTAGGGTGGCCCTTCCTCCGAGAGGCACAGATCTGGAGGTTGTGTTGGGGCTGTGTGGGGAGAGAGACAAGGGAGTCTCAGGCTGGAGGTAGAGACCTGGCCACGAGGGTTGCCAGAGAGAGTTCCCCAGGGGTGGGAGTAAAAGAGTTACCAAAAAAAAAAAAAAGGAATGCTGAATGTAGGGAGCGAGAACACGCATTCACTTCACAGCTGCTGTTTGCAGTTTAGTAGGAGGCAGTGCAAGATGGCAGCTGTACAATCAATAAGACCCAGGCATTCTGAGACAACTTTGACACTGTCATTGGTCTAAAGTGATGTCATGATTTATAACAAGTGAATCACATTCTGTAGTTTGCACAAAGCACTATCAATTCTTACCCCAGTTGTGCTGCATGCAGTATAGTTAGAGTGTGTGGGAAATGATCGCCCATATCTCAAAATTTAGCCCAATCCATTTTATTGCATTCATCATGTGTTCCAAACCAGAAAACGTTATTTTTTAACTTTGATTAATGTAGCTATAATTTAAAGTTAAGATTTAATGTGTTCCAAATTCTGCAACTGACTATTAAAGGGACACTCTCAACCCATTTTGCATCATATTATTTCTAGCTGAAGACCCACATTTTATGATTGCTTAGCTTCTCTAAAATTCATGGATGCTGCTGGTTGTTTTATCTGCTTCCTTCCTTTCTTAATAAAACAGAAATGCATGCTAATGGTGTAATTATAGCCAACCTTAATTTGTTTCAAATCATTCCTCTACTCTTATTGCATACTTACTTACCTGAACATTAGCACTTCCACACAGCACAGTCACTCTTGATAGTCTCCTCTCCTCTCCTCCCACTGCATCATGCATGAATAGACTGTGCTGGGTGCATCTCCAAATCCAGGAAACATGCAGTGGAAGTTGATCAAGGACTGTAAACAAACACATTTTGTGTGGTAACACCAAATGGTGGGAAGTCTGTTTTTCACTTTTAACCCTTACTGTGCCACGGACTGATATATCAGTCTAGAAATCCTATACGCTCTAGTTCTGTTGGCAGCCCAAGTGTTAAAAGGAAAACGGAAACAACCAATCTATCAGATACATCAGGAATCTCTACAGAATGTGACCAAACATAACATGCATTTTTTCAACTAGAAACAAATTAAGGCCTTAGGGGTTGACACTGTCTCTTTAAAAGCAGTTTATTAGGTAACCTGCAAATTTAATTCTGCAGTCCGCTCCTGTCCACATACCTTTGCTAATGGTGGCAGGAGTTGGGGGTTACTTTGAACATTTTTTATAAATCATCATGTTTTAAAATTCTGCTGAAACGCTTCGCAAATACGGAAGTGGAGTCTGTGTCATGATCGAAGGATATACTATCTACAGCAACGGACTGTTCCGCATTGCTGTAGATGTTAATTTAAGCATCAAGACCCCAGCAAAAGTAATAAAATGAGCATTTTAAGCTTCCTCCCTGCTGCTCCATAGAGAGCTATGGTGTTTGAACGTCACAAACTGGGTGAAATACCTAGGTAAACTTATGTCCACTCGATCGGGACATAGATGCCGCTCCGTATTCACTGAAAAGTTTTGGAAGGATTTTAAACATGAGAATTTATTAAAGAATGTTCCCACAGCAGCCCGACTCGCTGCCGCTAGCAAAGGTATGTGGGACGGAGCAGGCTGTAGAATTAAATTTGCAGGTCACCTTTAAATGCCTGTTGTAAGTGTCCAGCAGTGTTCCAACATTAGAATAAAAGTGTGGTCTCTGTGTGTGTGTGTGTGTATATACATATGCACATGTGCATACATTCGTGGTGCTATAAATTTTAAAGGGCAATTACTGTACATCATATATTGCCCTATGTCAGTTTAAAACCCATGTGGTTCTAGGCTGGTAACTGTTAAAGGAAAGGTCCAGATTCTTAAAGATCACCTGATTTTGTCAAATACTGACCTCAAACTGCCTAGCTGCTAGGATGAGTGGTTAGGCCAGTTTTCTACTTTTACAGAGCACAAAGCCAGGCTTCAGATTCCTGTTCCAGTGCAACATTATTTTTTGCTTATATATACAGATTCTGCTGCTCCCAGGGTGCTGCACTGCAGGACCGGATGTGGTATGGTCATTCTGGGGATAACGTCCCATCATACTGTCCTGCAATGCAGCCCCTGAGATGCAGAATGTACATGTAAACAGAAAAATGCTGCACTGGTATAGCATTTTAGAGTCCAGTTTTGAGCTCAGTTTATAAAACAAATGTAATTTTTCTAGCAGCTCATCATAGCAACAAGGCAGTTTAAGGTCAGTAGTTTTAAATATCCAGTCCTGTTAAAGAATCAGTATTCCTCCTTTAAGTACATGTGCAGCAACATTCTTATACAAAGGAACCTTGTCCTACACCCTCCATGATTCCTGACCAACACAGGCATTTCTAAGTGCTTCACTATAGTGATCAGGCATTTAGTACAATTGGGGTGGCAAACCAAAAGGGCAGTTTGCAAGAGGAGCAGTACACAGGATCCATGCAAGAATGCAAGAAGAGAACAACTATTTAGCTTATTTGTTATGGGCATATCTCTCTAAATCCCATGCATACACTCTAAAGCCTCAAATGCAGTGCAATGCATCATGGGTATACAAATCCTTGTGCAGAGCTAGCCAAGACTCTAACTGCTTGTAGCCCCACAAATCCATTGATCCTACCTTGATTACAATGCCCTCCTCACTGCTACTAGGCAGACATATCCTTCTTTTATGGTCCATCCTCTGGTTGCAACAACTGGGTCACCAGCTCCCAGTATTACAATTTGTTTTTGCTCAATTGTTGGCACAATCTACAGCAAATACCACAGTATTACAAAATAGATGCTTTGAATAAATATTATTTTCATTAAAAGATGCTGGCATTTTTCACAGTTTGTTTAACTGCATTAGGTTCTATATACAATCAAAAGGAATACAGGAAGCAAACTGCATGCCAACGTTCGACTTACCCTTGCATCCTGGTCAATCTTATCGAAGTCCACAATATTGCTGGCTTCATCCCGTCTACCCTATAGATCAGAGGAAATGAATAGATTAAATCCTGTACAATGCAGTCAGTCATCCAGCCTAATTAAATTCTTCCTCCTCCTCCCTCCTCCTCTAAGGCAGTTCTCAGAAAGAAGATACATGAAGTGACTCTGTTTGCCTTGCTGTAACTGTATGTCTTAAGCCTGATATATTGCTATTAGTGTTAAGCAGATAAAGCCTATACTGGTGATGGTGATTTTCACATACTCCCCATAATGCTTGCATTACATTGCATGTGTGATTCTGTATTACTGTTCAACAGTTTTATTTATCTGTCATGGACTATAAATTATTCAGTACTAGCTGGGTATTTTTTTCTCCTAATATTTTTATGCAGTTACTGTCAACATTTTAGTATTTTCTCCCATATTATGTCTATAAATGAATCTATTTCTCTGTATTTCTCCACCCAGGATCACACACCATGATTCTGTACCACATTTTAAAAATGTTTGTGCAATATATTTTAAAATCCTACAGCACAATTTTCTCAATGCTTATAGTTTAATTTTATATTTTTAGTAGTAAAAATCTTTATTTTATGCAGGAATAGAATGGTACATACTATCACACCATTAGGACCTAAGGGTCCTGTTTACAAGGTGGTCCTGTTGCAAGTTTAAAATTACAAAGTAAGTAAGACAAAGCAAAATATACTTACTTAATAAATATAACAAGAGACAAATAATGATATATTCAGTAGTCATGCTAGGCCAGTTGGAAATAGTATTTTATATTTTACACATACAGCAAACAGACAATTCTTGCTTTAATGCTGTACACACATTTTAGGATTCCTAGCTACACTTTCAAAGAATCCTTATTGAATTCCATACGGATACGCCACAAAGGGAAAAGTCAGCTCTCCAAATTTATTTAATGGCCTTGGTAGTTTACATTCTCTTACATTTCTATTCCTTACAATATTTGTGTTTGGTGCTCACTAATTTTTCAAACAAATGTAATTGTTTTAATACATTTAAAGTTTTAAAATCTGATTTGCCCAAATTACTTTCATTTTTTTTTCAAAGATAACCATCTGAGGTCATATATAATTTGCAATAGTGTGTCCTACAGTATAACTGTAGCTAAACAGTTATAACAAGCATTTACCAATGCCGAATGTTGTCTTGCTGGCATTGGCATTAGTAGTGCAGGAGTTAGAGAGATGCATAATAGGAATGGCAGTGAAGCATTGCACTGACACCAACCCCCACCCCACCCTGCAGAGACTGACAGGCACTGGGGTATGCCATTGGGTCATCAGCCATAATGCTCATGCCATTACACCTCACCCAACCCTACAGACACTGACAAGGAGTATACGGTGTGCCTTGGGGTCTTCAGGCCTTACGCTCACCCCATTCCATAAGGAAATATGCTGAGATGGGTGCAGTATAGGAGAATGGGGTGAACTTTTGGGGCCAAGAGTCCAAGGCACACCCTGAAGCCTGTCACTGGCTGCAGGGTGGGAGAGGGTGGAAGGCATGAGCATTACAGCCAACAATCCAAGTCACACCCCTGATGCCTGTCAGTCTCTACAGGGTGGGGTGTTATGGTTGGAAACCCTAATGCCCTGAGTAGCTTGTATTTTCACCCAAATTTTCAACATGGGCTTTTGTGATCCCACCCATGAACAGTGGCACTATCAGTTTGTTAGGTGAAAGGTGATTTTGCACAGTGACTGCATCATTTGGTGCCACAGGTGCGAACACATTTGAGCAGGATGTGAAAATGACAGCAGTACTGTTCATGAGGAGGTGTAAAAAATGGCAGTGCTGAACATCTGGGTGAAAATATGAAAACTTGTTTAAGTCTGGCGTGTGTAAACTCGCATAATGCACACCCATTGACAAATTATTTTGGGATTTTTAACAAATTTTCCAACATAGGCATTTAGGGACCCCACTCATGAACAGTGGCACTATGATTTTGTTGATCTGTCCCAAAAGTTGATTTCCCACAGTGACCTCGCCATCGTGCACCAGATGTGCGAAAACACATTTCGGGCAGGATGTGAAAAATGACAGCTGTACTGTGAAAAAATGGTAATGTTGAAAATCTGGAGTGAAAATATTAAAAATTGTTGAAGTTATGAGCGTGCGTGGAAACTGCGCAATGCATGCTGTAGGTACAGTCATTTTTTGGAATTTGTCACCAATTTGCAACATTGGCTTTTTGGGACCCCACCTCATGAACAGTGGCACTGCCATTTTATTAATTGGTCCTGAAGGTGATTCCATGCAGTGACTGCGAAATCACCCTTTGGGACCGAAGAGATGACGTGCATGTGTACATGGAGTGGGGTCCCAAGAACCCCATGTTGAAAATTTGGAGCCAAAATTTTAAAAAAAAGGCTGAGATTTCCACCTAATTTTGGAGCCAAAATTCAAAAAATGGCTGAGATATCCACCTAAGTTAACCCCCATTATGCCTTTGTAAGTGACATTGCAGAGGGACTGGAAGGAAAAGTGTCTCTTTGCAGACGACACAAAGATCTGCAACAGGGCTGATACACAAGGTGGGTGGAAAGGATGAGAAGGGACTTGACAAGGTTGTAGGAATGGTCAAATGTATGGCAGCTTAGATTCAACGCAAAGAAGTGCAAAGTAATGCACCTGGGAAACAAAAACCAGGGAAAGAGTACACAGTTGGGGTGAGATACTGACAACAAAAATGGAAAGGGACCTGGGGGTAGTGATAGATGACCTCAAAGGTGGACAAATAATGTGAGAAGGCAGTAAGGAGGGCTGGGGTGATATTGGGATGCATAGGGAGAGGCATCACCAGTAGAAAACAAGAAGTTGGTATCCCTCTGTACAGACAGTTGGTGAGACCCCATCTGGAGTACTGCGTGCAGTTCTGGAGACCCCATCTCCATAGAGACATAGACAGAGTGGAGGCTGTACAGAGGAGGGCAACCAAAATGATGCAGGGTCTGCACCAGAAGACATACGAAGAGAGACTAAAGGAGCTTAATATGTATACCCTCGAGGAAGGGGGGACATGATAGGAACTTTCATACCTCAAGGGAATCAACGTCCAAGAGAGTAGCATCTTTCAGAAAAAGAGATGTGCAAGAACAAGGGGCATAATTTGAAGATAGAGGGAGAGATGACTCAGAGGTAATGTGAGGTGGTATTTTTCAAGGAGAGGGTTGTAGATGCATGGAACAGCCTTCCTGAGGAGGTCGTGGATTCAAAAACAGTAGGGGAATTCAAGAATGCATGGGACAGACATAAGGCAATTCTAGTGGGGTAGGAGGAAGTAGGCTGTTGGTTAACTAGGATCTGCAGCTTATCCATCAGGTAGAGAAATGGGCAGACTAGGTGGGCCAAGCAGTCCTTATCTGCCATCAAATTCTATGTAGCTTGTGGAGGAGTTGTGGAATAACAGATGGACTTGACACCAATTTCAGTTGGACACACAATCTTTGTGTGATGTTTATTCAAAATACAAGAAATAACCTTCAGCAATCACATATTCCTTCTTTAATACATCAGTTTGCAGTAACACACTACATACGTCCTTCTTCTGCACTAGCAGCCCTTATTAAGTCACTGATCTACTAATCTAAACATTTCAGTGAAAACCTTTATCCCTATAGTAGCCTTGTTTGCTTAGGTTGTGGGGCTCAAAAAAAACCCCAAAACAAGCTACAGACAAAGAACCTCAGTGCAGAAGCACTGAAACAAAGTTACCCAAAGGGCATTAACAATAAGCCAAGTTTCAAATAAACACAACAGCACACATACTTCCGTAATGCAAAGCATCATGGGATATATGCAAATCACAATGAAATTTCAGACTTGTTCAGGTTGCAGCAATTTACATGCATTTTAAACAGCACAACTAACTTAACTTTTATAATACAGTCAACTAATACTTTTACCTTTATCAAAACACCTAGTGCCATGGTATCTTCAACATTTACAGGTTTCATAAACGTAAGGATATTCAATACATCAAGGTATTTTATGACATAGTAGTAGGGATGCACGGATACTAAATTTCTACCAAATATCGGATTTGGGGTATTTTGTTTTGACAACCGAATCGGTCGGGTATTACTGGATCAGATAGTTAGAATAAAAAACATAGCTAAGTTTTTTTTGTTTTTGTTTTTTGTAAATAAGTTTGCATCTTGCTTTAGAATCATTCTCATTTTCTATGGTAAAATAATTCCACACCACTGAGCCATAGCTGGATACAAAACTGGTTAAAAGCTGCACTAATTAGCTTTAAGATTAACTGCTTAGCTGCTTATTTGTATACATGAGCTGCCAGTGGGAACCACTTAGAACATTTAGCTGCTTAGCTTCACAATGTCCCTTTCTCAAGTCTGACTGAAACTGTGTGAGCACTTTATCAGCAATCAGCATTCAGCAAAATGTCACTTTAACAGGCAGCATCATTTTAAAAGGCAGTGTCAGTATCAGGAGCAGCAGCAATGACTGCTAGCTTTAAGTTAAATTTAAAATCAGATGCTCAGTCAATTTAAACGCTGTATGAGGAGGTGAATCACAGGCAGACGGGGTAGTCTCTCCTCAGCGTTCCCATTTTTCACATCGCCACGAGCTGCCATGGCACAAGAACGTCACCTTCAAGCTCAGAGGAGCTGTGAAGTACACTAAGTGCAGGTTGACTGAAGGGACTAGCCGATCCAGTTTTTTGAATATCTGTTCGGATCAGATTTTATAGAATTGCCAGATATCCGGATGGATCCGGATACCAGATCGGATATCCATGCATCTCTACATAGTAGTGCAATTACATACTAAATCCAACATCGATAAACACAACCTGTTTTACATATGCTCAGAGGTTACCACAATGACCTCCTGTACAAGGACCTGAGAGGGAAAAGGAAAATTAAAGAGGACACTATAGCATAGTCAAGAAAGGGAGGGGTGCCCATATGTGGCCAACCTTATGGACTAGAATTTGTGAAGGATAGATTAGGCTAAGAAACTGAAGAACTGTTTCAACAGATTTAAGAAAGGTTGGTCCTCAAGAGTGGCGGGGAGCTCCCTGTCACACAGCTTACTGGCATTTCTTCATTTTGCAGTTTGGCTTTGAAGAGTCCAGATGTGTTCCGCCCACCAAAGATCACAGCTCGATCTCCGGAGGTGGGGCAGGGTGGGGGGAGGTGGGGTGAGAGGGTGGGTGAGGGTTGGGGAGGGGGTGCCAGGACAACCAGGGATAGTTTTTCAGGTAAACAAAAAGAAAATGGACATCGCTGTGATGCTTTATTGGGCACACTGGGGTGGGCCTCAGTGTGCCACACAATAGGGTGAGGGGAGGAACATGCTGACAGTCAGCTTTAGGAGCGGTGGCACACTGGAGTGGGCTCCCAGTGTGCCACACAATGGGGGTGGGGGAGGAACATGCCGACACAGTTGGCTTTTGAGTGATGGGCGGCACACTGAGGTGGGCTTCCAGTGTGCCCACAATGTGGGGTGGGGTAGGACATGCCGACATCGGGATTGCACCCCGATGTTGGCTTTGATTGGGGATTCGCTTATTGAAACATTTCACCAGGAAAGGCACATACGGAGATGTATCATCTCTGTCGCTGCATGATGAGCTTGTCTCTGATTGCAGTGGCAAATTTCTTTCAAGTTGGTGGCACTTTACATAATTTTTGCATTAGCACTATCATGCTGGCTAACTGAGGAATGAGGGACGCACCTACTAAAGCGTGCCCTGTATTCGCGACACTGACACACCTCGCACTATGTTACTACTATCTCAAGATTTTGCTTACATCGCAAGACTACATAAAAAACACAACCTTCTTCAGTAAGGTTTTTTTTTGCAAGGCATATACATGGCTGCCACAGTTTAATATCAGAACTGATGGTTTATTTACAATAGTTGTTATTTGTTTATTTATACAATGGCCAGTATGTCTAAAAGCTCCAATTCTACTGTTTATTCGTTTTATCGTTTCTTCAGTATGATAATCAAATTTTCAATTTTGGTCTATCCATACACTCAAATACTTGTACTCTGTAACCAAGGAACAACTTTGTTGTTATTTGTTTTAATTTCAGTGTTGTTAATTTTGCTTCCTTTTCGGTTTAGCTATTACTGAACACCATTATTTTACACTTTTTACTATTAGTACTAATTTGGACTCAGTCACGTACACAATCTTGAGAAATAATTTTGTAGGTTTTTCCACGTGTTCATTGTTTGTTCCAGCTGCCACTATTGTAGTATCATTGCATATAACCTAATTTTGGAGTTTTCGCTAAGTCCGTAAGTTGACTTATCTATATTAGAAACAACATGGGGTTTAAATAGATCTCTAGGGATACCTCCTTGTACACAAAATCGTTGTTTGATAATTCCCCACCAACCATAGCTTGTGGTGTTCAACCTGTTAAAATGTACCCACATCAGTGACAAGTCTCCCTTGACATGCCAGTATTCAAAAGCCAGTTAATCAAAAGTTGGTGGTCTGTGGTATCAAAGCCTTGGATAGGTCCAGACACCACACCCACCATCTGACCCCCTTTCTAAAGAGGAGGAAATCATACCAATTAGGTCAGTGAGTGCAGTGTGCGTGGAGTGTCCCTTCCTCTAGCCCAGTGTTTCTCAAATGGTGAGGCCAGCCTCCCAGGGGAGGCCCCAACCTGTTTCAGGGGAGGCTCAAGCAAGGCTTAAAATGTACTATATTTAAATGTCAAGTTTTGATGCTTTGTGTGAAAGGATGCGCAAACTGAAAGTGAATAATGGCATGTGAATTTATGTACAAATGGGTGACCAGGAAAGTCACACTCAACAAACAATTGTTTCCTGGTGTGACATGGGGAATGCTGAATGGAGAAATACAATTCTTGGAAACTGTGCAAAACAAAATGCAAAATAATACAAATGAATAGGAACAAGATAATAACTTGACCCATTATACTGGCTGCAGAAGAGCACAAATACAAAGGCTAAGTGGAGAGGCACTAGGAGCAAGAGCAGGACAAAGCAAAATGGTCCCTGAGAAGGTGTTAAGGAACAAGGAAAAACTGACAAAGAAAGCAATCTGACTCATGGAGGT
Source organism: Neoceratodus forsteri (assembly GCA_016271365.2). Taxonomy (NCBI): domain Eukaryota; kingdom Metazoa; phylum Chordata; order Ceratodontiformes; family Ceratodontidae; genus Neoceratodus; species Neoceratodus forsteri. Next base: position 1,740,988,192 of record CM028129.1, read on the forward strand.
ATTGCAACGAGGGTTATATAGGGTCCAAACTGAGAAGTGTGGAGTGTGTAGGCTGACCTAGGGAGGGAGTTATACAGAGGAGAATAATAAATTCAATAAAATGAGAATAAACTTAATGACTCAAAGGAGTGTCACTGTATTCCTTGTATACTGTGCAAAGTATGGTAGTTCCAACTATGGGGAGGCCCAACATTATTTCTATATTGGGGAGGCTCAAGATCTTTCAATGCTTGGGGAGGCTTACTATGACAAAGTGTAAGAACTACTGCTCTAGCTAGACTGAAACCTGGACAACAGCGAGTACTTTTCCATGTATTCACTTATCTGTCCATGCACCAAGCTCTCAAAAATTTTTGAAACCACTGACAAAAGTGCTATAGGGTGGTAGTTTGATGGATCCATTGGGTGACCCTCCTTTATATATGGGTACTATTTTACTTCTTTCCAAAGTGTGAGAATTTTCCTTCTGTTAAGATCCAGTTGAAAAGTTTTGTCAGTACAGGGAAATTATATAAAGTTCACATCAGCTATTTTGTTTTTGCTCTGTATTTACAGAACAACAAACTGGATACTGTGAAACAGTGACATAATTTCTCTAAATAACATGACACCTCTCTGATCATGTCACTATTTTCCACTAATGTGCTTTTCCTTGGTGTATCAGACTTACATGCCATGTTTTCATTGTTTCAGCATGCAGTATTCTACTCCAGTGGAAACATATGTATTTCAGTGCTTTTTCTGCACCAAGCACCCATTCTAATGAAATACTTCTCTTAGAACACTGGCCTAAGTGCAGGATGCAACTGAAAATGTAATTCCTGGTCAGATATTGTACAACAAAACACAAATAAATCAATAATCTTGCCTTGGATTTTTTTCAAAATATAGGATGCCAACTAAACCAACAGGTGGGATGTTGTTTCCAGTTACCCTTATTCCACTTCTACCACGACAAGAATGAGAGATTTGGATCTGTTATAACATTTTCTTGGTTAGAGATAAAATGACAGGTGCTTGTATAAACTCAGAATGACTTTTAAAGAAGAATGTTTCAAACAATTTGATGTTTTTCGATCTGCATGAGGGAGAAAAAGACACATAAATCTCAGCGGCACATATTTAGAGAGCATCTTACATCACAAGGCCAAGTTCTGGAAACTTCAACAAGCACACACAATTCAGTGTGTATGCCATGAAAATGTCCTCCTCGTACTTTTTATTGATAAAAGTTTCATTAAAAACAGGATATAAGTCACTTGTTGTGATTAATCCTGGTATAAGCTAAGCACTGGAAATGTTGTTGTGGGACTGGTGCTAGGAATGATGTGCAGCATATTGTGAGTGATTTAATAGAGGCTTTTATGGTTTATCTAACGACAAGGTAAACTTCCTAACAAGCAGGGCATTGTAAAATGTATTGTCACTGGTAAAGATTCTCATTTTGGCTCTGGCTATTCCTTTTATTTTAGGACAATCTCTCCGCTGAGCTTGCCTTCAAATAACTGTGCTGGTTGTGATGGTCTGGAGCCTGGGGTCCTCATGTTGGTTAGTAGCCCAATGGCACTCACTCCTTTGAAAATGTTTAATTGCTCCCTATCTCTCTGGCTATATCAAGTGTCTGAAATTAACAACGGTTGTACTAGCTTTCTAAAGGTTGAAATTCAACCCTTATTAAGTATTAGCCCTCTGTACTCTCTCCCCTCTAAGTAAACTATTGAAAGGAAGTGTTATTGCTCAGATTAATAATATAGTTAACCTGCAAGCTTCCAAGCAGTATGGCTTTAGTCAGGGTCATGATACCAGTACCGCCTTGATAGGTTCACAGGCAGCATGAGTAGGGCCATGTATGGCAGTCTAACAGCTGCTGTGTTTGTGGACCTGACCTAGGCATTTCATCTGGTTAACCAAGGCCTTTTGATGATTCAGTAACACAGAAAAGTAAAACCACTAATGGCAGAAGTTGTCCCAGTAGTCTACCCAGCCTGCTCAGTTACTTACATAGAGGTAAGTATGATCTGTGGATCCTACTGGCCTTCTGCCATCCCCTCTTTTAATCCCTCTCGCCCCATGTTCCTCACAAAGTCCATATGCTTACCCCACTTGTTTGAGGCTCGTCACTGTTTTAGTGTTGACTACCCACTGGGAAGTGGTCGAGTACGAATACAGTCAGGAGATTCAAGCAGGCCTGTGACAGAATGAAGGAATAGTGGTTGCCCAGGGTGACAGGACCAGAAAGGAGAATGGGGATAAGATGGGAGGGTTACCCTGGAGGAACAATAGGTTCCACGGAAGGTTCAAGGATTATAGGGAACACAGACAGACTGGATTGACCTCTGGTCTTTTTCTGCCATCATGGTCTATGTTTCCACTTGTCTACCACCTGCTCTGTGAAAATACTTCCCAACATCATTTTTGAGCCTACCCACCAGCAGCTTCCTCTTGTTGCTCCTGGCGCTGCCAATGGTACTTTCAGTGAGCAGCTTGCTACTACCCACTTTATTCCCTGCACAAATATGTATGTCTGTCATAGCCCCTCATAGCCCCCCTTTCCTCCTGGTCTCCAGCATGTACATTTATGTACTGTCCAGTCTCTCTTCAGTACAACCTGCTCTGCTGCCCTCCGAGTCATTTTTTATTACCTTCTCTGAACCAACTCTGGCCTGTCCTTGTCATTGTCTTTTGAGGAGTAGGCTCCAGAACTGCATGCAATACTCCACACGTGGCCTCACCAGGGATCTGTACCAGGACAGTATCACCTCCTTTCATCTGCTACCAAAGACCTGCCTATGCATGCCAGCATCTTATTTGTTTTCCCACTGCTTTACTGCATTGTGCAGTTGAATTTAAGCTTTCAGATATAATTACGATAAGAACCCTTTTGTCCTCTATATATGTTCCACCCTTACCGCCCCCACCCCTTTCCTGTATTCGACCTTTGGGTCTTTGCGTATATGCACAACCTTGCACTTTTGTATTGAACCTAAGTTGACAGACCCTGGACCACCTCTTCAAGCAATACATATCTTACCAGGAGATACCAGCAGGTCTAAGTGGGTAATGTTATTATGGGACCTATTCCAATTCCTGACAGAGAACCTGGAGGTTTCATTATTTATAAATACAGTACTTTGCTAGCTTTGTGTCAGTCCAGAAGCACTTTGCTGTATGCAGATAATTTAATTATTTACTATAGTTCTGAATTTTGTTACCAATGTTTCTGTTACCCTTAGTAATGCTTGTAACTCAGTGCAGGAAGTGAGTGTTTGTTAAACAGCAAAATGAATGTTATGCTTTCCAGGTCTAGACTCAATAAAATAAAATAAAATCTAATCTACATAATCTTGGACTGTGAAGGGGTTCCCTTAAAAGGAGTTATGGCTTTAGTATGTGGGGTCACCTTGGATCCCTATTTTTCTTTTCTAAACATATTTTCCCATTTTACAAATGGACTAATCAAAGACGTGGTGCTGCCTCTAGCTGAAGTAAAGCAGCCAGGACATTGCAAAAGCAGCCAGGACATTGCAAAGGGATACTTCTCCTCCCAGTTTTAGATTATGGCAGCTGAAATGTAATATAAAAAAATGCAAGGCAATGCACCTAAGAGCCAAGAATTTGAGAACCGAGGACATGATGAATGGAGTGGTAGCGGGAGCACATCAAAGAAATGGGACCTGTGGATGTTAACAATGGAGGGCGTAAGCATCTGCACAATGTAGTAGGGCTGTGGGCAAGGCAAATTGTAGACCTGGGCGCATAAGGAGGCATTACTAACAGAAAGCAAGAGAGAGGTAATACAGCCCTGTGTAGATCCCTGTTTTCCTGTCACTTGGAGTACTTTGTGCATTTGTGAACTCCACATTGGAAGGATAGGGCCAGGCTGGAGGCAATGCAGAGATGAGCCACCAAAATAATACAGGGGCAACAGGATAGGTCCTAGGAGAAGCACTTGTAAGAGCAAAACATAAGAACATAAGCAAAAGCTGGCTGAAGGACGTCCAGGCCTATCTTGTCTGCCCAATTTGTGTTGGGATCCTCTATTTTATCCTCTCACCAGTGTTATTGTCTCTCTTCTCCCTCCCCTTCCATTTTCTTGTCCCCACCTCCTCCCTCTGTCTTTGTCCCAGGCTGTTCTGGATGCCACGACTGCCTCAGGTAGCATGTTCCAAGGTGTCACCACCCTTTCTGTGAAGAAGTGTTTCCTTACATTTCTCCATATTTCCCTCCCACCAACCTTAGGCTGTGTCCTTTGGTGGTGGAATTTTCTCTTACACTGAAGAGCCTTCCTATGCTACCTCGTTTACTCCTTAGGTTCTTGAAGGTCTCCATCATGTCCCTCCTCTCCGCCAGTGAAAACATCTTCAGGGACTCTAGCCTCTCATCGTATGTCTTGTCCTGCTCTCCGGATCATCTTAGTTGCCCTCCTCTGCACCCCTCTAGCAGTTTGATGTCTTCCTTTAGGTATGGGTGCCAGTACTTCCTCCATACTCTAAGTGAGGCCTCACCAATGATCTATACAGGGCAGAATAACCTCACTGTTTCGGGTACTGAATCCCTCGTGATGCATCCCAGCACCTTGTTGGTCTTTTGTTACCACTATTTTGCGTTGTGTGGATGGTTTCATGTCACCAGTGATTGCTGCCTCTAGGTCTTTCTCACCCCAGGAATATTCTGCCGGAGATGGAATGCTATGTAAATGATGAATATTTAGCATGAGCCACTTTTCAAATGCTGCCACCTATCAACTGCCTACATTCTAACCCTCAGATTTCTCTCTCCGCCTGTCAAGACCAGGCGCTGGAGATTTCCTCCTCAACAGCTAGTCAAAGAAGCCTTGATTATTCACAAATTAGTAAGTATTTTTGTTTATTTTCATTTGCCGCCTCTTATCCGTGACTTTTAATAACTGTGGTGTTTATTTAGTTAGTTTTGTATTGTTTTCTCGGTTCCTCTCAGTTCGGATTAATCGTTGAGGAACTGAGGTATTTCTAGTTAATTTTGTTTTTCCCCATTTATTATATATTTTGTGTGTTTTATTCTTGTTTTTAGAACCAATAACTTGGTTCGAACCGCCAATCCAGTTCTAATTTTATCGGTTCACGGTTCTTTCGGTTTCTCGATCAATTCTGAACCGAATGAAACCGAGAAAAAATTGTTGTTTTGAATTTTAAAGCTTGTAGTATTTACGGTTGCAGTTTTTTCCATAGTGTCAGAAAACTTAAAAGAGAACTGGTGAACCCAGTTTTAAGAATTGTTCTGTGTGTGGTGAGGTTCTTTATGAAGGCAGATATACACTCTGCTTGTGTTTTCTGCCTGGGTTTTGACCATCTGAAGTCTGATTGTGCTATTTGTAAATCTTTTCCAGACAAAACTTTGGAAAAATGTCTGGACAGATTGAATTAAAGATTCAAGGGTCTATCTGGCTCTGACCAGCGAAACCCTCAGGGTCTGTGGGTGACACCACAATTTCTCACGACTTCTACCCCTGATCACGGGTAAAAGAGACCCTCTGAACGCTAGCTCTCCAGTTCCAGTTAAAAAAAAAAAGACAAAACATACTGAACCCCCTGTGGAAAAGGGGACTTCTGTGAATTACCTGAATTGTGCCTTCTCCTTCTGAGATTGCACAAGCAATAAAATTATGCAAAAGGTGTCAGCATGGCTCAGATGGTAGCACATCCTTATCCCACACCGGGATTGGACTTGCACCTAAAAATCGTTGGCATCCGAGTGCAGTATTGAGGGGGTGCTGTACTGCTGGGGTGTGCCCTTTGGATGAGACATTAAACCAAGGTCTCTTCTGCCCATCCTGGTGTTGTCCTGGTGGGTGTCCAAGTGGAAGTAAAGAACCCAGGGCACTCTTTGCAAAAGAAGGAGGAACATTCAGTGTCCTGGCCAACATTCCTTCCCATAAACTGGTTCATGCAATTATCCAGGCTGTGTGTGGGAGATGATGTGCGATATGGCCACTACCACACAGGGCTTCACACATTCAGTCACTTCACTACTAGTCTAGCATTGCTTATAAAGCACTTTGGGATACACTGTGTATGAAAAGCATTATATAAATGCAGATTCTTCTTCTGCTTCAAACCTTGCAGGGTCTGCTGCCTGTGGTTTCACAGCCTCCAGTTCAGACGTCTGCACCTTCCAACCCACCCTGTTTTCCTGAGCAGTGGGGCGAGGAAGAGGAGGAAGAAGAAGAAGAAGGTGAGCCTGTACAGCCTGTCTCCCTGAACAAGAGTTTGGCTCCTCTCCCAGGATCACTGACAACTATTCTTCCCATTTTCATTTATTAGGAAAATTGCTGATGCCTTGGACATCCCTATCACTGAAGCTGTAGAGGATAAGGAGAGGAGGAGGAGGCTGAATATATGGACATGATGGGGCTGACTCCTACTAAAAGCTTTCACTTCCCATCAATAAGTTTTTAAAAGGGTACTTTAAAACTCCTCCAAGCTCCTGGGTCTGTTCCTCCTTTAGACAAAAGGGTGGACAAAAGTATCAGCTTGACAGAACAGGGTCTGCATTCTTGTTTTCACACCCTGACCACCAGGGGTGGTGCAAACTGCAGCTTGTGATAAGACTAAAGTCCCTCTGGCTTCCCACCCTCCAGAGAAGGACTCGGGAAAATTGAAGTATGGCCAAGAAAGGTTACCTGTCAACCTCTCTGGCCACATTAGGCAAGCTAATTATTAGGCCTATGCAACACAGTACCAGAAGGCTCTCTGGCAGTCTGTTCTGGACATGGCTAAAAAGCATCTCCTCCTCTTTCAGCAGACCTAGCTGAAACTGCTAGGTTTGGCCTGGAAGCTGCCAAATACCAGTTCCAGATGGCAGCAAACAGCAATGAGACTGCTGCAAGGTGGATGGCAAATATCATCGCACAAAGAAGGTTTGCTTGGTTGAGAGCCACAAACCTCACACAGGATACCCAGAATAAGACTCTGGATTTTCCTGTGAAGGGCACTTTCCTATTTGGTAGCCATACAGAAGCCTACATGAAGAAGGTGGACGAGTATAAGGCCACCTTTCATAGTAATTCTACAAAGGAAAGACCTCCACCTCCTCTAGACCCTTCAGTAGGGGAGTCAGGGGTAGACAGTTTCTTACCAGACCATGGTACTTCCTCAGATACCCCAATACCCACAGCATGGGTACTTCAGGCGTAGGGGTAGAAGAGGTGCCAGGCGTGGTACCCAGTCTCAGCCCCAATCCCAGCAGGATTCCTGACTTCATTGCTCAGGCTGCCTCTCCTTTACCAGTCGGGCAGGCTGATCCATTTTTCCAGAATTGGAAAACCATCACCACAGACAAGTGGGTTCTGGAGATAGTGGGTCAGAGCCTGTCTCTAAGCTTCAAGTCCTCCCTGTTCAAAGAAACAGAGTTTTCAAACTGATTCCCACCTGGAAAGCAAAAGGCTGGAAAAAGAGGCAAAACACCTTCTTTCACTAAAGGCAGTGGAACCAGTGCCTCTGCATCAAAGGGTAAAAGGACTTTACTCAAGGTATGTTCTCACACCAAAGAAAAATGGAGAGCTGCAGCCTATCTTGGATCTCAGGGTCCTCAACAAGTTCCTGGCAAAACCAAAGTTCAAAATGGTAACTTTGTCTCTGATTCTGCCAGCACTCTGAAAAGGGGATTGGCTGGCATCATTAGACCTAAAAGATGCCTATTTCCACATTCCCATAAGGGAGTCTCACAGAAAGTTTCTCAGGTTCAGACTCCTATCAGGTCACTATCAGTTCTCAGCTCTTCACTTGGTTTCACTTCAGCACCGAGGGTGTTCACAAGTGTCTGACTGTGGTAGTGGCACACTTGCGAGGCAAGGTATCTCAGTATTCCCTTATTTAGATGACTGGTTGGTGGTGGAGACTCATCACAACAGTTAACAGAACATCTCCAACTCACTCAGCAGTTTCTGGAGTCTCTGGGGTTTCTCTTAAACCTAGAGAAATCAATTCTAATTCCCTCTCAAATTCTGCAATTCATAGGAGCAGAATTGAATGCCAAGGTGGGCAGAGCATTTCTACCCAGAGACAGGGTAAAAGCATCCTGCAGTTGGCAGCCTCCTTCAGGCTCAATGTCCCAAGGCCGGCAAGGCATTTCTTCAACTCCTGAGCCACATGGCAGCTGCAACAGGCACAGTGTTAGGATCCAGGTTTCAGATGAGGGACATCCAATTTCACTTAAGAGCTCGATGGCCAACGGAAGGACTCCTGTCAAAGCTCATTCCTGTAACAAAAACATTTATCCAAGCTCTTCGGTGGTGGAAAGAGGAAGCTAACCTCAGAGAAGGGTCTCTTTCCAAAAGACCTTCCTTCATTGATTCTCACAACAGATGCATCCCTCCTGGGCTGGGGGCTCATCTAGCAGAACACACTACCCAGGGCACCTGGTCAAGTGCAGAGACTCTTTACACATAAACTTGTTAGAGTTCAGAGTAGTGTTCCTGGCAATGCACATTTTCAAACCACTTATACAGGAAAAATAGTGCAAGTCAGGACAGACAACACTACCACCATGTATTACATAAACAAGCAAGGAGGAATGAGGTCAAGCCTCCTTTGCACAGAAGCTATGAAAATTTGGACCCTAGCATATTCTCTGAGCTCCTCACTTCAGGCCATTCATCTACCAGGCAAGGACAATGTCTTAACAAATGCCCTGAGTCGAATCAGCCAGGACCATCACAAATGGTCCTTGAACGAGCAAGTGGTACAGACTTTATTCAGAAGGTGGGGCACCCCAGAAAAGGTCTCTTTGCCTCTCATCACAGTCATCACTTATCTCAGTTCTGTTGCAGACCTCCAGTAGTGGGCATGATTCCTCTAGATGCGCTTGTTCTGGACTGGTCAGGGAGATTCCTGTATGCTTCCCCCATTTCCTCTGGTATACATGATGCTGCTGAAACTCAGATCTCAGCCAGCAACGATGATCCTGATAGCCCCAGACTGGGCCAGGCAGCCATGGTACTCCCTGTTACTGTCCATGTCAGTGGACAAACCAATACACCTTCCCAGGAGGCACAATCTTCTGACCTCCAATCAAGGGAGGCTCCTGTATCTGAATCTCAGGTCACTCAGGCTCAAAGCTTGGCTCTTGAGGGCCAAGAGTATGCTGATTTACATCTTTCTGAGTCAGTTATGGATGTTTTAAGAGGATACAGAAAATCCACTACTAAGAGAACCTACGCTGCAAAATGGAAGAGGTTTTCTATTTGGTGCTCTAACAGGAGTATGGTGCCAACCCAGGCAGGAGTGCCAGGGATACTGGACTACCTAGTCTATTTACATTCCTTAGGTCTGCAGCCTTCTACACTAAAAGTTCATTTAGCTTCCGTCTCAGCCTATGCTCGGCAGAGCAAGCCCGTTTCCTTAGCATCAAACCCAATTTTAAAAAAGTTTTCAAAGGTTTTCAAAGGCCTCTCATATGTATATCCACCAGTAAGGGAACCGGTGCCAGCTTGGGACCTTAATATTTGCATTGCTCAACTCATGGCCCTCCCTTTGAGCCTATGTTTCAGCACCCATGAAGAATGTCACATGGAAACAGTGTTTCTAGTGGCTATCACTTCAGCTAGAAGAATTAGTGTGCTCCAGGCCTTATGTATTGAACATGACTACATTGTCTTCCACAGGGATAAGGTAGTCCTTCAAACAAATAGGAAATGTCTTCCTAAAGTGGTTTCAGACTTCCATTTGACCAGTCCATTACTTTGCCAGTGTTTTTCACTGACCATTCTTCTTCTGGTGAGCATAGGCTGCATAGCCTGGATGTCAAAAGAGCTTTGCTTACTACATGACAGCCATTAAGGCCCATAAGGCAGGATAGAACACAGCTTTCCCTCACTTATGGGGATGAGGGAAAGGGTAACCCAACATCTAAAAGGTCCATTTCTCGTTGGATTATTCAGTGCATCCAATTTTACTATTCAAAGGTGAGCAAGGAAGCTTTAGTAGGCTTAGAGCCCACTCCACAAGGGTACAGCTGCAACACTGGCCAGGGATGTACCCTTGGTGGATATTTGTAAAAGCAACAACCTGACAGACAGTACAACATTTGTCAAGCAGTACAGCTTGGATATGCAGGCAAGTGTTGATGCCAGGTATGGTACAGCTGTACTGCAGAGCCTGTTTCAAAATAGGTTCTTCCACCTCCTTAGGTACTGCTTTTAGTCTGCAGAAGAGTTAGGATAGTGGAGTATTCCTGGAGAGAAAAAGTTGCCTACATAGAAACCTTGTTTCTCCCAGGATACTCCAATATTCATAACTCTCCTCCCTGCCTCCCTGTTTTAAGAACCAGTGGCCTCTGTATTCCATGATGTACCATAGTGTTTGCATGCCACACTTTTACTTTTATTAAAACTTGTTTTACATTTTTCTCCTTTTTCAGGTGATTCTGACATAGGAGCTTGTAGGGATTATTAATGATAGTTTTCTCTTCATGTCTCCACCAGTTGGAGTTTTTGGGTAGGGAATTTTAAAATCAGAATTTGATATATTTAAATGTTGGGCCCTGTCTTGCAGGCATCCATGAAATCTGAGGGTTAGAATGTAGGCAGTTGATAGGTGGCAGCATTTGAAAAGTGGCTCATGCTAATGATTCCATCATTTGCATAGCATTCCATCTCCGGGCAGATCTGACCTTAAAGGTATACTGCAGAAGAGTTATGAATATGGAGTATCCCTGAGAGAAACAAGATTACTATGGTAAGTAACTTTTTCTTTTCTTCCTCAGACTCGGTGACTTCCATTCTAACTAAGTCCTTCCTAGTCCTTGAACCCCTCCTGAGTGTCCACCCTTCCACAAATTTTGGTATCACTAGCGAAAAGGCATATCTTGCCTTGAATACCCTCCCTGATCTCATTTATAAATACATTAAACGACACTGGACCCAAGACCAATCTGTGGTACCCACTAGTGACCTCCTTTGTACCGAGGCAACCCCACTATCACCCTCTGTGTCCTGCCCCCAGCCAGTTTGCCACCCATCTAACCAATCTTCCCCCAACCCTAGTGCCTTCAGTTTTGTTATCAGCCTCCTGTGTGGCACTGAGTCGAAGGCTTTGCTAAAGTCCAAGTATATGATGTCTATTGCCTGACCCTTGTCTACCGTCTTTGTGACACAGTCAAAGAATTCAATTCATTTGACAAGATCTCCCAGCCATAAACACGTGTTGCTCATTGTCCTGCAGATCATTTTCCTCCAAGTATTTCACCAGTCCATCTTTTAGTAAGATTCCATATGTTTACTCACTATAGAGGTCAGACTTACTGGCCTGTAGTTGTCCAGGTCCTCTCTGGGGCCACTTTTGTGGAGTGGTACTACATTAGCTGTTCTCCATTCCATTGGCACTACCTGAGTTCAGGGAACTGTTGAACAGGACTGCCAAGGACCCACCAGCTCATCGGCTAATTCCTTGAGTACCCTGGGGTGTATCCTATCAGACCCTGAGATTTATCCACTTTTAGCACCCTCAGACCCTCTCTCACCCTATCTATCCCAAATAACCCCTATTGGAGCTACCCTGTTCCTCATGTCTGACCCCCACCTGTGGCATTGGCCCATCCTTTTCTTTTGTAAAGACTGGCAGAAGTATTCATTTATAACCTCTGCTTTTGCTCTGTCCTCCGTTACCCATTCCAGTCCTTGTCGGAGTAGGGACGATGACGTCCATTTTGTCCCTTTTTCTCTCTTATATAGTTAAAGGCGCCCCTTTTTTATCCTGTGTGCTATGTGTAGTTCTTTCTTGCCTGAGCCTTCTGGACCTCCTTTTTGGCTATTATGGCCAGTCTGTGGTATTCCTCTTCGTTCTTGTCTCTAGCAGTTTACTTGCTTGTCCTATAAGCTGCTGTCTTTTCCTTGTTGATCTAGCGACTTCCATGCTGAATCAGCTGGGGCATCTTGCTTTTGCCTTCTTCCCCTCATCCTTATGCAACTGTTCATGGCCATTTGAATGGCTCTCTTGATATGTCCCCATAGTGTTTCTACTCCCATCCCTCCTCTAGCACCTCTAGTTTTTCCTGATCATGTCCCTCTTCCTAGTAAAGTTGGTAAAACATCTGCACAGTGGAGGACAGGAGGAAAAGGGACAACATGACTGAGAAGTTCAAGTGCTTCTGCTGAATTAACAAGTTGGACAGAAGTGAACTGTTCACATTGAGTGGCATCATGGGTACCGGCAGAAAGTTCCTGAAGCTGGTGGGAGGGAGACTCAAGACAACACAGAGCCTTACCTGGCCTCACTCCAGTTGATTCCAGAATCCCATTGCCTTTGCCTACCCATGATCTAAGCCAAATCCCTGCAAAGCCATGTTACTAAGCTAAGGGTTCCCTGCCTCTGTCTAGATAATGAGAAAAGTTAGAGTGCCCTCTGCCCATGCAGATCATGGAGTACTCGTGCAGTTTGGAGACCTCATCTATGCAAGGACATAGACAGGATGGAAGCAGTCCAGAGAGGGCAACTAAAATGGTGCAGGGTCTACATCAGAAACCATATGAAGAGAGATTGAGAGAGCTTAATATGTATACCCTTGATGAAAGGAGGGACGGGGACATGATAGAAACTTTTAAGTACCTCAAGGGAATCAACAAAGTCCAGGAGGGTAGCATCTTTCAGAAAAGAGATGTGAAGAACAAGGGGCACAATTTAAAGTTGGGGGGCGGCTCAGGGGCCAATGTGAAATTCTTTCACGGAGAGAGTGGTGGACACATGGAACCGCCTTCCTGGAGAGGTTGTGGGGTCTAAAACAGTGGAGGAATTCAAACATGCATGGGACAGACATAAGGCAATTATAGTGGGGGTTGCAGGAAACAGGCTGTTGGTTAACTAGAATCTGCAGCTTATCCAGTAGGTAGGAAATGGGCAGACTGGGTGGGCCAAGTGGTCCTTATCTGCCCGTCAAAGTCTATGTTTCTATGTTTCTATGTTACTCAAAGGCAGATGCAAGGCCAATTATGTGCCTACCTCAGACTAGAGCAATCTGAAATCAAGATGGGTACTGAGTGATGATGCCCGTTGCCTAGGGCACCACTCCTCATGAGTCACCAGGAGTTAGTCATGTACTAGCCGAGGCGGGTCTTCCACTCCAAATACATCCAGAGTGAGATTTTCAAAACTCTGGACACAGCACTTGTGTCATGTTTTCCAATGAGCTGTGTCACATTAAATGCACCAGGATTTGTGCAGTCTATATTCAGATATCCTGATACATTTATGACTCTTAATCTGAGTTATAAAAAATTATGTCTGCATCAAATTTAACCTACTGTGTACACCATTTTGGAGTGCATTACACAGTAATAGCATCCAGAAGTTAGACTACCTTTAGGTGGCCCAACAATCTGGGCAGATATAGACACCAGTGTCATGAAAATGGGTGTGAGTGTTTGAAACGTCAGCTCCTAATGTCCTCAAAGGCTGTGCAGTGCCTTCTGCTGGCCCAAACAGGATCCGATTTTTTTAACATAATATTTTCCTCCTCCACACTCCTGACATCTGATTTCCTTAAAGCCCCATGGCATGACTGACCCCTCATACCTCACCTCCATGTAGCTTTTGAATACCCTCCAAGGAGGGTCAGAGAAGGGGGTATACCCCAATATCATCCGCTCATCAGGCACTGGTGGCAGAGGTGCAGCATTCAGATATATGAGAGTCCATTGTCTTTAGGATGCAGGACCATTACTGCTGTGTTCTCCATTCCACCCTGGAGGTGACGGCAGCTATGACACAAAGCTGAAGCATGCACACAGAGTGCAGCCGCACAGCACTGACCTCACCGCTCGCAACCCCAAAGGTGCACTGAACAGCTCCACAACTTGTGGTCACCCAGGTGGCAGAGCTACAATGTCATCCTGCAGCCTCCTGCCCAGAAAGGGAATGCATCCACTGTGACACTCACTCTTCTCCCCGTGGCCGGCCCAAGTGATCCAGGTTTGTTTCTGAATTCTGTCACCAGCATCATGCACCACAGCCCGTTTGCTTGCACTGGCAACCTGGCTCAGAAACTGATACTCAACAACTGAACTCAGGTTTTATATGCGGTAAGCAACTGTGCTAACTATTCAATCACTGGTTGGCCGGCTACGGCATAGCTGACCATAAGCAATGCACTTGTATTCACTATCGTGGCCTATGTCACTTGCCTTGCTGTAATTATCTGTGTGTTTAGGTATTCCCTAAGTTATACAGGGGATATTTTACATACTGTTTGCTAAAGTACTCCTCAGAATGGAGTCCTATCATCTGAGACATGAAACGAGAGTCTGCTGTTGCTGAGAATTTGACTGCTTCTGTTGCAGCTTTATGTTATCGTTCCTGCCATACATATAAAAATACATAAATTCTTCCCACTGTGTCAAGCTCCATGGCTCCAAGCAAAGGGGTTTGCTTGGCAAGCTGGTGACCTGGGATCATGCCCTGAGGCCAGGTACTAGGAGTGGTGACTGACAGGAAGGAGATTTACAACTGTCCACTGAATGCTTCCCTCCGAGGGGACTAGCCTTGCACCTGCAGGGTGGATTGGGTGCCATGCTTTGGGGACAACACAACCCCTGCATGTCCCTGCCCAAGGTCGTCTGTGCTCATGCAAGGCCAAGAACTGCAGTGGGCAGGGCAGAAAATGAGAAAATGTGCTCCCTGTCTGACCGGATGATGAGCACCAGCTCCTGCTGTCACAAAACCCCAAAGTTAGCCTGGACCAGCCCATGACCCTGGGATGCAAAGGTGGCTGGTAAGGCACTGAAAAGTGGGACCACTCACAACATAGGGATGCATCGGGTTACCCAGGTAAGCTGTAATTGGGGACGGTGGTAGTGGTCGGGAGGGTGACAGGGACCTGGCACCCAAAAGGAGTGGTTGGATGGGGTGCCAGGGAGATGCATAAATAGAAAATACAAAAAAATTCTCTTATTGTTTTAGGGCTCTCAATCAATCTTGAAGAAATGATAAAGAAGTGGGTCAAGCAAATGTCTTAAACAACAAAAGAAGTGGTGCACTGTGCAAGAAAGGAGAGTGACTTCACAGAAAACGGAATTGTGCCAAATTTATTAAACATCCAAAATTTAGACAAACAACTGCTTAGTAAGTACCCAAGTGCTTTGAACCACCTGGTTCTTTTTAGGGGATAATACAAGAAAGGTTGCAACAGTATTTATATAGGCACTGGAGTGGTTAGTACAATCAAATATCTAATTAAAACCATGCTGGAATTTGAGTCTAGGTAGCAAGCAGGACATGTGCAAAGCTCCTTCTAATGCTCAACCAGGTAATCACTTCAATCAATCAATCAATCAATCAAATTAATGCTTAACAACAAAGTGCTTACCTTTGCCAGGGCAACCAGCAATTTGTGGAAATCGCCTGATGTGTCAGAGACGATGTCCTTTTCTGGTTCAGTCTTGTACACTGAAAAGGAAATATTTTCCAGTTACTACCCTGTTATAGTTAATGTGCTACTAAAACAACCTGATATGGTGTTTTAGAACTGGAATCGAGACATTTTCAATGAGGGGAGTTGAAGAAATCTTCCTTTCCAAAAACCTACTCCTTTATTCCCCTTAACCCATTTCCTTTTATATTTATTCTTTATTAATTTTCAGTGGAATACATGCAGTGTCCCCTTCCCATGTTACAGCCAGAAAGGTGGAGGGGTCCAGAAGTTATCACATTTAAATACCTCAAACTTGACAACACTTTGCTGTGACATGTCACATACAGTATTCACATTGTAGCTGTTACCGTTGCAATAGGAATAGCATGAATAACTGCTACAGTCAATGAGCCTAACTTATAAAGGTTAGCTGTTATCGCTAATATTCTTGAAAAAATAATAACAGGGTCTGGCATATTTAAGCTAGGTGTTACCCCAGAGCGACTGGGACCTGAACCTGGAGGGCTACACTGTGTTCAGGAGGCACAGGAGGAGGGAAGGGAGGGAGGTAGCACTGATAGTCAAAATGGCATTGGTATAGGAGGGTGGAGGGGACCATGGAGGCGATTTGGGTCACCCTGAAAATGAAGGGGCAAGAGAGTAAAAATAGGAGTGGTGTACAGACTCCCTGTGCTTTCTGGAGGAACTGGAAGAGAGTCTGGTGGCAAATGTTGAGACATTGTAGATTGGGCAAAGGGAAGGGTGGTGGTGGTGTTGGTGATCTAAACATGCTAGGGATGGACTGGGGACTATGACATCCTCGGTGGCCAGGGAGCAGAGGTTGCTGGATGTCTTCCAAGACATGTTCCTAACCCAGCAGGTGGGTGAGCCAACTAGGGAGGCCCAGATACTGGATGTAGTTCTCATGGACAATGACCAGATTAAGGGCCTGGAGGTGAGGGACCTGTTGGCAGGACTGATCATGCCATGGTCTGGTTCTGCCTGGACCTAGGACAGGAGAAAGGCCATACAAAGACCATGGTAACTGACTTGGGGTGGATTTTAAGGAGATGGGAAGAATCCTCAGGAACATTTGGATGGGTTAAGGCCAGACATGGATGTGGACAGTAGATGGGAATTCATCGGTGGGGGGTGCAGAAGGCTACCAAGACCTGTGCAAAAGTGAGGCACAAATGTGGTAGGCCAAAACTCTGTTGGTGGACCTGAGAGGTTCAGGAGGCGGTGAGGAAAAGAAGGCTGCCTATGGGTGTTTCAAGTGCTCAAGGAGTGAAAGGGATCAAGGGGAGTATGACCAGATGGCCAGAAGGGCCACTAGGGTGGTGAGGTCAGCTAAGGCTAGAAAGGAGCAGAACCTGGCCAGGGAAATCAGGAGGGGATCAAGAGGATTTTTAGATACATTGGGGAAAAAAGGAGGGTGAAGGGCAGATTAGCAGGATTACAACAGGGAAGGGATGGGAACGAGACCGGGGGAGTGAGGCCAAGGTACTAAATGAGTACTTAGTGCCTCAGTTTTTACCAGGGAGAATGGGGGGCCTGCATCATGCATGGGAGGAGATGGTGTAGCTGAGATGGGGAAGAGACCCTTACCAATCGGCGGGTCTGAGGAGGGGAGCCATCACTGGCAGGAGGGAGGAAGGCAAAACAGGGGCCAATGAGGAGGAGAGTGGAGGTGGAAATCATGGTAGAGAGAGAGAGAAGCCCTCAGGTCCCTCCACGATGGAGAAAGCACCAGGGCGGATGAATTACATTCCAGGGTACTGGGAACTTGTGGATATCCTGGCTGAATCCCTGGAGGAGCTTTCAGCATCTCTCTGATGACAGGGTGGGTGCCCCAGGTCTGGATGGTGGTGCATATTGTACCTATCTAAAAAGGAGGATCAAGAAGCAGAGGAAACTACAGGCCCGTCAGCCTTACTTCAGTGGTGGGCAAGGCGATGGAGGGTATTATCAGGAAAAGTCTGGGTACCTGGATGATACACAGCATGGCTTTGTTCTGGGAAATCATGTCAGACAAACCTTTTGGAGTTCTATGATTGGGTGATGAGTGTCCTGGACCTAGGTAGGCCAGTGGGCGTCATCTTTCTTGACTTCAGCAAGGCATTTGACTCACTCCTCATGGGGCCTGTTGGAGAAGCTGGGGAAATATGGGTGGGAAACGGATGATCAGATGGATAGGAAACTGGCTCTCGGAGCATGCCCAGAGGGTTGTGGTTGGGGATAGTCTCATCTCCAAGGAAGGTCATTAGTGGGGTCCCTCAGGGATCAGTCCTAGGGCCCCTCCTGTTTAATGCCTATATCTCTGACATAAGGAAGGGTATCAGGAGTGAAATTAATCTCTTTGTGGACGACTCTAAACTGGGAGTGGTGGTGTAGGGGAGGAGGAGGGTGGCCCTGCAGGGGACCTAGATGCTCTGGAGAGGTGGTCAAAGAAGTGGGGACTGAGGTTCATTGCAGGGAAATGCAAGGTACTGCACCTGGGCATCAGAAACCCAGGTCAAGTGTATACAAATGCTACAAGTCTTGATGGCTGAAAGGGACCTTGGGGTGGTAGTGGATGTCAAAATAAATAAGCTCTCCTACTGAGACCTGTAGTAGGTCAGCGGCCAAAGCAAACAGGATGCTGGGATGCATCACTAGGGGGATTACCTCCAGAAGGAGGGAAGTGATACTCCCTCTGTATAACTGGTTGGTTAGGCTGCACCTTGAGTACTGTGTGCAGTTTTTGGGCTGTACTTAAAGGGACATTGCACTCCTGGAAAGGGTCCAGAGGAGGGCAACCAAAATTATATGGTTTTGGGGAAAGGACCTATGGGAGAGAGGCTCGAGAACTAAATATGCATACGTTGGAAGAGAGAAGGGACACACTAAACTGAAAGCTTGTTTACAGGTGCAACCTGGGAGCACAGGAAGTTAAGTGACTTGCTCAGGGTCACCTACAGTACGCAAGTAGGGACTGTGGGATTCAAACCCAGGTCTCAGATTTGCAGCTCAGTGCCTTAAACCACTGCACTATACTGCCTCCCTTATGCTTATAGGAAATGTATTTGATCTATAGCAGCATTTCTGATAACCCCAGCTGGCCTCTGTCTCTGCCTGAAACCAGCCTGTGCAGTATTCACCTAAAGAGTAGAAATACATCCACTTCATCAGTGCAGTTTTCACAAATACAGTAAATGCCCCAAAGGTATTATATGCACATACACACGCGTGCACACACACAAACACACACGGTGATGTTCTGTTGTACTTACTGCAGTTCCCACTCGAAGTCAAGTAAAATCACAGAGGTCACAGGGCATGTGATTATGATATCTGGTAAAGAAATGAAGCCAGCAATCCTAAAAACATCTCCCCACCAAAAAATAAAAACAACACATACTTTCTTTGTAGCTTGGATGATGTCACTAAGTTCATCATTTGTCCGTGAGCAGACTATTTCAATGAGAGTGTCTTCATCAGTTCCCAGACCCTGAAACATTACAAAACAGAAAAAAAAATCAGACTTCAGATTAAAATGCAGCCAGGTATGGTCAAAAAGTCTGAGTTTTAAACCATATATTATATACATATATATCTTTGCAAAAATTGCGTTAGTGCAACATTTAGGGTTCAGGCTATAGAGACAAAGTAGGGAAATGTGTACAATTTCCAACCTAAAACTCCACCCCATCCTGAAAAATAATCACAGGTGCAGTCTTTCTTGGGATGTCAACCTAATGCTCACCCATTAGGTGTATATGTTTCTGCAGTGTATATAATGGGGTGAGCTTTGGGGTTGACAACCAAGAAAGATGGCACCCTGATTGTTTTTAGCGGTGGGGTGGTGTTTAGGGTTAAACCCCAAAGCCACATTTCCCTACTTTGTCACATTAGCCTGAACCCTAAATGTGCATTAATGCATTTTTTTGTAAACGATTTCCTTACGTTTTGAGATAGTGTAATCGTATCTGTCCATATCTATACATACTATATCTATCCATCCGTTTATCTGTCGGTCTGTGTCTGTGTGTCTGTCTATCTATCTGTCTGTGTGTCTGTTTGTCTAAGACAGTCATTTGTTTTCCGCTGTTGTATTAGGATGGGAAACCCTGTCAAACTTGGATTTGTTAGAAGCATAGCTTTGATACAACTCTGATGATAGATATGAGCGTTAGCTAGATCCACTCCTGTTACAGTGCTACTGATCATGTTCATCTGTAGGAGACTCTTTAGATGGCAAAGATGCAGTCTTAAACAATACCAATCTGTACAGAAGTCACTCACCACTCACCTCACCTCATCTACTGAATGTTCTGGTACCTGAGGTGAACTTGCAGCCTGATCAACACATATAAGCTGTTGCCAATGAAGTTTGCTGCACCAGATGTCTGTTTGCCACTATTGTGTTTTAGGTCTGCAGGTAGATGCAGTATATCCACACTTCTTAAGGAGTGAGGCAGTACTGCTCAAACGTTTGTGGTTCACCAGCATGGTAAGTAGTAAGAGACTTCTGTTTTGATTTTGTTGTCTCAGACAGGCCCTCCAGTTCAAGAACTCTGAGCTCTATTTTGTTTTATATATCACTCATTGTTAACAGGGTAAAAAGGGACACAGATAAAGGGAATACAAGGCTTTTCCTCCTATGTTTGCATGATTTACTCCCATTTTGTGATATAGCATGAAGCAACTTTGGAGGGTATCTGCTATTTGGGGTATGCCAATGGTGAAAGGCTGTATGCTGACTCAGTTTGACAGTTCGACAGCAAATGATATTACAGCATCAATTCACTGTTGCCACTATAATGTCACTGCAAGACCTCGGCATTGCATTCTCTGGGGTTGCATCCTCTCCCAATCAATTTCAACTTGGGTTGATAATCCTAAAGGGGGGTGTGAGGGTGAGCTCCCTGCATGAGGGGTTGGGGCAAGCCCTGAAAGAAACAAACTCCTTACTGGATGGCTTTATTCTGACTGCAATTGTAGTGGAGCATAAAGCCATCGCTCAATGTTGATCGACAACTTTTTTGTTGAACCGGCATCATGGATCCATGAAAGGACAGGAAGAAATTTCACTGCAGGTTGAGAGATTGTTATCACAATAGTGTGCATATGCTATAGCTGACAAAGTGGAAGAGCAACTTCACGGGATCCTGTTGGTTTAAAATCTGTTCATAACAGGCGCATTACTGTTCTGCAAAGTTGGACGTGTAGGTAATACTATGTAATTATCAGGCTATAGGAACTGCCAGAAAGAGCAGGAGTTTCTTTTGGCAACAGTTTAAAACGGATCCTCCCTCAGGCTCTCCACTAACACTACACACTGTTAATAATGACATGTTGGGGACGTGAAGTACTGCTAATACAAGCAGTATATAGGGACCTATAATGTATAGTAAGTGCCTATTAACCACCATAATCAGCAGTCACACAGCTTTTTATGCACTGTTTAATTTTAAAGTTGTTAACCACACTTCAGAACTTCCAAACAGTGGCATAACAAAAGAATGCACCAGAGTTCCATAATTCTCACACATAGAATGCAAACAGTGTGTTTTGACCATACACCGTAAAGATGATGGCTGGGGATTGGGTGACAACCACAGCTGAAATCACCTCTCATGGTTGCTAGGGCTAAAGTAAACCTCTTGAGCTGCGCTCTTGAGGTATACCAGGTTGCCTAGCAACCCTCGAGAATTACAGCATGGTTATCACCGATCCTAACCATTATCCTATGTTATGGGCCAGCTACTTTTGTTACAACTGGTCAGGTTCTCCTTTCACCACAAGTCCTGGTCCACCCCTTAAATCCATCAAAGTTAACCTCCTCATTGTTTCCTGCTCCCTGTTAGAACTGTCTGAGGACAGAGCCTTCACAGATCTGGCACCATAGCTATGGAAATTGCTTCCACTGCATGTCACATTGAGCACTTGGTGAAGATTTCCCTCAGAACACATCTTTTAGCATAGCTTTCCCAGGCTAACTCTAGGTCCCAGGGCTACTGTTTCGTTATTCATTTATTCCCTTATGGTACATATTAATTGAGGTTAACATATTTTGTTCAATAATATTTGAGCGTGACCAATCAGGCTTTCTCCATCTCAATTGTCATTGTTTTAATTTGTACAACACAATGACCCCTAGGGAAATGGTGCTATATAAATCAAAGAACCAATGGTGCTTGGAGGCATCAGACTGTCCCAGGCAGAAGCAGAGCCCCATCAGAAATAGGACTGAGCATTTTAGCTCGGCCTGTATCGTATGACCTAAGTAAGTATTAACTTGTTGGATCAGCAACAGCTCACCAGAGGGCTGTAGTGAGCAGTCAGCTTTTTTATTTCTGCTAGTTGAACAGAGTCATGGCAATGCAGTACAATGCAATCACTCTAGACTAAACCAACCAGCCCACTACATACCTATGTGAGCCACATACTATAGTCAAAGGCAGCATACAAGAGTAGCAGCATAACAAAGAGAAACAAACGCAAGTTCATGCACTGCTCTCAGGCAGGTTGGCGCAAGCTGAAAATTCTGCAAAAGGAGAGACCAAGTAGCTGCACACCAGGCAAAATGTAATAGAAGCTAGCCGGCCCAGTGGCACAGAGGGTTGAGGTGCTGGATGCTACACCTCGCACCATGCTGGCGACCTAGGTTGGGAACAACCTCAGGCCATCGGGGTGCCAGTGTGGGGAGGAAGGTGGAGCAAGATTGGCGTGCCAATGTGCAGATTTCCTCTCCCGAGGTGGTGAGGGTGGGTTAGCACCCCTCTGTAGTTCCGCTCCCACCGGGTGGAGGTCCAGTGGGTAGTGTAAGTGGAGAGGGGTGGTAAAAAGTCACAGGAGGGTGGAAGGGGCTTAGCTGGCACCACAGGGGTGCATGTGTGCCTCCACACACTCACATGGCCATGTACTGGGGCCTCGGGGGCAAGGGAGAAACCTGTAAAATACCTACAGTATGTGTCCCCATCACTAAGTTGGCAGGAGGAGGCGACAGGGACCAAACAACACACACACAAAAAAAATTAATAGAAGCTAAAATAGCATGGGTTCCATACTTATGGTTTATTCAGCATGGCAAACAACAAAAGCACAGCACAAAACCCTGGCGCTTTGGGTCTACACATGACACTTTATCAGGAGGCGTGGTTTACGGGTAACATGCAGTCATTTCTACCATACATTTAACATAGAAACAGACAGTGATGGCAGAAAAGACCAAGGTCCATCAATCGGCCCATTTGGCCCGATATAACCCCATGATCTAGTGTTGATATGGGGTTCCAACCCTCCCAGCAGTTTTCTATTCCTTCCCCAGTTTCATCTCTATAAGTGAGCACTATTCCTTTAGCTTTGTCCCAAACCCATTTGAAGCCCCTCACAGTTTAGCTACCACCGCCTCAACCGGCAGACTGTTCATTGCTTCCACCACCCTCTTAGTAAAATAATACTTTCTTACTTCCTTCTGACCTTCCCCATCAGCTTCCAGTCGTTCCCCGTGTTGTCGAACTGCTGTTTCTGCTAAATAATTACATGCAGTTTGCTTTGTTTATTCCTTTCAGGAATTTGAAGGTTTCTGTCATATCCCTTCTTCTTTCTGGTTCCCAGTGGGTACATGTTTAGTGTCTTGGCGTTCCTCGTAGGACTTCCCTATTGGCTCGGTATTATCTTACGTCATCCTACACTGTACCACTGTTAGCCTACCCTTTTCTTTCTAAGGTGAGGGTTCCAGAACTGGGCACAGTACTCCAGGTGTGGCCGCCAAGATCTATACAGGGAAGGAATCACTTCTTTCCTTCTGCTATCAGTATTCCTCCAGATTCACCCCAGCATCTAGTTTGCCTTACTGCAAGCTTTATTGCGTTAGCAAGCCTGTTTAAGGGTGTCACTGATGATGACTTCAGGTTCCATTCTTCAGCTGTGGTACTAAGTTTAACCTCCCATCCAGTATTGTGTTCCTTGGTTTCTTTTTCCTAGGTGCATCACCTTGCATTTTTGGCATTGAATTTCAGCTTCAAAACATTTGACCACCTTTCAAGTCTTTGTAGGCCACTTTGCAATTCACTAAATTCCCTTGGCATTATCCACCCTTCCACAGAGCTTAGTGTCATCTGCAAAGAGACTTATACTACCCTGGATGTCTTCTCAGATGTCACTGATGAACATATTAAAAGGACGGGCCTGGAACAACCCTGTGGTACCCTACTTGTGACCTCTCTCTCTCCTCTGGCAACTCCATTTACCACAACCCCTCCTGCCTCCCCTTGAGCCAGTTTAAAGTTTAAAGCGTACCTTACTTTGTAAACTGAAGCTATCTGTATAACATGTCAGACACCATCTACATTAAGTGACATTGAAAAAGTTAGAAAATTCAGTGTACATAAGTGCAAAGTGAACCCTAAATGACTAATAGTAAAAAATATATTTGTAAGCTATTATCTTTGCCCTTGAATGAAATAATTTTAAATATAAATTGCAAAAATGAAATAATTTACTAACATTTATGTTTTTCTGATTATTTGTTTTTAGGCCGGCCCAGTGGCGCTGAGGTTTGAAGCTCTGGACATCGCACCTTGTGTCGTGCTGGTGACCTGGGTTCAAGAATGATCCTGGGTCGTCGGGGGTTGGAAGGGGAGGACTAGGCTTGAGCATCCACAGACTGCTCTCCTAGTCCTGGGGTGGGATGGAGAGAATCACTGCACTCACGGTGACCTCTGGGGACACCTGGGGTACTGCTGGCATTGTGGTGTATGTGGAAACGCACGGCAGATTCAATGCGTTGTGCCTAGATGTTGTGCACATCCGTGCTCCCGTGGCACTAACAGGGGAACAAAATAGCTGGTAGCGACCATGCAGCTTGTGGCCATGCTCTGCAATGCCCAGAGGACTGGTGTGGAGTTCCATCGGGGAGGCTTAGGGCTGTCCTGGCTAGCAGGGCATAGGGGCCCACCAGCAGGACAGCAAGATGGCCGTCCCAGACCCTCCTGGATGTAGTATGAGCCACCCAGCTCTCCAGGCGGGCAGAGCCACGGGCTGGATGCCTCAGCCAAAGAATGCTGCAGCAGGGAGCAAAAATAGCAGCTGTGATAAAAATATACTGTGTATATATATATATGTTTTTACTTCACATCTGTTCCAGGAAGTCTGAGAGCTCAAAAACTGTGACCTACGTTAAATGAATTTTTGAGGGAGACTTGGCTTCACTTCTGAATTGCTGATTAGCTACCTAAAAATATTTTATGGTCACATTTTTTCTACTACACAATACTAATGACAAACTTAGTTCTCCACTTTTTGTGCTCTTTTTGTTTCCTACTTATTTTTCATCTCTGTCTCCTCTCTTTATTTTATGTTCTACGGTCCTATGTTTAAGCACCAGGCATGTATTCTTTAACCACTATGGTACTAGTCAGCAGATAGTTCTAGTGCCTCTATTATTAGAGTGCTTAGGCATTAATAAATCCAAATGATCCCTAGAAATATACACTTTGACTTCTCTAGTGTTTCTTACACAATGGTCAGTAGCTTTTCATTTAGGGCTGAGAATTAATATCTTCCATGATTTTTCATATCAAAATTAATTTGACTTACAGTAGTAACCAGAGACATTGGCATCTATTTCCAGATTTTTAGTGAAATTTCTGAGAGTTTCTCTCTGCTGCTCCTACCGTGGAAATGCAGAAAGCAGGAGATATTTCTGGAAATATCACAGACATTTCAGAAATATCTGGCAGTGTCTGTGGCTGCTACTTATTTTTACGTTACTCACTTGGAGTTCATGTTCACTGACATTTTCTAACGTTTTCACTGTCACTCAGTTTAGATGGTTTCTGACATATTATACATATAGTTCAAGCGATAAAGGAGGGTATATGCCTTTAAAGGTATAGTAGAAATGACTGAAAGCTACCTGTAAACCACCCCGATGAAGGGTGATGTGTAGACTCAAATCGCCAGGGTTTTGTGCCATACTTTTGATGTCTGCCATGCCAAATAAACTGTGAGTTGAAAATTGCAATTTTAGTTCTATTACTTTTGCCTGGTGTGCAGCTTCTTGTTCTTTCCCACGTAACAGACAGTCAGGTCGAAAGAAGAGCCATAGGTGAATCAGGAAATAATATGGCACATGTTGTTTTTCTTTTATAAATCTCTCCATGCCCCAAGCATACCTTCTAAAGTCTACAACTCAGCACAAAGCATCGTGGGTATGCAAGTCTCAGGAGGGTTGGGAGTAAGCTGAATAGGAAAAAATGTCCACATAAATGTAAATTTATCCATGCACTACCAGTATTTAATTGAAGTACCAGGACACAAGCCACAAGCTCATTAATGGGGAGGGCCAAACCAACACAACAGATGACCCACAAGTACAGACTGTTGGCACTTAGCAGAACAAAATAAAAAGCTTACAAAATATTCACTTCATATCCAAACTTTATTGTATGGAGCACAGCACAAAACCCCAGCACTTCGCTTACATGAGAGGCTTCATCAGGGGGAAGGGCCAATGATATTGACAGGGACCAGTGCAATTTTGTCACTTTACTGTACTGTCTGCCATCTCCTCAGCTATTTTACTTCACTCCAGCCCCTAGGCTGCAGGACTGTAGAGAGAGTGAATTTCATTGATCTGCAATAGCCCAACAGAGGGCCATAATGATCACATAGCTTGAGTAATCACTGCCAGCCCAACAAAACACCATGACAATGCAGACACCCCAACACTGCACCTGCCAGGCCACTGCAGATCTATGCATGATGCAGATATTACTGTACAGTCACAGGTACCCTACACCAATGCAGCAAAACAGAGAGGAAGTCTAGAGGAAGAATACTATGGGATACATACACAATACAAGAAGACATAGCCTAGAACTTAGTTCAAAGAATCATGGAGATGCAAATTCTTGGGGGATAAGCTGAATAGGAAATGTCTCAGCTGGTACTACATTCTGCTGACCATGTCACTACACAGACTTCACCACAGCTGACTCACGCACACACAAAACATAACAATAATCTCAACCAGTCTGCACAACATGGATACTCATAACAGCAATGTGTGCTCAGGCTATTGTTCAGTGCCTACTAAAACTGTCTTGCCTTGCCTCAACTAACAGGAAAACAAAACATATCACTTTGGGTGGGAAGTCTGTCAGGGACCTGTGTGACTCAAAATCTTGTGGACTGTGCATGATTTTTAAACCTTAGGAAAAAACCTTGGTCTCTGATTGGGCCAGAGCCAGTGCGATGACATACAAGGTTTTGAACTATAACTCCTCGTTCAAAACAAAGACTTGACAATAGTTCATTAGAACAAGGCAATAGTTCATTAGAACTGGGTAATAGTTTTTTCAACTATAGCCTGTTCTAAACATTGTAACTCGGCAAGGATTAATAAACAGATACTGACTGGAGTTGTGTCAGGATATGGTGGGAAAACATAGACCACTCAGGATGAATTATTGTCTTCAAATTGTCATATTGCCATTAGCCATCAGGTTTGAGCAAAATAACTATGTCAGTTTGTCTCTCGAGTCGATATTTTCCTCTGTTTCCCTATCAGCTTGTCAATATTTATATGCTGTAACATATCAGACTATCCAATGACTCTTGCTAACCGAAAGACCAGCAATGCTACAAACTTTCTTTCCTGCAAAACTGGTTACATCGACACAACATTAAGCAGCAGCTGGCACTAGATGGCAGTGTTGGACCTTTAAAATTCAGTGGATTTTTTAAAATCTGGGACTGCCCAACAAAACTGCATTTGTATAGGAAAATCTCTTTCAGCATTTTTGTTATTCATGAGTTGAATCGGATAATTCTAAATCCAGATTTTTTAAGCAATAAATTGTTTTAATTAGTCATTTAACTTCACCAAGCTGCTCAAGCCAGCCTACTGACTAAAATATATTGCATCTCCCAGAAAGAAAATGAATGCATGTGTAGTACTTATCTCAGTCACTGTACTAGTGAGTTACCCATGAACATGGCTCTGCAAAATGCTGTGTATATGCGTTTGTTCAGGGATTTCAATGTGTATTACTGACCTTCATTGACGCCTTTAACTCTGAAGCGTCATACTGAGTTGGAGTCTTCATCAGGCCCAGGATGACTGTCTCAAGGTTGCCAGACAGAGCACTCTTCAGGGCACTTGGAAGTTCCTTGAACAGAAACACACAAAACAAAACACTTGGTAAATGAAGCTTTCAGAACTGTTTTCAGCTAGTTACACAGGATATAGCCTGCTGAACTTCACATCATTCTGCAGTAAAATACCAGCTGTTGGGTACCAAAAGGTTCCTTTGAAAGTGTCCATCTGTGGGAGGCATTTTCATCGTTTTTAGTTACTCTGTTCTCCCCTTCAGCCCATCAGCTACCTACCCTGGCAACCACCCACCCCCACTCATGCCTCTTACTCACCTCTTCTTACCTCAGACTTTCCCACTGAGGCAGAGTAACAGGAGCAGGCTAGCTCCTCTCAAACAACATGGCTCTGGGAGATAGGTAGACAGCATGTTGGGGCCCAGAAGTAATGGTGCTTCATCTTGTTTCTCTCAGTGGGTATTTTTCCTGTAGTTTTCTCACATGCCCTCAGAGATGTCAGGGCAGACTTGTGGTGGGCATGCACACACACAAAGCTTGACAACTCTCTTGTCAAAGCCAATCAGCACCTCCTTACCCTTCCAGAGCTCCTGCCTGCACTGGCACCTCTGGTCACCCAGGTGGCAGTTGCCCAGCAGAAGCTGCATCCCTTCCTCCCTAAGGAGAAGGCATCCTCTGGAATGTTTGATCCTCCTCCTCCCAGCAGGCCCTCCAGTGACTTAAGCCTGCCCCTTGTTGTTATTTAGCACTTAAAAAACACAGCATTTGTGATACAATGACAACACTTGTGGAACTTGGATGAAAGTTACTGAAAGTGAGAGATTTGGAGAAACCTGTGTATGCCACTGCAAAATAGTCAAACCTCAAAGTGTGTTTTTGGCGAGGATGAGGGTCTTAAAAAATCTGCTGAATGAGGAGCAGTTTAAATGTGGGTGGGAAGGAGGCAAAATGTAAACTCATCATCAGATCATGGAGACAGAACATCAGACAGCTATAAATAAAGTGTTTATTCATAAAGCTTGCCATTCATTGACCATTGCAGCTTACTGTTAATTTCTACATTAAAAACCTCACTGGAGGAGCCCCTGGGTCACATCTTGCACCTGTCCCTCTCAGCTGGATACTGGGCTGGTATCTAAAAAGATGTCCCAAGGTCCCATGTCTCGCTTCTATTGACTCTCCACAGCTGATACTGATTGGTCTATCTGACAGAGTCATTCCTGGTGTCCCAAACCCAACCCTGCTGAATTATTTTGACTTCCATGGAGGCCAAGCAGTTTGCTGTTGCAAAGGTGGTGTCTGGCCGCTGTACTATTTGTTCAGTAGTGGCTCAATTCGGTAAATCAACTGGCCACCTTTGAAAAGCTATTCCATTTTGAAGACCAACCACAAAAACATAGGTCCTGTACCTCTCATCCCTGTGTCATTCCCTGCTCAGGGTGTCAGTAAGATGTAGAAATGGGCCTCAGTTCCAGAACAACCCTCCCTTAAAGGAAGAGATGCCACTCCCTATGGGGAAACCTCTGAACTCAGTGGTTGGGTTCCATTTGCTGCCCCTAGAAGGGGTGATCTGACCCTCTGATATAAACCCTAGGCAGCAGTTCCAATTGTACCACCTATTAATAGGTGACAATGACATGTAGGTATCAGCTGGTTCAGCTTTTAGGTGTTTTCAGAAATCATTAAATAGTCTTGCCCTCTCCCCTGTTTAGATAGTGACTTTTATGTCAAAGCTAAACAGCCTTGTACTAGAACTGTATTACTTGTTGCCATAATGTTACAACTTTTGGGCAGGACACAACACATAAGAAAGATTTACATTGTCTACACTACAATGTCAGCAGCACCTACATTGGTTCTCCACATTTTGACAAGAGTTTATTGTATATACTAGACTTAGTGTAAGGACCTTGAATTGAATAGTCCTTCCTGTATTTCTCTGCTGCTCCTATCTACATTAGTCTATCATTTGTTTCAGTGTTTTATGGAATACACTGTTTCACTTTCTTCTCCATTTTATGCACATGTTTTGGTAGGGTCATCATGAGGTGTAATGCAGACCTTGTAGGTTCTGCCTGCACCCTGTTTTCCCTGAAAACACTGAACAGAATGTCCCATATGTTTGTTCTTTTCTGAGACTGCATTTATTATATCAAAGGATTTAGGACATGTCTAATCTGAGCAAAATTGCAAATTTACATTTCCGAAGTCCAAACATCACTATGAGATTAGCAAAAGTACTCCTACACATTCTTAACATTCCTTGTATGTTAAGTGCATGGCTTACAGTGTGTAGTGTTACACTATGGGAGAAAATCAGAAACGAAAAAGGTTATTTTTTGTGAATTGCTGTAATTGATCTGTGAGTTGTGTATGAATGGTATATTTCTTTTGTAAAATCTGTTTATTGAAAAACCTAATAGGCACACAGCATCATAGAGCAATTCTTCACAATATCAACATATACAGCACATCATCAGATATGTAAAAATGCTATTGAGAGAGACTGTAGCAAGTAAGTTGGCTGTCTGTATGCATCACCAGGTGTCCTCTGTGAGGCAGCCACCTTGATGTGGCACAAATGTTGAACCAATTCATGAGATTGTTACTAAGAGACAGCCATTTCCTGCCTGTTTGGTATGACGTGTCTCTACTAACCTACTTCTGTGTGTTACTATAATAAGAACTGTTATTTGAAACACAACTTCCACAGAATACACAAACTAGAAGATTAAGTTTGCAATGAGGTATGCTAAGGTGTGTAATTATGGAATACATTACCAAACGTGTAGGTTAAGAATGCAGTAAGACATGCAGTGGGTGGAGGGATTAGGATGGTATGGACTGATGTTGCTGGATTAACAGACAGAAAACAAAAACAAAATATACAGGGTATGTTGTATTTATGAAATTGTTTAAAGTGTATGGCGTCAGTATTATCAAAATAGGTTGGACCGATGAGGTGCCATAATAAAGAAATATTTACTTTCTTTAAACTGGGGGTTATGATTAGGACCATCATATAAACTCACCTATCAAAAGATACAGAGTTTTGAATCACTAAAAACAAAAAGAAAGACCTTGACTTAGCTTTTTACAGGTGATCTATTGCAGCAGAGAAGAAGCAATGAAACCTGAAAAGATTGTATGAAACAGATATTATTTCTCCATGTAAGGACAAAAAGTAAAGGAGTGATCATTTTAATAAATAAAAGGTTCAAATGTGGTGGCCCAGTGGCACTGAGGGTTGATGCTGGACACCACCCTCGTCTCACACTGGTAATCCGGGTTTCAGGAATGGACTCGGGCCGCCGAGGAGCTGGCAGGGGAATGGAAGGATCTGGTATCCCACGACTACTCTCCTTCCTCTGGGAGGCTAGGGGCACTACATCGCACTGTGGCGGTGACTGGCGGAGGCCAGCCACCACTACAGTTGTGTGCACAACAAGAGTGCTGGCGATGGCAAGCGTCAGCATGGAAGTGCACAAGGCCATTACATCCGGCTCCCAGGGAAGAAAATCAGTGGAAAATGGTGGGTGATCTCGGTGGCTGATGGCCACACACCCCTGGACACAAGAGTGCCTTTCACGGGGTGGCCCGACCCTGTGTGCATGGGCGATTACCATGCACCAGACCTGAGTCCAGTGGAGAGGGTGTTGGTGGCGGGTCATTGGGCCTGCTCTGCAAGGGAGCAAAAATAGAAAGAATAAAAAAATTAATAAATAAAGGTTCAAAAGAAAAGTTCTGGCTACATTAATACATAAAGGTGGAAGAGTAATACTGCCTTCGGCCACATGCCTCACAATGCGCCAGGCATGGATTAAATGCCTATAACCCCACACCTTCTTGTGGGTTATGTAACATATTTCTTTAATTAGTAAAATGCTATGTGCTTTTGATGCTGATTATGTTATTCTGACAGGTGACATGACATGAAGTGCCTAAATGACTTACAATGGGACAAATCTGTCCCCTCAAAAGGTTGGGATAAATTTTTCCATCCAGTAACCAACTGACAGATTTATGGAGGAACACCATGGAAAAGAAGAAAGAAGTTTTGCACGTGTATCCAGCAGATATAAAATATGCTCTCTATTGGGTTACGTAAGGATCTGCCTATTAGTTATTGTTAACACATCATATACAAGCTCTGGTCAGAGTTGATATGATTGCTCAGAGTGGCAAGACGAGTTAAACAATACTCAGAGCTCTCGCCACATTGGAGCTTGTCGTATCCAAGATGGTCACCATAAAAGAACTGCGCATGCCAATACTTGCACATGTGCAGTTTGTGACAGTGGCCATCACTTCTGCAGTTGCAGGAGAAAAAGAAGTGACCAGCAAAGTGGGTGTGTTGATGGCCCATGGAGGGAAGGAGCAGAGCATAGAAGATCGGTCCACAGAGCTCACCACCTTATCTAACTATATCCCCATATGTTATTTTGAATTAGGTAGTCACTGGCTAGGTAACTGATTCCCATTGGTTCAGGGAATATTGACAGTCTTGCAAGTCAAATTTTTTCTGGCCAGTTCTTCTAAGGTGTAAGTATAAGCTTTTTGCATCTGCTGGAATTTTGCTTAAGTATTTTATAAAACTGCAGACAGCGCATAATGGGTCGTTTGGACACTTGGAGGTGAAGCCTTCGCTTTTTGTTTATTTGCTTCATGTCCCTGTGGTTTTTGACATTTTGTTAAATACAAGCCATATATTTTAAGCCTTCTTCATTAGTGTTTATGTTGATGATGCAAAGTAGGAAAGGGTGCAGAACTACTAATAGCTATAGAATGCAACCGTGAGCAACAATGCCCTCTAAATACATATAGTTTACTTTATAGGCACTTGCACATGTTAAGGGGTAGTATTACATTTATATCCCCACTTAACATATGTAAGCCTACAAAGTTAACTATATGTACTTAGAGGGTGTCGCTGCTTCTGATTGCTGTCTATTACTAATTTAGTAGCTTTGTAGCCCTTTCCCTACTTTTCATCATCAAAATGCTGTTTTAGGGCAGGGCTGCAGCAGTGTGGGGTGGCTTTCACAAGGCGGAAGAAGCGATCGTGGATTATGTTATTTAAATAACTTAATAATGGCTGCATAAAAACTAAAATATGGGTGATTAAGGTCCTCGGGCAGGCAACTCCTTGTCATGAGTTGCCTGACCCAAAGGCATAATTCTGTCAGCTGCTCTTTAATGGCCACAACAAAAACACTGTTTGCAGTGCTAAATGCGCGATCTGTTTAAAATGTTTATGTTTTAATCTATTTCTGGGAGTTTAGATAGTGATTGATTGTGGCACGGAGGCAGCTGTAACTGGACAGGCCGTATTGTTCTCCCCACAAATTTCATACGTCGCATCGAGCTCCTGCAGCACTTCATTTAGCTTGTCTGCCATAATTATTTTTACATCTATTTCTCTGTTTTTCAGTGATCCAGTTCTTTTTAAATCAAAGTTATTATTAGCTTAGTAATAAATAAAGCAGAGGCGACAAAAGATGATCAAGGGGCTGGGGACTTAGCATACGAAAGGAGGCGGAGGGAGTTGAACATACTCACTGGAGGAGAGGAGGGACGGGGACATGATTGAAACCTTTAAGTACATGAAAGGAATAAACAAGACAGGTACAGAGGGGCTGTTCAAAGTAAGGGAGGAGGACACCAGGGCCATGATATGAGACTGGAGGGAGGAAAGTTCAGGAGGGAGATGAGGAGACACTTTTTACAGAGAGGGTGGTGGCTGGGTGGACTCGTTACCTGCAGAAGTGGTATCCAGTAGAACAGTGGACTGCCTCAAAGGGGATGGGACAGGACAAGGGGAGGGTAAATGAAGGGAAGGGTGGAAGGAGGGGCAGCTGCGAGATAAGGGGTACTAGCTGCACATTTCGAGCAGACTTGATAGACCTCTAGGCCTTTATCTGCTGGCAAATTTCGTATGTTCATAAAAAATGTACAGTAACAGCGAACATCACACAGATAATATCTAAGTCCAAAACTATTAACAATAGTAAAGAAAGGGGCGATAGTGTCTAAACAGCCAATTAAACCATTAAGAATGGCCCGATAACCCAAACAACCAGCATTAATTGTAATGAGCTTGATCCAGTTCTTAAAACAGCGATTGTCCCTAAAGTCTACTTTAGCGTGCTTGGCTCGTTCTTTTCCTATTCTGTGTGATCCAGTTCTTCTTTTTAATCTTGATGTGTCTACTTACAGCTGGCATAGTCATGTTTTCACTTTCATTTTCAGGCAGGATTGCCATCAGAACTGCAGACAGCTGGTTCAGGTGTTTTGTCCTCTGGACCGGTTCTTCCAGGTAGCTTTCAAGCATTTCTCCAGTGAGAAGCCTTATGAGAAGTACTTTTGAGATGCAAGTAAGCTGTCAAATTCATCCATGGCTGTAAAAGTATCACTGGGGAGAAATATAGTTCTCATAATATAATATTATTCTAATATTAAGATATAATATTTCTCCTCAATTATACTTTTTACTGTCTATGGATACTGCTCAGGGCATATATAAATATAACATTTTATGCAATAGGCGGACATAAATCCTATGTGATAAATCTGAGCTACTATGTGATAAATTCAAAATGTTATATTTATACACATTGTAGATGCATTATCACAGATCTATACTCATAGTAGATATGTCACAGTCACTCAGAACTTATTTAGAATATTTCAGCCTCAGTACCAGTACTAACTATATTCAAATGCAGATAACTTTAAAATGAAAAAGATAGCATAGTGCTGTGAGCATGAAAGTTGTTCAGCACAACATTATCTACAAAATGAGTGGTATTTCATGTATAGATACCTTAAAGATTTTTTATAATTAGCACAAAGAGCAGAAAATGCAATTTTGTTCACTTTTTGACAAACATATGCAACAAAAGATAAACAATCAAAAGCAAATGTCCCTGCACTGACAGAAAGCATCCCTATTGCATAAATAGAAATATACAATGGTGAGCTATCAGATAAATGTATCTACACTCACACTCGTGTTGTTTGACCTCGGACATCTCACTCGTGGCTTACACCACTTGTGAGGTTACCCGAGGTCAAACAGCACTTGTGTAGATAAATCATTTATCTGACAGCTCACCATTGTATATTCCTTTATTTTTTTGTTATATAATAAACTGTTGAGCACTTTTTTCCTTAGTGCTCAGCGTTGATATTTTCCGTAATAACCCGCTGGTGATTACAGCATTCACTGCGTACCTCTATCAAGTGTAGCTCTCTGATTGGTTCGCCCACTCTGTAGGTGGGCTAAACCGTTCTGGAAACATGGCGGCTCGGAGTGATGCTTACCGAGGAGCTGCCAAAACAACATGTAACTCACCTTGCAATCTTCTTTTTAATAATCAAACTGATTACCAATTACTAAAAAGCTCTATCTGGTTGATCCTGCTCTTTGCCGACGAGTTCAGGAGGACTGGGGCCAAACGGTGAATGGGGTAACGGCTGACTCCCTACAGTGCTAGGTAAGTGATAGCCAAATAAATACAATTAAACTCAAGGAAAAAGGAAAGAGAGACTGTGTGTGACTGGCAGTGTGTGTGGTGTGATAGTGACACACAGCATCACCACAGGACCGAGGGTGGAAAAAAGTGCCCCCAGATATTATATAAAATAAAAGATGGGGAATTGTCAGAAACTCGAATTTAATGGACACCCTCAGTGTAGGATGCTTTAATAAACCTCTTGGGCTTTGCCCTCAGGGTTTATGCAGCATCCACACTTGGGATCTGACCCTGCTGCGGGAGCCTTAAACTCACTAGGGCTGTGCTCTTCCTCCTTCAAAGCTATCGTACAAACTGAAGCCCTTGAGGCCCTACTGGCCCCTAATCCATCTAAAGGCAATTCCCCGCGCAGGCTGGACACCACACTCCCCACCTCTCGCGCCAGCCATAGCAACACCTCTTGCCAATCTCCTAAACCTCTCATTTACCACTGCTGTTGTCCCACAGGCCTGGAAACACACCATTGTCATCCCCTCCCTAAAGGGCCCCCTCCCCACTTCAAACTACGCCTATCTCTCTCCTCCCAGTCCTTGCTAAACTACAAGAACACCTGGTGCTTGCCCAACTTACCTTCTTTCCTCAGACTCTAACTTTTCATGTCGTTTCAGTCTGGGTTCAGAAAGGTCACTCTACTGCATCCTTCTTATTACGACTTACTGACACCATCCTCTCTGGAATGGATAGTGGGCAGATCTCCTCGGCAATATTTGTTGACCTTGCTAAAGCATTCAACACCGTCTCCCCCTTGCTGTTAACAAGCCTCTCGTATGCAGGCCTCACTGTCTCAGCCACTAACTGGTTCAGTGCCTACCTCTCAGGAAGAACACAATCAGTAAGAATTGCAGATGCCATCCTCCCCTCTCTGTGATTACTGGTGTCCCCCAAGGGTCAGTACTTGGCCCCATCCTGTTCTCCATTTTCTTGAACAACCTGCCACAAATCTGTACAACCACATCTATACACATGTATGCAGATGACACCATCCTATTCACCAGGCTCCTCACCAGAAGAAGTAGCTCTCAATCTCCAGTCCGATTTCAATAATATTCAAGACTGGTTCAGTTCGCTGACTCTCTCTCAACACTAAATAACTGTCACCATGACCTTGGCACGAGTCAGCGGCTATCCCGACTACCCTCCCTCCACTCTCCTCCTTCCACACTCTGTATGGGACAACTCTGGAGGGACGTTGCTTCCTTCTGCTATCTAGGGTATGGCTCAACCGTCACCTTACCTTCTCTAACCACATTGATGCAATCATAAAAACTGCTCCAAGCTAGATGCCTTGTACAGGAACCGCTTTGCCTCTCCCTTCCGGTTAGGCGGAATTAGTGCAGAAGATGATCCTTCCCTCCTTAGACTACTGTGACAGAGTCTACAGAGCTGCACCTAAATCCACCTTATCTAAACTAGACCCCCTTTTCAATGCCTTCTGCTGTTTCGCCTCAATGCCCCCTTTCCCACCACTGTGACCTCTACCGCCTCGCCTCCCATCTCGAAAATCCACAAACTGCACTGCTCCAAATTTGTCTCAAAATTCTGGCTTGGTGTCCTCCCTCCTACTTTGCCAACATACTGTTGCCAGCTCCCCCACGCCTCTGGTCCTTTAGCACCCAGCTACTAAATATCCCCAGACTGAAAGACCTCTGTTGGACAGACAGCCTTCTCACACCAATTCCCAAAAATCTGGAATGCTCTTCCGCCTCAGATTCACCAATCTTCCTCCACCCATTCCCTATCAATCACGCTGACTAACTACCTCATGGTAAACTGTACCTGCACTCGCTAACTCTGGTTGTCCCACCCTCAAAATTCCATTGCCTGACCAGCAGCTATGCCCTACCCTTGGAAGCTGGCTTATATAATATTAAGATGTGGATATCTGCCACAGCAAGCTGTTCTCTATGTATGTATGTATGTATGTATTTATGTAAGTATGTATTTCTCTGGTACACACTTTTAGCTGACTGTTAACCTATGTGGCAAAATGTTACATTTTCCTCTGTATCTGATATTAGCTGTTTGTTACCCTGTGTGACAAATTGTTGCATTTTCCTTTGTATATCTGATTAATTGTTATGGTGATGACCTGTGTATCCTCTCCTTGTAACCCTTCCCCGAGGTCACACCGGAGATGAGCATCTTTGCTCAGTGTGACTTTCCTGGTGACACAATTCAATAAATGATGTAATTCTTATATCACACAGTCCCCACCCTTTATTCCATATATAATATATCTTTGTCTTTCTGTGGAAGGCATGCTTGTTTATCAGTTTAGAAGTATATAAGCATACCGTCCCCCTTTATGCACTATGTACTTTTATGTAGCTTTTAAAATGGGTCTGGTAACATTATAGTTATGATTATATCACAGTGCACTGTGGTTTTACTTGTCCTCCAGAAATGGGGATGTATTGTCACCCCTTTTACCTCGCTTATTATGCTATCTTAGGTTTTATATACGAACATACAAAATTGCCAGCAGAAAAAGGCCAACTGGTCTATTGAGTCTGCTCGAGTTTGCAGCTAGCATCCATTATTTCCAGCTGCCCTCTATATTGTCCTGTCCCACCTCTTTGAATCCCTCCACTGATTTACATGCCACCACTTCTGCTGCCAGCACATTCCATTTTGCCACCAACCTTTCCATAAAGAAATGCCTCCTCATTTCCTCCTGACCCCCATTTCATGTCATGGCCTCTAGTGTCTCTTCCCACCTTCACTCTGAACAGCCCTCTGTGTTTGCTTGGATTATCCCTTCATGTACTTGAAGGTCCCCTGTGCCCCTGTTTCTCTTCTCTACCAGTGAATAAATGTTCAACTCTGCCAGTCTGGCCTCATATGGCAACTCCCCAGACCTTGGATCATTTTGTTGCCCTACGTTGACCCCTCCAGCAGTCTAATGTCTTTCTGCTGGTATCGTCCACCAGTACTGCACGCAGTACTCCAGGTGTGGTCTGACCAATGGTCTGTACAATGGCAGAATCACCTCCTACTTCTCGAGTTATACCCCTGGCAATGCAGCCCAGCATCTTGTTGGCCCTTGTTACTGCCCTCCTGCATTGTGCAGTTGTTCATTGCTCCTGCAGAGCTCCCCAGATCTTTCTCTTCCTCCATTACTGCTAGCTGCACCCCAGATAGTAGCTTCTTCTAGGGTTCTTTGATCCAAAGTGCAACATCTTACACTTTTGGCATTGAACCCGAGTTGCCAGTGTCAGACCATGCCTCAAGTCTTGTCAAGTCCTCCTGCAACCCCTGCCAACCCCTCTGATGGTCCACCACTGCCCCCATTTAGGTGTTTTCTGCAAACAGGCTGATCTTGCTGGTGATGCCCTCCAAGATGTCTACAATGAAAATTCCAAACAGCATGGGCCCCAACACCAACCCTGTGGACCCCCACTCATCACTGGCTTATGGGATGAGAATTTCCTCCACCACTATCCTTTGTTGCCTACCCTGTAGCCAGTTCTCCACCCACCTCACCAGTTTTGCCACCACCCCTGTGCCCTTTAGTTTACATCCTAGTTTCCGATGTATACTGAGTGAAGGTCTTCACAGTCCAGGTACAGAACATCCACCACATGGCCACAATCAACATATATATTATACTTGCATGAGGGGTTGTGGAACTGCGGAGTGGCCAAAAATGCAAAAAGAATGTTTTTTTTGTGTGTTCTTTGCTCATGGCTACAGCCTCACAATTTATCTGTTTAGTATGAACTGGTCTAGTCTAATCTGAAGGAAGATGCAGTCTGGGTCACTGATGTGCCTTTTGAAGATTTGGTGAAAAAATATTAAACCATTCAAAAGTTATTCAAAACAAATTTCCCATTATAGTCAATGGGAAAAATATATATGTCTCTTGAAAGCTGCCACCACTGCATTTTACCCTTGCAAATGGTCTTTTACTGTCATGCGGTGGCCATCTGGTTTTCAGTTATCGAGAGAGAAAAATGCCTGGCATTTAAATTTGGGACCCCTAGGTAAACACTGACTGTTGTACTTACCTAGTCAGGTCCTGAGGATGACAGCCCTATCTTTTTTTGGGGGGATCCCTAGAAATGGCATTTAAAAATCAGAGCCCCAGTACTGTCACAAATGGAGACAAAAATGGCTGCGATACATTTCAAAAATCACGAAAGTGTTGTGCTATTTTGTGGAAACTGTCACAATTGTAACAGTACTTTGCTAAAACAACAAATATTTTCATCCCCAACAGCAAAGCAGGTTGGGGCTTTTAGGCTGAAATTTGCAGGGTGGCAATCCCTGGTCCCACAGATGTACCTTTTGGTGGTTTGGTCCCAAATCATTCAATGGGCCTATAGTTACAGCACTCAAATTTGAGAAATTTCCATAGACTAACATTACGGCACCTGTAGCACTCTTCGCGCCAGATCTCGGAATTGGAAGTAGATACAGATTTTTCAATACCTACAGCTTAGTCCACCCTTACGCACGTGGACTAAGCCAAAAATAAGTTTAAAAGTCATAGATTACACCTGCAGAGGAATTTCTTTCCTACTTGCTACAGTTACTGAGATATTGGCCATAGGCAAAACGTTTTACAAGGGTTCCTTTGGGTACTATGGTGCTGCTGTATGGCTCTGTACTTGTGTGTAGTGGGAGTGCAGGGCCCAGAGGGCCCACATCCCACATACAGGTACCATTATGCTAAAATGGGCAATGTGAAGGGGCATGAGGCCATACCAGTTACATTACACTTCTCAAAGAAGGCAAATTCATTGCAAAAACTCCATTAATGCATCAATTCACGACTGATAGCATAGCTACAAAAGTTTGGAAATGTGATGTTAGGGTTATACCCCTACCACCCCACCCCTCCACACACCAAAAGGCATCGGGGTGTGCATTGTAGTCATCGGGCACTAACTCTCACCCCATTCTCCTGTACTGTACCACCCCAGCTTGTTTACACATGGAATGGGGTAGAGTTAGGCTGACAACCCCAACACACCCAATGCCTGTTGGTGTGTGGAGGGTGGGGTGGTAGGGTGTAACCCTACATCACATTTCCAAACTTTATTGCTGTGCTATTTTTACAATGAAAATATATATACATACACTGTATGTGTGTGTGTGTGTGTGTGTGTGTGTGTGTGTGTGTGTGTATATAGGAGTACTGGGTGAACGATTTGCAAACAGTTTTATTGTTTTGTTATGGTATGTTTTCATGATGTGTATTGGGCTTTATGTCATGTAAAGATGTGGCCTGGCTGACACACTAAATGGGGAAGATATGTATATATAAAAGGCAGCGTTTAATGTTACTTACAGCCAGTATGTAAGTGAAAAGGATGTAAATCAGCAAATGGAACTGTCCCTTTAATGAACTGGGGTTGTTTTTTTGTAAATTTATTTCTGCTCCTTCTCCTCTCAACTGGGCCCCTTTCACGGCTCCCACAGCCCCACTGTGGCATCCATTGGACTCACCTCTTGGATCTTCTTAGCGAGGTGCCAGCTAGCTGGGTGTGGCGCCTGTGAGGACCGGCAACATCTAGCCAGTTGGAGTGTTTTTCCTTCGCTTTGTTTCCCATTCACATGGCACACCAGGCATCTGCCCCGTATCCACCCCTATCTTGGGTCCATTGTGCCACCCACCGCTAGGCAACAGGCAAGCAGCGGACTCCATCCCACCTCCCAGGATAGAAGAGCCGTCCTCAGATGCTCAATCCTCTTCTTCCTAGCCGACCCCAGCAGCCGCTCGCACCTCGAACCACGGGTCACCAGTGTGGCTGGAGGTAAGGCATGGATGCCTCATCCCTCCTTAACTGAAGTTGCTATTTAAATAACGTCCATTGGGTGGTGTGCTACACCTTGAGAAAGCATTGTATGGTCAATGCAAAACATTGGTGACTACTGTTATGGGCGCTTGTGCTTTGTCTCACAATAAATCTTTTTTCCACTCTTCTCAACTTGGGAGTAAGTTGCGGTTTTTTCCTTGTGCCTTGCTTTTTGTCCTGCATATGAATATAATTGTAATGGCATGGGATCCACATGGTGAGCGTGTATTTTTGGTTGCTTGCTCTCTATAAAGATATGTCGACCCATACAAGGGTTTCTAGCTGAGAGATCTGGGCAATCACAAACTTTGTTCTCCAGTAAAGAACACTGTGAGCATGACCTATTTCCCTTCTCCCAGTGGTTGCCAAGATATTTGAGGGTTTGGTTGCTAAGCAAGTCCAAAAGTTTTCGAGTCAGAGAACATCTTAAATAAATTCCAATCTGGTTTTCTCCAGTATTATGGCACGGTTTCTGCTTACTGCAGGTTACAAATTCTTTAACTGCAAGCCTGGACAGGGGTCTGTCTGTAGGTGCCATATATGTAGATATTTCAAAAGCATTCAATACTTTGGACTATGGCATTCTCCTGTCAGGCTTCAGCACATGGGGTTGTAGGTTCAGATCATAGACTGGTTTAAGCCATATTTTTTTAACAGATGTCAGTATGTAACAGTGGACCAATGGAAATCTTAAACTTGTCAAATTAAAATGGGAGTTCCTCAGGGTTCCTATTAGGTGTGCTACTACATAATGTATATGTGAACTCCATAACATTTTCAAACCGTGAAATAAACTATCATTTATATGCTGATGACACAACACTTTGCCTACCTGGAACAGTGGATACTCAAATTGAAAATGTATTACAGCTGGCATTTAAAGAATTACAGGACTTTTGATTTTATCTAAACTTGTCCTGAATTCTAAAAAGTCCCAGTTATGTATTTTCATAGAAAGGCAGGTAAGGGACCAGGTGGATAAAGTATTACAAATTAAAACTGTTGATAATCAAGTTTTAGAACAAGTAGCTAGTTACAGATACCTAGGGGTTCATCTTGATCGTTCTTTGAAGTGGGACATACATATAGAACAAATGGTAAAGAAAATCAGCAGATGTATGGGAGCCTTATATCAGCTTAGACAGTATACAACATTTGCAATTAGAAACCATTTGATAAATTCTGTTATGAATCCATTGCTAGACTATGGGGACTTAATTTATCTGAGGCTAGTTCCACATTACTAGGGAGACTGGAAGTTGTATGTAATAAAATGGCACATTACATCACCATGGCACCAAGAAGGACACACAGGAGGATTTATACAGAATCTACGATGGTACAAGTTGGGGAACCAGAGGTCTTTACATGTGTTGTTAAATATGGAAAAATGTTTTTCTAATAAAGTACCAATATACATCACAGAATGTTTACAGGAAAGAACGATAAAACCAAGCCTCAGA
Organism: Neoceratodus forsteri; assembly: GCA_016271365.2. Classification (NCBI taxonomy): domain Eukaryota; kingdom Metazoa; phylum Chordata; order Ceratodontiformes; family Ceratodontidae; genus Neoceratodus; species Neoceratodus forsteri. Next base: position 1,741,030,471 of record CM028129.1, read on the forward strand.
TCAGCAAAAGGGATAGAATATTTGTTACCAAAGTATAACAAAAACTTGGGTAGGGTCATGTTTTCTATATAGGACCTTCTGTTTGGAACACATTGCCTGTAGAATTAAGAATAAAAATGGCAAAAGAAAATTGGGTTCAATAAAGAATTGGTTTGGGACAAGGAAGATAAAGGAAATATAGTAATAATTAGGATATTCAATTTGGTTGTTGAAGAAGGGAACAGTGTAATATTATTAACGGTATATGTTTGTATAGTTTGGCGTGTTATTTTATCAATCATTTGTATAATTGATGTAGGTCTGTATTTTCATATTTAGTTACTATGTTTGGAGTGTAATTAATGTATGTGAATTTTTTCACTGAAATTAGTTTTTAACTCAGCTTGAGCTGCGATTCATTAAAACTAATGAATAAAATTGTTACTACTACTACTACTACTACTGCTACTACTTACTACGACATGGCTAGAGTTTTAAATGTCCATAGCTGTGGTCAGGCAACATGTAATTTACTGACCTCAAAAGATAGCACATTTTTTATTTTAGAGATAAGAAAGTACACAAAATAGCCAACTACATCCAACTTGCGACCAAAAGCAATTAAATGTCCCACAAAACAAGCTGGTAATTTATGAAGTTAAATGAAAATGTTTCTAAGGCTCAAGTGGTGCTACTGTACTTACACAGAGCAGAAACTGAATCCAGAAATTAAGGACACACACTCCCTGAATGAACTGAGATACACTATGCATAAGGAAATCAATTAGGGGTAGCTAGGGCTGAAGTCAAGACCCCTATAATAAGGTTTTCCTAGCATTAACCTATTAAAATTTGGTGAGTGGAGGAGCTTCACAACCCTATGATTCTTCTGAACCTGGCTTTGCAACTCAGATGATTCTAGTGAAATTACACTTCTATGCACTGCAAAAAGGTTATTTATTCTGGCAAAATTAGCTGGTGCAATGAATCCACAAACAAGGTGGGACAAATCAGTTTGTGAGCTGTTGGGCAGAGTGGTCACAAGCTCTTAACATCTAGTAGCCAAATCAGTATTTTTAGTGGGCATCATTTTTAAGGTCTCAAAAATCACACAGTGGGCAGGTAGCCTGTTGGCCAGTAACTTTCAAATTCTGGTAACCAAACCATTTTTAGTGGTCATCTGCCACCTGGCTACCCAGTCTGTCCCACCCTGCCCACAAAGCAGATGTGGATTGCATTAGTCACTTTAGTTCTTAGATCACATCGATGAGCGTTTGCCTTTTAGACCACAGAAGAGCTCAAAACACGTAATCTGGTCATTAAAAATGAATATCCAAATTTAATAACAAGACTGAAGCAGCCCAACAGGCCAACTTTGACTGTGATACTGAGGACTGTGGTGACTGACACAGTCCATATCTCATTTGCAGTATACAAAACACCTTGGTTCATTAGGGAGTGTGTGCCTTCATTAGGGGTGTGTGCCTTCATTAGGGGTGTGTGCCTTCCTCTCCATTTTTCATAGAAGTTTTCTCCCTGGACAAGTCCACCCTGTCAGGGATATACTATGATCCCAGAGATGCATCTTGTTCATGCCTGCATCCCTCAGTCTCACCCTGTCCCCAGCAAACTGCTGGTTACCCACAGGAGCTTGCCCTCTGTGACAGGGACTACAGGGACAGGGCACGTCCTCTCCAGAAGCAGTCCCTCCTGTGGATGAGGATCCCATACTGGCAGGCACTAGGACCTGGGGGGTTGGGGCCTAGACCATCATTTAGACAGATATGGGGGTGTTCTCTGTTTTCTAGGTGCCTCCACCTCCCCAACATGAGCACAGCCTGTGTAGTGGCCTTGCCCACATGCAGCACATCCCCAGCGGCAGGAGCAAGCTCCCTGGCTCAGTTGCATGGGCTGCTGCAGCACCAGAGTGCACCATTAACCTTTCCTGAGTGAGGTCCTCTGTCACGTGGCAGCTGCCTCAGTCAGATCCACCTCCTGATGCCACAGCTTGGGTATGTTCCCAACCGGGTCGTCTGCATGACAGCGTGGTGTGCTGACACTGGGTCATCAGAGTGGCCGTGAACTTTACATCTTTTTATTTTCATTGATGAAGCTACCAATGTGTTTGGACTCAAACCACAACTCTAAGCTACACACAGTATTTGGTATGGTGGCCAAGACACAAAGAAAGCAAGAAGGTATCCACAAATTGTAACTTTTCTTCATTTTAAACAAACTTCTATAATGTATAAATTTAGATGGGGACTTTTTCAAATCTTTTCGCTAGAAACCTGGCTGGCAGAAAACAGTTTAATCCTCAATGCTACAAAACAAAGGCTGTGGTCTTGGCCCCAGAACACTTAGGCAGGACCGAAACTCCTACTCTTAATTGTCTCCTCACTGGATACCACTATTGAGGTAGGAATCCATAAAATACCTGGGCCTGAAACTGGACCAAGGCCTTACTCTGAAGCCTCATGTTGACCAGGTTGCAAAACCCTGCACCACAAACTTGGTCTGCTCTACCGCCTGGGAATGCCAGCTAGTCCCAGAATCAGGATCTCAATAGCCAATGCATCCTGCTACCAACCTTGACATATGCTGCCTCAGTCATGCAGGGCCTGGAAAAGCAGGAGCTCACTAGAATGCAGGTGATCTACAACAAGGTGGCCCACTTTGCCACATCATCTCACAGAAGGAGACACCACTGTGAGGCACTGACCTCCCTTAAGTGGCTATCTCTAACAAATCAACTGCAGCACCCATTGTTATTCAATACATATAAGCTACTCAACAGCCCTCCAGACAGTCTGGCAGTGCTGCTGGTCCCCAAGAGAACAGACAGACAGCTCTGAACCACTGGGAGAAACCTACTTGAAACACCACTGTGGGTGACACATCCTTCACCACGCAGACCCAATCCAGTGCAATAAGTTCCCACAAAAATCACAGGATGCAACCTCCTGGAAATCTTCCAATCTGAGCTGCGGGCACACCACTTAAAGAAGAGCACTTGTGTAACCCCTAGATGGGCGCTATCCGGGGCTACCCTGCCTGATTTGCCACTAACAGGTTGAGGGCCTGGATCCAATGGCAGGTGCCTCCACCCAGAGGTCAGGGTTTGCAATAGTTAAACTAACTTGGTCACAGCCCTCTGGGACACTGCAACCTTTCTTCCCACTAGTGGCCCACAAAATATATCAGAATTACCTCCACAGTATACACTTACCCCCAGGACTGGTTCCGGCACAGGGACCTCCTATGAAATAAGATACAGTGCAACAATCACAGTACAGTACTTTAACATAGACAAATACCTCAGGCAGTATAACTTTGCTGAAACAAGCAGCTCTGATTTATTTGGGGGATATAACAAGGACAGGGAAATCAGGTTAATTAGCTTATCACTCTACTCATCTACTATGGCTCTGTGCAGGCCTATCCCTATCAGTTACTGTCCCTGGGTACCCAAGCCCTAGTGGCTAGTCCAAACCGTGGCAGCTGGTAGGGGCCCTTTCACACAGAGAAAAGAAAAATTAGTTTAAACAGTCAGCAGTACAGTGATTCCATTTGGATTTAATGTGGCAATTCAACAGGAGCGATCCTGAATTAGTACTCACGACCTCCAAACAAGATAGGGTCCTTCAACGTCAGCAGGGCTACTCTTGAGCTCCAAGAGACTCCTCACACATTTATATGGTAAACAGTCACAGGCAAAAGTCACTTAATGGCAGCAAGATTCACTTGAGGTACACAAACCTCTTCACACATTTATATGGTAAAAAGAAAGCACTATACCAGGCGGGCTGCATCTGTATCCCGATCGCAATTACTGCACAATACCCGGGAGAACACACAGCAGATTCAGTTCTGACAGACCGAGTGCAATTCAACAATTCCTCCAGTCTTCTACAGGGTGAGCCTGGTTTCTACTCTTCAGATATCCTTTGATTCTCTTCACAGGACAGATTCAGTCCTAACAAGCAGTTACACAAGCTGCAGACCAGAACTCAGGGCCTTACACACGTTTCCGACTAAAACTGCACACCGAAAAAGCACAGGGCTCCTTCCCTCTTCACTGCCAGAGCTCAACTGAAACTCCAACAGACAAAACCGAGCACTTCCTTTGAGGTTCCTCCCAGTTCTTGACTGGATTGGCTGTCACTCACAATAGACTGCTGCTGTTGGTCCAAAAGGCTCAAGTCTAAACTACATCTCCCAGAGTCACTGCCCATACAATCCTCTTGTGGCTGGCTCAGATTATAAGTCCAAGTTCTGATTTGTCCAAGGCACCATTTTAGAGCTAGCTTACCCACACTGATTGGTCCAGTTCAGCAGTTCAAAACCAGAATGGGAACTAGGCAGACACAGTTCTGACTGCAAAGAAGCAGGTTAGACAAACTGTAATTTCATTATTACTGTAAATGATTTCTGGCAAACAGTTACATCTTTCAGATAGGTTCCCTTTGCACTCTAGTGACTGCAAAATGGAGTGAATTGGCAGCAGCTCGAGTGGTACTCAAACAGAAGCACACAGTCCCCCATACAAACTAATTATGTCTGCAAGCAGACAGCTCTTAAAGAGACAGTACCAGAGGCTCAAAAACACTCACTGATAAATGCAAAAGCGCCAAACACCATTCAGGCTTGGAGCATTCAAGCAAGCTCCTGAAGTCTTTTTGGGAACCCCCATTTGCAGGGGTTACACTTGTACACGTAAGAACACTGAGAAAGAGAGACTCTAACCTGCAACCCTATGCTGGCTCAGGCCAACCTAGTCCTCTGTCAAGCAGAGTCCAGTATACTGCACACTGATCCGGCTGTCTCCTAAGACCTCTCCCCACACTAACTACTCTTATTCCTAATGTACGAATGCTTATACAAAATCAGGAACTAAATCCTGACCTCTGCACTGTGATGACCAGATTGTAACCTGTAATGGGCAAATGCTCCTCCTACTTGATATGTACTTCCTCTGTGTATGAAATGCTTTACTGTTTCAGCAATCCCTGAAAAAGGGACCTTTGGGGCTCAGGGCCTACCTGGTTATCAAAATTGAATGAATAAATAAATATAAATGTGTGTGTGTGTGTGCTTTTGTAGTGTTAACTGATTTCTGTGATTTACAAATAGGAGAAGTGAATAAATCACTATTTCCTGCAGTTACAAATCCCTGCAACTTGGAAATTATGAAAGAGTGGTAGAAAGTACCAAGAACACAAGCATGATTATGCAACAGATGTTGCAACTTTTAGGCATCTGAGGGCAGGGGTTTCAAAGGATCTGTCCAAACTGTGTCTGCTGTCATTTCAACACAGAAATGCCTCCAAACTTTTAGACTGGTTTAACAGCATCTGAATGTCATGTCCAACATAGGACACAAGATCGTCCATGTCCGAACTGGCTGCAATTTGTAACTGCATCCATTTTTACACCACAAGTCATGACTTTTTTCATAAATGGACACAACTTTTGAAAACATTAGCAGGACTGCCTGGATGCAGTTGGAAGATGCACGGCAGCATGCATTTGTGTCTTTGTCCAGCCTTTAACCCCTAAATATTCAAATTTGTCTAGACAAACGGAAGAAGATGAAAAATTGAATGGCTGTGTTCTAACCTGGATGTGTCTAGTTACCTTTTCCAACCGTATGTAATATAGAATTTGCAATGGCCAGCCAGAACCTAAAAAGAATTACAGGTCACACAAATCGTAGCAGTAGCCTAAACAGTGGAAGCATGCTTATATCTACAATCAAAAATCATCTTTTTTGCACCCTGGTGGTTCAAATATTTATTTATTTATTTTGATTGATTGAATTTTGTTGACCCGTAAGTCGACTGAGACAATTGTAGTCCCTTTTCAGGAACGACGGAGAGGTAGAAACAAGGCAGTAAGAATAGAAATAAGTTACACAAGATATAGAAGTAAGGTTGCAGTTAAATTTGCAGTTCAAGGTACATAAACAAATGATACAATATCAAATAAGTAGACATTATATACAACAGCCTCAAAACCTGACAGGCAATATAGTACAGAGTAAAAGTAACAGCATGCTGAGGCAAGCTAGCAGGAGAGTTAAGCATTAAGACACAAAACATTTTATACAAAGTACAGGCTGGTATGAACATATATACAAATTATATTTGGTAGTCATAGCATCCATGCGTGACAAACTCACTCTTGAAGCAGTAATCTAACGAAAAGGAGGCAGGTGGAAGAGAAGAGACATTAGGTGATACAGGAACAGTTCACATGCTCACATGTATCAAACTGTATACCTTTTGGACAAGACAAGCTGCAGTTTAAATGAAGTACCTTTATTGAAAGCAACAGAACTAAGTGCTATACAGTTTTCAACAAGTTCCATCCTTAGTGAATTTCCTACATTTAAAAAGCAGTGAAAACCTCCAGTAGGACTTCAAAAACAGGGAACCAGGTTTTTGCAGCCGTGAAAATCTTGTAGCTGCGGGAGAAACTTGATGCAAGTGGGTTGCCACTTGTGGAGCCATGATTTTAGCACAGCTACAGTATTCTCAGAAGTGGAGCCAGTTTATGAATGGCTCCATGAGTTATGAGCAGCTTGCAGCTATTTTCCCCTGCAGCACTGGAAAAATGTTGCAGCCAGTGTGGCAGGTGTAACATCTCCTGTAGCTGTGGAGGACTGAAAATGCAACTCTACTCAGCTGCAGAGATTTGGTCCCAACTTCTAGAGTTGCAGTGGGACTTAGTCCCAGAATGTTTTTAAAGTCCGGCCCATAATAGTTAGACCCATTTCAGAATATGTTTCTTATAACATCGGTATTCTCCCTCCCATTATTTAATATTGTGGTATTTTGCATGTAAACAGGATCTTTGTTCCTTGACAGTATATCTGTCCCTGTTGCTTATTCCCCACCTGATGTAATAACTCTGCTGGTGATATGACTAATTTCCAGAGGATTATAGCTTCAGTTGGGAATAAGCTGAAGAAATGGATGGCCTGTTAGGGTTTAGGATCCTAAAGCTGCCCAGTAATAAATAAGGGAGGAGCAATCTACAGAAGATACAAAGAATAATGCATGGATAACCATGCACAACAAGGCTGTGTTTCCATTGAGGGCTTTTGATGACACCATAGAGACCTCCAGGAGGTCCCTGATGCCATCAGAACCCTGGAAATGAAAACACAGTTGAGATGTGCATAGTTGTCCATATTTTCTATTCTTATAGTACATAGTTTGAAACATAAAGTAAAAAATGCTTTTAACAAAAAAAAGAAAACCAAAACCAACACTCCAGCTGCTGAGAACTCACCTGGGAGAGGGGGGATTTCTGTTTTTGAATGTTGAAATAGCAGGATGTTTTGTTAGGAGAAGGCCTGGTTCTGAGTGTAGGGGAACATAAAAGTGAAACAGCAGGTGGCAAAGTTTCCATTCTTTTTTTTATACTTTATTTTTCATTTTATCTTGTACATGACAGACAAAAAGCATGTAGCAGACAGTCCAAAATAGTGAAAACAGTACCTTTTGGAAAAAGAACATCTTTCTCCTTAATCAGAGGAGTATTATGCATCAACTACATTATGGTACATCATAAGGGGTATCTTACAGTTGTACTAAAACAGGATTAAATAAAACTCTGATACATGCTGTTTGATAAGCCCAAAAGCACATGGCTTAAACTAATGTTAATTAGTTGTCCAGCAATTCAGTCCCAAAAAAAAATGAAGAGTGCCCCAACAATAGGGGCTGTTGGTGCCATGTTCCAACCTAGATGATAAGAAAAGGACATTACATTAAACTGATTTGCAGCTAAGCACTGTAAAACATTAAGAGGAAACAAACATCCACCTCTTACTCATAACAGCTTAACAGTGTAGGACTTAATATTTATATTTTAACCCCATTTTAAACAAAATGAAAAATACAAGGCCTGTTCAGGTTCCTAACTGAGGTAGTAGCCTCAAATAAAGTGACGACTAAGAATTTTGTCCATCAAAGTCAAACAATTGAACAGGCTACTCTGATTTATTAAATTCAAGTCTGCTGGGTGAGATTGTTATGGCGTTACCAGTAATTAGAATGTCTGTATCCTGACACTAGTCCTTCAGGTTGTTGCCTCGTAATCGTCCTCCTCATCCGACCCTTGATTCTCCTATGCGATTAGGCAGCCCTCCGGTCTGTCCACTTGCCAGCCTCAGTGGGATCCAAAATAGGTAGACTCTGCTCTGATGTACGATCTGAAGCCTGGCTGGGAAGATGATTGTGTGCGGCACTCCTAACTCCCTTAAGACTCGTCTCACACCATCAAACTTTTTTCTTTGCTGCCTCGTCGCGTAGCTGATGTGGGGAAAATGTGAACCTGGCAATCCCTTGGAACAATGGAGCTGCTCTGTGGGCATGTCTGAGGATTTTGTCTCAGGCACAACACCTCACGGTAGCCAACATTAAGGTATGGGATCCTCCATATTTGTGGCGACCATGTGGGTGACTAGATAAACCTTCTGTATTTCTCAGGAATTTGCTGGAGCTTCCAATTTAACTTTTCAGTTAACCAGTCTTGCATATTTAGTACTGGGTGGTCCCCTCTGAACCCTCGGGAAGACCTACGATCCGGACATTAGCCCCTCGGCTTGATTTTCAAGCACTTCCAAACATGTCTTAAGGTGCTGGGTTTCTTTAATGAGAAGGGTGGTTGCTCGGTCGAGGCCTCAGCCTGCTTATACACCTCTTTGATGTCATCTTTAAGCCCATCTACCGCTTTCTCCACAATTAAGACTTGGGTGTTAAAATCATCTACTTTCTGATTAAGTGTGGAAACTGAGGCTATCAAAGTCTTAAGTTTGTAGCCCAAAGTGTTAATAGTTTCTCCTGAGTCAGGCCGTTCCTCAGTTAACATGGCATCTTCTGTTCCCCGAGTCCTGCCATTCCTTTACTTTTCTGGCCCCTCCAGACACTTTATCTTTCTTTGGATTGCCCATCCTAGCTGATTTGGGTCACTCTTCACAGTGGTGAGGTCAAAAACCTGTGGGAAACTTCTAAATAGGAGAATAAAGTAGATTTTCTCCTCTAGGCGTCGTGAGCTGTAAAAGTTGCTGCATGCTGCTCGGGCTCCTGAGCCCCCAGCAAAGTTTTCCATTCTAATTAAAAGCTGAGGAAGAGAAGCCCTGATGCCACCTATAGGCTGGGAGGGAGTTGCTGGCAGTCACAAAGGAAGAAAGAGACTTGGGCATCATCATCACCGATGACCTAAAATCACCCAAGCAGACCTTTAAAGCAGTAGGTAAGGCTAGGGGATGTTAGGGTGTATTAGTAGGGTATCACAAGTCATAAGAGGGAGGTAATAATCCCTTTTACAAGACACTGGTTAGGCCCCATCTGGAGTACTGCATGCAGTACTGGAGGCCACACCTTCACAAGGACATTAACCAAATTCAGGCAGTCAGAGAAGGATACCAAAATGGTGCAGGGACTGCATCCGAAGACATATGAGGACACATTAGCGGAGCTCAATATGTATACCCTTGAGCAAAGGAGGAGAGAGGTGATATGATCAAGACATTCAAACACCTTAAGGGCATTAACAAGGTGAAAGTCTAACGTTTAAATATAAGAAAAACAGCAGGACAAGAGGACACAGCATGAGATTAGAGGAGGCCGATTAAGGGGAATGTGAGAATTCTTTTTCACAGAAAGAGTGGTGGATGCATGGAGCGGCCTACCTCAAGAAGTGGTGGCTATGAATACAGTGCAGGGCTTCAAACAGGCATGGGATAGGCATAAGGGAGCAATACAAATGACTGTGAATAGATAGGCCATTGACAGAGCAAAGGCCGATGGCACATTTATAAGGTAGAAAAGAAATGGGCAGACTGGATGGCTGCGATCCTTATCTGCTGTCAACTTCTATGTTTCTATTGTACCACAAAAGGGTACAGCAGCATTCAATGGCCTTTGAACTGTGGTACAGCAGCCTTTTTATTAAGATGGAAATCAATGCACAACAAGGGCAACCATATACTATATATAAAATACAAGTTGAATAGTACCTAAATACCATGTTTTAAAAGATGTCAATAAGGCATAAGCAGTTCTATAATTAATCCACTTTAAACCTCTTCAGGGATGTCACCAATACCAGACTTCTAACTTTGCAAGCCATGCCTTATATGTCTCAAGCAGTAATTTAGCACTAACTCTGCTTGGCAATTATCACTCAGAGAATACTATTAAGAGTTTACTTTAATAATAATGCAGCAAGCTTGGTTCTAAGTTTAAACAGTTGTGGTTTGAAAGCATCACCTATTAGTTGCACATTGTGCATTCTGTATAACTTTAAAGGAAACATCCATCTTAAAAGCCCCAGGCCGAACCAGTCAGCACTTTTAGTGCAAAACACAGATTTTAACTTGTGTGGTTGTTTAGTTATTTAGGTGCATCTGGATGATCCAGCCATCCCCCTCCGCCCCAAGCCAGACAGTATGTGCAGCCATCAGACTGGGTGGCATGCCAGAATCCCCTAGTGGACGTCACTGTAACCAGTCAGTTGCAGGAGATTCAAAAGATACCTTCAAGTACATGAGGGCATTATCAAGGTGGGCAACAGCAAACTGCTCAGGCCCAGCGAGAATAAGAACACAATGGGAATGGTAGCAAATAAGCAGAGAGTAAATTCAAGAGTGTAAGAATCGGGGTGGGATCAAACAAACTGGTATGAAGGTGCTGCCGCTTCCGAGAATAGATCTGTACACAAACATACAATGCAAAGAAAAAGATGTGTGCACAGACCTGCTTGCAGAGAGACAGGGTTTATTTAAACCCAGACAACTTTTTTTCAGAAACATCACTGTGGCTCAAGAATATGGTACCTCTATGAATCACCGTCAAGGCTTCATCAGAAGGTAAATTCAGGGTTTATTTAACTCTAAAAATTGATTAGCGTTTTGCTCATAAAAGTTCTAAAACATTGTGAAAATGCATAGCGCTTGCCTCACTGTATTTAACAAACATAACACTTCTAGAAAACCTATATACATGCTTTCTGTAAAGTTAGTATTGTTCCAAGAAAAAAACTGCTAATCAATTATTTAAAACCCTGAATTCAGGAGGAATGCCAAAGAGGGTGGTGGAAGGGTGAAACATGCTGCCAGAGATGTTTGTTAATGCAAAACCATGAAGAGCTTCCAAGAGGGTGTGGGACAAAAACAGGGTAGGTGAAGAGGGCTGGGGAGGGGTGGAGGGATATGAACCAATAAAGGGCATGTACCTCCGTGTCGAGCAGAACTTGATAGACTGCAAGGCTGCCTTCTGCTAGCACAGTTCTATGTTTCTGTGTTACTCCCCTGTTGCCCATTTTGCTGGCTCCAGCTACAGACCTACCCAGACTACATACAGGTCACATGAGCTGACATCACAGGGAGCACCTTCAAACATAAAGATTTTAGACACTTTTCAGGTTATACTGATATATTCTGTGGCCTGGCTTGTCAATGGTCTGCACGCATCACTTGTGACAGTTGTACCACTGCACCTGCGTGTGTGTAAATAAGCCAGAATGTTTGTGTGTGAGTTTTTCACATTCTCACACATTAACAGCACCACAATTTATGGTTAAAAATTATACACGTGTGAACTATGTCATGCATCATTTTGGTGCACAAGTCATGGCACTTACGACATGAAGAGAGACCTGTGTGGTCTGTCAGTCAGTCAGACTGCAATACCTGAAGTGTAGCCAAACAGTGCTGCAACTGGTTGACATTTCTGTCCTCTGTATTTAGTTTCCTTTTGTTTTTTAAATTTACTCTGTGTCCCCACTCCTCACTCATCAGTCCTCCAATATCCCTGCTTCACATCAACTTATCTGCTTTTCATCTCTCACTTCACAGAGGAAACTTGCACCTCATCCATGACAGAAGCCTTCCACAGCCCCGCTGGAGTGAACTAGGGCTCCACACAGCACTGGTCAGTGCTGGGAGAGGGCACAGGATGGAATATGGCTAGGGTCCTGGTGCAGCGTGCTGCCCTCCACGATGTCCAGTCTCTGCTGGTTTGCATCCATGGCAGCCTGGGGAAGGAGAGCAGGCCATTCCGTGGCCACCCGCACATGCCAAACTCCCATACTCAATCAGGAGGAACTCAAGAAATGAAGCAACCCCCCACACACACATATATACACACAGTCAGTGCTGCCTCCACAGTGCTCCCCAGGCCCTGCAGCTCAGGGTGGTGGGTTAAACACATCCCTCAAACCCACATTCCCTCACTAGAGTATAACGCCCTCCACCTGTGCTGAGGGGATGAGGAGTTACCCTTTTATAATTATAAATATTCACATTAAGTTGACGACAGGCTCAATCACACACCTATCACCATAATCTGTTAAGGTATGCTAGCAGTGACAATCTTAACCTAGACATTCTCATTCTGTTTTAGTTAGCTCCTTATCTCAGTCTTGTACAATACCCTTTTCCGCCATATTGAGTTTGCTTTAGCACATTTTTTGACTTTCTAAACTAATAAAAGGAGCACTCCATTTATAGCTCATTCCAGGTTTTCATCAGTATTCTCTGTTGTTTTTGAGCACCCACTGTTTGGCATCACTTTCCTGGTTACTAAAATGAATTTGCCTGCAGCAGACAGTGTTCTTTGACCTTATGGAACAACAGGGGTACAAAACAACAATAAATACTGATGAAAACCTGGCCAGAAGTATTACAAGGAATGCTCTGTGAATATTTCAGATGTAAACACACAGTGCTAACGCAGACTCCAAATGGAGAAAGGAGAGTATTGTGAAAGATAGGAGGCAAGGACAATCTAAAATGTAATAAAATGTACAAGTCAAAATTCTCACCAGGGTTGCTCGGATTTTGCGATTCTGATCTGATCTGATTCCAATGTTTAGGAATTTAGAAAGTTCTGATTCTTAATCTGATTCTGAATGAAATCCTATATGGACCTCAAAGTCTGAACTGAATTTAGATATGGAATCCTAAATCCTAGCTCTTATGTAAATATAGTTTTGGATTTTTTTTAGTAATTAAGATTTTCGGACTGCAATTCTGAATATCCTAATTCAAAATCTAATCAGAACTCAATGAGTCTGATTCAGTTTGTAGTTGTGAGCAACCCTAATTTTAACCGCGAACATACTGCTGCTACTTTAATCATCTCCACAGCAGACTGTAATGTCACAATCAGAGGACAGTGATGGCAGGTGTAACAAGGCAGGCATACCAGAGTCTAGGGTGACAGTGAGCCTTGTTTCATCCCAAAGTGAGTTTGAAACCTTTGAGAAAACATAGAAATAAATCATTTTTATGCACAATATAGCACTTATTTTATATGTAGCCTGCATTTCACTTCCCATTAGTTCTTTATCGCCAAGTAAATTTGCATGGGAACAGGATCCTTGTACCCTGGAGTTCATCTGCATCTACTGTACTGCTTACTGCTTTGCTGATGTCATTATCCTCTTGTTTATAACATCATAGTCTGTCCCTGTGAGAAGGATTATGATGTCAGAAACATACACCGTGACTTCCACAGAATGATTAAACAGCAGAAGTAGATGAACTGTGGGGAGAAATGATCCTGTCTCTATGTAAATGATCAAGAAATGAACTAGAAAAGAATGTGCTTATTCTTAGACAGAAAAACCACTAGTATCTTTCAACCATTTCCAGAAATAATCTTGTATGAGGTTTTATAATGCTTGAAACTACATTTTGAAAGCTGTAACATTTGAACAGTTAATCATAAAAATGTAAGTTTTTTAAGTGAAAGCTTGCATCATTGAGCACCATGTACAGACCCTAACAATACAGTTCTCCTTTGTTGCTGCAAGTCTATACATGTCGCTATAATATGTTTTAAAAAGATGGGACTTTAAATCTCTAGTGAACCATTTTATGTTCTTTTATATTGCTATGGAACAAGTTATGTTTTTATATCAATACATGGTTGCTGCAGTAATATATTATCAGTAGATGTATTTAACTGACTCCAAACTTTCAGTAAAAAGTGAAGTCTCTAGCCTTAAAGGTTCCAAAGTTATCACATTTTCTTTTGTTTTTATTAATTTACATTTTAGCATTTTCTCCCGATCCTGGGACCCCAAAGACACAGTCATGCATGCATGTGGAGGCTCACACACATGCGGGTACTAGCTCAGCCCCTTTCACCCCACCCCATGGCTGGCGGGCTCCCTGTTGTCCAAACTACCACCGTCCTCCCACAAGGTGGCAGCCAAGGGCCAGGAAAAACCCTCATCCCTCCCTGGGATCCGCTCCTCACCTCCCCCCGACAACCCAGGCTCATTCCGAACCTGGGTCACCAGCATAGTGTGACGTGGCATCCACCGCATCAGCCCTCCACACCACCGGGCCAGCTAAGTTATCACGTTTACAGAAAATCACTTTTGAGAGGTGTAGCTCTGGAACTGTTGGGGCTAGAAACATAATTTGTTTTAAACTTTTTATTGCATAACAAAGAGGACATAACAGCCATTATACAAATTCTTTGCATTACAGGTAGGCTGTTTCCGGATTGGGTGGAGAAAGATTAATGGCTGAATTCATTCAATTGCTTAAATCCACAGCAGCGTACATTTCTGCCCTCATTGTGAGCACTATCTATTATCCACAGGGAACCCCTGTTCAATAAATTGAAGAACAATTTTTCCAGGAAAATCTAAGTTAGACAAAATTCATAACTATGTACATTTTAAAGTGAATAACCATGTAAATAATTAAAACATACACTGAGTGAGGCTGGTATTTCAGTTAAAAGTGTCACTTCTGGGTCTGGAGATTCCTTCTATAAAATGCAGACCAAGGATCTAAAATAAAGGTTTCTGAGTTCAGTATCCCTGTGCTTGTTGGGTCAAGATAGAGATGCCCTCTTTTTCTTTGATGAGTGTCATAAAGGGAGCCAGGTTCCTTTAAACTTGTCTGTTTGCAATCTCAGATCAGCGGTCAGTTTCTCCATCCAGTAAATTTGCTTGACCAAATGGAGCCACTCTGTTATTAAGGGTGGGTCAGGAAGTAGCCATCTCTTTGTGATAACCTTGCCAGCTGCTGCTAAAGGATTCCTAAAAAGGACCTTTGGCTGTTACTTCATTTACCTTTAGAGGCAAGGCCTAGGATTAGATGTGCTTAAAATCAGGTTCTTCCAACATCTGGGCCATTTGTTTATATCTACATCCTAACTCTGTCCAAAACAGATGAATGGTTGGGCATTCCCAGAAAATAGGATATGGTGTACCTATCCCACCACATTTGCTCCAGCAGCTGTCCTAGTGATGTTGCCTGCTCTCCCCGATTCTTTTTGCTTTAAGTATTGAACCCCTGGTGGAGCTAATTCAATCTCACCCAGACCTTGAGGGGATTAGGTGGGGGGGCGGTGATAATAGGATTTCTTACGCTGATCACACAATGTTGTACCTCCATAACCCAGCACACACCTTCCCAAACGTAATTTTTTTAAATGAAAGCTTGGAGTCCCACCATTAAGAAATATTATTATATCATTATTATACAACAGTAATGATTACATTATCAATATAAGATGACAATTACATGTTTTCTGTTACAGTATTAGCCGTTTCTTAAGCAATGCTACTGATACAGAAATAGGTGTTTTCTAGTATATATGTACACATACATACATACACACACACACACACACACACACACACACACACAGACACACATATACAAATATTTATATGATAGAGTGTTTTTTAGGAAAGAAATGTTGTTGATTTCCATAACAACAAAGTATATTGACATAGTTTTAAATAGCAACATGGCAACATTCATGACAGTTTGTTTTTTAAATGTTTGCAATTTTTCTGAATGCTGGCATTAGTCTCTATAATTTAGTTAACATTTGTATAAGTTGAATACCCAAAACATTCATTTTATGCCTTAAATTGTATGGCAAACATTCCAGTCTCTTCCCAGCAGTACCAAATCTTCTTCACTTTCAGAAGGCCTTACCATAGAAAGCATTGGAAGATAATAAATGTAGCAAAATATTTAAAAATCTTTAAGATACAATCTGAATCATGTATTAATGTTTTCAGAGTTTTCCATTCACTTTAATGTGCGTAGATAGACAGATAGACAGATCAATAGATCGATAGATCGACAGATATAGACAAACAGAAAGACAGATATACTGCATATTGTAAAGGGACACCCAAATTTGGGCTGGATTTTTAGCCAGTTGCAACACAATTCAACGCACTAATTGGTACTTGCAGCATGACTGACAGGCCACAGAAGACTTGATCTATTTTCTTTTCACAAGCGCTACATCATTTTGGCCATAAATTGTCCAACGTGTACTAATTGTGTAAGAATGTTTAAAATTGCCTGCAAACATTCTGGTGCATTTACATGGATACAGCAGTAGCAGTACAACTGCCGCAAGGGCTGCATCCAGACTTCTGAAAACAGAGGCCAAAAGATAAATGAAATATGTTTACAAGTCATGTGTTTCTTCAATGTTTCCCAAGCGTCATGTTTTTTTTTCCATATACTATTTATGACTTTTAATTTTCTCCCTTACCTGGGGTCACAGTGTACCACATGCATATGCGTGCATGGAGGTGTGTGTGCATGCCAGGATCCAGTGACCTCCACCCCGACCCAGACCTGTGTCACCGCTCCTACCACCTGTGCACCGTCGGGCCTCCACTTGATGGGTGTGGGTCTACAGAAGGAGCAGGCATTCACTCTTGGAGGGAAATTCCATTCCAACCCTCCCCTCCAGCTCCTCGGTGATCCAGTCGTTCCTGAACCTGGTCGCTGACGTGGCATGAGGTGTGGTGTCCAGCGCCCAACCCTCAGCACCACTGAGCCGGCAGAGTCATGGGTTTTAAAGACACTTTTGCAAGACAGATTTTTCAGAGCAGTTTAGCTGTACTCTGTCCTTCTGTCTGAATCCTGTTGTGCACTGTTAGCGTGGCACTTACCATGGCATGCTCCTGGAAGTAGTTAGGGAGCCACTGTTCCCTCATGATACAGGAGCCAATTCTGCTACCATTCAGGGCTACTGATTTATGGCTTTCACTGGAAAATCCTGGCCAAATCCTGAAGTTTAACTGTCTATAAGACTAATACAATCACTGAATTTCACAGACGTTCACACTGTATACATCGTAACATTAATTTAACATAGAAACATAGACAATGACAGCAGGAAAATATCACTGGTCCATCCACTTTGCCCATAAACCCTAACAAACCCAGGACCTACTGTCCATACTGGGTCTGAGGATGCCATGTTCTGAACCCACAGCGATTCTGTTTCCCATTACCTCCCCTGATGTTGCCATCCCCCTTCCTCCATGCCCTCTCCTGACATATAGGGCTAAGCCTTCTCCTTTACCATTTCCTCTGTCCTGTCTAAACATGGTGTAGCTTGTGGCCGTCAGGTCCCAATCATTATTCTCTGTGGCCCAAGTTTTTGTGATGGCTACTAGATCCATCTCAGTGTTTGCCACCATTGCCCAGAGCTCACTAATTTTTTTCCCAGACTCGTGGCATTAAGGCAGACCTCTTCACATCTTTCTCCGATCCCTTTTGCTTTTAACTCTTCTTTCTCCCTTATTCTTCCCCAGTCTCCTTAATCGTTTACTTTTCATGCTGAATGTAGGCTCTGTCAGCCCTCCCTCATTGGACTCTTCCTAACCTAATTTGAACTTCATCTTTATTGCTACCCACCTTGCTGCTACTAGTTTTCTGTTGGGACCCCTAGTAGGGTTCCCCAGCTGCTCCCTTCTCCAGTGGGTCCCCTAGACTCTGTCTCCCCACGAGTCAGTTTAACTGTCCAGTGTAAATGTCAAACCTCTGCCCCAGAGCACTGGCCTCCTCTCTCATTAGGTGAAGGCCATCACCCTTGAAGAGGCTTCTGTCTCAGATGGGAAGGGACTCCAGGGGCTCAATTTTCAAGGTAACACAGGGCTACGTCAAGCCCTGTGGCAAACCCATTTTGGTGCAGCTGCAGCCTAAACTCCTTTGACACAACTTCACTTGATTTAAGTACTCTCGGGCGCAGCTGTGACAGTTTCAAGTTTATAGTAGCTTGTGCCAAACATCTGGCACAAGCCCCGCAGAAAGGGTCAATGATGTTAGACCAGGGAAAAGCTGGTCTAACTTACGGCAGTTGGCACTCGGATTGACAATCCATCACCGCCAGAGAATGTTGCAAGCCCTATGCACCAAAACGACTAGCACCAGGGGCATGTGTGGTATTCTTGGGCTTTGAAAATGAGCTCAGGTCTATATGTCTGCCCCCTCCACTTCATAAGCAGGTATGAATAAGTATGGTTGGCAAACCTGTACTAATATAAAGGGGCTTCCTACCCACTGTATTTGGCCAGGCTTATCCTGATGGCCTGTACTGCTTTCACATCTGTGGTCTCTGTTGATAGGCTGTTCAGTAGGTACACTGCCTTCTGGGAGAAGACATGCTTCCAATGATTCCCTGAAATGACTACCTCAAAGCTTCATGGCACATACCTATGTCCTGTTCGAGGACACCAAATAAAATATTTCCATCAGTTCGACCTTGTCAATCCCTGGAGTATGCAGAAGACTGAGGTTATGTCCTATCTCAGTCTCTTTTTCTTGTCATGAACATGTGAAGGGTGCCCTACTGCTTCTCTCACAGTGCATCCCTGAGCGGTGCCCTGCTGTTTGAGATTGCATATCCATGGCCAGTGTCCCTGTTGTTTGAGACTGTGTACCCCTAGGCCCCCCCAGTTTGAGATTCTGTATCCCTAGGCAGTGTGCCCACCATTTGAGATTGTGCATCTCTGGGCAGTGTCCCTACTGTTCAACATTCTGCATCCCTTGGCAGTGTCTGGACACAAGACTTAAGCTGAACAACTCAACCGCACAAGAGGATTGCAAGAACCAATTTTATTACATCAAGGTAAACAACAGCAAATGTTCACCCATGCCAACATTTCACACATGTGAAAATGCACTTTTCAAAGGCAATGAAATTCCAGGGCAAACAAACATACTTTTTCTAAGACATGGAAATTCTCCAAGAGGGACTGCCCTTCTTAGAGAATCTTCTAAATAGTGACATATACATGATATACTGCACCTCAGTGTCCCGCAATATGCAAGAGAATTCTGTTGCTGCCAAGGAGAAAACAGTCTGCTACAGCACTCTTTGTATGACTGCACCCATCAGGTAGCAGCCCATTTCAAACTCTGATGGAAACTGATAAATGGAAACCCTTTTCACAAGCAGTATAATGCTGGCTTACAACGACTGACAGATTTAGCTTGTTGTAGCTAGCTAAACTACAAAACAGCGTCAGAGTAGCATTTCTGTTGATACCTTTCCCCTAAACAATCACTTGAGAGTCCAACACCACAGTGCAGTGTAGCCATGGAATCCATCAGTCAACAATATAACAACACAATTAACGGTTCTGAGATGAAATACTCGAATGACTCATGACAGCACAGGCTGCTCACAGGATGTTCCTTTTAGCACATGTTTCCTGCAGTCTTTTTAGGTTTTGCATCAGACTAGAAAAACAGCAGGTTTATTGTGTTTGTACAACAAACATAAGAATCATCTGACAATTAGCAACAGGATTTAAGGATTTTTAAACTGTTACATGTTTTTATTGATTTATACCATGGGAGGGTGAATAACAAAACTGAATAAAATGTATTATTCAGCCCCATTATTCACATGCTAGGTGAATAACATTATTTTCCCAGTAGCTGTCAGTCATGTTTGTTCCCAACTACAGTATATCAATATGCGTTGTGGCAAATTGTGTGAGTTGTAAATTCCATGAGGCATCCGAGAATAAGCTTTTATTCACTCTGGCATATTGCCAACTATTTCTTCAGGTTTTTGATAATGCTAAACTTTATTTAATGCAGAATTGTGTAGTTTGCAACCCAATATGCATTCCTCTTATGCCCATAACTGTGCTGTGAAAATACTTCCTTCAAGTAACCCTTAATGTGCTTCACTGCAAAAGCATCAGAAGATAATAAATGACAGATCAGCTATGTTCTTCCCTAATGGAGTGTTTTTGTATTTAGTATTTACATCATAAAATACCAAAGTTGCTGCCCGATAGCTCAGAGATAGTGTGCCATGCTGCTGCTGTACTTCCGACCCAAGTTTAGGAGCGAATATAGGATGCCATGTTGGAAGGCAGGTCAGAACACAGGAGCTGCCGCTTGGCAGTGCACTGTGGGTGGGGAGAGATGGCGCTGTGCTGCAGTGCCACAGTAACCTTTGTGGTTAATTGGGGCAGTGTGAGGAGGCTGAATCGAGAGCCTTGACAGCCCTTTGAGCTAGTGGTGTTCCGATGAATGCTGGCATGCAACTTTTACATTTCTAAAGGTATGCTAGCCTTTCCTAGGGGTGTTGGAGAGTGAATCCTATTTTGATAATATTTACTTTACTGTGCTCAGTTTGAGCATTTCCCCATCTACAGATTTCAGGGATCTAGAGCTGCTAATCTAAGGGCCAGAAAGCAGAAGAAAATTGGAAAATAATATATATTCTCTACTGAAGTTTGGACTGGATCTGCTCCTGAACCCTGTTGAATTATGGCGACAAGTCTGGCAACAGTTTTGAATTATTGTATCTGGTCCCTTCCATAGAGCTCATTTGAACCTGCCTGTTTTATTTATTTATTAGTTTTTGTTTACTGGGTAAGCACACTAGAGAAGGCGTGCCTATTTTCAGGTATGACCGAGAGATTACAAGAGCATGATTTACAGAACAGTGCAAGGGAATTAAAACAATTTGTAACATGGCAACACTTGTAACATCAGAGAGGTGGAATGGGCAGCAGCGATTGGCGAAATGGCATCACGGGATCAAAAGTGGAGCGGGTATTAATCCACGATAGATGCCGTGCCCGATAAGGTAATGTCGAAATGAGACAGACCCCCAGCTTAGCAGCACTGGGCACAGGTGGGGAGCAAGTCTAACAGGTGCAAGACAGGCACAGTGACAGGGAGACTAGCTACGCGTGGACGGAAATGCATGGGGACAAGAACCAGAAGCACACGCAGCAAAGGACAGAGATGCGGTGTCAGAGCAGTCAGCGGGAGGCAGGAGGAAGTGACCGGCACCTGTATGCAAATGTTGATCCAAGGCTGATTGCGGCCGACTAGAGCACTGCACGGAGACCTCTAGCGGTGGGTATGAAGGTAATACTACCGCAGAAGTGCAGAATTCGGGACAGTTATCTCTGCTGCACTCTGCTCTTTAGTTCGAGGTAGTGATAAAGTTGACTGCATCAGTATGTAAATATTGTTGTCTGCCGTGATTTCAAAGTGCAGCAAAACTCATCTGTTACAGCACCGACTCGAGTCTTATGTTCCTTAAGCGCACTCTGGCCACCCTCCTGGCGATGCCACCATCGCGTGGCCCATGTTACCAAGCGCATTAAGCCACTCCCGGCAGTGGCATCTTATGCGATTGATGCGTGAGGCGGGTTGTTAGCCCTCAGCCTCCAGCCTCCGGCCACAACCCCCGCCCCAACCATGCATCAATCCAGCATAGATGCCACCTTTGTCGTGGCTTAATGCTTACGTGAAATACAAGCAATGAGCAGGTTGATACAAATAAACAGGTAAAGGATGCACAGATAAGCATATTCATCAAATGTAAGAACAAGCAAACAATAGTTACATTTTGCGGAAATATTACAAGTGCAATTTGTCCCATTTTGAGGATGGTAAGTGCTGAGGTGAAGGGCATGCAGGCTAGATAATTCCCTTACTGGAGCTCAGAGGGGTAGGCGAACCAGGGAAGTGGAGGGTGCACAACAGGGTCCAAGTAGGGGTAGGGGATATCAAGCAGCCTTGGAACAGTTACAGGCTGAGGCAGACTTCAGGTGCAACCAGAGGAGCTCTTAAAAGATGAGATAGGTGGGGTACATCTGATGGTTGCAGGTAAGGTATTCCAGAATCTAGAGGCACAAACAGCAAGGCACAATCACCTGGACGGTGTGCGAGTTTTGGGACAAGGAGGGGTTGCAAGTCAGCTGACCCTTAGCTGGTATGATGGTAGAGCCGGCCAAGGAGTTTGGACAGGGTGGCTGAGGTGGCATTGCAGACAGTTTTGTCTGTGAAGCAGCCCAAGGCAAATGAGCGATAATTATCTAGGGACAACCAGTGTAGTTGATTATATAAATCACAGTGATGGATAAGTCGAGGGATGGCAAAGTGGCAAACATTATTATAGGCCACATCCCATTTAGCAAGGCTAGTTTTTGCGGCGAGGGTAAAGATTATCAGCCCAGAGTTGAGAGTGGGAAGAATAAACCTTTAGCAAGGGCAAGCCACGCAGCAGCAGTAAGGACCCACGAGCCCGGTATGCAAGTCCAAGTGTAACCCTCTTGCAAATGGGGGTTCCTAAAGCTCCCCGAGCTTGCCTAAGTGCTCCCCTGCCAGGCTGGTGTCCTGCATTGCAGCAGCTTCACTGTGTTCATCAGGAGGCGCTATCAAAGCCTCCATGCCTGTCTTTTAAGGGCTGCCAAACTGGCAGTCGCGATTAATCTGGGAAGGGGTTTGAGTGTGGCCATGCTCGAGTCCGCCCGGGCTGCCAATAATTGCTCCGTTTCTGCCATCACTGAATTGTGCAGAGGGAGCTCCTTTGAAAGGTGTAGCTCTTGTTGGGAATAACTTGGGGTAATAAATGATAACGTAGCTGTTCTAACCTGCTTTTCTTTGCAGCAAGGACTGTTCTGATGCTCCCCTCCATTTTGGTCCCGAACTGGCGATTTGGACCAATCAGTAAGTTGGAACTTTAAGGGAGCTGCCTGACCAATCGAGGGCTGTTTGTACTTTGGGAAAGGTATTATGGGCTATGGCGGGTTTTGCACCACTGAGATCCAGAGCAATTGACTGGTAGGTGCTGCCGGCCAATAGGAGCCGGAGTAGCGCCGAACTGAAGAAGAGCCCCTTGCTGATGTGGGCAGATGCGTAGTGGCTGAGGAAAAGTAAGGAGCTGTGTGCTTCTACGCTGGTGGAGTGTTAGCGGAAGGCCTGAGGCGGCCATTTTTGCCCATTGTTTGAGTCGGACTAAATCCGCGTGTATGAGCGGAGGAGGCTATGTGCCAGCCCAGCTACCTACCAGGCTCAACCTGAGAGGACTGGAGAATCTGCTGAATCGTGCTTCGGTCCACCCGTGAGGTTGAAGTGCCGTTTATTGCCTGAATCTACTGCAAGTTCGGTTGGGGTTTGGAAGCAGCTGCCTGGTATGGTACCCTCTGTTAGTTGCCATATAAATGTGTGAGGAGGCTGGGAAATTCAGGCTCAGCCCTGCTGGTGGTGACAGAATCAGTATCTGCTGGAGCCGTGAGTACTAAATCAGGGTAGCTCCCTGCCAATTTTACAGACAGTGGCCTCAAGTTGTTTTGTTACGCTGCTGACTGCCCTAGTGGAACATTCTTCTTATTCTGACTTTCTCAGGATTGCAAAGGCTATTGGTGTCAGGGCCCCAACCAGCTGCCACGGTGGACTAGCCATTAGGGCTCGGGTACCCAGGGACAGTAAATATTAGGTCCAGGCCTGTGCACAGTGCCCTAGGTAGATAATTATAGAGTAAGCCAATTGCCTTGATTCCCCCGCCCTTGTTGTTGCCTCCTTTTAATAAATCAGATTGATGTGTTGCAACTACACCTGGTTAGTTTGTGCATCTCCGGTGAACTGCTGCATAGTGACTGTGATATAACTGTACCTTACTTTACAGGGGATCCCGGAGTGAGCTGAGAGATACCATCCGGGGGTAGCGTATGTGGGAAGTATTATTTGGAACCCTGTGCAGCAGCCACTGAGTGGGTCGAAAGGGGTTGCAGTACAACAGAGGGCTGTGACCGAGGTAAACTACGCCAGTATTAACCCCGAACCTCTGGGTGGAGGCACCCGTCAACGGATCTAGGCCCCTCACCCTGTCTTCATGGAGGCAGGCCGGGGTAGTAGCCCTAAGGGTAGTGCCCCCTGGGGGTTACACAAGCTTGATATTTGTTGTCCTGCAGACATTTGGAATGTGTAGAGACAGGTTTAAGTGGGGGTCAAGAGTAACTCTCAGGTATCTAAAGGAGCACGTAGCGCCAACTAGGACACCACGAAGACTTAAGACATTGAGTGGGACAGGACACTGTTTGAGTTTGGCAGAGGGCTGAAGAGCATGAGTTGAGTTTTTTAAGTTCAGCACAAGCTTACTTGTCAGGAGCCCATGTTGCAGTTACTCAAGTCAGCCTGTAGGTTGTGATTTATGGCACGGACATTACCCGAGCTAGCTAGGAGGACCAGGTCATCAGCATATAGGGTTGTGGTGATATGGGTAGAGACCACTGGTAAGTAATTGATGAAAGAGAAAATAGGATAGGGCCCAGAACAGATCCCACGGGACACCGATAGTGATAGGAACAGTTTCCAATAGAGCTCTATTGTACTAACAAGCTGTAGTCTGCCAGTGAGGTAGTTGGAAAACAGTTTAGGGCTGGACCAGCAACACCAAGGAGTGATTCACTAGATTGAAGGCCTTTGAGAGGTCCATGAAGATAGCCCCAATCAGCATCCTTACATCAGATATAACTTTAGCAAGGGCTGTACCAGTGCTATGCCCTTTATGAAATCCATGCTGTTCGGGTGACAGTAAAGTATGTTTAGACAAGTAGTCCATCAGCTGCACTTCCACCACCTTTTCCAGTATCTTGCTAAACAGCAGACAGGATGGCTACAGGACGGTAGTTTTCATGCATTTCGGTCACCCTGCTTGAAAACAGGAACAACCTTTGCTACTTTCAGATTGCAGGAACAATTCCGGTGGTGAGGAGAGGTTAAGAATACGGGATATTGAAAGCACAAGCAAAGGGGCCCAAATCTTTAGGAGTTTTGGTTCAAGGTCATCGTGACTAGCACTCATGTGAGGAGAAAGGCCAGTGAGAATCTTGTAGGTTTCCCTCACTGAGATTGTTTTAAGATAGAAAGGTGGGCGGGACAAAGATTCTGAGGGAGGAATGGTTAGAGGTAAATGACTCGTCATTGTCAGTAGTAAACAGGAGGTGAATGCCAAGAGATCAGAGAATTGCTTGTTAAAGGCACTGGCGATGGTAGTAGCATTACTACAATTTCTACCATTGACAATCATATCTGTAGTATCACACTGGCTATAACCCCGACTACAGTTTTAATAGTGTGCCAGAAATATCGTGGCCCTAGCAGAGGATAAGAAGGCAGTCTTGCAGTATTCCTCTTAGTGTTTTGTAGGCTTTTTGCAGCTGCTGCAGACGCTGATATTTCAGCAGTCAGACAATTCCTTAGTGAGCTTTAAATTTACCCCGTTATCATGGGCTTTCATGGGGAGAGCAAGTCCCCATGCAACCATTTAGTGATACTGCCTCTAACTCTTTGACCTTAAAAAATGATGACAGAGGAACGCAATAAGATATGTCCTAAAGCTATGAAAGAACCCAGCTGGGTTGTCTGCTTGAAAACTGACTACTGAAACAAGATATGACTGAAAACTTTAAACAGGCTTAAACTTTGAACAAAGCTTTTAATAAATAGGTGCCCAAAAACCTTGCTGTCACTGGTATATAAGCTATTTTAATGGCCTTGGCAGACTGGACCCTACTTTTATGTTATTCTATAATCCTTCTGATGAACTTCCAGAAGCTTGGACAAATATCACGGCCTACAAAACTCTCAATACAGTGGACCTAAATAGAGACATGTTTTGCTGGGGTTCAACATGTATTTAAGTATGGATTAATATTGTTTTCTTTTTTTTTATACTTTTTATCTTATGTACTGTATGTGCTGTGTATGCGCCTGTGTTTTGTTTTAAAAGTTAACTATTTGGGCCCAGTGGTGCTGAGGTTGAGCTGGATGCCACCTTACTACACGCTGGTGATCTGGGTTCAGGAACAACCTCAGGGTGCTGGTTGGGGAGGGAGGGAATGGGATTTCCCCTTCAGGGGTGGACACCCGTTCCTCATAGTCCCGCACCCATCGGGTGGAGAGTCCGATGGGTGTGCAGGTGGCAGAGCAACAACACAAGTCAGGGGTGGGATGGAAGGGGTCACTGGATCCTGGTGTGTGCGTATGCATGTGTACACCCTGACCCCAGTTAGGGAAGTAAAGGAAAATAAATAAATTGTAAATGGAAAAAAAAGTTCACTATTTGATAATTATGAATCATGAAATTTCACTTTTAGAAACATATGGGTCCAAGGTCATTGGGCTAAATGCTGCTAAATTACAACAGTTCATGTACAGATTATATTTTAAGGGGTTGGATTCTGGAGTTTTAAGCTTTTCTAGGATATTAGGATATCAGGATATCCATATCATATGTGATCCTGGCAGAAATTGATTTGAATTCCCTCTCTAGGTGACTGTGCTGAATTCAGCTGGGGGTAATCAATAGCTGGTGTGGACAAAGCCCTTGTTAGCTGATGGTGACCTTCATCAATCTGTAAGTGACCATTCTGTACCTTAAAATGGAAGAAATCAAGAACAATTCATTTCAATGGGCCACCCCGTGCTCTCCCTGGTCACATGTTATTCGTGCTTGAGCGGGGAGTCACCATGACTGGGCATTCAGAATGGAGCGGGCTGCATAGACCTATACAGAAACTGTGAGTGAAATAACTAAGGTATGGGCTAGTATTTATTCTTTATACCAGGCTGGAATAACTATGCTGAGGGCAGCTACCACAATATGTGAGTGGTAGCTGCTATCAGCTAAATCGTGAAAAATCACTTTAGGACTTTTAACTGCTCATCAACACTGTATGGTTATTGCTGAACTGTGATCCAGACCACCGCATAGAATCAGCAGAGTTTTGAAGCCTCACGGGCTGTGGTAAGACCGAGGCTTTCACAGTCTTGCCAGCAGCATACTACCATCTTTGGCATCGTATTTTACAAACATGCCGCTGGTTTGAGCGAGTGGGTGGGTGGCAATGGCTGGGTGGGCACAATTTCTTCAAAACCTGATCATGCTGTGGGATATTGGACTGCACTAACACACAGGTACCAGGGCTTTTTAACTTATATTTTAGTGTGAATAAAAGATATGGGTAGAATCCTGCCTAAGCCAATCAGGATTCAGGACTGTCCCTACCCATTTTATAAGTGAGGAATGATGAGACCTAATATTAATGGAAGTTTGCCACTTTTGGGAAAACACTAAAGAACATTACATTTAGATGTTATGAAATTTCTATTTGATAGAGTTTCTGCATCTGTTCCTTTTACTCTTCATCATTAGGTTCATTTGGATGGAAATAAGATCTTTATCCTGTACAGCTGATCTGCTGCTGCTGCTGTTTAATCCTGTTCTGAAGTCACAGTGCTCTGTTTATGACATCATAATCATTCCTTAGTAACAAACTGTGATGTCAGAAATAGAGGACTATGACTTCAAACACGGATTAGGCCATACATGCTGATGAACTCTAGGAGAGCCAAGTCTTGTTGCCATTCAAATGAACCTAGTGATGACTTTTTACAGGTTTAATGCCATTTTCCTTTACCGAATAAGGAATTTTCATGGGTTTTGTTACTAACAGTAAATATAAACCTAGGGCGATCATGAGGTATGAAGCAAAGCTGAGTGCCTTATTCCCCAGGGATGGGTTACCAATGGTAACCCAGCTCCTGGAAAAGTGTATTATTAAAACATAATCATTTTCAATTTTTAAATGGTTGTTTTATAGTCTAAATTCTAACACTTTTATTGTAAAATGAGGGTCTTCAGCTACTGCTATGTAAATAAGACACGGCTTGATTGTGCACTGTGCCGAAATAAATACATGCCCAGGTTTTTTTTAACTTTCTATTTATCCCCTCCTGCATCCTCGCATCTCTGACCCTTCAGGATCACCTGGAGTCATCCCTCTGTCAGCCACCCTACCTTGGTATGTCCTTGATCCCCATGGAGCCACCAGATTTTACCCCAGTGGAGATGAGGTGGGGCCGGACACCCGTACTTTTAGTGATGTCAGTCAAGGCAGCCAGGTGAGTGGTGACACATAGAGGGCACGCTCAGCAATCCATCTTCCCGGAGATGCGGGCATTTCCTCTCTTCCTGCCCTACGTGTGGTGTGCGCTGTGGCGTCAAGGCGCTGTGCAGCGTCCTACAAGTCTTTGGCAGGCCCTTTCCTAAAGCAGGACTTGCTGTACCCTGAGCTTCCACTCAGGGTCAGGCAAACTATAGGCCTTGGCCCCTTCCTACCCTAGAAGGTGAGCACTCGTGGGACGCTCAAACTTTCTCCCCGGCCGGCCCTCCAGTGACCCAAGTCTGCTCCTGAACCTGGGTTGCCAGCGTCGCATGTGGAAATCCAACAGCTGTGCCAAGGCCAGCTCATGCCCAGGGGTACTGTAAGGTACAAGGCCCCAGGCCAAGTGCCTTGAGCCCTGCGTTTATCTCAACACAATGCCCCCAGTGTCTTACTGCACTTACAAAATGGGTTTCTGTAATACCTAAAATAAACAAAACAAAAAAAAATGTTAAACTTAACATAAAATTGTCCCCCGTCATGACTCCACCCCTGCTATACTATACTTTCTCCCTTTGGATGTAGGAGACTGATGAACACCAGTAATGCAGTGAGTGGAGAATCTTTATTGTTGGGCATTATATTTGCATATTGTTTTGTGTTACAACACCGTCCTAGAATGTGAGATGTGCAGCATCTCATTTTTTATTTTAGCATGAGCACACTAACAATGTAAGATTTTCAAGTTTGCTTTTAAGATCCTCCTCCTGTGTCAGTAATAGGATCAAAGTGGGAATTAGCTTCAGGAACAGGCTTGAATTTAACTTTTGTAGTGAACGGATGGAGTAAGGTGAGCCAAGGCCAAAACGTTGAGCACTTGATAAGAATTTGTAGAATGAGGCAGTGTAGCAGGAGAACAGGAGCGGAGAGCCAGAGCAATAAAATACAGTGATGTGATCATGAAAAACAGAACCACCTGGCTACAAACAGTAGCTAATAGGTGCAGTTATTTGGCTTTTCTTTTACATAAGTTATGGGAGGGTGAAGGAATGGGGGTTGAGTGGATATGAGCGGTGGGGATGGCAAGTGACAATGTGCCTTTTAAAATGCCACATAAATAAAACCCTATTTTACCTGTAACACATTTACCCAGCAAGCTTGAATTCTTGGACATGGCGGAGGTACACCACAAATGTACCTTTTAAGGAAGCTGGCCATTTAGAGCCCAGTCAGAGCAGACCTCAACCTCACTTCCGTAAATGCTAGGGTATTTAGTTACTGGTGGCTGTTATCAATGAGCGTGCAAAAGCACTCAGACTCTACTGGGGGGTGATCAAGAACAATTGTGAACAGGAACAGCCCTAACATGCACCAAAAGGGCAAAGTTGCATCCTGTCCAAAATTGACCCCTCTTTCCTTTGCTAGTGGGTCCAAATTGGCGCACCTACACTATAACAGTATCTAAAGCAAGGGAACATGAACTGTTCAAATTCTTCCACTGATTATATTTTGACCCAGTAGGTTCCTGTTTAGACCCATTTTTTAACCAGTGGGTCCAATTTGACCCATGTTTTAAACCCCCAGTGCTGTCACTGATTGTGAATGTACACAAGCGGGTAATATTGAGGTACTGTCTGTAAAAGACAAACAAAGTGACAAAACAACAAGTAACAAAAATGATATTCAATAGCATTTTGTGCAGCTTCATCAAGTTTGTGCCTAGACTTTTTGTGATCCTTTCCTGTCTCGCAAAACTAAAATGGCGTCTTGTGAGATGTGTCAACATTTCAAAACTAGCATATTGCATGCTACTGTTATAGGGCAGCCTGAAATCTGTATTTTCCTATAACAGTGCACTATACTGAAAAAAAATATGGCTCCTGGCTGGCTGAGCCATTCAAAGTCAGGACTTTTCCAGCTCATTTTCTAAAGCTTGTTTGCAATACAGTCAATCAATCAGATTACTCCATTTCCAGTCCTCATTTTATCATCTTATTTGTATCATTTTGAGATTAAATTACCTTCTTGGTTCTTTTTGATAAGCAGCAGCTATTTCCAACCTTTGGCTGCTGCTACGCTTTATCAAGATGTTAATGATGGTTTGCTCATCAACTCCTGCAAAAGGAAAACAAAAATAAAGTATTATTAAGCTGCTTTGAGTCTCTTTTTATTAGGTCTGCCACAACATTATACCATGTTGCTGTTCACAATTAAAGACATGTAATAGCTAGTATCCTGTAAGTAATGATTCCTTTCCTTTCAGACAATGTTCAGTGAATGGCAGCAGGAACCAACAAATCCCTCCTGACTGAACTGGCTAGGTATACGTCTAGGGACACATACACACTCAGTCATTTGCCTTGACTGGTATCTTGATTTCTCTGTACACGCTGATGCAATTCACCAAAGCTTCACCCTAAGCTTGGTCCTCTGTACAGGAACAAAGCATGTATTCAGCTTCCTGCCCACCGAGAAATTGTACTAAAAATTATCCTTCTATTTTTGACTACAGAGACTTAGTCTACTGCAGTGCCCATAAACCTCCCTTGCTAGACTGGACTCCTTTTTCATTCTTTCTGCCATTTTGCTTTAGATTGTCCCTATCATACTCATCATTGCTCTCTCTACTCAACTCTTTCTTTCTTTCCCTTCTCTTGATGCTAGGTGCCTTTCCCACGGTGTCTTTTTTTGTCCAACTTCTGGTTCAGCTCCTCTACCTTCTTATCTTAAATCCTTTATTTCCCTCATCCTTCTTCCTCCTACTCTCTTTGCAACAATACTTTCCATTCTCTTAATATCCCTCCTGGAAAATCTACTGCTGGTCAATCTATTTTTCTTACTGCTTTCCTAAGCTTTGCCCCTTCCCTTTCTATTTGTTCTGCCTCTTCTTCCTCCTCCTTAAATTCTTTTCTTTCTGATTTTGTCATCCTACTTGTAACTGCCTTTGACCCTCCTCCTTTCTCTATTCTCTAGCCTTGCTGTTCCGTTTTTGTTTTATTTCTGTATATATTGACAGTGTTTTAATTCTCTAATTGTGCCTTCTTTTACTAGTTGTCTTACATTCTTGATTCTGCTTTTATTACTTATTTTATATTTACCTTATTATTACATGGTTAGATATCTCCCCTCCCCAGGACTCATCTGTAAATGAGCTGTTATCAGCTTAGTATGTACTTCCTGGTTAAACTTTTAAATAAATAAATACTGTACCTCTCAACTTTTCATCACCAAACATGATGTGTTCTTTTCCAAAGAACCACATTAACTAAATTATTTTTTTATTATTATACTCTTTCTTGCACAGTTTTTACCCGTTATAACCTTACTTCCCTGCTCTATGGTAGCAGATCCCCTGTCCAGCTCCTGTCCTTCTGCTGTTGGCTTCATCTGAGATTACTCCTCTCACCACATTAATCAGCCACTCTTGTGATGCTGCACCCCTGGCCCCATCGCAGCTCTGGCAATGCAAGAGCATACATCAGTCAAAATACATGATATACTAGGGCCAGACATGAACTGCTTAAGAAGCCCATGTCATTGCTCTGACAAACGTTGGGGAAGAGACATTATGCTAATATCTCCTCAGGTTCAGTGGGGGCAGCATTCAGCAACAGGTATTTCTAAGCCACACAATGTATTAGGAGAGGTTTGACATGAGGAGAAAAGAGATAATACTGCCTCACCATAGATCACTGGTGAGGCCACATCTGGAATACTGTGCCCAGTTTTGGATCCCCACCTAAGAAAAGACAAAGACAGGCTAGAGATGGCACAGCACAGGGTAACAAATGATTCAGGGCTGCACGGCAGACCCTATGAGAATAAGTCTTAAGGTCCTGAACATGTACTTGCTAGAGACAAGAAGGGAGAGGCGATGTGATAGAAACCTTCAAGTTCCTGGAAGGAATGAACACGGTAGCTTGCTGGGAAACATTCAGCAGGACTGATGAATCAAGAACATGGGGGCATAGTGGAAGCTGGCAGGGGAGACTCAGGAGGGTGTGGCAATGTTTTTCCCCACAGAGAAAGTGGTTGAGCTGTGAAAATCCTTGCCAGCAGAGGTGGTGACTGCAGAACCAATAAAGGGAACAGTCACCACCAAGGGCCCCAAATTCAAGTGTGTATGCAAAACATTTGGTTTACTTACTATTTGCCACAGTATTGTTGAATGTTAAGATTAATTTTGCTTAGTTCTGGGATGACATCTTCTTAAACTATAAATCCAGAATCCCCTGCAGATAACATCAGAGCAGTATGCAGCATTGAGAAGATTCAGTAGTCCTCAGTGAATGTTAGCATTTATATAAGCTCTGATCTCTTGTTTGGTGGTCCCACTGTCCTCCATGGGCTATGTACAGTCACAGAGGACTGTACTTAACCCCTGGAGAAAGGAGAACTGGAAAACATCTGATCAGAGATTATAATAACTCTAACATGCACTGCAGCCAAATTAAGACAACCCACTGCTACCTACTGCTCTGATGTCAGCTATAAGGGATTCTGGGATTTATAGTGAAGATGTCAGCCTATTAAACAAAATTAGTCTGAGACTACAGCAAACAGCAAATAAACTGAAATGTGTTTGCACACAAAGTACACACTGGGACCAGCCCTGCACTTGAGTGTGGCCCTTTGTGCTGACTGTTCCCATTTAATGGTTTCAAACATGGCTTTCTGACTGAGTAAAAGGCTTATGGTTACATTGTGGGAAAGCAGTAAGGCAGGGGAAGGAGTAAGGGGTGGAGGTGAGGGCAATAATCCTGACTAGACATTAAGTTATGTGGTAGGATAGGACAAAACAGAACAGACTGGATGGATCAATAGACTTTCTCTGCTGACATTTTCTATGTTTCTATTACACACACCCTGAGGGACTGTGCACAATCTTTACCAGCCTAACTGGGGTCCTAAACTCAGGGCAAAATCGGAGTTCCCACTTGGTAAGCAAGTTAGTTTACAATTAGACTGCTGGGCCAGGCTTTATGAAACATTATACTTGCCTTCTATTGACCAATAATTAGAAGCAGTTTTGTTAAGATACAGAAAACGTATTGGAATTCTTGACCACACCTTGTGTTGGCATGGAGTCTCACATGGTAGAATAGGTTTGCTGGGTGCAGAGCCTAGCCAGACACCTGGCTTCCAATCAGAAGATGGACTTTTGCCTTAACTGGACTCCTATTCTGTATGGAGGGGGATTATAGGATATGTCAGTCCATGGCCAGGACTACCATGGCATCACCTCAGCCCTCCTTATCATGAAAGGGTCTAGGCACAGAATGCACTCTGCTCCATTTCCATAATGCTACAGTTACAGTAGCTGCCTTCCATAACCTATGCAGCTCCTCGAATGTCAAAAGCCAATCAGAGGGCTTTGGACATGCTGGACACTATGGTCCTATCGCTGCCTAACTGACCATACAGCTCTATCAGCAGGCGGAGCTGGATCAGGTTAGGGAGGGATGCTGAATGTATGGGGAGGTATGTATGGCACTGGTCAGGAGGACAGTGGCATGTAAGTCCTGAGAACAGGGCCCAATTTGACTAGGAGATGTTTCTCCTAAACGGAAGATTTGTGAGGTAATGTTAGTTGTTTACTCTTGTTTCCATGAAAACACTTCCCAAAAAAGCCCAAATGTGCACATAAGTGCAGAAAGATTGAATTGTGCACCGTAAGCTATTAAGATTTCCAAGTCAGAATACAAACATTTAGTGGTTTACCACAAGTAGGGTCATAGTTCATGATTTGATTACTCTTTAAGAAGGGCACTCCAATAAAGGGAGGATGTTTATTTAAAGCAGACAGAAAATGATGGGGACACAGACTGTGTACCACCCCACTTTTGACCTCCAAAGTTCAGATTTAACAAACCATTCAATGCACCCATCATTGCTTATTATTCGTTTATTTATACAAGAAATGGAGGCTCCATTCAGCTCCCTCAATCCTGTCATTTTAGGGTTAGACACAGCCCTGTTACAGAACTCTCAGTGGTTAACCATGCCCGTTATCCTTCCACTGCCAACTGTTATAAACACAGACACAGAATAGATGGAACAAAGCTGTCATGTAGCAAAAAAAGATTGTTATAAAAACATCTGCCTTCTAAATACTTTACAAAAAGAACCAAGGAAAGCAGGCATTTTACTTTGTTGCTCAGTTGGCCTGTCTGGCAAGGTCAGGCAATAAGCCATTACATCTCTTGTAGCAAACTTTTACAATCTATTAAAGATGATTTTACTAGTGGCAAGCTTTATAGAAGAAAACTGCAAGCCATTCTGGAAGGCTGCCATTATTCACTGCTCCATCAGGCAGACAGACCAGATAGGCATGAGTAGGTGTGGGTACAATAATTTGGGAAACACAAAACCTTAACCAAATGATCAGGTAGTTCCATTTCTCAAAATGTGCCTCCCTCCACTTGACCAGTTACAATAATGTTTGGTTAGGGATTTAGCTTGGAATGTGTGTTTGGGAACAACTCCCCAATGCCTTTGGCCCATATCCTTCTTCTCCCACCATCCCAGAAAGCCTTGGGCCAACTTTCTTCTTCTCCATCCCTTAATGCCTTGGACCAACCGTTCTCTTCCCCCAATCCCCCAAAGCCTTGAGCTAACTTCTTTACCTCTCCCCACCTCTCCCTCATCTCCCCAAGCTTTTGGCCAACTTCATCCTCTCCTCCCACCCCCAAAGCCTTAGGCCAACATCCTTTCCTCCTCAAGCATACCCTAAACCACTCTATCCCTGGGGTAATTAAAGACTGACTGGTAATGTGGAGTGGAGGTTATAGGCTCCCCTCCATTTCCTATGAATCAGCATCTCGCTGGCAGTTTGTAGAGGGAAAGAAATAACAAATAGAATAGCATTTCATGATGCAGCATGGGGTGTGTATTATGATGCAGCATGGGTGTGTATCATGATGCACTGTTCTATGCTTGTGCTCCCTCAGGTGCCTGTTAATATGAAATGATGGGGAGCCATGCCTTCACTCCTTCACTGCTTTTTCTGGCAAGTCTTTGACAGCCCCAGGATAGGGTGGCTAAAGGTATAACAGTCAAGATAATTATCAGCTCGGGTATGACT
Organism: Neoceratodus forsteri; assembly: GCA_016271365.2. Taxonomy (NCBI): domain Eukaryota; kingdom Metazoa; phylum Chordata; order Ceratodontiformes; family Ceratodontidae; genus Neoceratodus; species Neoceratodus forsteri. Next base: position 1,741,065,542 of record CM028129.1, read on the forward strand.
AAGCTCCAAAATAAACATAACCGACTTAAAAACAAAAATCTGAGCTCACAGTCACGCACCATCAACACCTTAACACCACTAAGAAAAACGTGTTTAAAAATATTTTATTAAATAGTTGCTCCTGCACACTATTCTGTTAAAAACTTTACAGGCAGCAGCACAAGGGAACTAGCCGATAATTGTTTCACAGTAACATGCTTTTTAAAGAAAAGCATGTTACTCAAAGTGATGTCACCTAATTCCTCAGGTGCTGCTGCCTGCACTCATGCTTTTTTTGTTTTCCACAGCTGTTTTGTCCCCATCACCTCCTGCTGGCGGCTAGGACACATAAGTATTTTACTGGTTTCCTTCCTAACCCCCAGGCCCTGGCACACGGCTGTGCGAGTTTGTGGAGGCACGCTATGCATCCTGTGGCACCAGCTCAGTCCCTTCCACCTCTCAGAACTGTTTGCCACCCCTCTCCACCTATGCTGCCCACTGGACTTCCACCTGGTGGGAGCAGAAATACGGGAGGGGCCACCCCCTCGCCCCCCTCAGGAGAGAGGAGAACTGCCCATCGGCATGCTCGATCCACCCCCCATGCTGGCACCCTGATGGCCCAAGGTCATTCCCAAATCCAGATCACGGTGTAGTGTGAGGTGTGGCGTCCAGCGCCTCAGCCCTCAGTGCCTCCAGGCTGGCACCTACCTGTATGTTTTTAACAAAATAGTATGCATAGCAAATAGTTGATAAAATATTTTAAATGTAGTTTTGTAGGGGTGTTGAGGGTGTTTGTAGTGTGGCTGTGAGCTCAGATTTTTTGATACTGGCTAAAGGTATACCTGGTGGGAAGGAAGGAGGGGCATAAGGGGCTCTGCCATTTGGAATCTTCTACTCAGGTTAGGGTAGAAGATTCCACTGGGCTGGAGGTACAGCTGTAGCATTTTGCATGATCAGATATTTCCAGATGTTTCTAAATATTTCTAAAGATATTCTCTCTGGTGGCCTGACAGAGGTACTGCAGAAAGGCACGGAATACCTTCATAGAGAAATCACAGAAATTGTCAGGAAATAGTGTGGCATATCAATTAAAACTGCTGCAACCTGGGGCTACCGCTAGCTCAGTGGCAGTGCTATGCGCTTCCACACAGCAATGCAGGTTCAGGACTGAGCCCAGGTTCACAGGGATGGGCAGACAGGCTGGGAGTGTTCCGATGGGAGTGTGAGCCAGATGGAAAGGGAGACCAGTGATCTTGGGGACTTGCTCCCTCATGAGAGATGGCACATGCCCAGTGTGCCCTACTGCCACCGAGACCACCAGAGGCTATGCTGAATATCTGGGGTGGAGGGTGGAACCTGAACAACACAGGAAAACCCCATGTGCACTGCCACTGACAGTGATGGCCCCACAGTCCTTGAGTCTCACACTGTGTGTATCCCCACTGGCTCGATGATGGGGAACAACGTCAGGATTGGAGACTGGCTCGGGCCCTGATGGCCAAGAGTAGGTGGTGGTCAGGGCCAAACAGCTATATATAAATGGCTTCAGCTTATGCAACAGGAACTTTCTATCACATCAGGGATGTGGGTTGATGGAATGAGAATATAAGAGCTTTGTAATGTGGGAGGTTTCCTTTAAAGATATATATAGTGGAATATACAATGGAAAGCTGGAGATAAATGCTTTATCTACAAGTGCTGTTGACCTTGGGTAACCTCACAGTGGCATATGCCAAGAGTGAGGTGTCCGAGGTCAAACAGCACAAGTGAATAAATCATTTATCTGACAGCTCACCATTGTATATTTCATTTATGCAATAAGGATGCTTTCTGCCAGTGCAGGGACATTTGTTTTTGATTGTTTATCTTTTGTTGCATATGTTTGTCAAAAAGTGAACAAAAATTGCATTTTCTGCTCTTTTGCTAACTATAAAAATCTATAAGGTATCTATAAATGAAACACCACTCATTTGTAGATAATTTTGTGCTGAACAACTTTCAGGCTCACAGTACTATGCTATCTTTTTTTTTAAAGTGATACACATTTGGATAAGGTAGTACTGCTACTGAGGCCGAACATTCTAAATGAGTTCCAGAGTGATTGTGACATAGCTACTATATGGATACATTTTATTTATTCAACGGCTATGAAGATAAATGAATTTATTCAATGAGTTTGTGCCACTCCTATTGCATAAATAGCTATATCTATCTATCTAGAAACATAAACAAATAAAATTAAAACTCATGGACAAGCAATTGGGGGCACAAGATGATTAGGTGTGCTAAGTTTATTCCCTCGCAAATGTCTTAGCTCTACCGTTGCTGTGGGCAACCATATAAACACAGTTAATACAGGCAGCCCAGAAAACATGTGGCATGCATATCTTCTGACTAGATCAGCCCTTAGCAACCTACTCTTTGTGATCAGTGTTCACGAAAATGTTTACCTGGGTTACTGTATGCTGCAGCAATTTATTGAGAGTTTGTGACAGCCACACTTCCTGTCGCTCACATAAACTGCACAGATAACATGCAGTCTTACAGCTCCAGAGCCCATAACCTTTAATTCATCTCATCAAGAGGTCAGATGCACCTGGTATGAAACAAATGATTGTTCATAAATAAAAACTAAAAAAAAAAAAGTCACTTGAAGGATGCTAGGTTACGCCTTTAAACTCTCAGTGTAATAATTATGAAGAAGATTGTGGGTGGTAATGGATGCTTCTATGCTAAGTTGTAAAAGATTTTATTAAATGCATAGTTTGCACTTATTTACCCTCCTCCTATAGCCTGTCTGGGTATGTTTAGGTGTACACAGCTGTTGTGTGTAATGTTACATTTCTGATAATCGAAAAGTTTGCAGTTTATGAGACCTTGATACTGTATGTGGAGCATGTGGAAGAATTTTGTCCATTTACAGTTTAGTACAAACTTTGGCCTGTTGTGTTCCAGATTCGTTGTAACTAGTGAATAAATCTCTCTCCCAGCCGCTCCACTACACTACATGTGCATCTCCTCGGGTGGGAATAGAGAGTAGTTTTGACATAGCGAATAACAGCGTAACCTCCCCTTCACCCGAATGACAAAGTAAAGTGTGTGTGTGTGTGTGTGTGGGGGGTTGATACATGAGATGTGGGAACTGGGGAAAAAGTGGGTTGGCCAGCCACCCCAGCAGTGCTCCCCAGCATTTATGGCACACAAGCAGCTGTCAGGTCTCCCGCTCCCATAGAGGATCCTGGGGAGTAAATAAAATCATGGGGACATGTGGGGAACCAGCTGAAGGAGGCCCCAGAGGTCTGTTGGTAGTGCAGAGAGGGACATGAAGGTTAGCAGCATCAGAGGGTATGCCAGGACAGCCCATGATAAAAATCTTGAATTAAAAGAACAATTATTATGGCATGTTTAGAAGGTAGTTTTTAAATATTTATTTATTGAAAACTGGAGATTACCTTAGTTTGAGCACAAGTGCTTAGTTAACAAAGGTTCCATGTCAAATACAGTCATAAAAAACATTAAAAGTAACGTAAACAGTTCCAGAGGGACTGCAGTCAAATCAGGCTCAAAGCATTTAAGAAGAATAATTACATACAGTACTGAAAAAATCCACACAGATGGTTGTATAAAAAGTCACAGGTTATGTACAGATAGAAACCAAATAAGACTGTTTAATGGTTACAACTTCACTGGACTGCAAAGCCAGGCTGCAAAGATCTCTTAACCTGATTAAACTTGGGGAGATTCAGTAGTCTGTCAGGCAGTCCAGTTAGCAGCCCTGACAGCAAGTGACCACTTGCCCAGCTGTACATCCAGAAAGGAGGCTTAAGGGCATTCTACGTCATGTTCCTGGTGTTGTATTCATTGGAGACAGGTGCATAAGGAATTTGTTAAAGCAGTTGGGCCCTAGAGCATCTTTTTGGCTAACAAACAGGTCTGGAGTTTTATTCTGCTGGGTATAGGTAGCCAGTTAGTGAGTGCATAAGGCATACAATTATGAGTGCAGTTATCTTCACCAAGTACAAAGCAGCATGCATTATTACAGATCAATTTTACTCTGTTTAGCACCGTATCACAGACAGCTGTGCAGACAGGGACTCCATCATTTATAAGTGGCAGAATGAAGTTGACACAATAAGACATGTAGCATCCAGTGAGACTGTTCTGGTTATGATACAGATCACCCAGTCTTATGTTAACTATGGCCAGCAGATATTCAACATGAGGGGCAAAAAGATAAGGTGCAGTCCAGAAGTTACTCAAGGTATTTGAATGTCTCCACCTGTTCAAGGTTTTGTCCGTGGCCATTTCAGATGACAAAGGGTGGAACTTTCATCTCCTGTGGAGGCTAGAGGACAGCATGGTCTTTGTTTTTGTAATTGAGGACCAGATTTCTAGTGAACTAAATTTGCTCTGGGGAGAGTTGACGAGGCTGTCAAGGTCAGGTCAGGGTTTTTAGAATAGATGACGGGTCTTTGGCATAGTGGAATACATTGACCGTCTGACAGGCACTGGACAGTTGATTTATGAAGAGGCCAAATAGGAGTGGGCCAAGATGAGCACTGGGGGTCACCACTAGATATTCCCTCCATGCTAGACAAAGGTTTTTAATCTTCACACGCTGGGAGTGATTGGTGAGATAGCTGTGGAACCAGTCAACTGTGTTCTGTGACAATCCCAGACCAAGGAGTTTGTTAAATCGGAGCTTATGGCTGCCCAGAGGGAACGCTTTAGTAAGGTCGATATATGTGGCTCTGATTAGGTAATCATTGTCAAGGGCCTCACAAACAAAGTTGGTGCATTCCAACAGTGCCATGTTGGGGCCGGTCCCGTGGCGTGGAGGGCTGAGGCATCCTGCCTACCTACTTCCATGCTGCTGACCTGTGTTTGCAGTGTGAGTGAGTCACCAGGGGTTGGCAGGGAGGGAAGGAGGATCGAGCATCCCATGGACAGCCCCTCCTCCAGGAGGGGGATCAGTGATTGGTTCTTGCCTGCCCCTAGCTGAGGCTGGGAGCTGGCACACTGATGCTGTACTTGGTGGAGAGAGGTGGGGCAGACACCCGGCATGCCGTGCACAGTAACATGCATAACACCACCATTGGCATCACTGCATGCCCTACTTGTGGGGAGAAAAGTACAGCCATGTAAGAACTTACCATAACAGTAGATCTTCAAGACGAGCTCTTGCAGCAGGCATTACCATTAGGACTAATGCCACCAGGCGTTAGGACCCCACGGAAAAATCTTGTAGCTAGCAGTCTGAGGACAGTCCCTGCGTCGGCTCCGCCCGATGTCAGATGTGGCAGGGAGAAAACCAGGAAAACATCTCTGATGGCTGGATGAAGGAGGGTCTCACAGGTCCCGCTCCCCAACCAGCCAGTGCACCATCAGAACTGGATCCAGTCTTCAGTTGGGCCTGGGAACCCCTCCACCAAGCTCACCGAGGGGCAAGCCCTGGGGAAGACAGTCAGTGAGACCTGGTGAATGTCGGGGGACAGGATGGGACTGGGGCACCCTCCAGAACATGGGCCATTGGAGAAGGAAGAAAAGAATACTAATAAAAAAAAAAAAAAAAAAACTGTCCATGTTGGTTCTCTGAAGCTTTACGTAAGCCTTGCTGCTATACACACTGGACACTATATTGCTCAAGGTATGTGACAAATTGGTCAGAGACTATTCTTTCATGGTCCTTGGACAAGAGGAGAGAATAGAAATGGGTTGTAACTGGTAAGGCTAGTGCAGTCTCTGCTTTTGAAAATAGGTGTAATCAGTGCAGATTTCCACTCTCGGGAACCACGAAGTAACACGGAAAAGTTAAAATTCAAGAGATGGGATGGGAAAGTTCCTCACCACCAGGGCAAGAAGTTTCATATCAACCAATCACTCCCACAGCTAATTTTGCCAGGTAACCTACTGATGTATTTCAAGGTGTCTTTGACACAGCCTCAAAGTAGAATTTAGGGTACTGGTTCAGAGCCCACCATCTGGGAGGCTTTAGGACATGCTCAGCAGGGATGATGGAACTGAGGTCAGTAAAAGCTGTGAAGTAACTGGCAAATGCAGTGGGATCAAGGACTTGCTACCCTGCACCATGAGCATTTGAGTAGTGATTTTAATTCCCTTGCCAAGGAGCTCTGAGTTGTTGTCCGAGAATCTTTTGCCACTACTCCAGTTCTGGGTCTGGTGGTCCTTACAGAAGTCAGATTTGGCCTTTCTAATCATACTGATGCACTTATTGTGGGCTTCCTTGTACCTCTGCAGGTGGACAGAAACCCTATTTCCTGACCAGTGCTCAAGATTGTCCCCTCCACATGCAAGCAAGGTGTTCGGTAATCCATCAGAACAGCATTCCTCTTGCTCTGCATTTTTAAAAGCTGCAAATTTATCACAGATATGTGTGAACTCGGGGTAAAGAACTCTTGGGCCAAGTTAATGTCAAGAATGGCATCTAAGAAACAAGGAAGAGCCAAGGAAGAGTTGAATTCGGGCACCTTCATTTTGTTTTGAACTTTGCTGTCTGTGATCAGCAATATATATATCTCTATTCTGTATCTGGCAGAACTTTGACATCTTTAACCCTGTCAGGGTGTGTAACTAGTACCCAGTCAAGTAGTGTCACGGTGCCTGTTTTATAACTGGTCCTGGTCAGTTCAGTGACCATTTGTGTGAGAAATAGATGTGACATCTTATCCCTATAACCTGTGCTGGATGTAGCATTCCAGTTGATGTTAAAGTCACCAGTAACAGTGTTATTTCCAGTTCTGACTGAGTTGCTTGAAGTAGAGTAAGTGCCTCAATGCCATTTTTACCCTGGGACAGAGACAGATAGGGATGACAAGAAATTTTAGCCCTCACCCTATCAAAAGCTTTATTGCTAGGCATTCACTGTCCCTGGTTAGGTCTTCAATCATGATTTTAGAGGCTTGCAGGTCTCTGTTGAGGTTAATAAGGCAGCCCTACCTCACTTGCCCATTCTGTTCTCCCTGAAGACATTGAAGTCTGGTAGCGAGATAGTGGCATCAGGTATGTGTGGACTGAGCCAAGTTTCAGCTAGGCAAATACTGTCTGGCTGCACTAACTCGGCCCAGGCTTCAAACTGGGCATATTTAGGTAGGACACTACTGATGTTAAAGGACACTGTGTTCAGTAGTCCTTACTGTGGGTGCAGCTCCTCAACAGTAAGCCTGAAAACACCACGGCAACCCATCTCCATTGAGGACTCACTACCCACTCTCAGCCCCAGAAGAGACCAAGGTGAGCTCCTCCCTGTCAGGCATAAGGAATGGCTCTAGTCTGGAGTCCTCCACACTTTTCCAGCCCAGTCTTCACTTCCCTTACTGTCAAAACACTGTGAAGCATGCCTGAAAGCAACTGTTCCCCTTTGAGTTGTCTTGTCTGACTTGACTGACTCTGTTCTCCATAACATGCTTCTTGGGGCACTAGGACAGTGCTTTGGTGTTTGAACCCTTCTGTTTAGTACACAGATGTATGAGCTGGTGGGTGCAAGTAGAACTACAGGGTATGCCCTCTAATGGGGGTACAGAATAAGGAGAACAATTGAAAGCATTATGTAACAAAGAGGTGAATAGCCTATCCAGTTAGAATATGGAAACTAGCACTGGCCTGGCTTTCAAAGCAGGGCTAGACAGATTCCTAAGGAGACTGGCATTTAGGGTTACACATCACGAATTGGGTAACATTTCTGCTGTCAAGTAAGGATGTGTCCATCCTCAAATGGGATCTATTCACTACCATGTAGCAGGAGAGACAGACAAGATGAATCATAACTGCTTCAGTCATCACAACACTATGTTAGAATCAGGGACAGCATTAGCATGCACCAAAAGGGCAAACGTTGCATCTTGCCCAGAAATGACTCTCCCTCCCTCCCCATCCTTTGTCAGTGGGTTCAAATTGACGCACATTACTTTATAACAATATCTGAGATAAGGGAACGTGAACTGTTCACAATCTGCCATTGATTATGTTTGACCCAGTAGGTGCCTCTTTAAACCCACATTTTGTTACCACTGGGTCCAATTTGACCCATTTTTTAACACCCCAGTGCTGTCACTGGTTAGAAGGCTAATAGTTATAATGTATGTCATTAACAAATATGCTGGTTTCCCTTATTTAGTTTTTTTTTTTGGTCAACACCCTTCTATAAACTGCAGAGCTTATATATAATAATTATATATAATAGATATAAGACACATAAATACAATGCATAACCTATAAAGATCAGATGCAAATGGTAGGACAATCCATCATAACCTAGTAGAAAATCTAGGTGATGGGGCAGAAGCGGTCTGATAGAGGTGCCACTTTCAAACCTCAGACATAAAATGGCTTTTCTCTAGTAGTCATACTGACGATGAGAAAAAGGGTGTTCAGAGGACCAAGCCACCACACAAAATGCCCTATCCTCGCCAAATGTTTTTTTTGGGGTGGGGTGGTATGATTTACCAGTCAAGAGGCACACCCCTTTTTAGATCTACAGGCCTGTTTACACTATACTTAATCATCATGATCCCAAACGCCGTACCTGGATCCTTGCACCTGACTGCTGCATTTCTCAATACATGTCCACCTCACTGCCTCCTGTGGTGGTACAAACTGACAGTGATGTTTTAAGCTTTGTCCGGGTGGGCAGATGTTGACATGGAACATGGAAGGGATACAAGGAGTTTCCTGGAGACCATGGGGGCTCACTGGAGGCGGTGCAGGATGCAGCTTTTTCCAGTGGTGGGGAGAGTCTATACCAGGCATTGTAGCACCTGCAGCGTTCGCTCTCCCCACTGCCACAGGGACGGAAATTTCCACAGCTGACTGGCTTTGTGATGCTTTGGAACTCTCCATACTTGATAGCTGACATTGGATCAGCAACTCTGCAGTGTTAACAGTGGTGCAGACTGGTAGCTGTAAATATCCCTTAGAACTGATTCCCTCCCTACTAAAATGAGCACTTGATAGCTGAACTCAATCACATAGGCAACCTATTCAGCCCAATTCCGTTATGCAGAGAGTGTGAAAGTAGATAGTGTGGTGTGTGTGTGTTGAGGTGGAATTGAGAGGTCCAGACATGCCAGAACTGAGCTGCCAAGAAGCAACATTACATGTGTTTCTTTTCTGATATATATGTGTGAATGAAACTTATGATTCGTTTATGCTTTTCTGGGGAAAAGAAGGAGTCAGATATAACTTCCTTCCTAGTGCTGACTGTAACCAAGTACTCGTGTAGCTACTAAATCAGGAAATCAGAACATTGAAAATGAAACCCACCTAATTCCTTAGTTATCTTTTCATTGTCATCTAACCAATTCACATGTATCGTATAGGAAAATATAGTTTTTGTATTGTGCACTACAACTTTTTATATCCATTGAAACCCCATCACATATCATCTTCCTGTCTACCTCTAGAGAAGGCAGGTCATTAGCCATGATGACTAAGGAAGTATAGCTGGGCCTTTTCTGCTCATGCCCATTTGCTTCTGCCACCCAGAGGGAAACCACAGTTTGCCACTGCACAGCAACATGCACCCATTAGCACCTGAGGCACAGAAAGTCATATACCTTACCATAACTTCAAAGTAACATATTCATTTATTGATTTAATTTAATTATGTATGTATGTTTGTATTTATTTATTGTATATGGATAGGATCTGTCCTGCATGGATTTCCATCCCACAGTAACTAAAAAGTTGTTGTACCACAGTTCAAAGGTCATGAAACACTGTTGTACTTTTCTGTGGTACAACAGCTTTTAATTAGAATGAATATTTGTTCTACCTGCATTCTCTGCTTCTCCTGAATGCTGCTTCCTCTCATGTCACCATCAGACACAGCTCCCCCTAGCACAGAAATGGTCTGAGTTTTAAACACAATAAAAGTAATAAATCTACTCTGCACAGTGGCGGATCTGGGAGGAGGGGCCAGAGGGATAGTAGTAGGCACCACCTCTGGTTGTCCTATTAGCAGCTCAGCATACCTTGCAGATTAATAGACACCTTATCTCCCTCCTATTCCAGGTCATAGAAGGTACACAGCCATATTCTACACAGTACTTGGTCACTAAGTGAAGTGTGGAACTTGGCTGAGCAGAGACCCTACAGCCTGGGATGGAGGCGAGGGAGGCAGGCAGGGTTATGTTATTTCATGCATGTCTGGAGGGAGTACTGGATGGAAGCACCCAGTGAGGTATTTTAAGATCCCTGTAGTCACAGCTAAATATGGACATGATTCCAGTGCAGGGTGCTGGAGACTCTGTAGGGAGGGGAGGAGATAGCAACCCACACCCATGTCCTGTGGCTATGCTCCTCCTGATACCCTTTATAGGGACCAGAAATGGCTTAGCAGAAGTTCTGGGGACATAAATTAGATTTAACCCAGAGGTGTTCTTGCTTTTCAAATACCCTAGGCAGCTGAAGGGTCACAAGGTAAGATACCTCTTGAGTATTATGCTAGTGGTGGCACTAAAGTGCATCACCAAGAGATGGCTTACACACCAGCCCCCAAACCTCAAACACTGCTGGGACATGGTAAACAGCATATATATATATTATGGAAAGGATTACCTTTAACTTAAATGACAGAACAGAGCAGTTTTCGTCTGATGGACAAAATGGATTTTAATGGGAGGTACCTAATCCAATCAATAGAAGCACTCTGGATAGAGGGTCGATGCAGTCCTTTCACAGAAGAAAGGGCTCTGAAAGAACTACTAAAACTGAAGGTGGAGAAAGCAATAGGGCCTGATAGGATTCACCCCAGAATTCTAAAAGAACTAAGGGAGAGATAGTGACACCACTGACCACACTTTTAACAAATCATGGGAGGATGGGGTGGTACCTGAGGACTGGAGGAGGGTAGATGTGATTCCCTTCACAAAAGTGGGAGCAAGGCAGAAGCAGGAAACTACAGACCTGTTAGTTTAACCTCAGTGGTAGGGAAAATGATGGAATCACTTCTGAAGGAAAGAATTAGTCCAGTATCTAGAGGCCAGAGGGGCACAGGACCCAAGGCAGCATGGATTCACAGTAGTAAGGTCATGTCAGACAAATCTAATTGATTTCTTTGACTGGGTGACCAAAGCAGTAGACCAGGGAGGGCTGTGGACATGGCCTACCCAGACTTTAGCAAGGAATTTGACACAGTCCCACACAAAAGATTAATAAATTAGCTGCCTGGGAGGGCTCCCCAGGGCGGTAGCCTGGGTAAAAATTTGGCTGACAACAGGACACAGAGGGTAATAGTAAACAGAGTCCACTCCAAAGAAAGGGGATTACTAGCGGGGTACTGCAGGGTTCAGTACTAGGTCTGGTCCTTTTCATGTCTTTATAAGTGACATTGCAGAGGGACTGGAAGGAAAAGTATGCCTCAGGTGGGTGGGTGGAAAGGATGAGAAGGGACTTGGCAAGGTTGGAGGAATGGTCAAATATGTGGCAGCTCCAGATTCAATGCAAAAGTGCAAGGTAATGCATCGGAAATAACCCAGGGAAGAGTACACAATGGGAAGTACTAACAACAACAAAATGAAAAGGGACCTGGGGTAATCATATCAGATGACCTTAAAGCTGGCAAGCAATGTGAGAAGGCAGTAGGGAGGGCTGGGGGATACTGGGATGTATAGGGAGGCATCACCAGTAGCAAACAGGAAGTTGTTATCCCCTGTACAGACAGTTGGCAAGACCCCATCTGGAGTACTGTGCAGTTCTGGAGACCCCATCTCTGCAAGGACATAGACAAGATGGAGGCAGTCCAGAGGAGGGCAACTAAAATGGTGCAGGGTCTGCAACAGAAGCCATACAGAGAGAGACTAAAGGAGCTTAATATGTATACCCTTGAGGAAAGGAGGAGAGGGGGACATGTATAGAAACAGTCAAGTACCTCAAGGGAATCAACAAAGTCAAAGAGGATAGCATGTTTCAGAAAAGAGATGTGGAAGAGCAAGTGGAATCAATTTGAAGATAGAGAGGGACGGCTCAGGTGCAATGTGAGGAAGTATTTTTCACAGAGAGGGTGGTGGACGCATGGAGCAGCCTGCCTGATGAGGTCGTGGGTCACAAACAGTGGGGAATTCAAGAATACATGGGACAGACATTAAGCAATTCTAGTTGGGGTAGGAGGAAGTAGGCTGTTGGTTAACTAGGATCTGCAGCTTATCCAATAGGTTGGGAAATGGGCAGACTGGGTAATCCAGCGGTCCTTATCTACCATTAAAATCTATATTTCTATATTTCTACCAAACAGCATGTCCCTACTTTTGTGCCCCACTGGAGGAACCTGGAGAGGAAGACAGACAATGCAGAATGGGGGCAGTACTGGTGGAGAAGGATATTGGGCATTGTGTCACATGTCATGTACCCCTATGAAAGAAACTGTGCCAGGGATAGACAGGGACACAGTTCTAGCTATAACAGTGCAGGGTTTTGTGCAACCCCAGTGCTGAGCTGCAGAGGGCAAGACCCCAGAATTTTCTATCACATTTATTTTTGCAGAATAATTCAGTGCGCCTGTCTATTAAGCTTGTCTTCACACCCACTGTACAGATGATTATCGTGTATAACTTTGTGCTGTACCCACTGTTATAAATGGAAAGATTTTAATAAAGATATAGAAACAGAAATTGTCAACAGATGAGGACTGCTAGGCCCATCTAGTCTGCCTATAAGCCCCACACTGGTTTGCAGCCTCTGACCCTATGTGGTCAACCGCTTATCGTTATGAAAAAGGATAGGCAGCAATTTTTTTAAATTAAAAACAGCCATATACTATATAAAATGGTGTCTGCCCAAATACTTTGCAGAACAAGCCTGCATTGGCACCTTGGGGTTCTGATTACATCAGACATCTCGAATGTCGCTTGAGGTCAGTGAATATAATCAGAACCCCTTAGTGGCAACAAAACTTGTTGTGCATGACTGCTCATCCACAATTCTCAATATAGTATATGGTTAGTGTTTATTGGGTATGGAATTCAGGCCCTTCAAAAAGCTTGTTGGGCATGTTCTATAATCAACACACCTGACTTTCCCTCTCAGCTGACTTCCACTGCTTCCTTGCTCCACTTTTCTTCGCTCACTCCACTCAGTCATGCATACAGTGTTACAATCTCACACAAAACCATACTACTGTATAAAAACAGAATATTGGTGACCATACAGAACTTGCCCTGTGTTTCCATCTCAGGGTTCAGATAGCAGTATGGCCCACTCGACTCTGCTCTTGAGGCCATATGCTGTTATCGTGACCTCTCGATGAAACACAGGATTTTTGTCATGGTCACTCATCCTATTACTTATGTTTTGTAACCCCCTGCAAATGGGGGTTCCTAAAAGACTTCCAGGAGCTTGCTTGAATGCTCCAAGCCTGAATGGTGTTTGCGTTTAAGCCATTTATCAGTGAGTGTTTTAGAGCCTCTGGTACTGTCTCTTTAAGAGCTGTCTGCTTGCAGACATAATTAGTTTGTATGGGGGACTGTGTGCTTCTCTGTTTGAGTACCACTCGAGCTGCTGCCAATTCACTCCATTTTGCAGTCACTAGAGTGCAAAGGGAACCTATCTGAAAGATGTAACTGTTTGCCAGAAATCATTTACAGTAATAATGAAATTACAGTTTGTCTAACCTGCTTTCTTTGCAGTCAGAACTGTGTCTGCCTAGTTCCCCATTCTGGTTTTGAACTGCTGAACTGGACCAATCAGTGTGGGGTAAGCTAGCTCTAAAATGGTGCCTTAGACGAATCAGAACTTGGACTCATAATCTAGGCCAGGCACAAGAGGACTGTATGGGCAGTGACTCTGGGAGATGTAGTTTAGACTTGTGCCTTTTGGACCAACAGCAGCAGTCTATTGTGAGTGACAGCCAATCCAGTCAAGAACTGGAGGAACTCAAAGGAAGTGCCAGTTTTGTCTGTTGGAGTTTCAGTTTAGCTCTGGCAGTGAAGGAAAGGAACCTGTGCTCCTTCAGTGCACAGTTTTAGTCAAAAAACATGTAAGGTCAAGAGTTCCGGTCTGCAGCTTGTGTAACTGCTTGTTAGGACTGAATCCGTCCTGTGAAGAGAATCAAAGGATCTCTGAAGAGTAGAAACCAGAGCTCACCCTTAGAAGACTGGAGAAATTGTTGAATTGCACTCGGTCTGTCAGGAACTGAATCTGCTGTGTGTTCTCCCAGGTATTGTGCAGTAATTGCGATCGGGATAGAGAAGCAGCCTGCCTGGTATAGTACTTTCTTTTTACCATATAAATGTGTGAGGAGGCTTGTGCAGCTCAAGTGAATCCTGCTGCCATTAAAGGACTTTTGCCCATATAAATGTGTGAAGAGCCTCGTGGAGCTCAAGAGTAGCCCTGCTGACGTTGAAGGACCCTATCTTGTTTGGAGGCCGTGAGTACTAATTCAGGGTCGCTCCATGTTGAATTGCCACATTAAATCCAAATGGAATCACTGTACTGCTGACTGTTTAAATTAATTTTTCTTTTCACTGTGTGAAAGGGCCCCTACCAGCTGCCACAGTTTGGACTAGCCACTAGGGCTTGGGTACCCAGGGACAGTAACTGGTAGGAATAGGCCTGTGCACAGAGCCATGAGTAGATAGTAAAGTGATAAGCTAATTAACCTGATTTCCCCATCCTTGTTATATCCCCTAAATAAATCAGAGCTGCTTGTTTCAGCAAAGTTATACTGCCTGAGGTATTTGTCTATGTTAAAGTACTGTACTGTGATTGTTGCACTGTATCTTATTTCAGAGGAGGTCCCAGTGCGGAACTAGTCCTGGGGTAAGTGTATACTGTGAAGGTAATTCTGATATATTGTGTGGGCCACTATAGTGGGAAGAAAGGGGGTTGCAGTGTCCCAGAGGGCTGTGACCAAGTAAGTTTAACTATTGCAAACCCTGACCTCTGGGTGGAGGCACCCACCATTGGATCCAGGCCCCTCAACCTGTTAGTAGCAAATCAGGCAGGGGTAGTAGCCCCTGGGATAGCACCATCTAGGGTTACAGTTTAAAATCTGGTGACCTGGATAGGCACTGTGAGCAGAAGTTCATCTCCAGGTGCAGCCCAGAAGGAGGGATAGATGAGGTAGTAAAACAGAAAAAAAACAGTTTAGCGATAACTACAAGTGTAGGTACAGAACAGTAAAAGTGCAGGGTCAAACAAATGTTTACAGAAATGCAACTTAAGCCATGAGCGACACATTACAGTATCTTGAACAATGCAAATCATCAACCTGTTGAACATCATAAAGACTAGTCATCAGGGAATCTCTAGCTGACTCCACAACACGGAGTGATGAGAGAGCACTCGACATGCTGGTAACCTAGGTTTGGCCCCTAGCAGGGAGCCTGAAGGAAAGCAAGAGAGCATCAGTGAAGATGCTCTTCTCCGAGGGAAAGGAGATATGTATCACTCAGAAAATAATATCTGGAGGTAGCATTGGTCTACAGCTGGTGTGAGTGGCACCCCACCAGTGGCACTGACACCAGGATACTTGTATGAACATGCTGCAGATGGAAAGGAAAGAAAAGGGAAAAATAGCCTGGCCAGGTAGTCTTGGGTGATGACCTCTGCATGCTCCCCCTCCCACACCACTAGACCTTCGTTGATGACGTGCCTGCCACCTAGCCCTGGTTGCCTGGACAATGGCTTTGGCAGTATGCCTCTTCCTCTCCTTCTGTAAAGCTGCTGGAGAGGAAGGGGCCCAGAAAAAGAAGAACTGATCCAAACACAGGAAGACACCACTGTGAGATAGACAGTGGGCAACAGTGGAAAAGAATGAGTCGGGTGGGCAGAGGAGTAGCACCGTTGAGAGTGCCACAAAGAGCGAGTCTCCTGGGAGCAAGGGAGGAGGTAAAAAAGAAAAATATTGCTGCAAGTTACACATGTCCAAGCACTCACATTTCATTTTTCCATTTTATTCAGTTAACCCATTTATTCAGAGTTAAATCCACTGAAGCAGAGCTCATTTACAATAGTGACCAGAAGGTAATATGAGAATGAATGAAAATGACACCATATTGCTCTGAAAAGGCTGCCTTTTTCATGGAAATATAAAGTCATAGCACATCCTTGCAAGAAAATTTCTGCTTCTCCAAATAGTTCCTCTGTCATTTACTCGCGCAGAAAATAGGCAAGTTAGTTGAGTCAGCAACAGGATACTGACTCATATCCAACCGCACAGGGTGGAGAAGCAGATGTGGAACACACTCACAGTAAACCTGAACGTTAGTAAAAATCTTGATGCATTTTGTGAAGTCTATCTAGCCAAGAGGAACCCTTGGTATAAGATAGGATATTTAAGTCATACGGACAGGGAAGAAGAGTTGATAAAGTACAAAAAAGTAATTTAAAATACAAATAAAGTAGATTTTACACCATAAATATAAACAAAAGGATGAAATCTGAGCCTGTTGTAACGTTTCGCTTGACTGAGGCACTCCCCTTTATCATTTCCACATGTATAGTGTGCTGCTGCTGCTGCATGTTTCCATAACAACTGGACAACAGAGACAGTATGTTTTTGTCTGGGTGTGCATTTGTGTTTGGGGGGTCTACCTTCTGCTCTAATGATGAACTGTAATTGAAACAATAAACTAATAGTTCCTTTCTCTGACTACTAATCTAAAAAAAAAAAACACAAGAGTTGCATTTTAAATCATATAAATGCTTCTCTGCTTATTCTCCCAAAGACAACTTTAGCTATAATTTTACTGGTATTCTAGGCTGTGAAACAGGACACAACTAGTCTGTTTACATTTAACATTCTGCACCGCTTGAGTGGTGCAAAGTTGCTGATCCACTGTCAGGGGATACGTGATGACAAGTCTGGGAGCGTTGTGAGTGCCAATCTTTTACTCTTCTGTGAGACCGCTGCAGTGGTGGGGAGCTGAATGGCTGCAGGAGTTTCCAGTCCCTGTGTGGTGCCCACACTACCTGTAGTGATTCACTTGCAGGGTTGGGGCTAGTAGAAGACATAAATAAAAACAGGCTGGGGGGCGGGCTACCTTCAACACTTGACAGCTTCTGTGTGTGGGCACACTGGAAATAGCCACTGCACTCCATATCAGGCACAAGACATAATGGAGTCAAACCCAGCGTGTGTTGAAACACACCAGAACCCAGTGTGCATTACCACGAAAATTGTTCAAGGTTCAACTAAAAGCAATGCATCAGCAGAGGTCAAGGGCAAATTCAGTCTGGTAATGTGACAGTGCTGTTCCTTTACAGCAGTGGTATTTATTAGTCACGATTAAGTTTTTGCAACAATAATGTATTTCTGGCAAAAACATCCATATTCCGATTTTCTTTGCAGTTTCTTTAATTTTTTATATACTCTTTTTTTTATACCCCGGTGCCACTGCCTCCACTATCACTGAGGGTCCCCAAGGTGCCTGGTTGTGCCTGTCCCTGGTCCCTTATAGTGACCTACCTCCATGTGTCATTGATATCAGACCCCCCAGGTGGGCAAGGAGGGGTAGGTCCCACCTCCTACCTGCACGATCTTAATAAGGCGGGTTGCTGAGGGTTCCTGGGTTGGTCCGTGTTGATCCAACAGGGCCATCATCAGTGTTTCCTTCAGTTTTCTGCTGGTCCCCAGAAACACAAATATGCATGGGAGGTCCAAGGAGCACGTGCACTGACTGCATGCCACCACTTGGACCCAGCCTGCTTCTCTCCTCCCATCGCCCTTGACTGCACTCCCACATGAGGTCATCCACGTGGCAGTACTGCAGTGAGGACAGTGAACCACCTATACCAGAGGAAGAAAGGCGTCCCCTGGGACTCAGTCCTCCTCCCCAGCCAGACCCTGACAACTAGAGCTCATTCTTGAACTCAGGTCGCCAGTGTATGAGAGCAGTACCACTACCACTGCACCAATGGACCAGCCCAATTTCTCTCATTCTTCAACTGAGAGACAGGATTTTTAAGTTTTTAAAGTTCCTGCTCTGCTGCCACACAAAACAAAAGAGATGCATTGCTTTTAATCCTCGGTGCCTCCTTCTTCCTCCAGCTTCCTCCTTCTTCAGCTGTGGCCACTTTGCAGATCCCAGTCCTCCAATCCTTGCAGAGGGAACTGGGAAACAAAAGCAGCAGGACACTCCTTTTTGGTATCTCCTGCATCACAATGTTGATACCAGTGACAGCTCATGCTACACAGGCTCCACCCCAACGCTTCCAGCTCCACCTGACCCTGCCAGCTACCGATATGGATCCTACCTCACTCCATGACCCACCAAAAAAAATGGATAACAGCCCAAGGAGGCTGCACCAGCCTGGGGCCAGCACACTTATTGGGGCAAAAGGAAATACTAAAAATGCCTTGGGGCACAAGGCTCCTTCAAGTATGGATGCAGACATCTTTGTGCTCCTTAACCCTGCCAACCAGCCAATCAGTGGGCTAGAAAATCAAGAAAACAGCAGAAATGGATTGTGGGGAGCATGACACAATTGGATTCTCCCACGTGGACTGGTGGGCTATGAGGGCCAATCAGAGTGCAGAAGAGGGCAGAAAGACTGATGGACAGGACTGCCGTTTAATAAGACACTGAGGAGAGGGAAAGGAGTTTCTGGGCTCTTGAGGAGCTCGGGACAATATGAGAGGGATACAAGGTATTCAGACCTTCTGCTGGTGAGACCAAACAAGACTCCTAGCCAGGTCAACCATCCATCAGGCCCTCACCAGGGTTCATTCAGTAAAGTCAGAGACTGCGCCAGGCGAGCACCTGTGACAAGAAGATGCTGAGAGTGTGAGCCTGTGGGCCACTACCGCTGATCTGTACTGAGCAGAGACAGAGACCTGCATCCTACCCCAGTTGTTCCAGAGCTAGGTGCAGGGCCTCCTAGCCCTTGTCTAGTGGGGTGAAACAGAGAACAGAGAGCACAGAGCATGTACCCTGAGTGCGTGGGTACTCTTGATCCAGAGAGAGTCAGACCGTGAAGGTCGCTTCTAGGGTCTGAGCTTCTTGGAACTGGGAAGCCACTGCCTAGTGCTCCTGTGACTGAGAACTGAGCTAGAAGGGCAGTATCTTGAGAGGTGTGAACCAGAAGGGTTGTGCTGCTACAGAACGTCAGCTAGATTCTGAAATGTTTCATCCCCAGGCCACTGGGGCTTATCACTGCCTGACCTATTGACTGTATGCTGTTCCCTGCCTCGACTGAACTGCTGTATCCGTGGGTCACATGAGAGCTGACATTGCTGGCTGGGGCTTTTGTACTTTTCCAGCTTTGGGTTACCCATACTGTATTTGGATTACAGTTGTGTTTCAAGCTTTTTCCTGTTGGATTTAAAGTTCTTTAAAACTGTGCCAGCAGTAGGCCTGGTGGCGCAGAGGGGCTGGCGTGTGCCTGGGTTTGGGAACAGACTTGGGTTATCAGGAGCCAGCATGGTGGGGAGCAGGATGGAGCAGATGGAAGGCAGCTCTCCTCTCCCGGGTGGTTGCTGTCCCGTGGTCCGCTGCCACTAGCTGGAGGTCCCGATGGACAGCATGGGCAGAGGGGTGACACATAATGGGAGGCACCTCGAGATCGTCGTGCACGTTGCCTCCACATGTGCATGCACATCTGAGGTATGGGAGTAGGGTTGCAGGGAGAAATGGGAAAAAGGCTACAAAATTATAAATAGAAAAATAAAACTGTGCCAGCACACTATGGCCTGTTGAGGGGTTAAACTGCAAGTCTGTTAACTTTCATCAACTGCACCACAAAAGAAACTGGGCAACATAGCTATTGGGCCTGCACGGGACTCTGGTATAATTCTTGGGTACCCAGAATCACTGGTTATTGTGAAATACTTGAAATTGTTGTTTTACTGCTGGTACCAGTTAAAGAGTTTACCACACGTGGATAGTATTAGTCCCTTGACTGGGTGGGTGCTGTCTCAAACTGTGTGGGATCTGAAGAGTGGCAGTGACCCGCGGTGCGGTGGCTGTGGGATGGAGTGTTCAAGGTGACTTGAAACTGATTCAGCCCTTTTTCTTCTCCCAGCTGCCAGACCAACGTTCTTAAATAAAAGCACAGTTAATTGGCTCACTTTTACTTCTGTTGCGTGCCCAGTTTCTATAACCTGACTGAAGTGTTTATCAGTGAAGGTAATAACTGTCTCAGTAGTCCCCAGGGGTGGGGCTCAGGTCAGTGTAGGAAGTGGGCAGGTACTGCATCTCAGGTGATAGTACTGCACACAACGTCTGGCCCACTTATTCTCTCTGGGTGGAGGCACCGCACTGTTTATTACTTGTTCTGGGATGACCCCACCACCACCACAGGAGAAAGAACAAATCTAAACCCCCTCTACCAGGTGGGCCCTGTACAGTCACCAGGCTGGAATGGGAACCTGGACATGGCGTCCCGGGGGTCACACTGCTTGCCATCTGAAACTTGTGGTAGTGCCATCCTACTTCATCCACAGCATGAATATTGAATATACATTCCAAAGATAACCTGAATGGAAGGATTTTTTCAAATTGTGACTAGCAGCCATATTTAATGACTTGAATCAATAATTACAAAATTAGTTACAAAAGATGTTTTAAAACTATCTGAGGAAATTTAAAATACTCAGATAATGAAAAGAAGGACATCAGAACATCATTTTACTTTGCCAACTACTGTAGTAAATACTGCTTCTTTAAGTTCCAAGCTTTTAGGGTAAACTGGCATCTGTTTGCTACAGCTTTGTTTCAACACAAGACAGTTTCTCTTTGATTCAGACCCTACAGTAATTACAGAAGAAAGTGGGGAATTGGTGGTGGAAGTCTGAAAGTTCATTTGAAAAGAAAGGCTGTGGACACAAAAGGGTGCCTGTGGCAGAGCACATTCTGACAGTGTTCATTAGCTGTGAGCTTGATTACTATCCAAACACAGATGAGGATTGTAAATCCCATGCTGGAGATTTTCTTGCCAGGGCCTTTGACATGCAAAGTCAGTGTCAAGCCATTTTTCTTCAGGAATTTCTAAACTGGAAACAACTCAAACAATTTACATCCAGTAAATTCTAAACAACTTACTGACCCCTAATTTTAGAGTTGGTTTTGCAAAGCTGAACCAGTTCCTATTGCATTCACACAGAGGAGGGCAGTAACCTTTTCCTATGAAAACGCATAGGATAGTGGACTTGTATTAGGCAAATTGCTCAGATGGAGTGAGTGCTGTGCGTTTTCATTTGCTGTTTGTCTTGCTAGTAAGTAACAGGAGAAACTGTATTGGCTGCGAGGTTGAATGTGCATAACAGGGGTATGTACAATAGCGAGCTCTCATAATACACACAACACTACTTTCAAGTACAGATTCAGTGAATGCTTTTTTTTTTTTTTTTTTTTTTTAACTATTTTTATCTCCACTGGCATCCTTCCGGGGTGTACTCTCGATGACAGCCTCTACTCCCTGACTGAACCCTGCTATGGACCGGAGAGACTCCCCCGACCACCCTGGCAGACCTAGCCCCCGGATCACCCCCGGGGCAGGCCCGTCCTCCTGTGATGGCCTTTCTGTAATTAGAGAGGTCTTACCTGGGTGGCGGGTTGGCTGTGGAATCCTCAATCACAGGGCCGCCACTGGGATGTGGGATGTGTCTCTGGAGCCCCATCATCTCGGCGAGCATGGAGGGATTTTCTTGAGTTTTCTGTGCCCTACAGGCACAGCCAGCAAGGCAATGTGGTGCGTAGCTCTGCCCCCCAGGCATATGCCACGCCGCTACATTTGGTGACCCCAGCCGCCGCCAGAGGCACTCAATGAAAGGGGCTCCCTGTGCCCTCCCCGGAGAGAGAGCAGTCCACCGATGTTCGATCCTTCCCTCCCCGTCGACCCACGGTCAAACAGGCTCACTTCTGGAACCCAGGTCAACGGGCGTGACGTGAGGTGTGGCATCCAGTGCCTCAACCCTCAGTGCAACTGGGCCAGCTCAGTGAATGCCCATTAATGTACCCACTGTGTGCAGTTGGTATGCGATTGCACTTTCACAAAATTCTGCCTTTGGCAAGACATCTTACTGACTGCCAGAGGTTGCCTAGTTGAAGAAAAATCCAGTGCCAGAACCCCACCCTGGAGATCAATGAAGAGCAAAGTATTTGATAAGTTGGGTTCTTGTCCAGAGTTTTATTTTCTTTTTTAAGCGATAAACAAAAGAAAAAGACCACCACCATCCTTGTAGCACCCTTACCCACCTTCTACCCCAGCCATTTAACATGTAACCTCTTCTCCCCACCATCATAGCACCCGTCTTATCCTCCTTTCCCCACCAGCACCAGTAAAGTGAGCATTATAATACATAGTAGTACCCTTCATTAAATCCTTGTCACCAGTCCTCCTGTCCCACCATCCTCCCACCAGCCACAACTAGTATAATAATTTATCCTCACCCTCTATGACATACAAGATAGCAAAGGATATGCCACATTGGTGGTGGGTGGCTGCTACAATCCCTTTCTTACCACCTTGACAGCCACTGTCTGATGAATGAGGGGGCGCGATCAATTAATTACTATAATTTGCGTCTGCGTGCTTGTTCCATTCATGAGTGTAGGTTTATCATCAAATGTGAGAGAATGTGTTGTGGTGATGTTGGCAATGGGAGATCACACTGCACTGATACAAAATTACAGCAGAATACAGAACATTGTTCATCACTAAAAAATGATGAGTACACATGCATTTGGGACAACTGAAGTGTATGTCAGAAGATGAGAAGGAGGTTGGGAAAAGTATAGCTGTGCCTTCAGACAAGAAGTGAGTAATACATTTTTTTCATTCAAGTTTTTATCCTCCTCTGGGAAGAACGGGCAGTTTCTCAGCCTTGTCCCCATCAGCGCAGCCATTCCAGCCTACCTATGGCTGGGGACCATATCCCTGAATTGTCCCCTGCAGCGGGGCAAGGAGGGAGGGCTGTCCTCCCCAGACATACATATCCAGATCATCCTGCATGGCAGACAGGACTTCATGGATCCCATCCTCCATGTTTTTCCTCTGTTTTTCTCCTGAGTCCACAGACATGCAGTGGGCACTTTTTGAGCTCGGCCTCGAGATGCCCATGCACCTGAACATGGGGTTCTCCCATACAGAGTGACTCGCGCATGCCACCACCTGAATTCTTCTGTGTGGCAGTCAAGCAGCGAATCACAACATCCCCATTCCCTGAGGGAGTACAGCAGTCCTATCAACGCGCCACCTCCCTCTCTTGGCTGACCCCTGAGTGAGCTGCATCTGTTCCTGAACATGGCTCTCTGGTGTGGCTGGAGGTAGGCGCTTCAGTGCCTCAGCCCTTCACGCCACTGGGCTGACAAAATGTGAGCAATATTTAAACAATTATCCATGACAGGGTGTATATAGGTTATGGTGAGATTTACCTACACCTGGTGTGGTTTGGTCATGAGACAACAGGCCGAGTGACTAAACCACACCAGAAGGGTAAATCCCACCATAACCTACACCCTGGAGTGGATTATTGATTATATAATGTCTTCTAAGAAAAGAATTAAAAAAAATGTTATCAAATTTTTTTTTTTTTATTTGTAAAGCTTTTTATTGATTGTCCTTCCTTCCTATTACTTAGTGCCTTGTTGCTAGGCAGGTTATGGCTGAAGTACTTACCCACACCACTCCCCACAGATACAAAGCGACTCAAAGTTGCTGGGATGCTTTTTGTGTGTGTGTTAAACAGACAGCACGTGGATTTGTGAGTGGCTATGTACAGTACTTCTAAGTGTTTGTGAGGCATGTGCTGCGCAGCTCTGAGCTGCTTTTTATCCTTTGTAGAGAGCATAGTGTGAGCACTGATGGGCTGCTGTACCTCAGGGTCTGCTTCCAGGGAGATTTTGGCTGCTGTGGTCGAAAAGAGCAGATAGTGAAAAAAATTTAAAGGTGAGGTGTGGGTACTTGTGGTCATGGAGAACAAATTGAAAAGGAAATGGTTTTCAGAAGTGTTTGATGAAGTTATCTTAATTTTTATAGTAACTGTCGCAGCAGGAGTTCTCGCTAACTGAGAATCAACATGCTTCCTGACCTGTGCCTCGATCACAAATATTTTATTTATTTATTTAGCTTTTGTTAAGCAGGTGAGTGCACTAGACAAATAAATGCCTATTTAGAGGCACATTCTGGGAAGTTACTACAATCACAAGAAATAGACAAGTGAAATACAGGGGTGAGTACAACTCAAATACCACAAGTTACAGATGAGTGCAAATAATACATACAAGTTATTTATGAAGTGTACATTATATTCAACAAATCCAGAAGCAAATGGTTTGATATCTTTTATTGGACCAACTTAGATGTTACAAAAGAACAAAGTGCCTAAGCTTTCAGACCAATCAAGTCCTTCCTCGAAAGAAAGAAAGAGTCCTTATCTCATTTTGGTGACATTTGACCTTGAATGGCTCCTCCTTAGTTTAAAACAAACTGGTGAAATGTGATTCCTCTGATTTAAACTGATGTTATGGTTTAAATGAGTATTTTAAACCAATGAAAATAATTTATGTTTTTATGTATGATCTGGGTGTTAATAGTATGGGATTTTCCAAATAACTGGCATAAGCTCTGAGGAAGGACTTGGTTGGTTCAAAGCTTAGGCACTTTCTTCTTTGTAACATGTATGTTGGTCAATAAAAGCATCAAACCATTTGCTTCTGGATCTGTTCTTACAAGGACCAATACGGCAACTAAACTAAATCTGTTTGTCATTATATTCAAAGCACATAAGGCAGGGAATTAGTAAAACAGACTCAAGAAAGTGCAAGCAGTGTAAGAGGACAAGAAAGTATACAAGAGTCCGGACCAGAGCCACGCTCTGGATAACAAGAGTTCAACAACTAAAATTTGATTACGTACATGTACATACTGATGACAAAAGGAGATGTTTGTGGTACCGGTTTCAAAAAGTGTTCACAGATTGTCACTGATGGAGTGGTACAGGTATGAAATTCCATAAACATGGGGCAGCACTGGAGAAGACAATGTCACACAGTTTTGTTTTGATTTTGGGTATGGAACCCTGCCACATGAAACTCCACCTTAACACTACCTGGGGTATACTAGGGTTGTATTTATAGACCACTGAAAGGGTCTTAAGACTTTGTTGCCATTAGAGGTGCACTTACCTCTCCTATTGTAAGTATAGTATAGCCAAGGGCATCTACTATTGTAGGTATAACTTGGAGACATTCCAGCTCAGTGACTTCAACCTCCTCAGCTGATTGGGAAAGGACCCTCCAAATACAAACATACTCTTTCCAATGCTAAACCTCTCCCAAATTATCACAATACCCATGAGATACAGGCATGCCACCAACAATGGCAGCCTTAGACTGGATTCTTGTTAACTTCCCTTATAAAATCTCAACTGTGGGTGTACTTTCAGACTGCTTCAGTGATAATTCCTTGACCTTCTGTGTCTGGAAAAATCTTAGCAAAAATCCCTCTCGAAAGTGATCACAGCTCACATGTACAGGCATTTTGTACTGGAGGTTTTCAATGTAGACTTGTCTGCCATAAGATGGGACTGCATCAACCTTATTTCCTCAGTAGCTGATGCCTGAGGATTCTCTGTCAGTGAATTTCTCAACGCCTGTAATAAACATGCACCAGTCACAACATACATGGTCAAAGGACACCATTACCTGCATCTCTAAAAGAGATTATTGAATTGTTAAGTGGGCACTCACCAACCACATTCACAAAACACATAGGCTCCAGTAGTTCATGGTCTGCAAGCTTTAGCGATTGGGAAAAAGGTCCTTTATTTGATAAAGGACCTTTGTTCAAAACATGAAAAGCATGCAGACCATGTGTCTTGTAATAAAAATTTGCTTTTTGATCTGCTGGAGCCTATGCGTTTTGTGGATGTGGTTAGTAAGTGCTCACTGCAACCGTAATCACTTTTAAGTTTTTGGTTTGGAGCACCACCACGCCTTGTGTAGCCTTTCTGTGTCTGAAGGAATTATTGAATTGTTCTTGTAAACGGATGCTGCTTGGGCCAGATTTAGAAAAGCAAGATTTTATGGAAAACTTCAGCATCTATGTAAACTGGCAACAGCTAATGCAAAAGTGGACTACTTCCAAAAACATCATTCCAGCACATTCTGGGCTGGCAAAAACCTTTCTGAATTTTATTTTTATTTATTAGGTCTAGGTTACAATTACCCTTGAGCCAAGCCTCTTTTACAAAGGTTCCATGTCAGGATGAGAACAAACAAGCAGGACATTAATTATTACAGGATAACAGGTTACAGTTGTTTATCATCACATGAGTACATACAGATCAGGTGGTACTAGGGCATGCACAGGACATGAATAACATTGATAATGAGAACTTGGTGAGACACGAGAAGATGCTGCCAGAGGCAATTGTCAGAACACACAGGAAGTGCAAGTGGAAAGTGCAAGTAAGAGAAGGAGGAAGAGGGAAGGTAGAAGGGAGAGTAGGGGTGGATGACAAGGACAACTGCAAAAAGGAAAAGCAGGTTAAAGAAGACAGTCACATGTGCTAGAGGCAGAGAGAAATAGGCGGAGGTTAGATTTGAACAGGCCCTAGCTTAGGTAGGGAGGAGATGTCCCTGGTGAGACCATTTAGCCAGCTGGGAGCTCTGTAGGCAAAGGATCTTTGTCCCTGTGAGGTCCGGCATCTTGGAATATGCAGTAATTGAGATTCAGAGCCCCTGGTGAGGTGGGGATTCTGTGCAGGTTGTAGCTGAGCTTGAACTCCGGGCGCAAAGCCCATCAATGTTTTTAGCCATTATGCATGTTAGATACTTGATGCAGCTCGAGAGTTAAAGCCAACCAGTTTAGGTGTAAAGGTCACATATATGGGTGAGACGATGGGATCCAGTGATGAGTCAGCAAGCTTTGTTCAAACCATAGATATTACGCCTGAAGGTAGTGGTGGAAGTGGAACCATAGATGATGAGGCCATAGTCGATAGCTGAAATCACTGAGCTCTGAACACGATCCTAAGGCTTCCAGAGTTAGGCATTGCCTATGCTTGTAAAGCAGGCCAGTATGTGTGTTAGTTGCTTGGCAACATTGTCAGTATGAGCCCCATAGGATAGACAACTGTCAAGAGTGATTCCAAGGTATCTGAAGGTTTGCACTTGTTCTAGGATTGCACCTAGGCAGTTTGCAATAGTGAGGGTGGTCCGGTGCTTGTTTTTGCGAGTTGCAAAAGGCATAGACTTTGTTTTTTATAGTTGAGGACAAGTTTGTGCTTACTGAACCAGTTTTCAACTGAGGAGAAGCCATGCTGTAGTTTGCTTTGCAGAAGGTGGGGTCCTTGTGGGTGGAGCGGATGACAGCGCCATCAGCGTAAAGGAGGAGTTGCTCGGACAGGATTGTGGAGACTATTTAGGAAGATGCTGAAGAGAAGAAGCACAAGGATTGATCTTTGTGGCACTCCAGAGCACACTGGTCTGGCATCAGAGAGAAAATCAGCTATTTTCACTCTTCGTGACGGTTTTCCAGGTAGCTCTTAAACCAGGATGTAGATTCAGGGACAGTCCAGTATTTAGCAGCTGAGAGAGTAGTAGATGATGATGGATGGTATCAAATGCCTTCATCAGATCAATGAAGACCGCCCTCTAAGGAGGCTATTGTCCAAGGAACTATGGATTGCACCAGTGAATTCACGGAGGGCTGAGGTGGTACTGTGACCTTTTCTAAAGCCGTGCTGTTGAGCACACAGGACATCATATTTATCAAGGTATTCCATAAGCTGGTCCGATACTATACGCTCTATGGCCTTGGAAGTAGGTGGTATGGAGATGGATGGGCCGATAGTTCACCAGGAGGACCCTGTCCCTGCTCTCATGGACCACTGTGACAGAGGCAGATTTCTATCTGTCAGGAACTGGCGAGAGAGAGGAGAGGTTGAAGATTTTTGTTAATGGTAGGAGCACCTCATTGAAGGTGAGGGTAAGCAGCTTGAGGTCAAGGAGTTCCCACTTGACCTGGACCTAACAATAGCTTTACTGATGTGAGTCTGGAGCTCAATCGGTTTGACTGATTTGAAATAGAATGGAGGCGGTTTGGAGAGAAGGTGGGATTTGAGGGGAGAGTTTGGGGTAGGCTTCATTGAAATAGTCAGGTGGAAGAATAGAGCTGAGGTCAGTGAAAGCTGAGTTGAATGAATTTGCTATCATAGTCGAGGTACAGCGTTGTGATACCATCTATGACCAGCATAGTGGGTGAGGTTTTTCTGCTTTCCTGCAATTTCTTTAGTATTGTTCCAAAATGAATTCCCTTGCCCCAAGTGTTTGTCAGGGCATCCTTATAGTAGGTACTTTTCTGTTGGCGGACTAATTTTGTGCAGTTATTATGAGCTTGTATATAATTCTGCGTCGATTTGCTTTCCAGTTTCCCAAGCCCGTGCCCAGAGATGTTTCTGGTTTTAGTTGTTCTAGTAGTTTGGAGAAAGCCAGCGGTTGCACAGGCCTTTGATTTTCTGCTTTTGAAAGGGGCATGAGAGTCACAGGCAGTATTAAAGTTTTGAGAAGAAGTCAAGGGCAGTGTTGACATCTGGAGCGTGGAAGATTGGGGATCAATCTTGCAGTCTTAGGTGGGATTTTAGGTATTTTAACTGCCCATGTGGAGGGACACTGCTGTTGATTAATTTGGGGAGGGATATCATGGTACATTTATTTGTCAGATGCAGATTACAGGAATGGTTGCTTAGAGTGTCAGGAAGGACAGAGACATTTGAGATGCGGGATGGGTGGCTGGTCAGTATCCAGTCCAGAAGGGCACATTTGCCTGTTTTGTAATTTTGCCTAGTGGGGAGGCAACCAGTTGAGCAAGGTTTGCTGAGGAGATAGCATTTATGAAGCCCCGATTCCGGACCAAGCCAGTTGATACTGAAGTCCCCATGAGGATTGGCTCAGAGTCAGGTGGTTGGGATTGGATGAGGTCAAGGACTGAGTTGAGGCCTTTTCCTTGTTCTTTAGGGGGATGTAAACTGCGGCAATTGACAGGGCTTTATTGTGGGCCCCTAGTAGAACTTTGACAGTGAGAATCTGGGAGGATGAGTCAGAGATGGGTGTTTTTAGAGGGTGGCCTAGGAGACAGTCTTGAGATATAAGGCGCAGCCACCACCTCTTTAGCAATTCTGTCAAGTCGGAAAATGTTCTGCCCTGGTAGGGTAATAGCCACGTCTGAGATTTTAGGTGAGAGCCAGGTTTCAACAACTGCAAGGATGTCTGACTTGTACTGATTTACAAATATTTGCAGGGCATCAAGTTTGGCAGGAGACTGCAAATGTTTACTGTAGCAAGGGTGAGAGTTCCAGAGTGACTTATGATGAGCTATTGGAGACCAGAAAACTGTTGTTACTGTGTAGATCAAAGACCCAGACTGTGTTAAATTCCTGAAGGTGATAAACATTGGCCTGGGACATATGCAGGATGTAAAACCCTTTGTTAGTATCTTCCTTTGTTCTCCAAAATGGTTGTGAATAGACCTCAAAGATAAGCACACACCCTTTAAGAACAAGTCAGACGGAAATGTGGATTCAATGCAGCACTTCACAACTCAGAGCTTGTATAACAGAATTGCTGACCTTACTTTTGCTTTGATGGCTTCCAAAAAGTTGATTTATGATGAGAATGCCAATACCTGCTGGTGATGTTTTGCAGTTTCTTAGTCCAGGAAATGTTCATAGATGTTATGTCCAAGAATGGTCCGGTTCCTCCAAGCAGAAACACATGAAAATCCACAAAAACTAAACTACTGACAGAGACAAACACAAACAGCCAGCCACACAGGTTTTCAAAAGCAAATTTATTAATCTGGAACCCTCTAGAGACCTTGTCCTCTCCTCGGACCCTCGAATACCTTTAGCACCAAATTTAGTAACCTCAGCATCACCGCCAAACTCCATGACTCCTTTGTGCCATCCATGGCTCATGTTATTCAAGCAACCCAGAGGCTAGCCTCATGACCTGCCAAACTATACCTCCTGACAAATCACTACAGCAGAGGTCCTCAAAGCACTAAAGGGCTTCAGCCCAAACAAGAGTGTTGGTGCTGACTCCCTTGACCAAAAATTTTTTGCTTTGCAGTGCATGATATCTGTGCCAGTTATCATACATTAAACATCTCCCTCACCTCTGGTAAGATACCTACTGTGTGGAAATGTGCTACAGCTCTGCCCCTCCAGAAAGGAGGGCTAAACAGGATCTGAATCAATATACACCCATTTTGGTCCTTCCTGCCCACTCCAGTGTTCTCAAAAATGTCTCACTCACAGCTGACTAAACATTTCAGTCTGTGCAGTCTACTCTGTCCCATGCAATGTTGCATCAGGAAGGAACATTTCACCATACCTGCATCACTCAGAGTCACAAAAGATCTCCAAATAGCCATGAATAATGGTCCCTCACTGTGGCAGCATGTCACAGCTGGAATGGGTTGGTTCCATCACCTACTACAGCAGCGACCCCATGTGGTGGGCTAGGGACTCTGTACTCTTTGATGGGCACTGAGTTGCATGCATCATGCTGCTGCTGTTTAAGAGGCCACCAGCAGGTGGCAGGAAACCTGAGGGTCAGAGCTCTGCAGGAAAGTACCTGCCTGAACCCACACAACATAAGACTTACTGTAAGGGATAAACTCCAGCCGGCCATCAGATGATGGCTAATGCTGCAACTCTTGGCACTGCATGATCAAGTCTCCTCTCAATGGGAGTGTTTCTAAGAAGGGTGGGGGGCATCCTCAGCCCAAAGAACCCTGATGAGGGGGGTCATACCATGGAGGACATGGGAGGTAAGGCATGACAGGGCATGGAGGTCACAGGTAATAGCGCCGAAAGGGACATAAATCAAGTAAAGGAAATACCTCATCTCTATTGACTTTCATTCCTGACACTGCATTTTAGAAAGCATATAAATGGGGTACTGCATAGGTTGATTGAAAATAAGCTAGCTATTTACAGTAAGAAGATTTCATAATGCTGCCTAGCAACAAATGGCATGGTGAAGCGTAGCCATGACTGCCTGGCAACAGTGGTGGTGGCAGCACTCTGATGTGATAAATAGATTATTCTTGCACTCCTATGAAATCTCTTAATTATACCTTGGGCATGCAAGTGGCAGGAGAATTAACATGATTGACAGCTATAGCAAAAATAACATGGCCTGAGGGACGAATAATGTTATTTATCCTAGTGATGAATAAGTGCAAAATGACATGTTTTATTCTACCGTTATGCATCCTTCCAACAGTATGAATAGGGGATATTCCATAGGGTATCCAGGAATAATTATTTTATTCATTCTGGAAGGTTGACAACAATATTGCCTAGCAACGAGCAAGTGGAGGAGCTAAGGGAGCCATGAGTGTTGGAGCAGCAGTGTTGACAACATGCCAAAGTGAATATAAAGCTTAATTCATGCTGCCATATGGAATATCTTGTTTATACCATGGGCCACACCTCAAACTGATAAAGCAGGTGAGCCAACATGATAAGACAGCTTTGGGGAAAAGAATGAGGGCTGCAGAGCAAATACGCTTATTCACCCTAGAGGTGATTAACAAGGCAGAATAATGCATCCTAGTCAGCAATGTTATTCATCCATCCCACAGTATAAATACAAATATTGATAACTAATACTGCATGGATGCTCTCCTCCAATCACAAGACAGAGTAACTGTTTATTCCACAGCAAACGCACAACTGTTTTCTATTCTGAATAAAATATGATAGTGATAATGTGCTAGCTGGATCAATGTCCTCAACAATAATGTGATTACCACGTGAGGATAACTTACTTGGCTTTGTATGTTATTAAGCAGCGATGACGCTACTGCCTCATTTAGGAGCCACGATGGCGCTACTGCCTCATTTAGGGAGCCAACTAGCACGTTATCACTTAAATTGTACTTGTCTGTTTTACTAGGAAAAAGCTCAGCTGAACAGTGTTCAGTTACAAGGAGAGCACTAGTTTTAACTTGAGATTTATTTTTCCTTCATCTCTCCATGCAGCCTAGTCCTGAAAATATGTGGTGTACCGATCTGCTCTTATCACCCGTGATGACCTTTTGGTATGCTTTCAAGTAATAAATTGAATCCGACTGTATGTGGGGAGGGCAGTCAAATACGTTGGGCTGATGTAAACTGTTTGTAGCTATATGTAACCACATTTACAGGACTGGACTTTATAAGCATCTTACCAGATGACAAAGAGGGCCCATGAGGGTTAGATGTCTGCACCACCACCAAAGGGACAAAATATTATTTTGCACAAAAATATCGGATTAACTTGCTGGCAGCTATTGATCTTGAAGTTAAAACTACAGTACAGACCAGGTTTTAAAACTCTGCAGTGCCTTCTTTATAAGAAATGTGCTTTAAACAGTGCTTACACATGATTTGACTACATTCTTGTGGATATTTAGAAGACTGTCACTAATCTATCTCACCATGGATTTTACATTTTACGAAGCACGAAGTCACAGTATCTATGACTATACCAACTATTTGGTTGGCTGCACTTCTGTACAGTTCTGCAGGATTGCGTGCTTGCTGAATCAAGCCTATTTGTAATGTTTACTGATGGCTATGGGTATGAGCTTACAGTTTGGGAAGCTCTATATAAAATTACTTAAAGGAGAGCTGCATAAATTGCTGCAACCCGTCACAAAAGGCTAAACTCCAGATTAACTGTTTACCATAAACAAATTAGTACAAAGTCATTTATAGTGCAAGATAATTCTGAACTCCTTAACAGATAACAGCCGGTGTTCCCCATAACCATCTCAGGTTGCAATGCACAATTCCACAACTCAATGCATGAAAATGTACACTGCCGACCCTGTGACTGTGATGGAAAATAACAAAAATCAACATGGGGCAGTAGTGCACCTCAGAGTGGCCTTTAATGTCTGTCACAGGAAGAGGATACACTGCAAAAGTAACAGCTCAGCTAAATTCTGCTTCTTTAATTAAGTGATGATGTACTAGTTAACTCACTATATGTAAGGAACAAATAATCCACCTTCAGGTGTGTCATGTATTGTAACAAAGGTGTCAACGAGGGCCTTCAACCACCCAGGAAATGAAGTTATTGCAGCATTAACGCACACCGGATTGGATTACACATACCATTTGTAAAATGGTCAGAAGTGTTATAAAGGCAATAATGTGATTACCAAGTGAATAAACATTGTTCGAATAGAGAGAGAGACAAGTAGCATATTATCACTGTTTTGCTTCATGTGCTTTAAAAGTCTGGTGGTACTGTTTTACTTTTCCTAGGTTGTTTTCCAGGTTCATGGTAACTCTGCTGCTTCCTACTGGTGCACCTGTTTTCAGCTGGTGCTGTGAATGCAGACTAAACAAAATGTAAGGTAAAATGAGGATGTCACTACTACCGTTTCATTGGGAAAAATATGACTGTTCCTAGCACTCAGCAGTCATTTTGAGAATGAAAGGGAAAACAGGGAGAAGAAGAAGCACTGTGGGTAAATTTGGAGACCGGCAATGGCACCACAATCCGCACAGGGGTTAGAACACCCTTCTCAGGGGAGGAAATGGACAAGGAAATGATAGAGTACTTAGTATGGCAGAAAAGGGAGATATTGCTGATGGGTGATCTGAATATGCCAGATGTTAACTGGAGTGCAGTTGCAGCAGCCTCTTCAAGAGTGGGGTTATTCTAGATGCCCTACAGGGGCATACCTTAGACAACTAGTATTGGAGCCCACTCGAGAGGGAGCAATCTTAAACCTGGTTCTCTCAAATGGAGATGAAGAGAGGATCACAGATGTAGAAGTGGGTAGCCATTTGGGAACTAGCGACCCATCGAACAGTATGGTTCACAGTAAACACAGCAATAGAGTCAAGCCATACAAAGGCAAAGGTACTGGACTTTAGGAGGGCTGACTTTGCCAAATGGGTGAGTGCCTAAGGAATGCACTAGCAAATGGGCAGGAAGGAGGGTGGAAGAACAATGGGGAATAATAAAACTGCCATCACAGAGGTAACAAGCCTTGTGTGAAGCAAATAAACAAAATGAAACGATGTAAGAAACCACTATGGTTCTCAAAGGAAGTGGCAGTGAAGGTTCAAGAGAAAAGAAAGCATTCAGGAAGTACAAGGAATCCACAGAAGGAGCAGGACAGAGAACTGTATCAGTTAAAGCAAAAGGAAGCTGGGAAGGCAGTCAGAACAGCAAAGGCCCAAACCGAGGAAAAGATAGCCAACTCAGTTAAGAAGGGGATAAAACTTTTATAGGTACATCAGGGAGTGAAGGAAGACCAAGGGAGGGATAGTGAGGCTTAATAAAGGGGAGGCAGAGGTGACTGTGAAAAGGCAGAGATACTAAACAAATATTTTTGCTCAGTATTTACAAAGGAAGAGGGGAGGTACCAAAACAAACAGTAGAAACACTCTGGATACAGAAGTTGATACCAGCCCATTTACAGAAGAAAGGGTTCTGAAAGAACTCTTAAAACTGAAGGTGGACAAAGCAATGGGGCCTGATGGGATTCATCCCAGAATTCTAAAAGAACTAAGGGTAGAATTAGTGACACCACTGACTACCCTGTTTAACAAATCATGGGAGGATGGGTGGTACCCGAGGACTGGAGGAGGGCAGATGTGATTCCCTTCACAAAAGTGGGAGCAAGGCAGAAGCAGGAAACTACAGACCTGTTAGTTTAACCTCAGTGGTAGGGAAAATGATGGAATCACTTCTGAAGGCAAGAATCGTCCAGTATCTAGAGGCCAGAGGGGCACAGGACCCACCCAAGGCAGCATGGATTCACAGCAGGAAGGTTATGCCAGACAAATCTGATAGATTTCTTTGACTGGGTGACCAAAGTAGTAGATCAGGGAGGGCTGTGGACATGGCCTACCTAGACTTTAGCAAGGCATTTGACACAGTCCCACCGAAGATTAATACACAAGTTAGCTAGCCTGGGAGTGGTCCCAAGATGACAGCCTGGGTAAAGAATTGGCTGGAGAATAGGACACAGTGAGTAATAGTAAATGGAGTCCACTCTGAAAAAGGGGTTACTAGTGGGGTACCTTGCAGGGTTCAGTATTAGACCGGGTCCTCTTCAATGTCTTTATAAGCGATCATTGCAGAGGACTGGAAGGAAAAGTATTTCTCTTTGCAGATGACACAAAGATCTGCAACAGAGTTGATGCACAAGGTGGGGTGGAAAGGATGAGAAGGGACTTGGCAAGGTTAGAGGAATGGTCAAATGTATGGCAGCTTAGATTCAATGCTAAGAAGTGCAAGGTAATGCACCTGGGAAACAAAACCCAGGGAAGAGTACACAATGGGGGTGAGATACTAACAACAACAAAAATGGAAAGGACCTGGGGTAGTCATATCAGATGACCTAAAGGTGGGCAAGCAATGTGAGAGGGCAGCAAGGAGGCTGGGGGATACTGGGATGCATAGGGAGGCATCACCAGTAGAAAACAGGAAGTTATTATCCCTCTGTACAGACAGCTGGTGAGACCTCATCGGAGTACTACGTGCAGTTCTGGAGACCCAGTCTTGTAAGACATAACAAAGATGGAAGCTGCCCAGAGAGGGCACTAAAATGGTGCAGGGTCTGCACCGAAGACATATGAAGAGAGATCATGGAGCTTAATATGTATAGCCTCGAGGAAAGGAGGAGAGGGGGGACATGATAGAAACTTTCAAGCACCTCAAGGGAATCAACAAAGTCCAAGAGGGTAGCATCTTTCAAAAAAGAGTGCAAGAACAAGCAATTTGAAGATGGGGGGGTCAGAGGTAATTTAAGGAAGTATTTTTCACAGAGAGGTTGTGGATGCATGGAACGCCTTCCAGAGGAGGGAGGTCGTGGAGTCAAAAACAGTGGTGGAATTCAAGCATGCATGGGACAGTCATAATGCAATTCTAGGGTGGGGTAGGAAGAAGTAGGCTGCTGGTTAACTAGGATCTGCTGCTTATCCAGTAGGCAGGAAATGGGCAGACTGGGTGGGCCAAGCGGTCCTTATCTGCCATCAAATTCTATGTTTCTACTTATGAGTTTGCTGTGGAATAAACAGTTTTCAACTCTGGCTTGTGATTGGAGGAGAGGATTAATGTATAATGTGCAATCCATCAGTTATTAAAAGTAGCTATCCACAATTAATTTTGACTGATACCCATTAATTAGAGTCCTAAGCACTTGATATAATGCATTTTGGGTGGTTTTATGCTAAG
The DNA here is from genome assembly GCA_016271365.2 of Neoceratodus forsteri. Lineage (NCBI taxonomy): Eukaryota > Metazoa > Chordata > Ceratodontiformes > Ceratodontidae > Neoceratodus > Neoceratodus forsteri. The sequence goes on from CM028129.1 coordinate 1,741,101,673, forward strand.
ATGTTATGGAAACAAATTGTTCAAGGAAAGAAACATGTTATGGGATGTGTAGCAGCTTATTAAGCCTGCTTTATATGAACTAAGCTTTCTTGGAATCTGATTCATGGAATGAGGTTAGTTAGATTCCTGCTTTTTTTTTTTCCAGAATTCAAATTTTGAAATTCAAGTCCAAATTCTGAAAAAAAAAAAAGGTCAGATATGGAACTGGAATATGATTCCACATCCAACTATAGTAAAACTCCATCCTCCCAGTACAACAGAGGCAAAAAAAGCCAGGCTCAGACCCATTGCAAAATGAAGAACTGCCCTTCCCCACCCTTTTCATCTCCCCTTATCTTAAGTGGTGGACTGTTGGAGGATCTGGTTCTGGCTTCCAATACATCCAAGGGATATAAGTGGATCCACCTCAGGGCATCCAACAAGCATTTCCTCATCATGGAAATCCACTACTACTACTAAAGCACTTTGTAAATACCCTTGGAGCTAAAGTGAGGAGGCGGGGCATGGAGTGGTAATGGCCTGAGGGCAACTTGAGCCTGAGATACTTTCTGTGGGAGCGCCAGATAGAAATGTGGAAATGGCATCCTTGAGGTCCAGGGATGCTAGCCAATCCCTGGCCTCAGAGAGAGGAGAATTACCCCAGAGTCACCAATTTGAACTTTGGTTTTGTTGTATGTTTGTTCAGATATCTTAAGTCTAGGATGGGTCACCACTCCCTGTCTTTTTGGGGTAAGGAAGTACCTGGAGTACAGACCTTTGCCCTTGCATTGTGGAGAAACTTGTTCCACAGCTTTGAGAGCTAGCAGGAAGAAACCTTTGCCTCTAAAGCAATGGTCTCTGATGCTGATGCAGGAGGAAAAAACTGACTCATATTTGGAAATCTCTTGAAACTGAGAGTTAGGCCCTGCTTACTACCTCCAGGACCCACTTGTCTGAAGTAACAGACTTCAGGCCTGGAAATAGTAAGCCAGTCTGCCTCCTACTGGTATAGGGGAGGTGACCCGAACTGACACATCAGGGTGTCTGTTTGGCAGGAGCCTTGGACTGGGAAGAGGATGCAGCCCTGCTCATCCCCCTCCTACCTCTCCCTCGGAAGAACCCCTCTGGCAAGGAAGAGAAGGCCTGGGCTTGGTAAGAGGCATGTGAAAAGCCTGTCCCTGCCCCTAGAATGCTGTCTCTGAGGAGTGGCTTGCCTCCTTTGGCCTGTGCACCCTGTAGGTGGTCCTGTATTCATCCATTTTCTTCATGTAAGTCTCTGTCTGTTCCCAAACAGAGAATTACCAACCAGGGAAATCCATAGCCTTAGCCTAGGTATACTGAGACAGGCTAGTACATCTGAGCCAAGCAAATCTCCTGAGAGACACAGATGTAGCCATGACTCTAGATGCCACATCATTAAGAGTCGACAGCAGCATGAAATTGCACTTTGATGCCTCTATTCCATCAGCAGCCACCTTCTCCAGCTCTTTGGCTAGCTGGGGAGGCCTTATTTGCTAGTTGCATTACTGTGTCCCACCTAAACTTCTGGTACCTAGCTGTATAGGCCCATGTAGGTTGCCTGCTAAGTCCCAAGGAAGAGGCCAAGTACTGTTTTTTTTTTGCCATGGCATCCACCTTCCTGGAATCTTTATCTGGGGTGTGTGAAGCCAAAGGAATGTTAGCCCTATTACAGGCTGCAGCCTGCACTACTCCAACATGGCTGCAATGGTTGTACAAAAATTCCATACCTGAGCCTGGCCGAGTGCATCTTCTGTCCATTTTCTTATCCACAGGAGGTAAAGAGTTAGGCATTTACAAAATTTTCCTTGTCTGTTTACCCAAGGACTTGTGAGGAGATAGACAGCCTTTTGGACTCTGAGACGTCCATCATTTTTATATAGTCAGGCTCTTCTTCCTCATCAGCAGCTTCCACTACTGGGACCTGGAGAGTTTCAGCCACTTTTCTGTAAAACAGAAACTGGGAAGGGACTCAGAAAGCCTGGGAGGAGACATTGGAAGGCCTGTCTGGGGAGATGTCAGGCTCTATAGGCTTAGCTAGGCCTCCAAAAGCAGTATCCTCTTCCTCCTCTTCATCTCCTCCCACTCCACATCACAAAACAATTCTGGATCATAATCCGATGGAGTTGGATCAGTCCGAACCGACCCACTTAGTCGGAGGATTGGTTCAGAAGGAACCGACAAAGCGACTGCACAATGCTTATCACTTTGGCTATTTCAGCGGCTGTTGAACATTGGGTCAGGATCCGAACAGGCCAACTTCCTTTTCTTTTGATGGAACCAACCCTCAGAGTCGGATCTCCTTTTCCCCCGAGGTGTATCGCCCTGTGTCAGCAGGCACACCCTCAGGTTCGGCTCAGAACCTGAACCGGGCTGGCCATCCGGTTCAGCTGACTTCTCAGCCCCTTCCTTCAGCCTACTTAATCTCTTTTCTCAAGTGGCTTTGGGAAACTTTTACACATTTGGCAGTCTGATTTGAGGTGGTCAAACCCCAGACAATAAAACACAAATGAGGTGGGTCAGCTTTAGCAAAAGCCTCCCACAATCAGTACAGTGTTGAAACCCTGTGGGACTGGTTTTCTTCCTGGGTTTCCAGACATAGCCTTAACCCACAAATTACCCCTAACAGCTTTTAAGCCAGGTAATACACCCTTATTGTTACCAACCGTGTCATGAGGCTGTGGAAAAAAATGAAGAAATTCTCATTTTTTGAAACTGATAAGAACCGTTACCACTACTAAAACCCCAGAAAAACAGAAATAAGAGATTGTTTCGTTCCCAACCGGACCAACCGATAGAAACAAAGAAAACAATTTCCACAAGAAAATTAGAAACAGTTCAGTATCCATCTACTTATACTACCCTTACCAAGACAGAGATCTGATACTGAAAAACAAGAAAATCGGTTGAACAAACCGACAGATTCAAACTTTACCAAACCGGTGTAAGGAGAAATCTCCAGAGCAACTTCACAGTTAGGCGGAGTAAAGAATCTGACGGTTACACTGAGATGTACCAGAGACAGAGGTTTGAAAACCAAGCTCGAGGCTCAACGTTCTATGCTCTGGCATAGAATTAACCCCTACTCTCTGGAGCAGTTCAAGTGTTGAGGCTAACTGCATATAGTCAGAACACAGCAAGACTTCATGTTGTTTGAACTAGATAAGTCTGCTTCAAGGTAAAACCCTATTTTCACATCACACCAACACTACTAGGCAAGAAAACTGCCTAATAAGCATATCGAAAAAGAAAAGAAACTTCAGAAATAAAAAGTAAGGTACTACTTTTAAAAATTACTAAATTTTTTACCTACTATTTCTGGCACTGCTCTTTAACACTTCCTGAGCTGGAAGATTAAAACATATTTCCTTAGCTGTACTGAAAATCCAGACTTCTCTGTTCTGCTTTCCACCCACTGTACCTTAGTTGCAGGAAGTGACAAATGCTCCTGTGTGCTAACTGCTGTTTATAGTTAATTGCACACCGTGTAATGTGCTCACTACTGTATATAGTCAATTGCACACCATGTAATGTGCTCACTACTATATATAGTCAATTGCACACCATGTAATGTGCTCACTACTGTATATAGTCAATTGCACACTGTGTAATGTGCTCACTACTGTACATAGTCAATTGCACACTGTGTAATGTGCTCACTACTGTATATAGTCAATTGCACACCGTGTAATGTGTTCACTACTGTATATAGTCAATTGCACACTGTGTAATGTGCTCACTACTGTATATAGTCAATTGCACACTGTGTAATGTGCTCACTACTGTATAGTCAATTGCACACTGTGTAATGTGCTCCTACTGTATAGTCAATTGCACACTGTGTAATGTGCTCACTACTGTATAGTCAATTGCACACTGTGTAATGTGCTCACTACTGTATAGTCAATTGCACACTGTGTAATGTGTTTACTACTGTATATAGCTAATTACACACTGCGTAATGTGCTCACTACAGTATATAGTCAATTGCACACTGTGTAATGTGCTCACTACTATATATAGCTAATTGCACACTGTGTAATGTACTCACTACTGTATATAGTCAATTGCACACTGTGTAATGTGCTACTACTGTATATAGTCAATTGCACACTGTGTAATGTGCTCACTACTCTATATAGTCAATTGAACACCATGTAATGTGCTCACTACTGTACATAGTCAATTGCACACTGTGTAATGTGTTTACTACTGTATATAGCTAATTACACACTCGTAATGTGCTCACTACAGTATATAGTCAATTGCACACTGTGTAATGTGCTCACTACTGTATATAGTCAATTGCACACTCAGTAATGTGCTCACTACTGTATATAGTCAATTGCACACTGTGTAATGTGTTTACTACTGTATATAGCTAATTACACACTGCGTAATGTGCTCACTACAGTATATAGTCAATTGCACACTGTGTAATGTGCTCACTACTGTATATAGTCAATTGCACACTGTGTAATGTGCTCACTACTCTATATAGTCAATTGCACACTGTGTAATGTGTTTACTACTGTATATAGCTAATTACACACTGCGTAATGTACTCACTACGTATATAGTCAATTGCACACTGTGTAATGTGCTCACTACTGTATATAGTCAATTGCACACTGTAATGTGCTCACTACTGTATATAGTCAATTGCACACTGTGTAATGTGCTCACTACTCTATATAGTTTTGTTTTGTTTGTTTTTTAAATCACAGCACTCTTTCTCCATCTGCAGAGTGGGCGGTGAGTTGCCAGCCTCCAGCATCAGCACCCCAGACAGGCCAGCGACATGCTCCTCCACACAGGCCAGCACGAGTCCCCCCTTGGGGGACCTGGATCCCGATACCTGTGGGTGCACCTCTCATGTCCAGGGGTGCACCGGCAGCCATCAACCGCCAACGACCGCCCTGCAATTTTTCTGCCATTTGTCTCCATCAGAGCCAGACGTGCAATGGCGCCAGCCCACTTATGTGCCACTGCCTGCCGTGCTCCAACCCTCAACTGCACATGCACCAGCAGTGCCCTGGCCTCCGCCAGTTGCCACTGCAGGGATGCAATCCCCTTCCCCACCCCAGAGGAAGGAGGCTGTCATGGTACACTCAATCCTTTCTCTCCCTTCTGACCCCTGATGGCCCGAGTCTGCTCCTGAACCCAGGTCGCTGGTGTGCCACGAGTGTGGTGTCCAGTGCCTCAACCTCAGCGCCACTGGGCCGGCATCACTGCATATAATTAATTACATACTGTATATTTGTCAGGTGAAGTGTGGCACATATTTCTGACATGTCTTGAGTAAAATCTTCATTAAAAAGTGCTGCAAGCTAGCCTGATAGCACAGTGGTAGAACTGCCACCTGCTATACCAGTGGCTCAGGTTCAAGAACAGATCTGGGTCACTAGAAACTGGCTGGGAGAGATGACTGAGTGTTCCATGGACAGCTTTCCTCCCTCAAGGAAGAGATGAATGTGTTCGCTGGTCAACTGCCACCTGTCGGAATCTGGGTGGCAGTGCAGGGACTGTACAGGAGGGATCCCACATGGAGGCACCGAGGGTCTCGGCAGAAGTGGAGCGTGCACACAGCATCACTGCATGTGTGTGGATAAAAGGAGAAAATGAAGGAACACAACCTCTGATCATAGCTGGATAACTGCCTGGTCCGTAGCAGGCCCCACACTGGTGACTTGGCACCTCTGACTATGGTCCTGTGGCAGAGGACACCGGAGTTAAAGGTACATCCCTGAGAAGTCAGGTGATGGGGCTGGGGGACCAGTCTGAATGGGGCAGGTTGGGGTGAAACAGGAGAAATAATAGATTAAAACAAAAAGCGGTTTGCTGACTGCAGGCTCTGTGGTGCTGAGTGGTGGGGTATCTGTTTGGTATGTTGATAAACAGGTTCACACCCCAACGGAGGATGGTAGGGATGGTGACAGTGCATTGACAAGGATCCTTTCCTCTCGTCTGTTTAGTACGTTGATAAACAAGTTCACACCCAACGGAGGATGGCGGGATGGTGACAGTGCATCGACAAGGATCCTTTCCTCTCGGAGGAGGATTGAAGTACACACTACTGTTGGAATGGCTTCTGATGTTGACTTGGTTGAGCTGCACTCGGTGGCGTGGTGGCCATACATCAATGTGTCGCCTCCCAGATGCTGCATCGGGTACATTTCTGAGGGGAGTGGGCAGAGGGAGAGAAGGGAGGAAACAGAAACAGGTCCTATTCCAAGTGAGCTGGATGACAATCTATGAGCTCCTATCACACCACCTGACCTGTCACCAAACCAGCTGCACCCCACCCACTCCATGCTCCCAACCTGTAAAGTGTCTTCTCACTTTGGTGGCAACCCCCTCATATGCTTATGCACACATACACACACACACACACACACACACAATAACGATATGCCAGAACAACAGGACAAAGACTACCCAGAGAGTCTGGAGGTAGAGACTAGAGATGATCAGAATCCGAATCCGATTTAATCAGATTCCAGTCTAAATTTCGATTTCAGATTTTAGAATTCTGAGCCTGAAAATCCAAATTCCCAAACTAGTCTTTTTCAGAATGGAATCAGACTCATAATTGGAATCCTGCTCAGATTTTGTTCCCATTTTCATTCTGCAGGAAGTGGAAGCACGTTGCACTTCCTGTCTGTTGCCCATCCTCACTTTGCAGATACAGGCTGAGGCAGCCTCTGAGGGTTAGAAAGCAGCACCCTCCAGGTACTCCAGTAAGAATCAGGACCTGTCAGATCTGGGATTCTGACTCGAATCAGATTATTCTGAAATGCAAAATCCATTAACAAATTGGATTTTGGCAATTTGATCACCCCTAGTAAGGACCAGTAGCAGGAGGAGTCTGGCAGCCAATGAGGGCTCTGAGGGCCTCAAAGGAGAGGATACTGAAAAGGACAAGGAAAGAGCCCAAAAAACAAACAAAAAAAAAAAAACTGTTGTTCACCGTTGAATGCATCCTCCCAAAATCAGCCACAATATAATTTTTACAAATATTTTAGTAACACAGTGTCAGTATTGGGTATTTTAATCATTTCAATGGCTCAGTAGGTAGCACACTTGCTTATGGGGCCAGAAAGTGAGAAGGTCATGGGTTCTAACCCCACATCAGGTTCTTGGGGTAATAGTCATAACTAACACTGTAGAGCAGTACAAGGGGCTGCTGCTGAGGTGCCTTCTTTCAGATGGGACATCAAACTGAGGTCTCTTCTGTCCATCTCTGGTCAGTGTCCAGGTGGACGCTGAAGAACCCATGGCATTTACTGAAGAAGAGTAGTGGTGGTTCCTCGCAATGACCAACATTCCCCTTCATTAAAACAGGTCCTTGCAATCACCCTCAGGATAACCCTGGAAACAAGTTATCACAGCTTAGAGTCCCTTTCCAGGTCAAAATGCAAATGAAATAAATTTTTTTAGCTCAGTGTGGAGCACTGAACACTAAGTGGAAGTAACTTTTATTTCTACTAATGTTCTTAATTGGCTTGTGTCACCTGAGTCAAAATTAATATTTATAGATTGTGGTTGTAACTCAGTTTCCACTTCCTGCATGCCCATTTCTGAGAGAAAATCCCCACCCCCACACCTGTGTCTCCACCAGCTCTGCATACTTTCTTAAACTGCTTCTTCATTTCAACATATTTTTAAGGAACAAAAATGACCAGCCTTGGGATGACCTATAGCATCCAGTTATTGTTAAAAACATCCTTCTGCCATATCATAATGTGCACGGTCATATCCATTTGGTAACTCTCATTTAATCTGCATCACTTTTAACTTTTTTCTAGCAGAAGTGTTTATATTTCTGACAGACTGGTGCCCCCCTTTCAGGCCTTTGCTGTCAACCACACAGTGCATCACTTGTTGCCCTACTAGCTAGGTCCTGCCACAGCTTGCCCATGATGGGGCCAACAGGAGGTGTCCTTGCACTAGGACACAGAAAACTGGTATTACAAAAGTAGGGTATGGATGCAAGCCAAAGCATACAGTGCTATCTTCCCGATAGTCATTATTTTCTGCTTGTTTTCTTCCCTTCAGCCCTTGCCCTCCCACAGCACCACACATTCCCAACTATGGGTCACATGCACCAATGGCCCCCTCCCCATGCTCTGAGAAAGTTCCTGCCCCAGAACAAGGGCTGCCGCAACAGTGGGATGCAGTGCCTACCTTCTTCATATTGGAATGTCCGTCCTTGGCAGCTTTTCCCAAGCCATGGCTGATACGGCCTTAGAACTCAGTCCGCCTCCCAAATAATACTCATCTGCAGAGCAATACAGCTTACAGAGATAAAAATTTAAGCTCACAGGCAAATTTTAAGGAAAGAAGTATTCATTCAAACCAACATAACAAGTTCTGAGCTTGTAATAGCTGAAACATTGCTCTGTTGGTTTAAATGTTTCAGATCTCCTAATGTGCTCCTGTTTCTTGTTTATTTTAGTGCTGCGTCTCCATTTGTGACTACATTAATTGCACTACTAAGGTTCTAAAGAGCATCTTTTTCCCTACATAGAGGTTTTCCTTCTTTTGGTCACTGACCCACCACCCCATTCTGCTCCACTTCACCCAGCCCACACCCACCTTCTCTGGGACGTACCACCCTCCTGTTGTCCTCCATGGATTACGTCTTACCGCAGGGGCCATCAGGGTAGGCCAAGCCTTCCAGAGCACAATCCAAATAGTTCCAGAGGAGACATCTAGTCAGCGGTGTGAAGCCTGCAATGCCCAGACCGCCATGCTGTTTGGTCAGGGTTTCCACCATTTGTGCCCTTGTCCTACCTATTCTTCAGCCTGAACTCGAGGTAGTGTCCATGCAGATGTTGCACATACATAGTGTGCCCTCTAGAGAACAAGCTTCCTGGACCATTGCAGGGTTGCTAGTACAATGGAACCTTGGCATTCACTGCTGTCAGTGCACTGCCATGTGCTTATTCACTGCTCTCAGTGCACTGCCATGTGCTTATTCACTGCTTTCAGTGCACTGCCATGTGCTTATTCACTGCTTTCAGTGCACTGCCATGTGCTTATTCACTGCCTCAGTGCACTGCAATGTGCTCATTCACTGCTCTCAGAACACTGCCACTGCCTCCCCAGCTACCCGGCCAGCTCCGTGTCTGCTCTTGAACTTGTGTCACCAGCATGTGAGTGTGTCACTCCCCACCAGGCCATTAAGTGACCCACATAAAGGACATCTTTGAGTGCAACAGGTACATTGTTGCTACAAGGTAGTCTTACCACCTTGTAGCTTGATCCTCAGAAGCTAAGCATGGTTGGATCTGGTCTGCAGTCTGAGGGGTGACTTCAAGTAAACACCAGATGTTGCAGGAAGTGGTGCTGGTAACTCTGCAGGATGCACTTTCCCTCGATTACAACTAAAGAATAGACAGGCATGTGGCAGTAGTGCATAACTGCATCTGCATGTCCTGGGTGGGTTAGTGAGGCACAAGGCATAGCTGAGGGCTTCAGCCATCCAAAAGTGCAATTATTATGACTTTACACACACTCAGAGTGCATTATTTCACTTACAGTATAACATTTGGAAAAATATAAAAGTGTTATAAGTAGCCCTGGGCCACCAGTCGAAGTTCAATAGAGCAAAACGCAGAGGCAGAGGGTTTGCAACAGAACCAGATTAAGTGGAGTTCCACAACTGTGTAAAAAGAAAAATTGTGAATGGATGAATTGATCTTGCACTATGCACTGTTTGTATGTTTGTGTTTTGAAGGGAAGTGTCAGCAATTAGAGCCTCATACCCAAGTGTGAGGCTGATCCCAGTAGCCCTTTGTGTGCAAAAACACTTTTTTTTTTATCTCGTTTACTGCAGTGCAGTAGACTGTATCAGGCTTATTTTTCTGCCTTGTAAGGTGACATTTCCTGTAACAAGAATGCCAGACTCCCTGCAGCTGACATCAGAGGAGTGCTGCAGAACTGGGAGATTCAATAGCCTTCAGCGAATGTTACAGTTTTTATAAGCTGTGATCTTCTGTTTGCTGGTCTGCTGTTCTCCTGGGGCTACATACAGTCACAGAGGAATGTGCCAAGCCAGCGAGCACAGCGGCACCAGCAAACATCTGATTTCTGTTTACTGCGGGATATTGAATCTCCCAGTGCTACAGCCCTCCTATGATGTCAGCTACAGGGAATTCTGGAATTTCTGGTTACAGGAAATGTCACCTTAAAAGGCAGCAAAATTAACATAATACAGTCTACTATACTGCAGTAAACAGTAAGTAAATAAAAAAGATTTTGTACACAAAATGCGCACTGGGATCAGGCCTACATTTGGGTGTGTGAGGCTCTTATTGTTGACAGTTCCCTTTACACTATCTTATTCAAAATAAATTACAGCCATTGGAAACGACAACCTCCTTAAGAGCTAATTTTATTATTTCAACTTAACTGGCTGGACTGGCTAGTGAGCGATGTATATTTCTCTTTGACTCTGTGGTCTGAGGGCTGGATGTCCAGGCCTGCACTAGGACCACAATGGGTGCGTTCCATGTGCACAGATTTAATTTGCTAAGGAACTTTGGTGTTAGGAGGACATGGTGCTGTCAAGAAGTGCCATCTACAGATGAGATGTTAAACTGAGGACCCATCTTCCTCTCCTGACAGCTGTTCAGGTGGATATGAAAGATCACATGACACATACTATATAATTTATACATGAATGATTTGGGGTTTGAACAACCTGGGGTACAATATCATCTTTATGCTGATGATACAATTGTATACTTTGCTGATTTTTCAGTGAAATCCATTCAATTAGTATTGCAACAGGCTTTTGACCATCTGCAGGATTTTCTATTTAGATCTAAGTTGGTCTTAAATGAAAAAAAAATCTCAGGTAATAGTATTCCATAGGGTTATGGGCCTAAAGTAGATCAAGATGGATTACAAATTAAAACATTTTCTGGAGGTAATTTGCAAAAAGTTGTTAAATATAAACATTTGGGGGTGTATTTAGATACAAAACTTAAATGAGATAGTCATATAGATAGCACCTTGACAAAAGCTGGAAAGTGCTTGGGTTCATTATATAGAGTAAGAAACAGTATGCCTTTGGAAATTAGAAAATTAGTAGTAACTGTTGTGGTATTACCCATATTGGAGTATGGGAATTTGATTTATATGAGTGCCTCAAAAGAGCAGCTATATAAGCTTGATGTTATGTACAATTAATTAGCCAGACTTGTACTGGTGCAACAAAGAATTTATTTATTGACACATAGAGTAGATATGTATAAAGAACTGGACTGGTATACTTTATCTCAAAGGCGGGTTTTTAGTACAGTTATATTAATGCTAAAATGTATCTCAGGAAAAGTCCCTAAATACTTGGCTGGGAGTATTAATATAAAATTTTCTCTTGAGGGTTTTGCGTTCTGCAACTAGCCTGGAATGTTTGGTTCCAAGCCGCAGAACGATCTGGTGGGATAAGCATTTCCTAAATATTGGACCTTCCTTATGGAATAATTTGCCTGGGAAGCTCAGACCCCTTGAGAGGGATTTTCAGTTGCACCAAATTAATCAATGGTTTATTGAGAATACCATCTATGATGGGGATTAGTCTGGAAAATAAGGATAATGGAATGGTAGATTGTAAATTGTATTAAATGTTTACTGTGGATTATTTTGTTGCTATGTAGTATGTCTCTGATTTACTTAATTGTGGATTTTTGAAATGTGTCATATTTATTGATGTATAAATGTGTTGTATTTATTGTTTGTGATATATTATAATATTATAAGAGTAACTGGAACTGATACCCTGGACCTCACTGTAAAGGAGCTTTGGCTCAGTGGAGATATCCATATTCATTTTGTATGAATAAAAATCTTTTACTACTTTACTACTACTTACATCTTTAAAATTCTAGCATTATTTTCCCTACTGTCCTGGCCACATTTCCCCATTTACTAATCAACATCAGCAACAGATTAATCTGGTTTAGTACCAATTAGTGCTTCCTGTATTCCTCCCTCCACTCCAGGGACAAGGTTGAAAATAGGAAATGTTTCCAAGCTCTCCTTTATCAGAAACAAAGACAAACAACGTGTTACACAGTTGAGCTACTAGGTTACTTCTTATTTGACATAATTTAAAGGTACTACTATCTCCCTTCACTACCGAGCAGAACTGAATGGTGCTAAACCTAACTGGTCTGGGTGGAGGGTCTATTATGGACATAAGTGTTGCCTTATGCGGTCTTAGGATGAGAGAACTGTGAACCGAGGTGAGCCGTCGTGTCCTAAGAATGCAAGAGTCAATACTCACATCTGCAAGATGCTTCCAACCAGAGCCATAAACATTTTGTAGAGTGTACAATGTTTATTTTTCAAATTACCTTTTATCTTTAAAATGTTAACCATACCAGTAGCTTGTAAGAAGACCATTATTGTGGTACAGTGAGAGACACTTTTATGGAACTAGGAGTGTCTTACAAGTAACTGAAAGAAGAACTGTGATTGGTCAGAAGCATCACATGCCACTTCTGTGATCTGTAACGCCAGATACAGATACAGCAGACCGCCAGAGGGCTGCCACAATTTGCAGCAGTTCTACAAAACATAGTGCTGTTTCCTGCAAAAGCAGGGTTGCTAAAAACAAGTTACTTTAGTAAAGTAAACCATTACAGATTACCTCTGCGAAAGTAATCAGTTACACACTGCTGATTACTTTGCCTCCAAAGTATTCTGCTACTGATTATAAATCAAATACTTTTCAGCCAACCACCACACAGTAGCAAAAGGCCTTATATCCTACATGCAGCTGTCATCTCGTAGTAATGTTAAAGTGGAGTGTTCCACTTCAGAGGCAGGTGAGGAATATTACATCCACTTTCTGAAAATTATTTTTAAATAGTGAATCAATATAAATCACTCAAGCTAACTCAAATAATTTATAATGTTTATGTGAATTGTAAGAAACATTTCTTATGGTACGAGAGCCATCTAACATAGTTTGAGCAGACAGAGAACCACTCACAACTGTCAGTTTTCTTTGGTTACAACATGGCGTGCAAACCACTGAACGCTGTATGTGGGATTGGATGGCTCCCTGCATCCATACAATTTGCAAGCTAGGTACTTAATAGATGTGTTTCAGTACCAAACTCCTCCACCTTAGTTTCGCCCTTGACATTGAACCCCTGTGTATATGTCTTAAGGTCCCAAGATCAAACCATGCATCCACCACTAAATGTCGACTAACCTGAGTGACGCCTGCTGTCTCATGCTACATGACAAAACTCTGGAACTCCTGCCCCTCAGACAGCCATTGCAGTCCTATGCATTCTATGTTCACATTTCATCTTAAGAAATATTCACTGCTGAATATGCATACCTTGAGGACTTCCGTTCCGCCACAGCTAGCTAACTAGCTTAGAATCAGAGGTCTCCCTCAGGGAATACAAAACTTAATTTTCCCTGCTGCAGCCTCAACCATAACAGCCAAAATGCCTCCAAAAGGGAAAGGGACTTGAAGCAATTCAAAATTCACATGAGCGAGGCAAATGATGATAGATGGCTCCCAATACTGCTTACTGCAAGAAGACTGGACACAAGCCCTCACCGACAGGCCACACACCCCAGGCTGCAGTACGGCTACCCGATAAGCGGATGAAGGAAAAGGCACAACTGAATACAGTACTTACTGAAATACTGGTGATGCGGAAGGGGGCAAGGTTGAATTTCAGAGATTACACCACAAACTAGCAGATATGGACGTATCACTCAAGGAGGTAGATACCAGAGTGTCCCAAATAGAATCCAGCTCCTCACTCCACACAGATGCCCTGGTAACAGTTCTCGACCTTGCAGACCAGCTACAAGCAAAATGCATCAACCTGAGGCTAGGTCCCATAGGGACAACTTAAGACTGTCAGGGCTGCCTGAGGGGACTGAGGTGGGCAACATGGCCCACTTTATGCAGGATCTTCTGCAAGATGTACTAGCCTTACCAGCCACAACGCAAATCAGAATTCAGCGGGCCCACAGGACACTCAGGCCTAAACCCACAGACCTTCAGCCTGACTTCGCCAGATCCTAATGAAATTTTCGAAACTACCACAAAGAGGAAGTATTACACCAAGCTTGGCAAATGGGGGAAATAAATATAATGGAAGTCGCTTGTATCTAGACCAGGATTACCCGCCAGAGATTAAAAAAATAAGGCTACCATACAGACCTGCAATGAAAGTAATACACTCAAGAAGATTCAATTTCAAAACACCTATCCAGCAAAATGAGTGTGGTCTGGGGCCCACCTGTATTCCACTCCTGAAGATGTCACTGAAGTCCTTACACAACGAGGACTCACTGTGGAGGATTTCCAGCAGACCACAACCAGAGCTGAAGAAACGAACCTTAGACGCATCGGGAGAGCATCTGCAGAGGGGACTGGACAGAGTGTTAGATACACTCTCTCAAAAAACCCTTGTGCACATCCGTGGCAGGCTACAACAGGCCTGAGCTAAACAACTCCAGAGCAAACAACAAGACCTGGGCACCTGAAGGCTTATTAGGACATTACGGACTACACCTTATTATTTACTTTCGGTCCAAGAAGTTTCACTAGGACGACGATGACTGAAAGGACCGTAAGCCATAAAAATGGGACTTTGAACTTTTGGTAGAAATATGCAGCTGAACAGCAACATTGGGACTTGGGGAAAGGACAGAAGGCAAGCACTACCTCTGGATTTGATTTACCTTTCAGGCACTAGAAGATATATTATTTCTCTCCCATTTTGTTCTCCTAAGTACTGTGCTATAGCAAACATAGGGAGCCTGTGTTTAATCTTCAAGATGTGGGTGCTACTCAAGACAGGGACAATACTTGTCAATTTCTGGGCCTATATGATGGCACCAAGCTGAATACAGCTGCTATCCTCGCTGTCAGCCAACCAAGATGAAGAGTGGCCTTAGTGGGGGAAGAATTGCATTCTATTTGTGGCGATATATAGAGCTGGGACAGAAAAATAGCTGGAATACTACCCGCTAGCAACTGCCCTGTAGTGATCCCCTGCTGTGGGGATAAAACAACACTACATCTCTGCAGAGATTTATTTTGCAGAGTTAGGGAACTAAATGTTCTTTACCTTGGAAGAACTGTAAATAGTTGGCAGTTCTTGTTGCAAGGTTTGGCTACTTCCTTAGTTATAACAGCAGCCCACATTTGTTGTTTATTGCTCTTAGGTGACACAGCTAATATAGTTGAAATGATGGTGCGCTGGGGACAGGAGGTGTGGGGAGATGCTGATCCACTGTCAGTTAGATCCACCTCTCTTAAGCAATGGGAACTAAGGTTCTCTATTTAATGTCAATGGGTTAACAAACCCAATTCGTGCAACAAATAATTACTTATGTCAAGAAATATAAGACTGACTTACTCCTAATGCAGGAGACTCTATTTATTGGACAATGAGCACATGAAGTTAAAAATGTTGGGCTCATTGATATTTGCTATTCACCTGCACTGGGAGGTGGGGTGTAGACACAGAGGTAGCAGTATTGTTCCCACATAGCACTCCATTTTAAGTGCTGGATAAGGTTAGTGATAAAGAGGGTAGGTTTGCATTACTTAAAGGAAATTTATATGGAAGCAGACTGACAATGGTATCAACATATGTTCCCTCGGCTCCCATATGAAACGATAGACAAATATTAACCCTGATTGCAGAAAAGGCGAGGGACATTGATTGTTGGGGACTGAATATGATTTAGACCAGAAAGTGGATACCACTTCTAAAATCCTAGGAGTACTAATAAATTCCAGAAGCAAATTAAGGCCCTACTTGAAACTGGGTCTACAGGATGCCTGAATCTTTGCCGAAGGTCCTGGGAAGGGCTATACCCATTACTCAGCAACATATCATATATATTCATGACTAGACAACTTTTACTTAAACAGAGATGCAGTCTCTATGATACAGAAATGTGAAGTAGGTCTGATTACCCTTTCAGAACATGCCCTTTGTTGCTGTACTTGGATCTGCCCCCCCCCGCAATACATTTTGAGGCTCAATCTGTCTCTTCTTAGAGATAAAGAAGTACAGGAACAAATCCCCAATTAATAACCCAGACCTTACAAGATAATGAGAACGGAGAAGTCAGTAGATGTATGGTCTGGGATACCTCAAAGCTGTAATTAGAAGCAAACTGGTGGCTATGAAGGCCGGCCAGAAAGAAACAAAGAAAGCAGAAACAACAATAGAACAGAAGATACGGACACTAGAGGCAACAACAAGAGATGTTTTTGAGACAGAGAGAAAAGAACCACAAAACATAGAAAGGAATTAAATAACATATTAGATGCCAAAGTAGAGTTCAGCCTCCAATATCTAAGGCAAAGCTATTACTTAGGAGGTCCAAAGGCCCTGAGGCATCTTGCAATCCACTTAACAGCCAAGAGAGCTAAAGCTCACATAGCCCAAATTTTACATCCCCAAACCAAAATGAAAAGCCCTAAGTTAGAACACATTTCAGAATCATTCCAGACTTATTATAAACAACTGTATGCCCAAACTGATGACTCCACACAGGAGGAGATACACAAGTTTTTGGGAGGACTACACCTTCCCCAAGTATCAGATTCCTGGAAGGCAAAACTTTTATGTCCAATACCAGAAGCAAAAATTAATAATGCATAAGAGATGAGAAAACAGGGAAATCTCCAGGGAACGATGGACTTCCATGGAATTCTATAAGAAAGTTCGCATAACATTGACCCCTATTATGAGGACTACCTTCAGGAAATAATGACAGAGGGTTCCATTCTTCCCTCCTCCTGGAGACAGGCCATTATGTCGGTCATTCCCAAACCCAGCAAGGATACCACCTCTGCACATCATACAGGCCTATTTCAATCCTAAATGTTGACTACAAGATTCTAACCTCCATTTTGGCAAAAGATTACAATTCCTAATCCAAAAATATGTATAAAGACCAAACAGGCTTTGTTTAGATAAGCAGGTAGCTGATAGTGTCCGCTGTACAATACATATTATCGACCAGCTTAACCAACAAAACACAAGCTATCCTAATAAGCCTATATGCAGAAAAAGCTTTGATCGAGTAAACTGGAATTTTTTTTATATGGGGTCCTTGCTGGGTTTGCATTCCCGGATAAATTTATAAATCTAATTAGGTGCTTATACACAGAACCACAAGCTTACATACGCACCAGTGGTATAATCTCCCAGAAATGTAACCTACATAGAGGCACCAGCAAGGTTGCCCTCACCCATCCTGTTAGCTCCTTATATATCGAACCCCTGGTCCAGTGGATTCGAAAGGACCCAGAAATAAGAGGAGTTCCTCTAGGACCAAGCATACATAAAGTGGCGTTATACACCGATGATGTGCTGCTGTACCTGATAACCCCGAGACCTCTCTACCATAGGTTATGGACAAGATAAAACTTTCTTAGCCTTATCGGCTATTCCCTCAACACTACAAATACGGAGTGCTCACATGTCATTATTGCCCATCACATCAATTAAAGACAAAATATAATATGAGATGGGACCTCACTACATTAAAATACTTGGGAGTGACTGAGAGCAACTAATACCCACCTATTTATAGATAATTATAAACCAATAGACCAGCAACTCCAACTAGATATTAGGCGTTGGTCATTGTTCCCTTCTCCATGCGTATAAAATCCGGGCCGTGAAAATGAACCTCCTCCACGACTCTTGTACTTGTTCCAGTGCATACCAGTTACACCATCTCAGAGGTGGTTTCAAATGCAGCAGACTAGGATGTTCCATTTTATATGGAATAACCGTAGACCCTCGAGTTCATCAAAACTTACTTTTCACCACAAAGCAAAAGGAGGATGAGCGGTCCCTAATCTTAGGAATACTGTGTGGCAACAAGTTACATGGGTGCTATTCTGGACACAGGCTCCAGCCAAAGCACATTGGCAAGAAATAGAGCAGGCCCTATGGCCAGACTTTCATATACATACTTGCCTCTTTGTGGGTCAGACAAGCCACAATGCTTAGCTGGTAATATTTCCAACTAAGTGGCTCCTAGGGGCATGGGATATATTATAAACATACCCCAAACCTAAGAACGATATGTGGAGAGTGAGGTGGTTCATATCTGAAAATAATTTCATTCCAGGACAGAGGGACCCTTGTATAAGAAACAGACCACTGGGGGTTCTGTACACCGATACAGATGCTCTGAAGGCATGCAGTACTTTCCTTCCCAGAAGGTATACAAAATGGGTCTGGACCCCTAAAGATAAAAATATATTATTTACAGATGTACACCTACATACAACAAATGCTTTACTGAAGAGAAGAGGTCACTGCCACATGGTCAGAACTAACCCTCAGTGATCTTTTTCTCTAACAACCTCAAAGCAGGCCATCACTAAGATATATCAATACCTAAATTCACACAGGGAGGATCAGCTCAGACCCTACAGACCAAATGGGAAGGAGGCTGGTTTAGTACCGTCCCCTTTGGGACAAGATATGGGAATCTATATCAAGGCCACCTGTCCTCCCTCTGGCAGGAATATCTGTGGAAAGTCAGAGTATGCTTTTCTATACCCCAGACAGAGTAGCTAAATGGTCTTCCACTAGCTTAGTCAGTTGCTGGTGATGCTGTGGGAGCAGAGAGCCACCCCACACACATATTTTATACATGTTCCAAATTAGACAAGTTTAGAAAGGGGTAGGAGAAAAGATCCACAGATTGTTTCAAATACCTTCCCTCTCCTGATACAAAATCTGACTCTGGGTCTTCCTCCTGAAGGATGAGAGGGACAGATATATTATATTGTGGTATATGTGTGTGTTAGCATATAATAAATCCATTACAAGAAACTGGTCACAACCTACTCCACCTGCTGTAACGGAGGGACACTGATCATAAAGGGCATACAGCACATGGAAGATCTAACCTACCAGTTAAGAGATGCTCAGGAGAAAGGCCTGACAAGATGGACTAGATGGGCCCTCCTGAGCTTAATAACGCCATAAGGCAGGGGACACACCTGACTTAAGAAATAATATATAGGTACATATATATAAAAAAAAGAATATGCATACTCTTAGTCATACTTGTGACTACTGGTAGGCTTAACCCACACATTTTAGTTCCACGTATACAGTATCTGGTGTATAGTACTTGTGATCCATGCTACCTGCATTTGTCCAAATGCAATGCACTTCACTGCAGTATTTCTGTATTTTATCCAATGATCTCGCCTGTATTGTGTTTTCTGTATTCCCTTATAATCTTTTTTGATATTTCCAATGTGTCCTGTGCCTTTCTCCATTTTTACTGTATCATGTAATTTCAGTTTACTGATGTTTTGAATTTATTTAAAGCCTTTGTAATCTCCCTGGCCATATCTGATACTTCCTTGCCTAGTGAACTTACCTGGTAAACAAAACAAGTAGAGTAATTAATTAATAAAGTACAGATTAAACAAAAAGACCGCCTTGAGAACAGTGCAGTGTGCCCTCCACCTTGTTGGTAATTAAGAGCAGCAGCCACCTGTGAATAACTTTGGGAAGAAAACATATTTACCCAATTCAGCTTATATTTCACACTGATTCTGTTTCTCCTCCCATGACTGATTGTTGAGGTAATCTGCATGAAAACAAGATATTTTCTTCTTAAGAGTTCATCTGTAATGGTTGTCAATTCCCATCTGAGATTATAATAACATTCTGCTTGTAACATTACAGTTATTCCCATGGCAACAGACCATAATATCACAACAGCCATTCAGTGACTAAACTGTACAATTATTCAACATGTTCTTGTCACTGCGGAACAAAGCTTGTATCCCACTTCCTGCTCATAGAGAAGTCATCTTGAAGATGATCTTATCTTCAATTATGGTGACAGGTTGTACAGCGCGCTCCTAAGTCCACACTGGCCAGACTACTTCTCTTTCACCCCTTCTGCCAATTTGCTCAGTATGTCCCTGTGTACCCACCACGTTTCCTCTGTGCCTCCCTTCCCTCTCCTTTCTCTTGATGCCAGACGCCTCTTGTTGCCTCCTCTGTCTCCACACTGATTTGGTTCCCTCACATTACCTTACCTCCTTCTCCTATCTAAAGTGTGGAAGCAAGCTAAAGTGGACCTGTTTTTTAAAGCTGGAATGACTGATCCTTTTTATACCTTCCATTCCTCCCTTCTCTACAGTGGTAGCTTGCTTCCACACTCTAGGCAGTAGAGAAGGAAGTAAGATAGGTAAGTGCAGAAGTAAGTTACTGTTGTACCTGTTTTAAAGGTGCCATCAAGACTCTTATTAAAAATGACCACTCAGTTTCATTACTGTCTCATCTGGCCAGGTTAGTAGAGAATTGTGCTTGCCCAACTGTTTTTTTAACTCCATAAATATGAAATTATATTGCCAAAGCAGCATGGTGTCAGACCACACCACAGCATCAATACTGTCCTTTTAACATTAACAGATTATCTGCACAATGCTCTGGACACTGGCTACTATGGTGAAGTGGACCTGACCAAAGCGCTTGACCTGGTCAGCCATCAGAGTTTATTAACCAAACTAGCCAGTTTGGGCTTTGCCCACAATGAAGAGACTGCAGGAAAGAATAACTGCAGAAAAGAATGCAGATCATCAGGGTCAGTAATGTTCTTCCTCAGCTAGTCAGATTAATATTGAGTACATCCCAAAGATCTCTCTTGGTCCCTTATTGTTTTGCCGCTCTTCAGTAAGCTCATAAGTATATGACAATCCTGAAATCTTGTTCTATAGAGATGATATGGCAATTTATTAAAGACCCAAATCTGCAATTGCCTTGTTGGCTGTCCTACAATCTCCAAAGCTGGCTCTTAGGTAATTACTCAATACTGATGAGTTAAAAACTAAACAAAGTCAGTGCTTTTGATCGGTTAAAAAAAAACACTGAGTAACCTTCCTTCATCTTTGGACTCTGTCTCACTAGACAATATTCCTATAGAGACTCTTCCTGGTATTATATACCTGGGACTGGAAGAATCTGGCCATGAGCAGATAGGTTTACTATACAGAAATGGGAAGCATTGCACCTTCAAGGCCAGGAAACATATTGCCCAAGCTCTTCTAAGTTCTCTAATAGAGAATGGTATTCTAGTTTACTCAGCTATTTCTGAGTAACAAATGAGATTAATTACGCTGAAAATAGATAGAGTTGTTCTATGCTTATTTTCGAATATTAAAGAGAAAAAACAAGTTAGTGTAGGTTTTTTCTCTTTAGATATTTCCTGAAGAAGACCAAGGTCTAAACGAGATTTTAACTCTATTTTCTATTTTCAGCGGCATTTAATATAACCATTTTGTTTTGCTTTTAGACCACATGCTGACGCAGCACCTTGTCTTTATTTCTGGGAGTATTCTGTCCAGAGTCAGAGTGTATCACATACAGTAAAGCAGAGTTGTACTTACTGCTAACACAGGCATACACTACTGTGACCGTCATGTTGCCATTTTGCTGTTGATGTGAATATTTTCTGGGTATGGTGACTTGTAACATGGTCCAGAGGCAGGTCCTCCCATGACCATCAATATGTTTATTCCTTTAATGGCTGTACATGATACTAAGCTGTCGCCGCTGCTGTCCTGCATCTTTCCCTACTATAATTATTGAACTTCACTCTACTGTCTCTTTTACTGCATCTCAGGTGAGGTGCAGTGAAGTCAGCCAGTATACAACACAGTACCTAGCAGTAAATGACAAGCCACAAAATACTGTATGACACAAGTGCTTAAAAGAGCACCTTTTCTGAGTGCTCAGCTTAAAAGCATTAAAGGACCTTACCTGCCTGAAGTGTAATGCTGCATAAATTATAATTTTCAAGTGCCTTCAATTTGGGAGTGAAGGGATCATATTTTAGCTCCATGGAGCCAAAGCCGATCCTGTCCACTTCCCAATTCAGAGGCACGCCCCTCGCTCTTATGTTTTGAGACTATGGACAGTGTGGTCACGCCTCCATAGATGTGTACAGGACCCATTTTAACTATGCTTTTTACCAATTTACATATGATTTAAACACATCGCTGTCACTGCTCAACTAACAAGGCCCTTGTTATTTAAGCAGACGCTCATTTGTTCAAAATCGGGCCCTGTACAAGTCTATGGAGCATGCCCTCACCCTCTCAATAGTCTTACATCACAAAACATTAGAGCCGGGGTCTCAAATCAGGAAGTGGAAGGGACTGGGCTCTTGGCTCCATGGAGTCAATTTCGATCCCTTCCTTGCAAATTATAGGCACTGAAAAATTGTTTATGCAGCGGTACCCTTTGGGCCAGGTATAAGGTCCTTTAGAATTTCGGGGGTTCAAAACAGCAGGAAAGGTGGTCATTAGTACGCTGAATTGCACTTCTCCCTGCAGCATACTGCAGCACTCTGCAGTAATACTGCAAGGTACTCTGGTATCCTGGCTGGCGCCACTGTACTTATTTTGGGGGTTTCAGTATCTACAGGCTTTCCTCCTCCTGTCATAAACTCAATCAAAACATAAAAACCTTAGAACTCTCAGCTTATCTCTGACCCCACCTATTTTATCTTAAAACTCTAAACTACTCCTCCTTGACTGGGTACTCTCGCCAACCCAAGTCTGCACAATGAGAGATATATGTCTTAGGGTTTAATACCCATCTTCCCCAGCCACTCTTACTTGTCCCCTGAGCTTCCTGCCCTTCTTGAAGTTCCCAAAGTTCTGGGGCTAACCACTCCTCCAGTAGTCTATTCTACCCTTCCACCACCCTTTCAGTGAAATAATACCTCCTGGCATCCCTCCTGAATTTGCCCCTGCCAATTTGCAGCCATTCCCTCTTGTGTTCTTGTTCTCATAAACAATTTACTGGAGTCCACCCTGTTGATACCCTTCAGCTATTTAACGATTTCTCTGTCATATCCCAGTTTTCTCCTAGTCTCCAGTGAGTATATATTCAAGTTCTGCAGTCTTTGTTTGGTCATCTACCCTTGCTGCACCTGAATCATCATGGGAGCCCTCTCTGCCCTGCCTCCTGTGGGTTTATGGCCTTCCTGAGGTAGGATTCCAGAACTGGACACAATACTCCAGGTGTGGTCACCCAGGGATTTTTACAGGGTGGTGTAACACCTTCCACCTGCTGCTGAACCTTGTATATGGGTAGTATGACCTCCTTCCTCCTGCTGCTGAACCCTGTACAGGGTAGTATGACCTCCTTCTCCTGCTGCTGAACTCTGTACAGGGTAGTAGTGACCTCCTTCTCCTGCTGCTGAACCCTGTACAGTGGTAGTATGACCTCCTTCCTCCTGCTGCTGAACCCTGTAAGGGGTAGTATGACCTCCTTCCTCCTGCTGCTGAACCCTGTACAGGGTAGTATGACCCTTCCTCCTGCTGCTGAACCCTGTACAGGGGTAGTATGACCTCTTTCTCCTGCTGCTGAACCCTGTACAGGGGTAGTATGACCTCCTTTCTCCTGCTGCTGAACCCTGTACAGGGGTAGTATGACCTCCTTCCTCCTGCTGCTGAACCCTGGACAGGGTAGTATGACCTCCTTCCTCCTGCTGCTGTGTCAGTGTTGTGCAGCTGCCCTCTCTCCCTCAACCCAGTAACAGAGGTCAGTCAAGCAAAGGTTTCTGTCTTTTGAAGCAATGGTGAACTCAAATGGAGTAAATACAGGTTACTCACCTGTAACAGGAGTTCTAGGAATGGTATATGTTGTTCATCCACACTCATTGGCAGGTATCCTTGCCGCTTTAAATCTTGCCGGAAGGTCTTCAAGCTTGCTCCTCCCACCCACCCGGTGGTATAACTCTGGCTCTGCCCCATGACGCCAGATCTGGCCTGCTGGAAGCTCAGGTACAGCGCCGGGCCGGGAGGTCGAATGTGGTGGATGAACAACATATACCATTCCTAGAACTCCTGTTACAGGTGAGTAACCTGTATTTCTAGGACATGGATATGTTGTTCATCCACACTCATTGGCAGACTCCTAGCAGTTCTCCGGGAGGAGGGAGGCAAGACGCACACCCCAATACTTACTTGGGAAAGAGAGACTGAGAACCGAGGCCCCAAACCAGCATCCCGGCGTGACTCAAGGTCGATGTGGTAATGGTAATGAAGGTGTTTGCTGACTTCCAGGTAGCAGCCCTGCAGATTTCCTGGATAGGGACGTCCCTGGAAGCAGCCACCGTTGCAGCAGTATGGTGGGTAGAATGAGCCTTATCCTCTGGGAGGCTCCATGCCCGCCAACTTATAGCAGAGATCTATGCAGGAGGTTACCCACCTGCTTATCGTCGCTTGGCTGCAGGTCCTGCCAGATGCGGCTTCCAGCGTAGGTGACAAACAGCTGGCGAACCTCTCTCCTCGAATTTCAGCCGTGCGCCCTTATAATAAGCGAGCTACTCTTCTAGGTCCAGAGTATGGAGCCTATATTCGGCCTCCGAGGTGTGATTGGGGTAGAACACCGGCAGAGTCAACACCTGGTTAAGGTGAAACTCCGACACCACCTTCGGAAGGAATTTCGGTGGGGGCGCAGGACAACCTTGTCCCTGTGGAAGACCAGGTAAGGAGACTCGATGGAAAGCACCTGGAGCTCTCCCATCCTTCTGGCTGACGGATAGCCACCAAGAAGGCGGTCTTCCACGACAGGTGAGAGAGAGCACACCTGTGCATAGGTTCGAATGGCTTGCCCAGAGCTTTGCCAGTACCAGCAGTAGATCCCACGGAGGTGGGGTTTCCCGCACTGAGGGAAATGTGATCAAGGCTTTGAAAGCGCCAGACCACCTTCTCCTCGTCATCGACTGCTTCTGCCCGCCCTGTAAGCAGAGATGGCTGCCAGGTGCACCCTTAGGGTCGCGACCTAAGCCCTTGACTAGAAAGGGACCATAAATAGTCCAAGATGCTTGCCAAGAACAGGAGGAAGGGTCCAAGCCCTTGCTCTGACACCAAATGGAAAACCTTTTCCATTTGAAGGCATAGCATTTTCTGGTCGACTCTACGGGACGCCTCAACTACATTGAGGACCTCGCCGGAAAGACCCAAGGCCTGGAACTCTAGCCGCTCAGGAACCAGGCCGTCAGGTGCAGGGATTGAAGGTCCGGATGGAACACCTTCCCTGATTGACTGAGAGCAGGTCCGGGCGAGCTGGAAGCTGCCGCTGAGTCCTGGAGCTGAGACTGAGGAGATCTGGTACCAGAACTGGCGAGGCCAGTCTGGGGCTATCAGAATCACCTGCGCCTTGTCCCTCCTCACCTGAGAAGCACCTTGTGGATCAAGGAAATGGGGAAAGGCGAAAAGAGGCCTGGGTCCACTGCCGAGAAGGCATCCAACTCAGCTTCGCTGCTCCCTGGAGGCAAACAGGTCCACCTGAGGTGTGCCCCAATGGGAGAACAGATGCTGTACTACCTCCGGAGAGAGACCACTGCGGGATGCAGCCCCTATCCGCTCAGGGCATCGGCCAGGGTGTTGGAGGCTCCTGCCACGTGAATGGCTAGGAGATCCGCCCAGGCTGCGCAGACGAGTGACCAAATGCGGAGAGCTTCTTGCATAGAAGCATGGAGCGGCCCCGCCCCTGGCGGTTTAGATAGTACATGGTCGTGGTATTGTCCGCCTGACTCGACCACTTGACCCCGGAGGAACGGAGCAAAGGCGGTGAGAGCTAGGCGGACCGCCGGAGCTCCAGCAGGTTGATGTGGCATCGGACTCCCGGGACCAGAGGCCATGAGCCCGTGTTCCCCAGATGGGCACCCCAACCCATCAGAGAGGCATCGGTCGATAGAGAGACCGCCGGTTCGGGCGGATTTAACGGGATGCCCTCCTGCAAATGATCTGGAACGGTCCACCACTGGAGAGCGTTCCACATCCCCTGTGTCACCGACACAAGCTGGTCCAAAGGATCGCAGCTGCCAGACCACTGACTGGCCAGTCCCCACTGAAGGGACGCGATGTTCCAGCGGGCCCAATGGACCACGCTGGTGCAGGGCCGCCATGAGACCCAGGAGGCGAGGAAGTCCCGGCAGCGCAATTGCCCAACCAGAAATGATCGGGCAAAGGAGGAAAGAACTCGGCCCTGTCCACCGGAGCCGCGCTCTGGCTCAAGAGAGTCGAGCTGCGCCCGATGAAAAGAATCACCTGCTTCGCTCGAGTTCCGACTTGGCCTCGCTGATAAGGAGGCCCAGTTGAGAGCAGACCTGGAGGGCCAGATCTCTGACCACTCTGCCTCCTTCCTGGAGGGAGCTGCTATCAGCCAGTTGTCCAGGTAAGGGTACACCCGGCCCCGGGCGCCGAGGAATGCTGTCACCACTGCCATGCATTTGGTGAAGACCCTGGAGCTGGAGACAAGCCGAGGGCATGGCTTGAACTCAAGAGGGATCCTTCCGCTGGAAGCTAAGGAATCTCTGGTGAGACGGACGGATGGGGACATGAAAACGATCCTGCAAGTCCAGAGAGCAGAACCACACGCCGCTTCCCAAGGATGGTATTATCTGAGCCAGAGTGACCATCCTGAAGGTTCAGACCTTAGGAACTTGTTTAGGTCGTAGGTCGAGAATGGGGCGCCAGCCCCCGTCCGCTCGCGAACCAGGAAGTACCTGGACACAAACCCTGGGTCTGAAGGAGGGTCCACCACCTCTCTTATCACCTCCTTCTGGAGGAGAGCAGGTCGCTCGACGAGCCGCTACAGTGAGGCTGGGGATCCCGAGCTCTCAGGGGCGACGGCCTGAAGGGTAGTGCCTGCTCACCCAGAGGCAGACCTCTTCCCACCACCTCCAAGACCCACCTGTCCGTGGAAACAGTGGACCAGGCGGAACGGAAGTGCTGAGCCGCCTCAAGGGGGACCTAGGATAGAGGACGGGAATGGGGGGCGTACACCCTCAGCCCGTCACTGGGCAGGCTTGGAGGAGGGACCGCCGAGGGACCTCCTGGGCCTTTCCTCCCTGCCTCCTGTTAGAGGAAGCCGGTGTGGGTTTGGGTTTGCATGTCGACAGCCTGCTGGCCCTGACGTTGTTGGGCCGGAAGGCCGGGCACAGAAGGACTAAAGGGTTTAGGCTGTGGTTTGCGGCCTTTGTCCTTCTGAGCGAAGAGACCGAGTCCAAGTAGCATTGGACTTCTCGATCCTCTGCAGGTGACCTTCCACCCCAGGGTCAAGAGGTCAGTCCCCAAAAGGGAACATCCGCCAACTTGTGCTGGGTATCCGGTAAAGGTGGATATCCTCAGCTGATCCCACCGGACGCAGATAGCCACTGCGGCCGCCACCGATCTGGCACATGAGTCCCCTATATCCAAAGCAGTCTGAGCTGCTGTTTGGCCACTGCTCTGCTTCTGGTCCCGCACCTGCTAACCGTAGTCTGCAGATCGCGGAAGATGAGGGATGACCTCATCCAGGGAGCCCAACAGGGCATGAGAAAATGTGCCATGAGGACGGCCGAACTGGCCTGACGTAAGGCCGAGAGAGGACGCACGCAGACTTTTCGCCCGACATAGTCCAATCTCTGGACTCCTGTCAGGAGGTTTGTCCACATCCCTGGCGCTAGTCGGGCGCTGAAAACGCTGTCGGTAACCAACCCTCAGCAGAGGGGTGTTCAAAAACCGGACAAGGAACCAGTAGGGATCGTGATATTCTTGGCCATCCTGGTCAAGGCGAGGGCAGGAAGCAGGGCGCTGCCAAAGCTCCAGTGCCGGACCCACTATGGCCTCAGCCACCGGAAAGGCCTCCGCCGGAGAATCCCTCGTCCAGAATCTCCGGAGGGGATACCTGGCCCGCTTGGAACGGGTTCGAGCCCATCCCGTGGACCTCCGAGATGAGCCGGGCAGTCCTAGGAAGGACGAGCGGCTATCGTCCATTGACTGACCTCCTGAAGACTCCAAGTCCAGTCGCTGGAGAAAAGGGAGGAATCATCTTCGACTCGAAGAGTCCTCAAGAGCTGCCTCTGGCCTGAGCCACCCTTCACCTGCCGAGGTCGGTCGGGAGTGAGGGTAACTGACAGCCAATGGGTAGACCTTTAGCCGATCGAGAATCCTTGGTCGGAGCCCCAATTGGTGGCTGTGGAGGCGGAGGTTCCACCGGAATCGGTGGAGCAGCTGGTTTGCCGAACAACCGGCCTGGGTATAGCCCTCGGATAAGTCGAGGGGTTGTGTCGGCCGTTCCGGTGACAGCCACTTAATGGCCGGGGAAGGCGACGGGGTCGGCTTACTTCCCGGCCAGGAGGAGCTGTTGCAACATAAGGTCCTCGTACCGTCGACGTAATTTACGCCGAAGCCTCCCCTCATCCGAGGAGGAGGACGAGGCCGAGCCGGCGACGCCGCCATCGCTGTGCCGTACCGAGACCGCCATGACGGGGATCGGGTTGGACCGCGAAGAGGTCCGGAGACTGAGACCGAGAGTCCCGAATTTCCGGGTCGGTGCGGGAGGTGTCGGCCGGAACCGCACTCCTTCGGCTCGGATGGTGCATCCGAGGCTCCGGAACCGAGGCACAGGCGAGCCCACGGGATCCTCAACTCCTCCCGGGAACCGGGAGAGGGAATCTCGGCTGCTAAAGGCGACAGCCCGTCCAATGGGTCGAGAAAATCTCGACTTCATCGGGTGGAGTCTCGGTCAACTGACCTGAGCGGGACACCGTGAGGCCAGTGGCCGGCCGAGCGGTAGACCGGCGGCTGTGGTCGACGGCCCGGGAGAGGGACCTTCCCGCCCCAAGAGCGTCGACGGAGGGACTTACCTTTGTCCCTCTTTTTGGACCGAGAATAAGGTCCCGCCAACGTAGGCCCTTCTCCTTTAGTGGAGAGGGACAGACAAAGCTCCTTAAAAGAAGCCGTGTAAGAAGAGCCCAGAGAGAGTGGGATAAATGCCGCGGCCGAGGAAGATACGGGCCCGCCGCCTCCTCTTCGAGGGCGACCATCCGCTCGAGCTGATCCGCCGAGCCCGCCGCGCCGGACACCGCCAACCGGGCCTCCTTGACTTCACCGAGGGAACGCTTCGGACGGCCCAGTTGCAATCGGGCAGCACGTCTTCGAGGACGAGGCCGAGAAAGATGAGCACAGGTCGCAAGCCCGCGGGTCGTGCCTCAAGGCCTAAGCAGTACACACGTGGAGTGTGGATCCGTCCGAGACATCTTCTGCCCGCATGGGCATCTCCGAAACTGGGAGTCGATGGTCCATCGCAGTCATGAGGGATAGAAGACTGAAGTCTTTTCACGAAAATTTATTTTTAAATCCAAACGGAGAAATAGGAACCAGTCTCAAAAACGGAGAGCGTTAAGGAGGGAACCTGAGCTTCCAAGCGGTAAGGAAGATCTGGCGCCATGGGCGGAGCCGAGTTATACCACCCGGTGGGTGGAGGAGCAAGCTTGAAGACCTTCCGGCAAGATTTAAAGCGCAAGGATACCTGCCAATGAGTGTGGATGAACAACAATCCATGTCCCTAGAAATAGTTTTAAATATAAAAAAACTTTTTTTTTGTGTCAGGTGTGAAAGTGTGTCGGGATTGCCTGGATTCCTACCTTTGGTCTTGATTGCAGTCTCCAGAGCAGCAGCATCCTGCTCTGCGTCAAAGTTTGGATACGGTTTCACCGAGCCATAAGCTCCTCTACTGTCCCCCTGGTGGAGTAAAACAGCAAAATTAAAATTCTCGACTCTTTGTATGTTGCATCTACAAAGATAATGAAAGAACAAGTTAATTTAATAAATCCAGCTGAACTTTCTGTGCTCTGAAGTGCCCCTTACAACATCTAGACTCACCTGGGAAACAAAAACATTTCTAGATACACTCCGTTGCACTTTATTTATTATCAACGTGATCTCTGATTGAATGCATTCCTCTTTAAATATGGCTCCCCATGTTCTGACAGTGTTCTCAGTCATGTTGCAATGCTCACTGTGTGATAGTGGTAGACTATCAAACAACAGACAACGCTCCCTCTTAAGGCACACTGGGGCTGTGTCTGGGCTAACCCCAGAGTAGGGATGCTCAGAATTGTGGATTTGGAATCCGAATCATTGGATTCCAAGCCTATCTTTCAAATTAGGTTATTATTTTAAATTGCCATCTGGAAATTCTAATTCCACAATTAAAGTTAAAAAACGTTTTTACATTGGAAATTATGATGCAGGATTCTGATTCCAACACAATTCTGAGTTTATGGAAATCAAAATGACACTGTACTCAGAAGCATATACTCCAAAATTCCAATGGAGCCTATCAGATCAGAATTGGCCAGTTCCAGGTCTCCCTACCCAGATAACAAAATCAGATCTCAATTTCCCCAGAGGTCTCCACAACTGGTGGTTCTCCTCTCCATAAAATTTAATAGTACTGCTTCCCATTAAAGAATGGTGTAAAGCTGTTTTTCTGTCTGAATGCTGCAGCTGCCCAGGTGGTAGGAGATGAACATGGTGGATGACCCTTAATTTTTTCATCCAGCATTTCCTGTGTTCCTAGGGTTCCTATGAGCGAGTTTCTTAGAATACTTGTTAAGGTACAATTCAGTGACCTGCAGTTAAGAGCCATGATCAGGGTTTTTATTTTATTAAATTTCAGTGCTTAGGAAACAGATATGATTCTACATTTCTTGTAAGCTGGCCAAGGTGGTGGACTCCCTTGAGAACAGGGACAAGCGTCAGGAGGACCTGAACAAGCCTGGTGATTGGTTGGACTCTCAAGTTCAGTGTAACCAAATGCTAGGTACAACATGTGGTAAAACAACCAGAGATACTGTAGGCCATATACCCCATTTGGGAATGCTCTTGATGTAGTGAAGGAGGAGGAAAAGGACCTAAGGAACTAACAGACAAGGGATGAAGCAGGATAAGCAGAGCACCGCCTGCATGGTAAGAAAGGCACCAGAGTACTGGGGTATCCAAAGGTCCGGCAGGGCACAGGCGTAGTTCTTGACTTCTCATGTGAAAAGAACATTGAGGCAGTCGAGAGGTGCAGCACAGGGCTGCCGGAATTATCATGAGTATGGGGACAAAAGCTACAATGAGAAGCTAGAAGTCCTTACCATGTTCACCTTGGAGTAGAGAGGGCTGAAAGGGACAGCTCTTAGTTTTCTGCATTGTCAAATGTTAATTGATAGGATTTAACAGACATGGTTCATCCAGTGTCCTACAGAAGGATATAGCAATGCACTCTGAAGTTCAGAGGTGGTGAATTCAGTGTTACTGTTGGAGGCACTTCTTCTCCCAGAGGATGATTAACCTATGGCACAGCCTGGTGTACCAACAGAAACAGTGACATATAGACTGTACAGGCCTTCAAGGTAAGCCTGACAGATCTGTGCTTAACAAGGGAATCATAGTGTACACTGGTAGTAGAGTGGGTAGGAAAGTCTTTAAAATAGTATATTTTTAACTCTATTTATGCCTCCTTTTGCTGGTCCTTAGACCTTTCTCACTGGTCAGGTCTCTCGGTGCAACCATGTCCCACCCGGCCTGAGACCCCCCAGTCTGGCCATCACTCTAGGAAGTGCCTCCTGCCACTACCACCAAATGCCCCGCCCTGACTCGGAAGCCCCCTGGGTAGGACTGCCCTAACTCCTCCGGTGATCTATTTAGACTCTAGAGGGCTGCTGGGGAGTGGAGGAGACACACGGTGACCAGCTGGGGATGGATCCAGGTGAGGATGTGGGAAGCCGACCACTGGACCCACCTTCGCCTCTCCAGGTGCCAGAGTCCATTTTCCTTGTATACCCAGAGACAGGCGTGCAGTGACATCTGCACAGGTATAATGTTGATGTCCACTGCGCTTCCACCCCATACACTGTTCCTGTAGGACCCCTGATTCCATCGGGGCCGCTAAGAAGCTGAGCAAAACCTGAAACTCACCCGGAAGAGAAGAGCAGTCCTCCGGACACTCAATCCTCTCCGTCCCCTGCTGACCCCCGTGACGGGAGTTCATTCCTGTCGCTGGTGTGGAGCAAGGTGGTGTCCAGCACCTCAATCCTCAATCCTCAGCACCACCAGACCAGTTAAAATAGTACATGTTAATACCATTGTGGGTTACGCTTAATGGAACCGCCAAGATCACCCTTATTTATAAGACTATGCTACAGACATCCTGACTCCAGACAAGTTATAACAACAGAAATATTATCTGAACTAGAAAGGGCAAATGAATCTGATGACATCCTGTTTATGGGGACCTCAATCTTGGAGACATAAATTTTGGAAAATAATACAGCATCATCCATTGCAGGCAAGGGTGTGGTAAATAGAACTGAGTAACTCGAACTAAAACAACATTGTGTAAACCAGCAAGAGGAGAAAGTATACTGGACCTGGTCATCACATCAGATAATATAAATAAACGTCACACTGCTCCCCGCAACAACGACTCATAACACTATCTTATTTAACATAAATCAGCAAAACCAAAGGTAGATGGCATCACTGAGGTATTATTCTATTAAAGCTGATTTGAACAGTATAAACACAGATCTCAAAACCATCACTTGGAGCATTTGATTAGCACATAAGAAATTAATGAAATGTGGGAAACCTTTAAAAAAACAATATTAGATATCTGTAAAAATGCATATTCCCAAAATTAAAAGTGCAGCAATAAAGGCAGAAGACCAAATATGCTGCAAGTAAAGCTAAAAATATAATTAACAAAAGAACAAAGCCTACAAAACTACATGAATAATAAAGATAATACCTCATGGACCATGTATGAAAACCCACTAAAAATATCAAAATATGCCATCAAAAAGCAAATACGGAGATAAACTTGGGAAAAAAACCTAACAAATCAAACAGCAAAGGATTTTTAGCTATATTAATGTGCCAAAAATCAAAGAAAAGCAGAGGTTCCATCTCGATGGATGTAACACAACTACCAGTAAAAAGAAATAGCAATATTTTCAGGATCATTTCTGTAAAACATATGCTTTACAATCTAATACCATAACTGTAGGTAATATTTTAGATTTTCCCTAAGTATCCATCTCTAATAAAATGTCAGACAATTAAAACAGATTCACTATCGTCTGGGCTGGATGACATTACAGGAAAATGTTGAAAATCATGTCCAGTAAACATCATAACCTCATTAAAACTAATGTTTGACAGCTGGTAAGCTCTGGGCAGATCCCAGAGACTGGAAAAATCAAGTGTGACCCCAATCTTAAAAGGTAGTAAACTAGCGGCCCGATGGCACTGAGGTTTTGAGTAGCTGGACGCCCACCTTACGCTGCACGGTGACCCGGTTTGTGGAACGAGCTCGGTTCATTGGGGGTTGGTAGGGAGGACTGAGATTGAGCGCCGGGAGGCAGCTCTCACAGTTCTGGGGTGGGCTGGGGACTTTACACAGTGCTGCAGTGACCCTGGGGGCCGAGGTACCGCAAGCAGCGGTGTGACTGGGGGAACTGCAGCAGGCGATCTGCTGCGTATGTGTGGCGTCATTGCAGTCCGGGTTCCCTATGGGAGAAAGAGCAGGGAAAAATATGGCAGCACGGTTCTGCAGCAGCTTGATGGCTGCAACTCCACCGGTCGATGATGCCTGGAGGCATGTGCGCGTACTGATTTTCTCGCCGGGCACGGGCCATGGGGGCTCCTTTTCAGTAGCTGCATCTGCCAGCTGGCATGTGAGCTTCCTGGGGTTGGCGGCAGAGTGAGCGGCGGCTGGATTGGAAGTAGGACTGTGGCTGCAAGGAGGTAAAAACTGTTAAATGAAAAAAAAAAGGTAGTAAACCAGATCCAAATAACTACAGGCCTTACATCAATACCAGGAAAAATGCTCAAAGGCATCATAAAAACACAATCAATAGTAACATTGGTGCACACTTAGAACAGCATGCCCTTACACCAGGGAAATCTTGCATAACTAATATGCTATCCTTCTATGAAACAAAATGAGGGATGCCTTGTAATATTATATACCTTGATTTCCAAGGCATTGGATCTTTTTTTTTTTCGTTAGTTGTTTAACCAGGAGTAGCACACTAAGCTGAAAGCTTTTTTTGGGTGCTACCTGGGAGCACAGGGAAGATAAGTGACTTGCTCAGGGTCACACAGTCTGCAAGTGGAAGCTGTGGGATTCAAACCCAGGTCTGGTCTGCTGGATGTCACCGGATTTGCAGCTCAGAGCCTTAAACCACTGTGCTAAACTGCCTGATCTTGTGCCTCACTGGGCTATCATACAAAATGGAGAGTACAGATATAAACATTAGGCTTGTCAAATAAGACTTTGAACTGGCTTACAAACAGAACCCATTGTGTAACATATGTTGTCATAAGTCAACTGATGGCAGCATGTCCACTGGTTGCCACAAGGCTCAATCCTATGGCTCACTTTCTATAATATCATCGTCTCCAGTTTAACCTCATGGCAAATAAAATGTGCAGCTGGTACTAAGCTAGGTGGCAAATGTAATTCTGAGAAGGATTACAGGAAAATCTAAGATGACCTAGATAAAATAACATCTTGGGCGCTTACTTGAGGGCTCCCAGCTTCTTGCCTCTGAGCAGGTATGGGACCTGGGGTGATTCTTGACAATAGGATACTGTAATCTCAGGTGTGGCAGTCATCAAGTCCACCTGAGGAACATCACCAGGGTCAAGCACCTAGTTCCGTCCAGCGACCTTCTCTCGCTGATCCACGCCTTTGTGACCAGCCTGGATTACTGCAACTCCCTATACAGAAGGCTGCGAGGTTGACATCTGCTGCTTGCAGCTGGTGCAGAACGCTGTGGCCCGTTGTTGACAAGGACCCTTGCGAGCGTGCATCCACACCGGTGCTCGCTGAACTGCACTGGCTGCCTATTCAGTGGCAGATCACCTTCTGGGTTGGGCTTCTGATTTATAAAGCCCTATACAGACGGGACCTGGACTACATGAAAGGCTCCTGTCCCTACACCCTCAGGTGACCACTCTACTTGGCTGACGAGGGGTTTGCTAGATATTCAAGGTATCTCTAAAACCATCGGGGGGCTGTGCATTTTATGTATGCGGCCCCAGCCCTGTGGAAATTCTCTACCCCGTCAGCTCGGAGTGCACGCACCGTGGGGGTTTCAGGCAGGCCCTAAAACCCATTTGTGTGTCAAGCCTACCAAAATTATTTTACTGATTTTATTTATATGTGTATCATGCTTTACCAATTTTTTATCCTGTTTTATTGTTTTGTTTAATTGTATGTTAAAGCACCTTGACAATCTGAAAGGCGCCTACAAATAAAGCTTATTATTATTATAAATGGGAGATGAAATTTAATAGGTGCAAGGTTATGCACCTTGGAAAACAACAACAAACCTACTCTTGCATCTTATCTGATACATTATCATCACCTACCACAAAATGAATGGGATCTAGGTATTATTGTAACTGAAAATTCTGAGCAATCAGTGCAGACATCAGTGGCAATTACCCAAACCATTAGGGTCATGGGCGGTAAAAGAAATATAAAATCGAGAGATGTGACAAAATTCTTTTCCCTGTATCGAGCATATGTGGACACACATCTTGATTTTGCCACACTAGTTTTATGACCATACATATGTAAGGATACAGATAGAACAGAGACCACACAATGAAGAGCAACCAAAGCAATACAAAATCTAAAGGACAAACCCTACTCAACCAGATTTACTCATTTATAACTAATGTCGCTAGAACAAAGACACTTAAGAGATCTTCTGACATCATACGATATAATGCAGGACCCACATCTTATGACGAACTCAATCTAAATTTTTAACAAATAAAAAATACTAGAGGTCACTGTCTACAAATGACTGGACAAAATTTTAAATCAATAGAAAGAAACATTTTTTTTCATGCAGCACATCGTTAACCCATGGGACTCCTTACCACTAGACAATCACAAGTAAAACAAAACAGAATTCAGAAACAATCTGGATAGATTCTAATGGTGGGATTTTGAATTGCATCTAATTCCAGAGCAACATGGGCTAAAAACCTTAACCCTCCTAACAATCCTTAGTGTGAACCTTAGTATACCTGCTTATGAAGCAGAGGGCTAGCAAGTGCCCTTTAGGGCCATAGTAAAGAGGCTCTCCATCCCTTTTTGGGAATTTCTCCTACTTTTCTAAAGCGTATGTCTTGTTGGCAACTATTCAACTGTCTCCAATGTCCAGCATAAGACCTACCTGGCCATAATCACTTCAGTTACTAAATTAGTACTATTGAGACACTGGGTGGAGACTGGACACCAACCTACTCTGAGTGGCTACAGGAATTTTTATGTACATACAATGTGGAATGGGCAGTTGCCCTATTCAGTCACAGGTGGCACAAGTTCCAGGCCTGTTGGACAGCTTTAATTTCATTTTGCAGGATCCGTACCTACATAATTGTTCCTTCCTCTTTATGTGGTTAAGTTATACCTCTGGCTGAACCTTGTAACTTTTAACAGGTGCTTACTACATGGATGGAATTTTAGGCCACATGGGCAGTGGGAGTGTAATTATTTTGGTTATGTTTTGTATAAGGTACTGTATTAATTCCAGATACATTATTCTATGTACTGACATGATTGTCCTTTTCTTTGCTTAATTATTTTAATTTAGTTTATGTTACTGTTGATATGCTAATAAAATAAAGTTAATTGCAAAAAAAATAAAAAATGGAGCAGAGGACTGACCATGGTGACCCTAGAGTCAAAAGATAAAACCCCAATTAGGAGTTTCACACAAAAAATAATAGTTTTATTACCTTTTAGTAACAGTACTTGGTTGTGCAATGCTCTGGTATGTAAACAATGGTCACGCTGCACAACTCTATTTTGTGGATACTGTTACTCCACGCTGCTCACTTGTATTGAATGCATCAAGCTGCGATCATGGAGCTGCTCGGTGTCTGGTAATGGCACCAAGCAGCATGGCCATCGCTTTTAGATCCTGGGGCATTTTAAAACATTAATCGGGTTTATCCTTTGGGAGTGGCATTGCATACAAAACTGGAGTTTTCTTTTAACCAGAAACCCTAAGCTGTGAAAGCAACAGTTCCAACTGTTCAGTTAAAGGAAATTCCTTATTGCTGGGATGTCAGGCAGCGCTTTGGTTTTCATCAACTGTTAATGCCCACTAGTCGCTGACCTCCTTCTATCTCTGGTCCCTCCAGCTCCATCAAGCACCTTCTTTAATACCTGCCTCTCCAAGGATTCTTCCACAGATTACCACCATGCCAGAGCTGAAGGGGAGTGGCTGATCCCCACTGAAGGGGAGTGGCTGATCCCCACTGGAGTACAATCCAAACACAGAAGGGCTCTAGCTGGTGGTGCAGGGCAGGTGAGGGCTGAAGGCATCATCCAGCTGTGGTTGTGGATTTTTCACCAGAGTTGTTTTTCCCCTCTCAAGGACCACCAATGTGCAATAGTGCACACACATGCACACAGAGGCACAAACACACACATCAGGACAGAGGGTTGACCTTCACCTAAGGTTTTATGTCCTAAGTCTGTGGCAACCAGCTGCTGCTGGCTGTCAAGCAAAATGCAGGATGCAAGATCCCCCTAGCTCAAGAGCTTGGGATACTCAGTCCTTCCTCCTGGCCAGCTCCTGACTGACCGAATTGATTTTCAAGCCCAGGTTGCAGGCATAGCAAGTGGAGGTACTAATGTTATGCTATCGGTCAGCTAAGCCGTGCTTTTAACCTGCTCAGTCCCTCAGGTTCTCGGAGTGCTTCTACTGCAACCTCTCAGTACTGCAGGACACATCTACTGCAGCCTCTTAGTTGCATCTACAGGCTCTGTTGCTAAACTGATATATATATATATATATATATATATATATATATATATATATATATATATATAATGGAGTTGCTCAGGATCAGAGTCATGGAATAGGATTTAGATTCCGATCCAGTTTTCAGTATCAGGACGCTGGAATTGCAGTCTGAAAAGCCTAATTCTGAAATTAAAGGCTAAAACATGTTTTTACATAGGAAATTACTGTGACACTTGGGACAGCTGATTCTGATCGCTGTATGATTTTTGTAATATAAAATGTGTTATTGAATGTCTCTCATGAGAGATGCTGAGACAGTCTGTGGGATGACCCACCCCCAGGTTTTAGATACAAGGTGTGACCTGGAAGGCCAAGAGATAATTACAGGTTAGAAGAGGTATAAATTAAGCATCTCCTGTTTATCTAGCTTAATTGTAGCTTGTCAGCTGACAGGATAGAAAATATCCATTTTATGACATTTAGAGGAGGAAAACCAGGTTATGTCACACTGGTGTGAAGTCATAAATGTTCCTCTGATGTCTGTAAAAGCAGGATGTTGCTCATGGATGAAAGAAGGACTTAGCATTGTGTTTAGAAAGAGTATTTATTTTTCTTTTCCCAAAACTTGGTCCCTCTACAATTTTTAAAAAGTTTGACTATTTATTTAAATCTGGTGATAGGTCTCTTCTCCAGAATTGGAGACCAATCAGCCTGCTGAATGGAAACTTTAAAATACTTGGCAAATACTATAGTTAAGATTGAGGAAATTAGCAGTTAACATAATACATCCCCTTCAATACTGTAGTTTACCCATAAGATCCATTCATCAGCCCCTGATCATACTGAGAGAGAAATTTGGATTACCATGAACAGCAACTTCACCATCAAAAGGGATTTACCTATTTACCATGAGAGAAGGAGGTCTGGGAATGATAGACACTGTCAGTTTCTGTCATTCAATGTTTTGGGTTCATTCTCTCAAAATTCCACGGACCATTCCACACACCCCGGTTAATAAATGGTTCCTGAATAGTTGGAGAATTTTTTTTTTAAATGGATGGATCCCCTGAAATTCTCAGCA
The DNA here is from genome assembly GCA_016271365.2 of Neoceratodus forsteri. Taxonomy (NCBI): domain Eukaryota; kingdom Metazoa; phylum Chordata; order Ceratodontiformes; family Ceratodontidae; genus Neoceratodus; species Neoceratodus forsteri. Next base: position 1,741,140,422 of record CM028129.1, read on the forward strand.
CCATTATTAATACCAGAGGCACTGAAATCCATGGTCCAGAAGTTGTACAAATAGAATATTTCTAAACCCCTGTTTTTGCATCTTCCAGGCCACAATTATACCAAGATGTCCTAGCTAAGGTTGGCCCCTCTAACCCTGATTTTAAAACTGTCAACCACAACAACAAAACAAAGTAATAAAACTATTAAATGAGAAACAAATTCCAGAACATACAGTATGTGGGAAGTAGTTTGGCTCAGTACCTATGGGAGACTGTATGTCCGAGGAAATAATAAACATAAATATGTAGAAGAACATTCCTGTCCATACACAGCATGTGGAGCCCGGAAGAACTGATGGAACATTTTCTCGTCATTGTTTATTCCTGTAACCTTTGGGTTTTAGACACAGTGTGGAGACTACCCGTGGCTACAAAACCTCACATATGAGAGCATTCATTTGGGAGATTATACCTGTCGATTATTGAACTATAATTCTGGGACTTTATCTGTATTTTGTGCAGTTCTGAAATATTATTTTTGTGGGCATGAGTGCAATAGGTGCTTCAACAACAACAAACTGCCTTTATGGTTTTAGAGTGTTATGTGAAAAGGCATTAAAAATGTTTGGGATACAGAAAATATGATGTGCACGTAACAAGACCATGATGGAAAGGTCTTTCTTTTTTCATAAAATTTAAAGGAGTTTTGCTTTGCTAATTAAAGACAGGAATATTAGTATCAGTGACATTTTGGAATCCTATTGAAGTTAATATAAGCTATAAAACGGAATAGTTATACTCTCAAGGTTATTCATTCCAAAGGATTGAGATATTTCTTAGGTTTTCAGTTTTTCCCTATTTGTACATATATCTATATTTTTTGTTCTGCCTTACTTGTATCATTATTTTGTTGTTCTGTATATGTTATTGTCTCCTTTAATAAAAAACACCCCTTCTCTTTTCAAGAAGTGCCATGGGATCTTTAGCAACCCGTGAACTACCACAGAACAGGCAGATGGGACCTCGGTTTAACGTCCTCATCCGAAAAGACGGCACTTCGGAGTGCAGCACCTCCTCATGCTGCACTACAGTGTCAGTATTGGGATTAACCTAAGTGCCTGGTGTGGGAAGTGTCTGCCCTTAAAATATTGGTACTCCTCAATCTTAAAAGTCACTGACTTCCTCCTAGTAGCCACTTTCAGAGATGGAGTGACCAACAACTGGGAAGTTTATCTATATAGTTTTGTTTGGCTCTTGAGGTTCAAATTCCTCAGCTGGCCTTTTTTCTGGTGAACACCTAGCCATGATACCTGGAAATGTGAGAACCTAGGCAGCCAAGAAGCAAATATCCAATATGCTTGGTAACTGTCATCCTATGGCAAGCTGCCTCAGGTTTCTCATTTTCCTCCCTTCTCTTGCAGTAGTGTCTGCCACACCATTCCAGCCTCAAAGGAGGAGGGTACCCAAAACATCAGACCACTCTCAACACCTGCCTGAAGAGATATTCTGGTGGCAGGGACGGAAACCTTCCCTGTGGAATCTCAGAGCACTGCTCCTTAGTCTCCTCCAGCTCAGGCCTAGGAGTAGAGTCAGTGTTGTGACCCCAGGTCTCCCATTTACCCCCAACGTCACCAGGCCGGCTACCATTGAAAAGTGTGACATGCTCTTTCTACCCTGCTTGAAGAATTATAGGATATACAGAACTCAAAACATATGAATCTTTGGGATGGATGTTCAAGCTCAACTGCATGGAAGTATAGCTTAGTGGCTAGGAGCATGCTGTGAACCTGAAGACCCACGACCTACATTTGAATCCTACAGCTACTGCCTTGCATACCCTTGACCTTGAGAAAGTCGCTTAACATCACTGTGCTTAATTATTTCCGGTTGCACCTGGAAGTGAGCTTTGTCTCAGCATGCATTTACCCGCCAAACATTCTAAAATAAACTGCTGACAAAATAATGGCAGAGGCTAGGTATGAAGATACTGCACAGCAATTTTAGTTTTACAACATTATTCTTCGCCTCAAAAATCATTTTAATGAATCATTGTATTACACAATTTGAACCTAACTTTCCAGTAAATGCTTTGCTTAGTGGGTTTACAGTTTTGAAAATGAAATTTCACAACAGGGAATGTAGAAATGTACTTTCAATGCATTGTTTATTATGCAGGGTGAGTAAATCATCCGAATCCTCGCTTTTGTGCATTGGTCCTTGTCATGAACATCAGAGGTATATGGACATTTTTCGCTGGCATATTTATATGAAAACAATAGCTTTCTCTTTGCTGTCTTTGTGTGAGGATTTAACATTTTCACATGGGCAAATTGCTATTTTTGTGCAATATTTCTTTTGATAATCCATGGTAGGACAACTGTTTTTGATCATGAGCAGCAGTTCTTACAATGAAAAAGTCTTTGAGAAGACACTTGAATCAATTTCACTCAGTCCTATTTGCTGATACAATGTTAAGAAAAGGGCATCTATCATTCTTTACGGACAGACAAAATGATTACTGCAACTAATGGTATGCTGGTTTAAAATGTACTGCTACTTGTGTTGGTAAATACATTTGCAGCTCAGATTCCAACATATTAGCAATGCAGTGCATAAAGAAATGAAATGTTGGCTTTACCATCAAATATGAATTACAGTGTTTTAACTAGGTGTATACTGTACCATTAATATGTGGAACCTTTGAAAATGAGCACTTGTGCTAAATGTGTTTTCTGAATGATTAAATAAATACTTACATTACTTTGAAGTGTTAGCTGGCCTAGGAACTGCTGTACCATAGACATTTTGAAGGAAGCTGCACAAGATAAAAAAATATTAGAATACTGATAAAATAAGAGATAGTAACTATTTCATATTTTCTATGCTGAAGGTACTTGATGGCCAGACAGGAATAAAATCACAGAAATTCCTACAAAATAATAATCTGGGTAAGTCTTTTCTTCACATAGATTTTTATAACACGCCTAACTGCAGTCATCCTCCTCAGGGCCCACGACCACCCAGCCTCACCCCCTACTAACATGACCACTTTGGCTGCTGTGTGCCTCGTTGGCCGTGTTGGAGCTCAATGAGCTTGAGGAACTGGTGGCAGGCTGGTAGAAAAGTTCCTGGTACGGGGCTGAGTTTACTCAGTGCCGGATTGAAACAAAGGCTGGCTTTTTTTTTAAATCAAAGTGTTCATTCCTTTATTTTACCAACCAGCCCCTATCTGCTCTGGTCTACCCAGCCCCATCACCCACCCTCTGTAGGACTTACCTCTCCTCTGGTGAAGTTCCTGAAGGATTACTTATCCATGGCAGGGCCATCGGGGATGACCAGGCCCTTCCGAAGAATAATCCAGATGGCACTGGAGGACGTAGTCAGTGGGGCAGGGTCTGCAGTGGACCACACCACCATCCTGCTTGGTCAGGGTTTTTCCTCCATCTTGTCTTCCCAGGGCTGCTGAATGTGAAATGATGCACCATGCAAGCAGAGGCACACATGCGATGAGTCTCTGAAGGCAAGCCCTACCCTGAGTGGATGCTCCTCTGTGCCACCACAGTTTCTGCCAGGGTGGCAGACAAGTAGCGGTGACACATCCCTCTCTCCAAGAGAAGACAGCAATCCATAGGATGCCCTATTGTCTCTTCCCCAGCCAGTCTGCATGTGACGTAAGTCAGTTGCTAAACCCAGGTCACCAAGTAGGTAGCCATAGCGCAATGCTACCAGGCCAGCTCAAAGGCTGAGTTTTTAATCCTTTTTTTCCTTCCTTCCTTCCCTGCCTTCTCCCTTCACCCAGTAAATGGCACTGTACAACTGTAGTGACCTCAGAAACCGCAGTAATGTGTCAGTATGGGGGAGGAAGCAGACTTTGGCTCCACAGGGGATCATTGTGGTGCTATCCCTTCCTGAGCTGGGAAGAGCTGCCATTGACAGCAATGTTTACCATATCAAGCTGCCAGCATGCACACCACAAGTCCACTCCAAACTTGTGTTGCTGGCACTTAAGACAATCAGTGCTCAGAACCCAAAGCCTCTTATCCCTGTACAACAATCATACAGTAAAGGCTGAAGTGGAGGGATCAAATTCAAGGTTATAAGGTCACAATTTTCCTACCTTTAGATGCCCTCCTGTTTTCCTTTTATTACATGTGACTCTACTTACTTAGTATCTGTCCAATATTTAAAAACGTTTAACTGTTTTTTGTAAAGAAGTCATCCAATTGTTTATTGTCTTTGCATACTTCCTAAACATTCTATGACATCAGTTACACCTTTCTGGGCCATTCAGATGAATAGCATGGAACTCTGTAATTGGAGTCAAGGAAAGTATTGAAAATATGGAAAGAAAGAGCAGTAGCCGCTGAGGAGAGGGGAATACAGTGCAGTTTTGAGGAACCACAAAGCCAGATCATTACTGTATCAGAAATGGTCAAAGTATATCGTCAAAGTATATCTGAATACATAACTGACATGGAAAGGCAAACCTGAGGGGTATGTAACAGTATAAAAATGTATCTTCTGAGTCTGGCCATGTAGCCCAGTGGCATCACACTGGTACTGCCATTTAGATACCCGAATTGCAGTGGCGGACTCTGGTTGTTGTGTCGGGAGGCATGCCAGGCATCAGGCAATGGTAGTATGCTCAGCCATGGAGGGCTGGCTGTGAGTTTGAGTGTGCCGTGACCCATGTCAGTGGGCCAGGAAACATGCTCCTTCCACAAGGACACTCTGAGTCACCAAGCCTACAGAGCACAGTTCATGCCTAGAGAGAAGGGAGGAACAATGGTAGAAAACGTGAGAAGAAAAAAAAACCTGCTGTATGAATGATGTCAAAATCACCTGAACAGGGTACATCCTTTTGAACAAGGTATAACCCTGAGCAAAGCAGGAGGGGGTAAAAATTCATTTGAAGAAAAAAATAGTTCCCGTCCCCTAATAAAGGATAAAACAATTAAGAGACAAGGAGAAGAGTGCTATACATGTGCATTTTATCTTTAAAAAATGTAAACACTATAATACATAGTAGCCAACTCTAGTGGTACATGTAGAATACATGAAAGGCAACTGTGAGTTACAAGGGAATAATTAAATTGGCACTATAACATTGATTTTAGACATTGTGAAAAGTGACCATGAGCATTTTTGGAGTCATATTTGTGGGTGTACAGCCATATCAAACACCTTTGCGTGCTGGGCTTAGATTGGTCTCTTTTTCACTATGTTAGTTTTGTAGTTCAGTGCTATTTAGACTAAATTAATTTTCTTTTGCTGATAAATGGCCTACCAGCGGTGCTTGTGTATCTGGGATGACTCAAAAGGAAGTCCATTGAAAGCAAGCAAAACAACTGCAATCAGTAGAACGTAACGCTTGGGACTACACCCTACCACCAGTGCCAAGCTCACAGACATTCAACTCCCTGTTACATTGTGAGAGTCCCTGATATTCACCAGACCTCATATTGTTAACTCACTGCCAGCCCAGCTATTAAAAGACCCTTCACATTTACCATGAAGATGAAAACAATAATCAGACAGGGCTGCATTTTAGTCCTGAAAGCACAAATTACAGTTACCCAGCAGTTGGGTATACATAAAAACTGTGTGTCTGTGTGAGTGTGTGTGTGTGTGTGTGTGTCTTGGCGTATGAGTGTGTACAGCGCATTGGGGGTAATTAAAATCAAGTCCACAAAATGTGGTGCAATAGACCAATGCCTCAAATGAAGATAAGAATGATATCTTAAAGTCTGCCTTGAAGGCGCAGCAGCAGCGCACTGCACTGCCATGCTGACTGACTCGAGTTTGAAGTGAACCCAGAAAGTTAGGGGAGAGGAAGGAAGGCCAGGGCCAATACAGCTACACTCACAGGTGTCTCGGCCAATGATCGCTGGTGGTGAGTTCTGCCACCACAGTGACCCCTGTGGCTGGGCAGGGAGCATATGCCTAACCGCAGGGTGAGCAGTGGCTGGAGGCTGATCGTGGCATCGCCCCACCTGGGAAGAGCGAGGAAAACCTGGTAGCCATCTGAATGATGTCTGGCTTCAGCTGGATCAGGGTACATCCCTGTGAACAAGGTACATCCCTAAAGCACGCTACCAGGCAGGGACAGAAAAGATCTATAAAAATGAATGATATCTGAAGTTAGCCCATGTCATAACAAATAGGATATACAAACTGGCTAATGCAGCACTAGGATGTTAGCTACTGGCTGCTGGTAGCTTGCCTCCTGTGCTGTGCAAGAATGGTTTGTCTGTCCTGTTTGTAATGCATGTAATGCCTTTTTTTATGTGTAAATAAAAGCAAATATTTTTTGCACTTTAAGCCTCAAGGCATTTGTCCACCATATTTCTTGTGGACCTGGTTGTAAGGGGTCCATGGACCCAAATGTGAGTGCACCTCACCATCCACTGCAGCCTGCCTTGGTACTTTATGTAAGCAATAAGACATGATGGGGTGTGCATGGAACAGATTTTACACACGCCTAGGGGCGCAGTGAGGCACAAGGCCACAGGCCGTTACCTTTAGCCCCTGTAAGTGTGGTAAAATCTGTTCCATGCAGACTCCCAGAGTGTCATATTGCACTTATAAATGAGCCTCTTTTTTTTTTTTTACTTTTACATTGGGGAAAGCATGTTTATATAAAGAAACAATAGATTTACTTGTGTGCATTTATGATAAAACAGTCCTTCTGCTCACTGTAAATTATGTCATTGTATCATTGCCTACTGTCTTCTTCCTGTTTTTTTCTGTTTTTCCCACATTCAAGATATTAAATCTTTATCATGGAATGCTTACCATGGAATACATGGATTCAAAATTCTGCTCTGTTCCACTGGTAGAATGTTCCTCTCCTAACATACTGTATACACACACACACACACACACACACACACACACACACACACACACACAAAGGCCTCTTCTAGAGTCAGAGACTCAATTATCTCAGTGTCAGGGCAAGCAGAAGAGACTTCCCTGATGTGCAAGTAAAGATAGAGGGGATTTTTCATTGTCAGCAAAGAAACGATTGTAATGAAAGCTATAAACAATACTTAATGTTTCTGGTTTATGTGTGTAAGGAGAGTGTGATGATCAGGGAAGCAACATTAATTTTATTTTTATTTAGGTAGTTTTATTTTTAGGGTCCAGTTGAAGTTTCTTACAGTGTAAAGGTAGCAGCCATGTTTGTGATGGAAGATAAATTCTGGTGTAGGGGACTGATGGAAGATGATTCTGGTTGTAGGAGGACTGATTTGCTCATTGTATAATGTGGTTTGGACTAGGATAACTGTGCATGGAACAGATTTCATGCACGATCACATGATATGTGTTGACCAATGAGACTTCTTTATTTTGGATGCTCAGTTTATAAATAGGGGTAATAGAAGAATTGTCTTCTCTGTGATTTGAACATAAGTTATGTTAAACCCAAGGATACCATGGGAGTGCAAATACATTTTGCAAATAACAAGTGTAAATAAGTAAATAAAAATGTATTTTTTGCGCCCAGTCCTGGAGGCTCTGAGTGCTTCACAAAGAGGTGTAACAGTTTACAAACAATTTAACGCAGTTTAAAATCAGGGTCAGTTAATGATAAGACATATATTAAATAATAAACAATTATAAAACTCTAAAAACCCTTAAAATTCAGTGGATATCAAATGCCTGCTTGAATAGGTGTGCCTTGAGGCTCCACTTAAAAACCTCCATGGAAGAAGCCTCCCTTAGTGACCACGGCAGGGAGTTCCAAAGGACATTGCCCACAACCTCAAAGGTGTGGTCTCCTGATGTTTTAAGCCACACCCTTGGAATCATCAGGAGGCCCTCCTTAGAGGAACGGAGTGAGCACACCAGGCAAACAGGTGTCAGGAAGTCAATCAGCCAAGGCCTGAGCCATATAGGGCCTTATAGGTGAGCAAGCCCACCTTGAAGACAATCCTCCACCTGACAGGCAGCCAGAGCAGTTCACACAAGACCACGGTTATATGAGCGGATCTCGAAAGGCCTGTCCAACAAACTGGCCACCACATTCTGCACTAGCTGCAGTCGATGGAGGTTACCTCACTGACCCCAAAGTATAGAGTGTTACAGTAATCGAGCCTCCTGTATGTAACAAAAGCATGCACCAGTGAGAGCAGGTCATCAGGCGGGATTAAGGGTTTAATCTGGGCGACATTCCTTAAGTGGTAAAACCGCTCCAGACAATGGAACACACCTGAGCATCAACTGTCAAACCATTGTCAGGATGATGATGCCCAGATTTTGCACCTTAGTGGCCGCTACCAGTGAATGGCACCCAGGAACAACCCTGTTCTTGCTCCAGTGGTCACCACATCCCGCCAACGACCAGGCTCAATTACTAATACCTCCATCTTGTCCGGTTAAGCCTCAACCAGTTAGAGGACATCCAGTCCTGGATCTCAGATAGGCATTTATTTAAGCACCTCCACAGCATCAGATGTCCTGGGGCAAAAGACATGTACAGCCGAGTATCATCTGCATAGCAGTGAAAACCCAGACCGTGACACCTAATGATGTCACTCAGAGTTCTATATCCTTCCTGAGATGAGGCCTGCAGAACTGGATGCAGTACTCCAGATGAGGTCTACCAATGACCTGTAAAGTGGCATTATGACTTCTTTTTTCTGCTGGTGATACCTCTCTATGCACCCCAGCAACCCGCTGACTCTCCCTCAGCCTTGGCACTACTGTTTGGCCACCTTTAGGTAGTCAGATGTTTGGTTTAATTGTACATAAAATAGTTCTGCTGCCTATATAATGCTTGATGCATTTTATGTTGTCCTGCACGCACGCAAGCAAATATATTGTGGTAGCTTGAATAGCAGGTTTTGGATGTGCGGTCGTGTTGTGGCCATTGGCACCACTGCTTTGTGGGCTGGGCTCTGTGGCATGAATGAAATAGCATGCTGTCTATGACAGCAGTGCAAAAGTGTGCCACCAACTGGACACGATTTTGCCACTGCAATGAGGAGCTCCCTCATAACTGGAATGGCAGTGACTCCAGGGGAGAAGGGCAGGAGAACCAAAACTAGGCCTAGTGTGTGAGCCTCCCAAACCCACGAGGCAGTAGCAGACAGTGAGAGTCCCCGTGTCAAAATTAGATATTGTACGCCACTTCCAAACCTTGGAAGTCTTGTTTTGTTTACAGCCCGCCCATATTTAAATCAGATCAGTGTCACTGAGCCACCTGGAGCCGAGGAGGCCTGAAACTACACCCTATTTAGTGGGTTAATACAGTAAGGCCCGCCCCACTGCTCTGACTCGGGGGTACCATACCACTCCTGGGAGGCACAACAGCCCGACCAGGCAAGCGCCCAGCCCGGTCACGACCCTACCCTCCCTGGAACAGCGAGCAGTCGTGGGGCCGCTCAAACTGTCTACCCCCAGGCGAACCTCCAGTGACGCAGAGCTCATTCCTGAACCGGAATCACTGGCGCCGCAAGCGGAAATCCAACTACTGCACCACGGGTCGCCCATTCCCCATCTTAATGTTATCCACCAACCAGGAAGCCATTGCACACACCTGGCCCGCCTCTAGACATCCCCTAATCCCTCAAGGCAGTGATAGGGGCTAAGCCTCCCCATACTCCCAACAACCCTCCCACCCCTTCATCCACCACAGAGCCCTGTAAATATTGCAGACAAGACAGCTTCTAGGGTCTGTATCAACTGTTTGTTTTGTGGAAGCTATCTTGGCTCATTGATCTTGTTGTGTTCAAACGCCGCCAGTCTGTTAGGGACTCAGCCAAGAGGATCAGTTCTTTCCAAGGTATTCACAGAAATAGTGATGAGGAGAGGCAACCGTTAGCAGTAGAGAACCAGCAGGGGAATGCGGGCCCGGGACCCCAACCAACCTGACCATCAAGAGGGGAAAAAGGAAAGGGCATACTCCACGGGCAGGGCCATGGGAGAAGCAGGGTACATGTCCATCCATATCTGATAGCACTTCTATTCCTGATAAAAACCAGGATACCCTGTATAGGGACCCAGACCAGGGGAGAAGGCGGAGGAGAACCAAAACTAGGCCTAGTGTGTGAGCTCCCAAAGCCCACCGAGGCAGTAACAGACAGTGAGAGTCCCCATGTCAAAATTAGATATCGTACGCCACTTCCAAACCTTGGAAGTCTTGTTTGTTTACGGTCCAGCCATATTTAAATCAGATCAGTGTCACTGAGCCACCTGGAGCCGAGGAGGCCTGAAAACTGCATCTCATTTAGTGGGTTAATACAGTAAGGCCTGCCACTGCTCTGACTCGAGGGGTACCATACCACTCCCAGGAGAGGCACAACAGCCCGACCAGGCAGAAAGCGCCAGCCCAGGACCTGTCAGCCCCCACCCAGGAAAGGGCACTCCCAGGAGTCTCTGTGTAACTGGAATTAATTAAAACAATGAGAACTCCTCCTGAGCGCAGCAAAGCTGTTATGGATTAGGCCGATATCCTATTGCAACAGGCAGCTCGGTGGATTGCCTATCGCTCAGAGAGCCCAATGCCAATTGCGGTTTGATATGAAGTGGCGCTTGTATCCACTCTATCTGCCCCTCCAGCCCCAATGAAGCAGGTAGGCTCAAAGCCAGGTCCATCCCCATCCACCTCCCCACTCCCACCCCCGTGTGTCACTGCTTGACCATGGCACTTCAACATCTCCGCTGACCCCTCAGGAGCGCCCCCAGAGAACCAGCCTCTGAGGGCAAGTACTATGGCCAGGTTACCTCCCGACTCCCACCTCAGCACTCACTGCGAACCCCCAGTCAAGTTGAAGGAAAGGCCTTAAATGGGCTGTCTAGAAAATTGTGCCAGCATCTGTTTGATGGAGTCTATCATGGCTTGTTGATCTTGCTGAGCTGTAAGGTTGCTCGTTCTGTTGGATCCCTTATCAGGGAAGTTCTCTGGGATAGTGGAGCCAAAGTTGGAATCGGTAGGCCCTGCTTTTTGAGATCGGCATGGGCATCCTCAGCACTAGTGTAAGTCTGCTGTCCTGAAGGAAATTGGATCACCAAATTGCTAGAGTAGGGAGTATGGAATTTAAGCTTTGTTGTCTCAGAATGGGAAAGAGGGATGTATGTCCACCTCTTCTGTATCGTGGCTGGGTATAATCATTGTCCAAGAATATACGTGTGCTTTCCAGTAGATTTGTGATTTAGCCCAAGGCTGTCTCAGAACATGTTCTTTTGTTTGAAATTTAAGGAATCTAAGTATTATTGATCTGGGTCTTGCTGATGGCGCTGTGTGAGTTTTAGGCCCAGCGCCTATGAATCCTCTCTATTTCAAAGGCAAAGTCTGGATCTAGGTCGAGGGCTTTCTGAAGTAGTGATTCAATCAACTTGTAGGTCGTTACCTTCAACATTTTCAGGGATCCCATAGAGTCTAAGATTATTGCAGCAATTGCATTCTCTGCATCCTCCTGGCATACCACCATAAGCTGGCAGAGAGTGGGCAACTTGGTTAAGTGTAGTTTGGAGTTACGTAGATGGTTGAGGCCTGTTCTTGTGTAGTGTGTTCTAAAGTAGTGACTTTAGAGTGTAGGTCAGTGACGCCTCTGAAAGGACTCCTGGGTTTGCTTAAACTGGTGAAAATCTGATTTAAATTCCTGAGTTCTGATAACATTTTATCCAGCTTGGTATCCATATTTGTGGCTTGTTGTATCTTAGGCCTGTTCTTCCCAAATGCTTTAGGTTGTGAGGCCCCAGTGGAGATTTCAGAGGCCCCAAATCTGTGGCATCTTCCTCAGATAACTCAGGGTCTGGTCGTAATGGCGCAAATCTGTTGGTGCCCTCGATGTTTACCGGAAGCCATGTATCTGCCAAAATCTAAGTATGAATTTTTAAATTGTTGAGGCTATTTAAATAGCTTAAATCAGAAGAGCTGGTCCAGAGCTCATGAACTAGGGCTGCCATGGAACCGAAGCTGCATCGAAGTCTGCCAGGACTGTACTTGGTACGTGAATGGTGCAAGCAAGTCAGTGGGTTAGCGAGCGAACCAGTGGGTTAGCAAACAGGTAGTGAGCGGATTACAGGGTTAGTGAGTTAGTGGAGCTGTGAGTGGAGTAGTAAAGGGAGGCACCTGAATGTTTGCTAGTGTGAGACACTCTGCTGTCTTGGGCTTGAAAGTGATGCCAGCACAGAGAAGCACGCTGATCACAGGAGCAGCAGGGACTCAGACCTTCAGCATTAGCGAGAGGGAAAAACTGTGACCATTTGAAGTCTGAAAGTTCTGATAAGAACTTTGATTCAGTGGGGTAATGATTTCTGAAATTATATGAGACTCAGATTCCACTACCTGGACTACTTACAGCCATGCATTAGACACCTCTTAGCATGGCTATGAGCCAATCAGGTAGCAGGATTTTACACTACCCATTTTATAACATATCTCGCTATGGCAGTCAGATTGAAGCAAGCACAACACAAACTGGGCCACTGCAAGATCCAGGGCATTCTCCTTCAGGAAGGGAGAAGCCAGATAGGGAGAGGGGGGCAAGGTCAGCTCCAGGGTGGGGGCAAAACGAGCAGACACGAAGACCGTTAGGGCCTACTCTGCTGGCATTTTAGTATGTTAGAGGCTGATAGCCGAAAGAGGAGCACACTCCACTATGAGACTGGGTACTGCTACAGACTTGCCAGGCCCAAACACTACAACTGTTTACAAAGCAACTGCACTCCTGCATCCAGATCCTGATTCAAGTAGGCTCTACAAAAATGTTGGACCCCAACAGGCTTTGCAAAAGTGTGAAAACTGAGTCATCAGGACTTAAGCTCCAACAGAGCTAAACACTTGGGGTTCTGGCATGATTTGAAGTTTTTGTAACCTCTGTCCCCTAACTAATGAAGTTTTACTCTAGGCTTTCTGTAAATTTCTACTTGTGATGAATAAATCTCACACTTCTTTTACATTGCATCGTGTTATAAAAATTCTGCAGGAGCCCTGCAAATGAGCATACGGGTGCAGGAACGCAGCTGTTTTTTTGGTTTTGTTTCCCATATAGTGTTTTTTGTTCGCTTCGTCAGGACAGGCTTGGTCTCCTCCATCCTTGATCTTCTGACCCCCACTGTCCCCAACTTCCCTATGACTTCCTGATTGGCCTGTGTTCTGCACAGCTTCTCGCAGTGGGTCAGAGAGGAGGACTGTTCCACACCTCCCCACACACACACACACAAAGTCCCACAATCTGGTTCCAGTCATCGCCATTCTGGAGGCGAGGCGGTGAGGAATTGATGGGCAGGGCTTCAGAATGCCTGCCCATCGCCGCTTTTTTCAGATTTTCCCAAGTCCATCGATGGGGTGCACACTGGCGCACGCGGGGAGGCATGCACACCGCAGAGTCCCACAGCACCTCCCACTACTGCTGCTCTGTTTTCAATGCCACCAGGTTCCCACCTGGTGGCAGTCATTTGAGGAGCCAGAAGCCCTCCCTCCCAGAGGAGAGCAGTCCGGATGCTCAACTTCTCCCTCCCAGCTGACCCTCGTGTCTCTGGCTTGTTGCTGTACACAGGCTTTAAGGCATGGAGCTAGTTATGGCTTCCAGCGCCAACCCTCAGCGCCACTGAGCCAGATGAGTGCAGCTGCTTTTGTGGACGTTAAGGCAACACTTGGTTTGGCTACAGAGCCCTCCTTCAAGCCCTTAGACACCTGGGGGTAGGGTGAGGGGGCAAGAGAAGGAAGAATGCTGTACTGCTTGACTCTGACCCCTCCTTAGCAGGGACAGAAGCCATGGGCCATCCCAGGAACACTGTGCTTCCTGTGTGACTGCACATAAACTCTCTGTACCCTGAGGAGTGGCTGATGCTGACCTCCTACACTTCCATGGAGGGTAACAAATGGAAAACATGCCCTGGTTGGGCAGATGAAGCTACTGCCCCTGCATATGTGCATTCACACACACACACACACACACACACACACACACACACACACCTTTTCATCAAGGTCCAGAGGGTGCACGCCTCCCTGGATTTCCTGGCCTGCCTGCAAAGGATGGGCACTAGCTGGGACCCACAGTGGGAGTACAAGTCATTCAAGCAGTAGAGAGAGCGACACTGCACACTATATTTGGGTGGACAGAAGGAATGGTGAATGAAGCAAGTCTTGACCAGGAGGCCCCAGTGAAACGGAACAAAAACAAAACTGCAGGAATGGGATTTCCATGTGCTTAGCCACCTTTAAGACATCTCCATTGAGAAGGGACATAAATCTGTCTTTGCCTGGAGCCTCAAAAAGTCTAGTCACTCCTCATGTGGACTAAAATGAAATGGTTTTAGTGCAACTTTTATTTGAATTGCTTGCTTGAGTTTTATTAAAGAACATGTGCTAGCTGGTTGCATGTTCACAGAGAACACAGACGTTATTTAAGGACTTCAGCAGACAATGACTTCTGAATGTTACCATGTACAAAACGCGCACTGAAGCAAGCCTGTCTGGTTAGGCAAATCCCCTGCTGAGTCCACACCCTGTTACACAGCCCAGAATGGAATGTTGATGTAAAGCAAATGGCAAGCCCTAGCAAGGAAGGCACAATCAATCACACACACACACACACACTTGGGGAAGCATGGATTTCCATCAAACTGTTTATGCCAAAAGTAAGCTAAGCATCAGGGTTACCGTTAACTGCCAGAGTGTGTAAGGTCAAGCTATCAGGAGTCATCAGATACTAGACTGAAGGCCTGGGTTCAAACTGATCTCGAACTTTTTTTCCCACTGTATGTTCAGTATGATTCTAAATAGTTTGGAATCTTGATTTAGTAGTTGCCGTATTGGTCCTTGCAAGAATAGATCCAGAAGCAAATGATTTGATACCTTTAATGGACCAACATAGATGTAACAACAAGAACAAAGTGCTCTAGCTTTGACCAACAGTCCTTCTTCAGAAGCTCATGGCAGTTGTTTGCTTCTGGATCTAAAATAGTTTGGGAAACTGAACCAATCTGATTGGTCAATTGATTCCAAAAGTGTGTAAGCATCCAAGTAGAATTACAAACCTCAAACTTCAACTCCCACAACCTAAGTGCTGGCTTTTTATATATTTTTTCAACTTACATTTTATGCTACTAGGCTGCCCCACCCAGCCCCTTTCCAAAGTCCCCCCAGCACTGTCACCTACTTTTCCCAGAACATACCCCACCATTTGTCCAGGACCAATATACGTGAGGTGAGTGCCGCCATCAGCATTGGTGCCATCATCATCCTCCTCCTCCTGGATGCTTCCCCTCCGCTTTTTCCCTTTGTGAGGTCTGCTATTGTACAATGATGTTTGCTTGTGTACAGTATGCTGTCCGCACCTAGGGCCTCCAATGTGTATGTCCACTGCTTTACCACCCAGCCTCACGAGGTGGTCAGCATGCAGCGTAAGCTTATCCCCACTTCCCCAAAAGGAGTGCTGTCTGTAAGACTTTTGATCGCCCTCTCCTGGCCAGCCCCACAAGCAATCCAAGTCCATTTTCAAGCCCTGCTCACTGCGTGAACAGCAGTAGGCTACTGTTACTGAGCTTATTTTGTATCAGTTTGTATCTTTCAACATTCATTTTATACGTGCAAAACCATGCAGGGTATATGTTCGTATTGGACATACAGACATCGCTGAGTGGTACTTGAGGGATCCACATATCTCAGTACAAATATACACCCTGTTGCTTTGCTTACATACCGTATTTACTGGAATGTGACAGGAGGCAAACTTGCAGTTCTTGAACCCTAATATTTCCTCTAGACAAATGACATCAGCTATTTTTGTGTAATAACCAACAAATGTAAACCTACGAAAGGAAAAAATTGTTCACCGCTCCAGGAAAAGAAACATATTTTTTTTCCTGGACAAAGTGGGATAATCAAAAACAACAGTTCATGCTAGCTGAAACAAATTGCCACTGCCTGCTTTCAATTCTATAAGGGAGCACATAGGCTCCCTTCCGAAACTGGGCTACTGTAAACCAGGAAAATAAAACACCCGGTAAAGTATTGTTAGAAACAGAGAAACAGTGACAATGACGGCAGAAAAAGACTAATGTCCATCCAGTCTGCCCGAGTTCCCTATTAATTATTGTCATCTTCGTTATTTTTGCAGATCTAGAGAAAACTACTGTAAGTAGCTCCGCTGACGTTAGACCAATTACTACTGACATCCATTTCAATCCTCTGTCACGATTAGTCCAACATCAGCAGGTGTGAGCTATTTTCTTTGGATTCAAATAAAAAGTTAAGCCTTTACCAATCCTATTTTTAGTTTACAACAGTAGCCCAGTTCAGTAAGGGAGGAAATACAAACAGGTTGCTCACCTGTAACAGTAGTTCTAGGAGTGGTATATGTTGTTCATACACACTCTTTGGCATGTCCCACCTTTCCACTTTAAGATCCACAGGAAGTCTTCAAGCAGGCTCCTCCCACCCACTGGTGTTATAACCTTGGCTCTGCCCCATGATGCCAGATTTCAGTCCACTGGAAGCCAGGTGTTGTGTGTCTGTAGCCGGGAGGTTGGTGGAATCCATGTGGATGAACAACATATATCACTCCTAGAACTACTGTTACAGGGAGTAACTCTTCTTCTAGGAGTGTGGATATGTTGTTCATCCACACTGTTTGGCAGACTCCTAGCAGTTCTCTGGGAGGAGGGAGGCAAGGTGCACACCCCTACTTAGGGAACAGAGATTGAGAACTGAGGCCCCAAAACCAGCATCCCAGCGTGACTCAAGGTCGATGTGGTAGTGGGTAATGAAGGTGTTTGCTGACTTCCAGGCAGCAGCCCGACAGATTTCCTGGATAGGGGTATCCCTGGAAGTAGCTACCGATGCAGCAGTTTGGCGGGCAGAATGAGCTCTTATCCCTCTGGGAGGCTCCTTGCCCGCCAACTCATAGCACAGAACCTATGCATGATGTAATCCATCTTGCAAAAGTCCATTTGGCTGTAGGTCTGCCAGAAGCGCGCTTCAGCGTGGTGACAAAACAGCTGGTGAACCTCTCCCAATTTCCACCGTCCCTTCCATATAATAAGAGAGAGCTGCCTCAGGTCCAAGGTATGGAGCCTGTACTTGGCCTCCGAGGTGTAATTAGGTAGTAAACCGCAGAGCTAACACTTGGTTAAGGTGAAACTCTGACACCACCTTCGAAGGAATTTTCGGTGGGGACGCATGATGACCTTGTCCCTGTGGAAGACCAGATAAGGGAGTCCACCAAGCACCTGGAGCTCCCTGTCATCTTCCATGACAAGTGTGACCAAGCACATTTGTGCATTGGTTCGAATGGCTTGCCCATGAGCTTTTCCAGTACCAGTAGTAGATCCCATGGAGTTGGAGGTTCATGCATCAGAGGGATATGTGATCCAGGCCTTGAAAAAGTGTCTGACCACTGTATCCTGTGCCACCGTTGGTTGACCATCCCCAAGACCTGGTAAACAGAGATGGCTGCCAGGTGCACCCTAAGGGTCGATGACCAAAGACCCGCTTTTGGAGAGAGACCAAAGGTAGTTGAGAATGTTAGCTACTGGATAGGGCAGAGGGTTCAGGACCTTGCCCTGGCACCAAATGGAATAGCTTTTCTATTTGAAGGCATAACATTTCTGGTTGATTCCTTTCTGGATGCCTCCACCACAGTGTAGACATCTTCGAAAGATCCAAAGCCTGGAACTCTAGCCACCAGGTACAAGGTTGTGAGGTGCAGGAATTGACGGTCCGGATGGAATACCTTCCCTGATTGAGAAATATCAGGTCTGGGCATGCTGGAAGCTTCTTGGTGCCTGCAGCTGAGGCTGAGAAGATCTGGATACCAGAACTGGCGTGGTCAGTCTGGGGCTACCAGGATCACCTGCCTTGTCCCTCCTCACCTTGAGGAGCACCTAGTGGATCAAAGGAAATGGAGGGAAGGTGTACAGGAGGCCTGGGGTCCATGGCCTCAAAAAGGTATCACCCTGCAGCGAACCCTGCTGGGGGTGGGCATGAAACAGCCGCAGCTTGTTGTTTTCCTGAAGCAAACAGGTCCACCATCAGTTCACCCAGAGGGAGAACAGGCTGTAATCTACCTCTGGATGGAGAGACCACTTGTGGAATGTCTGGCCCTAAGCAGCTGAGAGCATCTGCCAGATGGTTTGAGGCTCCTGTCACATGGATGGCTAGGAAATCTGCGTCCAATTGGCTCACGAGGGTCCAGATGTGGAGCGCCTCTCTCACATAACAGGCAGGAGTACGTGCCACCCTGTTTGTTGTGGTAGAACATGGTTGTGGTATTGTCCATCTGGACTTGAATCACTTGACCCCGGAGCTGAGGAGCGAAAGCTGACAGTGCCAGTCTGACTGCTCTGAGCTCCAACAGGTTGATGTGGCATCAGGACTCCTCAGAGTCCACAGCCCATGGGCCCTTTTGTCCCCATGTGGGTTCCCAAGCCCATGAGAGAGGCATCGGTCAGGAGGGCGACCATTGGCTCATGGCGGACAAATGGGATCCTTCCTGTAACTAGTCTGGGGCGGTCCACCATTGGAGAGCATCCCACATATTCTGGGTTACAGTGATCAGCTGGTCAAAGTGACGATGGCGCTGAGTCCACTGGGCGGCCAGCTCCCATTGGAGGGGCGCATGTGCCACCTGGCCCAACAGACCACTGAGATGCACACCGCCATGTAACCCAGAAGGCACAGAAGGTCCCAGGCAGGGTGCAATTGCCCAACCAGGAATAATTGTGCAGGGGAAGAAAGAACCTTTGCCCTGTCCGCCGGAAGCAGAGCTCTGGCTTGACAAGAGTCGAGTTCTGCCCCAGTGAAGCTCATCACCTGAGAAGGCATGAGTTCCGACTTGGCCTTGTTGATCAGGAGGCTGAGTTGGGAGCAGGTCTGAGGGACAGGTATCTGGACCTCTCAACTTCCTGTTGGGTGGATCCTGCTAGAGCCAATCGTCCAAGGTAAGGATAAATACTGACCCCCGACACCTGAGATGGGCGCCACCACTGCAATGCATTTGGGAAGACCTGTGGGGCCAATGACAGGCTGAACAGCATGGCTCGAACTCGACAGGGTCCCTTCACCCTGAAGTGGAGGAACCGCTGATGGGATGGACGGATTGTTATGTGAAAGAATGCATCCTGCAGATCCAGAGAACAGAACCACATGTTTCGCACAAGGATGGTATGATCTGGGACAGAGTGACCAACCCGTAAGGAGCGTGACCTGAGTTACTGATTCAGGTTGTGCAGATCTAGAATTAGGCGCCAGCCCCCATCCCCTTGGGCACCAGGAAGTACCTGGAGACAAAGCCTGGGTCTGCTGGAGGATCCACCACTGGAGCTACTGTCTCCTTGAGGAGAAGCTGAGCAATGTTGGCTTGAGAGCTGACTGGGTCTGAGTGGATACTCTTTCCTCTCAAGGGGCGGACTTGGCTTGGAGGGTACTGCTCAAATTCCAGAGGCAGTCCCTGACCGACCACTTCTACAGCCCACCTGTCCAAAGTTACAATGGACCACCCAGAAAGGAAGTGGTGAGCTGGCCCCCCATGGGAGGACCCAGTGCTGAGGTGATGGGAGAGGGTTGACAGCCCCTGCCCCATCACTGAGCAGGCTTAGCTCCAAGACCTAAACCTCTGCCTCCTTTATGGGCCTGTTGGGGTCCAGGCTTGGCCGGGGCACCAACCTTGAGTCTGCTGCTGTTGCTGGTGCTGCTGTCCACCTTGAAAGGATGACTGCTGAGCTGCAGGGAAGATTTCCAAAAGGTTTCTTCTTTTTCTTCTGCTGGTTCTTGCCTGAAGAACCCTTGACAGAAGTAGCGTCCCAAGGTGGCACTGGACTGCTCAATGCACTGAAGGTGACCAGCCACTCCTGGGCCAAACAAGTCAATCCCGAGGAAGGCACATCAGCTAGTTTGTGTTGGGTATCCGCCGGAAGGAGGAGAGCCACAGCCAAGCCTCTGCGATGAGAGGCAACTGCAGCAGCCATCAAGGGGCACAAGAATCCCCAATATCCAGGGCCATCTGAAGCTGCTGTTTGGCAACAGCTCAGCCCTGATCCTGGACCTGCTTGACCATGGTCTGCATGTTCATGGGGAGATGTGGGAGGACTTCATCCAGCGACCCCAAAGGGCATGAGAGAGTGCACCATGATGATAGCCGAACTTGCCTGACGAAGGCCCAAGGAGGAGCCGCACAGACCTTCCTGGCTGAATGGTCCAAAAGCTTGGACTCTTTATCAGGTCGGTCGGTCAGTGTCGGCAGAACTGCCAGTACACCTGAACACAGAGGTGGTCACCAGGCTCTCGGCCAAGGGGTGCTCTGTGAACCTCGTGAGGACCCCATGGGCACCACATACTTGTGGGCCATGCAGGCAGACTGAGCTGGACAAGAGGCAGGGCACTGCCAAAGTTCTAGGGCCGGGCCAACAATAGCCTCAGCCACAGGAAAGGCCCCGTCAGGGTATCCTCTCTCTTAAGGATGTCCATAAGAGGGTACTCCGCCTTTTCCTGGACTGGTTCCAGGGGCATCCCTGTAGATTCAGAGATGAGGCAAAGAATCCCTTGAAAAGACAAGGGACCTTTCTTCCATCTGTAAGCCAATGGTTGACTCATCATCACCTGGGTGGCGTGCAGCCAGTGACGTCCGAATCCGAGGAAGGGTATAACAGCTGACCACCCAGGTCACCTCGACTACCAAGGCGGTCCGGGTGACCGTGACCGGACAATGCTGGTGAAGCCTGGTGTCTGTCTGTCTTCTTGGAAGGAGCCCTCCCACAGGCTGTTTGGTGGTGGTTCCACCACAACTGGTGGAGAGACTGTTTTGGGCTGAACTGGTGGTTTTGCAGGCTCTGTGGGCTGAGGAACCGATTTAATTGGCTCAAGGAGTCGGGTTCAGCCTAGCAGGTGAAAGCCAGATAATGGCCAGTGGAAGCTGGAATCGGCTTGTGCCCAGTCAAAACTAGCTGTTGTCACATGAGGTCCTTGTAGCGCGGAGTTTCCGCTGGAGCCTCTCCTCATCCGAGGAGGACGAGGACGACTGATGGCATTGCCTCTTTTAGAGCGCTTATGGCTCTTCCTCAGCCTGTCAGTCAAGGGGTCCGAGACCTTGATCGAGATCGGATGGGCCGACTCAGCTGCTCAGGAGACGCCGGCAGGACCGGTGATTTCCTGAGATCAGGGACCACTTCTTCAATTGGAGTCCCAGCAGGCTGGGTCTCATCATCTGGAGAAAATAGATTAGGAGTTAGATCGAGGGAATCGTCGGCGATATCAGATCGATCGGATCTATCACAATTTTGACATCATCGATCGATAATTCGGGCCGACTGACCAGACGACAAGGTCAAAAGCCAGCGGTCGATGAAGTGATCTCAACCGGGTTGAGACTGCATGCTCCTGGGATCGAGATCCTTCTGTTCCCAAGAACGCCTCCATTGAGATGAAGACGATCCCAGATCCTTCTCCCGCTTACAGGATCGAGAGGAGTGTGAGCTCGCAGGTGTCTCTCCCTTGGTTGGGAGAGACTGGACAACTCGGAAGGAACCCAAGAAGGTGGAGCCCAGGTTGAGTGGAACGGAGAAGTTCTGAGAAGTCTCTGTAGCATGAGCCGCTTCCTCCTTGAACGCTTGCATGCATTCCAATTGCTCGGTAGATCCCACAGCCATGTAAATGGCCCACTGAGCCTCCTTGGATTTCACCGAGGGTTCTCTCTCTGGCCTCCCAGCTTCAGGCATGCAAGATGGTTGTCGAGGACGTTGGGATGAAAGGCGAGACACATATCGCATTTTGAGTGTCTTAGTTCGACACCAAGGCAATAGATGCATGCGGTGTGGGATTGGTGCGTGACATTTCTGGCTGCAAGGCACCAAAAATTCTGGGGAAGACTCGCTTCTATAATCAAAGCAGCAAACTTGCAATCGTAATACAACAATGCAAAGTTTTGGAATAACCGAGGTTTGAAAGCCAGGGCCTATAAGATGCGTGAGCACGAGGGGAGGGAGACAACCTGAATCTTCCAGCGGAAAGGAAGATCTGGCATCATGGGGCGGAGCTGAGGGTTATACCACCTGGTTGGATGGGAGGAGCCAGCTTGAAGACTTTCGTGGATCTTAAAGTGGAAGGGGACATGTCAAGAGTATGGATAAACGACATATTCACGCTCTAGAAATTCCCTTACTGAATTAAAGGCAGGCAGTACTATTTTTTCTATTCCGCTTACATGGAACCTTTGCTTTAACTAGGCCTATAAGCAGGGTATCTGAAGTTTGTCTGTTTCAATAGCATACTGTTTTGTTTACACATGGCTCTCATTTGTGCTGAACTTTCTTAAAAGCCCTGGAACTTGCATTTTCTTGTACTACTAGGCATTTATGTTAAAGCTCTGTAAGACCCATCTGCAGGATCTGGGCGTGGTAGGATATCTTTCAACAAGTCAGGTCTGCGGCATTGAATGTTAAACAATTAAAATACAGTTGTAACTCAGATGCTCGCTGGCCGAGGCAGTTGTAGTGTCATTGCTTCTGACGCCGATAACGTGGGTTCCAGAATGAGCCGGAGAAGACTGGGGTCAATGGATGGATGCTCTGCATTCTTGCATCGCCAGTGAATGCAGTATTCATCATGGGGTGCAAATGTACCCCTTGTACTACATTACTTGTTTATAATGTTTAAACACATGTTTGAAATCTGGATTGTGCTTAATCATTTGATGCAGTGGAGTTCACAGGGTGGGGTGGGGGAGTTTAAAGAAAATGAATAACTAATGTTGCATTTCCTTACTTTTGTTGCTTTAATAAACCCTAACTTGTGCATTGATGTCGCTTTTTTGCAATATATCATCCAAACCCAACCACAGATGCCATGCCACTCTGACTGCATATACAACAGGAAGGATTGATGTGGCCACACCCTGCTATCGGGAGACCTTACACTACAGAAAATAATAATATAATAATAAATAATAAATGTACTTGTATGGTGCCTATCTAAAACCAAGGCGCCTCACATATTAAAACAGCAAGAACAGTTTAAAAACTTAACAGACATAATAAAACTAATATCAGAATTATCATTATAGCAAAACAAGGAAAACTCAATTGCTGAAGGCTTGGTGCCATAAATCGTTTTAAAGATTGCTTAAATCCTCCACAGTTGTACACTCACGTAGCCGACAGGGTAGAAATTCCAAAGGGCAGAGGCGGCATACATAAAGGCTCTCCCCCAGATGATTTTAGACATACCCTTGAATTCTAGCAACCCCTTGTCGGTACAGCAGAGTGATCGTCCAGGGGCAGTAAGAAACCAGGAGCTCTTTCAGGTAATCTGGGCCCAGTCCGTATAGGGCTTTAAAAGTCAGTAAGCCAACTTTAAAGGTGATCCACCACTGTGTTGGGAGCCAGTGCAGCTCACGCAGCACAGGAGAAATATGGCAGGATCGTGCAGATCCCGTCAAAGCCGGGCTGCTGCATTCTGCACCAGCTGCAAGCTGTGGATTTCTACCCCAGTAGCCCTAGGTAGAGGAAGTTGCAGTAGTCCAAGCGAGGTCACAAAAGCATGGATCAATGTAGGAAGGTCATTAGACGGAACCAGATGCTTAATCCCATGATATTCCTAAGATGGTAAAGGAAGATTTGACGACAACTGACACCTCGGAATGTAGGGTCAGCCCTTCATCAAAAATTACCCTAGGTTATGCACCTGTTCAGAGGTCAGGCGTGAAACACCAGCGAGAAAAATTCCCAGGGTGGATCAACTCCCATCCGACGATCGGATCCACAACTAACACCTCAGTCTTTTCGGAGTTCAACTTTAGCCAACTGGAATCAATCCACTCCTGGATTTCTTTCAGATAGTTATTAAAAACCGAGACAGCTCAATCTGGTTGGTAAAGAAAGGTAGAGCTGGGTATCATCAGCGTAGCAGTGAAATCTCAGCCCATACCTTCCTACAATGTCTCCGAGGATAGCATGTACACCACAAACAACATGGGGAAAGCACAGAACCCTGAGGTACCCACATGACAGAGAGGTAGGGCCTCAGGAAAAAAAACAGACACCACTCTCTTGAGTTCTACCCGTGAGGAAAGATGAAAACCACAAACGTGGGACTGTTCCTGACAGACAGCAGATGGACCTCAGATGGTTCAGCAACATCCCATGGTCCACGGTGTCAAATGCTGATGAGAGATCCAAAAGAACCAAGATGGAACGGCTCTTCCGATCTCTAGCCATCAGGAGATCATTGAGCACCCGAACCAGCGCTGTCTTGGTGCTATGTCTCTTATGAAACCAGACTGGAGCGGTTCACAGATGTCATGGATGGTTAAATGGTCCTCCAGTTGTGTTGCCACTACTTTCTCAATCACCTTCCCTAAAAAGAGGAGGTTCGAGATAGGTCTATAGTTTGCATGGCAGTCTGGATCCAAGGTAGATTTCTTCAAGAGAGGTGTCACCACCGCGTCTTTCAGAGAGCTGGGAAACTCTCCAGATTCCAAGGAGCACCAGACTATCCGTGCTAGGACCAGACCGATGACATCAATACAACCCAAAATTAGGGAAGTTGGTCCAGGGTCCAAACTACAGCACACAGGGTGCACATCCTGGATGATCTGCATGACATCCATGAACTCCAGTCGGCCAAAGGTACTCCAAGAAAACTAGGTGTCGTGACTCGCGACTGATCCAAAGCAACACCTATAGAGTGTGCTGGCTGGAGTACCACCCTGATGTCAGCCAACTTATTAGCAAAGAATCGAGCAATCTCCTTGCACTCTAATTGCGAAAAGGCTATCTGGACCTGTAGACAGGCTGGGTTGCATAGTCTGTCCACAGTACGAAAAAGCTGAGCTGGTCGATTTTGAGCAGCCGCAATCTCCCCGGACAGAATTCTGCTCTTCACGGGTGATTGCAGATTGATAGGCCTGATAATGGTCCCTCAATCTAAGGCAGTCGGCATCAAGGGCGGACTTCTGCCAGCAGCGCTAACTTACGCCCTAGTCTCCTCAGATCTCTCAAGGTCCCATCAAACCAAGGGGACCGAGGGTGAAGGGGAGAGAGGCTAACTTAGACAGAGCAATGGAATTCAGAGCTATCAAGATGGCCAAATTATAGGCCATCAGGAGGGTCTCAGGGTCATTGCTTGCAAATGAGGGGACGATAGGGTCCAGTACTGCCGCTAGCTATGAGAATTTATATCTCGTAAAGGGCGGTACTTAACCATCTCCACAGGGGTAGGTCTACAAAGGGGGTGCTAAAACTAACTCCAGGGTGTGATGATCCGATCACCCAACTGGTTCCACCCCATGTCAGATGATTCGATCCCTAGGAGGAAGACTAGGTCAAGGGAGTGTCTGTGTTTATGGGTAGCAGGTAACCACCTGTGTAAGGCCCAAAGATGACATCAACTGGAGGAAGTGCTGACCAAATTATAGAGTCTGCCGTCAACCCAGGCTGAAGTCACCCAGAACCATCAGTCTGGGCGACTCAAATGCCATGTCGATGACAAAATACACTTCCTGAAGGAATCGCTTTCATCACCGGGTGGATGATAAACGAGGAGATCCGACAGCCTACACCTGCTACAACAACACACTGAATGACTGAGTCTCCTCAAGTAGCACACTCATGAGGTTAAGTTCGGTCTTGAAACAGACTGCAACCCCCCTTCGGTCCAATCTTGGGCCATGTATCACCGAGTACCCAGCTGGAGTTAAAGCCTCCACAATGGGGCCATAATTTCATCCAGCCAGGTCTCGTGATGCATGCCAAGTCCACCGCTTCAACAAGATCCGCAATAATTGTGGTCTTGTTTTTGACAGACCTGGCATTGCACAACACCGCCGAGTTGGACGAACCTCCTGAGCCGCCTGAACCACCTGCCGACCACAATCGGTCGTGTCTTGGTATGGAAACCAGACATGGCAAACCATGTTCCAGTTCCATTTTGCCCAGGATGTCTCCTGGATCTCACCACCGATACGGTGACCCCGGATCAAAAGCCAAGCACAACAAAAACAACCATCTGGAAAAATAAGGAGCTCAGGGGAACACACCCTTGCCCTTACTCTTCCCTGATCTGCCACCCTGATCCAAGGGCTTGGAGATCCAGTGTTCAAGGTGGGTCAATGACTTGGGAAGCATGGCCTGACACAGATGGTAGGAACTCCTGTCATGCCATGGACCTAGGCAGTTCAGTCAGAGGTTGGGAGGATCTGTTTTCAACATCTAGCTGAAGCAATTATTACTTTAAATCATGTTTGATCCAACATGACCTCAGAATCCAAAACTGCATGATACAGTTCCAGCAGAAATTCCATTTATTCATGCCTAGGGGTCTGACAAGGTGCCTGGTTGAGATTATGACTGCAGTACACTGAGGAGTCCCAAAGAGGATGAAACACATATCTGTACTTTGTCATTCTCAGCCTAAGCCGGATCAAACATATACAAGCCTTTTAAAAGGCAATGTCTGTTCTGTAAACCTTGTCAGCCCGACTCACAAGGATCTGCATACCCATGATGCCTTGCTCTGGGAATGAGGCATGGAGTATGCATATGGTTTGAGAGATGCAATTTGACAATTTTCTCCATTTAGTCACCGTGGTGACATTTGGACAAAATTCCAACCACAAGAGGTACAACTAGAAATAAATATACTGAAAGAAAGTCAGTGAAACAATCAAAGAAAAGTTTGAAAAGAAAATCTTGGGACAGAACTACCAAGAGGCAGCAGAAAAAAGATATGAGGCATGGAGGACATGTGTACAAGAGAGAAGGAAGAGATAACGTTCTAGCCAATGGGCTTTGAGGACTTCGTACACACTCTGATACTGTGTAAGTTAGACTGTATAAAAGAAATGCAGGTAGCTGTAAACAAAATCTGCACACACAAGTCTCGGTCAGCTGCACAGTAGGGTCTGCATTTGTGTGGACTGACACATTTCCCAACAGAAATTTAACACGTCCATTGGTAGAACTCTTTGTGTTGATAAGAGGAAGATCATACTTTAAACTATTAAACAGGCAAACATGTCTGAGTAAGACTGTAAGAAAGATATCAATTTCAGCTGCAGTTAAACATGCCCACTTACATTAATTCTGAGATGGATGCCCTGCAGTAATATAACGTCCCTAGGATGCGTCCTTTCATTATCCTGTCCCTTTACTTGGCAATAAGGCACACCAGAGTGTGTCATGCTGGGATTTTTTTCTCAATAAACGTTTACTAAAAATACTTTTATTAACAATAAACACAACATAGAATAATGTCATCCTTGGGGGCATTGAAAGGCATGAGGCCACATGACAACTGCCTTCAACCACTTGAGAAGTTACATTATCCCAGCACTATACACGCCTGAAGTACCTTACTACAACTATAATATGGATCCATTTATGTCTTTATGGACATAAGTATGCTCATCTGTGAGCACTAGTTTCACCTATGAGGTGCTAGGATAGCATCATGTGTGAAACTGTCTCTCTGCCAGTTAGCCAACATTTGTTCTATCCATTTTTAAGTAAGGAATAATCCATGGCCAGGTGTGTGGCAATACTGTAATAATGAAACGACCTGGGTAGGTTGTGAGGCCTTCGATGCAGCTGAGGGCATTCAACCACCCAGGAAGTGAGGTTATTACATCACTGATGCACACTTGCAGTGATTACACTTATAACATTCATAAAATGGTTAAAAGTGTTTACTAATAAACCATGGTTCCCAATTATGCTATGGCTCCTTATGACCAGCCACATCACAAGCCAAAATCCTTGACTCCCAATAACTTATATTGTAAATGTCATTTATTTAAACAATAAGGCAAGACAGGAGATTAGATAACGCACAACTAAAAGTGCCGTTATCCAACAATTACACACACCCTGGAGTGCCTTACTGCAATTCTAAATGGTTCCTCCTCATTTTGAAAACTGAGTAATGAGGTTCAGAAAGTTGACCTGTGATAGAATAATGCACGGTCATATGATCACATCTGACCAGTCACAGGCCTTGGTTTCTCTTACCTATTTTATAATTAATATTTTTCTTCTAGTTCCCCATCCCCAAGAGTAAGAACATAAGAAAAAGGTTTGCTTGTGCCTAACACCACCTGCGGCAGACAGTACATGGTTCAAGATGGCCAAGTGGTGCAGTGAAGACTACTGCCCATCACGCCAGTGACCCAGGATCAGAAGTGATCTCAGGTTGCTGGGGATGGCCAGGGTGTGTGTGTGTGGGGAGGACTAGCTCAATGGACTGCTATCTCCTGGGAATGGAGGAGTGTCATCTCTATTGAATGACTGCCACCAGGTGGTGCCTTGTGCAGTGTGGGTTTAAGGGTGGCACAGGAAGGGAGGAGCTGTGGCATACCTCTGCAGTGAATTGGGGACAAACTAGGAAGGAAAAATGGTGAGGCACGCATATGATGCCCTGCATGCCGACCCGCCCACTCCACCACCAGGGACCCTGCAAAGCTGGATTTGTGTCTTCATAGGTGCAATGACTGCCTCCCTTCCTGATCCCACCACAGGGATAATCCATGGGGTTTGGCAGCTGACACATAGGTCCTGGTAGGTGGGAGCAGAGGGACACAGTTAAAGGGAGCCTAGCCTGCCTCGCCAAGGCATAAACAACTTTGATTGAAAAAGATGGCCAGGTGGCACAGCAGCAGTGCACTGCATTACCATACAGGACACACTGACTCACTTTCCACATCAGGAGATGGAGCTCAAGCAGTGATACAGACGGCTGGTTGTGCACCCCAATGCCAACTAGGAGACCAGGTTTCACATACAGGCCCGTATCCCACACTAGGGCCAGCAGTGCGGATAGGAGGTGAGGCAAGTACCTCTCCAGGAGGGGTGGGGTGGGCCACTTGCCATTTGTTCATCCTCTGTACTATCTGACCATGGGGTGGCATTGGCATCAGCTGTAAGTGTAGACAATCACCCATTCTCCAGGCCAGCTAAAGGATGCAACTGGGAGTGCTGACCCTTCACATGAGAGCCAGGGCAAAACAGTGAGCACAGTGAGGACAAGCAAAAGTTTAAAAAGTGGTTGCCAGGCTGGCCACTGGCACAGCAGCAGCACTACCACTGTGACATCGGTGACCTAAGTTTTGGAACCAGCTTGAGTCAGGTGAGCCAGCAGGGAGGAAGACTGAGTGTCCCTGAGGATGTTCTCTTCCTCTGGGAGGTAGGGAGGCACAGCAGGGGAGGAAGACCGAGTGTCCCTGAGGATGTTCTCTTCCTCTGGGGAGGGAGGGGAGGAGGAGGTCCAGCAGGGGAAGGAAGGCGTGACCCAAGTTTGGGAACCAGCTTGAGTCAGCTGAGCCAGCAGGGGAGGAAGACCGAGTGTCCCTGAGGATGTTCTTTCCTCTGAGAGGGAGGGAGGCCCAGCAGGGGAGGAAGACCGAGTGTCCCTGAGGATGTTCTCTTCCTCTGGGGAGGGAGGGAGGGAGGTCCAGCAGGGGAGGAAGACTGAGTGTCCCTGAGGATGTCTCTTCCTCTGGGGAGGGAGGGAGGCCCAGCAGGGGAGGAAGACCGAGTGTCCCTGAGGATGTTCTCTTCTCTGGGGAGGGAGGGAGGCCCAGCAGGGGAGGAAGACCGAGTGTCCCTGAGGGTGCTTCGTCCTCTGGGAGGGAGGGAGGCTAGCTGCTGCTGCCACAACACTGCCACCTGGCAGACCATGGGTGGTAATACAGCAGCAGTACAGAGGGAGGAAGGGGTGTTGTTCAAGCTCTGTTCCGCATGCATGAGCATGTTGCTCTTGAATGCCGAGTCCCAGGGGCTGGGACTGAGAAAAAAGAAAAAAACTGTCTCAGCAAAATGATCTCGGCACACTTGGTCCCCAACCCCTGCCACTGTCCACCCCTCTCTTCACCCTGGGATCTCCTGCTCTGTTCTCAGAATGAGGAGGTTGAATCCATCTTGGCTAAGCCATTGGTGAAACATTTCAATAAATAAAGCCCACCACAGCTGAGCAAGCTTGTGGGATTGAGCGGGGAGAGAGATAAGCGCAGGGTCACAGTTGGTGAGGTGGGCTGGGTCCGACCTGAAGGAAAGGGCTGGTACAGAGAAATGAGAAACTGTACTGTATATCACAAAAAAAGAAGTGGTCGCAAGGATGAAATAGTTGAATTCTGGGGGCGTGGTGGACTATGAAAATTTTGATGCTGTGATGTGAGCGGTTGCACATGGCGCCTCATGGCCAGTAAGAACAGGATTAGGCGTGGCAACCCAAGCAGTTTTTGGGAGGAGAACAGAGGGCAAACATGGGAAAGAAATCAGGCTTGCAATATGATGCACATATCTCTGTATTTTATTCCTGACATGTATTTTATCCATTTGGCTGTTTTATACTTTCATGCATACTGTTCCATTTTGTACTGCCTGTAGTTACTGAGCTACTACCCCGCCCTGTCGACTCTAAACTGAGCCCTGCCTCAGTGTGCCTTTCCCAGTCCAAAATTCAAAAGAAACGCATAATGGCTAGTGGTCTCCTAACTACTTCTAGATGGCTTCCCCTCCCAGTCATGGTCAGTGCCTCAGGGTGCTGTGCCATGTCCTTCTGGTGGGTGTAAGTGAGCACTGTGAAAGAGGAACGTGCTGGTTACCTGCTTCTCCTGCCAGGAATAAAAACAGAAAGAGAATCCCACTTGAAAAGTCATAACTGCATGTGCTGTTGGTGATGTAGCATTCTACCCAACTAAAGAATATTTCCTGCATGAAAGCAGTTTCAGCTTTCACTTCTCAGAGATCAGATGTGCATTTGTTCTGAGCTCTTTGTCTACCTAAAGATGCTTGCACAATCTTAGCATTTTTCCATGGAAAGGAAGACTGTGCTTCAGAAATATGTAGCAAACACTGCTACGAGCAGTCAAAACAAGCATTTGACTAGCAAAGAACTTACTACTACTCATTTGTTTGGGACTGGCTGCACAATGGAAGCTTGTATTTCCTTGGGGATCAAACATGTATCTGATCTAGAAGCCACTGACATTTGAAATGCAATATATTCAGAAAAATATTACTGTGAAATCCCCAACGAATAGCAGACAGTAATTCTGTATTTATTCTCAGCACACATATTTGAAGGAAATTAAGTAAATGTCATTATCTTTGTGAAAAAAAACTGCTGTGCTTCGAAATGGTACAGAAGGAAGACAAACTGCTAGGCTGTTAATCAGATTCCAATGCAATTACTACACTTAAAATGCAGCTCCACACAAGATCACTGTTGCTAAATAGTGCAGAAGCTCTATGTATTTGCAATATTTGAATTCTTCCTATTGAGCAAGTCTTATAGAGAGGTATTTCAAAGAGCAAACCATACCAAATGTGCCCCAAGAAAAGTTACAAAAGTTAGCTAAGAAGCTTACCTTAGTGTTGTTCCTGCTGCTGCTTGCTTCTCACTGGAGGTTTGACTCAGCCTTGAAATCTTTTCTACTGCTGGGTGTGGTTTTGTAACCACTGCTCAGCCACATCTACAGCCCTCCAAAGTGCCCCACCTCTCAAAATGTCAACATGAGAAGCAATGACTCATTCAACCAACAGAGGAGATTTTAACTGGAACATTAGTTACTGTGGCGAAAGATAAGTCATCTGAAATCACTGCTTTACAAACTTTAGCAGGGTTTTTAGCATTAAGGGAACCATAAGCACAGAGGAACCGACACTAATGTGCAGGGCTGGTCCCAATGTGCACTGTGTGGGCAAACATATTTTGGCTTATTTACTGTTTACTGTAGTATAGTAATTTCTTTCTTTTTATTTAAAGTTTATTGGATTTTTCCAAATACAAATCAACATATACATGCCCATATATGAAAGATCTTACCTAACATCTAACTTGATACTGTACAATGTCTAAAATACAAATAACAGAATTTCTAAGTATAGATACTTATTATAAATAATAATAATAGTGTCAACAGGCACAATATACTCATAAAGACAAAATGCAAAAAAGGATTCCATATTTCACTGAATTTGTTCAATCTATTTGTAACTAAATAGAAAATTCTTTCATTATTAGCTGTGGATTCCGTGTAGTCCAAAAGTTAAAGGAAAACTACACCCAAAACTTGAAAAAATATATGTTGTGCAGAGTGTTTAATTTGTATGTGAAGTTCTAGTGTTTCCTTCCTCTGACTGGTATTAGGAGTTTTTCCAAATTAGCCTGCTAGCTTTATACTCGTTTTTCAACCCTGGGGATCTTCATACCTGATAGTGTAATTGTATTTCTTGTTCCCACAGTGCATCTTGTCTCACGTGACTGTGATGTAAGAGAGACCCAACATTCAGCACACACATGCCAAACAAACTAAATACCTTGGAAGCTTTACAAGCTGCACAAAATTACCAGCAGCAAAGTTTTTCAGGACAGTAAAACCTCTAGGATGAGGGTCGTCACCAAGCTGAATTCTACAGATTTTAAAATATAGCCATCTCTATTGTTGTGAACTGATTGTAATGCAATGCTTTCTGCTGGATTTATGGGCTCTGCTACATCACCATCACATGAAATAAGGTGCATTGTAGGTCAAAGAAATGCAATAAAGCTATTTGATATAGAGATCTCCAGAGGTGGTAAAACTACCCTAAAGCTAGCAGGCTAATTTAGGAAAAACTCCTAATACCAGTCTGAGGTAAGGAAACACTGGAACTTCACATACAAATTAAAAGACTCTGCAGCATATATTTTTCAAGTTTTGGGTGTAGTTTTCCTTTGAGACAGGAACCTAAGAGACTTCCAATTCTGTAATAATAGTATCTTATAGGCTAATAACATGTTTAATAACCAAAGTTGAAAAGGTTTGACAAGAAGGGTAATTGTGATGCATCTCCTAAGACAACAGTAATGGTGAGAAATGGATCTGAACATGTAATATCTTTTGACATAACACATGAATTTCTTCCACTTGAAATGATCTTTGGACAATGCAAAACAAATGACCCA
Source organism: Neoceratodus forsteri (assembly GCA_016271365.2). Taxonomy (NCBI): domain Eukaryota; kingdom Metazoa; phylum Chordata; order Ceratodontiformes; family Ceratodontidae; genus Neoceratodus; species Neoceratodus forsteri. Next base: position 1,741,173,295 of record CM028129.1, read on the forward strand.
AAGTTGCTGAAGAGGAGCCACACTTCCAGCATAGACGATTATGGGACTTGAACATTTTATTTAATCTCATTACAGAGAAATAATACCTGTGAGTATTTTAAATTGTGTGAGTCTCCCAGTAACCTCCTACTGCAACTATAAGCATTTTCAATAACTCTCCCAACTTTGATCTGAAATGTTAACATTAAAATCTTTTTCCCAAGAAGATTTAGCAAGCAGTTAACTCTACATCACAGTCTGAAATGACCTTATGTATAAGGTGGAGCCTCCTCAGCAAAGCTAGTTTTAGGAGTTGGTTCCAATCCAAATTCATCGCAGAGAGAGGAATATTTTAGAAATATATTGAGTGACCTTTTTCTAAGTTAAAGGTATAACCAAAAATCTAATCTAGATATATGGAATTTCTCCCTAATTTAATTAAAGGATAGAAAAATCCCTGATTATGGGTCTAGTAGGTCACCCACTTGAGTTAAACCAGCTTTGATCCATCTGACGTTCTTAAACTGAGACCCATTACATGCAAAACCTGGATTTTCCCAAATAGGAGCTAATTCTAGGGGTAATGTGCCTAGATGAAGTTTATCCGCTATAGATTTAAATAGCCAGCTAGAGGCGGAATAGTAGGATGAGAATTAAGGAAAGCAGGAATCGGGTCTAAAGAGAAAGTCTGTCAGCTTGTAGGGTCTGGCTACTTCTAGTTCAGTAAGTAGCCACAGTGGCAAATGCCCTGGGTTATCCTTAGCAAACCAAAGTGCTGACTGTTTGAGAAAAATGCCCGGTGATATCCTTGCCACCAGGGATACTTAAAACCCCCTACGCTCCATGGAGCTCTCAGTTTTGTGATGTTTAACCTAGGTGGTTTATTATCCCATAAAATTGTGTGAAAATCTTGTCTAGTTTATGAAACCAATCTCTATGTATTTCAGTTGGCAGTTATTAAGAACATAAAAATCTTAGGTACAAGTATCATTTTGATTGAATTTATTTTACCCCACAGAGAAAGGTTAAGTTTAGACCATTTTCTAATTTGGTTTGAACAGTTCCTATGTGTTGAAAATTTGGTTGCACCATTTTGGGAATGGAGTTAAAATTTGCATTCCCAAATATCGAATTCCCTTATTTCCTCCAAGAATTCTAGATCCTAATATATGTTTAAAGGGTCTTGTCTGGAGACATGGAGCTTGATTACGTCTGAGTTTTCCCAATTCACAATCAAACCAGAGATTGCAGCAAAATCATTCAAAATAATATTCAAAGCATTACTGTAGTATAGTAGATTACAGCAGACTAATGTTGCTCAATTGTAAGCTGACATCTTCTTTTACTACAAATCCCAGAATCACCTGCAGCTGACATCAGAGTAGTAGGCAGCAATGGGAGATTCAATAACCTGTAGTGCATGTTACAGCTTTATAATCTCTGATCAGATATTTTCTGTACTGCTTTTTCCAGGAGGCTAAGTACATTCCTGTGTGACTGTACATAGCCCATAGAGGACAACAGAAGCAGCAAACAAAAGATCAGGGGCAGGATTCACAAAAAGCATAGAAGTGCCTTGCAAAGTTTGCGACACCACCACGATTGCACTGAAGGGCTAATGTGCTATTCACAACTGGATAGCACAGTGCACTATCCAACTGTGAATAGAGGCCAGCGGGGTAGCACTAACTCAGAAAAAGCAGTGGAATACCCAGTAGCACTGCTCCCACAGCCAGCTAGGAAAATGGTCCACAGCCAATAGTGCTCAGGCGCTTAACTGCTATTCACAAAAGTAGCCATGCAAATGAGTCCATTGGGCATCCAAGGCGCTAGTGGCCACTAGCATGCCCATTATAGGCTCAACTGCATGGCAAAAGTGTGGCATTGCAAGACCCCCACCAGCACAAGCCCCAGCAGCCAAATTCCTGGTAGTCTAGTGGTGCACCCCCCACCACCCAAATGCTGACCCCATATATAGAAAAATTGTCTTTCAATAGTGTAGTGGTCCTCCTCCCGGTGCCCACGCAGTCAATAGAAATACTGTTTTCCATACAATGATAGTCCCTCGGTCACTGTTCTCCCACCGATATATATAAAAATATATTCTTTTCCATAGTGTAGTGGTTCCCCCTGTCACTGATCACTGTCCCCAAATGCCTAATACCCCATTTCCTGATAGTCTGGGTCTCTTCACCCCACACTGTCCAGTGGTGACTCACCACCCTCTCTCTTCCCATCCCACTCTTAGCCTATGCACAGCACAGCCCTCCTCTCACCACCACAGCTGGCCACTCGACTGAGCCCTCTTGGAGGCACTCTGTACAGTATGGCTTCTTGACAGTGATTGGTCAATCACAGTTGGGAGCCATACTGTATACAGTATGCGCCCAAGACGCCTGAGTCAGTGGCCAGCCGCAGTGGTGAGAGGATGGCTGTGCTGGTTGCTGACCAAAGATCGGATGGGGGCAATGGGGTGGTGGTCACACTGGATGGGGTGGGAGGTGGGGAGGGACTCTAGACTACCAGGGAATGGGGTTTTGGTATTTGGGGACAGCGATCAGTGACTGGGGGACCACTACACTATGGACAAGAACATGTTTCATATATCGGGTGGAAGATCGGTGACCAGGGAGAGGGAGGGACCACTACACTATGGAAAGGGAGTATTTCAAGTGCTTGGGTGGCTGATCGGTTATCAGGGAGGGGGAGGGACCACTACACTATGGAAAACAATATTTCTATATATCTGGTGGGAGATCAGTGACCGGGAGGGGAGGGACTACACTATGGAAAACAACATTTCTTTATCGGGCAGGTGATCGGGGAGAGGAGGGATCACTACACTATGGAAAAGGAATATTTCAAGTGCTTGGGTGGGTGATCAGTGACAGTGGAGGGGAGGGACCACCACACCAGGGTTTCTGAAATGGTGAGGCCAGCCTCCCAGGGGAGGCCCCAACCTGTTCCAGAGAGGAAGCTCAAGTAGCCTTAAAATGTACTATATTTAGATGAGATAGAAAGAAGGGACACAGACCGAGTTAATACTTAATTGTTAGGGGTTAGTGGGTTAAAGGGGATAGTTAAAAATAAAAGAAAAAGGACAGTAATGTGGAATGAAGTCTGAAATGTTATTGTATCTAAGTGCTGTGACAAATGAATATGACTCTACTACATGGATTTCTTATAGCTGTTGGCTATGAATTGTATATAGATAACTGTCCATTAATAAACACATGAAACAAAAAAAATACACTATATTTAAATGCCAGGGTTTGGATGCTTTGTGTGATAGGATGCAGCAAACTAAAGTGAATAATGGCATGTGAATTTGTGTACAAAATGGTGACCAGGAAAGTCACCTCAACAAACACTTGTTTCTTGGTATGACATGGGGAAAACTGAATGGAGGAAGTACAGTTCTTGGAAACTGTGCAAAACAAAATGCAAAATAATACAAATGAATAGGTACAAGGTAACAACTGACCCATTATACTGGCTGCAGAAAAGCACAAATGCAAAGGCTAGGTCGAGAGGTACTAGGAGCAAGAGCAGGACAAAAACAAAATGGTCCCTGAGAAAGTGTTAAGAACAAGGTAAAACTGACAAAGAAAGCAATCTGACGCAAGGAGGTATTGCAATGAGGGTGCAGCAAATAGGTTCCAAAACCCAGAAGTGTGGAATGAGAAGGCTGACATGGAGAGGGGTTATACAGATGGAGAATAATAAGTTTAATAATATGAGAATAGACTCAACTACTCAAAGGAGTGTCACTGTATTCCCTGTGTACTCTGCTAAGTACAATAATTGTTCAAACTATGGGGAGGCCCAAAATTATTTCTATATGGGGGCTCAAGATCTTTTCCAGGTCTTGGGGAGGCTCACTATGACAGTAATGTAAGAACTACTGCACTACACTATTGAAAGACAATTTTCTATTGATTCAGTGGGCAATCGGAGGATGGGAAGGGTGGCTATAGTACCTCTGCCAGCCTCTAGGATTACGCGGATTACCGGCAGCTTTTGTCCACAGTAATTTGTTTCATGCAGGACCTTCGCAGATGCCCTTTATGCGGAGCAAAAACGAGTGAATGGGATTGAGGGGATATGCAGATCTCCTCCCTTCATTAGCACTGCAGCCCTTCATTACTTTGCTCAGGTGCAAACACAGTTTGCTGGGACAAATTGGGCTTTATGATACCAACTATTCACAAAGCGCAGTTTGTCCCGGCACACTGGGCTAGCACCTGGGCAATGTTTTGTGAATCTGGCTCCAGAGCTTATATAAACTCTAACATGCACTGCAGGTTACTGCATCTTCTCACTGCTGCCTACTGCTCTGATGTCATCTGCAGGGAGGTCTGGAATTTTAGTAACAAAAGATGTCAGCCTACAGCTAAGCAAAATGAGTCTGATGCAATCTACAATACTACAGTAAACAGTTAGTAAACCAGAATATGTCTGCACATAAAGCTTAATTTGGAACCAGTCCCACACTTGAGTGTGGGGACCCTTGGTGGTGACTGATCCCTTTAATGTATACCCTGAAGGTATTATAGGAATGCAGAGGTAATGACTTTACTTCATATATATTTTTTAATATTTGGCAGAAAGGCACACCAAACAGCTTGTTTTTGGAGTGGCCTGGAAGAAGGGTAGATGGGTACATAATTAACAAGGAAAAGTATAACTACTTACCATAACAGTAGAGCTTAGCGGAATCTCCTCCATTGAGCCACATCATGGAACTGTAAGCTTTCAGCATCAGAACCTCCTGAAACCTTTGCTGGCTGGGGCTACCCACATTGAAGTGCACTGTAACTGCATATATAATGTGAGTGGACCCATCATGCCTCAGTTCCCTGCTGGAGACAAGCTCGTGGGATCATTGGACTAGTAGGGCCAAAGCAACCAAGACTTAACCATGCGCACAAGACAAGATGTGGAAACCTGAGTTAATATAATGCTGAAAGCTGGCATAAGAGGAGAACCAGCTTGCAACAACAGGCAGGATAACCACCTGCCACCCAAAAAGGGTGAAGAAGAGCTGCAGCTCAATGAAGGAAATGCTCGATCTACAGTTACCACATCATGGAATGATTCCCAAGCAGTACCAAGGCACCGAGGAGGAAGGAAGGATCAAGCACCCTGAGTAAGGAGGCCTTGCAGAACAATAAGGCTAAATCTGGCATGTCTATGAAAGATATTGTCCAGACTGTAGTATTTAGTGAATTATGAGCAGTACTCCAAGTGGCAGCAGCAAATGTCAGCAACAGACACATTGTGAACGCCAGCCACGGAAGCAGACACTCCATGGGTAGAGGAAAAGGACAGGACCAGGAAGCAGCTTACTGCACTTCTGGTAACAGAAACTAATGCACATGCCAACCATTTGGAAAGGCCCTACTCAGAAATAGGGAAGCCTACCATCCTAGAGGCAAAAGCTACAAGTAGTTGAGAGGATTCTCTACAATCCATGATACAATCAGTGTACCAATACAACGTCCGACAAACATTAAGCATGTGCAGATAATATTTCCCACTATCTGTGGGAGTTTGAAAGTACACCAAAAGCCAACAGTCCAATTTAGTATTCGCTCAGAAATTACCTTTAATAGAAAACTAGGATTGGTACAAGGTAACCCAATCCCGTGGAGCAAGGTAAGGAGGTTCCACTATCAAGCTTGGAATTCAGAAATACATCTAACAGGAGTCATAGCCATGAGGAACAATGTCTTCACGAGAGGAAGCACAACTCACAAGTAGCAGCAGGCTCAAAAGGAAGCACTGTAAAGGTCTCCAGAACCAAATTAAAGTCCCACACTGGAACCAGATCACAGACCGGGAGGGTGGTGCAGAAGTAGAATACCTCTTGAAGAACCCGTAGAAACCACAAGCTAGGCCACTGTATTATTGTCGGTGAGGACATTAAAAGGAAAGTCCCCTGAACCTATTTTCTGTATATCTGCATACTTTTTGTCATGTCATTTGACTTACATGAATTTAAGGTAATGCCCTTTGGGATTGAGAATGCGCCCACAACCTTTCAACGGCTTGTGGACTGTATTCTGTCTGAGGCAGGTGATTTTGCACTGGCATATATAGGATGACATGACCTATATAGCCAGACTGGGGAGGAGCACATCACACATGTGCGAGAGGTGTTCTGCAGGCTGAAGGCCGTAGGGCTGACAGTCTAGGTGGAAAAGTACCAGATAGGTATGGTAGAAATGTCCCACCGGCACCGGGTGGGCAATGCACATATCCATCTGGACCCCTGCCAAGGTCGATGCTCATCCTGTCCTGGCCCACTCCTACCACTACGAAACAGGTAAGGGCATTTCTTGTACAGCTGGGTACTATGGGAGGTTTATCCTCTTAACAGTGATATGGTCAACCCTCTGATAGACCTAACAAAAAGAGACAGCTGAGAAGTTTTAGTGGACAGAGGGCTGTGAGTCTGCTTTTCAGGATCAAAAGAAGGCCTTACATGGGCCAGCTGTGTTAGCTAGCCCCAATTACAGTCTAAAGTTTATCATCCATGTGGATGCCTCAGACCATGAGCTGGGTGCTGTGCTGAGCCACGTTATGCCACAGCGGAGGAGCACCCTGTAGTGCATCTGAGCCGGAGCTGCTGCTCAGGGAGGAGGCTTATGCCGTGATTGAAGGAGTGCTTGGGAATAGTGTGGACCCTTCAGAAGCTGCAGCCTTACCTATATGGGTAAGAATTTACTGTGGTCATAGATCATAGTCCCTGATTTGGCTTCATAGGTCAAGCAGGCAAAATGTGAAACTACTGTGCTGAAGCTTGTTACTGCAGGCCTATAACATGACCATCCAGCACCACATGGCAAACAGAATGCCAGTGTGGGCGGGCTGTCTTGGTAGGTTTAACAGCATGACTGGATACTTTCGCACTTACCAACCTCTTCAGATGAATGGCCGTGTCTCTTGGGGTGGGGCAAAGGGACACTTTCAACACTTGGGGAGGTTGTGACAGAAATGGAATTAATTGTTTTAAATGGGACTGTTTGGGTTTACTGAAACTATTTTTCTGGTCTTCTGAGTCTCACCAGAACTTCTGCTTGGCATGCTAACAAGGGAAAAACATTGGGATTCTACGTCACTAACACGCTAGGTCTCTGGACAGGCAATAAATTTCAGAAAGACCAATGTGGGCACACACACACACACACACACACACATTTTAAAAGGATTTGTGCATTTAAATACAAACTGGTTGCAGAATTGATCTAATTGGACATCTATAGGCTTTTAAGTAGACTGGCACAATTAAACACATACATGTTAAATGTTTGGTGAATTGAAAAGAATGATCTAATCACAGAATTTCAGCGAAGGCTATAAATTCAGAGAGTTATTTATAAGAGGAGCTTTTGCCTGATAGACTTCGTGATAAGCACTGAGTCTGCATTCTCAGCAATGTGGGGAGCCAAGCAGCTAGAGTAGGTGGCTAGTTTCTCTCTCTAAGCATAGCTAGAACGTAAGATAAGGTCAGAATAATGTAGCCTGTAGCATTTTTCTGTCATCTGTCAAGGAACCTGTACTGAGGAATACTCAAGACCCAGGCCCATAAGGGACAGAGAGTAGTCCATAACTCATCTGACTGTACATGTAAAGGGGTTTAGCTGATGGGCACTATTGTTAAATGTTTATTTCTTCAAGTAGGTGTATCTAGTAGATGGCTTCTGAGCTGCCAACTAAACAGCTGCAACTGGTGTGGTAACCCCAAAACAGGAGAGCTCTACATCCTCAGAAGCCAGGCATGGAGTTTCAAGGATTGAAGATCTAGATGCACCAGACAGCCCTGTTCCTGTGACAGAAGTCCCACCCAAGAGGGAGCAATAGGTGGGGGCTTTACTGCAGTTGCTGGATCAGAGGAACCAGATGTGTCTGGGCCAAACGGAGCCACTAAAATCAGAGTTACCAATTCATGGGCCCAAAACTTGAGCAGAACCCTCTGTATTAGAGGGAACAGAGGAAATGTGTACATGAACCTCGCTTTCCAAGAGAAGGACAACACATCTTGCCAAAAACTCTGGCCCTGGAGCGAGTGAGCAGAAAAGCAACAGTTTTGTGTTGTTTGGAGATGCAAAGAGGTTGCTGTCTGGGCAACCTCTACTTGGTGAAGATGTCACCCACAGCAGGAGACTAACAACTCCCACTCATGGAACAGAGCCTGGGACTGGCTGAGATGATCCACTTAATCATCGAGGGTACCGTGGAGAAACACGGCTGACAAGAATATGTTGTGTTCCATGGCCCAGTGCCACACTCTTTGCCTCTGCAGAGAGGATGAGTGGATGCCAACTTGGCAGTTGATGTAGTACATTACTGAAATACTGTCCATGTAGAGTAACAACTGATGACCCTGAAGAAGGTAGTAGAACAGCCCTTTTCTCCAGCGTGTTGTTGTGCAATACCATATCTAAAGGAGACCATTGACAAAGATGTTGCCCATGACAGGAGGTGGTGCTGCCATTGTATTGCTCACTGGTCAGACCCCAATTGGAGTACTGTGTCCAGTTCTGGAGGTCGCACCTCTGCAAGGACACTGAGAGGTGGAGGCGGTACACAGGAGGAAACCAAAATGTTGCAAGGGTTGCATGAAAAGCCATATGAGGAAAGGCTGCACGCACTAACATGCACTCCTTAGAGAGGAGAGTGAGAGGAGACATGCTTGAGACCTACAAGTACCTCACAGGAATGAACAATGTGCAGGTAGGGTGTCTCTTTCAGATAAGTGAAAGTACTAGAACAAGGGACATGCAATGAAGCTAAGGAGAGAAGTTTAGAGAGATGTGCAAAATATTTCTTCACAGAAAGGGTGGTGGATGACTGAACAGCCTGCCAGAGGAGGCACTGGGGCAAAACTCTGGGGAACTTCAAGCTTGCATGGGAATGGTACAAGAGCAAACTGGGTGAAAGAAGAGGGAAGGGAGGGAGGGACACTAGTGACCATAAAGGGTCAGAAACACTGGAATAGGTAGTGAAAGGGGCAGACTAGATGGGCCTACTGGTCCGCTTGACAGAGATGTGTTTCTATGTGTTTGTTTGACCCAGAATCCATGCTGAACCTGAGGCACCCATCATCATCACTAGAATAGGAGACTGATGGATCAGGTTTACGACTTCTAAGTAACTGTCTAGTCGCTGTACCATAGAAACATCTCCTTGCTCCTTCAAGTGGTATCGGCACCTATATCCCTTTTCAGACCCGGTGGCGCATAGCCTTACCTGGTGATACCTTGCCCAGATTAAACCCTTACAACTGTTTCTCTTCTGACCCCAGACTTTAACCATGGAACTTGCAATCTGGCTTTACCTATTTACTGCCTTATTAACCCTACCATTATTAGGGTACACGCCAGATGGAATTTACCCCTAAGAGGACTTGTATCCCCTACCCAAGAATGTCTACTCATGGAGTCCCTATACAACTCGTGCTATCCCCAAGTTGTCGCACCACTTTCAGCTGTGTCTCCCTCTCAGACAGCCATCAGCATCTCGGTACCTACCCAAGGAATGTTACCTACTCGGCTCAGTACCTGCATCTACCGTGTCATATGGCTAGGGTCTTAGCATGTGTATCACTAGGACTGAAATAGTACAAAGAATAGGTCCTTGCATTCCTACGCCAATACTTCCACTAGCCAAAGAAGGTTTAGTTCTTCCAAATTACCACTTGTTGCCCTGAGGAAAGTTGTACTCCTTCTTGCTGTGCTCAGGTAATGTTAAACTTAACCCTGGTCCTATACAAGCAATACTTTGACCGTCTGAAGTCACAAAGTATAAAGGTATCATCTGTATGGCTTAGGTAGATTACTGCATCATCTGCGAACAGATGAATTTTCACCTCATTGATGCCTGAGTCTATATTGTTGATGAAGATGGCAAACAGGAATGGCCCCAGGATGGATCCCATGGACACCTCTTTTAACAGATTTGAGGGGAGAGTTCACCTTGTCCCTGACCTGTTGGTGCCTATCAGAAGGTAGTTGTGGAACCAACGCAAGGAGGTAGAATCTAGACCAATAGCTTTTAATGAAGAATGAAGGAGGCTGTGGCCAGTGTCGAAGGCCTTACTTAGGACTAGAAAACGGCACAGACAAATTTTTGTTCTCTAGCTCGCGCTGCCAGTCATTTTTCACCTTGGCCAGGGCCGTGATTGTACTATGCTTGGGATCTGTCTTTTTCTGCAGACTTACATGCGAACGTACAAAATGCCAGTAGAAAAAGGCCTCACTGTCTATCGTGGTCTGCTTGAGTGTGCAGCTAGCACCTTCTATAATGCTGCTGCCCCTCCTTCCGCCTTCCTATTACCCCTTCCTCTTACCCTATACCAACCCCTCTTGAAGCAGTCTACTGTCTTGCAGGCCACTACCTCACCCAGCAAGGAGTTCCACTTGTCCACCACTCTTTCCGTGAAAAAGTCTCCTCATCTATCTCCTGAATCTACCCCTCCAGTCTCAGTTGGTGTCCTTATCCCTCCTCTTTCTCCTCTGGAAAATCCTCTCTGCATTAGTCTTGTTTATTCCTTCAGGTACTTAAAGGTCTTACTTATCTCATAAGAAGAGAGTAAGACATGGCAGGACAGCGTGCTTTATTTTGATGCTGCTGTTTGTCTTTATTAGCTTTTGGTGTTCTGTGATTCGGCAGTCTTGTCCTTCTCCTTTGACAAATCAGCAGGTGGTGCCATCAACTGTAGGTAGCAGTGGGTTGATGATAAGCCCTGGGAGGAGATGGTGATGACGATGAAGTCATCTTCGCACATGCTGTTTGTCCTCCATTGCCTTAAGCTTAAAATAAGTTTCTAAGGCCTTCTTGCAAGGTCTCTCTCCACATAGCCTAGTTAAATCCTTGGCAAATGCTGCAGTCCTTCATGTTGTCAGCAATGCTCAAGCAGCAGGTAACATGATGTGACCGTCATCCTTATATATCTTAACATTAACACAGCAGTAGTGAATCAACGGTTCCTTTGTCTTTGGTGGAGGCATAAACAATAGTTTTATTTAAAGTAAAAAGAGAAAGAAGCAGTAGCAATAATGATACTTGCAAATTTCCGACACCATTCTTCAGCAGTAGTAGACTGACTAACAGCCGATGGCGGAAAAGAACTAACATAATAGGGCCACCCACATTATACAAATGCAACGATGCACACCAACATGGTGGCCTCGCTAACAAAAAGTTTCGGTGGTCCTTATGCTGACGGCTTACAGTTCTGTGATGAGGCAAGATGGAGGAGATATCCTCCAAGACAATCATAAGGTGCAGCTGTATGGTTAATTAAAACAGGTATGGACATACACCAAAGTAAAATAAACCACTGCTTGTCAGGCAGGTGGAGAAGCTGGTCTAGTGTCAGCTTCAAGTAAGGCTGGAATAAATTCAAGGGACTGGTAGTCCCAGGGAGGGAATGGGTGCAGGGAAGGGGAGGTGGAGGGTTTGCAGATGGACAGAGACACTGGTTTTCCATGATTGAAAAAGGGCAAAATCTTTTTACTGAATGGAAAAACTGGTATTGTCACCAGTGTCTACAAAGTCAGAATCTGGTTTTACTGGTTTTGTTTTGTGAGCTTTCTTTAGCAATTTTTTTCTCAGCTGGCATGTATCTTAGCAATTTTTCTGTCTAGTATTGTGCATCATTCCTTATAGTTATTGAAAATAATAAACTCTATGGAAAGCTCACCCTGTACCTCACTTTATGTTTGTATCTATATGTATACACAGTCCTCCCAATATTTATTTATTTATGTCTTTGGTAACCGGGTGGGTGAGCTGATCCAAAGGACCGATTTCAGTCACGACTCGGCCACACAGGTGGCGAAAGCATTCTACAGAAGTAGTAAAATACAGAGAATACAAAGATTTGATCACATCACAGCTACAATGTAGTTCAGCTAATAAAGATACAAAGCAACTATCAAGCAGTACAAGGTGAATACACACGCTAAACAGGAGGATTCAAGGTCATTACACAAATAGCCACCAGTAGATACATGTTAAATGTGGCAAAAATACAACTCACACAAGGTAACATGCGTAACAGAGGTCGAGAGTCAGAGTCAGACAGAGAGCTCATCAGGTACTGATAAAGACAGGAGGGCAGGACAAGGGAGCAGCAGTACTAGGAGGAAGGATACATAGAAAAGCAGAGATAAGGAAGGCAGCGACAGATTTTGACCTTATGACTGTGCAGGGAAACAGTTGCAAGTTAATTTGGTCATGAGCCAGGATCTTAGGTTAGATTTAAAGGAGAGGTGTGAGGGGAAAGTGAACGGACAATGGTAGCCTGCTCCATAGGGATGGAGTGAAGACAGAAAAGGCCTTAATTCCTACAGCAGTGGTAGTACATGGGACTATAAGTGGGGGATGGAGGAGGACCTGAGGCTCCTGGAAACCACTCTCCCTGTTAACAATGAAGCGTAGGGTGACAGCTATTTGCTCCTGAGTGCATCGTCCACTAGACAGCCCAAGGTGTAATCAAAACGACCTTGTAGTGGAGCCACCCTAGGGACTGGTAGAGTACACAGTGGTGGGTAGAATGGGGACTAGGAGAACAAAGCGACAGCTAAGAGTTGTAAGTTGTATTTAGTTGAGAGCTTAGGGTAGCGTGCATAGAAGAGTAGACAGGGAGCAGTAATCAAGGAGGGGCAGTAGGTTCCTTGCGCATAGCAAGGTGAGCTTCAGGGGGCAAGAGATTGTTTGATACGGTAGGCAGCACCTAACTTTTTGGTGAATTTTTTCATAGTGTTATTTATATGTTCACCAAAAGTAAGGGAGGGGTCAAGAGTGACACCTAGATATTTGAAGGTAAGAACATTTTCCAGGGTGGGCCTGATGGAGTGAGTACCAGGAGGGAAGAGGCGGATTTGGTGACCTTGGCTAGAATGATTTGGAGCCAAAGAGCATGGCTTTCATCTTTTACATTAACAAGGAGTTTGTTAGTGAGAACCATTGGTTCACGGAGGCATAATTTAGTGTGAGGGTAGCTGAGATTGATTCGAGTGACTTGTCACTATGGTACAGGATGAGGTTGTCTGCATAAAGGAGGGCATTACAGTTGAGGCTATCTGCTAAGAGAGCATTGACAAACAAGGAAAAGAGTAGTCTATGTTTTCTGTAATTTTCTTTTGTTTTTGTTCTCCATTCTCTGTGCTTTTTGTTTTGGCCTTTCTTTGAGTGTTTTCTTCCCTAGTCTTTCTGCTTGCATATTCACTTTTCTGTCTTTAGTTTACATTTGCCTTTTTTCGCTTGCTCAGCCGCTCTTCTTTCTTTGAGCCTGTGCAAATGTGAAACACTTAACACTACAAAACACTGACAGGGGTCTGGAATGGACCAAGATAGCATTGTTTGGACAATCTTACTCCATTTTGTTAATGCTGATAAGATTTACTGTATCAGATCTGGATCTTGTCGGCACCCTCCATGCAGACTTGCAGGGGCGAGCCAGTGTTTGTCATGGCATTCTGCCTATCTGGTCTGACTTTGACCAGGTGACAGTTGAGGAAGTTGTTAAGGTCATCCATGAGCTGACACCCACCTACTGTAGTTTGGACCTAGGTCTGACACGCCTTTTGTAGGGTGCATCAAGTCCATTGGCCTGGTCTTAGCTAGGATAGTCTAGCATTCACTAACAAAGGGGTCTTTCCAGAGCCCCTTAAGGAGGAGGTGATGAGGCCCTCTTGAAAAACTGTCGCTAAACTCACACTGCCTGGCAAACTAAAGACTCAATCTCTAACCTTCCCTCCTAGGAAGGTTATTGAGAAGGTGGTGGCTTTACAGCTGGAGGCCCATTTGTTAACTCACAACATCTATGATCCTCTCAAGTCGAGCTTACGAAAAGCCACGGTACTGAGACTGCCCTGGTTCAGGTAATTAATGATCTCCTGAGGCGTAGGGACAGAGGAGAGCAGTCTATTCTCCTCAATCTCTTGGCTGCTTTTGACACTGTGGACCATAGGATACTTTTAGATTGTCTGTGGCTTTATTGTAGACTTTCTAGCATGGTCCTCAACTGGTTACATTCTTTCCACACTGGTAAGACACAGAGGGTGGTCTTGGTTTTTTTCCTCTCGACAACTGCCCCAGCCATGTTGGGTCCTGCAGGGTTCCACTTTGTCTCCAATGTTGTTCGCAGTGTATATGCTACCATTAGGGACATTATAAGATGGTATAGACTGGATTTTCACTGCTATGCTGATGAAACCTAGCTGTACCTGTCTTTGCACCCAAGCAACATGATGTGATCTCAGTTTTCAGTCAATGCCTTGCTGAGGTCCAAAACTGGATGAGTGCCAACTGGCTGAGGTTAAACCTGGATAAGACAGAAGTTCTGGTGATGGAACTTGGTCGTCTCGATGGTTGGTGTGCAGGCTGGTCAATTCACCGGGCTTAGGCTTGAAGATTCCCACTGCTCACTTCTGCTAAGGTGAAAAATCTTGGCATTGTGCTGGATAGCAGCCTAACACTTGAATCTCAGATGTGGGCTGTGGTCCAGACTGGTTTTGTCACCTTAGAAACATTGCCAGGATTAGACACTTGATTCCCTCGGGTGATCTGCCATCTCTAGTCCATGCCTTTGTGACATCATGGCTTGATTACTGCAATGCCCTTACCTAGGGCTATCAGGGGTTGAACTTTGCTGCCTACAGCTGGTGCAGAATGCAGCAGCCAGGCTGTTGACCAGCCTTCCAAGGTCCTCCTTATTCTTTAGAAGGGATAGGGAGGTAAGAGGGGTTGCTATGTATGTGAAGGAAGGGATTTAAGCTATGGAGGCTCAGGGATCCTGGAAACAAGCAGAGGCATTGTGGGTCACTCTGGAGTCATGGAACAAAACAACCATCTATGCTGGAGTAGTTTAGAGGCTTCCTGAGCAGTGGGATGCTATAAATCTAGTATTAGTGGAAGCCATCTATAATATGGCATCCAGAGGGTAAGTACTACTAATGGGTGACTTCAACATGCCGTATGCAGATTGGAATACCCAGACTGCAAGTACATCAAGGAGCAGGGACCTCATGTATGGGGCAAACCCAAGGTAGTTGTGGTTGAGCCCACCAGGGAGGGGCTGTATTGGACTTATTACTGACAAACAGGGACAGAATCATGGATGTTGAGATGGGCAGTCCCCTTGGTACCAGTGACCACAGAACTGTGTGGTTTAGTCTCAACACATTGGCAGAAGAAAGCCATTCAAAGATTAAGGTCTTAGATTTTCGGAAGGCCAACTTTGTGGAGATGGGGAACAGCTCAAAATTGCCCTGGCAGCAGAAGATATGGGGGAGGGGTAGAAAAGTGGCTTAGACTCAAGAGATCCATAGCAGGAGTGACAAGTTAATGTGTCAGACTGCTTAGCAAAAAGCAAAAAAAGAAGTGGCCACTTTAGTTTGGTCCCATGTTAAAATAGCGACGGCATAACAGCTATTATAATGATCGAGTGGTAAAAACGGGCGATCATTACAATCACGATGTAACATTATAGAGCATCATTTTTAGCCTTAGCGCCAAAATTACACTGCTATTTGTAGCTCGTGCTGCTCTGTATATTCACAGTCAGTAGACTTTCTTTCCTTGAATCCTGTTATGAAATCCACCTTGGTGTTTACCTGCTCTACTCCTTGTTTCACCTCAGTGTTTACCTGCTCTCCTACTTCCTTGTTACCACAATGCAATGCACACCGAGCCAAATGGTGATTAAAATGATGTGTGTGTAAGCTCTTCCCATTTGCCATTTTCTCTTTTTCCTGTATAACTCACAGATGGCATGGAGTTTGAACTAGTCACCAACCAGAAAGGTGAGCCCTTGGGTGTTTATGGTGGCTACACATACAGAAAGGATAAAGAAAAGGGTGAAAAGATGTATTGGCGATGTGCAGACTCCCATAAATTTAGCTGCTTTTCCAGGCTGCATACTGCTGGAAACAAGGTGTTGGCTCAGATAAAGGAGCACATGCACGTTCCGGATGCTGGTGATGGGGTGTGCAAGATAAAGGAATAGGTTAGAGTGTGGGCTAGAACAAGTGAGGAGACCACTACACAGGTCCTTGTTCAGTGTACCGCCTCTGCCCCCAGATGCAGTGACAGGTCATCTGTCTGCTGTGCCACTGATGAAAAGGACCATTCAAAGGATACGGCAGGTTGAACGTGGATGTCCAGCCACTCCTGCATCAGTTGATGAGCTTGCAATACCTGCAGACTTCAGGGTAACCTTAGCTGGAGAACCGTTCCTTGTCTTTGACAGTGGCAAGGAAAAGGATAGATTGTGTTTGCTACTGCTGCTAATTTAAAATGTTGCAGGACAGTAGCGACTGGTTGATTGAACAATAAAGGGCAAGATTTAAAAGTATCATCAATCAGCTGTACACAGAACATTGTATTAAGGCAGGGCAAGTTGTGACAGCACTGTAATGTATTAATGTGTTCTCGAACAACAGCTGCATATAGTAGGGTTTACACACAACTGCATGAATTGTGCTCCACATTAAAACTAGAAACTGCATTGATGGACTTTGAGAAATCTGCATGGCGTGCATTTTGTACCTCTTTCCTGACAGAAAAATTTGTGGTCATTTCTTTCATTTCACATGCTCATATGGCAAAGATAAAAAGTACCCTGTAGTACAGGAACGATAGTGCTCAGACCCCGACTTTGCTTTGCACTTGCATATGCTGTTATTGTTGGCTTTTGTCCCTACAGATGATGTTATGGTTACATTTGATTCAATGAGAGAATTTTTTTTTCTACTAAAACTGAAATGCTAATACCACTACTTGAGTATTTTGAAGCTACCTGGGTTGGTAAATGCAGGGGAGGTCAGGAAGAAGAACGACAGCATTCCCACCAGAGAAATGGAACTGCTACAATGCCACCTCAAGAACAAACAATGCCGTTGAGGGGTGGTGTCATGGGTCTAACAGTCACATCAGAGCTTGTCACCCCAGTGTGTGGAAATTGATTCAGTGCCTGAAGGGGAACAGAGGCTGAGATGAAAACAGAGCAGATGGTGTCTGAAGCTGGAACAGGATCAAGAAAAAGAAAATATAAGGACTTGAATGAGAGGGTCATCTCGACTGTGAGTGAATACTCACAGAGGAGTAGGTATGAGTACTTAAGAGGACTCGCCTACAATTTCCAGTTCCAAGTGTGAATTGAATTGAAGTAATCCCTCAACAGAGTCAAGTCTGAATTGTGAGTTTTAACCTGAATAAACGAATACGCTGAATAGCACTACATGGCAACAATTCAGAAGTCGCTATTATGATGTTTTGACCTGTGACTCTGACCTGTTGTGCTCTGGGAGTGATGCTGTTGGTCTGGGGTGAGTGTTGGAGATATTAGCAGTAGTGGTGATCTGGTGTGCCTGTCAGTGCTGTGAGCGGGTGAGCATAGCGATGCTGTTAGCGCTATTATGCATGGTTGGGTATTTTGTTTGTGATGTGGCAGGAATTGTTGCTGTATGGTCTGTAGCGCTATATTTTCAAATTGCTGTACTACCGTGATCGCTGCAATCACCATTTTGAAGTTGTGATTTTCATGTGATACCCTTTAGTTCTCTAAATCAGTAGCCGAGAAAGTGTGAGAAAAAGTAAGGCATTCAAGAAATACAAAGAGATACAGAAAGAAGAGAATAAAATATCTGAGAAGCAGAGAGAAGCTGGGAAAGCTTTCAGAGGGGCTAAGGCAAGAAAGGAGGAAGGATTAGCACAGGCTATGAAGAAGGGAGACAAGACCTTCTTTTGTTATATTAGCAAGAGGAAGAAGACCAAGTGAGAGGGTGAGTGGTGGAGGACGACCTTGAAAAAGCTGAGACAGTGAACGAGTATTTTTGCTCAGTATTTACCAAGGAAGAGGCAGAGGAGGGGCCAAGACTCATGAGGAAAGGTTTACAGGGAAAAGGTGGACACCAGCCGATTTACAGTGGATAGAGTCTTGGAGGAACTAGGGAAAGCAAAGACTGACAAGGCAATGGGTCCAGACAGGATTTACCCTAGAGTTTTGAGGAAGTCCTAGTAGGTCCGCTGAGTACCCTCTTCAACCAATCACTAGAGATGGGGAGGTACCTGGGGACTGGAGGAGGGCAGAGGTGGTCCCCTGCGCAAGAGTGGAAGTAGGGAGGAGGCAGTCAATTACAGACCTGTAAACCTGACTTCAGTGGTGGGGAAGTTGATGGAGTCCCTGCTGAAGGAGAGGGTAGTGAAGTTCCTGGAGTCAAGCGGTGCAAAAGACCCAAGACAGCATGGATTCACTGAGGGAAGGGCCTGTCGGACTAATCTTATCGATTTCTTTGACTGGGTGACCATGGTGGTGGATCAGGAAGGGGCAGTGGATGTGGCCTACCTGGATTTTAGCAAGGTCTTTGATACTGTTCACATGGAAGGTTGCTTAAATGGGGAATCTGGGTGTGGGCTCTAAAGTGGTAAAATGGGTTGGAAACTGGCTAAAAGGCAGGACCTAGAGGGTCGTAGTAAATGGCATAAAATCTGAAGGGGCGGAGGTGATCAGTGGGGTGCCACAGGGATCGTGCTGTATCCAGTCCTATTCAATGTTTTCATAAGTGACATTGCAGAGGGACTGGAGGGGAACGTATGCCTGTTCGCAGATGACACCAAGATCTGTAACAGAGTCGTCACACAGGAGGGGCTAGATAAAATGAGAAATGACCTAAGACTACTTGAGGAATGGTCAAGGGTTTGACAGTTGGGTTTCAATGCTAAAAGGTATAAGATAATGCACCTGGGATGCAGGGGCAGGTTCTAGCCACAAGTCAAGAGAGAGATCTGGGGTTATCATATCTGATGACCTGAAGTCGTCCAAACAGTAAAAAAGCAGTGGGGAAAGCAAGCAGAATGCTGGGGTGCATAGGAGGAGGCATAACCAGTAGGTGGAGCAAAGTGGTGATGCCACTGTATAGACCTCTGGTGAGGCCTCATCTGGAATACTGTGTCCAATTCTGTAGACCTCATCTCAGGAAGGACATAGGCAGAATGGAAGCAGTCCAGAGAAGAGCAACAAAATGATACATGCACTGTACCACAAACCTTATAAGGAAAGACTCAAGGAACTTAGCATATATTCACTGGAAGAGAGAAGGGGAGATGGGACATGATAGACTTTCAAATACCTTAAAGGAATAAACGGTATAGGAGGGGAGCATATTTCAGAGAAGAAAGTGCACAAGGACAAGGGAACATAACGTGAGGCTGGAGGGAGGGAGGCTTAGGGGAATGCTAGGAAGTATTTTTTCGCAGAGGGTGGTGGATCCGTGGAACAGCCTATCAGCGGAGGTGGTGGAAGCTGAAAACAGTACAGAGATTCAAAAGTGCATGGGATAAGCATAAAGGCATCCTGCTGTACAGCAGAGCGGGGAAAAGGCAGTCCACATAAGAGTAGGGATTGCCATACCAAATAGGGAAATGGGCAGACTAGGTGGGCTGCATGGTCCTTACCTGCCGACAGATTCTATGTTTCTGTGTCAAATTATGCCTGTGCTGCACTCTCTGCACTGGCTCCTATTAGGTGGCGGATCACCTTCAAGGTCCGATTACTGACCTATAAAGCTCAACATGGTCTGGGCCCCGATCACCTGCAAGACCTCATACAGCCCTACTGCCCTTCTTGTCCCATCCGTCATCTGAGGGGGCCTCTTAATGATTTCAGAGTTTATTTAAAATCATCTGGCACCCAGGCTGTTTCAGTTGCAGTGCCTACCCTGTGGAATTCAGTGCCTTGGTCGCTTAGAGAGGCACCCACGGTTAGTGCCTTCAAGAGGGATCTGAAGACTTTCTATTTAGTAAATCTTTCCACTCTTTTAATTTACTATGCTTGGTCTATACTTTTATGTTTATCTTAGTTTAAATTCTGTCTATATTATTTGGGTACCTGTAAAGCCTAGAGTCACAATGAGATAGAGCGCTGTAACTGATAAACTAAACTACATTTCAAAATTCATGGCAGCTGCAGCAGGTTAGGGGCCACAAGTAAAGGCTTTGGAGCATGTGACCCCCCAGCTATATTCTGAGTTCTATTGAGCCAACGTGACTACAACCCAGCACTCACCTTAACTGGGAGATTAGGTGAACAACCTCAGGTTCCAGATATGTAAGTTGTTCCAAACGCGCAAGCAGCATGAGGTGCTACACCATCTCCCCAATGGATCTGCATTTTGCCACTGCTATGCATGCTATCCTTGCCAAGCTCAGTATCCAGATCAAAGATGCAGCTAGGAAAATAAGATTTCTGCACCAGAATCCAAAAGCAGGAGGTCATCTGTAGTCCTGGAATGGATGCTGGCAGGGCAGTACCCACTATCAGCGATGGGATCTGGACAGCAGAGGGCTAACCTCATGTGATCTTACACTTAGGGACAAATGACCTAGAAGGAAATGTGGTGGGATAATGCAGTAGAGATTCAGGGACATTGCTGGATCCTGCAGGGGCTTGGCTCTCTGATCTTCTCAGAGGTGCTGTCCATGCACAAGGCAAGGCAAGGTTTATTTATACAGCGCCCTATCCAAAGGCTCAGAGCGCTTAACAAAGCAGCAGTAAAACGAGAAATACAGCCATTACAGTAAGAAAGGGAGGACAGAGGAGTTTAATGGGTGGTTAAACGGCTGGTGTAAGCAGGAGGGCTTCAACTGTACTGGAGACTGGGTGACACGTGGAGAAGGAAAGCCTGTGCAAAAGACAGACTGCACCTAATTAAAGAGGGTCAGAAGTGCTTGAGGAGATTATCGAGATACATTGAGAAGTCCCTTCATTTAAACTGAAAGGGGGATTATTGGGCTAGGGAAGTAGGGGAAGAGAATGGAGTGGACAAATCCCTAGCTAGCACTCCCAAAAATGGAAGAGGGATTCAGGAAAGGGACAACCGGGAGGGGCAGGAGCAGATGGAAGGCCATCTGCGTGAAACAGTCAGAGCCTATGCAATAAGATTGTTGACTTAGACACTCTTATAGCAAGTGAGGATTTGGACATGGCAGCCATAACCAAGACCTGGTTTACGGAATACCAGACATGGGAGAAGGCCATTACAGGGTTTGATGTATCCAGAAGGGATAGGGTCGGGAGGGTAGCACTTCATGTATGTAAACATATAAAAGCAATAGAGATTCAGAGGGAACAGATGGGGTGGAGGTACTGTGTGGGTATGGACTACTGGCCCCCAGCACGAGGACGGGAAGAGGAGGATAGGACAATGATAGAGATCTAAACTATGGCTCAAAAGGGAGAGGTACTGCTGATTGGAGATTTCAGTTTCTCTGATGTGGATTGAAGTCTTCCAGCAGCAAAATGGTCAGGAGTAGGGAATTCCTTGATACCCTGCAGAGGGCGGAACTTAGACAGATGGTCACATAACCTACCTGGGAGAAGCAATACTGGATTTTGTCCTCACAAATGGGGAAAGCGTATCCAACCTCACTGTGCAGGATCACCTGGATAAACAGTGACCATAAGGTAGTAATGTTTGGGATCTTAGCATTGAATCTAAGCTGCCATACATTTGACCATTCCTCCAACCTTGCCAAGTCCCTTCTCATCCTTTGCACCCCACCTTGTGCATCAACCCTGTTGCAGATCTTTGTGTTGTCTGCAAAGAGACATACTTTTCCTTCCCAGTCCCTCCGCAATGTCACTTATGAAGACATTGAAGAGGACCAGTCCTAGAACTGAACCCTGCAGTACCCCACTAGTAACCCCCCATCTTCAGAGTGGACTCTGTTTACTATTACCCTCTGTGTCCTGTTCTCCGCCAATTTTTACCCAGACTACCATCTTGGGACCCACTCCAAGACTAGCTAACTTGTATATTAATGTTTTTGGGACTGTGTCAAATGCCTTGTTAAAGTCTAGGTAGGCCATGTCCACAGCCCCTCCCTGATCTACTACTTTGGTCACCCAGTCAAATCTATTAGATTAATCTGACACAACCTTCCGCTGTGAATCCATGCTGCCTTAGGTCCTGTGCCCTCTGGCCTCTAGGTACTCAACAATTCTTTCCTTCAGAAGTGATTCCATCATTTTCCTATCACTGAGGTCAAACTAACAGGTCTGTAGTTTCCTGCCTCTGCTCTGCTCCCACTTTTGTGAAGTGGAATAACATCTGCCCTCCTCCAGTCCTCAGGTACCACCCCATCCTCCCATGACTTGTTAAAGAGGGTAGTCAGTGGACTCACTAGTTCTACACTTCGTTCTTTTAGAATTCTGGGATGAATCCCATCAGACCCCATTGCTTTGTCCACCTTCAGTTTTAAGAGTTCTTTCAGAACTCTTTCTTCTGTGAATGGGCTGGTATCAACCCTCCCTATTCAGAGTGTTTCTATTGTTTGGTTTAGGTACTCTCCTCTTCATTTGTGAATACTGAGCAAAATATTTGTTTAGTATCTCTGCCTTTTCAGTCATCCTCTGCCCACCCACCCTCCCTTTACTAAACCTCACTATCCCTCTCTTGGTCTTCCTTCGCTCCTGATGTACCTATAGAAAGTTTTATCCCTTCTTAACCGAGTTGGCTATCTTTTCCTCAGTTTGGGCCTTTGCTGCTCGACTGCCTTCCCTACTTCTTTCTGCTTTAACTGATACAGTTTTCTGTCCTGCTCCTTCTGTGATTCCTTGTACTTCCTGAATGTTATCTTTTTCAACCTAATCTTCCCTGCCACCTCCTTTGAGAACCACAGTGGTTTTTAACATTGTTTTGTTTGCTTCACACAAAAGCTTGCTGCCTCAGTGATGGCAGTTTTGATTATTCCCATTGTTCTCCCACCCCTCCTTGCTGCCCATCTGCTAGTGCATTCCTTAGGCACTCACCCATTTTGGCAAAGTCAGCCCTCCTAAAGTCCAGGACCTTTGCCTTTGTATGGCTTTACTCCACTGCTGTGTTTATCGTGAACCATACTGTTCGATGGTCGTTAGTTCCTGATGGCTACCCACTTCTAAATCTGTGATCCTCTTTCCATCTCCATTTGAGAGTACCAGGGCTAAGATTGCTCCTTCCCGAGTGGGTTCCAATACTAGTTGTCTAAGGCATGCCACCTCCCCTGCAGGAATGTAGAATGACCCCGCTCTTGGATGTGGCTGCAGCAAATGCACTCCAGTAAACATCTGGCATATTCAGCTCCCCATCAACAATATCCCCTTTTTCTGCCATTCTAAGTATACCTTCAATCATTTCCTTGTCCATTTCCTCCCTGAGATGGGGGTCTGTATACAACCCCTGTGCGGATTGTGGTGCCACTGCCTGTCTCCAAGTTGACCCACAGTGCTTCCTCTCCTCCCTGTTTACCCTTTTGTTCTGCTGCTTTGATTCCTTCCCTTGTGTAAAGAGCTACTCCTCCTCCTTTTACCCTCCCTGTCCCTCCTGTAGATAGTGTACCCTGGTATGTTTACATCCCAGTCATGGTTCTGTGTGTACCATGTTTCTGTGACTGCCACGATATCCAGATGTTTCTCTTCCATCAAGACCACTAGCTCAGGAAGCTTGTTACTCCATTGTTTGATGGCTTTACCTTTGTAGCCCCATCCGTGCCCTCACTGACTTTGCTTTCTCCAGTTGCCCCGTCCTGTTCCCTCACGGAACTTTCCACCTTGGTCTTTACCTCATTTAGTACCCTGCTTTGGGGCTGTAAATTCCCGTTGCTGTTATCAGTGCCTCCCCTTGGCTACTTTAAAATCTTGCCAATGAAGCATTTAAACCGATCACTCAGAGACTGGTTCCTTCCCGGACAGATGCAACCATCATGCCAGTAATTAAGTTACAAGCTCAAATGGGCAGACTGGGTGGGCCATAAGCCCTATCTGCCAGCAGTATCTATGTAAGTTGAGAAGCCTGTGGGTGGGGACAAAGATAGAGAAATGGGTTGGTGATTGGCTTAGGGATAAGAGCCAAAGGTGGTGGTGAACGGTCTATACTTGGAGGGAGGGTGACCAGTGGGGTACTATAGGGGTCTGAGTTGGGCAGGTGCTTTTAATGTCTATATCAGTGATATAACAGAGGAAGTGGAGGGAGAATATACCTGTTTGCAGATGATGCAAACCTATAACAGGATGAACATGGGGGGTTAGATAAGATCAGGGCAGACTTGGGGAAGTTGGAAGAGTGGTCCAGGAGGTGGCAACTGAGGTTCAATGCTAAGAAATATAGAGTCATGCATATGGGGCACAGGGACCCAGGGTGGAACACACACTCGGGGGAGGGGTTGCTGAGGTCACAAGGAGAAGAGGGATCAGGAGTAATATCACTGATGACATTAAGGTGGCTAAACAGTGCCAGAAAGCAGTGGGAAAGCAAACCAAATGCTCGGATGCATAGGGAGGGGGATCACCAGCAGGAGGAGAGAGGTGCTTCTCCCACTGTATTTATCACTGGTACGACTGCACCTCGAATATCATGTGCAGTTTTGGAGGCTCTACCTCTGCAGGGACAAAGACAGATTGAGGCTGTACAGAGGAGGGCTATGAAGAAAGGCTTGAGAATTTTAATCTTTACTCCCTGGAGGACAGGAGAAGAAGGGGATTTGATTGAGACATTAAAATACATAAAAGGGATTAACAAGGTACAGCTGGAGAGTCTGTTTCAATGGAGGACGCTACTAACACTAGGGGCCACAGGTGAAGTTATTGGGAGGCAGGGTCCGGGGTATTGTGAGGAAGTTATTTTTCAGTGAGAGGGTGGTAAATGGCTGGAATAGTTTGCCGGAGGTGATGGGGGTGGCAATGATCACAGAACTCAAACTTGCATGAAACAAGTACATGGGATACCGAGGGTGGGAGGGCGGGTTTGAATCTCCTCCCGTAGATGAACACTACTTGGGGTTTTCATGGGCAGACTAGGTGGACCACGTAGTCCTTATCTGCTAGCTACTTTAATGAATCTATATAAAAACAAACAGAAAAAAACCTTTGGTGTGCAACCTCCCCTAAATGTGTGTACATAACCCTGTTTGTTTCCCTACCACCAACAGCTTAATCTGGTTCAAGGTCAGTTGACATTCATCTATATCCCCTCCCGGTTGTGCCTGAAAATAGGCAGGATTTGTCTAGTGCACTTACCCGATCAACAAAACTAAATAAAATAAATATCCCATGTCATATTTATGGATGCGTATAGTAAAGGAAAAATAAATTACAGGAGCACTTAAGTTTACACATTTAGGATAATTTTAATTCAAACAGTGCACAAAAATGTCATCACAACATCAGAATAACCCCCAAAAAAAAGCCAACACGTAAGTCATAGCACACCTGGCATATACATTCTTATACTAACATAAACAGTGGCAGTGTGGTCTAGTGGTTACAGCTGTGTACCTGAAGACTCAAGCTGGAATCCCACCGCCACTTCTCTCACTATGAGACCTCGAGTACACCACTTTCTTCATTGTGTTTAATGTTGTCTTGCTCGCTTAACCTTCCTTCATATTGTAACTCTATGTGCTCACTTAATGGCTCAAGCAACTATTTGTGGCTTATAAAGCCTTTTGGGGTACATTGTGTATTAAAAGCACCAATAAAATCAATGTCCTTTCATTTTACCTCACAGCAAAACACAAGGAGTTTCTGGGCTTCCTTCTAAAGCATGATTACTGACTCCTGCAAGAGCATGTTCTCCAGATGGGCATATGTTCCATACAGGGTACCCTCTCGAATGTCAGAGGCAGATCCATGCCAATCTCTTCCTGAACCTACCAGTCTGAGTTGATCATGGACCACTGTGGTAGGAAGTGAAGACACTGACCAGAAGCTGAAGCAGGATCTGCAGAAGATAGGGGATGGAGCTACCTCCAGTCACTTCTTTCTTTTGCTAGAGGATCTGGCAGAGTACCTGTCGGAGCCACCACCATCCATCACGCTTGCAGTTACCCTGTCCTTAAGCCCTTGTGGGACAAAATTGCTGCTTCTGGGGCACATAAGAGAAGATGCATATGACCCAGAGCCCTGCTGGCACTAGAGAGCATTCTCCTTCATGATGGAGGGTGATAGAGTTCAGTATGACAGAATTCTCGATCTTTGTGAGATAGCCCTCCAACTGTGGATCAAAGAGGTCTTTCCTCTGTACATGGGAGATCTGGCACTTTCTACTGCACGTCATCTACACAGAGAACAATATGCAGTCATGACCGGCAATGTACAGTCACCACCACCACTACCCTGTCTGATGCCTCAACCAAATCAAGTGCAACCTGCAGCTGGTGTTTGGTGACCTAAAATACTATCCTAAATATCAAGAAGATCTTGTTGGTGGTCCTCCAGCAGGAGGGCCACAGATCCAAGAACCCAACAGCTCATGGCCTTACCTTGCCATATAGGGAGCATAACTGGCCTATGCATGTCCAAGGATATAGCTGGATACACCCAGCAGTCAAAATGGTTTTAGACTCATCAGAAGGCTTAGAAGGCTCCTCCAGAATCTTTGCTTTGCTGAACACTATATCTGTCTCAAGCCCCAAAGAAGAGGTACACCACAAACCTATGTACTGCCCTTTTAGGTATAGGTGGCAGTGAAGCCAGCCAGGTTCTCTAATGGCAGGAATGATGGGAAAGGTGACACCCAAGAGATGACCTTGTCCAGCATATCTGCTAGAGGATATGAAATGGGCTTCTGCACAGCTTTGAGAGGGTGTTCAGTTTAGAAGACATATTTATGGTTCTTCTTTGTCCCACAATGCCTTCTTGTATCATGTGACAGTAATACATCCAGGACAACAGATTTAGCAAGTACCGTTTAGAGTCAATTTAACAGCAGTGGAGCTCTATGTTTAAGTAACTTTCCTTATCCAGTGAGCATGGACCTCTACATTTTCAGTTTAGCAAACACCATAGGGTTAATTAAAGAAAACAGCTACAGTCTTTATTAATTATAGCATTGATGACCTATTGGGATGTGTAGGCTTATGTTATGTGCAATTTGAGTAAATGAAAAGCTTTAAATGAAAAACATTTACTCCTTCTGCCTAGACCTAGGCACACACATAGACGATAAAAATATTGAGAGGTGTTTAGCTGAGGCCAGAACATCAGGCTCCTAAATGCAGATCACTGCTGCAGTACTTTCCCTCACTGAATCAGCGGTCACGGATGCATCAGTCATACGAGACAGCAAGCATTGTAGGAACAAGAAGAGCAATAAACTGTGCTAACATGGAGATCCCTGAGTCCATAAAACTAGTAGGAAAATTTAGAAAATAAAACTACTAGCAAACTAAGGGAAGGACACACTAGGACTACACACACAAATCAAAACACTCTGTATATTTTTTGCAAATTCAACTGTATTACACCTTTACAACTTTCAGTGGACAGAGAGCGCTAATGAGGATGGGAGCCAATTTCTGTTAAAGAGGAGTTTGCAACATGGCTGTGAAACTCAGGATTTAGTTGGCTTAAATAGCAGTCTCGGTCTGTGTAAACACTGATAAGATTTTATTCTGACCTATCAATCAATAAACAATGTTCATAGATAACGCAAATTAAAGCAGTTTTAGAGTAAGTACACAAACCTCTGTGTATATAATGCATTAATGTACACAGCAGCAGCTAGAGTACCAAGTGTGATTAATAGTTTATCTGTGGTTGTCAGCATCGCCCTATGATTACATCTGAAAATGTAACACTAAAAAAATAAATAAAAAGGCACATTTCTAAAACTCCTACAACAGGAGTAAGAGTTGGGAGAGACTTGTAAAGGGTGGGGTCTGAACATGATTTCAAAACTGCTCTACAGAATGACAGTACTACAGCCATGGAAACCAGTATATACACTTATTCACTGCACAAGACCGGCTGACTCAGAACTGCAGAACAAATCACAGTATACAGTCTTCTTCAAATCAAATGACTTGCTAACAGTCTCAGCTGTAACTTGAGAGTTTTCACTTTTTCTAGCCGTTTCCCAGTCGAGGACAGGGCATTCTGACTGGGAGCGTTTATTGCCCAAACAGTTTGTTAACTGAGTTGGCTCAACAGAGAGAAAACAAGAACAATCATAGAAGACAAAACTGGAAAGTATATTTTCATTTTTATTACAACACATCAACACTATATACAATTTTAACAACTGCAATCACTTTAAATTCTTACAAAAATAAAAGATTTCAGAGATATTTATGTATTTTACAGTCTGTCTACCAAGGATGGTCTATGATACATCACATTTTCAGTGGGTTTGAGTCTATCCTGATTTCGGCTAGGCGTTCTGAATGACAGGGCCATGACTGAGGGTCTTCAGTACCTCAGGGAGTAAATAAGGTGAGCCGAGATAGGATCTTCGACTGAAGGAGGGTGGAATCACCAGAAGACACAACTGGAAGATTGAGGGTGGTAGGATTTTGGGGTTGGGGATGGAGGCAGAGGTACTTCACCGAGAGTGGTGGAACCATGGAATGTGCTGCCCCGAAGCTGGTACAGGCAGCTACAGTGGTGGAATTCAAGAGAGGATGGGACAGATATAGGCAAGGGGTGAAGCAGAGGCTGGTTTGCCCGGGGCAGGACTGGGGATGGAGTAACAGTGGAAGGAGACAGATAAGAGGGCTACGGTACCCAATCAGGGTGCTGAAGCATGAGCAGACTTGATAGACCAATAGGCCTACTCTGCTGGCGCCTAGTATGTCAAGATACACATAGAAGGATAGGCACAGCCATTGGGGGCTTTCAACCCTGCCTGCTCCCCAAACTTCTGGTCCCAACATGAATGCCTCCTCAAAAATTGGTGTGGTTCACTTTTAAAGAAATGCTGTCAATCTACTATAGAGCAATACTGGCTCTATTTTTTTTTCGCCGCCACCCGAGCTCTCCTTCGGTCTTCCTTTCAGGTCTCTAAGGTACACCTCTGCCCTCCACGCCACCCTACTGCAGCCTTTCAACCCCATATCAGCAGCCCCAGGTAATCCGGCGTCTCCCTTAGCGGATGGGTCCCCCTCAGGAGAAGGCACCGGGTGAGACAGGCCAGCGCACTCATTCATTGGCCTGGGTGCTGCTAGGTAAGGTACAGGCAGGCTGTTTTCTGGAGGCCTAAGAGTCAGCGGAGGATGTCATCTGGCCGAAAGGGAGTGATTTTTTCTTTTTTCATGGTGCTGTGGGCGGTCCTGACATCTAGACGAAAGTTTCACTGGGCTACGCACCTCCCACCCACAAACCCAACATGCTGCTCCTACCCTGGTCTCCACCAGTGGTCACCCAACACGGATTGTGGCCCTCCTCCTCCCAGGAGATAATGAGCAGTCGTGGGACACCTGTTGCCTTTCCCAGCCGGCCCTCCAGTGACCCAAGCTCATTCTCGAACCCGGTCGCTACGCCGCAAGCGAAACTAACCGTCAGCGCCAGCGGCTGGCCTATACTGGTTCTGTTTAAAGGAAAACAAGGATTTTAGAAACACCCCCTGCAAGTGCGCACACACACACACACACACACAAAAGAAAATACCCAGTGAGCCAAGAAAGTTATTTTTTCAAATCTGTTTACGTCATATTCAAGAGTGTCATCTCTGCCAGAATGTAAACAATCCAGTGCTGTGCAGTACTATTCTGAATGCAAAAAGCAGCTTTGTGCCACTCACTTATATCGTACCAGAGCGATCCTGTTTCTAAATTCCTTGTTTTCTTTTAAGATGACAATTAGATGTTTTTGGTGCAGTATTAGCCTTTGCTAAGCAATTTAAATCACAAATTGTAGTGAGAAAGAAATAATATGACCTGTTGGGAACTGAACCCAGGCACCGGAATACCGCTCCGGTGCTCTAACTACAGAGTCACAATGCTTACACAGTAGGACCTGGGATTCACGGACACACTTACTTTCTCTGGTCTTCCTGCAACTAGGAATAATCAAGATGACAATTAGATGTTTTTGGTGCAGCCATTAGTCACTGCTAAACAATTTAAATCACAAACTGTAGTGAGAAAAAAAATTGTTTTCTTAATTTCCTTTAACAAACACGGTTGTGGATTTGTACGTGTGTGTGTGTGTGTGTGTGTATAAATTCTGTTTTACAGCACAAGATTACATTTTCAGCAGTACATTGAATTTGAGGCTTACTGGACTGATGTTAAATAGGATAACTACATAATTACATTATTTAGCTTCGTAAAGATGCTGCTGGTTTTAACCTCAGAATGTCCAGCCTGACATTCTCCTAACAGACAGCTGCTGGGAGTGCACAGGAGTGCGCTGGGCTTTGTAAGCAATAACATTTAGAATCTTATATTTAACCGTTTAATGTCTTCAATTCAGCAAGCAGCAAGAAAGAGGTTGGATTGCAACACAATCTCAACAGGCCACGCTCTTCATTGCTGCTTTAAATTTACAAGAACTACTTCGTTTTTAAATAAAAAAAAAACAAGTTCTTTAGCCATAGTATGCTACTACACAAATGCAGGGTGCTACTGGTTGTACTTGCTTCTGCTGATAGCACATAAAAAAGGCAGATGGTACTCACTATTTTCACTTTCTTTAAAGTGTTTTCCCATCTCAGTTACATTAGTTTATTTTTGAATATTCCAAAACATAATCATATATAAGGGATATTCAGGGGGAACCAGTGTGATACATGATTTATCTACACCTGTGCCATTTGACCTTAGGTAACCTCATGAGTGGCATATGCCACAGACAAGGGTGTAAAGACAAACAACCTGCAATGTAGATAAATTAGCATCATGCAAGATTCCCCCTATATATTTCATTAACGCAACAGACAGGACCTTGTGTGTAATTCTAGTTTATTGAGATTTTTAAGTAAAGAAATGATTAAACTTGTGTGGTTTATTTGGCTCTGTGCCGTATCACTGCACTCCCAGTGTGCTGCCGCTGCTGAGGTCAGTCTCCATGGATGCATCGTCACAACATCAAGTTTGCTATGGGATGTTGCAGTCGACTGGCTGATGGCAGCTTCAACAGCTTTTGAAAATTAATATGGCGGATGTCTGTAGCGAGGAACAAGCTAGAGGTTCCAGCTGCAGAAGTTGCACTACTCTGCCTGAATCAGTTTATTTTTCTTTCTCTTACTTTCTTTTCTTTTATGTGCTCGTATTGAGAAAGAGGCGGCGTTGGTGGAGCAGAGGACTGCGAACAGCAGCAGGATCTGGAGACAGAGGAGACCTGCAAGAAAGTGATAGGCAAAGTGGGATGCAGTTGAGCCACGATGAAAGTATGCTCCATTTTCTCCTCAGACAGAAAAAATGTTGTTTAATGAAGTGAGAGGAGTGGGCATCAGAGTAGAGAGGAGTGTTTGGAAAGAAGAGCAGGCAGCAGAGCAGAGCAGTTGTTATGAGAGGCGAGTCATTGAATAGTGGCTTTTTGTGCCTTAGGAACAAAATAGAACAAAAAAAGCTCCAACTGTTTCTGGTGTGAGTTTTGGTCTGTGAGGATGGCATGCTTAGTCACTTGTGGAGCTGAGAGAGAAAAGAACGTGAAAGATTTTCCCATGAGACTGCATTTTGAGTCATGTCGGTTACAAAAAAAAAAAAAGGAGGAGGGACAAGGTGTGCATCCCTACTTGATGAGCAGAGACTGGAGAACTGAGGTTCCAGGACCAGTATCCTGGTGTGACTCAAGGTCGATGGAGTAGTGGGAAAGGACGGTGTGTGCTGACTTCCAGGTAGCAGCCCTGTAGGCCTGGCTAGGGACATCCCTGGAAGCAGTCAACAATGCATGAGAATGTCTGGTGGAAAGAGCACCCAGTCCTACAGGAAGCTCCTACCAGCCAACCTATAGCAGAGGCAAATGCAGGGTGTAATCCATGAGGCAATCGTCTACTTTGCTGCTGGTCTGCCAGGTGCAGCTTCAACGTATGTGACAAACAGTTGGGAGAGTCTGTCTCCAACTCCAGCTGTGTGCTCAAGTAACAGGACAGCACCCTCCACAGGTCCAGGGTATGGATCCTCACGGTCAGCCTCTGAAGAGCGGGCTGGTGAAACACACCAGTAAGTTAATCACCTAAGATGAAACTCTAATACCACCTTTGGGATCAGGGCCTGAAGCTCTGAAATATTTGAGCTGAAGTGACTGCCACTAGAAACAGGCTTTCCAAGATAAATAGCGACATTCCAAGAACCAGCCGTTCAAAGGGAGGCAAGGTCAGCTTTTCCAAATAAAATTAAGGTCCCACGATGGTGCGGGCTGCGCACGGGGTTTAAATGTAAGATTCCTTTAAGGAAAGTCTTGAGACTTCCAACTGAGCTAGTGTCCTGCTGTCACTCTAGGTATGGTACGTAGAGATGGCCGACAAATGGACCTTCAGGGAGGAGTAGCCTAGGTCCAACACATAGAGGTGCAAAAGGCATTCCATGAACGACGGAGGTGGACATGAGAAAGGATCCCAACCCTTAGCAGTGGCCCAAATAGGGAAACGCTTCTACTTCATGGCATAAGTGGTCCTTGTGGACGGCTTTCTAGCCTCCACTAGAACCTGAGCCACTTTGGAGGATACCACAGAGCGTGAAGTGGCTATGTCCTGAGATGCCACGCATGAAGGTGAAGGAACTTCAGCTCTGGATGTACCAGTGTGCATGCCTCCTGGGTTAGTAAGTCATTGCAGAGAGGCAGGGGAACCAGTTTTCCTCTGAAAACTCTGAAGCAGAGGAACCAAACCTGCCGGGCCAGAAAGGGGCAGTCAGAATCTTAGGGCCCTTCCGCTTGTAGCTTGAGCAGTACTCTCTGCAGAACTGGAAAGGAGGAAGGCATACAAGAAGATCCCTGTCCAGCAAGGAGATAGTGTGTCTCGCCAGAAAACACCATGCCCTGGTAAGCTTAGCAAAACTTGGGAAGTTTTGCATTGTATGGGGAGGCGGACAGATCCAGTTCTGGCTGACCCCACAGATCGAAGGAGTTGACCACCTGCTTTAGCTCCCACTTGTGGGCTCTGACTATGGTGCTGCTGAGACCGCCTGCTAGACGCTTTGCATGCCTGGAGCTGAATCTGATGAAGAACTGCTCAATTCAACACCTGCATCACCTCTCTGCAAAGAGGGTATGAGCAGGTGCCTCCTTGCTTGTTCAGATACCAGACTACGACATGTTGTCCGATTGGACTAGCAGAGCACCCTGAAGAAGTCTGTGTTGAAAAGCTTGAAGAGCGACAACAGAGCCCCCATCTCCAACATGCTGAGGTGTAGAGAGGCTTCCAATAGGGACCATGTGCCTTGAGTCCTGAGGTCTCCCAGATGAGCGCCATCCGGCCCCTGACACATCTGTTGTCAGGGTCTTGGAGGGAGAAGGGGCTGAAAAAGGACCCCTTGGTGAGACTGGATAATCCTGCCACCATGAGAGATCCCTCTGCATGGAAGTGGAGAGCATGACCATCTGGTCTAGGTCATCCAACCTCTGATCCCACTGTGCCATGTGTCCGCTGTGAGATACACATGTAGAGCTTGCTAAAGGAACAGTGGGGATGGCTGCTGCCATTACACCCAACAGTCGAACAACTGACCTGGCTAAGACCTTCCGGCTGGAGGCTACGAAATGAGCCTGCCTCTGCAATGTTTACGCCTGTCCTGAGGGGAGGAAAGTTGGACCATGTCCAGCACCACCCCAATAAATTGCAGGTGTCGGAAGGGACAAGCTGAGACTTGGGTACATTCAGAGTGATCCCAACTTGCTGAAACAGGTCCAGGGTTGCAGAAAGGGAGAGTTCTAGCTGCTCTCTCGACGGGCTGGGAAAAGCCAGTCATCAAGATAATTGAACACACAGTGACCCTGGCGCTTAGGGCTGCCGCCACTACCGCTAGGCACTTTGTGAAACCCAAGGTGTCAAGGAAAGGCCAAAGGGCAGGGCCCTGAACTGGTATTGTTCCCTGAAAGGAGAACCGAGGTAGTGACGATGGGCCCTGGAAGATAGGGATGCATAGGTAGGCATCCTGCATATCCAGAGCAGAGAGCCACTGACCTTTGTGCAGAAAGGGCAGCAGACCCGGAGGGACAGCATCTGGAACCGCTTGTACTCTATGTATGGTTCAGGGTGCTGAGATCCAGAATGGGACGGAGATCTCCCATCTTTCTGGGGACCAGAAAGAAGTGTAAGTAGTACCCCTTCCTACCTGGTGCGCTGGAACAGGTTCTATTGCTTTTTCTGTACAAACAGAGGTTGAATTTTCTCTTGAGGGGAAGAACGGCACCTTCTGGTAATGAGAGTGGGATGGAGGCCTGTCTGGAGGTTTCAAGAGAAATTCCAGGGTATGGCGTGTTTCTATGAGGTGAAGGACCCATGAGTCAGTTGTCACTGCCCGCCACCCTCGCAGGTGACAAGCGAACCTTCCGCCCACCTGCTCTCTTGCTGAGTTTTGGGGTGGGGGCAGATGGCAAGTCGGGGGTGGGGTGGGAAAGCTGCACCTGAAGCTCTCTGGGACTTGGCCTGGTGGGCGGGCGAGGCTGACTGTGCCCTATGTTTGTTTTGACGTTGGGCTATCTGCTGTTGCTTTGGTCGCTGTTTGGCTTGGTGCTGAAATGGCTTTTTGTTGAACTTTGGGCAGTACATAGTCTGTACTGACCAAGTGTTGTGCCTTTATTTTGAAGGGTGGTAATGATGTCTTGTGCATCCCCACCAAAGAGGACAGATCCCCTGAAAGGTGCATCTTGATAGCATTCTGCACATCTTGTGCTAAGCCTGATACCCTCAGCCAAGAGAAACCATGGAGGCTGATGGCTGTGGCAGCCCCTCTAGCAGAACAGTCCACTGCATTGTAGGTGGCTCTCAGCGAATGCCTGCAGGTCACTTTTGCTGAACAGATCAAATCCACTAATAGGGACTTTGAACCTGAATCTGGTAGCGCCTGAATTGCCGGTTCTAGCTGGGCAAATAAGGATTTCTAGTAAACCAGCATGTGCCTGACGTAGTTAAGAGCCCTCATTGCCAGAGTGGAGGACGAATAAAACATCCGACCAAACTGGTCCAACTGCTGGGACTCCTTGTCCGGTGGAGAGGTGCTCTGTATGCGGCTTAGAGACCGCCTACGAGCAGCTGCTGTAAGGACCGAATCAGCTCTCAGCTGTGCGCCGAGGTGGTCCTTCCTCTGGGCGTATGGTATGTGCATAGAGAAACAGCCAAAAACTTTACATTGTTTTTATTGGTTGATGGGTATTTAATATTAATGCATTTTACTATATAATTAGTGTGATTTCTAGGACCAATCAGCTCTGAGGAAGGCTGTTGCGAAGCGTCAGCTGATTCCGATGGCGTCATTGCAGCGTGGGCTGGTCTGCTCGGCTGTTCGGTCTTTAAATCAACATGTTTTGCGTATGTTAATAAGTTTTATTTGGTTTGCTATCCGGCACTAGTCGCTGCACCCGTTTTTGTCTGCTGTGTGAAAATAAAGTGAAAATTAAATCGGAAGGAAGATCTGATGGCTGTGTCACTGGAATCTTCATGTTATTTCGGTCAGTGCATTTGGTTTGGCGTCTTTGTCTGACGCACGTTGTTTTGGTATGGTATGTGCAGTCAGCTTTCTTGGCCACTGCTGGAATGGAGGAGGGCATCATCCAGATAGTTGATGCCAGATTCTCATGGGGCTCGAGCCAGGGCGGGTGAGGATTGGTGCTGCATCCTGCATGTCCAGGTGTTCTGCATGGCACTGCCTTTGGGATCCTGGGCATCAGACTTACAGTCATACACTTCCGCAATTTTTCTGAGGAGGTCTGCAAAGGAAGAATCCTCTGAAGAGACTTAGGGATTCTTTGGGCTGGGGTTCCCTATAGGCGGGTTTCAAACCCCACCCAAACGACTCAGAAGAATCTAAGTGTGAATCCTGGTCTGAGTCGGAAGACCTCGGGTTCAGACGCTGGCTTACCTAGGGCCAGGCCGTGTCAGAGCCTTTGAAGGGCCAGTGCCCACTTTGGCAGTGTAATCTGTCTTGGTTGTTGAACATTAGGGCTCCTAGGGGAGTCTCTGGGAGGCTGGCGGCTATCCAACTCTGTTACCAGCTTGGCCTTGGTCTCTGACCACCAGGACTGCAAGATGGACCGGAAGTCTACTGGAGGAAGAGGCTGGAAGCCAGTGGATAATGGGAAACCCGCTATATGGAAAGGTGGATATCCTGATGGAGGGTAGGCTGGAGCGCACCTGGCGTATGAAACCCTGATGGGGGCAGACCACAGAAAATAGGCCTCCAGGGCCTGCTGGGCGCACTTCCATGTGGCAGGACTGAAGCTGGCACAGGCCTTATAGTCCTCAACCTTGTGCCCGGGCCTACACAGAAGAGGCAGAGGAGTGCGAATCCTGTAGTAGTTGCGTTTGCACAAAGCACACTTATTTTTGTGCTCGATTATGGAAGATGACAACATGCACAAAAAACTAAACTGGTATTTTGAAAGAAAGAAAACGGATACTCATCCGAATAACGGCCTAACTGCAGCATACGATCTCTGCAAGGTCTGACTATTCAGCTTGATGGCGGAAAGAACTGGAAGGCGGTGTGGGGACCACCCCACTATATAGATCACGTGACATCGGGTGGGTGGGTCCCCGTCAGATACTGCTGGCTAAAGTTCCTGTGGGTCGCAGTCCTCAAGGTGATTACCTACTGCAAGAGTCCTCTCTCAAGAAAGATCTACTGTTACAGTAAGTTCTCACGCAACTGCTCTATCTTCTTCAGGGTATCTCAGGCATCAGGTCACACCATAAGAATGAGTCCAAAGCAGTTACATGTGCAACGGAACAGTCTGGATGGAAGGCCAACCAAAGCCTATGACAGAGGCTCCTGCAGAACAGCCCAGCTACAGCCTGCTCAGGCTCTAAGCAATGTCCAGACTGTAGTGGTTCCCTGGTCCTGGCTGCTCTGGAACTATTCCCTTATCAACAGGGTTCTTTCTTAAATCTGCAGTGTCTTCCTCACAGATCACTTAGTTTCTGGCTGCACTGTAACTAGCACACTTAATAGTAGTATGCATTTTAAGCCTGCAGCGTCTTCCCACACAGGCTGTTTAAGTCCTATTTACCTACCTGTATCTACTTCTTCATTCCCACCACCTGCGGTCACCTATCTAAAGTACAAATCTGTGCAACCTCTTAGCACTGTATACTCTTTTGCACTCCTCTCCCCTGTGGTCATACAGTAACCCTCTCAACATGTCTACCTCACTCCTAATCCTTCTCTTTCTCATTCCGCTTAGCTGTGATGGCACAGCAACTATTGTCCCCCTCAAGTACAACCTCACGATAGACACATGCCCTGGAGTATTGCATCTTACAGTATAACACACACCTGCACACGAGCATTACAATCTAGGTAATAATCTTACTAATCCTCGGCTGGAGTATCCCTCCTCCTCCAGTTTCTTGCCCTTGCAGTAATCTTCCCACTGGAAAACCCGCTTACAGGAGACAGCATAAGGCAACTTAACTTTGCCCACAATCTTGCAAAAATTATCCTTCTCCTGACATTTCTTGCTGGGGATGTACACCCAAACCCTGGTCCACCTGTACGGTCCTTCACGCAACCCCGCAAACTAGGGTCCCTAGTGATTGCCTTATTAACATTTGCAGCCTGCTGCCCAGGCTTGATGACCTGCATATCTGGGTGACACAACATAAACCTGACACCCTAGTTCTTAACGAACCTGGCTCTCCCCCAAATCCCTGATAACGCAGTATCCATCCCTGGTTTTGCCCTTTTAGGCGTGACCGTATAGGTAAACAAAGTGGCGGATGCGCCATCTACCTGAGGGATTCCCTCAAAAAGACAAGTCCTCCTTATATCTTCCCCAACAAAATCCTCTCAAATGCTGGCAGTCAAAATAATTCTGGGCCAGCAAGGTAAGACACTCACCGTTATATTTGTGTATATTCCCCTCATGAACAAGCAGCAGGATTTCAAACAGTCACTGATTTCCTTGACAATCACCCACACCGCATAGTGTTATGGGTGACTTTAATGTGAACTGGCGGCTCAGAAGCCTGCATGTACAAAGATGCCACTGCTGCAATAGATGTGACCCAAATGGTCCCTACGCGCAAGATTTAACTATAAAACAGGCTGTAGCACCCTGCTTGATCTGATCCTCGCCACCCACCTAGCAGAATCGCAAACACTCAAGTACTCCGTGACTCCTATGACCACTCTCCTGTTATCTGCCAATGGTAAAACAAGGCACCCAAGTCAAGGTCCACTTTCTGTCTCTGGCATATACTAAAAACGGAAGCTTCCCCAACTCCTTGCTGCTCTCTCGCTAACTGACTGGTCACCCTTGACTCTATGAGCTGCATCAACTGTGCCCTCAATTTCTTCATTACCAGGTTTAACAAAGTTCTGGCTAACTTTGCCCTCACTTAAAAAAAGAAAACTCAGCTCCTTTAATAACTGCTGATTACCTCTAACTAATTACCATGATGAAGCACCAGAATAACCTTTGGCACCATGTGATGGCATCGGGCAACAACCTGACCTGCAATGAATCAATGTACACAGGCAATACGAAGAGCCAAGTAAGAATATTACAAACAGGAGCTAACCGACACCTGGGAAACAAACCTTACAGGAAAACCTTACAGATCCTTCCCTCCATGCTCCAGGACAATGGGGCTGTTTTACAGGATCATAGTGAAACTGCCGATATGTTCAATCGTGCTTTTACTGATCTTAGCAGTATACTTATCCTGATCTCCACCCTGCCAGGTCCCAATGATAAGACCAACCCACCCAAGAATCCCACCATTTCAGGAGAATATCCCTCTCAGAATCTAAGAAATACATTCAAAAAGTCCTTGGTAAAACTAGATTCAGTAGTGACACTTTTGGATATTAAACTCCTCTCACTCTCCTCGATGCCGTCCTACTTCCTCTTACTAAACTTCAAATCTCTCACTCCCCTCAGACAGTTTCCCCAGCTTTGAAATTGGCCATTGTCACCTCCACACATAAAAGTGGTGATAGGTCCCTGCACTCCATCTACTGTCCCATCTCTATGTTAGTACCACTTTCTAAACTTCAAGAACGATAGATGGACCAGCTGTCTGAACACCTTGAGAAATATGATCTACAGTGTCCACAGCAACATGGCTTTTGTAAGGCCGTGTAGCACTGCCACTGCCCTACTAGAATTTACTAGCCTATATACTTAAAGCTCTAGATACAGGTAACTTACTGGGTGTGGTGTATATTGACTTAACAAAGGCCTTAGACACCGTGAATCACCGTTTCTAGTGGATTCCCTAGCTGTACTTGGCCTCTCAAATGCAGTCACTATGTGGTTTGAAAGCTACCTCACGGACAGAAGCCAACAAGTCAAGATCGCGGACACTCTTTCCAGTAGCCTCCTGGTGCGTTCTGGTGTTCCCAAGGATCCATACTTGGCCGCTTTTATTCAGCCTCTTCATTAACAACATCCCATGGCTTGCGAAATAAATGCTTCTCTATGCTGATGATGGTGTCCTCTTTTCTACCCAATTCTGCCCCCTCGGATTTACAGAAAAACTTTAGTTGGCAAGAGAGTTCTAGTTCAATCAGCATAAACTGCTGATGAATTATAAAAAAAAAAACCAAGGCCATGCTTTTCCATGGATCCCATAGCAAATTCAGAACAGCCAGCCTTGTTATCCACAACAAACCTTGACTGTGACTCTCCTACAACTTGAATATCCACCAAATCTCTAAAGCCATTAATTCAAGACTTGGAGTCCTTTACTACTATCGCCATTGTCTGACCAATGAAGCCATAAGTACCACAGTCACTAGCTCCATTCTGTCCACAGTTGATTATGGGCTGGTATTCTGTGGTGCTGCCTCAGAAACCACCCTGAAAAATTAGGACCTCCTTAAATAAGTGCTGCAGGCTTGTCACAGAAGCAAATAAGTGTATGCATACCTCGACCTATACAAACATTCCAACCAGCTCAACCTCAGTGGCAGACTAGCCTAGCCTATCAGACCTGCCTGCTGGCGAAGAAGATTTGCCTTCGCCTCACTCCTCCTGCCAGACATATCCTCATGCAATCTACTACGTGACTCATGTTTCACATGCAGCTCGCTAAATCCACATATCTCGTCCCCTTCTGTAACACCTCTCAGGCCCAACGTGCTTCTACATCAGGGTACCATCCTTAATGAATGGTCTCCATCTGAAGTCGTTGATGAGAACAAGCTCGGCCTGTTCAAGCAAAAACTGGTTCGCCATCTAACTAACCTTACCAAGTGCGACTGTACCTACTAGGTCAGTGGTATGTCCCTTCCATCATCCCGACCCCTTATTCACATCCCACCCCTGCTCACCTCTCTCCACCTCCTCCCCAACCTTGGCCCTAACCTTACCTCCATCTTCCCACCTCTGCCCTGTCACCCTCCTCTGCCACCCTCTCCTCTCCCTCCCTCTCCCCTTTCTTTCTTCCCTGCTCCATTTGCCTTCCTTGCCCCGTCCTCTCCCACTCTCACCTCCCAGATACTCCTGTCTCCCTCCCACCTGTCCTTGGCCTCTCCCTTACTCCTCCCTCCTCTACTGTCTCTCACCTCCCTTGCACCCATTGCACTTCATGATAATGTCTTAGTTGACAGCTGTTTCTCCATTCTCGCCTCTTTCCACAATGAACTCTGCCCATGATGTGCTTTACCCACCAACACCCCTTGCAACTTTGCTCAATAAACTCCTCCATGTTATGCATTTCACTCTGTAATCCAGTGTTACCGCCCTGAACCAAGGGCACTTACTGTTGCTACCTCATGATGTTTATACTTTTGTCTATGTATTAATGCATCTCTGTATTATGTAACCTGAACCGCTGTATCCTACTTTACTACTGTATGATTGATTCTATGATGTATTGTTTAATTCATGCTGACGTGGAACCTTTGTAAAAGAACCTATGGTTCAAAGGTATTTGTAATCCTAATATTTAATAAATAAATAAATGTAGTGCTTAGTGAAAGTATGGATGGAATTCCAGGTGGCAGCAGTGCAATTGTCAGCAGCTGAGAGACTGCTTGAAACAGGCCATGGAGGTAGCCATGCCCTTCTGGGGTGGGCTTTCACTGCTTGAGTGAGTTTGCAACTCTTGAGAAAATTTTGAAAACCAGGATACAGTGCTCCTCGCAATACCATAAAATGTCATAATGGAAATTCAACTATAACCAAATAAGAAATACTGTTAGTGGCTTTCGGGAGAAATCGCCATCAGTCAGCTGTTCAGAGGCTGCACCTGGGAGCCAGTGCCTTTCACTACATCGCCAGCTCCACCAACACCGATCTGTATGCTCACTGTCATAAGAAAAGCTACTCTCTGTTTCTACCCTGATAGCTGTGATCCGATCCAGTCTCATCATGCCACCCAGATATCTGCTGTTACCTACCATTTAGTCAAATTCTATACCATCAGCCCTAATCTGGAGATCCCGACACTAACTATATTTCTGTTTCTTTTTCAATTAACGCTTTATATTCCTCGCGCTGATGCAGGTTCTGCACTCCTCTGCCCTACTGCCGCCCTAACCGTGACCACATCCCCAGAGCTTAACTGTCCGACCTTGTTCCCACGAATTGCCCCCACCACCATGGCTGGACCAGGAGGAAGGTCTGCCTCCCCTGACTCCCAGAGTCTAACATCCAGATCTGGGTCGGCAGGGTTCTGGTGGTGACATGGGTGAAGGGCCTCATATGTCTGCCTCACCTTCATTTTTGCTCCTATCATTCCTCCCTGATCCTAGATGGAGTGTATGTAAGCACATTTGTGTGGAGGCATGCACACTTTGCAGAGTCCCACAGCTCCTGCCCATCCTGCACCGCCACTAGACTTCAACCTGATGGCAGTCATTTAAGGCCAACAAACCCTCCCTCCCGGAAGAGGAGAGCAGTCTATCAGATGCTGGATCCTCTCCCCTGCGCCAACCCACCAACCCGAGACCACTCCTAATCTTGAGCTGCTGGCGTGGTGGCACTACCACTGAGCTATTTCATTTTCTTTAGCAGCCTCAATAGCTAGACACCAATCCGCTGCTTTCACTGCTGCCCAGACAGAACCTCCATGCCGATCCAGCTACAAAATGATCTGTCTCTCTCATCAACAGTGCTTCTGTGAAGGTATTTTCACATTAGCAACAACTATGCCACTGTATCAATTCACATTTATTCATTTTGCAGTTTTATCACAGTCAGCTACTGATCCTGTCTCATACCTGCTTCACCAAAAGTCTGTCACTCTCACCACTAACATTTATCCACTGCTCGGAAGGCACTTTCAAATTAGCAAATAACTTAACTATCAGTTTACATTTATGCTTTCTACATTTATATATTTAACAGGCAACACATTATTAAAGCCATGTATTTGCATTAATTAGACTAATCTGAGCTGCATCATCGAGAAAAGTAACTTATGAGCCGGTCAGCTAGGCAGAGGTTGATTTCCACTTCTAGACACCAGTGACCCGGGTTCAGGAAT
The DNA here is from genome assembly GCA_016271365.2 of Neoceratodus forsteri. Classification (NCBI taxonomy): domain Eukaryota; kingdom Metazoa; phylum Chordata; order Ceratodontiformes; family Ceratodontidae; genus Neoceratodus; species Neoceratodus forsteri. Next base: position 1,741,215,639 of record CM028129.1, read on the forward strand.
GACCCCGGGAGCTGGAGGGTCGCCGGGAAGAAGGCTTGAGCATCCTCAGGACAGCTCTGCTTTCTCCAGGGAGGGAGGGTGTCGCATCCCGGGTAAGACTGATTCCCAGGCGGAGGTCTGGAGCACACCATGCACGGGATGCAGCATGGGAGATGTCATGGACATCAGCGCCACGCCCTGGACATCAGGGGTTCACACCACGCCCACAGAAACACCGAGGAGGAAAACACCTCCAGGCTCCGGGTAGACAGAGCCCTTGAGCAGACTCATAATGGCTCCTGCCTGCCTGGCCAATCCAGAGCCGAAGAAACAGGTAAAAGCTCGGGTGTAAAGGCCCTAACTCATCCCTGCCCAGGGGTAAAACCGAGGCTATGTGGGGTTCACGGACGGCACAGGTAGGTGGCAGAAGCGGAGGCACGATCCATTGTGAAGTCCCTAGAAGGGAGCTTAGGAGTGGAGGAGTGTAACAGAAAAGTTAAAAATAAATAAATAAAATAACATGCCACTTTTGGTCATCCCTCGATGCAACGAGCACAGCACTATAATGAACAGCTGATGTAGCTCTGATTTTGTTCATCAGAAGCAGGCGCTTGTAATTAGACAACACTCAGCTTGATATTACATATACTGCCTGCATTTCTCTTCCTAGGTTTATTACTTAGGTAATTTGCATGGAAACAGATCCCTGTCCCTCAGAGATCATCCTATTCTGCTGCCTAATCCTCTGCTGAAGTCATAATCCTCTTTATTTGTGATGTCATAGTATGTTGCTATACAAATTATGATGTCATAACTGAAGGACTGTGACTTCAGCTTAAACAGCAGGAGTAGGTCAACTACAGCAGACATGTATCTTGTCAGATAAGGTAAATGGACCTAATGATGACGATAAAAGGACCAGAAATTTGAAAATGTATAAAATAAGAACTAAACTGTCTAAATAGTATAATTTTTCAAGAGACAAAGAACCTCAGCACAAAAGCACGCAGGCAAGAGTTTTCCAAAATGACAGTCTTATTGTTTTTCAAAGGTTTTCACAGAAATGCCAAACTCACTTCTTGATGAACTCTCTTTACTGCCCACTTCACTGTAGTCCAGGGTAGATAACATCTGTTTATTTTCAACTGTTAACTCCCTCCTATGGTGACACCTAAAAGGAACACAGATAGCTAATCTAATGGATTGGGAGGGGTAACATGTTATTTTACACAGTCATCCATTACTTAAAGAGGGTTGTTTTGTTAGCCATCATCAAGTTTCCTTGAGCAGATTTTTTTTGGGGGATTATCATCAAACTTATCTGAAGGACAATAGAGGGCTTAATTACACTGCACTAGTTGGGGAGGAGGGAGCTGGCAGTATCTTCCTAAAGTGCCTGAACAATAAACTGATTTCAGAAAACTTGAGACAACAGCATGTAGTACACTCCGATGTAGCAGTGTACAGCAGAAGCTTATAAAGCAGACTGACAGAGCACAAATGCCTCAACTGTTTCAATTTTAGAGAAACAATCTTATGTTCAAATTCTCCTCTCCCCGTTGAAAACGTAAGAAAACTGTGTAATGAACATATATGTAAAAAGTGGGAAGACTTCTGAAATACAGTTCTAATGACGGCAAAACGAAAACATTATTGATCTCTAAAGGATTTCCACTAAACCTGGCTGCCAGTTTGTTTTTTTTCTAAAGACTCATGTCACAGTGGCATAAAACAGCATGGTGGAGCTACTTCTTGCTTCCTGCTGCAGTTCCTTTAGCTCGTTTTTTGCCTTCCATATTTTCAGTCTCTTTGCCCTCTTGCCTTTATTCTTCTTTTTCTTGGCGGGGGCCACACCTTCACTTCCGCTTGACTGAGCTGGCAATGGATTACAAGGCGTTTCCATGGACACCACGTTGCCAAGGTTAGGCATGCATTTTTGTCTTGGACACGCCCACCTAAAGAGGAACAGCAAAGAAAAAGTGCTATCAAATGATGAAAGGTTACTTCAACATGGGTTTTAAGTTTGAACACATAAAAACCTGCAATTCTTTAACCAAGGCCCAAATGCTGCATTCCAGAAAGAAATGTCTTGAATTCCTTTCTACAAAACCATGCTAAGACAGAATACTGCCTTTAAAAGCAAAACAAGTTAGCTGATGCACATAAAACACAGTCATTCAGCAACTGTTCAACTTTTCACTTCAGTTTAACCATGTGGGGTGCTGCAAACTGCAGACCACAGTGTTTTTTCTTGGCATTAGTTGTGGAATTTCTCATAGTTTCCAGACAGGAGAGCCTGAATGACTCACTGAAATAGTGCTAATCATTGGGCTGGGCCCCCGTGGTGCACAGCACAGCTTCGATCATGTCTGGTATCACATGGTATGAAATACACTTTTACCACTTCATGCACAAAACTCTAACCAGATGATATTTCACTAACTGCAAGAAATAAAGAAACTGCAAAGTGAAAAATGTTATAAACTGGTAACAGGGATAGTGATGCATATTTTACGATGCTCTAGAGGCAGTTTGACACACGTTTGAATGCTGCCAAGATGTTTACTTATAAAACCAGCAGGAAAAACCACACACCCATTGTCTAATCTACAGTCATCCACACCAAAGAAGCAGCAAGCTGTCAACCCATACTGAGTCACTGAAATCAGTTTCCTAAACCAAAATCTTTGGAAAAGGCACATCATAAAGCACTTAAAAGATGCAGCATCCCACTTTCTTCTCTTTCTGTATACTATGCCATGCCTGTAAGATAGGGTTGAGTTATTCTTTGTGTTAACAGTAGGATTTTTAACAGCTAATACTGCATCACAGTGATCTTTGCCCCTAGGACTGCAAAATTTGGTGAGGCACTGTTCAACCATATCAAAAAATCACTGAGACAAGCCATCCGTGGTGTGGTGAGCTGAAATAGGTCTTGCCACCAGCATGGTGACGACCCATGTACAGGAATGAACTGAGATCACTGGAGGCCGGCCGGGAAGGAGGACTGAACATCTCATAACAGCTCTCCTCCACTGGGAGCTGGGACAGCACGACCTGCTGCTTCACCACCACCTAGTGGCAGCTGGGTTGCCTCCTGGTTGGCTGTCTGCAGGTCACTGAGGCATACTGTGACTTCACGCGAGTAAGTCCATGCCATATCATGCATGCCACCTGGGGAGAAAAAAAACTCGTGGGAAAACAATAGTGAGCAGGATGATGGTGCGTGCTCCACAGGCTCTGCGCCCACACACCTAGGCACCCACCCACCCATGGAGGTATAAGAAGTGGAAGGTAAGTCCTGGCATAGATGAGAGACAGGCTGGGGCCAAGATGCTGGAAAGAGACTGCCTGGGTGTAAGAGGATAAACAAATTCTGGAGACAAAAAATTGTTCCGACAAACTCACAAACTCAGCTTGTGCACAAAAAACAAAACAAAATCGCCATTCTGCTGGCGCAGCTGTTGGATTTCCCCTAGTGACGTTGACTCCTTGCATTCAGGAACAGACCTGGGGAGTGGGAGGGAGGAGGAGGAAGAGGATCGAGCATCTGATGGTTTGCTTTCCTCCAACAGGCGGGGGGGTGGGGTGTTCGGCACACGCCTGACCGCACTGGGGAAGACGGGAGAAGACATCACTGGTGTTGAGATTGGAGGGAGGTGTGCTGAATGTTAGCACTTGGCACCACCAACTAATTGCATGCCACACCTCCCATAAAGTGGGTTTAACATGCCAAAAATGCTGGCCCCACATATGATGCCTTGTACGACCGTCAGTCCCTCTGCCCTCCTGTGGCACCAGGCTGCCACCAAGCCTTGTAAATTGGGTGGTGGGGTGGGGTCCCACTCCTGTGGCCCTACCTGGGGGTAAGCCAGAGTTTACCTTGCTCGACTTCCATGGGGGTTGGGGGCCTGAGGTATGGATCATCACCTAAGGTGAGTCGGGGCGATTGTGGAGCGGGTGGCGTGGGGCTGAGCTCCTTGGTAGGGGATGGGGTTCCCGCACCAAAAAACATATTGTTTTTACTTGGGTTCAGGGCTCAACCTTAACCCTTATTTGCACTAACCAGCAGAACATGTTGATTCAGAATTGCACTAGCCCTCAGCAGGTAGTTTCACTAGCCACTAGGGAGGCAGTATAGCGAGTGATTTAAGGCTCTGAACTGCAAACCTGGAGACCTGGGTTTGAATCCCACAGCCCTCACTTGCATACCGTGTGACCCTGAGCAAGTCCCTCCTCAACTTTCTTGTGCTCCCATGTCGCACCTGAAAACAAGCTTTCAGCTTAGTGTCCCTCTCCTGGTTAAAAAAACAAAACAAAAACAATTATAATGATAAATTTTGATCACTTACACAGGAAAGTGTGCAAGCCAAGAAATACTCTGATTAGAGCACATTTATCCTGCTCCCACATTGCTTCCTGCCCCAGGAAACAAAAAAAAAAAGACTGCAATGCCATCACACGTAGTGTCCCCATTATTTTGTACCATAGCATTCTCTTCCTCTTTGCTCTCCTCCCCCACTGCCAAAATAGCAGTTACATAAGAACTTACAGTAACAGTAGATCTTGAGAGAGGTTCCTGCAATAGGTCTTCACATATAGGACTGCGCCCCGGTGTCAGGTTCGAACAGCAAACTCAGAAGCTAGCAATCCCTCCCCAACGCCAGGTGGATGCAATCACAGCCCGACTATAAAGGGGAAGTCCCACGCCTCCAGTTCTTTCCACCGGAGACCTACAGAGAGGATAGCAGAAAGAAAGGAGTAACAACTTCTGGGACCCTGTGCCCTGGCTAGACCTGGGGACTAGACAGAATAAAAAAACATTTGCAGGAGCTGGGGAAGGTGGGGAAACTAGACCTACTGCAGGAACCTCTATCAAGATCTACTGTTACGGTAAGTTCTTATGGAACTGCTACATCTTACTTCAAGAGGGTTCCAGCAGTAGGTCTTCACATATAGGACTGAATTCCAAGCAGTCTAACAAAAAGGAGGAGTCGGAGATGAGCTTCTGGGAGGAGAAGATGTCTGCCAACTAATGATCTGCCTTAAGATAAAAGACCCTGCAAAACTGCAAGGCCGAAACCAGCTCGATGCCTACAGGCAATGTCCAGACTGTAGTGCTTAGTGAAGGTGTGGACGGAAGACCAAGTGGCCACATTCATGAAAAATGCAGTAGAGTGGCCACACTTCTGGTGGAGTGGCCTTTAACCACCCCAGGGAGGTTTTTCCGTATTTCTGGTAAGTGTAGTGAATACAGTTAGCCAGCCACCTAGTAATAGTCTGTTTAGAGATGGCTTTGCCCTGGCACTGGGAGGCAAAGGCCACAAAGAGTTGGCTCGACTTTCGAACCTCCTTAGTCTAGGAGGTATAGTACCTTAAAACTCGACGTACATCCAAGGTGTGCTAAAGATATTCCCCTGTTGGAATGCTGAGAAAATAGACGGAAGTTCAACACTCTGGTTGAGAGTTGTCTCCAAAACCACTTTCGGAAGATAAGAAGTATTAGTCCTCAGGACCACCCGGTCCTTGTGAAAATCAAATGAGACTCTCTGCAAACAAAGGCCTGAAGTTCTGAGACCCTTCAAACTGAAGTAACTGCAACAAAAACAGTGTCTTCCAGGACAGGAAGCTTATATCACAACTTGCTACCGGTTTAAAGGGTAAGTAAGTTTCTCCAACATAAAATTAAGATCCCTGGGAGGACAGGGGTTCCGGACTATAGGTTTGATGTGAAGGATACCCTTCAAGAAAGTTTTGGAAACCTCTAGTTGTGCTAGGTTTTGCCCTCCACTGGAAGGCGGTAGGCCGACACTGCAGAAAGATGGACCTTAATAGAGGTAAGGCCGACTCAGAAAGATGTAAGAGGTACTTCTAACACCTGGGAGGCCGAACAAGAAAAAGGGTCCAAGCATTTGGCTGTGGCCCAGATAGAAAATCTCTTCCACTTTATGGCGCAGGTGGATCTGGTAGAGGGTCTTCTGGCTTCCACCAGGACCTAAGCAACCTGAGAGGAAGCTCCATAGCGAAACCGCTATGTCCACACGTGCCACACATGATGATGGAGAGACTGAAGACTCAGATGGACCAGGGTGCCCTTCTCCCAAGACAGAAGGTCGTGAGACAGTGGCAGAAGGACTGGCGGTTCTAGAACTAGTTGTTGTAACAGTGGGAACCAAATCTGCCGGGCAATCAAAATCAAGTGGGCCCCTTCTGCCTGGAGTTTCAACAGAACCTTCTGAATGAGAGAAAAGGAGGAAGCATACAGAAATCTCCCAGTCCAAGACAGAGACAGTGCGTCTCACCAAAAGCACCATGCCTGGGAGCAGGCGAGCAAAAGTTGGGTAGTTTTGCGTTGAATGGGAGGTGAACAGATCTAAGTTGGGCTTGACCCTACCGAAGAAACAGGTCTTCACTACCTCCTGCTTTAGTACCCACCGTGAGCCCTGGCTACTGATCGGCTGAAACTGTCCGCCAGGACGCTGTGCATGCTTGGTACGTGGACTGCTGTCAGAAACAGGCAGTGCTGAATAGCCCAATACCATACTCTCATTGCTTCTCTGCAAAGAGGGTACGAACCGGTACCTCTCCGCTTGTTGAAGTACCAGACAGTCGCCATGTTTTCTGTCTGGACCAGAAATGTTCCTGGCAGGAGTAACGACTGGAAGGTCTGGAGAGCACAGAGGACTTCTCTGGTCTCCAGGATATTGATATGAAGTTGTCTCCTGAGGGGACCACGAACCTTGAGTTCAGTGATCCCACATGGACTCCCCAACCCAAATTGAGGCATCTGAGGTGAGGGTCTGGAAGGGAGCCAGAGAGTGGAAGGGGCCCCACCAACAACTTGGTGAGGTCCTGCTACCAGAGGAGGTCTTTCTGAAGGCTGTTGGAGATCATGACCAGTTGGTTCAAGTCATCCGATCGCTGATCCCACTGGATCCAAAGAGACCACTGGTAACCCTCATGTACAGCCTGGCCAGGGGACAGTACCTAAAAACAGAGCACAGAGTGCACTGGGGTCCATCGAGCTTGGCCACCAAAGTGGGCTTGAGAAGCCAAGGTCTCACCTCGATCCAATGGTAAGAAGGCCTTACTCTGGACTGTATTCAGTACCGCCCAATAAATTGGAGGCCCTGAGAGAGTACTAGCTGAGACTTGGGGAGATTGACGAGATGCCCAGCTGGGCAAACAGATCCAGAGTGAAGGAGAGACTCCTTCAGGCTGTCCGGGATGGGGCTGAAAAGAGTCAGTCGTCCAGGTATGGGAACACATATATGCCCCTGCAGTGGAGAAACGCTGTTACCACTGCTAGGCACTTGGTGAAAACCGGCGCTGAGGACAGACCAAAAGGAAGTGCCTTGAATTGGAAATGGTTCTCCCGGAAGGAGAATCAAAGGAAGTGGTGGTGGGCCAGGAGGATGGGGATATGAAGGTAAGCATCCTGTGTATCCAGGGAGCACAGCCATGTGTTTGATGGGAGCAGGGGCAGGAGTCCCTGAAGAGTTAGCATGCTGGAACTTCTTGTACCATACAAAGGAGGTTGAGCGTGCTGAGATCCAGGATAGGTCACAGATCCCCCGCCTTTTTGGACTGGGAAGAAATGGGAATAGAATCCCTTCCTAGTTGATTTGGAGGACGGGTTCCATGGCTGCTTTTTGTAGCAGGGCCTGTGTCTCTTGGTGGAAGATGGAGATCTGACCCAATGGGTAAAAGGACCTTCCTGGAAGGTTTGAAGGTGAAATCTCCAGGAACTTGATAGAATGACCTCTTTGTACGAGCTGAAGAACCCCTACATCTGCGGTGACGGACTTCCACCCTCCAGGTGGAGACTGAACTCCCTCCTACCAGTTCCTCCAAGGGGACAGAAGGAGCGGGAGGAAGGGAAGTGAGTCAGGACACAGAGGGGAGCAAAGCAGAGCTTTGGTTCCTGAGGTTGCTTTGATGAACTTAGCCTGAGGAACTTGGGCTCCAGAGCCAGTGGTGCGTCTTTTACCTTGACACTTGTTCTGGTTCTTATTCCATCTTTCTGGTGACGAAAGGGCTGTTTCTTTTGACCCATCTGATGCATGGAGAGTACATCTCTAAGAGATCTACCGCTTTTGCAGCCCTGTAATAATGTCTTTCGCTGCTGCCAAAAAAGGATGGAACCCCTGAAAGCTAAGGCCCAAAAGGGATGACTGAACTCCCTGTTCCAAACCTGCGAGGCACAGCCATGCTAGGGCGCTGAAGGCACATTCCCGAGGCCTGCAGCTCGAGCCACGGAGTCCACAGAATCATAAGGGGCCCAGAGTGTGTGATGGCAGGAAGATTTATTCATGCAAACCTTGTCCAGCACCTTATCCCTGAGGTTTTCGTCAGGGATGTCCTGAAGGTCCCTCTCCAGTTTTGTGAGAGAGGACTTGAAAAGCCACCATGTGGGACACGTAGTTCAGCAACTGGATGGCGAGGAGGTGGATGAGTAGATCTTCCTACTAAACTGGTCAAGTTGTCTCGAGTCCTTGTCTGGTGGGGAGGAACTCAAGTGTTTAGGTTGAGCCGGCGGTCATGCACAGCCATGATGACCATAGAGTCGGCTTTTGGGTGTCAGATGAGAGATCCCTTCCGGGGAAGTAGGCTCTGCTAGCCTTCCTGGAAACAGCTGGGATGGAAGAGGCTGTTGCCATGTTGCAGTAACTAGATCCTCGTGAGGCCTATCCAAGGGGGATGGGTAGAGGGTCTGTGGTGGACAAGTCCAAATGTTCGCCAGCCTTTTTTGCTGAGGATCTATCTCCATGCACGGCCAGCCCCTGCTATTTGAATGGTTCTCAAGAGATCCCCAAAAGAAGGGTCTTCGGAGTTTTGGGGATTCTTTTAGATGAAGTTCGACAGGTGAACGAGGTTCAGAGAGGTCGATATTGGAACCCTCATCCCAATTTGAGGGCCCCAAACCACTGGGAATGGAAGGATCCATCCTGGTGTTGCCCACAAGAGAACCCATAGCACATCCCAAAGGAATTGGAGGAGGCGGTGCGCTGGGTAGAGAAATTCTCACAGCGTGCTGGGACTGCCTAAATTCTGTAAGGAGTTGTGTCCTAGCATCCTGCCACCACAACAGGACAGATTCTGTGATCAGGCGGTGGTGGTGGAGGAGGAGGAGGCTGGTACCCAGGATACCCGGCCAAGAGTTAGTAAGCAGGATGATGCCAGTAGGGGTACTGGTACCCTGGAAACCCCTGAGGGATAAGCTAACAGTGGATATCCAGGCGTCGGTATCTGGGCATTGAGTATCCGGCATCAGAGGTACCAGACCGGCGCCAGATGAGAAGGGTCCGGCGGAGGGCCGCCTGGTGGCGGAACATGGGGTCAGGCCCTGGGAAACCGCCAGAGGGTCCCGCAGGAGGAGCTAAAGGCTTGGCTGTGGAGGCACAAGCGCCGGGCAGCGGCAAGGGATCAGGTGAGGGCCCAAGGGTCCGGGGGATCTGGCAGAGGAAAAGAACCAGATGAAGGTGAAGTTCTGGAAAAGACCCCAATGACAGGTCTGGGAGTAATCCCAACGGAACTAACAGGTCAGGAATGGGTGGCGAATCCTAGGGGTAGAGACCAGCAGGGATGAAGCATCCCCCACGAGCACACTCGCCCGGTGTTGGGGTCCTCAAGGGAGCACAATGGGAGAGTAGATGCGGCTGTGCGGTCGATGGAGGGTCCGTCGTCTGGCTTATCAGTCGCGACTGGGCTGGCTACGGAAGGATGACTACGGTCAGGCTTATCGGTCTGGGCGGGCACCCGTGGCAGGGCAGGCGCGACTTACTGGCGGTGCTACAGGGTGGGAGAACTGATGGATACCTCAACAGAGGCAACCCCCGCTGCCTGCACACCTCAGCAGGACAGGGAGAAGGCATCCGTCCCGAGAAGCAGATGGAGTGCCCGTAAGAGGTACTCACAGTTCTGGAAGTGGAGGGTCTCCTTCGGCAACAGGCTTCTCTCCCAGCACTTTTCTTTGTCCTTTTTCTTTTTTTTTTCCCTGGGGCTGGAGATGACCTCTCCCTAAGCTCCTGGAGCTCCTTTTCCATAGAAGCCAGCCATTGGGTCAGAAGGTGGGCCTCGAGGGTCCGCTTTGTTGGGTCCATGTGGCATGGTTGAAACCTTGGCAAATAAGCACACCCAGCCAAGTTGTGCTTAGGTCCCAGGCAGAGGAGGCGGGGGAGTGGTCGCTGCACTTGGAGCACTTCTTAAGATGAGGTGACATACACTCATTCAAAAATTTGGAGAAAAATATTTAGAATAAGATGAAAATCATCGAATACTAAGCGGGCGACTGATCGCTGTTCTACCACATCTGTCGAACGAACTGAAGCGGACGGTGGAAAGAACTGGAGGCGGCACGGGACCGCCCTTTTATAGCTGGGCTGACGTCACGTCAGAGGGCGTCCCCACTGATGATTGCTAGCCTAAGTTTGCCGCTGGAACCTGATGCCAGGGGTTCGCAATCCTATATGTGAAGACCTACTGCAGGAACCCTCTCAAAGTAAGATCTAGAGGATACCACAACAGCAAATTTTCAGTCAAACAGTCCTAGATCTGCACACACAACAGCTGACATCATTGTGTACCTCACCACCACCCCCACAGGGCAATGAACAGTCAGGAAGAGAAAGGCACTCTCAGCCCCCACCATGTGATCATCTGGAGATCTGCACTTCTGGAAGTTTTGTACAGTGTCAAGTGAACCAGGAGCACATCTAGATTTCTTTGGGAGGAGGCTACACAAACCTAAGGCTTGGGAAACAGAAAACCTTGACATTTTTGAAAGTATTGATTTTAACATGCTCTGTCCCAACAATAACAGATTTTTTTTAAACATTGTCCCTTCATCAGCACAGGAAAACAGTATACAGGCATAATGCTATATACAGCCATGATGCTATACTACTGCTGTTTCTATAGAATATGACGCTGCACCCAGGAATGCCAATTTCAACCTTTCAAATTATGCATTTTCTTATGGTTTAGTTATGTACCATACATGATCCAAAACTTTGTTTTTAGGATGAACGGACATGTTGGGTGAGATAAGGGTGGGTCTGTATGAATGGCTGGCTGGCATGGTCCATTTAGAAAGCCGGGGCCCCTACACTTGGCAAGTAATGGCAGCTCTGGATCTATGGATAGTCATTTCAGAGCCTGGTCTGCAGTGGTGTCCAGGAAAGTACAGAGCTGGGAGGTTAGGAGGGAGTGGGAGCAGCTACGGTGAGGCTGGATAAAACCCACCACCTGCAGGGCAGACCCTGTATACCTCTTAGCATTTGATTTATTTAAGAGTTTTACCAGGAAGGCATACCGAAGGGAGTCCACTCGATTCCAGTTGCATCCTGGGGACAATACAACACAGAGTGAAGCATACATATATAACGAGGTGAGGTAAATAGTTACAAGCTAGATAACAGCAAGGTTACAACCCAATACATGGTGTAACATGGACCAGGAATACAAGTGCAATTACAAGAGTTATGACAGCTGTACTGCACATACTGGTAAAATGATACAGGGTGCGCAGTGCAGACCAATGCAGAGTAATGCAGCCACTGTGATTCCAGACCAGAAAAGGTAAAACTGAGTAAAGGGAGGATCAGAAGTTGTTCAGAGTGATCCGGGGGTATTTAAAACATGAGTAAAGGGGGTACAGAGGCTGTTCAGAGTAATCCAACCTAGTTGTCATAGCGCCGAGGTAAAAATAATGATGCAGGGGCGGTAGTGAGACCAATGCAGCCATGAGAGTGGTACCAGACAGGAAGGAGGCATAGGGATCTTACAACTGGGAAGGTGGTTCATGAGTTGATGTAGTGATCCGGCCGGGGGTGGGGGTTGTTATACCTGAGACTGAGTTAAAATAATGATGCGGTGCGGTACTGCTGCTGACTGTAGTGCAGCCCTGATTTTGTCACTGAAATGTTGATACAGACACCCCAAATCTGTGTTTACACAGCAGAAGCGCTGATATCGTTTTCTGCAGCACTGTGTGCTGAAGTAGCAATAAACAGTTTACACAGTCCACCCATGCTGCGCCACAGGTTACACCCGCAGAGAGTCTGTGTATTCTGTGGGCTGGGCTAACTCAAGCCAATGTCAGCAGTGATGCTGCACATTACAGCCTCAAACCCCTCCCCAAGCCATAGGCCAGGTTATTAAAATAAAAAGGACACTGAGCTCCAGTTTAATGTACCAATAACAAGCAGGAATATGCTCCCAAGCCAACTGTTAGCTTGACCTCAGCAGGAACGCCGCGTCAGGTGAGCCGATACTTCCTTGCTCTGGCAGTAAAGGCTTATGGGACTGCTGGAGGATGCTGAGAAATAAGGCTCTGCAGCAGATTGAGCGCAGAAGTGAGTTCACAATGCAGGTACTGCACTCGATCCGTTAGATGCCCCAATTTTGAGTTGCATCCAAAAGGGATCTGGAGCCCTCTTCAACTAATCTGGTGGCGTTTACAAAGGCTGCAATGGCATGGTCGATGCGGCTGCAAATGGAGTGGTGTAAGCGGGGCTAAAATGTAGGAAGTGAGGGGCACTGGTCTTAATAATGTGGGACAAACTGTTAGACACTTTCAGAAAACTGACAGCACTCTACCCATAATCACACCCAGCACACTAGCTGAAAGTCCCAACAGTGGAGTGATAATGTCTTTTGTGAGAAGCCCCTCTTGAACTGCCGCATAACTGCAGTTCTTAATGAGCTATTAATCATACCAGGCCATCTGGAACACAGAGAGATTAGGATGAGGACTACAGCCTGCTAAAGCAGGAACTTTTTATACTTCAATAACAGCCATGGAAAACCTGCACTAGTCAAGACGGACAAATACAGAGTTAGCTGCACTCGCCTCGGTCAATTTGTACTAGGTTTGAGCTAGTAAACGAATGTTAAAATCGACCTCTGGGCATGCTGTTAACGGTTTAAAAATCTCTATCTTTTGAGATACAGTAAATTTATTTAGTTTTGACATTCATTTGAAGTTTTCCACAGAAGAGAGTAAAGCAACAGAAACTCCAACAGCAGCAGCACAGCGATCAACAGTGATGTAATTGACATTACCTTGCTAATACCTCACCTTAAATAGCCAGGATCACCTGACTTGTTAATGACCCCAGTTGGGCCCCCTGGCACCTGATATACACAGCGGCACTAGGCCATTACGAGTCGCTTCCCATGCTATCCTTGCCCCTTCCCACAGAGATGGAGGAGAACCAATTAATGCTTCATAAATACTGAAAATCGAATGTCTAGGATCAGATTCTTTCCGTACCTGCAGGAGTAAGGCAAAGACTGGGGAGAGAACAAGAGAAGACATCAAGGCCCAGAGTGGCATTAAAAAGTGGCGAGTCTGCAAGTATCTAAAAATCTCTCGAGAAAGATCAAATTCATGCATGTAGCTGCTAGAAGGATTTAAAATGCCCTCTGAGTAAAACTGATATGCATGAGCCAATTCCCCATGACACCAGTTACGAAAGCCACTACCTAATTTGGCGGTCATGAAGGCATCTGTTAGTGTGGGTATACCAATCCACTGGGCACCTTGAATATTCTCAGGCCTCCTTAAATAGGCCGCCCAACTGTAAAAGCGGGAGCGTAGAAGGAGTTCTCCCAGTCTCCATATGCTATGGATGGTTGGAAGAATGTGTAGTACAGTCCAGTGGAAGTGAGGATAGGGCTGTCTCAACCCGGACCCACACAGGGGTCTGCGAGTGAGGCGGAGCCCAGTACGTCATGTGGGCCAGGAGGCTGTGGCGTGCATATTCCTGAAAACTGGGAAGAGCTAAACCCCCACTGTTCTTAGGGGAGCCAGCTTTTTCCTTCTCATCGTAGTTCTTTGGGGTTTTCTGCCGGCCCCATCACCCACGTGTCTCCAGCGTATGCGTGCACATGTGTGTGTGTGTGTGTGTGTGTGTGTGTGTGTAGGGGTGCATGCCATTTGGGAAGCCTCTCTTCCAGTCACGCGCTGACTGCCTGTGCTGGCAGTGAACCTCCATTGATGATGGCGGGACTACGGAGGCGACCCCACCCCTTACCGGAGGAGGAGAGCAAGCGTTGATTCTGTTCCCAGCCCCCAGTGACCTGAGGTTGTTCCTGAACCCAGGTTGCGGCGTTACATGAGATGTGGTGTTCTGTGCTTCAACCCTCAGCGCACCAGATCGGCTGAGGAGCTGCAGCTTCTAGGGCTACTCTATGCCTCCACCTTACCACACATACAGTAAGTTGATATTGCTCTATGCCACTCGTTATTTCCGTCCCAGAAACTGGTAAAGGAATAGTTTGCATTATAGTATTCTCGGCAAAATATTCATCTGGATAGATTGGATTCTATTAAAGATATGAGTAAGTGCATCGAAAGTCTCAAATCCTATTTAATTTGCGTAAACAGCGGGGGTAACTGACAGTGAAAACCCTGAGATGGGACCGAAGGCGATGCACCAGTATTTTATAGAACGTCCCATTTCTAAGAAAATTTCTGCCTCAATGATTGTGAGGGGAGGAATCTATAAGTACTACTTCTGTTTTAATCGAACTGATTTTACACCCCAATACCCTCTCTATTACCCCCAGACCCGCTCCAAAGTGTCCAAAGATGACTCTGGGTCTGTAATATACAATAAAAGATCATCGGCATAATACATGACCTTATGTTCATAGTTCTCCAGTTTAATACTCGGATCTGTTCCTGCTGGCGTAAATATTGAACAATGGGTTCTGCACAGACAGCTAAAATATAAGGAGAAAGGGACACCCTGCCTGGTGCCCCAAGACAAGGAGAAACAGGCTGAGTGAGAACCATTAACCTTAACTGTAGCTTCTGGTTTAGTACAGATTCTCCTGAGGTTTTGGAGAAAGCTCTCTGGGAAAGCAAACTGTGACAGTGCTCCCTGCAGGGCGGGCCAAGAGACACTGCTCAATGTCTTTTGCGCATCAAGACTCAGTACCATAAGAGGGTTTTAGAAGAAAACAATTAATTAGATAAAGGTTCTTTTAATACTGCCCATTGTTTGCCTTGATTTGATAAAACCCGACTGGTTGGATGGATCCGGAGGGCAAGATGTCATCAAGTGATCTGCCAGGATGCTGGTGTGAAGTTAGGGCAGCGAGCCTTGCGCACCCGATGCGGTTGGGGGATTGAGCTGGGGGTGGGGGCGGGGGCTTTCAACCCCAAACCGAATTCCTCGCTTTGTCGCTGTGGAACAACCCTAACTGATGCATTAAACAGAGATTTTGCCTCTAATTTCCTTTATTTTGAGAATGAGGATGATAAATAGTGAATGGAATGCAGTGGTGTGGAGGGCCCTGCGCTCCCACCACGTGATGTCTTGATTCTGAAGTAACAGGAACTGCAAAGCAAGCATCAAACTGCAACGGTGGCCGACATGGTAAAGCAAGCGTAAATGATGAAAGCAAACGTTAATAAAGCGCAAGTGTAAAGATGGCGCTGAAGCGAACAGTGATGCAAATGGACACGCATAAGCGCGTACGAAACGCAACTGGTAGCGCACAGTGATGGTACTGTAGACACAAATGTTAAGTGTTACAGCAACAAGAATGCCAAACGTAACAGAAACAAAAATGCGAACAGAATCGCGTATAAACACGAACCGTAACACGCAGGGCACGGAGTACCACAATTGTAAACTTAACATGAACAACAATGCCAAAGGAAATAGAACGGAATGCAAATGCGTACGTAACGCAAACAGTAACGGCGACGGTCACATTACCGTAACTGTAAACGCAAATGGTAATGGTAAAAGCAATAATAAAGCCAAAGATAACAGAAACACAAAAGGAAAGCATAAGCACATATGGAAGCTAAACCGTAATGCACACAGGAACAATAACGCAATAGGAAATGCAAATGGTAACAGTAACAGCAATGAAGATGCAAAACGAAAGACAAACACAAATGCAAAGGAAAGGGCTGCTGTAGCGCTAATGCCAATGCACACGGTGGCGCAAACCCGAAAGCATAAACACAAACAGTGGAAGCGCAAATGGTAACAGTAAGGCAAGTGCAAATGAGAACGCCGAAGCGTAACACACACGGTGATGTACACTAGAATGGTAACGCAAATGGGTACGTGAACGCAAGTGGAAACAGTAACTGTAACATTAATAGAAGCGATACCCTGTCCCCCACCCACCAACAGCTGCATAGAGAAACACAGTGTGTACAAACAATGTATGCATAATAATGGGCCTCAGAGCAGAAAATGAGGTATTGGAATACTATATTGCTTATATCTCAGTAACACGACGACACTAAAAAAAAAAAAAAATTCAAATGATTCAGGATTTTCAAGATGAAAATTCCATATCTCTACCGTTTTGGAGATACGAGCTCGAAAGGTGCGGCGACGCCACCATGTTAGTCTATTGGAAAAAAGTCAACTTGGAGTACCATAACTCTGCATCCGTGCAATATTTTTCACCAAAATACAAAAAGGCATATCTGTGAGATACTGGCTGCCTTCTCTCTAAATTTCAGCTCAAAGATCAAACTGTTCTTTTGCAGCAGGGTGAGCAAAGAACTCCTGTCATTTTGCCATAGCCTGGAAAAGTAGTGTAGTGATTTGCGAAAGTGTTGAGTGCGACACTACTTTTCCAGAAATTTGAAAAACATATTTCCAGGGTGTTTAACCCCAAGATAAAGACATAGCAAGCATCCACAGGGCACAAATAGTAAAACAAAAATAATTATGTCCCTAGAGGGTCCCACATTTAAATGCCAAGCATTTCTGTGATCAGTAACTGAAAAGAAAATGGCTGACTCACGACACTACTAGGGCCATTTGCACACTGAAAAGTGCATTTGCAAAAGTGTTGAACTTTTGTTAACTTTTCACATTGATTTATAACAGGAACTTGTTTTTGAATAACTTTTGAACCATTTAATATTTTTCACGAAATCTTCAAAAGGCACGTCGGGGACCCTGGCATACGTTCCTAAGTTTTCGTACGCTCATACAAACTATGCGACCTGTAGGCATGAGCAAAGAATACATAAAAAAACAAATACGCTTACAGATGTCTCTGGTCTGCGGCCATATACCGACCAGTACAAAGTTGGCAGATCCCAAGAGCTATTGATATGCCCTGTGCCTGCCAAATTTCAGGCAAATCCGTTGAACGGTGGCAAAGTTATTAAGGTGCAAAGTTTTACCTTTAACCTTAAAAGGGCTACTCTACCATTATATATATATATATATATATATATATATATATATATATACACACACACACACACACACACACACACACACACAAACATACAGTGTTGGGTAGTAACATGTTACTGTAATTAAATTACATGTACTAGTAATGTGTCCTAATTACAGATTACTTGTATGAAAAGTATTTCTCCCAAGTTACTGATTACTTTTTCATAAAACGTTACTGTAACGCATTGCAATATATTACTGCGTTTTCCCTTCTGCCTTTTCCGCATGCTCCATGAATTCACAAAAAATATATATATTTTTTTCCCAAACTGACTTGTGTTGCTCGCTCGCTCTCTCTGGACTCACTGGACTGCTGGTATGTGGTGGGTATGGCTGAAAACCTGGGGTGATTCTGAGGCTCAGATACTGTTGGATAAGTTCGCTGTCAGTCTGTTGCTTTGCCAAATGCTCTCTGGCTGGAGGAGGTGGAACAAGTCAGACTGCAGCCTACACGCTAATGAGCCATATTGGCACCATTCATCATTTTGTGTGGCGGAGGACAGGTCAGGTCGGAGGAAACAGAGCGTGAGAGACCCGGACAAGCGGGTCGGGGACAGAGTGAGCACGCTGGGCCAGGCGGTGGTCAGTCCTAGTAGCTAGGAGCTAGAACAGTAGCATCAGAGCTCGGGGAGGGAATTGTAGGCGTCAGACAGGGAGTAAGCCGCGACTCCCGCGAGTTTTAAAAAAAGACCTCGACTCAAGTGACTGCAAGAACAACCTACCATCCCTGCCTGTGGTATCCGGTGGGCAGCCCTGCAGCCAGGTGTCTGCGGCGCCAACAAATTGCAGCCCGCCTTCTTGGGTGCCCGACCTTGTGCTATAGCCTGTCCCAGCTGTCCAAAGGTAAACATCTCGGCTGGGCATGGCTGGCTGCCACCTGGCCTTTAATTACATTTTTATAGATTGAGGCACTCTGAGAGCAGTCGCGAGGACTGGAGCGTCCCTGAGCTGGAGTTGGGTCGTGGTTGGGACTCGCGGGTACTATACTCCAGTCGGAGTGACTGTGAGTGGGGCGGAGGTGAAGTTGTAGTGAGGTGGGACGATCGGCCTGAACTAAGTCACTAGAACATTAAGTGGGGCGGCAGGGCCAGGGCCTGACCGTGTGACTGCTGGAGAGGGAGAGAGAGAGGACCCCAAGCTCACCAGGGCCAGGTCTTCCAAGATGGAGTCTTCGAGGGAGGGAGTCGGGAGGCCGTGCCCATCCATTGTCCTGGATCCATTCAGAATGCAGTCAACGACAACAAGATGATCGACATCACAGCAGGCTAGCAGGTATTGATTTTAATTATTTTTAATACTCAGCAGGCAGCAGCATAATAATCATTAAGCCATGGACAGAGTTCTTGTGTGGAGTAGTAGCATGTTTCTTCCAAAGAATCTGAATCTCAAGGCATTCTCTCCTCAGGAAATAAATGTAGTCTGTTTTCCCAATATCCTAGCCAGCATAAAATCGGGTAGCTAATTTTTAATACAAGTATTCTCTGTTTGTGAGGGCCTATTTTAAATGCAACAGGTAAAGTGGTGGTCAGAGACAGAGGACTGAGTCTTGCTCTGGTCTGCTGGCTGCTACATATAAAACAAGCATTTGTCAATTCCTAATGTTGATTGCTTATATGTGCTGGTTAGGTATTTGGAAGTGAAAGTACCTATACACATTCCCACATTGTGTTGAACTAAGCAAGTGGCACAGCACCCCCCGCCAACCACCAGCTGAGCTGTGTGTGTGTATGTGTATGCAGTCGGGCAACTGCTGATCCACCAACAAGCCATTGTGGGGAAAGAGTGAGACACTATGGGCCATGACATGAGATTGGAGGCGGCTAGATTCAGGAGGAAGTGTGAGGCATTTCTTACTGGAGAGGTGATGGCAAAGTGGCACGCACTACCAGCTTAGGTGGTGGCACATAAGACAATAGAATGCTTTAAGAAGAGGTGGGACAGGGCAAAGGGAGGGTAAATGGAGGGAGGGGTGAGGCTGGGGCAGCTGCTGAATAAGGAGCTAGCTGCAACCTTGGGCAACCTAGATAGACCAGGATGGCCTTTTGCTGATGTGGTCTGTTTGCTGTGCAGGTGGTGGGTCGTAGTAGGGCACAGTGATTGAAGCACTGTCTCAAATCTAGAAGTGCATTTTGAGCCAAGTTAATTACAGTACATTTTACATTACAGAATTTGTCTGAACGTGGGTCCTTGTTCATCACTTGTGGACGGTGGTCAACTGTGTGAACAGAACATGAACAACGTCAACAGCTTCAGTGTCCCGTGATTTGGTCCATTCAGGAAGGAGCTGTCACAGAGCCTAGAAGGTGCACTTTAGTTACTTTTAATTGTTGGGTACTGTGAATTCTTCTTTCAATGTCATCACAAAACACAGTAGGACAGGAAGGAGTGTTCAACCCCTCTTCCAGTCAACTGCCAAAACACTTAGAAGTAGTAAGCACATAATCTGCCAGCGGAGGTGAGCACGTGCCGGTCTGGTGTGGTCTGCCACCTTATTCTGTGATGTCTGAAACTGAACCTTGCCTGTCTGTGTGATCTGCTGCCCTCAGGCACACATGATCAGATCCTTCACACAGGGTAGGGGTGGTTGGAACATCACGTAATGATGACTGTCAGACAACACCAGAACATCATGGAAAGATGATCGTCAGAGCACACCAGGCCAGACCAACACATGCTCCTCTCCATTTACAGGTTATCTGCTCCAGCCACTTCTAAATGTCTGCTACTTGGCTCACTGGTGACGTGCAGCAGCAAGGCAATGCGCTCGCACACCACTGTGCACATTTCTCATCATGTAAATGCAAGTGGATGCTGCAGTACTGGTAGTCAAAATTCAATACATGAAAAGTTATTGTTTGTTAAATAATGATGAAAAGTCTGATACTGAGTAATTAGTGCATCACTGTGATGAGTTGACTATTATTCTCCGTCCCATCCACTCCACCGCACACAACTGTTGTGTACAATGGAATGGAGAACAATTACTGTACATCACAGTGACGCACTAATTACGAGTATCAGACTTTTTTTTTATTCTTTCTGTTTCTCCGCCTTGGCTGAACAGAGCCCGCGATCTCCTGCTGCCACCGCCTGCACACCCCGAACCCGGTTGTGCATGCGGGCCACCTAAACCCACATACACAGGGCTGGGCCAACATCGTGCTGTACCCTAGTCAGGTGCCTCTCCCGGGTGTGGGGACGCGTCATAAGCTGCAGAGATGGCCCCCAGGTTTTTCCTCTTGGCTTTTCATCCTCAGTGCAGGCATGCAGCGATGTCAGGCACAGTGTGCCGATGTCTGCCGCACTCCACCCCTTGCTGGCACCGCTCTATTAGGCGGTGGCTCCCTGAACCCCTCCCAGGATAGGAGAGCAGTCCTCCGGATGCTCAATCCTATCCCTCCCTGCCAATCCCTGGCAGCCCAGGCTCACATCTGAACCCAGGTCACCAGTGTGGCTGAGGTGGCATCCAGAGCCTCAACCCTCAGTGCCACCGGAGCCAGCCCAGTATCATACTTTTAATTACACAAGCCACATAGAACAAATTTGCTAAATTACATAGAAACATAGAATCTGACGAAGATAAGGACGCAGCCCACCCAGTCTGCCCATTTCCATACCTAATGGATAAGCTGCAGATCCAACAACATAACCAACAGCCTACTTCCTCCTACCCCCATCCCCAGAATTACCTGTTGATTGTCCCATGCATCCTTGAAAGTTGCCAAGTGTTTTGACTCCACTACTCCTCAGGAAAGCCGTTCCATGCATCCACAACTCTGTGTGAAAAATACTTCCTCACATTACCTCTGAGCCGTCCCCCATTATCTTCAAATTGTTTCCCGTTTGTTGCACATCTCTTTTCTGAAAGGTGCTATCCTCTTGGACTTTGTTGATTCCTTGAGGTACTTGAAAGTTTCTGTCATGTCCCCTCTCCCTCCTTTCCTCGAGGCTATGCATATTAAGCTCCTTAAGTCTCTCTTCATATGTCTTCTTATGAAGATCCTGCATCATTTAGTTGCAGGGGTTGCCAAATTTTAAAATTATATGCTAGCCCAGGGACAAGTGGCCTAGCCAAAAATGGTAGTCCCAGTGTTGCGGTGGTAGTCCATGTTTGGAAGGCGTTAATTTAAGGAAAATTTGTATAGCAACAAGGTACATGGTGTAGGGGTTGTATTATGAATATGTAGCTGTAACTACTGGAAAACAGGAAAACGATGTATTTTCTGTTAAATTAATACAGTGTGCGATGGAAGTGTAAGACAAGTGCCAGTCCCAGAACAAAGTTCAACAAACTAACATGCGTACTAGTAGGTCAGGATAATTTAGAACAATATGCATGAGTTACTGTTTTATGCTGCTAATAAAATCTATTCTGTAAAGTCACTGTGCGGTGGTGCGGGTAGTCAAGAATGGGAGGGAAGGGAAGAGACAAGACACTAACAAAAATTGTCTTTACGTAGCAGGGCCAGGCTGCTAAACTAAGCAAGACAGGATGCAGTCACAGTGGAATTGGACTGGGACGGATAAAGAAATAAACAGCTATGTTGGTAACAGCTGAATTTGTTACCTTTATCTGCAGCTCAGCACACTCTTCAAATCCCAACCCTCCCTCTTCCATCCCTTTCTGACATATCTCCCTAGACTAGCCTTTTATTTATTTATTGCCAGATGTTGAGCTGTGATGATAACACAGTACCCTTAGTTTTCTTATGGCAACTCAACAAAGCCCCATCCTCCTCCCTTATGTGAATCTCCCTCTTGACTCCAGTCCTTTTTTCTGGGGCGGGGATTGCTCCGTTTAGTCAGTTACGTTTGTTGAAGTTGTTGCCTTTTTCTGCAGTTTATTCTACAAATCCCAACCCTTTCTCTCTCTCTCCTCCCCTTTCTTTAATATTATCCTTAGAGCAGTCTTATTTTATTGCGTTTTATTTGCTCACTTCTGGAATTGCTAGCTTTAAACTGGCTCTCTCTGTTCTCCTTCTCTCTCTCCCTTTACTGCTGCTCAATGTCCTCTTCTGTGTGTCTGTCTGGATGGTCCCAAACTTTGCCCAATCCAACACCAAAAACATTTTCCTTTTGCAGTCAGTCCTTTAGTGGTTTTTGGTTTGTTTTTTTGGGGGCAGATTGTTATGGTAAAAAACCCCAAAAAAGTAAAGCGGAGTCTGGAGTCTGCCCACGAGCTCTGCACTAGGCTGACAGGCAGATATTATGCACCCTGTGCCTC
Source organism: Neoceratodus forsteri (assembly GCA_016271365.2). Lineage (NCBI taxonomy): Eukaryota > Metazoa > Chordata > Ceratodontiformes > Ceratodontidae > Neoceratodus > Neoceratodus forsteri. The sequence goes on from CM028129.1 coordinate 1,741,238,076, forward strand.
CCGCTTCTTCCTGCCCCGCTCATTACCATCACCCCGGCACCTCTGGCTCCCTGTCAATATTTATTTCCATGCCACCTTAAAATGCTTTTTTCTCCTGTGTACAAAGTTCTCTTCCCCTAGTAAAATGGGCAAGTCAACAAATTATTTTTTTGTTCTGCATGGCGCATGCTAGAAACACTCTGATCAATCGCTTGCGTCCTCTACCTAGCAGCTACAATGAGTAAAGTACACCTCAGCTCCCGCCCCTGCCACAGCCACTAGGTCTCACTTACCCCTTGGTGGTATGACAGACCCGATATTCAATTTCTGATTGCGACTGCAGCTCAGTGCTGGCTGGTCCAATGACTATTTGCGAGCAACTCATTCCCATATTCCTGTTTACGCTTTCCTCGTCTTGGCCGCGCTCTTCTGGTGTGTCTCATCGCGTGGATCAGCACCCAACAATCTGTGTAACATGACCACCAGGCTGATCGGGCCTCACAACCCACTAGTGCACACACCCTGGTGGAAAGTTTAACAACTGCAAAGAAAAATATTTCTTTTGTTTTTAAAACCATACCTGTCCACGGACAAGTAACTCTCATGAAAGTGCTTGTCTCAGAGTTTAAAAACATAGCCGGGATGTCGGGCTATAGGATTTGTCAAGCCCTGTTTAGTTGTCCTCCTCTGAACTGCCTCTATCCTGTGTATGTCTTTATGGAGACTGGGTCTCCAGAACTGCATGCAATTCCCAGATGGGGTCTCACCAGCTGTCTGTAGAGATGTATAACAACTTCCTGTTTTCTACTACTGATGCCTCTCCTATGCATCCCAGTATCCTCCGGCCCTCCTTACTGCCCTCTTACATTGCTTTCCCACCTTTAGGACATCTGAATAACTACCCCAGGTCCCTTTCCATTTTTTTTGTTGTTAGTATTCCCCCACTGTGTACTCTTCCCCGGTTTTGTTTCCCAGGTGCATTACTTTGCACTTGTTAGCACTGAATCTAAGCTGCCATACATTTGACCATTCCTCCAACATTGCCAAGTTCCTACTCATCCTTTCCACCCCACCTTGTGTATCAACTCTGTTGCAGATCTTTGTGTCGTCTGCAGAGAGACATACTTTTCCTTTCAGTCCTCTGCAATGTCACTTATAAAGACACTGAAGAGGACCGGTCCTAGTACTGAACCCTGCGGTATATGTTTATTATACAAAAAGAGAAGAGACAGACACATGCTTTTGGAAGGTATTTTGATTTCTTTACCAGTAAAGAAAAAAAAAAGTCTTGTAAGTAACACATGACATAACACAATGTTCAGACAGATTCAGGAAATGCAAGTTGTGCAAGACAACAGTATCATATCATATCATGAGTCATGATGAAAAATGTATTCCTGGTTTTTAATTTACAGAGTACCAAACAATTGATCTTTCACCACAAAGTTAACCTGTATCAGAATACTGGTTTGAGTAGACACTTTATGCTGTTATTAATGCATAAAAATGTGTTTTGTTTACAGGTAAAATGTATGTTATCATTGTACTGTCATTTTCATACAGTCTGTACTGTACTTGTCCCTTCCCCTGGGATAATCAGGAGTTCAAATAACATTAACCAAATGATAGTTTGGGAGGTCACAGCGTTCAGATAATAGAGTGGTAGCAGCCTGATAACTGGGGTTCAGCTAACAGAGAAATTGTGCTGTACTAGTTAGAACAGATGTGGCGTACACCGTGCTGACTGTGCATACCATAGTTGTTCTTATTTTTTGTTTTTAAAGGTGCCTGAGAAACAGAACTAACTGTCCAAGTATCTATCATATCATCAGGCTTCAGCAAGACTAAGGCAGATACCACAGACAGAACCCAGAAGACACATAGCAGGCAGCACATTTTGTTGCATCAGACCAGGTGGTGCAGGCCAGTAAAAACAAGGACAATATTATTGATATTTTCACATTGAGTTATTCACACAGTGTGAGCATTAGTCTTGTACGTTATTGCAATCATTCAGAATTTCTAACACCAAGCCCTGATTGTTTACGTCTCCATGTTAGCAGTCTTGGGCTGGGTCATTTAAGTGTTTATACATAACAGAGCATGTGAAAGAAAAACAGGGTTTGCTCAGTCAGTAAGTAATAATAAGCCATAAGCTATACGTATAGATTGCCCATTTACTGTAGATGCACTATAACCACTGTTTCTATTTGAAACACTTACATTTAGTAGTATGTGGGTATTGTTATACTTCTGAATTTGTCTCTAAACTGTAATCTTTGTAGGAAAACCATATGTAATAACTGTGATTACTGAATAATTAGCCAGTGTCAGTGTGCAGTGTCCAGTGTGTCACCATCTCTCTCGGTCAGTGTCATCAGACTGACTTCTGTGTTCTTAGATTTTCAAGTTATTGCGTGTTCTCTGTAGTTAACATGTCTGTTAACCAGCAAGAAACACAACAAGACAATGAGGCTGATCACCAGGCGAGCGGCACAATGCATCCTCTTCTTCTTCCTCCTCTTTATGCCGCCACTGCCACACAGTGGCTCACAGTTACGGGTGTGTCTGTTTTCCAAAAGTGGCATTTGGGAAGAGTTCTTTGAAGTAAAATCTGATGGGGGAAAACATTTCTGTCCAGTGTAAACTTTGTGTGCCAAAAGTGAAGCTGCTGTCAACCTCAAAAATAGTAAGTTGAACTTAAAAAACAAAACATATGGAGAGCATCCATCCTTCATCTTTGGAAAAATTCAAAAACTTGTGTCAAAGGCAGCAGCAATGGTCATACTAATACACAGAAACATAGATTTTAATGACAGATAAGGACACTTGGCCCACCCAGTCTGCCCATTCCCTACCTATTGGATAAGCTGCAGATCCTACTTAACCAGCAGCCTACTTCTTCCTACCCCACCCCTAGAATTGCCTTATGACTGTCCCATGCATGCTTGAATTCCACCAGTTTTTGACTCCACAACCTCCCCTCGAAGGCCATTCCATGCATCCACAACCCTCTCTGTGAAAAAATACTTCCTTAAATTACCTCTGAGCCGCCCCCTTCTATCTTCACATTGTGTCCCCTTGTTCTTGCACACCTCTTTTTTGAAAGATGCTACCCTCTTGGACTTTGTTGATTCCCTTGAGATACTTGAAAGTTTCTATCATGTCCCCTTCTCTCTCCTTTCCTCGAGGCTATACATATTCAGCTCCCTAAGTCTCTCTCATATGTCTTCGGTGCAGGCCCTGCACTATTTTGAGTGCCCTTCTCTGGACAGCCTCCATCCTGTCTATATCCTTGCGGAGATTGGGTCTCCAGAACTGCCGCAGTACTCAGATGGGGTCTCACCAACTGTCTGTACAGAGGATAACAACTTCCTGTTTTCTGCTGGTGATGCCTCCCTATGCATCCCAGTATCCCCAACCCTCCTTGCTGCCCTCTCACATTGCTTTCCCACCTTTAGGTCATCTGATATGACTACCCCAGGTCCCTTTCCATTTTTGTTGTTGTTAGTATCTCACCCCCATTGTGTACTCTTCCCTGGGTTTTGTTTCCCAGGTGCATTACCTGCACTTCTTAGCATTGAATCTAAGCTGCTATACATTTGACCATTCCTCTAACCTTGCCAAGTCCCTTCTCATCCTTTCCACCCCACCTTGTGCATCAACTCTGTTGCAGATCTTTGCGTCATCTGCAAAGAGACATACTTTCCTTCAGTCCCTCTGCAATATACACATAAGAGACATTGAAGAGGACGGTCTTAATACTGAACCTGTGGTACCCACTAGTAACCCCCTTTCTTCAGAGTGGACTCCATTTACTATTACTCTCTGTGTCCTATTCTCCAGCCAATTCTTTACCCAGGCTGTCATCTTGGGACCCACTCCCAGGCTGGCTAACTTGTATATTAATCTTTGTGGACTGCCATGTCACAGCCCCTCCCTGATCTACTACTTTGGTCACCCAGTCAAAGAAATCTATCAGATTTAGACATGACTACCCTTGCTCACAAAAGGTCATGAGATGATCATGAAGAGAGGTGGATGATGACTTTTCCAGCTCAAGCAGCAGTGGAAAGTCTGTGTCATCAGAAGCAGCTGTGAATAAAATTAAGAAATGCTTTCTACAACAATTATTTGCATCTACAAAGAGTTCCCTTGTCAGTCAGTCTCACGTTGACAAACTTATCATTCAGTCTGTCGTAGAAGATCTACAGTCATTCAGTGTTGTTGAACAGCCTTCATTTGTCAGATTAGTCATGGGTCTGCAGCCAAATAAAGTCATGACACGTAAAACACTGTCGGACAGAATAAAGAAACTGTACCAAAACATGAAATCAAACTTGATTTCTGAATTCAACAATGTTGCCACATCTGTACTACAGCTGACATTTGGCGGCGCATAATAAGAGCTATCTAGGTGTCACTGCACATTGGATAGATGTGAAAACATTGTTGAGAAAATTGGCAGCACTGGCATGCGTAAGAATAAAAGGCAGACACACTTATGATGCTATTGCCTCAAAACTGGAGCAGATACACTTGAAATATCTCATTCAGAACAAGGTTGTTAAAACTGTCACGGATAACGGATCAAACTTTGTGAAGGCTTTTCACGTGTTTGGCTCTATCACGCCCACCGTAGCACTGTCAAGGTTCACGATGAGGAAAATGATGATGACCATGAGCAGCGGCAGCGAGCAGGGAAACAGCAGTCGTACTGCTGAAAAGACAATGACACAGAAGAAGATGTTGTAAGCTTCACTGGCGATGACGCATTTTAGATGATGTGGATGAAGACATGAAAGAGACATAGGCCCAGATATTCAAACTCGCCCAAAATGTGCTGAAGAGCAAGCACAAATCAATTGCGCATATGTACAACAGGCCAGCGATATTCAAACATGGAGCAGAACAAATTGCAAGCCCAACGTCTGAATATCGCACAAACTGCACCATAGCGCAACCAGGAAGGAGAAGTAGCTGAGAAAGGTTGCGCGTATAGCAAACCAGGGCAGCCTAGCTGAGCAGTCCAGAGGTGCCATAGTGCAAGCAGAGCCCCCGCAGAGCAATGGAACTGCACATCCAGGGAGGCAGGCTGGGGCCACCGCCAGCCATGCCACACATGGGCACAGGAACACACTGCAGAACCAACAAGACACCTGCACACCCCAAGCACAGCATCACTGGGGTGGACGGATGATCTACCGCCCATGGGGACAAGCCAACAAAGCACAGCAGAGCCATGGCGCCAGCACAACCACTGGCAGGCTGAGAGTGCCACACACAGGGGTTGACAACCACAGTGCACATCAGCCCCCGTCACTGCATCACACCTGCACCGTGACCCCAAGACACCACCCATGTGCAGTGACTGGCACTGCGGAAACCATGCATCCCCGGCACGTCAGCCCCGTGCAGCAGGGAAGCATACAAGCCAGACACACCCTGTGCAGCAGTGGGTGGCAGCAGACGGCAAGACCAACAGAAAGTCACTGCCATGCTGGAGATACCTCCCCATGCACACACACACACACACCCAGGACCATACCACCCCAGATGGTATGCACACCACTGTAACTGAGCAACCATAGCCAGCTGCAAATCAGAGACCAACACAGTATTCATAACAAAATATAACTGTATTATCAAAATGTAAAGCACAAAACAATCAACCATAACTATTTACAAAGGGGTAGGGTACAAGGTAGGGGTGGGCAGGGATAGGGATGAACAACTTGGAGAGGAAGGCAGGGTGGTAGGGATGGGTGAAGTGGGAAGGTAATCAGGCCTAAGGCCCAGCAGGCTGGTCCCCCTCTGCCCGGTGCCGCTGTTCCTGGCGATGCCTCCTCCGCGAAGCCATGTCGATGGATGTCCCTGAGGATGGCCTGATTGTCAAGGACATTTGTGTCAGCCCACGTATCTCGGTGTATCCTCCTGAGAACAGAGGCCTAGGAAAAAGGGAACACAGTCAATGCCTGTGACTGACCACAACCCTAAACACCACCCAAACTGCAAGCCATATAGCCCAATGTCCGCACCTGTGATGGCATGCACCCACCCACCCACAGTGAACATGCACATGGCCATCACAAACAGGCGGCACCAGCTATGTGCACCACTGCACACACACACACACACTGCCCATGTCCATCACAGCACAAACAAGCCTGTCAAGTGGCGTGGCGTGGTGCGATGCCAGTTACACAGCTATGTGCCCAGTGCATGCATGGACCACCAGTGCGCATACACAGGCGTTACAGTGACACTGGACAGTGATGCATGTCGCCTGTGGCGTGCATGGTTGTGTTGTGCATGGCTGAGGTCTTGCCCCCAGCATGCAACAGCATCCATGAAGTAATGATACTACACTCCTCAAGCAGCTGGGTCTGCGCTGCTGCTGGGAAGCATCACCACAGCACCACCGACCGGCACGGGGCCTGCGCGCCCTCCTCACCTCGTGCCTGCATCCTCACATCCCGGCCTGTGGAGACATATGTTGAGAAAACATCAGTGTGACTCCAAAGCAGACTCGCCCTGCCCCAGTAGAGTGCCTGCCCACACAGCCAGACCCATGCATCTCACACCTGCACACAGCCAACCATGGCAGAGCCATCACCTATGCACAGCCACCAAAACACACTCACACCCTACAGAGAATACAGGTGCATAGATGGTACACCCACCTGGCCTAGGGACCACACCCTCCTGGCACGTGACCGTAGCAGCTCCAGAAGCTGAGGATCCCTTCTGCGGAGGTCACTGTAATGGTGCCGCACTGCTCAGCTGACCGGCACCGCCCAGTGACCCCCACCAGGTCACTGGCCACTTGCTGCCAGACCTGGTCCTAGCAATGATGAGGTCACTCACCATACAGTGCCCCATAGTGGGGCTCCACCAGGAGCCACCAAGTTGGCCACTTCCACGGGGCTCCATTGCACTGCCCTCCCTCGTGCCATGGTACCAACTTTACAGCAGGCAATATGGCGCCCGCTGCGCCCGAACCCCATGTGGAGATGTTGCGCAATAGACCACCATAGGTTCCAATGGCGCTGTTCGAACAGCGCCGTCCACTTCACATGGCGCTGTAACCAGACAGCGCAATAGGGTGTACACATGCAGCGAACAGCGCCAGGGGCAAAAGCGGACACCAGGTCATGGGCATGACGCAAGGCCACGCACAGTGCCATCTGACGTACGCATCCCGCGTGACCGACCTCCTGCGCATTCAGTGCCAGGTGGACTACGCGCAGTAGTGCCACAGTGCCATATAGTGCCCAGTGCTGTAGCACCACTGGCACAAAGGTGGCCATGGCCTGAATTGCCGATCGCACAGCCGTCAGCAGCGCGACAGGCGCCTGCGTAAGCTATCTGGGCATGCGCAATGCAGTGTACCACAGTCACAGATCTGCGCCAGTTGACTCAGCCGACTCAGCGGATTGCGCAAAAGCGCAACTCGTGATATTCAGCCGACACATACAATCATCTGATCAGCCATTCAAAGGCGCGGTGGCGCGATTGCATCTCATTATAGTTGCTCCCTCCTAATTTGCATGCATTGCGCAATAAATGTGCAACATTGGGCTCGCTGGCCAGATCGGTACTGCAGGTGAGAGGTGAGTTGCATGCTGTGTGATGTTCTGGACAATGGTCATGGGAAAATGCTGTAGACTGCACAGTGACAGGTGTCCACTTCCCCCATACAGATCGCCATGACCGAGCAGAGACAAGGTGAGGGTGAGGATGGTGGGCATAGGAGGAGGCCCAACTTTACCCCAGCAGTGACAGAGCCCTCTTCCAGGCCTACCTGGAGGAGCCACTACTAGAGAGTGGACGGGGGCATCCCTCAGTCACGTGCGGCTGCATGGGAGGTGCTTCGGGCCGTGAACCTGCACGGAAGCCACCAGCACTCCATGCAGGAATGCAAGAAGAAGATGGGGATGACCGCAGGAGGTTGAAGGAGAAGGAGAAGGTGGCAGCCTTCAGGCGGCACGATGCTGGCACTGGCGGGGCCAGCCAGCGGTGTTGGAGCTGACCCGGCTGAGGAGAGACTGGCTGCATCAATGCAGCGGAGCGCTATTGAGGCGTACCAGGAGGTGGATTCAGACAGGTGGAAGCCCATCACTGCAGTATGACATGGTGGTGGTGTTGGGGGGGTGTTCACATGCACTCATGTACTCTCTTTCTGTTACAGATCCTGTTAGTCTTCAGGAGGCGGTGGCGGTGGGTCAGGCAGTGATGATGACCTGCTGGACATGGAGGAGGTCCATCCACCTCTGTCACCAGCCAGCATGCACTGCAGCAGCATGCATGCTGGGCCGCAACTCTGGTGTCGTGATTCGGTGTGGGGGTGCACAGCCTGTGTCTCAGCAGTCTGGCATGCAAGCACGCTGTGACTGTGGCTGTTGCGTACCTGCACCATTGATGATGCAAGGACTGCAATGGGCAGTGATATGTGTGTCCCATAGCGGACACACAGCAGGCCAACACGTGCCCCTGGGCCTTTCTGGTTCCAACTTGTGTACCAGCATGTTGGCACAGTCCCAGGCTGTGCCTGTCAGCACCGTGGCTGTGCAGGTGTCTGGCACTGTTGCGCCACAGCGGTGGAATGAGTGGACCCTGGGGCACAGCGGTTGGAGGGTAGCAGCAGCAGTCACACACCAGGTCTGGGGTACAGTGTCAAGCGGTGGCACATGTCCGCGCCCCTTGATCTGCCCATTCCTGGTCCTGGCGAACAGCGCCCCACCCTCAAGGGGCGTTGTGCATCAGGACCTTCTACACCCTGGGGGACAGGATGCCGTTGGGGCACAGTACCCATTGGACGAGCACACCGCCTGCTGCAGGAATCAGTACAGCAGCAGAGGTCGGTTACAATGTCTGTGGAGGCACTGTCTGTGGCTGTGGAGCGGCACAGCAGGGGTGTGCTCTGGACCGTGCAGAGCTGGTTCATATGCAGCGGATGTGACCGCCGCCATTGACAGGCTGGCCCAGGCAGTGGTCTCTGTCGTGGGCGCATTGGGCACACAGTCAGGTGCCCCTGTGCTGCACCCACAGTTCACTCTCCACTCCCCATTTCCGGAGTTGTGCGACACCAGGCCCGTCAACGCTGGGTTCCGCTGTGGCATCCCGAGCACCCTGGTGCAGGTTTGTTCAGCATGCTGCAGACCACTGTGCGGGCAAGGGCCGCGTTGCGCGGTGGGACCCCTGGTGGTCAACAGTGCCACCCATGTGGCCCCTGCTCAGCCTGCCAGGGATGTTAGGTCACGGCGGGGCTGCTGCGCATCCACGGTGGCCGTGGGACAGTGCTACATGACTGACCCGTCTCCAAGTGCGGCCCTGTCTGGTGCTGCCCTGTGTGCAATGTGTGTCATGGTGGGCAGTGCACTGCTGGGTGCTCTGCTCAACACGCCAACACACGGACCACCTGCACACCTCCCAACTGCTGTCCACAGGTGTGTGTGCATGATGAGCCTGCATTGTACTGTACACCAAGGTGCAAGGGTGCCCAGCATCTGACACACGTGCTTGGACAGTACAGGTGGTGGGGTGGTCGGTGGTTCTGTGTGTTAGCAATGTCGGTTCTGCTGTGCTGTGCATCTGCCCATGTCGCTCTGTGCCTGGTGTGTGTGTGTGTCCATATGGTGTTCACCTCTCCTGATGGTATGTTTGTATGCCTGGACCCTTCCACTCCCTGGCCGTCATGCACCCTGGTGTGTTACCCTGTGTGCCTGTGGTTTGCGCATGGACAGTGTTGGTTGCACATGTCCCCTTGACTTACCTGTGTTCTGCATAGTGCTCCTCTGTGATGGTGTCCCGGTGCAGCTGGGCCTGCCGGATCAGTCGGGGTCCCGCCGTCCTAAGGGGCTGCTCATCACCATCAACACGGCGTCCCCCATCGCTGTCCCCTCTTCAACCTGTAGGGCTATCCCATAGTCTTTGGCCATGTTGTGCAGGATGCAACAGGCCAGGAATATCCACAGGCCTTTTGGGGCTGTACTGTAGAGCACCGCCCGGAGGTGTCTAGGCATTGAGCGTGCCTTGAGCATCCCAAACACCCGCTCTATGATGTTGCGTGTGGAAGCATGTGCCTCATGATAAGCGTTGCTGCGATGGGGTCATGGGCGCGGTATGGTGTGAGCAGCCAGGGACGGAGTGGGTATCTGCTGTCACCTGTGTGGAGATCACTATCATGTTCAGGTCCATATTGCCCATATCCCTGTGTGCCACTACCATGGCACCTGTGGCATTCCACCCTTGCCCCAAGTTTGCATTCCATGCATGCGTACTCACCCACTAGAATGGCCTGGGGATGTCCCCCTCTCGAATCGATGGCACAGTCAGGACTACCATATGAAGGCATCATGTGCTCCACCAGGGTGTGTGGCACAGACGTGATTATGCGCCCAGTGGCATCACACACCACCTGGCAGTTGACACTGGAGAAGCCCTTTCTGTTCCTATATGCAGCCCCATCGGGGCCAGGTGGCGTGCAAATGGCCACATGGGTGCAGTCTATGGCCCCTAGCACGCCAGGCATACTTGCTACCCTGTGGAACTCATGCATGTTTGCTGTACGCTCTGCCGCGGTGCTGGGGAAATGGATGTACTCCGCAGCATATGGCAGCAGTCGCTGAGGAATTGGGTGTGGATGCGTGGCGTGGCCGACTGTGTGATGCCTGTGGTGTCCCCTGTCCGGCCTCTGGAAGGTGCCCGTGGCGAGCAGGCACATGCAGGCTGTCACCTTGGTCTCCACCAACAGGCGTGACTCCGTCGTGAGGTGCCTGCATCACATCATTGCACAGCTCACAGAGCCGACTCAGTATTGCCCTGTTCAGGCGGTACCGGCCACGATCTCTACATCTGTGTACAGCTCAAAGCTGATGTAGAGCGCGGTACTGCCTGTTAAAGCGACACCGCCCGGGCCCTTCCATGGCCCGTCCCCTGCAGCATGCATTCTCACCCCCTCATTACAGCTTCCATGTGGAAGCTGGCACTATCCATCTCCTGGCTTCTGACCCCCGGCTGGTGTTGCTGTGTTACCCCGCTGTCCTCACTGCTACTTCCACTGCACGGGCACCGCCCGCTGGCCTCTACAGCCTATGGCCCGCTTGCCTTGCCTGCCCTAGCCTGTCACTGTCTGTCTGTCTGTCTGTCTCTCTCCCTCCCCCACTTGGCATCCTTGTAGCGTTCTTGCGCCGCTTCATGAGCCTTTTTATTTTGGCTCATTTCCGCTAGTGCGCAATTTCCAGCTGTTCCGCTGTTGCGCATTGAGCAAGTCTTTGAATATCGCATTGCGCTGTTTATGCATGGATCCACCCCCTTCGGTTGCGCATGCCTTCATTTGCATTGCGCTGTTGCTCAGCATGTTTTCGGTGGCGCAACTGCCTCCTTCTGAATATCGCAAAATGGCGCACTTTTGGACTTGCGCATGGCGCAACCCTTTTGAATATCCGGGCCATACAATCTTCCTTCTCACCAGGCTATGTCATACTCTGAATGTAATAGTGAATGATATACAATCTGCTACATCCAATGCTACTCACCAAAAGGTGTTCTGCAGCACAATGGTCAAATGCTCAGCTCTTTGGAACAAAGTACACTGAAGTTCTCAAGCCAGTGAAACTATCTCCAACACAACTGGTACCAAACTAGTTGTCCCCAATGACACAAGGTGGAATTCAGTACATAGCACAGTTGACAAAATAAGGTCTATTGTCGAAAAGCTGAAGAACATTTGCATAACATATGCGATGCACTTGGTCTCACAAGATTTAGAAGCAAATGACATTGCTTTCTGAGTGGAGTACTGTAATGTAATGCAGCCTTTACCAAATTTGATGGATATTTTGTAGGCAGAAACAAAATGTTACATGGCTATCTTCTTCCAACATTGGTTGCTTTGAAAAAAAAAATTGCTTGATATGAGACCAGTATTACGGTTTGCATTGCCACTTCTGGATGCAATCTTGAAAGCAGCAGACACTCTGTTTAGTACCAGTTTTGAGCAGAGACAGTTGATTCTCGCTAGTGTCACATTACCACAATTTCATCTAAGATGGCTAGGGAATGATGGGGAAGACCGAGCTGTGAAAAACATGCTTGAAAATGAAGTGCTGTTGTCACATCAGGAAGATACTGTTTGTGGCAGCCCATCATCTGAAGACAATCCTGAGGACGATGATGATGATTTCTTCAAATTTGACGAAACTCACAACCTACCCATGGTGGTGGAGTTATTAATGAACTGGAGCAGTACCTGAAAGATGCCAATAAAAATGTTGAAAGTTTACAAAACTTCCCAACAGTCAAGAAAATATTCCTGCGTTACAATACAGCACTACCATCAAGTGCTCCTGTGAAAGACTGTTCAGTGTTGGTGGACAGGTCCTTACACCTAGAAGAAACAGACTCGTGATGAAAACTTTGAAATGCAGCTACTTTTACGCTGCGATAAAACTTATTGGGAATACATAGCTGTATTCTGGTCATGGTCTGCTACTGAGAATCTCTAGCAATGCTGCAACGTGTGACACAATGTTGTTGTTGACTGTGTGTGCTACTGTTATGCTGGTGCTCGTTTGTCACCTAATTAAAAATACTTATCAAATCCAAGTATACAGAGAAGCATTCCATGGTTCCAAAATTATTAGTATTCTTTCAAAAAGTGAGGACTGTCTAGGTGTACTGGTGTTGATTGCTTAACAGTTAACACAGTGATGGGTTTATGCCACCATCTAGCTGCCAATGCTTGCTTATTTGAACTGTCCCCTGCTGTCTGTAGATTAGTCTGTCAAAGAGCATAATTAAGTTAGGTCTCTCGACAGTCTACCTCTCTAAGTAAGCTTAACAGGCAGGTGTGACCTTAGCAACACGGTGGTGACTTATCTGTTTGCGATCCCTCCACTTGTGTCTATAGACAAGTCAATCAATGAGCATGATTAAGTTTAGTCTCTTCTCTTTTAATGACGGTCTTCTTTCCATCTTATAAACACACTGACAGACACCACCACCACCTCTGGGCACCACCACTTCATGTCATGTAGCACAACTGTTCCCCAATGTCTGTGGTAGACTATTCACTCATGAGCGTAATTAAGTTTAGTCTCTTGATGACAGTCTACTTGTCCAGTTAAAGTACACACTGATAGACACCACCATGGTCACACCACCTCTGGTCACCACAACTTTAACCCATTTATCTCAACTCTCCCCCACTGCCTGCGGTAGACTAGTCATTAATGAGCATGATTACATTTAGTCTGTTGATGATCATGACGGTCTCATCTAGTTTAAAAGACACTCTGACAGACACCACAGCCTCTATGCACCACAAGCTATTTGTCTCTGTCCTCGCTGTCTGCAGTAGACAAGTCGGTCAGTGAGCATGATAGTTAGGTCTGTTAACAGTCTACTGGTCTGCTGTAGCAGCTTACCAGCAGGCACTACCTGTCTGCCATGCCATCTACCTATCTGCCTGTCCTCTTTCCCTCCCTGCTGCTGCCTAGACAAGTCAGTCAATGAGCAAGAATACAGTTAATCTGTTGATGTCAGTATGTAGTTAACAAGCAGTCAAGCACCTGAGCAACAGCCATTGGATTGGTTACAACAGTAATAGTAGTAGCAGTAGCACACACACATACTTGATTACCCGATTATCGTCCCTAGACAATGAGCGTATTATTGTCTTCTATTATCAGTCTTGACTAGACTCTCAACAGTGATAGTAGCTTAACAGCATCAGGCACGGGCATCTAATGTTGTCTTTCAGTTGCACTTATCTCACCTAAACAACGAGCTTAATTATTGCAATACTCACATGTTCTGATTACAGACTACTGTAGCTCATGATGTTATTCATCTTTACATGATCTGATGTGAGGTGAATGTGCACTGTACTGACACTTTTCACTTTTACCACAGCACAAGAGCACATTGTAGCTGTTGGTTGCTGCACTTTCAGGGGCCACTTGCTGGCTGACTACCTTACATTTTGATTAACCAAAATATGAAAACCAAAACCAAGGGTGAGCAAACAAAACAACATCAATGTCATTCCGTTCCCATACTAACAGGTATCTGTCAGCTGTAAGGACCTGTGGCTGTCCAGCATTTTCACTGAAATGTTCTGCTGCTTCTTCTGTTGTAATATTCATCATTGTCCTCATGAGGTCTTCTGTCTGCAGACAGTCATAATACTAGTAATGCTGTAATGCCATGGTGATAGAGTAAATCTCAATCATCATCATCATGCTCTACGGGTACAGCCAATGACCAAAAGGCACTCATCACAAAATCATGCAGAAAGTGACTGTGATGAGCATGCACTGAGAAACCAGTAATGTGGCCTGGGCATGGGCCACACACAAAAAGAGCATGGTGGGCACCACAATTGACACATTACTCACACGCTGCACACAGACACTGGCTAAACCTGCCACTGCCACCTCGTACTTACATGGTTGTGAAATATAAACTAGTCACTGCCGTCTGCAGCCATTACAATCTGGCACAGTGGCACCGTTAACATCTCAGCAACAGCCACATTCAAGGTCTTCAAAATATTATGAGGATTTAACAACAATTATGTGCCCCTCCACTACCAGTCGTAGTTGAGGCAAAACTCAATAACTTCACACGGGCGTGAAGTTGATGACTTAGCAGCCAATATGAAGGGACACTTGAAGGGAATGTACCAGTTTGATTAAATCAGCACTGACTGCATAGACAAAGTTCCCTTCTCCCTAGTACCCCACCCCCAAAAAGGCACTTAAATATAATACTATGCTTGTACAGTTTTACTAAGTATAATGTTTTGATTCCTAGTATTTTATTTTGTTTGATGTAACCCACCACGACAAACCAAGCACTTGGTACTACATAACATCACTCTATCTTTTATTGAAACTGAACAAAAGAGATAGAGAGAGAGATGGATAGAGTCTGAGAAACAGAAAAAAATGGGGGAGAGAAAGAGAGAGCGAGAGAGAGATGGAGGGAGAGAAAAAACAGAGACAGACGGAGAAAGATTGAGAGACAGAGGGTCAGAGAAAGGGAGCGGGGCAGAGGAAGAGGGACAGACAGAGAGAAACAGACAGAGAAAGAGAGAGAAAGAAGAGAGAGAGAGAGCTGGAGGGAGAGAGAAACAGAGAGAGAGAGAAAGACGGAGAAAGAATGAGAGACAGAGGGTCACAGAAAGGAGAGGGACAGAGAGTCCAAGACAGAGACAGGACAGGAGGGGAGGGGAGAGAGAGAGAGAGAGAGAGAAGAAGGGAGAGAAAGGCAGAGAAAGAAAGGCAGAGAGAGAGAGAGAGAAGAGAGAAACTGAGAGAAATGGAGGGAGAAAGACAAATCAGATGAGGTACCATAAGTACTGTCATACTCTGTCACTGACAGTTGTATCATAGCATATATTTTCAGCTCTCCACACATGACAATAGGGAATAGCAGCATCCTGTAATAAGAAAATGTGACATAATATACTATATTGTACTAATAAGACATAACATAATACGTAATAGTATGGTTCTTCATATTTTAAGAAATATAAAAATAACCTGTAACTGATTACATTTTTGGGACAGTAACTAGTAACTGATTACTTTTTAAAAGTAAGTTACCCAACACTGTATATAGATAGATTATATATATATATATACATACATACATATATACACACATACAGACACACACACACACACGTTATTTTGTCTTTTTGTACCTGACTGTTATAACCAGGT
Source organism: Neoceratodus forsteri (assembly GCA_016271365.2). Lineage (NCBI taxonomy): Eukaryota > Metazoa > Chordata > Ceratodontiformes > Ceratodontidae > Neoceratodus > Neoceratodus forsteri. The sequence continues at coordinate 1,741,253,789 of CM028129.1, forward strand.
CCATCTTGCAAATGAGCCCTGCTCAATGATGCTCGCCTGGATAAATAAAGATTCTGATTGGTTGACTGAAAAGAAGAGGGAAACTCCCCATAGAAACAAAAACACTAGCAGAATGTTGAACATTCCATGCCAAATTCCATACAGCGAGTCCCTGTGGTGTAGGTGCCCCCACGGGCAGGCTAGCAGGTAGGACAGACCAAAGGGAGGCATCAGCAAATATAGCTTCCCAATTGGCAGTGTGCTCCTCCCGACACCCTCGGAATCCCCCTTCCCCCAGGCCAAGAGGTCCCGGAGGAGAGTCCCTCCTAGGAAAGCTGGTCCAACGATCCAACCCTTCCTACTACACCCCTAAAGGCAGGGAGGGTTAACTCAGACTCTCCATCTGTGGACCTTGGCTTCTCCTTGCCAGGGATAAACAAGTCTAAGTATAGGCTCGTCTAGGAATCAACTGGACAGGCATATCCAATCTCTCCCAAGTCGTGAGGTCATAGCCAACTCAAACAACCACGTCTGGGACAGCCCTATCCAATGGGATCCTGGACCTTATACAGTAGGGAGGAAACCATGAGCCGGGGGCCTTCAGACTCTGGGGGTCACCACTATCTCACCATATATTAATCCTTACATCAAAACAGCCATCACGTAGAACAGCAGGAGTACATGTCATGTCCCTATTTAGTGGGATATCAGTATGGGTGGTTTCTGCACCACGGTGCCAGATCCTCCAGCACCCGTCGCACACCACCCACTCCCACTAATACACTTCAAGCCTGCTATTTGCAAATTTTTCTGGTTAACCAATATGGAAGGGGCCCACCTAATGGACCCTATTCCACTGAGTAGACTATAGTAGAGACCAACTGCCCGTAATCCTCAACCCCAGCAAGCCACGGCTCCATCACTCATCACTCCCTGGCTAGAGATGGGGTCCAAATAAAACATAACAAGGATGCCAAAGCTCCACAGATTAGGGATCTCTGTGTCTCCCACCAGTTGGAGACCCGAGCCGGCAGGCAGCCCCTGCAGGCACCCGGTCACAGCAGCACCACCAATCCTCTGCCCCCCACTGCCCGGGCGCATGCGAGGTCTAACCACCCGCGCCCATGGGTTACTCACTGTGTCAATCTAACGGGTTCCAGCGATATGTAAAGTACTCAGGTTTCCACTGAGGCCATTTACTTGAGTAGTTTTGCAACAGAATCTAAAGCAGTGTGCTGGGTCAGTAGATCCTGGGTCACCAACCATATGGCTTGAAGGTTTCCTCTGTTGTAAGGCAAGGTAGGAAGGAACTGTAAAGCCCCACTTTGGATGTCTTGAAAGGCCGTAGCAGCATCCTCATAAGTTTGCTGACCACTAGGAATTGCACCACCAGAGGCAGCTGGATACAAAGTCCTGAATTTCAGCTTGTTTTGCTTAAGTACCGAAAACAGCAGGATGTATTCTCTATGCGTTGCATCGTGTATGAAGCACAGTCATTGTCCAAGAAAATTCTGGTGTCCGCATAAAAACTTTTCCTGGGACCACACTTTGTGTGAGAATCCAACTTTGTTTCATATCTCAGGAAACAAACTATGATGGATCTTGGTCTTGTATTTGGATTTGTGGACTTAGGCCCAAGAGCACGATGGCCCTCTTGATTTCTAATTGAAAGTCCGTGTCCAATGTAAGTGAAGTCGCAAAACAGTCTCTACAAATTCAAGCATGTTGATCCTTCACTGTCCTCAGGTACTGAGTAAATTTGATGTTTCCCTCAGATGTCGATTTTCGCATCTTTTGTCTTTCTATAGTCAGTCTGCATATTTTAGTGAACAATTCCAAAGTGGACTGAATCTTATTAGTGCAATTCGTTTGTTCTGAATAGGCTGCCTCAACTGTATCTACTCGCAATTCAGTGTCGTAAGGTCTGTAATGGAATGAGGAAAAGGTTTCTTCCAACGAGTGGAGTTCAGTTTGTGACACTTGGTCAGCTGGTTATGACTGTTCTTTAATATTTATAATATAAAATGTAGCGTGTGATTTGTCTCCATAAGGCAGCTGTGCCATGGGTCAGGTTTTAGTGGAAATAACAGGATATATTAACCTGAAACTAGGAAGTAATTAAAAGACTAGAAAGCCTTCATTAAGGGTCTCCTGTTTATCTGACTTAATTGAGCTGACCAGCTGCCAGGAGATAGGGATCATAAACTTTTATGACGCCTTAAGAGGAAGAATACTTAATATCAACTGGTGTTAAAAGCTATATTGCACCAAAGTGAGATACGGCAGAGTTGTAAAAAAACACTTAAAGTTTTGGGAGCAGGAAACCACAGAAGATCAAAGGAAAGGCTTGATTTAAAGACAGACTTATAATTTGGGAAATGAGTTTTGCTGATGTCACCTTATTTAATATACCTCCTGATAGGACATCCTGTTTTGTATAATTTATATTCTAAAAGGAGGAGCTAGATGGCATCACAGAAGAGGTAGAGACACAGAGTTTAAACTGTATTCTGTATTTCCACTGTGTCACATTTCTTTGTAGGCTCTTAGAAACAAGAACTAACTATAAGCACTGTAAGAAGATAATACATCAGCTAGAAAAGTCTAATTGTATTGTGGTAGGAGTTTATGTTTGTACTTTTCTCCTGCTTTCTTGTAAGTGATTGCATGCTTTGTGATACAGTGTTCTGTGTTAACATTTTACATATTTGTATCCATTTTTAATAAGCCTCTTATTTTAAAGAGACTGCCTGGTGTGTCTTCAAGTTGTTTCTTTTACATGTGATGTATAGACGGTTAAGACCGACTAAAACTGTTCAAAGCTTGATGGTGTACTAAACCGGAAAAGGTAAGAATGTACCCAAGGTTTTTATAGAGTTTTAAGGGTTCATTTTGATAACTGGTTAGGTGCCCTTAGGCTAAATATATCTGGCATCCCTCGAAGAGCAGATTATCTGAGCCTATACATTTGGGTATGCTAGCATAAGGTTTACAGTTTGAATTCCCAGAACTTGAGACATAAAGGTGATTCGGACCACAAGCAGACAGGAGGGTTACCCTGTTCTGTTACCTGTTCACAATACTGCGCTTGGAGGTTGGCACTGTGGGAGCAGAGGGCCTGACCTGCTGAGTGGCTTTATGACACAGTTTTCAAGTCTGTTAGTTCCTCTATAATTTTACCCAATTTAGCGGACATGGTACCAGATTTTTAGAGCGGAGTTTTATTTATTTGGTGACTGGTAAGTGAGCTGATCCAAGGACCATTTTCAGCCATGTTACAGGCCACAAGAGTGGCAGACTACAAGTATCAGCAGAGATATAATACAGTGATACAAGATGACAAACACACCTCTATATGAGGTCAACACATAGTGTTAGTTCAAAAAGTACATACAGCAGAAATCAAACACAAGATTATAGAAATTAGAAGAGGACTTAACATAGTATGAGTAGCACAGAGTTAACATACAGGCACAGAAAGTTTGGAATGTATGAATACAGTAATAGCAACAGGACATTAGGCTGACAAGGCAACACGCCATGGCATCCCGTGAGGCTGAGCTAACATATGGTATCCACTACATGAGACAACAATTTAAATAAGAGATGATGTATAGGAGATCAGGATCTGGATAAGGAGCATATGCACTGGAGTGTGAGCAGTACTAGGAAGTAAGGGCACAGGGTAGGGCCCAAGGTGAGACGCAAAAGGGAGCAAAAAGGCAGGTGGTCTGCAGTGCATCCTAGGGGTGGCTTACAGTCTCTAGAGTTCTTAGAGGACAGTTACAAGTGTACTCCATTGGGGCTGGGCTCTGAGGTTTGTTTTGAAAGATTGGTGGAGGGGATGAGCGGATAGGTTATGGAAGTTTATTCCACAGTGAGGGGCAGAGACAGAGAAGGCTTTGCTATCCATAACAGAAGATGTACGTGAACTTCCAGTGGGGAATGGAGGAAACCCTGAGGCTCTGAGAGGCCACCCTATCAGTGAGTAGAGAGGAGTAGGGGACTGCTGGTAGTTCCTGAGTGAGTTGTCTACTAGGCAGTCCGTGGCATAGTCAAAGTGACCTGCAGAGTGAGCCACCCTAGGGACTGGTAGAACGCGCGGTGGTGGTTAGAGATGAGGGCTTGAAGAACAAGCGACAGATGGAATTATATGTTGAGATCAGACAAGAGCGTAGTGAAGAGGACTAAGAGAAGTTGACAGGGGAGCAATAGTCGAGCAGAGGCAGAATGTTTCCTTGGGTGATAGCTAGGAGGCCTCATAGGACAGATATTGATTGAGGCGACAGACTGCACCTAGCTTTTGATGTATTTTCTTCATGATAATGCTTGTGTGTTCACTGAAAGTGAAGGAGTGATCAAATGTCACACCTAGGCATTTGAAGGAGGAGACAGTTTTGGGTGGGGGGTTGCAAGGAGGGAGAGATTGATTTGGTGACCTTAGCAAGGAGAGGCTTAGAGCCAAGAGCATGGCTTGAGTCTTCTTTCCATTTATAAGAAGTTTCCTGGAGAGGAACCATTTCTGCAAAGTGTTGTAGTTTAGTGAGAGGGTGGAGGAGATGGATTCCAGAGATTTTTCACTATGGTAGATGACAAGATCATCCGCATAGAGGCCAGCCTTATAATTTATGCTTTCAGCAGGGAGAGCATTTATGAACAAGGAAAAGTAGAGGTCCAAGTATGGACCCCTGGGGTACTCCAGAGTGAATAGGTAGTGAGGCTGACGCAGTCATTACCTATGAAAATGGAATGGGACCTGTTGGAGTGATAACTACAGAACCACGCAGCAGTGTCTGGAGAGCAGCCAAAATCTGCAGGACTGAGTGGAGAAGGTGGTGGTCTACGAGATCGAAAGCTACACATCCACAAACACTGCACCTGTTGCTTTGCCCATGTCCATATTTCTAAGGATGTGGTCAGAGAAGAGGGCAAGGAGAGGAGGTGCTATTGTGTTTGCTGAAACCATGCCGGAGGGGACACAGAAGGTTATATTTTTCTGGGTGTTCAGATAGTTGGTAGTGGATGATTTCTCTAGTAATTTACTCAAATGCGGGAGGAGGGTCTGTAACTGGGGGGTGAGAGGATCACCAGATTTATCACAAGAACATGCTTCAAGAATCAGGCACAGTGGATATCGAGAGGGCAAGACTGAAAATGTAAGTTAGGGTTTAACAATTACTGGGGAAAGTAGCTCCAGGAAGGTGGAAGTCAGGAGAAGGAGACAGAGGGAGGAGGGAGGGACATGATTGGGACCTTCAAGTACTTGAAAGGAATAAATAAGATTGATAAGGAGAGTCTCTTGCCGGAGTGGCAACCATAACACAGCAAGCACAGTCTTAAGCTGGAGGGTGGGATGTTTAGGAGGGAGGTCAGGAAGAAAAATTACTCACCTTAGTAATGTTGTTTCTTTTAATGGAGTCTTGCTATATTATGACTATTGCAGTTTGCCCAGCCTTAAAACTGCTCCGGAGGTGAAAGATAACTCCATGCAGAGCATGGAGTTTAGAGCGCAGCTCGGTTCAGAAGCTCTGCTTTGGCTGGTTTCAAACCGAAACCGGCTAGATCTTTACGAGCAAAACTCACTAAGGTTCTGTGTGGAAGCTGTAACCTACACTAGCCAACTGGCTACTAATATATTAACACATTTTGCTGGTCCCAACACAAAGACTCAAGTCAGTGGACCAGAAAATTAAGATAAAATAACTAAACAAACACAACACCCAAACATGAAAGAGGCATCAATAAATGCCAACAGAGGACTACCCACCATACCCCAAAGTAGGAGTTCTGAGAGGGGTAGGCTGGGGATATAATATAAGAAGACTCCATTAGAAGAAACAACATTACTAAGGTGAGTAATTTTTCTTCAAACAACATGAAGTCTTGCTATATTATGACTATTGCAGACTACACAGCAGTACCTCCATGGAGGAGGGACAGAACCTACTTACGGAATAGGCTCTGAAGCACGGTTGTGCAAACCGAGCATCCCTCCTGGACTGAATATCCAGGGAGTAATGCTTGGTGAAAGTGTGCACTGTCTTCCAAGTAGCTGCCTGACGATCTCCAAGATAAGGATGTCTCTAGCAGCAGCTAGAGATGCAGCTGTACCTCTGGTAGAGTGAGCCCTCAGGCCTGAGGGGGGAACCTTACCCAGCTTTTGATAGCAAAATTGATACAAGAAACCATCCACCTGGCAATGGATCTTTAGTGGCAGGTCTCCTTCCCAACCTCACCATAAGTGAGAAACAGTTGGAGGGAGTCAAACCTGTGACCCTTGGTACGCCTTATGTAGTAACTTAGGGCCTCTTAACATCTAAGCGTAGCCTCCTCTCACCAGAGGAGGAATGGTCAGTGAAGAACACTGGAAGTGAAATAGATTGGTTAAGGTGGAAATCTGAAACCACCTTAGGCAAAACTTCCTGTTAGTCCTGAGGACCACTTTATCCCTGTGAAAGGAAATAAAGTCAGTTTCTACTGATAAAGCCTGTAACTCACTTACACGCCTGGCAGAAGTGATGGCCACCAGAAATACAGTTTTCCAAGTCAATACTTAAGCTCTGTCAAGACAGAGGCTCAAAGGGGGTTGCATTAGCTGAGCAATGCATACATTAAGATCCCAAGCCGGGCAGGGTCCCTGAATGGAGGATTGTGTGAAGCAATCCTTAAAAAACTTGGAAAATACAGGATGAGCCGAAGAGAAGAGGGCTTCCTGTGAATGAAGGCAGAGACAGCAACCAAGTGAACTTTCAGGGTGGCTGGTCTCAGTCCCAAAGAATTAAGATGGGACCATATAGTCCAATACAGTGGGTAGATCAGCAGATTCTGGGGAAAACATGCTTCCAGAACACCATATGGAAAACCTTTTCCACTTGGAGTTATAGGTAGCTCTGGTGGAAGGCTTCCTAGCAGCCTTCAGGATTTCGAGAACACTTTGAGAAAGTTGCAAACCAGCAAACTTAACCGCCAAGAGCCAAGCCTTGAGGTTGAGGGATTTGAGATTCGGATACCAAACTCTCCTGAGCACAGGTTAACAGATTGTGGTTGCTGGGAGACACAGGGAAGATGGACTGCTAAGGACAGAAGGAGGGGTACCAGGGCTGTCTGGCCCAGTCTGGAGCAATCAGGATCATTTTGCAGGGCTGAGACCTGATTTTGACTAGTACTTTGAACAGGAGAGGAACGGGGAAAGGCAAAGAAACTTCCTTCCCAATCGAGGAGAAAGGCATCCAGGGAACTGAGCCCAACACTGGGGCCTGCAACAAAACAGTGGAAGTTGATAATTGTCTGGGGCTGAAAAGATCTATCTGAGGAGGCCCCATCTGGCAAACACTATCTCCAGTACTAGGGATCCAGTGACCATTCGTGATGGCTCTGGGAAATCCTGCTGAGGGCATCTGCCAGGACATTGTCCTTGCCTGGGAGGTGAACCGCGATGAGGGAAGTGTTCTAGGAGTAAGCCAGAGACCACAACTTCATCGCCCAGTGCACAAGGTCAAGATCAAGTGCCCCTGTTTGTTGGATGTACCACATTGTAGTGGTGTTGTCTGTTCTGACCTGTACCACCTTGTTCTGAACAGATGCAGAGAAAACCTGAAGTGCTAGAAAAACAGCTCTGAGTTCCAACAGATTGATGTGGAGCAGAGATTCTCAGGGGACCATAATCCCTGGGTGGAGAGGTCGCCATGTGAGCTCCCCATCCCAAGAGGGATGCATCTGTAGTAAGGGTCAAGGAATGGGACAGAGGGATGAAAGGCACCCCTGTCTCAGATTGCTCTGATCCTGCCACCACTGAAGGGCCTGGATCAGGGTTTGAGTCACTGGGATTAACTTGGATTGAGGATCTCCTCTTGAGACCAGAAAGCTCTCAAATGGAACTGAATGTCCTCATCTGAAATCTTGCTCCTTGCACCACAGCTGTGGAGGCAGCCATGTGCCCTAGGAGCTGCAGGAAATGCCTTGCTGGTCGAGACCTGCAGAGTGAAGGAGGCGTGCCAGGGCCACTAAGGTCCTTACCCTTTCCAAGGGAAGGAAGGCTCTGGCCTGCTTTGTATCCAGTTCTGCGCTCTATAAAGGTGAGTACCTGGACAGGTTCCAAAACTGACTTTGGAAGATTGAGAAGAAATCCCAGAGAGGCAAGCAGCTGCTGGGTAACTAGCAGGTGTGATCTGACCTGGTCTGAGACTGACCCACAATGAGCCAGTCGTCCAGGTAGGGAAAATAGCAATCCTTTGCCTTCTTAGGTGAGTGGACTGCTACTGCCAGACACTTTGTGAACACCCTTGGGGCAGAAGTGAGGCCGAAGGGCATTGCTCTGAACTGATAATGGCCTGAGGGCAGTTCGAATCTGAGGTACTTTCAAGGAAGCTCTGATAAGAACATGGAAGTAGGCATCTTGAGGTCCAGGAGGCTAGCCAGTCCCCTGGCCTTAGGGAGGTAAAATCATTCCCAGTGTCACCATTTTGAACTTTGGCTTTAAAAGGTGCTTGTTTAGATATCTTAGATCCAGGATAGGCCGCCACTCTCCTGTCATTTTTGGGGTAAGGAAGTACCTGGAGTACAGACCCTTGCCCTGGTGAAGGGAGAAACCTTTTCTACAGCTCTGAGAGCCAGAAGGGTTGAGACTTCTGTTTCAAAGCAAGAGTCTCTAAAGGGTTTGCAGGTGGAAAGATCTGGCTCTCATCTTTGGAAATTTCTTGAAGCTGGAGAACCAGACCCTGGCTCACTACTTCCAGGACCCACCTGTCTGAAGTTAAAGACTGCCAGTCCTGGACGAAGTGAGCCAACCTGCCCCCACAGGTAGTGGAGAGCCAACCCTGGACATCCCATCAGGGTGCCTGTTTGGCAGGGACTTTAGGCTGAGGGTGGTAGCAGGCCTGCTGAACCCCGCCTGCCTCTCCCTCTGAAGAACCTCCTCTGTACATAGGCTGAAGAGGAGGGGCCTGAGTCTGGTAAAAGGCCTGTGAAAAGGCCTACCCCTACCACTGGGGGCTGCCTCTGAGGAGTGGCTTGCCGCTCCTTGGCTTGTGCACTCCTGTAAGTGGTTCTATATTCATCCATTTTCTTCATATAATTCTCTGTCTGCTCCCAAACAGAGAATTTCCCACCACAGGAAAATCCACAGCCTTAGACTGGGTATCCTGTGACAAAGTAGTACACCTGAGCCAGGCCAATCTGCAAAAGCCACAGATGTAGCCATGACTCTAGAGGATACATCATTAGAATCCACTGCAGCATGGAACCGCACCTTAGATGCCTCAATACCATCAAGAGCACCTGCTCCAGCTCCTTTGCGAGCTGGCCAGGGACCTGTTTGACAAGGCCATGACAGTATCCCATCTAGATTTCGGTATCTTGCAACATAAGCCATATAGTTAGCTTGTCTGAGTCCCAAGGATGCTGCCATGTATTGTTTTTGGCCATGGCATCAATCTTCCTGGAATCCTTGTCAGGAGGTTGTGAAGCCAGTGGAATATTAGCTTTATCACAGGCTGCAGCCTGAACTACCCCAACATGACTGCATTGCTGTGAAAGAAAGTCTGTATCAGGACTTGACAAAGTGTACCTCCTGTCCATCTTTTATCCACAGGAGGCACAGAATTAGGAGCTTTTAAAATTTTTATTGTTTGTTTTCTAAAAGATTTATGTAAAGGGATGGACAACCTCCTGGACTCTGGGATATCCATCATCTCCACATAGTCAGGCTCCTCTTGCTCATCCAAAGCCTCCTCTAAGGGAAGCTGGAGGGTCTCAGCAACTTTTGTAAAACAAAAATGAGAAGGGGACCCAGAAGCCTAGGGGAGACTCACCTGAAGGTCTGTCTGGAGAGATGTCCGTTCAATGGGCATATCCAGACTTTCAAAGTCACATTCACACTGATCATAATCCTCATCCCCTCCTCTGGTTCATAGAACTCTTCTATATCATAATCCTGAACCACTGGAACCGACCGAACCACCTTTTGCCAGACAGTGGCGGTTCGGAGGGAACCGGGACAGGACTGGACAATCTGTATTGCCCTGGCTATCTCAGCAGCAGTTGGAGAAGGAATTTTGACCCAAACCTGCTGATTTTTAGATTTCTTTGCTGGAACTAGCTCCTCAGAGCCAGCTTTAGTTTGCCGAGGAAGTCTCGCCCTGGTCAGAGGCACTCCCTCCCGATTCGGTTGGCACCAAACCGGCTGGCCATCCGGGTCAGCAGACTTTTGGCCTCTGTCCCTGAGCCTGCCCACTCTCTGTCCAGGGTGGCTGCAGGAAAATTTTGCAAATCTGGCAGTCTGAATTGAGGTGGTCAAACCCAGACATTAGACACATGTGTGTGGGTCAGCCTTGGCAAAGGCTTCCCACAGACACTACAGTGTTGAAACCCAGTGGCCCGGTTTTCTTTTGGGTTTCTCAGACATGATGCCAGCCTAACCAACCAACTTGCCCTTTTGATGGCAGTGCCAGGCAAGACACCCTTATCGGTTCCAAACCGTGTCACGGGTCGTGGAAAAAAGAGTGAAATCCGCTTTTTAGAACCGATAAGAACCAGGAACCACACTTTAAAAAGCCTAAAAGGCTTTAAACTTATATTTAACATAACTTGATCGTTCAACCGAACCGATAATACTTACAAGTTCCACACAGAAAACCCTATTACTTACGATACCAAGACAGAGCCTGAACCGATCGGTTTTGCGGTTAAAATAATGAAATCGCGGTTAAATTAAACAGAGAAATAGCGCTTTAAACTCAAGAAATGAACCGAGCAACAGGAGGAATCTCCGGAGCGACTGTTCAGTGAGGCGGAGTAAAGAATCTGATGGTTTCGTTTGAAACCAGCCAAACAGAGCTTTCTGAACCGAGCTCATTTAAACTCCATGCTCTGCATGAAGTTAACTCTTTCACCTCTGGAGCAGTTCTAAGGCTGGGGCAAACTGCAATAGTCATAATATAGCAAGACTTCATGTTGTTTGAAGCACTTCTTCACAGAGAGGTGGTGGACACTTGGAATGCGCTGCTGGAAGAGGTCATCTCGTTGAAGACAGTTGGCAGCTTTAAGAGGCTGGGACAGGAATAGGGAAGGTAAGGATCATGGGTAGAGAGGATGGGAGGAGTGGGGAGGGAGGGCAGGGGCATTAGCTCAAGCTGTGTTCCCCTGCACTGAGCAGACTTGATGCATCAAATGGCCTTCTTCTGCTGGCTTCTTCGTATGTATGTTTGTAAGGTGAATATAGCCCATCGCTGCCAGAACTCCTCTGGCAGGTAGTGTCTTTAGGAGTTTTATGGTTACACTCTGGCCAATGGCCCCAAAACAGAATGCGGAGGAAGGCTGGTATCCATGGAGGAAGGGAGCAGTGTGGTTTGCTATTCAGGCCAGTGGGAGGCTGAGGGGAGCTTATATATGAGGTAAGATTAGTAAACATAGTGTTGAAAGCATCCGCAATCGCAGCAGGGTCAGTGATCAGACCCAAGACAGATGTAAGTTTGCGTATCTGTTTGTTAGGTTTGGGGTTTAGAAGGGACCCGATAGGGACCCAGAAGCTGCAAGGATTGTCAAGTGTGTCCTTTTGTTGGGTGATATAATATTTACATTTGAGCGATTTTGTAGCCTGCCTACAGGAATTATGCAGTCGCTATAGGTGTTCCAAAGTTGGGGGAGGGGGATTCCTTTGTAGGCTTTCCATGTTTTGTCCCAGACTCATTTGGGTCAGAATTTCCTGGATAGTCAGCAGGTGCAGCCGGCCTAACCCTTCTGGTGGTGAAAGGAAATGTTTGTCCTGAAACTTATGAAGAGCGCCAGTGAAAAAGTAACCACTGTTGAGACATCTCTGCAAATACAGTTCAGACTGGATTATGTCCCCAGCATCCCTAAGGACTACATGGTCCAGGTTATTAAATTTCCTAAAAGACAGAAGTTTGGGGTGAGTGGGGTAGATTCGGTGGTAAGAATGATATACGTGAGGGTATGGTCAATTACTCGTGCAGACATTGTGCCTGTATGAAGGAACAGGTTGACTAGGATTTGTGAGAATCCTGTCTAGGATGGAGTGGTTTAGAGAGCAGTGATTGTACCTGGTTGGGAGGAGATTACTTGTTCTGGGTGGTGTGACTTCAGTAGATGTGCGAATCTGGTACTGGGGCATCAGTCCAGTTGAGGTTAAAGTCCCCAAGTAATATGGTGTCTCTCGAGGGTGAGGTGCTGGCAAGGCCATCTAGGAGATTAGATCGGCCCAGGGTGCCTCCTGAAAGGAGGCTGTAGCAGCAGCAGGTAAAGTTTCTTGGATGCGCCCAGGACTAATTTGGCAATAGCCATTCTTAGGGGAGATGGGGGGTTGAACAGGTGATGGTGCAGGCGGCGATGTGATTCTGCACATACACTGCAACACCCCACCCCTCTTTCTACCTGGTGTGTCCAGGCATAGAAGGAGTGCCTGGGAAGTTGATAGGAGGCATCGTTGTAGTGCGGCTTCAGTCAGGTCTCTGAGGGGCCTAAAGCATGTAGCTTTTATAAGGCACCCAAGCCTCGAGTTTGAGAACTTGGATGGGAGGCTGCAAATATTCAGGTGTGCCACCCTGAGGCCAGTTCGCTTGAGCAGGTAACGTAGTGTGTTAATGTGAGTGTTTGAGGGCCAGGGCTGCTCTCCACGCTGCCAGGCAGGAGAAGGAGGAAAGGAGGGACAGGTAGGAGGGAGCCAGTGGGGACTGGATGGAGAGGAGAGGATAAGTTTCTTAGTCTTAGTAGGGTTAGTCATTGAGGAGCAGGTGGAAATCTCAGAGGTCCCGAGTCCGACTGGATCTTGGTCCGGGGGTGGGCTTCTTCTAATTGTTGTAAAACGTATTTATTGCTGCTACCCTTTCTTTACTAACAGCCATACCTCTGGCTGTGGTTGGAGCATATTTTGCTGGAAAATGCTGTTTATATTGAGGTAATGGTACCGCAGGTGCAAAGCTCCGATTCTAGGCAGCCATGCGATGGATGACGCCACCGAAGTCCAGAACAGTTCCTTTTCACTCAACTGCGGTATAAATGAAGGGTGCTTTAAAATAACAGATAAGTAGAAGCATCATTGATAACTGCAAAGTTCAACTGCATTCTTTAGCAGCAGTGGACTGATGGCGGTTGATGGCTGGAAAAGAACTGTGACAAGGTGGGGCCACCCACGTTATTTTGGTGATGACAATGCACGCCAAAACAGCGCCCCAGGTAGCAAAACTTTACGGTTGGTCCTGATGTTGATGGCTTACAGTTCCACGATGTGGCTCGACGGAGAGGAGATATCCTCGAAAAGATCAGTGTCTTCACAACCTAAACCAAGTACTAAGGGGTGAAGGCCAACGATGAATACTAGAGTTTTGTTACTGCTTCCATTTATCTTTTCAACAAAAACCAAATTTGAAAAAGAATACTGGAGTGAGCCCAGTGGATGGTGGGTAGGTGTGACAATAAATGGTGAAGATATTCTGGAAGATGGTCAGTTATGCCAAGTATGCAACTTTCATACATACCAAAGTGTGACAAGTTTGAATAAGGCCCTATCCCATTTGTCATGGAAAGAGTTAAACGCAAAGGATCTGTTCTATCCTCTCCTTTCTCTCTTTGTCTGTCTGGTTGCGCAACCAATGTTCTTGTGAGACCCAGGAGTGATCACCTGATGGTCTCACGATTCTCTGCCTCTCACTATCTCTGCCTACACTTGCCATTTCTGTCTTTCTTCTCCTTTGCATACCTGTGGTTACAAAAGTATATGCTAATTTCGTGACAATGTACGTGAAGCTAGGATCCCTTTGTTTGAAATATTTATTTTATTTTATTGAGTTCTTGGATAATACCTGTTAGTGGATGCTCGTTGAAAGGTTCCACGTCACATACATTAGACAGCAAGGTACAATACTGCACAAATATATATATACTGAGAAAAATATTCATGGAGTTACAGAAAACAAACATATAAGCACTAGTTATGCTGAGGCATTGTACAATGTATGCCCATGTCAAAAGATAAGCAGACAAGGATAGGGAAGGATATAATGGGAGTAGGAGGCTAAATGAGCCGAGCACATAAGACAAGGAGGAGGAAGGTAGGAGAGGTCCAGGGGCAGGGGCGGGGCGTGAGGGAGGTGGGAACTGCTGCGGTTTGACTGTCCTGTCATGACAGAGGCAAAGATAACTGTTGCTGCATGCTGAGCCTTAGTGGGAACACATGCAGCTACTTGTATCAAAGAGGTGCTAGCGCAGTCTCGTTTAGACTAGAGGCAGAGTGTTGCTGCGTGCTGAGCCTTGGTGGGGCACATGCAGCTACTTGTATCAAAGAGGTGCTGGCGCAGTCTATGTTTAAAAGAGCCAATTGTTGAGGAGCCACAGATGTCAGGGGGCAGTGCATTTACCCAGAGGGTGCACCGTCAGGGCCGGATTAAGGCATAGGAAACATAGGGCCCTGCCTGTCAGAGGGCCCCCCAGCAATCCTGAACATATATATACTATACAGTATATCCTTTTCTTTCTGCTTGAGCTGCATTTTCTGTTTTTCTGTAGAAGACTGCCACTGAGTAATCTGAGTAATGCCTGGATCAAACTGTGAGTACGACTCTCACCTCCTGATTAGGTGTCAAGTGCAGCTGATAGCTTCAGCTCCGCACCTCTGCAGGATTCTCAAAGCTTTCAGAAGGTGCAAACCTTCCCTAAGTCCCCAAAACTTCCTCAGCTACGGAAAAAAGGAAGTTTGCTCCAAGTGCTATTCACAAAACCCTCCACAGCTGTGGGAAAACCACTATGGACTGTGAAAAGTGCAGCTGCAGAAGTCCCTCAGGTCAAAAAGGTGTGAGATAAGTAAGGCACAGCCCCTGAAAGGCTATTCACAGCCAGTTTTTTCCGCAGCTGAGGAAAGAATGTTACACAGTGGAATGAGGTGCAACTCTCCTCAGCACACTGCAGTAGTGTCCCAACAACTGGAATCAATTAAGGTGAAGGTGAGGCACAAGTAATAGCATCCCAGATAGTATAGCAGTGGCTGTTGGTACAGCAACAACAGCACACATTGCCATGATATGGCAACAGGCAACAACCACCAGACCCAGTGCAGCCCATGACGGAGCCCCACAGGCAGTAGAGCTTGGCCAGCCTGCAGCAAGTGCTACCTCCAGAGGCCACAGGAACACCCCAGAGAGGGACAACCAGTAGTGACAGTCAGCCACTGTGGTGCCATGGTATTACTGGTACCTGTGGTGCGTGCAGTGGTCCCAGTTGAGGGACTGGTTGCAGGTCTCTTTGAGTGTGCTGTCAGCTTCATATTATGGCAGCAATGTTAAAGTCTGCTGCTTAGCTACATAGATTTACTATTGCTGTGCCTCCTTAGCCATTTCATAACATGAACTGGGGTGTGGCAATATTGGAATGTGAATCACAACTTGCTGCCTATCCTTAACCAATGAATCCATGACCCGATGAGACAGGCAGCCAATGGTTCCTCAGTTCCCTGCTGGACTGGATCCTGACCTACCAGCCGAGAGGATTGCCTCATCAGGCACGCTATCAGACTCCACATCTGACCACTCCCAGTATACTGTGTCTGGAAAATCCCTCCCTAGAATTCCACACAAAATCATTCCAAGTCAGAAAATACTCCAGTTTTGATCCTGAGGCTTTCCTGGCGATCTAGGATGTACTGACTGGACCAGGGTGCTTGAAGCCTCTGACCCCTCAGTGGCAGCCTCTTGCTTCATACATTCCATTGATGTTCTCCAAGATAGACATGCCCCAGGGTCACCCGAGGGTGAGGGAACAGCCACCTTCTGGCTGAATGGTGACTTACCTGCCCAGATGCGGGAGAGACAAATGCTGGGCAAGTACTAAGGGTTCCAGAGATCCTGCTAATCTCCTGAGATATCGGCAACTCAGGAATCGGTGTAAAAGCCATTAGGGCTGCCAAAAGTAACTTCTGTAAATCGGCACTACTTAGCTCTGTCAGAGATCCTAGGAGGTTCTGGAGGAACATTAAATCCTCGTCAGTGGGCCCTCTCACTCGGGTGTCGTGGACATGATTATTGATGGAGTCTTGTGCAATAATCCCACACTATAGCCGACCACCTCGATCTACACTTCTCCGACCTTTTGACCCTCACCTCTCGTTTCATGACCGATGTGGGTCGCTAAGCAATATCTCTCCGATGCAGAGTGAAGATCCTCCTGAGAGTATTTAATCTTAAGGCCGTGACTGTCCTTGATGTTCGGAACCGCTTGCCCTCTCCCAGCACTCCGGCAGGGCCTGACAACCTTGAGCCCAGGCTTCTCAAGCTGGGAGCAGCTTACATTGCCCTCTGATTGCCCATATCTTAACCTATCCCTTAGCTCGGGATAATCCCTGACATCTGGAAGGAGGCAAGGATAGTCCCTGTTCTGAAGCAGGAAATCCCAAACTCCCTGACAACTATCGCCTATTGCTATTCTCCCATCCCTTGGTAAACTCCTGGAAAGGTTGTGGCGGAGCAACTCTCGAGCATCGTGGATACCCATGAGCTGCTTTCTGGGGCCCAACATGGTTTCTGGAAGGGTCATAGTACCACTACTGCCCTGATTACTGTAACCTCTAGTATTAGATCTGCCATGGATCAGGGCAAACTGTCAGGTGCTATATTTATTGACTTGTCAAAAGCTTTGACCTTGTCAACCATGACCTACTGGGGAGCAGCTCAGGGCTCCGGGTTCTCCGCATGCCATGAGTTGGATGATGGGCTACCTAATCGGTAGAAAGCAGCGCACCTGCTTTAACAAGGTCCTCGGAGCCTAAGGCTGTGACCATGGAGTTCCCCAGGATCGGTACTTGGACCCTCCTATTCTCACTTTTTATTAATCAACTCCCACGGTGACCTCTCGCCAAGTCACGCTTATGCAGATGACCTTGTGCTAGTGGCCCATGCTCGTAATGCTGCTGACCTTAACCAGTGCCTATCTGAAGACTTCAGCAGAGTCTCAGCCTGGATTACCAACCATAGACTGGTATTGAATCCTAACAAAACTCAGGCCATGCTCTTTGGTTCCACGCCAAGTTAAAAGCCCCATCAGCTATGCTCAAAATAGCTTGTGATGAAGGCCCCTGTTGCCAACAGCGAGCTCAATTAAATATCTTGGGGTCACCCTCGACCCACAACTTGACAGGGAGGCCATACCCAAAACATCTGCAGAGCCACCAGGTGTAAGCTTGGCCTTGCCTACAGGGCCAAATACAACCTGACTCTGGGAGCGAGGCTGGCACTTGCTAGGAGTGCTTCTCTCCCTTAGTTATGGATACCACCTATTTGCCAGGTCACCTCAAATCCATCTTAATTGGTGGAACATGGCATATAATGATCTGTCGGTTTGCACTTGCTGCTCCCAAACTCACCCACCGATGTGAGCTCTATGACAAACTCAACTGGCTCCCCTGCGGAATTCCCTGATCCTTGGTGTAGGAAACTTCACCAGGAAAGTGCTTGCAGGCATACCCGTCGGGACTGGCGCATCTCCTCCCAAAACTGGGCGCCATCCCCTACCAGCTCAAGTCACAGACCCGAGTGCTTAAAGTTCCCCTACTCGGACCCTTATGGGGATCGTGGACTTTGCCGCTTTGTGCCTAGGCTCTGGAACTCCATTCGGACTCTGTTCGCCTGCCCTTCCCATGGGACCTTTCGCCTCCCTGTGGTCCCACCTAAAACAAACGACAAGGTGTGACTGCTCCTAGTCTCTGTAATGTAATACTCTGCAGTCCACTATTGTCCACTTGAGTCCATGATGGTCTATGAAATATGTATTCAGTGATTCTAATGTCTAGCTATGTCCTGTAACAATTTGTACTATGTGGCAGTATCTCTGCCCTTATACAAGCGTTGTTATAGCTGTTTTTACTGTATCATGCTGTTTCGCCAATGTTGCCATGTATGTATACTGTATGTTTTGTGCTCTCCGGTCGCTCCTGAAAATAGGCATACTACTTGTCTAGTGTACTTACCCGGTAAACAAAAGCTAAATAAATATATAAATTTTCACAGCTGCGATCCGAGCACTTGCAGGATTCCATGCTGCTGCAATTCCACAGCTAGGGACTTTTGGCGGAATTCTACAGCTGTGGGATTTTCTTTAAGAATATCACGCAACTGCATTTCCGCAGTGCTGCAAGCTTTTTCCGCAGCTATGGAATTTTGCTGTTCTTTGAGAATCCTGCCCCTGGTGTGTCTGATCTTTAAGGTGTGCACAGGCCAATTATTTTGCTTTGTTTCCCACCCTCATTTAGAATCCCCACTCAGAATTAAGTTATACTCTTAAATATAAAAATTAATGTTGCAATTCAACATGTATGCTTTATATTTAATCTCACAACAGTAAAATTAAGAAATCTGCAACGCATTTCAATGGTACAATTAAAATGGTACTATTTTTTTTTTCCAGTTCTGACCTTGATACACCATTTATTGATTCTGGCTTACTTATCATTAACCGAAATGTTTGATACAGGACATGATTTCTTCCAACAATCAATCCCTTTGCAATAGAATCTTTAAAGTTCATGACTCCTCTAGCAAACCACCAATTTAAACCTAAAACTTCCAGGACATCGCCTGTTTTAGAGATATATTCCTTATCTTAACCAACAAAACTCCCACATCCTGGTTCATACTACCTGACAGGACACAATTATAACATCCACACTGCCAGTGCACACAAGTGTGTTGAGGAAGCCTTTAGAGAAGTGCAAATCATGACATTTCATACCCAAAAATAATTTTACAAGGCCAATTAATAATAATTTTTTCTGAATGATCAAGACTCAAGACTACTGATATTAGTTTAATTCATTTTGAAGCATTTTAGGTTAGTTTTATGCCTTTTTAGGGCAGTTTTCAGTTATTTTCAAGTTTCAGTAACTGATATGCAATGGGCAAAAGGTGAGGTCATGGTGAAGAGGCACAGTCGTGGTGAAGGGACATGGTTGTGGTGAGGAGGCCCCAGGTTTCCTTAATCTGGCCCTGTGCACGGTGAGAACCATACGTTGTGCCACAGTAGTCATGACATCAGGGCACTTGGAAAATGTGGTGGCAGAGCTTCTGGTTTGTCTGGTATTCATAGGGCAGTGTTAGCAGGTTCTGCACCCTGTTGGAAGCAGATTTACTGTGACTTTTTGACAAGAAGGCAGGTCTGATACCTGATTCTGTCATTCAGCTGAAGCCAGCCAGCCTGAGCATAAAGTTCACAGGTATGTGTGAGGCTTGGTGCATTTGAGAGTAGGTGGCAAGCTTTGTTTAAGGCAACTGAGATCCGTTGGAGCGCGTGGTTGGTAGCAGAACTGTATATGGCCAGCGATAGTCTATGAGGGAAGACAACTGAGCTACTGATTGCCAGCTTTAAAGCTTCAAGGGTTAGACAATGCCTGTGGCAGTAGAGGATCCCAATTCTGGTGTTAATAGCTCTTGCAGTGATATCGATATGCTGGGAGAAGGACAGGGAGGAGTCGATTGTAACCCCCAGGTATTTGAAATGTGAGATGAGCTCTAGTGTGTCACCGCTGTCATTCCTTATTGCCAGGGGGTAGCTTTTCTGCTTGATTTGGGCTGTCGAGTAGAGCATGGTCTTTGTTTTTATAGTTCACGACCAGTCCTCTTTAAACCAGTTTTCTGCTGATGCAAAGCCATTTTGGAGATCAGTTTACAGGAGTTCAGGATGCAGGTTGCTGGTAAAATCACCACATTGTCAGCATATAGGAGCATGCAGCAATGGCAGGAGGCTGGGAGATTATTTAAGAAAACACTGAAGAGCAACGGTCCCAGAATGGACCCTTGTGGTACACCAGAAATGCATATCGTTATACTGTTGAAATGATTGCAAAAGCTATTTGGAACTCAAGGGTTAACCTGAGATGCAGCTTGGGACACTGTTCTATTTGTTGCACCTGCAAGGAAACTGACAAGCACATTTTCAGAAAAAACAGGATGTCTCTAAAGAAGTTCCCGGCAAAGACTTCTAAAAAGAGCAGCAATACTTTTGTGACAGAGAGAGAGAGAGACAGCACTTGAGAGACAGAGACTTGGAATTAGAGATACCTCAGATAAAGGACTTTGTTGTTCCGCTTGTACTGCCTTTGTAAATATTTATACTAAACAGTTTTATTTTACTGTTATTGGTAATAATAAAGGTTACCTGTGAATTTTACAACTGCTCTTGGTTTTCCTGTGCTTCCTGACCTGTGCCTCGATGACAAATGGTGTCAGCCTAGTGGGGACAAGGCCGCTTCTTTGGCTAAAGACTACCAGACGGACAGACACCACAGCAGTGAGGTAACAGTCAAGCATTGGTAAGACCTCTTTTTCCTGATTCAACTCCAAGTCTGATAAGAACTCCGGGGAGGGAGGGTAACAAATTTGTACCTAAAGACTATTTGTTACAACTGTAACAAGCCAGGCCATATTGTAAGAAACTGCCATAGGAAGATAACACTGGAGTAGATCTGTCCTTAGCAAACTGGGGTGAGCACTTAATAAATGTCAAGATGAGAATTACGACTGTGAAGGGACTTGCTGATTCGAAAAGTAGACAGACTCTGCTGCGTGTGAAGTGCTGGAAAACACGGTAAAGGACCAGGTACTGGTGTCATCTGCATCCAAGGGACACTAATACCATCCTATCACCCAAGTGACTGAATATTAAGGGTGTGTCACAACAAATGAACGGGGTAAGTACTCAAGTTACCAGTACCTGTGATTACTGGCAATGACTTTCCAGGATTTACTGAGTTAATCACAGAGGGCTACTCAATGTAATAAAAGAAACATGGGAAGATAACCCCAATCAAAAAATCTATTACATCGATTATATGCATGCCCTGAGAAAGAAGCTGGTAAAATATGTTGAATTTGCCCATAGTAATCAGAAGTGGCCCCAAAGCAGCAGAAGGTATATTATGACCATGAGGTAAAGAAAAAGTTTTTGAGCCAGGTGAAATGTCTTGCTACTATTAACTATTACCCACTACAGAAAATAAACTGTTAATGAAGTGGCAAGGGCCTTATAAAGTGCTTAGATGTACTGGCACAGTTAACTATGAAACTGAGACCCCGATAGGAAAAATCCTATCAAGATATACCACGCTAACCTCTTCAAGAAAAGGTTGCTTTGCTAGTTTTACCAGAGACTGATAAAGAAGATATTAATTTAGCTTATAACAGATTGGAACAAACTGTAACTGCTGATGCTGTAAAGGTGAATGTTTCCTTAATCTCTGAACAAACTGCAGAAATTTGTAACTTGCAAAAGACATTTTTCCTTTTTAACCAGGAGAGACACGCTAAGCTGAAAGCTTATTTACAGGTGCGATCTGGGAGCATAAGGAATTTAAGTGACTTGCTCAGGGTCACACAGTATGCAAGTGGGGCTGTGGGATTGAAATCAAGGTCTCCAGGTTTGCAGCTCAGAGCCTTAAACCACTGCACTATACTGCCTCCTATATTTAACAGTACTTTTACCACAGTGCCAGGCTGAGCTAAAGGTGTCACACGTAATAGTAACAGAGAATGCTCCCTATAAGACAAAAGACATACAGATTACCAGAGGGGTTAAGAGCTGACATGGTTAAGGAAATACAAAAAAATGAAAGAAGTGGGTATCACAGAAGAGTCGAGAAGTGCTTGGTCATCAAGAAATGGTGATTGTAAATAAAAAAGAAGTGGGTGTGAGAATCTGTCTTGATTTTAGGAAACTTAATCAAAAGTCAGAATTTGACAGACAGTTATCCTATGCCCAGGACAGAGGATTTGGTGGACAGATTGGGGAATGCCAAGTACATCTGTACCTTAGATCTCACCAAGGGTTACTGGCAAATCCTCCTAGCTAAAGAATCCAGAGACAAAACTGCATTTTCCACCCCTATTGATTGTATCAGTTCACCACCATGCTGTTTGGTTTACATGGAGTACCCACTACAGTCTAGCGGTACATGGATGTAATTTTATCCCTTCACACTGATACTGTGCTGCATACCTGGATGATGTCGTAGGTACAGTCCAGACTGAAAACCACCTGGACCACCCATGAACAGCTATCAATCTATCAAAAGGCAGGTCTGACAATTAATCCATCCTACCAAATGTGCATTGGGCATGCAGGAAACCACATATTTGGGCTATGTTTTGGGAAATGGAGAAGTCAAGCCAGAGATTTCTAAGACAGCAGCTGTAGCTAATAGTCCTATCCTCAAACAAAGAAACATGTCAGGTAATTTTTAGAGCTGGCTGGTTATTACTGGAGATTTGTTCCATCTTTGCCCAGTTAGCTACTCCCCTCATTGAACTCATGAAGAAACGATTCCTCGAATAATGTAAAATGGACCCCAGAGTGTAATGAGGCTTTTCGAGCCATTGAGGCTGCATTATGTTAAACCCATTTTAAGAAGCCCAGACTTTGAGAAAGAATTTCTGTTACAGACAAATGCATCAGAGGTAGGCCTAGGTGCAGTCTTGAGTCAGCAGATTGATGGGAAGGAACATCCCATTCTATATATCAGTGGGAAGTTGCACGACAGAGAGAAACAATACTCCACCACTGAAAAGGAATGCCTTGCAACAAAGTAGGCCACGGAGTCCCTTACATTTTACTTCCTAGGAGTCAACTTTGTACTTGTAACATCACAATCCTCTCTGTTGACTTAACCAAATGAAGGATAAAATTCCAGAATCAAATGGTGGTATCTGGCATTACATCCATTTAAATTTAAAGTGATGAACAAATCTGGGACAGTGAATGTCAATGCAGATTTTCTGTCAAGATATATATAGATCGAGAATTGAGAATTTAAGGGTTGGGAAAAGTGTAAGTTTAAACTTCACTGTTTGTGGTACTGGTTGTTATGGAAAAGGTATACTGCATATGCACTGAACTGTAAAGGTTATAAGCTCATGTTAGAAGAGAATTAACAGAAAGGTTTGGAAATCTGTTTTTTTTTGTTTTATAAACAGGTTCCTCTTAAAGATGAGGAGTGCGTGACAGGGCTGAATAAGGCCCTGTCCTATTTGTTATCGCGGAAGAGTTAAACACGAGAATCTGTTCTATCCTCTCCTTTTCTCTTTTTGTCTGTCTGGTTGCATGAACCAAACGTTCTTTTGAGACCTAGGAACTGATCACTCTGACGGTCTCACGATTCTTTGCCTCTCGCTCTCAGCCTTGACTTGCTGTTTCTGTGTTTTCTTCCCCTTGCATATCTCAGGTCACAAAGCATATGTGAATCTTAAATGTATGTGAAACTGGGATTCCTTTGTTTGAAATGTATATAGTTATACTGTTCAAATGATTGCAAAAAGCTATTTGGAACTCAAGGGTTAAACTGAGATGCAATTTGAGCTGCTCTCAGGCTTGTTTGCAAACTTTCTCAGAGCTGTCAGCAGGGGCCAGCTTGGGACACTGTTCTATTTGTTGCACCTGCAAGGAAACTGACAAGAACATTTTGAGAAAACAGGATCTCTTAAAGAGTTCTGAGGCCAAGACTTATAAAAAGAGCAGCAATACTTTTGCTAGAGAGAGAGAGAGACAGAGACTTGGAATTAGAGATACCCTCAGATGCAGGACTTTGTCGTCTCTGTTTGTACTACCTTTGTAAATATTTATGCTAAACATTTTTGAGTCTTTATTTTAATGTTATTGGTAATAATAAAGGTTACCTGTGAACTTTACAACTGCTCCTGATTTTCCTATGCTTCCTGACCTATGCCTTGATGACACAAAGAATTAATCTTCACCACTAATTTCCACTTATGGGCCAGGAGTACCAAGCTCAGAAGAAGTCCTCCAGACCAGGAAGGATGTCACTAGGGATCACTCAGGACAGTAACCCATTCAGAACTACCCTGGCAAAGGCGTCACGCTGCCTCACATGGGCATACAGGGTACAGTGCTTGTAAAGGTATATACTGTGCTCCAAATTGTAGCTCTACACATTTCTCCTACAGGCGTCAGGCGTATTTTTGCCACGGAAGTGGCAATTACTCTAGTTGAGTGGGCATGTGCCTTGCTCTCCAGTTTAACCTGAGCCAATGCATAGCAGTGTGAGGAAATTTACTATCCAGACAGAAATGCACTTGATTGTAACATACTTGATTGTGACAGGTCGTTCTTTTGATTGGTGTCAAGAGAGTCAAAAGTTGTTTAGTAAGTAGTAAAATGTTATTTATACAGGACTTCGAGTTTACACACCATTAGGGCGTTAGATACCTTGTTTACAATGTGTCCCTGTTCTTGTGTTACATTAAGTTTTCAAGGTATACATTGGAAAAATTATACACATACTACATTTAAAAAGTTTACACTCCTGTCCAGGTAAAACCTAATGACCCTCTTAACATCCAGTGAGTGAAGAGTCCTTTCTCCCTCATTCTGGAAATTAGCAAAGTAGGTAGGTAGGACTAAGGCATGGTTCAGCTGGAACTCCAACACCACACTGGGTAAAAACTTGGGTTGTGTACAGAGAACTATATTTTTATCTTATTTATTTTATTTTACAATTTTCAGACAGGAGGGCACACTAAGCCGAGGCTTGTTTCCAGGTGTGTCCTGGGAGCACAAAGAAATTAAATAACTTGCTCATGGTCATACAGTGTGCCAGTGGTGACTGTGGGATTCAAACCTAGTTCTGCAGGTTTGCAGCTTAGTGCTTTTAACCACTATGATATACTGCCTCCCCAGTGGAAAACAGTATGTGAAGAATCTGTGACTAAAGCATGGATTTCAGATACTCTGCATGTGGAAATGAAAGCCACGAAATGCTGTTTTCCAAGAGAGAAACTTCAAGACACAAGTCGCAACAGGCTCAAAGCACTTCTAAGCAAGCACATTTAGCACATGGCTGATATCTCAAGAAGCCACTGGCTTCCTGATGGGAGCCTCTAGATGAAGAATACTCCCGAGGAACCACTTAAACAATGGCAGCTGTGCCAGGTAGAGGGCACTACATGCTGAGACAGGCTAGAGATGGAGCTTAACCGTGGAATACTGCAGGCCAGCATCAGAAATGTCCAGTAAGTATTCCAGATCCTTTTCAGGTGGGCACCTAAAGGGGTCCTCTGGGGTTTTGAGCACCAGATGGAAAATCCTTTTCACTTTGCTGTGTATGTCTCTGTGGTGGAACATTTACGCACAGCCAAAAGTATTTATTTTATTCTTTGTTAACTGGAGGCCCACTAGGCACAAGTGCCTGTTTTCAGGGCCTGAGAGCACTGGGGAGGTTAAGTGACTTGCCAGAGTCACACAGTATGCAAGTGGAGGTTGTGGGAATCAAACCCAGGTCTGTCTGCTGGGTGTATAAAGCTCATTCACAGCTCATTACTTTAACCTCTAGGCTATACTGCCAGCCCTTCTGAGACCCTCTGAGATACCTTGATCTTAGTCTCAAACAGAGCCTCTTCACTGTCATGTCGGCCAGCTGCAAAGGGAAACTCAGAAGCAATGCAGAAAACTGCAGCATCATCACACTATTCGAGAATTATCAATAGAACTGTTCGAAATCCTTATTCAGATATACAGTCATACCTGGTCAACCAGTTTGGCTAGCAAAACTCTCAACATATCACGCAGGCACACTGCACTTTGTCAAGTCAGTGCGCCTGCACAAAATGTTGAGTTTTTCTGAGTTGCGTGGTTCGTGATTGAGGTGCTGTTTGCCGATTTTATCTGATAAAGGACTCAACAGTTATTCCTTGGTGATGCGCTTCTTCCTTGGTGTGAGTGTGTGCCACAGTTTACTGAGATACCTGAACTTGTTCACTTTTCTCTTTAGCATCCAGTCCTGAGGTGAAGGCATGCAGGTTGGGATGGACAAGCTGACCCCGAGTCAGCAAAGTCCATCCTGAGTGCCAGAACCCTTGGTTTGCTGACTGAAAGTTGACTCAACAGAAGGAACTATATCTGCCAGGCCAGAAGGGGCCACTAGGATCATCGTTCCCCTATTGTGCCTCCAGTTTGAACACCATCTGGATGAGAGGGAATGCATGTTGAAACAGTTTTGCCACGGCAGTCTCAATGCATCGGGACAGAAAGCATCATGTCCTGGATTTCTGGAGCAGAATCGGCAGTTTTCATTCAGTGGGGACACACAAAGATCCACATCTGGGGTGCCCCACTCATCAGATAGTGATCAGACAATGTCTGGTGCTAGTGACCACTTGTGAGGATCTGCCTCTGTTTGGCTTAACTTGTCTGCCAAAGTGTTCTTGACTCCTGGCAGGCAGACTGCTTGGAGCAGGATCTCATGCTCCATTCACCATTCCCATACTCTCATCACCTCCCTGCAGAAACAGTAAACATGTGCCTCCCTGTTTGTTGATATGGTAGATGCCAGACTTGTTCTTTGTCTGGAGCGGTCTTTCAGCTGACCAAGTCCACTAAAACTTTCAGACTATACAGAACTGCTCGCATCTCCAGCAAACTGAGGTGAAGATATGTTTCTGACGGGTCCCAGAGACCTCGTGTCTGAAGACCATGGTGGTGGGCTCCCTCACCCCAGCAGGGAAGTGCCTGTTGTGAGAGTCACCCTCTGGCTCCAGTGAGGAGAAGGGGAAGCCCTGAAGGAGGAAGTCCTCCACTATCAACCACATCAGGGACCTCACCAGGGGTTTGGTCACATAAATAAGGAGTTTTGAGGAGCGTGCCTGTGACCACTGGGTACTGAACAAACACTGAGTTGTCCTCATGTGCAGTCTTTTCAGAGGCACTGTGAACACTGAGGAGGTTATTAGGTCCAGCATGTGGTGCATGGAATGGGCTGGCAAAGTTTTGTGTTCCATGATATGCACGCCATCTCTGTTGCTAGTAGCCCGTCTTGGAAGAAGACCCAAGCACAGGTCGTGTCCAAAATGAAAATTATGTACCTACCATAATTATGACCTTTCTGTGCATCTTTACCATTCATCACCTTTGGGTATATGGCTGGAGGTCATGACCCTCTTGAGACTTTTTTTTTGATGGGCGGAGTTGATGCAGCATCGGCGCTGCCCTGAGGGCCTGAGCACTTTGCTGCTAAGGCGCTGCATGGCTAGTAGGGTGCTGTTGACTCTGCCCTCCCGCCAGTTCTGAGTCACCGGAGAGGTGAGGAAAAGGGTTGGAGGGTGGGACAAGAAAGTCCAAGGGACAGGTAAAGGAAAAGATATATAACATAAAGGAGAAATAACGACTGAGGGACAGAATAAGAAGGAAGTCTAAGGGAATTGGGTAGGGGCCCCAATCTCTGGAAATAGGAAAAGGGAAGAGGAAGGATTTAGGATAAGCGTGAGAGGGGAAGGAGAAAGAACAACCATATCCTGGACCTTGACTTATCTCCAGACTGTACAGGAACTGAAGGAGCAGCCAAAAGGCTTATTGTCAGAATTCAAGGCATGGAATCACTGGCAAAACTCCAAAAGCAGAAACGGTTATTCTGGAAGAAAGACAGGACACAGGAAATTCTCCTCAAGGGAAGAAAGTTCTTGTGAGAAAGAAAATGTATTTATTTTTAAACGATATGTTGACTGGACAAGAAAATTAAAGATGGACGGAAACCAAGGAGGAGGAGAGAATGGAGGCAACTGCTAACTCCACCCCACAGGGGTGGAGCTAGAAACACTGGAGAAGGAGTGCCCCATGCTGACCACCTCCCCTTAGAAACAACATCCCCTATGTGCCCCCATTTACCCCACTTGACAAAGGAGGGGGTGGCTGGGCACGGGGCGGGGACAGAGACTGAGGCCCCAGGGGATGGAGGGGGATTGGGATGAATGGTGAAGATACACAGAAAGATCATAATTACGGTAGGTACATAATTTTCATATCTTATCTGTGCCAATCTTCACCATTCATCACCTTTGGGTGATGCCGAGCCCTCCCGAAAGGGTTTTCTTTAACCCTAAGGACAGACTCCCCTTAGCTCTCAGTGGTGATACACTAGCCGGAGAACCTTCCGGGGCCTGAGAGGCCCGGGAGTGGGGAGAGAGATGGGGACTCTCGAGGGGAAAGGAAGTTACCAACAAACGCTGTCTCGCCTACGGGATAAGAGAGAGGTTCTCTGGTGAGGGGAGTTAATCATCCTATACCGGCCAAGGGTGACAACCGGAAAGATGCAGTCATGCTGTCCGCCTACTGCAGAACGCTGTTCCTACTACTTCGGTAGCTACCTTGTTGGCATCGTATGATGCCCTCGCTGGTGCCTTGCCAGTTCCAGGTCACGGCAGAGTGCGCAATGGTTTGTCTGGTTTGCACCGTAGTCAGGCATTGAGGCTAGGCGCTGACCAAGCCTGGATCATAGGAACCTGTCACAGATTGTGTAGGGACCTGGTGTGCTGCGAAAAGAGCAGCAACCGTATGGAGTAGAAGTCCTCCTACCCCAGAAGTCAAAATCTGAGGAGTCTTGATCTGGGGCCAGTCACGATGAAGGGTGCGAGCCCATCGGAGTGTCCAGTTGTATCAATCCTGACTGAGGAATGAGGCATGGAACCTGGAGACTCTGGGGGAACAATACTGGTGGATGAGATTGCTGGTGGCAGGAACTCCGGAAAAAGGTCTCTGCAAGGAGCATAGCGCCTCGGGAAGGGGAGGCAGGCCAGGGGCACCAAAGGTGTTCTTGCCGAAATCGCCTAAAAAGGCATGTGCCGAGGCTCTGGATTGCTTTGAGTGGGAGGGGTGATACACAGGTCCTCCAACATCCTCATGGGGAATCGCTGATACTCCACGAGATCAGCAGCTGGAGAAATGTGGACAGAAGGCCCTCTCCCCAGAAGAGGGGATGAGGAGTCAGAGGGCTTGGCTGTTTGGAGCACGGCTGCTCAGGGGAGGTTGAAAACCTGTCTGTCCATGGCCCTGACGTAAGCGGAAACTGAGCAGCCACGGCCTGAACTGCTCCCAGAAGACAGGCCCAGAAGAACCAAGAATACCTGGGAGCACAGGAGAATGCAGCAGAGGGATGGGGACAGAGCCGGAAGAGAATTCAACTGACCTCCGCCTGCTAGGAGGCGAACCAAGAGCTCCAGAAGAAGAAGGAGCTCGGAAGACTCACAGCCAACAGCTGAACAACCATATCAGAATTGTCTTGGCTGCACCTGTAAGATTCCCCTGTGAGGTGACTGGGGCAGTGTAGATTTAGAAGGACGTCCCTACTCCAAAGAATAGGCCCTCTCAAAGAAACCAAGTGGGAAGAGCAGAGCAGAGATCCACACTACGGTGCCTCCCAGAGCCTTGGTGGGTTCTGGAAAAGGCCAACAGAAATCACACCCTCGACCTCGGAATCTGGAGAGTGCCCTCCTCCTCAAGAAAGCCAGCCTAGGCAGCTGGCAAACCTGGTCAGCCCCCAGGGAGCTATCCATGAGCACTGCCTCCCCACCTGTGGGTGCTTCACTGGCCCCAAAGCTGGGGCGATCTAGACACACCACTTGAGGGGGTACCACCACTGAGGGGTCAGCGAACCTCCGAGGCCAGGCTGCAGAGCAATAGTGGCCTGCACCACTGCCTGTTGGTCACCCACCCTGACCCTGGCCGTCACTGTCTGGTCCTCAGAGGGGCTGGTCGCAGCTTGTCGAGATACTACAGACTGCCCACCTGAGCAACTAGCTCCAAGAGCCAGACTGCCTGTCCAACCCAGATTCGACTCCTCCTCGAAGAAGTGGAAACTGAAGTCCTGTGCCAGACAGTGGGTGGGGCGCCAGTGCCATCTCGACCAAACGGGCACCAGAAAAGGAGACTGCACTCGAGACGGTTCCAATGCCCCCTCAGCACCAAGAACGGTGGCAGGAGGAGGCACGGCTCCAATAAGGGCGGTAATCCTGGTGTCAGAACTTACACGGCGCCGCCGAATGGCTCTGGGGACAGAGGACGGTGCCGACGCCAGCTTCGACAGCCCCATCAGTGCCAAAATGGCACCGCCCAGCACTGCGGCAAGCGTGCCGACAACGGCACCAACAATGGTCTCGCACCGCAATGGCACTGAGATCCGGAACCCCCACGGGTTCTGTGACCTTGCTCAGAGCGGAACTACTCCAGAGGAGGACATGGCGCCAGGTTAACCTCTGCACCGCGGATGGCACCGAGGCGAGAGAAAGATGAAGACGGCATTGCGAGAAAACTCAGATGGCGCCACTAGCACTCGTGCCGGATCGGGCGCAGACAGTAGCCACGGCACCGAGAGACCAGCTGGCACCGACGACACCATCAGGAGCTCATGGCACCGCCGTAATGGTGCCAAAGGCCCAAAACGGGCGATGACCACGATGTTAAGGACGCGCCGACCCAGGCCTTCAAGCCGCGGGTCCCGACACTCAGGGGAGCCTTCACCCGAAGGGGTGACTGTCATAACGTGCTCTCCCGGGCCCGGCCTCGGGGAACAGACTGGGCCTCCTGCACCATGGGAGAAGCCTGCCATGGCTAGGCTGGGAGCCGAGGCCCTCCTCCTCGGTTTGTATAGAACCAGGAAGGGACCCGGAGGAAAGGCCAAGAGAACGTGGTTTGGCCCGATGAGTGCGAACCCGACTCGAAGTCGGCGGAGCCTCCCACTTTCCACATGCATTGTTCCAATTACTCTCCAATCCATGGAGAAACAGGTGTTGCACGAATCCATGTCGGAAGGGGGCCAAGTCGGCAGCAACGGTCGCTGGCTGGTCGGTGACTGAATATTTCAGCTGCATGGGCACCGCCGCATGGGGGCTGTCCCATCCTGACGCTTTTCTTGCCCGATCGAGACATGACCCACGGAGAAGAAAATACCAAAAACAGACTCGACGTCAGAGAAAACAGAATAACTGGAAAGGTCTTATTGGGCAACGTCGAGCATGGCAAAACAGAACCGCGGGAGGAATCGATAGACTGCAATCAATTTAAGAAAATGACGGAGTCGAGAAAACTGGGGCTAATGCCTCAACATCTTCCTCTAGCCCCACCAGGTGACCCTCGGCGGCGAGACAAAGAACTGGCGGGAGGGCTGGAGTCGACAGCATCTAACTGCCAACCCGCGAGCGCCACGCAGGATTGGTCCCTCAAGGGCAGCGCCAATGGTGTCGAGATTCGCCCATCCAACAAAAAATTATACAAAAAAAGCCCCGCAAGGTCATGACCTCTGACCATATACCCAAAGGTGATGAAGGGTGAAGACTGAGACAAAGAAGATCAGCTCTATAAATAGTTACTGGGGCTCCAGCTGAGACTTCAAAGAGTTCAGCAGGACTCCCAAAGACGTTGGAGTGAGAGGCAGTGGCAACTGCCTGCTCTGTCTTCTGTCTAGACTGGCTTGAGATTAGCCAGTTGTCCACATACAGGAAGACTTGGAGTCCCAGATTTCTGAGGCACGCTGTGAGTACTGTAAAGCATGTTGTAAAGACTTGTGGCACTGAGGAAAGTCCAAAGGGAAAGACTGAACTGGTAGTGCTGCCCTCCATGCAGAATCAGCGTACCTGTGGTTGGTGGGGTGCACCAGTATGTGTTGGTATGCATCTTACATATCCAGTGATGCTATCCAAGCCTGATGTTTCAGGTAAGGCAGCAAGAAGCACAGCTGTTTCAGGAAGGCCATCGCACCTGCAGCGCGCATGGCGCAGAGCGATCCCCGTTGTTATACCATCGATGTGATGCATCGCTGATGGGTTAATAAGAAAGTGACATCACATCGATGGTATAACAACCGTGGTAAAAGACAGATCACAAACTGGCCAAGACAGAGGCAGGAAACTACAGACCTGTCAGTCTGACCTCTGGTAGGGAAAGTGATGGAGTCACTCTGAAGGAAAGAATAGTTGAGTACCTAGAGGCCATTGGGGCACAGGACCCAAGGCAGCATGGGGTTCACAGCGGAAGGTCATGTCAGATGAATCTAATATATTTATTTGACTGGGTGACCAAAGTAGTAGACCAGGGAGGGGCTGTGGACATGGCCTACCTAGACTTTAGCAAGGCATTTGACACAGTCCCACACAAAAGATTAATAGTCAAATTAACCAGCCTGGGTGGGTCCCAGGGTGGTAGCCTGGGTAAAACATTGGCTGCACAACAGGACACAGAAGGTAATTGTAAATGGAGTCCACTCTGAAGAAAGAGGGGTTACTAGTGGGTGCCGCGAGGTTCAGTATTGGGTCCAGTCCTTTAATGTCTTCAACAGTGACATTGCAGAGGGACTGAAGGAAAAGTATGCCTTTTGCAGATGACACAAAGATCTACAACAGGGTTGATACACAAGGAGGCGTGAAAGGATGAAAAGGACTTGGCAAGGTTGGAGGAATGGTCAGAAGTATGGCAGCTAGGATTCAATGCAAAGAAGTGCAAATAATGCACCTGGGAAACAAGAACCCAGGGAAGAATACACAATGGGTGGGAGGTAGTAACAACAACAAAAAAGGGAAGGGACCTGGGGTAATCATTTGATGACCTTAAGGTTAGCAAGCAATGTGAGAAGGCAGTAGGGAGGGCTGAGGTATACTGGGATGTATAGGAGAGGCATCAGCAGCAGAAAACAGGAAGTTGTTATCCCGCTGTACAGACAGTTGGTGAGACCCCATCTGGAGTACTACGGCCAGTTCCAGAGACCCCATCTCTGCAAGGACATAGACAGGATAGAGGCAGTCCAGAGGAGGGCAACTAAAATGGTGCAGGGTCTGCAAGAGAAGCCGATGAGGAGAGACTAAAGGAGCTATATATGTATACCCTGAGGAAAGAAGGAGAGGGGACATGATAGAAACTTTACGTACTCTCAGTGGAATCAACAAAGTCCAAGAGGGTAGCATCTTTCAGAAAAAGAGACGTGCAAGAACAAGGAGACTCAATTTAAAGACAGAAGGTGGGCGGTCTAGGGCAATGTGAGGAAGTATTATTTCACAGAGAGGGTAGTGGATGCCTGGAACCGCCTTCCTGAGGAGGTTGGGGGTCTAAAACTGTGGAGAATTCAAGAATGCATGGGACAGACATAAGGCAATTTATGGGGGTAGGAAGAAATAGGCTGTTGGTTAACTAGGATCTGCGGCCTATCCTGTAGGTAGGGAAATGGGCAGACTAGATGGGCCAAGCGGTCCTTATCTGCGTCAAAGTCTATGTTTCTATGTTTCTATTTCGGCATATAACGATGTTCCACCATACATTATAATTACATCTGCTGTTAACCAAGTGAAACACAGGTTTGAATTTAGGTGCTGCGTATTTTTATCCGCCTGTTTGTGGATGACAACGACAGTAGTGGGCCTCCTCCAAGCCACCTCAGTCCATGTCTCCAGGGCAAGCTGGATGGGAACTTAGCGACAAGCATATTAGCCATGTTAACCTAATTCTAAACACGTAAAAACAAAAGCTATGCTTTTCCATAACCTGTCCCCCAAACCTACCAAACAGCTGCAGATCAGTACACAGTCTGAGACCATAAGGTGGTTAGTACTTTTAAATACCTTGGGGTTCACTTAGATGCCTCTTCTCAATGGAGCATCATGCAACTCTTCTCACCAAATCGGTAAACCAGAAGCTCGGGTTATTATATCGCCCCTCCCTCTTTTATTCAACCGCCTGTAGAAAGATTTCGTCAACATCCCTTCTCCTGTTTTGTTCTATGGTGCCCTCTACTACTCTCCACCCAGTCCTCTTCCCTTGCACAGGTTTGCTAACTCTATCATAGGACTGGACGTTTTGCCCTTGGAGCGGACTCCAGAAAACACCACTGTGAGGCCCTGTATTCTCTTCAATGGCCTATCTAGGACTCAAGGTTACAGTTTCACACCTTATGCCTTGTATTCAAACTTACCGAGCTCTTTAATCTCCCTTGCCTAAGAGGAATCGTTTACAAAAGCACCCCCACACACACTTAGATCTACTTCTTACCCTTATTAGCAATCTAGAAGACGAACGCCATCGGGTAAGCGCCATTCACCTTCTCAGCTCCCTCTGCTTGGAATTTCCTCCCCAACTTACTCTCCTGCTCCACCCTATCCTCCTTCAAAAAGAGCTTACCTCTTTCCTAATAACCCTCATCTGCAACTACTTTAAATACCCCTTATATGCCTAGTCTATGTTACCTGATAAACGATCTTATAATCCACCTACCGTGTTCCTGCTATGTATATACTGTATAACATTAGTTATCCTGTTTATTTGTATATGCTTAACGCCTGATCTGTTTTAAGTTACTTACCTGGCTTTCCACTGTAATAATTTTTGCAACATTGTTAAATCTCTGTATCCTATATATTATTGTATTTATCTATTGTACTGTGTTCACTATTGACACCCAGGTTGTCACTGAAAAAAGGACTGCATGGTCTCAATGGACTTACCCAAGTTACCAAAATTCAAATAAAATAATAAAATAAATGTTCTAAAACTCTAGTTGGAGGAACCTAACCTGGTCTTCTATTAAAATTTGATGCAGAATGCATATTTCTGAGCAGAGCATGGAAGTAGAGATCCTCCAGAGGTATAGTCACAGGAAATGGTTTAAAGTTCTCAGGACTGCAGTATGAGTCATCCTCCTCACCATCAGAGATGATGAGGTCAGGGTCTGACTTGTCTCTCTCTCCCTCCTCACTCACAAGAGTAGCAGAGAGAAGGGGGGTCAAGAGCTGACACTGCAGGCCATGGCTTCTAGAACACCAGTGACATCAGCTCTGGTCTGAGATGAGGACTGGGAAACAGTGCTGGTGGCGGTGCGGAGGACAGTCCTGAGACCATCCTTTAGGAATGGTCCTGATACGGAGGGCTTGTGTGGCACCACTGGTGGTACTAGGCAAAACCCCTAACAGCCCGAACCCCAGGGTTGCATGCAGAACTGCCCACAGTGTAGATGAACCCACTGGTCCCAAGGGTCACCTGTGGCACTGTGGCCCTCGCCCCTGAGGGAACAAAGGCAACGCCACAAGTGGGGCAGACGTTGAGGCCAAGACTGCAGTCATCATGCGCCCAAGTCAAGCAGCATCAGAGATCGCACCAGCCCAACTGACCGTGAAGGGTCAGGGCTGGCACCAAATGAGACTGCTAGACTAGCATGCTACACCAACTGCTCCGTGACAGCTGCCCCAGTGGTCAAACTGATGACTGGAGTCTCTTCCAATGGACAAAGAAGGGTTTGTGATGAAGACCCCGACTCACAGGTTCAGGGGTCCCTGGTGTCGATGGCAGGGAAACCATGTGCCTCACAGCAGAATGATCAAAGGATGACCTCGACCTGTGCCATTTCTTCCCTTTTGCAGGAAGAGGTTGAGGCTGAATGGTGCAAAGACCCAACGCTGACCGTGAGTGGGATCTGGACCATTTATTTTTTGCAGTTCCGAAGCCTGTCGATCCTCTGGGGTGCCAGACTGCCCACTGCCACAGCACCCACCCAGAGAGGTGTGGCGGCCAGACACAGCCCCACTGACAGAACAACTAACCTTTCCAGGCTCCCTACAGTCTTCCATGGTTATCCACTGGCACGAGGTGGGGTTGAGAAACAACTGCAGATTTTTTTGCATGTTAAATTAACTGTACTGACACAAAAGTAACAAATTCTAGTGTATTTTAAAGTCGAAGAACTGAACACTAACGCTATCTAGGCAGTTCTGGCACCAGTAAGGAGAGTGGTGACACTAATGATAAGCACTCGATGGTGGAAAAAGAATAAAGGCGGTTGGGGTCTGGTGCCACTATATATCGGTGGGTGTGTGCAGTGATGCATATAGGCATACTCGTGATCACCAGAAAAGTCCTAGCTCCCGGGGTCCTAGTGTCACTTCATAGACCCACAAGTGGGAATCAATGGTGAAGATCGATTCTTGAGATACTTTAACTGCATCCAGGCCAAGCCTGCCAACCATAACCTAGAAACTAAAATTGTGGAAGAGAGGCTGATGCAACCAAAAGACTAATAACTCACCCTTGGTTTCAAAGAGCTGTCCGAGGATCTGGGTGGAAAGGTACAAGGATCCTGCCGTGATGAATATGATACGGTAGTGTAATGGAAGGATCTAGAGGCACCTAAGGCACGGAGAGGGTGGATGGCACTGAGGAAGGCTGCTGTGAGCTTCATGGGTTATATGCAGCTCTGGCGGCCTTTACTCCCGAGAACCTTGTAGATGGTCACAGAAGAATTGCCTGCTGCATGGCTTAACAAGTATGAGCCCTCCTGCAAACTAAAGAACGGACGGGATTAGTTACAAACAAGGAAGACAACTAATAACATGTTTCTCATCTTTCTGAATCCAGTGTTCATATAAACCTGTGCTTTAAAGAGTTGCAGACACATTTTATAATTCGGGAGGAAACTCATTCCAGGGAGTTGCCTGCCCAGTGAACTAAATGAGCAACTTTAAAAAATTTTAGGCAGTTTAAAGACTTTCATTTTCACTTAGTTTGCCTGGCTCAGAACTTCTGCATATGAGCTGCGCTGCAGCCCTGCCCCTGAAAACAGCACTTTGATGACATACAGCAGGGAATGGGACTGCAGGCGCCTATGTAGTTACTAACAGGACTGGGGGAGGGGCTGTCTAAATGTACCAAGACTATCTTTGCTGGCAGGATACAGGTGAGTAAATGAGGGTTACCCACCTGTAACCGTAGTTCCAGGAGTGGTACATGGTGCACATCCACACTCTGGCAGTCTTCCTTTACCCTTTAAATCCAGCTAGAACATCTTCAAGCTAAGCTCCTTCCACCCAAGTGGTATACTCCTGGCCCCACCACATGACGCCAGATCTTGCATGCTAGAAGCAGGGATCCATGTGCCACTTGCCAGGAGGTCGGGTGGTTGTATGGATGCGCACCATACACCACTCCTAGAAATGAAAATTATGTAATTACTGTAATTCTTGACCTTCTAGGAATATCTTCACCACTAATAGGTCTGTGCTGGAGGTACTAGGACCCCGGAGGAGCCAGAACTTTTAAGAGGGCTGAGAGAGGCAGGACGTGCACATGCACGGCACAGTGTAAGTGGCTCACAGCACCAGGCTTGCCTCGCACCAGTCCCCAAACGCTTCAGTTCCTTTTTACCAAGGACGTGCAATATAACCCAACTACTGGTCATGCATTTATGCTAATGGCATAAGGAGCCTTGATGACCATGAAGAGTGGTCAGTATGAGAGTAATATATTGTCTTCACAGTTCAAGCCTTGAACAAGGGAGAAGACCAAGAAGATACTGGAGTGAGCTCGGGGATGGCGGGTGGGCATGTGAATTAATGAACATATTCCTGAAGATCAAGAATTACGCGTAAGTACTGTAATTTTTATATCTTCTAGAAAATGCATCTTCACCACTGATTCCCTACAAGCTTAGACAAAATCTACTGGCTAGGGAGGTAGGAGCGAACAGCTCACTCAGGGCCAGAGTCCATGCAGGCCAGATGTGCCAAAATGGCATACTGCCTGGCAGTGCCTTCCAGGGCAGAGTGTGTAACCAGCGGGCACTGGGGTGTAAATAATAGTAATAAGTAATATAGCTAAGGCAGCCAACATACAGATCGGCCTGCTCCACAAGCACAAACACTGCATGACCACTGATGCCCTTACACTGGCCATCTGCAGCTCTGTCACCTCCATGGTCGATCACGGTCTAGTCATCTATGGCTCTGCTTCCCTACTGCCCTCCGGAGGATATCGGTGACACTCAACAAGGCCTGTAGGCTTCTAACGGGTGCCACAAGCCTAACACACACCTGTGACCTGTACGCCCAGGCCGGATGGCTACCACTTCTTTAGTAGAATACAATACCAGACCTGCTTGTAAACCAAAAAGTTCTCCTCGGGCTCATGCCATCAGGAGTGAAAGCTCCTTACTGCCAACAGCAGTACCCAGCTTGCATGCAGTGCTCTATATCAAACTTTCCAGGTCTCCAGATGCTGGACCACAATGGGTCAGAGGTCATTCACGCACAGGGCTCCTCAGTGGTACAATACCCTTAACAAAGAAACACTTACAACTGCGATACTTGATCCCTTTAAAAGTCAACTCCAACTATTCCTCGCCTCTACCACTCAGTGTGACTGCGCTCTCCTAAGTAACTGCCTCCTCACTTTACCCTAGTGGAAGGCGACCTGTATCCTCCCTTAGAGCTCCACTTTTTGGCACCAGTTTCTCCCACTCTCACCCCTTACCCCCCCACCACCACCACCACACACTGCCTCACCTACCACCTCTATAATGGCACTTTCAGATATGGGGCCTCCAGCCCATCCACCTCGCACTTTTTGTCACTCACCTCTACCTGCCGACAATGGCCCTTTAGCCTGCCTACTTCTTCCTGACTCTCCCACCCTATACTAACTATATACTGTTCACCCTGAAACTTGTCTGAAGCTGGCTTATGTTGTCTCTCTCCATTTTTGGCTGTATAATAAATGCTTAGACATCTTTAAAAAGACTGTAACCATTGTTGACCTTTGTATGTATGTTACCCTACATCCTTTGACGTGGAACTTTGTAAATGAGCAGTTCCTGCTCAAAGATATTTGTAATCCTAGAGTTTAATAAAATAAAAATAAAAATAAAATAAGTAATAGCTTCACAAGGAATCACCGACAGACACAAGAGAACCAGTGTGAAAGGATGTGACAACTGCAGGAGGAAAATTATGTACCTGACCTTTCAGTATGAGCTGTGCCATGGCACAGCAGAGGTGCTGACAGTTTGCCATCCAGGCAGACTGCACCTGACTGAAAGAGGATAACCTATAAAATGGGAGTGAAAAGACCAAAAGCTATCTGGATAACTTGAAATCCTGGATCTGCCCAGGTAGAAGTAAGTCCCCGTGCTCACAGAGAATGGAGAGGGAGTCCCTGTCATCCTGGCGAGAAGGTAGGAAGCACAATGGCTGTTGCAGAGGAACCCCAACTCCACTTAGGAAGGAAGTTATTGTATGCAGAGCACTACCTTGTTCCTGTGGAAAACAGTATATAGGGATATGCAATCAAAACACTGATACAGACACTCTGTGAGCAGAAGAAATAGCTAGTGCAGCGGTGCTTTCAAGTAAGCATCCTAGCTCACATATAAGAGGGTAAAAGGGCTTGCAGGTGAGTATGAGCAACACAAGGTTGATTTTGCAGTGAATGAGCAGCTTTGGAATAGGGGTCTTGTGTGAATAAATGCCCTAAAGGAATCTCAAAAAGGTAGTTGAGTCAGACAGAGGGACCGTGAACTGAAGGCATGCACATATAACAAAGAATCAGACCTTGGCTGTGGAATCCTGCAATCCAGCATCAGAAAGGTCCTGCAAGAGCTCCAGAACATAGCCAGTGAGACACTGGAAGGGCTGTACATGAGATCTGGAGCACCAGATGGAAAACCTCTTCCATTTGCCTGTGTAAGTCTCCCTAGTGGAAGGTTTACAGGCAGTCTCAAGTACTTCAGAGACACACTGAAATACCTTGCACCTATTCACTTTCTTCTCTTCAGGAGCCAGGCCTGAAGGGTGAAGAGAGCGAGCTTGGGATGGACTAGGAGACCCTGAGCCAATTGGCCAACCTGAGAAGAAGGATCCTTGGTTTACTGATTGATAGTTCATGTCCAACCTGGGAAGAAGGATCCTGGTTTACTGATTGATAGTTTATTCAACAGAGGAAATCACATTTGTTGAGGTCAGAAAGGTGCCATCAGAATGATCTCACCCCATGTGCCTGTAGCTCAGACAATAACCCCTGCACTGGGTGGGGATGAAACTGGAGGGAATCTGTGCAGAAGAGCTGCGAGCAGTCTAAGGTTTCTTCAGTACAAATAAAGCAGTTTGGCATAGAGTGGGCATGCAAAAGGCCCACATCTAGGATGTCTATCAACTAGCGATTTCACAAAATCATTCATGAGGATGGGCCTGAGGTTGGCCGAGGCTGCGTCTTGCAAAGTATTCAAGACTCTGGCAGATAGAAGGCCTGGAGTACAATCCCTGCTCTAGGTCCTCTTCCCACATTTCCATCAACTTCTCTGCAGAGGGGAAGAGTGTGTTCTTCGTTGTTTGCTTGTGTAACATGTCCCAGACTGCTGTCTGTCTGGAAGGGAATGTTTTGTGGTTGACAAGTTCTACCAAGACCCAGGGGCCACCGAAGAGAACACACCTCAAAATACTGAAATGAGAGGAGTCAGAGTCGGGTTCCAGACACCTTGGGTCAAATTTTCAAAAGGTGGAGCGGTTTGCGCCCATCCCTATACCACGGACTTGAGTTCTGGTAGTGCGCAACCTCTCTGCCGCAGATGCACACCCAATTTTACATTCTCGGATGCAGTTGTGTCAGTTTCCATGGTTTATGGCATCTTGCGCCATATATCTGATGCAAGTTCTTTAAAACAGCCCACAAGATTCCCGCATGTTAGGCCAGAAAAAGTTGGTCTAACTTGTGGCAACCTGCCAGCATGGGACAGAAAATCCCCTTCAATTGCGCATGCCCCATGACACCGTATCGTCGGGCGCACCAGGGCTTCTGCGGTGATCTAGGAGCTTTGAAAATCCAAGCCCTTGTTTTTGAAGCCCTGATAGTGGTTGCCCACTCCAACAAGGAGGCATCTGAAGAGGCTCTAGTTGGGAAAGAGCAAACCTGGAGGAGAATGACCTCCACAGACTATCAGCGAGTGATCTAACTTGGGGTTTGATAACCTGCTATCAGAGGCAACCTGCGTTGCATGGAGTAGACTTAAAAAGAATGCTGCAAAACTATCTCCACAAGAAGCACTATTCTGCCCTCTGGAAGGATGGTGAGCTTTAATCACAATAGAGACCCTATATGAACACCCAGTTGCTGAAAGGGGTTAAGCTGAGATTTCGGAGTCTACAGAGGTGCAAAAGGAGGAACCGAGACAACCTGGAACCTAAATTCCTCAGGTGCTTTGGGGCAATGCAAGGCACCTTGCCCAGATTTATTTTTAAAGCATATCCAGGACGAACCTTGAGGAAAAGGAGAGCAACTGCTAAGGCCGGTCTGCACAAGCTGAACCTCCATTTTTTTTTTTTTTGATTTTTTTTAACCAGGGAAGGAAGTGCTCCAAAAGGATAAAATAAGGGGAAAAAACAGGAGCTAGGAAAACCAGAAGGGCCAGATCAGAAACACAGCAGAAGGGCATGCCATCCGAAGAGACCAAGATAGGAAGTCCTCATTGTCCTCAGGGAGATGAAGATGGGTTTGACTCATAATCCAAAAGGAGACTAAGGGGGTCCCCAAAGCCAAGAACATCAGAGAGGACCAGGTGTCAGACAGGGCATCAGACGCAGCACCAGAGGGCTGACAGGTATGGCAACATACCAGAAGGTAGAAACAGCACTGGATACAGTGGGAGACATAGCACCAGACCCCGCCAGATAGTGATGCTGGGCCAAACATGGCCCAGAGTCAAACACAATGCCAGGTCAAACGGGCACCAGGCAAAACACGGACCGGAGAAACATAGCACCAGGCCTGGCACCACGCATTAAAGGCACCGAACCGCACCAATGCAAGGGGGAGAGAGAGAGAGAGAGAGAAAACTGGCACTAGGGAGATGCCAAGAGCCAAATCAGCACTAGAACCAAAGCTAGGAAGGCACTATGGACAAGCTTAAAAGGCCAAACTTGGCACAGACACCAGCCCTGGAGAACCAAGAATCCCGGCAGCACCAAGGTAACCAGAATGGTACCTGGCCAGTCCTACCAAAGGACACATGCTAGGGTGCTGCCAGCAGTGCAGGAGTTGGTGGCATGGTCACCAGCAACAGCAGAAGACCGCTTCCAAAGCCAAATGCTCTACCTGACTTGGGGGGTCTCACCTGTGGGTTTAGTGCCACCAACCTACAAGGACCAGGAACCAGACCCACCAGCAGCAACACCCCAGCCTGACGCAACACCCGCTGCTCCACAGAGCTGCCCAGGGAAGACTTCCCACTGGGGAACCCCTAAAGGACAGAGGAGGGATGCCAGGCCGGAGGTCTCAGTGTCCCAGCATCAAGGCCAACATCCACATGGACAGATCTGAAAGATCCATGGCTCTAGAAACCAAGGGTCTCATGGAAGACTTCCCGTGAGGACAACCTCAAGTGGTACAGTTTCTTTCTCACCATGAAAGGTGAGAGGGAAGAACTCTAGGCCAAACAGTGCAAAGAACCCGACCAGAGTCGGGAACCAGCCTGCTCTTTGTGCTCAGAAGGACTGCCCTTCCCCAAGACAGGACCACCTGAGGTCAGAACCCTTCCCTTGTGGAAAAGTGGACTGGACAAAGCCCCCCACCCCCACCTCCACCCAGAGCAGCCTGCCTGAAGGCTCCATATCGAAATCCAGAAACACCCTGTCAAGCTCAGCAGAATGGAGAGAAATCTGACAGAACATTTTCATAAAATCACTAAACTGATACAAAAATAGTAAAGTCTAGTTTTAAACAACTAAAACAGAAGCAAACTGAAAGTGGTTGTAATATAGATGTGAAGTTCTGATTCTGAAGGGCGAGTGACATCATCGCTGAAGTGCACTCGACAGTGAGAAAAAGGAACTGAGGCGGCTGGGACTGGTGCCGAGGTAAACCTAGCGCCACTGAGCCACTCTCACGGCTTACCTCAGAGTCAGCCCGCTTTAAAAATTCCGGCCCGTGGGGTCTTAGTGCCTCTGACACAAACCCATTAGTGGGAAATAATGGTGAAGATAATATTCCTGGACGGTACAGAGTAACTTTATTTTATGGACATGAATATGGTGTGCTATCCACACTCTGGAAGAGCCTAGCAATTCTCCGGGAGGAGGGGGCAAGGTGCACACCACTATCTGGAGAACATGGAGTGGAGAACTGAGGTCCCAAAACCAGCATCCTGGCGTGACTCAAGGTCGATGTGATAGTGGGAAATGAAGATGTGTGCTGACTTCCAGGTAGCTGCCCTGCAGATCTCCTGGATAGGGACATCCTGGAAGCAGCCGCGAGAGGCAGAGGTATGCTTGGTGGAGACAGCCCTAGCCCTATGGGAGGCTCCCTACCAGTCAATGCAGAGGTCGATGCAGGAGACTATCCAGCTGTCAACTGTTCACTTAGCTGTGGTATGCCAGGTGTGGTTTCAGCGTACATAACGCGAAGAGCTGGTGAACCTCTCCTCAAGCGCCATCATGCGCTCCTTACAGTAAGCGAATGCTTGTCTCAGGTCCAATGTGTGGAGCCTGTACTCAGCCTCCAAGATTGGAGTGATGAAGTACATTGTGAGGTTAATCACCGGATTAAAGTGAAACTCTGACACAACCTTCGTGGAGGAACTTGGTGGGGGCAGAGAACAACCTTGTTCTTGTGGAACACTAAGTACGGAAACTCCACCAAGAGCACCTGGAGCTTACCGATCCTTCTGGTGGAGGTGATAGCCACCAAGAAGGCGGATCATGACAGGTGCGATACACCTACCTGTGCATTGGTTCATGTGGCTTGCCAATGAGCACTGCCAGTACTAGCAACAAGTCCCAAGGTGGTGGTGGCTCATGGACCAGTGGGATAGGTGGTCAAGGCCCTTAAAGAAAACACCTGACCATCTTCTCCTGTGCCACCGTAAGCATACCAGTCTATACCTGGTATGCAGAGATGGCTGCCAGGTGCACTCTGAGGGTGTCAACTTCAGGCCCAACTGAGAGAAGGACCTTAGAGAATCCAGAATGCTAGTCAAAAGCCATGCCAGGGGTCTAACTCCCTGCTCTGGCACCAAATGGAAAACCTCTTACATATGATGGTGAAGCACTGGTGGGTCGACTCTTTCCAGGAGGTTTCTCAATGTGTAAAATCTCTTGGAGAGACTCATAGCCTGGAACTCTAGTCACTCAGGAACCAGGCTGCCGCTGTGACAGGAGAGCAGGTCCGGGCATAGGGGCAGTCGCCATGGAGGCCTGCTGCTCAGGCTGAGGAGATATGGGTACCAAAACTGGCACGCCAGTCTGGGGCTCCAGGATCACCAGTGCCTTGTCCCCACACTTTGACAAACGCACACTGGATCAAGTGTAAAGTAGGCCTGGGGTCTAGACCTCACAAAGGCATCCTCCAACAGTGTCGTGCACTGTGTGGGCAGGCACAAACAGCCTCAGCTTTACATTCTCCCAGGAGGTGAACAGGTCGCCAGAGGAGTGCCCCACTGGGAGAACAGGTGGTTCACCACCTCCTGATGCAGGGACCACTTGAGAGATACCTTGCCCACCCGGGTTGAGGGGTGTCAACAAGCTGGCTGGAGGCTCTTGCTAAATGAATCGCCAGGAAATCGACTAAGCTGTACATGAGGGTTCAGGTACAAAGGGCTTCCTTGACACAGCTGGAGGAAGTGAATTCCTTCCTGCCTATTCAGGTAGTACATGATCGTGGTATTGTCCATTTGGACATGCGAGCTGACCCTGGACAAATGGAGTGAATTCCATCAGAACAAAGCGCACTGCATAGAGCTCCAGTAGGTTGCGGGGTTTTAAATAATTGATTAGCAGTTTTTTTCTTGGGACAATGCTAACTGTACAGAAAGTATTTATGTAGGTTTTCTAAAAGTGTTATGTTTGTTAAACACAGTGAGGCAAGTGCTATGCATTATCACAATGTTTTAGCACTTTTATGAGCAAAACGCTAATCAATTTTGAGTTAAATAAACCCTGGGTTGATGTGGGAAAGGGACTCCCTGGGGTCCAGAGCCCGTGGAGCCTGTGGTCCCCAGGTGCGTGTGCTCTTCATCCCACTAGAGCCATGTTGGCTGACAAG
This sequence comes from Neoceratodus forsteri, assembly GCA_016271365.2. NCBI lineage: Eukaryota > Metazoa > Chordata > Ceratodontiformes > Ceratodontidae > Neoceratodus > Neoceratodus forsteri. The sequence continues at coordinate 1,741,298,366 of CM028129.1, forward strand.
GTGACTGTTGGCTCTGGGCAGATGGATGGGACTCCTTCAGCCAGATGTTCTGGAATGAGCCACCACTAGATGGCATCCCACACTGGCCCAAGTCACCATGACTAGCTGGTCCAGGTGACCTAGGTGCTGAGATGACTGGCAGCTAGTTCCCACTGAAAGTGGCACATCCACAGCGAGCCTATCTGGCCATGCTGGTGCAGGATGCCATGTACCAGAAGCTGCAGGAAGCCCCGGCAGGGCATGAGCACTGAACCCAAAATTTATTTATTTATCGATTCGATACAACCTTTGAGCTGGAGCTCTTCCACAAAGGTTCCACGTCAGGTAACAATACAAAAACAACCAGTACATACAACATCTTCAAACAAGCAATACAAGTTGATATGTTAACTACCAAGAAAAAGCACATGCTGAGCACAGCGCTAGATGTTAAAAAGGAGAGTAGATTAACCAAAATTTACTTAGCCTAAATATAAGAACATGAGAGACAGCACAACAGAGTACTCAAGTTGCCTTTAGTTTAAAGGGGGGGAGCCTCAAAGTGAGGCCTTATCCTCGAAGTTAAGAAAGGTGTGGAGAAAAAGGAGGACAGGGTCCGAGAGGGAATGGGAGCTAGAAGGAGGGAAGCAAAGTGTGTGTGTGTGGGGGGACAGGGAAGAGCGAGGGAAGGAGATGGGGGCAGGAAAAGTATGAGGGGTGAAAGATAGTAGATTAGTAGCTAGAGGAAGGGTTGGGCTCTAGGTTGTGAGGTAGTGGACCATGGGTGGGGGTGGGGGTGGGGGAGTATGAGCAGGCTAAAAAGTTAGTAAAGCAGAGGAACAAACCAAAGGTAGGATTTAGAGCAGTAAAAGAAAAGGGGAGGGAAGCCTGGGGACCTTCATGTCCCACCCTGCACTCACAGGAGCTTCTAGTTTGCAGGTGCTGTCTGAGTTGAGATTTAAAGGCAGGCAAACCTGTAGTGTTCTAGAGACACCCATGATCTCGCTCAGCCAGAGTGGGGCTCTATAGGAGAAGGACCTTTGTCCCAGTGCTGTTCTCTGGAAAGGGACAGAGAGGCTCCTACTGTGCTGCATCTGGTTTTATACTTAGAACTTGCGGGGTGAGGAGTTCAGAGATGCAGGGGAAGCCCACCTAGCAGCACCTTCTTGCCCAGGAGACAGGTTTGGAATGTTATTCTGTTTTCAAGGGATAACCAGCCTGCCAGAGTATATAGAGTTCAGGTGTGGGTTAAGTGATCTGCTGCGGTGATGAGTCTGCAAGCCTTGTTTAGGTGGTTACCACCCATTTTAGTGCAGTGTCTGTGGAAGGCGGGGTATTCTGTCCTTTCAGGAGCTAGTAAGTAGGTTTGGGCTCCTGGAGGGACAGATTTTGTTACTTCCAAATCAGGGATTATATCAAGAATCATCAACCCAAGATACAGATAACGGTCTCTCCTCCACAGATACTGGTCTTAAGCAGGGCAATTGTGGAGGGTAAGGCCCGTCATCACATATTATATCCCATATATATAAAGCCCTACTTGCATGGAAGGGGATAACACCCACTCAGTTAGGAAGCGTGGATCCGGGACCTGGGAACCCCAGTGGAGAAAGAAACATGGTGCAGAGAACAACTAAAGATCTATAAGGGTCTCTCAGTGTTGTCCTGGAAAGAGTTTTCTTGGAAAATGTTGATCCGTTTTTTTAGGACGCCAGTGATTCAAGCTAAATTTCAGGCACACAGGGATCCAATCTGCGTGGAGAGACTGGGGCACTCGCCGGGCAGTGTTAAATCACATAATGTGGGAACGCCAGTTTTGGATAGATTCCATGGTGATCTGCAGCAGGTTTTACACACTATTTTTGGCCCAGATTTGACACTTAATCATGCTCTATATTTTCTATTCGATATCCCACACGGACACAGAGTCCCCCATACGAGAAACTTGTTAAGATTATCCTTTGGCAGCCCAAAAGGTAATTACTAAGAAGTGGCCCTCTAGGCAGGCCCCGGATCTACTTCAATGGCAAGAGATTGTGATATCAGTTTACAGAATGGAAGCTCTCACAGCAGTCATTAATAAGAAGCAAACTCAATTTGAGTTAACTTGGAGGAGATGGGTGCTATTTATGGCCTCTGCTAGACCAGACTTTGTGCCGTAGGTCATGGGTTTGCATTAGGGGTCCGCTGAGGGATACGAGGACCTACTGTTTGATCATAATGTATTACTGCTCAGAGAGAGTTGATTACTCTGTTTATTTATATCCCTGACCTTTTTTTTGTCCTCCCCTTTTCTCCCTCTCTTCCCTCTCCTTCCATGAAAGTCAGCCCCAAACTGGATAATATGGGATGAATTAATTCATTAAGTGTCCTGTTTGTGTATGTGTGTACGGTGCGCTTTTTCTTTAGTTGTTTTTTTATAACTGCATATGTGTTGTCAAAGATTTGAAATCAATTACAAATCAAGAAAGTTTAAAAAAAAAAGGACTGAGCTAGTGACAGAGAGACGGAGTGCCGAGGTGTGAGATTTCTGCGTGAATATATAGCACTCCAAGCTTGGCTTTTGCAGCCTTAATCACCAGGTCAATGTGTTGCCCAAACGACAGGGTGTTGTTGACGGTAACCCCTAGGTATTTAAAGCTGTGGATCAGTTCCAGGGATACCTTTTCATTGCTGATGATGTCAAGGACAGAGAATGTTTTCTTGAGCTGAGGGCTAGATAGAAGCATGATCTTAGTTTTTTGTAGTTTAGGAGGAGCTTATGTGCACTGAATCAACTTTCCAACTGGTAGAAGGACTGCAGCCCCTTTGCAACGGTTCTATGTGGGAGTTGCTGCTGAAGCTGACAACATCATCTGTATGGAGGATTATTTTGGAGTTACAGGCCTTAGAGAGGAGAAAAAAAAAAAAAAAGAACTGAAGAGAAGGGTCCCAGTATAGATCCCTGGGGCACTTCTAAAGATACTTCTTTGGATTTTGAGGTGACATTGCCAATTTTAACTTTCTGGGATCTGTAGGGCAAGTAGCTTTGGAACCATCGCACTCGCATTGGGAGCCAGTCCCAGGGTCTGTAGTTGTGTCAGGAGAAGCGGTAGTAGACTGTGTCAAAGGTCTTTGTTAAGTCAAAAGACAGAGCCAACCAGTTTGCTTTCATACACGGCCCTATGTACATATGAAATGATCAGGCAAAGGAGGTAAGATCTGATGCCCATTCTGCAGGGAGTCGGGCCTTGGCCCAGGAGTCTAGCTCTGCACCGATGAAGTGGATAACCTGCAAGGGGCTGAGTTCAGTCTTGGCTGGGTTAACCATAAGACCCAAGTCTCTACACGCTCTCAAGGGCCATGTCCCTGGACCGCTCTGCTGCCTCCCTGGATAGCCCGACTATCAGCCAGTCATCCTGGTACAGACAAACCTGACTCCTCGGTGCCATCAGCACCGAGAATGCTGCCACCACTGAGATGCACTTGATGAAGACCCTGGGGCAAAGGAGAAGCTGAAAGGCATGACATGGAACATGTAAAGAACCCCTCTGCACTGAGCTGGAGGTACTGTGTCACGAGGTACAGGTCAGGAAGCACAGGAAAACCAGGCTAGTTGTAAAATTTACAAATAGTGTTTCATTACTAATAACAGCAAAATAAAAAATAAAAATTGCTCAGTATAACTATTTACAATGGCAGTACAGACATAGAATGCAGAGTCCTTCTGAGTTTTTCTTCTCAATTTCAATCTCAGTCTTCCCTCTTGCAAAACATTGCAGTTTTTATAACAAGTCTCTGCAGAGAGCTTGTTAAGAGAACATTCTGCTTTTGTAAGTTTCAGCAGGTGCAGCAAAAGAAGAACATTGTGACCCAGAACTGACCTCTTGCTGACGGCTCTGGAAATATTTTTCAAACCAGTATCACAGGTTAACCCCTGAATTCCAGTTTTGCAATCATTTCAACAGTATAACTATACACAGTTTTAAATAATGGGATCCCAGTATCAGTGACATTTCCATGTAAAGATTCCATATATTTTCATACCCGCAGATATGCAAGGGGAAGAAAAGACAGAACAGCAAGGGAAGGCAGAGAGACAGCGAGAGCGAGAATTGCAAAACCGTTGGAGTGATCAGTTCCTAGGTCTCACAAGAAAATTTGGTTGTGCAACCAGTCGAGAAGAGACAGAAAAGGAGAGGACCCGAACAGACCCTTGTATTTAAACTCTTTCTGCATAACAAATGGGGCAGGGCTTTTTTCAACCCTGTCACATACTGCCAGTGGGATGGATGGATGGACTGGACTGTGGAAGAAGGTGTCCTGGAGTTACAGAGAGCAGAACCACATGCGCTGCTCCAGGGAATGATTTGGTTCAGAGAGACCACTTGGAACTTGGCACTTCCTTAGAACTGACTGAGACTGAGACTATGGAGACCCAGTATGGGGTGACAACTCCCCCTTCATTTGGAGACCAGGAAGTACCTGGACACAAGCAGTGGCTAGCTGTGGCATTCGGGACATGGGCTATGGCTCCTCCTCTAGGAGCTGAGTGGTTTCCTTCCTGAGAACGGACAATGTGTCCTGCAACACCATGTACTCCGATGAAGTGTGGGCTTAGAATGGTGGGAAAGCCTTAAAGTCAAGAGGCAATCCACTGCCCACCAATTCGAGCACCCATTTGTCCGAGGTGATGACAGACCAGGTGTGCCAGAAATGGCAAAAGCCGACCCCGGGGGAGCTGAGGAAGGACTGGACAGACAGGAGGGTGACACCCCTGACGCATCACTGAGGAGCCTTGAAGGAGGCACCAGCTGCCAGAGGGTCCCTGCCGCCCGAACTCCTGGGCTTCTTGGAGCCCTGGCTGCTGAACTTGGGTTTAGGTCACCAGACCTGCGAATGCCCCATATGGGGCTGCTGCTGTTGGGACTGCTGGGACAGAAAGGCTTATTTTTCGCCACTTTCCTGAATAATCCTTCTGGCAGGACATCACAGAGTTGAAGGTAGCACTGGACTTTTCAGTTCTCGTAAGGTGCCCACCCCAGGGCTGAAAAGGTTGGTGCCCAAGAAGGAGACATCTACCAATTTGTGCTGGTATCCACCGTAAGGTGAAAATTTGCAGCCAGGCTCTGTGACGCATCACGACTGCCGCGGACATGGACCGGGCGCAGGAGTCTCTGATGTTTGAAGCTGTCTGAAGCTGGTGCTTGGCCAGCACTTGACCCTGGTCTCTGACCACCTTAACCATCGACTGATAATCTGTAGAAAGGCAAGGGAGGACATGGTCAAGGGCGCCCATTGGGTGTGACTAACGATAGCCATCATCGAGGCACAACTTGCCTGGACGGAGATCCAGGAGGATGCAGTGTAAACTTTCTTGGTTATGTGGTCCAGCTTCTTGGACTCCTTGTCAGGGGTTTGTCCACATCCCCAACATTGCTGGTCTTATGGAAGATGAAGTCTGCCACCAACCCTCTGTGAGGGTGGTCCAAAAATCTGGACTGGGGAGCTAGTAGGGACCGCACATTTGCGGACCATACAGGCTGAGGGTGCCACAGGAGGCCGGATGTTGCCAGAGCTCCAGTGCAGGTCCCAAAATAGTCTCTACCACGGAAGGTGACCCCTGGGAATCATCTTGATCCAATATTTCTGTGGGGGTACTTGGCCCACTTCTGGACTACCTCCAAGGGATACCCATTGATTTGGATATCAACTGGAGCAAAGCCCAAGGATACTGGCCTGTGTTCAATGGTCAGTTCTTTGTCTGATTCATGGTCAAAGCCTGGGGTCCTCAAAGAGTGCATGGAGGACCTGTTGGAATCTGAAGACTCCTCGAATATCGCGCCCGGCCACCTTTCCTCATGAACCACCCAGGACTTGTCAGAGTAAGTGATCTCAACCAAAGCCGACCAGGAAGGCTGGTGGCTGGCCTTGGTATGGGCTCCTAGGGTGGTGGTTCCACCTGAATCAATGGACAGCCAGTGCCAGAGACACTGGACATGGAGCAGGGTGGGAGGCAGGACCGTGGCACCAGGGAAGTGCAGGGGTTGGGGAAGGGCGTACCCTGCTTGAAGACCCACTGTTGCCACATCATCTCCTCATGGGAGTCCCTTGACCGCAATCTTGACTGAGACCTAGATCTTGACTGATGACTGAGAATCGATGGCAGGGAGAAGCGGTGCGAGTCCTGAGCGTCATGCTCTTTCCCGAGGCAGTAAATGCACGATCAGTGCAAGTCTGTACAGGACATTTTTGTTTGCAAGCGACGCAACACTTAAAGCCAGATCTGCTTCTTCACGATCCATGGTGTTAACAGAGCAAAGAAACTTGAAGCTAGAAGACAAAGTTAAAGTAGAAACAAATTAGGGGCCTACACCACGCACTGAACTGTGAAAGAGGAGACCCGACTCTTCCAGCAGAAAGGAAAATCTGACGTCCACAGGGCAGAGCTGAGTATACCATCTGGGTGGGTGGGAGAAGCTTGGCTTGAAGATATTCCAGCTTGATTTAAAGGGAAAGGAAGACTGCCTGCGTGTGGACAGTGTACCATATCCACACCCTAGAACCCTCATTTCTAGGGAAGTGGATATGGTTCACTTATCCACACTTCTGGCAGACTTATAGCCATTCTTGGGAGGAGGGGCAAGGCGCACAATCCCCATATGGCAAACAGAGATCAGAGAACTGAGGCCTTATAAGCAGAATCCTGGCATGACTCAAGGTCAATGCTGGAATGGGAGATGAAGGTGTGTGCTGACTTACAGGTAGCTGCCCTACTAATCTCCTGTATGGGAATATCCTGGAAGCAGTCATTGAGGCAGCGATATGTCTAGTGGAATGAGCCCCAACCCCCACGGGAGGCTCCCTACCAGCCATCCTGTAACACAGGTTGATGCAGGAGGCAATCCATCAGCCAATCATCATCTTGGCTGCCAGTCTGCCAGGTATGACTTCAGCATAAGTTACAAAGAGCTGGAAAGCCTCACTCTGAACTCCAGCTGCTCCCTCATAGTAAGCGAGTGCCTGCTGCAGATACAAAAGTATGGAGCCAGTGGTCTGCCTCCGAAGATGAGTTGGTGAAATAGACTGGGAGGTTTACCACTTGGTTAAGGTGAAACTCCGAGACCACCTTGAGGAACTCTGGGTGGAGGAAGACTACCTTGTTGTTATGGAAGACCAGGTATGGAGACTCCACCGAGTGTCCAGAGCTCACCGATCCTTATGGCAGAGGTGTTAGCCACAAAAGGTGGTTTTCTGTGACAGGTGCAACGTCTCACACACCTGTGCACAGGCTCGAAAGGCTTGCCCATAAGCACGATCAGAACCAGCAAAAATTCCTAAGGTGGTGGTGGTTTATGCCAAGCGGGTCAAGTGGTCCAAACCTTTGAAAAGCACTCAACCACATTCTCCTGCACAACTGTCTGCATACCAGCCCATGCCCAGTATGCAGAGATGGCCGCCAGGTGCTCCTTGAGGGTCACTAAGCTCAGCCTCAGCTGGGAGAGAGACCAAATGCAATCCCAAAAGCTAGCCAAGGGGCTGGCAAGGAGACCAAGGAATGAGTGTCCAGAGACTACTCCGCTGGGAGATTGTCTGGCACACCACGGACCTCTGTCAGAGGCTGAGGGATCCATTTGTGTCTGCGCCATTACCTGCAGGGGCAGAGCGGATGCGGGATATCATTGCACATCCCCGACCCCAGGTACTGCCACAAAGTCACAAAATTCCATCCCCAAGCATGATGCTCTGCTCCACCACCGTCCCTGCTGACAACAGTGTCTGCTGGGAGTCCCGCTATGGCCCCACCCTGGGGGTAAGCCAGGGCACAATACCAAGGGCCATGGGGAGGGGCAGGAAGGACTGCATGGAGGACTCGCTGGAGTCATTTGAGGACTCGTCGAAGACAGCCCCTCAACCTCTTGCTGCCATGCACCACCTTGGAGTGATCTGACCACGGGCAACTGCCCTGGCAAGGCGGTAGCCTGACAGCAGTCCTTAGAGGGCTCCCACAAGGGCTGCTGGGTGACAGTTCCACCAGCAAGGGTGGTATATAGTTGTCTTGGCAGGACCAGTGGGCTTGACTGATAAAGTACTGTACAGTTACATAAGAACTTACTGCAACAGTAGATGTTCCACAGAGGCTTTTGCAGTAGGCACAACCATAAGGACTGAGCCAGTAGGTGCTAGGACCACAGACTTTAAGCTAGCAGTGTCTGGCGGGGACCGTCCACCTGATGTAACGCGGACCGACGCCGGGCCCAATGGTATTTAGTGGGCGGTCCCCACGCCCACCTCCAGTTCTCCCACTGGAGACCTGTAAAAGGTACAACAGGAGAAGGGAGGGCCTTCTCAGCACAATAGCAGTAAGGAGGAACCCCTTCTTCCAACAGAAAGAAAGATCTGACATCACAGGGTGGTGCTGGGGAGTTACCACCTGGGTGAGTGGAGGAGCCAGCTGAAGACATTCCGTGGGAGTCTTAAAGGGAAAGAAACACTGCCTGGGTGTGGATAGAACACCATAGCTATGTCCCTAGAATCTTATTTACTGGTGTCCTGTTCTCCTGGGGCTAGGTATAGTCACAGAGGACTTGTAAGAAGCCCTGAGCACAACAGGACCAGCAAACATCTGATTTTAGCTTACAAAATCTTTAACATGTAAACTCAGTGGCTACTGAATCTCCCAGCTCTGCAGTCCTCCTCTAACGCCAGCTGCAGGAGATTCTGGGATTTCTGGTTACAGGAAATGGCATCTAGAAGTCAGCAAAATTAGCCTAATACATCCATTCTACTATACTGCAGTAAACGGAAAGTAAAAAAAAGTTTCTGTACAAAAGTGCAACTGATATCGGCCTCACACCTGGGTGTGAGGCTATTATTTACTTATTTGAAAAGTTTCACCAGGAAAGGTGCACTGAGCTGCCAATAACGATTCGGATGCGCCCTGGGGAACGGGAGTACAATACAGAATACAGACTGAAAAAAAAATATATGAAGAACAAAATCTGTACATACACTGATACATTTAAGCTAAACCAGGCATTTTGTTAGGCAGGCAGCACTAGCCGTCAGATATAGTCAATGTACACATATCTATAACACATAAACACTCTTACATGTTTATAAATCATAAACACATGTTCTTACTTTAAACAAATATAAAATAATCATGTACATACAGGTCTGAAGATGGACTGAATAGAATTTAGGGAGGAAGGAGTGGGAGGAGGTAAGAAAATTTGAATGAGCCTTCGAAAGAGCCTTCACCCCTCTAGGGATGCACAATCAAGCAAGGGGAATCATAGGGTAAAAGGGGAAGAATGAGATAGAGTGGGGACAGAATTCAGTAACAATGGATGGAGGGAAAGCTAGTTGTGAAAGGAATTTGGGAAGAGGGCTGACAGTTCCCTTTAATATTAATTTCAGGCAGTACACTAGATCTTTAATGGCTGTGGGCAAGTTGATGCCTCGCGGCCAGGGTTTCAAGGTGTACTGCAGCTGTAATAAACACATACAGGGATGGTCATTTACATTAAAATTAAGACAGTGACCATAACAAATATACTCACTTTGTCACCGCCTCTTTATAAGATGGTGAAGGATATTCAAAGAACTGGCAAGCCTGTAATTAAAAAACAGCAACACAACCATAAACAAATGGAATGACAAAATGTGTTACAAAATAACCAACAGTTTGCAGTGCTCCAAGGAATTTTACCATAAGATTTGTCAAGCAAAATAAATGTTCAAGTCATAAGAATAATTCAAGGAAATAATTTTGTACAAGTGGAAAACATTTTTTATTTTGAAATTTTGATGATTGGGTAGGAACAATGGATCAAGGGTCCTTTTCAGGCTTGACCCAGGCCAGAGACTGGCACGATAACTACAGAAATAGAAAAGAAACACAGCAAAACACATACTGACAGAAAAATGATATGCAGTTACAAATATTTTGTGCCAACAAATGTTGATACAGGTGTTTGTTAAACATTTCATGAGAGCATTACTATGATGCGATTCTGGAAACGATTCAAGCAGGGCAAGAGGACACAGCATGAGACTAGAGGAGGCCTATTAGCGTGTAATGTGAGGAAGTTCTTTTTCACAGAAAGGGTGGTGGATGCATGGAACAGCCTACCTCAGGAAGTGGTGGATATGAATACAGTGCAGGACTTCAAACAGGCATGGGATAGGCATAAGGAAAAATACAGATGAGTATGAATAGATCGGCCATTGACAGAGCAAAGGCTGATGGCACATTCATAAGGTAGAAAAAATGGGCAGACTGGAAGGGCCTCGGTTACATATCTGCAGTCAACTTCTATGTTTCTAGTAGGAGCAGTCATGTAAAATGCAAAGATCCCATCTTAGTTTACAAAATCGAGTTTGCAAAGATATACTGTAGTATTGGACAAATGCAAATTGCTACTGGTGTCATTATAGAAACCAGATCAGCATGGGCAAAAGTTTCAGCTGAAAATTGCTTTATAAATATTACAACCAAAAAATATTTCATTTGGGCCACAGGGGATAACCAGCCTAAATCAGCATACAGAGTACATGGGTACGAGATGAAGCAAAAGAACAAAACGGGACGTTATATACAACTGTTAGGTATTGTAGCTCTTTCATGTTCAAGCTGCAAGCTAGGCTGACTGTGTTTCTTGCAGCAGGTCCGATGACAATGAATGACGGTGAGAAAAGAAATGACAATTATGTACTTACCATAACAGTAGATCTTTAAGAGAATCTCTTCGTCAGTCCACACCTATGGAACTATAAGCCACCAGGTGCTAAGACTATGACAGGGAGATCCTGCCACTCTTGAGGACCAACCAATCTTTTCTTAAATCTGTTCTTAACCTAATCTATCCTTTATAACTTCTAGTCCATAAGGTTGACCACCATAGGAGCAACCCTCCCCTTCTTGACTATGCTACAGTGTCCTTTCCTTTTCCCTCTCAGGTCCTTGTACAGGAGGTTATTGTGGTGACCTCCGAGCTGATGTAAAACAACAGGCTGTGTTCCTTGCTGTTGGATTTAGTACAATAGCACTACGTCATAAAATACCTTGATGTGCCGCCTTGTATGTATGAAACCTGTAATGTTGAAAATGCCACGCACTAGGTGTTTTGATAAAGGCAAAAATTACTAGGGACTGTAATTTAAAATGAAGTTACTGGGTAGAGATATTGGAAGAACCTGTTGTGTTATTTAAAATGCATGTAAATTACAAATGGTTTGAGAGGCCCTTTGGCACCATGCATTCCTGCTTGAAGCTGAATCAGCCTAAAATTTCATGGTGATTTGCATATAAATCCTATGATGCTTTGTATTATGGTGATATATATGATGTTCTGTTTCTTTGAAACTTGGCTTTATTGCCAATGCCCTTTGGGTAACCCTTGCTCCAGTGCTTCTATACTGAGGTTCTTTGTCTTTAGCTTGTTTTGGGGTTTTTCTTTTGAGCTCACAATCATCCAAACACACAAGACCAACAAAGGAATGAAATAATTTTCACTAAAGAGATAGATCAGTAGGTGCTAAGTGCAGAGGAATTGCATACATAGTCTGCCGCAAGAACTGATAAACCTGAAGAAGGGTTATGCCATTGCATAAGGTTATTTCCTGTGTTTTAAAGAAACATCACGCAGAGATTGTGTCTTGAAACTGAAGTTCTGTGTCTGCTCCATCTGTTATCCCACAACCCTCCACAGACTTAATATCAGAAGTGAGATAACTTACTGGAAACGCCTGGACTTGGCTAGGGGACGCCTTCTGACAGATATCGCCCAGGTATCCCAGGTGGACCGATGCACCAGGAGTTGCCAGAGGAGAACCCGAGAAGAAAGACCATGAAGTTTTGATCAGAACCATGGCCGACATACATAGGAGAGAAGCTGCTTCCTGGACTGGACTTGGGAGCTCAGAGGAAGGCCAAGCCTGAAGACGTACAAAGAGATGCAAGGGATGAGGAAGAAGCGAGGGAACTACCTCCTCTTGAAGATGCTCCACCTTAAGACGTAGGGAGTTCGTGAAATGGCTCTGCATAAAACAGGTGCAGATGGAGAGAGATAGAGACATTGAGTGGAGAAGGCAAGATGCTAAATGGGCTGATATCGTGAGGGTCTTGCATGCCATCAATGCGGGCAAACAGAAAGAGCTAGTAGCCCAAAAGACATTAAACTGTTTAAACTCACCAACATGCAATGGCCAAGGAACAGTGGAATTGTTCAACTGGCACCGAACACCTGACAAGCTGTGCCCAGTTGGTTTATAGCCACATGGACCCACTGAGGCAGAGGACTATGACTGTATGAAGCAGGAGATCTTCAGGCACTATGACATAAACAATGAAACCTATCGCCAGAGGTTTAGGTTTCTTAAAATGCAGTCAATGCCCCCCAACTCCGAGAGACTTATGCCCATCTCAAGGAGCCTGCTACAAATGGTTGCAGCCAGATAACAAGAGCAAGGACCCACTTCTGAGGTGGTAATTATTGAACAGTTTATTAATGTTTTACCCCAGGATGTACAACATTGGGTTCGGGAGCATAAGCCAGATTCCAGGATAAAACCATCACGCTAGCGTGAAGACTTCCTAACAGCCCAACCATCCAGACCCAGAGGGTTCCAAGGGACATCAGCAGCTGCAACCACCAGCAATCTGGTAAGGAACCCTTTTACTTATAAACTGTCAAATCCAGCCCCAGTGAAACAAGACTGGAGAGCAGAGAGAGGGTGAATTCCAGTAGCAGAGACTGTATGTCATGGGTGCCAAAAGAAGGGACACTATGTAAGAAACTTTCCTAATATAAAGAAAGAGACAGCTCACGTAACCTTAGCGAACTGGGGTCACTTTATGGTTACTGTACAGATTGGATTACAGCAGATGATGGGACTGATTGATTCAGGGAGCTGCCAGACTCTTGTGCGAGCAGATCTGGTGACTGGGAATAATAAAGGGTCAGATACAGCAGTCCTCTGAGTGCATGAAGATACCCATTGCTACCCTACAGTGACCATACAAATGACTGTTCAAGAAAAGACACATGAGGAAGAAGTGGGGTTGATATCTGCCTACCCATGCCAGTTGTTATCTGGCATTACCACCCAAACTTTGCTTCATTTATACATTGTCATGCTGCCCAGACTCTGCTGTAGTTGCCAAACCACCAGGCGCTAAGTGAAACAGGGACATTTACCATCTGTGTTCCCATTTGATGATGATGATGATAATGATTTTGAGGATCCTGGCAAGGACTGTAAAGCCACTGCACAGAAGAGGCAGCTAAAGTAGGACTGATTGATACTCATGCTGGTGTACAGCCAGTCTTGGGACACACTTTAAATGCGATATGCAGCATGAACAAAAAGCAGAGCCTTCATTTAACCTTTTTTCCCCGAAGGAGTGGAAAAAGGTGCCCCTAAGTTTCTTGTAAAACAGGGAATAGTGTACTGAGAATACATTAACCCCAAAACTGAGAGGCAGTAGACCAACTAATGGTTCCAGAAAAATTCTGCTCCCAAATCATGCATCTGGTGCATGACATCCCTCTAGCAGGCCATGCAGACGGAGACAGCACCCTGAATAGGATATTATCCAGGCTTTATTGGCCCTCTAGCCACAAGAACATAGCTGAGTATTGTAAAGCATGTGCTGAGTGTCTGAAGGTAGCTCAGGCAGGAAAGAGAGAGAGAGAGAGTACGCTACAACCCATCCCCATTGGGACTAACCCCTTTGACAGGATAGCCATGGATGTAGTGGGTCCCTGGAAAAGAGCTCCAAGGGTAACAGATTTGTACTGGTCATGTGTGATTACGCCTACCGCTACCAGAAACTATCCCCATGAGAACCGTCGCCGCTCCAAGGATAGCAGAGGAGCTAGCAAAGGTATTTAGCCACATGGAATTCCCAGGAAATACTTTCTGATCAGGGGAGTAATTTTAATGCACACCTGCTATAACAATTGTACTGTCTGCTAGGCGTGGGTGTAGGTATGCATTTCCATACCACCTACAGACTGACGGCCTTGTAGAGAGCTTTAATCAGATATTAAAGAGAATGTTGAGGAATTATGTAAAAGAAGAGGGTAGAGACTGGGATAGGTACCTGCCCCATTTAACTCTTTGCTACAGTGAAATCCTCAAGCATCCCCTGGTTTCTCTCTTTCTCATTAATGTTTGGGAGGAAACCAAGTGGGGGCACTGTATGTGGTTAAAGAACACTGGGAAGAAGGGAAGGAGGTGGGACATCTTAATGTCATATAGAGTACATGACTCAGTTATGCAAACGCCTGGTGAGGTATATTAACTTAGAACAGAAGCAAACTTGCAGAAAGAAAGATACAACCAGTGTTCTGAAGACTAAAATATTTCAGTCAGGGGACAAAGTGTTGTTACTCCTTTCCTCCACAGAGAACAAACTACTCATGAAATGGCAGGGCCCCTTCACCATTCTGAGGCAAACAGGAGCAGTGAATTAAGAGCTTAGCAGAAAAACAAGCGGCATTGCTCCAATACTGATGGTACAAAAGCGTTATTAATCTATAACCTACAGATTGTTTGAAGGCGCTTTGGCAACACACATTCTTGCTTTTAAGCTGAACCAGCCTAAAAAGTCATGGTGATTTACTTTACATCCCATTATGCTTTGCATTATGGAGTATGTGTGAGGTTGTGTTTCTTTGAAACCTGGCTTTATTGCCAGTGCCCTTTGGGGTAATCCTTGCTTCAGTGCTTCTGTACTGAGGTTCTTTGTCTTTAGCTTGTTTGGTTTTTCTTTTTTCAGCTCCCATCATCCAAACACACAAGACCAACATAGGGATGAAATAATTTTCACTAAAGAGATAGATCAGTGGGTCAGTGGGTGCTGGCTAAGTGCAGAGGAAGGACATGCATAGCCTGTTTCTGAAAACTAATGTATTGAAGAAGGGATATGCCATTGCTTTAGGTTGTTCCCTATGTTTTAAATAAACATCACACAGAGATTGTGTGTCGAACCTGAAGTTCTGTGTCTGATCCATCTGTCATCCTGCAACCCCTCCACAAGAACCACATAAAACTTTGCAAGCAGTCCACCAGGGACCACACACACGATGATGTCAGGCGTCAGCTGCTACATAAACAAGGGTGGCCCTTTCCCTCCTCAATTCCCCACCAGAGATCATACTTGGAGGGCCTCTGTAGAGAATCAGGAGATAACCTAGGAGAGGCAGAGATATAGGTAGACCATCATGGAGAAGAAGACATCACTGACTAGAATCAATCCCAAAGGTAAGGTGGGAAATGAACCTTATTAAAGCGCACCTGTGCCTTCAGTTCCCAAGGTGCCATCAAATGTCCACAAAAAGTCATGTTTAGGAAACCGAAAATAACTTCTCCAGAGTCCAACATTTCTTTGCAGTGATTTTTTTTATTTCTGTTTATGCTGCCTCTACGTTTTGCTCTGTATCAGAGCTTTCTAGAGTATATAGTGCTTAAGTTAAAGCATTATAATGTATGGTAAGTGCCTATTAACCACCATAATCAGCAGATACACGGCTTTGTTATGCACTGTTTAGAATTTTAAAAGTTGTTAACCACACTTGAACTTCCAAACAGTGACATAAAAAAGAATGCGTCAGAGTTCCAGAATTCTCACACATAGAATGCAAGCAGTATATTTTGACCACTTACACTATAAAAGATGATGGCTGAGGATCGGGTGACAACCATACTGAAATCACCTCGTGGTTGTTAGGGCTACAGTAACCTCTCGACGCTGCGCCTCGAGGTTTACCATGTTGCCCTAACAACCACTTCAGGTGATTACAGCATGGTTTTCACCCGATCCCCAGCCACATTCCTCTATGTTCTTTCCCTGGAAGGTCCGTTATATCCCATAACGCCCACCCTGGAGGGTATTATTACACTTAAAAAATGGTTTGAATATAAATTTTAAGTATAAATTTTAAACATGAGAAAAGAATAAAATAGATACAATTCAGTAAAAATATTGTTGATTGTAAAGTAGCTCCTAAACTGGCAGAATTGCCAATAATTGCCAGTAGAGGGCTCCATAGTTTTATTGTGGTGGTCATGCGGCAGAGATTGTTCTTTCCCAAAATAAGCTTTCTTTCAGTAGTTTAATTTGTGGCGAGTGGTTTGAAATGTGCCCTCGATGTTTGCTGTACTGTAACATTCGGGTTGTTTGTAGTTTGCTAGCAGTGGAGTGCTGCACTCATTCCGGAGGAACTTCGAGTTTAAGCGAGCTGAGGGGAAAGTATGAAAGGTAAGCTGCCTGGAGCAGTGGGGAGCGTGTGTTAGGTTATGTCGGGGTTATGACTGTTTTTTTTAACTTGAGTCAGACTTGGTTGTAGTTCTGTTGGCTCCTACTCACGTACTGTTGACCAAGTAAAAGAAAAAGATTTGTTCTCGAAATGGTGGTGAGCGTGGACGGCTTCAGAGCAGCTGTAATTGAAGTCGGTAGTAAGTACTTAATCACTCGATTTGCAACCAGAAAATAAATGGTGGTAATGACATTTGAATGTCTGGGTAGTCCCAGGATATCCTCAGTAATGGGGCACTAGACAGCGGCACTCGTTATTTTGGTGTGTTGTTAAGAAATAACAACCCCAAGCGCCAGCGCACCTCTCAGCTAATCAGAATGCTGCATTTACGATGTTTGCAGCGTGCCCATTTTCTAAAATGATCTTATTTCAAACGTTTGAATTATTAGAGTACATAAAGGTTTATGTGAGCATTTATAGCAACTTATTTGGTGAAACAGTGTTGCTTTTATGTGTTTGCAGGGTTTAAACCCAATTGTTGGATTTGGTCTTGAACAAACTGTGAATGAAGTGAAGCTCATAATGAGTGCTTCTGTGTGTGCTATGAGGTAAATGGTCAAGTTATGTGGTTACAGGCTTTATGCAGTTGTTAAAATTAAGCTAATATGGGTCTTTTTATGTTAAAATAATTGATAGGACATGTTATATCAATTCACAGATGCATGGATGTTTTTGTAACAAGAAGTAAGCAGGTGGAAGCGAAATATAGAAGGGCATTAGCTGTGAGCTGGGTAAATTCATTTGAGTGTATGATCACTTCAAGAATTTCACAATGCTTTAACTTAACACAAACAGATATAGTCTGAACAAGCTCTTATACAGAGTGAAACGTAGGGGCAATATAAACAAAAAAAAAAGAAAATCACTACAAAGATATTTTGGACTCTGGAGAAGTTATTTTGGGTTGTTAAACATGATTTTTGTGATCACTGACTAGTTTCAAACATCACTGTCAGCTTTATGCTGACCTAAAATAGCCTAGTCCCTCTGCCCACGGCTACTAGCCTTGGCTCCCTACTACACGGTATAACCAGTTCAGGTCTACCCAGATCTCTCACCTCACTGTTATACTCCCAAACCCCATCTATGGTCTCCGATCCAATGACTATGCCCTCTTTTCATCCCCAGATGCAAACCACCATAGGTACACATGCTTTCTCTTACTTTGCACCTAAGTACTGGAATGCTATCCACAAACTATTTGCCTAGCTCTCACCCATACCAGTTTCAAGAAACTCCACCTTGAATACCTACTGGCTTCAAACCCCTGTACATGCTTCCATCCACCATTGGCCAATACACTCCATTCCACCTTCCACCCTGTTCTCTCCTGCACTTGCCTTCTCCCTCTCACCCCTTTTCTCCCTGTCACCACCTCTCCTTCCTCTCTCATAACACTGAGTCATACGATGGCACTTACTGTTGGTCTGGACCCTCCTGATAGCTCTAACACAGACCTATTTACACTTGTTTTGTTTAGTTTTACTTTTCTACCTGCACTGGCTATATTTGTTGAATACTGTATAACAATCTACTTGTTAATATTGTTTGTATCACTGATTATCCTATTGTCTGCCTCTCCCTTGTGCTACGTCACATTGTACTGCTCATGTATTTTTCTTGTATACTCCCGGGTTGTGCCTGAAAATAGGCATCTCTATGTCTAGTGCACCCACCAGTTACCAAAGGCAAATAAATAAATAGAGTCTCGGATCCTGTAGGGAAAGGAGGGTGGGATGGGATGGCCTGATGACAGAGATTCTCTTGAAGACCTGCTGTTTCGTAACTACATAACTGTTCTATCTTCTTGAGGATATCTCTTTCATCAGGCCCATCCATTAGAATGAACACCAAGCAATCCTGACCATAAACAGTGTGGATGGCTGGAGCCTACAGGCCAAAGAAAGCAGGCCCTGAAGCACAGCCAGGCCAAAGCCAGCACTTTTAGAGAGGCACTGTCCAGACAGTAGTGTTTAGTGAAAGTATCAACAGTACTCAAGGTGGCAGCTGCACAGATTTCTGCAGCAGACATTTTTGAAATAGGCAATAGATGTGGGCATGCCTCAAACAACCCCGCAGTTCCTTATCATACTTCCTGTAACAGAAAGTAAGACAGTTTGCTAACCATTTGGACAGGCACTGTTTGGAAACTGGGGCACCCTCTTTCCCAGGGTGAACAAACAAAAAGTTGCAAGGACTTTCTGTAGTCCTTTATGCGGTGTATACAGTACAGGAGTATTCTATTTACATTAAAGTATGGAGCAATACTTCCCCTGACTGGCATGCTCAGGAAAATAAACCGGCAGGTGGATGGTTTGATTTAAAGTAAACTCAGACACCACTTTTGGTAAAACTTAGGATTAGTATGCAAAAGCACCCTGTCTTTGTGAAAAATCAAATGAGGGTCATGCATTAGAGTCTGCAGCTCTGAAATCTTCTGAACAGAAGTAACTGCAACTAAAACAATGCTTTCCAAAAAAAAGCGTAAGCACAAGTTCAGCTGGTTCAAAAGGAGTCAAAGTAGCTTTTCCAAAACAAAATTCAGGTCCCAAACTGGGATTGGACTGTGGCTAGGAGGCTATCAATGTAGAATGCATCTTAAGAACTTATGGGCCACCTCCCAGCTTGGCAACTGTATGATCCTCAATAGGCCCATAAAAGCTGAAATGGCAGCCAAGCCACGAATATTACAGGCCTGCATCTGATAAGGACAGCAGATACTCTAGAACCTGGTTAACTGGCCAGTAAACAGATCAAGTGACGAAGTGGCCCAGAGAGCAAAACCGCTTCCAGTTTACAGAATATATGGATCTGGTGGAAGGTTTCTGGCAGCCATCAGGACATCAGTCACCTTTGGGAAACTCCAAACCGGGCAATGGCTATATCTTCAGGAGCCATGCATGAAGATGAAGGGCTCTGAGGTCCGGATGGACCAGGGTTCCGTGTTCCTGTGACAGCAGGCCCTTGCACAGGGGCAGAGGAACTGGTGTGGTTCTACCCCAGCTGCTGCAGTATGGGGACCCAGATCTGTTGAGGCCATAGTGGAGCAATGAGGACCAGAGTTGCCCCTGCATTTGAAGCTTGAGCAGCACTCTCTGAATCAGAGTGAAGGGAGGAAAGGCATATGGGAACCTACCTTTCCAACAAGCGACAACAAATTTCCAGAAAATTCCAAGCTCTGGAGTAGCGAGCAGAAAGCGGCAGTTTTGCATTGTGTGGGATGCAAAATGCCAACTTTGGATGACCCCATCTACCACCACGGAGGTCAGCAGTTCCCACTTATGCATTCTGGACTGTGATCTGCTTAGCCTGTCTGCCAAGATGTTTTGGATTCCTGGAACATGTACCACTGACAGTTCCAGACCATGTTCTAGCACCCAATACCAGACTCTCATCACTTCCCTGCAAGGGTGGTGGTGGGGGGGAGAGGGGAAGAGGAGTTCTCCCATACTTATTGATGTAATGCATCACACACGCTGTCCATCTGTACTAACAGAGGACCAGGGATAGGTGAGCCTGGAAGGCTTGTAGCCCATACAAGACTGCTCGCACTCCTACGACATTTATGTGCAGAGTGCTCTCCACTGGGGTCCAGGTACCCTGTGTCTGATGGGACCCCAAGTGTAACCCGCAGCCCATCTGTGAAGCATCTGCTGTTAAAATCTGGTGAGGGTGGCCAGCCTGATGGCACAGAGGGTTGAGTGCGCTGGGCCGCCTTACCTCGGTAGCACTGCCGGCGTCAGGTTCAGAGCGGACTTAGGTTGTCAGAGTCGGCATGTTTTTTGGGGGCGGAGCAGAACCGGCGGCCAGAAGGCAGCTATTCTCTCCCAGGGTGGTTGCCCCCGTGAAGTTCTGCTGTCACCAGGTGGAGGTCTGGTGGTCAGAGTAGCTGGAGGGGTGACATGTGGTGGGAGGGCACCTCGAGCCGCAGTGTGTGTCTCCACAAGCGCACACACCGGCCGGGGACGGGTTACAGTGAGAAAAAGGGGAAAGTGCAAAAAAAAAAAAAGTACGGAAAAAAAAATCTGGTGAGGGAAGAAGATCAGAAGGGACCCTCTAACAGGTTACTGGTTCCATCCACCACTTCAGCACTTTGCATACAGAAGAGGTTACTAGAACCCTTTATTCTAGATTGTTTGTGAGCTGGTCCCACTGGACTCTTAAGGTCCACCAAGTAATCCTCGTGCAGTCTTGCCAAAGGTACTGTGACATGGTGTTTGCCATGATCACGAGTTGCAGGAATGTTCTGGCTGAGACATACTGGCAGTCGTGTACCAGCTGGCTCTGGGAAATCAGACATTTGGCCCTGTCCAGAAGCAGGAAGATTGAGCCCTGAGCTGTGTTCAAGACTGCTGCTATGTACTGCAGGCACTGACAAGGTGTTAAGACAGGCTTGGGTATGCTGACAGTAACCCCAGAGCATCGAACATTTGTCTCATTCCAGCTAAGGTGTGCAGGAGCTGATCCCTGGAGTGGCTTTCAATAGCCAGTTGTCCAGGTAGGAAAGACATAAAAGGCTTCCCTGTGAAGGGCTGCTGCCACCACTGCCAAGCATTTAGTAAAGATATGCAGCACAGAGGACAAGCCAAAGGAAATACTATGAATTGGCAGTGCTCCCTGGGACAGAAACCTCAAATACTTTCTGTGAGGTTTGCAAATTTTTTATTTAGTCGTTTTGCCCCCTGCTGGCGGTCTGGTCTTGTCACGGTTCCTTGCTCCACCTCAGATCAGCCGCTCTCCTTGAAGCCCCTGGCTTGCCTCCCAGGGCAGGGCTGCAGCACTCTGCTGCCCCATGGAGTGCAGCAGCCATTGGGATACGTCCGGGGGTCAGCCTGAGGCAATGGAAGTGGGGGGCAGATGTCATCTAGGCGCTGGCAGGAGTAATTGTCCTCTTAGGGGCAGGGACGTGCAATGACTACCAGCATCCTCCCCACCCCTGACTTTAGCTGGTGTCAGTTACTGCAGTATCTCTGGCCTCCGCTAGGTCCGCTGGCACTGGCACAATCCCACCTCCCCAGGAGAAGAAGAGCAGTCCGCAGGACTCCATCCTTCTCCCTGGCCGCCCTCCAGCAACCCGGATCCGTTCCCAAACCCAGGTCGCCAGTGGAAATCCAACCACTGCTAAGCGAGCCAGCAGGTTTGCAGTTTTGATATGAAGGTAGGCATTCCTTCATGTCGAGGGAACAGAATCAGTCTCCTGCTTGCAGCAGCGACTGCAGGCCTTGTAGGGTGACCATTCTGAACTTTTGCACTCTATGGAAAAGTTCAGGTCCCTGAGATCCAAAACAGACCACAGGCCTCCTTGTCCATTTTGGGACTAGAAAGTAATGAGAGCAGAACCCTGTATTTCTTTGTTTGACTGGCACAGGCTCTATGGCCTTCTTCTGAAGTACAGTCTGAACTTCCTCTAAGAGCAGATGAATGTGGTCTGGAGGATAGTGAGTTGGCACCAGTGGATTATCTGGAGGTATGTCTTGAAGTTCCAGAGCATAACCTTGTGCTGTGATTTCCAGGACCCAGGCATCTGGCGTTCTTCCTTCCACTGAGTCAAGTGAATGGAAAGGTGACCCCCTACAGCCACTCCTGGAGGTAATGGTGGTAGGGGTGACGCTGTGCCCCCTGCTTATGGTTATCTGTATAATATTTGTATTAGAAATAAATGGTATGTGATGGTCTGCCTAAGGCACTCCAGTCAGCAAGTAATCTTGACCTCTGACACCAAAAGGTTTTGTGGTGCTGAAAGCTGCAGGATGTGTTAAATTGACCAGTAAGAGAAACCCTAATTAAAAGTCTCCTGTTCTGTCTTAGTTAAAGCCTTCTGTCCATCTGCCAGGAGATAGCACCTCATAAATTTCACGATTCCTGCAGGAAGAGACCATTTAGTTACAAACTTGAGAGAAACCATAAAACCTGAGATCACTCTAGCAAAACAGAAATCAGCAGAGAAACATCAAAGGAAATGTTTTGATGAAAGACTAAGTATTTTAAAACTGCTGACTGTCGATTTTCCTAGCGAAATAAAAATCTATGGGAGGATCTAACTGTGACCTCACGAAAGGGGTGGGGAGAGGAGTCTGAAATGAACATGCATCTGGGAAAACTTTGCATATTATTCTGGACTCGGACAGAGACTTAATTCTCTGGACTTAAGAAAGCACTTAAGGTAACATCTAGCTAGGCAAGAACTTTTAAGTATTTTAGAGTAGGCCTATTTGTGTTCTGTAACTTCCCATTTATTTTATGTTACTTAAGTTAGTGATAATATTGTTCTGTGTTTGATTTTACCTGTTTTACTCTTTTAGTAAACTATATTTTCTTTAAAATACTGCCTGTGCTGTTCTTCAGTTTCTTTTGCATGTGAATGCTGAATCAGTGTGTAAGTCTGAGAGCTGTTAAGGGCTTGAATGGTTACTAAGCTTGCTAAAGGTAAGAGTATACCTCGTCTCATATCGAGTCTTAAGGGTACATTTTGGAAACCTGGCTGCATGCCATTGGCTGAAGAACTGTACTGCATTCGAAGAGGGTATATATCTGAGCCTGTTGACTGGGTACGCTAGCATTAGGTTCACATTAGACCCCCAGGACTCGAGGCTAGTAGATGATTCGGACCCAAAACAGACAGGAGGGTTCACCGTTTGTAACCTGTTCACACTATTGCGCTTTGGGGTTGGCACTGTGGGAGCAGAGGGCTTGACCTGCGGAGCATGTCTGTGACAGGGGGTGTACAAGGAGTCAGGCAGAGCCAGTTGTGTGGCTCCTGCTGCACCACCACCTCTAGGACCTTGTGAATGTGCACCTGGAGTGGTGCCTGGGTGGCTCCTGCTCCTTGCCCACACTGTGTTGCCTGGTGGCTGGACAGTGTCTAACACAAGCTGGAAGAAAAGGTGTCCTTTGCCAAACCCTTGGTTGAGTAGTAGAGGAGTACACTGACATCAGAGTCTTGCCTGAGGCCTTAAGATTAAAAGAATGCCCTGGACATCAGAACCAAATAGTTTATGTCCTCTAAAGGTGGCACTGAGGATGGACAGTTGTATGTCATTCACAAACCCTGTCACCCTGAGCCAGAAGTACCTCCTTAGACAGATGCCCAAGGCAGAAGCCCTGGCAGAAACATCACAGGCTGTGCAAAGCAGGTGCTTTCCTCCATCAGCCCCAGCAGTGAGAGCCTTAAGAAACTTTTGTTTGGGGCACCTGTGCAGCTGTGACCTTTCTCCAGGTGTGTTCTGGTACTTAACTATATGGGCGAGCAGTTAGCAATTCTAAGGCCCAGGGAAGCTGAGCAAAGTCTTCTTGCCTAGCACAGCCAACCTCAAGGATTCTTCATCAGGAGGAGGGAGTTCAGGTGTTTTGGTGCCCATGACCTATTATGGGCTGCATTAATAACCACAGAGTCTGGTTCAGGCTGGGAGGCAAAAGAGTTTCCTGAAGTAGCCATGTACATTTTGTCTGCTTTTCTTGGTATGGCTGGGATGACATTTAGCCCATACCAGGCAGCAAAGTTGCATCTTCTAGGGCAGGGAGCAGAGGTGGTACTGACAGGGGATTCAGGTTAACTCCAAGAAATGCATAACATTTTTCTTGGGAGTGTCCAGCTCCTCTAAATCAAAACCCACAGCAACCTGTAACATGGTGAAGAAATTTGGGTCCTCTGGTGGGGATCTTGGAATGTGGACCATTGAGTCTTCACTGCAGGTGGACACTGTAGAGCTGGTGCCACTTTCATAGGGACTTTCAGCACATTCAGGTTCCTCCTTTTCATCCTGCATTATTAAATCAGGATTGTATTCAAAATCTTCATCAACCTAGTCGATGGATAGCAGGAACAAGCCAGTCAGTTAGGAGGTGGCTGAGGCATGGATCTATGTTGTGTGGTTGGGGGGGGTTGTAGAAAGCCCTCATCGCCGGGCCCTCTGGAACAAGAGGAGGCAGCAGGCATCTAAGCATGTCTGTAAAGATGACAGAACCACCTAGACGTCAGTCCATGTGGTCGACGGGTGCACTGGTAGAAGTCGATGGGGAGGCAGAGTCCTTGACATTGACAGCAAAATACCAGCCATACTAGGTCTAGTACGCCAGTGCCATGCCCGACCTGGGAGTTGTGCAGACTGTTGGGAGCGCATCGCCACCATAGTGGTAAATGATGCAGTGGAGGTTGTACCTGCTGTGCAGAGGGGCAACCTGGAATGCATCAGGAGGTTTCTCCTTCTCCTGGTGGTTGTGCTTATGGCTCCCAGATGATTTTCCCAGGATGTCGAGGACCCAGACCCAGAAGAGTGGGCCAGCAATGCGCGGTGCTCTTCTACTGGAACTCCTTCTCCATGCAGGCTACCTGTTGCTTCAACAGGTGCTTCTCTAGGGCCACTTTTCGGCATCAGCAGGTGGCAATATTGAAATCCTGCAGGTTGGGCAAACTTGCACACTGTGGTCTGGGCCAAGGCAACAGATGTAGACATCAACAGAATTGCCGGCATATATCTTCTCACCACAGTCACAATATTGGAACAATTTGAACAATGTCTTGAAAACATACAGGTTGTTGAAAATCATTTGTGAAAGTGACTACTTCAGGATATAGATAAAAGTGGTGGCAATCACAGCAGCGTTTCTGCCAGCGGTCTGATGAGTATGATCGATGGCAGAAAAAGGAACTGAGTAGGGAAGGCTTATTGTTCCATAGGTGTGGCCAGATAAAGGGATAGCCTCGAAGAAGATATGAAGTGTGATGGAGCCACCCACACATATACAGACATACGCATGGGACGTCACTGTGGACAGCCCCTGGCTAGCAAAAGTTTCCATGTGGTCCTACCGCCAACGGTTATAGTTTCAAAGGTGTGACCTAATGGAGGAGATATTCTCAAAGAAGATCTTGCTGCTGCAATGATATATGTCCATAATTCATGCTTTCAACACTTTCAGTCACATCTTTTGATAGATTTTGTAGCCCTTCATATCCTGTTTTATACAGAATCCAAACAGTTCATAGTCTACACCTAGCTATGCAACACTAACATGCCTCATTTAGCTTTACTCTTATATCACACAGGTTTACTGCTTGAATGCACCAAACTTCTCAGTTATTTCCTCTGCTGATCCCTGTTCCAGCACAAAAGGTTTGATGAAAAGCGTCAATGTGACCTAAAACAAAAAATAAATTTGAAAAGGCATGTACCTGAATGGATCACACTGTATGTGGCGAAGACAAACAGTGGTTAAAAAACAAAGCGGAAAGCGGACAGATGATTTATGTGCCAAGTGTAACAATGCTACAGGCACCTACACGTGTCCTTTGGAAGTGTGTCAAAGCAAAACCCCTATGGGAAGGCATTAAATCCAGGTTAGCTGGCTCCGTGGCGCCAGGCAATGGAGGATCGCCTGGCACGCTGGTGACCCAGGTTCACGCCTGAGCCGGAGTGTCGGGAGGCGAAGCCAGCAGGAGGCTCTCTCCTCGGGGGTAGGTCATGGAGGCATCACCCTTCAGTAGCTTCTGTAGCCAGGTTTGGCCTTGAGCTTATGCGTCATGGGTGACCACATGGAGCATCGCAGAGACATGAGGACACCGCTGTGTGCCTCCTAAGAGGCGGGCAAACAGAACAAGGAAAATGACCACCCGTGCGCGAGCCCCAAGTCGACCCAGCTGCCCCGACCAAGATGCGAGGGTGCGTGGCACTCGATCTCCCTCCCGGATGCCTCCCACGGTAGGGGGCCCCGCCAACAAAGGGATATGTCGGGACAGCCCGGTGGCAAAGCAGATAGATGGCAGAATGGGGAGGGTGGAGGTGAGGACTTGGATACCGAAGGAGTGGGCAGCTGGGCTGGAAGGAAGGAGGCATAAAGGACAAAAAAAAAAAAAAAAAGCCAGGTTAGATCCTCTGCTTAGTTTGGAAATGCATTCACCTCAGAGGTTTGTGTAGTAGGACACTATGATGGGCAGCTTCTCGCACACAGAGGTATCCCATAACGCTGATTACAGCTAGAGTCAAGGAACTGATCCTCGGGCACTGGATGGATGACTCCTGCCATCCCATGTGGAATGGCACAATGAACAGAATAGAAAAAATCATTGCTTGTACCAATAATAGGAACATTACACTCCGTAACCAATTAGGCGTTGAATGACTATGAAATGGGATAACTGTATCTGCAAATACAAGTAAGTACAGACCTCTTTCAGTAATTGTTACAGTTAATGTTAATACTTTTCATTGTAAATGAATTTTGGCAACATGTTTTTCTAAAGATAAACAACTGTCATCTGGGAGGGATGAAAGTCATAGTTGTCTTAAGTATTTGTTCGTCTTGTGGTTATTGTATAAAACTGTATGTTACGTATTTCTCAATAACATATACTTTGTTCAAAAAAAAAAAAAGGGTTAGCACAATGAGCTGTGAATGAACTTGGCTCATTCAGCAGACCTGGTTTAACTCCTGCAGCCTTCATTTACACATCATTTGACCCTGAGCAACTCACTTAACCTTCCTGTGCTCCACAGACAAACCTGGAAATGAGTCTTGGTTCAATGTGCCTTTGCCAGCCAAAAACTGTGAAGTAGCGTACAGTAGCACATAGCAGCTTTAGACAAATGTGGTCTATTTTTGGTTATCTGGCCTATAACTGGCCATAATACTGTGCCATTTCCTTCACCTCCATAATGCATGCTGCCCTATAAAATACAAATAAAATTAACAAAACAGTGCTTATTACTACTGCATTATTAAGATCGTGTCATTTTCAAAGTTAAAAAATGTGTAGTAGTAGTTTTCTGAAGTGACCAGTGCCTACCAAGTACAACAGGGGAACCTTGTAAGAAAATGAGCTTATTTTCTGGGATCATACAGCCCTACCAAGGAGCTTGAATATCAGTGATGAAACTAGACTATGCAAACATATGCATCCCTTAATAATTTTCATTTAAAGAACCAGGACTAAAACAGATTTACAAGATAAACAATGCTGAACTGTGCATCGTGATTTGTAGAGAGATGCAAAAGTCAAACAATGTTTTCGACATCTGTTACGGATCATATACAAGGTTCTTCTTTCTAAATTTCACTCTGGCATACTACTGCACATCCAAGTGTACTCGAAGCCTGACTTCTTCTTGAGTTGAGATGGTACATGCCTAGACAGCGACTGTACTACACTATGGAATCCCAACAGGATGAAAGCGTGTGTGTTTGTTGTTCTCAGTCTAAAAGTCTGTTTTAGGCAACTTTTGTTCTTGTCAAAGAAAAGCTGGACACACACACACACACACACCACACACACACACACACACACACACTCACTCTAATAACAGGTTAACAGGACAACCCGCACTAAACAAGTAAATGCAAAAATATATAATTTCCTTACACAAAGGTGCCATATATGGATTACCTGTGATATCCCACACAGCAAAAGACACCAGACATTTCATGCCCGGACTGGCACTTTTTCAAGACTCTGAAATCCAGGTTATCTGTTGAATCTGGATTATCTGTTAACCCGCTATTAGGAAGCGGTGTGTTCTGATTTTCCTTTGTCCTAAACCGTCCTCTATCACACCAGCTCCCAATAGCCAGGGCAACATTTTTCTTGTGTTTTTTTTTTTTTAAAGTCTCATCAGCCTACTATACCCCAGAATCTCTATAGCTGTGATGCTTTGCTCTGGGTTTGAGGTATTGCAGCATTATGTGTGTGTGTGTCATTATTCAGGTTTCTTCCCTCTTGTACTGGCTGGGTTCTCTCCTCCTACTGCCCCAGCGCCATCACCTGGCATCCCCTGACTACCAGCTCCAAATTCAGTGTGGCGGGGTGGTAGAGAGAGGAGCTCAGTCTGCCAGACAGGATCTGGTTGGAGCCTCAACAGGTCAAGAGCTGTGAAGGGCAGAGAACCATCCTGCCTCCCAGGGTGATTGTCTGTGTTCCTCCCTTCCCCTCAGTGCGGAGAAGCTAGCGTGCAATGATGTTGGGACGGTCATGCACAGCTTTCTGTACACAGCACTTCTGTCTCCTGCACTGTGATCCCAGTAGTCAGTATCTCACTGCCGGAGCCAGGCTAACACCAGGCTTCACTCCACTCCTACCCCTACCCGGGAAGGACAGAAGTCTATCTGATGCTTGTTCCTCCTCCTCCCTCTGCTGACCCAGGCTCAGGGAGCACGTGTGTGTGTGATTTGCAGAGACGCTCAAAAACAAAACAAGTTTTTCATGTGCTCGCTCCCTGAACTTTTGCAGATCCTACACACTACTCTTCTTGTCATCCACCTCTCCAGTTTGCACCCTCTGAGGTGTACTATATGCCTGATCTCCTCTACAGCAGACTTGGTACTTGGGTAGAAAATGAAAGTGTTAAACTGTGAAGTCCCAACAGGACAAAACATACTTCCCTAGTTTGTTCTTTTCAGTTTAAACTGGAACAAATGCAACACCTACCCCAGCCAAGGCGGTGTCTTGTAACAGGACCCCCTACTTGTTTCACAGACAAGGCAACAAACCACAAGTTGGCAGAAAATAAGTATAACCCCTGGCATAAGAGTAAATACTTGGCTTGGCATCTAAGAGGTTGGAGGGTTAGGGCACAAAATAACAATTATATTTACTCGAGTCCAGGAGAGAGGTGCCAGGACTATGCTGTGTCTCCTGTCTGAGGGGGCCCCAATTACATTTCACTCAGACTCACAGATGGACTGTCCACAACCACAAAATTGGGATTGTATTGCTTTATTTTCTGACAAGATGTTAAAAGAATTAGGCGGTCCTCCAAGTTTGTACTGTCCAGGAAAGATGACAACTTGCAGTAGAAGAAACATTTTTACACAAACACAAAAGCAGTGCTGTACATTCCAACATGAACCTTTTCTAAAACATGAACTATCCATCCCTTTGCTTAGGGATCTCTGGATTTATGACCAAGTGTATATATTGTGGGAATTTCAACACACTTTTATTTCATTTTGTTTACTGGATAGGTGTGCTAGCCATAGAAATGACTATTTTCAGGCATGACCGGGAACTTTACTTGAAACTCCTGGCGATGGACCACTGTTAACATCTTCAGGCAACTGTGCCTATCTGGTAACTAGTTAGCTCTGAACTGTGACTATAAGTGAGGTTCTGTCCACCCTGTCCCCAGTCAGACTGTGTCATTACATTTAGGACACACCACACTGGATCCTTCAACTCCTCCTGGATTGCTAAAGGTATCCTTATCGTCATTACACTTTAATGCACATGTCTGTGGTGAACAGGGTCCAAGTGAATGTAATCTAGCCAGCGTAGGGCACATACATCACCAGACAACCCAAAAAGTCTCTCTCAAATGCTTACTGTACTCATGGTTGGGTATTCCTTACAGGCATCTGACAACACTTCAGAAACATTTCTTCCTCAAAGTCCACAGCTTTAAAAGAAATTATTTTAGTCCGTTTCCTCTGGGCAGCTGTGACAATCTTCAGTCCATCAGGGGTTGTCCCATAGAACCACTGATTTCTCAGTTCCTTTTCACACTCTAAGTGAACAACGAACCCACTGGGGTTCCACTGGTACAGTTCTCCACCACTTCTTAAGGAACCCTGTTGTTCCATGCACTAGGGTGAGAAAATGATGACCAGAGGTCCTTCACCCAGCCCAGGGAGGCTAGCAGGTACCTCTTGCCTCTGCTGGATAGAGAGCTCCTTCCTCTCACTCTCCAAACTGGAACACACACTTTGAACTCCCCAAGATTCTAAACTGCTTGCCCTGCAGCTGAGCTAAAGAGCTTATGCTGCTGCGATAGTTCTAAATGACATCAATCATTCTCTGCCTAGCCTAGCTAGGTAAACAATGAGGTATATGGTAGAGAGTTTCTGAAAACTCCCTACTGCTGCCCAGGGACCTACCTGGTCTAATACTGATGGGATTCTAGTAAACCCAGGGGACTGGGTGGTTACACAAATGTAACATTTTCATGCAACTTGTTCTAGTGTCAGCCTGCCTCACGACAAGGATTTACATACCCATGAGGCTATGCACTGTTGTAGATGCTTTGGCAGGAATGCCTGTGGTTTGGAAGAGGCTTTGAAACCAAAAATCTGGACATCTGTTCTCTTCTGAATCCTCTTCATGGATCCTTCACGACTCATTTACAAACTGCTTTTCTGTACGTTTCTCAAAGTATACTTGGTGCCAAAATGTTGAACTACTTATGCACTATTTTGGACATTTGCTTCAAACCCAGCATATACCAACACATGCCAATAACATTTTCTTCCAATTACAGACCAATGTGACTGAATGGCTTACAATGTTGGCTCTGTTTCTTAGGTCCAAGTTTTGCCAACTTCACATGTTCCTTACTTCTCAACTGTTCCTGATTTTCAGGGACGTCTTTGATTGCCTATGAAACTTCCTCCAGCGTGCATAAATTTGGCATTTGTGTCAGGGAAATATATGGATTTGAATCCAAACTGTTGTCAGCCATTAGTGTTACACTGGTTCTCATACCGTACACAGTTTCCTTTTTTTTGCAACTCTCTCCTTCAGTCGCTGGGCTCAGTGATCTCCCTCAGGCATCCAGCCTTGGCTAGCTCTATAGCACCCTGCCTGAGACCTCAACCAGGAAATAGCGTGCTAGGTTCTCCACACCACAAGATAAACCCAACGCCCGTTTCTTAGGCTGAATTTAATACTTTCTTCACATGACACTTTTTATCATTTGTCCCTGATTTAAGCCTTGGCCTTGATTTGTGTGGGACGGGGTTGAGAAGTATGATAATGTATTTTCTGTTTTTATCTGTTCTTGAATTTGATACTGCCCTTTAAACAGCTGTAACAAGGAATTAAACAGTATTCTACTTCACGATAAGTATAGCTGTCATTTATTTTGAAGGCCAAGTGAGCAGACACCTGGAAAGAATTTTTTTTTTTTTTTAAAACCCTATGTAGTGTGGGACAGTCCTCTCCTATTAAGTGCTGGTCTTCAATTTCCTGTCAAAGTACCTTCTTTTTCATGTTTAACTCATTCTATCTTGTGAGGCCATTTTGGGTTGGGCTAAGCAATGAATGGTTCCGACACCATATAGCACTACCAGTAAGAATTTAAACAAATGTAAACAAACAGCAGAAAGTCACGCTCTAGAGGGACCCTAAGATGGCACAGTGTCACAACAGAATGATGTCACTGGAGTAACAGAACTCCCACAGTATGTGTGTGGCGTGGCACCTTACAAAGTTATGCAATAAGCAGCCCTAGTAAAACATTAAGCTGCAAACCCCACACTTCGATTGTGTGGTAATTACAGCAGGGTCTCCAGCGCAACTTTACTACAGGCTACTGTTTGTTTACATCTGTTTAAACATGCCGAAACTATAGATAAAGGGCTTCTACAACAAATCAAAGCCAAGCAGTTAACAGGTGAAGGCTGTCCTGAGTTGCCTATGTTTTTGCCTTTTTACTCAGTAACCACAACACTGTTTAGTTATCTTTAAGAAAGTTCATAGGTTTTTCTTTCCTACTGTATATACTTTTTTCTCCAGCACTTTCCACAAGTGCTACATTCACCACATGAGGCTTGCTCAAACCCAAAACAAAAGCAAGAACACAGCACTTTTTTTTTGTTCTGATGACCAGGTTTCATGTTCCTGCAGACACTAAGTCTAAACAAGATACACACCTTTCTAGTTAGTTACAGAACTGCTAGTGGTTTCTAAATAGCCTTACGCACTGCTGATAAACTAAGCTTAATCCTTGTTAATAATACTCAACAAAACCAAAGCAAAGTGAATGACTTTTATACAGGAGTAACAGTTTAGAAAATATGGTTTGGTTTAAAACTATGAAATGGTCCTATATAGTTACAGATGTGAGCCCCCAAATCTGTGGCTTACCTGCTGCCCCGATGCATCGCTTTGCTATCTTTCTGCCTCCAGTCCCTGGACTTGAAAATGGGACCGAGGGGCATTCAGGAGCCCCAGTTGGAATTTGAGCCCAGGCTCTACTCCTGGCCTTCACTGTAGCTGCTGTCAGATTCCTTGGTCCTTTGCCCCATCACAGTAAGCGGGCAGAGGTCCCGATGCTGTTTGCACCACTGGCCACTTTGGGGACACTTGCTCAGTCCGTGAAGTAGCAGGGATCAGACAGAGTGGAATACAAACAAATATGGCTGGCACACGGACGCTCACATGCACGCCTAGAGTCTTAAAGGAGCCGTAGCTCCTGAAATTGTATCTGAAGGGCACCTTTTGTTTATGAGGCCCCAATAGGCAAATGGGGAACACAATGAATAAAAGAAAGGGTTTCTGGGCCCCATCAGAGCAAGCAAGGTCAGGACATGTAATTTATAGCCCTGAATGGGCTTATTATAAAAGTTATGGACTGCAACAGTTGGCAGCTGAAAGTAAAGAAACATGGCAGCCCTCATTACTTTCCCTGCCACAAGGGCCATTGGAAGGGGGTAAGGAACCACTGTGAGCACAGGAATTAATTGGCTAATGAAAGAGGGAGCTTTAGGCTGTATAAAAAAACAGCCTGAGCCCAGGAAAAGGTGGCATTCAGCCAGGAACTGAGAGGGAGAGACTGCAGATGGGCTGTACCAGCTTGGAAGCAGCCAGGTGTGCAAAGCCCTCTGAGTCAAAAAGGGGGTGGGGGAGGCAGAGTACTTACGATATTACCTAGCCAGCAGGGAATAAATTGTACTGCTGATCTGTTTCCACGTATTGGAACTGAGCCTGCATGTTGCTTCATAATTTGCAGCCTAAGAGACATACAGAGACTGTTTGAACTGTTTGGAACTTGGAAGACAACGCTTTTGCTTATCGAGCACCACTCTGGTTCAATGGCCTCAGCCCAACCATCTCCTCTGCCCCAACTATTGGTATGTTTAAAACTAGGCCCGGGACTATCTCACTACTAACAGCTCCTGTGACTGCCCAACTTAACCTTGTTCTCCACTTCCCTTTCTGCTCTAGTTGTCCCCTCTCCTCCCTCTCACTGGATTCTACCTCACATCTTGGTATACCCAATGCTGCACTTTTCACCCTCTTGACACCGCTCCTACATTCCTTCTCCCCTACCCTCTTCCCTCTCCCTATGACTCTGGTACTTCTTATCTGTTGTCTGTTTTCTCTGACAAATGTCAGTGGCTGCCTTTGTTACAATGCTACCCTTGAACTGTATTTAACTGTATTAATCTGTACTCTGTTTGCAATGTCCACTTTGTTGTAATGCCTGTCTTGATGTTCCCCATAATTTGTATTTCTCTGACGTGGAACCTTTGTAAAGAGCCATGGCTCAAAGGTATTTGTAATCCTAGACTTGTAAATAAATAAATAAATAAATAAAAGAAAAGTTATTTGGGCTGGGCTTGAGACTGTCTAGGAGCCCAGTTGTGTTTCAGTGCCAGCGAAGCTGTGTATCCAGTTGGACGTCCAGGGTGATTTCAGTCTGCTCTGACACCCTGGACTGACGAAAGGCTGGAAGAGGCTAAGACGACAAAAGACCTTAGAGGTGAAGACAAAAGGCCAACAGCAGCTAAGATGACGAAAGGTCTTTCAGGCTTAATGGCCCAGCTATTGTTGTGCCCAGAGTGACCGGTTTGTTGCCAAAGCAGTGTCACCAAGTTGTGTCCCTTTTCAACACCCCTTGTCCGTGTCCAGAACTGCTCCTATATATTGAGAGGCAGGCACAGAGTGAGCATTGACCCCAAATTCCCGACAGTTCCAAGAGCTGCCTGGTGCAGAAGAGTGTAAATTTTGCCTCTGGTGACCGTGGTTTGAGAAACCAAACATTGAGGAATGGGAAAACATGGAGGCCCTCCTTCTGAGGGCGGCTGCAACCGCTGCAAAGCATCTCATCAAGACACATGGTGAAGAGCACAACCAAAAGGGCAAACACAAACTGAGAGCCATGGAACTTAAACCGCAGGTACCGCCTGTTGGACTTGCAGATCTTGCTATGGAGGTAAGCGCCCTTCATATCTAGGGCACACAGTCAATACTGCAGTAGCAGGGGAGCGGAACAGTAGAGAGACCATTCAGAACCTTTTGTATTCTACAAACTGGTTGAGGCCCCAAGGTCCAAGATGGGACATAAATCTCCCATCCATTTTGGTACAAGGAAATACCAAGAATGGTAGCTCTAATTCACTCCTGGAATCAGTACACACTCTATGGCCTCTTTGCAAAGGAGGGATTAAACCTCCTCAAGCATGAGAGCAAGATGGCCTGGAGGGTACCAGTTTGGTAAGGTAAGATGTGCAAGAGGAACAGAGAATTGTGTCCTCAAAACTACTAGCACTCAAGTTTCTGTAATCATCTCCCTCCACTCTGGAAGAAAGAGGGAGAAGCAATCTCTCAAGGGTGTCCTGATCTGCAGGGGTTGGGGGTGTAGAAGGTTTTGAGGCATCAGGCACACCTCCTAGACCTGCACATCTGGAGACCCTGATATGGACACTGATGGGGGGGCCTGGGTCTGCTGGAGCAATGGCCAGGTCCCCTAGAATAGTCTCTACAAGGGCAGAAAGACAGCCTATGAAAGGAACTCCTCTCCAAACCCGAGGCCAAGGATTAAGAGTATTAAAAGACCACAATGTCATTTTAGAAGCCTGGAGGTCATGCAATGCAGATTTAACAATGTAACTAAAAGCTGCTTACCTCTAATGGGAATATTAAGGACTGACTGCTGCAGATCCAGTGGCAGAGCCAGCCACATGTAACCAATGAGTGTCGGCACAGGAAAATGCCGTAAGCAACCCATAAGCAGCAGCATCACAGGTGTCATAAGAAGACACTAAAAGATGTTTTCAAGACCATAGGCAACAGTCTGCTGGGCTTCAGTTTTATAGAAGATAGAAGCTTGACGGCAGATAAGGGACAGCAGGCCCATCCAGT
The DNA here is from genome assembly GCA_016271365.2 of Neoceratodus forsteri. Classification (NCBI taxonomy): domain Eukaryota; kingdom Metazoa; phylum Chordata; order Ceratodontiformes; family Ceratodontidae; genus Neoceratodus; species Neoceratodus forsteri. The sequence continues at coordinate 1,741,333,505 of CM028129.1, forward strand.
CTGCCCATTTTTCTACCTTATGAATGTGCCATAGGCCTTTACTCTGTCAATGGCCTATCTATTCATACTTATCTGTATTGCTCCCTATGCCCTATCCCATGCCTGTCTGAAGCCCTGCAATGTATTCATATCCACCACCTTCTGTGAAAAGAACCTCCTCACATCTGATCAGAAAAAAGGTGTGCAAGAACAAGGGGCACAATTTCACAATTTGAAGATGGGGGCCTAGAGATAATGTAAGGAACTATTTTTTCACACAGAAGGTTGTGGATGCATGGACGGTTTTCCAGAGGAGGCTGTGGAGTCAAAACAGTAGTGGAATTCAAGCATGCATAGGACAGTCATAAGGCAATTTTAGGGGTGGGGTAGGAAAAAATAGGCTGTTGGTTAACTAGGATCTGCAGCTTATCCATTAGGTAAGGAAACGGGCAGACTGGGAGAGCAAAGCGGTCCTTATTGGATGTCAGATTCTATGTTTCTATATTTACCCCTTAATTGACCTCCCCTAATCTCATGCTGTGTCCTCTTGTCCGCTATTTTTCTTATACTGAAACATGTTACACTCTTTCACCTTGTTAATGCCCTAAAGATGTTAGAATGTTTTGATCATATCATCTCTCTCTCCTCCTTTGCTCTAGTGTATACATATTAAGCTCTGTTAATCTGTCCTCATATGTTTTCTGATGTAGTCCCTGCACCATTTTGGTTGTCCTTCTCTGACTGCTCCATTTTATTAATGTCCTGTGGAGGGCGCTCCAGTCCTGCACCGCAGTACTCTGGATGGGGCCTAACTCGCTTATGCTGGGTCATCATTAGCAGCTTGTCCGCCATGGTAGCCTACAGACTTCACAGGCAAAGTCTGGACAAATGAGGTAATACCTGTTGTGGTGAGGAGTTGAAAATAAAATGAACGCTATAACAGCACCAACCTCTAATGCAGCATCCATTCGAGCGTGGCTGAAAGTACTCATCCTTTGATACAAGTTGCAACAGAAAAATATGCTCAAAAAATGTCGCATTGGTATTGTGGTGAGTCCAGGTTTTAATGACTCCACCATGATTTGAGTGAAATTACTGGGCGCTATGGAGTTACTTGGAGTGGAGAACAAAAGCATGTAAGCTTATAGCTGGCATCCTAAAGCCAAGGGATGCTGAAGCATACGCCCTCTTGACCATCACATCCAGCTTCCTTGATTCACTGTCAGACGAAGAGTGCTCATGTGTTTAGGAGCTTCAGAGATGTCATGCAGTCATAATAACCATAGAATCTGTTTCTGGCTGTGTGGCATAAAGACAGTTATTCAACTGTAACTGTTGTTCCAGAAGTGGCGTAGGGTTCACATCCACACTCTATTGGAACAGACTTTCTGTTGGATGTCTTTAAGCTAAGCTCCTCCCAACACAAGGTGGTATATCCCCAACTAGGCCCTGTGATGTCAATAATAATTTATTATTTGTGTTTTTATATTACTGCCTGAATGTGGCTTTGCCTTGTTTGTACAGCACCCAGAGCCTCCAGGCTGGGGCGCTTTAAAAATAAAATGTACTTACTACTTACATCCTTGCAGAGTGACAGCAGGAAACTGTATACCCCACCACCTGCCAGTGGAAGGCAGGTGGGTTGTGGATATGGACTGTATACCACCTCTAGAGTGGTTACAGGTTAGTAACCTGTCTGTTCTAGGGCACCGGGGTAGTTCACAATCCACACCTGGCAAACTCCTAGCAGTTCTCTGGCAGGAGAGTGAAGGTGCACAACCCCACCTGGAGAATAGCAACATGACAATTCTTTATTAGCAGTTCGCTTCCACCTAATTCACTCCCTTTAGAACTCGGGAAACATTCCAAGAAAGTTCAAGTTTCTCTGTAAGTTAGTTATTAATAAAAGGTGTCCAAATATATAACTAAAAACTTTCTGTAGTATTTCATATGTGCAGGACAGAGGGAGAAAATCGGCATGGAGCTAACTGCCGTGTAATGAACTAACGTGACACCCTGAAGAAGAGACTGTAGAACAGAGGTCCCAAAAGCTGCACCCCTACAAGATTCTAGGTTGATCCTGTAGTGGGATATGAAGGTGCGGTTGTACTCCAGGTAGCAGCCCTCAGACTTCCTGGATGGGAATGTCCCTGGAGGTAGCCACTGAGGTAGCGGTATGTCTTTGGTGGAATAAGTCATAAGTCTCTGAAGGCTCCCAACCAGCCAAGGATGAGAGCTATCTGCCAACTGTCTGCCTACCTACTGAACTGCCAGGTGCATCTTCAGCATATGTTACAAACAGCTGGCTTGTCTCACCCGAATTACAGCTGTCGCTCTTTATGATAGCGCTCTCAGGGTCCAGAGTATGGAGCCTACAGTCAGCCTCCCTAAGAATGGTTTGTAAAATAAACTAGTAAGTTGAGCACCTGGTTAAGGTGGAACTCCAATAATACCTTCAGGAGGAACTTCAGGTAGGAGTGAAGGACAACCTTGTCCTTGTGAAAGACCGAACACGGAGACTCCATCAAAGAGCGCCTGGACTCTGATCCTTCTTGCTGACGTTATGGCCATCCAAGGCCATCTTCCACGACCAGGTGTGACATCTCACACCTGTGCACAAAACTCAAATATGGTTTGCCCATAAGCACAGCCAGCACCAGCAGTAAGTACTGTGATGGTGGTGGTTCACACTGGAGGAGATAAGTGGTCCAGGCCACTGGAAAACGTGTCCCATCACCTTCTCTTGGGTCACACCTTTGCCTCATTGGACCCATACCCAGTTTGAGACTGGGCTGGGCAAGTCCCTGTTCCATTTGTGTGCACAGAGAGTTAGAAGCAAGGATCTGATTTATTTTGTCCTCTCCTAAACTGCCACTCATCTGTCTCTTGCCCATGTGATTGTGCAAACAAATTTTCCCTCATGGTACCTAGAAAATGTCACTCCGATGGTCTCATAATCCTCCCATTATCTCCCTTAATTCACTTGCTGTTTCCTTTTCTTTCTTTTCTTACTTGCTTCTCTGTGGTTAAAAGTACATGTGAATCTTTATGAGAAACCGGATCCCTTGGTTTAATATATAATTATGTTGTTTGAAATGATTGCCTAAAGCTATATTGGTTTTCTTGAAAAGGTGACAGTCTGGCAACACAGGTGGTTAACCAAGAGATGTATTATGACCTCCACAAGCTTAACAGAATTGCCAACAGGAAGCCAGCTCTGGTACAGAATGTTCTATTTTGTTGCACCTGTTTAGACTGATGTACTATTCAGGCTGGCCTCAGCAAAGAAACTGACAAAATCTTGTTTCATTTTGTGAAAGACAAGAGATAAAATTTACAAGAAGAGGATGCAGAAGTCTGAACTGCCAGGAGAAGACATCTTAGAACAACAGAGCAATGTTTTGTTTAGGAGAACAGTGAGAGATTTTAAAGAGAGACTCATTTTTGTTTGTACTGCCTGTATGAATAGCTATCATGTACAACTTTAAGTATTTTTCTGTTTTATTATTTTTTAAATAATTATAAGTTCCATTAAGACATACATTTCATTGCTTGACATAACAGTATAGTTAATAATATCAAACTAGTCATACATTCCATTTTGATTATCAGGTAGCTAGTTTCAGAATATCCACTGGGTGTTTTCAATCAATCAAACTTTTTTTTTATAGCTTTTCAAAATCAAGGCGCTGTGTATAAAATCAGATATAAATACAATTTAAAACCAAGAGAATGAAAACAGATTAACCATAATTAGGGAAGGCCATATTAAATAAATATGTTTTAGCTCAGTTTTGAACCTATCGATGGTAAGGCACTCTCTTAACCGACAAAGGTAGAGAATTCCACAGGTTGGAGCAGAGAAAGAGAATGCAGGCACCAGATGTTTTATACGCACCCTGAGAATCTCTGTCAATCCCTCGTCGGCTGGATCGGAGAGGACGGAGGGTGGTAGGAGTACCAAGAGGTCTTACAGGTAACTGGGACCCTGATCATGTAAGGCAACATTAAGGTTAGTAAGCCAACCTTAAAGGTGATCCGCCACTGAATAGGCAGCCAGCGCAGTTGACGGGAGCAGGCAGCAATATGACTGGACCTGAGTCCCAGTCAAAAGCCTCAGCTGCGCGTTACTGCACCAGCTTCAGCGGCAGATATCAACCCTGGAAGCCTAGGTAGAGGAATTGCAGTAATCCGGTGGGTAGTGACAAGGTATGAACCAATGTTGGAAGATCATCTGGAGGAACCAAGTGTTTCACCCGGCAATATTCCTCCAGATGATAAAAGAGGATTTGAAGACAGCTAACACCTGAGATTTCGAGTGTCAAACCATCATCAAAAATAGCGACAAAGTTACGTATTCGGTCTGAGGTAGTGAGCTGTATACCATCGATCGAAAGACCAGATGCCTATCCAACCCCAAACCCACCCTCGGACAACCAGGGTCTACCAACCAACTTCAGTCTTGTCTGGATTCAGTCTCAGCCAGCTAGTACTCATCCAGGTTCTGATCTCGGTAAGGCAGTTATTTGCTTTAGAGACTGCATCATTTTGTCCAGTAGAAAGGACATATACAGTTGAGTATCATCTGCATAGCAGTGAAAACGCTTCGCACTCTATAAGCCTGATGGCGTCTCCCCAATGGCATCATGTACATCTTCAAACAACATAGGGGCCAAAATGGAGCCCTCTGACACCCTGCAGGGCAGGGAATAAGTGCCAGAAGAATAAATTCCAGTAGCAACTCTCTGAAACCTGTCGCAAGGAATGAATGAAACCATTTGAGGACTGTACCAGACAGCCCACAAAAAGCCACAGGCATTCCAACAGCACACCATGGTCTACAGTGTCAAATGCTGCAGAGAGATCAAGAAGGACCAGAATGAGTGCAGTGCCTTTCAATCTCTTGCCAACAGGGGATCGTTCAATACTAGGATGCAGTCTCTGTGCTATGCTTCTTCTTAAACCGGACTGGAGAGTATCACAGACCTTGTGAGTTGTAAGGTAATCATCCAGTAATGCGCAACCACCTTTTCAATAATCTACCAACAAATGGCAGGTTAGAGATAGGCCAGTAGTTAGCTAGACAGTCTGTGTCAAAGGAAGATTTCTTTAGGAGTAGGTGAACAACCGCCTCCTTAAGGGGATCTGGAAAGACCCCCATTTCCAAGGACCTCCAGACAATTTCAGCAGGATTGGACAGATCACATCTACACATGATACTAAGAGGAGTGTAGGGCCTGGATCCAAACTACAACTGGCTGGGCACAATGTCTGGATGATCTTCACAATGTCTATGAATTCTGGCTGGCGAAAATCTGACCAGAAAGACCAAGTGCGCGTCACTTCATACCCGATCACCACAGTCCCTCATAGGGAGAGGTCAGGCCAATGCCAGACCTGATGCTGGCAACCTTATCTACGAAGAACTGCATTTCAGCTGAAAAAGGCTTCTCTGGGCTGGAGACAGATTGTACAATCAATCTGACAACAGTCCGGAAAAACTGAGCTAGTCGATTCTGCACAGCAGAAATCTACCTGGACAGAAATTCTGCATTCTTACAGGTGATTTCTGACTGACAGCCATCATAATGTGCCATCAGCCTAAGCCCGTCAAGCGTCAAAACCGAACTTCCACAGGCTCTCTCCATCCTTGACCAACTCGCCTCAACTCCTTCAAGGAACAGTCAAACCAAGGAGTTCCTTGAAGCGAAAGTGAGAGGAGTCGACATAACTAACAACAATCTTGTCCAGGGCATCTCCCACAGCCTTATTATAGGCCAAAACAAGATCACTTGGACTTGTGCATTCACCCGACAAACCTGATAGGTCCAGCACACTTGATAGGTCACTAGGGTAACTCACCTTAAAGGGTGGTACTGAACCATCTCCGTAGGAGCAGACCTATTAGAGAGACCCTGAAACTGAACCTTATTTATTTAGTTTTGTTGACGGGGTAAGTGCACTAGACAAATCCTGCCTATTTTCAGGCATGACCGGGGAGGATACAGATGAATGCCAACTGACCTTGAACCAGATTAAGCTGTTGGGTGATATTTTTAGTGAATGAGAAATTTGTCTAGGACACCGGAAATTCCTTACTCTTTTGATGAGTGCCATGGGATCTTTAACATCCACCTGAACTACCACCAATCCAGGCAGATGGGACCTTGGTTTAACATCTCATCGAAAGATGGCACCTCAGAAGTGCGGCACCTCTCATGCTGCACTACAGTGTCAGTACTGTGATAGTAACCCAAGTGCCAGATGTAGGAATTGAAACCACAGCTGTCAGGGTCTCCGGCCTCAGAAGCGAATGTGCTACCTACTGAGCCACTGACACTGGTGTGATGGTCAGACCAACTGACTGGTTCCACCCCCAAGTCAGTTATCTCCATACCCAAGAAAGATCAGATCAACAGTGACCCCTACATGGGTTGAGGAGGTAACTACCTATATAAGGCCCAACACTGTGATCAGTTGGAGGAGACTTTGACCAAAATACGAGAGTTCATCGTCAACCCAAGCATTGAAGTCCCCAGAACTACCCATCTGAGGGACCTCAATACCATGTCGACTAAGTCCGCTGTCTCCTGTAGGAATTCTCCCCATCTCCTGGTGGACGGCAGATGAGGAAGTGTCCCATAACCTACACCTCTCCCAGGATATACGCCAAGGATCTGGTATTTCCCAATGGCACATCCACAAGGCCCAGCTCAGACTTAAATATAATGGCCACACCCTGCCCCTCTGATCCAGCCTTGAGCAGTGTATCACTAGAGAACCCAGCCGGAACTGCAGAGGCCAATACAGGGCCTGCATTTTCATCCAGCCAGGTCTAGGTAATGCAAGCCAGATCAGTAGTTCCAACAAGGTCAGCTATAATTGCCGCCTTGTTCTTAATAGACCTGGCATTGCATAACACCTCCCAACTAGGATGAGTTGTCGGGAAGTCCTGGCACCTGCCTGTAACATCAGACTCATACTTCAAAAATTCTCCATAAATGTAAGACATTTTCGCCATCAAGTGGATGTAAAAGAGAGGAGAAGATATTTACATTTAGTTAATTCTAATTTCTCTTATAGCTTAATCCCCTCAGTGGAAGCAGCACCCCTTGGAAAACTGGGATAGCATTTAGGGAGAAAGTCTAATAATGTGTGCCCTGTACCACATCCACTGTTGCCATTTTATTGAGAATAATTCAACTTGATCATGCATGGATGCTGTCAGTTTTTCCAGCTGATAAACATTCACAACAATCGCTCTCCATTTTAAAACTGTTGGATATGAGATGTCATCCATTTTCGGGTGACTACTTTTTGCTGCTAATATGTATATTGGTAGGAGTGTTTTCTTTCCACTTTGGCATAACTGACAACAGCACCAATTCCACTGTTAATTCAACAAGAACTCCCAAGCTACCCAATTTCATCTTATAGGGGCACCAAAAGGGCAATAGTAAGGGCATAACCACAGAATAGGACCCATGTCAGCTTTCCTACAACTGCATTCCCTCTAACATTTACCGCATTCTGCCAGCAAATATTTAATTAGAATAGCCAGTGATCTAAAATATCTGGAGCGGTACTTCCAGGCATATTCTATCCATATTCAGGAGCATGTAATTCTGATAGCAGAGGAGGCAAACTTCAGCCAGTCATCCTCCAGCCCTAATTCAGCATTCCATTTGTTTAAAATTGTTAGTGTTAGTCTCCTAGGGCATCCCGCAGTATCCGGTAGAGCTGATCTATTATAGGTTTCCCATACCCCGTTGATTGTGTTAAGCAAAAGCTGGAGCAATACTGATTTTAGGGTAGGGATTTTAGCCCGTTCTAGGTTCTGCGTAAGATACAGGCACAAGTTGTGGAAAAGGAAATGATCCCTATGTGGCAAGTCATAGTCTCTTTGGAGGGCCTCAAATGAGGTAATACCTGTTTGTGGTGAGGAGTTGAAAAATAAAATGAACGCCATAACAGCACCAACCTCGAAATGCAGCATCCATTCGAGCGCTGAAAGTACTCATCCTTTGATACAAGTTGCAAACAGAAAAATATACGAAAAATGTCGATTGGTATTGTAAGTGAGTCCAGGTTTTAATGACTCACCAGTGATTTGAGTGAAATTACGAGCGCGATGGAGTTACTTGGAGTGGAGAACAAAACAGGTGCCACATCACATAAATCATTTAATGTGAATTCTAGATCTTTCCATGGAACAGAATAGTTAGGATCAAGCCATAAAATGGCAGTTTTAAGGAAAGCAGCCATTGCTACCACTCGGAAGTTCGGAGAATGATTCCTCCCATGACTACAGGGATATACAAGATTGAATAACGAATCCTAGGGAGTTGCCCACCCCAAATAAAATTAGACATGAATTTCTTCCATGAAGAAAAGTAATATAGAGAGGCCAAACAGAAATATTCTGGAAGAGATATACTAGTCACGGCAGAATATTCATTCTGATGGCCTAGATTTTTGGAAAAATGAGAGGAGTAAGGCACTCTAATTGTTTAAATCTTGTTCTATTACTTGCATTAAGGGTTTGAAATATATTAAAAATATCCTCGGTATTATTATGCCCAGATATTTTATTCTGACCGACACCAACTGAAGGGGAGTAGGAGGAGGGTTAAAACCAAGGGACAGAACGTCAGTCTTAGTAACATTAAGTTTAAATCCTGCCACAGCTTCAAAGTTATTTAAAATTTCCAGGTTCTGGGGATTGATTGTTCTAGGGTAAGAACAGTAACAAGATGCCATCAGCAAATAATTACACTTTATACGTGTCTGCCTCAGGGGAATTCCTCCTATACCCACCTCCCTCGGAGTGCCATGGCCGTAGGGACTCCATGTGAAGAGCAAATGATATGGGCAAGAGTGGACAACCCCGATGAGTGCCATGCTGTGGGAGTGACTGGGGAGGTTATAGGCTATTTATTCTAATATAGGCCTTTGGGGTAGCAGATATATTTCTAAGCCAATTTATAAAGGGTTCAGGGAACCCAAAAGAGGATATAAGAGTGTCCCATAAAACTGCATGAGACCCTGTCAAATGCTTTTCAGCACCAAAATTTATTAGGACTGCTGGGATTTTACATGTTTGAAGGTATCTGAGCAGAAGTAATGTTCTACAAATGTTATCTGTAGTGTTCCTAGCCTAATGAACCCCAATTGGTCTGGGTGGATGATAGTTGGTATCACCTATTCCAATCAAGTTGCCCAGATGACCACATACAATTTATAATCTGTGTTTAAAATGGAAATAGGCGGCAGGAGGAGGGTCCGAGAGATCTTTGTCTGGCTTTGGAATAGCCATAATCACATGTGACCAAGATGAGGCTTCACCATTTGCCATCTCTCAGAACACCCTCAGCAGGGTGGGTAAAAGTAAACTCTGGAATTTTTATACCAGGTGGCTGTGTATTCGCTGGGCCAGGACACTTTTGGGGTTTGGCTAAAGAAATATGGTGTGTAATTTCTTCCGATGTTATTGGGTGTTCTATAATCTGTTTCTGGTTTCAGATAACTGGGGTAAATTTAAGGGTTGTAAAATGAGTCCCATCCAAATCTGGAGATTCTGGACCTGCTGTATATAGTGACTAGTAATAGTAAAATGTTTGAATTTCTCTTCTTTACGGGTTACCATTTTGGTTACTGGATGTCTAATTTGAAGTATAGTAGCTGTTTTCTTTCTCATTCTCAGTTTATGGGCCAATAATCTGCCCCCTCGCAACCCTTCATAACTACTTTGTTTTAGATAAAGTAAGGCCTGGTGAACCTTGTAATCTATCATTGTTTGGATTTTTGCCCTGGTCTCTCTAATTTTCAACTGAAAGTCCCTGTCTCCCCCGAAATAACATTTGGTAGGTCTGTAGTTGTCCTAACAGGGCAGAGTGCCGTGCTTCCATCTGGCATTTTTCCTTACATAAAGGCTAATATCTCCCCTCAATACAGCTTTTAAAGTATCCCACAAGATTTCCATTGAGATGTTTGGGATGAGTTATCCAAAATTATCTGGAAATTCTAGCTTTAATAATTTCTTGAAATTGAGGGTCTTTTAATAAGGAGTCGTTAAGTGCCAAAGCGTTTGTCTCTTCTTTTACCCAAATCTATTTTAATATTAAGGGGTGATGGTCTGAGAGAAGACATGGGCCCACAACTATGTCTTGAACCAGAAGAAAGTCCACACATTAAATGAAAAGTAATCTAGCCTAGAGTAGCTATAGAATTTGTCCAGAGTAAAAGTTGTAGGCCTGTTAGTAGGAAATAATTTCCTCCAAATGTTTATGATCCGCAGATCTGTTTTATTGTTATTGATCATAATAAAATGCTACTGGCAAATTTTATAACTTCTCCTGGTATGCTTATGCTTCCTAAACTATACCTCTACCACACCCTGTAAGCAGAAATGGCTGCCAGGTGCACCTCAAGGGTCGCTGCTTGCAGGTCTGACCGAGACAGAGACTAGAGATACTCCAAGAAGCTCACCGAAAAGCAGGAAGGGCAATCAAGCTCTTGCTCTGGCACCATATGGAGAACCTCTTCCATTTAAATGCATGGCATTTGCGAGTCGACTTTTCAGGAAACCTCCACAATGTGGACCACAGCTGCCAACAGACCCAAAGCTTGAAACTCTAGCTGCTCAGGAACAAAGCCGAGAAGTGTAGGGATGTCAGGTCATTAGGTTCAGGTGCAGAACAGTCTCCTGTTGTCTGATCAGCAGATCTGGGCAAAGAAGCAGCTGCAATGGAGGTCTGTGGCTGAGGGAAACTGGCACAAACTGCCTGGGCCAGTCTGGAGGTATCAGGATTATTCATGCCTTGTCCTTCCAGGCCTTGCCCACCACCTTGAGGATCAAGAGGAAGGGAGGAAGGTGTACAAGGCCCAGGGTCCAAGGCCTCACGCAAGCATCCCTAACAGTGTCCCAGACTGCAGTGGGTGGAAAAAGCAGCCTCTGTTTGGCATTCTCCCAGGAGGCAAACTGATCCACTAGACACATGCCTTACAGGGAGAACAGGTGGTTAACTACCTCCTGATTCAGGGACCACCTTGAAAGATCCCTCCTACCCAGCTGAGAGCATCCGTCAGCTGATCGCTCATTCCTGTGATGCAGACCACCAGAGAGATCTGCACCCAGGCTGTGTATGGCAGTCCAGGTGTGGAGGGCCTCCAGACATTGGGGAAAGGAATGTGTTCCGCCCCTGCCTGTTTAGGAAGAATATGGTGTGCATTGTCCATCTGAACTTGCATAACCTAAACCCTGAACAGTAAGTCAGAGCAAGTTGCACTGCATGGAGCTCCTGCAGGTTTATGTGGTGACAGGACTCCTGGGGCCACCAGAACCCATGGGCACTGTGGTCTCCCAGGTGTGCTCCCCACCCCACCATTAGCATGACAACGGTTCTGGATAAACAGACAGGATTCCCTCCTCCAAATGTTCTAGGAGCAATCACCACTGGATGGTGCTCCACATTGGCTGGGTCACTGTGACCAGCAGTTCCAAGCAGCCTTGGCGCTGGGACCACTAATGGCCCACCCCCACTGTAGGTGGTGCATCTGCTAGCAGGCCCAATGGACTCACATACCCCAACATCTACAGGAAATCCCAGGCAGGGGAGCAGGAGCCCTACCAAATGATCAGGCAAGGAATAAGATCCACTGCCCAGTCTACAGGAGGAGGACCTTGGCCAGCAGAGAGTCTAGTTCTGCCCCAATAAATTTGATCATCTGTGAGAAGAGCAGTTCTGGACTTGTTCGGGTTGACATACAGGTCCAAGTCGCAACAGGTCTTTTGGGGTGCCTAGATCTCTGACCTCTCAACAGTTTCCTTGGATGACCCAGCCAACAGCAAGTCATCCAAGATGGGATACACCCCAACGAGCTTATGCTGCAGGAAGGTCCTGCAAGGGAGAATGGGGTCCACCTTTGCTTGACGGGAGGGGATGGGTCACTTGGAGTCTGGTGGTCCGAAGAGGCTAGGGTGGGGACTGCAGACACTAGAGGAGGGGGGGGAACAGGAAGGGCAGGCTAATGGGGAGGGTTGGGACTGCGAAATCACAGTGGACAGGTGAGGGTGGCCCACGATCACTAAAGACTGGAGAAGGCGCCAAGGCCAGATGGGCTTACCCGAGGGTGCTGGAAGAACTGGCGGATGTGGCAGCTCCACTAGCTGCACTTCTTAACATCTCTCTGCACACAGGTGGGTGCCTCATGACTGGAGGGTGGCCCATGTTGTGCCTATACAAAGTGGGGGGTCTAGAAAGGAGATGGGGAATTACAGGCTTATCAGCCTAACATCTGTGGTGGAGCAAAGTGATGGAGGGCATTATCAAGGAGAAGCTTGGGGGCAGCTAGAATGGATGTGGCACCTGGATGTTAGGCAGCATGGCTTTGTTCGGAAGATCGTGCCACATCAACCTTGTGGAGTTCTATGATTGTGTGAGTGCCCTGACCAAAATAGGCTGGTGGACGCCCTCTATCTGGACTTCAGCAAGGTGTTTGATTCAGTCCCCACAATGGCCTGCTAGCAAAGCTGAGGGGATGGTGGTGGTGGGGGCAGTTGCTCAGGTGGATAGGAAATTGACTGTTGGGGCGAATGCAGAATGTAATGGTTGGGGAACAGTCTTCTTCCCCAGAAGCGCTATTAGTGGTGTCCCCAGGGATCAGTCCTGGGGCCACTCCTGTTCAATGTCAAGTCTTAGATATAGGGAGGTGTATAGGAGTAAACTGAGTCTCTCTGGCGGATGACTCAAAGCTGTAGCATTAGCGGATGGGGAGGAGGGAGAGGACTGGGGACCTACAGACCCTGGGGGTGGTCAAGAAGGTGGGGACTGAAGTTTAATGCAGGGAAGTGCAGGGTTCTGCAGCTGGGGGTCAGGAATCTGGGGCACGATAAACCCTGAGGGAGACACATTGCAGGCCCTGCCGGGAGAGGGACCTGGGAGTGGTGGTGGATGTCAGAATGAACAACACTGAGACTTGTTGAAGAGCAGCAGTAAAGACAAATAGGATACTGGGCTGATAGCCAGGGGATTACCTTTACCTCCAGAAAGAGGGAGTGATCCTCCTCTGTATAATGCTCTGGTCAGGCCGCACTCTAGTACTGTGTGCCGCTCTGGAGACCACACCCAAGGAGAGACACTGCACTGCTGGAGAGGGTCCAGAGGAGGGCTACCTAGGATTATCTGGGTCATGGGGAATAGACCCCACGAGGAGAGACTGGAGGAGCTCAATCTGTGCACGCTGGAGGCGAGAAGAGACAGGGTGGACATGATAGAGGTCTTAAAATATATAAAGAGGAGCCGTCCGGAGGCACTGGGGTTGAGGCTGGATGCCACACTCGCCGGTGACCCAAGTTCAGGAACGAGCCCGGTTCGGGGGTCGGCAGGGGAGAGAGAGGATCAAGCGACCAGAGGACTGCTCTCTCTCCTCTCTTGGGGGAATCCAGGGTTTGCTGAGATGGATGTCCCTGGAGTCACTGCAGACTCAGGCTCTGCGCAGGGAGGAGGGAAGGCAGAACATAACCACAAGCAAGAAAATCTCTGTCCCGGGGACAGATGATGGCACCACCTCCCTCAGCCACACTCCACTAGTTGGACTCTCTCCACTCCTGAGCTAAGCCCAGCCCAGCCTAAATTGTACATGGAGCACCCTGAGCGATAGGACTGCCCCACTCGGGGCTCAGGAGCCGGGTGGATAGCTGGGCTGCTGCCAGGAAGTGGAGGAGTTTCAGGCTCAGAGGTAGAGCTCCCAGTAGGGATGCTGGGTACCTGGGCAGAGGCAAGAGATCAAGAGGCCTGTTCTGCTGGTTTTTAGTATGTTAGTATGTAAGATTACCACCACTGTCCAGGACTTGGTGAACTCAATGGGCACAGATGAATGACCGAAGGGATGACCTGCAACTGGTACAGGTCCCTTCCATTCAGAAGAGGAGGTAACAGTTGTGTGACTGACAGGCTAGGATGTGGAAGAATGCATTCTGGAGGTACAGGAGCAGAACCACATGCCATGCTCGGAGAAGGAATGATCCGATTTACAGTAGCCATCCCAAACTTGCACATCTGCATGAAGTGGTTCAGACTGTGCAGATCCTGTACGTGGTGCCAGCCCCTGCCCCTTTGGAACCAGGAAGTACCTGAACATATAATCCTGACTGGTCATGGCATCTGGGACACAGGCGATGGCTCCTTTCACAAGGAGATGAGCAATGTCCACCCAAAGGTCAGACTCTCAAGGACTGTGAAGTTGGTAAGATGGAAGAGCCATGAAATCCAGAGGCAGTTCTCTGCCTACCACCCCTAGCACCTACCTGTCTGTTGTGATGATGGATCAACATGGCAAGAAGTGGTGTAACCAACCCTGAATGGGAATGCAGACAGGTACAGGATGAGTGGAGGGATGACACCCCAACCCATCACTGTGCAGCCTTTATGGGGCACTGGCTGCTGAGGCCAGAGGAGCACTACCACCCCTGCACCCACACCTTGCATGAGGCCCTGGCCACTGAACTTGGGTTTCGGTGCCAAGCCTGATATTGCCCCTACGGATGGGTGTTGAGAGGAAGCTGTGGCTGAAAAGATTGGTACTGGAAAGTCTTTTTTTTTTTTTTTTTTTAAGATTCTGTTTCTGGTTCTTCTAGGACAAAGTCACAGAGTCAAGGGTGGTATCTGACTTTTCTAGATGTATGAGATCTCCTTCCACCCCAGGGCCAAAGAGGTCAGTAGCCATAAAGGGACAACAGGAAGCTTATGCTGGGTGTCCACCATAAGATGGACAGGTATACAAGTGGCGTAGCTACTGATAAGTCAGGGCGTGTTGGAAACCAGCAGGCAGGGTAGTAGGAGCCTGCTGGCATGCCCGTGAATTTCTTTTATTATTTTTCCCCCTGCGAAGTTTTCCTGATGGCAATCTCTGCAAGTTTTAGAGAGGAGGTGGGTCTCAAACCCATGATGTGGCCTCATGGACCTGATGGAGAATTGTATGCTGCCATTTTCAATCAGGTCCGGCTGTTTACGGACGGGAGGCATGGCTAGTAAGGACAGGTCTGGCAGGCTCTTAAATGCCCCAGCCTGAACTTGGTAGTTCTGTTAGCAGAGAAACATCCCGAGCTGAAAGTGCACGGCTGTGTGTGTGAGAGAGCCAGCGAGCTGTTGCTGGAGTGAGAGTCAGGCCTCGACTGCCGGGTGCCGAGAGTGAAGCAGAAGTCATGTACCTGACCTGTAATGAGTGGAGGTGCAGTTGATCCCTATCCACAATAGAGCTTTTGAATTCAGTCACCTCAGTCAGTGAGACCGAGGTCGGAGCCAGAGCAAGCAGCTGTATTAGCAAGGAGCCCCGAAATCTAGGGGATGCTTGCTTTGCCAATTGGTGCATCGTGCATGCCAGCTCAGAGTCAGGAGTAACAGCCTGCCTGCCAGAAGATGAGCGGAGAGGAGACTGCTTTCTGCCCGCCAGTGCCTCCCGTCCCAGTTGGTTGACAGAGACGACACGCTGAGCAGCCTGTCCTGAGCCAGGCAGCTGAGACTCAATCCAAGTCAATTAGGGGAGCACTGAGCAGTAGAGTAGGCTACATCTACCAGCGCCTAAGTGGTCTGTCTCCTGACTAGTATGAGACTGCGCCATCTCTCCGGTCCTCCGGCGGTGCATCGAGTGAGAAATTGTACTAGGGCTGAATGAGTGATCTACTTCACCTGGTTTCATAATCTGTCCCATTTCCCGCTCTGTTCATTTCTGAGTGAATCTGCCACCTGCCGCTTCAATCCAGCACTGGTTTGAATTCCCTTCCAGACACTGAAGAGATTGAGACCTTGCTTCATCAGCCATGCCCAGAGAACCAGGTACTTCTTGGGTTGGTTGGGGCTATATTATTGTGCGTGGCAGTGGTGGTGGGGGTCTGGGGAACCAAGTGCAATTAACCTGAAAACATTATATTTACGACTCAAGGTTAGGTAAACCTTGTCCTGGTATGGTGGGGAGGGTTACTGTATGTGGCAGAGGTGGTGATGGGGAAACTAATAAAACTAAAAATATTTAGGTTTGGTAAACCTTGTCCTTCGGCTTCATTAGTAAGTGTGTGGTAGTGCAATAAAACTATAAATAAAAACATTAATTTATCACTAAGGGTGGCTAGGTTAACCTTGTCCTGGGGCTCCATTAGCAGAGGGGTGGTCGGGTAATCATGATTTCAGAGTCTGAGTGAAGTGCTGCCTACAGAAGTTGGTCAAAGATATTGTACACACCCAGGTTTGTGTTACACTCTGGAATCCGCAATATTTCCAGAAGTAATTAAAGAGAATGACGCATATGCATTAACTACACATTTTGGCTGCCTAATTTGCAGTTATCAGTACTGGGCTGGACTGTTTTACTGTGGTCTGCTACTGTATTAAAACGAGCGCTCACAATAAAACCTTATAGGGGCAGCGACATCATAAAAGCAGCTGCTGCTGCTGTTGTTGCCGCCATAAAACCAGGTGATGTGGCTAAATCTTGTTAAGATGTTACTTATTACTTATCATGAAATAAATGCTCATTTTAATACAGTTACAGTGAGTACTGCGGCAGTTTTGGAGGCCACACTTAAAGAGGGACATTAAACTCCTGGAGAGGGTCCAGAGGAGGGCAACCAGAATGATTTGGGGCTTGGGGAGAGGACCATGAGGAGAGGCTCAAGAGCTAAATATGTACACATTGGAAGAGAGAAGGGACCGGGGACATGACAGAGGTCTTCAGGTACATGAAGAGGGTAAATAGGGAGGAACAGACAGGGCGCTCAAGGAAGGAGGAGGGGGCCACTAGAGGGCATGGGTGGAAGCTGGAGGGGGAAGATTCAGGGAGAAGGGAAGAAGTGCTACTTCACTGAGAGGGTGGTGGAGCCATGGAATGCGCGCGCTTAGGGGGCTGGGTGGAGGCAGAGACAGTGGAGGGGTTCAAGAGGGGTGGACAGGTACAGGGGAAGGGTTCTGGAAGTAAAATCCAATGCAGCAAGAATATCTGGAACTGGGAAGGAGAAGCCAGAGGGCGGAGGGGCAGCAAGGTCAGCACTCAGGATGGGGGCTGACCAAACGAGCAGACACGAAGACTGTTAGGCCTATTCTGCTGGCATTTTAGTATGTCAGTACATTAAATTAGGCAGCCAAAATGTGCAGTTCTTAAATACTGCTTGGAACTGATGAATGGCGTACAGAGGAACATTGAGTGAATCTTACTCAGCTGAACTGTAGTTTTGAGCACTGCTCAGAGGGACAGAAATGATTTAATCTCACTCAGCAGCAGAAATTGTGCTAGTTTTGAGCACTGCTACTAGAGTGGAGATGCTTTCTGATTTTTATCTAGCACCTAATAAAGTACATGGTTGAATCTTTCATTTTGCATGCTTTTGGGCTTTTTGCAGTGTTCTTTGTGGTGCTCCTAGCATTTGGTTTCTTTGGCTCAGTAGTAATGCTGCAAGGCAAATGATAGTAGCACCAGTGGCAAATGTTTGCCTTGAACAACATCCACATGGGTGTGACGACAGGTTGTGAAACACTTACGCTGCTTGTAAGTGTTCCATAAATATGCACACTCCACTCCTATGTGAGATTGTTAAAATCAAGTAAATATTTGTGTTGCCACTGGGTTGTGCATTTGAGAGAGCACTATGCTTGGATAGCCCAAGTTCTAGGCCAGTTGTTTCAGTGGAGCAGCTGGTTACTGCAATCTGACCATTATTCCGGGTGGCCTGGGTTCAAGTCCCAGCTGAGGCACTTCTTTCTCTCACCGGTTTGTCTGTAAGTGTTCCATAAACATGCACACCACACTCCCTCCTGTGGTAATCAAACAGGAGTGTGGTATGCATATTACGGAAAACTTAAAAGCAGTGTATTTGTTCCATAAATATGCACACCGCACTCCTGTGTAATTGTTACAAGTAAATATTTGTGTTTGCTCTGACAGCCCAGGTTCCAGGCCAGTTGTCTCAGTGGTGCAGCTGGTTAGTGCAATCGGACCGGTATTCCAGGTGGCCTGTGTTCCCCCACATCCAGGTGAATCTGAAAACAAGAATAAATTTCCTAGCCCTCCTTTCCCAGTCAAACAAACCAAGGTGGTTTCCAGACTCTGAGCACTCAAGCAGCAATACATTCAGAATCCTTACCCTGAATTAATGGTGTGCACCTCTGCTGCAAGCACCTGTCTCAACCAGCCTCACGCTGGAGTCTGGCTTCAGAACCAAACCGCCCAGGTACTGGCATGATAACGCAACAAACTGTCATTACCCACAGGCTGGGCCCAGTAGGCTTTTTCTTTATTACTGCTTATTTGGGACTCCGCCCCACACTTCCAATGTAGGTTTCTGCCTAAACAAATTTATTCTGCAAACGATATTTACATAAAGTATTTCTGGCAATGCAATAAGGATCAGACTAGAGTTCAGTAAAGTAACATTGTGCTGCTCAGTTTTGCTCGTCTCGCATGTTTCACTAAATATTCTTATGGGGCTCACCACCCCACAATGTAGAACTACAATCAACAATATGTACTGATCAATACTGCATTGGGGTGTTGGGAAGGAGCCCTCAAATAAGCCATAATATTTAGTGAACTCTGTGTTACTATAGCAATACTAAAGCACAGAAAATACAGCAGGGTCTGGGAGGCAGAGCCCCAAATAAGTAATAATATAGTACTGAACTCTGACATGCTGTAATGATGCATCGGGGGTCACATCAAATACCTAAGTCACATGCCTAATTATGACATTTTGGTGTCAATGCTTGGTTGCAGGTGAAATTCCTATACCTTAGGTGCCCCAGGGCAGGTACCTTGCCACAGGACACCTACTGGAGTTCAATGCCTGCCTTGTGGGGCACCTAAGGCATTAGACAAAGTCCTTTAGTTTTCATGTGGTGGCGCAGAGATATTTGTGCAGGCGCAAGGTTGCTTGTTTTTTTTCCCACTCACCAGCAGTCAGCTAGGCCATTGAGGGGATTACTGGAGGAGCGCAACGCAAGCGCCATTTTTTTCTTTTGGGCAGGTGGCGGAGCATTGAGCCAGCTGGTCATGAGTTAACCTTTCCACAGACCAGCTGACTCGAGGGAAGAATGGATGTGATGGTCCTGCTCTCGAGTGGCACACAGCTAGCTTCTCAGACGATCGTTTGTGGAGGTGGGCTGCGAAACTGACACACCAATTGGGGACAGTCTTTGCACAGTTTTCCCTCCCCGACATGGTGCGTCTTATGGGATCCTGTAAAGCCGCCACTCTAACATTGTTGGAGAAAAGTCATGAGTGGCATGCTTTTTTTGCGATCATTTCTGCGATCAACCCCTACAGCTACTATTCAGAAAAAACTATTTTAGAGCTATTCTAAAAGTCAGTCTACTCAGTCAAGCGATACATCAAACTTAATCAGACTGAGAGAGACTGATGAGTTCGGGGGTGGGGAAGGAACAGACTCTGTCAGGAGCAGGAGGAAATAAAAATAAATTAAAGCTCTTTTAAGAGCTGTAGGCAACAGCAGCTACTGAGCTCAGGTAAGCCTGTTATTAAACTGAATAGCAAGCAGGGCTCAAATTAAACAACAAGTACCTGACCTGCTGCTAGTGATGGGGAGGAGAGAATAAGACCAGGATAGAAGAGAAGATCAATAAGTGAGCAAATCAGCAGCCTGTGACAGAAACTGCTACTGCAGCTGCTTGTGTAAGTAATAAATATTGAAAAAAAAAAAACTTCAAGTGAAGTAGAACAGCAGACTGCAAGGGGACATAGTCAGAGCCTAGGCTATAGGCTGCTGTGTGTGTGTGTGTGTGTGTGGGCGCTCTGCAGCAGTCCTTCTGTAGTACCTACTGTCTAATTGCAGTTGCAGAGAGGTAAAGAAAACCAAAAGTAAAACATAAATCCTCCTTCCAATCCTTAAATTCAGTGTGTGTGTAATAAAAAGCTGTTTTACTACTGTGAGTAACTAAACTAAGTCCTGCCTCAGTCTAACATTTAAATTGAGACCTTTGGTGGCGCTGAGAGTCAGCTTGACTGTGGTACTGTTAAGAACAGGGAAGGGGTTTAGATACCTAAAAACTCATTAAAAGCTTTATATAAAAGCAGATCACTGTAGCCAGCCTACCTAGAATCTAATCCTGTCAGTGTGTGTGACCCTGCTGCTTTTGAAAAAGCAACTCTGTTGTGGAATGTTTGCACCACCTAACCTAGAAACATAAAACAGCTCCTTGAAGCCATAAAGAGGTACTGTCTGTGCTGTGTTTTCAGTACTACCTTAAATCCCATCTAACTAAACTCTCAGAGACAAGATCTTTAGTTTTGAATTTGGACTACCTAAAATATAAATTAAAAATGATTTGTCACCTTTATGTGTTGTGGAACTTGTGGGTCCGATTGTCCTCCTGCCCTCTTAAGGACCAGTGAGAGGCGCCTACTGATTTGTTCTCTTGAGGACTGAAGGAGGGCACCACACAGGGTGGTAGTTAGGCAAGACAAGAGGGGAAAAATTACAAAGCCCTGTGGCCTGCCACTTTCTGTGTTGAATTTGTGGGGTGACTGAACGAAGGATTATCTCCTCTTAAAATAAATTACACTTTGACTTATCACATTTGTGTGTTGTGGATGGTATCTGTCCTCTTCTTAAGACCTACTGAGGTCCATCTGAGGGCACTAGCCAGGGGGGGCTAGACAGAAGGGAAAAATAAAACCCTTTCTTTGGGACTGCTGTATTTACTAGTCTACACCACTGCATATTGATTTGTCCTCTTAACAAGCTAGTTGTCAAAGTTACAATCAGTGATTGTTGTGTGTTGTGTCATGCATGGGTGGTGGCACTGGAATAAATCACACAAAGACAGTTTAATTTCTTTATATAGTCAGTTTATTATTTATCAGCTGACAAACCATTCAACTTTTACTAGCCTGCCTGGCTGCCTGTTATTAAGCAGCGAGTGTTACTTTATTAATATAGTCAGGTAGTTACAGTACAAAGCACTGAATATGAAACTTAGGTGGCAAAATGGGTGGCATGTAAAAAGTTTCCTGGGCATGTACTTGTGCTGCTTACATGCCCCAGCGGTATGTACTTTTTTTACTAATTTAGTGCCCTGTATGCTTATCTGCGAAGTTCTTAGTCTCCTTGCCAACAGAAACTGCGTATATTAGGGCATCAGCAATGATTACTAAGCACATGGCACAACGTGGTGTCATTCATGTGCTGCCACCAACAGCCAGTGCCCTGGCTGAAAGATCTGCTCCTGCAGAATCCTAGTGCCCCTATCCCCAAGACCAAGAGAGGGGCACTATGGAGAAGAGTGGTTATTAGAAGATCCACTCCTATCCATGACCTGAAAAGGCAGTGCTGTACAGGTGTAGGAGTCATGTTCTCCTCATCCAGTATAATATATTGAGCGTTGAGCCATTAGGTCCCCTGTCCATTGAACAGGAATGTACCGAGTGGTCTGGCTCCAGCGATATGACTAGGTCTGGTTGGTAACATATATGTTACACTAACGTACTTGGGGGCAAGATATAAACTTCAGTACTGTTTAGATCTGAGCCTGCAGATGAGGAGTCTCTCACGCCATTGTACGAGTGTCATGACATGAACATTTTCCTGGAATAAATTATCACGATTAATGTTCTATCACAATATTATGGCATCTGGTATGGGTTTTGTGGAAAGGACCCTTCTGTCTCTAAATTTTTTTGGGGGACTGAACATTTTTCCCCCAGTTTACTGTATTATATCTTTGTATATCATGAAACAGCAGTTAGGAAAACACAGTATCAGCATGACAATTATTCTGTTCACTATGAAACATGTCTTTTGTGGCACCCATACAGAAGAAAAAAATGCTGCAATGTAATGTTTGCATATAATTGTCTAAAAGCCCACATGATCGTGTTTAACAATATGAAGTATGAACGTTTTGCCCAAACTGCAAGATGTCGCATAAACAGAACACCAGCTGTACTTACCAACATAAAATGAGGTACTGAATTTACATGGGTCTCGGTCCACAAATGACAAATTTCACTCTCGGTGAGGGCTTCTACTCCATAACAGGCCTGATACTCCAATTTTGGCAAAGCATAGACTGGACTACGCTATAAAAATACACAATATGTTTATAATTTGCTTAAGTCATAACGGGCTTCCCATCCTCAAATTCTCATCTTCATTTTGTCTTTACTAGATTAACCAATAGCTGTGTAAAGTCTGAACCATCTATTGATAACCTGATACAAAATGGCCACCCAGGGTATAATGAGTTCAGTATGGTAATTAACACACCTAATATTAGACATGCCGAGGTAATCTGCCGTGTCCACAGGAAGACATCATTATAGTGGCTAATGTGAGACAGACATTCTTGTCTAAATCAGTTAACAATAGTTATATGGTCACAACTGTTCAAATTATTTCGTATTATCCCATCAAATTATCGGTTATTTTGTGCTATTTGCCCAGAGATGGATACTGGAGCTGTACATGAATAGTGATCTGGATCAGATAATGAATAATCAGAACAGCTCTGTAATATTTAAACTTATAAAAGAAACCCTGTAAAGCATTGTGATGGCCTGCTACATCCCGCTCTAAGGTTTTCAGCCTGCCACCAGGTGAGTGCATCCACTAGCTGTGACTCACTACCACCTCATGCTCTGTGGAATCCCACCTCCGAGAACATGGTTTCATAAAGCATCACTAAACAGGCCTCATGTGAAGACGTGCCTAAAGAAGTGCCAAATCAATTAGATTTAGCAGTCAAGACAATTCCCTAACCATGTGCATGTCGCCACCTGAAAGGATATGGCAAAACTATCATACCAGAGGCTATATGGGGAAGATGTTCCTTGCAGAGATGCTCGCGAACCTGAAATTCTAGAGCCAGCCGGTGGAGCAGAGGATTGAGGCAGTGGACACCACACCTCGTGCCACACTAGCAACCCAGGTTTGGGGACAGACTCGGGATGCCGGGGTCGGCGAGGCAGGAAAGGATAAAAATCTGGAGGACTGCTCTCTCCTTCCTGGGATGGGATTCAGGGACGCCTGTGTCCTGGCAGCCCCGATGAAGATTGGGGCACTGCAGGTAGACGGGCTACATAAGGAGCGCAGTGTGGCAGACGCCACCAGGGCAGCCATGCGCAGGCATCACTGTGCGCCACACTCCTGGAGGAAACAAAGAGAAAATCCCCATCCTCCGGGACAGCGGCGGCACCTCGCCTCAGCCGAGCCCACTCCATCTCCGGGCTCTCTTCACACCATGGGCTGACCGCCCAGGCTGAGCACACTGGTTTCTAGATAGAGCGCCCTGGGTGGATAGGGCGGCGCACCTCAGCAAGTGCAGAGCTGGGGGATCTGTCGGACTGGTGCAGGGGTGCGGAGAGGCTTCAGGCAGGAGGTAGAGCTCGTGGTCAGCGGGCGGATGCCCGAGAGAGTTCGCGAGGAATGGAGCATAACAGAGTTGGGGATTCTAATGGATAACCTTGTATATTGGCTTTTTTTGTAATTAACAAAAGAACTAGCAAAACTGTCATGCCAAAGGCTATCCGGGAGGATGTTCCTTGCAGAGATGCTCAGATAATCTGAAATTGATGGATAACTGACAGCCATAGGACTATCAGATTGCAGTACAGATTTTACTGGATTGGAATTCATGAAGATTTTGCTACCTATTGCAGTTTGTGTGCTGAATGTCAGAAAGTAGTCCGTTGACTAAAAAGACAAGGTGCCTCTAGTGCCCTTCCTTTGATAGATGTGCCTTTTGAGAATTGCAATGGATGTGGTTGACTTTAGACAAAAGTAAAAGGAAATAAATTCATTCTGGTAGTATGTGACTATGCTAGTTGATACCCAGAAGCAGTTTCAGTGCGTACTGTCACAGCCCCAAAAGTGGCAGAAGAGCTTGCCAAAATTTTCAGCAGTGTGGGCATAGCTAAAGAAATGATTACTGATCAGGGTAGTAATTTTGGTGTTGCCTTACTGAAGGAGCTGTACCAACTAATTTAATGCCAAGAAGTGCACTGTGATGCACTTGGGGAGTAGGAACAGAAGAGCAGGGTACAAGCGGTGGGGAGGAAATTAAAGTAACAGAACAGGAGAGAATCTGGGGATCATAGTCTCCTCGAACCTTAAGGTAGGAATCCAACATAGCAGGGTGGCGGGAAAGGCCAATGGAATGTTGGCATGCATAAGCAGGGGAATTACTAGCAGAAAGAGGGAGGTAATAATGCCTCTTTACAAAGCCACGTGAGGCAGCACCTGGAATATGGGGTTCAATTCTGGAGACCACATCTATGCAAGGATATAGATGCACTGGAGAGGGTTGGGAGAAGGGCAACCAAGATGGTGCATGGTATGGAGGAAAGCCATACAAGCAGAGATGTGAGGAGCTGGATCTGTACACGCTGGAGACAAGGAAGGAAAGGGGAGACATGATTGAAACTTTTAAATATGTCAAGCGGCTCAATAAAGTGGGAGATGAGGGTTTACTTAGGAGGAAGGAGGGGGTCAAAACTAGGGGACACAGCCTCAGACTGCAAAAGAAAAGATACAGGGGCAATGTGAGAGGGTGTTCTTCACTGAGAAGGTGGTGGAGCCCTGGAACAGACTACCAGATGGAATGGTGGGGGCTAAATGGGTGGAAGAATTCAAGAGAGCATTGGACAAGTACATGGGGCCGAGTATCGGGGAGAGGAGAAAAGGCAGACTAGATGGGCTGGTATGGTCCTTTTCTGCCATCAAGCTTCTATGATTCTATGACTACTAGGTATCACTGCTATAAGAACCTCCCCATCACCCTCAGACAAACGGTCTTGTTAAGTGTTTTAACCAAACCCTAAAATGAATGATAAGAAGGTTTGTAAAGGGAAGGGAAAGACTGGGACCAAATTTTATGTTACCTTACCTGCTTTTGCTTACAGAGAAGTGCACAGGTTTTTCACCATTTGAAATGCTGTATGGTAGACAACCTAGAGGGCCACTAAATGTAATAAAAAAAATGTGGGAAGATAAACCCACTCAAAACAATATATTACATCTTATATGTGTGCCCGAGAATGAAACTGGCAAAATAACCATATCTCACTTCTACCCTAACTCTCAAACACCCCTGCATACTCACTCAGGAACTTCGACCCGGCTCCTTCAAGTACCTTACATGCTGACCTCTGCCGGTCAACTGGCCTTTAGAGATTGCATGCCTAAACTATGGAACCCCTGCCAGCAGACATTCGGCACACTCCCTCCTCGAAACAACTCCCTCCTCACAGGGCACTTATCCACCAACTGCTCATGCAGCCTAAGCTCACACTAGACAAGGGCCCAGCCTCCAACTTGTGCCAGGTATGGTTACTCCTATGTTTTATCTCTGACCCAGTTAGTTATCACTTGTACTTTTACTATTTTTATGCCTTATTAACTCTGATGTTCTGTTGTTGCTTGCTATGTACATACTGTATAAATACCTGTATATATTTTGTATATATTCTGTCAAATTTCTGTACTATGTATGTGATAATATATCTCCTCCTCCAGGACGATCTGGAATCGAGTGGTAGTCTGCTCAGTATGCCTTTCCTTGTAAAACTTTTAAATAAATAAATAACATTTGTTAAAATTGCCCATAGTAATCAGGAAGCGGTCCAAACCAGCAAAAGGTGTATTATGACCATGGAGTAAAAGAAAATGTTTTGAGTCAGGTGAAAAGGTCTTGCTACTATTACCCACTACAGAAAATAAACTATTAATGAAGAGGCAAGCGCCTTATAAAGTGCTTAGATGTACTGGCACAGTTAACTATGAAACTGAGATCCCTGATAGGAAAATCCTACCAAGATATATCACGTAAACCTCCTGGAGAAACGAAGTTGAAAACACCAAAGGCTGCTTTGCTAGTTTTACCAACGAGAGATGTGGTAGCAATGTTAGTCCAATCAACAACGAGAGAAAAATACAACAACAATCTTGCACATGATACCTTTTATTGACTAACAAAATTATTTTTAAGACTAGCTTTAGAGGTGAAACCTCTTCCTCAGGTCAAAAGTGAAAAACAGCTGAGCAGTGTGACAGATATAAAGGTTGGATGTGGATTCAAGCCTAGACTAGCAGGTTACAGATCAAAGCACTGCAGTCAATTTGCACCTCTTACAAACAGGAAGACTAATTTTCACTGGAGTGTGTCTGTTGGAGAGATCAACTTGTAAGATCAAAGGGCTGCCTAATTTTACTCTGACTCTGGACCATTAATTAACATTTCTAAAAAGTCAAGACATAAAGAAAATACATATCATTGTCTTAAGAAGGTACCTGTTAAAACAGCCAGAGAGTGCTGATGTAAGGGTTTAAAAAGAAATTCAGAAGCACTGCTGCATAATTACTGGTAGTGTATTAAAAAACAACATCTTCATTAAGTTCTTTTCTTTAGTGTCATAAAGGTATCACCTGCAACATATTTGTTGTATTTTTTTCTACTAGTATTACTGTGATAGAGGCCCCCCACTCGCTCTATTTTTGTTTAGGTATCCTTTTTCAATTATTGAGCACATTGTTTCATCGCTTTACTGGGAAGTTAGAGTATTTTAGGCAGTGTCCTTGTCTGTTCGTTGTCTATGTGTTAAATGTTTGTTCGCTGGGCTGGCCACCCACTTTGTTTATTCCTGTCTGTGTGTCCTGTGTCATGTTTAATGTCTGCTTAAAAACCTAATATTCCCAGTCATAGCCAAAACTGAAATAATGTCCTCTGGTGTTACCTTTATGAGCATGTTGCCTAGACATTCTATAGTGCTGTAGAAATGAAAAGAGATCCCTCTTACGGTATAAAGTAATTTTGGTAGCCCTTTAAATGAAAGCTCTGAGCTCTATGGAGTTTTAGTGTCATTCTGATGGCTGTATTACACTCCATTATCAAAGGAACCCCCAAATAGTAAACAGTTTTCTAACGCTTTGTATTACACTGCAAAGTTCAGAATTGCTTGAAACCTTATATTTATAAGTATCCTTGGTTGTTGTAAGAAATATACTATCATAAGCTGTATACTGCCTTGGTTGTTGTCTCCCGACTGTGCGGCTGCGGCGCCGATTTTTCAAGCTTCCGCTTCGAACGCATGCGCACAGTCATCAAGACCTTTTGCTTCGGAAATGGTTTAAAAGAGAGAATTTACACTTCTAATGCCCTTTGGTTCAAATACTTACTATATTGGGTTGGGGTGGTGTTTTATCTGTTAGTAAGCATTGTGTTTGTGATGTTGGTTGCAGCAAAGGAGTTCCTGACTGTTATTTGGATCCCCAGAACGCTTGTGTTTTCTTCCTCCCTTCTCTTGCAGCTTTCTTTAAGAGCCAGCCAGCCATTCAGCTTCTGTATTTATGTGAGTTATAAAGGCAGGTACTTCTGGGATGGTACAAACATTTTTTAAAGATGTAGAAAGCTTTTTATTTTTATTTTGAAGTTAAAACAAAGGAATAAAATCTCTTAAAAGGATCTAGAGTTTGTAAATGAAATAAAACGTAATGTTTATTTAAATGTTAAATTTAAAGGAATAAGGAGGTGGGGTTTGATGGTCACATGCTACTCTGATAAGTATATAAAGCTTGCTTTGTGCATTGTAAGATCAGATGCTACCTGGAATGCTGCTGTAAAGGACATGCTGTTATAATCTACAGTTTGAATGACAGCTGAGGCTATGGCACGCTCCCAATAGCTAGTAATTACTAGCCTGCTTTGAAATTATTTTCCTGGAATCTTGTTTGTTGTTTTGTCGTATACAGTCCTATTTAGTTTTACTTATAAAATAAATATTTAAGTTTTTGCTGCATCCTGCCTCTGTGGTCCATCTATGCTCGAACTCATGACAATTACCAGGAACTGATAAAAAAAATATTGATCCAGTCTGTCATAAGCTGTAACAAACTGTAACTAATGATGCTGTAATGTGAATGTTTCCTTAAAGGAAAGCTGAGGTTATTAGGAACATCCCACCCCCAAAGCTTTACCCCCGATTAGACTTTTTCGCTATATAAAACAAACAAACAAACAAAAACATTTTCCGCATGTAAACTTACTTTATTTTAGTTTTGAAAACTCCTTGATCCCCAAACATGGTGGCTGTCGTGGCTCCATTTAGTGTGAAAGTGTGGCACCACTGTGCTCACCTCAATACACTGGGACGTGATAAAGTACATTAGTACCCCCAAACTCACCAAGAATTACTGGCAGATTCCCTAGCTAAACAATCCAGAGACAAAACTGCATTTGCCACCCATGTTGGATTCTATCAGTTCACCACCATGGGTTTACATGTTCACCAGCTACATTCCAGCAGTACATGGATATAATTTTATCCCTACACTGGCTGCTATTCTGCATACCTGGGATGATGTGGTTTACAGTCCAGACTGGAAAAGCCACCTGGAACACCTACAAGCAGTTGTCCAAGCTTATCAAAATGCAGGTCTGACCATTAATCCTACCAACCGTGCATTGGGCATGCAGGAAACCATAAGTTTGGGATATGTTTGGGAAAATGGAGAAGAAAAGCCAGAGATTTCTAAGACAGGAGTTGTAGCTAACAGTCCTTTCCCTAAAACAAAGAAACATTTCCGGATAATATTTAGGGCTAGCGGGTTACTATTGGAGATTTGCTCCCAACTTTGCCCAGTTAGCTACTCCCCGCTCAACTCATGAAGAATAGGTTCCTGAATAATATGAAATGGTCCCAGAGTGTGATGAAGCAATCAAGGATGCATTATGTTCAGCTCATGTTTTACGAAATCCAGACTTGAGAAACCATTTTTGGTACAGACAGATGCATCAGAGATGGCCTAGGTGCGGTCTTGAGTCAAAATATAGATGGGACGAAACATCCCATTCTATATAATACTCCACCACTGAAAAGGAATGCCTTGTGGCAAAGTAGGCCATGGAGTCCCTTAAGTTTTATTTGCTAGGGGCTGACTTTGTACTTCTAACCGATCATAATCCTCTCTGTTGGCTTCATCAAATGAAGGATAAAACTCCAGAATCACAAGGTGGTACCTGGCACTCCAGCCATTTAAATTCAAGGTGATACATTAATATGGAAAAGAGAATGTCAATGCTGATTTTCTGTCAAGATATGGATCAGCAACTGAGAATTCAGAAAGTTAAAAGAAAAAGTGTGAGTTTAAACTTCACTGTTTGCTATACTGCACATGCACTGAACTGTAAAGGTTATAAGGTAATGTTGGAAGAGTATTAATAGAAAGTTTTGGAAACCCATTTTAAAACATGTTCCTCTAAAGAGGGGGGGTGACAGGGCTGAATATGACCCTGTCCCCATTTGTTACACTGAAAGAGTTAAATGCAAGGATCTGTTCTGTCTTCTCCTTTACTGTCTGGTTGGCCAACCAATTGTTCTTGTGAGACCTAGGAACTGAACACTCTGACGGTCTCGTGATTCTCCACCTCGCTATCTCTGCCTTCACTTGCTGTTCCTGTCTTTTCTTTCCTCTTATGTAATTGTGTTTATAAAAACATATGTGAATTTTGTGTGAAATTGTAAGTGATACTGGGATTCCTTAGTTTTAAACTGTATATAGTTATACAGTTGAAATGACTGCAAAAAGCCATTTGAAATTTAGGGGTTAACCTTGACATGCAGCACAAACTCTTTTCAAAGCTGTCAACAAGAGGCCAGTTGTGGGACATCATGTTCTATTTTGCTGCACTTGCAAGGAAAGAAACTTACAAAGTCCTGGTCTCTTAACGAGTTCAGGGGCAGAAATAAGAGCAGCAATATTTTGCTGGAAAGAGAAACAGAGACTGAGAAACTGAAACTTGGAATTAGAGGTTACTCAGATGAAGGACTTTGTTTTCTGTTTATACTGACTTTGTAAATAGTTTTTGAATACATTTTATTTTATTTTGCAGTTATTGATAACAATAAAACGTTACTTGGGAATTTTACAATTGATCCCGGTTTTCCTATACTTCCTGACCTATGCCTTGATGACATGCCCAAAGCCTGGAACAGGGGTCAGCATGAGAAAGACTTTGAAGGAGACAGTCTCTGGATGGGCCGCTAGCAGCCAATCATCCAGGTAGGAAAACGTGAAACCCCTGCCATCTCAAAGCTGCTGCCACCGCCGCCAAGCATTTGGTGAAGACCCTGGGGCTGAGGACAAACAAAAGAGTAGCGCCTGAACTGGTATAGTGCGCTTCCTGGAAGTGGAAATGGAGGAAGTGCCAGTGGAGGCGAAGACCTTGATATACAGGTAGGCATCCTGTATATCCAGAGAGCAAAGTCAGTCTCCCCGATGGAGCAGGGGCAGTAAACCTGAAGGATGACCATCCTGAACAGCTTGTACTCTATAAAAAGATTCAGCTGGCTCAAGTCCAGGATGGGCTGATGGTCTTCTGTCTGCTTGGAGACCAGGAAGAAGTGGGGTAGAATCCTTTCCTGCTGAAACCGTGGGACTGGCTCTATGGCCTGTTTTCAAGTCAGGCCTGAATTTCCTTCCAGATGAGGAGGGATGTGGCTGGGAGGGTATGAGGAGTTGCCGGAGGATTTTCTGGAGGCCACTCTATGAATTCGAGGTGTTGCCATGCTCGAAGAGCTGCAGCATCCGGTTATCTGTGGTTATCTCCTCCACCTGTCCATGTGCAGGAGAAGTGACCCCCAAGACCACCTCCTGGTGTACAACTGGGGGGTCTGGCAAGGAGTCAGGAGGTGGGAACAGCCACTGCTGGGGCTGCTGCGGCACCTCAAGTGCTAGGGGTGGCAGCAGGAGGAGTGGAGAGCTCCTCTGCTGCGCTTGCCCTGGGCTTTGGGAGGTCGGGCCTGTCTGCAGGAGGAGCGATGAAAGAGAACCTCCTGCCCCATCCTCGGCTGGGTATGGTACATACAGTAGATGGATTTGAGAGCCCGTCCCAAAGTCTAGAGTTCAGAGATGATATCCTGAACATCTCCCACAAAGAGTTTGAAACCCCTGAAAGGACTCCACTATGTTAGACTGGACATCTGGGCGGCCAGAGACCAGTAGCCAAAAGTGGTGCCTCATACAGATGCCTATGCTGCTGCCAGGCCTGAGGCATGTACTGCATCATAGGCAGCCCTAAGGACATGGGTACTGATGTCCAAGCCTGTTTTGAGGGCCTGGAAGGTCTGCTGCTTATAAGGGTTGTCCTGCATGGCTAGTACAGCCTCCCTAGCCTGGCCCCATGGGAGGTTCTGATATTGAACCATATGAGCCAAATAATGGATGGCTCGAATGGCCAGAGTCGCAGGGGTGAAGGCACGCTTGTCCAGCTGATGAGACTCCTGTCAGGAGAGAGCGGAGGTATTTTGGCCTCTTAGTTCTGTCCTGCACTGCACTGATGACAACCGAGTCGGCCTTGGGCTGTTCTCCATAATACTGTTGCCAGCCGGGTGAGTGGTAAGTCCGCCAGCCTTTTGACTCGCCACCAGGACCGTATGGGGGCAGTTCCAAGCAGCCCAGGTAAAGTCCTTATATGAGTTAATAACTGGGGACTACCAAAGAAGATACATCGGGCTGATATAGGTTGATTGCCAGCCAATGCCTCTCAGGATCCTGCTCCTCAGTCTCTCACCCCATAGTGGCCTGATTGTGTCTTATGATGTCCATGAAAGTGGCATCATCCGGGGTTTGGGGATGTTGCTGGTGCCTCTTCCCACCAAGAACACCAAATGCTGATGTTAGACTGACGAAAATCAAAAATAATAAAGCACGGTTAAGCATGGGAAAATGGCAGTCGACTGTAGTTGCGGCGCATCAGTTATCTGACGTGCACTGGACAACAGCGGAAGGAACTGGAGAGGTGCTGGGGCTGCTTGCCTTTATAGTACTGGCTGACGCTAGGGGCAGACATTGGAGGTGGGTAGCCCTCTGGTAGACTACTAGCTAGAAGGGTTTATGTGTGGTCCTAGTGCCTGGAGGCTTGTCCTACTGGTGATGGCCTGCTGCAAGAGATACCTCAAGTAATATCTCCTATACTTGGTTAGTCATCGTCCTATCCCTCTGACTGGAAAGTTGGAGACTGTTTGGATGGGGATGTCTGCAAAACTCCTATACCTGGTTCTCGTCATCCATCCAATATCCCATCCCTTTGGTTGCAGTTTCCGCATTAAGAGACTTTCTTTGGGAAGGCTAGCTTTCAGATATTGTAAGATTAATCCGTTATTGTCCACTGGTGATGGAGAATGGGATCTTCCATGAATGCAAGGTTACTACTTGGCTTTCTCGGGGTTCAGCCAATAAAGTGGTTTTCCAATAAGGAATTCCACTGTAGATTGGAGTTCTTGCCTAGCCTCTACCCCTGCATGACTCTGTAATGTGATTTTGGGAGGAGGAGACTATCACATCACAGCTCATGACTGCTCAATAATCATGAGCAGTAAACTGCAATGTTGCCATCCCTGTACAGCATGTTAACCTCTTTAGGATACTGGATCCAAATACATTGATTTACCTTAGAGCCTGGAAAAGATTCTGTGTTTAAATGTCATAAATGTGTGGAATTTACACTGCCTCATAGTAGTTTTCTTCAAGTTCAAGTTTATTATTACAGGAATTACTCCACTGAGTAAGTTCATGCACAAGGAGGTCCTGGAGACTTCAAACAATACAATGATGTACATGCTCTTATACAAAACAGATTTGGATAGCACGAGTAAACAGCAATTGATAAGGTACAACTTGGATTGCTGCAATTAACTGATACATTACATACAAAAACTAATTGCACTAATGTGCATGTAGACCATACACATAGAGACAAGTCTTCACTGGGGCAGAAGGAAAAGGAAAAAAAAAGAAAAAGTGAAAACATGGGGCTGTAGATGACATCGTGAGGATGGTGGTAGGTTCAGCGGAATACTGTGCACGGAGATGGGGTACAGGGTCACTTGTCTATGTGGTAACATGACTATATAATGGTTGTGTCAGTTTATGCATGCCATTCTGTCATTAAATATGTGCTAATAAAACTTTTAATGAAGCACAGAAAGTTACTTGAGCATTGATACATGACAGGATGCAGGCTGTTGTAGGATAACGGCATGACATGGGTGTGTTGTGAGGCATAAGGCATCATCAAGTGCCTTCAACCACCTGAGAAATGCCATGTATCTCACAACAATGCATACCCTGGAGTATCTTTTGTTATCATAAAATGGGCCCAATAGGTAAAAGAAAAAAACATTTTATTGTAATTTTAAATGCATTACTAAACTCATGACAAGCTCAAAAAGTATCCTGCTTCCAAAGTCAGCGCCCTTCCACTCAGCTGGCCTGCCCTTAAGGAAGCACCTGGCAGGCATAAATGGACTGCCCTTCCACCCTCTGTCCAAGCCAAGGTCTACCTAAAGCAATCAGTCCTTTTAACACTTTTGGTAACAGCCCCACCCTAATCCTCCCGCGTAACCACCCCTATCTTGACAAAGCCCCTGGAGCTGCTTCCTCTCCCTTCTATCACTGTTGCCCCATCTGTCTGTCTGTCTCTCTCTGATATAGTATCAGACCCCTGCAACTATCCTGACATGATTAACACATGTCTTGGAGTTATCTACAGGAGATCTACCTAAGGCAATCAATTAGCCGCAGTACTGTATTCAAATCGAAATTGTTCCTTTGTTGTCTGATGTTCATGTACCTACCATTTGCATACTGCTCATGTAACTGTAACAACCCTACTGTATCGTATACTGTCTTATTGTCTACCCTGACGTGGAACCTTTGTAAAAGAGGTTGTGCTCAAAGGTCTTTCCGAACTACTAAATAAATAAAACCAAAAGGGTTGAAACTTCCCACTTCCTGACTGGCTAAATAAATCTGGAAACCCTATGCTGATCTTCCACAAATGTACAGGCTAGAACAAAATCAGGCATCGGATTTGAAATTTGGAAAATCACTAACAGAATTTATGTGCCACTTCACTTGTCCCGATACACATCACGAACACTGTTTGCATCTTCACTCACTCTAAGTCTTCAGGCACCAAGACAGACCTGAAACAATCAAAACCTGAGTTTTGGGACGAGGTGGTCAGTGCTGAGGAGTTTAATGGCATCAATAAGCTGTTAAAATAACCATACCAATGTTGAGTGAAAGGAAACAACTGAGACTTAATGGCCAGTGATGAAACAGCACTGAGCAAACTTTAAAAGGAGAAATGACATGAACCTAGAAGTAATTTTCCCAGTAGAAGCTGTTTTATAAGTACTGGTTCAAATGATGATATTGTTACATCTATATGAGCCTTTTAGTAAAACTTGGTGCATGTTACTGCTTTGCAGTCTGGAGATTAGTACCACTTCAGAACTTCATGACGTGGTTTATGTCCCCAACAGCCACAGAGTTCTGTAGCAGAACATGGGTGCATTGTGCCAACAACAGAAGAGCAGAACAGGGACATAAATTACATCACACCTGGGCTGCCTCTATCGGCGAGCAGTCACACTACCACTCATGACACCAGCGGCCCCGGTCTGGAAGGAGCCTGGCTTTGGAGGAGGACTGAGCATCCCAGGGACACTCCTCCTCCGGGAAGGTAGGATCACCGCCCAGCTGCAATACTGCCACCTGGGTGACCACTGGTGGCAGTGCAGCCTAGGGGTGCTGTGGGAGTGGAGGACGCCAACCAAGACCAAGAGCAGCAGCGGCTTACATGCACACAACACACTCTTGGACCTCCATGCATGCCAACATCCTTGAGGATGGGAGAAATGATGGAAAGACCCCTGCAGCTGGCCTGACAATGGCCTCCAGTACTGCAACAATGGACTGAACCAAGAACCTATGGACACTGCCTGACTAAAGTCGTGCAGGTAGAGGGGCGAGAAAGGGGTACTCTCTCTTTCTGCCCGGTGCAATCTGAGGCAGAGTACCAGGGGTAGTATGGTAGTACACCCAGCCATAGATACCTTGGAGGACCCTGAGGCAGTGGCTCAGCTGTGGCATAGAAGGGTCAAGATAAACAGAGAGTAACAAAAAAAAAACACTACATCACACCATTTTAAAATGGTTCTAACCAGCAGCATGTAAATCAGAAACAATCACTAAGAAAACTAAAAGCCTGTATAACTACAGAAATAACAGAATTTGAAACAGTATTTAAAAACAATTTTACACTGAAAATGACAGATTCAAAATATTTCTCCTTTAAATTAGAGAAATGACACTTACCTAATAATTACAGCTAAATATGGAAGTAAACAATGGCAGATATAACAGTCTGACAGGAAAGCTATTTACGTAACAAGAAATCCTAGTCCTTGAGGAAATCATTGCTCTAGGATGGTTGGGGAAAAAAGGAACTGAGGTGCTTGGGGTTGGCACTGCTCTATATGTGGACAGTGCTATGCTAGTGCCCTGCAATGACATCGCTGGCCTCAAAAGTTCCATTTCCTGCAGGGCCCTATAACCTCCAGCTCAAAGACCAAACAGTGGTACTCAATGGAGGAGACCTATTCAGTACCGATTTAAAATCATTGAATGATTATAAAAGACTGTAAATGTCTGCACATACACCCCTACAGGCTGAGACAGTGCGCGAGGGAAATCCTTTAGGGCAAAAGTCCCACTGCGGACCAAGCAGGTTAAGGAAACAGTAGATTAGAAAAGGGTGGAAGGGGTCAGAATAGTAGGATGGGAAAGGGGCACAGAAAGAAAAAGAGGGAAGCAACCAGCAGAGAGCTAACAAAATCTGGAAGGCCATATATGCTACAGTAATGCTAGAAATAAGATCCCAGACCTAGAGGCCATCATGGGAGATCCTGACCTAGCTACAGTGGCCATTACCAAGTCTTGGTGCACGGACAGCCATGACTGGGACATGGTTATACAAGGCTACACAATGTTCAGGAAGGGCAGGGTAGGAAGGAAAGGGAAGGGGTGGTGCTTAATGTGAAGGAAAGTGTGAGGCGACAGAAATACAATGAATTCAGGGAGGGCAGAGGTGCCGTGGGCAACCCTCGAGTTGAGTAATGAAGCCACTGTTTGGACAGGTGTGACCTACAGGCCTCAGCACAGGGAGGATTTGGATAGGGAAATGTTGAGAAATTACAAAATGGCTAAAAGGGGAGGTGTTGCAGTGGGGACTTCAATATGCTAGATGCAGATTGCAGCCTCCGTGTGACAGCTTCAGCCTTCCTCAGGCAACTAGTCAGTGAACCCACTCATGTTGGGGCAATACTGGACCTGGTACTCACGAACAGAGACAGTATTTCAGATGTCGGGTGGGAAACCATCTGGGGACCAGTTATCATTACAGTGTGGTTCAATACAAGAACCGCTGCAGAATTAAACTGCACAGTGGCGAAGGGCCTGGACTTCAGAGGGACTCATTTTATAAAGTGCAGAGTGCCTCAGGAATGATCGGGGGATAGAGGAATGGAAGAAAACTGGGCCATACTAAAAGAGGGAGAGTGAAGGCAACAAACCTGTGTCTTGCAGGTAAGCAAAAGTAAAAGAAGGAGAAGAACACCATGGTTCTCAAAAGATGTAGCATGAAAAGTAAAGGCTAAAAAAAGAGCATTCAGAAGGTGTAAGGGGACCCACAGGGAAGAGGATAGGGAAGTGTAAAACAGTGGGAGGCAGACAAGCAGTAAGGAGTGCAAAGGTGCAAACTGAGGAAAGAACAGCTCAGGGAATATCAAAAGAGACCAGAAAATGTTTAGGTATGTTAGAGAGAAAAGGAAGACCAAGGGAGGATTGTAAGGTCCAGAAGGAGGGAAGTAACTGTGCAGAGAGGGTTAGGAAAAGACAAACATCTTGAAAACAGCTTACTCACCTGTAACAGTAGTTCTAGGAGTGGTATATTTATTTATTTGCTTTTGTTAACCGGGTAAGCACACTAGACAGTCAAGTGCCATTTTCAGGTGCGACCCAGGAGAGTTACAGGTAAAAATTCATACATGAACAGTAGAGGAATCAAGAAAATACATACGAAATAACAGACGCTTCAAGGCCAGCTCAACAATAGGTTGGCACAGTGAAATTCATTAAGATGGTACATACAGGATGAAAATTAGGAGGAGAACAGCGGGTAGACAAAAACAATGACCATGATGAGAGCCTGCCGGGAGAGGGGTACAAGGCAGAGGGTCAAGTACTAGCTTCACGATCGGATTATAGAAGAAGTGAGTGATGTTCATCCACACTTCTGGCAGTGTCCTTTCCCTTAAGAGCCTGCTGGTAAGTCTTCAAACTGGTTCCTTCCACCCACCCGGTGGCAACTCCCTCAGCTACGCCCATGACACCAGATCTTGCCGCAGGAAGCAGATGTGTGCACCAAAGCCAGGGAGGTCAGTTGGGTTTGTGTAGATGAACATCACACACCACTGTTAGAGTAATGTAGTTACGTAAGAACTTATCGTAACAGTAGATCTTCAAGAAGAGCTCATGCAGCAGGCAATTACCATAAGGACTAAGCCAGGTGCCAGGACCACATGGAAACCTAGATAGTAGTCTTCAGAGGGGACCGCCTCAAGTCGGCTCCACCCAGTCAGCCAGTGGTATGGGGCGGTCCCCAGCCCCACCTCAGTTTTCCCGCCGAGACCCAGAGTCTAGGATGGAAGGAGAAACGGGTAGGTTCTTGCATAGAAATTTAAACAGCAGAGAGAAAGCCAGGGGGAAGGAGGAGGACAGCAGTGCCTGCTGCAAGAGCTCTTCTCGAAGATCTACTGTTGCAGTAAGTTCTTACATAACTGTACTATCTTACTTGAATGAGAGCTCTTGCAGCAGGCAATAACCATAAGGACTGAGTCCCAAGCAGTCAATGGATAAGGAACAGGAAGACCAGGAGGAGGATGAAAAGAACCAACTAGAGGCTCAAGAAGTAGGCCTTGCAGAACTGCAAGGCCAAACCCAGCCCTGCATCTAGAAGCTACGCCTAAGCTGTAGTGCTTGATGAAGGTGTGAACAGAGCTCAGGCCGCTACTGCACAAATGTCTGTTGTGGAAACATTCCTCAAGGAGTCGAAAAGAAGTCGCCATGCCCCTAGTGAATGGCCTCTACCGAACCTGGTAAGGGCTTATTGTATTTGTCTTAGCAAAAATGATACACTTAATCGAGCCATTTAGACAAGGTTTGTCTGGTAACTGGTGCACTCGAGTCTTGGAACGAATGAAACAAACAACTGATATGTCTTTCGAAGGAAGCAGTGTGGTTCAGGTAAAATGAAGCATCCGATGGACGCCTAGAGTAAGCAACAGCGTTTCCTCCTGTTAGAATACTCAGGGTAGTAAACAGGCAGGTGGATGTCTTGATTTAGGTGAATTCCGACACCACCTCAGGCAAAAACTTAGGGTTTGTACGCAAGGCTACCCGGGCCTTATGAAAAACTAAATAAGGCCTCAGAGCCTGAAGTTCTGAATTTCTTCTAGCAGAAGTAACTGCAACCAAAAATAATAATGTCCACAACAAAGTGTAGCTGGCACCGCGACTGGTTTGAACAGGGGAGCGTGAGCTTCCCTAATATAAAGAAGAGATCCCATGGAGGAACAGGATCTTGGATGGGAGGCTTTAGATGCAAATGCCCCACAAAAAGTATGGGACACGTCCAGCTGAGTGAGACCACCCTCCACGGTGCATGATACGCCGAAATGGCAGAAAGGTGCACCCCGATGGAGGAGTAGCTCAGGCTCTGCTCAAAAAGAGAGAGGAAGTACTCAAGCACGTTGTTTGGGGGGCAGGAAAGGGATTAAGTGTGCAGTAGCCCACAGGTAAAACCTTTTCCACTTCATGGCATCAGTGGATCTAGTAGAGGACTTTCTGGCGCCACTAGGACATCCGCTACCTTGGGAAACCCCATATCTAGCTATAGCTAGGTCTGCAGAAGCCACGGGTGACAATGCAGCGACTTGAGATCCGGATGGACCAAGGTGTCCTGATCCTGGAAGAGCAAGTGCAAGCTCAGAGGCAGGGGAATGGAGTTCCACTGCCAGCTGCTGTAGTGGGAACCAAATCTGCCAAGGTCAAAGGGGGCTGTGAGAATCATCTCTGCTGCCTCCACTGAACTGCAGAAGCACCCTCTGAAAACTAGGAAAGGGAGGGAAGGAGGACCTCCTTGTCCAACAGAGGGACAATGTGTCTCACCAGAAAACCCAGGCCCTGGATCTAGCAAGCAGAAGCTGGGCAGTTTGACGTTGAGTGGGGACTCAAAAGGTCCAACTCTGGCCGGCCCCATCTGACGAATAGCTGGACTGCTACCAACTGAAGGAGCTCCCTCATTCATGAGCCTTGACTGAGACCTGCTTAGGCTGTCGGCCAAGACATTTGGATGCCTGGAACATGAACAGCGGTGAGCTCGAGGTGGTGTTCCAGTGCCCAATACCAGACTCACTGCCTCCTCACAGGGGGTAGGAGTGAGTCCCCCTGCTTGTTGATGAAAAGACGATGGACATGTTGTCCATCTGAATGAGAAGAGGGCCCAAGGCAAGTCCGCTTGAAATGCCTGAGAGGCATTCAGGACTGCTTGCATCTCTAGAACATTGATGTAGCACCATTGCCTGCTCAGTCACCAAGTCCCTGGGTCTGCCTGGTCTCCAGGTGAGTGCTCCCAACTGAGACCCGAGGCGCCTGTGGTCAGAACTCATCTTAGGGCTCCTGTCAGAAGAGGACCCCTGCTGACAGATTGAGTGGGCCCAACCACCAGGTTAGAGTCCTGTGGACTGGGCTGGAGACCAAATTGGTGTTGATCTAGGTCATCGGACCTCTGGTCCGATTGCACCTAAGCATCCACTGAGGGACCCTCATATGGAAGCGAGGCCATGGGAACCGTGGGGATGGCTGTCGCCATGTGACGGAGTCTCAGATAGACTTGGGCGGGACATGAGAAGCCGAGGATACCAATCGGCCTGATCCCAATGGGGATCCACCCTGTCTGGTGGGTGAGGAAGGCCCTGCCCTGTACTGTGTCCAGGACCGCTCCTATGAACTGGAATCTCTGGCTGGGCCATGGGGACGACTTTGATATATTCAGAGTGATCCCCAACTCTCGGAAGAGTGTACAGGTGTCTCAGAGTGTGAACAAGCTGTTCCAGTGGAAGCTGCCAGCAGCCAGTTGTCTAAGTAGGGAAAGACATAATGGCCTCTGTCAACGCAGAGCTGCAGCCACAGCTAGGCACTTGGTGAAGACTCGGAGTGGAGGAAAGGCCAAATGGCAAGGCTTGAAACTGATAACGCCGGCCCTGGAAGAGGAAGCGCACACCTCCTGTGAGACTGGAACACTGGGATGTGCAGGTATGTGTCCTGCATATCTATACAGCACAGCCAGTCCCCCTGGTGCAGGAGGGGATCAGACCTGGCAGCTACTATCCTACCTCTTGTACTTGATGAATTTGTTCAGGAACTGAGATCCAGGGTGGGCCAAGGTCCCCAATCTTAAAGGAGCTAGGAAAAAGTGGGAATAAAATCCCCTTTCCCTTTGAGCCGGAAACTGGCCTTATAGCCTGCTTTTGTGGGAGGGCGGAATTTCTCCTTTGATCAGTGGACATAAGGAGGATGACAGTGGGAGGACAAACTGGCGCAGGGCATGAAGCGGGTGCTGCCAAGCTCCAGGACAAAAAATGGCTTCTACCACTGGGAAAGCCTCTGTAGAAGTGTCACCCTGGTTGAAGATCTCAGTCAACAAGTAATGAGCCCGCTTCTGGACAGGCTCCATTTTCATACCTGTCAACTCAGAGATCAGGCGAAGAAGGCCCATGAAGGAAGATGGACCTTCGTCCATACAGAGTGCCCCATGGACTCAATCAACGGACCAGACTGGGGTGCAGGGAGGATCCCCAGACTCTGAGGAGTTGTAAAAGAGTACTGACCGCCAAGTTCTCACTGACTCTCCACAGACAGTCAGGAGTGACGACAACAGACAGCCGATGGAAAGCCCCTTAGATGGCTGAGACTCCTTAGTTGGAGCTCAGTTGGCAGCTGTTTAGGTGGCAGTTCTACCACTATCGAGGCGGAAACACTGGGGTCAGCCAAGCTGGGATCGTTTTAGTCGGCTCTGTTGATGGAGACAGCGTCGGCCTTTCATGAAACAGCACAGGTGATGACCAGCGTAGAAGCTGGAGTCAGCTTGACCTGGTAAGCACCAACTGTTGCCACATGAAATCCTTGAAGCTGCCAGTAATTTGCACCGAGCCTCCCTCACCTGAGGAGGACGAGGATGAAGAGGCAGTGGTGCCGCTTCCTGTGGTGCAGAGAGCGGGCGCACTGGTGTCTGTGGGACTGGCTCGACCCACCAAGGAGGAAGACCTCAACCTCAACCTTGACTGCTGGGGGACTAGGTGGGGGCGGCTCGGGAGACTCAGCAAGTGGTCCTCCGGGTCTTGGTCGTTGACCAGAGGTGTGGGTCAGCGGACTGATTTGTTCCTCCAATGGTCAGAGTCAGGACCGGAGTCCTGGACAAGGAAGTGTCTACCTGTTCAGTCGACAACTGGTGGGTTGGTTTGAGAAAAATCTCGTCTGGGACTTCACTAGCATCTTGGCTAACTGGCCTGACTGGAGTTACCATGGAGCTAGGGGCCTGGGTCAAGGATTCAACCAAAGTCTGATCCAGAGAGCACAGAATCAGAAGCTCTCGACAGAGCACTATCCCACCGAACGATGGTGAGTCCTTTCCTTTGGACTCTTTTAGATTTAGATTTGTGCCCAGAGGGTCCCTGTTGGACGGTCGGCAGAGACCGA
Organism: Neoceratodus forsteri; assembly: GCA_016271365.2. Taxonomy (NCBI): domain Eukaryota; kingdom Metazoa; phylum Chordata; order Ceratodontiformes; family Ceratodontidae; genus Neoceratodus; species Neoceratodus forsteri. Next base: position 1,741,375,146 of record CM028129.1, read on the forward strand.
CAATTCCTTGAAGGACACCAGTGAAAGTTGAGCCCGGCTCCAGCTGGAGCGGCACAAAGGCAGAAGCTGAAGAGGTGATCTGTGGCCTCCTCCTCAAATGCCACAAGCTGTTCCGATGTGCTGGTGGCCCAGTTTAAGGCAGGCAAAACGGTCTTCCAGAACTGTTGGGTGAAAGGACGACAAAAGTCGCAGGCCTGGGGATCATGTTCATGCCCCAAACAGTAGACGACGTGGCATGCAGGTTGGTCCTGGACATCTTCTGCCCACAAGAGCACCAGCAGAACCCAGGAACGGACTTATCGCTCATGACGGTCGCGACTGGAGAGCGAGCTGAAAACAAAACTCATGAGCGCTTTTTAAAGTTTTGGAAGTAAATCCAGAGTTAATGCGAGGACCTACTTAATGCAGGAATGATAAGGAGTGAACCTGCTTCTTCCAGCGGAAAGAAGATCTGGCATTATGGGGCAGAGCCGAGGGAGTTGCCATCCGGGTGGGTGGGAGGAGCCAGACTGAAGACCTTCCGCAAACTCTTAATTGGAAAGAATACTGCCAGAAGTGTGGCTAGAACATCATATCCACATCCCTAGAACACAAACTTCTGCTCAGTATTCGCAACAGAAGGGAGGGGAAGGACCTCAAAAGGCACCAGGAGCTTTGAGGGGAGGGAAGTGGACACCAGTCTGTTTTCTGAGGAGAAAGTCTGGAAAGCACTTACTAACCTGAAGGTGGACAAAGCTATGGGCAAGCTGGGATACATCCAAGGGTACTGAGGGAGCTCAGGAAGATACTGGCTGCACCTCTGACAGACCTATTTAACAGATCGCTGGAAGTCAGCATGGTCCCAAGGGACTGGAGAAGGGCAGCGGTAGTCCCACTTCACAAAAGTGGTAGCAGTGAGGAGGTGGGCAATTATAGATCTGTCAGCCTGACATCGGTAGTAGATAAGCTAATGGAAACACTACTCAAGGAAAGGATTGTGGAACACCTTAAATTCAGAGGATTAGAGGGTCCAAGGCAGCATGGGTTCATGGGGAAAGTCATGTCAAATCTGATAGATTTCTTCAACTGAGTGACCAAGGAGTTGGATCAGGGAGGCGGTAGATGTGGCCTACCTAGATTTTAGCAGGCTTTCAACATTGTTCCCACAGGAGACAGGTAAGTAAGTTGGAGAGCTTGGGGTGGTAATAAGATGGTAACCTGGGTAAAAAAAAAAAAAAAGGCTAGTGGACAGGACACAGATGGTAGCCATTAATGGAGTTCACTTTGAGGAAAGGAGGGTGACCAGCGGGATACCTCAGGGATCAGTGTTGGGACCGGTCCTTCAATGCCTTAAGTGACACAGCCGAGGAACTGGAAGGAAAGGTCTGCCTTGTTGTAGAGGATACCAAGATCTGCAACAAAGTGGACACTCTGGGTGAACGGATGCTAGGGAACTGAAAAGACTGCAGGAATGGTCTAGGGTATGACAGCTAGACTTTACTGCAAAAAGCGGACAATAATGCACTTGGGCTATAAAACCCAGAAGCGGAATACAAAATGGACACAGTGATACTGACAAAGACCAAGTAAGAAAGGGACCTAGGCGTAATCATATCGGATGACCTAAAAGGATCAGGCATGGTAACAAGGCAGTTGAAAGAGCGAGTGGGATGCTGGGGTGCACAAGTAGTGTATTGCCAGCAGAAGAGGAAGGTGGTGCGGCCCCCATACAGATCACTGGTAAGAACTCACCTGGAATACTGTGTCCAGTTCTGGAGATCACATCTCAAGAAGGACACAGATAAAGTGAAGGCGGTCCAGAGAATGGTTACCAAAATGGTTCTGGGTCTGTATCAAAAGCCCTATGAGGAGAGGCTAAAGGAACTAAACATGTACACCCTGGGGATATAACAGAGACCTTTAAATACCTAACAGGGGTTAATAGAGTACAGGAATGGAGTATTTTTCAGAGAAAAAGTGCCTAGAACAAAGGGGCATAATATGAAGCGGGTGGGGCAAATCAAAAGGGATGGAGGAAGTACTTCTTCACAGAAAGAGGGATGGATCCCTGGAACAGTCTTCCAGCTGAAACAGTGGGGTCAAAACAGTGGAAAGGTTCAAAATGCCTGGGACAAGCACAAGGGAATTGTAGGGATAAGGAACTGAAGGAAAGAGCCGTGCTGCATAAGTGTGCTCACAGGGGAAAAGAAAAGCGAGACAATATGGGCACACTGGGTGGGCCAAGCTGTACTTATCTGCCATCACATTCTATGTTTCTTTCACATGTATAACAATAAAATTCAAATAATCATAAAAGCTTACCTTTTTCTTTTATGAGATGTCCGATGTCTTGTTTGTACCTCATGAACACTGCTGGCATCAGTAAGAGCAAGTCATCTAGGCTGAAGAGTTTGTACACAAGATTACCTTCCTTGGGAGTGACATACTCAGACTCATCCTCTACACAGCTCTGAAGTTCACTAGAAAGCAAACCTGGATGGATACAGATAAAGTTTATCAACCTGATAAGAGAAACCAAACATGTTAATGGTCAAATATGACCACATGACCTTATGCTATATTCAGGTGCAGGTCATAAATATCTAGCACCCTAGGACTCATTACTCACTCTATAAAAATCAGTGGCGCCATTTTTTTTTTGCAATTATGCACTCTTGGGTGTGTGTAATTGTGGGATAATGCCTCACCTCCCAGGCATGCCATTTTCCCTTAGTAATACACACCTTGTTATGTCTCGCAGCTTAAAAAATTAAGATCCATTCAGGCTAATCTAAAAGAAGTCAATCAGTGCTGAGTGCTGTCACCCATCTGGCCCAATACAGGCTATGTATTATGTAAGGAATAAGGCAGGACAGAGGTTATGCTATGTTAATGTGTCGGCGGTAGGTTGAGTCCCAAGTCCGGGGTGAAGGACTTCAACCAACATGAGGTACATTAACATAGCATAATCCCTCAGTGAAATTGCCTTATTCCACTTATAAAATGTTTAGTAATTTTTTAAATGTGCAGTAGTGTTGTACCTTTAAATGACTGCCTTTAGTGCATACAGAAAGGAAGAGTAACCAGTAAGGTACCACAGGGATCAGTGCTGGGACCGGTCCTATTCAACGCCTTCATCAGTGACACTCGCGCAGAACCTAGAAGGAAGAATTTCCCTGTTTGCTGACGATAGAAGCTCTGCAACAGAGTGGACAGCCAGAGGGTATAAACAGAATGAGGGGGACCTACAGAAACTTGAAGAATGGTCAAGGGTTTGGCAGTTGAAACTTAATGCAAAGAAGTGCAAGATAATGCACATGGGGCACAAGAACCCTGGAACAACATATCAGTTGGGAGGGGGTGAGGATATAGCATGCACCAAGCAGGAAAGGGACCTTGGGGCTATCATCTCTGATGACCTCAAGTTAGAAACAGTGCGACAAGGCAGCAGGTAAAGCAAATAGAATGCTGGGATGCATAGGAGGGCATCACCAGCAGGAAAGGAGGTCATAATTCCACTACACAAGACACTAGTGAGGCCCCACCTGGAGTACAATGTACAGTTCTGGAGACCTTACCTACGTAAGGACATAGACAGGGTACAGAAGGTTCAGAGGAGGGCAACAAAGATGGTACAGGGATTATATCACAAGTCCTATGAGGACAGGCTGAAGGACTTTAATATCTACTCCTGGAGGAGAGAGGATATGAGATATACAAGTACCTTACAGGGAGGAACAGGGTGCAGGAATACACTATTTTCCAGCAAAAAGATGTTCCAGGACTAGAGAGCATGGGATGAAGTTGGAGGGAGGGTAATTCAGAGGAAACGTGAAGAATGTCTTCACAGAAAGGGTGGTGGACAAGTGGAACACCCTGCCAGAGGAAGTGGTGGGGGCCAAAACAATCACGGGATTTAAGAATGCATGGGATAGACATAAGGGAATTCTGAGGTCAGGTGTGGGCAACAGACTTCTAGAAAACGTTAAAGGAACTTTGCAAGCTCAAATGGGTAGATCTGGTGGGACATAGGCCCTTATTTGCCGACAGTGTCTATGTATCTATACTATCATAACCTAAATATAGATCCCAAGCTTTTACAAAACATTGTGCAAATCATGGCAACAAGCTTAAATAGTGACCCTAAATGAAGTTGATCATTTATCCTTTAATCTTTTCTTTTATCACAATTTAAAATCGACATTAAAAGTCTTCTCACGCCTTTAAGGTTCCAATGTCTTTAGAATTAGAGTGGAATAAGAGCATCACCAAGAAAGTATTTCTTAAGGAGGGCGTCACCACCACCTCCTTCAGGGTGTCCGAAACACACTTGTCTCTAAAGAGCACCCGACTATCTCCACTAGGACCGGGCCGATGACCTCAACGCACCCCACAGGAGGTGAGTTGACCCGGTCCAAACTACAGCAGGTCGGCCACAGACTCTCGATGATCTTCACGACATCTGCGATCGCCAATCGATCAAAACCGACCAAACAAACCAAGAAGCCGCGACCTCCCACCGATCATCACAATCCCCATTACAGCGAGCCACAGATATCCGCTTTGATGCCGGCAACCTTATCTGCAAAGAACCAAGAAAATTCGTCACACTTCCCTTGTGACAATGAACTCCGTGATTGGAGACAGACTGGACTGCATAGCCTATCCACAGTCCGGAAGAGCTGGGCTGGTTGTTCTGTGCAGCAGTTATTTCCCGGACAGGAATTCTGCCTTCTACGGAATAGCTGACTGATACTCTTTATAATGAGACATCAATCTAAGTCTATCCAAATTAAGAATGAACCTCTGCCAGCCTCGCTCTAGCCTTCGCCCCACTCGCTTCAACTCCTCAAGGTCCCATCAAACCAAGGGACCGAGGGTGAAGAGGGAGGGTGAACAAGGACAGGAGCAACGGAGTCCAGAGCCTCTCCACAGCCCTATTATAAGCCCGCAGCAGGTTCTCTGGGTCCATGCTTACACTCGGCAAGCTCGACAGGTCCAGTGACTTCCTGCAGAAACTGCTTCTTGCCCCTGGATGGATGGTAGATGAGAAGGATTCTGCAGCCCACGGTGCCAATGATACACTTAAAGAACTTGGACTCCTCAACTCGCATATCACTAAGGCACAATTCTATTCTAAAACAGATTGCTATACCACCACTCTCGATCCATCCTTGGATGGTGAATCACTGAGAACCTGGCGGAACAGCTGACAAGAATAGGGCCAGCATTCTCGTCCAGCCAGGTTTTGGTGATACAACCAGGTCCGATGACCCCACAAGATCAGCAATTACTGCTGTCTTGTTTTTAATGGACCTGCCATTGTACAACACCGCCGGGGTGGGGAATCAAAGGCCGGAAGCCACGGAGCTCAGAAGGAAGTAGCACCTAACTGGGAGAGCCCTCGACCAATACATATCAGTACTAAACTACAACACACTCAATAGTCCAAAATAATAAATCAAACACCCAAACAAAACAAACAAAATCTATACCCCTCACTCCTCAACAAATCCCCACCAAACAAAAAAAAAGAAAATAGAAAAATTAAAAATAATAAAGGCCCCCTCAGAAAATAATAAAAAAAACAAAACACAAAAACAACAAAACAATGCAGGGACATACATCCATATGAACATACGAAGAAGCCAGCAGAAGAGCGACCATTTGGTCTATCTAGTCTGCTCAGCAGGATCCACAGCTTGAGCTACTGACCCTGCCACTCCATCCCCATTCCTCCCATCCTCCCTTCCCATGATCCTTACCTCCCCATGCCTATCCCAGCCTCTTTGAAACAGCCCACTATCTTCAACAAGACCACTTCTTCTGGCAGCACATTCCAAGCGCCCACCATGTTTTCTGTGAAGGAAGTGCTTCCTGACCTCCTCCCAACCCCTCCAGCTTAAGACTTTGCCCCTTGACTTCCGGTGATGTCACAGCTAGGACAGCACCTTGAGGAGTGAGCTCCCTCCCAGCCTGGGAATAAACCTCTCTTTGCAAATCATACCTTTTAAAATGTCCAATATGCCCTCAAAGGAAAGAAGAGAAACAAATCGACCAGATTCAGTGCTGAAAAGGAACAATGATGATGCATGACTCCCAATTCAGAGTTCTTGCTTTGGAATGGAGTCGCAGCCCTTCTCCTAGGGGATCATGTGGGCAGGCCTACAATACCAATTGTGAGGATGAAAATTGACACAGAACAGGTTTCAGACTCTTTAAGTGAGATAAAAGCATCCAGAAAGGAAAACAGGATGGAATTTTGGAAAATACATGACTGTCTTGCCAGAATAGATGCTAAAATTCAAGACATGCAGAGCCAGGCTGAGAGTTCAGGGACTGGGCTGAGATGATGAATACTGACGTATCATCACTACCACAATACACAGAAGCACAAGAAAAATGAGTGGCCTTAGAAGCAAGGTCCACACGTGATAGCTCATGATTGCCTGGTTTGCCGGAGCGCACAGAAATGGGAAACATGGCTATATTTTTACAGGATTTCCTTCGGGATGTTTTATCGGTTCCTCCTAATATGGAGGTGCGACAACAAGCACATCATGCCCTACAAGCAAAGCCTCAGACCCGCTTTGCAGACCTCATGCAATAGTTATGAAGTTTGCAAGCTATAAATTAAGGATGAGGTCCTATGTCAAGCTTGGAGGAAGAGGGGTCACCTATAATGGCGCTAGGCTTTATTTGGATCAAAATGACCCCCTTCAAATTCAATGCCTCAGACTGCAGTATAGACCTCTCCTGAGCACTCTTAAATACAAATAAGGTTTCAAAAGCCTTGTCCCGTGACAATGCGGATTTTCCGGGGAAGGCCCATAATTGTATTCTACTCCTGCAGAAGCAGGAGGAGGTTTCAAAGCTCATGGGGTGGCCTTGGAGCACAGAATCCCAACGATGTGCAGGCCCAACGCCCAGAATGTCAGAATGAAGTAGCAGCTGGTTTCCAGAGACCAACTGAGCAGAGCGGCCAACAGACCTTGGCAGACATCCGAACTCTCCAAAGCTCGGGCAAAGTCATTGGAGACTAATGTGGTGAACGGACTCCCACCCTAAAGAGGACTGCTGAGTCGGTGTTTAATACTTGTCTTCGTGGCAGATGCTCGCTGGACTTCACAACTTGCCTCCTGCTGCGGTAATGTACTAAAGATAAACGTTACAGAAGAGAAATGGTATTGCTGGTACCTGTGGTGCTGCAGTGGTCCCAGTTGAGGGACTGGTTGCTGGTCTCTTTGTGGGTGCTTTCAGCTTCATTCTATGGCAGCCCTGTTAAAGTCTGCTGTTCCAGCTAATTAAGTTCATTGTTGCTGTGCCTCCTAAGCTATTTCAGCAGCTGTGGACCTGCAGTTGCAGATTTTCAGCATGTGTGCAATTTCTGCAGCTGCGGGGTTTCTGAAATTCCTCACCTGCTCAAAATATATGAATATCACGCAATGCTGCTTGCACAGTGCTGCAGGCCTTTTCCTGCAGCTGCGGATTTTTGGCTTTCTTTGTGAATCCTGCCCTTCAAGTCTGGGTGGACTAGGGTGCCTTATTCCTGTGACAGCAGATCCTTGCACAGGGGCAGAGGTACTGTAGGTTCTACTGCCAGCTGCTGCAACAGGGATACCAAATTTACCAAGGCTATTACGCAGCAATGCCATTATTAGTATTAGAGTTGCCCCCTCCATCTTCAGCTTAGATACTCTTCCAATTAGAGGAAGAGAGGAAAGCACAGAAACCTTCCTCTTGAGAGAGGAAACTACGTCTCTCCAGAAAACTCAAGCCCTGGAGCAAGTGAGCAGAAATGCAGCTTTTTGCTTTGTGTGGGGATGCAAAAGGTACAATTCTGGATGACCCTATCTTTCGATTAGGTCATCGACCACCAAGATCAACAGTTTCAACTTTTGCATCCTGGACTTTGACCTGCTTAGCTTGTCTGCCAAGATGTTTTGCATGCCTGGAAGATGCCCTGCTGATAGTTCTAGACCATGTTCCAGAGCCCAGTACCAAACTCTCATTGCTTCCCTGCACAGCAGGTAGGAATGATTCCCCTTGTTTGTTGATGTAAAGCCATCACACTGACACTGGGTCTGTCTGTATTAACAGAGGACCTGGGGACAACTGATTCTGGAAAGCCTGGAGCTCACATAGGACTGCTCTCATTTCCAGAGCACAAATGTGTAAAACACGTTCTGCCCAAGTCCGTGTACCTTGTGTCTGTAGAGGGCCCAGGTGAGCTGCTCATTCAGATTTTGGAAGCATCCGTGGTGAGGATCTAAAGATGGGTAGGAATCAAGAACCGAACTCCCTCAGCAGGTTCCTGTGTTCCTTCAACTATCTGACTTCCTTGCACAAGGGTAACTTGACTAGAACGATCTGTCCTTGATCATCTGTCAGCTGGTCCTACTGGACTCTCGGGGTCCACTGAGGAATCCACAGGTGCAGCCTGGCCAGTGATACTAACAATGGCTGTGACCATAAGTCCCAGAAATGTCCTTGCTGAGACATAATGGCTGTCATGCACCAACTGTGCTTGGGCAACCAGGTTGTCGACTTTGTCCAGAGGCAGAAAAGTTGACCCCTAGGCCATTTCCAGAACTGCCCTTACATACTGCAGCCACTGACAGGGTGTCAGTACAGACTTTGGGATGCTGTCACCCTCAGAGCATCTAACAGCTGTCTGGTTCAAGCTAAGTCTGCAACAGCTGGTCCCTGGAGAGGGCTTTAATAGCCAGTCCTCCAGGTAAGGGAAAACATACAGGGCTTCTCTCCAAAGGGCTGCTGCAACCACTGCCAAGCACTTGGTAAAAACTTGTGGTGCAGAAGACAAGCCAAGGGCAACACTCTGATCTGGTAATATTTCCCGAAACAGGAACCTCATACTTTCTGTGAGGTTGCTGCATCTTGATATGGAGGTTTGCATCCTTCACAACCAGGGAGCACATCCAGTCTCCTACTTGCACTGAGGCAGGAGACCCTGTAGTGTGACCCTCCAGAATTTCTTGTATTCCATGAAGAAATTCAGATCTCTTAGAACCAGAATAGGCCACAGGTCCCTGTCCACTTTGGGAGAAGGAAGTATCTGGAATTAAATCCTGTGTTCCTCTGTTCTAGAGGTAAAGGGTCAGAGTCTGTACTTTCTCTAGTAACAGGGACATGTGCAGGTGGATGATCTGGAAGGGTGTCCAGAAGCTCCAGAGCATGACCCTTTGCTATGATCTCCAGAGCCCAAGCATCTGTACCACCTCCTTCCGTTGGTCCAAGTGGAGGGACAGGCAACCCACAACCAACCCTGGAAGTAAAAGTGTTGGGGTATAGAAGGATTCAGGCTGATCCAGTGGAGTTAAGCCACTGGCTCCACTACCTTAGGTGTTTCAGAATGGGCACCTGGTGGTGTACTGGGAACTGGCAAGGCCCTGCACTTTGCCCCTACCTACATGTCTGAAGGTGTAGCACATCCCCAGGACACCAGCTAGACAAAAAGCACCCCTGTTCCTACCTCTGTTTTAGAAATGGTACAGGGAATGTACTGATTTTAGAGTCTTGCCAAAGAACTGATGATCTTTTAAAATCTCTTCTACCTCATGATCAAACTATTTTTGCCCTCTGAATGGGGCAATGAGAATTGACTGCTGTACAACAGTGGCAAAATCTGCGACTCTGAGTCAAGAGTAGCACATAAGCAAATGCCAAAGGCAGGAATTCGGGCAGAAGCATCAAAATGTCATATGCTGTGCAGAGCAAATGCTTTCCTACATCAGCACCAGCAGTAAGTTTTCATTAACTTTTGCTTGGTAGACCCTCAGCAAGGCCTGTGTAGCAGCCTTGGCCTTCCTCCAGACGGTGTTCTGATACTTCACCATATGGTCCTGCTAATTAGCAATCGTAGGCCCAATGAGGCAGAGGCATATGTACACTTGCCTAGAACATCTAGTCTCCTGGATTCTTGATCAGAAGGAGGGAACTACGGTGCCTGGGTGCCCTGAACCTTTCATGGGCAGCTGTGATAACCACAAGTCAGTCTCAGGCTGGCCAGCATGAAAAGGCTTCCCGGAGGGCAGAATACACTCTGTCTGCCTTTCTGGTCACAACTGGTATAATCTTGCAGTCTATACCAGGCTGCATAAATGGCATCCTCTACAACTGAACAACAGGAAGGAACCATAGCAGAGGGGTTTCTGGCATCTCCAAAAACTCCAGTAGGTTCTTTTGGTAGACTCCTGCTCCTCTAACATGAATCCCATTGCTGCTTACATTTGCTGCATCATGGTAAAAAATAAGAGATCCTAGTGGTGATGTAGGAGTGTTCACTACAGAGTCCCTCACTACAGAAGGAGGCGGTGCAGCCAGTGCCATATTCATAGTGGCTGTCAGCGTGAGTCCTCCTCCTGCATCATAAGGTCAGGACTGTATTCACACTTGCTGTAGACTGTAACATGGCGGGAGGAAGGACCACACCGGTTGGTGGCAGTGCAGGAGGTCTAAGTGGCAAGGAGTATACTGCGGCGTCAATGGGGCATTCACGAGTCCCCATCTACAAGCCCCTGGAACAGTGAGGCTGGGCAGTAGATGCCTTCTCATATCTGAGAAGGTGATAAGGACTGCCTAAAGCGTCACTGCCACTTTGGTGGGCAGGCGCGACTGGGTGGTCGATAGTGGAGTTAGGAGTTCCCATCAACAACAGCGATATACTGGCTATAACAGGACTGACAGTGCCTACACCAGTCCCAGACCTTAGTGTCTGGTCGGTGGTGGAAGGGACGGTCAACGCAGCCAGTGGAGCAGATGATGTTATAGCAGAGGTCGTACTTGTAGTCTGCAGATGACCTGGCCGGAAAGTCTTGTCCTTGTCCCAGTGCTTGTGTTTTGTGACTCCCTGACTATTTCTCTCAGGACTTTGACTGCGATTTGGTTGACAGTGCCAGTGATGTGGATGTTTCTCAGATTTGCTTTTCTATTCTAGCCAGAGTCTTCTGGAGCAGAAATTTCTCCAAAGCCCCTTCTGTGCCACCTGATTTCAGAACTGAACCTCTGGCAGATCTCACAAGCCTTCATGATGGGGTCCAGGCCTAAACAGACAGACATTATGGGAGTCTCCCATGTAGATTTTCTTTCACACTTGCAGTACTGGAAGAGTTTAGAGGGTTCTTTCGATGACATACAAGTCGCGAAAATCACTAATAGAAGTGATTACTTGATATACAGAAAAAATAAATAGTGGCTATCAGCAGTGACATCTTAAGAGTCCTAATCATAAGCAGGAAAAGAACTGAGGAGAGAGGGCCACCACATATATGTATACACTGATGTCCGACACAGTCATGGGCAGACCCTGACAGACTGCTTCAAAAGTTCCCATGGGGTCCTAGTGCCTGGCAGCTACATGTCCCAAAGATGTGGCCTAATGAAAGACATATCCTTGAAGATCAGAGTTTCCTGCAACTACTCCAGTAAGCGAAGTCTTACCATCTCCATTTTATAAAAGACCCTTTCTGTAATCCCAAGAATCAGTGCCTATAGTCTGAATCCACACGGTCAGCTCCAGAAAGGGATGCACACCTCTATCCTTGCCCTCCATTCCCTCTCCTCATTTGGGGGATATATGCTTGTTTATTGGTTCACATGCTTTTGTAACAACATTAAAGACTTCATTCTGCATGATGCTAACAAACTGTACAACTCTGTATTGTGTAGGACTGCTGAACTGAGGAGTTTCTACTCCACTCCCTTCTGTCTGAATGTGTCCCCTTGTTTGTACATTTCTTACATCACTGCTATAATAAAAGTCAAATATATATATAACAAACAACAACTTACCTTTTTGTGAGTCTGCAGGTTCAGAAGTCTGTGCAGGCTTTTGAGATCAGTACTTTTAGTTCTAATGGTGCTGTCACTGACCTCCGAAACAGAAGATGCCAAGGACTGCACTGATGGCTGCAGAGAGCTCTGTGCAGAATCCATCGCCCGCTGCTTGTGCCACTTGAATGATGTTGCTCTGCTGGCTTTTTCGACTTGGGTTTAAAAGCTGACACTGCATTTTCAGAATTTGCCCAACTGGATCGAATTCCTTGGAAAGCTTTCTCCGGGGCCTTGGTCACCTTTTATTCTGAAGTGAGTCAGCTGGTGTTAATTCCATACTGTCTGAAGGACTCTGTATGCAGGGTGGTGATGTAAGGGTATTTGGTGTGGGGTCAGTGCAGGGAGGTAGTGCAACAGTATTACAGGTTATTTCAGAAATGTGTGCATCATTCACACTGTTGCTACTGCCAAGGCTTTTTACATCTATTATCAATCGCTCTTCATCAGAATCACTATGAGAGATGGTTGATATTGTGCCTAGCGTTTGATTCATGTCATCACAGCCTGCAGTAGTACTCCGGGAGTCATTAGCATCTGTCACATTCTGGTCACCTACACTACTTTCTTTGGTCTCAACAACAAGCCTGTCGGATGCCCTGCTTCCCACTAATTCATCAATTTCATCAGATTCAAAGCCTCTGAATGATGAGGTGTCATCAGACTCGGACCATGAAATATCAGCTCTTGTTGTCAATTTAATCTTTTTGGGGCCAGAAACCGAGCCTTCTGAACATTCCCGTTTTTCTTTCTGTCCAACAACTCTCTTAAAATGGACTTCACTTGTGCTGGTCAACTGTTTCTCCTTTTGTAGCATTTTAGATAGCGATTTGATAGGGCATTTGGGGTCGGCAGGACCAGTTTTCTCTGGGTTGCTATTTGATACTTTACCAGGTGGCAGTTGAGGACTTTCTCCTTTGCTTGCTTTAAGAGATGTACTTTTGGGCTTTTAGAAGAACATGATATTTCTCCAAAGGTTTCTAAGTCCACAAGGTCATTTCAAAATCTATGTCCACACTTACGGTTTTATCATTCTTCTTTGGCTGCTTTCACAAAACACCTTAGTTTGGTAGGAGTAAACAAAAGACAATTTTAGATGCAAACAGCCCAGCAAAAACATTATGGTCATGTCAACAATTTATTTTCAGCTTTTTATCAAACAGGTTTTCTGTGTTCAGATGCAATGAAGCAGTATTTTTTATAACCTGGCAATAGCTCTACGATCAAACATCTCATTGTTTTCAACCAAAAACAAAGCTAGAACTGGTATACTGTATTAAAAAAGAATATTGGTGTGCCCCTCCACCACCCTCCTGCCTCCCTTCTCTTTCACTTCTTTAACCTCAAACGATGCCTAAGTGCCCTCCTCACTATCAACCCTCTAAAGGTGCCTTCCCTGATGGCCTTGACCCAAAACTCCTCTCCTTTCTACTCCAGCCATTTTCTACCCCTCTCATTAATCCTAAATCTCTCATTCTCTATTGCCTCAGTCCCTCTTAGGAAACATACAGTGGTCCTCCCTTTACCCAAGGGGTGACCCCTCATCCTCTGGCAACTATGCCCCATTTCTCGCCTCCCTACCCTTGCCAAGCTTCAAGAACACATTGTCCTTTCACAACTACCCCTTTTCTATCTGACCTTTTTCATCCCTTTCCAGTCTGGTTTCAGGAAAAACACTCAAACACCACCTCTCTCCTGCAGCTCACAGACTCCATCCTGACCAAGATGGACAATGGCCAAATTATCTCTGCCATTTCTGTTGACCTTGACAAGGCCTTGACACCGTCTCTCACTCCCTTCTCCTCGACTCACTCCCAGCAGCAGGCCTGTCTCCCTCTGCCACAAACTGGTTCAAAGCCTACCTTATTGGCAGAACCCAATCAGTTAAGATCACTTCACCTCCCCTCCCAACTAGCACTGGCATCCCCCAGGGCTCTGTATTAAGGCGCCTCCTATTCTCCATCTTAAACAACCTTCCTCGGTTTGCTCCCCCTCCACCACTATACATATGCATGCCGATGATGCAGTACTGCATGCATCTGGCTCCTGTCCTGCTGAGGTTACAACCAGCTTACAGCGAAACTTTGACAAGGTTCAGCTCTGGTTTGCTAACCATCAACTTTTCCTCAATGCCAAGAAGACTGTCTCCATGACTTTTTGCACAAGGCAAAGACTCTCTAGGCTTTCCTCCCTACCAACTTTCCACCTGATGGGACTTTGAGGACATATCCTCCTTCATGTATTTAGGTGTTTGGTTGGACCAACACCTAAACTTCTCTGGACATATTGATGCCATCCAGAAAAAAAACTGCCGCTAGGTGTGAGCTGTTTCAGAAGATGATACTGCCGATTTCTGACTATTGTGATGCAGTCTATGGCGTGGCCCTAAGTCCTCCCTGGACAGACTGGACACCCTCTTCAATTCCTTCTGCGCTTTGCCCTGGATGCCCTCCCTCGCACCAACGCTGCGATCTTTATCATGCCCTATCCTTTCCCTCTTACAATAAGGCGACTCTCCCACTGTGCTAAACTCACCTCCAAGCACTGGTTAGGCAAGCTCCTTCCTACTTAACCTCCTCATTTATAACAACCCATGCATCCTCCCATTCCCTTAGACCAACCAGCTCCTGAACCCTGGCAGACCCCTGCAAATCCACCTTAATCGGCCAATCCACTTACTCTCCTGCCTCCCAAAATTTGGAATTCACTCCCCTCAAATCGGCACTCATCCTCTGCCTACTCCATCAGCTCTGCCCTCAGGAATTACCTTGTGCCTAGCTGTTCCTGCCATGTCACTCCTAATTCCCTCCTATAAGCCCTGGATAAACCCTACCCCCCACCATCACCTAACTAATTTCTAGCTCCTCCCCTTCCTCCAAACTGCTCCATCTTATTGGCCTCCTTGATCTCTCACAGAATGTAAGGGACGAATAATGTTCCCTATGGTCCCTCTCCTACCTCTCCAGGGGCTTGTATCCCTCATCTACTCTCCTCCCCTACATCCCTCCACCTCCCCCCCCTCTCCTTTTACCCTTTTCTTACATGTAAGCACTTGTTACTTACTAACATTTATTGATTCACTTTTTCTACATACTATGACAACTCTGTTTTAACACTGTTTGTAACACCTGCCCTGCAACTGTATGTTAATGTTGCTTTGTAACTTGAGTGTAAATTGAACTTGACTCTTCCCCTTCCCGCCTTCCTGCCCCCTCCTTTCCTTTTCGTAAGCACTTGTTTACTTGATAACGCAGCACTTATTGACCACTCTTTCTACTTACTGTTCACAACACTGTTGTACCCTTCCTCCCAGGTTGCACTGGGAGAAGAGCAACTTGTCACTCAGTGTGCCTTCCTGGTGAAACATTTCAATATATAACATACTATGCAACAGATAAGGAAAACAGAAGAGTTACAAGAACTTACAGTAGATCTTTGAGGAATCTCTGTCATCAGGTCACACCTCTGGGCGGCCTGGTGGCGCTGAGGGTTAAGGCACAAGACACTTCACCTGAATACAAGCAAAATCCAGCGGGCAACAGACCTCTTTGAGGCGGGGTTGCTCTTTCCCACTTCTCCCCAGGTCAGGAAGAGCTGAGTGCTATCCTCGTCACTGCCACGCCCTCTGGGTCTGTGTGGTGGCTGCTTGTGTTTGTCTGTGTCTGTAGCTTAGTTTTGTGGATTTACATGTTTTTATCTCATGTCCTTTTGCACAAGTGATTTGATATGTATTTGTATATGTTTTCTTGCTCTTGACACAACACAAATTGTTGTGTTATCTATGTAACCTTTGTACTGTACCTAATTGACGTGGAACCTTTGTAAAAGAGCCTCTGGCTCAAGGTAGTAATTCCTAGAACAATAAACTAAACTATCTGTGGCCCTCTGTGATCAAGTAGTAGCTTTTAGCTCTCTTGACAATCTAGGCTGTGTTCCTCTGAACTAGAGTGGTCAGTGAAAAATTACTGGCAAAGTAATGGATTGATTCAAGTGGAAGTCCAACATCACCTTGAGCAGAAATTTTCTGTTAGTCCTGAGGACTACCTTGCCTGTATGGACTGATATGTAATCTGGCTCAGTGGCCAAGGCTGGAGCTCACTGATCCTCCTAACTGAGGTGATGGCTACCAGGGACACTGTTCTCCATGTTGCATACTTCAGCTCTGCTGAAGGCGTGAGCTCAAATGGTGGTTGCATTAGCTGGTCATTGCATATATTAAGGTACCAATGCTGGGGTTTATTCCTATGAGGAGGATACAAATGCATAAGACACTTTAAGAACTTCCTAAACACTTGATTTGCTGCCAGAGATGACCCCTTACCAGTTGAGAGGTAAGCAGAGACAGTTGCTAAGTGTACTTTGAGGGTGGAAGGCCTAAGGCCGAGAGAATGAAGGTGTGCCATGTACTCTAGGATAACTGACAAGCCAGCCTGGCAGCAGTCTGTTTCTTTTTCTACATCCAAATGGAAAATGGAAAGGAGGAGAGAGGGGACATGATAGAAACTTTCAAGTACCTCAAGGGAATCAACAAAGTCCAAGAGGGCAGCATCTTTCAAAAAGAGGTGTGCAAGAACAAGGGGCACAATTTGAAGATAGAAGAGGGCGGCTCAGAGGTAATTTAAGGAAGTATTTTTCACAGAGAGGGTTGTGGATGCATGGAACAGCCTTCCAGAGGAGGTTGTGGAGTCAAAAACAGTGGTGGAATTCAAGCATGCATGGGACAGTCATAAGGCAATTCTAGGGGTGGGGGTAGGAAGAAGTAGGCTACTGGTTAACTAGGATCTGCAGCTTATCCATCAGGTAGGAAATGGGCAGACTGGGTGACCAAGCGGTCCTTATCTGCCGTCAAATTCTATGTTTCTATGTAAAATCTCTTCCATTTAGAGGTGTAAGTCCTTCTGGTAGAGGGTTTTCTAGAAACCCTAAGAACCTCTAGCACCCCTCCAGAAAGGTGCAAGTCAGTATACTTTTAGTCCCAAGATCCAAGCCCTGAGCCTGAGACCCCAGAGATTAAGGGTAAGGATCCTGCCCTGCGAGGTGGCTCATAGGCTCGCCTCCTGGGTGAGAGACTGGCCTGAAAATTGACAGGGTCAGAAGCAGAGAATACCATGGTTGTCTGGCTTACTCTGGAGCAATGAGGATCACTGCCGCTGGTTGAACCCCAAGCTTGTTCAGCAATCTGAGCAACAGGGAAATGAAGGAAAGGCATACGGAACTTCCTGCCCAATCCAACAGCAGAGCATCCAGAGACTGTGCCCACTGCAGGAGGCCTGCAACAGAACTGTGGTAGCTGGTGATTATCTGGGGTTGCAAGTAGGTCCACCTCTGAGGCCCCACCTTCTGAACACCACTTGCAGGACCTGTCTGTTTTGGGACCACTCATGGTGGTTTTGGTTGACCCTGCTGAGAGCATCTGCCAGGACACTGTCCTTCCCTGGGAGGTGGACTACTGAGAGGGAGAGTGCAGGGAGTAAGCTAGACTCCACACTTTCATGGACTCTGTGCATTGTGGGGACAACTTTGTGCCCCTTGCTTGTTTATGTAGTACATAGTGGCTGTATTGTCTGTCCTGACCGAACAACCGTGCCTTGAAGCACTGGAGCGAAGGATTGAATGTCCAGATAAACTGCCCTGAGCTGCAGCAGGCTTTTGTGAAGCAAAGACTCCTGCTAGAGCCAGGTACCATGTGCAGCATGTTCCCCTAGGTGTGCACCCCACCTAGGAGGGAGGCATCTGTTGTTAAGACTGCTGTTGGCGGCAG
The DNA here is from genome assembly GCA_016271365.2 of Neoceratodus forsteri. Taxonomy (NCBI): domain Eukaryota; kingdom Metazoa; phylum Chordata; order Ceratodontiformes; family Ceratodontidae; genus Neoceratodus; species Neoceratodus forsteri. The sequence goes on from CM028129.1 coordinate 1,741,392,736, forward strand.
CTGGAGAAAAAGCATACCTTTCCGGAAGTTGTCTTTTCCTGCCATCACTGCAGGGCTTGCAGCAGGATTCTGTGACTGGAACCCTCTTTAACAGGGAATCTCTGTTCTGGGACCAGTGAGACCTGAGGTGAAACTGAATGTCTCATCTGAAATCTTAACCCTGACACTGTTGCTGTAGCTGCAGCCATGTGTCCTAACAGCTGTAGAAAAGTCCCTCACTGGCCTGGGGTATGCAGCTGGAATGAGTCTGCCAGCTGCACTATGCTGTCTACCCTTCTCTGTGGGAGGGCCCTTCCTCTCGTCCAGTTCTACCCCTATGAACTCCAGGTGCGGAACTGCCGTTAGCACCGCCTTTTCTGATTACCAGGCAGCTCAGCCATACAGAGTATCCTGGATGGTGATCAGAGCATCTCTACCCACTGAGGAGATTGGCCTACCACCATCCAGTCGCCCAGGTATGGGAAGACTGTAACCCCTTGTCGCCCTAGGTGTGCTACTACCACTGCTAGGCACTTGGCAGTCACCCTTGGAGCAGAGGTAAGGCCGAAGGCACGGCTCTGAACTGTCAGTGGTCTGATGGCAATCTGATCCTGTGGTACTTTCTGTGTGATTGCCTGATAGGGATGTGGGAGTAAGCATCCTTTAAGTCCAGAGATGCTAGCCCAATCCCCCTTCCTGAATGTAGGGTGGATGGTAGCCAGAGTGACCATTATAAATGTCTGAGATCCCATATGGGTCGCATGCCCCCCCTTTTTTTTGTTTTTTAGAGAGGAAGTATCCTGAGCAGAGCCCCTTTCCTTGTGGGCCAAGGGACAGGCTCTACTGCTTGTCTTGAATTTGTTTTGCTACTTCCTCTTCCAACAGAGTTACTTCTGATAGGCAGGTCTGAAAAACCTTGCCCTCAGTTTGCGCATGATCCTGAACCGAGGGCAAGCCTCTGGCACACTACCTCCAGGAACCATCCGTTTCTGTAGTGATGGATACCCAGGCCTGGAGGTAGTGGGCCAGCCTGCCCCTACTGGAAGCAGGGAGCGGCCCTGGCAGACCCCCAGGGAGTCTGCTTAGTCTGTGCACTTGGCTGAATGATGGGGCCAGCATGGCTGCTGCCTTCTGCCTCTGCCTCTGAAGTACCCTCTCTGAGGTTGATAGGCAGGCAACGTCTGGGCCTGGAGGAAGGGTCTGTAATGGGTTCTAAACCTGTTCCCTTTGCTTTGGTACTTCTGGGGTGTTGCTGCCTTCTCCTTTGCTGCAGCACTCTTATAAACCACCTTGTACTCACACATCTTTTCATGTAAGCCTTTGTTTGTTCAGCAAAGGGAGTGGACTCACAAGGAAAGTCCAGTCCTTTGTCTGGTGTCATGGGACAAATCAGTTGCCCTCAGCCAGGCCAATCTCCTCAGAGACACTGAGGTTGCTATTTGCCTGGTTGCAATATCACTGGCATCCACTCCCATTTACAGGCCTCTATGCCCTTTTTGCCCCAAGGCATACTGTAGCAATCTCTGAAACTGCGTCCCAGAGTTTTTTTTTTTTTTGAGTCTTTATCTGGTTGGTGTGATTCCAGGGAATCTCTGCTTTATCACAAGCCACAGCTTGTACCACCTCTTTATGGCTGATTTGCTCTGCTCCAGACTTAGCCCCCCAATACTTCCTGTCCCACTGGGGAATGGAAGAAAAATTACTCACCATAGTAATCTTCTTTCTTCAAGGGTCCTTTAGCATCAGTAACTTTTTGCACTTAGCTGGCTAGGTGCAACTGCCCTGGAAGTGTGCCTTTAAGAGATATTTAAGCGCGTGAGGCCAAGCCAATCAAAAGACAGGAGGGGGTGTGAGCTGAGTGACAGCTATTGAATGCTTCAGAATTTTTCAAGGAAAAGCGAGGCAAATGCCCCAAAACGAATCAACAGGATTAAAAAAAACATGCAAATGTCCACAAAAGTGGAAATAGAAACAACAGCAACACGAGCTAAAACTCATCAATAAGAAACTCCAAATTTGGTAAAGGGTGCCATAAGAGCCCTTTTCTGACAGGTGAACGGGAAGGAAGGGTGGGAGCTTACTGATGCTAAAGAACCCCTTGTAAGAAAGAAGATTACTGCGGTGAGTAATTTTTCTTCTTACCCCAGGAGTCCTTCAGCATCCAGTAACTTTTGCAGACTACCCAGCAGTACCAAGTGGGAGGCGGGCAGAGAACCTACTTAGGAAAGAGGCTCCAGAACTGCCCTGCCAATTCTGTCATCAGATCTCGTCTGCACATCCAAACTGTAGTGTTTCACAAGGCGTGCACAGATTTCCAGGTAGTTGCTTTGCAGACATCAAGTAGGGGAATGTCCCTGCTGCTGCAAGTGAGCCTGCAGTGGTCCTGGTGGTATGGGCCCTGAGCCCCATTGGAGGTTGTTGACCAGCTTTCTCATAGCAGAATCTAATACAAGAGACTAACCAACGGAAATAGTTCTCTTGGTAGCTGGTCTTCCCTCTGCCTACATCCTGTATGTGAGGAACAACTGAGTGGAAGAGCCTCTGGACTGCCTAGTATGCTCTAGGTAGTGAAAAATGCTCTTCTGACATCCAGGAGTGTGTGGCTCAGTAAAGAAGACAGGCAGAGTAATGGACTGGTTCAAGTGAAACTCTGAAACCACCTTTGGCAAAAATGTCCTATTTGTCCTGAGCTCAACTTTATCGTTGTGGGGATGATGTAATTTGGCTCAGCGCACAGGGGCCTGTAGCTCTGAAATCCTCTTGGCAGACGTAATGGTTACCAGGAAAATGGTTTTCCAAGTTACAAACTTGATGTGGGCCGTGGACATAGGCTCAAAAGGTGGATTCATAAGCCCATTTTGTAAAGGAACAGGCTCCCTGGTTGGAGGCAGGAGGTGCAAGAGGCCTTTGAAAAACTGTTTAAAAATGTTGTGGGAAAAAACTGATTCTTCTTCCCCACGAAGGCAGGCTGAAATTGCTGCGGGTGTAGCTTAGTGAAGATGGTTTTAAGCCTGCGCCTGTAGGTGTACCAGGTAGTATCAGCTGAGGTCTGAAGCTGATAGGGTTCAACCTTTTGCTCTTGCACTAGAGGAAAACCTTTTATTTATTTATTTTTTTAACTCAGTATTTATTAGTTTCTTTATAAACAGTATTTTCCTGATGCAGTACATTAGGATAAATACAATAGCCACATAAGTGCCACTCCTCTTAACACATGCACAGAATAAAATCGACTGACATCCATAAGATATAGCATTGGGGGTAATCCAAAATAACAATCTGTAGCTGTAAAATCCAATATATACTGTGTAGTTAACCCATGAGCTGCATGCTTAAAAATCACTTAATTATATTAAACTATTCCCAGTTTCCTCTTCCTATTAAGGAAGACTTTTAAAGTTTCATGCTTAACCATTAGGGGTACCAAGAGGGTACCTTATAAATGGGATCAGGTCTAACATCTGTACAAGAGATCCCTTTAACAAACATTGGTCTATCACTTCATTACAAGGCAATAAGCATCACCATCAATCTTTTAGAAAATCTGTACAATCATTTAAACCAAACTCGTTTATAAAATTATTAGAACACTTGCTCCAAACTTAGCCCTTTGATTCCAATTACCCTTAGAGATTCTCAAAACCTGCCTGCTCCTTCTGTGACTGGAGAGCAGACTTGCTTGAGTCTGGAGGGTGTCCATCCTGTCTGAAGGCAAAAAGAGCTTGCCGATGGTGCGTGTCCAGGATCGCCCTGATAAACTGCAGTCTTTGGCAAGGGACCAAATGGGACTTGGCCTGGTTGATGGCGATACCCAGGCTGGTGAAAACCTGCAGAGTGAAGGAAAAGAGTGCAGAGTTCCTCCCTGGAGGGGGCATGAGGCCTGTCGGCCGGTACAGGAATACCTGCACTCCCTGGGCCAGGTGGGGCTACCACAGACAGAGATTTGGGAAATACTGGGGCAGGAAAGACCAAATGGGAGGGCCTTGAATTGGCAGTGGTCCCCTGAAAACAAAACCGAAGGACTTTGCAGTGGGAAGGGCAGATGGGGATGTGCAGGTAGGCATCCTGCATATCCAAAGCGCACAGCCACTGCCCTGCTGAAGAAGTGGCAGAAGACTCTGCAAGGAGAGCATTCTGAAGCGTTTGTACTCCATGAACATGTTCAGGGAACTGAGGTCTAAAATAGGCCTCACATCTCCCGTCTTCTTTGGAACTAGAAAGAAATGGGAATAGTAACCCGTCCCCAAAGGTGGTTGGGAACTGGTTCTATTGCCACCTTTGACAGAAGGAGGAGATTTCTTCCAGGACCAGAGGCAGATGTTCCAGGGGTAAGGCGACTTGGGGGTGGTCTTGAGGCGGTTTCTGAAGAAACTCAAGTGTCCTGCAGTGATCAGCTGCAGCACCCAAACATCTGATGGTATCCTCTCCCAACCTGGTAGATGGAAGGTGAATCTCCTCCTACAGTTCCCCTGGAGTGTCCAGAGGCCATGGGAGAGGAGGGAGTCAGGAGGTGTGGGGCAGCGCAGTGGCCGAGGCTCCCGCTGCCTTTTTGGGCGGAAGAGTCTTGGTTGCTGGAGGGGCCCGGCTTGTTGGCCAGCTTGACATTTGGTTTCACCTTTGGTCGAGTACATCGACAAAAGGCGGTGCAGCTGGCCGGTGGCGCTGAGGTTGGCGCTGGGCGCCCACACCTCACTGCGCTGGCGACCTGGGTTCCGGGAGGACTCGGTCGGGTGGGTCAGCCGGGGGAGGCTGAAGCGCCCAACGACAGTTCACCTTCTCCAGGGAGGGATCCGCCAATGCCCAACACTTGCATGACCCCTTTAGCCGGAGGCTTGGAGAACGGCAAGCTCCATTTGGGAATAGGACGCGGCCACCGTGCAACATGGATGTCGGCGCTTGCGTTATGACATCAGGGAGTCATTGCTACGGGGAGGGAGAAAGCGCCAAAGTCTGCCACAACCGGGAAGTAGGAGACCTGGCGTGCCGATTTGCCTGTGCCCACCCAGCCGGACCTCAGACCGATGAAACTAAGTTTACGGGCATCTGTGCCCCGCTTCATCTGCACCCGGGGTAATCCGTGACTCCATGGGACTCAGGAGTCCATTTGGGTAGGGTTCCGGGCAGTGGGATGGCTAACTGTCTCTCCTGAAGGCTCAGAGGTGGCAGGCTGGGAAGAGGACAAAATATCGGGGAGAAAAGGCAACGCCGCCCCTGAGGGATCTGTACAGAGTGTCCACAGACTTGAGTGCAGTGCCCTTCTCCTGCAGGTCGGTGATGATGTCCTTGAAATCACCTCACAAACAGCACCGAACCCCTGAAGGGCGCATCCTGAATAGCGGATTGCATTTCAGGGACCAAACCTGAAACTCAGAGCCAGGCTCGCCCACTGCATCGTAGGGTGGCATCAAGCATGTGCTGACTGGCCAAACGAGAGTTCGGATAAGGTCAGCCATGTTGTCTTTGGTATGGGACCGGAAGGAAGTCCAGTTAGATTCCACCTACTCAGGACGGTCTTTCTGGTAGTCCCATATGTCCCACATAATTCAGGGGCCCAATACCCAGAGTAGAAGAAGCGCATACACCTTCTTTCCATAATGGTCCAGAAGTCGGGGCTCCTTGTCATGTGGAGACAAGCTGAGATGTTTGGGGTTGGTGGAGCGGCAGTGAACAGCACTAATCATGACCAAGTCTGCTTTGGGGTGTATATTCAAAGACTCTACTCCCTTGGGAGACTGATATAACCGATTTGCCTTCTCGGTTGTTTCCAAATCAATGTGGGGCGGCCTCAGGCAGATCCTAGTGGGCAAGCTTCTTATGCTGTGGATCTGGCTCCAGAGATTGCCACTGATGAACTTCCTGGATCTTTTTCAATAACTCCAAAGGAAGGATCCTCCGGAGGTGACTGGAGGAGTCCTTGGCCTGGGACGCTCTGGAGTACGAGGCTTGTCATCTGGCTCGAGCATCCCCTGAGTCCAAGTCAGAGGACTTGAGGTGAGGAGGAAGACTCCTCCCGACATGGGGAAGGAGCGGTCCCTTTGGAAACCCTCTGGGAATTGTATCCTCCCACCCCTGGTGCCCGAGGTTCACCTGTGGTGTCGGGTAAGCGGGAGGAGTCTCCTGTCTCCAGCGTAGGGGATCCTGTGCAGTGTCTGGCACCAGTAGGCGACTCTCTACTTCCCTGGTGAGCTGAGCCTTGGCCTCGGCCTCAGCCCACCAGGCAGCTAGAGTCTCCTTCAAGTCTGCCGGCGGCTGTGGTGGAGGTGGTGGAGGAGGAGGAGGGGATACGGATATTGGGGTATCCATATGGCGAGTATCTATAACCCGACGACAGGAATCTTGGCATTGGGTATTGAGGTGCTGGGTACTGCGGCATCAGCTAAAGCAGCATAGGGTACTCGGCATTGGATACTGTGGTACCGGGTAGGGCGGCACTGGATTAAGCGGTGTCAGATACCCAAATGCCAGGGGCTCTGGCGGAGCAGAGGGCCTAGGAAAGACCCAGTATCGTGCCAGGTAAGGGTGGCCCTGTGGGCGTCGGGCCCGACATTGCAGTGGCATCTGGAAGCGGGACACTGGCTGACGTCGGGTAGGAGGTGTCAGAGCGGTGTCTGAGGATCCGGCGTCAGAGGTACAGCCCTGTAGGTGGGAGCTCTGATGTCTGCATACCCAGCTCCTCCGTGTCGACTGGGATGGAGGGTTGAAATCCCTGGGGTCCAGTAGAGAGATGCAGGAGCCTCAGAGGGCAAAGGCAAGCGTTGCGGTGAGCCTGGGGCGCTGGACTGGTCGAAGGGTCCGATGTAGGCTCTTTGCTGGGTGGTCATCGGAGGGCAGATGTCCAGCTTATCAGCTGGATCAGGCAGGCGTCGGAGGGCTGGTGTCCGACTTATTGGAACCCTGACCCGATGCAGGTTGCGCTGGGGATACGGCCTTGTCAGGCGTCTGCGAGGACGTCGCCCTCCCAAAGACGGCTTACCAGTCTTGTCCGGGCGTGCGTCCAGTAGCACGGCGTCCGACTTAGCGGACTCACTGACCCAAAGGGCCGCATGGCAGCAGCCTTCCCGGGAGCGGAGAGGCCTCCTTTCTCCCAGAAGCACCTGAGGGACCCGAAAAGCGAGCCCGATGAGAGGGTGACACCATCTTGGACACCGCCAAGACGGTCGGTCGAGGGCGGTCCCTGGGAGGATGTTATTTGATAACCGCAACTCCAGCCGGAGTCATGGAGGCTGTGGTCGAGTCCGGTGCTTGTCCTTTTTCTTGTGGCCTTCAGGGGAAGCAGAAGCCTGCCTCAAGTTCTTCAACTCCTTCTCCATGGAAGCCATCTTTTTCTTATTATGTGCCTCCAGGGACTGCTGCCTCCGTTTTGGGTGGCTTAATCGAACATTTGGTAGTGTTGGCACTTCTCCACAGGGTGGTCTGGGCCTAAGCAGAAGAGGCACAGGAGTGTCCTTCCTTATGCGGCAGCTGGGAACCAGACGAGTTGCACTTATTTTTATACGATTTGGAAGGCGCAAGGGACGACATACATGGACCTGATGTAAAAAAGCTAAAGAATCAGTCTAAAAGTTTTGAAAACTAACTGACGGAAGACTGACGAGTGACTGAACTCTACTCGAGAGGCACTTTCACAAGTCGAGGGAAAGAACTGGAAAGCGGCATGGGGGACCGCCCTTTATACTCAAGGCACTGACATCTGTCACAGGCGGTGGCGGTCCCCTGCCAGAAACTGCTAGCTAGAAATGTTTCCGTGGGGTCCAGATGCCTGCCAGGTCAGTCCTATATGTAATTACCTACCGCAAGAGCCCTCTCGGTAAGATCTGTAGTGACAGACCCTTCTCCACTATCTCCAGCACCCACTTGTCCGACGTGATGAGGGACCAGTGCTGAAGATAGTGGAGAGTCTACCTCTAACCGGAAGTGGGAGCAACCTGGACACTCACATCAGGACTTAAACCGAGAGGCAGATGGCTGGGTAGAGGTGGCTTTCTTTGGCCTTCTGCCCTGAAAGACCCCGTAATGGCTAAAGTCAGATTGTCAGATTAGGAATAGGACTGTAAGGCCTGGGAACAAAGCTTCTGCCCCACCAGCGAGACGAGATCTCTGAGGGTGGCGGGTTTAGGCTTGGATGAGTGGCTCTGCCAGGCCTTGTACTCACCGACTTTCTTCATGTATTCAGTGGTTCTGTAATCACACATATTTTGATCCAGGGAAAATCCATGGCCTTGTTCAGTGTCTGTGGTCAGCCTGGTTGTTCTAAGCCAGGCGAGTGTCTCAGAGAGATGGCATGGGCCAACGCCTAGAGGCTGCATCACTGTAGTCAACTGCCATGTGGAATTGATACATAGTAGCTTCCAGGGCAGTTTCTGCGTATCTACCAGCTCCTGTACCATAGAATCTGATCCGTTGCAGGCGATAGCCTGGACAGATTTCAAAGGGCTTTCTGATATCTGGCTGTGAATGCCATGTAAGAAGAAAGCCTGAGAAGCTGGGGAAGCTGTGGCATACATTTTCTTTGCTATAAAGTCAGTTTTCTTGGAACTCTTGTCAGGAGAAGAGGGTGACAAAGGAGACTCCAGCTTTCTCACAAGCTGCTTGCTACAATATACTTTCGTGGCTAGGGGTGTGCAGACAGGAACTTGGTACCATTTTAGACAATTTATATTTTCTCTCAAGCTGCTTAACCCCTGATACTGAAGTGGGGTGTTGAAGCACCTTCATGGTATTGTTTCTGAATGCATTATAGATAGGGACAACCAGGGTCTTCAAGGATGAAAGACCCTTCATCTCCTATAATCTTCATCAACATCCTGGTTGGGCTCCTCGTAGGGAGATACAGTATCCAGCATATTTTGTATAAATGTAAACACAGAGGAAGGATCCTCGTGGTCACCGGGGATCCCCATGGTGAAGGTCTGGGGACTCTTGGGGCTCAGGCACTCAAAATCTATGTCAGGGGCATCATAAAATTGATCATCATCTGCATCACCCTCACAGACTACAGAAGACAGAACTGTGGAAGAGTGCTTGCCAGCCCCAGTAAATCAAGGACCCATCTTTTGAAGGGTCTGAAACAGTTGCCATGCTTTTCCATATCTTGCACTGATGGAAGAACCTGCACAGTTTGTAAGTGTTTTGTTTTGTCTGTATTCTTTAAGCTGCCTGTTGTCTCACTATTGGCTTTCCAAGAACAACGGGAGCATATCTGTCTTGACAGAGTTTCTTTTTAGCCACTTCATCAGAGGCTTGATCAAGCTTCCTTTTTCATCACTCTTATTATTTTTCAATTTGTGAGAACTTCATCTTTGGAAGCTTTATTTTTGGCTGGGATCTGGAGGGTTCCTCAGCGCCTCTGCTTTTAGTATTAGTACTTTTGAATGGCCCTCCATGAAACCTTTGATTTATCCTGTTATAATAATCAAGGTTTGTCTCTACATTAGCCAAGTTAAGCAAAAGCAAACCAGTTCTGGACCTACAAACTGAGTGCAGGTTTCTGTGAAAAGCCATGGGCCAGTCCTGCCCCAGCTAATAAACTCTGTCTATTACTAGTCTTTTTTTTTTTTGGTAAAACTGGGATCTATACCAGTGCCAATCTTAATAGAAACCAGTAATACTCAACTGCGCACGGTGGCTGCTGGACCCTTCACGGACAGTCCTGACACAGATGATACCAAGGTCCAGCAATATAACAAAAGGTTTCCTCCCAATTGCCAATCTAGAGAGAAACCCCCAGGCACCGTTTAAATTTGAAATCTACTGCAGGTGCCTGTAGTAAACCCCACGAGGTCTGAGGTAAAAACAAGGCAACTGTCCCTAATTAGACTTTTCCCACAATAATTTGCCCTAAAATAGAAGGAAACCATCGAAAATAAGCACCTGCGATAAAATTAGGCTTTAAATAGTCGCAGTAAAAATAAAGTCAAAATAAGCTGTAGTGCTAAAGATAAAAAAATTTGTGCGCTAATGAAAAGTAAAACTTTCACTCAACATACTAAAGGAAATAATTTATGAGGAAAACTTTACCCAGATAAGCACTAGGAGGCTGTCAATGGAAAGTTAGGAGACACCTCAGAGGCAATATTGCTCAGTCCAGCAGAGAAAAATTCTGAAGCATTCAACAGCTCTCACTCAGCTCACACCCCTCCTGTCTTTTGAGAGACTTGGCCCACGCTCATTTAAATATCTCTTAAAGGCACACCTCGGGGCAGTTGCACCTAGCCAGATAAGTGCAAAAAGTTACTGATGCTAAAGGACTCCTGGGGTAAGAAGTTGGGGTTCATAAAATTCTAGTAGCCCGTCTGAAGAGACTTGAGGATGGGCAGCAACTGTCTTTGTTGCCGGCACATCCATCATTTCCATACAGTCTGGCTCCTCTTCCTCCTCTATGGATTCCTGGGTGGAAGGTCAGTGCTTCCATGTACACCTCAGCAAACACGTTCAAGAGGCCCGGAACCAAGAGGAACCCAGGTCCTGAACCGAGGTCTGCAAACCGAGCCGCTGAACTGGAACTGCGGTACTGGTTTGCAGCGCTTGTATAATTTTTATAGCATTTGCTATTTCATCTGTGGTTGGAACCAATGGTTTTGTGTGTTGCGGTTCCTGAACAGAGTGTTCTTCCTTCCTCTTTTCTTAGCAGAACTTGCCAGTTCAGCGGCAAGGTAACGTTTTCTTAATCGAGGAACCATCACCCAGGTTAGAGGGTTGTTCAACTGGTTCCTTCGGCTCTCCTTATGAGAGAAGGAAGTTTAGTCCACAGCTGGGTCAGCAGCCTTCTCGGACATTTTCTCCCAGTTGGTTCAAACACCTATTAAGCGTCAACTGAGGAAAAACATTTTGCTTTTACAGATTTCACATTCTGCCTTCAGGTGGTCAAACCCTAGGCAAAACACAAATAACATGAGGATCTGTTTTCAAACAGTTCCGCTTCCACTCTGTACAAAGCTGAAAACCCATTGGGCGGCTCTTTTCTTGGGTTACTGACAAAAACATTAAAACCCATAAGAAATGGGTCTCTAAGAATCAGAAACCCACACAAATGAACAAGGCTTAACCCTTTATTATTATTTATTTCTACTTTGCAGTCGGTTCAGCAACCGCTGAGAGAACCGAGAGTTACCGGTTTCCCTCAAAAATAACCAAATTAAGTAATCGCCCATGGAAAGAGTAAAATACAGAAATGTACTTTTAAAATGTAAATAAAAGTTTGGTTCCTCCAGTTAAATGAACCAAAAGAAACTGAAAAACTTACATAACACTAAATCTAGACTAATTTACATATAAACTCAAGGACAGCGCTTTAAAAAAACGAATAGAAATAAAATTTACTTCAAAACACAGAGAAAATAAAATTCTTCAAGAAAGATGAAGGAGGGCTGTCCAAGGCATCTGTACTAGGTAAATGGAGTAAAGAATCTGACAGTTGGAGAATGTTTACCAGGGACAGAGGTTTAAAACCAAGCATGAGCCTACCATTCCATCATTAGCATAGGTTCTATTAACCATTTCAGCTCCAGGGCAGTACAATGGAAGGACAATACTGCACATGTCAGAATACTGCAAGATTTCCTGGGGTTTGAAACAGAAAGAAAACAACTCACATTTGTCTCATCTGTAACTACAAGTGATTTGTCCAGCTGCACTGCAGAGATCGGAACAGCTATAGATTTTCGTTGAGTCAGTATAAAGTCAAAAGGGCTTCATGAAAAATTTGATTCTTCTCTCAATTGTCATCTCCTTTTCAGAAATGGAGAGTCAATATAAATCATCTTCCTTAATTTATTTCCTGCAAAAATAAATAAATAAAAAATGAACGCTCCACCAGACAAATGATTTTCAAGTAAGAAAATATTTTGGGAACTACAAATAGTACTCGATGAGCTTGTAATAACAAACCAATAAAAACAACAATATACAGCATTATGGACTAAGATTGGCAATATTTTTCAACTGTGAGAAAAATTATAATTCATAAGCGATTACAGGCTATGAAGGACTCTGTAAATCCATTATACAGCCTAGTAATGTTACAACATTCTAGCTTATCCCATCTATTTTCATCTGAAACTGAAAGATACAGCAGGAACAGCTACCATTATGTATGTATGTATGTATGTGTAATCACCCTACCATTCTATCTGCACTCCCACTGCATAAGTGGTGCTATCTAAGGGATGTAGGTTGGCGCTTGGGTTCGTGGTTAGAATTTGCTTTGTAAATGGTGTGGTGCCTCCACCTATTCGGATCTTTATAGCAGCTAGCTGCCAGGTTTCTTCCCACGAAATGAATATAGCCTCTCCCTTGGTGGAAGGTAGATTATTAATACAATCCCACCCCACTTATCACTGTAAACATGCAAATATTACACTATACAATAATGGAATACTTCAACAGTTGCAGATAAACACCAACGTGTTTATTAAGGGTTTGAAAAATAAGGTAGAGGGCTAGGAAACAAAGGAGTAAAATATTTACTAGCCAGATAGTAATAAACAATGTAACCAATAACAGGACAGTATGCCCTCTGTCCCAGGCCCTCTATCCCCACCAGTGCACCAGTTAACCCCACAGTGCTGGTGGGAGATCCTAAATACCTTAGTGTGGCAAGCCAAGGCAACTTTTATTTGTACGACGCCCAGTTCCAGACTCTGGGCACCTAACAATACAACAATATAACTAACAATAACAATAAAACAGGAAATAAAGAATACAATTCAGATCACAGTTTTATAATATATATCTGTAAGATGCAACTCATACGGTCGGGTGGAAGCAGTTAATCCAGGTAAGCAGGCGGAAGAGGTAGGCCTTGAGCCTCAGTTTGAACACCCGATCGAAAGGGCATCCTGGACTGCAGGTGGTAGCGAGTTCCACAGGGTCGGCCCAATTACACTAAATGGTCGGTCTCCCAATGTCTTGAGCCGAACCTGGGAACATCCAAGAGGCCCTTTGAAGAGGAGCAGAGAGAAAGGACAGAAGTAGCAGGTGTATGAGCTCCGACAGGTAGCCAGGACCCAGTCCATATAGGGCCTTAAAGGTGAGCAGGCCCACCCTGAGAAGGATCCTCCACCTGACAAGCAGTCAGTGCAGAGCATGCAGGACTGGGTTAACTAGATTGGACCTGGACAAGCCTCTCAGTAACCAGGCTGCTGTGTTCTACCAGCTGCAGCTTGGGTAGGTCCCTCCATGACCCAGTATAGAGATTACAGTAGTTAACCTAGAGGTAACAAAGCATGCACTAGGAGGAAGTGGCAACACCCTGGTGGAATGACCTTTAACCGGTTAGTCATACTTTGAGAGCAGAAAACTATACAACTGACCAACTATTGGGACAATGTCTGCTAGCCACTGGCACCTGTAACATTCTCTGGGCAAAAGACACAAACAGCTGGTCTGTCTTACTAGAAGACTGAGTATGGTCTACACAAAACGAAGAACTCTGTGAACATCTAGAGTATACAACAAGGCTTCTCCTTTATTTGAGTACTCTGGGTAATAAACTGGGAGATGACTGTCCTGGTTAAGAATGAACTCTGACACCACCTTCAGGAGAAACTTAGGATTAGTCTGAAGGATACCTTGTCCCTGTGAAAAATCAAATAAGGCTCTTTACACATCAGAGCCTGAAGTTGAAATCCTCCGGGCTGAAGTAATGGCAACTAAAAACAACGCTTTCCAAGATAGGAAGCATAGCTCATAACTGGCTCAAAAGGAGGCAACGCAAGTTTTTCTAACATGAATGAGAAATCCCATGGGGAATAGGATCCTGTCTGGGTGGCTAATATGCATTATACCACACAAAGGTAGGGACAGGTCCATTTGAGCCAGGGTCCTGCCATCCACTGGTACATGATAAACTGACAGTACAGAAAGGTATTCCTTTATGGACGGATAGCTGAAGTCCTCATCAGACAAGGAAAGGAGATACTCCAGGACCAAATTCACTGGAGAGGTGAATGGATCCCAAGTGACAGGATGAAGCCCATAGGCAGAAGCGTTTCCATTCATGACATATACCTGTCCTTGACTAAGTCTGCAGGAACCATGCATGCAGGTGTAGAGACTGGAGATTCGGTGTTCCAAAGTACGTTGCTCCTGGAAAGCAAGTAAGAAGGCGGGGTAGAGAAACTGGAGGTTCCACTGCCAGTTGTTGGCGCAACGGGAAGCAAATCTGTTGAGGCCAAATGGCACTATTAGAATCATGACAGCCCGTTCTGCCTGTAGCTTGAGCAGTACTCTCTGAAGCAGTGGGAAGGGAGGAAGGCATAAAGGAACCTCCCTGTCCAAGAGAGAACAATGCATCTCCCAAAAACACCAGGCCCTTGATCTAGCAAGCAGAAATTGGGCAGTTTGGCGTTGAGTGGGGGGACAGAGGTCCAGTTCTGGAAGTTCCCATCTTTCGAAAGGCAATCTACTACATCCAGTAGTAGTTCCACTCGTGGGCCTGAGACCAAGAGTGGCTGAGGCTACCAGCAAGGGTGTTTTGTACTTCTGGAACATGAACTGCTGCGAGTTCCTGGTTGTGCTCAACTACCCAGTACCAGCCTCTCATGGCATCTCTGCAAAGGGGTAAGAGTCTGTCCCCTTGCCTGCCGATGTAGAAGAACACCAGCATGTTGTCTGTCTGGATCAGTAGGGGCCTGGAAGAAGAAGAACAGTCTGAAAGCGCCTGTAAGGTGTACAGAGCAGTTCTCATTTCCAGCACCTTGATCGAAGGAGTCCACGTCCCTCTTGTCTGATGGTCCCGAGGCATCTGTTGTCAGGACCTGCTGAGGAGTGGGATTTTGAAAAGGAGCCCTGGACGCTAGGCAGGAGGGGCTGAGCCACCACTCCAAAGTCTGATGCACTGCCTTGGAGATCCGGACTGGCTGTTTGAGATTGTCCAAACGCTGGTCCAACTGTACCCAGAGGTTCCACTGGAGAAGCCCCATGTGTAGATGAGCTAAGGGTACTGTCAAAATTGTAAGCGACCATATGTCCTAGCAATTGCAACTGTAATTGTTTATTGTTCGGGAAAACCTGTGAGCAGTGCTCTTTTACAAAGGTTCCATGTCATTAACACACTAGAACAGAGATTACAGAACATTAAAACAATAAAAGTATACATAGCTTATAGGACATTCATTGTAACCTATACAATGTCAACTAAACATACAAAGCAGTGCAATTGCAGGTCAACTGGTTCAGCTATCAGAGAGCCTCATGATGATAAACAGGGTGGCAGAAACTCAAGATGTTATCATGGTGCAGCCATCGTATAGCATTGTCAACAGGGTAGTGGGAGGCTGGGTGTTCAGTGGCCCTACGGTGGGTGGCCTTGAGCAGAGGCACCAGTAAATGGACCCTGTGGATGGACAGCCCGAGGGTATGAGGAATAGAGGGAGGAAGGGGTTACAGCCCAGAAGAGGAATAGTGGTGACAGAAGAGCGGGAGTAGTCGAGTGAGTATGAAAAGGAGGAGGGGACAGGAAGGCTGCTGAGGCACGGTGACTTCCATAAGAGTCTTGGTGAATGGGCTGGGATGGGCACAGTAAGGGTGTTACTGTAGCCCAAGATGGACAAACAGGAGCCTACTTACATTCACAGGTGCTCTTACAAACAAGATACTGTTTCAGCACTGCCTTAAAGGCCAAGGTTCACAGCAATGGGAGGGTCACTAGGCCCTCATTAAGCCAGAGAGGGCGAATGAGCGCTGTCCAAGGCAGTCCTCCGAAATGGGACACAGTGAGTTCTGTGGAAGGGTGTCTCAAGGCTACTTTCATAACATCCTAGAAGGGCTCCATAAATGGTGGAATGACTAATGGCTTTGGGTCAGTGGCCCCAAAGAATTGAAATCCTCAGTTTATCATTGTTTAAGGAACTGAATGTGTCTCAGCACACCTAGGAAGGAGGGATCGTCCAGAAGAGATCTTGGGGAATCCCACCATGGGTGTGGGGATGGAAGAGACAAGTCATCTTCTGACGAATCGTGGGAGGAGGAACATCCTGTAGAATTCTCTGAAGATGCAGACCGGCGTCCCCTGTAACTACTCGGCGTCTAGAGGAGGATCTGGACAGTGTCACCAGTGTTAGGGAGATTCCTGTCCATTGCCCACTGGAGCCGGGAGGGCTGGGGTCCGAGGTGGCTGCGCAGATGAGTCTGATGCCCAGGTGGAGCTGAGACTGGGATCCCGTGGGTGTGGGGAGTGGCTCCAGTGGTCTGGGCAAAGGTCCCTTTGACAGTGTTCCACCAGCTGGTGAAAGAGCACTGACCTCAGCCAAGGGATGATGTTCCCTGGCTGGAGTTCTGGCTCGGGGTAGGGGCACCATGGGGCCTGGCATCGTAACCTGCCACATAGTCCTCTGTTAGGTCCGACGGTGCCAGTGTATCGGACTGGGTCTGGCGGTATGCCATCACCTGGCGTTGGGTGCCCTGTTGTCTGGTCATCGGGCTCCTGGGGGAGGTACTGGTGGAGTGGGTGACACTTGGTCCATGGTTCCCTTGGAGGCAGGTATCAGGTCCCCTGATGTCAGATCTGTAGTCAGACCCTTTTCAGAGCCATGCAGATCAGGCCGGTAGCTTGAAGGGTGCTGTCTGGTCCGGCTCCGTGAGTGGAGTCAAAGAGGCGTTGAGGACAGTCCGGAGCCAAGGTTGATGACTGCTCGGAAGGTGAGCGTGGTTTACTGCGGTGCTCATATTCCTGATGCCTCTTAGTGTCGTCGGACCCGTCGTCCTGTCAGACAACCCAGAGGCCACAGCCTTGTGGATGGCAGGCTCCGACCTGCCACCCGGCGAAGAATGGGCCAGTCGTGTTGGCTGAGACCATAGTGCAAGCTTGAAGGCCTAACAGCCAGAAACAGAGGTCTGAAAGGCTCTAGCCCAGAAGACTCACGCGGATGTCCGAGTAATGACGAGGGCTTCCTCGACAGTAACCCGGAAAGCCAGGTAAACTTGAGGGGCTGAGTCTGACCTCCTGCGGAAGCAGAACATTTGGACGCCTTAATGTGGAGACCTGGGGACGGATTCTGACCTGGACCTGTCCTTGTCCGATGACAGTGCTTACCGCTCAATTTCTTCTATCTGGGGAGGAATCCTTGGTGGAGGAAGAAGACTAGCTGTGCCCAGAGTGGGTCTTCTGCATAACAGCCACTTGTTCAAGGAGGTATGCTTTTAAAGTCTTCAGGTGGTGGATGTGAGTCCTCCTGTTGAAGCTAAGGCAATGTGGGCAGGCACAGCAGGCACGCCGAATGGCTATCTTTTGCCAGGATCTGTTTGCCGCATGACACTTCAATTTCTGCTGCTCTGTGGATTAAGTTGACTGGGTAGACAAATGACAAACTTGGTATTTTGATGAAAAAAACAATAACTGCATAAAGGGTGATCATGGCAGTCAACTAGAAGCAGGAGGCATCCATGGAGTTGAGATGCATGGGTCGGCGGTGGGAAAAACTGAGGTGGTGTCGGGGATCGCCCTTTACACCACTGGTGACATCAGGGGCAGGGCCAATGTCAGGGCGGTCCCCTGCCTTGGACTGCTAGCTAGAATTCTTCCATGGGGTCCTAGTACCTGGTGGCATGGCCTAATCCTTACCTACTGCAAGAGTTCCATCTCAAAGTGAGATATGTGATTTTTTTTGCCTACTTAGTCTGCCAGCTGGCCCTTTTGTTCAACCTCTCATCCCCATCAACCACCAACCACCATCTCTAGGACTTACCACTGGTCTGCAAGGTCCCAATGGATTACCCCCCACCCTCCAATATGGCATGGCGGGAGGGTGCTGCTCTACTCTTCAAAGCACAATCCAGATATGCAGAAGAAGTGTGGCTGGTGGTATGGGGCCTGCAGGAGGTCAGACCTTCTCCAGCATGGCTAGAGATTTTCCTCCCTTGTTTTCTCCCATAGTTCCAGCAATCACCAGTCATTCAGTGATGCACCACATGTGCATAAGAAGGCAAGCTCACGCCTTATCAATGTCCAGGGCAGCATTACAAAACCCACTGTACTTCCACCAGGTGGCAGGCTGGTAGCAGGATATCCCCAAGGGAGGAGAGCTGTCCATAGGATGCCCATCTCCTCTCCCCGGTCAGTCCACCGAGGGACCGCGGTCCATCCAGAACCAGGGTCGCTGCTGTAGTAAGCAGCTGTAGTACTAGCACTTATTGCACTGTAATTCTTTTTTCTTTTTACCGGTGCCTGGAGTTCCTTTTAATTAGGTGTGCCCACAACTTTCTGGTATCAAGACATCAAGGTGTGTTTAAAAAAAAAAAAAATAATTACCGCCTGTAACTCCTGTTTTACTTTAAGTAATTACTGGTTTTACTCATAAAATTTAGTCTCCAGAAATGCAGCAAAACCAGGCAGTTTGCTTTGCCTGTTTAATATAAAACATGCAAACAGGTGCAAAATTATTAAAATCTGTAAGTTTGAAAGGCAATTTAATAAACTTTGTGTAAGCAGCACTTCAAGAGTTTGGTCAGTAAAGGATGCCCTGCTAATCTTCCAGCAAGCTGAGATTTTAATTTCCTTCTTGCCACTCACAGCCTGCATACAACTGATGCTGTGTGTTTAGATTTGTTTGGGGCGTAAGGTCATTTGTGCTACACCTACTATAGTGTAACGGGCGGGAGTGTAAGGCGAAAAGTCACTTGTTTAGGGTTGTAATCAACCCTACCCAGTAATTATATAACCTTTTCATACTTTTACTCAAAGACATTACAAAAGGATCCTGAGACTTTCACACATCTTATCCGGATTTTTTTGCTATTAGATTTCCTGGTTGGGGTAGCAGGAAATTCTAGGCATGGGTGAAAGGAAGTTCATGCCTTGCTGCCTGTCATTCTCATTACTAAACAGGAAGTCCTAAACAGGAGTTTTATTTAAACAGGATAACAGGTTGTGATGTTTATGAAAGGCATTTACATTGCAAGGATTAAAGTGAAATAAAATATATGCATTACAGGGTGAAATTACCTGGCTTAGAGTAGCAAGTTGTGTGTGTTTGTTCATTTTGTTAACCATGTAGATTCACGGGCACAAGAGCCCATTTAAGGACAAATATATTCAGTGCAAAACACAGCATTACAATAATTTACAGTACAGCACGCTGTCAATATAAAATGAGATTAACATCACAAATATCAGGCAATAAGTAGTTTTCTGTCTAGAAACAAAACCCGATTAATTTCCATTGTTTGTTCAATAAAGTGGACTTTCACTAATCTGTTCAGAAGACTTCTTTGGGCTTGCTTTACAACTGCTTGTGTACTACTATGATTTGAAATGCACAACCTAGTAACACTCTACAGCCACATTCTTCGGCATTATACTCAAACACTGCCACCACATGGTCACAATCAGTCATATATACTACTGAAATGTTTCTAAAAGCATCAGTCCAGCAGTGAGGCCACAACTAAACATAAAACCAGCCGTGACTCTTAGCAGCAGAAATTAGAACTGTATATATATATATATATATAAATAAAATATTTTAAGTTATTAAACAGCTAGTAGCACCAAAAATAATAGACAAAGTTTTTTTCTTTTTACAAGTGGCCTGTTCTTTTATTTCTGAAACATTTTTCTCTTCACTGGTTAGGTTTTCTACAAACTATTGTATGTTTTAATACAGTTGTGTGTGTGTGTGTGTTTTTTTAATCAACTGCACAGAAGATATTTCAAATCCACAGAATATAAAAATAAGACAACAAATGGGAAAATACAGAGCACACTAGCAAAATCAAAATAAACAGATCTGCAAACAAAACGAAATGTAAAACAGAACTGAACTCAATTCCAAGTTCTCACCACTTAGTTCTGAGAATAGTCTTTGCATACAGTTTCTCCACCTAGCAAATTAAAACATGCCCCTTTCTTTACCAGCCTGAGCAGTGGTCACACAGCACTCTTGGGATCCCAGGCCTGATTAACCCTCTAGTACCTATGCACTTCAGTTACAGAAGTTTGCCTTAGTTTATATTCACTGTTATCACAGAATGTGCCAGCAGAAACAGACCACCGGTCTATCTAAGTCTGCTCGAGTGTGCAGCCAACACCCCTAGTCTGCAGCTGCCCCCTTCCCTTTGTCATCCCACTGCCGCCACCCTCCCTCACTCTCCCCTATTCCCTGTCCCATGCCCTTTTGAAGCTGTTCACAGATTTACATGATACCACCATTCTGGTAGGGTGTTCCATTTGCTACCACCCTCTCTGTGAAATAGTGTCGCCTCATTTCCTTCCTAAATCTTCCTCCTCTATTCTTAGCCCATGCCCCCTGGTGACCCTCCCCTCCTTAACTTACAGACCCCATCTGCCCCATCCTTACTGATTCCCCTCAGATACTCGAATGCCTATCATGTCCCCTGTCCCTTCTATCCTTCAGGGTGTACATATTGAGGTCTCCCAGCCTGTCTCATAGTCTCTCCCCTCCATTCCACATATCATCTTTGTAGCCCTCCTCTGAACCCCTCCAGCAGCCTGATATCACACTTTAGGTATGGCCTCTAAAACTGCACAATACTCTAAGTGTGGCCTTACCAGTGATCTGTAGAGGGGCAAGGTCACCTCACTCGCCTGGATGAAAACCCCTCGCTATGCACCCCAGCATTTTGTTCACTTTTTTCAGCCGCTCTCCTGCACTGGGCAGTGTTGTTCATGGTCCCTGTATCATTACCCCAGGTCCTTCTCCTCCTCCTCAATGATCCCCAGCTTAACCCCCCCAGCCACTATTCACTCCTTGGGTTCTTCACCCCAAAGAGCATAACCTTACACTTCTTTGCATTGAACCCCAGCTGCCACCTCTCTGACCACTCCTCTAGCTTGCTTAGGTCCCCCTGCAGCTGCTTCCACCCCTCCTCTCCATCCACCACTGCTCCGATTTTGGTGTCATCAGCAAACAGACTTGCCTTGCTCACCACCCGTGTGCAATGTCTGATGTGAAGAGTCCAAACAATACTGGTCCTAACACACAGTCCTGTGGCACCCACTTGTCACCAGCCTTGGAGTTGAGCTCCCCTCTCACCACCACCTGTTGCAGCCTCCCACTCAGCCAGCTTGTAATCCAGTTCATCACTTTTGCCCATACTCCTTCACCAGTTAGCTCCCCCAAGCCACCCATGAGGCACCAAATCAAAGGCCTTGCTGAAGTCCAAGTAAAGAACATCCAACGACAACCCTTATCCAGTTCACCTGTCATCCAGTCATAATACTGTATCAGGTTGGTTTTGACAAAGACTTCCTGAAACAAACCCATGCTGCTCTCACATCCTGTAGGCCATTGTCCTCCAGGTATGACACCAGTCTTTCCTTTAGTATCATTTCCCAGAGTTTGCACACTATGGAGTGAGACTTACCAGTCGATAATTACTGGTTCATCCCTTGGCCCGCTCTTGTGTAATGGCACTACATGTGCCATCCTCCAGTCCAGTGGCACACATCCGACTCAGTGAGGTGCTGTACAGATCCGCCAGTGGCTCCGCCCAACACCTCTGCCATCTCCCTCAGCACCCTGGGGTGAATACCATCCGGCCCTGGTGCCTAGTCTACCTTCAGTGCCCTCAGTCCTCTAGGACTCTACTTGCCTCAATTCTTCCATCTGTCGCCTCCTCTCCTCCTGTCCCCACCCTCCCAGCCCATGCTGGTAGCAGTCCCTTTTCTTCCGTGAACACGGAACAAAGTATTCATTCAGTGATTCTGCCTGCTCCTCACCTTTTCTGTCCCTCCCCACCCTTTTATCCTCACTATTGTCTCCTTGCACTTTCTTTTATCTCTGATGTATCTGAAGAAATCTTTAGTTAATAGCAGAGTCCCTGTAACTACCTAGTAGCCTCCATTTTCTGGTTGTTGAAATCTCATTGTCTCTGAGTGCTGCACTAGGCATATGAGAACATGATGTGTCAGCACCCTTAAGATTTCACAGTATGCCTGTCTGCTTACTTAGAATTCAACAAAACAAGATGCAGCAAGGTGTGAAATACCACATTTACCTTCAACTAGCTTTACAAACCATCTCAGATGTAATGCATGTTTTTTTCCTTTATACTGTATTCAATATGTATGTTTCTAGTGAGTTTTTCAAGTTTTGTGTCCTTTCAGTAGAGAATACATGCTGTAAATGGGTGCTGTGGCATCACGTTCTCATATGTTGAAGCAGCTCTCAGAGACAGTGAGATTTCAACAACCAGAAAATGAAGACCCCAGGCTAGTTACAGGGGCTGGTATGAACAGTGAAACAAACTAAAGCAAACATATCTCAAATAGCTACACAAAAAAGTTATCTGTTGACAAGGAAACAAATAACATTTACAAGATATAAGAGTGTACTACTCATTTAAAATGTGCCTTGGTTCCTGTGATGCCACAGGGCTGGACTTGAAGTTGCTGATGGCAACTAGCTTCCCCCAAGGGACTGCTCACCTTCTCTGGGGAGGGATGGGGGCTGAGGCTTAGTGCTTGACTGGCCTCAGGCAGAGGCCTGGAGTACAGCAAGCACCCAGACATGTAGAGAGGGGGAGGAGTAGCGGACGTCAGTGGTTACACCTTGGCGTCTGGGCGCATATCACGTCCACAGAACAGAAAAATCATCTCCCCAAGCGCCGGAAGATGGCAGCGCTTGATGCAGACCTCACAGCTCTCTCCTGCCTGTCCTGTCGGCACCTGGACGGAACCAGAAAGTTTAGCCGTACAGGCCCCACCCTCGCCCCGCCTTGGGGAGGGGGACACCACGGCTCCATGGGAGTACCCACAGGTTCCAGGTAGGTGAAGAAGCAGGGGCAGACACCATAAGTGACTCCCAATGGTGCAGGGCTCGGGGAGCAGGGAGGGAGGATAAAATGCAAGTTGGAAAAAAAAAAAAGAGTGATAGGATTTGCAAGAAGGTGAGGATTCCAGCTACTCTCAAGAGCAGAGACATGGTCACTAGGAAGGCGTTTGCCAGAAAAACTTCATCACAGGTGGCAAGATTCAGAATCTTGCAGGTGAACTATGCCACCATAAGGTTGAAACATGTAGCAACTGCCAGCTTGTGGACATGGAGTTTGAGTGCCAAAAGCCCTAAGGAACCCCTGAAGGAAGGTAACTGAGCCGAGGAGAGCACTAAGGGACTCTGGCCAGGCATAAAGCAAAACCAGGAAAAGAAGGTTCGGCAGGTACCCCAGAGTCTGCCAGAAAGCATGGAAGGAATGCATACAGGTCACGGGGAACCAGGTGGAAAAACTTTCTCCCCATGCTGAGAAGGCAGACTGATGGAAGGCCATGTGCAGCCAAAGAATGCCGAGACCTACTGAGATGCCCTGTATACATTTCCTCCATCTCCCAGGGCCAGACCTGAACTGAAGGGGTGTAGGTTGGGATGGACTATGAGACCTCAAGTCAAAGTCCAGCTGGAGTGGGAAATATCAAAGGATGTCACCCTGTTTGTCTCCAACCAGAGTACTACCCTCTGACTAGATAAGATTGAGGGAATGAAACTTCACTAAGGCAGATGAAGTGCATGTTAACAGAAAAGGCCTGATCTGGCCTTCTGGGGCAGATGCGCCATCACAAAACAAACGCATTAAGTCTTACGAGAGGAAGGGCCCCAGGCTGAGTCCGACCGCTGGAGTGGCAAGGCAAGTGGCATAGTGTTAAAACAGAGGGACCCAGACACCCTAGAGAATGAGCTCCACAGCAACCATAGTTGTGGGGTGGAAACAGTGCTTCAACACTACTCTGATCTCAGAGAATTTCATTCAGATGGGAGGACCCATGCAGGATGGGCACTGTCAAGGCCCCCAGAGATACTCCAACTACATATATAGACCCTGTGCTCCCAACAGCAGTCAGGCTCGAGATGAGGAAAGCACAGGTCAGATGCACTAGAACTCCTGAGACAAAGCCCAGCCTGAGGGGAGAATCTGGCTGAAAGAGTAACACTGAGGAGCTATATCTGCAGAGATCAGAAGGTGAATTTTCATTCCTGAGAACCTCCTACCTAGAGCACGACTCTCTGCGGGGGCAGACAAGTCAGCCTGACTGGCTCTGAAACAGAAAAAGCAGCAGAAAGTAGTCCCTTCCCAATCCAAGAACTAGGATATGGCAGAAGGAGAGGACCGCTTAGGCTGGGCAATGGAGAGATGCCCACTTTGAAGGTCAAAATATGGGCATCAGGGAGATGCTTAAGCTACTGGTGATAGAAGGAATATGTTTACCTCACGTAGATACAGAACCCAGACAAAACGGGATGATGGGCATCCATCAAGCAGGAGACAACTCAGGAAAATGGGCGAGGTTGGAGGACTCCATTGCTCCATCACATTTCCAACTATCTGACTGAGAAGCTCTAAGTCCCCCACTTGCATGGCATCAAAAATTAGAACAAAGACCATGATCGTTCTCTCCACAGAATCTGAGAAAGACGAAAGAGCCATGCATTCAGAAGAGAAAGCAGAGCATTATGGTGGCAACCCCTAATGGTCGTTGGAGAACCAATTGATGTGGGAGAAAAGACCCACGAAAGTTTCCTGTCTCCCCAAGAAAACTACCCTCAGAGAGCCCTTTACCTAACAAGCCTCAAAGATTTGCAGCTGCAAAGAGGAAGAAGTGACGGATGCGAGGATGTGGTGCTGAGCTAGAAACAGCACTGAACCCTCACCAGACGAGCGCCAACTCAGAACATTGTGGGGCATGGCACTGCATCAAGGCAGAATAGGGCCTAGTCTGCCCTCCGGTGAGGCCGCTTAGATTTCTTCCTAGCCCTGAACCAGACATGGCGTCGAAATAAACCTACAAAACTACAACAAACAGACCGGACGCAGTCGGTAAGAATATAGAAAATAAATGATCTGAGCTTACGGGTGAAAACAGCTCGGGTGAGCAACTTCAGAACGGGATGGAAGGAACCATTAACGAGTCAAAGAAAATGGTGTTGAAGCGAGCTAGGCGCTGACTTAACTTTTTCTATTGCGCAAACGAAATGCTTCCTCTCCGGTGGGAGAAACAGAACTGGGGTGGGCCGAGTCAGCGGTGCATAACGGCCAACCTGTGAGCAACCTGTAGTGCGTTGCCATTGTAGGTGGCACCGTGGCGCTGACTCCTCCCACTCACCACACAAAAAAAGTTCTCTAACAGGTGCGCCTCCGACTTACACCCAGCAGTAATGATTGGTGAAAATTGATAAGAGGAAGATCCATTGTTTTAAATTTTCAAATAAAGTCCTGCCATCATGCTCTTCTGATGCGGGCCCATCGTGGACAGGTGGAGAATGGGGCTTCAAGGGCTCAGTCCTCCAGCCAGAAAGTCTTAAAAACATGCAGTCAGAATACAAACGTTGCAACACAAACCGGGACTAAACTGGACTTGATCTCAGGAGGTTCATGAACTCTAGTGTACAAGAAGGGACTTGTACATCAAACCTGATCTGGAAGCCGTTTGGCGTCCTCCAGCTTATGAGAGCCAGGGTAAGCTGAGACAAAGAAGCTGAACCCAAGGCAAGCTGGCCTCCGAGCTATATACCATCTAGGCTGTGCACAGCATCTGCTTCCAAGCCAGGCGCTGGGCAACCAACTGAGCTTCTACTATTAACAGCCGCATGAAGCAGCAGAGCAAAGACTTGTAATTGCCAAAGTCAGGTGACTTGAGGCAGGAGCTGGGATCCAGCTTGCCCGTGGGTTTCTAATTGTGGAACAAGCCACAGTGAAAGCATAACTGGAGCTGATCCAGTTGAGTTGATGGTGACGCTCAAACCAGAGACTTTGGATTTTTGGACTTTGTAAGTGTGGAACTTCTAGCATCATAACCCCGACCTTTTACAGTGGCAGATTTTAGGCAGTGGCGCCCGCATACCCCTTTCATGAGTGGGAGTCGCCACCCTCCTTGGCGATCTTTTAAAAAGTCAGGAATGTGGAACGCCAAATGTTGGCTGCCTGATATGTGTCTTAATCTTCCCAAGTATAATTAAAAGAAAAGCAACAGACACTTAGGCGGGAAGACATATACCAACTGCAGGAGTTGTAAAGAAGCAGGGGTTGGCGCCGATGTCAGTTCTGGGCTCGCTTTGATAAGAGCCATACATTTACAGCCAGTAGTTCTGTTGGATTGGGCCAATACTCCACTCCTGTGTGTTTCACATGCACACAGCGTGGACACTGGAGAATGGACCAATCTGTATAGATTACTGATTGAAGAATGTGTTTTTTTCACAAATCCCGCCTGATGATTAGCAGTCCTGAGGTGTATATTTTGCCTCAGGACCGCTGGATCCTACTACTGTTGCTGCTTCATCCCGAAATTCTGCCTGTGGGACCTGAGCCCTGCGTTGTCCTCAGTTCAGTCGTTGGCCCTTTTCAGGACTGACTCTCTGGTGCTGCTCAAGACCCCTTTATTTAACTGCATGCTTGTCAGAATCTGATTCTGGGACTGCAGACTCTGTAGAGAGCTGGTACCTTGGCGGTTCTGTCGTGCAGCAGAGCAAGAGGCAGAGAGCGGAGTGCTTGAGAGGTGAGCAGGTATTGGCATTTAATTATTTGTTAGTTACTTTTGTATTTTTATTGCAGTCAGTGGCTGGCAGTGCAGTGCACCGAGTGCAGACTGCACAGTGTATTATTTGTTGCCCTTGCCTTCGTTTGAGTTCTGAGAATGACTCTGACTGGCTGTTGAGCACAACAGTAGGAAAGAGGTCTGTGGGCTGGGAGCACCAGCTAAATACTTCAGGTAACTATTTATTAGCCACCACTATCCTCAACAGTATAGATATTTTTGTGCCTATAATAGGACATAGAACTATATCTATACTGTTGAGAACAGTGATGGCTACTAAAAAGGGTTAGATGGAAAAGCACGGACAGCATGGATTAAGCAGCAGTCCCAGACTGCTGTCTACTGCATAATGCAAAATCTGTCGCATTCAGTACTTTGAACCGTGCCCTTTGCTTCTGCACTATCTGGATCCATCTAGTGTAGAATATTCATGTTGATCCCTGACTTGCTCTGTCAGTTTTGTCTGCCTTTTCATAGTTGTAATATTAAAGTCCAGTTTTTACAGTCCCTCTGTTTTTCCAGCTGTGGTTCATCCTTTTAAACACCTTCCACAAAATGCATGCTAACTTGTAGGGAGAGTGTGCGACTGTCCTGCCCTGGAAATAACTGCAGCTTCTGGTTCTGACTGCTTACCTGCGTGCAGTGTGTTTCTTTGTTCCTATTCATTATAGTCATTCATTTCAGTTAATTGTGTCCTGCCCTGGCAAGCACTGCAGAAGCTTCGATGACTGTTTTACCTGCTGTGTGAATCCCTCTAAAGATCAGATCACTGTATAGGCATCCAGGCAGGCATTGAGGTATTTTAATTATTACACCACCTGCAGGGTAGTGTGTTTGCTTTTCGTCACTTAGTTTAAGAAGTGAGGGAACAGTAAGTGTATGTATGTGTGGGATCTGGGTGGGTGTGGGTCAGGGAGGGACTCTGTGTTTGGTCAAGGGTGAGATAAAGTTGAACTAAAACCTAGTCCACTACTCAGCTCGGTACAATTAAGAGACTGACGGGTGAGGGAACCAACAGATGGGTACTGTTCAGTTAGCCTGGACATAAAAACTCCCAGACTGTGACCATGACTAAAGCAGGCCGTGGATAGTTTTAAGACACACAGAGCTTTACCATGAGAAGTGTGTGTGTGGCTGATTACTTGCGCTGGATTGTGGACTGGGAGTCTATGACCAGCCAGCAGTGACTGACTAGAAAGAGTCAAGAGGAGTGTGTGTGTGTGTCTGTATCTCTGTGCGTGCGTGTGTGTGAGAGAGAATGGACCTCTGTGGGACTGGCTACCTTGATGTGGTGATGTGGATGTGGTACAGAGGTGCTTCTATGAGGGACAATAATTACTTTTAACTACCTCAAGCAGTGCTGCCCGAATTAACTTCAGTACATTTGGGAGAACTTCCAACAAATGTACTGGCGATTCTCTCAGGAAGCTTCAGTTATTATACCAGCACAAGAGAGTATGACACTGGATGCAGATGGTTATAACATAACGTGGAAGTATACATAGGATAAAGTGTAGGTTTCAACACAAAATATTGTCTAATGCATTGCAGTTTAAGGTGTATATTTTTGTATGGGTGTGGATATTTTAGCTTATGTGGCCTCAGGTTCACTAGCCCTCCCCTCTACAGGCACTACCTGAATGCTTACGATTGTTCTGCTTCATTATTTTGCCCACAGACCTGGATCTCAGCTCACTCTGTAAAGGCTGGTGGTGACTGTATGCATATAATGATTACAGGCATGGCAGGTAAGGTCCAATCTCTGTTTTTTTTCCTTACTTGCTTGTTCGACTTGTGCACAGACTTAGGGCTCACAAACCATGTTGCCAAAGCACCTTGACCGAAGTTACTGGCCATCAATGGTTAATATCTGTTTTCTTTTAAAAATAATGCTGTCAGGACAACTGGGTGAACCACAGTTTGATCAGTAAATGGAACAAGTGCAAAGTTATTTTACTGCAGTAGCTGAATTTCAAAATCATGTTATGTTCCACAATCTACATGTCTTCTGTCTAACATCATATTTTTCATTTAATGCAATCACAGTCGAACAGAATTGTTGCACCTGTATAATGAATGAAGAGTTTTCCTTTGCTTCAGTATGGGTGTGTGGGAGAGGGTGTTTGTGGTACAAGGGCTATGGAATTATCTGCATTTACCTCACAGGAGTGAAAATTTCATTAGATTTTGATTGTATGAAACAAAAATTAAGATGTTACACAGACATGTACTGCGAGTTGGTATCCTGACTTGATTTTGAAATTCGATTACTGCAGCAAATCTATCTTGTGTTGGTCCCTTTGCCACTCAAACACCAGGATTCACCGAGTTGTGCTGACATCATGTTATGGACACTATCCCATTATATATTACTTAGAATAATTATTGTATGAGGACATTTCATTACAAAGAAACAAGGAAGGTATTTTTAGAGACTTTCGAAGAGTGATTTTGCAGAAACAAGCTACTAACTTAGTAGCTTGTATCTGCAGAACCATTCTCCTTCAGAAGTGTGGATCTACACCATGTCACAATTACTTGTATGCCTGACCAAAATCCTTCTCTTTCATCAGTCTTACATAGCCAAGCAAATTAAACACAGAGTATTTCAGTGTTTAATTTGTCTGCAATATCAGAACCGACAGTGCAGTCTTCCTGGTTTAAATCTCTGTGCTTCTTGTGCTAGAGGTACCCCAGCTTTTCCAGCGCTGCAACCTCATTTGTCCTTTTGATTCAACCATTGTGTTGTGCGGGTTCAGTGATGCTGCAGTCAGTGGGGTGATGGCTTGGTCATCCAATATCCCCAGGATATCAGTCATCCTAGCCTCATGTCCTTTTCACCTGAACCCATCTCCTAGTTTCTCTCCATCACAGTTCTGTGACAAGCTGCCTCAGCAGAACAAGCAGACATCTCCCTCAGACTCGGTATCTCCATGTGAGGCAGCCATTACTGTTTGCAGCTGCTCTGTGATGGAAAGGAAACTGAGATTTTCTGATGGCTCGCATCTCTTTGCTCCTGAAACTGGGCCTAAAATGCACCATTTCACACCTGTATTTTCAAAATTTCATGGGG
Organism: Neoceratodus forsteri; assembly: GCA_016271365.2. Lineage (NCBI taxonomy): Eukaryota > Metazoa > Chordata > Ceratodontiformes > Ceratodontidae > Neoceratodus > Neoceratodus forsteri. Next base: position 1,741,422,270 of record CM028129.1, read on the forward strand.
AGTATCCCCAGACCCCCCAGAGAGGTTTGGTTTTGGAGCAAAGTGCACTCCCCCGTCAATTCCTGGATCCGCCACTGTTTATGTGCCAACCCCAGGAGAAGACAAAAGACAGAGAGAAGATAACAGGATTAACACCTTGAGACAGTGGTGGCTGGAGCTGATCTTGCTGAACTCTCTTTCATCCCTCCAGGATCAGGTCAGCTTACAGAAGGGTATGATGATATCAGGACTTTTGTGAGATGAACTGCTTGATCTCTCACTCTCTCACATTTTATTCTGTCAACTTATTACAAATAAATCTGCTTGACTGAGCAGTCACAGTGGGTTCAGCACTTGGATTGAATGATGAAGAGCATAAAGGTTATTCTCAGTTGCCAAATTAGCTGTTTGTTGCAGAATCCCAATGTACAAAACAAACAAAATGTGCAGGGTCCAACAGATGAGAGGACCCACTGGAGCTAATGTTTAGTGTCAAACTTTCCCAGGCGGCCAAAGTGCTGGGAGTGTAGAGTCCTCTCGTCTGCTGAACCTGTGCACTTTTTTGCTTGTTTTGCACATTTGAGTTCTGCAATTTGCAGCTTATTTGCAACTGAATGAAACTGCCTTTGTGCCAGGAAGAGTTGCTTGCCACTACTGGTAAAGAGCCTGTTTTAACCTGGGGGTTACTGTCACATCCTTGGGAACCCCACTTTAAAAGCCAGCCAAACAAGCAATCAAGGAGGCGATTATCCCCGCGACATGCAAAACAGAAAAATCTGGATTTTCATCCATGCATCACAGTGATGTCTCTGTGGTCTAACGTGCTTCACTGATTGAGAGGCTTGTGTAAATCTAGGGATGCAAACAGACTCACTGTTTTAAAATCAGGCACAGGTGCATCATATGGACTAGATGCACTGCATGCCAAAGCCATGGCTGTACCTGCATTCACTGGCTTTGGTGCCACGTGATGAAAATCCTAGCCATGATGTCTTTGGTGAAAACAGAGATGGAACAATGTTTTGAGAAGGACAAGGACCCAGCTTTACAGGATAAAAGTGAATCAGTACAAATCTGTGAAAGAGATACATACTAGAGTATCACTTCTATTAGGAGGCGGGGGGTGGATGAAAACAACTTTTTTTTTTTTTTTTAAACAATTACTAAAGACAGTCCTTTAAAAACAAGCCACACTAAAACTAAAGAAACTGCAACTTCCACTTCCTAAGTGTGGCACAGTGGAGCAAAATGGAAGCTACTACATTTAAATCTTGCAGCTTAACAGACAAAACAAAAGATACAGCAATGAAAATAATTATACAAAACATGCAGTTACGTAAGAACAAACCGTAACAGTAGATCTTGAGGTGTCTCGTGCAGTAAGTCATTACTTCTGGGAGTATCCAGCAGAGTTCGCTGTTGCATGGCAACTTCCTCTAGCAGTTTTCACCAGGGGACCACCACATGACATCACATCCTGCTTTCTATATAAAATGTGGGTGGTCGGGTATCCTCCATTCCACTCGCGGATTCAGCTTGCAGGCGAGGACCGAAGTGAAACCAAGGAGCCCACTCCTACTTCTGTGGAGCATGAAACGGTCTCTGTCAGAGAAGGAGGGGGTCGAGGAAGGATGATACTTACTGCAAGAGGCATTCCTCAAGATCTACTGTTACGGTAAGTTCTTGCGTAACTGCACTATCTTCCATGGAATGGTCTCTTGCAGTAAGTCATTACTTCTGGGAGATTGCTCAGCAGTTACGCCCAGAAGGGTGGACAATTATGATAAGAGACCTTAGACTGCACGCCATGGGTCATCTCCCACGCCCTGAGGCCACATCCAGATTGTAATGACGAGTGAAATTGTGGATCATAGACAATGTGGCCACATTACGGATTTCTGAAATGGAGGCACCTTGGAACCAGGCCACAGTATTGGCCATAGCTCTTGTGGAATGGGCTTGACTGAACCAGGAACAGCCTTGTTGTACTTTTGTAGCGAAATGTTATACAGTTTGCCAATCATGAGGACAGAGTTTGTTTAGCAACAGGAAGTCCCTCTCTGCCAGAAGCAAAGGTGACAAACAATTGAGACGTCTTTCTGATGTCTTTGGTATGATTAGTGTAGTATCTTAAGATACGGTAAACATCCATTAGATGTAAAAGATGCTCACCCAGACTGGAATGCTCCGGAAGAATACCGGAGTTCCATGGATTAATTTAGGGTCTTTCGACACTACTTTCAGAAGGAAGGAAGGGTTAGTACGGAGTACCAGCCTGTCTTTGTGGAAAAATCAAGTAAGGTTCTCTACACATATGGGCATGGAGCTTGGAATATGCCGAGCAGAAGTAATAGCCACCAGAAATAAAGTTTTCCAGGAAAGAAAATGAAGTTCACAAGTGGCTGCAGTTCGAGAGTCAGCTTTTCTATAATGAAACTGAGATCCCGTATGGCGTGGGTCTTCAGATGAAACATTCCTCTCAGAAACATTTTGGATAAATGATGCTGCTAGAGCAATCTGCCATCCAGAGGTTCATGGAAAACCAAATGGCTGCTAAATGAACTCGACAGAAGAATAACTGAGGCCTGACCCAGATAATGAAGCAAGGTAATACAAGATGGTGGGAGTGGACACGAGTAAGGGTCCACGTTAAGAGGTCAATCTTATGGAAAACCTCTTCCATTTGGAGTTAAATGTTTCTCTGGTTGCTGGCTTCCTGGAAGCTAGGAGAATACTAGCAACAGAAGAGGACACTGTAATTTATTTATGAATGTGTCCTCAGGAGCCAGGCATAAAGACTTAGCATCTTTCTTTATTTATTTCAAATTGGATTAGTCTTGAGGCTGGGATGTACAAGGGAACCCCGATTCTGGGTCAGGCGGTCCGGTCTGGATGGCAACAGAATGGGATCCAGCACCGACAGTGGGTGAAGGAATGTTACCATGGTTGCCGGGGCCAGAGGTGCTATAGTATTATGGTGGCGGCCCTGTTGAAGTTTCAACAGTCTTTAGAAGGAGGGATGGGTGGAAAGCATATAAGTAGAGTCATGTCCACGGTTGGGACAGGGCTTGAAAGACTTTCCCTGTTGTTTGGGATAATGGAGAAGTGACTGGGAGGCGAACAGATCCAGCTGTGGTGTCCCCCAGAGCGTGAATATGTCATGTAGGACATCCTCATGAAGTGTCCCTTCGTGAGGGGACGACTGATGACTTAATCGGTCCGCTAACTGATTGTACCATCCTGGAAGATGTCAGTGTTAATCCTGTTTGATTGCTGTCTGACAGACTGCAATGGTCTCCTGCAGAGGGTGTGTGAGTCGTGCCCCCTTGCCTGTTTAGGTATGATACCACTGCAGCGTTGTCCGATTGAATCAGCAACAGTCCTGGCTTGAGGTAGGGTAGGAATGCCTGAAGGGCAAGACGGACCGCTCTCATTTCCAGGAGATTAATATGAGAGAGTGAGAGGACCATTGACCCTGGTTCTGATATGGATCCAGTGGCACCCCACCCTTCCAGGGACACATCCATGGTTAACGCTTGCCTGGGAGAGTGGGAGTCAAGGGCACTGCCTGACACAAATTGGTTTTGATTGTCCACCAAGTGGGGGCTGACATTAGAAAGGTAGTGGACCTGAATCTGGTTGTCGAACTGTCCAGTTTTTGGGACCACTGGTTCTGTAGAGTCCACTGGACAGGTCTCATATGAAGACGGGCAAATGCCACCGTGAGGATAGCGGGGACATGTAGCCCAGTAATTTTAGCAGTTGTCTGACTGTTACTAGTGGTTGAGATTGTAGCCGTAAGGCCAGGGATATTAGAGTGTCCTGATGGGTGGGTGGAAGAAAAGCCTTCACCTGAACCATGTCAAGAACAGCTCCAATGTATTGTAGAGTCTGGGTTGGCTCTAGACTGGACTTTGGCCAATTGACCGTTATCCCTAGGTTGTGGAACAGGGTGAGGGTGGCAGTCAGAGAGAATAGCAGAGCTTCTTTGAGTCTGCTTTATCAGCCAATTGTCTAGATATGGAAAAGACAGTGCCCTTTTTCCCTTAGGGCTGCTGCTACCACCGTTAGGTATTTGATGAAGACTCTCGGCGATGAGAGGCCAAACGGGAGAGCCCAAACTGGTAGTTTTGATCCAGGAGGTGGAAGCGCAGAAATTTGTGATGAGCAGGGTGAATGGGAATATGTAGGTAAGCATCCTTCCTATCCAGGGCACACATCCAATCTCCTTGTTTTAGGAGTGGCATTATAGTTGGCAGAGTGACCATACGAAAATGCTTGTACTGAATGTATAGATTCAGACGCCCCAGATCTAGGATGGCTCTGAGATCTCCGGTTCTTTTGGGTACCAGAAAGAAATTAGAATAATATCCTTTCTGTTGTTCCCCAGCTGGTACTGGCACAATGGCTTGTTTGAGCAGAAGTGCAGTCAGCCCTCCTCCTGGAGGATAGGAATATGCTGTGGAGGGTATTTGATTGCCCAGGAGGGATCGTGGAGGATAGAAATAAACTTCAGAGTATGTCCCATCTGTCCAAAGTGATAGTCTGCCAAGCCTCTAGAGGGTCAGCAAAGCGACACAGACTGCCTCAAAGGCCTGGTTGGAGGCAGGAGAGGTCACTGAGGAGTGGGATGGACAGCTGCCTGAAGGGGCGGGCACTGGAGCCCGAGTGGCCGAGGAAGTACCTCTGGTAGGCTGGTTATGACCTCAAACCACCTCTGTTAGAGTTTTTATACTTTCCTCCTGTTTTGGAGTAGAAGGGCTATTGGGTATGGTGGGGGGTATACTACATCCCCTGAACCGTATGAAGAGTCCTACCAGATGCTTGTAAGTCATCTAAAAGGGTCTGTGTATTTGGCCCAAACAATTTGAACCCATTAAAGGGTGCATTGGTTACCTTATGTTGTACGCCAGGTGTAAACCCAGACACGCCAAGCATGTAGGACGAGGGCCACCTAGTGGCTGAAAGTCGGGCAATGGTATCTACAGCATCGTAACTCAACCCAAGAAGGTGACGTGAGATGGAATTAGTGGTAGTGACCATAGCCAATAACTGGTCTTTCTCCTGAGAGGAGGAAGTTTATTATTTCTATGATAGAGGTCCCCAGGTGCTGGATACTTTATCATGTGCCCCATGTAGTTTAACATGATGTTCATGGTACCCAAAGAAAAACCTTCTTCCCAGGTAATCAATCTTATGGGACTCTTTATCAGGAGGTAAGGAGCTTAAGTGTTCAGGGTTTTTAGTCCTATTATGAGCGGCAGTAATGACCACAGAATCCGCCTCTGCAACAGTGGAGAGGAATGGATGGTCTACAGGAGACTGATACAGTCGGTTAGCCTTACGAGGAACTGCTGAAATATTAGAAGGCTGCTGCCAGGCAGCCAGTAAGGCATTTTGATATGGAGGTATTAGTGGTAGGACCACTAAAGCAGGGTCCTCTGGCAAGTCTAAGTAGTCTGCCATATCCTTACATTATCATGTTCCGTAGTGGAAAATCCCATCACCTTCTGAATTTGAAGTTGGGCTCATCTGGAGGAGAGGTAGCCAGTGGAAGAGGCAAATCCTCGTCCAGAGAGGAGATGGCTGAAAAGAACCCTGCCCCTGAAAATCAGGGGCAATGTACCCTCACTCATGTCATCCGGGAGTTCTCCATATTGCTCCCAATCTTCTGAGTAATCCTCCATATGAGAAGGAGAATAAACAGGTTCAATATCAGAGTCATCGCCATGACGACGCTTATGAGACGAAAGGGACTATCCCCTACCTGGGTCGGGGGCACAATGGATGATGTGCAAGACCTGCTGCACAATGTTATGGATGTCCTGTTCCTGGGTGGCGGCTGGGGAATAATAGGGATGATGGAAGGAATAGGACATGCAGTATATGCAGGTTTTGAACCTGGGTGGTAATAACCAGGGTCCCTGTCTCGATCTGGTTGACCTCTGTATGAGCCCACTTGTGTTGGTGGAGGGGCATGTTGAAAGGCAAAAGCCAGCAGCTTACCCTGAGTTGTTGGATCCTTGTAGAGGATCCTGTTGAGGCATTATCCTATAAAAGCCTGCCATCGTTGATGGGGAAGAAGCCCCAGCGACGGAGCAACAGTGGCTTTTGTTGGATAGGTGACACTTGAAAGCATCATTGATGACGGGTTGAATAACAGAGTCGATGGTGCAGGTATTTCCTGCACTGTATTTAAGGCAGAGGCAAGCATTGAAGAGAGAACAGCCCTGTCGATGGAAAACTTGCCTAAAGCCCTGGCCGATGAGGAAACATGCTTGAACTCACCTTCGACGAGAGGGTTCTCGACGATGAGGAGGCATGTTCCTGGCATTCCATCGACAGTGTCACCATTGAAATGGTGGCTGTCAATGAACGCTGTGAGCAAGAGGAAGAGGGGTTTGGCCCTCCTACCTCTACCTCAGGATGAGAACATGTGGCTGGGGAGCCCTTGGAATGGACCTCCTTGTTCTCGGACCGAGACATTTCGCTCGCAATATGATGTTAGCTTTCAAGTACTTGAATGAGTAGCCTGGGTAAATTCTTGACAATGTTTGCAGGAATTAACATTGTGTGATGGTCCCAAACATCTCACACAAACAGATGGTTGTGAAAGCGAAAATCTTCCTGCCACACTGACAGAAACGAAATAACGCTTGCTTGGATGAGAAATCTTTAGACATTCGTCTGGAATCCAATTTCTTGTCGATGAGTACCGAACAGAAGTTGAACTAGCTGCTGCATGGGCTGAAGACAGCAGGAACATGAACTGAGGATACCAGGGATCACCCACATTTATATAGGAAGCAGGATGTGATGTCATGTGGGTGGTCCCTGGTGAAAACTGCTAGAAGAAGCTGCCGTGCAACAGTGACCTCTACTGGATACTCCCAGAAGTAATGACTTACTGCAAGAGACCATTCCGTGGAAGATCTATAGTTATTCTAGTTTAAATCTTACCTTTAGTGGGGACAATCTTTACGTGAACTGGAATTTCCCAAGGTTCACTATACTTTGGCCCGTGGTTGTTCAACAGTGTGAATAATGCTTGACTGGTCAAGGCTACATGGGGCAGTACTTCACAGAAAGCTTTTCAGCATTGGGGTCAGAGCTAATATCCTAAAAGGAATAAGTTGAAAAAATAATTTAGTTAAATTGTACTCAAATGTTCCCATGTACAAAGGTACCAAGAATTTTTTTTTTTTTTTTTATTATGAACATATGAATGTGCCAGCAGAAACAGAACACCCGTCCATCCTCTGCCCACCTTGGATAACAAAAACCTATTCTAGAAGTCCGTATGGCTGACATCATCAGATTCAGTCATAAGGGACTCCAATGGCACCTGCGTGGTAGAGTAAGTAAGAATCCCTAAGAATTGCTCATATTTGCACAAAATACTTATTTTCATCCCTACTCAAGCAGAGGTGATGGATACAACGGACTTAGTGCCCTTCTGACCGTAAATTATTATGGAAGTAGGTTGTTACATCTGACCTGGGACGAGGACACTGCAGCACATACCTCTGCTGTCATGGCAGAACCACTTTTCTTAATGTCAATTAAAAAGTCTTGCCTACAAGGCATAGGAATAGTACCAGCAGCAACAGAAGCAGTATATGGTTTAGTGTCCCGCCCAAAGGCCAACTATCAATGAAGTCCCCATGTCGGAGTCTGATGAGTATGTCAATGACTGAGGGATTCTGGGATAGGTTTTTTTTTCCCCATCCCGTGCTTCTCACCTTGACTTCGCTGGTATATCTCCTTCTGACGCTCCACCCCATCCCCACCACTTGCTATGGATCCGTTGGTGGGTACAGTGGTCAGTAGTGCTAGCATCATCCTGCCTTCCAGGGTAGTTTTCCTCCATTGGCCCCAAGGATACGCTAAGGCCCAATGACAACACTCCTGTGCATGCACACGGCTAGGCTAGGTGTCCGGTGGCACCCCTTTTCTGTGTCTTCAGCTGTGCTGCTATTTGGCCTCTGCCAAGTAGCAAATGTTGCAACATATGGCCGCGAAGCCTGAGAACACTGGGGTCACGGTGTTTTATCCGTGTTTGCTAGCAGAGTGTAATGTGTATTCCCTGCTTATTTTGCACTAATAAACAATTTACTTGAGCACACCTTTGCTTTTGCTGTCATGTTGCTGAGAACACGTCCTCTACGAGAGCTGTCCCTGTGACGCTCAGTCCTCTTTTTCCCCAAGACAACCCCGATGACTCAAGTTCATTCTGAACTCAGGTTGCCAGCATAATGAGCAGCTGCACTACTGGGCTTGGCTGTGGGACAGGCTTTCAATCAGTGTACGCAACCAAATAACCTGTAAGTTCAGAAAGACTCTTCGTAAGAATTTTTTTTTTTAAACTTGCTGGTACTTTTGTAGATTGGAAAATTTATTTATTTATTTTACAACTCTTTCTCTCCCTTTAAGTCCACTGACCTCTCTCCGCGTGGTCTCTCAGCTGCAGCTCTGCCGCCTGAAGCCCCGGTTACACTCCTCGGCGCCGGTTTCCTCACCTCCGCGGTGCTGCCCTGACCCCCTTGCTCAGAGTCCCCTGAGGAAGGACCACCACTCCTCCGGCGCCTATCTAGAAATGCTGGCGTGTGGCACTGTTTCTGGGGAGGACCGGGAGTGCTTCCTGGAGGCCCGGCACTGGGCGTGGGGCTGCTGCTCCTGGACCCGCCTTTGCCTGTCAGTGGGAGGATTTTGTTTTCTACTTGTTTACACCCCGGAGCTCGGACGGCAATGACAGCCAGCGTCCGCTGAGCTCCGCCCGGTGCCGTGACATGGCCACGATGCAAGTTCCAGGCTACCTCTGACAGCCACCAGATGTCATGCTGGAGCGATGCAATGCCATACACCCTCCCCAGGGAGGAATGCTATCCATCAGATGCTCAATCCTCCCTGCCCTGCTGACCTCTGACGGCCGGGCTCATTCCTGAACCTGGGTCACCAGTGTGGTGCAAGGTAAGGCATCTAATACCTTAACCCTCAGTGTCACCGGGCCGCTCGTCCCAGGAATTTTAAGTAGGAAGTTTTATTCCCTTTAAAGGGACAATGTCTATTTTGGTATCATATTATTTTTAGTTGAAAACCCATGTTATGATTGCTTGCCTTCTAAAATTCATTGATGTTGCTGGCTGTTTAATCTGCCTCCTTTCACAAGAGAACTGAAATGCATACTAATGGTATAGTTCTACCCAATCTTGTTTTGTTTCAAATCCTTGATTTACTTCTATTGCATACTTCCTGAACATTATTAGGAACACCCAACGGTGCAGCCACTTATGATGCAATTGGATCATCAGTGGCCTGTGTTGGGGTGTTCCTAAGTCCAGGAAAGATGCAGTGGTGTTGATCAAGGACTATAAACAAGCATATTTTTGTGTGGTAACACCAGTATGATGGGCAATCGGTTTTAGAAAAATGGAATCCATTAAACATCCGCTACAGTATACCAGCAATCACTACTGAATGTGGCCAATCATAACGTGTTTTCTAAACTAAGGAGACTCTGAGACCTAATGGGGTTGATAGCATCCTTTAAATTTGCAACAAAAGTACAGTTACGATTTACCATAACAGTAGATCTTCAAGAGGATCTCCTGCAGCAGGTCAGACACTTGGGCTTCCGCTGGAAGGCGCTCCTTGCTAGCAGCTTTCTCAAGCAGTGTGACTGGGGGCCGCCCATAGTGACATCAGGGTAGATGCGTGTATAAATATGTGGGCAGCCCTGAGGACTCTGTTCCTGGTCGGCAACTAGGCTGCTGAGACCCTCCAAGGGGAACCAAGGAGAACCTGTAAGGATCTGCCCCACAGTTTGGAACAGGAAGATGGCTTTCAGAGACAAGGAGGGGATGGAAAGAGGGATGATGACCTACTGCAAGAGATCCTCTCGAACAGCTACTGTTATGGTAAGTACATAACTGACTATCTTCATTGAGGGTATCTCCTGAAGCAGGTCAGACACTTAGGATGATTCCCAAGCAGTTCATGATCATTATGGGTGGTCAAGAGAGAGAAGACCTTGAAGACTGTCTTACCAAAGTTAGCCCTCTTCTTGGAGGCTATGTTGAGGCTGTGGTGTTTGGTGAAGGTATGAACCTCGGACCATGTGGTGGCATCATATATGTCAGATATGGAGACGCCTTCTGAAGCAAGCCATTGAGGTGGCCGTGGTTCTCGTAGAATTGGCCTTCACGGTCTCTGGCAGCAGTCTGTTGGATTTCTTGTAACAGTAGGTAATGCAGTTGGCTAGCAATTTTGATAAGGTCAGTTTGGAGACTGGCTGCTCTTCTTTCTGGGGCAAAGACACAAAGAGCCGCTTTTGTTTTGCGGCACTCCTTGTGCATGCAATATAACACTGCAAGATTCTATGGACACCCAAGATATGCAGCAATGCTTCCTGGGTTGGCATGCCCTGGGTACAAGACTGGAAGGTGGATGGCTTGGTTCAGGGTAAATTCTAATTCTACCTTGGGCAGAAACTTAGTGTTAGTTCTCAGCAAGACCCTGTCCTTGTGAAAATTAAGTAATGCTCATGGCACGAGAGCTTGAGCTCTGCAATTTGTTGAGCAAACGTGACTGCTCCAAGAATAACGCTTTCAATGACAGGAAGCAAAGGTCACAGGTCGCTGCAGTCTAAAATGGAGATATGGTGAGTTTCTCAAACATGAATTATATAGTGGCGGTTTTAAGTGAAGCAGAATTATGGAGAAACATTTTTGACATGTCCAACTGGGCAACCTGATGGTCACCTATTGCGCATGGAAGACAGATATGGCCACCATATGAACCTTAATCGAGGTGTATCCTAGGCAGTGTTCAGATAATGAGCAAAGATAGTCAAGGATATGCGTTATGTCACAAGAATGAGGTTTTATTCCTGATACACGGATCAGTGAGCAAACTGTTTTCATTTGGAGACACAGGTCTTCCTGGTGGACGGTTTTCTGGAGAAAAGTAAGATGTTAGCGACAGACGAGAATACTTTATGTCTGGCTATGAGAACATCCTCAGGAGTCAATCGTGAATGTGAAGGGACCAGAGGTTTGAGTGAAGTAGGGTCCCACTGTGCTCACGCCAGAAGGGCGGGCGAATGGGGTCAGGAACTGGGTCCATGACTAAAAGTTGCTGAAGAAGTGGAAACCAGATTTGACGAGGCCAATATGGGGTGATCACAGTATCATGGATGCTGTCTCCAACTGTAGCTTTATGAGTATCCCTGGATGAGTGGAAAGGAGGAAAAGCATAGAGAAAGCGCCTGCTCCAGGAGAGCTACAAGGCTTTGCAACAGTAGCCCTGGTGGTCTGGGTGTATGGAGCAGTATTCGGACAGTTTAGCATTATCAGGGTGGCAAGAGGTCGATCTCTGGTCTTCCCCAGAGGTTGAACACATTGTGGAGCACCTCCAACACCAGTTTCCATTTGTGGGTCTGAGCACAGCAGTCAGATCTGCTACTGCTAGGGCTTCTGGGACATGGACTACCACAAGGTGGATGTTGAGTAGTAGCGCTTTCCGCCAAACCCTCAATATCTTCCAGCATAGATCCTGTGATTTTGTTCCTCCCAGCTTGTTCATGTAATAAACCACAGAGATTTTTTATTTTAATATATCAATTTTATTATAGATATGATTAATTATACATCAAAATACAAGAGATATAACATCGATGATAAACAGCAAACTAGGAAACAAAAACAGAAGCAGAGACAAATCCCCCACCCTCTTTTAAGGTTCTGTCTAATAATATTGTTTTGAAACATATACATGGAAATAAATCTAATAAGCATATCAAAAGTTACCTACCCTCTCTCTAGTACCCCAATATATCATACATTCATATCTTTAATAATGGGGCATATTCTGCATTATAACCTTCCAGCTAGAGCCCATAATGTCATCTGTATTCTCATCTACATCATAAAACAAATTTTCAAACAACATGGTTTCATAAAACACGCTACCATTTGGTATATTCGAATTTGTGAAGATCGGCTGTTTTCCAGTTTCGAAAATATTTTTTACTGCCATGGAGGCTAATGCAATGATTTTCTGTTGGGGTATGGTTACATTGATTGAATCGTATCAATTTAATATGCAAAGTTCAAAAGTAACAGGTATGTTAATATGTAACTAAATGGATACTTTCTGTAGGACTTCATGCCACCAAGAACTGATTTGGGGACATTCCCATACACAGTGGGTCATGTTACCTCGAGCTCCACACTGCAGTCCAGACAATTTTAGGACTCAGAAGTATTTACTACTCCCTTTTCACACTGGGTAGTATTTTCATCCAAATGGTAGTACTGCCATCCGCTGATCCATCTCGCACTTCCACATCTAAACCAAGTCTCAATCCCACTGGATGCCTGCAGTCACTGACTGTCTAATACTGCTGTGGAGTCATACTGTGACCTTATTTTTTAACACTGTCATGTTGCAACAGTCCTTCTAATCAGCCAGTGAGCAACTCCTGTCCCCACACCTACGGGTTCCTGTGTAGTGCCATGGCTGCTAGCATCTCATGGTACTGCCAACTCTTGTACTTGAGTGCCACATATTGTAAATTTGCAGGGTGGGAAAACTTCCTAAAATCAGAAAGTGGAAGTATTTCAGTCAATAACGGTAGTAAAATACTCTTTACTCCCTTATCTGTTCCCTGGTAAATCAGAGTAGCGTGGATTGACTTTATTTATTTGGCATGGTGTAAGATACGCCTCCTCAATAATTTTGTTTTGAAAAGATTTGCTCCTGGCAGATGCATAAACTTTATTAGCTTGAATTCTTATTTGCTGCCACTGGTAATGAGCTGTGCCAAGATTGGTTTCTGCTGTCCATTTGTTATTAATTTTATTTGTGGTGGCAATATTATTTTTTTAATAACTTCACACAGAATCATGCTAATAACTTGCATGTACCCTTCTGTATTTCATTAAGCTGTTCTATTATGACTTTAGTTAAATTATGTTCTGAGGTTCCAAACAATTTGTTTTGTTAAATGTTTGTTGTAACATGTAATAATAAATTATGTTCCACTTTGGTATATCCATTTTGGTTAGAAGTTGCAGAAAAGATGGAAATCGATCCATGTATAAAATATCGATCCATCTTTTGATATCTTTGTCTGTAAAATTTTAATATCCATAGCAGTATTATTACCCTATATTCTATGCTCCTTTAATTTTAAAAATAGCCACAGCAGACTTAATTTAGTAGGATTAGGATTTTTTTATTCTGAAACCATGCAGTCTGAAATCGAGCATGTTTATTGTACATATTTAAATTAAATACAAAATCGTGAAGTTTGCACCCATTAGATTTATTTAAGAAAATAATTTTCTACAAAGTTTATCATCAGATGTAGGAAAAAGAATCCACTTATAGACTAAAGACAACAGTTGGACTAGCATGTAATATAGGTGATCAGGACAACCTAGACCTCTAGACTGTCTAGGGGTTATAAAGATTTACCAAGCTATACAGGTTTTCCCGTCTTCCATACAAATTTGGAAAAGTTCTTTGACGCCACAAAACCATTTATCTTTGAGGCACCTAAAATATTTTGTAATAAAAATTAAATGTGGAACAGACATCACTGTTATAGTATCGATTCTTCTCCATAAGGAAAGAGATAGATTAGTCCAATTTTCCAACAATGCAGTTATTTTTCTTTTGCTTTATTAAAGTTTAGTTTAATATTAAGATTTTGGTCAGCTGTCAATATTAATCCTAAGTACTGTATTATTTGATGATGGATCTTAAATTCCTGATTTAATATGGATTATGAGTTGTCCCATGTTTAGATAATTTAAGAATAACTGATTTCGATTTATCTTATTACCTGAAATTTCTGAGAACTTGTTTTTATGTTTAGAAAAGGCTGACGTGAATTTTCAGTGTCTTTAACAATTAGTAATAAATCATCCATGAACACACTTAATTTGATATATTTCTTATATTTTAATGCCTTGAATGTTTTGGACTATTCTAATGTAATAAATAACAGTTCTAATGCCAATATGAATAAAGTGGGTGATAAGGATACCCGTCTCACCCATTCAACATCAGAAAGTCTTGAGTTAAGAGCCTATTAATTTGAAACTTAACGTTTGTTTCTTGATAAAGATGTTTCATTAATGTGATCATTTCCATTGGAGTCCCCATTTCTCTGACAGAAACATCCAACGCTCCTACTGATCAAATCAAAGGCCTTGGTTGCATCAATAGAAATGGCACGGTACATTCCTTTATTATAAAGTTCAAGTGAATCAATTGTATTACAGCTTGTAATTTAGTGTTGCTTGAGCCATTGTTTTCCATGAACAAAACAATATTGGTTAGAGTGATGTAATTATGTAGGTGAACAGTCAGTCTGTTTATTATTTTAGCAATGAGCTTATAATCCGAAGTTTAATAATGTTATAGGACAGAAATTTCTGGGAGTCTAATGGTTTATCAAATTTTGGTAATAATATAACCTTAGTGGTTTGCATTGATTTAGGGATACTAATATCTTTTATGGTTCAAGTTTGTGGATTATTAGTTCAGAGGTGATAGGTTTTGAGAAAAGCCTGATAAACTCAAGTGAGAGTCCATCTAATCCTGGAGGTTTAGTCCTGGGTAATTGATTAATGGCTTCAATTATCTCTTTTACTAATCTGCTCCAACTTAAAAGAAAAGGGTTTTATGTCTGAAAGCCTAAGGAATTCCTCCATTTTATGGCCGTCAGGAATAAAGTCTTGTTAATATATAGATTTATAATATTCCATAAAAGTCTTAGCAATCTGATCATCAGTATTACATATTACCTGACTGATCTACTATACTTGTTATGTTTTTTGTTTTCATGTTTCAGGAGACATGCCAATAGCTTCCCAGATTTATCAGAATGAAAATATCTGGTTCTTTTATTAATTTGGCAAATTTGACACTTTCTTGATATAGCAGGTCATTTCTTAATTTTAATTGTTCCATTCATCTTTATATTTAGCATAGTTAGTTAATATCAATTTGTCCAGTTGTTTAAGTCTTATCTATTAAATGTGAAGATTCTTTATTCTTTTATAAATTTTTATTTGATAAGAAATGATGGTTACAGGAGTGCAGCCTTAACTGCATCCATAGTTTATTACTTGTGTTTGTCCCAGTAATTAAAAAGTACAGTTACGTAAGAACTTACCGTAACAGTAGATCTTCGAGAGAGGCTCTTGCAGTAGGTATTCACAAATAGGACTAAGCCGTCAGGACCCCACGGAAAAATCTCTAGCTAGCAGTCTTTGGGCGGGGACTGCCTCCACGTCAGGTGACCAGCGGCAGCCAACGTCAGTATAAACGGGTGGTTCTGACGCCCACCCTCCAGTTCTTCAAGCGCCCAAAGGGCTGACAGGAGAGAAGAGGATATGGTCCCATATCTGAAAGAAAAGAAAATGAGGGGACAGAGGAAGGGAAGGAAACACTATTGCAAGAGCTCTCTCAAAATCTACTGTTACGGTAAGTTCTACGTAACTGTACTATCTTTACCGAGCAGGCTCTTGCAGTAGGTTTCTAGTAGGACTGAGTCCCAAGCAGGCTGGAAACAAAAGAAAGCAGGAGGAGGAAAAATATCCACAAAGGCTGAGCTTTAGACAGGGGTCATGAAAGGATTCCCTGCAGAAATCTAGCCTAAGCCTGCTCATGGAGAGAGGCAATGTCCAAACTATAATGTTTCATGAAGGTATGGACAGAAGTACCATGCCCGAAAGAAGAGCGGGCAAAGTTGGGTAGTTTTGTGTTAGATGGGAGGCGAACAGATCTAGGTCTAAGAAACAGATCTACTACCCTCCTGCTTTAGTTCCCACTCGTAGCCCTGGCGACTGATCAGCTGAGACTATCTGCAGAATGTTGTGAACACCCAGCACGTGGACTGCTGTCAATGACAGGCCATGCTGAATTGCCCAGTACCACACCCGCATTGCCTTCCTGCAGAGAGGGTACGACCAGGTGCCTCCTGTTTGTTTAGATACCAGACAGTGGCCATATTGTCTGTGTGGATGAGGAGTGTTCCTGAGTCAGAAGTGACTGGAATGCCTGGAGAGCGACAGCACCGCTCATCTCCAGCATATTGATGTGCAGGTTCTCCCCTGTGGAAGACCAGGAGCCTTGGGTTCTGTGGTCCCCAGATGCGCCTCCCATCCTGGGAGTTCGAGGCATCTGAAGTGAGGATCTGAGAGGGAGACGGAGGGTGAAAGAGGCCCCCACCAACAGATTGGTGGGTCCTTCCACCAGAGGAGATCCTTTGAAGGCTGCTGGAGACCAGGACTCTCTGGTCCATGTCGCCCAGGCGCTGATCCCACTGGACTCCGGACAGACCATAGGGTGACCCACATGTGCAGCCTGGCCAAAGGAACTGTGGGCATGGCAGCTGCCATCAGACCCAAAAGTCAAAGGACTGACCGAGCTGTGGTCCACTGAGAGGAAGCCACAAGTGTGACTTGTGAGATTAAAGTCTCCACTCAGCAGACTGGAAGAAAGGCCTTGCTCTGGACTGTGTCCAGTACCACTCCAATAAATTGAAGGCACTGGGAGGGTACTAGCTGGGATTTGGGGAGATTGATAAAAATTCCCAGACTGGAGAAGAGGCCCAGAGTGAAGGAAAGGGATTTCATCAGGCTGACCAGAGAGAAGGCTGAAAAAGAGCCAGTCATCCAGGCACGGGACACACAGATGCCCCTATATGTAAAATGCTGCAACCACCGCTTAAAATTGCCGCAACCACCGCTAAAGCACTGGTGAAGACCTGAGGTGCTGAGGAGAGGCCAAACAGGAGGGCTCTGAACTGGAAATGATCCTTCAGAAAGGAGAATCTGAGGAAGTGGCGGTGGGCCGGTAGAATGGGAGATGGAGGTAAGCAACCTGCATATTCAGGAGCACAGCCAAGTGTTTGGTAGGAACAGGGGTAACAGTCCCTGGATAGTCAACATGCAAAAATCCTTGTACTCCACAAAGAGATTGAGCATGCTGAGATCTAAAATGGGTCTTAGATCCCCCTCGTCTTCTTTGGAACCAGGAAGAAGTGGGAGTAGAATTCCCTTCCTGTCTGTTCCGGAGGAACAGGCTCTATAGCTGCCTTTTGCAGCAGAGCCTGTATTTTCTGCCTGACCAGTTGAAGTTGGCCTGACGGGTAAAAGGACCTTCCAGGAGGGCTGGGAGGAGGTCTTCCAGGAACTCTATCGAGTGACCTCTTTCTAGGAGTTGAAGAACACAAGCATCTGCAGTGATGGCCTTCCACCCGTCCAGGTGGAGGCTGAACCTTCTCCTATTGGTTCTTCTAAGGGAGTCGAGGGAGCGGAAGGAGGGAAAGAGTCGGGATGCAGAGGGAGTGGTGCCTTTCCTCCTGAGGCAGCTTTAGGAAACTTGGCCTGAGGAGTCTGGGCACCAAAACTTGGGGCTTGTCATTTATTTTGTCGCTTTCCCTGCTCCTTGTTCCACTTCTGCTGGCGCAAAAGGTTGCTGCTGTTTCTGACCGAACGGGTACATGGAGCGGATATCCCAAAGGGACTTCCACTCTCCTGCAGCTCAGTTATAATGTCTTTGGTCGCCACCAAACAGAACTGGACCACTGAAAGGCACCTCCAGAAGAGATGACTGAACGCCTTGTGCCAACCCCGCCAGATGAAGCCAGGCAGCGTCTGAGACAAATCCTAGTGGCAGCTCCCGAGCCACAGAATCGACAAGAGTCATACATGGCGCGGAGGGCATGGCGACAGGATGACTTGTTCATCCTGACTTTTCCAGGAGTTTATTCCTAAGCTGTTCATCAGGAATCTCCTGAAGGTCCTTTCCAACTCTGCTAAGGAGGACTTCTGAAAGGCCACCATGTGTGCAATATAGTTCAGGGACCTGATGGCACAGGTGGATGAGGCGTAGATTTTTCTACTGTACTGGTCCAGCTGTTTAGAGTCCTTATCCGGTGGAGAGGTGCTGAGGTATTTAGGCTGGGCCAACCTGTTATGGGCAGCTGTAATGAACATGGAGTTGGCCTTGGGTTGAGTGGTCAAATGAGAGACCCTTCTGGGGAAATTAAGTTCAATCCACTTTACATGACACAGCCGGACTGGAAGAAGACTATGCCAAATAGTGGACGCGAGGTCCTCTGGTCCCATCCGGGGAATGGGAAGGGATCCACACTGATCAGCTCCAGGTGCTCTGCAAGCCTCTTGCATTGGGGGTCCAGCTCCTGAGCCCATCCACAAGATTTTGAATTGTTCAAGTAGCTCCCCAAAGGAGGGATCCTCAGGGGAAGACTTCGGGACTCCTTAGGTTGAGGCTCGAACCGGGAGTAAGGCTTGGACTGGTCTACATCACAGTCCTCATTCAACTCTGAAGACTCCGCCTGCTGAGCAAATCAAGAACTTGGTCCCAGGGCCAAGACCTTTCGGGCAAAGAACCTAAGTCCCTATCAGAAACCTGGCTAGAGGGTACAGGACTAGGAGGGGCACCCTGGCAGGAGAGGTGGCCCGACCGTGACTCAAGCAGCTGAGCCAGCTCTAAAAGAAGCTGAGTTTCACTTCCTTCCACCACACAGGGATGGATTCTGCGGATCAGGCTGCGGTGGCGGAGGTGGGGTTGGTAACCTGGTACCCCATGAAGGGGGTAGCTGGGGTTCTGGTACCAATAAGGACACTGGCAGATGGTCTGACCCTGGTAACCTGGTATAGGGTATCCTGGTGTCTGATATCCCAACGTTGAATATCCCAGTGTCTGATAGCCCAGCACAGTATAACCCGGTGTTGGCGGATGTAACCAGCGATGGACCTCCCAACGGGTATTGGGGACATGGGGGTTCCCCAGAAAAATCACCTGCTGGGCCCTCAGGAGGAGCAGAGGGGCGAGGCACGCTGGGAAGCGGGACTGGTGATGGGGTAGTCGCAGGGCCTGAAGGTCCCGTGGGAAGAGGGTCCATGCCTTGCCTGTGAAGGTTCGGCAAGGGATCCGCAGTTCAGAGGGATCCAGTGGTGGAATAGAACCCGCCAAGGAGGGAGGTCAGGCAAGTCCCCGACTGGTCAGGTAGGGCATTCGACTAGAGAGAAAGATCGGGTACCAGTGGCAAATCCCTGGGGTTAAGATTCCGCTGGGATGAAGGTGTACCTCGAGTACACTCGTCCCGCGTCCAGGGGCCACAAGGGAGCCTGGACGGAGAGTAGAGGTGTCCACGCAGTCACTGGGGAGGAGCCGTTGACTGGCTTACTGGACGCAGCCGGGCTGACCAAGTAGAAGTACCTAGGTCAGGCTGATCAGCCTGGGCCGCCGCCCGCAGCGGAGCCAGAGGGCAACTTATTGGTGGTGCTCTGAGCAGAAGACCTAACAGAAACCTTCAAAGAGGTAACCGCTGACTGCCCGCCACTTCAGTGGGGAGAGAAGGCGTCCAGTTCACCAGGGGACGAAGACCTTGGCAGGTGGGTACCTACTGAGGTGGAGGGCCCACCCTGGTCGGGCGCCGCTGCCTGGCTGGTCTTCCACTAAGAGAACGGCTCTGCTCCTGGCGATCTCCTTGTCCTTTTCTTCTCCATGGCCGCCATCTTCTCTCAGCTCCTGAAGCTCCTTTTCCATGGAAGCCAGCCTCCGAGTTAGCAGATGGGCTCTGAGGGTCCTCTTGTGACGGGTGACCGCGCCTGGTTGAAGCCCTGGCAGGTGGTACACTCAGCTGAGTTGTGCCTAGGCCCCAGGCAGAGGAAGCACCAAGAGTGATCGTCCCCTATTTTGGATCTGCGTGCACTTGGAGCACTTTTTGGGGAGGGGTGACTAGGCGACATACACCGTAACAGGTGATGGATAGAAATATCCCAGAACTTTTGAAAAAAGTGCTGAAAATACGCTAAAAATGGCGGGCAGCTCATGCTGTTCTACCGGCGCTTGTCGAACGAACTGAGCGACTCTGGGAAAGAACTGAGGGTGGGTGGGGACCGCTTTTATAGGTCACGCTGGACGCCATGTCACCTGGACGATGGGGGGCTGCCGGCGACTACTAGCTACAATTTGCTGTGTGGTCCTGACACCAGGGGCACAGTCCTATATGTGAAGACCTACTGCAGGAACCTCTCAAAGTAAGATCAGAAGTGATCAGTTTTGTCTGTGGATAGGCTATTGGCAGGGTGCCTGAGCCAAAATTGACAAAGTCTGCAACGAAGGCCATGATTTTATTTATTTATTTGCTTGTGTTAACGGTAAGCACACTAGACAGCCAAGTACCTATTTTCAGGTGCGCACCGGTAGATCAATGGCATCTGTCAGAGGAGGCAGCGATGGAAGTCTGTCAGTGACAAACCTGATCCCATGCTGGAGGGTGCAGATATTGCAAAGGCTGTGTCAGTCTTAAGTATATGGACAGACAGCACTGACCAGGGCCGTCGGCGAGGGCATGGTGGGCGTCAACAGGAGAGGTATAGATGGAGCTAGGGCTGGCAAAGCCGTGGAAAGCTCTGGTGTAGACAGGACGGGCAGACTGCTCGCCAATGACAGGCCCAGGTACCCTGCTGGACTAACTGCCATCCTTGTGACAAAGCAGACAACACTCGAGTTTTTTAATGGAGTGAGAGGCCAGAGTCGCCGATGGCAGGGCAGGGCCGATGCTGCTGATGAGCGAAGAGACCCACTTTTGTCTCCTGAAATCTTGTACCTGTCTCTGTCTTTGCTTACCTGAGTGATGTTTGTCTTTAGATTTCGGTGGCTGGGAGCTCATCAGCAGTGAAGTTGATGAGGACGACCTGGTGTGAAGCTCCTTTTCTAAGACAGCCACCTTCTGTTCCATGATCTGAGACTCCAACCCGAGTCGACATGTGGCTTTGAAGTCCTGACAATGGGCACAAGAAGTAACATCATGTGAGGCCCCAGACACTGAACACAGAGCAAATGCCTATCGCAGGTGGTAGATCTTATGACCACAACAGCAATTTCCAAACAGTGAATCTGAGTTCGACACAGAGAAAAGTGGTACAGAGTACCAAGAATCATGGTTCTTTCATCATCATCAGAATGACAGTCGAAGCACTGCTGTGAGAAGCAGCACGTGATTGAAGCAAACTGGTTTGATCGTGGGAAAAAGAACTGAGAAGTCCTCAGGGCCACCCATACATTTATACACATACCTACCCCCACATCATCATGGGTGGCCCCAGTCACACTGCTTGAGAAAGCCGGTGTGCAAGGTCCTCCGTGGATATCCAAAGTGTTTCACCTGCTAAAAGAGTTACCTTAGATGAAGATCAATATTCCTAGTGGCACTTCATGCAGGAATGTTTCCCAGAACACATTTACTTAAAGAGCCACCGATACCTGAAGAAGAACTCTGAAAAACATAATATTTTGACACAAAGCAGTTTATAGTTCTCCTTAGCTATGTGTTTCTTATCCTCATTATTTATTACTGGCATAATATGCATGAAAACAGGATAGCTGTTCCTTAAGGGTTCATTAGCTCAGTTGCTGCTTTCAACCTGATGTCATAATATTCTGCTTGTGACATCACAGTATTCCCTTGGCAACAGACTGTGATGTCAGAGGATACATTATGATTTCAAGTAGGGAGAAGCTAAACAGGCTGATGATCGCTAAGGCATAAAGATCTTCAGTAATGAATAATGAGAGAAATCCACAGAAGATATATGAAAACGAGGCTGAACTCGGTCCCACTCTTTGGTTGCATACCTGCTCCTCTTCTAAGTAAACTTGAAAATTTGTGCTCTCGTGAGTGTCTGACTGACTACATTTTCCACTCTGATTTGCAAGCTATCCATATCAATAATTTCAGTCTGAAGTAATCTTTTCTGGCAAAAGTAAACCTCCAAACATGGAGATGGAGGGTCATGAAATGCAGATAACATCTCACTACAATCTTCAGTCACTAAACTGAATAAATGAAAAGAAATTAAAACCCTTCAGAAATATTCTTTGATGGCTTATTCATATGGACAGAGGTTTCTTAAAGTTAATTTATTTCACTCACCGTCTGCAATTCTGATGCCTTCTTCTCAGGTGGATATAAAGTCAGAAGATTCTTGTAATCTGCAATCAGCTCTAAAGGCGCAGGCAGAGGTGGCAGTTGCACTCTGATTAATCTAACAGCTCCCTAAAAATGGATACAGTACTATGTTTTAGAAAGGCAATTAGTGATTTTTTCTGGATTCACTGTAACTAAAATGATCTTTCCAACAACTTAGGTAGTACCAACACTAACAGCACATGCCAGTCAAAACCCACTGTACGCAAAACCAAAACATATATCTGGCAAACTGCTGCGGTAGTGAATCATGGACAGAGCAAATTTTGACGCTCAATCCACTCCTCCCTGCCGACCCCCGACAGCCCGAGTCGCTCCCGAACTTGGGTGCCAGCGTCGTGAAGTGGCATCCAGCACCTCAAGCCGCCACTGGGACAGCTGTACTGGAATTCTGCATGGTCCTTTCCCACAGGTTTCTGCACTGAACTGCATCAGTACCCTAACCTGCATCTCTGACGGAACCTTGTAAACAAACTCTGTTCAAAGGTGTTATCAATAGTCAAATAAATAAATACTGAATAAACTAAACGAGTCTGGAAACAAAGAGAGCGAAAGGGTGACATGTTTTTTGCTGCATGGTGTGAGCAAAGACTTAACAGTTAATGGATATGTTAGGATTCAATTTCAAAATGTGACCTGGCAAACAAGGGGACACAAACAGCTGAAGGAATGCATTTCAAGACAGAAAAAGGAAGCATTTCTTCACATCAAAGGTGGTGGCTAGTGAAACAGACTAGTAGAAGCCTTTATTAATAGCAATAAAAACACGGTTTAAGGTAAAAATGGACAGATATATATATATACTGAAAGGTGATAGTATGGGCGAATACCAATGAGTACTGGGACAGCATATATGACACAGGTGAAAGTGAGACAGCAGAAATGTCTCCAAAAGTTATACTTGACCTCTTGAATTCACAAATGGCAAAGCCACGAGTAAGTATGGTGAACGAAAATATTCAACTATCTCACTCTCACCCATATTGTATATGATTTATACAACAGGTGTTTGGGTAATTTTGTGATAGTACAAAACTAAACTATGCCCTTCAAATCACTGGCTCCAGCACAGCAGACAAATCAATACATTACCAGTCAGTACAGTCCAAATCAATACCGTCACTACGGTACAAGTCAATGCAATCAAAATAGATGCCAAGTAGAACGCAAGTAAGCCTACAAAGCATCTTGCATATCCTGGCTTATCCTGGCTTTCATGCTGCACACTGTTACTGTGATGTCATCAGCATTGTTAATGTTATGTCATCAGCACTGTTAAAGCTGTCTTTCTTCATCGGTTTAGTATTACATTGTGACACACCCAGCTGTGCAAGATACTAGTACTGTCTTACAACTTGGTTGACTATTCCATTATAATGTATAGTACAGCATTGCTCTGCATAGAATTCTGTCCTTTTCAAAATGTTGTTGTACCACAGTTCAAAGGTCTTGAATGTGACTGTACCCTTCTGTGGTAGAAGAGCATTCTAGAACCTCTAGAGGCTGCACGTCAGTTTCACTGTGAACAAAAACCGCAATGCATGCATTTCACATAATACTATACACTATAAAAAATACAGGAGAACAACTTTATGCATATGTGTGTTCTTATACCTTGGGATTCTGATTCCCCACGGACCTCTTGAGTTTTGCTCTCGAGGTCAGAAGGAATCGAACCCTGTGTGGCAGAACACACTGGTTGTACATAGTTGCCCATCCAGTATTCTCTCCATGATATACCCAGTTTTGCAGGATAATATTACTATCTTGCAAGTTGGTCATAAGAATGTAGTTTTATCTTAGCCAATCCAGGCCCACACCTGCTGTATAAATGGATTTATACCCAATTGTATTTCTGAACATTAACAGGTCAGTTAATGTCCTGGGTACAAGTTCTTAGTGTAGGTTAATTTTTAAAACACCCTACTCAACAGCTCTTGGGTAGAGGTCAAGTTTCTCTACATCTATGAGTTAGTACAATAAGCTTCCTATTGATGTTACAGATTGTAATGAAAATGAGGGTTACGCACCTGTAACCATAGTTGTAGGAGTGGTATCAAGTGCACATCCACACGTAAGCAGTCTTCTTTCTCATTCCAGACAGAACATCTTCATGCTAAGCTCCTCCCACCGGGTGATATGCTCCCTGGTGCTACCCTGTGATGTCAGATCTTGCAAGCTGGAAGCAGGTAGCCATGTGCCACTTGCCAGGGGAGGTCAGGTGGGTTGTGTAGTTGTGCACATATGCCATTCCTAGAACTACGGTTGTAGGTGAGTAACCCTCATTTCTAGGAGTGTGGATATGGTGCACTATCCACACTAGGCAGACTCCAAGCAGTTCTCCAATAGGAGGGTCAAGGCATGCACGCCTACTTTGGAAACAGGGAGCAGAGAACTGAGGCCCCCAAAACAGCATCCCAGCATGTCTCAAGGTCTACGTGGTAATTGAAATGAAGGTGTGCTGACTTCCAGATAGAAATCCTTCAGCTTTCCTGGATAAGGATGTCCCCGAAGCCACCACTGAGGCAGTGGTATGGCTGATGGAATGAGCCCTAAGCCCCACGGTAGGCATCCTACCAGCCAAACAATGGCAGAGGTTGATGCAGGAGACAATATACCTGTCAAATGTCCTCTTAGCTCCTGGTCTGTCAACTGAGGCTACAGCCTAGGTAACAAAGGGCTGGCAAATCTCTCCCCGAACTCCAGCCATGTACTTTGTATAACAAGCAAATGAGCAAGAATCTGTGAACATCTACAGTATGCAGAATTGCCTCCCTGATTGGAATGCACAGGGTAATACACTGGGAGCTGAACAGACTGATTCAACGTGAACTCAGAAACCACCTTTGGTAAAACTGAGGACTGGTATGCAGAGCCACCCGGTTTCTGTGAAAAATCAAATAAGGCTCCTTACACATCAGGGCCTGAAGCTCAGAAATCTTTTAAGCAGAAGTAACTGCAACTAAAGAGTGCTTTCCATGATAAATAGTGCATATCACAACTACTGACTGGTTCAAAGGAGGCAATGTCAGTTTTCCAAAGACTGAGATCCCAAGGTGGCGCGGGACTGCACACAGGGGGTTTCAGGTAGATTATCCCTTTCAGAAAGGTTTTGGAAACCTCCAGCTGAGCCTTAGTTTTGCCCTCCACTAAAGGGTGGTAGGCAGACACAGCAGACAGGTGAACCTTCAGCAAAAGAGCAACTTAGGCCCAGGTCAAAGAGGTGTAGAAATACTCCATGACCTGAGGCAGGGTATGAAAAGGATCCCACCCTTTGAAGTGGCCCAAATGGAGAAATTCCATTTCATGCCATACATCATCCTTGTAGAAAGCTTTCTGGCCTCTACAAGGACCTGAGCCACTCTAGAGGAAACTCCACAGAGTGAAGCAGCTATGTCATGAGGTACCCTGCGTGAAGGTGAAGGGATTTCAGCCATGGATGGACCAGTGTGCCCCTCTCCTGAGTCAGGAGATCGTGGCAGAGAGCAGGAACTGGAGGCTCCACTGCAAGCTGCTGAAGAAGCAGAAACCATATTTGGTGAGGCCAATACAGGGCGATCAGAATCATGTGAGCCCCTCTGCTTGAAGCTTGAGCAGCACCTTCTACAGGACTGGAAAGGAGGGAAGGCACATAAAAACCTCCCTGGACAGCAAAGAAATAGTGTATCTCACCATGACCGGGAGCGAGCATAACCTGGTTATTTTCCGTTGTATGGGGAGACACTGATCCAGATCTGGATGACCCATAGGTCAAATATGTCTTCGACCACCGCTTTGCTTGAGCTCCCATTAATGAGCTCTTACTTGGGTGCAGCTGAGCCTGTCCACTAGGACATTTGCATACCAGGCGTGTACCACAAATTTGTGTATCTGGTGCACGGTGCCCAGTTCCACACACCTGCACCGCTTCCCTGCAGAGGGATACGGCCGAGTGCCCCCTTGTTTGTTGAGATACCAGACTACAAACCTGCACCAATTACTGCAGATATAGGTCGAGATCTATGACTGAGGGTTATGTGCCAAAGGACTGAGAACAGCTACTGTGGTCCAACCTTTAACAAAGGGCTGGAGAACAGCTACTGTGGTGCCAATCTTTAACAAAGGGTTGAGGAAGCTACCTATTGATCTGTGAGCTTGACCTCAGTGGTTGGTTAATTGATGGAGGATTATTTCTCATGAAATCAGAAATTACTTGGTAGCTAAGAACCTCCATGATGAATGACAACACGGATTTACAAAAATACATCTTGTGATACTAATTTGGTTAGTTTTATAACTACGTAGGAAGTTGTGTGGATCAGGGGAATCAGTGGATGTGGTGATGTTCGATTTCAGCAGAGCTTTGATAAGGTGTCACATGGGATTCTGATCTCTAAGTTAGTTAGATTGGGCATTGATTGTACCATAATCAATTGATTAAACATTGGTTAATGGAAAGGACACAGACAGTAAGAATACTAGGATATGTTTCTGAGGAGATTGGAGGTTACCAGTGGTGTGGCGACAGGGTCCATTTGGGACCTCTGTTGTTGTATCTTCATAAGTAGCCTAAACATTAGCAGTGGAAATAAATTAAGTAAGTTTGTGGATGATGTGAAACTTGGGGAGTGGTGGACACTTCTGATGACAGAGTCATGCTAGGGCAGGATATATTATAAATTATACAATGGGGTATGAAAATCCTGTAACCTTATTGGTCAAAACAGATCACATGATTGTGGTAAACTCCAGTATACCCACTGTAAAAGTTTTATATCACTATAAAAACAAAAAAACAAGTTGAACATTGTATAATAGCAATATACCATGACGGAGTGGGCATATGGGTGTATTTGCCACTTCTGGTGTGGTTAAGTCACTCGGCTTGCCTCGTGACTGAACCACACCAGGCATAGTAAATCCACCAATATATCCACTCCCCTGTCATGGTAGATTGCTCAAGTGAATGGGTGGAGAGGAATAAAATTGACGACTTTAGTTTAAATAAATGTACAGTCATGCATATGGGGAGAGATAATATCCAACAGGATTATTATATACAGGAGTTAGACTATGAAACTCTGTTTGTGAAAGGGATGTGGGGGTACACACTGGGAAAGATTTGAAAAGTGAGGTGCATAGCAGAACTGTTGCTAACAGGGCAATGCATCTCATAAACTGTATTCATAGCTTTTACCCTGAAATGAAGGTGTATTACTATCATTATATGAAACATACATAAGGCCACATTTGGACTATTGCTCTTCTAGTTGGAACCCATAATTAGAGAAGATAAAGCCATGGTTGAAAAACCACAAAGATCGCTTACCTTGGAGGTTAGGACGTGCAGGGAGATCTACTGTTATATAATAAAATCCTTAAACAAGAAGCAGAGGAAAATCCTGAATCTTAAATACAAGGAGCAAAAGTACAGCTTAAGAGGCATGATCACCAGTTACTTGAATCACAGTGTAGAACTGAAGTATGGAGGAATAGCTTTAAATCAAGAGCAATCAGATTATGGAATAAATTGCCAGCTGAAGTTGTTGGAGCATCTTGTTTCAACAGCTTCAAGGTCAGGTTGGACAAATATATTTCAGTTGGTAATCTCGGTTACCTCCACTGAATAGTGGGGACAACTTACATGGGCTTATGCCTTCTGTTGTCTTACAACTCCTAGTATATTGTCTGACTGGACTAATAGTGGGCCCGGTGGAGCAAGTGCTGAAAGGCTTGAAGAGCTACAGCACTGCCCTCATCTCCATCACATGTATGTGCAGAGAGAGCTCTGATGGAGACCACAGCCTCGAGTCCTGTGGCTCCCTAGGTGAGTGCCCAACCCATCCCAGATGCATCTGTAGTCAGAGGCTGGGTGGGAGGAGGGACTGGAAGTGAGGCTGAGGTCCTGCCACCACAGGAGATCCCACTGCATTGAGGGCCGCAGTTCACCCGAGGAGGGCATGGGTGAGGGGATCAATCCTGGTCCTGGTGCTTCTCTTTGTGCCTCTTCTTCTTAGGTTTGTGGGAGTCAGTGGGTGAGGAAGGCGTTCAACTTTGCACCTCTCTTTTCCA
Source organism: Neoceratodus forsteri (assembly GCA_016271365.2). Taxonomy (NCBI): domain Eukaryota; kingdom Metazoa; phylum Chordata; order Ceratodontiformes; family Ceratodontidae; genus Neoceratodus; species Neoceratodus forsteri. The sequence continues at coordinate 1,741,450,342 of CM028129.1, forward strand.
TGGATGCCATCTTCTTCTTTGGGAGATGGGCTTGAGGTCCTGCTGGCAGCACTTCCGTGTGGTTTTAGTTCAAACCTCAGCAGGCTTCACAGTCCTCAGTGCTGTGCTCAGGCCCAAACTGAAGAGGTAAAGAGAATGGGAGTCTCTGTGCGGGCTGCGATGCCGCGGGAACGCACTGGTTTATGTGACTTGCGGACGATGGAGAAGACATGCAAAAAATCAAGAATTAACTGATAAAGAAAAGAAAAATGGATACTAATCCTAATGACAGCGATATCCCTGAAGGTCTCAGGAAGATAAAACAGCAATGGTTAGCTGATGACATTTCTACATAACAAGTATAATCGACAGTGGGAAAAGAACTGAGGAGTGATGGGGCCACCCGTTTATTACCGGCGTTATCACATGATGTCAGCCATGGGCAGCCCCAAGCACATTATCATGAGATTCTAGCGCTGACACTGGCATAGTTCCAAAGGTGGCCCAAAGGAAGAGACATCCTTGAAGAAGACTTAGAATTTAGTATATTTTTATTTACTTATTTTACAATTTATGTACCCTGAATAGCACAATTGAGTCACAATGTCTAATTTTCAGTGGGGTCCTGCTTCACCACTTCCACTGCAGAGTGGACATGAGCACTGGTAACTACTGTAGGTGGTTTGAACCTGTGCTGTCCCAGTTTAAGTTGAGTGCTCTAGCCACTAGATGGCACCACCTCTTAATACGTCAAATATTCATGCAGAGCATAAATTAAAAATAAAAATCTAAATTTTAAACAGAAGAGGGACTGTGGTGCTCCATGGTAGCACAATGTGTGTGGGGGAGGTTGTTTACAGAAAACTACAAACAAGAAAAGCTTCAAAAGTACTGGGTTACAAGCAACTTTTAGTTCCAGTTTAAATAACAAGGGGCCAGGGCTGCCTGATGAGACAGTATATATGGTTGGTAACACTGTAATCCGTGGTTAGGACAACGTAGTAGGGAGCAGGAGATTCAGGTACAAATAAGTACAACTTCTCATTCACAGTTCTGTACAAATCGGGAGACTAGCCTGTATTTTATCCCAATCCCAGCTGACAAATCAGGAAGAAACACGATTATAAAAGTCAGGATATTCTGGGTTAATACACTGTAGCCTGAAGTTAAAATATGTCAAGAGTTTTGAGACCCAAGTACAGTAAAGGGTGACAGTTTGTCAGTGTAGCTATGCATAACATAAGTGACACCACGTGTATAATATCAGGCAGGCATCAAAATAAACTTACCAAAGCAAGGAGGTTTTTCCAGTTTTAAGGTTAGTTCTGGGTTAACTTTCCCTCCATGATACTTGTAACTTCATGCAGAGTGTACAGCTTGGGATAGTTCTTCACACGTTCCATACAAGCACTTAGAACGCCTGAAAATAAACCTTGATGACTACATGCAAAACATAGTTTTGAACTGTACCCAAGTCATATCTCATAAGACAATACAAATGGCAATGTAGGATTCAAGAGACAGAAAAAGGCTGCCCGGTGGCACAGAGGGCTGGCTGGGCACCACACTCGTGCCACACTGGCGAGCCGGGTCGGTGACTGACTCAGGTAGCCAGGGTCGCAGGGAGGGGGAGGATGGTGCGTCCAGAGGATGGCTCCCCTCTCCCAGGGAGAGATCCAGGGTTGCTCGGTATCCTGGCGACCCCTGATAGAGATCAGGGTATTGCAGGTACATCAACCAGCGTAAGAGGTGGAGTGCAACAGATGCCAGCAGGGCAGCCGTGTGGCAGGCTACTGTACACCGCACTCCAGGAGAAAAGGCAAGAAACCCCCGCCTCCGGATAGATGACAGCGCCTCCAGGGCCCCAATGTCACATGCCCAATGGTCAGGCTCAATCTTCCAGCTCTCCCGATCCCTCTGACCTGCCTAGATCCAGCGATGGTTGCGTTCCTGGGTCATCAGATCAGGTAGGAAGGGGAGTGTCTGTCCCGATTTCCTGGAGAGGAGAGCGTCAGACTGGGTGGTAAAGGGTGAGAAGTGTGAGAGGGTCACTTGAGAGAGTTCCAGAGAGTGTGGGAGATAAACAGTTAAAAAAAAGATAGAAAAAGACCACAGAATCCAGTCTGCTCAACTGCTATGTTGGCAGATGTAGATGCTAGTGTATACAACACAATAGTGTTTTATTTTCATCAGTGTCAATGGATCATTAGGCAGTGTCCTTACCTCTAGGGACAGGACAGAAGATGAGAATGTTGTGGGTTCTAGCCCCCACACCAGGTACCTGGGTGCTACACATAACTGGCACTGTAGTGCGGTGTGAGGGTGCGTGGCACCATTAAAGTGCTCTCTTTCAGATGAGATGTTAAACTAAGATTCCTTCTGCCAATCTCTGGGCATTGTCCAGTTTGAAGTTAAAGATCCCATGGTACTTCTCAAAGAAGAGTAGGGCAATCTTTATTGACAGAGCAAAACAAACCAAATACAAATGAAATATTTATAAAACATGCATCATCTATACACAATCACGTTTGCAAAAGTAGAAACATCAAAACAAAGGGACATGAAAAGGGAAAAAAGAAACCCACTACCATTTACACAAATCCACCTTGCTCTCATTCCTTATTTTACCCAAGCCAACACTTTCCATAGTGAATTAAGTAAGTTTTCAGCAATTGTTTATGTAACCCCCACAAATGGGAGTTCCGAAAGTCTTCCTTGAGCTCACCTAAATGCTCACTGCCAGGCTGGGTGTCCTGTGTTTTAGCAGTTTAAATGTACTGCCAGAGAGTGCCTGTATAGCCCTTTGTGTACTGTCTCTTTAAGAGCTGCCTGGATTGCAGTCATAATTAATCTGGAGGGGCTGAGTGTTTCTATGCTAGAGTCCAGCCTGGCTGCCAAATAATCGCTCCGTTCTGCCATCGCTATTTGCAGAGAGGAGCTGTGTTAGAAGATGTACTTGTTTGCTAATCATTTATTAGAATAGTAATAATTTGCAGTTTGTCTAACCTGCCTTCATGCACCATGGACATTTCTGTTTATCTCCACCATCTTGGTCTGGACTGCTGAAAATAGACCAATCAGTACCTTGGGACTCTAAAATGAAGCCTGTCCCCAGGGGCTTTGTGGGAGCAAATTTCTGTAGGAACTGTAGTTTGGAGCTTTTGGTGCCTAAATGAACCTGGAGGGGAGCACTTGTGACTGACAGACAGATCAGACAACCGAACCTTTTGGATCCTGGGGAAAGTCCCAGACTGCTTGCGGTTTCTGGAAGTGAAGGAGTAACAGCTTGAGATAGTCGCAGCAATCCAGTATGGATTTGCGGTGAGGGTGAAAGGGCCGAGTTTGGCCTGCCTGCCTGCTGACCCTGAGAGGAAAACAGAGTTGATTTGGACTGAATCAGAGTTGTGATCGATTTAAGCCACTGGACTGTGACCAGGCTTTAACCTGCAGAAGACCGAAGACTTGCTGAATGCGATCGGCCTGTCAGGATTTCCAGCCACCTCTGAATCCCGGTTTGTGCAGAGACTCTGTAATTGCGACTGGATAGCAATCTGCCTAGTACAGTAGAAGTTCTTACATGTAAATGTGTGCTGTGTGGTTAGTGGGTCATGATTTGGTTCCCCACTGTGTGCTGAACTGTGTTCTGCTTGTTGAAGGCTGCATCCAGCTCCACAGACTGAGTCCGTATTTATCTCCACTGGGCCTGGGCCTTGCCACACTGGCCTAGCCAGACTACCTGCTGCACAGAGAAAGCCATGACAGACAGACCTGCCTGGGGATCAGCCCCCTGCTCACACTTTGAACAGGAGCAGCCGCCTCGGTGTTTCATATGGGCCCTAGCTTCTCCTGGCACTCCAGTTCAACAACCTGCTGTCTCAATTTCGTCCTGCCTGTGTCCTGTATTGGGTATCGTGAATAAACATCAGGGTAGCTCCCCTGCAACAACAGCTACATCTAAAGTGTTGTCATAGGATTGCTTGGCTGTCTTTTCTGTCACAAACTGAGCCCTCCGGCTCCGGATTACAAATAGTGTGTGTTGTGCATGTTGCTTTCTTCCATCACAGGGCCCCAACCAGCTGCGATGCTGGCCTACCCTGAGCAACGTTCCTGGCTAGCCCACCTGCTTTCCTACCTGGGTACCCAGAGTGTGTGTGACTGTGTAGGGACTCTGAAGTGCATGCGTAACTGTCTGATTGATATAGCCTTAAGCAAATCAACCTGATTAGCCCTCCCTTGTTCAAGTCCCCTGAATAAATTAGATCCAACTCTTTTGCATTTAACCAGACTGTGGTTCCAGTTTGTGCCAAAAGTACTGTACTGTTGCTATCTGCTGTGCATAACCTTGTTTTACAAGGGGTCTCCAGGGTCAAGCTAGAGAAACCAGCCCGCTGGTAAGTGCAAACAGTGTGGGTAACTGCCTGGTGAATAAGGGTCATGTGAAAGTGATTGTGTGTATTGTTCAGACCACTAGAAGGGAAGGGGGTTACAGTGTCCCGGAGGGTATTCTAGATTAGCTGAACCACTAACAAACCTGACCTCTGGGTGGAGGCACCTACTGGGTACTCCAGGCTCCTTAACCTGCCACTAGCCAAGCATGCAGGGTAGTAGCCCTTGGGATAGTGCCACCTAGGGTTACATTTATATTCTCTGGCATGCAATTTTTTAACCTCAGCTTAGATCCTCCCTAACAAACCAGTTAAATTTTTCTCATTTTGCTGCAGATCTGGCATTTGGTCTGCAAGTCAGATACACCGTTTAAAACGTGAGGAAGAGCAGGGTAATTTTACTGGCATCAAAGGAAGTATTCAGAGAAAATACAATAATGTAGAAAGTCACAGAGTAGGGAATTTTATTAGAAGAAATTAAAAAACAACAAAACATTACAGACAGAACTCAGAAAAGCGAAAAAGATACAGTGATTATGTTCAGTCAAACTAAAAACAAACAACCTCAGAAAGTACAGGACCCCTGCTAAACCACCAGGCTGTGGTTCAGAAATTCTGGAAGCCGTGATGAACCATGAATGTGTGTGTGAAATGTTGGATACTTTTTATGCAACAACTGCTGTCTGTAAGTACTTACTGTACTTTATTCCATTTTGGATTTTAGCTATAAGGTTTTTAAAAAGCTGTTAAATTAAAATTTTTTTTTTATAAACCATAGATTATAACTGCCATTAGCGGACACCATACTCTGAGCTGCCACTGCTTACCGTTTCTTTTTAAATAAACAAACCTACTACCTACTAAGACAGTACTCCCGTTACAATGAACATCTCAGGGTCCATCTGATCGGTTTCTTACAACTAGGGTTTGTTTAATAAGCAGTATTAAACTTTTACTAGAAATGTAGCCTAGCATAAATTTGTGAGCATGTCTTCTAATACATCTCACAGCTCCTGCTCAGTTCTCTGTTTTGCTCTTCCGCAACCTACTGTACTGAACTGGCTGCCATACAGGAAGCAGGCGCCAAGTTAGCCAGTTTGTCGTCTTTTTCCAGAGCTAATACGACTCAAAGCTCTCCACTCAGCTCATTGTTTCAGCTCTTCTATAACTAGAGCACAAGTCAAAAACGTTGTCTTTTTTCCTGTCAAACACTGAGACAGGCAGACACTGGCTGGATACAACTCAGCTCTCCATTCTATTACCAACTGATCATCAGTAAGCACGGTTATGAAAACAGCAAGCATGTCTTTTTCTAAAAAACAAAACACAGCCATTACGACAGGTGGACTTGATGTACAGCAGTGATACAGAGGGACGTTGAAAAGGCAACAAGACACTGCAACATGGAAACAGTAGCAGTGGGAGACAGCTGTGATGGCTCTCACTGCTTCCATATAACCATTAATATGCAGCCATTAATGTATACTTGAACAGAAACCATCATAGCTGTTTACTATAAGCAGGATTCGTTGTAATGAGATTCATTTCAATGAGGGAGCACTGTATTATCTGAGCCTTCCTTACCGTAGCATCACGTACTGTATATAAATAACTATACTGCTGACAGAATGTTAGATACTCAACCTCATTTCCTATTGAATTACCCACCAGTGTTTAAACTGCTGTCTAGCTGCTGTTGAAAATTCTCTTTGTAAATGTCCCACTGTTTGGAAGTTATACTGTCCAACAATTTTGTGTTAAATGTTTTTGTTGCAGTACACATTTACAGTGAGTTTGTCATATCCAATATTTCATACAAGCAAACAGTACTCTAAGGGTGCTGTCATGATAGTCCCCATTCTGCCAAGAAGATCCAAAGTATTAAGGAATCAAAGGAAATATATGTAAAGTGCCAGTGCTACGACAGTGATAAACCTTGCCCGTATACTTTTTTATACCATTTTAGAGTGCCCCATATCTCCTGACTTTTATGATACCTTTGGCTCTCATTTTAAATCTGCTTTAGCACTTTTTGACATTTGAAATAATAAAAGGCTCCCTTTTATATAGTTCAGACCAGGTTTACATCAGTATTTTTAGTTTTTCAGTACTCCTATTATGCTATAAGATCAGACAGCTGTGTCTGCTGCATGTTAGTTCATTATAGTTACAAGTGATCTTAAACAAAGGGTGTTACTAAAGCAATAGAGAATAGTGATAAAAATCTGATCCAAACCAAATTAAAAGGAGGGATCATTTCATTTATTTCCACTGTAACAAAACAAAACAAAAAAAGCCGTGAAAGCACATTCAAACTGTGGAAAAGGGTAATACACAAGTCAGAAATAGGTGGCAATGTAAACTAAAATTAAAAGCATATATATATATATATATATACACACATATACACACACACACACACACACACATTTACATACAGGACCTCCTTGTGAATGAGCTTGCTCAATGGAATTTTCCTGCAATAAACTTGAACTTGAACACATATATATACATACACACACACACACACACACCGTCAAAATATTCACCACTATCCTGCAACACTGCTTTTAATTTATTCAAAGTTGGTAACTGGAAAGGCGACTGAGCCAAGGTGCATTTCCAGTGTGAACTGGGAGAGGTAAACAAGTACAATAATGAAAGATGACATTGCTAAACATTAGAGTGCGTTACAGTGGCAACATTACAGGTGCAAGAGCAATACGGTGAACAAGTAGGTAAACAGCAGCATGGTTCTTCACACTGATATGAGGACAAGCATGCAAGAACTCAATCAAGTATGCAGTGCTTGTTGGGGAAGGTGACAGTGCTATGGGTACAGAATCAGACCGAGGGCTTTAAATGAAGGTTCTTTCCAGGAGAGTGCCAAGAAATTCCAGGTGGTATGACCGTATGGGCATTCAAAAACAAATATGACACAAATTCTATTGCTGAGGTGCACGTTTGTCTTAGGCAGAAACATTCTTGCTGAACTTTGGATTTTTGGTTTTGTTTAATGTTTAGCGCATGGCAGCATGCCGTAAGGGTATCCCAAAACCTGGCTGGTACCCATGGGATTACCAAATGTTGCGAGACTGAAGTTACTTCATCCACAGGACCTTGCTTAAAATCACAAACCTAGTGGTCAGAACAATTGATAAACGTATTTCCTGGACTCAGTTAAACCGGTTTGCATGTTGAACTTCCATTGCTGAATTTGAGTAAACGGAGTTCTAAATACCTTTTTAAATTTCTCACAACCAGGTAAGTCCCACTACGCTTAAGGTCCATTTTCAGGGTGACCTGGGAACACTGGGGAGGTTAACTGACTTGCAAAGGGCCTAACAGGGGCTGGTTGCTCTTTATGTTTTGGTTTGGATTTACCTGCATCCTTTTTCTAATAGTGTTTGAATTTGGTTCTGTAGCCAAATCCAGAACAAATGGTTTGGTACCTTTGTAATATCCTTGTTGGTCCAATAAAAGAACAAAGAGTTTAAGTTGGACCAACAAGTCCTTCTTCTGAAGCCGAAGTTTAAGCTTCTAAAAAGACTTGTTGATCCAAGCTAAAGCTCTTAGTTCTTTTTGTAACATCCTTGTTGATCCAATACAATGTATCAAACCATTTGTTCTTACTGGGACCAATACGCATTAAACATTTTGTTTGTTCTGTAGCCAAGGAACCCATCATTTCCCTGAAGGACATACCACCTCTGCACGGCTGCAAAACAAAAACACTAGGTCGGAGAATAAAAACATAGGGTTTACCATATTTAATCCTCCGAGCTTTGCAATTAGCAGGGCCCCTGGTGTTCTCTGGGCAGAATTTTCTGACTTCTGGCAGAATTTTCCATTTCTGCGGCATGATTTATTCATTTCTCTGGCAGAATGCAGTCCTGTCATTGGCTAAATATGATGTGATGTCATTGATGACATCATATGCTGAGCATAGAGGAGGGCTTCAGGATAAGCGAGGTGGGAAAGAAAGCCTGACACTATGGAAAAGCAGTATATTTATATGAAAATTCACCAAAAACAATGAATTCTGCGGCACTATATATATTCTGTACGATGCAAATTCTACCTTAAATTCCGCAACCACAGAACCGCCCAGAATTCCAGGAGGCCTTGGCAATAGGTAGGCTATCATGAGTTTTATAGGGTTTAGCCGATTTCCATGGGCACTAAAAGAAAAAGGTACAAACCTTTGCTTTCAAATTATGGGGAGGGTGGAATAAACATAACCAGCATACAAAAATACTGGTACCAAAAAGTTTTAATAATATAAATTCTTATCTTTTTCCTCAAGGGCCATCTCTTCCATTGTTCTACTTTCCTGTACCCGTCTTTAAACAATGTTCCCAGTTTACCAAAGTTATATTCGCGAGGTACAAAATTAGCATGCAAGTGTAATTTTAATACCGCTACTTCACTGGCAGTTGTATTACTTTGTTCCTTAATGAGATACACAAACTTTTTTCATAATTTACCTTAGAGCTGTAAATTTAGGAAAATATTTTAAGCACTGTTTTGCTGCAGCCCCAAAGGAAGATCTGTTACTACGACACATATCTAAGAGTAGAGGAGTTGCCCGGTGTCAAAGTCAACATTACCCCTATCAACAAAACCAGTCCATGTAACACGTCGAAGAAAAATTAAAGTACACTCCAAAGAAGACTGCAATTGTGCAAGACAACTCTTAGTCAAATGCCATTTTTGTTTACAGTATAATGAAACTGCAAGATTGCAGGAAAAAAGGGGGCTAGGGTAGACGTGCAAACCCTCAGTCACCTCTTGTTTACAACTTTGCATTTTTTTTTTTATAAACAGGAATGGCATTTGAATAAAAAGTTCTCTTACCATGAATGCAGTCTTACTAGGGCGCACTTCAGGTCAGTTTTCTGTACTGGTATCTTTGTAGCTGTACCCCCGGCAATTTGTCATTGAGTGCGCACTACAATTTGCTTTTACATGTAACCTAACCCCTAGGGTGCAGCTGGAAATGAGCTATTATAGCCCAGTGCACCTTTTCTGGTCAAAATTACAATTCAAAAATACATTTCATCCCATAACAGATAAGAGGAAAAATTGCCTGCAGTGGAAACCTCATGGAACCCAAGGTTCGTGAGACCCACATCTTCCTCCCACTGGTATACTGAAAACAGAATAAGAGATAAGATATCACCGTTTGAAAATTATTATTTTTTATTTTTATTTCCTGGCATCTGATTGGCTAGTACCCTTGCCAGAGGGTACATTAACTTTCAATAGATGCCCAGGAAATAAAAAAGTACAGTAGGCGCCACTTAAAATGTCCACTTAAGCCAGAATGTCGCTTATATGTCCGATTTTGAATTGTAAAATGCTGCCCTGTATTGTTTCAGTATTAAAATATATGTTTACAACTAACCTTGCTCACCACCTATACCGCCTCTCTGTAAGCCGCCAGCAGCCATTTAATCTCGGTCATTAATTACTTCCAGCTCACCTGCAAGTGTTATTCGGGTTCCATTAGCGTGCCTATTAAAGTAGCAGTGTCATTCACAGGTTATTGTGTGGAGGTTACCTTCGCTCTCTTTGTGCTGCAAACACACTTCCCATGTCTGGAGTCAAGAGGAGTGTCTCACCTAGTCAAGAAAAATGGAAATCTTTCAGGAGATCGAGACTCTCCCCAAGCTAAGCCTCCGGGACATGTCTCTCCATTTCGGCATTGTCAAGTCAATGCTATGCGATCTATTAAAAAGCCAAAGATGGTTTTACAGTTGACCTGGCACACAATCAAAATCCAGAGAGAAAAGGAAACAGAAGAGCAAGGATGGAGATGTAGAGGAGGCCCTCCGGCAGAGGAAGGAGAGATGACGGTGACAACTACGCGATGTACAGACACACTGCTCACTCCAAGATGGGCGATGGAGCAACGTGAGGACTTAATGCCCGATTGGGACACCATGGCTTGACTGAAAAAAAAAATGGCAGAAATACACCAAATAGCTAAATCCCAAAAGAAGATTACTGAGTTCCTCACACAAAAGGATGACGCTCAACTCGAGTGATGTGAACAGCAGCATGCAAGTTTTAGAAAATACTTTTACTTTTTTTCACCCATTTCTCTAATAAAGTTGCATTTTAAACTGGATACTGTACCTGCACATGACTGCATCAAAAGAGCTGTAATTACTAAGCTGTGTGCTGGCCACATATCAAATGTTAATGCTGTGCTTTGCGGTACTGTACTACTTAACCAGCCACCTTCATTTTCAGGCTGCCAATTAGCATTTTCATTTAAATGGATGAGGCTTATAATGGCGAAATGCACTGTACCAGCCTACAGTGACCCAGCACCCACTGAAGTAGCCAGTGTCCACGCTTGCTTCCTTACTAGCTGAAACACCCAATTTCAATTTCAAATCGTGACCATTTTTCCTCTTGCTTACCAACATACTGTCCTCTAGTCCCCAGCGTGCCCTAGTTCAGTGCCAACTGCCTAACAGAGCCATACACCAACCCACGTCAGTCTCATTCTGGGCTATATTTGCTACTTTTTAAATTTACTGTGCCCTCTTGTGTCATGCCCCGACACTGCCCATAGTGAGACTCTTGCAACCGACCACATTTTTGCTCTTCCCTCCTTCAGCCCGCTGCACACTCCCTTCAAAAGGAAATTGCTTCTCCTCTGAATCGCCTCCCAAAGCGAGTCAGTCCCAGTCTGCCATTCAATTTAATTACCCCAGCTTTCCTCTTCACACAGTCACTCACTGCACTTGTAAACAGTCAGCAAAACAAAAAATAAATGTTGAGCTACCGCTTCACAGTTCATTGCCCCCCGCCTACTCCGCTACTACATGGGGGTAAAAAGCTACAGTGTATGCAGTGAAAACAAAAGAATCTTTTTATTTATTTTTGCAGCGTTCCAACATGGAACAAATTAAAGTTTTGAGGTAGATTCATATTGCATGACGAACAGGAGTAAAATTACTACGTGTACTTAATCGAGTTGGTGTCACAGTTTGAAAAAGCTACACACGTTCGATGTTGTAGGAGTTGTGATGTTCACAGGTTTACCTTTATTTGAAGCAGGTACAGTGTGAAATGGTAAAATGAATACTATGGGGATATATACAGGTTTGTACTGGATTTACAAATTTGTAAAAGGCAGAATCTAAGGAGGCTACGGGTGAGGATTTGTGATTCATTTTGAAAATTTTCTATTTCAAAAAAGAACAAGAGGAGTTATGCTTATAAAAGAATTATAAATTATATTTTTATAGATACAGTGTGCCTCACTGATGAAGAGCATCTGCCTGAAATGTTTGGGAATCGATTTGTACACTGTATTCTGATGACACTACGCCTTTTGAAAAGGAAAAAATGGAAAACTATGAAGTAATAAAAACAGTATAAATTTTTTTATTGAAATCTTGGAATTACAACCTTTGGGCAAGCGCTCATTTACAAAGTTTCATGTCAAATTAGGTTTACAATTACACAGAGACAGGTTACAGACAGTACATCTTTCTAGAATAGGAAGATTACAATAGGTTACAGTTTTAGGCAAGTAAGATCCAAAGCACTAAAAGTTTTAGGCACAGGAGGTGGGGCTTAGCATAGCATAGAGTAGTAGAAACAGTGGGGGTAGGAAGCAGGGTCATTACAGCAGGTAACCATTGCCTGGTTACCTTTGTCAGGTGCATACAGGGTATGGGAGGGAGAAAGTGATGGACAGCTGGAAATAGGGAGACAGGTAAGGGGAAGAGGTCAAGGGAGTGAGATGAGAAGGAGGAGAACTGGGGGTTGCGGGTCATAGTGAGGGGTAAGATGAGGGAATAAGTTGCATTTGGGGTATATGTAAAAGTGCAAGATTAGCAGGGGAATCGCAGATGGTGGGGTAGGTCATTAAAAACACGTGCACTTCATTTGGCTTGTTAGGTGTGACCAAAGTTTAGGTGTGAAGAGACCATTTTTTGTTCTGTGTGTAGCTCAGGGGTAGTGAGTTTAGCTGGAGGGGAGCATGATAGACAAAGGATCTCTGTCCTTGTGAGGTGTGTTGGTGAGGCACCTTGTATAGTTGCTATTTGTTGCCCTGGTGTGTCTAACAGATTCAGTGGGTGGACCACTGAGTGGGTGCTGGGGGCATGAGGCCAAGGTCAGCTTTTTTGGCTAGAAGGTAAATCTGATATCGAACTCTCCGCTCGAGGTCAAGCCAGCCTGACTGGGAGTACAGATGACAAGTGTGGGTCAGTCGAGGGGCATTTACTACTTACCTGCAGGCTTTATTCAGGACAGTGGCAATGCATTTGAGGCTACTGTCTGTGACCTGACTGCAAATAGCAAGTCCATACTCTTTATGGATAGGACTGAACTTGTCACTGCTTGTTTAAGGACTGCATCATTCAGACAGTGATGGTGTCTGTAGAGCTGACCTAGCCTGTGATTTGTGGATCTTGCAACTAGGTCTATATAAGTAGAGTAGGAGAGAGAGTTGTCTAAGATGGCCGCCAAGGTACTGAAAGGTATGTACCACCTCAAGTTCTTCATTATTCCTGTTCCTAATAGTTATTGAGGATGATTTTGCAGATTGTGGGTTGAGGCAAAGGGCATTATTTTTTTTGTAGTTTAAGAGTAGCCTTGCATTTTGGAACCAGTCTTCAACGTTTCTGAAGTCGAGCTGCTGTTACTAAACTGGGTGAGTTGGCTCTTTATCTACCAATTTATTTTGCAACCTAATTTAATGCCTGCAAGACCAAGGTAGAGGATGAGTAGACCTTACGGCCAAACTGGTCCAGTTGCCTTGACTCCTTATCTGGAGGAGAGGTACTCGTGTGCTTCGCTGCTTGGAGTGGTCATGAGCTGTATTGATGACCACCGAATCAGCCTTTGGATGGTTTGTTAGGTGGTCTTTCCCTCTGGGGCATGATACAATCTGTTTGCCTTCTTTGCAAAGGACACTACAGATGATAGCTGTTGCCAAACAGTGGTGGCAAAGGTCATCATGGGGCCCCGTCCAAGGGGATGAGATGACGATTGAGCTGGAAGGCTGAGACGCTCCGCCAACCTCCGATGCTGGGGATCCTACTCCTCAGTTTTCCGGCGTTAGCCTCCTGGATTTTCCAGAGGATGTCTCATGAAGAAGGATCCTCCAGAGGAGACCAAGGGGTCTCCTTTGGTTTAGACTCGTTGGCGTAGGGACTCCGAGCCAGAAGGAAGGAGGAAGAGTATACCCTTAAGGAAAAGAGGAGAGGGGACACGATAGAAACTTTCAAGTATCTCAAGGAATCAACAAAGTACAAGAGGGTAGCATCTTTCAGAAGAAGAGTTGCATACAAGAACAAAGAGGCACAATTTGAAGATAGAGGGCGGCTCCAGAGGTAATGTTAGAAAGTATTTTTCACAGAGATGGTTGTGAATGCATGGAACAGCCTTCCTGAGGAGGTTGTGGAGTCAGGAACAGTGGGAGAATTCAAGAATGCATGGGACAGGCATAAGGCAATTCTAGTGGGGGTAGGAGGAAGTAAGCTGTTGATTAACTAGAATCTGCAGCTTATCCATCAGGTAGGAAATGGGCAGACTAGGGGCCATGGTCCTTATCTGCTGTCAAATTCTATGTTTCTATGTTTAGAAGTCTGACTCAGAGTCAGACAAGGAGCTCATGTCTGGAGACTGAGACCCTCTCTCTGGGGGTTCTCCCGCCCATGACCCTGAAACTCCACCATGGTGGTGCCCACAGCTGAGGGGCTAAAATCTATGGTGATGAGGCATACGCGCAGGAATCACCACCGCTGATGGTGGTCCAGTTCTGAGACCAACTGGTTCTTTGCCATTTGCCACTAGGAGTCAAAGAAGGCCTTGTAATCCACCTGAAGCTGTGGAGGGGAGGCTGATATACCGTGGTGTGTAGATCAGCGGATAACCCAGTGTTGGGTATCCCAGCACTGGGTACCCTGGTGTTGGTGACCCAGCTTTGGGTAACCCAGCATTGGGTTTGGGTAGCCTGGTGTCCAGTACCCTGGTGTTGGGTAACCTGGGGTTGGACAGCCCAGAGTGGGTAGCTCAGCCAAAGTCCTGACGGCGGAGGGAAAGGAGCAGACTGAGGCTCTGAGGGCATGGCTAAGGACCCGAGGGCCCAGGCTGAGGTTATCTGGCACTGGACCCACAGGAAGGACTGGCGCAAGGGATAAAATAAGCAGGTTCGTAAGCAATTTGTGATCCAAGAATTGGGAATGCGAGTCAAATGTCTGCATGATTAGCAGTGACTGCTAATCATGTAAACTGGCCATCCCTAATTATTTTAAATTTCCATGGTGTCTAGTGGTGCCCCCACCCTCCATTTGCATGCCCTTTATTTTTATTTCCTGGTGTCTAGTGGCCTCCTCATATACTGTTCTAGTGGCATCCCCACCCCTCCGATCGCAATCCCGTATGATTTATTAAAGGAGTTCCCTGTGGTCTAGTAGCACAATACCCATCCATCCTCATAATTCCCTGTGTCTAGTGGCATCCCCTCCTATCCCCAATCTGTCTTGTGTGTTTCTGACAAAAAAAAAAAAAAAAAAAGAAAATGTCCAGGTTTTTTTAAACCTGCAAGAAAAAAAAAAAAAAAATGGTCCCCATCGATTGTACCTCCTTCCCACCACATCTCCCACTCAGCAGCTACCACCATACACCCCGAGTACATCCCCAAACACCCTCACTTATCTGAGGTTCAAGAGCTACTCTCCAATCCAAGACACGTCCTGCTGCTGGAACCGTGACTGCAGTATGAGAACTACGGTAAATGGGGTCCTATGTATTTCAATGGGGTTTCCAACTTCAGCGCATAACTCAGTCAGTTTTGAGATACTGACCCCAAATTTTCAACATAGCCTTTTGGCGGCACCACCTTATGAACAGTATAACTGTGATTAAGCAACTCTACCGAAAGGTGATTTTGCAGTCACGCTTAAAATTCACCTTTCGGGCAGGATGTGTGTAATGACAGCCATGTTGTTCATGAGGTGGAGTCACAAGAAGGCTATGCTGAAAGTTTGGGGTCAAAATATATAAAAAAACTGGAAGAGTTATGATCATTTGTTGAAAGTTCGCTACGACACTCGTGAAATGGAATTTTTTAATATTTTCAACCTAACCTTCTTATTACCCCACCTCAGGTACAGTATGTCACAGCTGTCATTTTCAAATCCTGGTCAAAATGTGTTTCCTCTCTATAACGCAGGACCGCATTTCAGTTGCGCAGAATTACGCTTTGGCAGGGATTGGAAAATGTTCTGCACCGGTATGTGAGATGGGGTAATGGAACAAAGCTATGCTGACAATATGGTCGAAATGGCAAATTCCATCTCAAAATTATGTATACAATGTCTATTTTATTAATATATACAATAATAAGTAATAATTATATGGTTTAAAGTAAAAATACCCATTTTAGAAAACTGCTACTCAAAACTGGCTGATTGCTAATCATTTTCATTTTGATTTGCAGAAGCCGCTAATAAACTCTCAACACTAATTTATGCCTTGCATTGGCCTGGGAGGGCAGCAGGCACCTCTGGAGTTCGGGCAGAGCCAGAGTCCCAGATAGGTTAGTGGGCTGGAGTCGGGAGGCCCCAGAGGGTCCAGTGTAGGGCTTGCCGCGTTAGCCATTCAAACTGATGAACTAGCAGCTGCTCATCTGCCTCAGAGTGGACAGGAGACTCAAGGGCCCACTGGGAGCGAAGAAGTGTCCAGAGGGAGGATTCCTCTCAGGAGCTGCGGCCATAGCTGCACCTGGCGATGGTCGAAGACTCCCATGCCGGACCCAGAGTTGGGGTCCAACGGGAGCTGGAGACTGTGATGTTCACAGAACCAGCATCAAACTTACCAGCCAATCCACCCAAATCAGACCCTGGCAAAGATTTGACAACCTGGGGTAGCCACCTCTGATTCCCAATCTCGACCAGACCATTACCAGCTCGGTGGGGGGTGGGGCCAAGAAGGTTGCACCTAAGGGAGCACAGGTCTGGCCAAAGAGCGCTCTCCTTGCTGGAAGAGGGCTCACAACTGTGGTCTCCAAGAGGCCCCAGCCTGGATGGAGACAGATGCCAATGCCGGTTCTTGTCCTAGTCCCGTTTGTGCTTCTTCCATTTCAGGAAAGAAAAGGAACTCTGCACCTGCTTTCACATGGAACCTAACTTCTTCTTTAGAAGATGGGCTTCACGGCTTGCTGACAGTGTTTCAGTGTGGCCTGGCTGAATTTCTGGCATGCCTCACTGCCTTCAATATTGTGGTCTGGCCCTAGGCAGATTACACACAGTATGGCAGTCTTTCTCTGTATTTGCATGCTGCAGGCGACTTGTTTTGTGCGACTCTGACTGAGTTGATGAAGACATTCAATCCAATGTCAAAATTGAAGAGAAATGATAAATTCAAAGAATATACTTGTAAGAAATGGTGGTTGACTGAAGTAGTGTTCCACAAGGTCTGATGTGCGCAGGTGGGTGGCGGAAAAGAACTGGAGGCGGGCGTGGGATTACCCACTATATAGCGCCAGGTAGGCGGTCCCCAGCCAGACACTGCTAGCTAAGTTTACATGTGGTCCTAGCACCTGGTGGCTCAGTCCTGAGTGTTGCTGCCTACTGAAAGAGCCCTGTAGAAATGTAAGATCGTGGCTGCAAGCGCTGTCCTACGGGCATGTACTGGAATCGAGAATTGGGGGCTTGCTCACGAAGATTATTTTTGCTGGCATGGTTATATGTATGGGGATAGTACTTAACAGATGGCTCACCAATGGCCAGCACTAACTCTTTCAAGTACCTCGGCATTTGCTTGACGAATCTCTTGACTTCGATCAATTTGTTACTGCTACCTGTAAGTCCGTAAATGCCAAGCTTGGAAGTGCATACCGGACCAGTTATGCCCTCACCCCATCAGCTAGTCTTGCTATTGCTCAGGCATTCTTCTCCCAGTACTAGCCTATGGCAAGTCACCTACCTAGCAGCATCAAAACTACTCTTCACAAGTGGGATACCACCTATAATATCTGCCACTATGCCTCCGCATCCCTCGTTACAAGCACCACTGCCATCATTATGCTGATCTAAGATGGCTCTCCCCTACTGCCTATCGGCTCAAGTCCCTTGGATCCTCATTGATGGTACTGCCAGATCAGGTCTCCCTCAATCCGCTGCCTGCTGGGCACTCAAATCATCTCCTATGGGCTTAGATCCACTAACCTAGCTTCCCTCCACATTCCAAGATGTAAAACCACCATGGGTGTGCGGGCTTTCTTGCGTGCAGCACCTAAATATTGGAACTCCCTTCCTCAAGACATTCATTTGCTCCGACCCATGCCAGTTGTAGAGGCTGCACCACAGTCATCTACTTGTCTCAGCCCTCTGCACATGCTTTGCCCACCTAAGACCCTCCAGACTCTAACTTCGTGGCCGCCATGTCTCCCTACTGCTGCCTTCTCTCCTCCATCTTTCCTCTCACCCTGGCCTCCTGCCTTCTTTCTTTCTAGCCTTGTCCTTGCCCCTTCCTAGACTCACACCGCCTCCCACCTCCCCATCTCTCTCAATTTCCTATTTCTTCCTCCCCTATATCCATACTTTTCTGGTCGACAGTATAGCACATATACTCTGGTCTCTATCATGGATCTTTTCTCTAAACTAGCACTCTTGTACTTCTTAGGACCTTTAGTCCTGTGGTTGCTCACAATTTGACTATTTGTGTTCCTACTTAAGGCAATGTTTAAATGCATTTTACTGCATCTTGTAAAATTTTGTAATGATATCTCTCATATTTTGTATCCTGAATATTGAACTGCACTTCATCTCTCTTGCCTTTGTCCCAACTGTATTTCTATCCACTGTTAACTGTATTTGCACCTGTACCCTCTGTATTACCAATTGTTGTACTGCTTCAAACTGTTATTTGTACTCTCCTGGGTGGTGCCTGAAAGTAGGCATTGCTATGCCTAGTACACTTTACTCATGCTACTAAAAAGCAAATAAATAAATAGGAGCCCCATACATGTAATCATGCCAGCTCAGATAATCTTAGTGCAATTATTAAGCCCCCTTTTCAATACATGCTCCACAGACGGCGCTGTGGCCCATTCCTGACCCTGTGAAATGTCATATCTGTTTTCCAGGACAGGGCTGCAGGCGTCGGTGATCCCAACTCGTACTCGGAAGTGGCAAGCCAGGTTTCTGAGGTCAAGGGACATTTTAAAATAAATTGACAGAAAATGGTAAAATACAGCTAAAAAGGCTCCTGTGGTAGGCAGCTATGTGGTATAAGTTGCCTGTCCTGATCATGTCAGCTGCTCTTTAAATGTCTCAATACTAATTGATCCTACAGTTCTCCCATCTGCTTTTCCATACATCTGTTACCATTGGAGTAGTTTCCCAATAACCTTCCCCTACAAACTTTAGGTAATAGTCCTTTGTCCTGCTGTCATGTAGCAACTTATTTTTATAATTACTGTTTATTCCTCTAATTGCTCAGCTCAGCCCCCCTTATGTGTACCCTCGAGCCGGTCACACACCTCATCTCTCGGGAATTCCTGGGCTTCCTCTAAGTCCTCATGGATTACCCCTCAATCCAGGTGCCCCATCTCCCTTTGGAAACTAAAATGGAGGCAGATCCTGGTGTGCAGTGTGGGGAAGAGTTATTACTGGAAGCACCAAGGCCCGTTCAGACAGCGGTCATGGTACTGTCAATGAACTCATTTGTGGTGCAATAAATAGCACTTTTATTTCAGCTGCTGAGTGCTCATCCTCGTCTTTTCATTGTCAGTATATGCATTCTGAGCACCCCTCTTTCTGGAGTGTGTCAGTCCTGTGCTGGTGACAGCACACTTTATTCTGTTGGATACCTATAGGTTTCTCTTGTTTTGTCCCTCTCAGGACAGCAACACAATGTGCTCCCCAACATTCGTGCAACAGGCGTGGGCAAGAACTCAGCTGTACCATCGCTCCCTATTTTGGCCAAGCCGCCATGCTTCCCTCCTAGAACCCCCAGGGAATGCTTGCAAGATGGCTTAAGGACCACCTCCTCCCCAGGGCTGCATCTGTTGGGATACTCAATCCTCCCTTCTCCCACCAGCCCTCTAGAAGCCTGGTCTCATTCTCGCACAAGGTTGTCAGCAGGATGTCACTGTATGTTGATATTTCACAATAAATTCCAGCAACAATAATTTATCATTGTAAAGAAACAATATTGAGATTACTGCACAATACAATATACCATGATAAACCACCTTGACTTTCTCATCTCTTCTGCTCCAGTGTTTTGGTTCATGATTCCACAGCTTCCCCAATCTGCTGTTTATTAATATTGTAAAGGCTACAAATTATCATGATAATCAGTATATTGTGATAATTTTGTTACACAATTACTGTGATAATCTAAATCTGACACTGTGACCAGGCTGGCTGAGTCCTGTAATAGTTAAAACAGCTTACTGTGATCTACCTTACTGGGAGGGGTCAAGAAAAACTCCGACCTAGAGCTGTGCTGAGCTAGCAGACTGGGAAGATGACAGGTGGGACACCCTGGCTCCACAATGGGAAGCTTGGGGACCTAGATACTGAGATGGAAGGAGGTCAGCCCTCAGGCCAGTTAAAAAGGCAAGTGTAAAAGAAGTGTTTAAACATTTGTGTGAACAGCCAAACTGTATGTACGACTATCAGGCCCTCTGACTTTAAGCCTGTTATTATATACCTAATATTTAACATAAGTGACAGCCATTGGTAACAGACACAAGTCATAACATCAGTTTATAGGAAAATCTCTTTTCCGTGCACCATTTTTAACACTGGAGGATAAGGATAAGAAAGACATATTACTTACATCTACCTATTGTTCTGTTACTCATCTACAG
This sequence comes from Neoceratodus forsteri, assembly GCA_016271365.2. Taxonomy (NCBI): domain Eukaryota; kingdom Metazoa; phylum Chordata; order Ceratodontiformes; family Ceratodontidae; genus Neoceratodus; species Neoceratodus forsteri. Next base: position 1,741,470,562 of record CM028129.1, read on the forward strand.
ACCCACATGGGGGCAGTATTGTCTGCTCACGTGTAGACTCTCGAAATGTTCAGAACTTTGAAATCCACCTCTAGCTGCCTGCCTCAAAAAACAGACCTGAACAGTAAAAATATTTTCATGTGCCAGGAAAGACCACATAAGCAGCTATGCAGCATGTAATAAATAAAAGTCAGCTTTATGCCAAAATTACAAATACATTTATATTTATGTTCTGTTTAGAACAACATCGTGCATGAATATACTCTAATAAGTCCTGCCAGTACCAAAAGTAACTATGGACAGGAAGGGAGAATTGGGGAGTTCAACTTGTGGCTGAGGGGTGGAGTAAGGAAATGGGGTTCAGGCTGATGGGGAAAGGGGTAGGACATGGGATAACAAGGAATGTCATGCTCCTGATTACAGGTTAAATTTCAGCAAGGGGGCACAAGGGTCATGAGGGATAAATTAGATAGCTACGTAAGGGAAGGTTTATGGTCAGTGGGAAGCAGCAGGGAATAACCTAGCTACTAGTAATACTCCCCATGAAATGGGGCAGGTAGGGCAGCAAGGGATAGGGAGGATAAAGGGGTGAAGCAAGAACCTGGCCAGTACTCCCCAAGAAATATGGCAGGTAGGACATGGGGATTTTGGTGGAAAGTACACTCAGCAAATGCCAGGAGTCTGGGAAACAAAATGGTGGACCTGGAGGACATTATGGTGTAAGAGGGTCTAGACACTGTGGCTGTAACGGAGACCTTGTGGTCAGAGCACCAGTCTTGGGAAGTAGGTGTCCCAGGGTGCAGGCTTTTCAGACCAGGACAGGCCAGGCAGAAAGGGGGTGGCTTTGTACATCAAAGAAGACATTAGGCGACAGAAGGGCAGGAGGTCCAGGGGAGACAAAGGTCCTGTGGTCACATTGGAAGAACAGTCTGGGGCATCAGTAAGACTGGGTGTGATTTACAGGCCTCCTACAGAGGGTGAGGAAGGGGCAAGTAGATGGTACAATGAATGGCACTCAGGGCGAGATCCTATTTCTGGGGACCTTCTGTGATGGATTGGAAATCCCAACAGTGTATGTGTTGGTTTATTCAGTGTGTGTATGCATAGGTTTATTCAGAGAGAGTGTGTGTGTGTGTGTATAGGTTTATTCAGTGTGGTGTGTCGCATGTCTTGCGATATGTTGTCGTATAAGGTTTATTCAAAGTGTGTGTAAACTTATATATAGATACAGATAGTCATTTAAAAAAAAAAAGACACTTGTTAATGCACCAGTTAGGGTTCAAGTTAATGCCACAAAAGTGGCGTTAACCCCCAAAAACCCAAAAAAACACAACATTAGGGTTTGGGTCTCTGAGTCTTAGGAGATCAGTGGTGAGGTCTTCCTTGGAGTTGTCAACCTAATGCCCACCCATTCCTTCATTACTTTGGATTTGAAAACAGAAAAATAATAACGATGGGGGCTAACTATTGACGTTTTTGTGAGCAGGTCTTACGAGTGTGATCAACTGTGGAAAAGAAGGAGGAGAGATGGGGCCACCTATTTTATGTAGATGCTGATGCAGGACATCATCGTGGGTAGCCCGAGGCTTGCAAAAGTTTTCTTGTGATCCTAGCACTGACCGAGTATAGTTTCAAAGATGCAGCCTGATGAAAGACATCCTCAGGAAAGACTGCCACGCTTCCCTACTCTTGTGGCATTCCATTGAACCCCAACTGGTGCATTAACAAAGCTGTTTGCAAAGAATTTCATTTCATTTTGAGACAGTGGAATCACATCCTCATTCATGCAGGTCCCATGCAGACCGCAATGGAAAACTCTGTCCTGTGTACCCTGTAGTTGCATGGAGTGGCGAATGTCAGAATTCATGGTGCTGTCTGGTGAGCTGTAGAAGCACATGATCCTCTGGTTCCCATGCTTCCATGTGGCCATGGATACAGACGACAGGGCAAGAGTCCATCTGTTAGCCAATGCACAGGGCCCTCTGCCACCCACGGGTGCAGGGCTCCATGCCAATGGAAAAGCTTTCTTCTTCACTAAATGGTGCCTGGGCCCGTCGACAGCCTGCAGCTTTCATTCCCTGGCTGGGGAGGGGTCACATTAGTACCATCCCACCACCTTCACCCCATGTAGCTGGGTTCAAAACATGGGTTAAATTGGACCCACTGGTGCAAAGAATGTGGATCTAAAGAGGAATCTACTGGGTCAAAACATAATCAATGGCAGATTTTGAACAGTTTACATTCCGCTCCTTTAAATATTGTTATAGAATAGATGTGTCAGTTTGGACTCAGTGGCAAAAGAAGAGGGGTCATTTCTAGGCATGATGCAACTTCTGTCCTTTAGGTTAGCTCTGTTGCTGGCAGGGTCACTGAATTTGTCCTGAACGCAGGTCACTGGCATGAGATCACAAACATACCCAGTGGGGCATACCTCTCAACCTCCTGCCTCATAAATCAGGGACACAGCTTAAAAATCAGGGACAAAGGACCAAAATCAGGGACACATCTTAAAAATTAGAGATATCCACCCAGAAAGCTGGTAGAGTAGGGGGCTTAGTGCAAAATGCATTTTCTAAAGAAGATCAAGTCTGTAACTTTAATGCTTGACATTGTTTGTGCTTACAGTCCCCATTGTTTAACCACAAAAACACAAATTTTAGGAAGGACAGAGTAAAATTTTGAGGCAGAAATCGAGGACATCCCTGAAAATCAGGGAAACTTGAGAGGTATGCAGTGGGTAAAGACTGGCACTACATGCAAAGTTTCTTAAAAGTTTCATTTATTTTTTAATTCTGACCCAAAATTTTCAAGATATTCATTTTATGACTCCCTAATAAACATGGACGTAGCATTTATAGTACATTCTGCAAAACATAATTTTGCATACAAATGTGAAAACCAGGATTTAAAAAAATAACACTGGTCACATTTCTGAGGTGGTGTGGGAAAATGGCTATGTTGAAAGTCTGAGTTAAAATATTGAAAATTAGCAAGTTAGGAGTAAACATTGAAATACTGCAACGTTCACTCATAACCTGGGCACATTTACCATATTAGTCCACTGAATTTTCAATACAACCTTCTTATTATCCCACCTCATGAACCTGGTAGTATAAACTTTTCAAATCCCTGCTGGTACGCCATTCCATGACACAGGTGTGAAAGCAGAGTTTGGCGAGAATTTGAAAAAATGACAGCTGTCACGCTCATGAGATGGTGTTAAAAAAAAGAAAAAGGCTATGTTGAAAATTTTGGATCAAACTATTGAAAATTACCAAAGTCATGAGCAACTGTATAATATACAATCCTGCCTGGCTAAGAATGATTTCCGGATAGCACTCTGAATACATGCGTTAATTGTCAAGACTATAATGAAAATATTCAGTCAATATTATTACCTCAGTGTAGTGAACTGCATCATCTGTGATCTTCTTATAATCCTCCACGCACAGCTTGGCAGCATTTTGGAGGAACTTCATAAACTCTTCAACTTCCTTGTTTACAGCTGCTTTTAATTCCTAGAAAACATAGCACTGCTACTTGTCAGGTATACAATATTACACTCCTTTAACTGGATTGCCTTGCTTTATTCTCAGTAAAAAACAATAAAATGACAAGCCAGTTAGACTATTTTATTAAAACTAACCAGGTAAGCTTAATAGTTGAATATTTTGTTAAAGATAGTCACGTAAGCTTAAACGTTTAGCAAACTTAACAACAACAGAATTTATTCTCATTTCCACTAATGCACAGCACCACTTCTTAAACAAGGAGTGCATTTCCTATTACAGACTTGGCCTTAAAAGTGCTGCTAATTCAAGTCTTCAGTGCTCCATACAAGGAGTACCAGCCTATTTTACTCTCCCTTTTAAAACAGTCTTCAAAATGTTTTAATGAGCAGAAGTACTCATCCCTACACATGACTATGCTCTATACCCAGCAAAATAGCACTCCATAACTTGTATTGCTTCAGGAGGAACAATTTTCTTCAAGATTTGAAGGATTTACTTACCATAATTTTCATTTTATTTGCCTAAGAAAAGGGAGGTAAATTACTCCTGCCAAAATTATCTTGAGCAGTGCAAGTCACAGTTATAGTCCTGATGCAATCATGCATTCTACAAAAATGCCTAATCTGCTAGGTGAGCATATCATACGTGGAGACTTCAACTCTAACTGGCAGGAAGGGTCTAGTTCCTCCCTTCAGTCCAATTTCCACTCAGAAGTAAAGCCCTGAACCTCAGCCAGCTAACCTCTACTCCTACCCAATTCAATGGCAAGTCAAACAACACGCAGCACAATAGACTGGTGCCGACGTCTCACCCACAGGGAATTCTGGTTGCTGATATGCTCCCGGATATATTTAGCGACCACTGTATGATCATCTAAATGCAGGAGGTCAAAACAGTCGAAACACCTCCAGGAATTACCCTAGCCAGATCCTTCACAAAATTCAAGCCAGAGGCTTTCATACAGGACCTACTGTACAGTTTGCGTAACTGAGATCCTACTCTGAAAGTTGCCGATGCAACAAGCATCATCCCATTAAAAGATCCATAGCCTGAGGCCAGCATCTGCCCTGTATTACCCCTAAAATAATGAGAACTTTCAACGAACAGAGCGGCTGGGACCAGGCACAATGCCTCAGAGCTGCCCTTTGATAGGAAAACCTTCACATCCCTCCACAACCTCTGCCCGAAGCTCACAAGGAATGCCAAAGCCACCTACTTCCAAAGTAAGCTTGAGCGTGAAGGGTCTGACCCAACCAAATTCTGGAATCAATTCACAGCCTCCTCAACCCCACTTCCTCGTGGTGTCAGAGACCAGGCTGCTCCCAGCTCCACGATGACACCCAAAGATTTAAGCCAATTTTAACTGAGCGTCCAAAGTACTAATCCCCAGCCATATCTCACCCAGAACAGTCAGCTCCTCACTCCTGGTAACTTCCTTCTAGAGGCCATTCTAGCAGACGCGTTCTCAAGGAGCTCTCTGCACTGAACGTATCACCCGATGCGGGATGATGGCACCTCTCCCAAGTTCCTGAGATTAGAAGCCCTCTGCATAGCGGCACCCATCATCCACATCTATAACTGGTCCTCACAATGACTCCTTCCCCACTAACTGAAAACACGCACTAGTTGTCCCCAGCCACAAAGTTCCCTCCAACTGCCGCTTCCATCTCCCTCTCACCAATCCTATCCAAAGTCTTTAAGAGGCTAGTGATCAGGCAACTTGTCAACTTATATTCCTGCTCAGGTTTCCTGATCCCACACCAGTCTGACTTCCGTAAAACCATTCCACCTCCATCCTCCATGTCACTGATCACATTCATACTAACGTGGACATGGGTATGGGTACAGGGGCCATTTTCATTGACCTTGCCAAAGCATCCCTCCTCCGTGTCACCGATCACATCTCATACTAACATGGACAAGGGTATGGGCACAGAGGCTATTTTCATTGATCTTGCCAAAGCATTTGACACCGTGGATTACAGCATACTTCTGGCAAAACTGGCGGCCTCCGCATCTCCCCTTCCTCTAGTGTGGTTCCAGTCTTATCTAACCAACCGACATAGGTCAGTCAAACTTTCTCCCTTGGGTCCCACAAGGCTCAGTGCTGGGCCCTTTGTTGTTCAGTCTTCATAAATGACTGTCTCAAAGCCCTCCTCCTGTGACATATACATAAATGCAGATGATACAGCTGTCTCTGCATCCAGCTCTACTCTCTCATCCACTGAAGAACCCTTGCAAAAGGACTTCACTGTGGTTCAAAACTGGTTTCAAGAAAACTGACTAGCTATGAATAAAAACAAGCATTTGTCAATGCTGAATGTCTCCTTGTATGGTTTATGTGGCAGGTGTGTATTGTTTTAATTGAACTTGTGGTGGGAGAAAAGCCTGCCTGAACTATGTTTTGACAAGTTGTCATATTTTGGACAGCAGTTGAATACAGAAGCTCGGGTAATAAAAGGGTATGTTGAAAATGTGGGGTGCATCACGGCGGTGGCGCTGAGGGTTGACGGCTGAACGCCACACCTTGTGCCACGCTGGTGACCTGTGTTCAGGAGTGAGAGCAGGCCACTGGGGTGGCGCAAGGGAGGAGGAGGAGCTAACGTCCCAGAGACAGCTCTCCTTCTCCGGGAGAGGGACGACCAGTTGTTGGTGCATGCCTGGCCCCTAGCAGCAGCTGGGGTTGGCACACTACGCTGCAGATTGGGGGATAGAGGTGGCAACGCCCCACAGGGTGCGGCAAAGGAGCATGCCCAGCACCACCGCCGCATCCTTGTCACACCCCACCCCTGAAGGGGAGAAACTAGAGGAAAAAGCTCATGGTGGATGATGAAGGAGCTCACAGGTCCCACCGGAATAGTTATGGCGTCAACCCCTGTACTAGATCCAGTCTTGGTGGGGTAGGCACCCCGCTGACCCCACCAAGCAGGGTAAGCTCTGGGGGTAGCTGGTCAGCATCGACTGGTGGACATCAGAGTCAGATCTGGGGCTCCTCCAGATAGAGAGGGTTGTGGAGCAGAAGTACAAATAATTACAAAAAAAAAAAAAAATTTGGGGTGCAAATATTTAAGATTTCTGCAGTTACTAGCATGTGTACTGAAATTGCAACAAGTGGCCATAACTTTGTCATTTTTCATATTTTGACCCTAAATGTTGAACATACACTCTTATCACCCTACCTCATGAACCCTGTAGGTGAAAATGTTCAAATCCATGGGAAAAGCGGTATTCTACACCACAGGTGCGAAATCGCATTATGGGCAGGATGTGAAAATTGACAGCTGTACTGGTCATGAGGTGGTGTGATAAAAAGCTACATGGAAAATTTGAAGTGAAAATATTGAAAATGACAAAAGTTACAGGCGTGTATAGAAAACTTTGAACGGCCAGGTGTAACTCGGTCAGTTTTTGAGCTGTTTCACTAAGTTTTCAACATGACCTTTTTGGGACCCCACCTCATGAAGAGTGCCACTGACTTTCGTTCACTTATCCTGAAAGGTGATTTCATGAGCGACCAGCCATTTTTGCACCACAGGTGCGAAACACATTTCAGGCAGGATGTGAACAATGACAGCTATACTGTTCATCAGGAGGTGTGAAAAAATGGCAATGCTGAAAATCTGCAGTGAAAATATGACAAATTGGCAAAGTTAGGAGCATGCATAGAAGCTTCGTAATGCAGCTCGTAACACAGTCATGTTTGGAATTTTTTCACCAAATTTTCAAATGGGCTTTCTGAGACCCACCTCATGAACACTGTCATTTCGTTAATAGGTCCCAAAAGGCGATTCTGCTGCAGTGACTGTGAAATCACCTTTGGGACAGAGTAACAAAATGACAGTGCTCCCCCATGTTGAAAATTTGGAGCCAAAATTCCTAAAATAGTTGAGATATCAACCCAAGTTGAAAACCCCATTGACTGCCATTATATCGGTGCTTACCTTTGATTCTTCAGTTTGCTGGGCGGTTGGCTTTGAAGAGTGCAGATGTGTCCTGGTCCTCAGAAGAGAACAGCGCTGACCTCCAGAGGTAAGTATGGGGTCGGGGTGGGGCAACGGCATGAAATTCAGAAAGTACATGCCCACTGGGGCATATAAGCAGCACAAGTACATGCCCAGGAAACTTTTTACATGCCACCATTTTGCCACCTATGTTGTATATTCAGTGCTTTGTACTGTGAGTAACTACCTGACTGTGTTAATAAAGTAACACTCGCTGCTTAATAACAGGCAGGCTAGTAAAAAGTTGAATGGTTTGTCAGCTTATAAATAATAAACTGAATATATAAAAAAATTAAACTGTCTGTGTGATTTATTTCAGTGCCACCACCGCTGCATGACACAACACACAAGCACTGATTGTAACTTTGACAACTAGCTTGTTAAGAGGACAAATCAATATGCAGTGGTGTAGACTAGTAAATACAGCAGTCCCAAAGAAAGGGTTTTTATTTTTCCCTTCTGTCTAGCCCCACTCCCTGGCTAGTGCCCTCAAATGGACCTCAGCAGGTCTTAAGAAGAGAGACATATACCATCCACTTGTCCACAACACTGACCGTGTCTCTTTAATGAGGCACACGTGGTTGGCAAGCCTCAGCCCGTCTGCTTGAATCCCCCATCTTAACTTTGTGTGCTACTGACTGACAGAAGTCAACTGAACTACCCCCAAAATAAACAGATGTAGCTCTTAAAAGAGCTTTTTAAGTTTCATATTTTTTTATAATATTTCCTGGCTGATCTAACTTTGTAGTCTTCTCAGGCCTCAGGAATGTATTGCTGCCTCAAGCCCTCACAACAGCGCACTAGACACTCCTCTCTCTCCTAGTCTCCCAAGTTAACAAAGCGAGACAAAACTGCCATCAAACAAATGTAGCTCTTAAAAGAGCTGTTTTTAAATATATATCTGGGCTGGCTAAGGCAACTTAATAATAGTTGCCGTCGTCGGTGGTCATCACAGTCTCTCCAATCCTGTGAAACTTGCACACTGTCTTCTCTCTGCACTCCTGAATGAGAATAGTGGGCTTCAGTGAGAGCAGATGGTTGTAGGCGGCACCTAGGAGAGGCGGGACATGGCTGCTGCTCACTCGGATTGGTGCCCTGAAAAATGATTCTGCACACTTCACCCAGATGCCCCTCCTTCTGTCAATAGGATGCATGACATGCCAATCCTCAGTGTGAGGACATGAAGGAGGGACTGTTAGACAATCCGACGTGCGATACAGTATGTGCTCCTCTTCCCCCCTTCCCAAATGCACGGTCGCGTGGTCTCCCAATTGATGGTCAGCTGACCGCTGACAAATATCGAAGGCGGCTGCGTGACTCTCATCCCCCACCCCTATGGAGCTCGAGATGGCAGCACAGCATATAGCAGAGGATGGGCTACAGCCAGCCAGGAGGTGGAGCTGACTAGTGCATTAGCACTGTATACTGGCGCCAGCGGCACTGCAAGAATGCAAGGCAAGTTCTTTCTGAGTGAAAAAAACAAGCAGCCACATGCCGGCACAAAACGGCTGCGCGCCACCCCCGCATCCACATAAAAACTAAGGGACTTTGTCCTATGCCTTAGGTGCCCCACAGGGCATGCACTGAACTCCAGTAGGTGTCCTGTGGCAAAAGTGTCTGCCCTGGGGCACCTGAGGTATAGGAATTTCACCCTGGGTGGGGGTAGGGAGGTGAGTGCTCAGTGGGAGGGTGGGGATGGGAAGAGGGACTGGGAAATGACGAGGGACCGTTTTCTTTATTACAGGTTAAAAAAGAGATTGGGGTGATGGTTTCCTTTATTTACAGGTACAAAACAAGTACATTTTGGCATACTGGGGTGAGCTCCCAGTGTGCCACATGAGTTGGAGGTGTATGCCAACACAGGGATTGGGCTCCCAGATGTCAGCATGGGAACGGAGGGTGGGGTGGACAGCACACAAGTGGGAAGGAGCAGGAGGGTTAACATTTTATTTATTTGCTCCTAAGTTCCTCCAGACCCCTTTCATTAATATTCTCGTGGGGCTGGGGCACACTCAAACAGGACTACTGCAAGGCATGAAGCGGCTTTCACTTTCAAGTGCCACAGCGCTCCTTCAGTGTGGGAGGAGAGGGGAGGAGCTGACCACAGTGGCTCTCCCAGGAGCTGAGCGGAGATCGGCAACCACCACAGCATGCAACTATGTTGGTTCTTTTTTTTGTTTGTTTTTACTTTTTGCCTCTTCCGCCAGTTCCCTTTAGCAAAACCAGAGACACGGGACCAGCAAGAGCACTCAAGGACCCTCTGGATCCAGGGAGCAAGGTGGCACAAATAGAGGCGGCATCTGGTAAGCCCTCCAACCTTGAGGTGGGGGTTACAGTTTAGATTCCCGGGCTGGGATGGGAGCAGGGTGGACTGCAGCAGTGGAGGGAGCGTGAGGGTCTGCAGACTTGCAATGCCAGCTATGTAAATGAGAGGAATGAAGAACACTCTCTCATTGGTGCAGTCTCCCTTGTGAAATTCTGATGGCACGTCACACTAGGCTTCAGTAATCAATGGTGTGTCAGGGCCGAGCCCACTGTACAGTGCTGTGCATTGGACTTCTCCCTGACACACCTCTCAAATGCAGTACTGTCCCAAGGTGTTTGTTGTGCAAGCACAAGGAAACACAAAAACTATCTGTTTGGGTCCTAAGCTGCTGGTTAAGTACAGCTCCTGACTCTCTCTGCCTATGCACTACATAAGGGAATGCCTTGACTAGGTGTCCTCATACAAATATTTAGGTATGTACTTGGACCAACATCTCAACTATACTAGCCATATATCCCAGGTAACAGCCAAATGCTACGCTCAACTTCGCACCTCTACAGAGTGAAAAGCTGCCTTCAGCCTCAAATCAGGAAACTGATGGTAGAGCACTCCATATTCCCCTGCTGAACTACAGAGACACTGTCTATACAGGCACCATCGCACTGCCCTATCCAAACAAACATCACTATTTAATGCTGTATGCAGATATGTCCTGGCCTGCCCCAAAAAAAAATCACTGAACAATGAACTTAGGTGGCAGCCCCTTCACGTACAATGAATCTGGATGGAAGCCCCTCCAAAAAACACACACAAAAGAGGCAGTCTCTGCACACTGCTCTAGTGAGGGCTAGGTAATGGGCAGAGAAACTCTCTAGCTACCTCCGGGATCTCTTCAGTGGCTACAAATTGCTCCTAGTCCCCAAGGTCTGAGGATGGATGCCCAGATCCCATACTGCAAGAAAACCTAGGACAAGCCTCAATCACCTACAGGCTCCCTCCATTTGGAATAGCTTGTCGGCCAAAATCACATCAGCCAACTCCTTCTGCTCAGGCAAGAGGCAAATTAGAGCTCATCACGCTTCCCAGACCTCATGCCCAGATACCCCAGTAACTCCTCCTCTGGCAATAACTGCCAGACCCCTGACAAAACTCAAAGGGACCGCGGGCCCCAGCTTCCCTCTCGCTACCCAAGCCCACTTGGCACATAGCCTACTGTATTGTATCGAAGTTGGAAATGGGCTCAGTGGATAAGTGGTCTCTACGGTACAGGCTCCAACTGCTCATGCAAAATACTGTATACTGTACTGAGCAACAGAGCGGTCTCCTTCATATTGGAAAATATACGGATTTATGCAGTTTTTGTCACTGTGCTTGTGCTACCTCATGGACCTTGTGGGCACTATGTTGTTGTATTCCCTCCCTATAACCCTACCTCTTTTCCTCCTTCACCCCAGATCAGAACTGGAAGTGAGCCTTCTGGGCTCGGTTTGTCTACCTGGTAAAATATGTTTAAATACTGTGAATACTTTAATACTATGCATAACCAAAACACTAATTTCACAGAAAACTGCCATGGTTAAACACACTACTTCCAATGCACTGAACACTTTTCATGCCCTAGCTAAATATATCTTTATTTTTCATTCTGTATATTTCTACGAATTTTGTATACAGATAAAAACACCACCACAAGAACATTATAAAGAAACATATACACAACCCCAACCCACATACCGAGGAGTGGTGTAAGTCTAGCATGACCAAAGTAGAGATGGGCGGAGTGAGCAGCTAGGCCCAGTATTAAGCGCTCAACATCCAGTCTGGACAAAAACGTGGAGTTGTACAGCATAAATGAGATTTTAGTTACACCATACCCCCTCATCCTGTGGCAACATGCAGAGGGTATGAAGTTTGCCCCAGCATTTTTCAAATAGGAAACAGATTGTTTATGTGGCAATAATTTTTTCTACCTTTAAGTTTAATACTTCTTGGTAATACGCTTGGCATGAGAGAATGTCTGAGTCCAGCTAATGGCGCATACAGCAATCCCTCAACAAATTCAGCATTAACAGACGTATGGTATTTCCTTTCTTTACAGAGATAAACTGAAGTCCCAGTATAATGGACAACCGGTATGAACAGATCTTGCAGACCCAGAAGAGGATCAATTTGTGCTCTCAGAAAATATGCAGAGAATCCTTAGCTTTGTTACACAAGAAGCAGATAACGGTTTGTAACTTGCCCATTCTGCAGAGCTTCTTGGGTGTAAAATGAAGGTTATTAAATTGAATTTGCCTTAGTTTGTCTTTTTTACTCTTTATTTTCTACTAAAACAGATGCAGTACTGTTCAAGAATTATACAGGGTATCCGTGTACAAATCTAGCTTTTACATATATAGAGTGACATTCCATCTAGACAAAGCATCAAAAAGCTGTGCAGCCAGATATTCCCATTTAAACATATCCATTGATTATTAAGCCAACCAAATTCCATTTCTGCTCCATATTAACATATCTGTGGATCTGTTCTCACTCTCTGAGGTCGTATGTCTTGTCATGGGATAAGTGTGGGCTCTCTAGCCGAGTTATAGAATACTCAGGTCTGCCATCTAATTTCAAATTGTCTCCCTGTTCTATAGCCCTAGCAAGCATTTGTTCTAGAAAATAATGTTCTAGAATCATATCATGCCATGCTTCAACTAGTGGGGTTCGGGCCTCTCCAAAATCCAGTTATCACCTTTCTAGCCATTAAAAGTAAGGCAAAATAAGGGAACCTTCGGTATCCTAAGACCCTCAGGTGGAACTGATAGTAATACTAACTCGGGGTGAGTGATAAGCCAGAGTCAAAAATGTTTTCAGCCCTTGCTCAATCTGCCGCCAGTATGTCTGGATTTTACAACATCCCCAGAAGACAATAACATGGTCAGTGGGCTGTACCCGCATTGCCTCCAACATTCTGCTCCCTTTGTTGGAAATATCTTTGCTAGCTTAGCTGGAGTATTGAAATATCGCATGCGGATTTTACACGAATTCATGCCAACAGGGCTAGGAATACCCTAAAAGAGGGTGTGAATATGAGCCAGCTTTCGTAGGGGTACACCAGTAGGCAGTTGTTCCATGCTCTTAGAACTGTCTCGGAGGATTCCTGCTCATACTCCTCAAGACCCTTATATATGTTCCCAATCATATGTGTTTGAATGTTTCCTGTAAGGCATTAAATACTATATTTAAAAAAAAAAAAAAAAAGGAAGAGGACTTGGCAAACATGCTTTGGGGGTAGTTTGTCATTTTGGTAAATACACAGACATCTTTCCAGATCTGCTCCCATTTGTCTTGAGTTGTTGGAATTCCATCTCCAGGGAACTTGTCAGGCAGCCAAAGGCACACAGAAAGCTAAGGCATGTAGCATCTTGCCTCTCGCCACACCGATGATCTGAGTTTGGGAACAAGCTCAGGTTGCCAGGGTTAGCAGGGAGAGAGGGCTGGGAAAGGATTATGTGGCCTCCTGGCAGCTGTCCCTCCCAGACTGGGGTCACGTGTCGACCTAGCTATCAGCTGCCACCAGGTGAAGGCCTGGTGGTAGCACACCGACACTCAGGATACAGACTTTGCTCACGGCAGGTGGAAGAAGCCACAATTTCAGAATGCACATGCGCCTCCACACGATGCATCCTCTATGCTGCTACGGCCCAGAACCTGGGGAAGAAAATAAGAGGAAAATAGGGGACCAGGGCATTGTGAAGCCCCGCCCAAGGCACCATGACCTGCCTGCTGCCCACTCCTGGGATGATTCTAGATGAGAGTACATCGTAGGAGAGGGTGTGTCCTTCCCCCAGCCCCGCATGGGGCAATCTGCAAGGAACCCAGCCCCCAACCAGGAGGGAGGCAAGAGACAGTTGACAGTGCCCGAGGATGAGTTTGAATAGCCACCTGATCTGACCTGAAAAGATAAAACCCTTAATGAAACAAAATAATAATAAAAACAAAAAAAAGGGTGGGGGAGACTTGTTAAAACAAAGGTTATACAGTACAAGGCAGACATAGCATGCTGCTGCATGGCTGCTTGCATTAGGTAGCTCGTTGTTCCTGATCATTATTGCGCCATGGCAGAGGTACTAAGTTTTGTGCCAAAGCATGAGATAGTTGCAGAATTTAAAAACTGCTCTGCTATTGAGCTTGTATTGATAATATATGATTCAAAAGGTAGCAGGCTGCCGTCAAAGACTAGATGATTCACTGAAGGATGTATAAGCCAGACCAAAAGAACTCTTTCATAGGTAGCCCACCAATCTTAAAATGAGAGTTATAAAAATGGCTCGCTACATCTTCAGTGGGTGGAATTTTCAGAAAGTGGCATAGCTTGCTATGAATTTTAATGCATGTGAAAATTACTGAATTCTTAAGTCTGAGTAGCCTTTCGTGCAATTGTAAATAAGAGTGCATTGGGGAGATACCAGCCACTGGGCACAGATCCTTTTTAACTGTTAGCCACTGGGCGACGTAGCCTTTTCCTTTTCTGCTTGTGGGTTGGCACAGTGCCACATAAGACGCTTACTAACCAGTGCTGCAAGATAATAAACTTTAAAATGCAGAGGTCGAAGGTCACCCTGAATCTTCGTGCTCACTAATTTGTTATATGCCTCCGACATCCTATTTCACCCCAAATGAATTTACATACTACAAGCGGGATCTTGGTGAACCATGTGATAGGTACACAGATGTTCACCATATTTAGGGATACAATGGCCTGGGCAGAATATTTATCCTGATGATATTAGGACAGCCCCTCAGTGTTACTGGTAAGGAGTTCTCTAACAAGGTCTTGCTGTATAGTTGTGACGAGATCATAGCAGCCTGGCTTTTGCCTATTTCAATACCTAGATATCTCAACTGTTTAGGCGACCAGGTGAGCCCCATCTCAACAATGCCATGCTTCAACACTACAGCATTCAGAGGCACGCTTGAGTCTTGCATATATTGAGCTTTTAGTCAGACAGTCTATCAAACTCAACTTTAACTTCCAGGGCACCAGGAAGGACATCAGCAGACTAATGGTGTACAGGAGTATCTAGTCTACACAAACTGAAACTTTGTATGAACTGTGACCAATACAGATACCCTGCACATATTGATGGAGTTTACACTTTAGGTCCAGGGGTTCCAAATACAAACTGAAACAGAGAGTGAGGTGGGGGGGCAACCTGCCCGTAGCTCTGCTAAGAACCACTGTGTCAGAAATAGCCTGCTGCTGTAAACCCCTGCCTGAGGCTTCATGGTGACATAACACTGATCCACTGAGTAAAGGTCCCAGGAATCCAAATTTGGCAAGGACGGCAAAGAGAAATGGCCAAGACACATCAATCAATCAATCGAATCTTTACTTAACCAGGCGGACACCGTTGAGCAGAACTCATTATCGGTGAACCTGGGATAAGATACAAACTACAGAAAGAAACAACAGGATTGCGATTGCTGCCAACACAGCAGTATACATTATAACAGATATGAGCAGGCTAACGCAGAGCCATCGTACACAAGAATACTAAATATACAAAAACAGTACCATAAAAGAAATGTACAAGTTAAGAGCATGGTATAATGTGGAACACTGAACTGGTGTAAGCTAAATTACAGGGTTTTTTTGTTTGTTTTTTAAACACACAGAGGGCAGAAGGTAAGAGGATGCATAGGATAGAAGGGAGAGGAGAGGGCAGCGATTTGGATCAAGGGGTGGCAGAGAGGAGCAGGAATAAGCACAACAGCTGCAGTCCAAGGGATTAAGGGAATCGTCGCAGGACTCCTTGAGTTGCGCAGGTGATTAAAGCTTTAAATGCCGCAAGCCTGCAAGGGAGGTTTATTTTCAGGTTTTTTGCAGCTTGTTCCACAGCAAGGGAAGCATGGCTTACAGACATCCTACCGAAGCGGATCTAACCTTCGGATTTTCAGGGTTACGCAAGAAGCATTTCTCAGGGCATAGTAAGGTTGGGGCTTAATGGTAGGCAATCAGTGATATAGCTGGGCAGGTTATTCATAATGGCTCTGAAGGTCCAGAGTACCGCATTTCTCTGGTGCCTAAGGGTAAAGGGAAGGCCAGCCCACAGCAGTATATAGGAGACAGTGATGGGTGGAGTAGGGGAGCTCCGCTATGAACCTTAAGGCTCTGTGGTAGAGTGTATAGAATTTTGCAAGAGTACCAGCAGGACCTTGGCTATATAGGAAGCTGGCATAGTCTAACAGGGGAAAAATGTAGTTGGACTAGCCGCTTTTAGCCTCCCTGGTAGAAGTGTTTTTATCCTGAAAAATAGTCCTAGTCTCTGGCGGAGTTTCTTTATAAGCTCTTCAATATGACCCTGGAAGGAGAGAAACTGTCGATCCAAGCCCGAGGTATCTGAAAGAAGACACATATTCCAGCTGATCCCCAGTATGGTAGTGATAGGGGATAGTGAACCATGAGAGGGAGGGGCAATAGAGTTGTACACAGGAGAGAAGAGCATGGCTTTGTTTCTTTTCACGTTCAGAAGCAACTTCTGTTTTAGGAGTTGGAGTTGTAGCAGATCAAATTTGCTCTGGAGAGATGAGAGTACAGTGTCGGAGATGGTCCACTAGTGTAGAGCACTGTGTCATCTGCAAAGAGATGAATTTTGGCCTTATTAATGGAGGCATTAATTCTATTAATGTAGATTTAAAAAGCAGGGGTCCCAAGATGGAGCCTCATGGAACACCCAGAGTAAGAGGTTTGAGGCCTTCCCTGCATCCAGGGAGACCAGAACCATGGGGATTATCTGGCCCCCAGACACAGAGAAGATAGTTGCCAGCTCCTCAAATGGTCCGATGATACTCTGTGGGCCATAAACCCATTTATTCTGGCCCATCAGGCGATCTCATACCCTAGTCACCCTTTCTACTAAAATTCTGGCTATGATCTTTATATCCTGGTTGATCAGAGAAATGAGGCAGTAATCTGTTACTCACCCAGACTCTTTTCCAGGCTTAAATAACAACGTGATCATAGCTGAGAGGGTCTGATCGGCTATTCCATGTTGATGTAGATATACCAATTCTGGTTCAAAACATTTATAAAAGCTGTCAGAAAAGCTATCTGGGCCTACAGCTCATTGAAGTAGGAGGATTGGACTGCCTTGGAGACCTCAACGGTGGACACAGGTCAAGATAGTGCCTCCTGCTGCTCCTGCATAAGCGACAACAAAGGGAGGGTTGTACAGGTGGACTATCTTGTCCCTAAAATGGCTTTGGTAAAAGTTATTTGGCTATAGCGTTCAACACGGTTTTAGGAGAGTCATCGGACTCGGACCGGACGGTTCTGATCAACCAAAAGCCTTTTACTTTTAAAGAGCACCTTTATCGGTGTTTATAACAAAAGAGCGATAAGCTCCCTTCCTGACTAGGGTGAATCTCCTGTGTTGTACAATATTTTTTTCTGCAGCCCCTAAAGGAAGGGAAGGGATCTGAATTGCCTCAAGGACTGGCACACGATCCCTTTCCACTTCCTACTAACCCGCCTCCTCCCCACGCGACGAGGTTTTAGGACCTCTGTATAGGAAGAGTTGGGGCAGGCATGCTCCATTCATTTCTATAGAGAGATTCATTTCTAAAGCTGATTTACAATTATAAACTGGTTTTGGGAAGATCGTGCCAGAGTTCAAATAACAGCTATTTTAGTTGAACCCTGGCATTGATCTTCCCAAAACCCAATTTAAAAATCAGTAAATCTGTTTTAGAAATGGCGAACCACAGAAATGAATGTAGCACATCCTGCACTCTCCCAAAGACATCATCTGTTATAAGACAATAACTTTACATCAGGTAAAGAAAAGTTGCTCCAGTCACTGCTGTGCACTGTTAAACCAACTTAAGGCTGCAAAAACGGCACCAACATCGGCACAGGATATCATTACCATATTCATTCCTTTATCTTTCTAGACTGACAACACCATATCAGAGGGTGGACAACACCACAAAGAGCCCCTTGAGAGTGTTGTCCACCTTCTGAGTATGGTGTTGGTTTGTCTGGAAAGATAAAGGAATGACTTTTGCATCAAATATGGGTGGAATCAGAATAATCTTCTTCGGTTCTGTCCACTCCCCTCCCTCTTCTGAGGATCGATCTTCTATATCTGGTGGTTCCAGTTCTGCTGGATCAGGATCTTCCCCGTAACCACTGGTATCCTCATTTTGTCCTTCCATGCCATCAAATCAGGGGTCGGCTACAAATTAAGGTGAGTATGATCACTCTACTCAGACGCATCTGTAGATGCCTGTAAGGCTCTTCCTGATATGAGGAACACACCCTGTGTTCGAAGTGTTTTAGAGGGATGTCCTGTAGGGCATCAACACTCAGTAGCTCATTTAAAAGAAGCAACAAGATTTGCGAACTCAGCCTTACCACACTCAGTGAGTACCACTGGTGCACCCCCATCCCCAGCTCAAGGGTTTGGATGGCGGGGTGGAGGGGACTGATACAGACATGTTCGACTGTTTATACAGTTGGGACAGTACAACTCAAAGGTAAGGGTCTCATCATCCTCCAGCAGGTCTTACATCTTTTAAACATCAGTGGTCCGCAGTAAATACGGATAAAACTAGATACAAACAGTAATAACACTACTGAAAAAGCCAACGCTAATAACAGTGGTCAGTAAACCTGATGTTTACCAGCAATAAAACATTGCCCGATTTTCTAGTTTGTGGGGTTCGCAGAAGTGTAGCCAGTAACCAATGGGTGCTGGACAACACAAAAGGCAACTGTTAATGAATTCAGGCTGCCTTTTAGCCTGTCAGACTGCCACTATCCTGCAGGACATAAAACAAAGCACGGACCT
Source organism: Neoceratodus forsteri (assembly GCA_016271365.2). NCBI lineage: Eukaryota > Metazoa > Chordata > Ceratodontiformes > Ceratodontidae > Neoceratodus > Neoceratodus forsteri. The sequence goes on from CM028129.1 coordinate 1,741,489,160, forward strand.
GAGCAAAATGGGCCCCTGGAGCAGAGACTAGTGGATCGCCTTGTATACAATTGTCATGGAGCACTAGTCGGCTGGGGAGAAAAAAAAAAAAACACTTGCTGGGATCTGACTTCAACCACAAGAAGCGCTGAATCGAACAATCGTATCGCATGGTGACATCATTCTGACACACATGACAGTGCGGTTACATCTGTGGTACATGCATATAATGCTCAAAGGCACGCCCAGTGCTCACTGCGCCCCCAGAAGCATGGAATACACACTGGCAGCTGCAGCCACACTGTGCTCCTTCCCAATGGCACTGTCAGCGCCACCTAATGGGCAGCAAAATCAGCAGCCCAAAGAGACAAGGAGCACATGAAACAATGAGCTCTGCAAAGGTTATGGGGGCTCCAGTTACAGAAAAATATACACTGCCACACATGTAAATGAGCTGCACAAGGCACTGGGGTCTCCAGCTATGGTAATAGTCTCAGAGAGACCTTAAGGAGAACTGCACTGAACCAGTAAATCATTTTTCCCAGTAGATGCTTTTACATGATATTTTATCCATTTCTGATACTGTTCCATCTTTACTGGCCTTTTAGCAAACACAGTGAGTATTTCTGATGTACACTCTGCTGGTAAGTGCCATTTTAGAATTGTGTGATGTGGTTTATGTCCCCTTTGGGCCACAGAGGTCTAGAGTAGGACACAAATTCAGGTGAATATAATGTAGGTTCCGTTAATAAGGACATAAAGTATGTCATACAGTTCTAAAATGGTACTGCCTTGCAGAGTACAAAGCAAGAGCACTCAGTGAAGCTACTAAAAGTGCAGTAAAGATGAACAAAAGCAGAACATGAACCAGTATTAGAAATGCAGCTTCTGCAGAAAACACAGGTTTGCAGATTCAAGGTAGTTCTCTCTTAAGCAATGAGATGGGATATCTCACAATTTTTCTGAGCCTGTCACTTTCTGTCCAAAAACAGCTAGTCTCCAGAAGGCCAAAATCAACAATCTGCTACAATAAAAGGGTGATAACCATGCCAGAGGATGTTGAGGAGGTGGTCCAGGATCTGGCAGCTTGGCTTCAATGCCAAGAAATGCAAAGATATACTATTGAGCCAAGAATCCCAGGACAGAGTACTACCTGGGTGGAGCAGAGTATCTGCATCAGAGGAGGAGAAGGACCTGGGAGTGAAGATCACTAGTGACCTGAAGCACTCCACGAGTGCAAGAAAGCAGCAGCAAAGGTAAACAAGATGATGGGAAGCATATCTAGGGGATCAGTAGTAGAAGAGAGGACATCATGCTAGCCTTGTATAGGTCACCGTAAGGCTGCATCTAGAGTATGGAGTTCAAGACTGGTGCCCACACCTCAGAAAAGGACATTAACCTGTTGGAGAAGGTCCGAGGAGGGCTACAAAGATGATAGTGGGTCAGCAGGGTAAGGCATATGAGGAGAGGTTGAGGGCACTGAACATGTACTCCCTGGAAGACAGGAGAGAGACAGAGGGCATGACTGGGACCTTCAAGTACTTGAAAGGGATAAACAAGGTTGATAAAGAGAGTTTCTTTAAGCTGAGTGGCAACCACAACACTAAGGGGCACAGTCTTAAGCCGGAGGGTGGGAGGTTTAGCTAGGGAGGTCAGGAGCCACTTCTTCACAAAGAGGGTAGTGGACACTTGGAATGCACTGCTGGAAGAGGTCATCTTGTTGAAGACAGTGGGCATCTTTAAGAGAGGCTGGGATAGGCATAGGGAAAGTAAGGATCATGGGTAGCAAGGATGTGAGGAGGGAGGGCAGGGACATTAGCTGAAGCTGTGGACCCTGCAATCGAGCAGACTTGATAGACCAAATGGTCTTCTTCTGCTGATGTCTTCATATGTTTGTATGATCCTACAAGCTAACAATCTCATAGTCTAACTGACTAACTGAACCCCACCAAGAAGCAAATGTTACTTACCTGAGGTATCACGAGCACAACTCCACCAGAAAAAACTGTTGAAACACCCTACAAAGCAGCGAGCTGTCCCTAAGTCAGACACTGAAGGCACTGAAAGAACTTTGCTAGCAGGTTAGTCAATCTGAAAGCCGAGCGCACAGATGCAATTTCCACCTCGTGGTGCTCCGTGTCATCAGGTCACCCCAATCTGCCTCTAGGTTGCCTAATCTTTGAAACAAACCATCAGAAATAACAGTCATTCAACTGAGCTCCTTGATGCAGTCTACCCCTCAGTAGCACTGCAAAGTAACTACTGTCTTCGGATCCTCATGTGCCCAGAGTTCTAGGATGAATGACAGCTTTGAGCTGTACCACTACCCCAGCCGGGAGCTCTTTACCCATGTTAACTCCCCATTGATGTGAAGCAATACAGAAATAGCCTCCAGCACCCCTGTTTCTGTATCATATTCCAATTCACCCCTTATTGTTTTTGTCACCTTCACAAATGTGCACATCTTCTCTGTACCCATTCAAGAATTAGTATCCCTGCATTTGCACACCTACATATATTCTTTTGTCTTATACTCCACAGATTTGTAACTACACCACGAACTCTGCTTATGTTAGACTTTTAACTATTTTTTTCCCAAAATATGCACCTCTTATATTGCAACCGTCCTATAATTTTACCTTTATTACTTCTGTCTCAAAAGTTGTACCTTTACTCCTGCCCTCTACCATAACTTGTACTTTGAACCCACACCGCTCCAAAAGTTGTGAATTTACACCTGCACTCCTCTCCAAATGTTAGGTTGTTGTACCCTTCCCAAAATTTCTAACTGTACCACATCACCCCAACTGAAACCGCCTCCCACAGCCCAGCATCCCTCGCAACCCTTGTACCCCAACACTGCACGCCTTACAAAATCTGCACACCTATCAGAATGTGCCCAATAATTCCACACCACCCAAAACATATAACCCCTGCTCCACTTACAATAGTTATGCCTTTACCCCTGCAATCCTTCTAAATGTGCACTCCTCCCCAAATGTGTCCCTGACCTTAACACCCACACCTTAACACCAAGAGTATCCTACCCATGCTTAACTCCCAAAGGAAGGGGCACATTTTGGTTGGAATGCAGGGGCAGAAGTGCATATTTTGGAAACACTGCAAGGTTGAAGGCACATGTTTAGGGACACACATTATTTTGGAGTGGTGCAGAGGTTCAAAGATTTTTTTTTTTTTTTTTAATACTCCTTACTTGCCTCTGGTCTGCCACTCCTTCCCGCTGCTCATGCCTTCTGCGACCCTCGCCTGACCCTCCCTCTCACCCCAGATCGCAGCCAACCCAGGGGTGGCCTGCATATCCCTTAGCCGGTGGGTCCTCTCCTCCGAGGGGAAGGCGCCAGGAGGGCAAACAGCGCTAGGCATCAGTCCCCGAGTGCCGCTGAGGTGGATTCGGAGGTGTCAGGGCATCTCGGGCCGACAGGAGCGTGGCAGCCATCATCCGCAGACCAGAAGGCCTGGATTTTCTGCTTTTCCTCCCGGGCGTGGTGTGCCCACGAATGTCTGGGCAGAGCCAGCGTTCACCCATATGCATTGGGCTTTGCTGCTGGTCTCCCTGGCCTCCGCCAGAAGTGCGGACAGCGAGCACATCCCCTCCCTCCCAGAGCTGGCGAGGCAGTCGTAGGGCGCTCAAGCCTACTGCCCCAGCCGCTCTCCAGCGACCCGAGTCCATTCCTCAACCCAGGTCGCCGGGCCGCCGCAAGTGGAAACTAACTGCTGCACCACCAGCCGGCAAAGATTTTAGTAAAGGTGTAGAAAGGCAAGAATCCATTTTGTACAAGGTGTAGTTACAAACCTGGGGAGGTGTATTTGCTTTGGAATAGCAGCAAGGAGGGTACAGAATCTGGGAGGAGGCATTTCTGTTGGATTACACATTTGGGGACCGTACAAGGGTAGATGTACACATTTGGGGAGTGTTTTGTAACCACAGTAAAGGGATGGACTCTGAGGGATTTTGTTTGAAATCAGCAAATAAGAGACGACAGAACATTATCTATACATGAAAAGGGCAATTCCTACATTTTATATTCCATAAAGCCCATTTATTTACAGGAACTGCAGTTGATCTTTAAACGGACACCATCTATCCCCTTAAGCCTCAGAGTGTCTCTAGTTTAAAAACAGATGTCATGATGGTCACATTCTGTAGAGATTGCTGATGTAGCCAGCCAGTTTGATTCAGATTCTATTTTTTTTTAAAGGTGAAAGAGAGACCATAATGGTGTTACCACACAAAAGCACGTTTGCTTACAGTCCTTGATCAACTCCTACTGCATCTTTACTGGACTTGGGAACACCCAACACAGTCTAACCACTCATGATGCTGTGGGAGGAGGAGGCGGCTACTGCATCATGAGTGACTGCACCATTTGGGAGTGTTTCTAATGGGCAAGAAGTATGTAATCAGAGCAGATCAATGTTCTGATACAAAAGATGAGCAATCCTATAACGTGGATTTTCAACTAGAAATAATATAATGCGAAAAGGGTAGGCGGAGCGGTGCTGACCATTCATGGTTGTGTGCCGCTTCAAATGCTCCAGTAACATGCACAATTGTCCATGCTGCTGTTTGAGTATGGACTACACCTCTAAAGTATGCTTTTCGTACTGTGCATGGGACAGACACAAGGCATTCTAGTGGGGAGGAGGAAGCAGGCTGTTGGTTAACTAGGATATGCAGCTTATCCATCAGGTAGGAAATGGGCAGACTAGGTGGGCCAAGCGATCCTTATCTGCCATCAAATTTTATGTTTCTATGTTTCTATAATAGCTGGACCAAACATTGTTGTCTAGTTGGTTCTAGACTTGATGGTTATACTTACTAATAAGCTTACAATTACCAATCTTTTTCCATTGTAAACTCTCCATCTGGATTAACTGTATTTGTATTTATTGTTCTTGGTGTACTGTACTTCTGTTCCTCCTTCCCCTCTCCCCAGGACACATCTGAAACAACCTACTACCAGCTCAGTATGTCTTTCCTGGTAAAACATGTCACATAAATAAAATAAAATAAAATAAACAGTCTGCTACCATCTATTCCAGTTTTAACCTTTGCAGAATAACTGCCCTGACTGAACAGGTAAGAGTATCGAATCATCATGATTTACACAATTTGACACAACACAGATGTAAATATCTATAAGTGGAAAATGCTCCAAAATATTTTTCCCTCTTGGCGAAGGAAGGCAGGACTCTGGCAGCTGTTTGAAAATCAGACCATGGGTATGCACCCAGTCATGATTAGCAACAAACAAAAAAAAAAAAATCCAAGACTGGTTTCCAATAATTCAGAGGCTGCAATTTCTTTCTTTAGACAGCCGATTTGTAAATTGAAAATAAACATTTCAAGTTACACTGATGCCTTGATGCAAAATTGTACATACCACATATTGCTTGATCTCAGGAGTGATTCGTGTCTTTTGAGTTGTTTCTTAGAATATTTTCTCATTAACATTAAGAATGTTTTCTGTTCTCTCAGTCAACCTGGAAAAGCGGGAGTAGGGTACTTTGGTTCAGGAAGACTAATACTTTCTGAAACAGGTTTAGTTTCTGGTACCACTACAGCTGCAGAGTCAGAAGCAGAAGTCAGTTTTGCTGACTTTGTTCTTGCCTAAAACAAAATTAAACAAATTTATACACCTAATATGATCTTCTCAGATTGAAGGCAGGTGTGGTAAGCATTACCAAACACACTGCCATGTGTTAATACTACATAACCACTTGCTAATTGCAGTTTGTAATCCACTGGTCAATCTGATTTTCAGTACAGCAACATTCCTCCACTTAGGGTTATGAAAATAGTTTATCAGTTTGTGGGTCAGAAAATCAGATGTTTGAATCCAAAATACTCTGGTAGACATTGGCTGCTAGTCAAATGCAGATAGATTTTTTATTAAGCTAGGTGAGTGGTCACTGGTATATGCAATTAGTTATCACTGACCATTACTGACATACTAACAGTTTAAATGCTGCATGCAGCCAGTCTTACAGGTTTTGGACAAAAGAGCTCAATTTCTCAATGTTCTTCATTAAATCCAGTCACAAGCTGGTATCTCAGATATGGTGCAGAAATCATTAAGAGCTTCCATCTACAAACCAGCCCTGTGGTATGGAGGGTTGAGCTGTCACACGCCTTACTTCCTGCCAGGCTGGTGACCCATGTTCGAACGAGCATGGGTTGCTAGAAGTCAGCAAGGTGGAAGAGGATGGAGAGTCCCAGGGACGTCTCCTCTCTCAGGGTAGTGACCAAGCCATCTCAACCCATGACTGACACCAGATGGAGCGGTAGTGTAGCACAAGCAACTCAAGGGAGGGGCTGAGGCAGCAGAGGATGGCTGCACCTCCATGCACATGTCCTGGTGTCAGGGGTGGGCAGAGAGGCGGACAAAATCTAGGGGCTTGAGCTTTGTGAAGCCCTGCCTCTGTCTCTGCAATATGCCCTGCTGCTCTGGTCCCAGAGTTTATACAAATACTATATATCTGCCGGGCGGGGGTGACGATGACCCTCCCTTAGTCCCCCTGCAGATTTGAGCTCTTGGGCCACAGAGAGCTAAGGGACAACCACTTAGCATGGGACAGGGGCTGACAGTCGCCAGGTCTGCTAGGGAGAATAAACACCTATGGAAAAAAAAGAGCTTCCCTGTACCAGGAATAGAAAATTACAAGAGTCGCGCCTGTCCATCACCGCAGCGGCTGCACTGCGCGCTCCTGATGCTAGCAACCAGGGTTTGCATCCCCAGGGCATTAAAGGGTCTTCAGGATTTAGTTACCTAAATTTAACTTGGGACATTCCAGTAATCGAGACTTGCTTCTCATAGAACCTATCCTGTAATATCACAAACTTTAAAAACAAAACAAAAACAAAAAAAAAAACGGGAAAGGAGGATCATGATCCCAGTTAATGCGCTCCTTATTTGTGGAGGGAGATAGCTGCCTTCGCTGCAATACTGCCATCTGGTTACCGTGGGTGGCAGTGCAGCACAGATTCTGCTAAGAGGGAGGATGTTGGCCTGCTGCATGTACACACCTGAAGTCCACTACGTAGTAGTATTTTACAGAGCTGGAGAAGCAAGAAAAAGTCCCAGCAATGTGAGCATGATGAAACAGGGCACACTTGCAGTACACAGCTAGTCTCTGGCATCAGCAACTCTGCAGTTGCTGAAGCCCCACCTGCTCATGGGGAGCCTCCAGCAAGAGCCAGAGTACCACTTTACTTTAAAATGTTTTTGAATTATTGTCAAATCTAAAGTAAAACAGCATCAAAGAGCATCACTGGTCTCTGTGGAGTCTTCGGATGACGAACCATGGTAACATCATGAAATTACTCCCAAGGCATTCTCCAGCAAATCAGAGACTGATGAACAGACATGGACTGCAAGGGCAGAGGAACCCCAAGCACTGACTGCTACCTCCCCTATCACTCCCCGCCCCCACACACACACAAATACGTAAACTGTATTAACAATAACACACTATGCATATAGGACAGGGTAAAGGATGAGGTCAACAGGACTGGGTGAGGGCTGCATGATTTATCTTGCCAGGAGTTCCCAAAACTTCAAAATAGTCCTGTGGACCCACCACCAGGGCAGAGGTAGAGCTACCATTTGTCGTAGTTGATATCCAGCTTCCTGAATCCTTTACAGGAGGCTGAGAGAAAAGGGGAACCTTTGCATTGTCACAAGCAACATCCTGGATCACCCCTCATGATCAGGGTGAGAATGCAGGTATTTAGAACTCTGTTTATCCACCTGGTACTTCTCAATCTTTCTTATCTACGCCAGCAACTGAAGTGGATGCTGACGGATTCCGCAAGTGGCCCTCTTAAGGACCCGTGAATGAGCAGTAATAGCCTTTGTGGGAGTTAAACCCATCTTATCCAAAACTTCCACCTCATCCTCTCCAGTTTCCTGTGAGGTGATGATGAGGGTATTTACCATATGCCTCACAAAAGTACGGTGTGAGGTTTAGTCGCCTGAGGGTCTCTATAATGAGATTAAAAGATGGTGCCACACTGGGCCATCTGTCATGAGTAAGAAACAGAAGGAAGTTTTTAGCTGTTGTGTAAACTTGTTTTAAATATTGCTAGTCAGTGTGGTTTAGTTAGAGGATAGTGTTAGACAGGGCTTTTTCAAGTGAAGAAGCAATCGAGATAGCTTTATTATTTTTCATATAGAGAAAAGTCCTGCTTAACACAGTCTTAAGTTCAAATTGCACAGCTCATGAATCTGCAGGGAATTACAGTGTCTGAATTACTACTTGTTGGAGTTATCTTTCTGGTAGTCAGTGGCCGCCTCAGGTAGGCTGCTGAGATTGGAGGATTGGAAGAGTCGTTGGATTGTCTGCCATGGGAGGCTTGGTGCTGTGGTCTGAAATTGGGAGTAGTCTGAGTGAGAGCCAGCAAGCCGCTTTTTGGGGCAGGCGCCAAGTGCAGAGTTGAAAGATTGGAGCGTGCTGGGGAATTTGGTGGTGTAGAGTGAGCCGACTATACCTCAGTGGAACAGCTGTCCATACTGGCATCAAGAGTGGTAGCATCCGGATCAATGGTTTTGCAGAACGCAGTTGCTCTGCTCTAACCGGATGAGCGCTGGTGTTTGGACTGGCTTATTAGAGCTGTGTAAGAAATTAACAGATTCCAATTTGTCTGGTGCAGACCCACGACTTTTCAGGCACAGTGAGTATATCAGGTGTAAGATCTGACCGAAGTGCTTAGGTACTGTGCTTTTCCTGTGCTTATTTCGGGCTTAGAGCTGAATTATTGTATCATCAGCCTTTGGTGTTGAGCTGATACCTTGGACTTGGAGTTGGATTTGAAATCTGCCAGGAAGGCTGGACTACTGGGCTACCAAAGTTGAGCTGTTAAGCCAGCAAGGCACAGTCAATCCTGTACTGGCTGTGGCTTGCTGGGAGGTGGGAAAAGACCGGATGGTGAGAGAGCACCTCATCCAGAGCTGGTAAACAGAATTAGTTAAATACTGTCCAGCCTGGTCAAGGTATGTTCTAGCGGCACACTGACAAGGGGGATTTTATCACTATGAAGCTAGAGAGGCTGGATTGTGTCAGAATTTGGAACCGCCTTTTCAGGTTAAGAGGGTGAGAGTCCCTTATCCTTCCTGAATCACCAGAAGTGCTTTGAAGATACACGATGCAGAGCTGGATTAAAAGACTCTGCTATGGGATGAGCCTGGCGAGCGGTTGGGCTACTGCTTGCAACGCCAGCGACCAGTCTTCGGAAGAGAGCACAGGCTGCTGGAGGGCTGGTTGGGAGGAGATAGAGTGAGCGCCAAGGACTGCTCCACCTCCAAAGAGGGAGGGCTGCATGTCCCGCCACCATGCCGCACCTGGGTGACCACGGGTGGAGGTGCAGTGGAACAGAGTGAAACAGCATTTTGGCTGGGTGGAGGATGTTGGCTGGGGTCCACAATGAGAGCACGTCTCCTACAAGCCCTATTTCCAAGGACCTACCAGTACACAGATGTTCTCAGGGGAAGGGCAGAACAAAAAGGAAAACCCCACGCAAGCGGTGCCAGCAGAAGGTCTCCAGGCACCCAGACTCCTTAACCAGGCTCGAGAGGGGCTGCTGGACCCACTTGACACAACACTAATGGACTGGAGGGGAAAGACAGGATACTTCCCCCCGGGCAGGCCGAGGCAGCATGGGGTGGGTCCGCTGATTTCCCGAGAGGTACCCGGACAGAGCTAGAGGCATAGGAAGCCTGGAGGAGTGGTGTTGCCTGTGGGAGAGAAGGGATCATAAAAACAACACATATAAAACAAAAAAGACTCGGCTGTAGGTCTTAAGTTAAATTGGGGTCCTTTTCTTTGTGGAAGTTTGCTCTGCAAGAATCAGATTCTGTGACTTTGGACTTAGACTTGATTCTATTTTGTTTTTATTTGTTGCTGTATATGTTGTGGGACTGGGGAGGGTTTAGGTGGGTGGGTTGAGTCATCTGATAGTATTTGTTTTGTCCTACTGGGTTTTTGGGGACTAGGAGGTGATTATTAAGTTTGTTGGAATGTGATTGTGTGAGTGAGGTATGAGTGTGGTTGTGTGTGTCGCTGTATTGATCATTTTAATCAGTGTAGTAGTAGATTCTAGGGAAACAGAGATGCCTGGATGCATACCCTGGGATATGTTACTCCCCTCATTGTTAAGAGAGTTACGCCTCTTCTATGACCCACCCCTTGCAGCCACAGTTTCTGGGAGGTGAGGAGTTGGGCATATAAGCAGGGCATTGAGGGGAGATAGGAAGGAGGACATAGTTGGGGGCTGATTTGGTGGTGGGGACCCGGGCCAAGGAGACAATTGGAGCTGGGTCCCTGCACTGCCTCTATACACAGGGAACCTCTGACCAAGACGGCGGGTAGCTGAGGGATTGGCCACAGCCTTCGTCCCTTTAGAGGGGTGTTAGCAACACCAGGTCGATGGTGAACAACACCGCTTATAATGGCGAGCTTGTTGTATCGGTTAACTTGGCATGCATTATGAAGACCAGGCTGTGGGATACCTCAGGTCTGTGCTAGAGGCATCCATCCCAGCCGGGTTACCATGGTACACTGTCTGAAGAAGGAATGCTAGGGAGAGTGGTGGGCATTTGTTTCAGGTCAGAACTGGGCCTGATGGTACACCCAGTGGGGGACACCAGTTATTTTGAGTGTGTGGCTGTGCAGGAGGTCCTGGTGTGGAGCTCAAGATTCTCCTGGTCTACTGGCCAGCTGGGTGGGACCAGAGTTTCAAGCAGGAGATGTCTGCCTTTGTCGCCGAGAGTGTGTTGGAGTCGCCAAGATGGCTTGTTCTTAGTGACTTGTACACCTGGGTGGACAATTAAGTGTTATCTGGGGCCAGAGACTTTCTTTTAAATACAGAGGCTCTGGGCCCTCACCCTGATGACTACGGCCAGGACCCAGCGCCTAACCATGCATTTGACCTGGTGTTCTTCCTAGGCTTGAAGTTGATACCATAGAGACCGCCACCGCCATTTGATCGGACTGTTGCTCCATTAGGTTCAGCTTCAAAGCCCCCAAAATGTTCTTCCCTGTGGAAATGGTCAAGTTCCGCCTTTGAAAAGTTTACAACCAGAGGGACTGAAGGTGGAACTGGACAGTTGGTCTGTGCTTGAGCCTTGCGCTGACTGTCCAGGGAGTGCTATGACGGCCTATATAGGCTGTCATCAGGGCCCTGGACCGCCTGGTGCGGATCTGAGGTAATCCCCTGGTGTCATGCCTCAGCTCACCATGGTTTGGTGAGATGAGAATACTGAAACCAAGAGGCGGAGGTTGGAGAGATGCTGGAGAAAGACGAGGTCTCTGGAGGACAGGCTGGTTCTGATTACTCATTCTGATGAGTATCAGAATACAAAATCCAAAAAAAGGCAGCGCTTATGTCTAGGATGATTGTAGCTGGTAAGAACCGACTGGCTCAGCTCTTTCGGGTTGTGGACAGGCTATTACATCCAGCCTGTCTGAAACAGTCAGAGCTTTTTCAGCTCGCAAGTGTGAGGAGTTTGCTTGGTTCTTCTCAGACAGTGTCTCCACGAGGGCTGTGATCCCTCCAAGCAGAACACCATCCCTCAACAGTGGTGGCCGGACACACTTAGTCACCCTTGGGGGGTTCTGGCTAGTGATGACAGTGGAGGTCTGTGGGTGATTCTGGGCCCAAACCAAAGTTCTGCGACATTGACCTGGGCCCGATGACTACTAATTGGATGTGTCGAGGTCCTGACCCAGTTTTGCAGAGACTGTCGGGAGTTCCTTGTCGGTGGGGGTTTTCGAGTCCCTTAAAACAGGTTCTGCTTGAGCCCCTGCTGAAAAAAAAAAAAAAATCTTTGGACCCCAACGCCTTGGTGAATTACTCAGCCGATCTCGAACCTCCCTTTTGGGGAAGGTTCTTGAAAAGGTGGTCATGGAACAGCTCGAGGGTCATTCTCATGGACTTTCAAATTTATGAACCATTCCAGTCAGGATTTAAGGCCTTGCACAGTATGGAGACCGTGTTGGTTAGGGTGTTAACCTGCTCAGGATGAGGGATAGAAGAGAGCTAATCCATTCTCATTCTCCTCACTCTCTCTTCAGCATTTGACACTGTTGACCATGGGGTGTTATGTTATGGTAGGTTGTAGTTAAGATAAGGAACAGACCGAGTCAGGAATGGAAGGCTTTCAGCCATGTTTCAGAAATACATAGTATATCAGGGTGGTACAAGGAGGCCACCCAAGCCTCAAGGTCTATAAGCTTACAAAGAAGGCTTCTTATGTTTAGTGTACAGTCCAAAGCACCCTTACCCTGCTCCAGATTAGGCAAATTCCGATAGTCTGAATGCCTGGAGGAACGCCATGCCTTATCGAGGGCATTTTATGCGTGTCTGCTGGTGGCTCCTTTCCTACTTCAGGAGGAGGAGGGAGAGGACAAGTTTGTTCTTTTCTTGGCAGGTACTGTCTTTGGTGTCTGTTCAAGTAGTTCTTAATTTTACTGGATTCAGGGTTCCCTTCAGACACGCCGATTTCCAAACCATTTTTAGCAGCCTTTTCTTTCTATCTGTCCTCTCTGACAGGGACTGCTGTTGCCTTGACGGACTGAACCTCATCTGAGCCTTTAGGTGACATGGAGGTAGACTGAGAAGCCATAATATCTTCTAATTTTTAGCCCTTTCTTTGCAATTTCAGGCAAAACTTAATACAAAGCTCACACATGACAAAAGCATGGTCTGGATCCAGGCACCTTAAGCATAGCTCGATAAATCTGCCTTTAGCCAGGAGCTGGAAGTAAACTTTACCATTTTTAAGCTCTGTTGGTCCCTTACTTCTTCTTAGGCCTGTCAGTCATGCCAAACACAGACAAACTAGGGAAGATATTCCGTTCCCAAAAGCCCAATTTCCAGTAGTAACAAAAAAAAAAAAAAACAACATCACATGTAAGCTGGAGGGTTTAAAAAGAAAATGTGGTTTGGTTCCTCTGTGTTAATAAAAATAAATAAATAAAACAAAAAGGCCACTATTGCCTTGGTTCCCAAATCAGGAACCAAGAACAGTTATAGCAAATTACCACAAAGCAGTTAACTCTAACAGGAAAACTGTTTTTTTCCCTCTCAAAATAAAGATTAAATTACCTCATGAATCCCATGCCTCATGCCACGCCCCGCCTCTGGCACCAAAAGCCTCTATCTACTGTCTATGCACTTGATTTACCATGTTACCGACAGTCTGTTGCTTTGACTGCTCCCTGCTGACTTGCCATGCCTTGTCTCTGTAGTGCTACTGCTGATTTGCCAAGCCTCGCCTCTGTAGTCCTACCGCGTTGATTTGCCATGCCCCGTCTCTGTACTGCTACCGTGCTGATTTGCCATGCTCGCCTCTGTACTGCTACCGCGTTGATTTGCCATGCCTGCCTCTGTACTGCTACTGTGTTGATTTGCCATGCCTCGCCTCTGTACTGCTACCGTATGATTTGCCTTGCCTGGTCTCTGTACTGCTGCTGTGCTGATTTGCCATGCCTTTGTCTCTGTACTGTTAACCATGTTTATCGCCAGTACATAACTGTTCCTTGTTGATTGCCATGCATTGACTCTGTTCTCTACTGTCTGTACCTTGTAATTCTCCCAGGTCGCACCTGAAAATAGGCACTTGTCTGTCTAGTGTGCTTACCCGTCAACAAAAGCAAAATAAATAAATAAAATAAATAAAGCGTTCCCAAAGCAGATACCTAGCATCAATAAACTGTCTACAGTAATCTAGAGATGAAGGATAAAATAAAACAATAAACGGCAATCGTTCTGAAATACAGAGAAATGACTTTGACGTAACTGCTTTCTCCAGGCAAATGAATAAATCTGTCATTAGAATGTGAGTGAGCATGACCACAAAGCAGATTTTCGAATTTTGTCCAAGATTCTCTAATTCGCATCAAATTCTAAGTTCGAGGCAGTTCATTCCAGGGAATGATTGTAGTTGTTAAGCTAAAGTGAGGGATTCCTGGGGTGAAAAGTCCATTTTACTTGTCCAATGAACCTGGCAGGACTGTAAAGTCACAGACACGTAATCAAAACCTTTTCATGAGTTAATACATCCTCCAAAGTCTGTCTCTTGTGGTATAAGAGTTTCAAAGGAATGAAATGGTGCCCCCTTAGAAGTGAATGCTCCAGCATTCACTCATGCACGAGATAACAACTGTACAGCATTGCAGACATCGCAGTGGGCCCCTGGGTACCAGTGATTACCTGCAGTGTGGTTTAGCATAAAGACAGGAGCAGAGACAAACCACAGGAGGATGAGGGTCCTGAGTTTAGGAGAGCGGGATTTAAAGAAATCGAGCACTGAGTCAGAAAATGCCTTGGAGGTGGGAATTGCCAGGAGGGGTTGAGGCACACTGGAGAAAATAAGGAGGTCATAACAAAGGCAACCAGCCACTGTGTGAAGGAAATGAGTAAGAATGAAAATGATGGTTATGGTTCTCTAGGGATGTGGCCAAGGTGGTGAAAGAAAACTGCAGCTTCAGGAGGTACAAGGAATCATACAGGGAGGTATACCAAGTAAAACAGGAACAGCAGTCAGAACAGCAAAGGCACAGACAGAGGCGAGATAGCCAACAGAGTAGCTAAAGGCATGAGACTCTTCGGTATGCAAGTGAGAAGAGGAAGGCAAGGAGGGAGAGTGAGGATTAGGAGAGCAGCAGGTGGCTACAGCAGAAGAGGACTAAGAAAAAGCTGCCATCCTGAACAGGTACTTCTGCTTAGTCTTTGCAGTTTTGGGGTGGGGGGTAGCTCTCCAGAGAGCAGCAGGAACAAAGGGTGGGAGGGACACAAGTCCATTTTCAGAGGGGAGAGCACCTGAGGACCTGCTGCTTGAAGACAGACAGATGGGATACACCCATGGGCACTAAAGGAACTCAGGGAGGTGTTAGTTGCCCCACTGACAGCCTTATTCAACAGTTCACTGGAAACAGGCATGGTTCTGGAGGATTGACGAAGAGCAGACATGGTCCCTCTACAAAAGAGCAGCAGGACGGAGAAGGCTAGCAACTATAGGCTACTTAGTCTCATATCAGTGGTGATGAAAATAATGGAAGCCATGCTGAGAAAAGGCTGGAAGAGTATATTGAATCCAGTGGCTCCAGGACCACATGCAGCCTGTATTCATGGGGGCCATGCCAAACAAATCTGGACGGATTTCTTGACTGGCTGACCAATGAAATTGATCAGAGAAGAGTGGGCACGTCTCTAGCTGGACTTCAGCAAGGCCTTCAATACTGTGCCATGGAGACTGATGAAAAAGATTGGTTAGAAACTGGTTAACAGATAGGTGACACAGGGTGGCGATTAACGTACTCACTTAAATGAAGCAACAGTGACAAGCAAGGTACTGCAAGGCTTAGTACTGGGACAGGTCCTCTTCAACATCTTAAATGACACCGCAGATGAACTGGAAGGAAAGCATGCCTTTACAGAAGATCCAAATTGGCACAGCAAATGCCCAGGAAGGGAATGGAGAATGTGCAGGGACCTTGGGAAACGTAGGAGTGATTAAGAGCATGGCAGCTGCGGCTCAATGCCAACATGTGTAAAATCATGCACCTATGGGCACAGAAACCCAGGAGCCGAGCACAGGGTGGAGGAGAAGTACTAACAGTCACTAAGCAGATAAGGGACCTTGAGATTTTCATAACTGATCACCGGAAAGTGGCAGGGCTGAGGTAGGGCTAGTGAGATGCTGGAGTGTATAGGAGGGGTATCTCCAGCAGGAGGAGGGAGGTGATGCCGCTACTGTATCGGTCAATGGTGAGACCCAGCCTGAAGTACTGTGTCCAGTTTTAGAGGCCGCACTCACAAAGGACACAAGACAGGGCAGAGGCAGTCCAGAGGAGAGAACTAAATGGTGCTGGGTTGCACAAGAGAGGGCTGAGAGAGCTAACATGTACATCCTGAAAGAGGGACATGACCGAGATCTACAAGTACCTCACAGGCATTAACAGGGTGCAGGAGGGGAGTCTTTAACAAATGAGAAAGATCACCAGGACCAGGGGATGAAAGGAAGCTGGGGAGGGGAGAGAGTTTATGAGATATGAGGAAATATTTCTTCACTGAAACAGTGGTAGATGACTAAAACAGACTGCCAGCTAAAATGGGGGGCAATAACGGTGGGGGTTTAACCACACGTGGGACAAACATGAGGAAATATTAGTGAATATGCGAGGAGGAGGGAAGGAGGCCAGAGAACAGTTAGGGTCTGTGAAGACAGTTTAGGCAGGAACATCTGGGCAAACTGGTGGTTAAGTGGTCTTGTTCTGCCAACAAATTTATGCTTCTGCTTCTAAGCAAGATAAGAGGACATGCTAAATCATGTGGTTCTGAGCGCAGACTCACTGAAATCATGATTTATGGTAAAAGTTACAGCATCGTGCAAATTACCTTACTCATTTTGTTCAATCTTATGTTCACGCTAACAGCTTCTAACATTTAAAAATCAGTATAAACATGTCAATTTTCATGGAAGTATTTTTCCAGATCCTGAACTCATTTTCAGAGAATTTTTTTATTCTCTTATAAAACACAATTTTATTTGTGCGATCAAATGCCTGAAATTATAGTTTCATAGTACAAATCATATGAAACATACTCATTTTGTTTTGTGAACAGTTTAGTCCTGTAAATGTTCATGATCAGACTCAGCTGTCATCCATTCCTCAAATCTAGTTGCTATTATGTGTTTTATTTGACTTAATTTGCCCCCAAAAAAAAAAAAAAAAAACACAATATATAATGTACTGCCAGGAGCTTCCTACCTAGTCAAGGGAGAAGGAGGACTATTAATGGACATTAACCCCGCTAATGAGAAAGACAGTTGGGAGTCCTGGACTGTGCACCTGATGTGCTGATGTTGCAGGTTTCCAGAACTTGGCAGCACCAGGCAGTTGGCAGCTCTCCCAACTAATGGATCAGCAGGAGGAAAAGCCTTTCACTGTCTGAGCTGTTGCTCGCTGACAAAACCAGGAGCAAGAGAGTGCAGATACTGGCAGATCCATTTTGATGCCTCTTTGGTATTGTTTAGGCACTTGACATTGACTTCTGCTGCTTTCTGCCGTTTTTTTTTTTTTTTTATACTACCGGCTGCGCTTGCACACAGGTTGTTACCGTTGAGCACACTGCAGTTCATAAAAGCAAGAGCTCGCAGTTACACCAATGACCACAGGCTCTGGTCCTGACAGCACTCTCTGCTTAGTGGCTAAAAAGTACAGTTACATAAGAACTTACCGCAACAGTAAATCTTGAGAGGAGCTCTGCAGCAGGTAATACCATTAGGACTGAAGCCGCCAGGCATCAGGACCCCACGGAAAACTTGTAGCTAGCAGCCTGAGGCAGGGGACTCCCTCAGCCGGGCTCCTCCCGACGCCAGATGTGGTATAAAGGGGCAGTCACTCAAGGCCACCTCCATTCTCCTGATGGAGACCCTGCTAACAATAAACTTTGAGAACCGAGTAGGAATTCGCATTCATGGTCTGGTGATAAGATACCCAATGAAAACTATCCTGGGGGATGGAAGGTGGACATTTGCTGCAAGAGCTCCTCAAGATCTTACTGTTACGGTAAGTTCTTACGTAACTATACTGTCTTCAAGGGTGGAGCTCTGCAGGTAATATATCATTAGGACTGGAGTCCCAAGCAGTACCCAAGGATAGACCCAGGTCTGATAGGGTGGTGGGAAATATGCTTAAAAACAGCCAATGAAAGTATCTACGAGAGAAGGCCCTGCAGGACTGCTAGTCCGAAACCTGCTCTCCTTCTGGATGCGATGTCCAGGCTGTAGTGTTCGATGAAGGTGTGGACTGAAGTCCACATGGCACCAGCACAAATGTCGCTTGAAGAGACGCTCTTGAGGGCCGCAAGGAAGATGCTACTGCTCTAGTGGAATGGGCCCCAATAGCACCCGGAAGAGGTCTGTCATGGTGCTGATTACAGAACGGGCTAGTGTCCGCTAGAAACAGGAGCTCCCAGCATTCGCTAGCGAAAGAGACAACAACTGGTCTAACTGTCTTGAGGAGTGAGTCCTGTGGAGGTAATACCAAATATGAGAACATCCAAGGTGTGCAACAGTGCCTCACCTTGGTTAGTAAATTCCAGATAGTATACCGGAAGGTTGATGTCCTGGTTAAGGGTCAGCACGGACACCACCTTCGCATAAGCTACGGTTTGCGCGCAGATTCACCCTGTCCCTGTGAAAGACTATGTAAGGTTCTTTACACATCAGAGCCTGAGCTCAGAAACCCTTCAAGCAGAGATAATAGCTACCAAGAGGAGGGTCTTCCATGAGGAAGCGCAGCTCATAAGAAGCTGCTGGCTCAAAGGGAGGAAGGGTGAGTTTCTCCAGTATGAAAGAAGATCCCAAGAAGGAACAATGTCCCTCTTGGGAGGCCTGGACATGTAATACCCCCGAAGGAAGGTTTTGCAGGCATTAAGCTATTCCAGAGATTTTTCTCCTACTGGGTCATGATATGTGGAGACCGCACATGTGCACCTTGATAGATAAGTAACTCAATCCTAAGTCCAGAAGGTGACAGAGATACTCTAGCATGTGCCTAGCCAGACAACCCAAGGGATGTAAGGCACGGGTCAAGCTCCACAGACAGAAGTTTTTCCATTTCAGAGCGCACGTGGCTCTGATGGAA
The DNA here is from genome assembly GCA_016271365.2 of Neoceratodus forsteri. Classification (NCBI taxonomy): domain Eukaryota; kingdom Metazoa; phylum Chordata; order Ceratodontiformes; family Ceratodontidae; genus Neoceratodus; species Neoceratodus forsteri. The sequence goes on from CM028129.1 coordinate 1,741,507,814, forward strand.
GGCTTCCTCGCTGTAACCAGAATTTCAGCCACCCTGCTTGACACTCCCAGTCTCTCTTCCACTAGGACTGCAGGAGCCACGATGCAGGTGAAGAGATTGAAGAGCAGGACTGACGAGAGTCCCCTGTTCTTGTGAGAGCAAGCGGGTGGAGAGTGGCAACTGAATTGGAGGTTCCAGAGACAGTTGCTGGAGCAATGGATACCAGATCTGACAAGGCTTACAGAGGAGCCACCAGAATCATTCTGGCTCCTCTGACTGCACTTGAGCAGTACTCTCTGAATGAGAGTAAAAGGAGGGAAGGTGTACAGGAACTTCCCTGTCCTAGAGAGGGACAATGCATCTTGCCAGAAAACATCAGGCCCTGGAGCGAGCGAGCAAAAATTGTGCAGTTCGGCATTCCACGGGGCGCAAAGAGGTCCAACTCTGGATGGCCCTAACGGTCAAAGAGGTAGTCTGCAATATCTTGGAGCAGTTCCCACTAGTGGTTCTGAGCGGTAGAGGACAGACTATTCATGAACGTTCTGGACCCCAGGCAGATGAACTGCGATGAGGTCCAATCGGTGTTCTACTGCCCAGTCCCATACCTCATGGCCTCCCTGCAAAGGGGTATGAGCGAGTTCCCTTGTTTGCTGATGTAGAAGACTACTGGTGTATTGTCTGTCTGCACCAGAAGAGGACCCGTGAAAGCTGGTCTCAATGCAGTTAGCACATTCAACACTGCTCTCATTTCCAGAACATTACTATGTAGAGAGCTCTCAGATAGACCAAGACCCCGGTCCTGTGATCCCCTAAATGAGCCCCTTCAACCTGACAGAGAGACATCTGTGGTTAGAGTCATGAAGAGGTCGGGGTCTCCTGAAAAGAACTCCTTCCTCTAGACTCTCTGGCAGAGCCACCATTCCAGAGAACGATGAACCGCTTCGAGAACCGGATTTGGAGATCCAGACGCCACCAATTGGTCCCACTGGAACCTGAGGTGCCACTGAAGAGTCCTCATGGAGGTGGCAAGGAACTGTGGCGATAGCTGCCGCCATGTGTCCCAACAGCTGCAGGACCACCTGGGCAGGGAGGAGGGGTTCTTGAGCCCGCTGGCCAAACCCTCAAGGCGCCTGCCCTGTCTGGAGGCAGAAAAGCTCTTCCCTGTTCAGTGTCCAGGATAGTCTGGCGAATTGCAGCCATTGTGTCGGCCAGGGGTGTGACTTCGCCAATTCTACCGTAATGCCCAGGGAGGAAAACAGAGCCGTGTCTCTTAGAGCGATTAGGAGCTCCTCCTCTGACCAAGCGGAAAGGAGCCAATCATCCAGACAGGGGTACACGAAGAGGCCTCTCCTGCTAAGAGCCACTGCTACCACCGCTAGGCATTTGGTGAAGACCATGGGGGCTGAGGAAAGGCCAAAGGGTAGAACCCTGAACTGGTAGTGCTGCCTCTGAAGCTGAATCACAAAATTTCTGTGGGACTTCAGGACCTTGATATGCATGTAAGCATCCTGCATATCTAGGAGCACAGCCAGTCCCCTTGCTGAAGCAGGGGAAGAGGCTTGCCAGGGTGACCATTCGAAACCTCTGGTACTTCACTGAGAGGTTGAGCTGGCTCAGGTCCAGAATGGGACAAGGTCTCCTGTTTTCTTTGGGACAAGGAAGAAACGGGAGTAATAACCTCTCCCTTTCTGGGCCTGTGGGACGCTTTGAATGGCTCTTTCTCTAGGAGCTGTTGGGTCTCTGCTTCTAGGAGAAGGCTGTGATCCAGTGGACAAAGAGACATTGTGGGGTTGTCCGCAGATAGAGGTGAACTCTATCGTGTACCCTTTCTGAATGGTATCCAGAACCCATTGGTATGCAGTGATACTGGACTATTCGAGTGGGTAAGGAAACCGCCTCCCTACCTTCTCGCCTGCCTGTCCGCTTAGTAGGAGGACGGCAGACAGAGTCAGCCTGAGGGGGTAGTGGGGCCTGGGACCCAGAAGTTTTGGGCTGCCTGGGGCCCTGGGAACTTTGGGGCAGCGTGTCTGCCGCTTCTTGAATCCCTTGCCGAGGGACTGCTTGCCCCCGCGCCTGCCCTTGACCCCTACGAAAGGGTGCCGCAGGGTTCTTGAGGCTGGTTTTGTACATGCAGTGGACATCGGCCACCACTCGCCCCGACTCCTGCAGTTGTTTCACCATTTGTTAGACTTTGGGACGAACAAAACGGGACCCTGAAAGGAGGAATCCAGGATGGACTCCTGCAAGTCCGGCTGGACTTCCGTGAGCCTAAGCCAAGACTGCCGCCCTCATATAAATTCGAGGCTGCCCTGGAGGCCATGTTCACTTATCACAGGAACACTGAGAGCGTGGTTGTCCGCATCCAGACCCGACTGGGCACAGGCTTCCACGAGGTCCATAGTCTTACTCCACAGAGACTGTTGATACGTGATCATATGGGCTATTAAGTTAAACGACCTGATGGTCCCAGTTGCCGAGGAGAAGACCTTGTGACCCCATGAATCAAACTGCTTAGAGACAGGGTCAGGAGGTTGGGAACTCAAATGTTTGGTTGAGATCCCTGCTGTGAGCAGTTGTGAGGACCAGCGAATTGGCCTTAGGCTGTTCTGCTAGGAAAGGATCAAACTTAGGGGCTTGTAGAGTCTGTCCACTTTCCTAGGGACCGCGGAATGGAGGATGGAGTCCTCCAGGTCAGGCGGTAACATCTTGGAATGGTTCCACAAATGGTGGGATCACCAAGGGTTTGGGCTCTTCTCCTAGAAACTTGGCCAGGCGCTTGAGCTTTGGGTCAAGGTCCCTGTGTCGCACTCATATATGGATCTGAATGTGCCGCATGATGTCCAAGGAGGAGGGATCATCCGGAGGGACCTAGGAGAATCTTAGGATCTGGGGAGGTGGAGGAAGAAATTCCCATCCCAAGAAATCAGAGTCTTCGCCATCCTCATCTGAGGAGGACGAGCAGGAGGAGAGGAAGGTGTTTCCTCCTCTTCCTTTGGATGTGGACTTGTGTTCACACTGATTCCCCTGAGGCTCGGGGTGGTGGGGACCCATAGGTGGTGGTGGAGGGACCGTGTCTGGAGGACTTGCATAGGAGGACCCCTTTCACTGTATTCCACCAAGTGGTGAACAGGTTACCAATTTCTGCAACAGGGATGACCGCAGGGGCCAAGCGCCGGGTCCTTAGAAAGTGGAGTCTGGGGTTCTGGCCCGATGGGCCTTCGGGTCTGGGACCCCAGTGTCAGGAGGCTGGCACCTGGTATTGCTCTTGCCCGGAGGGGCGTCCGGTGGCCTTATCAGGCGCCTGGTCCTCAGAAGAGGGGCGGATAGCTGGTCCTCGCCCGGGCGGCCGCCGTGTCTAGCGCCAGGGAGTGGGACGACAGGGTAGGTGACCAGCTGTTTGTGCTTGTCTGAAGAAGGGCACATCTTCTAGGGGAGGCTCCCATGCCCGATGACTCTCCTCCTACCGTAGGGTTCTTCTGCCCTTTTCGCTTTCTCTGAAGAGCTGGGCCTGCCTGAGGCCCGGCAGACTTTCCTGGCCGATCCTGAGGATTTGAGAGGTCGATGAGCCACGGAGGAGTGTGTCCCAACGAGGCCTATTTCCGTGTTTGCCCTGGGAAGAGGTGGGAGCGACTCAGTCGGACAGAAGGGTTCGGACGGGTTGGGCCGGAACTGAACCAGATCTCTTACCAGAGGAAGATGAAGACGGCACCTGCTTCACTGGTGACCTGGGTGGATTCAGACCTGGCCCATCCTTATCCTCGTGGTGATGCTTCCCTCTGAAGACCTGGCCTTGGGTGGGAATCCCTGTGGGAGGATGAGCTGCCTGATCCTTGCTGCATGGCTACAAGTTTCTTCTCCATGTCTTGAGAGCGTGGGCTCTTCTGGCACGAGTCTTTGGTTACATTTCTGGCAGTGTTTGCGGTGTCTGGTTGGTGATCCAGGCCTAGGCAGAGGAGGCAGGCTGCATGGCTGTCTTTGGCTGGGATCTGTTTCCGTAGGCATGTTCTTTGACTTTCGCCGCGGTGGTGAGGGCGATAATATAAACAAGGCGATTGACTGAAGTTCTAAAGGATAACAACTGATTCCATCGTTCGCAGCCTATCGACTGCTAAAAGAGGCATCCGTGGAGCCAAACTACGCCGGGTCGACGCATGAAAAGAACTGGAGGTGGCACCAGGAGACTGCCCCTTATACCACGCCTGACATCGGGCAGAGCAACGCCTGGTGCAGTCCCCTGCCTCAGGACTGCTAGCTGCAAGTTTTCCATGGGTCTTGACGCCTGACGGCTTCAGTCCTAATGGTATTACCTGCTGCAAGAGCTCCATCCTCGAAGACAGATCTTTGGTATTTCAAAGGACCAAAGCTGCTCCAACCAGAGAGGGCTTCAGTCCTTGATTTGCACAAAGCCGCCAGCAAACAGTTGACACGGTCTCCGCTTATTCATATTCAGTTGCTCTGGCACACACTGAGCAGAGCCTGATGGCAACAATTGCACCTGAAGAGGGTTGCTGTTACAGGGCACCGACCAATATCCTTTCCTGCTGCAGGAACTCAGCTTCCACACAGCTGGCCCCTTCCTATAGGGACTTGTGGCTCTAGCCTAGTGCATGTGTATTTCTCTCTCTCTGAAGTTTGTCTGTGTTGAGAGAGTCTCGTGACGGGACTTGGGCAGTGCACTCAAGGGAAGGAGCTGCTTCAGTGCAGACAGCAGAGAATGTCGGCCACTATTTTCCACTATTGGCACCCACCTCTAAACTGAACTACTACTGTGTGTAGTCATTTCGGGGCGGGTTGTCTTTGAGTGGAGCACTGACCGTGTCTTTCTGCAATGGTGCCTTCCTCCAGAGCGTTTCTTGCTGAAATGACGACGAGGTGAAAATGGCAGATTTTTGAAATACAATCCCAGCTCTGAAAAGACGCACTGGGTAGCAGTCTTTCCTCTCCTTAAATGTTATTATATATATATACACACACACACACACACACACACACACACACACACACGGATTGCATCACACTAGGAATGTACTGATGCACTCTGCACATCAGTGGGCCCCATCTTCACCAGCTCTCCTTTTTGCATCCCAAAGATCAGGGTCTGCATCACGAATATTTACTAGGACACTGTCAGCTTTCCACTTTTCCAAATGCATAATAACAGATGTCCTGTTGGCACTGTAGTGATTAAAAATACATTCATGTTACAGGATGTTTTGATACTGGAACAGAATGCTATTTTTGTGTTTTAGTGGCAGACTGAAAACTTGAGCAGTCCACTCCAGAAAAGCGCAGCTCACTGCCTCCTGCATCCCTGAGGGTTGGATATCGAAATATGGGTAAACTCGCCAGGCATGTGTGAATGTTTTGGGGATATGTCAATGATATTGCCTGTTAGTATAATGTATTCTGACCTCTGACATAGTAGTCTTGACTAAAAATGAGTGGACTAACCTCTTTAATTCTCCAGCTGAACATTTCATCCAGGACTCTGGGCATGCATGTTAACATCACCAAGACTGCTGTATCAGAGGCCAGAATATCTTATAAGAACAATGCAATATATTTGCTTGAATTATGCTTTAAAATTCACACACACCATCAACGAACTTACCATTAATGAGTTTACCCATGGCTTGCTGCAGTATCAAACCCGGTACATGAGGAAGCAGCTGCCAGCGCTTCAAGATAGACCACTTGAGTTTAGTTTGCCAGTAAAACATTGCAAAAAAAAAGTAAATTGTTTAAACAAGCAGCCAATGTTCGGCATTGACAAATGCTTGTCTTGCAGTTGCTTATCGGTATCTCCTAAAATCAAACAAGCTTGAGCGCATGTTACTGCAAGAAGAAAGTGTGATCTCAACCCCCACTGTGTCACACAAATCTCATGAAGTCAAGTCAGTCAGTGAAAGAATGGAATGTACAAACTGTGAACAGTTTATTCATTTTAACTATACATGCCACTTCCAAAGTTAAATTATGGGGAGAAACGGAAAGCCAAAGAATTACTTCCAGTACTGTACCTGTTAAGAAGAAGCCAGAGTTCTGAAATAGTTGGAGCCAGAGAGTATTTCTATAATTTTCACGGAAAAATATACTGGTGCCATTTGTTGGTAAAGCATCCCTGTTAAAGATAAAAAAGTGATTTAAAGAAATAGGCTATGTATACAACAAACAGGTACCAACAGCCTTAATAAAAATATATAAACCTACAGACCACACTGAACGCCAACATTACATCCCTAACAGTCTCTGCAGTTACAATCCCCGCAAAAAGAAAGTGTCCTTACCTAAACTGCAGAAAGTTAGACCTCCAAAGGAATCCTCTACCAATCGCTTTGTTGCTGGCACCATACTGCTCCTTTCTATGGTTCTCCTCCCCATAATGCCACTCCCACCCACAGACTATTCACTACAGCTCTCGCCCACAAATAAACATGCATCGTGACACTGTGACGAAAAAACACTATCCCAACCATGAAAACAGCACTGTTAGCAGGCCACCCAGCCATCCTGTCACACACTAAGGGACAGCAGGCTGAAAACATGCCTCCTATAGAAAGCCACTACACTGAAACCTTATTAGTCCAAAATAGGACTACTCTAAAATGCCATGGAAAACACTAAGAGGTATACAAAAAGAAACAGTACACTAGCCAAGAAAAAAAGCCAGCACACATACTTTAAAGAAACACTGACCAACCTGATCTAATATGTAAATATTGTCAGTGTTATTTGTTCCTTCAATAGTTTTACAGCTGCACCCTAATCTGACACCTCTTCTCATCCTTGTGTCCTTCCCCACCTCAGAGACACACATCCATTCCTTCTAAACTACTCATCATCTTACTGCTCCCAACAGCTTGGGATACTGATTCTAACCCTGCTCCATTCCATCCTTTTCCCACTTCCCAAAAGGCCTAAAAACAGTTCACATTAACATCAGGAGCCATCTTCCCAAGATTGACCCACGCCTCCAACCCTTATGACTAGCTTGAAAATCTAGTGTGTTGGTCATCTCTGATCCTGGCCTCTCAAAATCCCAGACACTGCCATCTTCATCCCTGGTTAGTCCCTTTATTTGGCAGGACCAGTCATCCACGGAGGGGAGTAGCCATTTACATCACATCATTCATCCAGTACACCATCTGTCTCTCCACTGCTTCCCGCCTGCCTATCAACTTCTATTACTAAAGCTGTCCTTTCCTACTCCCTACTTGTCTTTGTGGATGGGGTCTAGTGCTGCCTTAGCCTCCTTCCTTCTCTATTACAGACCTCATCTCCACCATCATCACACTCTCCTCTACTGGTGAACTCTTCATCCTCAGTGATTTCAATATCAACTGGCTGTCCAGCACCCAATCCAAAATCTGTAACCACATCGCTTCTCTTGGACTCTATAGCAACTAATGTCCAAACCTACTCATTTAAACCACAAGACAGGTAAACATACCTGCTAGACTGGGTTCCAGCGCCACACCCACCAGGTAGTTACTCAGGAATCCTGCCGGATGCTCCTGAGTGACCATCACATGGCTTATACTGCAGGCAACATCCATCGTCCCAAAGGCCCTCCAAATATCCTACATCTCTGCTCCTTCAGATCCCTTGATTTGTTCTCCTTCAGGAGATGAAGGGAAAAGCCTGATGGGCTTGACGCCAAGCTCTTGCACCCATCAGCACAAGCTATAGCTCTCCTCTCTCCACTCTTGAACCTTTCTTTCACACCTGCTACCATCTCAGACACCTGAAGCTTGCCAATGTCGTCCCTCTTCCCAAGGGAGGCAATACCTCTAACCCTGGTAACTTCCACCCTGTATCTCTGCTCCCAATCCTCACTAAACTCCAAGTGCACTTGGCTCTGGCTCAGCTTTCTCCTTTCTTCAATTCCTCTTCCTCCTTCACCCCTTCCAGTCCGGTTTCTGCAAGGCCCACTCCGCCACATCCTCCTTCCTCATCTCACTGACTCCATTTCTCTGGCATGGATCAGGGACGCATCACCTCTGTCATCTTTATTGACCTGGCCAAAGCCTTCAACATTGTTTCCCACTCCCTTCTCAATAGCTTGCAGTGGCTGGTCTCTCCAAGACCGCCACTAGCTGATTTTGTTCTATCTCGTGGATAGGGCCCACATACTCACCTCTGTGACCTCTATACCGATCTCTCCTTCCCTCTCTTGGAGACAGATGCCTTGCACGTAGTGCCTCTTTTAATTGGAAAGTTTTGGCTTGGCTCCCTGCACCCCACCTCCACCTGTCTTCCTTCCCTCCTACCCCCACCTACTCCCTCCGTAAACTCCCCTTTTAGGACCCTTGCCCTCTCTTCCAGCTTCCACTTTAAGGAGAGCAGCCTTTCTTATCACTTTCCTAATATTTGGAACTCCTCACCCATAGATATCCGCCTCTGCCCTGCTCATTCATTCTTTATCTTTCTTCAGCACATTTGCCCTCTTTCAGTTGCAACTGACCAACCTCCTCTCTTTATTCCTCTGCCTCCATTTCATTTTCTCCCACTGCTCAACTTCCTTTATCCCTCCCTAGGCTTGCCTTACCTACAGCACTAGCCGGGTTTTGCATCGAGTAATGTTCACACCCTGAAGTACTGCTCCTGGATAAGGCTTGCCTCCACCCTCCAACTCCTCCTTACTTTTAAATTTCTTCCTTTCTCAATTTCTTTGTCCACCTTCCTCCCCCTTCCTCAACTGACCACCCCACCTCTGTTGTGTAAGTATCCTTTTTGCTCCCTCCTGCCAATCCCCTTGCAGGGTTTTCATCCTGGAGGTGTAGGCCCAATCTATCCCTTATTTCTCTGCTCTGCTAATCCTCATGGGGTTTTCATCCCAGAAGGGTGCAGGCTCATCTGGCTATCCTACCATCTCTCCCATCCCCTTTTCTGTAAAGTCCTCTTCTGCCACCAAGTGTTTAAAATAAAATATAAGTGTGTTTAATGTGTTTGTGTGTATGTTTATGATTATGTTCTTGAGTACTACGCCAGTGTGTGTGTAGATGATAATGAAAACGTAAATGTATTCAGTCTATTTATGATGTCAGTACTGCCTGCCTATCCCACATGTATGTTTGGTATTTGCTTTAATGTTTATGTATAGGTTTACCTCTACATACATTTTTATCTTTATTTTGATTCTGTGTTCTATATTTTATCCCTCTTCCTTCGCCCAGGACACATCTGGAAACAGGCTACCATTAGCTCAGTATGCCCTTGCTGGTGAAACTTTTCAAATAAACAATTAATTAATAAATAAATAAATAAAACATCTAACAGGCAAGTCCCTGATATTCATGAAATATTAACATCTTGGAATCGAACAAGCTCATAAAGGCCACTCACCCTGTGAGATCATGACCTTATGGATTGTTCAGCCTCCAGTGGTCTTATTTCTTCATACCCCACACTTACCCACCAGATATTCCCCATCCTTCTCTCACTATAAATATATGTATATTCACTGAAGAAAAAAACAAGCAAAAAAATATTTTAATGCAGACATTAGGTTGAAGAATGCAAAGCGATAAAATAGGGAAATGAAACAACATTAGAGTTTTGGGTCTTAGGAGTCTTGGACAATCAATGGTGGGGTGTCCCTTGGGGTTGTCAATCCTAATACCCACCCCCGCCAAGCTAGCCTCTTGTCGAGCACAAGCTTCAAGCCAGTGCCTCAAGTAAATATACTCTTAGGGAGGTAGTGAATTATGGCTCACTCATACTGCCATCGGAATCAGTCGCATCTCTTCATGCAGGAACAACCCCAAGGAACACTCCACCACCGATTCGCCAAAATTCCAGAGACAAAACCCTTTTTCAATTCCTTACTTTGTGCGCATATGCCCTGTTCGGAGGGCTTATATACCTTGGTCCATGCAGTCTGTAACTCTTTGGTGGCCTTATCTTCTTTGGCCAGCAGGGGTCTCTCTTGCCCTTGCCAAGATTTTTAAGGGATTCAGGATTAATCAATTAGATGTCCTACAGTCCCAACAGCCTTTGATCTTCCCCAACCTTCCTGACTTCTTCTAAATGGAGAGAAATTATAACACTTGAAATGTAATCACAATAGACTTCAGAATATATATTTCTCAGCTTCCTGCCACTTATTAAATATGTAAATAGACTGGTGGTAACCTTGCTGACACCTCCTGTCTAAAACCAATTTCTCTTGCTCTAAAGTTTTATGACAGGGGATGCTTTCTCCCATCCCCTAAGGAATTACCTCCGCTTCTCTTTAATAAGCTTACAAGGAACTTCCAATCCTCTTTGAAATGGGATTTTAGTTTCCGGTTAAGCCTTTGTCCCTAGATCACAGAGGAATGTCAGACAATTGTAATATAATTCTCTGTCCTATGTGACCTTTTCAGTAACACTAGGCATTATTTTGGCAACCCTTATGTTCTGGCCTGTTTAGAACTTTAAACATAATTAAAATCTCAGAAAATTATAACAGCAACATGTTCGTAATATTACACAGCAGTGGCCAAATCACCACAAAGGATTGGCTGGCTGCCGTGTCGGATTCAAACTACGATCCCTTCGAGCTCCATACAGAGTGCTCAAAAAATGTGAAATTACCCTGTACCAGCTTTTGCCACTGTAGGCTTCCATGACATATAAGCCACATCAAGACATTGCAAATCTCTTTAAACACCTGAAGCGCTAGCAATTATTTCCCCTTAATTACACATCCCTGAAGTGTCTTATTGCACTTATAACAGAATTAAATAAAATATTTAGAATTTTATATATAAATACAATACACCATACTATGTTAATACAAGTTAAACAGTAAATTTATTGCAAGATCGATAAAGTAATCCCTTTCAACAGTAAGGAATCCCAGAACTGTAAACAATGACTGGCAGACTTACTGGCACTTTAGCCACTGCAGAGTGTAGTGATTTGATGTGGTACACAGGCTGTTGGTCTGAAAGAAGTACAGGAGTGGAATTATGGTCTCATGATTACACTCCTTTACTGATTTCCCAGCCAATCACAATGTTTACATTTTTCTACCATATTATAAGGACCATAAAATCCGCCTTAGCCAGGAGGTTACTGAGATGTGTTCTTATGCTAGAACACAGTGTGTAATGGTATGTAAAACAAACAAACAAAAAAAAAACAAGACTAATGCTATACAACAACAAGAATAAAAAGAAGTCCTCCCATTTAATTAAACTTGAGACATGCAACATACAACAGTGAAATGAGGAAGGGCTCCCAAACCTTGAGATACATGTCCATACACCCCACTGCTCATTGGGACATTCTTTTCATATCTGTCTGATGGCCCACAGCCTGTAACCATTCCCGTGAGGGTAGTAGACCTCCATCATCTAAGGAACAGTTTTCAGCAGTAGTATAGACTGAGATAACCCATTCAGTGGAAGCGAAGGAGGCTGGAGACCAATAAGTATGAGCAAAGAGGTAATAAAACAGAGCTACCTGTCACCATCTTACAGTACTGAAGTACTTCTGATCAGTACTGCTGGATGGCAGGCAAAGCCAAGTGGATTACGGATACTGAACTCCAGCAAGTGTCATCTGGGAGCACACCTAGGGAGTGGAGGACTGCCGGGTTCTGTACCAGTGATGGGAATGTCTTTAGTCGGATAAGTGGAGCCCTGACATCCTGGCATGATGTGTAGTTTTTATCCAAAATTCTTCCTTTCCTGTTTAGACGTATCTTGAAGATCCTGTTGCCTCTTGAGATGAGCTGAACTGGTGCGATCATGGCCAGAGTCTCTAATGAGCAATATATGCTCCCAGCTCTGGCCCATGCCAGGGTTGCCCAAGAAGAGATTGTATGGACCGTGTCCTTCTGTGAAGAGCAGGCATACTGTCGCAAGCAGGGCAAGCACCTCCTCAATTGCAAATATTTACACAGGTGATGCCTTTGGATACCTTTGGAAACCGAGAGCCTCAAAGGTATGCATGAACTTACAGCTTGGTGGACACAGATCTCTGACTATGGTAAAACCCTTGCCCATAGGGGCCAGAGGAGAGTACACTTGCCCACCTTGAACACAGTACTGGCCTCAAAGCAGAGCAAACACAAGAGGTTTGGGTTCTAAACCGAGACTGTGTGTTAGCTTATACCAGTATTTCCTGGAGACCTCAGAATGAGGTTGGCCTTATCCTCCTAATATTTTTTTTTGGGGGCAAAAAGGTTATCAGGAGGAGGAGGCCCAGCTGCCTCTATAAAACGTCACTGAGACTGTGACACTTTAGGTGGAAGAACCACAGACTTGTGCTATAATGAAAGATGTGTAGTGGCCCTGGAACCATGGAGACCCCACCCACCATATGGGGATACCTCAAACTATATGGTGCAGGTCCAGTAGGGTGGGAAGGTGATCTGATCCCATTCTCCCTTTAACGAATCCAACCTAGGAGAGGTGGATAATAGCAGAGAAAAGCATTGCAAAACACTGCGCCCAGATTTTGTCTAGGACTTTTGCGCCTGAATTAATAAGGGAGCTGTATCTACAGTTTCCTGGCACAGTGGGGTCTCTGTCTTTCTTGGGAAAGACTGTGATGACTGCTTCTCACATCACAGAGATGATGCAAGACTAGCTACACTAGCCAGGAAAACTCTCAACATAATAGGAGAGAGCTCTTGAACTAGTATTTGAAAGCGGGCCTACAGGGATGCCATCCCCACAAAGATTTTTGTTTATTCACTGAGAAAAGAGCCTCTCTCCCACTTCCCCAAGGGATAATGGGGCATCTAGTTGTAAGGCTTTCATATCAGACAGATGTACAAGAGGGAGCCTTCTGAAGAAATTATCAAAAGCCTCCAGTCCACTGAGGGAGATGAACAGAGGGAAACATAGAAGTTGCACATCATTTTATTGATGTCTCACCATCTCAGTGTGCATGCTCCCACCCCATCTCTGAGACCCGGACGTGCACTCTACTCTTATTTTACAGAGCCTATATGACAGCACTTTGTTGTTCCTCGCCCTCCTTCCTAGTACTTATGTTCTATATCCAGAAGGTCAAGCTCTGCTTTCCGTGGTGAAATGATGGTACCATTCTAATATATTTGGGCTCTGTGCTTTATAGTCCATTACCTTATATTAGCAACAATTCATTAAAGAGTCGCTTAGAATTCCTCAAACACCACAGTTCGGGAGGGAAGGGATCATAATTCAGGCCAAATCGATGGCCAACCGATCTCTTCCACCTCCTGGTCCTCCTTCCTCAACACACACAAGCTTAAACGCTTTATGACATCTAACTAGGACAGCATGGGGCACGCCCCATTTTAGTCTATGGGGTCATTTTTATAATGATTTTTATAACTGTTACAGCATCCTTTCATTTAAATGAAAGCCACTGCTCAACTAATAAAGGTCCTACGTGAAATGTTAATGTCTTGTGGGGGGTGCTACTGGTATAACTTTTAATTAAATATATTTTAATCAGCTCCAAGATTTAGGGATTTTCCTGCATGGTCAGAAGTTGCAGTCGAGAATTATTTGGATACTTATCTGGTGAGACCATTGTTCTTTGGCTCCCTTCCACGGGTACACTAAGGTTACGCCAGTTCTTTCAGCAATGCTGCCAAGTGTTACTGGAACAGAATGAGTCAAGTTCGGCTTCCAGCCTTACAGTCTGTTTTATTATTCGAATTCTCCTGCTCCCTGTATTTTTTTGTTAAAGGAAAACTCCACATGTCCTGGTCTCCCACCCAAAAAAGTAACCCTCGGTTTTAGCTTTTAACAACAAAGCGGCGATTTTCTCACGCTCAACTTGCTGTATTTTAATTTTAACAAGTTCAAACAGAGGTACATGAGGATGCGGGGGCACGCCCATTTGCTGAAAAGATGCGCGACACACCACTCACTTCAATACTTTAACTGCCCCCGCATCCTCCGTATTTCCAGATCTCTGACTTTTAAATTTGAAATATAGCAAGTTGTAGCGTGAGAAAATGCCACTTTTGCTGTTAAAAGCTAAATCGGAGGGCTAGCTTTTAAACGGAAGACCAGGATGTGTGGAGTTTTCCTTTAATTTTCTCCTTGCACTGAAATCTTCTCCACCCTGAATCTGATTAACTTTCTGTTGCAATGGGTTGATGCAAGATACGCCCACACAGTTAATCTCTAGATTATCACAGTTCTGCCTCCAACTTTACACAGTGTTTTTATTTTTATTTTCCTGCCCCTGTATTTTTAATCCTCCCTGGAACTGAGCCTGCCTCTCCTCACTAGTTCGTGCCTCACAGATGAGCGATTCAAGAAAGAGCAGAACAAGGTCACAAAGTTCAGTCTCTCCTGTCCAACTGTCCTTCTGTACTCTGCAGTCCTCTTTGCTTTTTTATTCTTTATTTTCTTTACTGAATCAGTTCTTCTTTAACCTTTCATTAAGCTTCTAATCCTGCCTGCTGCAGGCTGTCACAAGGTGACTGCTCTGGTGACTACGAGGCCCTCCCTCACAGCTCTACCTCTTGCTGCCACAGATGTTCTTTCTAACCCTTTTTATTTTATAGATCTATCATTTTATTTTGTAGATCTGATGTTATATTATTTTATAGATCTGGGCCTGGATATTCAAAGGGTTGCGCTTTAATGTGCTAACGTGATATTCAGAGAAGGTGCCTCGCGTGGCGCAAATCCCGATGCAGGGCACATTGGTAATGTATGCAAGCGCATCTAGAGGGGCATACCCATGCACATGCAGGAAATCCCGATATTCAGCCCAGGTCATGCGCAGCACATATGCCGGCACAACCCCTGGGATGCACTGCATACCTGGGCGCAGTTGAGCAAAGAAAACTGGGAACAAATGCTGGCCACCCACAGGCGAGCAGCTGTACTATGTGTGCAACACACCAGCCGCCAGCCGTGGTGACCATACGCCCAGCAGGAACACTGTCCATGGGCACCCAAATCTTCCTGGTAGTCTAGTGGATCCCCTCCTCTTGTATGCCCGATCACGGGCAACTGATGTGACATAACCCCGCCGGTAGTCACGCATCCTTCTCTCTCCCAAATGCCCGATTGTGGGCTGTAGTAACAGTAAAGGATACCCCGGTGGTCTGCGGATCCCCCTCCTCCTGTATGGCCAATGGCGGGCTGTCGTGAGAATGATTAACAACCTGGTGGTTCAGTGGTCCCCCTCCCACCCCCACATCACTGGTGGGCAGCAGCACCCCACATACCGTTGGCCGCCAGCCGAAATTACAACGCACAGTATGATCTGTACGCCTACTGGTCCACAGTGTAGACCAATGGACTGAATGAATGCATTCATTTACATATTGTGCCTAGTGCAGTACAGTATGGTCTGCAAGCCCATTGGTCCACATTGGGACCAACAGCATAAGCAGATCATACCTGTAGGCTTATCATGGGTGGACGGCTGGTACTGACAGCCCACGATTGGGCATACCGGTGGAGGGGGATCTCCAGACCACCGGGTATCCTTTATTGTTACTACAGCCCACATCAGGTATTCGGAGGAGGGATGCACGTGACTACTGGGGAGGGGTTATGTCACATCAGATGCCCGCGACTGGGTACATGGGAGGAGGGGTACACTAGATTTACCGGTTGGGGAGTTGCACTCGAATGACCGCAACTGGGCACGCAGGGCACTAGCGCGACAGAATTGGGCTATAATGACATGCAAATGACCCTATTTGCGCTATGCATATATTATGGCCCCATTTGCATGGCTACTTGAATATCGCAAGTGCTGCACCCAGCTTAATCATTGTTGCGCTCGGCGCATTCCCAGTCCACTCTGTCTGGGGACTGCACCAGCGCAGTATCATTGCGCCATGCACATTCCATGCCATATTCAATGGTGACGCACCATGGCGCATGCCCAGTCCTCCCTGTCTAATGTTTGTCACTGCGCCATGCACATACCATGCCATATTCAATGGTGATGCACCATGGCGCATTCCCAGTCCTCCCTGTTCATCGTTTGTCACTCGCCATGCACATTCCATGCCATATTCAATGGTGATGTACCATGGCGATGACTATTAAATATCCTGACTGTTCTTGGCCATGCGCATCTCAGATGTGCTGCACTTCACTAGCACCATTACTCCGCTTAGTCTTAATATCCGCCCTGACGTTATTTTATAGATCTGATGCTATATTATTTTATTTTGTAGCTCTGTTATATTTTATTTTGTAGATCTGATGTCATTTTAATATGCTGTTCCTTTCTCTGCTTGACCAGTAAGAACTAAGCTTTCCAGACGATACCAGACCAATTGATGTTAACCACAATGAGACTGCAACGCAAGCTGCATTTTAAATTTTTTTTTTTTATTATTAGTTTTTGTTGACCAGGTAAGTGAAATAGGCAGATTCTGCCTATTTTCAGGCATGACCCGGGAGGGGATACAGATTGAGGGAAATTTGGCCAGGGCACCGGGAAACTTCCCTACTCTTTTCGAGAAGTGCCATGGGATCTTTAACATCCACCTGAACTACCACCAGGATAGGCAGATGGGACCTCGGTTTAACGCCTCATCCGAAAGACAGCACCTAAGAGTGCAGCACCCCCATGCTGCACTACAGTGTCAGTACTGGGATATAAACCCAAGTGCCTGGTCTGGGGATAGAACCCACAGCCTTCTGATCTCCCAGCCTCAAAGGCAGTGTGCTACCTGCACTTAGCATTTAGACTGAGATTCCTGACTGAACTTTGACAATACTAAGAAACCATGCAGTCTTACCCAGAGATGTATACCATGTTGTGAATGTCTCTCTCAACACATACTACATGGTACAGAACTCTATACCCCTCCCTCTCTGCCTTTAGCCGGCCGCTCGCTGTACAATCCTGATCTGCATGGAGACTTCAAGATGCCACGCCACCAAGAAGTGTTCTTCAGACATCAGCAGCATCACTCTGGGAGTTGGATCCAAGTACGGTCATGTAGAGGTAGGAGCAGCAGGTGCCCATTAAAAGGCATATTTTAGGTGAACCTTTGACCAAGTACAGCTTATTCGTGGGGTCAATTTGAGCGGAGAGCGCCATGTTAATGATCCCATTGCCTGAAATGAACACTGTGTAAAGGTTATGTCAGCCATAAGCAGGGATTTTGGGGGTCCAGTATGGAGGGTAATGTGGCAAAGCTGAAGCCTCACAATACATCCCTAAGCAACCAGTGGTACCCAGCAACAGAAAATCTGCTAGCACTCCAGCTTTTAGAGGATATATATATATATATATATATATATATATATATATATATATATATATATATATATATATACACACACACACACACACACACACACATATTCATCCCTCCAGATATAAAAGCATATAGAACAGTACATTTTATACAAAACATAACTCCCTGTGACAGGGTGATCCTGCCACTCAAGGACCAACCTTTTCTTAAATGTTTTGTAACAGTTCTTCTATTTCTAACCTAATCTATTCTTTACAATTTCTAGTCCATAAGATTGGCCACCTATGGGCATCCCTCCCTTTCTTGACTATGCTACAGTGTCCTCTCTAATTTTCCTTTTCCTCTCAGGGCCTCGTACAGGGAGGTTATTGTGGTGACTTCTGAGCTGATGTAAAACAACAGGCTGTGTTCCTTGTTGTTGGATTTAGTATCCAATGGCACTATGTCATAAAATACCTTGATGTATATGCTCATATGTATGAAACCTGTAAATGTTGAAGATACTATGGCACTAGGTGTTTTTTTTTATAAAGGTTAAAGTTACTAGGGACAGTATTAAAAGTTGGTTACCGGGTATAGATATAAGAAAACCCTGTGTTATTTGAAATGCATGTAAATTAATGATTGTTTGAGAGGCCCTTTGGCACAATGCATTCTTGCTTTAAGCTGAACCAGCCTAAACTGTCATGGTGATTTGCATATACATCCTATGATGCTTTGTATTATGAGGTTATGTGTGATGTTGTGTTTCTTTGAAACTTGGCTTTACTGCCAATGCCCTTTAGGGTAACCCTTGCTTCAGTGCCTCTGCACTCAGGTTCTTTGTCTTAGCTTGTTTTGAAGTTGTTCTTTGAGCTCCCATCACCCAAACACACAAGACCACATAAGGATGAAATGATTTTACTAAAGAGATAAATCAGTAAATCAGTGGGTGCTGGCTATGCAGAAGAAGGACATGCATAGACTGTTGCTGCCTACTGATGTACTGAAGAAGGAATATGAAATTGCTTAAGGTTATTCCTGTGTTTTAAATAAACATCACACAGATATTGTGTGTTGAATCTGCAGGTCGCTGTCTGGTCCATCTGTTATACCACAACCCTCCACACTCCTCCTACCCAACAGGGCTAAACGGTTAACAAATCCAAACTTCCATCTTGTCCCTCCTACCCCTCAATAATGAACAGGTGCCATATAAGTAGTAGCCCCACCTCCCCAATCTTACAGCCAGGCATCGGTATACACCAGAGGTATTCCATTTATGTAATCTGTGTCAGTCAAGGTCTAGTTTTAGCTTACAGTTCTTCTTTAAGCCTCATTAAGAAACAGAAAAATTAGAAATGAGGGATTGGGAGAAGAAGAAAACTGTCTTCTACAAAAACAAAAGCAAAACGAGTGAGAAACAAACAATACACTAAATTTAAGGTTGCAACTTGGAACATCAGTGGATTGAACTTCTCAATTAAGAGGAATAAAAAGACGGTTATATGCAAAGAAAATGTGTGTCTGTGGGGGTTCTAATACTACAAGAATCATATCTGATTGGACCAGTAGCCAAAAAAAAAAAAATGAAAAAGGCTGCAGAGAGGACATTTTCCTTTCAACGGGGTCCAATTAACGTAGAGGGGAATGCTTTATTACATGGATAGGCCTGACATTAAACATATTAAAACTTTTATGGATAAACAGGAAGCAATAGTGATGGTAAAGTTTCTCATATTTAACCCAGAGTACATGTTTGCCTCTGTTTATGCCCCTGTATTACATACAAGATATTTTTTTAAAGAAATTGAAATAGGATAATTGGAGCTTGACTAGGAATACTAACAACAGAAGGTGATATGAGTGCTTTACTGAATCCAGGAAGAGATAAGACTTCATCCATGTCACAAGAAGGCATGAGAATCTCTAATGTTTTGCAGAACTTAAAAAAAACAATACTTTAGTAGAAGTATGGAGAACATTATTTCCAGTCAATGGGACATCTTCTTTAATTACTCACAACAATTTAAACATTTTCTCAGATCAGACTACATTTTTGTGACTAAAGATTTGGCACAAAGTATAGAAAATATTAAGTATAATAATATTACTATTACAGAACATACTCTGGTCTCCCAACTAAAGAAAGATGATTTAATAGAATATGGAGATTGAATAATTTTCTTTAATGGATGAAGACTTTATCTCAAAAGTTAAAGAACAAATACAATATTTCTGGATGAATAATAAGAACACAGAATACACTGTATTAAGGCGTATAAATTTGTTAAGATGACATTTAGGGGTTATATTTTACCACAAAAATAAGAATAAAAATAAAAGAGACCAACGAAGAACTAAAAGGAATTAAAGAAGAACTTGAAAAGGAGATAAAACATTAGAGAAAAGGAGGGAAGCGTTAATAGTGGGAAAACTGTCATTTAACAAAACCGGTAGAAAGAAACACAGAAACAGTAATTGTCAGCAGATAAGGACCACCAGGCTCATCTAGTCTGCCCTAACCCTACATTAGTTTGCCCTTTGACTCCCAGTGGTCAATGGTTTACCCCACCCTTCTCCCTCACCTCTAATGTTCCCTGTGCCTGTCCCAAGCATATTTAAAACCCACTACTGTGCGTGTTCCACATCCTCCATGTTAAAAGTTTGACACCAGTTCTATCACCAAAATGACAAGTAAGGCAAATTGCTTGCACATATACCAACAAACCGCAGGAACACACACATTACACAACTGGTTACAAAGGAAGGACAAGCATATACAAAAGGCAAAGACTTAGAAAATCATGTAACAGAATACTCTTGTCAGAATATACACAAACAAAAGTCGGGAATACCTGACGGCACTTCAGCAGGTGACACAGTATCTGATGCAGAGCCAATTCTCATAACCCCCACCCCACTAGAAAAAAAAGGTGAAAATAAACCCAAGTGAGCAACTTGGCAAACAGACCTCGGCCTCTGGGAAGGGTTAAGGCCAACAGAAACGTTATATATTTTTAATAAATGCTCCACGAAGTTGAGAGACAATATGTCCCTCTGATGAACACCAAATTGCAAACTCCCCCAATTGTGCTGCTTGCAGAAGGCCCTGTATTATGCCGATTATCGGTCTTGGATTGTGCCAGATAGGTGTGGTGCTTTGTGTAGGGCAGGAAAGGCCCTGCATGATGCAAGTGATAGGTTTCCTCCCCAGGGACTACTGCTTTGCAGATGGCCTACAGAAACTATGTTAACATGGGGTGTATATCTCCTGTAATCCTTGTAATGTACCAACAGTGTATTCCTGTGTTTCCTACTGCTGTTATGTATCTACCTCCTGTTCTTGTTGAATAAAGAATATTAAATAAAAAAACTGTTACTACATCTATTAGGGTTGAAATGTAAAACATACAAAGTAAGAAAATGAAAAATTAAGAGTTGGAGGTCTCGAACTTGCAAGCAAATGGGTGGTGTGGTGTAGTCCTCTGGTTTTAATTATCACGTGATGCAGGGCTGGCATTACCCCAATATCAGCACTGTCTTGCCACACAAAGTAAATGGCACAGCAATGCTTGTGCAGAGCACAGGATTTATCCACCGTGGGAGGAACAGCCAGTAATATACTGGGTCTGTGCCAGGCACATGGTAGCAGCTTCCAAAGCAGGGCAAATGGAATGAACACAAAAGAGATGTGAAGATATCCAGGAATTCATTTAGATTCCTCTTAGTGTAGTCCACCTTCCTCAGCAGCAAAGCCCATGTTATTCTGCATAACGTGTAGCAAAATCTGAAGAGACTGGTGTACAGACCAGTGTCCCAAGTCCTTTTAGGGTAGGCTGAGCAAAGCAACACCATACTGGCATGGATCCTCAGTAGAACATAACGGAATGTCTGGTTGACAGAGACTGAGCGTCGCGGAAACACGCGGAGGTAAAACAGTCAAGCAGCGCACATCAAAACAAGCAATTAAACTGTTCTTCAGACAAATATTAGGAAAAAAACAGGTACAACAACACACTGCACAACACAGCTTTCTCTCGCACTGCGTCACGGCTCATTACTCAGCCGTGCTGTGCCTCTGCACTCAGAAGCTAGCAGAAGGGCACGCATTGTTCCATTGCATTTGTCTCTGCGGGCTCCACGGAATGTCCGCACCGTTTGTCTCTTTTCACGATACTTACCAGGTAAGAGCCATCCCGCTGCGCAGCTAACGCCTGCTGGTGCTGAAGAGGACTAAGTGAGCCACCAAAGCGGTGCCGTTGCGGGGACTCTCCAGCGCATGACAGAGGGTATGCTGAGCGCAGCTGCTGTGCACTCTACGCGGAGCTGTACAGCAGCAGCACGCCACCGACAGGAACAGCGTTACCCTCGCCGCAGCAAGAGCAGCCTCTTGTTTCCTGGTAGCCACGTGTAAGGGAGCACTAGCGTTCCCTGTGTTTACACCACCATGTGCGAGTAACGGACTGTAGCGGCGCCGGCGAATGACGCAGGCCGAGCGCCGCGACACGTCTCGTTGGTACGCCATCATGGCTCCGGCACAAACACTCTGGTGCCCGGCGCGTGGATGCGCGGAAGTGTCTTTGTACCTGGCACCGCAGAAATCAGTCCGCTCTAGTCTACGTGTGGTACGGTCGCTAGAGGTGCACCTCCATGCCTTTCGTCGCTGGAGTGTGGACCCGCGTCACCGACACCGTACATCTCAACTTTGTCACTGGAATGAGGGAGATGGACGCTCAAAATGAGCACACTGTCTGCGTAATGACCACATCTTCAAACAAGGAGATAACCTTAGGACGCTGGAGAAAACATTGTGCTTACGTGTGCCAAGTTTATTTAGTGTAGCATTTTAGAATATTGTTTTTAACACTATTAATGTTAACTTTCTGAATGAAAGCTATAGTACACACTGCAAGCCCATTGGTTGGCAGTGTCGACCAATGGTATTGCAGTGCTTACTGTAAGCTGTCATTCAAAGACAGCTCAACCACGGGCAGCAGTGGAGCTGTGCGGGTGGTCGTGCTGCCCGCCCGTCTACAGTGGCTGGCGGGGTCCACTGAATTACCAGGCAGCTCTTGGGATATATTTTTATGTCATCAATATGGGGGTGGGGTTACCACTAGACTACCAGGGTATTTCGGATCGGTCTTGTGTTATTACACCGGGCACACAGACAGAGGGATGTTAATGTTTTATATGATCGGAGCTGGGGTGGGGCACTATACGACCAGGGGGTTATGGTATGTTGGGTTTTCCACGTACCTTGCAGGGCGCCTGGTACATTCTGCCGGGCGCATCCCTGCTCCAGACATGCAAATGGGCTATAATGACACGCAGATGGCCCCATTTGTGCCTTGTATGGCTAATGGACCCATTTGCATGTGGCAGTCTGAATATCTAAAATGTGCACCCAGCACATCCCGAAGATGCGCTGGCATTCCCACTCCAGGTAGTCAGATCGCCCAGGGGATGCGCCAGCACGTCTTCGGTCACTGGCCCCCATTTGCGCTGCCCGCATCCTTTGCTATATTCAGATGGAATGCATGTTGCACATCTTGTTTGAATATGGCAGTTAGGCTGCGCAAACGCTTGCACCCTTTCTGAGCGCATTTTCAAAATCTTGGCCTAACTGTTTTAAATGAAGATGCTCACAAAGGATAGACGTTTTGCCATTTAAACTGGATGGGGTATTATTTTTCAGCTTATATCCCCATATTCAAGTTCCCTATTATGATCACATTTCCAGTCGCAAGCATGTTAAATCTAATAAGCACAAATTTCATTTCTGGACATTGAGACATATACCGATTATCAGCGCTTCTGATTGGTCCAGAAGTAGTTTGCCCCATAATGATTCCGTATTTAATGTATTTTTTTATTTTATTGGTTATATTTATTATTGTGATACTGTTGTTAATTAATGCAACTCCGCCCTCTTTTCTGGAAGCAGGATTTTTGGAGAATAAACATACCCAGGAAACTTGAACTCCCAGGATGTTTTGTTATCCCACCACATTTCAGTGATAGCAGTTATGGAAAACTACTGGAGTAGAATACATGCTTTAAGCTCATCCATATTATTATTTAAGTATCTGACATTTAGTAGCATACATTTTAGATCATCTTTACCTTTGTTTTGTAGATGTCTGTGATTGTATCTGTTGGTTTCTATGTTTGGTTTTGTATTATGTTTCCTATTTGCTAGTTTAAATCCAGTGAATCAAAGCAATGTTCAAAATTCAACCAAAGAGTTTTTGTGCCCAGTTTGTTTAGATGTAAACTATCTTTGAATAAAGTTCTTTTATTAATAAAAGAATCCCATTTACTTATCAGGCAGATGTCAGTTTCTGTGCACCAGTTTGCTAGTCTGGCATTAATTCTGGAGATTGTTTTAACATAGAAACATAGAAGTTAATGGCAGATAAGGACTGCAAGGCCCATCCAGTCTGCCCATTTCTTTTCTACCTTATGAATGTGCCATCGGCCTTTGCTCTGTCTATGGTCTGTCTATTCATACTCCTCTGTATTGCTCCCTTATGTCTATCCCATGCCTGTTTGAAGCCCTGCACTGTATTCATATCCACCACTTCCTGAGGTAGGCCGCTCCATGAATCCATCACCCTTTCTGTGAAAAGAACTTCCCACATTACCCTTAATCGGCCTCCTCTAATCTCATGCTGTGTCCTCTTGTCCTGCTATTTTCTTATATTGAAACATGTTAGACTCTTTCACCTTGTTAATGCCCTTAAGGCGTTGAATGTTTCGATCATATCACCTCTCTCCTCCTTTGCTCTAGGGTATATTTATATATTGAACCTGCTAATCTGTCCTCATATGTTTTCTGATGCAGTCCCTGCACCATTTTGGTTGCCTCTCTGGACTGTGTCAATTTAGGGAGGCAGTATAGCGCAGTGGTTTAAGGTTCTGAGCTGCAGATCTGGTGACATCCAGGAGACCAGACCTGGGTTTGAATCCACGGCTTCTACTTGCATACTGTGTGACCCTGAGCAAGTCACTTCACTTCCGTGTGCTCCCAGGTCGCCTCCTGTAAAAAGCTTCAGCTTGGTGTGCTACTCCTGGTTAAACAGCTAAACAAAAAAATAATTTGGTTAATGTCCTTGTGAAGGTGTGGCTCCAGTACTGCACACAGTACTCCAGATGGGGCCTAACCAGTGTCTTGTAAAGAGGATTATTACCTTCCTCTTCCGACTTGTGATACCCCTACTAATACACCCCAACATCCCCTAGCCATACCTATTGCTTTAGTGGTCTGCTTGGATGATTTCAGGGCATCGGTGATGATGATGCCCAAATCTCTTTCTTCCTTGTGACTGCCAGCAACTCCTCCCAGCCTATAGGTGGCTTCAGAGTTTCTCTTCCTATGTGATAATCTTGCACTTCTTTGTGTTAAACCCCAGTTGCCACTTTTCCAACCATTTTGCTAGTTTATCCAGATCTCTTCTCATTCTGCCCACCCCATCTGGATAATATACTTTGTTGCAGATCTTGGTGTTATCTGCAAACAGACAGACGTTACCATTCGGTCCATCTGCAATGTCATTGATCAAGATATTGAAAAGGACTGTCCCCAGGACTGATCCCTGAGGTACCCCACTTGTGACTTGCATCTCTTCTGACTGTATACCATTTACCACCACTCTTCTGTTTTCTGCTCGCACCAGTTTGCCACCCAGTTGACCAACTTCTCACACCCTGAGCCTACCCAGCTTATTAATCAATCTTCTGTGTGGAACAGTAAACTGTATCGAAAGCTTTGCTGAAGTCAAGGTAGGCAACATCAACTGCTCCCACTTGGTCCACCACTCTGGTTACCCAGTCAAAGAAATCTGTGAGATTAGTTTGACAGAACCTTCCTGTTGTAAACCCATGCTGTCTTGGATCTCGTGCTCTATGGATTCCAGGTGTTGCACTATCCTTTCCTTAAGGAGTGCCTCCATAATCTTGCCCACTACTGAGTGTAAGACTGACTGGTCTGTAGTTCCCTGCCTCCTCCCCTGCTACCACTCTTGTGGAGTGGGATCACATGGGCCCTTCCCTCACTCTTCTGAGACCTCTCCTGTGCTCAGAGACTCACTAAACAGTTCTGATAATGGCCTGCTAGTTCCAACCTTAAGCTCCTTTAGTACTCAGGGATGTATGCCATCAGGTCCCATTGCCTTGTCCACCCTGAGCTTATCGAGCCTTGTAGGACCCTTCTTTTGTGAAGGACTAGTGCACACCTCCCTCCCCTGTGTCCATGGTGCTGAGCTGTGGTTCCTGCCCTACCTTCTTCAGTAAATACTGAGCAGAAGTATCTATTTGGGATAGATGCTTTACATTGTCATCCTCCTTACATGCCTCCTTATCCCCTTTGATACTCCCTTAGCATACCCCTGGACTTTCTCCTTTCACTAATGTATCTATAGAAAGTCTTGTCACCTTCTTTGCTGTTCGTGCTCGTGTTTCCTCGGTTTGGACCTTTGCCTGCCTTACAGCCTCCCCTGCTTCCCTTAGGGAAGTTTAGTTTGCCTCCTTATCTTCATCCCACTGCGCTCCTGTATATTTCCTGAAGGACAGGCTTTTGGCTCTGACCTTTTCTGCTACTGTTTTGAGAACCAAAGTGGTTTCTTTCTTCTTTGAACTTCCTTTCTCACTAACACAATGGATGTTGCTTCAAGTATTGCATCCTTAATGCTTGCCCACTTTGCCTGTACCCTTCACTTTTATTTTTTGCCAGGGCTAGCTTAACTCTGTTGGCCATCTTATCAAAGTCATCTCCTTTTATTTTTTCTAGGTGAGCTCTTGAACAGGCAACATTTCTGACAAAGCTACATTATGTCCTGATTTTTAGTTTTTCCCTAGATTTAGAAGATCCACATGTTGCAAGGGTTTATTTCCTCCCAGGCAGGAATCTAAACCAGATGGCAGAAAGCAGAACACAGAGACAAGTGTTGCAGAAAAGTAATAACATCAGTTTATTACTACCCAAAGATATCACAAAGCTTACCACATACAGCATGGGGTTCTGGGAAACCTCTAAATACCAGTGATCACAAAATGGAGACTCATTGGAACAAAAATTATACAAAATGATATAGTCGAGATAACACTGTCTGTTACCAAAGTAACATTTCATCTGCTCAGAAATAAAGACATACTTTTGGCTATTATAGTGGGCGTCTTGCACCCAAAACTGATAGTTTCTGCATGTACACAAAGATAACATTCTGCTGACCACTGCTAGTTTCGGTAACAATAGAGCCTTTCAGAAACAGCACCTGCAAGCATATTATGACTAATACCACTAGGTGGTGCACTTACACTTCAGATAACAGTTCTGTGTAACAGTAGCCACAAAGCCTTGCTGTGAGCATTACTATGCGTTTCTTATGTGTATATAGATGCTGGAATATATGTGGGCTACTGGTCAGGCAGGTCTACATAATCCCTCCCCCATTGCCTGAATAAGGAGGCAACACAAAAATAGATAAGTCGATAGGTGTGTAAGTGCCATTACAGGCCAGCTGCACGAGCAGTGTAAAGAAATTTAAGCTGTTCTCTGTGTTGCTTAATGGTGTGCCTTAGGCAGCACAAAATGTGAATCAGAAATAAAATCAGAAACACTTGGGCCCAGATATTCAAACTGCGCCATTGTGAGGCGCAAGCCCCTGCACCCCAAAAAGTTGCACAGGGTGTGGCCAGGGCGATATTCAATGGAGTTGCGCCTATGGCTGCAACTTTGACTATCGCCTAGCCACACCCACTGTGCATGGCACAGTGGAACTGCGCCACCGCAAGTGGTCAGAGTGGAGCATTGAGATGCGGTGGCGCAGTTCCATTGCGCCATCGCAGCACCCGCGATATTCAAAGGGTGACATGCAAATGGGGCCATAATTTATGAAGGCGAGGGGGGCCATTTGCATCTAATTACGCCCCATTTGCATTAGTTATTAGAAGGCGCCGATCCCCGACGACTTGTGCCTGGCGCCTGCCAGGCAGCAGCCATCGGGGACCGACGCCCCTGTAGCAAAATCACGGCAGAACAGTATTCTGTCCCCCAGCAACCCGATCAAGGGCATATTGTAAAGGTCCCCCGAATAGCCCGATCGTGGAAATAATATAAATCTCTCTAGTAGCCCGATCGCGGGCATAATAGAAAAGTCCCCCACCCCGAGTAGCCCGGATCACTGGTGGCATCCCCACCCCCCACGCCCTGAATCCCTGGTGATCTAGTGGCCCCCACCCCTTCCGCCCACGGAGCCGCCACCACCCCGCCCCCCGCCAGCCAGCAGGCGCAGCACCCCACCCGCCTGCCGCCCCAACCGACTGACAGTTGAGGGCTGCACGCCATTGGTTCAGAGCATGAGCCAATGGGCATGCAGCCCATACCATACAAGGCAGTCCGGATATGTGAAATGAATAAATCGGGGGTGGGGAGGTTAATATTATGCCCGCGATCGGGCTACTGGGGGTCCTTCTATTATGCCCGCGATCGGGCTACCGGGGTGGGGGGACCTTCTATTATGCCCGCGATCGGACTACTTGGGGACTTCTATTATGCCCGCGATCGGGCTATTTGGGGGTGGGGAGGTTAATATGCCCACGATCGGCATGGGGCACCGAACAGTGGAGGGCCACCCACAGGTGGCAGCTGCTGAGTTGCGCCTCAGGAATGCGGGCTGCTCACCTGTGGGTGGCCCTCGACTTGATCCTTTTTTTTTTTTTTTACAGATTGTGCAGGCGCAGGTAGGGTTGCGCCTGCATAACCGTAACGGCCGGCTGAATATGGGGCTGTGCAGTTTATGCATGGGCACGCCCCCACCCGGTGCTCTGCATATTACCGATGCGCCCGTGCATCAGGATTTGTGCAGGCGCATCTTTCCTTTTTAAATATCGCACAGGGCAGGATTGTGTTGTGCATGGCGCAACAATCGCTGCACCATGCACAACCCTTTGGAATATCTGGGCCTTGAGAATAACAGATCCTTCGGAAGTGAATTCCAACTACAGCCGCGGTTGCAAGAAGGAAGTCAACCCTTTAGGGTGCTCTAGTGATGATGTAATACCATCAGATCTATGTCATGGGTGGTTTGAAGGGTGCCAACGGTTGTTGGTATCTGTCTAGATCAGTAGGTAATCACCATGGTTCCTCGAAAGTCTGCCCGGCGGTTGCTTTCCCCAGTGGACCATTGAGAAGATCTCAGGTCATTCTGATGTAGTACAGAAAAGCTAGGAGCAATAGAAGCTGGTGGCCCCTGCAAGCACTTCCATACAGGGACGTCTGCTATCATCAGTCACCAAGGTGATGATGATGTGAACCAGGCCTGACACCATCAGTCAGATTCATTCCTCCTTGATCAACCTGTTCCTGAAACTGAGGCCTGCTGGATCTGTTTCCCAGAGCATTTGAGTGGCCTCGGAATACAGAGAACCAGTCGCAGTACTGCAGGCTACCACGCAGCTGCCTGCCATCTGGCCTGCTCTCCTCTGTACTGTCTTAGGAAGATGCCGTAGTGATCGCTGCCATGGCCTTGCCTGCAGTCACAACCACTGCGAGAGATTACACCTTGGCTCAAAAGTCCTGTAGCTGTTTGTTTTCATCGGCCATCTCCTTGTAAGTCAGGCCTGAACACTGTTGTTTCGAAGCATAATTGCTCTTTCCTGCTGCTGCTGGTTCAACTTGGGTCAATACTGCTTCTTTTTATTCTGTCCATCCCCTTTCTGGTAGGACGGCTTCTCCTGTTGGGGGTCTTTCAACTTTCAGTTCAATTCAGTTTTATTTTATACTGGAAAGGAACGGGGCAAAACGCCCATTTAAACAAGTGTCCAGTTTTCCATTTATAACAGAGTCAGATTATACAATTTTACAAACACAATTGTTATGAATTTACAATATGGGACAGAAATATGAAACAAGACAGTTAGGCACAAGCACAGGGTGAATCATATGCTGTGAACGAAAACACATCTATTACAATGCAGTGAAAAGGCAAAATGACTTATATACAGGAATCAGCATATATAGAGCGAGACTTTACCATATGTACATCCTTATACAGGTGACCATAATGGGAAGGGGATGGAGGGAAAAGGAGAGTGCTAGGGGAGGGAGGTCTGATGCAGTCTGAGGTGAGGATTAGTGACCATGAAATTACTAGAGAAAAGAGAAACACTAAAAGAGAAAGTACGAGTCAGTTTTCAAGGTACCCTAAGGTATAGACCTGAGCAGTATTAGAGAAACTGTGAGTATACTCACGAGGACAGTTGCAGGAGGTTTATTGAGCAGGTGTTCCTTAAGTCTAACTTTAACAGCATTAAGTGAGGCTGCTATAAGGTTAGACCACATACTGGGTGGCAGGTTCAGTCTTATTCTGCACCACAGCCACTTTGGACTTAGAAGTCCGATCTTGGATGTAGATCTGGAAGGCCTGATCCACCCTGTCCAGGATGGTATGAAATGGATCTCTTGTCAGAAAGACCACAGCCTCCACTTTCTTATGGAGGGCCAGTTGCATGTCTTTAAGGAACAAGGTTTTGCACTCAATGGAGTTGCAGCTTGATCCTTTTGTGCCATATCTTTGCCCATTTGATAGGCTAGCCATAGGCCGCTATCATACTGGTCCGGGGTCTCCTTGACATATTGTTTGATGGGGTGGGCTAGCATTACACCAACCAGGTTGGGATTGTGCACTGCCAGTAGGTGGGCTGCCACTTCATTGAAGTATGCGGAGGTATTCCACCGCACCCTCTTGGGCAGTTTGGCCCAGACAGTGTGGTCAACAGTTTGTCTCAGGACCTGGCCTTGTTGCTCCGCTGGGAGACTGAGCATCTCATACTAACTGTGCACCTTTTCCAGATGACAACTCAAATTGTCATTTGGGCCATTGACCCATTTTGTCCGCTATGTTCTGGACAGCTTGTGCTGCTTGAGAGCATTTGCCTGGGGCATAGGGGTTCCTTGCCCCCATGGTGATTGACGACCGCTTCAGCAATGGCTGTGGCCATGCCACCAATGAGGGTAATTTTTCCCACCTCCTTTTTCAGCAGTTCCTACATGGTCTTCCTTATCGCCTCCGATTGGGAAGTGGAGACAACTGCTTGTGCAATTGCTGCATCAATCATTTGTTCAGTCTCCGTTCTATCCTGTCTCTTCAGAGGAGCTAGTGGTGGAGGGTTCGCCTACTAGATCTGGCGTCCCAAGTGCTGCCGCTATCTTGGATTCCTCCCACATCATCTTTGTCATCATCTGATGACTCAAGCCCGATGGGCAGAGCATATGGCAAAGCTGTTACGTAACCTCTCAGGATTTCTAGCTGATGACACATCTTCACCATCTTGGCTCTGCACTGTCTGTGATTATCCGCTTTCCACTGTGATGCCCTTTGCTAACATGTTCCTATAACACTGGTACACAGCGCTACATCACAATTTCCTTAATCTCCTGTTATAATGCTTCCTGACACCTTCTAAACTCCTCACTCAGTTCCTCATTCTCAGCCTGTAACGTATCATTCATTCCAGTCAACAAATCATTCAACTGTAACACATGCTTTTATCCTCCTGCAGCTTTTTGCACTTATCCATCAACATAGCTGTTTCCTCCTTTTTCCTGCAGAGCATGGTACACTGCATTTTCAGAGTCATTATGGAGCTTCTAGATTTCTTGCTCCAACTCCCTCCGCTGCTCGCCTATCTCATGGGATCTGGAGCCCAACTCCTTTTCAGAGCTAGGACCTCCGCTTCTACTGACTGTAGGGCAGTGAACAGTGCAACAACCATTAAACCCTTTTGATCATGCTTGTTAACCGTAGGTTTGGTTTCCCGTGAACAGAGTAGCACATAACTGTATGGGATGACCCCATGACTTGGTGTCCAGTGCAAGTTGCCCCAGCCTCCGTGAGGGAGACTAGGAAATTTGAAACATCTCATTTCAGTTCTGTGCTGATGGCCATAGTTGTGAGATTCCCTTTTCTGCACTAACTGTAACACAGGACATATCAATCCACCCTGGCCTCAGTCACGCAGATGTACGTTTTGGGACACTGTCTCCACCAGACTAGTCCACTGTAGAATGGGGGAGGCATAGGTTTGAGCACCTTAGCTGGTCCCATCTCCATTCAGAATGTGGGAGATCTGGGAGAGTTGCCATATTTGGCAAACAAGTGGGCATTGGTTTGAGTGCCTTCCTTAGAACCGTGACGGTTCACCTGCACACTGTCTGTGGTTGTGGTTTGGTTCTGTCCAATCTGGTCCTGCCACGGTCGCCAGAATGTTGTGATGGGTATTTTCTCACAGGCAGAAATCCAGACAAGATGGCAGAAAGTAGAACACAGAGACAAGTGTTGCAGGAAAAGTAATAACATCAGTTTATTACTACCCAAAGATATCACAAAGCTTACCATGTACAGCATAGGGTTCTGGGAAACCGCTGAACACCGTGATCACAAAATGGAGACTCATTGGAACAAAGAGTTATACAAATGATATAGTTGAGATAACACTGTCCATAACGAAACTAACATTTCATCTGCTCAGAAATAAAGACATATTATTGGCTATTATAGTGGATGTCATGCACCCAAAACTGATAGTTTGTGCATGTACACAAAGATAACATTCTGCTGACCACTGCTAGTTTGGGTAACAATAGAGCCTTTCAGAAGCAGCACCTGCAAGCATATTATGACTAATACCACTAGATGAAGTACTTATACCGCAAATAACACTTATGTATAACAGTAGCTGTAAAGCCTTGCTGTGAGCATTACTATGCATTTCTTATGTGTATATAGAAGCTGGTATATATGTGGGCTAGATGAGCTGCTATTCTGATCTTCAGTTTCTGGGTCCCATTATTTCTTATCATAAGGTTCTTTACTAAACGAGTCTCATACTCCACTGCATACCACAGAAGCAGGATTTTACCCAAGAGTTAAAAGATAAATGCTGGTTTTGAGCAATACTCAGTTTTAAAGTCTCCCATCCTAGCTCCGCCACTGTGGCCCAAGTTTATATTAGTGCCCGACCGAAGTGACATCAGGACACTTCCAGGCACCATGGCAAAATACAACTTTTAAAATATAGGGTTACAGCTGCTTTAAAAGGCAGAATAAAGTTACTTTGGCACAGAAGGGCTCTCAAAACTGTAGCCATGCTATAGCAGCTGGTATATCTCTGGTCCTCTCGGTGAGTGGGGGTCAGAGCTTCCAAGAACAATCCTTAACTGCAAAATGAATTACTCCACTGCATACAACAGAAGCAGTATTTTACCCAAGAACTAAGAGATAAATGCTGGTTTTGAGCAACACTCAGCTTTTAAAGGCTGTGCATTTGGAACTATTTAATATTTTTCACAAAATTTTCAAAAGGCACTACCTTGGCACAGGCCACGCTCTACCTGAAAATTTGTGAAAAATTCTGTATCATCTAGGCTGAATGTGAGATAAAAAAAGGCTGTCTATTAAGTACAGGAGGAAAACACACTTCAGTAAAAACTGATGTTCCATATTTCGGAAACCACACAATATTCCATCACAAAATTTGTATGTCTTGAGACCCCTCAGCCAGACCGCATTTAAAATTTTGGGCTATTTCTTTGAACACCACCAAAGTCACTAAGGTGTACAAATTGGAGTTTAACATTAAACACATTATTCAACCCTATTTATACTGGCACTACCATGCCAGTATAACAGAAGCATATAATGCTAAAAGTACTGCTGGCATTAGGTAAGAAAAGAGCCACCCACCTGAACGTGCAGGGTTTTATTTAACTCTAAAAATTGATTAGCGTTTGCTTCATAAAAGTGCTAAAACATTGTAACAATGCTTAGCACTTGCCTCATTGTGTTTAAAAACATAACACTTCTAGAAAACCTATATAAATACTTTCTGTACAGTTAGTATTGTCCCAGGAAAAAACTGCTAATCAATTATTTAAAACCCTGACATGATTGCATAGCAGATGACCTTCAGTGGAGCTAGAAAAGAAACACCTGCCCACCTGAATGCCACTTAAGTTACCCATTGTGTTATCCATGCTGGAATATTTTTTCAAATCAGATCAATAAGGAGTCTTGGGGCCTGATTCACAAAGCCCCTGAATTGCACAAGGGGCTTGTGCCACAAGTAATGGCAGACGACGTGGCTTGTACCAAACGATGCACTGGGAGTACCACAATGCAGCCTGCGGCAAATGCAGGCTGCATGTACCAAAGGGGGCTTGTGCCATCCTTGTGGCAAAAATGGGCTGTGGCATGGTGCTAGGGTGCTTGCAGCAGATGCAAGCTGCCATATCCCTAATTTGGGATTCACTTAAACCTTCCCAGAGGGCACATTTCTAAGTAGTGTGTCCTCAGGAAGGTTTTGAATATATTATATATGTGTGTGTATTATGGTAGCACGGTAGTGCTACCATAGTTAGTTGAGCAGCACTTTGGGTTAAAGGGTCAAATTTTGCACCTAATAACTTTGCCAACGCTCAACGGATTTGCCTGAAATTTGGAATGCATGATAAAACATACATCTTGGGATCTGCCAACTTTTGTACCACAGTCGGATATACGTCTGCCAAGTTATTAAGTGTGACCTGCACTGGCATTTGCAGTTTCTGGTGAATTATTTGCTCGTGCCTACAAGTCGCACAGTTTGTGTGACTGGTCTTAAAATTTCAGAGAACGTGTGGCTGGGGTCCCCATGTGCCTTTCAAAGATTTCGTGAAAAATATTAAGCGGTTCAAAGATATTCAAAACAAGTTCCCATTGTAAGTCAATGGAAAAGTTAACAAAAGTTCAACAGTGTCGCAAATGCACTTTTTAGTGTCGCAGATGGCCCTAATAGTGTTGCAAATCTGCCATTTTGTTTTCAGTTGGTGATCAGAAAAATGCTTGGCATTTAAAATTGGGAACATCTAGGACACAGTTCTTTTTGTGTTTCCCTAGTCGAGCCCTGAGGATGCTAGACATGTGTTTATTTTGGGTTAAACACCCCTAGAAATATGTTTCTCAAATTTCTTGAAAAGTAGTGTCACAAAGTAGTTTCGCACTCACGACACTTTTGCAAATGTTTGCGAAGCTTTACAAATCATGACCCTACTTTTTCAGACTATGGCCAAAATGACAGCAGTTCTTTGCCACCCTAACCATACAACTTACAGGATCTTCCTTATAACTAATCAGATTAAGCCAATTCAAAATCCCAGGATGAGAGAAGCTATTTCCACTGTTGTAAAGCCTTAAGATAAAAAGGGAAATGGTCTTAGACAAGAGGTGACAGAAAAGGTCCCCACAGTACACTGACATTTTTTATAAGTGCCAGGAAACATTCTTCTATCAGGCCTATGTGAGATTGTAAAACCTGGGCTAACTATAGGAATCTGACCCAGCAAAGGTCATCAGGAAAATAAAACTTTGGGGAAGGGCAAGAGTAACACCGGTGGCCTAAAAGAGAAAGGCCAGTCTCTATTCACTGACCTGGAAGGGCCAGTCTTTATTCACAGACTTGGGGGGGAGGCGGTCTTCTATATAAACTCCTCTGCACAGACACTCAGGGCCATTTTACACATTTTGCTTGGACCCTCTCCTGACCACAGAGAAAACCTGTCAGCACAGAGACTGCCTAAGTACCAAAGGCTGCTACAGAAAAACTGAAATATTTTGCAAACCAGTGACTCTCTAGACTTTGAAATCCTCGCACTCAGGTAGACTAGCTAACTGTTTTAGTGTGTTTCGTTGTACCTTTTCCCATTTTTCCCCTGTATAATGTAACCCAAATTAATATTTTCTTTTTAGTTGTAACTGTATGTATTTAAGTACTTTAGTAAAACTTTTGTTTTTCTAAAGAATATCTGCCTGAGTGAGAATTCCTTATATGTGTGACTGTAGAAGGTTTATTAATAATCCATGACAACTGTTACTTGTTTAGAGGGGCCACCATAAGCAACCAAATTGAAAAGGGGTCTGGAAGGGACAGCTGGAAGAATAGGGAGAATACCAGAGTCAGAGACAGGTCTGCGGGGATTTTGAAGCAGTCTGTTGCATGTCCTGTAGGGAGAAGGCCAAATCAGGTTTTTACACTGCTACCCTGAAGAGAGTGTGACACCTGGGTCTTCCTCCTTGTGTAATAGCCAAGGATGGGTTCATCTGACCACAAGACTTGAGACTGGTATTGTGCCCTTATCCAGAGCTAGAGGATGCTCTGGATCTTCATGACAGTGGTGCAGTCGGGACTTCAGCGAGCATTCAAAAGGATGAGGAGGTATCCCTGCCCCCATATCACAGATTGCACTTAAGGGTGGGCACTGTGAGCTCAGTGGGCCTGACCCCAGGAGTGGGTTCGTAACACTGATCATTACCACATTTTCTAAATAGAGAATCCTGGCACCACACGTGTGCAGGCTAAATTCTAGAGTAGACCACACAGTGATGGCCATGTTTTTAAGGTGCAAAATGGGCTAACACAGGACAGCAGTTTTTACCTATATCAGTATTCAACCTAGAACTTTAAAACCACTAGAGTATATTAATCATTACGTGCTTTTTAGGATACAGAAATCTTAGTATGACAAACATGCATGCTAAATATCAGGTTATTCTGCAAAGGACAGCCACATTATTAAGGTGCAAAATAGGGTTGTCATTAAACAGCATTTTTAATGTGTTTTCAACCTTCTTCTTTAAACCACTATATCAACTGTTAAAATGTTTTCTTTCACATACATTTGTCACCTTCTCCTTGCTGTCACTCAGAGATATACCCTGTTCAGGTGATTGCCGTCGCACGGACAGCAGGGGATTGTTCTGCCCTCATTTTCCCTCATCCTCCCCTTTGGCATAGTATGTACCCCATGTCCTCAGTGATGCAGCATACTGTACAAGTTGCATTAAACTGTCCCTCCAATGAGTTGATTTAACATTGTTTTTACAGTTGCCAATGCACTGGCAACTCTGACTGCATTGTGTTCCAACACTTAATTGGATCAAGAGCAATGTTTATAAGATGTTTTGCAACTCAGTTGGCATGCACCAGAATCCCAATCACACTGCAATACAAAACTGAGTTGTAACTCTTAAGAAACTGTCTGTGTAAGGTTCTGTACTAAATCCAGCAACAGTTATGCAACTCAATCAGAAATGCAAAAGCAACTAATTGGCAGAACAGTTTACTGTGACTTGTACTGCACATCTGCTGGAGGAGTATGCTCCTGGGCTATCTGCAGGGTATGCTACATGCCAGAACCAGCTGCCAACTTTACCTGGCTGAGGCATCCTGCCGCTCTGCAGGATTGTCCTTATTTGTACCAAATTTGAAGGTTGGGTTCTTACAACCCCTCTCAAACACCCAGTTGGAATTTTGTCACATTGTTCATATGTCTAGTTTTGGACACCCCATTTCCCTTTAAATAAATTGAAGTCCTGGTTTCTTCACTTTTTGTTTTTCTTACCTGTGCATGAAGGAGAATGTTGAGGACATTAAGGAATCCCAGTATGGGACAGTGAGAAATCACAACAAGGGACACTGAGTTATTGCTGCATGGGGCTGACATTGTGGGCATTCGTGAGGGGAGTGAGGTGGAAGCTAGAGGATGGGGAGGTGTTTCTTTCAATATATATGGGTTATGGACTAGGTGGAGATCAGGGGCCAATAATGGTGGGGTTGGGCACCTGCTGGCAGCTTGCTTAAAGATCAGGTGTGAGAGGGGTACTGGCAGGAGTTGGGCACCCACCACTGACTTTATTAAAGATTAGGAGGGTAGGAGAACATTTTATTGACATTAGGGTGGTAGGAGGATACTGGCAGCAGAAATGGGCACCATGAACTGGATCATCTTCTGCAAGTACATCCCTCATATTTAGAGTGCACCAGCCAGAAATACAGAACATGGATATAGATCAGTG
The DNA here is from genome assembly GCA_016271365.2 of Neoceratodus forsteri. Classification (NCBI taxonomy): domain Eukaryota; kingdom Metazoa; phylum Chordata; order Ceratodontiformes; family Ceratodontidae; genus Neoceratodus; species Neoceratodus forsteri. The sequence goes on from CM028129.1 coordinate 1,741,544,843, forward strand.
AGCTGACCACAGAGCACAGATGCATGGCTTGAGCACTGATGCACAGATAACAATACCTTGTCAGAAAATTGCATAAATAGTACTTAGGACAGTATTAGGTGCAAAGCTGATACTTTTGTGACTGCAACTTAATACTGTTTGCAGGAGTTGTACTAGTTCGTTAACTTCTCTAACATTAGAGAGCAACCTTCCAGGTGTATTCAGCTTGCTTTCAAACTGTTGAACATACGCACAGCAGAAATACATTTTCATAGTATATGGTTAGTCCTTGTTGTATCTCTGTTTCTATTGTAATTAAAAAAAAAACTGTACCACAGAAAGGTACAGAGGTGTTTCATGACCTTTGAACTGGGGTACAGTAGCATTTAGTTAGTCAGAATCTTGTGCAGTCTATATTCTGTTGCTGTCAATTCAGTGCCAGGTCACAACACAGCCCCCAAAGAAACTTTTAGTGTTTTTTCAATTTCAAATTTCAATTAATTGTCAATATAGAGAATACTGGATGGGTAACTATGACAACCAGTGTGTTCTGCCACAGAGAGTTCTGATTCCCACCAACCTTGAGGAGCGAAGCCCGAGGTCCATGGAATCAGAACCCCGAGGACAGAACACACAGGTTGTGCATAAAGTTGCTCATCCTGTATTTTTTATAGTGTATAGTAGTAGTATGTGAAATGTGCTTTGTGTTTTTGTTCTCTTTTTCATAATGAAACTGACTTGAAAAGTCTCTAGATGTTCTAGAATACTGTCACCACAGAATTAAATAGAGGAAAGTAACAATGTGCAAGGATTCCAAGTGGTTCTGCTGCAGTAGTGACATCACTACTGCAGCAAAACAACTATAATGACATCACTACTGCAGCAGAACAAGCATATTCCAGGCATGGAATTTCATGTATAGCAGCATTCCACTATACACTATACCCAAATTATGTTTTTTAAGTATATGAAACAAACTTTTGTTTACCAAAGATCCACTGAGGAGTGATCTGAGCAGTTCTGATGGTAAGGGCCTTTTTCCACCTTCAAACAGAAGCACTTTAAGTCATAATCATGTTGTCCATCCTTGTGCTGGATCTTTGATAAACGTGAGCCTATGTTTACTATATTTTTTTACAAAAACAGAATTTTGCAGGAACCAACTGTTTTTTGGCAGCTGGGTGTGGGTGGTTTTATGTTTTGAAAATTCCCAGGTAGGGGCAGTCTTTTTTCTAATATTTCATTTTGACCCATATGCTGTACAAAATAAGGGATGACTAACCATTGGCACAGCGAGGCTGTTTCCATCTCAGGGTTCTGATGGCATCAGGGACCACTCAAGCATCGCTCCGAGGTCCCTAGGATGTCATCAGAACCCCCGATAAAAATACAGCCTTGTGCATGGTTTCCCATCTATTGCTTTCTATGTGTTGGGAGTTTATCTAATCTCTATTCTGACATTTCACAGTATGACATTCAGAGGAATGGAATAACAGCTTATCTACCGAGGGCAGAAGAAAAGAGTGACAAAGTTGCTACAGTGACATAATATTTTTGTGAACCCAGAGGAAAACACATTTCCTTTTTACACGCAGCCTTAATTCTTCTTTCGGTGAATGATGAGGGCTGGGGAAATCTCAAGCCCCTTGAGATAATTGTTCTGTTATGTACCTTTTTGTGCTTGAGCAGAGACGTAGTCCATGAAGAGCAGTGAGCTCTGTTCAGCAGTAGTCTTATTATTAGCACCTCATTGATCATAAAAAGTTCTCAGATGAACAACCAGGCCTAGTTATCTGGCTGCAGTGTTGCAGACACTGGCTTTGTTACTTGCATTACATTGTTCTTTTTCGGTAATGTTTTAATGAAATACATTCGAATACCTAACTTAAGGCAGTTAATTTAGAAGAGTATTGAAACATGGTCTTATATAAGACAGCAGCAGTAGATTTATGCTTGGCACTAGAGAGCTGTTTTATGAATGTTTTATAATTTACAATGTGAAGTCATCAGAGTTAAAAACAAAATAGTCAGCCATACAAAGATGTGGTATCTAAATGAGAGAATGAGTCAAGCTAGACAAAATGGCCTTTCATATAAATGTGTGATATCTTCTTAGGAACGTAGAATGCATTTGGGGTGGGAGAGACTTGGACAGTCAATCCAAGCCTACCTCTTCTGCTAATCCAAAGTCAGTGTCCATTTTCTCTGTAAGAGTGAAAACACTGGCTAATGACAGTTCCATCCAGTTCTAGAGAAACATGACGTTACAAACAAAAATATAATTGTTAAACAAAATCGTACTCTGGTTGGCCCGTTGGCAAGGCAGCAGTGCTATTGCTTAAAAGGCATATGATTTTGGTTCTAAAAATGAGCCAGGTCCATTAGAAGCGCCCAGGAGGAGGACAGATCCTAGATTATTCTCCACTTCTGGAGAGGAAGGGTAATGCTGCTTGCTGCACTATTTCCACCTGGGTGACCACAGGTGGCGATGCAGTTTGGGGGCTTGCACACACATGGTAGGGAGAGCAAGCATGTTGGTGCATTTGGAGTACTGGCATTGGACAATGCTGCACGCTGTCAAGTTGTAGGGATGCACAGGGAAAAAGTGGGACCAGTTAGATAGATGAAGCCCACCCACCCCATGACTGAATCAGGCTTGCATCTGCTATATGCTCAAGAATGACCTTGAGAGGTCCTTGGCCAAGATGACAGGATAAGTGGGTGGTTCACTGCCAAGGAGCTGCAGGCAGGACTTCACCTTGGGGAGGGAGCATGGAGAACTGAGGTGGCCAATTGTGGTGTGTCGTACATGCCCAGAGATTCCTGAGGACATGTAAATGGTTACATTCTGAAGGTCAGAAAGATTGCCCTGGTAGTATGGAAGTTAATTCTGGCTGGTGGAGGGGGGAGGATAAAAGAGTTAATGGGGAACATTCATGAGCCCATCGTTTTAAAAACTAATGAAAACTCTTTCAGATGAGGTATTGGGCTTTTTGTAGCTGGCAGCTGCCTAGATATATTGACGAGTAAGTCTTCTGCATATTGATACTACAGTTCCATTATTTTCAGAGCCTTGTGATGTCACTGATGATCAAGATGTTGCTAACCACACTGTAGTCAAGCACAGTTTAATCATTAGTGACAGTGCCAGACCTGGAAGTCATCATGGCAATGGATTTAGTGAACCTAACAGAGTCATGGTGACTGAGCACCATGACTGGTACATGGCCATATTGGCCTGCTGTTTGTTCAGGAAAGACAGGACAGGAAAGAGGAGGAGGGTGTATTATATTTCAGGGAGGAAAGCAAGGCCATGGATGTATAGGGCACCTTGAAGAAAAGGAGGGTCTGGAGGTGCTGTGGATTATCCTGGAGACAGTCTCTGGGACCTCTGTGCTTGCCAAGGTAGTGTACAGTCCTCCATGGTTCCATGTCTTTTCATCGCCAAAACTTTTTGTCGCGGTTAATTACTGCACGGTGATTAGAGTGCAACACATTTCAAGCGCATAGACTCTACAGCGCATAACAGTTCAACATATATTAATTCGCTGTTCTGTTGCACCACCACCTACAGTGCAATTGGAGTTTAGACAGCCATGCCTCTAGAGTTTGTCAAAAGCATTAGGGCCAGCCGATACTGTGTGATGCTGGATTCCTATACTGCCTGGAGCATATCTATGGGGAAAACAATACTGGAAGTGTCAGCTAATATGTAACTTTTAAACTCCGGGCTAGAGTGCACACTAGTGATGATGTAATAATAAATATGTACAGGAACATAACCATGTTCCTGATGCTGGTTCCACAATGGCAATAAAAGCATTGTCAAGGTCATAGAAACATACTGTGACACAGAGAGGATGGACTTCTTACGAGCTATTGCTCATAACTTCCAACTGCAGGTCTAGATTTATTTTGTATGAGACTCAAAAGACAAGTTTCGTTTTTAATTACCTTCAATAAAGATTTAACTTTTAACCTGCATCTTTTGACACAGACCCAACCCATCTCTAAGAGGACACACAAAATCAGTGAGACAGCATCTTCTGACCCAGACCAAACACATCTATAAGAGGACACACAATTATGATTATACAGTGATTAACTGTGTGTTCACGTTATGTGGCAAATGACCAAAGATTTACCTTTGGAAATGCATCTTCTGACCCCTTTTCCTGACCCACAAAATCTGTGCGACAGATTCATTTACTATGATTCACAATATGATCTTTGACCCTTGACCCTGATGCATTGCGCATCACGATCTACAAACCCATTACTCGATCATAGAGCTATGGTACTAGTACTTTACTTTTCTTTTATTAAACTTCATCTTGTGGGTTTGCGATAAAATGTCATGCGGTAAAGTGTATCTTGCGATAAAGTTTTTGATGAATTGTTTGCGGCGTAATGTTTGCGATTAAATGACGTGGATACTGCGGCCCGGCACGGGAGGAGTTACAAGACACTTTGGAAAGCTATCATCAGAATGGGAAGTAAGGGGAAGGTGCTGCTAGTTGGTGGCTTCAGCATGCCAGATGTGCAATGGAGCCTTCCAGCTGTGACTTCAGCAAGGGTAGGGTCATCTTTGACTCCTACAAGTGTTTTTTGTGTCAGGCAACTAGTCAAAGAACTCACTAGGGATAGGGCAGTGCTGGACCTGGTGCTTTTAAAAGGGACAATGTTTCAGATGTAACAGTGGGCAGTCCCTGGGTACCAGTGATCACTCTACAGTGTGATTTAACATGAAAACAGGAACAGAGGCAAACCACATGATGACAAGAGTCCAGGACTTTAGAAGGAGGATTTTAAAGAGATGGGAGACCGCCTCAGAAACTGTCTCAAGAGAGTTGCCAGGGAAGGCAGAGGCACTTGGGAAAATTAAGGAGGGCATAATTTAGGCAACCAACCTCTGCATGAAGGAAGTGAGCAAAAACATAATGAAAAAGGAGACTGTTATGGTTCTCTAAGGAAGTGGCAGAGGTGGTGAAGGAAAAAATGATGGCATTTAGGGGTATAGGAAACACGGAGGGAGGAGGACAGGGGTATACCAAGTAAAGCAGCAGCAGGAAAGGTGGTGGGGGCACAAAGGTGCAGACAGAGGACAAGATTGCCAAATGGGTCACTAATGAGGGTAAGACATTCTTCAGATAGACAAGTGACAAGAGGAAAGTAAGGGAGGGATGGTGAGGATTAGAAGGGTGGAAAGGGAGACTGTGCAGAAGAGGACCAAGAAAAAACTGACATTTTAACAGGTACTTCTGCTCAGTCCTCATAATGGAGGAAGGGGAGCTGACAATCGGAGAGTAGTAGGAATGGGAGGAAGACACAAGTCCATTTTCAGAGGAAAGAGTCCATAATGGACTTGCAGCTCTGAAGATGGACAAGGCAATGTGACTGGATCGAACACACCTGAGGGTACCAAAGAACCTGGAAAGTGTTAGCTGCCCCACTGACAGCCTCTTCAACAGCTTACTGAAACAGACAGGGTTCTGGAAGACTGAGAAGGGCTGATGTGGTCCCTCTACATAAGAGCGGCAGCAGAGAGTGGGCTACCAAACACAGGCCAGTCATTCTTACTTCAGTGGGGAAATTAATGGAAACCATTCTGAGTGAAAGACTAGTAGAGTATCTTGAACCCAGTGGGCTGCAAGACCACAGGCAGCATGGATTCATGTGGTGGTGGTGGAGATCATGGCAAACTAATCTGATAGATTTTTTCACTGGGTGACCAGGGAAATTGATCAGGGAGGGCAGTGGACATGATATTTCTGGACTTTGGCAAGACTTTCAATGCTGTAACACAGGAGGCTGACAAAAAAATTGAACAGTCGGGGGGTGATACAAAGAGGTGAATTGAGTTAGAAACTTGTTAACAGACTGGAGACAGAAAAACAGCTTAGGTGTGGGACACAAAGGTAAACCGAAAGTTAGAAACTTGTTAACAGATAGACAAAGGTTGGTGGTTAACAGCATTTATGCTAAGGATGGAAGAGGACCAGTAGAGTACCACAGGACTCCAGTACTTGGACCAGTCCTCTTCAAAGTCTTCATAAGCAACATTGCAAAAATCTGGAAGGGAAGGTGTGCATTTTGCAGATTATACCAACATTTGCAATAGGGTGGACACTCAGAAAGAATTGGAGAATGCACAGGAATCTTGGGAAACTTGAGGAGTGGTCAAAAGCATGCAGTTTGGATTCAATGCCAAAAGTACAAAATAATGCATCTAGGGCATATGAACCCACAAGCTGAGTATAGGGTGGGGACTGTCAGTCACCTAAACAGGAAAGGGACCTTAGGGTTATCATATCTGAGGACCTCAGGATGGCAGGGTTGGTATGAAAAGCAGTGGGTAGGGCTAGTGGGATACTGGGGTACATAGGGAGGATATCTCCAGCAGGAGGGAAGTGGTGTTGCCATTGTATCATTCATTGGTGTGACCCTTCCTGGAGTATTATGTTTTGTTTGGAGACTACATCTCAGAAAGGACATAGGGTGGAGGCAGTCCAGAGGAGGCAACTAAAATGGTGCAGAGTTTGCACAAGAAGCCCTATGAGGAAAAATAAGGGATCTCAACATGTACAACCTAAAAGAGAGGAGAGAGGTGAGAGAGAGAGAGAGGGCAAGAGACAGGGGTGATATGATAGAAACCTACAAGTACCTCACAAGGGTGAACAGGGTGTAGTGGGGTCTCTTTCAAATGAAGAAGATCACCAGAACTAGGGGCATGCAATGAAGCTGGAGGAAGGAGTCCGAGAGATATGTGAAGAAATATTTCTTCACTGAAAGGGTGGTAGATGCCTAGAATAGACTGCCAACATAGCAGAAGTGGTGGGCTTCAAGCATGCATGGCATAGACATTGAGGCATGTTAGAAAACAGGCAGGGAGTCGGGAGGCTCACTGGAGACTGGATGGGGTCTGTGGAGGCAGATTGGGTAGGGACTATCTGGGCAGTCTGCATTGGCCAAGCAGTCTTTTTCTGTCAACAAATTCTATGTTTCTATGTTCAGTGACATCACAAGGTTCTACAAATGTTGGTAGTGTAGTATCCAATATGGAGCAGACAATCACATACATCTCTGGAGTGCTACCAGCTACAGAGGAGCCCAATACCTCATTTAAAAGATTGTTTCATGGGCTTTCAAATAATGATGTTCATAATTGTTCACCTTTAAAAAAAAAACAAAAAGACACTACTGATTATGCGATCCATAGAGAGTGGGATTAAGAGTGGATGGGGGCCAAAAAAGTAAGGATTTGTTACTTTTGCTGTACCATCACAGAAGTCCATAAATTAAGCAGTAAGGCATGACAGGGCATGCATTATTTTGTGATAATGGCTTCCCTTGGGAAATGAGGCATGAGGCAGCACCAAGTGACTTAGATATCCAAGAGTGTCATTATCCTACAATCATGCACACTTTGGGGTGCCTTATTGTGATTATGTAAAATGGTATCCTATGATTTTATTTTTAAAGCTGCATAATGAGGTTCAAAAGCTATGTTTCTGACCTGTGCTGTTGTACTGGGATAATGAACGGTCATGTGATCACATCTGAGCAATCACAGGTCTTGGCTTTTCTTACCCATTTTATCATGAGCCTTCAACATCAGGGGCCATAAATGAGAAACTGTGGGGAGAAGGGGATATGACTACAGTGCATGGATCACAGACACTAGGGTTGGGTGGACTGTTCACAGGAGATCCAGACCCCTGGATCAAACCACAATCCATGGACCTGGAAAAATATGGACTTTGCTGCAGAAGTCCAGTTCCAGGTCTGTGGAAGTGCCATTTGTGCCATTTTGTGTATTGTTACCATGGGGATGCTGTTAGCATGCTCACTCCACGAACAGGTGGCTGGCAGCATCCAGTCAGGCAACAGATGGTCACGTGATGCACTTACGGTATATAACTGTTCTGAGTGCGCAGTGGGCCCAGACGAAAGGAGGACAGTCAGAGGAGCACCTTGCTCACTCACTGGAGCAGAGACCACCAGAAGAAGTTGACAAAAGAAAAAAAACACAAATATAAAAAATAGATACATTTTCGGAGGAGGGAAGAGGAACTAGGAGAGAGAAAGGAGACTGAGTGGGGGCGAGGGAGAACCTTATCGCGGGGGAGGGAGGGTGATGGGTTGGAACTGGAGAAAGGAGGAATCCCGGAGGACTAGGGACATAGTGGTGGCTTGGGTGGCTGCTGGGGGGGACAAAAGGCAGGCAGTGTAACTGTGTCACGAAGCAAGAGCAGACTGGCAGAATCTTTGACTTGTGCCATTCCAAATCCAGAGAAGAGAGGAGAGACTACTGGGGCTCAAGAGAAATTTTACAGTTACAAAAATTCCCAAATGAAAGTTGTTTTCTTTTCTTGGCCTCAGACAGTGTAGCACTGTATACATGAGGAGCGGGGCGATTACCCAGTTTGCAGAGCCGGCTGATATTCATTGGGAAGAGAGGCCTAGTCTGGACCAGTAAGATGTGGCAGCGGCCATAGTACATGAGACTCTTTCGGTGGGGGGTGAGGATGCGAGGAAAAGGTGGAGTACAGAGTCTCTTACCAAGTAGCTGCCATGGGATTTGAATTCGAGCTGAGAGAGACACTGCACCCTAGGAAATTGAAGTTAGTCAGGGCTTTATGTCCATAGTGGGAAACACCACTACTACTAAGCCTCCAGGAGTTATGGCGGCACAGGAAAAATGTGGCAGCTAAAATAATTTGGACCTTGGGACCCTCAACAGTGGGAGTCAATTCTTGGGTAAGGGGTGGGGTTAGATCTGTGGCACCACGGACCCCCAGAGATTCTGGCCCTCCTTGCCCACTGCAAATTAGAGCCCTAAGGGGCTGAAGGATGTAATTTGGACTTGGGAATTCTTGGTCACGTGGGACAGTTCTTGCCCAGGAGGCAGGCGCTGTCCAGTAGCACCATGGACCCCTGGAGATAGTTGCCTGCCCTTGCCCGCTAAACTGGAGATGGAGGATAATTAGGAAGTTCAGCTGAAAAGGCATTTGAGAGAGTTGGTGACGGATGACTCTCAGGGTATATGCTCCATATTGAAAGGAGTGGTGCTGCTCCAAAGTGACCGAGGGAGATTTTGCTCAGTTTGATGTCTAAAACTTCAGTCTGGTAAAGAGTGGTGATTCAGGGAATATTAGACTCAGTGGGACCCTGCCAGAGAGAGTGTAGCCAGCAAGAGAAGCTGGGGTTGAATCTGCTGATGAGAGAAGCAGTGCTGCCCTAAACTGATCTGTTGGAAACCTAGAAGGGCAAATTGTATGCTGCCCAGCTATTGGGGATGGCAGGAGGGACAGTTCTAACTGAATGTGGACATTGCACATATGGACTGTGGATAATGCCTGGACATTGATGTAGCAGACCCCAGTCCATGGGCTTAACTTTCCCTCAATGGGATTGTGTGTTATCCATTTAGAAAAATACTCCATGGAGTAATCAAGTTCATTATTAGAGGATCTTTTGATGTTTCCAATTGCTGTTGGATTTTTAATGCCTGTCTTGCTCATGTAATGATGCTAACCCAGTTTGCCTTCTAGCCCAGTGCCCTGTGGAGGAAGCCTGCACTCTGTCCCTGAAGGGGAAAAAATGTGAGTCATCTTCAAAGTTTCTGTTGTGGTTCCCTCCCTCGGACATACCACCATCATATCCCTAGACACTGGGGAGGGGGGCTACAGTAGTTACAAAGTTACATAGAAACCTAATGTAGAATTTGTCAGCAGATAAGGACTGCTTGGCCCACCCAGTCTGCCCATTTTCCATACCTACAGTATCACCACAGACCCTACTTGATCTCCAGCTCTTTCTCCTCCCACCATTCCTTTCCACTAAGATTCCCTTATGCTTATTTCATGCATTCTTGAACTCTACTAGTGTGCCTCCCCCCATCATCTCGGCTCATAGGCTGTTGCAGTAATCCACCAGTTTCTGTAAAGAAGTACTTCCTCACATTTCTCCTGAATCTTCATCCGACTTCATAGCCTGTCCATTTGTTCTTGTGCATGTTTTGTTCTGAAAAGTACTTTCCTCCTGTACCTTATTTATCCCTATGAGGTATTTAAAGGTCTCCACCATATACCCCTCTCCATCCTCTCTTCAGGGTGTACATACTAAGTTTCTTTATTCTTTCCTTGTAAGGCTTTTCATAAGCTTTTTGATGCAGATCCACACCATTTTAGTTGCCCTCTTCTGGACCACCTCACTCTGTCTCTATCCTTCCAGAGATGTGACCTCAGAACTGTATGATGTATTCTAAGTGAGGTCTTACCAATGATTTATACAGAGGCAGCACCACCTCCCTCCTTCTGCAGGTGATACCACTCCTAAGCACCCTGCATCCCACTGGTCCTCCCAAATGCCTTGTCCCACTGCCTGGCCACCTTTAGGTCATCAGATACTATACCCCCTGGACTCTCTCCTGCTTGCTGGTCACAAATAGCAGTCGCGCCATTTTAGTACTGTGCCCCAGGTTTCTGCTCCCAAGTGCATTTTGCTCTTTTCACATTGAAACCAGTTGCAATGCCCATGAACACTTCTCAAGTTTTCTCAGGTTTCTGTTCATCCTTTCCACACCACATCCGGCTTATCCACCCTATTGCAGATTCTGGTGTCATCCACAAAGAGGCAGACCTTCCCCTCCAACTCCTTTGCAATGTCACCTATAAAGACATTAAAGAGAACCAGTGTCAGCACTGATCCCTGAGACTTCCTGCCGGTCTCCCTCCCTCCCTTCCTTCCTCGGAGTGAACTCTGTTTACCACCACCCTCTGTCACTTATCTCTAACCAGTTTCTTACCCAGTTTACCACCTTTGACCCACTCCTAAGCTACCCGCTTGTTAAAAGACTGCTATGTGGAACAGTGTTGAATGCCTTACTGAAATCTATGTAGGCCACATCCACTGCTCCAATCTGATCAAATTCCTTGGTCACTCAATCAAAAAATCTATCTGATTCATTTGACATGACCTCCCACTCATGAATCCATACTGTCTCGGGCCTTGTAACCCATTAGATTCAGGATATTCCACTTCCTCTCTTTCCCTCAGGGTACTCCTGGTGCACTGCCTGAGGAGGGAACGAGGGGTGGGGTGGCCCTGCTTTAGATCCAGCTTGGCTTCACTGTGCACCCAGTGGGGTCAGCCAGGTCCTTTGAGTGTGTAGCGGTGCATGGGGGTCCAGGTGCAGGCTGCAGATTCTCCTCATTTATTGCCCTCTGCGGTTGGGAGGAGATTTCCTGCAGGAGGTCATGAACTCGTCATCGACAAGGTTTGAGTCCCCAGATTGTTGATTCTGGGGGACTTCAGTGCCTGGATCGACGATGAATCCTAGCAATTTGGTCATGACCTCCTCCAGTTCATGTCATCACTGGGCCTGACACAAGTAGTTACTTCTACGACCATCACCACAGCCACATTTTGAACCTGGTGTTCTCACTGGGGCTTGAGGTGATGAATCTCAAGATTGATCAGGTTGTATGGTCTGATTATTGCTTGTAAAGCTCTTGTTTGGGCCCCAAAAGTCCCTCCCTGTCAAGATGATTATCTACACGCCATTTAAGGGATTGTCCCTAGAAGGACTGCTGGTCATAGCTGATTACCTAGTGTAGATGCTGCATGTGCGCTGGCGTGGGTGAGATGGTGGCCACCTATAATAAGGCAGTATCCAAGGTGCTTGATGCCATCGCACTGGTCCATACACTTCCCAGAACCTGTCACTTGAGATCACCTTGGTCTGACGGGGATCTCAAGTGGTGAAGATCAGGGTTGGAAGCTGGGCGTTGCTGGCAAAAGACCTGGTTGGAGGAGGACAAACTGGCATTGCGTAATCATTATTATGAGTACCAAGGGGCAATCAACCATAAGAAGGCAGAGTTTCTGTCAGGAGATTGCTACTAGGGAAGAACAGACCATCTCAGCTTTTCGGACTGTGGACAGACTTTTACATACTGTCTGTCTACAACAAAAAAGTTTTCAACTGCATTATGCAATGAGTTTGCTCAGTTCTTCTCTGACAGGGTGTCCTGTATCCAGTCGGGGACCCGTCAGTGAGGCAAGTTTTGCCTTGCAGTGGTCAGCTTGGGAGGAGCAGAGGCGCTCTGGTTGTCTGGGTGAGTTTAAACCATTGGAGGTGGCCAAGGTCATTGAGGTGATCTTGAAGCTAAGGCACTAAACTATGAACTGGACCTGGTCCCAACCAGTTTCTTGATGAGATGTGTGGGACCATTGGCCTGATGTTTGGTAGGATTGTCCAGTGCTCATTGTGAGAGGAGTCTTTCTTGATGCCTTGAAAGAGGCTGTGGTGAGGCCCTCTTGAAGAAGCCATCTCTCGACCCTGATGTTCTGGCGAATTACTGTCCAATCTCCAACCTTCCATTTTTAGGAAAGGTTGTTGAGAAAATAGTGGTGCAGCAGCTCAAGGAGCACCTCATGACCTTTGATATCTATGAGCCATTTCAGTCAGGTTTCAGGCCAGGCATAGCACTGAAATGGTATTAGTTAGGGTGCAAAATGACCTCTTAGGGCTAGAGATAGAGGAGATAGATAAGTTCTTGTTCTCCTTGATCTCTCATCAGCTTTTGACACCATGGATCATGTTGTGCTTCTTGATTGCCTTAGAGAATATTGTGGACTCACCGGTACTGTCATCAACTGGTTTGAGTCCTACCTCTCAGGTAGGAAGCAACGGATCATGATGGGAATTTCTCCACCTCCCTGAAGCTCCTGCCATGTGGAGTGCCTCAGGGATCGATCTTGTCACCAGTGTTATTCGCGTGTACATGCTGCCCTGGGAGAGCTCATCAGATGTTACATTGTGAGTTTTCACTGCTATGCAGATGATACCCAACTGTATATGTCCTTTGCTCCTGGAACACAGGACACTGTGAAAGTGCTTAACAACTGCCTGGCTGAGATTAATGACTGGATGTCCTTCAATTGGTTGCAACCTAACCACAACAAGGCGGCATTCCTGGTGATTAAGCTGGGTTGTGGGCAGCAGGGAGTGCCTCTGGAGTCGCTACAGGATTGTTCCTGGGATCCACTCCATTGATGGCCTCCCTAGGGTGTGCGATCTTGGCATTATCCTGGGTGACAGATTGACACTTGAAGCTCAGGTGTCATCTGTGGTCCAAAGTGGTTTTCACCACTTAAGGAATATCGCCAGTTTAAATCCCTAGTTCCCTCAAGACCTACCATCACTGGTATATGCCTTTGTTACAATCAGGCTTGACTACTGTAATGCTCAGTACTTCGGGTCACTGGAAGGACTCTATACCGATGCAGCTGGTGCAGAATGCAGCGACCAGGTTGCTGACAGGTCTGTCTAACTCTAGTCATGTGACCCCAGTCCTGCGAGCTCTGCACTTGATGCCTGTCAGGTGGAGAATCATCTTCAAGGTGGGCTTGTTTCACCTATAAGGCCCTATATGGATTGGGCCCTGACTGTCTGACTGATCTTCTGCCACATACAACCTCAGTTCACTCTCTCTGCTCCTTGACCAGGGGCCTCCTCACTGTTCCAAGGGCCAGATTAAAACATCCAACTACCATGCCTTTGAGGTCACCAGACTGGCTCTTTGGAACTCTTTACAGCTTCTGTGAGGAGGCCCCGATGGTTGAGATGTTTTAAAGGGATCGAAGGCTCATTTATTTGGTTTGGCCTTCATGGACGAATCTGACTGACCAGAGCTTATTTAATTTTAGAGCTGATTTCATTTTAGATATTATATTATTTTATTTATTGTTTTTATATTTAAATGTATGCTGTATGTATGTCTGTAATTTTGTATTTCCCTACCTGCTTTTATGTAGGTGCCCAGAGCCTCAAGGTTGGGCGCCATATAAATAAGCAATGCCTTGCCTTGCCTTCAGCAGTGCTTCCATTAACTTTCCCACCACCGATGTCAGGCTGAGTGGTCTGTGATTGATAGCCTCCTGCCTGCTACCACTTTTGTGAAGTGGGACTACATCTGCCCTCCTCCAGTCCTCTAGAACCACCCTGTTTTGTATGAGCTGTTAAACAGGACTGTCAGAAGATGCTACCAGTACCTCTCAGAGCACCCTCAATACCCTAGGATGTACCTGTGCGGAGCCATTGCTTTTGCTTTCAGATTAGCAAGTCCCTTTAGGACTCTCTCCTCTGAAAAATAACTAGTTTCCACGTCCTTCCCTTCAGAGCTCCTGTTACTTTTTGTGGCCCCTCCCTTCTCAATATTGAAACAAAGTATTTATTTTGGATGTCTGTCTTTTCTGGTCCCCTCGTACTTTCCTGATCCCTTTTAACCTTGCAACCCCTCCTCTGCTCTTCTTCTTTTACATACTTAAAAAATGTCTCGCCCCTTTCATTACCATTTGAGCTATCTCTCTTCAGTTTGTGCTTTTGTGCTTCTTACTGCTTTCCTGCTTCTGTCTGTTTCTCCTGATACACCTCCTATCCTCCTCCCTCTGCATCTTCTTATTTCTTCTGAATGCCACCCTTATAGCCTTCAACTTTTCAGTCACCTCTTTCGAGAACTATAGCGGTCTGTTTTTTCTTTCACTTGTTTGATGCAGAGGTTTGTTGCCTTCACTATACCCCCTTTTAGCTTCACCCACTGTTCCACCAACCCACCCATATCATCCCCCGCCAGGTCCTCCTTAAGGCATTTAGCCATCTTTATAAAATCTGCCCTTCTGAAGTCTAGGACCTTTGTCCTTGTGTGGTTCAATTCCACAACTGTCCTTACATTAAACCTCACTGTACGGTGATCTCTGGTTCCCAGGTATTCTCCCACCTCGATGTCTGCAACACTGTCCCTGTTAATGAGTACCAGGTCCAGTATTGCCACATCATGAGTGGGTTCTTAGATGAGTTGCCTGAGGAATACCTTGCAGGGAGCCCAGGATCTCTAGGTGAGAGGGCACATGATAGAGACCTACCAGTACTTGAAGCCGCAGCTGAGAGGCTTCAGTCTACATCCAGCAGATTGAAATCCCAACTAGCAGCACCTCCCCTTTTCTGCCATCTTGCCAGTTGTTTCCACCAGTACTTATCTAACTCCTCCGCCTGTGCTGGAGGTCTGTAGGTCACCCCAGTGTGAAGAGTGGCTCCATTCCCTTCTCTAGTGTGACCCACAGTACATCTCCCTCCCGCCGTATTCCCTGTATCTCTGTCACCTTATACTTTCCATACATAAAGCACCACAGCCCTCCTTTTCTTCCCACACTGTCCTTCCTGAACAGAGGATAGCCTGACATGGTCATGTCCCAGCCATGGTTTTCAGTGCACTGTGGCACGGTAATGGCCACTATATCCAGGTTGGCCTCTGCCATGATGGCCTCTAGGTCCACAGTCTTATTTCCTGGACTTTTAGCATTTGCACACATGACCTTCCAGATTCTGTTACCCTCTGATTATTACTCTTTCTTTCCTTTTGCCCTCCCTCCTTCCCCTTCTGTTTTACTGCTTCTGTTTCCATTTTCCTTGATTTCTACTACCCTGATTCTTTTATTAATTTGCACTCTAAGGTACTTCTAAGTTCATTGGCTGTTTAGTTTAAGTATAACATGTTACAGGCAAGAAGATCCAGTCTAGAGTTCTTATCAGTGTCCCTCTTGCCCTTTCAACCATGGCAAGATTATATCCCATATCTTGAAATCTTTTAGTCATCTTCTCACTTCTGTTTTGAAAATTGTCAGAGCTACCACAGTTCCTGCTAAGCCTGTAAAACTGTCTTTAGGATGTTACTGATGTTGTGGTATGATGGTATCTCCAGCAGGAGAAGGGAGCTGTTGTTGCCACTGTATCGCTCACTTGTGAGACCCCACCTGAAGTATTGTGTCCAGTTCTGGAGGCACATCTCAGAAAAACTTAGAGTGGGGCTGTCAAGAGGAGGGCAACTAAAATGGTGCAGGGGTTGCATCAAATGCCCTATGAGAAGAGACTGAGGATCTCCACATATACACATTGGAAGAGGGGAGATTTGAGAGGGGACATGATAGAGACCTACCAGTACCTCATGGGGTAACAGGGTACAGGAGTGCAGTATCTTTCAAATGAGAAAGAGAATCAAGACCAGAGGGCATGTGATGAAGCCGGGGTGGAGTTTAAGAGGATGGAAGGAAGTACTACTTCAGTGAAAGAGTGGTGGTCACCTGAAACAGACTACCAGAAGTGAGGGAGGTGAAAACAGTAGGGGGCTTCAAACATGCATGGGACAGACATAAGGGAATATTAGTAAATAGGAAGGAGGGAGGGTTGCTGGAGACCAATTAGGATCTGCAGAGACAGATAAGGCAAGGACCATCTGGGCACACTGGGTAGGCCAAGCAGTCCTTTTCTGCTAACAAATGTTATGTTTCTATGTGGCAGGGATGATATGAAGATGAAAGAAGTAGCATGTTCCTGTCAGTGGTTTTATGATAAATATCTACTACAGTTTCTTTATATTTAGTTTTCCAATATTGATATAAAAAATAATAATGGGCCCTATTCACAAAGCTGTGGCGTGGGATACACGCTGTGCATCTCCAGTGCATAGCCCACTCTGTACCTGCCAGTCCACTGCTTGTATTCATGATCCAAGTATGACCCCCCTACACACACAATCCCTGACCGAATGTGCAGCTCCACGCTGGGGTAGGCTGGGAGGAGCCATGCCAGCACTTTGTGTGATTCACAATGCTGTGGAGTGCTGCACATGGTGGCTGGCAGGTACATGTCCTAGAAGCAGCCGAACCCTGAGTGGCCAGTTATGCACCCCGCCGGGAACCAGCCACCAGCCACAGCAGACATGGAGGGTAGCATCAGCCCCCTAATAAGGATGCCCTGTCATCAGGGTACACTTACAGGTCAGGTCAGCCAAAGTACCCCTATAACATCATGGTTGGCGTTCTGTGCACCGGCTGACATCATGGCACCCCATGGGTGCAAGAGATCCACTGCGGGACCCGACTGGGCCACTGCTCTGCACCTGCCTGTCCCCTATGGACCTGTGCACTGGGGGCACTTATGGGATTGGCGGGGCCGGTGTTTGCAAAATGCAGCCCCTGCACATTTCTCTCAGGGTGTGGAGCTGCATGGGCAGAATATGTCCCTTTGCACATACTGTATTTCCTGCCCGATAGTGACTAGCCCCAATAATGGGAACTTGACTGTATGTTACTGAAAACTTCTAATTATGATACGCCTCATAAAAAATTCAGAAACAGGAACACAGCTTCTCCACTCTACCCCACCACAACATTGGTATATCATCAATGTAACATCACCACAAATCAGTAAGCTCCAAACAGGGACCTATGTACAAGTTAAAGAAGTTGAGGTAAAGGAGTCTTCATTGAAGAGCCCTTGATCTGATGATAGAAATTGCCAAAAAGGTAGGTGACAAACTATTACCAGGTATTTGGTCAAGAAAGTACTTTAAAGAGGCAAACCCCGTGATGAGGAGGTAGAGATGCAGCAAAGCTTTCATTCATCAGTAAGGTTGATGTGAAATTGGACATTCACAATTTTAAGAATTTTCCAGCAGGTGCACCAACTTCACCATACAAATTTTGATTAAAAAACTAAAACTGTAATAAAAATACATCCTTCCCTCCACTGTACTGTAGTGCCACCCTCCCACCTTCCAAATACATTTTGGTCATATAACCCTACCATCCCCTGTAGGCACCACCTCCTCCATACCCGAGGAATTTCACTAAAAGTGACGTGTCAAAGAATGAACTGAAGAAGTATAATTGTACGTTATAATGATTTCACTCTTAATATAAATTCTTATCCCACCTGCATACCAAACACCTGAGTCTTGACCACCAATTTCGTGCCAGATAGAAAAACCCACCCAGCCCCATCTTGCCCCATAACCCTCCTCTCCCACCAGCACCCAGGAAAAAAAATGTGTTAATCACCTGTAAAAAAAAAACAGTCCCCAGTTTAGAGCATCTGCTCTGTTCAGTGTCCCTCTCTTGAAAGAGCCAGGCAGGAATGGGTGCTGATTTCTTTGCTCCTAGTAAAATCTGATCAGCTATTTGTCATGGACCTGGTGGTCAGGACTCGGGTGGGGGAGGAGGAGGGGTGTGTTTGGCATGGGGGTGAGGGAAAGGGTTTCTATTAAAAGTTAAATCATCATAATGCGCAGTTACACTTATTCAGTGCTTTCTTCACATGCCACTTTTAGTGAAATTCGCCAGGAGGGGGTTATATGTACAAAGCGTGTTTGGGAAGTGGAGGGTGACATTATAGCACAGTGAATGGGGGTATTTTATTACAGTTTTGACTCAGAGATTAGTCAAATGACTGCAATTCACATTTGTTTTTACCAGCAAACTGCAGAAGTTCACAAACGATGCGGAGTGTCAACTTGTGTAGTTTCACCATGCAAATGTGGGCAGTTTACCAGGTGAATAACTATGTGAATTGTGGTAGTCGGCAAATGAAATTGCCAAAATTCGTGAATTTTGTCACAAAGCAATTTCTGCCACTTTGCCCATTCCTAGTGGGGGATATTAATGTCCAAAGTTACCAAGTATCACTCCTTTTCCAGTTGTAAATTTATTTTATTTTTATTTATGTCTTTGATAACCGGTGGGTGCACTGATCCAAAGGACCGCTTTCAGGCACAACCCAAGCCACAGCATGGCATATTAAGCAATACGAGAACAACAGTAAATACAGGCCTCAACATAAGTGCAGAAAATTAGAGAACAATGGGTCATTACATAAAGTGCGATTACATAAGATACAAGGTGACGAAAAGGCCAGCATACAGGTCAAAATATGTAGACACAGGCAGGCAACAGGCTGAATTACAAGTCACAAAACACAGAGACCAAACATAATTCTCAGCCATGGTATATAAAATGTCAGCAGAGACTCTACTGTAGGATCTTAATTTAGTAACTGGTTCCTAATAAAGGAATCAACATGCATAGACGGTGGTTCAGTTAGTTCCCCAATCCCTGATATTATCCGGTGACCCATGGGATGATCTAAATGCTTATGTTCTTTAAGTAGCATGTACATAGTTACTCTACTCAGATGTTCGGCAACAAGAAAATCTCTAACCTGTGAAGACATTAGAGAATTCTCAGATGCTGCAATTGTAAATTGATCAGTTCTTTTTTTTTTTTCTTTATTTTTATCCTCCTTGCCTGCTCCCGGAGACCTCTCCTTCCTTTCTCAACCCCTGCTCCACCTTCGTGGGATCTTCCCCAGAGTGCCTCCTTTTCCCTCCTGCACATTGGGGTCTGTCCCTCTTTTTGGTGGTCCGGATGGTACCAGAGAGCTATCATCTAGGCCACTGGGAGGTGTTTTCCATTTTCTCAGTTTTCCCCTACCCTCAGGGATGTTGAGTGCTAGGGCCGTACATCCCGGTGGTCAGTGCTGATGCATGCCAGACCTCTCATGCGCCCGTCAACGTCCCCCCACTCCCGGCTCCGGCCGACGGAACGCCTCCATCCCTTCAATTGTCGGTGCTTCCACCAGCTACGAGGGATGCAGAACGCAATTGATTCTTGGTTTCCCACCCTGAGGAGGAGAGCATCCGTTGGGACGCCGATCCTCCCTCTCCCTGCCGACTCGGCCACCTGCTCATTCCTGAACCCGGTCGCCAGCGAGCACGAGGTGGCGCCCAGCGCCAACTCTCAGCGCCACTGGCCGGCAGATCAGTTTCTTTTAAACCCAGTACTAGGATCAGACACTAATCAATCACTCTTTATTTTACTAGGCAAAACACCATTGAGGCAGGCTCATTTACAAGGTGGACCTGAGCTAGGTACACGTATTTAATACATTTTGAAAAAAAATTATTCAAGAACAATACGATCATCAGAACAATGCAATACATAGTACATGAAGTAACAAATAATAACATTTAATACAAAGCTAGTACTCAGATCATATCAACAATTTATATAAACAGTGTTTACAAAAGACAGGAGATGAAATGAGATATGCAGCCATAGTGATAAATGAAGAGGCAGATAGCCAGAGGTAGCCAGAGGAGATAAGGGTAGAAGGATGGCACTTGCAGAGGTAGGATAGCACTGGAGGACAAGACACTGGAGCCAAGGGAGGCGGAGGGGGATAGCATTAGACAGGGTAGAAATAGCATTGGAGGACAAGACACTGGGGAGTTAGTCAGAGCTCAGCAGTTGAAGCCAATCAATGGAAACAATTACAGGACTCATTGAATGCACGTAGGAACAGGATTTTGAAGTAGGCCAGTTTAATGGGGAATGCAAGTCAGGGTCTTTTGTATGGTGTTCCAGATGACAGGGAGGCATGGCTTATGGCTGCTTTACCAAAATGCATTCGGACTCTAGGTACTATAAGGAAATGTAAGAAAGCTTCTTACTAATGGATGGTAAAGCTCTTAATTGTATTAATGCATCACTACTGTAGTGCTCAGTTTTCATCACCCCCCACCTGTCCACAGACTTAATGGCAATTTTTTTTTTTAAGATTCCAGGGCATTCCTTCCCACCCTAGTGAGGTTGTCAAAAACATTGTTTCGGGTATATTAGTAAAATGTTAGTCCACACCTTGTGCAACTGCTCTCTGGAATATGCTAACTGAACAACTGAAGGGGGCATAGTAGATTTTCTTTTAAACTGGAGTTGTCCTTTAATATATTAATGTTTGTTTTGCAATCCTAATTATTTATGATGGTTCGAGGATTTTCATCATCCAGTTCCATTTGCAAATTAGAGGGTGCCCCACCTCAGGGAAAAACTTCAAGTTTAAATTTCTTGTTAGTTTGTATAAATCAAAGATAGTACCAAACCAGTCCAGCTTATTCGCTTGGTACAAACGTAAGATCTTTATTTAAGTAGCTCGAATTCTGAATCACTGAGAATATAATCAGGTTAGTTCATTTGTTGCGCTTTCCTCTCATTGTTCTTCATGTTAGCTTTGATGCCACCTTTAGTCCCTGTAACTCCTCCTGATTCTTTTTCACTTTCAAGCCTGATACAGGAGACGTGATGGCTTCACTAACAGTTGCAGTCTTGTCTCCTTTAACGATGGTAAGTACTGTGTACCAGTGAATAAACTGGAACATTTTGGGACTATCACTGATTCATATAAACTAACAAGACATTTAAACTTGAAGTACTTTTTTGCCAAACAAACTATGGAACTCCTCTCTACTTGGCAAATGGAATTGTATAATACAGTTTTAAACCATCATGGATAATTTGGGTAGCAAAAATACAAATGTTAATACATCCAAAGGCTGACTATGTTTTAAAAAGAAATGTATTTTGTACCCCCACAGCTGGCGTATTCCAGAGAGCAGTCAAACAAAACTTTGAGGAACCTCTTGCTAATCTATCTGAAACAACTTTGACAATCTCAGCAGGGTGGAATAATGTGCCTTGGACTCTCAAAACAACAATCAAATTACCATCATGGTCAAAGAACCTCAATGTGGAAGCACTGAGGCAAGGGTTACCCCAAAGGGCATTGGCAATAAAGTCAAGTTTCAGAGAACTACAAAATCACACATACCCCTATAATGCAAAGCATCATGGGATGTATATCTAAAACACCATGAAATATTTGGCTGCTTCAGCTTTAAGCAAGAATGCATGGTGCCAAAGGGCTTCTCACACAATCTGGAAAGGTTGCAAACAGAAGATACAGACACATGTTTCATCCTACCCAGGACTCATCAGTGTGTCTCATCTGTATCACACCCCAGAGAAACAAACCAGAGCCCTAAGTTGGTCTTACAGGTTTTGGTCAAGGAAGCTCCCAAAAAAAACAAGCTAAAAGAAAGGATCTGCAAGGGTTACCCCAAAGGACATTGGCAATAAAGTAAAGTTTCAAAGAATTACAAAATCACACATACCCCCATAATGGTTACCATCAAAGTCTACTAACAAGGGAGGGTGTTATAGTGTCAAAAACTGGGGACAACAATAAGTCTTGTATCACCTAGCATTTGCACATTCTGCTCTCTCCTGAAATTTGCATCCCATTCTCCTCTTAATATTTTGCCATGCACCACACTCAAAATGTATGCCCTTTTCAGAATTTTAGACCCCCACCATATTGATAGTGTTGCCAATTTCAGGAGGCATGTGGGGTGTCAACTTTAGAAGGGTGTTGGTCAAAATTTCAGGAGGGTTGCACAGCCAAAATTGAGGAGAGCCACAGAGTTAACAATTCAAAAATGTTTAAGACTGCAAAATTCAGGAGAGTTGCCAGGATGCAAATATCAAGAGGGGTACAGGGAGCAAATTTTGTGATGGGTATTGAGCACAAATTTCAAGAGCTGTGTGCAATGCAGTACTGAAAATTCAAAAGGGAGAAGAGTGCAAGATTTGGGAGTGAGGTGTTAGTAAATCTTGGAGGGTGTGGCGTGCGCTTTTAAGGAGAAGTTGTCAGGTGTAAAGTTTAGGAGGAACAAAAATCAGGAGGTAAAAGTGGCAAAAATGTGAGCTTTGTGGTGCAAATTTTAGGGAGTTGTGGGTCACAAAGGAAGGATATGAGGCACAACATTCAGGAGGGGTGTGAGGTATCCAGTGCAGCAGGTCCACAAGGCACACATTTCAGGAAGAGCAAGGGTATGAATTTTGAAAGTGGTACAGGGTGAACATTTCTGAGAGGCACAAGGCAGAGAGTTCAGGATGGGTGAAAAGTGCAAATTCTGTGATTAGTGATAGAAATTCTGTATAAGGCAGTGGTCATACAGCGTTACTGGAAGTGACTAGGCTGTGGATGCCCCAGCTGACGCCACCTGACAACGTCCGTAGTCCTTCATTGAATCCAGACTTTTTAACAGGCCAAGAAATCAAGGTTACAATAAGGCTTGCAACTTTTAAATGAAGCAACTTAGAAATCTGAATTTTGGTGTGATACTTTTGGTGATTTGCTGTTCCTGATTTTAAATTTGAAGCTATTGTAAAGGTTGGTGGAGTCTGCTGTTCCTAACTTTAAATTTAGTGCAATAGTAAAGGTTGGGATCTCACCTCTTTTAATGGCATGGAAGAAGGTTGTTTGCTGGTCCAGAAGACAATAGCCCTGACTTGGTTCCATAAGCTGTAGTACTGGAAAGAAGTTCTGGTCAGAGCCAATATGGCTACAATCAATGTGATGTTAGTGATGCAACTGAGAAAAGTGAGAGGCTGCTTCACTCCGCCTCTTGAGCCCCATAAGTAAAGTTTTGAAATACCTGCTGAAACGTAATTCCACACCAGTGAAATGTCATTCCATGCCACAGGTGGGAAAACATTTTGGTCAGGATTTGAAAATGACAACTGTCACATTCATGAGGTGATGTAAACAGCTATGTTGAAAATTTGAGGTGAAAATATTGAAAATCACGAAGTTATGAGTGAGCATAGAAAAATGTCAACGTGTACTCATATTTTTGTATTTTTACATATTTTGACCCAAAATTAGCTTTCTAATGACCCCAGCTGATGAACAAGAGTGGTGAAAATTTTCAAATCCCACCAAAAGGTGATTTCAGAACATAAGCTAAAATCACCTTCCAGGCCTGATTTGCATAATTCCAGCACCATGAATCATGAGGTGGGGTCCCAAAAGGCCATGTGGAAAATTTGGAGCCAAAATATGCAAAATGATAGTTATGCATCAAAGTTAAAACCCCACTGAAATACATTAAACACTCTTACCTTAGTTTCCCATACTGCAGTCGGTAGTTCCAGCAGCAAGACATATCTTCAGTCGGAGAGTGGAACTTCATCCTGGGACCTGTTCAGGTGAGTGAGGGTGTGGGGGTCTGGGGTGGTGACTGCTGAGTGGGAGGTTAGGGTGAGAGGGTCAGATTGGTGAGAGATGTTTTTTTTTAACAGGTTGATAAAAATCATCAAGGGATATTTATTTATTTATTTATTGGGATCCACTCCATTGATGGCCTCCCTAGGGTGTGCGATCTTGGCATTATCCTGGGTGACAGATTGACACTTGAAGCTCAGGTGTCATCTGTGGTCCAAAGTGGTTTTCACCACTTAAGGAATATCGCCAGTTTAAATCCCTAGTTCCCCAAGACCTACCATCACTGGTATATGCCTTTGTTACAATCAGGCTTGACTACTGTAATGCTCAGTACTTGGGTCACTGGAAGGACTCTATACCGATGCAGCTGGTGCAGAATGCAGCGACCAGGTTGCTGACAGGTCTGTCTAACTCTAGTCATGTGCCCCAGTCCTGCGAGCTCTGCACTTGATGCCTGTCAGGTGGAGAATCATCTCAAGGTGGGCTTGTTTCACCTATAAGGCCCTATATGGATTGGGCCCTGACTGTCTGACTGATCTTCTGCCACATACAACCTCAGTTCCACTCTCTGCTCCTTGACCAGGGCCTCCTCACTGTTCCAAGGGCCAGATTAAAACATCCAACTACCATGCCTTTGAGGTCACCAGACTGGCTCTTTGGAACTCTTTACAGCTTCTGTGAGGGAGGCCCCGATGGTTGAGATGTTTTAAAGGGATCGAAAGGCTCATTTATTTGGTTTGGCCTTCATGGACTAATCTGACTGACCAGAGCTTATTTAATTTTAGAGCTGATTTCATTTTAGATATTATATTATTTTATTTATTGTTTTTATATTTAAATGTATGCTGTATGTATGTCTGTAATTTTGTATTTCCCTACCTGCTTTTATGTAGGTGCCCAGAGCCTCAGGGATTGGGCGCCATATAAATAAACATGCCTTGCCTTGCCTTCAGCAGTGCTTCCATTAACTTTCCCACCACCGATGTCAGGCTGAGTGGTCTGTGATTGATAGCCTCCTGCCTGCTACCACTTTTGTGAAGTGGGACTACATCTGCCCTCCTCCAGTCCTCTAGAACCACTCCTGTTTTGTATGAGCTGTTAAACAGGACTGTCAGAAGTGCTACCAGTACCTCTCAGAGCACCCTCAATACCCTAGGATGTACCCTGTGCGGAGCCATTGCTGTTCGCTTTCAGATTAGCAAGTCCCTTTAGGACTCTCTCCTCTGAAAAATAACTAGTTTCCGTCCTTCCTTCAGAGCTCCTGTTACTTTTGTGGCCCCTCCCTTCTCAATATTGAAACAAAGTATTTATTTTGGATGTCTGTCTTTTCCTGGTCCCCTCGTACTCTCCTGATCCCTTTTAACCTTGCAACCCCTCCTCTGCTCTTCCTCTTTTCACTTACATACTCAAAAAATGTCTCGCCCCTTTCATTACCATTTGAGCTATTCTCTCTTCAGTTTGTGCTTTTGTGCTTCTTACTGCTTTCCTGCTTCTGTCTGTTTCTCCTGATACACCTCCCTATCCTCCTCCCTCTGCATCTTCTTATTTCTTCTGAATGCCACCCTTATAGCCTTCAACTTTTCAGTCACCTCTTTCGAGAACTATAGCGGTCTGTTTTTTCTTCTTCACTTGTTTGATGCAGAGGTTTGTTGCCTTCACTATACCCCTTTTAGCTTCACCCACTGTTCCACCAACCCACCCATATCATCCCCCGCCAGGTCCTCCTTAAGGCATTTAGCCATCTTTATAAAATCTGCCCTTCTGAAGTCTAGGACCTTTGTCCTTGTGTGGTTCAATTCCACAACTGTCCTTACATTAAACCTCACTGTACGGTGATCTCTGGTTCCCAGGTATTCTCCCCCTCGATGTCTGCAACACTGTCCCTGTTAATGAGTACCAGGTCCAGTATTGCCACATCATGAGTGGGGTTTTATGAGTAGTTGCCTGAGGAATACTTCTGCAGGGAGCCCAGGATCTCTAGGTGAGAGGGCACATGATAGAGACCTACCAGTACTTGAAGCCGCGGCTGAGAGGCTTCAGTCTACATCCAGCAGATTGAAATCCCAACTAGCAGCACCTCCCCTTTTCTGCCATCTTGCCAGTTGTTTCCACCAGTACTTATCTAACTCCTCCGCCTGTGCTGGAGGTCTGTAGGTCACCCCAGTGTGAAGAGTGGCTCCATTCCCCTTCTCTAGTGTGACCCACAGTACATCTCCTCCCGCCGTATTCCCTGTATCTCTGTCACTCTTATACTTTCCATACATAAAGCACCACAGCCCTCCTTTTCTTCCCACACTGTCCTTCCTGAACAGAGGATAGCCTGACATGGTCATGTCCCAGCCATGGTTTTCAGTGCACTGTGGCACGGTAATGGCCACTATATCCAGGTTGGCCTCTGCCATGATGGCCTCTAGGTCCACAGTCTTATTTCCTGGACTTTTAGCATTTGCACACATGACCTTCCAGATTCTGTTACCCCTCTGATTATTACTCTTTCTTTCCTTTTGCCCTCCCTCCTTCCCCTTCTGTTTTACTGCTTCTGTTTCCATTTTCCTTGATTTCTACTACCCTGATTCTTTTATTAATTTGCACTCTAAGGTACTTCTAAGTTCATTGGCTGTTTAGTTTAAGTATAACATGTTACAGGCAAGAAGATCCAGTCTAGAGTTCTTATCAGTGTCCCTCTTGCCCTTTCAACCATGGCAAGATTATATCCCATATCTTGAAATCTTTTAGTCATCTTCTCACTTCTGTTTTGAAAATTGTCAGAGCTACCACAGTTCCTGCTAAGCCTGTAAAACTGTCTTTTAGGATGTTACTGATGTTGTGGTATGATGGTATCTCCAGCAGGAGAAGGGAGCTGTTGTTGCCACTGTATCGCTCACTTGTGAGACCCCACCTGAAGTATTGTGTCCAGTTCTGGAGGCCACATCTCAGAAAAAAACTTAGAGTGGGGCTGTCAAGAGGAGGGCAACTAAAATGGTGCAGGGTTGCATCAAATGCCCTATGAGAAGAGACTGAGGATCTCCACATATACACATTGGAAGAGGGAGATTTGAGAGGGACATGATAGAGACCTACCAGTACCTCATGGGGGTAACAGGGTACAGGAGTGCAGTATCTTTCAAATGAGAAAGAGAATCAAGACCAGAGGGCATGTGATGAAGCGCTGGGGTGGAGTTTAAGAGGGATGGAAGGAAGTACTACTTCAGTGAAAGAGTGGTGGTCACCTGAAACAGACTACCAGAAGTGAGGGAGGTGAAAACAGTAGGGGCTTCAAACATGCATGGGACAGACATAAGGGAATATTAGTAAATAGGAAGGAGGGAGGGTTGCTGGAGACCAATTAGGATCTGCAGAGACAGATAAGGCAAGGACCATCTGGGCACACTGGGTAGGCCAAGCAGTCCTTTTCTGCTAACAAATGTTATGTTTCTATGTGGCAGGGGATGATATGAAGATGAAAGAAGTAGCATGTTCCTGTCAGTGGTTTTATGATAAATATCTACTACAGTTTCTTTATATTTAGTTTTCCAATATTGATATAAAAATAATAATGGGCCCTATTCACAAAGCTGTGGCGTGGGATACACGCTGTGCATCTCCAGTGCATAGCCCACTCTGTACCTGCCAGTCCACTGCTTGTATTCATGATCCAAGTATGACCCCCCTACACACACAATCCCCTGACCGAATGTGCAGCTCCACGCTGGGGTAGGCTGGGAGGGAGCCATGCCAGCACTTTGTGTGATTCACAATGCTGTGGAGTGCTGCACATGGTGGCTGGCAGGTACATGTCCTAGAAGCAGCCAGAACCCTGAGTGGCCAGTTATGCACCCCTGGGAACCAGCCACCAGCCACAGCAGACATGGAGGGTAGCATCAGCCCCCTAATAAGGATGCCCCTGTCATCAGGGTACACTTACAGGTCAGGTCAGCCAAAGTACCCCTATAACATCATGGTTGGCGTTCTGTGCACGGCTGACATCATGGCACCCCATGGGTGCAAGAGATCCACTGCGGGACCCGGACTGGGCCACTGCTCTGCACCTGCCTGTCCCCTATGGACCTGTGCACTGGGGGCACTTATGGGACTTGGCGGGGCCGGGTGTTTGCAAATGCAGCCCCTGCACATTTCTCTCAGGGGTGTGGAGCTGCATGGGCAGAATATGTCCCTTTGCACATACTGTATTTCCTGCCCGATAGTGACTAGCCCCAATAATGGGAACTTGACTGTATGTTACTGAAAACTTCTAATTATGATACGTCTCATAAAAAATTCAGAAACAGGAACACAGCTTCTCCACTCTACCCCACCACAACATTGGTATATCATCAATGTAACATCACCACAAATCAGTAAGCTCCAAACAGGGACCTATGTACAAGTTAAAGAAGTTGAGGTAAAGGAGTCTTCATTGAAGAGCCCTTGATCTGATGATAGAAATTGCCAAAAAGGTAGGTGACAAACTATTACCAGGTATTTGGTCAAGAAAGTACTTTAAAGAGGCAAACCCCCGTGATGAGGAGGTAGAGATGCAGCAAAGCTTTCATTCATCAGTAAGGTTGATGTGAAATTGGACATTCACAATTTTTAAGAATTTTCCAGCAGGTGCACCAACTTCACCATACAAATTTTGATTAAAAAACTAAAACTGTAATAAAAATACATCCTTCCCTCCACTGTACTGTAGTGCCACCCTCCCACCTTCCAAATACATTTTGGTCATATAACCCCTACCATCCCCTGTAGGCACCCACCTCCTCCATACCCGAGGAATTTCACTAAAAGTGACGTGTCAAAGAATGAACTGAAGAAGTATAATTGTACGTTATAATGATTTCACTCTTAATATAAATTCTTATCCCACCTGCATACCAAACACCTGAGTCTTGACCACCAATTTCGTGCCAGATAGAAAAACCCACCCAGCCCCATCTTGCCCCCATAACCCTCCTCTCCCACCAGCACCCAGGAAAAAAATGTTAATCACCTGTAATAAAAAAAACAGTCCCCAGTTTAGAGCATCTGCTCTGTTCAGTGTCCCTCTTGAAAGAGCCAGGCAGGAATGGGTGCTGATTTCTTTGCTCCTAGTAAAATCTGATCAGCTATTTGTCATGGACCTGGTGGTCAGGACTCGGGTGGGAGGAGGAGGGGGTGTGTTTGGCATGGGGGTGAGGGAAAGGGTTTCTATTAAAAGTTAAATCATCATAATGCGCAGTTACACTTATTCAGTGCTTTCTTTCACATGCCACTTTAGTGAAATTAGGAGGGGGTTATATGTACAAAGCGTGTTTGGGAAGTGGAGAGGGTGACATTATAGCACAGTGAATGGGGGTATTTTATTACAGTTTTGACTCAGAGATTAGTCAAATGACTGCAATTCACATTTGTTTTTACCAGCAAACTGCAGAAGTTCACAAACGATGCGGAGTGTCAACTTGTGTAGTTTCACCATGCAAATGTGGGCAGTTTACCAGGTGAATAACTATGTGAATTGTGGTAGTCGGCAATGAAATTGCCAAAATTCGTGAATTTTGTCACAAAGCAATTTCTGCCACTTTGCCCATTCCTAGTGGGGATATTAATGTCCAAAGTTACCAAGTATCACTCCTTTTCCAGTTGTAAATTTATTTTATTTTTATTTATGTCTTTGATAACCGGTGGGTGCACTGATCCAAAGGACCGTTTAGGCACAACCTAAGCCACAGCATGGCATATTAAGCAATACGAGAACAACAGTAAATACAGGCCTCAACATAAGTGCAGAAAATTAGAGAACAATGGGTCATTACATAAAGTGCGATTACATAAGATACAAGGTGACGAAAAAGGCCAGCATACAGGTCAAAATATGTAGACACAGGCCAGGCAACAGGCTGAATTACAAGTCACAAAACACAGAGACCAAACATAATTCTCAGCCATGGTATATAAAATGTCAGCAGAGACTCTACTGTAGGATCTTAATTTAGTAACTGGTTCCTAATAAAGGAATCAACATGCATAGACGGTGGTTCAGTTAGTTCCCCAATCCCTGATATTATCCGGTGACCCATGGGATGATCTAAATGCTTATGTTCTTTAAGTAGCATGTACATAGTTACTCTACTCAGATGTTCGGCAACAAGAAAATCTCTAACCTGTGAAGACATTAGAGAATTCTCAGATGCTGCAATTGTAAATTGATCAGTTTCTTTTTTTTTTTTTACTTTATTTCTTTATCCTCCTTGCCTGCTCCCGGAGACCTCTCCTTCCTTTCTCTCAACCCCGTTCCAACTTTCTGGATCTTCCCCAGAGTGCCTCCTCTTTTCCTCCTGCACATTGGGGTCTGTCCTCTTTTGGTGGTCCGGATGGTACCAGAGAGGCTATCATCTAGGCCACTGGAGGTGTTTTCCATTTTCTCAGTTTTCCCCCTACCCTCAGGGATGTTGAGTGCTAGGACGTACATCCCGAGTGGTGGTGTGCTGATGCATGCCAGACCTCTCATGCGCCGTCAACGTCCCCCCTCCCCGGCTCCGACGAACGGAGCCGCCTCCATCCTTCAATTGTGCGGTGCTTCCACCAGCTCGCGAAGGGATGCAGAAGCACAGTGCGTTCTTGGTTTCCCACCCTGAGGAGGAGGCATCCGTTGGGACATGATCCTCCCTCTCCCCTGCCGACCCCGGCCACCAGCGTTCATTCCTGAACCGGGTCGCCAGCGAGCACGAGGTGGCGCCCAGCGCTCAACTCCTCAGCGCCACTGGCCGGCAGATCAGTTTCTTTTAAACCCAGTACTAGGATCAGACACTAATCAATCACTCTTTATTTTACTAGGCAAAACACCATTGAGGCAGGCTCATTTACAAGGTGGACCTGAGCTAGGTACACGTATTTAATACATTTTGAAAAAAAATTATTCAAGAACAATACGATCATCAGAACAATGCAATACATAGTACATGAAGTAACAAATAATAACATTTAATACAAAGCTAGTACTCAGATCATATCAACAATTTATATAAACAGTGTTTACAAAAGACAGGAGATGAAATGAGATATGCAGCCATAGTGATAAATGAAGAGGCAGATAGCCAGAGGTAGCCAGAGGAGATAAGGGTAGAAGGATGGCACTTGCAGAGGTAGGATAGCACTGGAGGACAAGACACTGGAGCCAAGGGAGGCGGAGGGGGATAGCATTAGACAGGGTAGAAATAGCATTGGAGGACAAGACACTGGGGAGTTAGTCAGAGCTCAGCAGTTGAAGCCAATCAATGGAAACAATTACAGGACTCATTGAATGCACGTAGGAACAGGATTTTGAAGTAGGCCAGTTTAATGGGGAATGCAAGCTTCAGGGTCTTTTGTATGGTGTTCCAGATGACAGGGAGGGCATGGCTTATGGCTGCTTTACCAAAATGCATTCGGACTCTAGGTACTACAAGGAAATGTAAGAAAGCCTTCTTACTAATGGATGGTAAAGCTCTTAATTGTATTAATGCATCACTACTGTAGTGTCAGTTTTCATCACCCCCACCTGTCCACAGACTTAATGGCAATTTTTTTTTTTAAGATTCCAGGGCATTCCTTCCCACCCTAGTGAGGTTGTCAAAAACATTGTTTCGGGTATATTAGTAAAATGTTAGTCCACACCTTGTGCAACTGCTCTCTGAATATGCTAACTGAACAACTGAAGGGGGCACAAGGTAGATTTCTTTTAAACTGGAGTTGTCCTTTAATATATTAATGTTTGTTTTGCAATCCTAATTATTTATGATGGTTCGAGGATTTTCATCATCCAGTTCCATTTGCAAATTAGAGGGTGCCCCACCCTCAGGGAAAAACTTCAAGTTTAAATTTCTTGTTAGTTTGTATAAATCAAAGATAGTACCAAACCAGTCCAGCTTATTCGTTGGTACAAACGTAAGATCTTTATTTAAGTAGCTCGAATTCTGAATCACTGAGAATATAATCAGGTTAGTTCATTTGTTGCGTGTACGCTTTCCTCTCATTGTTCTTCATGTTAGCTTTGATGCCACCTTAGTCCCTGTAACTCCTCCTGATTCTTTTCACTTTCAAGCCTGATACAGGAGACGTGATGGCTTCACTAACAGTTGCAGTCTTGTCTCCTTTAACGATGGTAAGTACTGTGTACCAGTGAATAAACTGGAACATTTTGGGACTATCACTGATTCATATAAACTAACAAGACATTTAAACTTGAAGTACTTTTTTTTTTTGCCAAACAAACTATGGAACTCTCTCTACTTGGCAAATGGAATTGTATAATACAGTTTTAAACCATCATGGATAATTTGGGTAGCAAAAATACAAATGTTAATACATCCAAAGGCTGACTATGTTTTAAAAAGAAATGTATTTTGTACCCCTACAGCTGGCGTATTCAGAGAGCAGTCAAACAAAACTTTGAGGAACCTCTTGCTAATCTATCTGAAACAACTTTGACAATCTCAGCAGGGTGGAATAATGTGCCTTGGACTCTCTCAAAACAACAATCAAATTACCATCATGGTCAAAGAACCTCAATGTGGAAGCACTGAGGCAAGGGTTACCCCAAAGGGCATTGGCAATAAAGTCAAGTTTCAGAGAACTACAAAATCACATACCCCTATAATGCAAAGCATCATGGGATGTATATCTAAAACACCATGAAATATTTGGCTGCTTCAGCTTTAAGCAAGAATGCATGGTGCCAAAGGGCTTCTCACACAATCTGGAAAGGTTGCAAACAGAAGATACAGACACATGTTTCATCCTACCCAGGACTCATCAGTGTGTCTCATCTGTATCACACCCCAGAGAAACAAACCAGAGCCCTAAGTTGGTCTTACAGGTTTTGGTCAAGGAAGCTCCCAAAAAAAACAAGCTAAAAGAAAGGATCTGCAAGGGTTACCCCAAAGGACATTGGCAATAAAGTAAAGTTTCAAAGAATTACAAAATCACACATACCCCATAATGGTTACCATCAAAGTCTACTAACAAGGGAGGGAGTGTTATAGTGTCAAAAACTGGGACAACAATAAGTCTTGTATCACTCTAGCATTTGCACATTGCTCCTCTCCTGAAATTTGCATCCCATTCTCCTCTTAATATTTTTGCCATGCACCACACTCAAAATGTATGCCCTTTCAGAATTTTAGACCCCCCACCATATTGATAGTGTTGCCAATTTCAGGAGGCATGTGGGTGTCAACTTTAGAAGGGTGTTGGTCAAAATTTCAGGAGGGTTGCACAGCGCAAAATTGAGGAGAGCCACAGAGTTAATAATTAAAAATGTTTAAGACTGCAAAATTCAGGAGAGTTGCCAGGATGCAAATATCAAGAGGGGTACAGGGAGCAAATTTTGTGATGGGTATTGAGCACAAATTTCAAGAGCTGTGTGCAATGCAGTACTGAAAATTCAAAAGGGAGAAGAGTGCAAGATTTGGGAGTGAGGTGTTAGTAAATCTTGGGAGGGTGGTGGCGCTTAAGGAGAAGTTGTCAGGTGTAAAGTTTAGGAGGAACAAAATCAGGAGGTAAAAGTGGCAAAAATGTGAGCTTTGTGGTGCAAATTTTAGGGAGTTGTGGGTCACAAAGGAAGGATATGAGGCACAACATTCAGGAGGGGTGTGAGGTATCCAGTGCAGCAGGTCCACAAGGCACACATTTCAGGAAGAGCAAGGGTATGAATTTTGAAAGTGGTACAGGGTGAACATTTCTGGAGAGGCACAAGGCAGAGAGTTCAGGATGGGTGAAAAGTGCAAATTCTGTGATTAGTGATAGAAATTCTGTATAAGGCAGTGGTCATAGTTAGCATTGGAAGTGACTAGGCTGTGGATGCCCCAGCTGACGTCACCTGACAACGTCCGTAGTCCTTCATTGAATCAGACTTTTTAACAGGCCAAGAAATCAAGGTTACAATAAGGCTTGCAACTTTTAAATGAAGCAACTTAGAAATCTGAATTTTGGTGTGATACTTTTGGTGATTTGCTGTTCCTGATTTTAAATTTGAAGCTATTGTAAAGGTTGGTGGAGTCTGCTGTTCCTAACTTTAAATTTAGTGCAATAGTAAAGGTTGGGGATCTCACCTCTTTTAATGGCATGGAAGAAGGTTGTTTGCTGGTCCAGAAGACAATAGCCCTGACTTGGTTCCATAAGCTGTAGTACTGGAAAGAAGTTCTGGTCAGAGCCAATATGGCTACAATCAATGTGATGTTAGTGATGCAACTGAGAAAAGTGAGAGGTGCTTCACTCCGCCTCTGAGCCCCATAAGTAAAGTTTTGAAATACCTGCTGAAACGTAATTCCACACCAGTGAAATGTCATTCCATGCCACAGGTGGGAAAACATTTTGGTCAGGATTTGAAAATGACAACTGTCACATTCATGAGGTGATGTAAAACAGCTATGTTGAAAATTTGAGGTGAAAATATTGAAAATCACCGAGTTATGAGTGAGCATAGAAAATGTCAACGCAGTAATATTTTTGTAATTTTACATATTTTGACCCAAAATTAGCTTCTAATGACCCCAGCTGATGAACAAGAGTGGTGAAAATTTTCAAATCCCACCAAAAGGTGATTTCAGAACATAAGCGCAAAATCACCTTCCAGGCCTGATTTGCATAATTCCAGCACCATGAATCATGAGGTGGGGTCCCAAAAGGCCATGTGGAAAATTTGGGGCCAAAATATGCAAAATGATAGTTATGCATCAAAGTTAAAACCCCACTGAAATACATTAAACACTCTTACCTTAGTTTCCCATACTGCAGTCGGTAGTTCCAGCAGCAGAATATCTTCAGTCGGAGAGTGGAACTTCATCCTGGGACCTGTTCAGGTGAGTGAGGGGTGTGGGGGTCTGGGGTGGTGACTGCTGAGTGGGAGGTTAGGGTGAGAGGGGTCAGATTGGTGAGAGACAGTTTTTTTTTTTTTAACAGGTTGATAAAAATCATCAAGGGATATTTATTTATTTATTTATTTTACAGGTGATGGGCACCATACAGGGATGACAATTGGGGGCAATAGACACCAGGGAACTATATATAAACATGGGGACAGGGATCAGAAGGTAGGTGGTGTCACTAGGCACCAGGGAAGCATATATTATTATGGGGATGGTGATTAGAGGATGGGGACCACTCAACAGCAGGAAATGGTACAACAAAATGGGGATGGCAACTGAGGGTGGGGGGTGTCACTAGGCACCAGAAAAACAATACAAGCATTACAGGGACAGTGATTGGAGGGTGGGGTATAACAATGTGGGGATGGTGATTGGAGGGTGGGGTACCACTAGACACCGGGAAAAATTACTACATTATGATGACAGTGATCAAGGGTGGGGGCCACTAGACACCAGGAAAGAGTACTTCATTATGGGAATGGCATTCAGAGGGTGAGGGGCCACTAGATACCAGAGAAGCAGTGCAACATATGGGGATGGGGATCAGTGGGGGTGCTACTAGACTTCAAGTAAACAATACAGCATTACAGGGACTGCGATTGGAGGGGTAACAATATGAGAATGGCAGTCTGAGACTGGGGTGCTAATGGACAATTAGGGAAACAATAGCTATTACGGGACAGTGATTGAGGGTGGAGCTGCCAAGACATCAGTGAAATAGTACAACAATACGGGATGGCACTTGGCAGGTGGAGCACCACTAGACACCAGATAAACAGTACTAGAGAGCAGGGATGGCAATCGGAGGGTGGGGTGCCACTAGACATCAGGAAACATAATACAGACACAGGGATGGCAATCGGAGGTGGGGTGCACTAGACACCAAGGAAACATAATGTAGATACAGGGATAGGAATTGAGGGTGGGGGTGCCACTAGACACCAGGAAAACATAATACAGATACAGAGATGGCAAGCGGAGGGCAGGGCACCACCAGACACCAGGGAAACATAATATAGATACAGGAATGGCAACTGTAGGGTGCGGGCGCCACTAGACACCAGAAACATAATATAGACACATGGATGGCAACTGAAGGATGGGGGCACCACTAGACATCTGGGAAACATAATACACACATACAGGAATAGCAATCGGAGGGTTGAGGCGCCACTAGACACCAGGGAAACATAATATAGATACAGAGATGGCAATTAGAGGGTGTGGGTGCTGCTTGACACCAAAGAAACATAATACAGATACAGAAATGGCAATTGGAGGGTGAAACACTAGACACCCGGAAAACAATACTGCATTATGGGGACAGCCATCAAAGGGTGGGGGCTACTAGACACCAGGCAAACAGTGCTTCATCATGGAAATGGCAATCAGAGGGTGAGGTGGGCCACTAGGCACCAGGAAGCAGTGCAACATATGGGGATGGTGATCAGATAGTGTGGGGGTTGCTACTAGACACCAAGTAAACAATACAGCATTACGGGGACTGCGATTGGAGGTTACAACAATATGAGAATGGTGATCTGAGGGTGGTGGTGCCACTGGGCACCAGGAAACAATAGCACATCGTGACAGTGATTGGAGGGTGGTGAGGCCACTAGATATCAGTGAAACAGTACAACAATACAGGGATGGCGCTTGGTGGGTGGGGGCACCACTAGACACCAGGAAACAGCACAAGAGAGCGGGTATGGCAATCGGAGGGTGGGGTGCCACTAGACACCAGGGAATCAAAATATAGATACAGGGCAGCAATTGAGGTTGGGTGGTGCCACCAGACACCATGGAAACATAATATAGATACAGGGATGGCAATTGAGGGTGGGGGTACCACTAGACACCAGGAAACATAATATAGATACATGGATAGCAACTGGAGGTGGGTGGCACCGCTAAACACCAGGAAAACACAATATAGATACAGGAATGGCAACTGGAGGGTGGGGCACCACTAGACACCAGGAACCATAATATAGATACAGGGATGACAGTTGGAGGGTGGGGGCCCACTAGACACCAGGGAACCATAATATAGATACAGGGATGGCAATTGGAGGGTGGGTACCACTAGACACCAGGGAAACATAATATAGATACTGGGATAGCAAGTGGAGGGTGGGGGTGCCACCAGACACCAGGGAAACATAAGATAGATACAGGGATGGCAACTGTGGGCGAGGCGCCACTGAACAACTGGGAAACATAATATAGATACAGGGATAGCAATCGGAGGGTGGGCAGGGTGCCACTAGACACCAGGAAAACATAATATAGACACAGGGATGGCAATTGAAGGGTGGGGCACCACTAGACACCAGGAAACATAATAGAGATAGAGGGATAGCAATCGGAGGGTGGGGGTGCCACTAGAAATGAAGGAAACATAATATAGATGCAGGGATGGCAATCAGAGTGTGGGGGCACCACTAGACACCAGGAAACCATACTGTAGATACAGGGATAGTAATTGGAGGGTGGGGCACCACTAGACACCAGGAAACATAACATAGATACAGGGATGCCAGCTGTACGGTGGGGGTGCCACTAGACACCTGGGAAACATAATATAGATACAGGATAGCAACGGGAGAGTGAGCAGGGTGCCACTAGACACCAGGTAAACATAATACAGATAGAGGATAGCAATTGAGGGTGGGGGTGCCACTAGACACCAGGAAACATGATATAGATAGAAGGATAGCAATCGGAGGGTGGGGTGCCACTAGACACCAGGGAAACACAATATAGATAGAGGGATAGCAATCGGAGGGTGGGGGTGCCACTAGACACCAGGAAATATAATATAGATACAGGGATGGCAATTGGAGGGTGAGGGTGACACTCGACACCAGGGAACCATAATATAGACACAGGAAAGCAATTT
The DNA here is from genome assembly GCA_016271365.2 of Neoceratodus forsteri. Taxonomy (NCBI): domain Eukaryota; kingdom Metazoa; phylum Chordata; order Ceratodontiformes; family Ceratodontidae; genus Neoceratodus; species Neoceratodus forsteri. The sequence goes on from CM028129.1 coordinate 1,741,582,353, forward strand.
GAGGTGGGGTGCCACAAGACCGCAGGAAACCATAACATAGATATAGGGATGGCAATTGGAGGGTGGGAGTAGCACTAAACACCAGGTAAACATAATACAGATACAGGGATGGCAATTGGAGTGTGGGGCTGCTACTAGACACCAGGGAAACATAGATACAGGGATGGCAGCTGGAGGGTGGGGACACCACTAGACACCAGGAAACATAATATAGACACAGGGATGGCAATTGAAGGGTGTGGGCACCACTAGACACCAGGGAAACATAATATAGAAAGAGGAATAGCGACGGAGGGTAGGGGGTGCCACTAGACATCAAGGAAACATAATATAGATACAGGGATGGCAATCTGAGTGTGGGGCACCACTAGACACCAGGAAACCATACTGTAGATACAGCGATAGTAACTGAGGTTCGGGGTGCCACTAGACACCAGAGAAACATAATATAGATACAGGGATGTCAATTGGAGGGTGGGGGCACCACTAGACACCTGGGAAACATAATAAAAGACACAGCATGGCAATTGGAGGGTGGGGGCACCACTAGATACCAGGACACATAATACAGATACAGGGTAGCAATCAGAGGGTTGAGAGTGCCACTAGACACCAGGTAAAACATAATATAGATACAGAGATGGCAATTAGAGGGTGGGGTGCCGCTGACACCAAGGAAACATAATACAGATACAGGGATAGCAATTGGAGGGTGGGGGCACCACTAGACACCGGGAAACAATACTACATTATGGGGACAGTGATCGAAGGGTGGGGGCCATTAGACACTAGGGAAACAGTGCTTCATCATGGAAATGGCAATCAGAGGGTGAGGGGGCCACTAGACACCAGGAAGCAGTGAAACACATGGGGATGGTGACTAGATAGTGAGGGGGTTGCTACTAGACACCAAGTAAACAATACAGCATTACAGGGACTGTGATTGGTGGGGTTACAACAAGATGAGAATAGTGATCTGAGGGTGGTGGTGCCACTGGACACCAGGAAAACAATAGCACATTATGTGGACAGTGATTGGAGGGTGGCGAGGCCACTAGATATCAGGAAAACAGTACAACAATATGGGGATGGTGCTTGGTAGGTGGGGCACCTCTAGACACCAGGGAAACAGTACAAGAGAGAGGGTATGGCAATCAGAGGGTGGGGTGCCACTAGACACCAGGGAATCAAAATATAGATACAGGGCAGCAACTGGAGGTTGGGGTGCCACGAGGCACCTGGAAAATATGATATAGATACAGGGATGCCAATTTGAGGGTGGAGGTGCCACTCAGACACTACGGAAACATAATATAGATACATGGATAGCAATTGAGGGTGGGGGCACTGCTAAACACCAGTGAAACATAATATAGATACAGGGATGGCAATTGAAAGGTGGGGACAGCACTAGACACAAGGAAAACATAATATAGATACAGAGATGGCAGTTGGAAGGTGGGGCCCCACTAGACACCAGGAAACATAATATAGATACAGGGATGGTAATTGAGGGTGGGGATGCCACCAGACACCATGGAAACATAATATAGATACAGGGATGGCACTAGAGGTGGAGGCACCACTAGACACCAAGGAAACATAATATAGATACAGGGATGGCAATTGGAGGGTGGGGTACCACTAGACACCAGGGAAACATAATATACTGTAGACACAGGAAAGCAATTTGAGGGTGGGGTGCCACTAGACACCAGGGAACCATAATATAGATACAGAGATAGCAATCGGAGGGTGGGGGTACTACTAGACACCAGGGAAACATAATATAGATACTGGGATAGCAAGTGGAGGGTGGGGTGCCACCAGACACCAGGGAAATATAAGATAGATACAGGGATGGCAACTGTAGGGCAGGGATGCCACTGAACACCTAGGAAACATAATATAGATACAGGGATAGCAATCAGAGGGTGGGCGGGGTGCGACTAGACACCAGGAAAACATAATATAGACACAGGGATGGCAATTGAAGGGTGGGGCACCCCTAGACACCAAGGAAACATAATATAGATAGAGGGATAGCAATCAGATGGTGGGGGTGCCACTAGACAAAGGAAACATAATATAGATGCAGGGATGGCAATCAGAGTGTGGGGGCACCACTAGACACCAGGAAACCATACTGTAGATACAGGGATAGTAATTGAGGTTGGGGTGCACTAGACACCAGGAAACATAATATAGATACAGGGATGGCAATTGAGGGTGGGAGGTGCCACTAGACACCAGGAAACATAATATAGATACAGAGATGGCAATTGGAGGGTGGGGGTCCCACATGACACCAGGGAATGATAATATAGACACTGGGAAGCAATTTGAGGGTGGGGTGCCACTAGACACCAGGGAACCATAACATAGATATAGGGATGGTAATTGAGGGTGGGGTACCACTAGACACCAGGAAACATAATATAGATACAGAGATGGCAATTAGAGGGTGGGATGCTCAGTTGACACCAAGGAAACAAAATACAGATACAGGTATGGCAATTGAGGGTGGGAGTGCCACTAGACCCCAGGGAAACATAGATACAGGGATGGCAATTGGAGGGTGGGGACACCACTAGACACCAGAGCAACATAGTATAGATACAGGGATAGGAATTGAGGGTAGGGGGTGCCACTAGACACCAGGGAAACATAGTATAGATACAGGGATAGTAAGTGGAGGGTGGGGGCACAACCAGACACCAGGGAAACATAACATAGATACAGCGATGGCAATTGTAGGGTGGGGGTGCCACTAGACACCTGGGAACCATAACATAGACATAGGGATGGCAATTGAGGGTGGGGTACCACTAGACTCCAGGAAACATAATATAGATACAGGGATGGCAATTGGAGGGTGAGGTGCAACTAGACACCAGGAAACATAGTTACATGGATGGCAATTGGAGGTGGGGACACCACTAGACACCAGGAAACATAATACAGATACAGGAATAGGAACTGGAGGGTGGGGGTGCCACTAGACACCAGGAAACATAGTATAGATACAGGGATAGTAAGTGGAAGGTGGGGGCACCACCAGACACCATGGAAACATAGCATAGATACAGGGATGGCAACTGTAGGGTGGGGGTGCTACTAGTCACCTGAGAAACATAATATAGATACAGGATAGCAATCGGAGGGTGAGCGGGTGCCACTAGACTCTGGGGATACATAATATAGATACAGGATGGCAACTGAGGGTGGGGGCCCCACTAGACACATGGGAAACACAATATAGACCCAGGAATGGCGATTGAGGGTGGGTGCAATTGACACCAGAGAAACATAATATAGATACAGGGGTAGGAATTGAGGGTGGGGTGCCACTAGACACAAGGAAAACTTAATATAGATACAGGGATGGCAGTTGAGGGTGCGGTGCCACTCGACACCAGGGAACCATAATATGGACACAGGAAAGCAATTTGAGGGTGGGGGTGCCACTAGACACCTGGGAAGCATAATATAGATATAGGGATGGTAATTGAAGGTGAGGGTACCATTAGACACCAGGGAAACATATTATAGATACAGGGATGGCAATTGGAGGTGTGAGCACCACTAGATACCAAGGAATCATAATATAGATACAGGGATGGCAATTGGAGGGTGAGGGTGCAACTAGACACCAGGAAAAATAGTTACAGGGATGGCAATTGGAGGTGGGGACACCACTAGACACCAGGGAACATAATACAGATACAGGGATAGGAATTGGAGGGTGGGGGGCCACTAGACACCAGGAAACATAGTATAGATATAGGTGGTAATGGGAGGGTGGGGACACCACTAGACACCAGGGAAACATAATATAGATACAGGATAGCAATCGGAGGGTGGAGCACCACTAGACACCTGGAAAACATAATATAGACACAGGAATGGCAATTGGAGGGTGGGGCACCACTAGAAACCAGGGAAACATAATATACATACAGGGATAGTATCTCGGAGGGTGGAGGGTGGCAATAGACCCAGGAAACATAATATAGACACAGGGATGGCAATTGGATAGGTGGGGGCACTACTGACACCAGGGACACATAATATAGATACAGGGATGGCAATGTGGAGGGATGGGGGTGCCACAACACCAGGGAAAGATAATATAGATACAGGGATGGCAATTGGAGGGTGGGGTGCCACTAGACACCTGGGAAAGATAATATAGATACAAGGATGGCAATTGGAGGGTGGGGGTGCCACTAGAGACCAGGGAACATAACATAGATACAGGGATGGCAGATCGAGGGTGGGCAGGACACCACTAGACACCAGGAAACAGTAATATAGACACAGGGATGGCAATTGAAGGGTTGGGGCTGCCACTAGACACCAGGGAAACATAATATAGACACAGGATGGCAGATTGAGGGTGAGGGCACCACTAGACAGCAGGAAACATAATATAGATAAAAGGAATGGCAGATTAGAGGGTGGGCGTGCCACTAGACACTCAGGGAAACATAATATAGATACAGAGATGGCAATTGAGGGTAGGGGTGCCACTAGACAGCAAGGAAACCATAATATAGATACAGGAATAAAGCAATTTGAGGGTGGGTGCCACTAGGACTTAAGGAACCATAGTATAGATATAGGGATGGCAATTGAGGGTTGGGGTTGCCACTAGACACCAGGAAACCATATAGATACAGGGAATGGAATTTGAGGGTGGGTGCCACTAGACACCAGGGAACATAATATAGATATAGGGATGTCAGTGTTGGAGGGTGGGGGCACCACTAGACACCAGGAAAACATAATATAGATACAGGGGTGGAATTGGAGGGTGGGGTACCACTAGACACCAGGCAAACTTAATATAGATACAGGGATGGCAGTTGAGGGTGTGGGTGCCACTAGACACCAGGGAACCATAATATAGATACAGGGATAGCAATTGAGGGTGGGAGGTGCCACTAGACACCAGGAAAACATAATACAGATACAGGGATAGGAATTGGAGGGTGGGGTGCCACTAGACACCAGGGAAACATAAGTATAGATACAGGGATGGTAAGTGGAAGGTGGGGGACCACCAGACACTATGGAAACATAACATAGATACAGGGATGGCAACTGTGGGTGGGGACACCACTAGACACCAGGAAACATAGTAGGTACATAGAAATGGCAATTGGAGGTGGGGTGCTGCTAGACACCAGGGAAACATAATATAGATCCAGGAATGGCACTTGAGGGTGGGGTGCCAATTGACACCAGAGAAACATATAATATAGATACAGAGATGGTAATGGGAGGGTGGGGACACTACTAGACACCAGGGAAACATAATATAGATACAGGGATAGCAATCAGAGGGTGGGAGCACCACTAGACACCAGGAAACATAATATAGACACAGGAATGGCAACTGGAGGGTGGGGACGCCACTAGAAACCAGGGAAACATACATACAGGGATAGCAATCGGAGGGTGGAGGGTGGCACTAGACTCCAGGGAAACATAATAGACACAGGGATGGCAACTGGAGCATGTGGGGTGCCACCTGGACACCAGGGACACATAATATAGATACAGGGATGGCAATAGGAGGGAGGGGCACCAGCCAGTCCAGGAAACATAATATAGATACAAGGATGGCAATTGGAGGGTATGGGGTGCCACTTGACACCAGGGAACACAATATAGATACAGGGATAGCAACTGAGCGTGGGGGCAGCCACCAGACACCAGGGAAACATAATATGATACAGGGATAGCAATCGGTGGGTGAACGGGTGCCACTAGACACCAGGGAAACATAATATTGATGGACGGATAGCAATCGGAGGGTAGGGGTGCCACTAGACACCAGGAAACATAATATAGCTACAGGATAGCAATTGAGGTGAGGGTGCCACCAACACCAGGGAACCATAATATAGACACAGGAAAGCAATTTGAGGGTGGGGTGTCACTAGACACCAGAGAACCATAAATATAGATATATGGGATGGCAATTGGAGGGTGGAGTAGCACTCAAACACCAGGGAAACATAATATAGATACAGGGATGGTAATTGGAGGGTGGTGGCACCACTAGACATCAAGGAACCATAATATAGATACAGGGATGGCAATTTGATGTGGGGGTGCCACCAACACCAGGGAACCATAATATAGACATAGGGAAAGCAATTTGAGGGTGGGGTGTCATAGACACCAGAGAACCATAACATAGATATAGGGATGGCAATTGGAGGGTGGAGTAGCACTAAACACCAGGGAAACATAATATAGATACAGGGATGATCATTGGAGGGTGGTGGCACCACTAGACACCAAGGAACCATAATATAGATACAGGGATGGCAATTTGAGTGTGGGGGTGCTACTAGACACCAGGAGAGATAGATAAAGGATGGCAGCTGGAGGGTGAGGACACCACTAGACACCAGGGAAACAAAATATAGATAGAGGAATAGAGATCTGAGGGTGGGCGTGCCACTAGACATCAAGGAAAACATAATATAGATACAGGGATGGCAATTGAGGGTGGGAGGTGCCACTAGACACCAGGGAAGCATAATATAGATACAGGGATGGTAAGTGGAGGGTGGGGTGCCACTCGACACCAGGAAACTTAGATACAGGGATGGCAATTGGAGGGTGGGGCTTGCCACTAGACACCAGGAAACTTAGATACAGGGATGGCAATTGGAGGGTGGGGACACCACTAGACACCAGGGCAACATAATATAGACACAGGATGTCAGTGTTGGAGGATGAGGGCACCACTAGTCACCAGGGAAACATAATATAGATACAGGGGTAGGAATTGAGGGTGGGGTCACTGACACCAGGAAAACTTAATATAGATACAGGGATGGCAGTTGGAGGGTGGGGTGCCACTAGACACCAGGGAACCATAATATGGACACAGGAAAGTAATTTGAGGGTGGGGTGCTACTAGACACCTGGGAAACATAATATAGATACAGGGATGGCAATTGAGGGTGGGGCACTACTAGATACCACTATGAACTATAATATAGATACAGGGATGGCAATTGAGGGGATACCACTAGACACTAGGGAACATAATATAGACACAGGAATGGCAATTGGAGGGTGGGGGCACCACTCAGAAACCAGGGAACATAATATACATACAGACATAGTAATCAGAGGGTGGAGGGTGCCACTAGACCTCAGGAAACATAATATAGACACAGGGACAGCAATTGGAGCATAAGTGGGTGCTACTTGACACCAGGACACTTAATATAGATACAGGGATGGCAAAAGGAGGGTGGGGGGGCACCGCTAGGCACCAGGGAAACATAATATAGATACAAGGATGGCAATCGGAGGGTGGGAACACCACTAGAGACCAGGGAAAAACAATATAGATACTGGGATAGCAAGTGGAGGTGGGGACTACCAGACACCAGGGAAAGATAAGATAGATACAGGGATGGCAACTGTAGGGCGGGGTGCCACTGAACACCTGGGAAACATAATATAGATACAGGGATAGCAACGGAGGGTTGGCGTGTCACTAATGCCAGGAAACATAATATGGACACAGGGATGGTAATTGAAGGGTAGGGGCACCACTAGACACCAGGAAACATAATATAGACACAGGGATGGCTAATTGAGGGTGGGGTGCTACTAGACACCGAGGAAACATAATATAGATGCAGGGATGGCAATCGGAGTGTGGGGCACCACTAGACACCAGGAAACCATACATAGACAGGGATGGAATTGTAGGGTGAAACTCACCAGACACCAGGAAACATAATAGATACACGGATGGCAATTGGAGGATGGGGCACCACTAACAATCATGCGAAGCATAATATAGATACGGAGATGGCAGTTGGAGGGTTGGGCAACTTCAGACACCTGGGAAACATATTATAGATACAGGGATGGCAATTGGAGAGTGGGGTACCACTAAACACCTGGGAAACAATATAGACAGGGATTGCTATTCGAGGGTGGGGGTGCTACTAGACACTAGGGAAACATGATATATACAGGGATGGCAATTGGAAGGTGGGGGTACAAATAGACACCTAGGTAAACATAATATGGATACAGTCACAGCTATTGAGGGGTGGGGGTGCCAGTAGACACCAGGAAAACATAATGGAGACACTGGATGGCAATTGAGGTTGGGAAGGTGCTTCTAGACACCAGGGAAACATATTATAGATATAACGGATGGCAATCGGATGGTGGGGCACCACTAGACACTGGGCAAACATAATATAGATACAGAGATAGCAACTGAGGGGCCACAAGACATGAGGGAAACATAATATAGATACAGAGATGGCAATTGGAGGGTGGGGACACCACTAGACACCAGGAAACTATACTATTGATACAGGGATGGTAATTGGAAGGTTGGGGTGCCACTAGACACCAGGGAAACATAATATAGATACAGGGATGGCAGGAGGGCGAGGGTGCCACTTGAACACCAGGAAACATAATATAGATACAGGGATGGCAATGTGGAGGGTGGGGGTGCAACCAGACACCTGGGAAACATAATACAGATACAGGGATGGCACTGAGGTGAGGGTGCCACTAGACACCTGGGAAACATAATATAGATACAGGGATGGCAATTGAAGGTTGGAGGCTCCACTAGACAGCTGGGAAACATAATATAGATACAGGGATGGCATTTGGAGGGTGGGGTCGCCACTAGAAACCAGGGAAACATAATATACATACAGGCATAGCAATCGGAGGTGGAGGGTGCCACTAAACACTTAGGAAATATAATATAGATACAGGGATGGTAATTGAGGTTGGGAGGTGCCATAAACACCTGAAAAACATAATATAGACACAGGAATGGTAATTGAGGTGGGGGCGCCACTCAGAAACCAGGGAAACATAATATACATACAGGCATAGTAATCTGAGGGTGGAGGGTGCCACTAGATCCAGGAAACATAATATAGACACAGGGATGGCAATTGAGCATATGGGGTGCCACTTGACACCAGGGACATTAATATAGATACAGGGATGGCAATAGGAGGGTGGGGGGCACCGCCAGAACACCAGGGAAACATAATATAGATACAAGGATGGCAATCGGAGGGTGGGAACACCACTAGAGACCAGGGAAAACAATATAGATACTGGATAGCAAGTGGAGGGTGGGCACCACCAGACACCAGGGAAACATAAGATAGATACAAGGATGGCAATCGGAGGGTGGGAACACCACTAGAGACCAGGGGAAAACAATATAGATACTGGATAGCAAGTGGAGGGTGGGGCACCACCAGACACCAGGGAAACATAAGATAGATACAGGATGGCAACTGTAGGGTGGGGTGCCACTGAACACCTGGGAAACATATATATAGATACAGGGATATGTAATCGGAGGGTGGCGGGGTGCTACTAAACACCAGGGAAAGATAGATACAGGATGGCAGCTGGAGGGGAGGACACCACTAGACACCAGGAAACATAATATAGACACAGGGATGGCAATTGAAGGTGGGGGCACCACTAGTCACCAGGAAACATAATATAGACACAGGGATGGCAATTGAGGGTGGGGGGTGCCACTAGACACCGAGAAACATAATATAGATGGTGGGATGGCAACCGAGTGGGGGGCACCACTAGACACCAGGAAACCATACTGTAGGTACAGGGATGGCAATAGGAGGGTGGGGGGCACAGCCAGACACCAGGAAACATAATATAGATACAAGGATGGCAATCAGAGGGTGGGAACATCACTAGAGACTAGGGAAAAACAATATAGATACTGGGATAGCAAGTGGAGGGTGGGGCACCACCAGACACCAGGGAAACATAAGATAGATACAGGGATGGCAACTGTAGGGTGGGGTGCCACTGAACACCTGGGAAACATAATATAGATACAGGGATAGCAATCGGAGGGTGGGCGGGTGTCACTAGACACCAGGAAAACATAATATGGACACAGGGATGGCAATTGAAGGGTAGGGGCACTACTAGACACCAGGAAAACGTAATATAGACACAGGGATGGTAATTGAGGGTGGGGTGCCACTAGACCCCGAGGAAACATAATATAGATACAGGGATGGCAATTGGAGTGTGGGGTGCCACTAACAATTAGGGAACCATAATATAGACACAGGAAAGCAATTTGAGGGTGGGGTGTCACTTGACACCAGAGAACTATAACATAGATATAGGGATGGCAATTGGAGGGTGGGAGTAGCACTAAACACCAGGGAAACATAATATAGATACAGGGATGATATTGAGTGTGGTGGCACCACTAGACACCAAGGAACCATAATATAGATACAGGATGGCAATTTGAGTCTGGGGTGCTACTAAACACCAGGGAAAGATAGATACAGGATGGCAGCTGGAGGTGAGGACACCACTAGACACCAGGGAAACATAATATAGACACAGGGATGGCAATTGAAGGGTGGGGTACCACTAGTCACCAGGAAACATAATATAGAACAGGGGATGGCAATTGAGGGTGGGGGGTGCTACTAGACACCGAGAAACATAATATAGATGCAGGGATGGCACTGGAGTGTGGGGGCACCACTCAGACACCAGGAAACCATACTGTAGATACAAGGATGGCATTGGAGGGTGGGGGGCACCACTAGACACCAGAGAAAGATAATATAGACACAGGGATGGCAATTGAGGGTGGGAGTACCACTAGACACCAGGGAAATATAATATAGATACTGGATGGCAATTGGAGGATGGGGCGCACTAAACAACTCAGAAGTATAATATAGATACAGCGACGGCAGTTGGAGGGTTGGGGCACCTTCTAGACACCTGGAAACTATTATAGATACAGGGATGGCAATTGGAGGGTGGGGCACCACTAGAAACCAGGGAAACATAATATACATACAGGCATAGCAATCAGAGGTGGAGGGTGCCACTAGACCTAGGAAACATAATATAGACACAGGGATGGCAATTGGAGCATGTGGGTGCTACTTGACACCTAGGACACTTAATATAGATACAGGGATGGCAATAGGAGGGGGGCACCGCCAGACACATTAGAAACATATAATATAGATACAAGGATGGCAATCGGAGGGTGGAACACCACTGAGACCAGGGAAAACAATATAGATACTGGGATAGCAAGTGGAGGGTGGGGCACCACCAGACACCAGGGAAACATAAGATAGATACAGGGATGACAACTGTAGGGGGGTGCCACTGAAGACCTGGGAAACATAATATAGATACAGGGATAGCAATCGGAGGGTGGGCGGGTGTCACTAGACGCCAGGAAAAATAATATGGACAGGATGGCAATTGAAGGGTAGAGGCACCACTAGACAACAGGGAAACATAATATAGACACAGGATGGCAATTGAGGGTGGGGTGCCACTAGACACCGAGGAAACATAATATAGATGCAGGGATGGCAATCGGAGTGGGGGCACCACTAGACACTGGGAAACATAATATAGATACACGGATGGCAATTGGAGGATGGGGGCACCACTAAACAATCATGGTTAATAACATAGATACGAAACGGCAGTTGGAGGGTTGGGGCACTTTCTAGACACCTGGGAAACATATTATAGATACAGGGATGGATAATTGGAGAGTGGGGTACCACTAAACACCTGGGAAACAATATAGATACAGGGATTGCCATTCGAGGGTGGGTTGCCACTAGACACCAGGGAAACATGATATAGATACAGGGATGGCAATTGAGGGTGGGGCATAAATAGACACCAGGAAAACATAATGGAGACACTGGGATGGCAATTGAGGTTGGGAAGGTGCTCTAGACACCAGGGAAACATATATATAGATATACGGATTGGAATCGGATGGTGGGGCACCACTAGACACCGGCAAACATAATATAGATACAGAGATAGCAACTGGAGGGAGGCCACAAGACATGAGGGAAACATAATATAGATACAGAGATGGCAATCGGAGGGTGGGGCACCACTAGACACCAGGAAACTATACTATTGATACAGGGATAGTAATTGAAGGTTGGGGTGCTACTAGACACCAGGGAAACATAATATAGATACAGGGATGGCAGTAGAGGGCGAGGGGTGCCACTAAACACCAGGAAATATAATAGGATACAGGATGGCAATTGGAGGGTGGGGTGCCACTAAACACCTGGGAAACATAATACAGATACAGGGATGGTAATTGAGTGTGAGGGTGCCACTAGACACCTGGGAAACATAATATAGATACAGGGATGGCAACTGAAGGTTGGAGGCTCCACTAGACAGCTGGGAAACATAATATAGATACAGGGATGGCATTTGGAGGGTGGGGCGCCACTAGAAACCAGGGAAACATAATATACATACAGGCATAGCAATCGGAGGGTGGAGGGTGCCACTAGACACCAGGGAAACATAATATAGATACAGGGATGGCAATTGAGGTTGGGAGGTGCCACTAAACACCTGAAAACATAATATATTTTTATTTTATTTATTTTAGACAAATATCGGATTTACAACCTTTGAGTCAGAGACTCATTTACAAAGGCACCTCGTCACAGGGAGGGAACAATCTAAATGTGTGGTAATACAGAGGTGAACAGTACAGGTGAATTACATGCAACATACAATACAGAATCATTAAAATCCTCAAGTGCCATTTAAGCATCGGTTTTGTGGGAACCCACAAGAGGTCACCGGTTCCCAAGGGGACATCCAGGATACAATGTCGATTTCGATTGACTGTAGGCAAAACTCAGGCATTGTTATATTCTTAGTCCTGAAGTAGCTGGTAAGTCAGGAAGGCACTATAATAGGCTCTGGGATAACACGGCATCTCCGTGAGCTAATGAGGTGTTTACGTAGGGCGATTTTGAATTGGCCAATTTTAGCGGTGCTAGTGACATGCGAGGGAGGGAGTTATACCAGAATGGCGCCTCTGTGATGAAAGGACCTTGGGCGAGGGAGGTCCTAGCTCTAGGTACCTGAACGTGGCACTGGTACTTCCTGCACGGGTAGCTACCTAATGGGAGGCCCAGGAAAGCAGTGGGTGGACACTGGGGACAGAGCCCAAGTAGGATTTTTTTGTTAGTATGCAGTGTAATATTGCAGCCGTTCTTCAAGATTGAGTATGTTAGTGATGGAGTAGGAGTTGGCATGCGTGTGCTCTCCTTGGGGCACCAGTCAGGAGCCTGCAGGCTTTGTTGATAGATGTCTGGATTTTTGTGAGAGCAGTGGGGTCAGCGACAGCATGGGTGGGGAAGACCATAGTCAACCAAAGATAGGATGGAGGAAGTGATTGCCAGCGCGTAGGGGAATCGGGAGGCAGTCCTTGTGGCGATAGAGGGCCCAATATAGTATTCATGGCTGAGGATAAGGCATGGATGTGGGCATGAAGGAGAATGCCGAGTTGGAAGGTGATGCCCAGGTATTTGTACGTGGTTACCTGTTCAAGGGGTGAAGGGTGTTAGAAGGATGCAGAGCGGAGCATTTTTAGTTACTTTGCCGGTGGGCAAAGATGCTATCTTTGTTTTCTTGAGGTTCAGGACCAGGCGATGGTCGAGGAAACCATTTTCAGCCTGGTTGAAGTAGAGTTGCAGGAGTGCTGGAGTGTGAGGGTCAGAGTGGGAGGCAACAAGGCTGCATCGTCAGCATATAGTAGTATTTTGCCTGAGCAAGAGCTGGGAAGGAGTTTAAGAAGAGGCTGAACAGAGTGGGGCCCAGAATAGAGCCTTGTGGTACTCCAGAGCGACGCAGTGCCGTGGACAGGCAACCATTTAGTTTGACGTGTTGAGATCTGCACAGAGGTAGCTGGTGAACCAGCTCATCGGACCGGTTGAGAACCCCAGTTTATCGAGGATTTGAAGCAGCATCGGTGGCTTACAGTGTCGGGCGCCTTGACAGGTCGATGAAGACTGCCCTGCCAGCTCACTGGCATCTAGTGCCGAGTGTATATAGTGGGGAGAACTCCAGCAAAGCTGTGGTAGTGCTGTGACCCGGGCGGAAGCCATGTTGTTCAGGGCACAGAATGTTGTAGGAAAGATAGGCTGCGAAGGCGTGGGATACTATTTTTCCAGGGCCTTTGAGAGAGGGGAGGATGGAGATAGGTCTGTAAATTGCTTGGCACAGTCGATCTCCATTCTTATATATGGATGATTTCAGCCATCTTCCATGCATTCGGAATTGGCCGAGGCACAGGAGCGGTTAATAAAGTCCGTGAGGGGTAATCATGACATCCAGGGTTAGGTGGAGCATCTTGGAGTCATAAAGGGGCAGCTCGGGTTATGGGAGGAGAGGGTTTTAGAAGGATCGGTTTTATGCCCTGTGGGGAGACAGTCCTAAAGTAAAAAGGGGGACGGGAGACATCTGGATGGTTGGTTGCTGGGATGGGGTCAAAGAAGTGGGACGGTAGGATAGCACTTAGATCAGAGAAGGATGCGTTCTAGGCAGTTGCAACACAGGAGGGATCCGTGTTAATAGCACCATTTATGACCACCTGAGAGAGGAGGAGGGGTGGTAGTACCATTTAATTCCTTCATGTTATCCCAGAAGGAATGAGCAGAGCTCCAGGAGGAAGTCAGGGTGGATTGGTAGAAGGGGCTTTGCTTGCCGTATGGCCCAGGTGCACTGGTTGCGAGCTGTATTATAAGCTTGCCTATCTGCTGATCTGCCTGTTCAACAGCAATATTCCAGAGGTTATCGCGCAGCTTAAGCCGTCTGGATCAGGGAAGGTGAAACCAGGCAGCATTGTGCCTCTTAGTGCGGGTGTTGATAACAGGGGCGAAGACGTCACAGGCCTTACAAAAGGCACTAGTGAGAAAGGCTAGGGTGCTATCTATATCTGATGCAAGGGAGATCGGGGACCAATCGAGCTGGGCAAGGTGCTGTTTAAGTTTGCTTAGTCCTCCCGGCGGAGACAGCGACGGGGGTGGCTTGAGTGCGTGGGTTTAGGTGTGGGGAGGACCAGAAGCAGAGAATGGGTGAGTGGTCACTGAGGGAGTTAGCTGGGACTCTAAGATCCTTTATTTTGTGTGGATGGTTAGAACACGACGTCAAGTAGAGAGCTGTCCCACTTGACGGGTTAATTCTGTGGTTGTTTCAAGTTGGTTAGGTCTAGGGCTAAGTGAGTTGTCCTTAATCGCATTGAGTTGGGGCCCAGCCAGTTGACGTTGAGGTCACCTAAGATGAGCTGTTCAGCCTTACATGGCAGGGTGGTGAGGTAGTCAGTGATGGAGAGGATAGCTAGGCTTTGCTCACGTGGGGCAATGCGTGTGGTAGTGAGGTAGAGTGGGCCTCGTCCGGGGTCGGGGTAATTTTTATTGTGATGGCTTGTGCCCATGGCCAAGGTTAGGGGCGGGTAGAGCATGACCCAGGAGGGAGTTTGTGAGGTAGACAGCACAGCCGCCACCACATTTGCCCACGCTATCCTCTCTAAAGAGGGTAAAGCCAGGGAGGGAGACAGTCGAGTCTGGTGTCGAGGGTGAGAGCCAGGTTTCAACTATGGCAAGAATGTCGGGCTTATGCTGGGAGACCCAACATTGGAGCACAGCCATCTTCCTTGGGAGACTGCGTGATATTCATGAAGGCAATACAAAGTCCTGCCCTGGGACACAGGAATGGCAATTGGAGGGTGGGGGGCCACTAGAAACCAGGAAGCATAATATACATACAGGCATAGCAATTGAGGGTGGAGGTGCCACTAGACTCCAGGAAAACATAATATAGACACAGGGATGGCAATTGGAGCATGTGGGGTGCCACTTGACACCAGGGACACTTAATATAGATACAGGGATGGCAATAGGAGGGTGGGGGGCACCGCCAGACACTAGGGAAACATAATATAGATACAAGGATGGCAACTGGAGGGTGGAACACCACTAGAGACCAGGGAAACATAACATAGATACAGGGATGGCAGTCGGAGGGTGGGAACACCACTAGAGACCAGGGAAAAACAATATAGATACTGGGATAGCAAGTGGAGGGTGGGGGCACCACCAGACACCAGGGAAACATAAGATAGATACAGGGATGGCAACTGTAGGGCGGGGTGCCACTGAACACCTGGGAAACATAATATAGATACAGGGATAGCAATCGGAGGGTGGGCGGGTGTCACTAGACACCAGGAAAACATAATATGGACACAGGGATGGCAACTGAAGGGTAGGGGCACCACTAGACACCAGGGAAACATAATATAGACACAGGGATGGCAATTGGAGGGTGGGGGTGCCACTAGACACCGAGGAAACATAATATAGATGCAGGGATGGCAATTTGAGTGTGGGGGTGCCACTCAACACCAGGGAACCATAATATAGACACAGGAAAGCAATTTGAGGGTGGGGTGTCACTAGACACCAGAGAACCATAACATAGATATAGGGATGGCAATTGGAGGGTGGGAGTAGCACTAAACACCAGGGAAACATAATATAGATACAGGGATGACAATTGGGTGTGGTGGCACCACTAGACACCAAGGAACCATAATATAGATACAGGGATGGCAATTGAGTCTGGGGTGCCACTAAACACCAGGGAAAGATAGATACAGGATGGCAGCTGGAGGGTGAGGACATCACTAGACACCAGGAAACATAATATAGACACAGGGATGGCAATTGAAGGGTGGGGCACCACTAGTCACCAGGGAAACATAATATAGACACAGGGATGGCAATTGGAGGGTGGGGGTGCCACTAGACACTGAGGAAACATAATATAGATGCAGGGATGGCAATCGGAGTGTGGGGGCACCACTAGACACCAGGAAACCATACTGTAGGTACAGGGATGGCAATTGGAGGGTGGGGCACCACTAGACACCAGAGAAAGATAATATAGACACAGGGATGGCAACTGGAGGGTGGGGGCACCACTAGACACCAGGAAACATAATATAGATACACAGATGGCAATTGGAGGATGGGGCACCACTAAACTGCGAAGCATAATATAGATATGGAGACGGCAGTTGGAGGGTTGGGACACCTCCAGACACCTGGGAAACATATTATAGATACAGGGATGGCAATTGAGGGTGGGGTGCCACTAGACACCAAGGAAAAATGATATAGATACAGGGATGGCAATTGGAGAGTGGGGCACCACTAAACACCTGGGAAACAATATAGATACAGGGATTGCTATTCGAGGGTGGGGTGCCACTAGACACCAGGGAAACATAATATAGATACAGGGATGGCAATTGGAGGGTGGGGGCATAAATAGACACCAGGTAAACATAATATGGATACAGTCACAGCTATTGGAGGGTGGGGGGTGCCAGTAGACACCAGGAAAACATAATGGAGACACTGGGATGGCAATTGGAGGTTGGGAAGGTGCTCTAGACACCAGGGAAACATATTATAGATATATGGATGGCAATCGGATGGTGGGGTCACCACTAGACACCGGCAAACATAATATAGATACAGAGATAGCAACTGGAGGGGGCCACAAGATATGAGGAAACATAATATAGATACAGAGATGGCAATCGGAGGGTGAGGGCACCACTAGACACCAGGAAACTATACTACTGATACAGGGATAGTAATTGAAGGTTGGGGTGCCACTAGACACCAGGAAACATAATATAGATACAGGGATGGCAATGGAGGGTGAGGGGTGCCACTAAACACCAGGAAACATAATATAGATACAGGGATGACAACTGGAGTGTGAGGGTGCCACTAGACACCTGGGAAACATAATATAGATACAGGGATGGCAATTGGAGGTTGGGGCTCCACTAGACAGCTGGGAAACATAATATAGATGCAGGGATGGCATTTGGAGGGTGAGGCACCAGTAGACATCAGGAAAGCATTAGAGATATAGGGATGGCAATAGGAGGGTGGGATGCCATTGGACACCGGGAAACATAATCTAGATACAGAGATAGCAACTGGAGGGTGGGGGGTGCCACTAGACACCATGGAAACATAATATAGATACAGGGATAGCAATTTGAGGGTGGGGGCCACTAGACTCTAGGAAAAATAATATAGATACAGGGATGGCAATTGGAGGGTGGGAGGAGCGCCACTAGACACCTTTGAAAATAGTATAGATACAGGATGGCAATTGGATGGTGGTGGCACCAGAAGACACCAGGAAACATAATATAGATACAGGAATGGCAGTTGGAGGTTGAGGCACCACTGGACACCTGAGAAGCTTCATATAGATACAGATATGGCAATTGGAGGGTGGTGGCTGCCATTAGACACCAGAGAAACATAATATAGATATAGGGATGGCAGTCTGAGGGTGGGGGCACCTCTAGACACCAGAGAAGCATAATAGAGATACAGAGATAGCAATTGGAGGGTGAGGGTTGCCACTAGACACCAGGAAAACATTATATAGATGCAGGGATGGCAATCGGAGGGTGGGAGCACCACTAGACACCCAGGAAACCATAGTATAGATACAGGGATAGTAATTGAGGGTGGGGTGCTACTAGGCACCTGGGAAACATAGATACAGTGATGGCAATTGAGGGTGGGGTGCCACTAGACACCAGAGAAACATAATAAAGATACAGGGATGGCAATTGGAGGGTGGGGGCGCACTAAACACCAGGAACCTTAATATAGATACAGGGATGGCAATTGGAGGGTGGGGTTGCCACTAGACACCAGGAAAAGATAACAGAGATACAGGCATAGCAATTGGAGGGTGGGGGTGCCACTAGACACCAGGGAGGCATAGTATAGATACAGGGATGGCAATTGGTGGGTGGGGTGCCAGTAGACACTTGGGAACCATAATACAGATACAGGGATGGCAATTGAGGGTGGGAGGGGCTCCACTAGACACCAGTGAAACATAGTATAGATACAGGGATGGCAATTGATAGTGGGGTGCCATCAGACACCAGGGAAACATAAAATTCAGGTTCCAAGTCAGGACTGGATTGCAGATAGGAGGCTTTAAATGTAGACTGCCTCTCAAGTACATAGGGGATACCTCCAGCAGAGCCACTGTAAAACTATCTATAGGCACATGGAAAGCTGATATGGCAGCCAGGTACACTCTGAGGAACACTGCGGCCTGAATCTGATAAGGTCAGCAAGTACTCTAGAACCTGATTAACTGGCTAGGTGAACAGATCCAGGTCATGTGAAGCAGCCCAGAAAGCAAATTGCTTCTACTTCATGGAGTAAGTAGACCTGGTGGATGGTTTCCTTGTAGCTACAAGAACATCCGCCACTTTTGAGAAACTCCAAATGGGCTGTGGGTATTTCTTTAGGAGCCATGCATGCAGATGAAGGGACTTCAGGTCTGAATGGACCAGGGTTCCCTCTTCAGACAGTAGACCCTTGCACAAGGGCAGAGGTACTGGGAGCTCCACTGCCTGTCCGCAGCAAGGGGAATCAGATCTGTGGAGGCTATAGGAAGTAATGAGTATCAGAGTTTCCGCTCCATTTCTTTTTTTTGTCAATAACATTTTATTAAAATTTATAGAATACAGACAATCTCAAAACTATGTCATAATTAATAAATATATATATATATATATATATATATATAAACACTTAAAACCATTACAGAATTGTATATTCTTTTCATCTATTAAACATATTTATAATTTATATGATCTACTTATATTTCTAAATTTCAGTAAATATTAAATCTAAAATTTAAAGAAACAGCAAACAAGAAAGTAGAAAAGAACAAAACATGAAGTAAAATACAGAAGAACCTTCATTTCATATCTAATAATTTGTTGATGCCCTAGATCCCCACTTACTTGTTGTAAAAGTTATTTAAGCATGCATCAAAGGAGAGAAAGGATGAAGGAAAACAAGAAAGCAGCAAAGGAGGTTAGAGTTCATATTAGAAAATATGTGAACGGGAACATACTTATCCAGCTGTGAAAAGGTAAACTTAAAGGGACACTTTCAACCTGTTTTTCATCATATTATTTCTAGTTAAAACCCACATTTTATGATTGCTTACCTTCTCAAAAATTCACTGATGTTGCTGTTTGTTTTGTCTGTCTCCTTGTATAGTAAAACTGAAATGCTTGCTAACGATGTTTATAAACAACCTTGTTTTGTTTCTACTCCTGAATCTGTTTTATTGAATATTTCTTGAACATTAGAAGCACCCCCAAATAGTGCAGTCACTCATGAGGCAGTAGCCACCTAAACTCCCACTGCAACTACGAATGGCTAGACTGTGCTGGGGGTGTTCCCAAGCCCAGAACAGATGTAATGGAGTTGATCAAGGAATGTAAGCAAACCAGTTTTTGTGCGGTAACGCCAGTATGGTGGGTAGTCTGTTTTTCACTTTTAAAAGAAAAAGAATCAGAATCAAACTGCTAGCTACATCAGAAATCTTTACAGAAAGCTGGCAATCCTAAAACGTTGTTTTAAGGCTGCATGGTGGCACCCTGCATTCCTCTTGCTAGGACTAGGAGAAAAGCAGCTCGTGGAAAGAACAACCTCATCCGATGACAAAAGTTGCTTCCACATCTGTGCACCACGCCCCTTCACGCCGCACTTTTATTTTACCTCACGGCACTAGCAATTGCTTCTTTAACTTTAATATTACTTTCCTGAGCCCTAATAATAGACACAGAGTCCTGCACATAGTGGAGAAGTGACTGTTGCAGTATGTGGTCCGGCGATGCCAGAGAACGAGAGAGCGAACGAGCAAAACAAAGACACAGCAGGAGAGATGCAATGGTAACAAGCACAGTTGCAATCTTCATCTCTCTCTGCATGCAGTATACAGAGATTAAAAAGCACTGTCACCACACCAGTCCCTCAGTGGTCACGTCCTTGTTTTTACTGTGGTGATGTTTGGCCACTGTTTAACTTTGACTGCTGATTATTGAACGGTCTGATGGGAAGGCCTTCCTGTTTACTTACATTTTTGCTGGCCTTAGTTAAGGATTTGAAAATCTGTTACAGAGTCCTGGCTGTCACACCACATTAAACAAGGCTATTTAGAAAGCATAAGCTAAGCACCAGTGAAAACAAAAAAAACTCAGTATAACTACAATTATCTTCTTAGAGGCTTCTGATTGTCTCTCTCCAAAGCTTCATGGCTCAAAAGTTGTGAGTCCTTTCTTGCAGCCTTAATCTCGGTTCTGTTTAGTTTCTGCTCAAATACACCGGCTTCTGGAAATGGTGTCCTCTCCACACATGGGACCATGGCTGCTGACTATTAACTAGAGGCATTGTAACTTCAGCCGTTAATGCGTATGTGGGGAAAATAATTTTGATGGCGATGGCACTGGGAATGAATAAACTTTTACAAAACGTTGTCCGCCATTTAACTGCTTAGCATGCCGCAACCGCCACGCCCACTCTCTTTTCAGATACCCTTCTTACTGCAAAATCTGGCTAGAGAACAAACATCTTTCCATTGTTGCAGGAGCTTTACCAAACAGAACACTACCTTTAAACACCTATACAAATGGTGAACAGAGAGAGCAGCTTCCTTGTCCTGCCTAGCTCATAGCTGAGCATATCTCATCACCATGTCCAGCCCATCAATGTTTTAAATATTCCTATTAATTGAGTCAGCATGTTTGGCAGACTCCATTAAGAAGTTCTTAACGAGATGACTAAAACTGTTAGCTATTTGTGGGTAAAGTGGCTGTTAGGGCCATATTTATCACACTGCCTAAGCCATTTCTTGTTTGGTTATTTAGTTATTTATTTATGTAGAAAATGTGAACAATTTTGTAACACTTTGCCTTAATACAATGTCTGGTGAAAACCTTTATTATAAATAGTGTTTTAGTTGAGTTTGGTCTCTGGTAGATAGCTATATAGAGAATAATGGATGGGTGGCTATTTAATCATCGAGGATTTTATATACCTCCGAGGGTGGATGCCACATAAACCCGAAGAGCAAAGCTTGAGGGTTTATGGAAGGTATCCCACCCTGCGGGATGTATAAAATCAGAGTTTTAACTAGCTATCCATCTTTTATTTTGTATCATTGCTGGGGATAATTTTTCACCACAGCAATTACACAAAATAAATGTATCTGTTTACTGAGCTGAGCTGCGGACTGTTGGAAACCCGCAGTAGATGGGCTGTCAGTAAATGGTAACAATGTTTAGTTTTGTTTTCGCTTTAACTTGGATGACAGTTTGCTGTGACAAGAGAACTTTTTATTTAAAATAAATAACTTACCGCTGACAACTTCTGTCCAGTAGTACTGCAGCACTGAGGCCTCACGACGGATGGCACAGAAAAGGGGAGGTTTGCGGTAGGCGATGAGTGGAAAGTAGGGAAACCAGGCACGTGAATGTCATTATAACCGGCCGATTATAATGCTGGAATTATAACCCGGTTTCCTATGGGAAAATCTATAACCAGTTATTATAGTTAGATTTATTTTACAATATAACATTCTGTGCAGTCGAACTTGATCAGCGATTCCGCTTCCTGATGTTTTGCTGACTGCAGACTGGTATAATGTTGTCTAACTGAGTTGAGTTGGCAATTTTCAGTGAGCAACGCATTTTCTAGCGCATCCTTATTGCCAGTCATTTGTAATAGTAAACACCAAAAATATTACTCTTAATGATAAGCACTCAGTATGGCCATTTCATGATATTAATAGCAGCTGCTGCTAAATCTATATTTGTTAGTGCACAAAGATTAGAACATCATCTGCCTTGACACGTAATTGTATTTCATGTAGATATAATTGTTTGTTTTTGAGTATGGGTAGTCAGCTGTAAACTGTGTCATTGTGCATCTGTTTTTTTTTTTTTTTTTTCATCTTTATCCTCCTTCCCTACCCCGTGCCCTCCTTCCATCCGCTCATGTCCCCGACACCCACCTTAGGGATCTGCCCCTAGAGTGCCCTTCCTCCTCTCCTGGCACATTGGGGTCTGTCCTTGTAGGTGGTCCGGTAGACTTAGGGCGGACTTCATCTAGGGCAGCCGGAGATGTTTTTCCGTTTCTCCCTTACGCCCACACTCTGGACGCCGCGGCGCTTGGGACGAGAGCGGCGAGGCTACGCGTTGACGACGCCAGCCCTCACGCGCCGCGACGCTCTTCTCCCGCCCGACAAGCGAAGCCCCATCCTTTCCTACTGTCGGTGCTTCCACCGCTATGGAAAAGGATGCGAAATCTGAAGGCGTTCTTGGTCACCCCACCCCTGAGGAGGAGGCATCCTGGGACGCTCGATCCTCCCTCCCCACCGACCCTTCGGCTGCCCGAGTCCGCTCTCGACCCTCCGGCTGGCGCGAGTACGCAGGTGTGGCGCTCTAGCGCCTAACCTCAGCGCCACCGGGCCGGCATGTGCATCTGTTTTAATAATGGAAAATGAGTATTTTGTATGGCTATTGTATTGGTATTGTTACTGTTACTTAGCTTGAAAACAATGTTTTTTTTAAATTTTGAGTTATTAAGCCTCCGCATGCTCCTCCCACCACAGCCTGCAGCAGTGACTTACCCTTCCCCATTTCCACCCGCCTCCCTGTAGAGTTAAAATGTGTAGGAGCAGGACAACAGTAGTGATAAAGAAGGAGTTAATGTATGAGTGACTGGTGCAAACACTCTGTTTTGAAACATCTTCTGCATTCATTTGAACTGCAGTAAAGGCAGGCATTTCAAAGTGTTCAGCCCTGTGTGTGTGAGGTGAACTGCAATTAATTTCAGTCAGTTACAGAAACTGCAGTTTAAAGAGAGTCTGCTGGCACAACTCCATGAATCAAATGAGCACTAAAATGCTCACTCGATATTTTGCTGCTCCCCACTGAACCACCGTGATGAAACATAGCAGAAGTGTCACTTCACTGTTTTTCAGTTTGTGCAGGGATAAGGAAAATGTGTTTCAGTGCCATAACAGTACAGGGTCCGGAAAACAAAACCAACACCAGCTCACCCAGGCCCAAAATGTCAAGCCTAAATATTTTTGAAATAAAAGGCTAGTAATCTCTATTCATATCAGTTCCCTCAAGATGGAAAACGACACAGCTACTGTCCACAGAAGAAGCCTTTCTGACCCACTCTATTTTAACAACAAAAAGGGATAATATGGGCAGACTGAATCTGCTATCAGATTCTGTTTCTTTCTGTGTACTAGATGTTTTAGCAATCCAAGAATGCTCTTAAAGTTCATATGGTAGAGCAGAAAACAACCATATATACTGTATGAAAATAGCCTCATTCCATGACACAACATTACCAGGAAGTGGTGAACAGGGATAGAGCAGCTTGATCTCTCAAATTTCTCGAGTTGAAGAGAATGTGTATTTCAGATAAACACTGAGATCTTGAGCAGAAATGTTTGCAGAAGGATAGTTATTGGGAACATACCCTGGGGACACTGCACCCAAATGGACTAAATGAATCCTCTAATAGCACTGTTTATCTTTCTGTGCTAATATACGTTCTACACTTCACCAGTTCCAATTTTGAAGTTTGTTAGTTTTAAAAATGTTCAATATTATGGTTTTTAAAAATTTAGTATATTTTACTTATTATTTCTTTCTTTCCTCCTAACTGATGTTGGTACTTTTACCTTTGATGGCATTTCATATGCAGTATGTCATGCTTTTCCTGTGTTTCAGTGATAGCTTAGTAGGTAGCAGTTTCTCATTATATAAATTATCAAAATGTGGTATTGTTTTAAATGTTTTTATGTCTATATTATATCTAGTAACAATCTGACATGTTTTTGATATACCAACAACTGACACTGGATAGCTAGTACTCCCTTTGGAGGCAATCATCCTCTTTATCCAGTTACTCATTTTATTAAATTTGCAACTGCTATTTTAACAACACATGAAGATCTGTAGGATTTCAACATACTGTATGTAATGGGTGTAAACATTGGATTTGTTTGCAAGAATACGGTGTATATGTTTTGGCAGGAAACCTGACTTTAGAGGCAGCTGCAACAGACAGGGGTCATGAGGATAGCTTTGTCCTGCACCCCGCCTCTAATGACTGCTGTTACAGACACCTGCTCCCCTGGGACTTCATCCGGGAGCCCTGACCACCACCACAGCCAATCAAGCTAGGCTTTGACTGGCTTAGGAACAGCATGGATTTTCCAAGAGACTTTAAATTTTAATGAGCGATAGGCTTCACAGCAGATTGGTGGGAAGCTCGACTTCAGGGAGCTGCTGCAGCTGACAGATCACAAGGTGGATATTGTCCTGCATCTTCCTCCCAACAACTGCTGTCACAGACACCAGCTTCCCTTGAACTTTGCACCAAAGCCCCTGAACACTGTCACAGCCAATCAAACTGGGCCATGGGCTGGCTTAGTAAGACTGTAGATTTTCCAAGGGCCTAATAACACTTGTTTTGATGTTGGGCAACTGTCAAACAGTACTGATCATCACTTAAAAAGGCAGAAAGAAATCTGTATAAACGCACACACAGTATGATAAACCGCTTGTCTACTTCACACAAGCTTCTTTGGCTTTTTCTTTCACATCTGCAATTACATACACTCACTGCATCATTTTTTTGGGGTGCTCAGTGTATAGTCAGTGACATGAGTGCAATCTTGAATACATAAATGGTGATACAAAACTTACATGCTAATCCTTGTACCAGTCTTTGTGCTTTTCTTGCAGGACTTTGAATGTTTGGCTGTTGGCTAGTCTCTTCAAAGTGTCAGCCATGGTTTGTGTATTGGAACATGAGCTGCACAGGCAGACTATGATAAGAGGACACTGTATAGCTAAAATCCAGCAGCAAAAGGCAACTATCACGCATACGGAACACTAAAATATTACTATTCTGTCATCTAACTACAGGTCTAATTGTCAAACTAATTACCACCAGGAACTTCATAAGCCATGATACAGCACAAGTGGTATATTAAACTGAAAAGTTTTTAATAAGTTTTGTAAGTCAAATAATATGATAATTTTGTCAGGGTCACTGCTACATAGCACCTAGTCCCAATTAAAAGAAATAGCCCCATAGTGCATGGCTGCAGGGATCAAGAAACCCGTATATATTTATTGGTGTCGGCAGCATCTAGTTAAAACATAAGCCTGCATCAAGTCAAACTTAATTCACTGCCACAGTACAGTATTTTATATACCCTAAATAACATCAGAGACCATTAGATAGAAAACAAACCTGCTATTAGGCTTTGTTTTTAAGAAGCTATGTTGAAAATTTGGTGTCAATATTAAAAACAATAACATTATGAGCTTACATTGAATTTTGTGAACACAGGCTCTTAACTTTTGTAAGTTTTAATATTTTTACTCCAAATTTACAACATAGCCATATCTTTACAGCACCTCATGAATGTGACAGCTGTCATTTTTAAATACTGGCCACATTTTTTTTTACATTCCAAAAGGTGATTTTGCACAATATGGCCATTTCTTTACAGCACCTCATGAATGTGACAGCTGTCACTTTTCATCTCCTACCCAAAATGTGTTTTTGCATCCCAAAAGTCGATTTTGCAGTCCCTACACAAAAATCACCTGTAGGCCAGGAGTTGAACATTGTCTCTACCATTCTTCACTGAGGCAGGGTCATAAAAGGTTATGTTGAAAATTTGGTGTAAAATAGTAAAAAATTATTTTTCTGTATTTCTACTCCAAATTCCTCAGATGCAGCCTTATCAGCTCTGGCCAGAGTTTGTTTAAACAAGGAACACTTTGAGGCCTAAGGGGCTGACAGTGTCCCTTTAAATTCACCATGTATTATTGGGGGATTCTGGGACAATATTAGAACTACACATCTATTTATAGATATTGCCAAATCATTTCTTGAATCTACTTCCATGTTCTTTTAAATAAACAGCACGCTTTTTCTGTTCTTAAAATCTCTATACAGTTTGCTCTCCACTCCTGTACTGATGAGACATTGTCATTTGTCCAATGTTTCAATAAAATATTTCCAACTGAAACACCTATTAGTAGTAAGATTACTTCTGTTCCTTAGTCCAAAACTGACATTCCTCAAAATGGCCCAATACACTAGGCTGAGGGAACTGAGCATGTACTCCTGGAACAGAAGAGGGAGAGGGGTGACATGATTGAAACTTTTAAACATACGAGGGTATAAATAAGGTTAACATTCAGGATCTTCTCCAATTGAAAGAGAGCAGGAGAATGAGAGGGCATGACATGAGGTTGAAGGAGGAGGTTCAGGAGTAATACAAGGAAGTTCTTTACAGAGAGGGTGGTGGACCCATGGAATAGCCTACCAAGGCGGTAGCAGGGGCCAAAATGGTAAGTGAGTTCAAGAATGCATTGATAGACATAAAGTACAAAAAGGCAAAGGAGGGGAGGGAATAGCACCAGGTAGGTCCTTGAGCAGACTAGATGGACCTTGCAGTCCCCTTCTGCCATCACTTTCTATATTTCTATGTAGTATCTATGTTTAAATGTGGAAGGCAAAGGTTTTAATATTTCTTTAACATTCTCACACAAGGGAGCAGCCCCACATGTGTTTTAAAGACCCTATCTAATTTACATTTGCCATAGCAAAGAAATGGTTAAGACCCATTTTAAACATTTGATAGGGGTGCAATTTAAATTATGCAATGTTTTAAAGTGAAGGAGTTATAGACTGACTGAACTACAGGCTTTGGCTGAAAACGCTCTAATATTTGTCCAATTCCAGGCCTGTTTTCATCTCACATTTGTGACAACATTCTTAATGGTTCCATCGAAAACCTCTGACAGAATCCATAAGAAAACTGTACCAAAATAAAATTCTGGAGGAGAGCCCATGCAACCCAAGAAGGTTTGAGTATTAGTATTAGGAAAACACTGAGTTCAATATTAGCATTCCCTATCTCTAAGATCCATGTAAAAGTTTCATCTGTTAAACAGATATCATATTTTCTATAACTCTTCAACAATGATAAAAGCACCATGTTCAAAAATGTCTTTTATGCAATAATACTTTAAAGAGCTAGTGTACTGCTTGGAAACTGCCTGGAATTAATTGCAACTTTCAAGTGGAGTCAGCTATCACATTCTTATATTTCAAGTATTTTTTCTTTTCTGTTTGCTAATTAGAAGATTTTCCACCTGGCAGTACTGGGGTGATGTGTGGAGCAGCACTCTGTCTGAGCTAAAAAAGTCAGTTGTGTTCCTCCCACTACATCAACACTGAGACCACACTGACTGTGACATCATGAGTAACCAGGAGATCCATTTCTCAGGCTAGATTATTCTCTTTCACATGAAATAGCTGGGACTGGATCTTCTTGGTTAATAGTGATGTCACAATTTCCTGCATTTTGATTGGTAACTTGTAAAAGTCACTGCTCAGACTGCAAGGATTGTGATGCCTCAATGTGTTTGGTCACGGTCTGATGATGTAATGGAAGGAACATAACTGACTTTTGTTAGCCTCCAGAGTGCCCACACATCAGTTCAGAACTGCCAGGTGAAAAATCTTCTAGTTGGCAAACAGAAAATAAAAAATACTTCAGATATAGGAAGTGATAGCTGACTTAATCTGAAAATTATTAATTCCAGGCAGTACACTAGTCTTTAATGCCCCACCCCAGGGCAGAGAACTGGGGGTTCCACTGCCAACTGTTGCAGCAGGGGAACCAGATCTGTCAAGACCTGAGGGAAGCAAGAATATCAGAGTTGACTCTCCATTGTCAACTTAAGTAGTACTCTTTGAATTAGGGGAAAGGGTGGGATGGCATATCAGAGCCTCTCTTCCAGGACAGGGACAATGTAGCTTGTAGAAAGTGTGCTGTTAAACCTCCAAATACCTGTCTAATTCTGTTTCACAAGTCTACTGCAGTAGCACTCTGAATATCTTTACTGTCCTTTCCTTACTTTCTCCCTTTAATTCCCTTTTTCCAGGCTGGCCACCTGGATAAGAGGCCCTTTCCATCACTTTCATTTCATTAAAAGACAGGTATGGAGCTTTAGTACCCCAATGATAGGCTACTGTGTATAGACCTAGAGTTTAACATATTTGGGCTAGTAGTTCCTCTTTTCATGATTAAGCAATGCCCAGGAGACAAATGTGTATGCCAAATATAGGAATTCTCCTCACAGTGCAAGCACTTAGTTTATTTAGGCAGACAAGAAAAAAATAGTAAAAGGATTCAGAGTCTGCCTGCTGGTCACCCAATCCTTAGGGTGTTGTTGTAAGGTTCCTAAATATGCCTTAGCAACACTATTTTGACCCAAAAACAGTTTACTTTTCCTTACTGTTTAACTTTATTATTTTTGGTAAGGTGACATGGAAAGTCAATATGCCAGCAGCACAAATGGTTTTAAACATAAGCAGATTTGAAATTAAAGGACTACTTTTGTTTGCTTGTGCTGCAATGTGTTTAGCACTCCCAAAAGAAACTTCTGAACAAAATGTGCAGTATTTCAGACATTGTAAGATAAATGATGGACTCTTTTCAGTTTTACTCCTTTTCATAGCAGTCTGGCTCCTGTTAATTTTAAAGAGTAAAGCTACTAGATAATGGGTATTCAGGCCTTTAGCCAGAGGTAATCCTTACAGCCATTTACACTTGTTGCTCTTGCTGTTTCCTAGGAGGCAGCTG
This sequence comes from Neoceratodus forsteri, assembly GCA_016271365.2. NCBI lineage: Eukaryota > Metazoa > Chordata > Ceratodontiformes > Ceratodontidae > Neoceratodus > Neoceratodus forsteri. Next base: position 1,741,611,873 of record CM028129.1, read on the forward strand.
GCCCATTCTCACTATAGTTATACTGTGGATAGGTTGAGGGAGGGCTAAACTTGGCAAGAGTACTGTTTTAGTAAAACCTGAATTATATTTCATTTCAGGGATGTCAATATTTTGTAATAAAGATATATTGAATGTCCCTTACTTAGAATGAAATAAAAGTGTTTTATAAATAAAAATCTGTATTGAAGAGTATAGGCTGTCTGAAGTGATCACCTGATGATTCCCTAGGATAAAAGGAGACTCATTCTTGTGATACCTTCAGATTCATTTTGGGATCAGCCAGTACTGGTCCATTTGGGAGTCTGCACTTACAGACTAAGATAATTGAAATCCCAGGTGGCCTTTTCGCTTGCTGCTATTGCCTGTGGAAACATTCATTTATTTTTGTACCTTTTATGTTTCTTTCTGTATTCCTGCAAAGTTAATAGTTTTATATTTTCTTTTGCTGTTACTTTAATAAAGCTTTAGGCTTGGCAATTTTATTTTAGCCTTGCCACATTACCTTTTTGTGTCAGTGTCCATCATTACACCCACAGCCTATGACACTGGTGGCAGTGGTGGGATGTTTTGATGATACTGGTGCTTCCTAGTAACTGGACATTGAATGCAGGAGAAGAAAGAAGAGCAGGTCCTTGACAAGCCCAGCGGTGTCCTCACACCTAACCATGGCTGCCAAGTATAGAGAGACCCTTTGCCAGGGTTAGGGCCAGATGTCCAGTGAAAAGCAGCCAAAGAGGAGAAAGAGGAGGGTGCTGAGAGAGGAAGGTGAGGATGGGACCACTACAGAACAAATTGCTGATGAACCTCCAGAGGATATACACAGCCTGTTACGCTGGTCATATGTTAAGCAACTTGCCATGGACAAAGGGAAATGGATCTTCAGAGAGCTGAGTCCAGGTGGAACGATACATTAAGGGCCATCAGAGACCTTGGGACACGTAATCCTCCCCTGTAGATGGACCTAAGGACATAAACTGACCAAATTGGGTGCCACTGATGACATTGAAGCATACATGACTACATTTGAGCGAATAGCCCAGGCATGTGGGTGGCCTAGGACCCAATGGGTAATACGCTTAGTACCATACCTATCCGGAAAGGCACAGCTGGCCTACAGCCATATGGACAACACCCAGGCTGAGAACTATGATGCTGTTAAGCAGGCAATCCTGCAAAGGTATGATATCAGCCCTGAAACATACCGCAATGTTTTCGGACATGCAGATTTCATAACACAGACACTCCCAGAGAAACAGATATCAAATTGAAGGACTTATGCCAGCAGTGGTTGCAACTAGGGTAAAAATGATAGAACAGATATTGAGATGGTAATAATGGAACAGTTCATTCGTGATACTACCCTCAGATGTACAGGTGTGGGTGAGGGAACACTGGCCAGACACCTGGAAAAAGCCATCACACTGGCTGAGGACTATCTACTGGCCCGTCTCTCAACCGACAACAAGGACAACCTGGTGCTGGTGTGACTCTGTCCACCAGAAAACTCCGGCCCTTGAGTGAGTGTGCAGAAAAGTGGCAGTTTTGGTGTGTGTGGGAATGCAAAAGGTGCAACTCTGGATGAACCTATCTTTTGAACAGGTCATCGAATGTAGAGGTTAACAGTTCCCACTCATGCATCCTGGACTGTGACCTGCTTAATAAGACATACATTTTGATATGGAAGTATGCATCTTTCATATCCAAGGAGCATATCCAAGCCCCAGTTTACAGTAACAAAAGGAGACCTTGCAAAGTGGCAATTCAGAATTTCTTGTATTCTATAAAGAAGTTTAGATCCCTTAGATCCAGAACAGGTCTCCTGCCCACTTTAGGACAAGGAAGTACTGGGAATAAAACTTTGTTCCTTTGTTCTGGAGGAACTGGTTCTATGACCTGTTTCTAAAGCACAGTCTGTATTTACTCCTGCAACAGGGCAGCTGCCCCAGAGGATATGTTGTGACAAGTGGGGATGATCTGGAGGGTTGTCCAGAAGTTCCAGAACAATCCCCTTTGATAATCTCCAGAATCCATGCATCTAAAGTCACCTCCTCCACTGGTTTAAGTGAAGGGACAGTCAACCCTCTACAACCACCCCTAGAGGTAAAGGAGGTTTGAGAGTGTATAAGGAGTCGGTCTGAGCCAGTGGGGCAACTCCATCACCTCTATGGGCTTTTGAGTGGGAACCTGGGTTAGTATTGGGGAATGGCAAGGTTCCTGATCCTTTGCCTCCTGCCCTGCTGTCTGGGGGCTGAGTGCTGTCTAACACCTGCTAGACACAAAGTACCTCTGCTCCTACCCCTGGAATGGATGTGGTAGAGGGAGTGCACAGACTTCAAAATACTACTAGAGGCCTGGAGATCTTTCAAAGTCTCTTGGACCTCATGACTAAAAGATTTCTGCCCTCTGAATGGGGCATTAAGAATGGTTTGCTGTACATCATTAGCAAAATCTGCCACCCTGATCCATGAATATCTCCTGAGACAGATACCTGAAGCCACAGCTCTGGCAGAAGCATCTGAGACATCATAGGCTCTGCAGAGCAAATGCTTTCCCACATCAGCCTCAGCACTAAGAGCTTTTAGTAACTCCTGTTTAGGGCATCCCCAGGCAAGGTCTGTGCAGCTGCCTTGGCTTTTCTCCAGAGGGTGTTCTAATACTTCATTATGTGGGTCTAGTAATTGCAATCCAAAGGCCTAATGACACTGAGGCATATTTTTTTACCTAGGACATCCAACCTCTGGGACTCTTTATCAGGAGGAGCGAACTGATATGCTTAGGTGCCATAGACCTGTCATGGGCAGGATTAATGACCACTGAGTCAGTCTCAGGTTGTGTGGCATAGAAAGACTTCCCAGAAGGGGTTGTATACATTTTGTCCACCTTCCTGAGGACACCAGATATGTCTGGTCTGTACCAGGCAGCAAAGGTGGCATCTTCTAAGGGTGGAAGCAAAGGAGGTACCACAATGGCAAGAGACTCAGGCAATTCCAAGAACTCTATGAAGTTTTTCTTGGTAGTGTCCCACCCTCCAGGGCAAATCCCATGGCAGCTTGCAACTGCTGTATCATAGTGAGGAAGGTAGGGTCCTCTGGAGGTGGCCATGGTGTGTAGAGTCCTCACTGCATGCAGAAACAATGGAGCAGGTGCCCATTTCATATGGGGTTTCAGCATAATCCTCAGCCTCATCCTTTTCATCCTGCATCATAAGACCAGGATTATACTCTTATTCATTGTCGATAGGGTCACCGGGGAGAAGGAGCATCCTGGCAATGTCAGTGGCACCATAGTAGGCATCTGTGATGAGGGAGTACCATGCAGTGTCAATGGAGGGTTGGTAATAGGTCTCATCAATGGACCCCTGGAACAGGGAGGCCAGGCACTAAATGTCTTATGTCAGAAAAGGATATGAGAACCTCCTGCACGCTATGCACCCATGTGGTCAATGGACATGATGGGAGGAGTCGACGGTGCAGGTTGAGTCCCCAACATCGACAGCTATGTACCAGCTGAAATAGGCTTGGTAGTGCCTGCACCAAGCTCCAACCCTGGTGCTGTGTCAATGGTTGGGGTTGGTCGGTGCCACTGCTGGAGCAGACGATGTTGAAGTGGAGGTTATACTAAATGGTGGGGTAACCTGGAATGCACTGATGAGGTTTTCTCCGTGCCTTTGTCTCGTGCTAGGAGTCCCTGATGCCTTTTCCTCGACTTAGATTACCATGATTCGTCGACAGAGCCGCAATACTGCTGTCTTTGTTGGAGCTCTTCTCCATTGTAGCTAATTTTTGGAGGAAAAACTTCTCCTTCCCTTTACAGTGTCACCTGGTAGCTGAATTAAATGTCCAGCATATTTTCAGGCTTTCACATTGTGGTCTAGGCCTAGACAGCAGACACAGATGTCATGGGAGTCTCCAGTGTAGCTCTTCTCTCCGCACTCACAGTATCATAAGTTTTTTCAGTTCTTTTGATGACACACAGGTGTCAAAAATCATTCTCAAAGTGATTACTTTTCAATAAATGATGGCTATTGCAGCAGCATTCCCACAGCACTCTAACGAGTCTGATTAACAGCGGGATAGAGGAGGGCTGCCCACATTTATGTGGAAGATGACATCTGATGTCATCATGGGCGGCTCCTGGTTGCTAGCAAAAGTTTCTATGTGGTCCTAGAGCCTGGTGGCTATAAGTTCCATAGGTGTGGCCTAATGAAAGAGAGTTCCTTGGATAAGATCTTTTTGGGGTGATTTGCATATACTTCCCATGATGCTTTACCTTAGTGGAGTATGTGTGATTTGGCATTTTTCATTCTTATTTCTAATCCATTGTAATCTAATAACATTTATTCTGACCAACTTTTAATGCATTTTAACCCATCTGCATTTTTTGTTTTCTGTATATCTGTGCACCAGTCCTGGAAGTCTTGACATGAAAGGTGCTTTACAAAACATATAGTGGGTGACATACGATTCACTACAGTAGTTCTGAAAGCAAATGAAAATATCTACTGTACTATACTCAGACACTTACTGGCATGAAAGTAGTAAAGAACAGACAAGTTTTGCATTACAAGCTGTAATTTTATTATAGGATAACTCACACAAAGCACATCTAAAATTGATGTGCTTAATGCACTTTTAATAAAGGTAATATTAAAGGTACAGTTTCTAAGTACAATATAACAACATTCATATTAGAATTAAAATCTGAGTATTTAAAAGACAACATTAAATCTCTTATTTATACAGTTGTATTTACAAATGAATCAAAATACTTTTTTTCTCATTTAGGAATCAGAGTAACAGAGCAAAACTACTAAAGATAGGCAGACTACTGTAAAAGCAGGTTTAAAAGAAGATTTCAGGTAAGTGAAAAGTTATATGTTCCTCTAGAGCAGTTGAAGATCATTAACAATGTCTTTGAATATTAAGGATATTTATTTTTGAACCACTACTTTTCTGCTTAGGTTTCTGAGCAAACATTTACTGTATTCCACCAAGATACAAACAAATAAAAAAAACTACATGAATTATAGCTGAAGTAGAACACTAACCTTGTGTATTTACAAAATATTGAGGTCAAGTTAGTTAGGTTTTGTCTTGAAGAAACTATCTGAGACAAACATCATGGAGACAATTCCATGAATTTATCTTCTAACTAAAATGTAAGCACTTTACAGCTAAGGATTTATTAATGTCACCGGTTTCATAATAAGATTAGTTCCTGGAGAAAAGTTTACCTCACACTTTGTACAACATAAATATAGTTCAGAAAGGTAAATGACAAAGTTAGAAACAGCTAGTGCATAATTGTACTTTTGTGCATGTTATAAGTTTTTTTTGCTTTAATTTATTGGTAGCTCAACTTATTTAACAGATGAGACAATATACATAGAATACATGTGAACTTTTCTCTTAAAGTAAGTGACTTGAACAAATACATAGCAGCAAAGTGGCTAAAACATTCAAATTTGTCAGTATACACAATTGCTTTGTCGGTCAACTGTGCCATTCAGATTAGGATCCCACTTTCCATAGATGGTGGTACTGTATCAGACTGCTAGATTTTGTTGAAACCATTTGTTGTTTGAACTGAGATAGCAACTCAAACTGCTTGGGCAACAAGAATTCATTTGCTATGTTAACATGCACCAGGTCGCACCTGAAAATAGGCATTTTGTCATTCTGCATTCTTGTAGGATCAATACACTGCACCAATTCCATTTTCAAGTTACCAACTACCAAAAGTAGGGGTCTGTGTGTTTCAGTCACTGCAATCCAACTGGATTCCAATTTGGTTCCTAGAGCATCGATACCAGCATTTACATGCACTGAATACTTGATTACTAAGGAACTGATGACTCAGAAGTAAAGCTAAATGGTGCACATAAACCGGGCAATTGATGGCCTTGAAATGCTGGATGCACTGAACAAGCTACAAAACTTATGGGGTTGTCTGTTAACACTTTATTGTGCAGTAACACTAGAAACAATACAGTTATTAATACTGGCTTGTAAATCTTGTTGAAATCATTGCTCTATATTTTACATGTTTATTAAAATTACAGATTATATATACCTTAAAGGAAAAAGGTTTCCTTCATTAACTTTCACAGTTGTAATTTGGTTTTGAATAGTAAAAGTAATTTTAATGCCATGATTGTTCCTGAAGATTTAGGTCATTGTCACAATCTAAACACACTAAGCCTTAATCAAGAAGTATTTGAACAAATTACAGCCCAACATTGCACTGGTGTAGGACCGGTTTCACTTCATCTCTCTTAATTAAGAACAGTCTAACATTCATTACTGTAAAATTAGAATTTCCAGCTTGGCAGCAATGCACAAGTTAATTAGCCAATTCAAAACTGTATGGGTTTACTTAATGAAGTTAAATATAAGAATTTTATAAAATAGGTGCTTAAGTAATAAGCTGTGCACAATAAATATTTTTATAAAACATACTATTTTGGGTGGGTTAGGTACCAGAATGCTTTCCCAGTGATGCTGGCTCAAGAATAGCTCACAGATTCATTAAAAATAGCAATCTTTAAAAATCCACTGTAAGAGGCAATTGCCATCAGCAAGCAATGTCAGTTGTGCCCTTCCGAGTGGAGAAATATGCTGACATTAGGGTCCTTCCCTCTATTTGGGGCATCAGTAACCCTTAAATAATGTCCTGAAATAACTGTGACTTTTGCAAATCTGGCCCTTTGGGTGGTACTGTAGCCTCAGCTGATGCTGTGATTATGGCTGTACCCTTTTCTCTCCACTGCTGTACCACAGCAGTCAGCCTAGTTAATCTGGAATCTAGGGCATATTGAGCAAGTTGCTAGCAATACAATAATGAAACTTTTCTGGGGCTGTGGGTTAAAGGAACATGTCTAAAAATCTAACAGCCCTCCCCATTTACAGTTAATCCCGATTGGCATTTTAAACAACAAATTCATATTTTGGAGTACCTTATAACACAGTGTTTTTTTCTTGTGACTAGTCCTCCATAACTTATGTTTACAAAAGCTGTTGTGCACTTCCTTGGCTTGCTGTATGCTAGTGCACCCTACTGACTTAGCAATTTATTGTCAGGGCCCATTAACATATACAGTAGTGAGCAAGGGAAGTGCATGGCTGCCCACAAGATGGTGGCAGTCAGCCTTTCTAAACAGATCTTACAGAGGGCTATTTACCAGATAAACAACTGCATTATAAAGGAAAAATTAATTTATAGTCTACAAATGCTATTTGGATGATAAGCTGTGGGCAGGGAGGGTTCTTAGATTTCTGGAGTTTTGCTTTAAGCAAAAAAGTGACACTTACTGGTTTACTTGAAATACTTGTAAAGGAATACCAATAAGCAACAGTGAGGAAGAAATGTTTCTGTTGTTGAATATGAAGTAGGCATTTTAAAGAGAAGGTACCCATGTTTAAAGAAAAAACATTACATATCTAGCACTCTGATACAGATACCAACTATGTGTGTATATGTATGTGTGTGTGTGTGTATATATATATACACATACATATACACACACACATCACACACATATACACTGTACACATGCAAGCACACATATGCACACAAATACACTCAGTGAAATCATCAAGACCCATGAGTGGCATTGTTTAAGAATAAAGATTCTTTTGTTCACAAAAGCAACTCATCTAGCACCACACATCAGAAAAACACAAAAATAGCACACTCTAGTTCTAAATAACTATAGTATGTCTAAAAGAGTATACTGTAAAACAGAGATATTATACAGCGTAATGTGGTATTTAAAAACAGATACATAGTTGCACTGAGTAGGCAGTTTATAGCATCTTATCTATACAGAAAGAAAAAAGTCAAAGTTCATTGTACACAGGTGAGTAGAACAACATTAATAGTGTGACGCAAAAGCTGAGAGAGAAAGTGTACGCAGGCTGCTATAGGTAATTAAATTAGCAACAAAGGTAAAGAAACGGGTACTTAGATTGAAGAAACAGATAAACAAGAGACTGCATTTACATGCAAATGTCTAAAATTTGTTGTACCTATGCACAAAAAAGTCAGCATTTGTTTTATTGCTTGACATTTAGTTATGGCTAGAGTATTCTGTAACCTATGTGTTTGTACTTTGGAAACAAGATTGCTAAAAGGTGCCATAAAATGGACAATGTTAAAAACAGTTTGCAAATTAGCCACCTAACACTGCAGTTAGCTATACACTTTAAAGCCTTGTCTGGGGCTTGCCATTTTTAATATATATATGTATTTATATATTTATATTTTTAAATTAGGAAAATATACAGCAGCTTTAAGAAGTCCGCTGTTGGCCCACACACACAATACAAGAAACATATTTTCTTCAAAACAGCAGACACGAGAAAAACAGAAAAGAAGCAGCCAGCTAAAGTCTGACTATTCAGAATGCTTGCCACTGTTTTAGGCTTCTGTCTGAATACTTTGAGTAATAATCAGCAAAAATTAAGAAATTGTAATTCAGGAAGATATACATTTTTTAAAGTAATATGCATTTTATTGCTTGCGAATTATATACATCTGTTGAGTAAGATTTGAACCACTTATTTACAGCATAGTAACCCCATGGAACCAATTGTTTGTCAAGGAGATAATGGCTTAGTATAAGTCAACCCTGTTACTATAGAAGAGCATATGAACATGAAGACATTTCCCACATCATGCAATGGGAATGCCATATGTATTTGGGGTAAGTAAGTAAAGAGCTGAAGGGCGATTATTTTAAGTGGCAGATTCTTATTGTGATAGTATAACATTCTTTACAATGTAAAGTATTATTTTTCATTTTTGATTTCATTATTAAAAATGAAATGTTGTTTCTCCTTGGTTTCTAACTTATGCATGGGATAAAGAAGAGGACATGATTCCAAATCTGAGACTGCATTTTTCAGACACTCTTTTAACCCCCATAAGCTGATGCTGTTTTAAATATTTAAGTTATAATGACCTTTTTCCAAAGCTTATTTGAACATCCTGAAATTTTCCTTTGAGCAACAGAGCATGAACAAGTAGCATTAAAAGCGGTCGGTGTTTTGCCCTCATGATAGTTCTACTACAAAACTAGGAGGAAATAGGATCCCATTAACATGATTATAAAAACATGCATCTAAAAATAATGTATGTGCATATTACTAGTGAAAATGATAAAAGGTCAAACACATGAATTTAAGAAACAGATTTTGAAATTTACATTAGTGTAAGCCTTACAAGAGGGAGCAAGAGCCTAATCAAATGTATTAACCCTGCTGAGGAAACTGGAGGACATAGGGGCCAAAAAAGTATAGTCAGATGGGTGGGCAACTGGCCCACTGACAGGAGTCAAAGGTGGTGATAAGCGAGGTGAGGTCAACTGTGGGTGTGACTACTAGTGGGGTTCCACAGGGATCTGTGTTGGGCCCTGTTCTCTTTAACATATTCATTAGTGACATCGGCAGTAGTATCCAGGGTAAGCTACCTTTGTTCACAGATGACACCAAGCTCAGAGGGTGGGTGGACACTCTTAAAGGTGTTAGGGACCTACAAGACAACCTCCAAAATTGGAAAGGTGGTCAAATCTGTGGCAGCTGAAATTCAGTGCAAAAAGTGCAAAGTGATGCATCTCAGTAAAGGGAACTCTGGGACAAAATACTGGCTCAATAGGGTTAAACCGAGCACCTCACAGGAGGAGAGGGACCTGGGGGACATTGTTATAGACACCATGAAGGAGATGAGCCAATGTAATGAAGCACACAGCAGGACAAACAACATGTTGGGGTATATTTGCAGGGGATTGATAGCAGGAAGGGGAAGTGATCATCCCCTCTACAGATCCCTGGTTAGACCACACCTAGAGTACTGTGTTCAGTCTTGGAGGCAGCACTTGAAGAAGGATAAGGACAGCTTGGAATCAGTGCAGAGGAGGGGGACAAAGATTATCCAGGGTCTGCAGGGACTCCCTATGAGGAACGGCTAGCAGCACTGAGTATGTACTAGCTGGAAACCAGGAGGGAGAGTGGCAACATGATAGAAACAGTTAAGTCTCCAAAAGGCATAAACACAGTGCCAGACACTCAGGAGCTGTTCCATAGGGTCACAAACACAACATCTAGAGGGTATGAATGTAAGCTTGAGTGGGTGGGGGATAGTTTCAGGAGGATCTAAGGAAATACTACTTCACAGAAATAGTGGAGACATGGAATAGTCTGCCAGTGGAGGTGCTGGGGCAGAGACTTTGGGGTAGCTTGTGATATGGGCTTCAGCAATTTGGTGCCTACGATAATGGTGACACAATCCCCAGTTCATATCATTGGGGCTAGGTGTAGGGTAGGGTGACCGGATGGGGGGATGGAAAATATAGCGACAGGATGTCGCTATATGTATGCATGCAGTGGGAGCATGCACACACAGTGAGGGGCGGAGGGATTGTCAGGTGGTGCCACAGTTGGTTGCTGAGCTTACCCCGTGGCATGGTGGGTGTATTGGTGGCATTGGTGGGAGGGTACTAGTTCGGGTCGGTGTTGAAATGTTTTTGTGCACCCGTCCAGACTTTTCTTTAATGTTTTTCACCCCCAACATGCACCCTCCCAGAGTTGAGAATCCTAAGTAGGGGGTGCAGGGGCAAAGTCTCCTCACATAAAGCATTAAAAACCAAGTCCCCAGTGCCATTTTGTTGTGTGCTGGAAGTCAGAATGCTGAAATAGATTTGGCACTTGACTTGGCGAGAACGGCATCGCTTTTAAGCTTTTGCCGTATCACATAGGACTGACTGTGGCAAGTTTCAAGCATAGGTGGACAGAGCTAGAGCACAACTCGAGACATTAAAGCAAGTATACAGTAATTTGTGGTGGGGATAGCCACCCAGACAATTGCTAGGTCCTGGGCATCTCATGGGCAGATCTCGATGGACCCTGTGTCTCCTTCTGCCAGCAAAAATATTGGCAGCTCTATGGTACTATAGGTAGGAATCAACACTTGTCTTAAGTATTTTAGCTGTATGATTTGCAACATTAAGAAAAAGTGGCCACAGTAAGTCTTAATTTTAGCCAGAAAAGAAATACTTAGCTGAAGCTCATTTCAGTTGCCTCCCGGGAGCACAGGCAGGTTAAGTGACTTGCTCAGGGTCATACAGTCTGCAAGTGGCAGCTGTAGGTTTCAAATCCAGGTCTGCTGGGTCTCCAGGTTGACAGTTTGGTGCTGTAACCTCTACCTAGGCTGTACTGTCTCTTGTAATGGTAAATCCAGGATACCAGTTAGCTTGCCAGCTCAACTAGTAGAATACCTGGAGTACATGGACTGTGTAATTTTAGTGAGTCTTGTTTCTATTCTTAATTATGTTACTGTATTTCTTTCTCACTACAATATCTGTTTCTTAGAGGATACCAATTTTTTTTTGCCTTTGTAAATTATACAAACTGATCACATAGGGTTTGAGACAAAGGTCCAGTGGTGGTACCAAAGTGACTCCTTATCTTGAATTCCAAGGTTTAATTTGGTTTTGTTGTGTTTAAAAACTATAAACAATCGGCCCCCACAGCCAAACTTCATGCCATGATGCACTCAGAACACAGGATTGTTATGCGTGATGTCATATAGGCAAGGTGACTTAGCATACTCAATGTAATGCTATATGCAGTTTCTATATGTGAATGAATGTGGTCCTTATTAAGCACAGCAACATACAGTATGAATCAGTGCTTAACATGCATGGATGTGTTTACATGCCTTAAAGTGACACTGTCTGCTTTTTTGGGGGGTTCTCATCAGTGACTTTTTAGGGTGCCTGTTGCCAGCATACGATTAAGAATTACTACACAAGCAGTCCAAAAGTCTAAGCAATTCAATGCCTTACCACAGATACAAGCACAGGGGTATGTGCAACGTTATTTATAACAGGCAGGTCGATACTCAGACAGTAGCGGTTTGGAACAGACCAGCGTTGCAGTGCCCTCCACGATGCTGTGACTCTGGGGCTGCTCGTCAGCGTCGATGGCATTACTTTTCAAAGATTGTTTTAACTATGTTGCAATGCTCATTTTGCATCCCAGTCACTTCCCCATATTCAGATGACTTGCTGCTTTAAAAGAAATTAACCTAGCAAGTACTGCACAAAACAAAATGAACTCATGCATGCATGAATTTACGGCACCTCTTCACTCCAAACGTACTCGAATGTGTTTGCAGCATCAATGGTGGCCAAATGGTTGGGTCACTATAAATTATATTTTAAGAATTCATCAAAATAATCATACTTATTTGAAAAGTAGGGACCCAGTATAGTATCTCTTAAGCATATGCTGGCAACAGACACCCAAAAAAGTCATTGAATTGCTTTGCTTCATAAGGACCAAATTTAATCATGCATAGAAACTGCAGATACAGAATTTTGTGAGTATGTCAAATTGTCTCACTTATATGTTGTCCTCACACATGACACTGGTCATGTTTCCAGAGTACATTGTGGCTTGAAGTTTGGCTGTGGTGAGCTGATTATTTATACTTTTAAATGCAACAAAGCACATTAAACCTCAGATTTTGAGGTAAGGAGTAATTTTATCACCAGCACTGGACTGTTGTCCTATGTGATTGGCTTGTGTAAATCACATGGCAAAAAACACTGTTTAGGGTGTCCATTAAAAGAGTAAGGCATGGTCAGGTTGGGTTACTGTCAGTTAACCTAACTCAAGGGGGTCATGACGGTATGTCCAAAGAGTTAAATTAAAGTGGGTCCATAGGTTGCCTACTCACCCCTTGGACCAGAAAATCAGAAGGTCATGGAGTCTAGATTCACACAAGGTACTTGGGGTAATATCCATAACTGACATGGTAGTAGGGGTGGGGCATGCTCTACTGCTGAAATGCCGTCCAGATAAGAAGGGCAGCTAAGGTCCCTTCTGCCTGCCTCTGGTCACTGTCAGGGGAAAGAAAGAGATCCTATGGCGCTTATTGAAGAAGAGTAGGTGAGGTTCCCTGATGTCATGGTCAACATTCCATTATCAATTAGCCAAAAAACGGAAATAGGCCCATGTAACCCCCTAACCTCACACACAGACAGTTGGAAACAAGCTATTGTATTACAACTTGGTGTGTCTTTCATAGTCAAATATTACAAATAAACAAGGTTACTCAACCTCCAATGTGCCATAATGCTATAATTAAACTACAATGTTTGCATTTGTTTAAATTAATGTTTTTGTTAAATTTCTATTTGTCCTATTGTACATGAAGGTATATGGTGGTTCACCTAACCATTTTAAAATTCTGTCAGCATGCTCTATTTTGACCACGGTTTTAAAAAACTGCTCAGTGGCAGCTAATACTATATCACCAATTCCTTTTCATCTATGAATAAGGGGAAAACAGGTTGATTCACAACTAGAAAAAGTGTATTTTCCTACCAGTACAGAAAAGATAGTAATCCCCCGGGTTTCATTACTTGTTAAAGTAGGAATAAAAAGATCAGGGTGAGTTTATTCATAAATTTCCTTTTACTGTACTTGGTTTTATTTTTAAATCAAGCCCCTCCCCCAGTTATGATAAAATTATATTATGATGTTATTCCATATCAGTTTAAATGCAGTTTTATTACATATTAAACAGCACATAGTTACTATGTAATTGCTGTAAAACTGCAATGTAATTTTAATGTCAAGTGTATCAGGCAATATAAGGATTAAAGAACACCCAAAATAATAAGACTGTAATGGCATTATGGTGTTCTGGGACTATAGCTCAAGTGGTTTATATTTACCAGAACCCTGAAATGCCATTATAACCATATCCGTACACTTTAGGCATAATGTATTTTCCTTTCTTTCAGTTACCAGTCTGGCTGTACCCACTCTGGTGCTGCTGACAGTCGGTGGCATTTTACTTTCACTTTTGGTGCACGGCTGCAGTGATGAAGGATCTAGCCGCTTACAGCCTTATCAGTAAATTCTAAAATCAGAACGCATGATGTAGGATTTCACCAATAAGGTTGCAAAACCTGTACTGCAGTTGATATGAAAATTAACATTAATAAAAATATACTTTACAATAAATAACATGTACCCACTGGTGCGTAATCAATATCAAAATGTTTAAATGGCCAGAACCAATAGCTTGCTAAGGAGAAAGCACTCTCGAATGACTATACATGTACGTTCATTTTCATAATATATAGTTATAGCTAGTCTCTATATTTATTTATGATATAAAAGTCAAGCCATTAAATGACATTTTATCCCCTGCTGTCTGACTATTCTGTGACTCCAAGAATTAGAAATCAAATAATGTTTGGAATTTACTTTAAGAAATAGAATATTACCATCTTAAGAGAAGCTGACAGCTCCAGGACAACTTCAAAATATATTCAGCATATATTTCATATTAGCTCTATGTTTTGATCCCCTTATTCAGTATTAAGAACCTCTGCATGTACAAGAATCATAGTTCTTTAACACTTGATCTGCTTCTGCTGCTCATTCCCCATCTGACATCATAATCCACCGACTGTGAAACTGCAGTCATTCCCATGGCAACAGACTTTGATGTCACAACAGAGAAGCAGAAAACATGCAAACTCCAAAGGCCAAAAATCTTGATTTTAGACAAATGTCTTTTAGAAATAAATAACAGTGAGGAACAGAATATAGAAGATATATGAAATGTATGTTGAACTGTGCCTAAATGCAGTATTTTCAAAGCCACCAGCAGCTCTTTAACAATCAGGAGGCAACTAGAAGACTGCTTGATATAATTCTGAAGTAATCTGGCCCATTTCAGCCCTAGGATGTGTATAGTACTTTCTGCCACTAATCATTGTGAATTTTAGTAGTAAAGCCATCTGAAAAGGCTGCAGGTGGCTAATTTACATTTTCCTGGTGCTTTATATGGACAGTCCAGCTACTTTAAAATGACATTTGTCCTCTTAAAATCCTAAATAATGCTTTTTATAGTTTGGAACAAATTCTATTCCAGCTTTCCTTGACAGTTTTGCCCTTTGGAACTTTTGGCTCTCTCGGACTGGTGGATGCCCATGTACTGTGGGGTTTGTGTACTATAAATAGTGGTTAGCAAATCGAAGTCTGTAGTTAAAACTCAAGTTCTGATCAGGTTCATCTTATGCCATATCTCTAAATGCTTCTTCCTATCCTCTAATTATCTAGGCTTTGGATCAGCCACAGGACTACTGTGGCACATCAGTACAAAGAAACCAGCTCAGAGTTGGTCCTGTAGATTGACTGACTAGCTGTTCAAACTGCATCATTACACATGCTGGCATAATCTTGATTTCTAAATTCATGATGCAGCTGAGGCATCAGATAAGCACAACAGTAGCTTTTGGAAGGACAGCTGCGGGTTGGTGGTACAACATACTCAATAGGTTCCTGCTGAAAACTCCACACATCAGTGAGTGGTCATCTGTCCTCAGAAATGTGAATTGCTACTTAAGGGCAAGTCATAGGTTATGATTTAGAATTTTCATCGGAGACTAGGCTGATACTTCATTTTATTTTATCACAGGATGTTATTTTAGCATTAAGGATCATTCATGAATGTCTTTTTCAATTTTCTTTCAACAGTAGTCATGAAGACAGAAGTGAGCACCAAAAACATTTCAGGCACCTGTGATTGTATCTGCTGAGTGCCAAGAGGCCCAAAACTACTTCCATGGCAAGATAAAGCATAGTTGTAATATGCTCCATGTGAGTTCCTGCAACTGCAGTCATGTGTTACATTTTAAATACTGGTAGATTGTGCCCTGTAATAATATGGCTTTCTAGAAGCCATGCAACACTTCAATTGCTGGAAAATTACAATACAGCTCATGCATGTCCAGTAGGATATTGTCATACAATATTATTGTTCCAGTAATACTGGCCACCCTGTTGTTTTAAAATCCTAAGATGATCCCTGAGCATAAAATGCTAAGCCTCAACCACCAGCGCTGAAAACCAACAGGACCATTATCATGTATTTTCACTTGATGGATTGTCATTCACAGTCAGCTTGTTCATAAGGTGCTCTTTAAAAAACAAAGAAAACTGTTGTTTTCCAGCCAGTACACAGAACCTTCAGGACAGGAGCAAAGTTCTTTGAAGCCTTAGGAGTGGTGGGGTATAAATAGTGAATTTCAAGGAACACTGAAGTAAACAGTGGCTCTACCAAAGGATCATTAACTGGCTGCCCCACAAATCCACTAGGTGAGTAAGAAGACATTCCTTAGCAAAACAAAAGAAAAACAACTGTACAAATTTATGTATTATTTTCCTGAGGGATCAAGGTACACCATGAAAGTGCTGTATGTACATATTGCACTATAGAGGAATGAGAAAGATGTGCAAACAAAGCAATAGTAACACAAGCTTACTAATCACATCTAGGACTCTGCTATGCCTTCTTGCTTTGAATGTCATAACAGAAACAGCTATTTTATTGTCTACAAAATAAAACTTACACGCACTACTTCTACTATGGCACATTCAATGAAACATCTCCTAAACAGTTAGATGAATTCTGTCATGAAAATAATACAAAGTTTTGTGTTTTCTTTTTAGAAAATTACACAACGTTCTTTCATGGTCTCAGTATTATAAAACTGTTTCTCTTTACACAAATCACATTGTTTTATTGCAGGAACAGATCAAGTGCCATCAAATATTTATATACGGGTTAAAAATAGAAGTCTCTCCAAAGTGGTCCAGACAAGGCTTTGAATATAATATTCTTCTGTCTTCTACTTTTATCTCAAGTAGTTTCAAGATATTCTTTAATTCGGATCAGCACATACCAACCTAGAAGCAGCCACACACAGTAAGATGTAGGTGACCTTGTTAAACAAGCTAAGTGTATAAGTGTGATAAAGAACAACTAAACTTTGTTTTGTAGGACTGCTTTACTTAGCAACCTTATCCTGCAACTACCATAAATATTTATAAAATTTAAAAGAAAACTTTATAAAACAAACTACTGAGAAAGTTGCCCAACATTAGCCTTTGTACACATGGCAGCAATTACAAATGAAAATCAATTATCAAATTCTTTGGTCAACTGATGTAATTTAGTAATTGAAGAGAAATCATTCTGTTAATATGTATTTTTTCTAATTACAAGCATCTTTCTTTCTTGAAGAAAGATTCAAGTGGCTTAACAGCAACTGAACACATTAATGATTTATTGAAGAATTACTGTTTATTTTACTTCAAATCATGGATTTATTTGAGTAATTTTGAGTAATTTTTACTTTTATTATTGGGTAAGCAAAACCAGTTCAATTTTCCTCCTCTTGTAAATTAATTACTAGTCCAAATTTATTCTGCAAGGCCATAAAAACAAAGGAATAGAAAAACTTAAGAATAACAGTTTTGTAAGAACTTACCATAACAGTAGATCTTTGCAAGAATCTCCTCCATCAGGTCACACCTTTGGAACTATAAGACATCAGTGCTAGGACATGGAAGCTTTTGCTAGCTGGGGCCACCATGATGACATGCAGCGTGAACATCTTTCAGATGAGACATTAAAACCAAGGTCCCATTTGCCTGGATTGGTGGTAGTTCAGGTGGATGTTAAAGATCCCATGGCACTTCTCGAAAAGAGTAGGGAATTTCCCGGTGTCCTGGCCAAATTTCCCTCATTCACTAAAAATACCACCAACAGTTTAATCTGGTTCAAGGTCAGTTGGCATTCACTATATCCCTCCCCTGGGTCGTGCCTGAAAATAGGCAGGATTTGTCTAGCACACTTACCCGGTCAACAAAACTAAATAAATACATAAATAAATGTGTATATAAACGAGGTCAGCCCTATCACTTCTCAGTTCTCCACCAGAGATTAACCTCAGAGAACCTCCAACCATGGGGAACCAGGAGATAAGACCAGCAACCTGGCATACAAGGAGAGGCATGGACTGGATACAGGATTCATGGAATAGGTTTTAGGCACAGTATCTTATATGACCCCCACTGAAAACAAAAAGGGAGAAAGACGGAGGGATGGCATGGCCTAATGGAGAAGATTCTCTCAAAGAACTACTGCTATGGTAAGTTGTTATATAACTATTCTATCTTCTTCAAAGATATTTTCTCCACTATGTCACACCTTTGGAATGAGTGCAGAGTGAACTGGGAGGATGGCACAGTCTGATATATGACCAGGACAGAAGGCCTTGCAGTACAGCAAGCCCAAAGCCAGCACATCTTATTAGAGATGATGTCTAGACTGTAATATTTAGTGAAAATGTGATCATTGCTCCATGTGGCTGCAGCAAACATGTCAGCAGCAGAGACATTTTGAAACAGGCAACAGAAGTGGACATATTCCTTCTGGAGTGAACACAAACAGCACCAGGAAGTTTTACTGTACTTCCTATAACAGAACATAATACACTGTGCCAGCCATTTGGATAGGCATTGTTCAGATACAGGCGTGCCCTCTTCTCGCAGGGTAAACAAAACAAAAACTGAGAAGACTTTCTGTAGTACTTGGTGCAAGTAATACAGTATCATGGTATTCTGTGTACATCCAAAGTATGGAGCAGTGCCTCACCCTGGTTGGCATGCTTAGGATAATATACAGGAAGGTGCATTGTTTGATTCAGTGTAAATTCAGATACCACCTTTGGTAAAAACTTAGATTCATATGCAAAGAGAGACTGTCTTCGCCAAAAACAAATAACAAGGCTTACACATTAGAACCTGAAGCTTGGAAATCCTTTCAAGCAAAAGCCACTGCAACTAGAAACAATGTTTTCCATGATAGGAAACGTAAGCTAACTCACGGCAGGCTCAAATGGAGCCAACGCCAATTTCTGAAGCATAAAAGTCAAGTCCCAAGGTGGGACTGGATTACAGATAAGAGGCTTCATATGAAGAATACCTCTCAGAAAAGTATGAGACACCTCTAACTGGGCAACCATACGACTCTCAAGAGGGGCATGGAAAGTCGATGCAGTGGCCAAATGCACCTCAGCTGAGGAATACTACAGGACAGAGACAAACAAGGCAAGTATTCCAACCCAGCATTCACAGGAAATGTAAAACGGTTCAAATTCCAGGAAGCTGCCCATAAAGTGAAACACTTCCATTTAAGGGATGAATATGTCTGGTAGAAGGTTTCCAAGCCACAATCAGGACATCAGCAACCTTACGGAATACCCCAAAATGTGCAGCAGCTGTATCTTCAGGAGCCATGCATTTAGCTGTAGGTACTTTAGGTCCGATGGACCAGGGACCCCTGTCCTGTGACAACAAACCCCAACACAGAGGTAGAGGAACAAGGATTCCACTGCCAGATGCTGAAGGAAAGGAAACCATATCTGGTGAGGCCATAATGGAGCGATGAGGATGAGAGCGCACTCCATCCATAGTTTGAGCAGAACCCTCTATATTAGAGGAATGGGGAGATGCATATAGAAATTTCCCTTCCAAGAGAGGAACAACGCTGCCTCACCAAAAACTCCAGGCCCTGAAGCAGGTGAGCAGAAAATGGCAGTTTTGTGCTATGGGGGTGCAAAAGGTCCCACTTGGACAACCCCATCAGGTTATTTATTATGGAGGTCAGCAGTTCCCATTTGTGAACCGCTGACTGGGATCTGCTTAGTCTGTCTGCTAAGACATTTTGGAGACCTGGGAGATGCACGCAGATAGCTGAAGGCCATGAGAGGGAGCCCAGTACCATACTCCATTACTTCCTGCATAAGGGGTAGAAGTATATGCCCCTTATTTGTTGATGTAATGCATCACATTGATGTTGTCCATCTGGATTAGCAGAAAACCAAGGCAGAGATGATTCTGAAATGCCAGGAGACTGTACAGGACAGCCTCATTTCCACTATATGCAGCTCAGCCTCCACCTTGGGCCATAACCCCTGTGTCTGGTAAGGGTAGAGATCAGCACCCCAGCTGGAACCAAAGACATCCATGGCGAGCATCTGTACAGAAGCTGCTACAAGGAATGGAATGCACTTTGATAGTTTTCTGCAATCCATCCACCATAATGCCCTGCAAAGAGGAGACATGATGAGAATCATTTGGTCCAACTAATCCGTCAACTGATCCCACTGGAACTTAAGTGCCCACTGAGGGATTGTCATATGAAGATGTGCCAGTGGCAGAGTCACTATGGCCACAGCCATGAGGCACAGGAGATGTAACGTTGTTCTCACAGAGACACAGTGGCTCTTGTATACCAAGTGTGCCTGAGCAACCAAAGTGTCTACCCTGTCCTGTAGCAGGATAGCATAGTCCTTCTCTGTGTCCAGCACCACACCCTTTTTTTATTATTTTAACATTTATGCATTTAAACATTTGTGTATAAGACATTCACAGAATATAATTCAATAATAACCACTGCCCCACTATCAATATTAAAAGCACAACTATAACTTAAAGATAAAGTCCGTCTGGCCCGTTGGCACAGTGGTTGGATTTCTGCTTGCACGCTGGTGACCCAGGATTGGGAATGGACCCGGTCACTGGAGGGCCAGCCAGGAGGAGAAGGCTCATAGGCCTGATGACTGTTCACCCTCTCCCGGGGAGGAGGGATGCGGCTTGCTGTGTGCTGCCTCCTGGTG
The DNA here is from genome assembly GCA_016271365.2 of Neoceratodus forsteri. Taxonomy (NCBI): domain Eukaryota; kingdom Metazoa; phylum Chordata; order Ceratodontiformes; family Ceratodontidae; genus Neoceratodus; species Neoceratodus forsteri. The sequence goes on from CM028129.1 coordinate 1,741,632,421, forward strand.
GAGGCTGGGAGCATGACAGCTCAGTGAGCCCCGCTGTCACACAAGGGGCGGTGGACATCGGCATGTGCCTTGACATCTGTGGCACACCATGCCCCGGGAGTAAACCAGGAAAAACTGCTCCTCGACCGCCAGATGGCTGTGAGCTCCTGCTGCCACGAGTGCCCTAAAGCCCCAAAGCCACCTCAGCAGCTCCCCGGGACCGAACAGATAGTGTGCTGGTTGCCCTCCTGGCACCTTCCCCTCAGAGGAGAAGGACCTATCCAGTGAAGGGATACACTGGGCTATCCTAGGATGGCTGTAATGTGAGGTACGGTGGAGGGATTGGGGCAGGGTGTCGGTGGGGTCCATGGCTGGCCGGAAGGAGAGATGGGCTGGGAGCGTGGGAAGGAGCAAAAATAAATAAAACAAAGTCCACTATAGATGGAGGAGATCCAAGAGCGTATTACAAGATATAATTAGTAAGAAAAATAAAATTTGAATTATATTAGAAACATTTCTTAAGCAAGTGAAATGTAGGACAGGTTTGGCCACACACTTATAGTGCCAATTTAACCCATTGAAAAGATACTATTATTTCAACACCCTGTTTACCAAATCATAATATGATAATATTTTAAATACTTGTGTCCAGCACTACCTGTGTATTGCAGTCTTTGGCAAGGAATCAACACAAACTTTGGCACATTCTCTGTAACCCCAAGTTGTCTAACAACTACCTTGTCTGAGGAGGGTATGTAGTATAGCTTCCTGAACTGGCATTCAGGAGTCAGTCATCCAGACAGGAGAATACATACAGGCCTTCCTGCAAAGGGCTGCTGCAACTGCCACCAAGTATTTTATAAAGAACTGTGGCACAGAAGACAAGCCACATGGCAGTACTCTGAATTGATAGTGTTCTCCTCCAACATAAAGCAGAGATACTGTCTGCAGGATTTCCTGATCCTGACATGAGGATATGTGTCTGTCACATCCAGAAAACAGAGTCAGTTCCTGGCTGCAGTAGGGGATCAGTGCTTGCAGGGATACCATTTGAAATGTTGTGCAATTGATGCACATGTTGACATTGCTGAGCTCCAACACATGCAGCAGAGCCCCTATTTTGACTAAAAGTACCTGAAATAGAACCCTTTATTCCTCTCTTGAGGAGGAAATGGTTCTATGGTTGCAATTATCTGCAGATCTGTAGTGATCTCCCGCCACTGCTTCAGATACATGGAGATTCTATCCACCACACTCACCTCTGGAAGTAACAGCCGAGATGTGGGAGATGCAGAAAACAGTCAAGGGAATCAGAGACAACAGAACCACTGGAATAGACTCCTTTAGGCACTTCTGTGTGGGCACCAGGGAAGGCAGTCAAAGGTGCCAGCTCCTCTATCACAGCCTTGCTGATGGTAGGCACGACTACACCAAGCAGCAGGTGGATGAAAGGAGCCCTGACCATGACCTCTAGCAGGAGTGAAATACAAGGATTTTATGGAACTTCAGAGTCATTTGTAAAGTCTGAAGGCCATGTAAGGTCTCTTCAACATCATAGCCAAACAGCTTTGACTCTTTAAAAGGAGCATTCAAACTGCCTGTTACACACTGTTGGCAAGGCCAGCAACTATAAGCCAAGAATATCCTTATGCAAATGCCAGAAGCAGCAACCCTGGCAGAAGAATCAGATACATCATAAGGTGAGCACAGCAAATGTTTGCCAACCTCAGCACCAGTACACAATGTTTTAAGCAGATCATTTTGGACAAAGCCTGGGCAGTAGTACAAGCAGCTTTCCACAGGCTGCTGTATTTGATCATATGGGTCTGGTAGTTAGCAATTCTAAGGTCCAATGATGCAGAGGCACAAATACATTTGCCCATCACATCCAACCTCCTAGATTCTTTATCAGGAGGCAAAGTACTCATGTGCCTAGGAGCCCTAGACCTATCATGAACAGCCATGATGACCAGAGAGTCAGTTTCTGGCTGGTTAGCATAATAAGGCTTAGTGGATGGTGCAGGACACTGTTTATCAGCCTTTCTAGGAACTGCAGCCAGCGTGTTTGTCTGCACCATGCAGCAAATGTAGCATCCTCTACTGCAGGATGTATAGGTTGAATTATAATGGAAAGGGGTCAGGGTACCTCCAAAATCCCATTAGATTCCTTTTTGTGGACTCTTCATGTTCCACAGCAAAGCCATGGCAGACTGCATCTGCTGCCTCATGGCTTGGAAAGATGGATCCTCAGTAGCAGATCTTGGGGCATAAACAACTGAGTGCTCACTACAAGATGAGAGGTAGAACTAGAAGGAGGTGCCAGAAATTGCTCTCACCTCATACTCCTCATCTAAACCCACCTTTAAGTCACAGGTCTATTATATCTTCATCTCTGTCAATTCCATCAACGATGGGAGCCACAGAATGGATCACAGCGACACAATCAATGGTTGACAGGGAGGAGTCTGTGGTGTGCTTGTGGAACCTGTCAATGGACCTGAGTACCAGGAGGCCCCATAGGTGGAATGACTGCCTCTATTAGTAACCCTGGCAGAATGTGTCAAATCATTTCGGAGAATGATGGCAGCACAGTCTATAAGTCAATGGCACCTTGCAAAAGGGCTGATGATGATGGCATCATACCATCCATAGTAGGTACAGCAGCAGCACCTAAACCAGACCCCAACCTTGGTGTCTCAGTGATGGTTGGGGGGCAGCTACAGTCAACGATACTGGAACTGGCACTGACAAAGATTTACCTTGTCTCAACGATGCTCGGATCTTGCTGACTTTTCTTTTTTTCTGTGTTTGTGCTTCTGGTTAGATGACAAGGAGGGTTACGACAACCTTTCCTTGTCCCTATCCTTAGATTTTAGTGCCCACATTTAGGCTGACAGTGAGGGAGAAGCAGATTTTGAACCTTGTTCCTTCTGAATGGCTTTCAATGTTTTTATCAGAGGAAAATGTTCTATGGCATCACCTTGTAGACTGGTTGAAGCTGTGGCAAATCTCCCAAGCCCTCATATTGTCAGACAGGCCCAAACAGCACACACAAACTGAATGCATATGTCCTCTTTGTAAATTTTATCTCCATACTTACAATATCGAAATAAAGGCTCTTTCAACTTCAGAGGCATACAGGGATGACAACAGATACAGTAATAAAAGTAAAAGAACAAACATCTAGGTTTAAAGAGTATCCTTCAGCAGGTCCAATTAGGATGATCGACAGTGGGAAAAGAACTGAGGAATGATGGGGCCACCCATGTTTATATATGCATAGACACTGCACATCATCGTGGAAGCCCCTGGATAGCAAACATTTCCATGTGGTCCTGGCATTGATGGCTTATGGTTCCAAAGGTGTTGCCTAATGGAGGTGATATCCTCAAAGAAGATAGCACCATCACCCAAACTGTGCAATTATCACATCCATGTAAACACAGCTACAGGTAAGTTGACAAGTGGCTTGACTATGGCACCACATTTCACATTTTCAGCTCTGATGTAAAGTGGACGTATAACACAGTTGTTCCTCAGCACTGCAAGCTCCTGATACTTACACATAGGGTTGCTACATTTGAGAAGCTCCTTCGGTCAGAACACTTAACCAACTAACAAAGGTGCTGCATTCTAGGTGATTTTTTCCTGTGAGCCTCCCAACCTAGTCACATTAGCACACTAAACTCCACTCTGCTTGGTCCCAGCTTCTGCATTTGAATGTTCTTTAAAATGGATTTCAGTGCACAATATTTTGCTGTAATTCTCTCTTATTGGGATTACAGCCTGTGACTCTTGCTGTGCATGTAAGATCAGAAGCTGCAGAATTCTGTAGATCTACAGATTGTGATCTGTGATCACATGAGGTTGCGCTAATTAAGCAGCAACTGTACAGAGTTTTATTTGGGAGAGCTAGTTGACAAAACCTGTTCTGAAGAGTCACGTCCCCATTTACATCCATTCTAGATCTGCGGCAAACCTGCATGAAGAGATCCTCGGCTCCTGAACAGTGGGAGCCAAGTATTCTGAGAGTTTTGACAGAATATCATGTGGATGTAATCCAGTGTATTCTATCCGATGTCCAGTGCCAATACATTGGACATACCTTTATAAAAGAAAGCTGTACAGTGAGGTATCTACTGTAAGACAGAATTGGGTTATCTAATTAAATCAGTGTTCGGACAGTGCAACGAAATCAAGACACACAATAGTAGGTCAACCTTTGTTCATGTAAACATGTGGATTGAGAACATTCGGTAAGAACCTGTTTGACTTGCAATGTTCTCCACTGAAGCAGCGCTGCTTCTATTTTGTAATTCAGTGGAGGAATACTTGCAGTGCTTGCACTATTTTGTAAGTTAGTGGAGGAATACTTGCAGTGCTTGCCCTATTTTGTAATTCAGTGGAGGAATACTTGCAGTGCTTGCACTATTTTCTAATGAAGTCTCCATGCTCATGCTATCCGCAATACAGCAGAGCTCAGTGTTGCCAGCCCTCCTTAAATAATGATGTCATAATTACATCCACTACATATACTCTTATTTGCTGAGATTGCTTGTTGTATGTATAAGTAAAACAGTGGACGCTTCTGACTGAGGTACAAGAAATATGATGAAGTACCCATAATTCTAGAACTGGTAGGGACCATGATTTCCAGTTAAGTTTCAAAAAGACTCTAGAATTAGAGCACCGCAGTTATGTGGCTGTAAGTCTATGGAAAATACTATATTCACTGAATTAACTGAAGTTTAGTTGATCTTTAAAACACACAGCTGGGACTGGTCATATTTAGAAAAACTTACTTAAAATTTAGCAGATTTTCTATAAATTAACAAATTCAGAATGGAGTATTATTACCTTATTTTGCCCACTTTGTAGGAAGAGGATTGCTTTTTCCCTGCTGCTTAAATATATCAATTCCTTTTAAGGCCCACTTAGGCTGTATGCAACAAAACCTTAACTGAAGTATTGCTTTCAGCAAAGTTGATTATTTCTTGCCTCCTTCCCCATTACTACTTGCTCCCTTACTTGTGCTTATAAGCAGTACTCAATGGTGCTGCCAGACCATGACACTACAGAAGATCTTCCTAGAACTGAACCCTAATATTTCCGACTATGGCCAAAGTGGAACACAGTGCACAGTGGCTCAGAACTCTTCCTCACTTCCCTCCATAAATGGGTGGTCACCCTAAAGAACCCCACTGCCAGGCACATTGAGAGCCAGAATCAAATACTACTCATAATCAGAATTCTTTACCAGACTATTAGCAAAGAAAATCAAAGCACAGTCCTTCTTGCAGTAGACTGTCAAGCTATACACCTAGCTTTTGAGCCACTGAATGAGGCAGTTTGCCCCCAACCCCATTTTAAAGTATTAACTTAAAGCAGCCATATCTGTTAGTTGGCACATTTCATCATATAGTTTTCGATCGATAATGTATTTCTGACATCATTAGATAAGTCATCAGTATATTTTTATATTAGTGACTAAAGTCATTAAAAATGGCTGCCAGTAGCAATTTTTAAAATCCCTGCCCTTGAGATTACTTTTTGACTTTACATTCTGGATTCATACTTTGGATGTAGCACACATTTCTTATGGTAAACGGGCTGGCAGCATAATAAAACGTTACTGCATAGCAGCTGGCCGAAGAGCAGCTACAAATTTCATAACCCCATATCTCATTGCAGGAATGAAATACAGAGAAAAGGAAATGGATGTACTGGAGCTTTGACAGAAGTACATTACTAAAAATGACTGTATATGATGGATTTTGTTTCCACTAACATATACTGCTACTTTAATCAAGTTGCTCAGGTAGTCAATTCATAAATGACAAGAAACTGCCCCCAAGATGGTTATATCAGAGGTGGTTACAAGGTACTACAGTAATGTGTTCCACAGGGAACGGAAATAAACCCCATTTTGCAAATGTTTCCAAAGTGAAATTCTCATATTCTCCAATGGTGTGGAATTCAGCTTAAACTGCTCAAGCTAGTACTAGTAATAGAATAGGAAAGGCCAACTGAGCATTACTGTCATTATCTCTGATGAAAGAGCAACCTGCCCTGGCAGGAACACTAAGTACCCACTGTTTATAGTCTTAAATCAGGAGGAGGTCCTGTGACCTGCTCATTCGGAATAAAAATTTCTTATACGTCAGATGAGCTTTGGTGTACCTATAATTAGCGCAGTAAAATAATGATCACGACTGCTATTGTGATGTTCTATGATGTCTCATCCTCTGTTATGTGCTACTTACGGACTCAAACACAGGTCGGAAATCTCTTTTTAAATTTATCAAGTTCTCCAGTTTTACCCTAGCTTATTTTTATATCAGAAAAGAACACACTGAGCTGTCAAAAGCTCATTTCAAGATGTGCATCATGTCTTAGTGAACTTAACAGGCTCAGAAACAGTTATTCCTGCCTACAGCCTGCAAAACTTATTAGCACAATTTTTATATTATTTTAATTCTTGATATACAGCTAAAATGGGTCCTAAAAGGGCAAAGACCTCTTTTTCAATTTGCAGAGATGCAGCAAGCTCGCTCCTAGTTTTGGGTATTTTGGGGAATATACTTTTTTATCCATTAAGACAGCGGTGCTGACAGTACATTTAAATTATATTTAAAGCTTGTGGCAAAGCGTTTCCTCACGAAGTTTACCAAAAAGAAAATTCACACTTTCATTCCACAGTTGCAGAAAATTCAGTATGTTGGAAACAGTAAATGGAAAACTAAAATCTATAGGTTTTGTTTATGTAATATTAGGTAATATTTTCAAAATATGACCAGCCATACTACTGCAAAACGTACACATCAAAAAACCAGCAGCATTATCTAGCGTTATACCCTCCAATCTTTACAGTTAAACTTGTATTTCGGTGCACATAACACATTTACAGCACATTTAGCAATTAATTTAAAGGAAAAAGGTGCAAAATTAAAAGTGCCTATCAATTCAACAATAAAAGATATAGTAATAACTACATTTTATATTAATTAAAACAACATATAAACAATATTTCCTTGTTTATGTAAGTATTCATGCCCATTTACCCTGTTATATATTATAATGCTATTATGAACCCTTTCTTGCCTCTTTTTTCATAAGTATACATTAAAAAATCTCTTTTCATGAAACAATAAATAAGTAATCTCATCTAAAAAAGTTTTTTTTCTTTGTATACTAGTAAACCAAGGTCAATAACTACTATTTTACTGGTGATCTTCATCCTCAACATTAAAAATTATAGGCAAAGGGCACTCCAGCTATAGAATTCTAGTCTTGTGACCAAAAGTCAAAGGTAAAGAAGCCACAGCAGAAAAGAGTCCATATATGTAGGCCTAAGAGAAAACCATATGCATAAGAAAGACAAGTTCAACTTTTATAATTATTTGCTCAATATTTTTCTTCTCCTTTGCTCTGACCCCCAATCAACCCCATCCCCAAAATGTGCAGTGTGTTGGCTCTCCTAGTCTGTGCAGGGCCTTTTAAAGTGTCTTCGGTTTTTCCAATGTTTGTCCTTCAGAATTCCAAATGCGCTCAGGTGATACCTTTACCCATCGATTGGCATAGCTGGTTCAAACTCCGAACTAAACAATTCCTTGTATAATGGAGGAAATGGGCTCTAACAATGTCCGGATATATTGCTCTAAATGCCATAAGCTTTTCTGTTGCGCCGCCACAGAGCGCTCTTAAACTAGACACTTTGTTATTAACTGAAAACAAAAAGAGATGAAATTATCATGAGAGTTTGTAGTCTATAGCTATCGCCAAGTTTATGCAAGCATACTTTTTCAATCCTTGTGCTAAAAAACATCATTCTTATATCAGCTTGGATTTCTTTTCACTTTTTCTTTCATTAATTCACAATTTCTTTGTAAAAGTAAGCTCCAAAATGGAAAATGAATAAAAGAAATCTTGAAAGTCAATTGGCTTCAAGCAGTCTTTTACCTATGACAAAATCTCAGTATATCATTATGGGTCAGAACTGAATATCAAGATCCACCCAAGATGGGGTATGGTATATCACAGGATACTGCCACTTCTTGGATGATTAAAGGCACTTAGCTTTACCGCATGCCTCATAACACACCCAAGGCATGATAATATCTCATGGTATACCCTCACCCCATTATATATTATTGCTTTATTGTAAACCTAGCCATTGTTGTACTGGACACCTGGTAAACTGCAAAGTACTGTGCAGCTATGGAAACTTCGTCCTGTGTCTCTGAGCCTCCAAAGTGATCCTTGCACACTTGCAATCCCTACCACAGACTGACAAAGCTCTGTAGATACTTGAGGCTTCACGCAGTTTGCAGCAGCAAAACAGGTTCATACACAGAACATAATTAGCCTCTGTACTGCCAGAAATGCAGTGCTCAAGAAAAAACAGATCAATGGCCAGTGTATGTGACACCTAAACAAGTAGTGCTTATAGTGTGGCACATTTATCTAATTCATGTGCACGTAAAAATACTGCTGGTTTTACACAGCATAAAGTAGGAACCTATGGCTAAAAAGGCTAACTAAAGTGTAAAATCATGCAGCTGGGGAACAGAAATCCAGAAGCAGAGCATACAGTTTGAGGGAGGAGTACACTGTCACTCACTAAGAAGAAAAGGAATCTAGGGGTTATACTATCTGATGACCTTAAAACTGCAAGGCTGTATGACACGGCAGTGGACAGGACCAGTGTGCATTGTTGCGGTGCAGAGGATAGGTATGACAAAGCAGAAGGAGGGAGGTGAAAGTACCACTGGTTAGATCATTGGTGAGGCCACAGCTGGAATAATGTGTGCAGTTCTGGAGACTGCATCTCAGCAGAGACATGGACATATACAGGCAGTCCAGAGGAGGCCAATTAAAATGGTACATGAGTTGCATGAGAAAACATATGATGAGAGTGAGGGATCTCAATATGTGTCCACTAGAGGAGTGCAAGGAGAGAGGGACATGAAAGAGATCTACAAGTACCTCATGAGAGCGAACAGAGTACAGATAGGGAGCCTGTTTCACATAAAAAGTGCAACAGAATAAGAGAGCATGCAAAGAAGCTAGAAGTGGTAACATTTAACAGGGATGTGAAGAAACACTACTTCACTGAAAGAGTGGAGGATGCCTGGAACAGCCTACCACAAGAAGTAGTAGGGCAAAAACTGGAGGGGGTTCAAAGATGCATGGATAGACATAGAGGAATGCTAGTAAATAAAAAGGGGGCACCACACCAGTTAGGTTTGGTAGGACAGAACGGGCAGGGAAAGTGGGCAGACTGGGTGGGCCCAATGGTCCTCTGCCAATTTCTATGTTTCTAAATGTTTTACTGTAAAACTTATAAAAGATAGTGGTGAGCAGACAAAATCTGGAAATGGCAGAGCTATCTGGCATTCTACAGAAATAAAATGGCAGAAAACAAACTTATGGGACTTGGTCAGGAAACCCCAAGAAAAGAAACAGAGCATGATGGCAGAAAAGACCAGCGGTCCATCCAGTCTGCCCATATTCCCTATAATCCTGGAACCTTCCTTGGAACCTATTGTTCCTCCAGGGTATTAACCTTCCCTTTCTATCCCAATCTCCTCCCTGGTCTTGTTACGCCAGGTGACCACTATTCCTTCATTATATCCCATCATTTGCCTCTCCTGATGTTTGCTCTAATGGCCTCTTCTGGCACTTATACAGCCAAAACACAGGACAGAGTGCTGTATTCATTAGGAGATATAGGCACCTCCTGTGTGTGCTGAGGTATGGAGCCTAACCTATACATCTCAATGATCACACACTGTCGCATGTTACTGCACTTATAAACTGCCTAATATTATACATTTTGGCACAGGAAGAGCACCATGTGTATGTGAGCCAATACTGTACTGTATAAGCATGGCAGGTGACCTGGTTCATCCAATCAGTGCTAATAGTCCATATAGTGGTCATCTTGACCATTTAATAGTCCATATTATAAAAGTTGTACAGATATTGCACTCTTGTTGGCCAATCAATGCCACATGAATTTAAGAGAGCACAACCCATGGGGACTTTTTCTCAATTATTATTTGCAATGAAAGAAAAGCCATAAGGCACCTATTTTATAATAACAAAGTTCACCGTTTGTGGGTTGTGTTCTACTAACCCATGCCCCAATGGTTGAATGCACTCTGCTATGCCTCCTACTTTACAATGTACTCAGGGTGTGGGTTATTAGAGCTTAGAAAATGGGTTGCAAAATTCCAGTCTCTGACTAGCTGAGCCCATTTCTTAGGGGTACATATATGTGCCAACAGGGACGGGTGAAAACAAGTTCCATGCCAACCAGACTTTTTACCCATGGAATCAATGTGCCATTCTCTGAATTTTAAAATGTGAATGACCACCATCTTTCTTCCTCACTTAGCAAGCAAGCTACCCTCTCCCATTTTGCCATCGATGCTCTGTCAATACCGGTATTGGGATTTTCACTTTCTCATTCTCAGACCTCCCTCCAATAGCAGCAGTCCCTGATTATACCCCAGTAGCATATAGAACTGCAATGTTGCTGGACCAGTGTGAGGGTGTTGTTTATACTGAAATTCTCATTATTCTGTTGTATGTTTCTTGTGACATTCTACAAATGAGAATGTAATATTTTATTTCTGTATTGTAATGGAAATTTTAATAAAACAAAATTAAAAAGAACTGCGATGTCATGTCAGCCATCCACACTGACCATGTTCAGCACCGTCCGTCTGTGCTCACTGCAACTGACCATGCACCCAGATTATTTCAAATATAATCTAAATATAATCTAAATCAGGATCTGAATTTACTTATTGTCTGTACCATTCCTGATCAACGCTTCTCTTTGTTGGGTGAATGGTGGTTGTGGAGGTGACCACAACAGAAAAGAAAGTGTGCTGTGTAAGCGTTTCTTTTAAAACAACAGTACCCTCTACTGGCAACTGTACCAGTAGAGGACTACTTCTAGAAAATGAATTTGTGTTAACTTTCACTCATTTATAAATTCTTTTTCTTCATTTTTAAAAATGTTATTAACTATGTCACCAGTGAGGCTGGCCGCCAGTGCACGGTAGCACTTCTGCTTATGATGCCGATCACCAGGTTCAGAAGCGAACCCAGACTGTCAGAGGGCTGGCCAGGGGAGGAGGACTGAGCATTGTGAGGACTGCCCCTCTAGGAGAAGGGTGAGCAGAGCCTGAACCTTGCCTGGCCCCTGGTGGAAGCTGAAGGAAAGATAGCCCAGGCCAAGGTCGGAAGGCATGGCAGACATCTGTGCATGTTGCATGGGAGCACGTGGTGCACCATGATGTCATGTTTCCTGTGGGTCAAAAACTGGAGGAAAAGCTGGCGGCAGGATGATGAGTGCCTGAGGCCCTGAACCCAACCAGCTGGGCACGACCCAAACTAGATCCATTCTGCAGGGGCTTAGGGAACTCTGCCAACCCCATGGGGGCAAGCCCTGGGAAGAAGGCCAGCAAGCAAGTCTCGCAGACGCTAGTGACGGGCTGGGGTGCCTATTGAAGTGGGGCCAACCGAGAGGAAGAGAAAACCAATTAGGAGCCCATTTTCTAAGCACAGTAATACTCTCCAGGGTGGTTGGTATGGGGTATGCATGCCCTTCTACTGGTTATAAGGCCCTCTGCCAGTGTTGTCAGGCCTCATTATGCCCCCTGGATAGGAAGGTATAGCCCAATACAGCCCACCCCTGTCAGGTATTACTGCTAGCACAACCCATATCCTAGTGCATTATTGCTTAATCTTACTACTTGTTAACAGAAAAGTTCTGCCAACATTTCTGGCTATAATGTCAAAATGTTCTGATTATGCCACTAAGGTTTTGAACACTTTGCCATAGTAAACAAGATGCATGCATCAGTTTTATGAACACTCTTCATTAGGTAAGTTATCTCGGGTTAAATGTTGGACTTCAAAAGCAGGTGCTGACCCATGTGAATTGTTTACTAATGAAAGGACCAATAGAAAGAACGCTGCATAGCTTTGATTAGAAGCTGCCTCAAATACAAGGCACAGCCTCTAATCATGTCTGACAGGGCTCCTTACATGGGAAGCATGCACTGCCTTGGTGCATTTCATATGATCTCAGCTGATGTTTATTTGCTATTACATAGACCATTAATATATCCAAGATGTGTCAAAAGTTGCATTTTTATATACAAGCTGTCCTCGAATACAAGCTGCCTTAAAATGCAAGCTGCAGGCAAAATACAAAGTTTTAGTAGAATCTGCAGCTTCTATTCACAGATGTATGTTAACAGATATTGACAAGTTGTCATGGGGGCACTGAAGTAAACTGCATAAACAGGTTTACAGAGCCCAACACTATGAGGCAAACTTTAACAAAACATTACATTTGGTCACCTTTTGGTTTATATTTAATGTATGTTCTGTATTTCTCTTACTCATTTTCATTAGGACGATGCACATTATCAAGATGACTGTCCTCTAGATTTGATCGACCCTGAATGCTTATTGGTATGCTACATCATAGTTCTCCACTTGTGGCATCACAATAGTTTTCCCAGCAACATGTGTTTTTTTCCTTTTCTCTTTCAACCCTTTGTCTCCTTATTATCCTGTTCCGCTGCCCATCTGAACCAGTCCCCTCAACCCTATCACCCAATCTTAGATAACACTTACCTCACTCCAGTGTGTCCTTGCCACAGGGTTTTGTTCAGAAGGGCCCAATCATCAGGGCAGAGTCTGGAGAGATATTTTTACCCCTTCAGTTTCACTCTGGGCACGTGCAAAATGATACAAGCGTACGCTCTGTCTCTGTACAGACACTCAGATGTGGGGTCCCTTCCCATGCATCTGTGGTTCTGCTGCACTGCCACCCAGATTCCTCTAAGTGGCAGCCAACCAGTGGAGGGCGCCCCTCCATGAGGAGGAGAGCTAAGGGTCACTGAATCCTCCCTTCCCTGGCCAGCCCACCGAGTCACCAAAGTCCATTCCCGCACCTGGTCGCCAGTCGCTGGCAGCTCTATGTTCTGCCAATAGGATGGCTACAAACAACAAATTTTAAGGTCACAAGCAGGAAACTGCAATGTCATCTGTGGACGAGCAGCCAGAGCAGATAACGTCTAGGGACTGTGATCCTGTTTTCATGTTACTGTTCGGAATTGTAAAGAAAATGGGGATGCTAAACATAGAGAATATGTAACTAAAATACACTTAAAGCAGCAGTATTTGTTAGTCTCTATGTAATATTTTCAGCAATAATACATTTCTGGCAAAAAACCCTCAAAAACAATACAACTATTCTTCTTTCATTTCTGAACTGAGATATGGGATTTTAAAGATTTTAAAATTCCTACTCTGGTGTCACGCCTGCCACTGAAAAAAATCTTAGTGTGGTGCTGTGATGTTTACCATCAGAAACATGATGCAACACCGTGCTCGACATTCAAGTATGACTCTAGCATGCACATTTAGGAGGTAACCTCAACAGATTGAAAGCGATACAGGGAAAGATTAGCCCAGCTCTAGATGACATGAAGGTACGAGTCAGGGGAAGACATGAGGAAGAGAGTAAAGAAAATGAAGAAAGACCTAGGAAGGTTGAAAATGGTCAGAGTCTGGCAGGTCAAATTCAGTGAGGAAAAGATGCAAAGTTAAGTGTACTGATAAAAGAATCTCAAAACAGAGTACTGGTTTGGAGATGTTAGAGTAAGTCAAAACATGCAGGACAGAGACCTTAGAGTAATCACTAGTGATAACCTCAAATTGTCAACCCATGCAACAGAGCGTGTCTTGAGCCAACATAATGCAGGGCAGTACAGGCAGGGGGATTACCGTGGCGGCAGGAGGTGATTCTGCCCCAATACAGATTCCAGGCGAGACTGCATATTAAGTACTGTGTGCTTTTGAAGCCCAAACAGCCTACAGCCCATGCAGTGGTAGTAGGTAGATCAGAACAGACTGATGTGGACCCTTGGTCTTTTATGTAGCATGCAAGGGTGCACATGGCAGGAAACCCTGCATCTCCCTTCCCAAAGCTGTCCCCAGCTGTCCTGCACCTCCTGGTCCCCAGGTGCTGCTGCTGCAGCTGGGATTGGTCACACTCCCACCTCAAGTGGGCAAGTATTTTATGGGACACTCAAACCTCCTCCACCTATTAGCCCTCAGATGCCCCAGGCTCATTCCTGAACCAAGAGTGCCAGCACTGCAAAATAAATGATGCCATTGCAACGACATGCCAACCAACTTGATACCATTCTTAACAAAATGGGGATAGAGTGATATAATAATAATCTTTATTTAATTGAGCACCTTTCAAATATCAAGGCGCCGCAACAGTCTCAAATAATTCATAAAACACAATTAAAATCACAGACTATCAGGAAATGCTTTAGACCATAAAAACATTTTCAGTGTCTGCTTAAAGCTCCCCACAGTCCTGCACTCCTGAAGCTGATGGGGTAGAGAATTCCAGAGGGTTGGGGCAACAAACATAAAAGCACGGGCCCCAGAAGAATTCAAGGTAGCCCTCAGAATCTCCAGCAACCCCTCGTCAGTCGTGAAGGAGCTGATGTACAGGCGTAGGAATCAAGCTCTTTCAAGTAGTCAGGACCAAGCAGGAAGCTGGGACCAAGATTAACCTAAATGCAGCAAGCCTGCTTGGACCAAATTGGTCTTTTCATGTTCTGAAAATGTTTGTCTACTTGTAAGAATGGACAGGACACACCAAGACATCTGAGGTTGTTGCAAATGAAGAGTTCACTTTGATTTACAGAATCCCTGTGGAGTCAGTCAACACTAAAGGAACCCTTTGGTGATGGTATCAGGGCTACCATACACCAAGCATAGTTACTAACAAGGAAAGAAGGATGGTAATGAAGTGGACAGGTGAGACATAACCAACAGGAGCAGAGACTGGGAACCTTAAGTCCATAACTCCTGGAGTAAGACAATTGCATTGCTGGTACAATGTTAGTACACTTAGTGTTGTGCTGCATTACTGAAGATACTCATGTGTAAGTCAAGTTTTTAATGCCAAGAATAGGCACAGCAGAAAGGGAAGTCAACTTATTTTTAAGGCTGACTCATATGTTGGTTTTGTGTTGATATCGGAGAGCAGTTTCTAACCAGTAGTGAGAACAGATGTGGCCCAACAGTGACAACCTTTGATGGAGACACCATTTCTGTGAATACTGGCGGAACAATGCTCAGTGGTCGTGCTGATGAGTGCTGTTGCTGCTGTGGGTGAGAAGGAACTTTGTAAATGCTGGTTAAGTGCTGATTTTGGGTTTGTTGACAACTGCTATAATACTACAGTGCTGACTTTGGGGTCTGGGGACTATAATATTGCACAGCCTGTGAGAGGGACACAATTACTGTGTGGAGTTAATACAGTGCCAGATTATGGCAACACATTGGCAACCTCTTGTTTGCAGGGGGCTATGCCCAGTGCCCCTCCTTGTGGGGGGCACCCCTTACTAAATATACAAGCTCTTGGGGGGGGCGGACCTTGGGGAGGGGCACAGAGAGTTTGTCGAATAAGTCTATCGCCATAATCTGGTGCTGCACTGTCTCACGCTGTAACTGTGTCGCTAGTTGCGATCGTATACACTGTAAATGACACACCATGAAATGACAGTAAATGCGGTCATGTGTGGGGAGGAGGTCAATGAGAGTCTGATGCCCATGTTGCAAAGAAGTGGGGAGAGTGTGTTAAAAGAAGTGCAGAAGGGAATGGTATGCTGGCCCAGACAATCAAGATGCTTCATCCCAAAAAATAACTGTTGCTGCTTGTAAATGTCCCAACAGTATCTACCCCATTGCGGGGATGAACTATATGTGAGGTAAATCTTTAACTAGACTAATGTCCACAAGAATAATACTTATACATGAGGTCCACTTATGCTATATAGCATATAGTAATATATTTGGTTTCATAATTTACAATATTTGACAGTTTGTTTTTATTTAGTTTTCAGGGCATAATGAGGCCCGACGTCGCAGGTGGAGGCCCTTATAGCCCTGGAAGGTCCAGTATTGCCTCATACCGCCCACGCTGGAGGGTATTATTACGCTAGGAAATGGGCACTGTGGAAAAAATTGTTTAATAAAAATGTTATTACAAAGTGAGTTTTGCATTAGTTTTGTAATAAAATAGTTCCTCCGCTTATATTAGAATGATGTGTCTTTTTAAGCTGGTTGTCATGGTCACACACACACACAGTCCAGTTTGCAGACAGTTGAATTTCCCTCCCGCAAAGACCCACAAAACATGCAGTTTGTGATGCTTTTTTTGTATATTGGCATCGGTCTGTTACCCCCAACTCTTGTTCATGATGCTGGGCAACAAAATACTACTGATCACCCCCCATCACCACCATCAAAGAGAGAAGAACGTACAATTAAGCAGCTTCATTTTATTCTTTTTATATTTTAAATGGCAGGCTTGACAGCCGGTGGCTACGTGGAGGAGAGAGTCACGAGAGGTCAAAAGGCTTTAGCGTTTTTGTGGCAGCGTGGCAGTCAGCAGAAGTCAGTATATTTTATAGAAATCCTGTGTCTACTGCTAGTGTGTGCCACTTCCCTACAGAGGCTGCAGTATGTGTGTGAAGAGTGGTGGTGGGATGTTCAGTCGCTCAGTAAAAAAAAGAAAAAAATTCATCTGACCAGACAGTAGCAGGCTCGTGGTTGGGAACCTCAGGATAAACGGCTCCATTAGATGCGGTTGCAGCGCTATTCTGCCATAAGGTGAGCACCACGGCTGTTCTCACGGAAGGCACTGTTCTACGTTTGTTCTTTCATTAAGCTTATAGGGGACAAAAATATGGATACCAGCCACACTTTCTGTTATGGTAACAGTTAGTTTGAGTCGTGGCTGGCAGTCTCGCTAAGTGGGAAATCAAACATGGCGGTATTTGCCTTTTCAAAATTCTATTGGCTCAGTACTATTGAACGAAATGGAGCAACAGAGACAGACTCGTTATTTTCTGGTCTCTATTGCCTCATACCTGACCAGCTGGTTGGTTGTTTTAGCCAATCAGCAGCCAGATTTCTCCTATCCATTTTCTGAAGATGAATGCCAACTGACCTTGAACCAGATTAAGCTGTTGGTGGTATTTTTAGTGAATGGGAAAATTTGCAGGGCACCGGAAAATTCCCATACTTTTCAGTAGGGGAACTGCTGATGCTTTGATGGCTGACTCCAGGCCTGAGTTGTGCAGGAAGCAGGTCATGTACCTGCTGAGCTTCAGGCGCTATAGACATCCATATGGATCACCAGGAAAACAAAGTTATGGATATATTTATGGATGCCATGGGATTTGGTTCCAGAGGACAGTACAGCATTACCTGAACAAAGCGCTTCGGCCTAGAAGCATTAACGCCTGCTGGGAAGCAAGCCATATTACAGCAAGAACCTGTGTCAATTAAAAACAGTTGGCTGCAGAATGTGCTTACCAGCAGTCACCTTAAGATGAAAAGAAGTGCAAACAGTCATAGGAGTGCTCTCCGAGGTCCCCAGTGAAAACAACCACAAAGCTGTTTATTTCAGCAGGTGCCTGACCGCAGTTTCCTACTGATATGGATATCCGCACAGGGAATCTGACCCTGTGGTGCATGATCCTGCTGGCAGCTGGTCTCCGAGAAAGTCCGATGGGAGCCGGTTGAGACAAACTGCAACCGAGTCGGTTACCTGATCCACCGTGACCTAATCCACAGACAGGGCACCACACACAAGACTCAGGTGATGGCCCATTGGATGTACTTCCACCTGCTGCTGCAAATACATTGCTACTGAAAGTGGCCACAGGTACAATTTCTTTCTCTCCACTTGAACAGACTTCAAAGGGCTTGAAGCACTTAGGCTTCAGCTCCAGACCCCACCAGAGCAGATTTAAACCACAGTGCTAGTGACAATAATTTTGATATGCATTCTGATAATGAGGAGGTCCCTCAGGAAGATGCTCCTCGATCCAAGTCTGCTCCCTCGTATGCTAGCCTTTTACAAAGCCTATCAACTTGCCAAAAGGTGCAATGCAATCCGCCAAGATATCTGGGTGGTATGGAATCCCCACCAGATCGCTTTTATGGGGAAAATGCTACTGAAACTGTCTTTGGGTTTCACCCCTGCAGGCATGTATGGCATTATACATGCCCTAGGTGAATCTACTTTTGACATTAGCTTTGTACCTCAGACCTGCTCGAAAGATTGTGGGGAAATATGTCTCATTAAAATGAACCCTTCTGGACCCCCTTCCAAGTGATACCCTTACTAAACAATCCTTTGTGTTATCACAGTATTGTTTCGCAATGAAGGGTGAATACTGTTGATATCCTCTACTGGCTGAAGAAAAAAGTACTATACAAGGAACCCCACATCCTATCTTAAATAGTGAGGGTTTTGGAACGGGGTTTGGCAGATAAAAGTCAAACTACTTTACAATGGCAGTGATCTCCAACATCTCCCTAACTGCATGTACACAGGGAGAGACAAGGGCTTTGTTTTCACCCAGGACAGCCCTGCAGATGTTTTAAGTATTTTTATTTATTTATTTATTTATTTTTATTTTAGCTTTTGTTGACCGGGTAAGTGCACTAGACAAATCCTGGCTATTTTCAGGCACGACCGGGAGAGGGATAGATGAATGCCAACTGACCTTGAACGGATTAAGCTGTTGGTGGTATTTTTAGTGAATGAGGGAAATTTGACAGGACACCGGAAATTCCTACTCTTTTCGATAAGTGCCATGGGATCTTTAACATCCACCTGAACTACCACCAATCCAGGTAGATGGGACCTCGGTTTAACGTCTCATCCGAAGACGGCACCTCAGAAGTGCAGCACCCTCTCATGCTGTACTACAGTGTCAGTACTGGGATTTAACCCAAGTGCCAGATGTGGAACTGAACCCACAGCCCTCTGATCCTCCCGGCCTCAGAGGCGAGTGTGCTACCTACTGAGCCACTGACACTGCAATGAATCAGTATGAATCAGTCAGGCATATCATCCCCAACTGTGAGGTCCTTAAATGCACACAGTGTGGGGAATGGGGCACTCTGGTTTCCACTGCAGGAATACACAACAGTGTAACCTCTGTGATGAAGAAGGGCATTGCTTTACAGACTGTCCCTGGGCCTCACATAATACAGAGGATGCCAATTATGGGATACAGGACTTCTACATTCATAAAACAAAAATGGCAGTGGGGTTCCGAGCATCCAGAACTGGTCTTTCTGATCGGCCTCCAGCCACCCCTAGTGTGCCTTCAGATCCTACTTCCACGACTGTGCCTAACCCCACTACACCCACTTCTACTCAACCGACAAGGTCCTCTGATCTGGTTTCTGACACCTTGGAGTCTGGACTAATGGCTCCTCCTCTCCCACCTGTGGTACGGATAAAACACCTGAATTTACAGTTGTCCCTGTAAGAGGCAAAGGAAAGGGAAGGCCCATAGAGTGACATTCCACCCTCCAACTGACGGTGTCCCTTTGCAAATTCCTTTTCTGTTCTGCAAGAGGGTATGTCTGAAGAGGATAGAGACTGTGACATCTGCCTTGGGCCATAAGTGCCTCATCCAAGAAAGTCCCATGAAGTTCCTTGCTACTCTCTATATTTATTAAATAGGGCATTATGAGGTTAAACTAGTCTCTTTAAACGTACATAATATTTTATCCAAGAAGAAAAGGTTGACTACCTCTCTCTCTCTTCTCTGACTTTGCTTATGACGTTGTCTTCCTCCAGGATACGAGGTTGTCTGTTTCAGCTGACATTATTACTGCAACCACTGCTTGGGTGTGGAGTTCCAGTTTTGGTTGGGAGGTCTGGATGCTTGTAGTGGTGTGGAATTTGCTTTATGGGTTATGATATAGATGTTGTTCACCTTGTAGATATAGATCATGGTAGGGCTCTGTTGTTAGATGTCAAATCTCAGGGACAGACTTTCACCTGATTAACATACTGTATATGCCTCCCAGCAGAAGTCTGCTAGAATAGAGTTGTTGAAAAATCTTGCCTTATTTGTATACCTCTAAAATATTATTTTGGAGGATAATTTAATATTAGTAGTTTAATGCAAGATAGGGGCCTAAACACATCAAAATCTATTGTGATGCTTTTTATTTAAATCATATGCCAAGTACCACTGGTTTGGTAGATATTTTTGAAACTGAAGGGACAAGCCCCCAGCACCTATTATAGGGCCCTTTCTCCACAAGAATTGATTTCTGGTTCCTTACTCTCTCCTTACCTATTAGATGTAGAAATATAATACATGTGGCCACTTCTGACCATTGTCTACTCACAGAAAAATATCAGACTTTGTGGGTACATCCAAGGGAAGGGGTATTGGAGGCTCATTTTGGTCTTTTGGAGAACCGGTCATTTCACAAGGTTTTCAGTACTTACTGGAGGCTAGGCAATAATTTTTTTTCCTATACGACTCTCTAGACTTATGGTGGGAGGATTGGAGATAATATTTTTGAATATTTCCAGCTTACGGGAGATTAAATGGTTCACATAGAAAAGCCCGATATTTTGACTTACAGAGTCAATTATTTTCACTTGACCAGATACAACAAGACTTCTGAGAGGACCTGATGGCACAAATTAAGGAAATTAAAGATCAAATGGTCGACCTTCAATACAACTGAATTAAGACACCTAAAATCAAACAGAGGTTCGGTCAGTGTGGAGACCAGGGTAGCGCCAACCCCTCTGATACCTGCAACAAGCGGAAACAAAGTAAATTAATCCATTTTCTAAAAGACCTGAAGGGGAGATGTCTATGAGAAGGATGCTATTTTGATGGTTCTAGAACATTATGTGGACACAATATGTTTCAGTCCATTCCACTATTGGATAAGGCGGTTGAGGAATGGCTGATTTCTTGTAAGTTACCACAAGTCCCAGATCATTTTTCAAGCCTTTTAACCATGGCAGTGATGGAGCCTGAATTAACTACTGTAATACAGGGACTTAGGTCTGAGACGGCACCAGGACCTGATGAATGTCCCTGTGAATTCTATCAGTATATCTTTCCAAAACTATGTAAGGAATTGTCCCAGGTTTTCTCTCATTTTTTCAGGCTAATACTCTTCTGTCCAGTATGTACTTAGGCTTGATTATCTTTTACATAAGATGGGCGATAGAAGTTTATTGAATAATTGGAGGCATATTTTCCTCCTGAATGTTGACTGTAAAATTGTTGGAAAACTTTTGAGTAATAGGTTAGCTGTCACCCTGGATAGTATTATCTTCCCTTTCAGTTTTGTGCAGTACCAGGGAGGAAAATCCATGGTGCCCTTATACTTGAGGGAAATAATGGAAAAGGGACAATGAGGAATTATTTGGATTAAATTATATTACTTGTCATTCTGCAGTTCGACCCTATGTTAATGGGTTGGTTGGGGAAAAGGTGCTCTGTGTCTAGGGGTGTGAGACGGTGCCCACTTAGTCCCTCCCTCTATATCTTGTTACTCAATCCCTTATTATATAGATTACAACAGTGTGAATCAATTAATGGTCTTTCTGTACATAGTGAGGACTTGAAAATTAAGTCAATTTCATATGCAGATGATGTGTGTCTGTTGATGGTGAACCCAGCATTGTGCAGAATGGCTGAGGTTGAAGTTCAGAATTTTCTGATTCTGACATACTCTACAATTAATTTGACTAAGTGTCAGTGTCTTCCTATAGGACCACTTGCTGATACTGAGACGGCCTTTTTTAAGATACCTGTTCAGCAGGGTCCCATTAAAATATCAGGTATATTTTTCGGTTCTGGAGACGTGCACATATAATTGGTCCCTAGTGCTGAAAGATATTCTTGCTAAAGTACAGAAATGGAATACATGGCACATGTCCACGTTAAATGGATTATATGGTCAAGACCTTTTATCACCCTTATTCTTACCACTTTGTATCATATTTCTCCACCCAAACAACTGGAAACTAGAATTTATAGCTGTTTTTTCAATGTACCTGGGAGTTGCTTGAACCCCATCAAGAAAGGAGTTACATATTTATCTGTTCAACAAGGGGTCTGAAAATGATCCAGCCCTTGGTGTTTTTTTCTCTATGTTCCTTTACCATAACATTAAACTGGTGCTCCAGAATAATGGTCGACTTTTGGCAGCCTTGGATTTTTGACCAAACTGGACCATGGGTGACTGTGTGGGAAATGGAATCTCTCATCCCAAGCAAAAATCCTTGAATGGATTACCTTATTACACAGTATACATATTTGGGAAACTTAAATTATGGGCCATCCCCAAACAATTCTTGTTGATAGTCTCTCAAAAGATTTTTATTCGCACATCCTACAACATTTTTATAGAATACCCTTGGTTTTGGAATGGAGGGCCAAGTGTTGTTAACTAAGTAGGTCAAATGTTGAAAACACCAGACTTCGAGGTAAAATGAGGGACGTATTTTGGTTGGTTTCTCACTTATAGGTTAAATGTCAAAATAATCTTAAACATAAAGATCAGAACGAATTTGTCCTAGGAAGATATATTGTACTAACTCATTAGAAACCATGGAACATTTGTATTTTACGTGTCCCTTTAATCCTCACATTTTGGTCTCTTCTTCATTGTAAGTGGGCCAAATCACCCTTTAAAATGGTTACTAAAGATATTTTATTTTTAGGACTTCTACCTAAAGCTTGGACCAAATTTGATAGCAGCACAATATATTTAATTTTGCTTCTCTTTAAATACTACATTTGGAATGTAAGGGGCCAGTTTACTATATATCAGAGAGAACTTACTGTTCCATCAACATTTTGGTTGATACATAATGCTCTGGTAGACATTAAGAATAGGGAGAAACTGTAGGCACCTTCAAATCTCTATCAGTTGTGGTGGAGACATACGGATTGGATAGAAGTATATGCGAGCCATAGTGTGGCTTCTTCTTTATGATAATCATTTGGTATGCTTAAGACTTCCGCCCTGCTCTTTAGGGGTGTAAGAGTGGGATGGTTTTGGGTTCTTCTGTTTGTACTATAAGTTGGGATTATTGTATTGTAGTTTCATGTAAGAGTGTCTGCTAGCAATACCTAATGCGTGAATTTTCATTTTTTTCTTCATGATTTTAATGATATAACCCAAGGCCTCAGGGATTCCTAGTGGTTAATGGAATTGCCACAGAATCTGCATCATGCCACAGAATATATATAGTGCCGTAGAATTCATTGTTTTTGGTGAATTTTCATATAAATATACTGTTTTTTCATAGTGTCAGGCTTTCTTTCCCAGCTTGTTTACCCTGAAGCCCTCCTCTATGCTCAGCATATGATGTAATCAATGACATTACATCATATGTAGCCAATGACAGGACTGCATTCTGCCAGAGAAATGAATAAATCATGCCGCAGAAATCAGAAAATGCTGTCAGAGAAGTCAAGGAGCCCTGCCGCAGAAATCAGAAAATTTGTTGCAGAACACCAGGGCCCTGGATATAACGTTATTTGATTGTATTCACTTTTCTATTATATTTTCCCATACTTTTAATATGGGGGAGGAGGGGTTTGATTAATTTTGAAACTGTACTTACGGAATTTTGTGTTGGATGATTTAGTGTGAAGTAACATTTTTATGCATGTATTTTGCTTTCAAGTTTTATTAATTTCCCTACTCTTTCATTGGGGAGGGTCCATTTTCAGTCTTATTAGTAAGTCTTGGGGTTATAACACTGTAATATTGTATGGATGTACAATGACATGCCTATTTATGTTTACCTTTCTTTTCTAGTATTATGATTTAGTGTGCAGTAACACTGTTCAGTCTGTAATTTGCTTTCAAGTTGTAATGAAAAATTCTCTTACTTTTGCTTTTGAGGGAGGAGGAATGGAATAAGAAGATGTGAAGGTTTCTATTTACATCGGATGTTAATTTTATTTTTTTCTTGATGTACTGTGGTGGGGTTCTTTAACTGTTTCAAAGAGTTGGACCGAATATGGAATGTTATCTATGCTCTTATTTGTTTTCTTCTTGTATGCTTGTAATACTTAATTTCTGTTATTGATGATTTTGTCTCTAAAATTTACCATGTGATTACTAACATGTATTGCTTTCTTATTTTAATTTCCAGTTATAATAAAAAGTCCCATACTCTTTTCGAGAAGTGCAATGGGATCTTTAACATCCACCTGAACTACCACCAGAACAGGCAGATGGGATCTCGGTTTAATGTCTCATCTGAAAGATGGAACCTCAGGAGTGCAGCACTCCCTCATGCTGCACTACAGTGTCAGTATTGGGATATTAACTAGTGCCTGTTGTGGTGATAGAACCCACAGCATTTTGATCTCCGGCCTCAGAGGGAATGTGCTACCTGCTGAGCCACTGACACTGATCTTGGTAAAACAAAAGCTTTTTTATTTTTTAGAATTATTTTGAACTGGTGTCTTGCAACCTGTAGGTTGAGCTGAGTGCTAAGAAACAAGCCTATCATTTAAAAATCACCAAAGACTGTTAAACATAAGTAACAATAAAATGTACCAAAATCAAAAATCTAGGTTTCAAATACATTTGATAAAATATTATAAAATGTGTAGCATTTGGTCATTCCGGCTTGTGTTACCTTTGTTAATATTCCATCTTCTGGTGGTTTTCTGTAGGACATGCTGAAGAGCCAGCTGGATCTTCTGCTGGAGCTTCTCGATTTTCACCTTCTCTTGAAGCCAAGAACGATCTGTAATAAAATACAGTATAAGTGCTGCAGTCACAATGCTGCCAAATTATTTCTCCAGGATGGAAACAGATCCTTTGTCCCACCCCATCTTGAGTACAGTGCATAGTTCTGGTCCCCACATCTGTGGAAAGGTACTGACATGATGGAGAAGGTACAGAGGAGAGCAATCTAGTTGGTTGATGGCTTGGAGAACATAGGCTATGAGGACAAACTGGCAGAACTGGGAATGTTTTCAGTGGAAAACAGAAGGTCCAACGGACACATGATTACAGTACTGTAAAGTATCTGAAGAGGATAACGCCATCAGGCCAAGTGCAGCTCTTTAGTAACAAATGGACAAGGGACACTCAAGGTCATTGAAAGCAGGAAGATTTAAGGAAAACATCAGAAAAAAACTATTTTATAAAACAAGTGGCAAACACTTAGATTCGCCTGCCAGAGCATGTGATATTGTAATAACTTTAAAGCTCAGACCAGATCAATACTTTGAAGAACAGGGTGTGACAGGGTATTCTCACTGAGCTAGTGGGAAGAAGAACATGATAGGCGACTGGTCTTCATTCCCGTGTGTGTGTGTGTGTGTATATATATATGTGTGTGTGTATATGTATATCTGTATGTATGCAACAAAAGGGACTTAGTGACCCCGATAACTGGACTTCAAACTGAGCTAGGGTTAGAAGCAATCTGAGTTTATTCAATAAGGAAATAAAATATATTTTAGTCAGCATAGTACATTTCCATTGCTGTCACAAAATGAAATGTCCCGTAAAAATGTATTTGTTGTGTTATGATGACTATGTTATTAATGTAATGTACATTTATGTTCGAATAAAACTTTTATTGAGAAACAAAAGAACTTGGGTTTCAAACATTAGCACTGAAACTGCCCTGCTTAGGCTGCTGCTGAGGTTGCTGTGGTAGAAAGGAATGGAACTGAAAGGCCCTCTTTTAGGCTTTTGGGCCCTTTGGTCCTCCTGGGACAAAGATACAGAATCTAAGGTGGCTTTGGACTTCTCAATCTGGGAGATGTTCTTCCATGCCATAGTCAAAGAGAATGGTGCCCAGAAGGGACAACGGTCAGCTTAGCTGAGTATCTCCCATGAAGGTGGGCCAAGCCCTATGGCAAGGTGATGGCTGCTGCCATGGCACAGACACAGGCGTTACCTATGTCCAAAGCCACCTGAAGCTGTTGTTTAGCCAATGACTGACCCTGGTCTACAGTCAACTCAACTGGAAGCTGTCTGTCAGCTGGAAGATGGGGAGGAGTTCCTAACACTCCAAACAAGAAATGGCTAAAGTTTGTCCTCTTTTCTCATTGTACTGTATAACAGCAGTAATGCACTCCAGGGTGTTTCATATCATGAGATGTTGTCTTATCTTGGTGCATGAGTCACTCAGCCTGTGTCCTTGTGATTCACAATGCACCCAGCTGTGACAATATTCCATGACATACCACACCCTGCTTATTCTTGCTCAGTTTTACTCCAATGAAGCTGCACAAGATGGGAAACTGGGCATGTCCCATATGTACTATAGATGCAACGGAGCAACCAGTTCATAATTCCATATATTACGGGAATGCCCAAAAGCGAGGTGGAGGTGAACAAATCTTGTCTAGATCCCTGCTGTGGCACCAAGATACTTTTTGCCCCAGAGATTTGTATAGTTGGGCACTGTGAGCAACAACTAATCAAAATGCAAAAATTCCATAGGCCCTAGTCTCGGCTATGGCCAAGAAGATACTCTTATGACACTGGTTGGATAAAGGTGCACACCGTGAAAGAGTGTGTCGTTAATGACTGAAAAAAGAAAAAACTGTTATTTCGACAATATCTTGGGGCCTTCTCTGGAGATGGGATAGACTTTATGCACTATTACTGATGACTGAAGGGAAGAATGAATGCCCTTACACAGGGTAGAGGGCCATGAGGGGGCTCCAAGAACTGGTACCCCATCCTGGACTTAACTGCTCTTAATCTATGTCATTGCTTGTTACTATGATGTAATGTCTATATTTATTTTTATAATAAAAATTATTTTTCAGAGCATACACATGTATATGTAGTGTGCTCCCTTATACATAGTTTAGAGAATTAGTTCCATCTCTATGCATGTATCCACATGTCTATTGTTGTGTGCCTGTTTTTACTGAAACATCAAAAGTACATTAAATTAAAAAGGCACAGTTTACCTTTGAACCAAAAATTCAATATTTATTTCCACCTCTCCAAACTCCTTGATAACCCTATAAGGCGATTCAGGTAGGAAAGATTTTTAATGATGTACTCTCATATTTAATTCAATTAGATTCAGCACAGCCAAATTCAAAGTGCTACACTTGGGGAGGGACAACAGAGAGATAACTTCTACAGGGGCCTCTTGCTGCAGCCGAGAAGGAAAGGGACCTGCAGTCATAACAGAAGAATGGCTGAAAATGACAAGCAGTGTGTGTGGTGTCAAGAAGGCTCATAGAATGCTAGTATAAACCTAAAAGGTGCGAACACAGCAGGGGACGAATCCTACCATTTTACTGGTTCTCGCCAGGTACCACCTTGTGCATTACATACAGATCTGGGGTCCTCAACACAAAGGACACTAAGACAGTCTTCAGGGTGCAGTGCACGCCATCATACTGATCAAAGTTATGAGGACACAGGCTATGAGGAGAAGGTGGAGACTCTTAATATGTCCACCCTGGAGAAAAAGCAGTTTAGAAGGGACTTAATCTCAGACGTCTGCACACTCAAGGGTACTTACAAGATTGACAAGACAGAGATACCTGATCTAGTGTGCCTCAGCACAACATAAGGGCATTCTCTAGGTTAGATGTAGTAAATTGAGCAGAACAGTGGATATAAAGACAGTACAGTCCTTCAGAGTATGCCTGGACAAATTTCTGATTTACCAAGGAATCCACAATACTTTGGAAGCACAGAAGTTGGGGCATCCCCATAAATTAGACATGTTTGCAAAGTATACTTATTAACCCTGCTTATGAAGTCGGGTGAGGGATGGATCTAATGAACCTAAAGTTCTCAACCTTGAGCTACCACTTTGCTGCGGGTGGCAGTACTATTTCAGACCGTCTTGCTGCTCTCTAGAACGTCAGTGCCTAGCCAGCTCAAACTCATACAATGGTAGAAATTGGGTATGTGAAGTGATGATATAACAGGAGCACCATTTCCTAAAATGGCACTGCACAGCCCAAATACTAAGCACTCAGTTATTATTAAAAAAAAAAAAATCAGATCCAACTTCTCTTATACTGTAGAATAAATCATTGATGTGTTTGGACAAGGTGAAACTACATTTTGAACCTTCAGTTTGAAGGTTTCTGGATATGTTCTCTAAGAATTTTCTAGCTGAATGCATCTGAAAATGTATCATCATAACAAGCTATAAACCTTCTCTGAAACAAATCAGTGTATCTTACCTGCAGACATCAACACTTAACGCTGAAAACAATGCAATTTCATCTTCAGACAGGTGCATAGAACATAAACTCTTCCCAAATTCAAAGACGGTACTAATAAAGTCATCACAACCTGTCAAGACATAAAGGAAATACTGTATGTGCCGCCATAGCTTTTAAGAAAGCTTAAAAGGAACATGTAAATTACATGGTTGGAAATTACTAAACTATCATGGTTTCCTTCACTACAGATTCATTAGCTAGAAGGCCAAAAGTAATGAGCTGAGAAAGGCTAACTAGCACTCTGCATTTCTCAAATGTTTTTAACATAAGAACATTTGCATTTAGCTGGTTGAGTAGCCCGTGCACAGCAAAGCGTGTTGACTTTCAGTTTCTGGATGCCATGACTTGCAACTTCTCTTTGGAAGGAGGACTGTTATTAAGTTGGCTCGTTTTTTTTTAAGGTATTAACTTTTCCTGGCATACCTGGTCTCCCTCAATATTCTGGCAACCTCTCAGGACTCCGGCCGCTGTCCGTCCATCTGCACTCCTTCAGGGTCCTTGCCTTCGTCCCCTGCAGCTTACCCCCAAGCAGGGTGGTGGGGAGCCCCAACCTGACCACCCTGTCCAGATCCAGATTCAGCCGACGCCCAGAGCAAGAGTTCATTGATAGCCACTTAACCAGGATGCCACTCCTTTTCTGGTTTTCTCCCTGGAGCTGGAGGCATGCAATGACACCGTGGAGGGAGCGCGCACATCCGCATGTGCTCCCTCCAGGCGTCTGCCCAACTCCTCCCCATGCTACAGCATGGTGCCCTGTCCCCAGCCTCTGCCAGGTGGCGAACGAGCCGACTACTGAGGACCCCTCTCGGAGAAGGAGAGCAGGCCATCGGATGCTCAATCCTTTCTCCTGCCAACCCCAGTGGCTTGTGCTTACATTGAACACAGTTGCCGGCGTAATGCAAGGTAAGGCATCCAGTGACTCAGCCCTGAGCACCACCAGGTCAGCTAAGTTGGCTCTTTTTTTAAATGGAAGTACATGACTGGCCTGTGGTTGATTTAGCTCTCTCCTGCCCAAGAATGCCTTAGGCTATGGTTTGGAAAATAGGTCTGTGGAAAAAATGGACCCACACAAACATAAAATGGAAAGAACTTTCAAAGAAATGGTCTGTCGCAAGGCTGGAGAATACATCATCCTTAATATCTGAGTGCCCATATATTTTCCTAAATATCTGAGTTGTTGTCTTCCCCTGCAGTAAAGCACAATGCTATTAGCTGGTACAAATTTTAGTAGTCTCAAATGGGGTTTGCACCACAAATGCAGCACTGCATAGTACTATAAGATGCACCTGACTCATGTTGTGATGTGGAAAATTGTGCAGAGTTATAGTGCGTCCATGCAGTGTGTTAAGGTCAGGTACAGTGGATAATTATATAACAAAGTCATGGTTTGCAGCACTTTTTACATGGATTCTTACAAGTGATCAAAATGGTGCAAAAAGCAGACATGTCATACATCACTCCCAGTGCCAATGTGCCACACCTGAAGCTCTTTCATGTAAAATCCAAAACACGGGTGTGTGTGTAAAACCTTGTAAATGGTGTTCCATCCAGATGTCCTGTCTGTAGATGACATGAATAACAGAGCCCACTATTAATAATTCAACAGCATTTGTCAAAATAGCAAGGGTGTCAACAAACCTTCAGTTAAATGTCAAATAAATTATGCAAAATTGCCATCATTTAGTGAAACTGTTTACTTCTCATGAACAAAAATGATCTGACATTCTAGTCACAACTCATTTGTAATGTGTGTCTGTACCTAATCTCTGTGATGTGGAACCTTTGTAAAGGAGTCTATGACCAACAAATAAATAAATAAATTAAAATATAAGTACTTGGGTAGCTTACTCTGAAAAGCTTTACTTCCTATCCCTACTCCTAACCTAGAGACAGAGGCTTTTCATAAAAATCAAGCCCATGTGACAGACCTGCCCATAAAGCAATCACGAGTACAGTAAATTCCAGGAGAAAAATGGACTTCCAGGTTGATATCCCCTGCACGCTTGAGATCTGCCCTGCCACCAGTCAAGGGAAGGTGGTTACGGGCTGGGAGGTCGATGGGGTAGGAGAAAATGAGGGCAAGCTACCAGGAGAATAAACATGTCTATAAAAGAACTGAGGGTTGTTTATCCATTTCAAATCACTACCCCATGTTTTTACATCTCGACTAATCAGGCCGATGTCGGCATTTGGCTACCAAGAAATGGATCGACTGCAGCAGGCAGGGTTCATTCTTTTGTATCCCAGTGCTCCACTTGAGGCACCATTCTGTTTTGCTCTAGTTTACAAGAAAGGTGTCTTCAGAGCTCCTTACCTAATGCTTTGAAAACCTCTGGACCAGAATACTTCCCATCAAAGTACACTGTATTGTTCTGGGAGTCAAAGGCACGCACATTCTGACAAACACAACTTCTAAAGAACCTAAACACAGACACACAAAAAAGAATGCTTTTACCCAGTTTGATGCCTTCTCGGAACAGTAATGTTTAGCAATAAAATATTTAGAAACTCAAAAGCACAAACAATTGAATGGCGAGGACCACCTAGGAAATCAATAAAGCTGTGAACAATGTAACTAAACCGAAAAGCTCAAACCAGGAACAGTACAAAATGGGCTACCCTCAGCAAAGAATGAACCAATATAAAACAACATTGTTTTCTTTTCGTGAACACAATTCAGTGTGATTGAAGCTTCCTAATATTTGTTTCCTTATAAAGACGTTCCTTCAGAGAAGAGAAATAACAGTTCCTCTGTCACTAGTGAAATCAAAACAAAATGAGAATTTTACATTTTACTAGGTATTTTCCTGTCTGTAATTCAGTTCTTTGATTCTTCTGCTGTAGTTCATTACAGAAAGGAGGTAGGCTCAACACACATTTCTAAAATGGGCTAGAAATTTCCTGCTTCCTGATTGCTTAATGAATTCGAGACCCACATGTTAATCCCCAGAAGTGCTCAGCTTGGAACAAGTTCAGCCAGTGGGGTTTGAAATTGAACAAATCACAATAAGAATCCATAACCCACCTCACTCATCCCTAATTTATTTTATTGAAAAGTTTCACCAGGAAGGCACACTGAACAAGAAGTTGCTTGTCTCCGTGCATCCTGGGGAGGTGGAGAATACCAAAAGCTAGAAGACCAAATGCAACAATACAGTAAATACAATGAAGGAAAACAACAACAAGGAGCAGAAATACTACAATTCAGTTAGGACACATACTAGTATAAGCAAGAGCATCAGCTACAGTACAGAAATGTAGCTTACGGCAAAAATACATATGGCACAATGTAAAAGGTAATTTACAATTTGATGTCACCACTGGTCAGGAAGCCCAGGTTCTAGCATAGGTGCTTTGAGTGCTGAAAGTGGGGAAGTGCATGAAATGCTAATCAAGAAATAGAATCCTGGCCTGGCATGGTAAGCTAGAAGTAAGTGCAGTTTATGGAGTAAAATTGTGGAGGGCAGTGGAGATGGAATGAGGGGAAGAAGAGTGCCTTATCTGAGGAGGAAGAGAATTCAAGAGTCTAGAGAAATAGTAAGAGAAAGCTGACTGCTCGGCTGAGGTGGATCTGTGGGGAATGGATAGGGTATGGGTATCCACAGATCCAAGGGAGTGAGCAGGGGTGGGGGATGGATCAATGAGGAAGAGAGGTAGAAGGAGAGTGTGTTCAACCAAAATTTGGAGGCTAATTTAGCAATGTAGGAGAGGCAATGGTTGGCAAGCTAGGGAATCGGAGGGCACGGTAGAAGTCACAGTGGTGAGTGGAGGGAGATGAGTACAGAACGGAAAGACAGGAGTTGAAGAGGGTGTCCAATCTGGTTAAGGAGGCCTGTGGGCGGCACTGGAGACTACACTGTAGTAGTCAAAATGGGGAGTATCATTTTCTGAGCCATTTCCCACCTTGTCGGAAGAGTTAAGTAGTTCCGGTTCTGAATAAGGCATCGAGCTTGGGGCGTAATTTTTCAAGATGGCACCAACATGGCCAGAAAAGGTGAGGTGTTGGTCTAGCCATACCCAAGGTATCTAAAGGAGGAGGTGTCCTCCAGTGTAGTCCCATCAAGGTGTGGAAGGAGGACATGGACTCAAGACTAGCTAGTCTCTGCCTAGTGCCAAAGGTCATAGAGACCGCCTTTTGGCAATTAGGAAAAGTTGATGAGAGCTAAGCCAGAACTAACTGTTATCACAAACACGGTTGACACCTTTACTCATCTGAAACCTTCAAGGCCTTAAGTAAAACTTCCTTAAATTAAAATAAAAAACAAATAAATGAACATTCTATCCTCACATTAACCGTCCTTACACACATGATCAAATTTTAAAATAAAGCACTGTTCACAGTCTACATGTGACCATAACAAAAAAATCCTCCTTTCCTTAACAGCTTGCCAATGTCTGCTGGTTACCGTGCACAGATAAAACTGAGACATTGGCTCCACAGAAGACCCACCTTTACAGCTTTTTGTAATTCCCTCACCTTCAAGGTGCACTGATATCCATAAACATTGGGGACTTGGTGAGGAAGAGGAGACTGGTGCTACAGGATGGGTAGGATGTGTTGAACACATGATATCTGGATTCTTTGTATCTGACGGGAAAGGGGTGGTGGTTATGGGATTTAGGGCAGGTGGAAGGAAGGAATTTATTACTGTTATTTATAGTTATTTTAAACTTTGCCAGGACTGTGGGGAGGCAGGAGATGAGCTACAAGGTGAGAAATTATTTTTGACGGTCTGATGGTGGGAGGATGTGGAATATGGTGCACTGTTAAAAGGTGGTTGAAAAGAACTTTGCTGCACAAAGTTGGTGGTGAAGTCTGAAACTTCACCCACTATGCACAATGCGTAAGTTCCGACACGTAACAACTTCACCGCAAAGTTTTAATTGCTGTATCTCTACTCCCCACCTGTCAATCATTGGTCTTCCACACATTCAATAGATGGAATGTTTGTTTATTAAGGTATACAGGAATTCAAACTTCTGTAGAATTCTCAGGCAAAATGTTCTCCCCTCACACACAACAGAAGGCCTTCTGTAACAAAGATCTCAATTTTATCTGAGGCAGGGTAATCAGAAGTGATTGCTCTGGCAAGCTGGTAAGGACAGGAGGGGATTTCTTGTAGTCACTAAAGAAATAGCAATAATTAAGGGAACAGTCAGCACCAACTGCCCCATACTCAAGTGGGACTAGTCCCAATGTGCACTTTGCATGCAAAAACATTTTGGTTTACTTATGGATTACTGTATTATGGTAGACAGTATCGGCTAATTTGCTTAGTTCTAGGCTGACATCTTCTGTTATTGAATCTCAGAGTCTCTGCAGTTGACATTACAGAGGCAGCAGTGGAGATTCAACAGTTTGCAGTGCATGGATGAGTTTACATAACCTCTGATCTTTTGTTTGCTGGTCCTGCTGTCCTCCATGCACTAAGTACGGTCATTGGGAACTGTACTTGGCCCCAGGAGAAAAGCAGACCCAGATAACACCTGACTGGAGATTATAAAAGCTCTAACATGTACTGCAAGCTACTGAATCTTCCACTGCTGCCTACTGCTCTGATATCAGCTGCAGGAGATTCTGGATTTGTAGTAACAGAAGGTGTCAGCCTAGAACTAAGAAAATAGCCTGACACATTCTGATATACTACAGTAAACAGTAAGTACACCAAAATGGTTTTGCACACAAAATGCACATTGGGGCCAGCCCCAAACTTGAGTGTGGGGGCCTTTGTGCTGACTGTTCCTTTTAAAACTATAAATACTATTTCATTTTTTAACTTGTTTATGTGTGCAAGGAGGGTATCATGAGAGGAAATAAAGTTTATTTACTTATTTAAATGTAAGGGTGTTTCTTTTAGGGCCTTGTTGAAGGTTTCAGTAAACAAAGCTGGCGCCATGTTTGTGATGGCAATCAGGAGGAGGAAGTGGCTCATGAATTCTGTATGTGATTGGGCCAAATTCCAAATCCCACTGCCTGAAACTGTTCTAACCTGTGCATTTCTTGGTAACGGGTATTTTCCTACACATTTTACAAATTTCATTAGACAGTTATCTGTCCAGCTACATAATACATCCAACTTCCTTTGCAGATTTTTATGTTTTCTCTGCTGGCTAGCTTGCTAGCTAAGTGTCTAGAAATACTAACAGTAGGTGGACACAAATTCAGGTTACTTTACTGCTAGTACCCTTAGGCATCAAAGACTCATAACCTGATTTTCCATCCATTTTCTTACCATCTTTTGGACAATCACCGGATCAGTTACAGCCAGTACTCTGAATCAAAATGATGGCATACTCGGACTGTCTCTGGTTTTGTAACTACAACATCCTCAGTTCCTACTGAAACTGATGTTTCCATCACTGGAAAGTCGGATTTTAAAGCATAAAATAATGTCCAGCTTTAAAGAGCCTGGGATACCTTTAGGAAAACTTTGGAAAATATACATATTTTAGCAATAGATGTGTTTCTTGTATTTTCTGTTCTTATTCCCACCATTCTCTATTCCTACAATCATAACAGATGTGTAATCATAACTGCAGTGCAGCTTGCTTACCCTGTATTATACTGTCTTGGATGCTGTGACCTACATTTTAACAGGTGACCTCAGTGTTGTGACATACAAGATATTTCTTTTCCCAGGCATGACTGAAAAGGATATCACACTTTATCTCATTTTATAAAATGGATCATGAAACTCCTGCAACCTCACTGGTCGAAATAGGTCACATGACAGCTGATTATTTTCTGACACTCTCACATCTCATCCAGGCTATATATTTTGTTACAAATAAAGACTCAGTTTGTGTGGGATAACACTCCAGGGAGTGTGGTCGTAGAGAAAATAATGAACTTTCAGGTGGTTGAGGCACTCAGCTAAGCCTTGTGCCTAACAACCACCAAGGCATGCATTATCCTCATATAACATCACTCCTGCCATCTGCCATCTGCCATTCCTTAAAAACAATCTATCAGTCAATCAACTATAAAGGAATTTGCATGGCTAAGTATTTTTCCTTTGAGTGCATGTGTTTTCTTGCTTGTCTCACATGATGCCATGATCTCCTGCTTGTGACAGCATTGTCATTTCCATAGCAACCAACAGTGATTCATAAACAGAGGATCATGATATCACGTGTAGACAGGTAGCAGGAGCAGAGGAAGATGGAGGGACAGAAAATGCTATTTTCAACCAGCTGCTCCTAGTAAAACAACATACAGCCGCCATGAAGTTCCGTGGGGGGCGCGAGCAAGAGTGCAGTGAAAACTGAGCGCATGGCAAAAGGAGTTTGAGGAACTGAGCAAGAGCTCATGAAGGTGCGCCATGGCAGGAGTAGTGCAGGAGTCAAAGCATCCATCTTAGGTAGTAAGGTTGCTGACTGTGGTCTGCACGCATGCATGGAACAGATTACGGAAACTTAAGAAAACAACAGTGCACCAGGGGCAGCTGACTGCTCTATGGAGGGGAGGATAAGACACCACACAGCAGTAATGCTGTGAGCTGTGTGACAACTGACCGCAGCACTGCAGAAGAAGACGGGACTGTTTCCGATCACAGTCCTCTCTCTGTCAGTCAGTCACTCTAAACACCTGCAGGGCTCCGCCCATGCAGCCATAAAAAGAAAAAGAGGAAGATAAATACAGAACATAAAATAAAATATAAGCAGAACTGTGTGTAAATATGTACATCTGCATCTTCCCAGTAATGTCGCAGACTCTTTAAAGATGTAGGGACCTGCCTGCAAAAGACTGTTCTTGTCATTAGCACAGGACTGGAGAAGCTATTTTGAAGACGCAGTCAACAGTTTTGTTTGACTTCTGAAAATGCGGTGTTGTTTGTCGAACACAGTGCTACTGATGTGTTACTCTGGTTGCTCAGTTTAACCACTGGTCAACCACTACACACAGTGGCTCTTGAATGTGTGAAAATGTCACTAATGGCCCAGAATGTTTTATTCTTCACTTGCACAGCTGTGCTGGGATACTACCTTCTGACTGATAAGATAAAGAAGATACTGCCCTGACCACACCTGGTGCCCCATTCGTAAGAATTTAGAATCATATTGCATTGTTACTCACTGTTATTGAATAATACCATTTCAGTTGTGCCTAATGACATCAAAGATTACTACTCAAAGGAGGATATTTGAAAATTTTCCTCAACTCTTTCATGAGCCTGACCTAGTGGTGACAGCCGATGAAGGACGGCTCCACTCATGTGGAGACCCAGAATCTACTAGGAGGCAGTATAGCATAGTGGTTAAGAGCACTGAGCTGTAGATCTGAAGAACTGGGTTTGAATCCCACAGCTACCAGCTGCATACTGTGTCACCATGTACAAATCACGTAATCTCCCGCTGCTCCCAGGAAGCACCTGGAAACAAACCTCTGCTTAATGTGTCTTTCCTGGCCAAAATTGGAGAAAACTCTATTCTTGGTCCTCACTCCCTTGACCACACCGATGTGGTCTGGAATGCGACGGACAGGGTTCTGCATGAGCCAATCTTAGGGCACCATTTGAAGGTGGGAAAGAGTGACAGACTTGAAGCTGTGGGTTACTATGCATCATCAGCAGTTGCCCGCCAACAGGCTGGTGTGGGGGCGGTGGAAGGATCTAACCAGAAATATTCTCAGAGAATAGAAACATGATAGTCAACATGTCCAGGCTCCACTTTCTGTTACCTGCCACTGTGACCCTCTGTAGGTGTTCCAACTGTGCTCACAGGAGCAGTGGGAGATATTGCCTGGCTGAGGTCAGGCCCCACAGTGGAGGGGGTAAGCTATGGAATCATAGGATACACACAAGCACTGGAGATGCTAGGGATGGGGCTTGGCCTGACTAGAGGGGTGGGAAAGCCGCCAAGGGTAAAATGTTAACTGCAAAATTTTGTTTATAAACTTTTAATACAGGGATTAATGCCATTAATAACTTTTAATTAATAACTTTTCATGATTGAATAACCTCCACAACTCTTTTCACATTAGAATGCTTTAAACAGTTCAAGTCTTCATTGCAAATTCATGCTGCATATGCTAAAACTGTGTTTAGGTTAAGTTGACCCTTTCCTGGGTACGTTATTTTCACTGACAAATAGTAGGACACATTTTATCTGATGTGAGAGCAGTATGGTAAATCCTTGCTTATTTATAACTAAATTTAACAGGAATGATCGAAGCACGGATGTTTTCCAACCACTAATGACCACCTGGGAGGGATGGCCTGAGGAGAAGCCAAAGGACATCAACCCAGTCAGTCATTAAGATGCGGAAACTATGCCCCCCGGCTGTGGTGCTTACTGCCATTAAGTCAATAAAATGGTTCCAAGGCAAAACAAATGTAAACACAATCTCACATTTTTCCTTCTTTTAGAATTTTGAATGACTTCTGTTACTTAAATATTACAAAGTTGCCTAGAAATGAAAGACATTTAGAATAAATTAACTGCATTCCTGGAATCGTGCTTAAACACTACAAAAGACTTGTAATAGTTTCGATTTAGGTGTGAAGTGGCATAGGTTTTCTGAAGGGTGACTACCTCGTACTCTGCTTTCAGCAGCACAATTTGATCGTTCTGACATAGCTCCATGAAGCCATCAATGCGCTTTGGCAAACCCACCACGCACTGAATAGCTTCTGTTATTTTGATTGCGACAACTGCCACATCACCTCCTGGGCTGGAAAGAAGCAGACATATAAACCAGAATTACACTAACAGAATACAATCTGGTGCTGTGGGACCTTGCTACAGAGACAAAATGCTTAAGACACAAAACAGGAACACCGTGCACTCATGCCCCTAAAGGTGCCGACGTTATCTCACTGACTGCAAGCCTTCAGATAAAAGAAAACCATGAAAACTGGCACACACGCCACCACAAGATGAGAGATTACTGTAGTAAACAGTTCATTTAAAAACTCACCAACAGCAGAGGTAGTAACCCACGTGGTGCCTCCCAACACGAGGCTTTCTCAAAGGCGCCACAGAGGTTCTTGCCACTGCATTCTCTGTATAAAGTCTGGTGTGTTTTTCCAAAAGACCAAATGATGGCCTGAATTGTGCTGAACAGGTATAATCCTGTGTGGTTAATGGCAACTGTAACAACACTTGGGGCAGGATTCACAAAGGTAGCACAAAGTGAGAGCAAATGTTTGCGCTTGCACTTCCCTGCTGTGCTGGTGGGCAACTGTGTTATTCATAGTCGGGTAGCCCAGTGGGCTTTCCGACTGTGAATAGGGTCCAGCAGGGAGTAGCGCTAACCAGACAAAGCAGTGCAATACATGGTAGCGCTGCTCCCACAGCCAGACAGGACAACGCCCCACAACCAATAGCGCACAGGTGCTTAGTGCAATCACAAAGACAGCCATGTAAATGAGGCCATTAGCATGCGAGGTGCTAGAGGTCATTACCATGCCCATTATGGGCTCATTTGCATGGCAGTAGCGTGGTGCGCGCCCTCCCCAGCCCATGCCCTAGGCAGCCGCAATCCCTTGTGGTCTAGTGGTGCCTTCCCACACCATGATTGCCAGCCCAATAATAAAGAAAAACAATCACTTTCCATAGTAGTCCTCCCCATCCACGATCACCCGATGACCCACTAGTGCATAAAGTAAGTCTTTTCCATAATGTAGTGTCCCACCTCAGTCCCCAATTGCTCTGTTACCCACCCAATCAGTCAAAATAATTTTTCCACAGTGTAGTGTCCCACCCCGGTCGCCAATTGCTCCTTTATCCTTCTAATAAGGAAAATATTAATTTCCATAGTGTAGCGTCCAGTTTGCGCCTAACGAAGCTTTGTGAATCCTGCCGTTGAATTCTTAAAATGCAGTTAACAGTAAAGGAGATGGAAGGATCATGGACCAGCTATCCGAAAGCCTCATGACCAGTAGGAGGCATAAATGGTGAAAACATTTTGCAACAATTACGCAGCAACTGAAGGTTGGAAGGACTCAAGGTGCATCATGTCTCCTCCTTGCTTCATAAGCAGGGCTGAAATACTCTAAGTATGCTGTGCAAACATGTCAATTAATAGGGTTTCCTACTGGTGTACCCATGATTCCACTGGTAACCAGAAATCTGCCTTGGCTTTCCTTAAAGGTGACAGGAAACCATTTTTTACACCTCTAGATGACCGCCTGTTTTCTTTTAGTGTCTGTTCAATATTCTGATTTTTTTTCTTTTCTTAAATTAATCAAATTTTTTGCCTTTGTTGCTATCTTGAATCCCTCACCTTCAGCAGATGCTGCCCTCTGTGTTCGTACTGCCTGAAGATTGTATGACATCAGCAACACTGCTCCAGACCATTCTGATGACTAGTATGGAATAGTGTAACTGATGTCATGGAATGTCTTTGAAATATAAAAGAGAGAGAGAGAGAGAGAGAGAAAGCAGTAGCTGCTGAGGTGAGTGGAACGCCATGTCAATCCACCTAAAGCTAGATTACTTATCAACGACTGATCAGAGCATATCACAATTCATAACCGCATGGAAAGGAAAATGGAACGCAGTTAACTACTGTATGTAAAAACAATTTCCTCTCGTGATTTAAAGGGACAGGACCCCACCTCCCTAAATCAGACTGCTTAGGCAATGTACTTTCTGTGTTCCACTAGATGTTTCCTGATTGTAAGTGATGTATGCCTGGTAGGAGGTATTACCTGTATGTTGTTGTTTTACGCTAAAACAATAAAATATATGTATAAAAAGGGGGGAGAGGAAATTATTTCTGATGTACACTGAATCAATGTTTAGGTCTGTGTCCAAAGGTGGCATACCATTGAGGTAAACGCACTGGAGACCTTGTGACTGACAACATGTTTTCTGGACCTTCTCACAGTTACCAGCATGTAGCAACTGGCTACCAATAAAACCCACTGGTTCTCTATAGGAGAACACCTGTCCTCCCACCATCCCACCTCAAATCACAACCCCGATTAGGTGTTTAAGCCTAAGAAAGAATTCCTTAATTACCTCTGTGGCTTAACATTCACCCAATGTACCAGCCACAAAGATAACCCGAGCTGCATGACATCATTTCACATTCTAGATGAAGCTGCACTGTTCCCTGTATCAATTTATACAGTGCACAGTGCAGTGCTGTCCTGAGCATGGGAAATAGCACCACAGCTCACAACATGTTTACATTACAGCTGCTGTACATCAGGGTGAATATTAAGCCACAGAGGTATTTAAAATAATTTGGGGCTTAAAAGTCTTATGGGGAGATGGTTTAGGGAAAGGGTGATGGGAGGACAGGCTCTCCTTTTAAATGTGGTAGATGGAGTGTTTTAAATAATGCATCCAATTAAAGTCTTTCAGCCATCCAGATGGACATCCTAGTGTTGGGTTCCGCTACCAGACTTCATTTGTTGTGCATATCATCTGTTCCTGTCCCAAGATATATGTTGGCTGTGCCATTAGGGCCCTGAAAAGTGAATTTAAGAACATGTCTGCTCGGTCCTCCAATCCATTCTTAATACCCCACTGGTATGTACCCATTGGTCCTCACTGCAGTAGACCCAGCATGCATGTGTGCATATGTGTGTATGTATACACTGAGCATTTCAAATCAACCTGGCTACCAGACAAAAGGAGAGACTCCTTGGCTAATCACCTTGTTGTCTTTTTCCACCTTTATTCACAGGTTGGCCCTCTTCTGCTGTACCTCCATCACCCGCCGTCTGGGACTTACCTGTGAGACTCACCTGTTCCTCCACAACTTATTCTCCATGGTGGGGCAATCAGGGTTAGCCTAAGCCCCTGTGGATGCCTCGCATGGTTTGGTGGGTCCTGTGCCCAGTAGATGGAGTGGAACATGGGGAACCACAAGCACCATCATGCCAGAGTTGGGTGCTCTTCCCTTCCGCTTTTGTTCTGACCTCAGGATGCCGCATGAACTGACAGAATGACATGTGCACACGGAGCTTGCTTACATCTGCCATCAGGGAGCATCCCTCCCCATCTGTTGTTCCAGCACATCACCACCTAGGATCACCTAGGTGGCAATGTTGCAGTGAAGCTCACGGCCTCCTCCCTCCCTGGGGACAGCATCCTCTGGAATGCTCAATCCTCCTCCTGCCAGCCCCTCAAGACCTAGGCTCGCCCGAACTGTGGTGGCCAGCATCGTGGAGGAGCGCCACCTCTGTGCCCACGGGTTGGCCTACTGCTGGGTTGTCTAAGGGTAGTGCCTCCTTCTGTTCCAGAAGTGCATGAGGAAATCTGAGGTTCTGCATATCCCCAGAGCCTGTTTTCTTTGTCATGCACAGTTTATGCTTTCCTTGCCTAGCTAGCCCACCTTATTGGTCTGTCCCAATGGCAACCTGCCACAGGACTTATTTTTAAACAATGTTTCTATTTAATATGTGGTAGAAGAACTACATGTTAATAAACAGCTTGTTTTATTCATTTAAAAGGCAATTATTTTGGTTGTTGCTGTTATCTGTGAAGTATGGTAGGTGCTAACCACACTAAAAATAACATGGTTTGCTCAAATTAAATGTCTCTTTATATAATGTATAATATATAGGGCTCATATCAGGTTGCTGCCAGATCCCCTTACCACCCACTCAACCCTGTCAATAATTTATAAACCAATGTTTACAAATGATTAGTCATGTTCTGACCTGGTGGTCCAGTGGTGCACAGGCCTGCTTGATTGCCAACTGCCTGCACGAAACGTAAAAAAAATGTTTTAAAAATAGACCTGCACACATAATCATTTTCACCCTTTGTGTGTGTGTAGGCTACTTATGGTTGGTGGTGACGTAAGAGCCCAAGAATTGCCATCAACAGAATGTCTTGTGAAAACATTTAAAATTTTAACAAATGTTAACACTTTGTCAAATTCTGTGATGCACTGCTCCCTGTACCTTGTTCTGGTAGCTGTCAATTTCTTCTTGCAGAAATGTCTGCCAAGTTATCTGTTGTAACTCCTCCCTCAAGTACTGACATGTCTCCATATGTGACTTGGATATGTTCTTGCGAGATGTTCTGAAAGACAAAAAGAATATTTGTGTACTTGTGTCCACTGCAACTGGTGGACTTTGGGACCCAGAATCTTCTTCTTGAACTCTTCCAGAACTGCAGACCATTTCACTTTCCAAGTTACAAATAACTGCTCATTAATACAAAACTTGTTACAAATAACTGCTCATTAATACAGACATTGTTACAAATAACTGCTCATTAATACATAAGTTGTTATAAATAACTGCTCGTTAATACATACGTTTCTTCAAACTTTTCACAGAGTTCCAGAAATATTTTATTTTATTACTTTACAATTGTACTACCCAGGACAGCCCAGCTGAAAAATAACATTTCTTTTCTCAAGGGGGTCCTGCTTCTACTCATTTTCGTAGCTGGATGGACTAGAACCCTGAGAGGTTCAGTGACTTGTCTAAGGTCACACAAGGAGTATTTGGCTCTAGTGGTGTTTGAACCTGTGATCTTGTGGTTCTCAAGCTGGTGCTTTAACCACTAGACCACACTATCTTTGAAATCTGAGTAGAGGTGATAAAATACACAGCTTTACATAATTAGCTTATAAATACTTGAATCCTAGCAACTTCATTGGTCTAAACGTATCACCTGACTATTCATTAATCTCACTGGTATACCAAAAGTTCAGAACTATCCTGCACTAATCTAACTTGCAACAACCTATCTAAAAATAAAATATAAAAATATGTTGTCACTGTTTAAACACAAAACCCCACAAAAGGGCACAGGCTTCTTCAAAATAAACACACGGCCAGGGTTCACTTAAGGTACTCTCTGCCTTTGTTACAAAACCACATATTCTTAACCTAGCATCAACCTAACTAAAGGAAAGTAAAACTTTTTCCATTAAAAACAAAAAAAACCTTTTCTCATTTTATAAGCACAACAGCCCATGCCAGGGCATGGGTTTCTTGATAATTAATGCGCTCCTGGGTGCGTTGAAATTTACTCGGCCTTTGTCCTCACATCTTCCCATTCACCCAGGGCATGCATTAATTCTCTAGAAACCAGTGTCCTGCTGTGGGTTATTGCTTACGAACACCAACTAAGATGGCCAAAGGACAGCATATTCTTGAAGGAGTCACAAAAAGGAAAGGACAGGAAAGTATTCAGTTGATCATTCACAAATGGTAGATATTAGGCCCGATGAATCTGCTTAAGCTCGAATACGGTAAGAAAATGGTGGACAAAGTTGAGGCAGTGTAGACTGAATTTGGCTGGACGTCAGGAAACACCACGCATAGCACACATAAATGAACGAGCAACAGTAAATGTGGTATAAGGGGAGCTTATTTTGTTTTTGCTACTGCTTGCTTGGCAGAAGGTTCATATTCTAAGGAAGCACTTTGGAAATAAAAGAAACAATATACTGAAGGAGCAGTCCAGTGATAATGAAGCAGGAAAACTAAATTCAGGAAGACTTAGTGATCACAAGCAACTGAACACCACCCATTCTTCTCCTTGTGACCGATCATGTTTTGTTGCCTGCTGCCTGGCTCAGAAAGGATCAGAGCAGTGCAGGAAGAGTTTGTAGAGTTGGGGAGGCCTTAGACAAGTAGCCCACACGGTAACCTTCTTGGAGGTGCCGCATGTCTATGGCACTGGTGAGGCTAAGGGTGCTCCACACCATGGGGTTCAATCAGTGGTTGAAAAACTGGCAGAGCTCAGGATTGGCTTCATTGGGACTGGGGGTCCACCTGAGTGATGCAGGCCTATACTGGTGTGATGGTCTGCACCTGTCCAGGAGGGAACCAGGATCCTAGGTGATAGGTTTTAATGTTTCATTGGCCAGCATTTAAACTAGCCAAGG
Organism: Neoceratodus forsteri; assembly: GCA_016271365.2. NCBI lineage: Eukaryota > Metazoa > Chordata > Ceratodontiformes > Ceratodontidae > Neoceratodus > Neoceratodus forsteri. Next base: position 1,741,676,365 of record CM028129.1, read on the forward strand.
GGGAGGCACTGAAATGAACAAAGGAAATCCTAGCCCCCAAAATAAAAATCAGGGTAGTAAGTGGAGTAAACACCAAGACAGAGATGTCGATAGGGAGGAGGGCAGGGTAAATGGAGAAAATGACAAAGGCAATAAGGACAGGGATGGGGCAAAAGGGGTAAGGCCATCAAGAAATGGAGGGTAATGAGTACCAATGCCCGTAGTCTGGGCAACAAGCTCCTGAACTGGTGACCTTGATGGAAGAGGGATGCCTGGATATTGTAGCAGTCACAGAAACATGGTACACAGAGAACCATGACTGGATGTTAACATACCAGGGTACACAACCTACAGGAGAGACAGGGAAGGTAGAAGAGGGGAGGAGCAGCTCTCTATGTAAGGGAAGAGATAAAAGCAACGGAACAAAAGAGTAAACAGGAGGAGAGGAGGCACTGTGGGTCACCTAGAGACTGGAAATGGCACCACAATCTGCACAGGGTTGTATACAGACCCCATCTCAGGGGAAGGAATGGACAAGGATATGATAGAAGGCATCTTTAGGATGGCAGAAAAATGGAGATACTCTTGATGGGGACCTGAATATGCCAGATGTTAACTGGAGCACCATTTCTGTAGCCACATCCAAGGGCAGGGGCCATCCTTGATACCCTACAGGTGGTATGCCTCAGACAGCTAGTTTTGGAACCCACTCATGAGGGAGCAAACTTAGACCTCAGTCTCAAATGGGGACAGTGAGAGGATCTCAGATCTAGAAGTGGGTAGCCATCTGGGAACAAGTGACCACCAACAGTGTGGTTCACGATAAACTCAGCTACAGAGTCAAGCCATACAAAAGTGAGGGTACTGGACTTGGAAGGCTGACTTTGGCAAGATGGGAGAGTGCCTTAGAAAGCACTAGCAAACAGGCTAGAAGGAGGTGGAGCAACAATGGGAAACATCAAAACTGCATCACAGAGGCAACAAGCCTTTGTGTGAAGCAAATTAACAATTCAAAATGAAAGAAAAAGCCACTATGGTTCTCAAAAGAGGTGGCAGAGAAGGTTAGGGAGAAAGATAGCATTTAGGAAGTATAAGAAAACACAGAAGGAGTAGGGCAGAGAACTGTACCAGTTAAGGCAGAAGGAAGCAGGAGGAAGTCAAGAGCAAAGGCCCAAACTGAGGAAAAATATAGCCAACCTGTTAAGAAGGGGATAAAACCTTTTATAGGTACATCAGGGAGCGAGAAAGTCAAAGGGGGGATAGTGAGGCTGAATAGAATGGATGGTGGGTGGGCAGAGAGGGACAGTGAAAAGCAGGATACTGAACGTAATACTTCTGCTCAGTGTATTCACAAAAGAGGAGGAGGGAGGTGCTTAAGCCAATTAACAGAAGCACTCTGGATGGGGGTCGATCCCAGTCCTTTCACAGAAGAAAGTGTTCTGAAAGAACTCCCTAAAACTGAAGGTGGACAAAGCAATGGGGCCTGACTGAATTCACCCCAAAATTCTAAAATAATTAAGGGTAGAACTAGTGACACCACTGACTACCCTTTTAACAAATCATGGGAAGATGGTGTGGTACCTGAGGACTGGAGGAAGGCGGATGTGATTCCCCTTCACAAAAGTGGGACCAAGACGGAGGCAGGAAACTACAGACCTGTCAGTTTGACCTCTGTGGTAGGAAAATGATGGAATCACTTCTGAAGGAAAGAACTGTTGAGTACCTAGAGACCAGTGGGGCACAGGACCCAAGGCAGCAGGGCTCACAGCAGGAAGGTCATGTCAAACGAATCTAATTGATTTCTTTGACTGGGTGACCAAAGTAGTAGACTCAGGGAGGGCTGTGGACATGACCTACCTAGACTTTAGCAAGGCATTTGACACAGTCCCACACAAGATTAATAATCAAATTAACCAGCCTGGGAGTGGGTCCCAGGGTGGTAGCCTAGGTAAAACATTGGCTGGACAACAGGACACAGAAGGTAATTGTAAATGGAGACCACTCTGAAGAAAGAGGGGTTACTAGTGGGGTGCCGTAGGTTCAGTACTGGGTCAGTCCTTTTTAATGTCTTTATAAGTGACATTGCAGAGGGACTGGAAGGAAAAGTATGCCTCTTTGCAGATGACACAAAGATCTGCAACAGGGTTGATACACAAGGAGGCGTGGTAAGGATGAGAAGGGACTTGGCAAGGTTGGAGGAAAAGTCAGAAGTATGGCAGCTTGATTCAATGCAAGGAAGTAAAATAATGCACCTGGGAAACAAAACCCAGGGAAGATTACACAATGGGGGGGTAGTAACAACAACAAAATGGAAAGGGACCTGGGGTAATCATATCAGATGACCTTAAGGTTAGCAAACAATGTGAGAAGGCAGTAGGGAGGGCTGGGGGATACTGGGATGTATAGGAGAGGCATCACTAGCAGAAAACAGGAAGTTGTTATCCCTCTGTACAGACACTTGGTGAGACCCCATCTGAGTACTGTGTCCAGTTCTGAGACCCCATCTCTGCAGGAACATAGACAGGATGGAGGCAGTCCAGAGGAGGGCAACTAAAATGGTGCAGGATCTGCAAGAGAAGCCATACTAAGAGAAACTAAAGGAGCTTAATATGTATACCCTTGAGGAAAGGAGGAGAGGGGACATGATAGAAACTTTTAAGTACCTCAGTGGGATCAACAAAGTCCAAAAGGGTAGCATCTTTCAGAAAAAGAGATGTGCAAGAACAAGGGGACACAATTTGAAGATAGAGGGAGGACGGCTCAGGGGCAATGTGAGGAAGTATTTTTTCACAAGGAGGGTGGTAGGCGATGGAACAGCCTTCCTGAGGAGGTTGTGGGGGTCTAAACTGTGGAGAATTCAAGAATGCATGGGACAGACATAAGGCAATTTTGAGGGGATAGGAAGAAATAGGCTGTTGGTTAACTAGGATCTGCAGCTTATCCTGCAGGTAGGGAAATGGACAGACTAGGTGGGCCAAACGGTCCTTATCTGCCGTCAGAGTCTATGTTTACATGTATTATATGACTTACAGGGGACCTAGCGGTATATATGACTCAAAGGGTTGTAATTCCGATTTCTAAATAAATACATTTAAAAAATATGTTTTTGAAGGACCTAGTCAGAATATGTTCTTAATTGGACCTAGCTGGACTATGTTCTTGAATAATATGAAGTGATTCAGGAACCCAGTTCTCATCATGGTTTTAGAACTGCATAAGCACCCTCCTTTCCTGTTGAGACTTTTAATATCAACAACCACTGCATGCGATCTTTACACTGAACTTCGCTAAACCAACCACCTCTTTCATAAGACTGTTTCATCCTTTGTGATCTCACCTCTGCACTCCTCACCTCCCACATCCTACACACTGACCACTTTCCCAACCTGTTTTCCAAGGCTTGAAACCTACAACAATCTTCTTTTCTCACACACTTTACAATCTTGATCCCAGAGGTTAAAATGCTGCTTTGTTTATACCTCTCAGGTACTTAAAGGTCTCAGTTATGTTCCTCTTCCTCCTCCAGTGAATACACGTTAAGTTCTTTCAGTCTCTGCTCATATGTCCTGCCCTACTGACCTGAGCCATCTTTGCTGTCCTTCTCTGAGTTGATGGATATTTCTTTTTAGGTAGGAGCTCCTGTAGTTGCGATCGTATTTCAGGTGAGTTCGTACCAAGGATCTTTGTAGCAGCAGTATAACCTCCTCCCTTTTGCTATTAAACCCTCTAGATATCAATGGTTATACTGGAAAAGTTTAGGTGGGGGAACCCTCACACGCTAGATTCCTAGGTGGTGGAACTGTCATTTTATGTCTGCGTGCGGCGCGCTGAGCAAAAACATTATGTGGCAGCTTAGAGAAGCGGTTGTGGAGGTGTGGCAATGGCTGCCAATGCCGGCACTGCATTTGTGGACTTTATGTTCAACATATGCAGGCCCACTGTCCTGATGACACTGGTTCGGCAGAAGTGCCATCAACTTGAAATGATTTGGCCACTATAATCAGGGGCCGCCTCATCATTGCAGCATCAACCATTCCGCTGCAACGAGGGGAGCCACCATCACTGCAGAGGGTACCTTGCCTGGTGTAAGTTTCATGAACATGGCGGCTTGGCGTCCGACCAGAGTCTTCATGAGCCGGCGAAAGCCCAACTTCTGTCGGGCATGCCCTGACCCAGTTCATTTGCCTACGGTGGGGCCCACCCCATCGGCATAATTCCCCACCATTTGTTAGTGCTGAGGGGTGCCCAACTCTTAGCATTATGCCCCCAACAGTCTTTCTTTGGCCGACAGGGAGCCCATTATCCCATCAGCTCCAGTCCCCCTCCCCAATGCAGGTGGCACACTGGGAGCCCACCCCAGTGTGAGCAAAGCAAGTCTGAAAAACAAAAACCTCCCCGAACATCTTTTTTGTTCTCCTGAAACAAAGAAAACAGTCCTCATGGCGCCTTGTGCCCCTCCCCAACCCGCATGCAACCTCTGCACACCCTGCCTTCCCACCCCCCACCCTATACTTACCTCGGAGCCCAGTGCAATGATCTTCGGTAGACTGGGAACACATCTGCACTTTTCAAAGCTGACTCATGAACTGAAGAAATTCCGTAAGTTGTATAATGGCATAAATAAGGTTTTTCAACTTATGTGGATATCTCAGCCATTTTTTTTACTTTTGGCACCAAATTTTCAATATGGGGTTACTGGGACACCTCCTCATGAATTCAGTCACTGTCATGGCGTTATTCAGTCCAAAGGTTAATTTTAGGTAACTACGCAGAATCACCTTCGGGACCGATTAACAAAACTACAGTGCCACTGTTCATGAGATGGGCTCTCAAAAAGCCTATGTTGCAAATTTGGTGAAAAAATCAAAAAATGACTTTACAAGCATGGCTTGCAGTTTCCATGCATCCTCGTGAATTTCGCAAATCTGTAATATTTTCACTCCAGATTTTCAACACTGGCATTTTTTCACACCTCTCTATGAGCAGTACAGCTGTCATTTTTCACATCCTGGCTGAAATGTGTTTTTGTACTTCCGTGCAGAATATTTATTTATTTATTAGATCATCGGTTTACAGACCTTTGAGTCAAAGACTCATTTACAAAAGCGCCTCATCAAGACAGCAATACATCACAGCAAACAAAACAGTACAGTACGTAATGCTTAGATTAAAAGCAACCAGTGTTACAGGCATTCACTGGTGGTACAAGCATTGGTAATAGGTAGATCACAGTACAGCTGTCATTTTTCACATCCTGGCGAAATGTGTTTTCGCACTTCCGGCACACAATAGCGTGGTTGCTGTATGTAGTCAGTGTTTGGGACAGATTAAGAAAATCACAGTGACTCTGTTCATGAGCAGAGGTGCTAAAATGCCTATGTTGAAAATTTAGTGACGAAAGTCCATTCACTCCAAAGTGAAAGTTCACTCCAGATTTTCAACATTGGCATTTTTTCACACCTCCTAATGAACAGTACAGCTGCCATTTTTATATCCTGCCCAAAATATGCTTACACATCTGGCGCAGAATAGTGCTCGCTGTGGGAAATCAATGTTCAGGACAGATTAAGAAAATCATAGTGACACTGTTCATGAGCAGAGGTCACAAAATGCCCATGTTGAAAATTTGGTAAAATAATTCCACTAAATGACTGTGTTACGTGCATGCGTTGCGCAGTTTCCACATACGCGTGGAAGTTCAAGCATTTTCAATATTTTCACTACAGATTTTCAGCACTGCCATCTCTTCACACCTCCCTATGAATGGAACAGCTGTCATTTTCACATCCTGCCCGATCTGTGTTTCGTACATCTGGTGCAGAATGGCACGTCGCTGTGGGAACTCAAAGTTTGGGACACATTAACAAAATCACAGTGCCACTGTTCATGAGAAGAGGTCCCAAATGCTTTCATGAGGTGGGGTCACAAAAGGCCATGTTGAAAATTTGTAGTGCAAATACCAACAAAGCGCGGGGCATTAGGCTTTCTAACCATAATGTCTTACGTGTACAGACTGACAGACATCAGGGGTGTGCCTTTGGATTGCCAACTGTAATGCTCATGCCATTTCATCCCCCACCCTGCGAGCCAGTGACAGGCACTGAGTTGTGCCTTGGACTCTTCAGCCCCAGAGTTCATCCCATTCTCCTATACTGCACCCATTTCAGTGTATGTCCTTATGGAATAGGGTGACTGTAAAGCCGAACACCCCTAAGGCACACCTCAACACTTGTCGGTGATTGCAGGATAGGGTGAGGTGAAATGGCATGAACGTTATGGGCTATGACCCAAAAGCATACCCCAATGCCTGTCTGTCTTTGCAGGGTGGAGGTGGGGTTGCGGAAGTTCAGCACTTCACTGCCATTCCTATTCTGCATCTGTCTAACTCCTGCATTTCCAATGCTAATACCAGCATGCAAACATTGGCATTGACAAATGCTTGTTAGGTAGTGGAACTCTCCTAGTAGTCAATGGAGGAAGATGAGCGTAGATGGTGGAACTGTCATACCATTTTTCATGAGGTTGTAGAACCAAGTTCCTGTGGACTGTTGGCCAATTTAACCCCTGCTAGCAATACATCCCAGCATTCTAGTTGCCTTGCTCCTGCCTTCCCTACACGGTAGCTTGCTTAAGGTCACTGGTGATGGCTATCCCCAAGTCCTTTTCCTTCTCTGATTCAATGACCTTTAATCCCTAAGTTGTACTCGGTCCTTGGGTTCCTTCTTCCTATGTGCATAATCTTGCATTTCTTCACATTAAACTTGAGTTGCCACATGCCAGGTGACCTTTCCAGCTTTGCCAGGTCTTCCTTAGGTCCTGCACCCTTCTTCTGTGTCCACCTCCCACACAGCTTGAGTCATCCACAAAAGGCAGATTTTGTCTTTAATGCCTTTGCCAGTGTTATTTATGAATATATTAAACAACACAGGGCTAGGCACAGACCCCTCGGGATTCCACTGGTGACTTCCCTCATACCCAATAGCTCCCCTTACCATCAACTTTTGTGTCCTACTACTGAGACAGTTTTCCACCCATCTTGTTAATTTGTTTCCCACTGCTAGGTTCCCCAGTTTCCTGATCAACCTTTACTTGGGTACCAAGTTGAATGGTTTGCTGAAATCCAAGCATATATCATCAACTGCCTGTCCTTTGTCTGTTGCTCTCGTACCCAGCCAAAAAAGCTGATCAGGCTGGTTAGACAGGATGTCCCTGATATGAACTCTTTCAGAATGGCCTCCACCGGCTTACAGACAATGGAGGTCAGACTGACCGCCTGTAGTTCCCAAGGTCATCCTTAGGCCCATTCTTGTGCAGTGGTACTACATTTGTGGTTCTCCACTTCTGCAGAACCCCCATGTCTAGTGTACTACTCAACAGATCTAATGGACCAACCAGTACCACCACCACCACCATCTCTCTTAACACCTCTGGGTGCATGCCATCTGGTCCTGAGATCTGTTTACCTTCAGAGACTGGAGCCCTTCTCTAACCCATCTTCTGTTATCATGCCATCTTACATTTCCCCATCCTTCCCTCATCTTCTCTTGCCGTTCAGGTTCATTTTCATTAGTAAAGACAGAGCAGCTGAATTTGTTTAGCACGTTTGCTTTCACTTCTGTTTTCTCTTTACTACCCTCCACCTACCCTTCCTTTTATCTTTACTATGCCCTTTTTGTGTCCTTCTTTCACTACCAGAAGGAAGCCTTCTCTCCCTACTTGATTCCCTCAGCAGTTTGCATCTCATTCCTAACCTTGGCCTGCCTGACTACCCTGCTAGCCTCCTAGCTTTCTCAGGTATTCTCTCTCTCTTCCTCATCCCTTCAGGATTTCCTCGACATCCTGTATGCAGCCCCAGATGCTGGAGAAATGTAATCAATGCATGCATTTTATTCTCACCTTAAAAGAGCTAGGCTACTTGAAGGGTTAGAGGGACAATTTTAAAATGTGTTTAAAAATTGTGAAACTTACTGGCTGAGGGCCATCTTTATCTGCGCTGTTATCTTAGCATAGCAGCACTTGGTAAAGATCCAGCAGCCTCTTCACAAAAAATCATTACTTACCACACACCCGATTGCCATCACAAACATGGCTGCCACCTTTACTCACTAAAAACCTGAAACTAGGCCCTAAAAATAAAACAGCATTAAAAGAATAACAATTGATTCTGTCCCCTTTCTTTCGGATTACCTCCCAACTGTGGCCCCTTCTATTACTGCAATTATCAACGACTTCCTAATGGGACTGTCCACTACTCCTGAAAACTGCTGTTTGACCATGCCTTAAAACCTTTCCTGCCCCTAACTTAGTCTCTTACTACCACCCCATCTCCTACTTTCCTTTTAACAGCAAGGTTCTAGAGAAGGTGGTTTACTCTCAGCTATCCGCCCACATCGCTAACAGTAACTTGCTTGACAAATTCCAGTCAGAGTTTCACCCTGGTCACAGTACCACCACTTGATCTGGTCCATGTGTTCAACAACTTCTTTATATTCAATGACCAAAGCTTTTTCTCCTGTTCATACTTCTTGACCCAAGCTCTGCTTTTGACACCATATTTCACTCCATCCTTCTAGACCACCTTGCTAGCCATGCCAGCTTCTCCAGAACTTCCAGGGTCTGGTTTGAGTCTAGTTTGAGTTTGATCTTTTCACTGTTCCTTCTTTGTTGCTGGTAACAGTGTCTCCTCTTCTAAATATCTTTTAGTATTATGCCGGACTCTGTTCTGGGCCTCCACTTCTTTCTCTATCCACATTTTGTGTTAAAGTTAATTGAATATCCATCCAGATAGGATTTTGTATACAACAATATTCATACATTTTATCCATTACAACAGACATACATTTTGTTCTGAGAAATTAATACTAAGGCTGGCCCAGTGGTGCTGAGGTTTGAGGCGCTGGATGCCACACCTCGCTCACGCCGAAGACCTGTGTTTGGAAGGGTGGACTGAGTGTCCGAAGGACTGCTCTCCTCTCCTGGGTGGGAGGACTGTGTTTCACTGAATGACTGCCACCAGGTGGAGACCTGGGACAGTACAGGATGGGAGCAGCAGAAGAAAGGAGGTGCTGCGGGACTCCGCAGCATGCGAAGTGCCTCACATTCGCACACTGATGAGTGGCCCCAGTGTGAAGAAGGGCAGAAAATGGAGGGAAATGGGTGACAGAACAGGTGTATATGATGCCTGCTCACCGATCCCCACCACATCGCCAGGACCTGGGACCGGGGAAGGGAAGATAGCCTCCCTCCTGACACCACCACAGGAGGAGGGAATCTGTGAGGGTAATCAGGCATGACAGTGGGGGTCGACGGGCAGAGCAGAGGGAGTCAGGCCTCTCCTGGCCACCAGGAACATAAACACATATATGAGGAAAAAGAAAATAACTAATACTGTACATACGATGTGCCATTCCATTATGAACTGTAACAAGTGTGTGTATTCTTCTGTTATTCTGAAAAGGTTCCACTACTCAGACACCAAGGGCCAGATATTGAAAAAGTTAGCATGGGTGCTAACGGGTGTTTATTTGCACTGTCCGGGTTTTGCTCCTTTTTCTGGTAAGGTCTATATTCAGAGATCCCTGAGGTACCAGCTAGCTATACCAATTAGCACAAGTGCTAACATAACACTACACCATGTACAAATAAGGTGGTCTCCACCTGCATGCAATGCAGCAGCACTTCAAAGGTCTGTGTCAGTGGTAAATGGCACCCAAAATGGCTTTATTTCCACCTCTGAAAACCTAGTCTTAACTGGGCACAAAGCTTGTGTCCCCACTCCACCGATGCTGGAAGGCTGTACCACAGCTGCCCGCCTCCCTAATCCTCCATCCCAGTAATACATGGTATTCCCTGGTGACTGGTAGCACCCTCCCGCACACCCATCCCATTGATGGGTAAGAGTATCCTTAGTGGTCCAGCCCACAGCCAGCACAGCCTCTCTCTCACGCCACAGCTGGCCACCTACTGAGCTCTCAGTGTGCGTGCACTGTATACAGTATGCGCTCACTGGATGACAGCTACTCAGAGCTGTCGGTTAAGTCAATAAGCACGCACTGTATACAGTACGCACAATATTGAGAGCTCAGTCGCTGCCAGCTGTGGTCGAGAGAGGAGGGCTGTGCTGGTCGTTGTCTAGGGCGTGGAGGATGGGGGGCAGAGGGGTGGTGGGTCACTCCTCTGCCAGGGTGGGGTCCACTAGACCACCAGAGACATATCTGACATCATTATATGAGGGGTCAGGATGGGAGGGGTTACCCTGGACACCAGGGACAATATTTGATATAGTACAGTTTCGTAAGAACTTACCGTAATAGCAGATCTTCAAGAAGAGCTTGTGCAGTGGGTAACACCTTAAGGACTATGCCATCAGGCACTAGGACCCCTGGAAAAATTCTAGCAAGCAGTCTAAGGTGAGGATCACCCCCTGATGTCGACCCACCCGACTTCACTAATAGTACAAAGGGGCGGTCCCCGTCACAACCTCAGTTCTGCCGCCGGAGACCCGCAAGCATAAAGGATGGGGCACCGAGGAGGTTCTAACATCCCGCAGAGAGAAGAAACTTATATGACCATGAGAGAAGGTGGGAGGGAAAGACATGCTGCAAGAGCTCTTCTTGAAGATCTACTGCTATGGTAAGTTCTACGTAACTGTACTATCTCACTTCAAGACAGAGCTCTTGCAGCAGGTAACACCATTGGACCGAGTCCCAAGCAGTACAAGGATAGAATCCAAGTCAGAAGGGTGGTGGCTATAGGCAGAAGTAAACCACTGGTACTCTTAAGAGAGTAGTCCCTGGAGAACAGCAAGGCCAAAGTCTGCCCTCCTCCTAGAAGCAATGTCCAGACTGTAGTGTTTAATGAAGGTATGGACTGAACTCCAAGTAGCAGCTGCACAGAGATCAGCTGCTGAGACATTCCTTAGGGATGCAAACGAAGTGGCAACACCTCTAGTGGAGTGACCTTTAACTGGTCCCGTAAAGGTTAGTCGACTTTGATAGCAGAAAACTAAATAATTTACCAACCATTTGGCCAATGTCTGCTTAGTCACTGGTGCCCCTAACATTCTTTGGGTGAAAGAGACAAATAACTGGTCTGTTTTCCTAGAAGATCAGAGTACTATCTATGTAGAAATGAAGGATCCTGTGAACATCCAGAGTTTGTAACAAGGCCCCCTTTGAGTACTCTGGTAATAAACTGGAAGTTGGATGTCCTGATTAAGAGTGAACTGGACACCACCTTCAGGAGAAACTTCAGCTTAGTACGCAGGGATACCCTGTCCCTGTGAAAATCAAATAAGGATCTTTACACATCAGAGCCTGAAGCTTGGAAACTCCGACCTGAAGTAACAGCAACTAAAAACAACATTTTCCAAGACAGGAAGAGTAGCTCGCAACTTGCGGCTGGCTCAAAGGGAGGCAAATGTAAGCTTTTCTAACAAGAACAAGATCCCGGGGAATAGGGTCTCTACCATGAGGCTTAATGTGCAGAATAACACGCAAGAAGGTCTGGGACAAATCCATTTGCACCACGGTCCTGCCATCCATTGGTACATGATAAGCTGACAGTGCAGAAAGGTGTACCTTTATGGACGAATAGCTGAGGCCCTCATCAGACAGGGAAGGAGGTATTCCAGGACCGAATTCACCAGATAGGCGAATGGATCCAGGAGATAGGATCAAGTCCACAGGCAGAAGCGTTTCTATTTCATGGCATATGTGGCCCTGGTTGAGGGTTTCCTCATGGCCATTAAGACCTCTGCTACCCTTGTAGACACCCCATACCTGTCCCTGACTAAGTCTGCAAGAGCCATGCATGTAGGTGCAGAGACTCAAGATTCAGGTGTAACAGAGTTCCCTGCTCCTGGGAGAGCAAGCAAGAGACAGGGGTAGAGGAATTGGTGGTTCCAATGCCAACTGCTGGAGCAACAGGAACCAAATCTGTCGAGGCTAAATGGCGCTAATGAGGATCATGACAGCTCGCTCCACTTGTAGCTTGAGCAGTATCCTCTGAAGCAGTGGGAGGAGGGAAGGCATAAAGGAACCTCCTTGCCTAAGGGAGGGACAACACATCTCACCAGAAAACACCAGGCTCTGGATCTACTGAGCAGAAACTGGGCACATTGGTGTTCAGTGGGATGCAAAGCAGTCCAGTTCTGGAAGAACCCTCTTTTTGAAAAGGTCATCTACTATGTCCTGTAGTGGCTCCCACTCATAAACCCGAGACCAAGAGTGGCTAAGGCTGTTGGCAAGGGTGTTTTGAACTCCTGGAATGTGAACCACTGTGAGTTCCTGGTTGTGCCCAGTACCAGCCTCTCATGGCTTCTCTGCAAAGGGGTAAGAGTATGCCTTGCTTGTTAATGTAGAAACCACTGGCATGTTGTCTGATTGGATCAGTGGGAGTCCTGGAAGAAGAACCATCTGGAAAGCCTGTAGGGCATACAGAATGGCTCTCATCTCCAACACATGGTGTGGAGATTGCATTCCACAGGGTTCCATGTCCCTCTAGTCTGATGGTCTCCGAAATGTGCACCCCACCCTAGTCCCAAAGCATCCATTGTCAGGATCTGCTGAAGACTGGGACTTTGAAAGGAGCCCGGATTCTAGTCGGGAAGGGGTAAGCCACCATTCCAGAGTCTGAGGCACTGCTTTGGAGATCTGGACTGGCTGCTCGAGATCATCCAAACGCTGGTCCCATTGAACCCTGAGGTTCCACTGGAGAACCTTGATATGCAGATGAGCTAAGGGTATTGTTAGAATAGCAGCTACCATATGGCCTAGCAGTTGTAGTACAATTCTAGTTGGAGTCTGGTTTGTGGAAATGACCCTCTGAGCCAGCGTCCTTAGTCAATCTGCCCTGTCTGAGGGAAGAAAGGCTCTCCCTGGACAGTGTCCAAGATGAGCCCCTATGTACTGTAACCTCTGGGTGGGCCAGAGGGATGACTTGGGAAGATTCAAGGTAACCCCAGATCTTAAACAGTTGGAAGGTCTCTTCCAGTGAGTGACACAGCTGTTACCTTGTGGGAGCTGTCAGGAGCCAGTCATCAAGGTAGGGATAGCTGTAATGTCCCTGCCTCCTGAGAACTGCTGCCACCACAGCCAGGCAGTTGGTGAACACCCTGGGTGCCGAGAAAGGCTGAACAGCAGCGTGCTGAGCTGGAAGTGCTCTCCTGGAAGGTAAATTGAGGGATCTTCTGTGGGATGGCAGGATTCTGATATGCATGTAGGCATCCTGCATGTCCAGTGAGCATAGCCAGTCCCTTTGGCAAAGCATGGGCAGCAATCCTGGCAATGTCACCATCCTGAACCTTTGTATTCAATGAAAGTGTTCAGCTCATTGAGATCCAGGATGGGACGAAAGTCCCCTGCCTTTTTGGGAACTAGGAAGAAGTGGGAGTAGTATCCTCTTCCTCTTTGACTTGGTGGGACTGCCTGGATCACTTTTGCTCAGTAGGGCTTGTATTTCTGCCCGGATGAGGCTTGTGAGATGGGAAGCAATGGGTAGGGATTGAGGGGTTGTCTGGAGGGATCTGGGTGAACTACAGTGCGTAACCCCTTTCTATAATCTGAGAACCCACTGATCTACAGTGATATTGGACCAACTGCTGAGGTAACAGGAGAATCTCCTCCTACTGCCTCCCCTGCAGCCCTGGGGCGGGCAGGCAAGGAGTCATGCCGAGGTTGTAGGAGGGGCAAGGGAGCTCTGGCATTCTTAGCGCTCTTGGGTCCCTGCACTCTTGAAGACGGGTACCTTTCTTGTAACCCCTCTTTGTTGTTGTCGCCCCCCTGCCGGCCCTGATGCCTGCGAAAAGAAGCGTATTCCTGGTCGTGGGCTAGTTTGGCTTTATATATTTTGTGGACTTCAGAAACTGCTTTTCCTGACTCCTGTAAACCAGTTATTAGCTTTTTCAGCCTCCTGGCCAAAAGTACTGGCCCTTGGAAAGGGGCATCTAGGATGGCGTCCAGCAAATCTGGCAGAATCCGAGACCCTCAGCCAGGAGTGGCGCCTGAGGCATATCCCTGTAGCTGTTGCTCTAGCAGCAGTGTCTGAATGGTTGTATGAGCACCTGAGAACATGCTTACTCGATGTCAGCATCGGATCTGGAGAACTGCTAAAAGATCAGACTTGTCAGAATCAGGCTGTGACCGAGCTAGGTCCATGGTCTTATTCCAGAGGGATTTCTGATACATCACCATGTGTGCCAGAAAATTAAGTGATCGGACCACACAGGTGGCCAAGCAATACACCTTGTGGCCAAGATGGTCCAGTTTCTTGGACTCCTTATCTGGTGGTTGGGAACTCATATGCTTGGCTGTGGGTTCTCCCATGAGCTGCCGTGAAGATCATAGAGTCCACCTTGGGCTGCTGCTCAAGTGTGGTTCTCCCCTTGGGGTCCCTATACAAGTGGTCAGCCTTTTAGGGACCACTGAGGTCATGGAAGGATGTTTCAGGCTACTTTAATAATGTCCTGGAAGGGTTCCACTAATGGTGGGATGACTAAGGGTTTTGGGTCAGTGGCCTATTAGGAACTTTGCAAGCTGGCATCTCTCAGGGTCTAACTCTTCCATCTCCCACTGATTGAGGAACTGGATGTGTCTCATCATGTCCAGGAAGAAGGGGTTGTCCGGAGGAGACCTTGGGGAATCTCTCCGTGTGTCCGGGGATGACAGGGACAGTTTATCTTCTAAAGAATCATAGGAGGAGCTCGTGAGATTTCTTCCGAGGACGAGTTGGCATCCCTTAGAGGAGGATCTGGATGACAGGTGGTGACTGTGCCGCCATCATTCAGGTGATCCTTGCCCATCGCCCACTGGAGTTGGATGGGCTGGCATCAGGGGTGGTGCAGGTAGGGCGGCAGATGTCTAGGTCTGCCAGGGTCCCCTGCAGGTTGGGGATTGGATCCGTGGCCTAGGCAAAAGGTCCTCCTTTATGGTGTTCCACCAGCTGTTGAAAAGAGCCTGGATCTCAGCCAAAGGGACCACAGGGCCTGGCTGAGGTGCTGACATTGGGATAGGGGTGCTGGGAGGCCTGGCATCGGACCTTGCAGTACGGTCCCTCTGGCATCAGGTCTGACAGCACCTTTTGCCAGATGTCGGTTCTGGTGGCACGGCATCCTCTGGAGTCAGGTGCTCTGACACCTGGTCAACAGGCTCCCGAGGAGGGTAGAGGTGGAGGGGTGACACCTGATCCATAGTATCCTCTGAGACAAGCGTCGGGTCCGCTGATGTCGGGTCTGTATTCAGACCCTTGTTCGAAAGCCGCGGGCGCAGACAGCAGCTGAGGGTGGCGTCTGGTCTGGCTCCATAGTGGAGTCAGAGGGTGTTGAGGCCTGATGTTGGTCTGAAGCCTTGGCTGACATCGGTTTGAAGGCTAGCATGGTTTCTTCTGGACGCTTGTATTCCTGACATCTCCTGGTGTTGTTGACTCCATCGTCCTGTCCGGTGACCCAGGGACTATAGCGTTGTGGATGGCAGGTTCTGACTTGCCGCCAGACGAAGAATGAAGCAGCCCTGCTGGCTGAGACCCTAGTGCAAGCTGGTGGGCCAGAATAGCCAGGGACATGGAGACTGGAGAAGTCCCGAGCCAGGAAGACTCCCATGTATGCCTGAGAAGAGGTGGGGCTTGCTCACAGCAACCCCAGGAGAGCCAGGGAGACCAGAAGGACTAAGTCTGACCTCGCGCTGGAGGCAGAAGATTTGGAAGTCTTGTGTGGGGACCTAGGATGGGATTCTGACCTGGACCTGTCCTTGTCCCGATGATGGTGCTTCCTGCTCAATTTCTTCTCTCTGGAGAAGGAATCCTTAGTGGAGGAGGAAGATGAGCTGTGCCCCGAGTGGGTCTTCTGCATGGCAGCCACTTGCTGTTCAAGGAGGTATGCTTTCAAGGTCTTCAGGTGGTAGATTTGAGTCCTCTTGTTGAAGCTGAGGCAGTGCGGCAGTCATCCGCTTGTGGTCAGGTCCCAGGCAAAGCAGGCAGGCTGAATGGCTGTCCTTGCCGGATCTGCCTGCTGCATGCACACTGATTTCCACCACTCTGTTGATAAAGATGGCTGGGTAGACATACACAATGAACTCATATTTTGAAGGAAAAACATTAACTGTACAAAGCGTGAAAATGGCGGTCAACTGTCACTAGGAGGCGTCCATGGAGCCAATATGCATGGGTCGATGGTGGGAAAAACTGAGGTGGTGCTGGGGGACTGTCCCTTTATACTATCAATGATGTTGGGGGCGGATGACATCAGGAGGCAGTCCCCTGCCTTGGACTACTAGCTAGAATTTTCCATGGGGTCCTAGTGCCTAGCGGCATAGTCCTAATGGTGTTATCTGCTGCAAGAGCTCTATCTCGAGTGAGATCTATTGGGCAAGTGATCAGGTGGGAACACTAGCCACCAGGGAGAAGTGTTTTCTCTAAACCGGATGGAGGTCAGAGGATCAGGAAGGGCGGACCACCAGGGTGCTAGATCGGCGATCAGGAGAGGAGGGACCAATGGACCACCAGGCAGGTTATTTCATGTATTACCGGATGGCGATCAGTGATCAGATGGGAAAACTAGCCATCAGGGATACAGCTGTGTTTTTTCTACTAATCGGGCTCTCATTGCTGAACATGGAGGGGACCACTGCCACCAGTGAGTATGCATGTCTTTGTCTCGGGGCAGCAATCGCGAAGGGACCACCATGGACTTCTTTGCTACTAGTAACAGGAAAGTGATCGAGGACAGGAGGGACACTAGACCATCATGAACAGCTTTGTTATTAGTAACAGGATGGCGATTAGCAAGGAGGAGGAGGGATAGCAGACCAGCAGGGTATGTGTATATTATAAGTATTAGGCCAGCGATCAGCGAAGGGGGGACACTAGACCACCAGGGTATGTGTATATTATGTACTGGGCGGCGATCAGTGAGGGGAGGGACACTAGACCACCAGGGACTTTCTATTTTATATACTGTGCTGGCAACGTGGGGGGACACTAGCCACCATGGACTGCAGCTGTGTCGGGCGGGTGGGGGGCACTAAGCCAGCCAGAGCCGATGCAAATGGGCCTATAACGGGTATGCAAATGGCCACATAGCACCTTGCATGCCCAATAGGCTCATTTGCATAGGACCAGTCATGAACTGGAAATAGTGCACCAGCGGCCGCTCACTTGGCTGCGGTCGGGTGGCACTAGTAATGCTACCGCAGTACAGGGGTTACCGCCAACATGACCTAGTCTCTAGTTACAGTCTGTGAATGGCACATATTTTACAACAGGGCACTCATAGCAAAACTTTGCATTCCCATTTGCAATTTTTGTGCATCTGGCTCCAGGATGCCTAAAGGCCTAACAATCACCAAGTCTGAAAACAAACCACAGACATGTTTCATTCTTTTAATCATTGTGACATAGCTGTTATCTCAACTCATGTCATGAGTTCAACCATGCTGGCAATGTTTTGGGTCATAGTGACCCTAAGACAGAAAATTCATCTTGCCATGGCCTTGACAATGTCTGTTGGACTGCCCCCCCTTTTTTTCTCTTTTCTCACCCCTGTGGCCCCACCTTCCACTTGTGGTATTTCCCTGGTACGACCACAGTTATGACTTCTACTATTGTTATACTTTATACATTGCTATTTACTGCATGTAACTTTATCCGGTAAACCACTGTTATATTGTGTTCTTTTTGTTATCTGTATTGCACCTGTGTGTTACCACTGTTGTATCTCACACTGTGACCATGTCTACCCTCCCTGCAACGAGGTGCCTTTGTAAATGAGTCCTGACTCAAAGGTTGTAAATCTGACTTTCAGAATAAAATAAAATAAAATTAATTTAAAAGACAAAACCTCAGTGCATAAACACTGGAGCAAGGGTTATTAAACAACACCTTTCCTGCACTTTTAAAATTTCCAATCAGAAATGCAGCAGGAACCTTACCTGCTCCAAAGTTCACGGGACCGAAATTATAATTTTCTTATGGCCAGAATTAGGGAGGAAGGCATCATCTTTTGGCCTGTGGAGCCAAGAGCCTGATCCCTTCCACTTCTTGATTTGGGAACATGCCCCACAATTTGTGATGTAATACTACGGAGAGCGCAGGGCATGCTCCATAGAGTTGTATATGGACCCATTCTAAGCCCCTTTTGTAACATTTTAGAGTACCGATTTCAACAGATCAAGACTCCCGCTCACTTAACAAGACCCTTGTTCAAGGCCAGAGAAAGGTAACCTGGGGTCCTAGGCCCAAGAGAAATCTGGGACCCCTTCTCGCTGTCATCATGCTCTTTACCACAAAGGGACCCTGTCCCGCACTGTAAGGCACCTTGGAATCCATTTACATACAGACTGTATCTCATGTTAGGACACAGTTTGTATGTAAAGATATGGGCAACCACATACAAATCAAAATTCCTACCCTTCTGTTCCCCTCTCTCAATTCTTAAAGTCATACTGGCAACAGTGCACACCACTCCCTCTCTCCCTTTTCCCCCAAGTGTCACATACTGTTTGATTTTGGTCTGAAAATATACATGCACTTAACTAGCCACCCTTTTTCATACAAGCAAAATTGGGTGGCTAATCAAGGGTGCTATATAATGAGGGGCAATGGAATAGCTATCATTTTGTACAAACATTTGGATAATCGAGGGATCACTGTATGTGCAAGACTACTCTCAGTATACATGATTGCCACCTTTCTTACGCTACTTAACTTACTGCAAGTACAATCTTACATCCTGATACAGCCCCACCCACAGAACCACATGGGGTTGTAGTGCTGTAGATAGACTTTTAATGATCAGGGCTAGTGGTGGCCTTCAGATAATGTTTGTTTACTTTGCAGGCAGTTGTGCATAATGGGGCGGGGGTAGTACTGTATGTATATAGCGCCATAACATATACAATTGCTGCAGATTAAACAAATATGATCTAAAGGCCACTGCTGCCCTGACTGCATTATAAGCTTATTGATAGCACTGTAGCCTCTTTGCTACTTTGTGCCATTAAAATGTGGTTTTGTAGGTGGTGTTAAAATCAGGCTTAACCATACTGTCTCGAACTGTATTATAGCATTGTTACAGGAATTAAAAATTCAGCCCCATTTTTGTTTTTTTCATAACTTTGATGATCATTTTCATGACACCATTGCCTCAACCCAAACTCAACCATGAACCCTCCTACTGATTTTCCCTGAGAGGAGAGTTGCATTTAACGATGATAATCCACTTCCAGTCAAGGAGTGTAAAATTAATACATTAGGCAGTATAGCCTAGTGGCTACAGCCCCAAGCCAAGGACCTGGAAAACATGTAGACTCAGAACACTTGGATTTGTGAACCACAACCTCAGTCTGCATACCTACAGTGGCCCAGGGC
Organism: Neoceratodus forsteri; assembly: GCA_016271365.2. Classification (NCBI taxonomy): domain Eukaryota; kingdom Metazoa; phylum Chordata; order Ceratodontiformes; family Ceratodontidae; genus Neoceratodus; species Neoceratodus forsteri. The sequence goes on from CM028129.1 coordinate 1,741,695,703, forward strand.
CATGGCATATCAAGAACATCCATGTGCTAATGAGAGGCACCTGGAACTTGGAACAGGCTCTCCAGTAAGCAGGCTGTGCTGGCTCTCCGATCCTTCAAGCATGAATGATAGGCCCCCTTATATGTACAAGATGAGGCAAGTAGTGTACAAAATACTGCAGGGGACTCCCATTTAAGATTTTCACCAGTCACTGTCCCTATCAGGAACGCCAGCTGAGGGGCAGGGATCTTTCTAGCTACTTTTCCCACTTGGGATACCGGGGAGGAGACAAAGCAAAGGAAAGGGCCTGTTTCCACCTTAAAGGTCAGTCTGGCTGGAACAGCCTGAAGCTATCAGCTGCACTTAACACCCAATCAGGAGATAAGATTCACATTCAAGCAGACAAAGCAATGAAAAGTTCCTGTGTACACCTTAATGGTCAGTTTGGTTGAAGCCCCTGAAGCTATCAGCTGTACCTGACACCTAATCAGAAGGTAAGACTCCCATCACAGTTTAGCTCCTGCCTTGCTTAGATTATTTAGCAGTCAAGTCCATTACAAAAAATGCAGCTCACGAGAAATAAATGGATATGTAGTAAATATATTTTAGGGATCGATCAGGGCCTCCTGGCAAGTGGGGCTCTAGGCTGGTGCCTTTGTTGCCTATGCCTTAATCCAACCCTGCCCTTGTTAGCAGAGTGCTGGCTTTGACTTGTTGAAATTTGCACTCAAAATGTCAAAAAGGCCTTAAAATGGGTCCCTATACAACTCTATGGAGTGCGCCCCACTAAAGGTATGTAAGGGATATGTGACCTCATGGACTGAACTCTTATAAAATAAAGTAGATGCTTAAAGATTCCTTCTGTGCTGCTGCTGCTGCTTGTAGGTGAAGTTCCAGAGCAGCATAAGAACTGGATAAGTTGCAGAAGTTGAAGAAAATTCACCTGCTGAGAAGAAAGTATCCCTGCAGAACAGGGTGCTGTCTACCAGCAAGGACAGCTGTGTTTGTGGACCTCACCAAGGCCTTCAGTCTTGTAGATCATGGTCTGCTGCTTAATTCCCTCTTAGATGTGCATTTTCTTCTGATGTTGTCACTTGGTTTGCAAGCTATCTATATAAAAGGGAACACTGTACAATGATACTGTAGATAGAAATGTTTCAGAATCCCTTCCATCAAATGCAGAGTATCACAAGGTTCCATTTTAGGACCCTTCTTGTTTTCTTTATTTATGAATGCTGCCCAATTCCTGTTTGAAATCTGACATGATTTTATATGCAGACAATGCAGTCATTTTTAATACAGGGCTAGACCTGACGATGCCATGAAGTTAGTTCAGAATGATTTTGATTTCTTTTTAAAAATGGTTATTGGCTAGAAGTATGGTATTAAACACAAGAAAAAACAACAAAAGTTATGGTTATGGACCAAGAAAGAAAACAATTTAAAACATCTACTGTTGACCTACAAGGAGAAAAATAGAACTAGTTGATAATTTCAAGTACCTGGGTATAACCCTTGATTCCAGTCTTACTTTTGAACCACATGTCCGCAGTATCATAAAAACTGTCCATCAAAGACTTGGATTATTGTTTAGAGACAGGGTTTTCTAATACCAGAATCTAGAAACTTTTGACCCATAGTTTTTTCAGTGTTCTTGACTATGGATTAATGGTGTACTCTGGTACTAATAAAAGAATATTAGCAAAACTAAAGGTTACCTATAATAGTGCCCATCGTTTTATGATGAGTCAACCAGTTAGAATCTACCACTGTAATCTCTTAAAAACTGCAGAGTGTCCTTCTCTTGAAAATAGGATTAATTTTAAAATGGGTACTTTTCTTTTTAAAAGTACTATAGGTCTTTAGCCCCCAAAGGGTCAGGCACTGTTCCCAGATTATTAAATACTCAGGGACTAGGACTCAAAGGAGGTTTGTTTTAGAAAACCATTATTTAAAGAGATTCACTATGGTAAATGGAGGTAGAGAGTGCACACAGTTGAGTGCCTTACCTCAATGAACTGCTTCTGAGCCATAGTTGCCAAAAATATATCCAACTGTTTACTAGTAAAATCACTTTGACCAGGACACACGCCTTCCGGTGTGTAACTCTGCCCCGATCCACCCGTGCTCACCCAACTTTGTCAGCGTGAGCACAGGGAGGGCCCCTGTTAGTTGTCCGGTGCCCTCGTTTAATCACCACATGATCACTGTGATACTTAAAACTGTCTAATGTTACCCCCATAAACTATTATGTAGTGCATCCCGCGGTCTCCTGTGATCACGTCATAAAAGTTGGCTGAGCATGGGGTGGATCGGGGCTGGAGTTGCACACTGGGAAGGGCCTGTATCCCAGTCAAAGCAATTTTATGAGCAATTTTACGAGTAAACAGTTTGATATTTATGGCAACTATGGAAAAAGTAGTTTGTGGAGGTAAGGCACCGAACTGTGTGGTGCATAGGCTAACTTGGCAAGTCTCTTTAAAAGACAACAGGCCAGAAACAAATTTCATATAGGGCTTCGTCCTCCTTTAATTCTATTCCAGACAAAATTACTTGCTGTACAACAGTTAATTCCTTCAAAACTAGACTGAAACAGTGGCTTGTATCATCTAATGAATGCACCTGTAATTGATGTTTTAATTGTGTGTTACTGACACCTTTGTTATGTTATATTGTACTCAAAAAATTTTGTATGTACTATGTTTTATATTTGAATGTTACAACACTTGTCACTAGTGAAAATGGGCAGTATTGCTCATTGGCTAACAAGTATAAAAATAAAAATGAAATTACATGAAAGGACAGGATAAAGGACTCATGGGTTTCTGGGAGGGGTCTATCCTACAACTTCTCTCAAATTGTTTCATCCAGTCCCAGCTAACTGAGAAGGACAACCCATACTAAGTGACTGCCTGGTGGAGCAGACACAATAACCAATTAAATGAATGACACTTAGTATTCTGGACTTAAGAGGGCATGCATGGTCCTCTCCTCATCCCAAAATGTGCTATGCTGCTGAGACCAACAGTATTAGGAGCAGGAGTCATAGTCGTGCAAAAGTCGCATATAACTAAGCCTCAACTACTGCCGGATGCTAGCACTTGTAGCAGGAGGAAGGATGGAGCAGAATCCTACACCGAACTCTGAAGACCAAAATCCAGGCTTACCTTTTCACAACTGGTCTCTCCTTGGTCTCCCATGGTCATGCACTGTTATCATAACTACCCAATTGCACCTATCCTGGGGTTGAAAGGATGAATAAGCATCTGCCTCTGCAGTCAATGGCAATACTGCTCGTTGGCCAACAGTCAGAGGATGCTCATACCACAGGCAGGCAGTTCCCGCTCCACAGACACAGAGAAGTGCCATAGATCTGCTAGCATTTAAAAGCGCATTTCAGGCTGGTCCAGCTGCTTGTAGGAAGCATACTGCACTGGAGTGCAAGAGACCAGGGTTCAGAGAAACCTTGAGCTTTCGCTCTAGGCCAGTGGAGGGTGGTTGTTAGCACATCATGGGAAGTGATGTAGTAATTCTCCGAGGAGCTAGGGTTGGAGTGCATCGCTCTGCAGCTGAGCAACAGGTAGGACCTGGCATGGTGTCTTCAGACACCAGTGCCTGCAATCCATAGAGTGTGGATGCTGGAATGCACTCCATGAGCACTTGGGGTGGGGTAGGGGAAATGGGTATCTGACTCAGAACAAAAATATGTAAGTACATTTAGTACCTTTCGTAAATATCTCTCTTTTCTCTCACCTCTAAAAAATAAGTCCAGTTTAACCACTATGATATACTGAGATTAAAGGGCTGCAGTGGGACAACCATACTGATAACACTTTTGGGTTTTTATGTGTAAGTGCAATAACATATCCTGAGTGGTGTGGTAATGCTGTAATATCTGCTCTTCCTGGACAGCTGAAGGCCCCGCCTACACCTCATGCCTCACAGCTAATCCAGGCTGTGTAGTTATTACAGCAGCACCATGCTGCTTGCGTTTTAGTGTTCATTTATTCTCACATATGAATAAGACTCCCAACTCTCGAGTGGAAAAGCCACAAGTGTGCTATGAGGGTTTTACTAAAGGGAACTTTAACCCTGTTGCTTATATTTTTTATATCATTGTAAAGTTGGGCAAATGTAAAGTGTTGTTTAACCACCCCATTGTAATGTTTTATGAGTCTGTCTTGTTTCTTTATTTAGTCCTCATATTAACGCAGCCTCTTTCCTGATCAGTATTAATTTTTAATTGCTTGCAACTTTGGCACTTTCAGAACCCAGTGACATCGGTTGAGCTGAAGGCTACAATGAAGTGGAATCAGACTTTAGCTCAACTGAGGTCACTGCATTCTGGAACTGCTGCATAATTAAAAACTGAATATTAGGCAGGAAAGCGCTGCATTAATAAGGACCTGTTAGTCATCGGTGTCCTTGATTTGTTATAATCAGAACTCTAAATGGTAATAAAATATATGTAAAACAGTCCCTATTCAACTCTATGGAGTGTGCACTGCACGTTCATTTCTGACATCACAAAGTGTGCAAATGTGGAGGCGTGTCGGACGATTCGGGAAGTGGCAGCATTTTGGCTGCGGCTCCATGGAGCCAAATACAATCTATTTTTTTTTAATTAAATAGAGGCAACAGTTAACTAAAACTACCTTACTGTCAATTTGGGGCCAGATAAGAGTTCTTGTATGTTCGGGTGTGCTGTGTGATGCTGCTCTTTAACCTACCCTATGTGATCAGGTTTTGACCACTCAGGGGCAGGGATTGTGCCAGATCCCATTTTATGAATATGGTTAGCCCATGAAGCCCATATATATGTCATTTATACCACATCACTGTTTTTCATCAAGGTGTTCATTCTCCTTCTCGACCGCCCCCTATAGTCTCCGACCCATCCTGCCCAATCATCCACCATCTCTGAGACTTACCAGCTCCTGAGCATCACTGATGGATTCTGCCCACCCACATGGTGGTGGCCAGGCGGAGAGCTGTCCTCCCACCTGGTGTCCACATCCAGAGTGTGTAGCTAGCCCAGTCACTGGTGTGGGGCCGGTGGTAGGTAGGTCAGAGGTTCACCCAACCCAGTCAGTGGTTTTTCCTCCATTTTCAGTCCCGAGCTGCCAGTGTACAATACACACAGCATGTGTGTGTCCATACTCACACACACATATATCAGTGACAATGGTGGGCCGACTCTTACTGAGGTGTCCCTGCTGCACACATCCTTGGTTTCCACCAGAGGCCACCACCAAGCGGGACTCTGAAACCCCTCAGCGAAGGGAGAGCAGTCCTTCAGGCGCCATCCTCTTTATCCACTGACCCCCAAGCGACTGAAGTCCACTCCTGAACCCTTGTTGCAGATGCAGCAGGCAGTAGTGCCACACTATACCACGGGTCGGCTTATACCACATCATTTTTAGAGGTATAACTTTTAAATAAACTCTTCATTTGAGATTTCTCTGTTTCTGTTAACGTTTTCTGCTTTCTTTGCAAATCTTTACAGTTCAGGCCTCTATGATTTCATCGAACACAGTGAAGGCCCCTCTTCCACTGGTTAATGAACATTCTAACGAGCTGGCCTACTGCAGAAATAATATGTCGTTTTCCAAAGCTGAAGTCACTCAGACCTATTACAGTTACAAATAAAGCTTTAGGGCAAATTTACTGGGTACTGAACAAGAGGACCAACCCCAAACCTCTACTGGTCTTGTTTAGCACCCGCTGTCTGTCAAACAAAGATCCAAACCTCTGCTTGTTGCTTCTTTGGGAAATTACACAACAGCCCACAAACACTTAATCTTCAGGATGCATCTACCTGTGCTTTTATAGCGTCAGTTTTTAATCCATAGGGCGCCATGGGCTGAGGCCCAAAGAAGATTCCTCCATGTTATCCTCAGTATGCAGTCCCATTGACACAAGCACCCTTAGTGAAAACAAAGCTGGTTTCTAAATTACCTAGTTCTGCCATGGACACAGTTGGAGCGTTTCGCCATTTGAAAAAGAGCAGTAAGGAAAGAAACCAGATGCAGGTGTGTAGTCGATATCGGTTCTGGTTTGATGCGTTAATATCAAGACCTGACTGGTCAGGAGAAGGTTGGATGTCCAAGTAGAAACTGCTCACTGCTGAGTCTGCTTTGCTGCCTTGAGGCGTGTGCCCATCGATATACCTGCCAAGGTCATCGTGTAGCTCTGTTAACCCATTGCCTGTAATGTTGTAGGTGGGCGTTAATGGTTCCGCTTCTCCAGGCTGCTGCTGGTTATCTCGTTGTTGCTGCTGCATTCGGTGTTTCTGGACCTCTGCATACAAACTGTCCCTCTGTTTTTTGACATTCGCCAAACTTTACAGCTGAAATGTAAAACAAAAGTGTACAGCTTAGCACTGAAAAGAAAGTGTAACATGAAATCTGCAATGTATTCTGGAAGAAGCAGCATATACCACATTGAGACAGCATGCTCCAGTGAGTATTGCATATGGTATAACTGTGAACTAGGAGATCCTGGTTCAGAACTCACTGTCTCACTGTGAGACCTTGAAAAGAAAGACATTTGATCTCCTCGTGCTTCAGCTATCCTAGCTTTTTTAAATTTATTTACCCAGAATAGCCCAAATTTAGATGCATCTCATTTTCAGTGGAGTTCTGCATACAATCAATTTTGCAGTTTGAGGCCTGAAGCACCAGGAAGTTAAATGACTTATACAATACATTATCTTTTTTTAATATAAATTTGTATTCCTTCTCCCTGTGCTCCCAAGTGGCACAGTTCTGTCCTCTGCCCTGCCCAGCATCACACACCATCCCTGGGACTTACCTCGCTCCTTGTTCCCATGGATGACTCCTGTGGGAAGGGCTTCCTTGGGGCTACCCATACCCTCAGACAGTGTTGAAGCATCAGTGGGGAGCAAAGCGGGACCTGTGGCAAGGCAGCAGATGGATCCTGCTTGGTTGGGGGTTTCCACTTTTTCTGTCCTGCCCTTCAGTGTCGTGAGAGGTGGTGTGACTGATGCTCCGCCTGCACTGCCATCAGTGACCACCCAAGTGGCAGTACTGCGGTGAAGACAAGGACCTCTTACTACCCTGAGGAGGCGAGAATTCATAGATGCTCAAGCATCCTCCCCAGGCCAGCCAGCCAGCACCCCAGGCTTGTTCCCGAATCCAGGTCATTGGCATTGGAGGCAGTAGCCTTACTTCTGTGCTGGCAGGCCAGTTACACAGCATCTTTAATACAAAATGCACTTCCAAATGCTTCGTGGTGGGGAGGGAGAGAACCTTCAAAAGTGCAGTTACTTAAGAACTTACCATAAAGTACAGTTACCATAACAGCAGATCTTGAGAGGAGCTCTTGCAGCAGGCCAGCACCAGGAGAACTAAGTCATCAGGCACCAGGACCACACTGAAACTTTCTAGCTAGCAGTGTACCATGGGAGACCGCCCACCGCCAATGTCACCCCTATCCTGTAAAGGCAGGTGGTCACCACACCCTCCTCAGTTCTCCTGCCAGAGACCAAGTGGGTAGCGGAAGAAGGAACTAAGGAGGTTTCCGAGAGTTAGAAAGGAAAAGAGAGCAGAAGACTCACTTGCATGAAAGAGGAGACAGTCAAGTAAGGCAGACAGACAGCAGGGGAAGGAGGGAGGGAAAAACATGGCCTGCTGCAAGAGCTCCTCTTGAATATCTACTGCTACGGTAAGTTCTTATGTAACTGTATTCTCTTACTTCAAAGGAGGCTCTTGCAGCAGGCCAGCATGGTAGGATTGAGTCCCAAGCTGTTCGAGCAGCACAGATGAAAGCAGCACTGGGAGAAGGGAAGACAGCAGTCAATGGCCTAAGAGGCCCTGCAGCAGCTAGGCGAATTTGCCTCTACGCCTAGAGGCAACGTCTAGGCTTGGAATGTCTGCAGAAAGCACGGATAGAGCTCCAAGAGGTGACTGCACAGATGTCTGCAGCGGACACATTTCTGAAGCAAGACATAAAGGTGGCCATGCCCGATAGAATGGCCCTTAACCACTCCCGGAAGTTCCTCGTCATACTTGCAGTAACAACAAACAATGCAACTGGCTAACCACTTAGACAAACACTGTCTGGACACTGGTGAGCCCTCTTAGGGGCTAACGAAATAAAAACTGATCAGACTTTCTTAAAGACTTGGTCCGATGTGTACAGTGTTGTAAATTCCATGTACATGAAGAGTATTGAGCAAAGCCTCCTCTTGGTTAAAGTACTCAGGAAAATAAACAGGAAGGTGCATGGATTGATTAAAAGTAAACTCCGACACCACCTTGGGAAAAATTTAGGACTGGTATGCAACGACTCCCTGTCTTTGTGAAAAACAAACAAATAAGGCTCCTTACACATGAGAGTCTGGAGTTTCTCCAACACAAAACTGAGGTCCCACAGAGGGACCGGGTCCTGAATGGAAGGTTTCAGATACAAAATGCCCCGCAGGAAGGTGCGAGATGCATCAGGCTGAGCTACAGCCCTGCTCACGATATGTACATGGTACGCAGAGATGAGAGAAAGATGTACTTTTTTTTGAACTTACAGACTTTTACTGCAGATCAAGGACATGTTACATTGTCACAAATGCCATATAACATTTAGTTTGACCATACACAAAGTTTCACTAATGAATCATATAAATAATCTTCTAACAATATTTGTGTATTTCTATTTTACAGGTCATCTTTTAAAGAAAGTTTCTCATCTTTAGGATTTTGTGAGGAGATGGTGTCTCTGAATGTTCCCTCCATCACGTGGAGTATAATCTGATACCAAATAAAATTACTTATATAAAGTTCAAAAAAGATAAAGCAAATGATACTTCAGTCCATGCTTCCTCCATTTGTGCCTGTGTCCTTGTGTCCTATTTCTTTGAGATTCATTAAGTTAATGAAATAACACTAAAATGAAGTTGTCTGATGATAAAAACAAAGAACAATTAAGTAATGCCTTTACCAACTGAATGTAGTAAAGGTAACACTGCACTACTACTTATTATGAAAACCCCAAGGCTGACCCCCAGAAACAGTAAAAATGGGAAAATCCTTTAATTTATTGTTAATTCCCTCTTCTAATTACGAGTTCTCCAAAACTTTGGACCCAGTAAAATCAATTATTCTTTCAAAATCTTGTAATGTCAGTTGATTCAGGCCTGGAGGAGTTGTTCCAATACAGGACTGCCCTCTTTTCCTCTATATGATCAAAGCATGGCAGCCTTCTACAGGTAAAGTTATCAGTGGATGGCCTCAGTTAGGCTGTAATAGCCTCCATGTTTCTAATCTAATTTATATTGTTATACCAGTTATTAATGGAGGAATGTCAGGTGACAGCCAGTGCTGTGTAATTACCTTAAGGGCTGCCCCATCAAGATATAAAATAAATGTTTCCCGTCACTGATGTTATTTCTGTGGAGGGAACCCAATATTAAATTTTCAAACTCCAGAGGATGCTCTAGGTTTAAAATAAACTTAATAATTCCTGACACTGTGTCCCAACAGCCCTTTATTTGGGGATAGGAACAAAATACATGAGAGTGAGAGACCACCATTCCAAAAGATGCACCTCAATGGAGGAATATCACAATCCCGAATCAAAGAGGGAGAGAAGATATTCCACATGTGATCCACGGCAGGTGAAAGGGTCTAAATGGTGTGAGGAGGCCCAAAGGGCAAAGCACTTCCATTTCATGGTGCAGGTAGCCCTGGTGGAGGGCTTCCTGGAGGCCACCAGGACATCTGCAACCCTAGAGGATACCCCAGACGGGGTGATGGCTACGTTCTTAGAAGCCACGCATGGACATGCAGACACTTGAGGTCTGGATGGACCAGGGTCTCCGCTTCTGGGACAGCAAGCCGCTACACAGTGGTAAGGGCACGGGATGTTCCACTACCAGCTGCTGAAGCAAGGGGAACCAGATCTGACAAGGCCAGAAGAGAGCTATGAGGATCATCTCTGCCCCTCCATCTAACGTTTGAGCAGCACCCGCTGAAGGAGCGGGAATGGGGAAGCGACAGAAACCTCCCCTTCTAGGAGAGGGACAATGCATCTCACCAGAAAACTCCAGGCCCAGAATCGAGCGAGCAAAAAGTGGCAGTTTTGCTATTGAGTGGGGACACAAAAGGTCCAGCTCTGGCCACTCCATCTGTCCAGCAGGTCTTCGACTACCAGGATCAGAAGTTCCCACTTGTAAGCCCTGGATTGGGAGTGGCTTAGACTGTCCGCCAGGATGTTCTGGATGCCTGGAACATGGATGGTCGACAGCTCCAGACTGTGCTCCATGGCCCAATACCAGACCCTCATCACTTCCCTGCACAGGGGTAGGAGTTATGTCCCCCTGCTTGTTTATGCAATAAACTACGCACATGTTGTCCGTCTGAACTAAAAGTGGACCGGGAGAAGATGAGTCTGGAAGGCCTGCAGAGCATATAAAACCACTTGCATCTCCAGAACATTGATATGGAATCCCTGTTCCACGTCCTGTCCAGGTGCCCTGAATCTGGTGAGCATTAAAATGAGCTCCCAGCCCGGCCCAAGGCATCTGTCATAAGGATCTGAAGAGGGGCTGAGATAGCATAGGAACAAACGAAGCAGACTGGCTGACTCCAGTCACCAGGACAGGACCCTCTTAACCGGATCGGAGACCATGACCAGCTGGCTTGAGGTCATTCGTGCATTGATCCTATTGGACCCATAATGTCCACTGAAGTATTCTCATATGCGGCCCAGCAAGAGGGACCATGGCAATGGCCACTGCCATGTGGCCCTATGAAATGCAGGAATACCTGGGCTGGGACCTGTCAACTGGAGGAGACCAGGTGGGCATGGTCCATCAGGCACTCCACTCTGTCCATGAGCAAGAAGACCATGCCCTGGGCTTTGTCCATGACTGCCCCATGTAGAGGCACTGGTAAGGAGTTAGGCAGGATTTTGGACTGTTGATGATACCCAAGGCCTGGAAAAGGTTGAAATATGATCCAGGGTCTGGACAAGGTGTTCACAGGATGGGGCCAATAGGAGCCAGTTGTCCAGGTAAGAAAACACTTAAAAGCCCTGATGACTCAAGGTTGCTGCCACCATGACCAGGCACTTGGCGAAACCAAGGGGCTGAGGACAGGCCAAAGGGGATAGCCTGAACTGGAAATGGGCCCCAGAAATGAAAGTGGAGGAAGCATCAGTGAGAAGGAAAACTTTTGAGATGCAGATACTGCATCCTGCATATCCAAGGAGCAGAGCCAGTCCCCTTGGTGCAGGAGGGGCAACAGACCTCGAAGGTGACCATCCTGAAGTGTTTGTATTCTATGAACAGATTCAGGTCACTCAAGTCCAGAATGGGCCAGAGATCCCCATCTTCCTGGGGACCAGGAAGAAGTGGAGTAGAACCCCTGCCCCACTGAGCCAGAGGGATGGGCTCTATGGCTCTTTATTGTAACAGGGCCTGAATTTCCTCCCAGATGAGATACACATGAGCTAGGAGGTAGATGGAGTTGCCCAGAGGATTTTTGGGGGCTACTCTAGGAGTTCCAGAGTGTGACCGTGTTTTATGAGCTGTAGGACGAACTGTCTGAGGTAATCCCATGCCACCCATCGAAATGGAGGGAGAATCAACCCCGACTACCTTCCCAGAGTCCCTACTGGAGAGGTGTCTAGCAAGGAGTCAGGAGAGGAACAGGCGCCGGAGGGCAAGGGCGGCTGCTTGAGAATTCTGATGGCAGCTGTGGCAGGGGCCAATGCTGCTGTTCGCTACTCCTGATCTTTGGCGGAGGGCGGGCCTGTCTGTGAGAGGAATATCAAAAGGGTGGCCGCTGACTAGATTTAGGTAGAGTATGGTACAAGGAGGGATGGACTGAGAGCCGGCCGAACTCCTGAAGGGAGGAGATCAAATCCTAGACATCTCCCAAAATGGACGGAACCCCTAAAAGGGGCATCCAAGATACTGAACTGCACATCAGAAGACAACCAGACACCCAGAGCCAAGAGTGGCACTGGAGACAGATGCCAGTGGCCACCCCTCTACCCAAGGCATCAACCACATCATAGGCAGCCTGAAGGACATGGGCCCCTACATCTGAGCACGCCTCTAGCATCTGGGCCAGCTGCTTCTTAGCTGGGTCATCTGGCAAGGCAGAACTAGGTACTTGCCTTGGTTCCAAAGGACATTCTGATACTGTACCATGTAGGCCTAATAGTTAACAGCCCCGATGGCGGGTGGAAGAGACAAGGACCCGCTTGCCCAGGTGGTCCAGCTGTCTGGACTCCTGCCCGGAAAGAGAGCTGAGGTGTTAGGTTTCTTGGTGCAGTCATGCACCGATTGATAACAACCAAGTCAGCCTTAGGTTGTCCCCTAAAAATGGTTTACCAGCCGGGCATGGTAAAGCTGATCAACCTTCTTAGGCACTGCTGGGGTCAAGAAGGACCACCCAGGCCACCCTGGTGACATCCTCACTAAGGAGTCAATGAAGGGAGGTACCACCAAGGGGACATCAGGTTGGCACAAGTAGATGGCCAACCGACGCCTCTCTGGGTCCTGGTCCTCAGTTTCCCAGCCCATGGTGGCCTGAATGTGCCTCATGATGTCCATGAAGATGGCATCATCACCAGGAGGCTTGGGGATCACCTTAGTGGGCTCCTTGCCCTCAGACAATTCCCCAGTAGGGGAGAGTCCGAGTAATCAGAGTCATCTTCATTCTTACCTGGCTCACTTTCAGGGGTGGGCATCAATCCTGGTGACTGCCCGAATCAGCATCGGACTTGTTACCCAGAGTGCAAGGATCACTGGGACCAGGTCATACCAGGTCCAGGGAGGGTGATCACTGGGGATGCCAAGGAATGCTGGCGCAGGGCCCATGGGGTGGGATTCTGCTTCTGCATGAAAGCGCATTAAGAGGGAAAACAAAGCACTGTAATACACTGGGCGGAGGATAATTGTATAACAGAGGACAGGGAAGGCTGGCGCGGGTAGGGAAGAGGTGGTGTTGGTGCGGGTGGGGCTGGCATCATGTACCCCAGCAGAGGCCCGCAGACGAGACGGGGACCGATGTGGGCCCACTAGTTGCGGTTGTGGCAGAATAGGCGCTAGGCTGGCGGGCACCAGCTGAGGAAGCCTTGGAGGAGTATCCACTGGCACTGGGAGAGGAGAGACTGGCACCAGGGAAACACTGGTAGCCTGCAGAGAGCGCTGCCTAGAAGGATAGGTCATGACCCCCTGAGAGGGACCGACACAGGCAGTGCCCTGTCTGGCATGGGGGCATCGACAGAAGAGCCAGTGCCTGATGTACCACCACCGGCAGAGCTCCTGGCTGACAGCCCCCGAAGTCAGGGACCCGAGTGTCAGGGCTGGGGAGCAGGAGACTGAATCTCCTGCCCTAAAGAGCTGCTGCCCACCATGGAGATAAGATCAGGCAGTGGGGCCACTGGTATCCCTGCAGAGGTAAGGACTGATGGGGCCATGGAGGCTGACCTCCCATGGCAGGAAGTCCCAGATGCAGTCGGCTTATGAGGAGACAGCGAGCGGCAAGCATACCGGGCCCTGTCTCAGTCTTTGTCCCAGTGCTTGTGCTTCCGCTGGACTTTTCCCAGAACTGGTACAAAGAAGAAGCCTTGGAGGACTAGGCTGGCGAAGCTGAAGAGCTCCTGGTCTGTAGCTCCTGTTCCATCACGACAAGCTTCTGCTTGAGGAGATGGCTCTCCGAATTTTCAGGCGACATCTCCATGTGGCCTGGTTAAACTTCTAGCAGATCTGGCAGGCTTCATGTTGTGCTCAGTGCCCAGGCACAGGATGCAAGCAGCATGTCCATTCTTTTCCGAATCTGTTTGCCGCAGGCATACTTGTGGAGCAGTAAGAAGACGAGGCAGGTTGAGAAGACATAAACCTGAACTGGGAACACAGAAAACTCAATGTTAATACTAAAGAGAAAAGGAAAATAAAAAGCACAGAAAGTGCAGGAAATGGAGGTCGACTGTAGCTGTGGTAGTTTCAGTGGTCCAATATGTGCAGGTTGATGGCAGGAAAAGAACTGTGGAGGGTGTGAGGGACTGCCTGCCTTTTAGGATAGGCCAACATCAGTGGGGTGACGTTGGCGGTGGATGTTCCCCTGTGGTTCACTGCTATCTAGAAAGTTTACGGTGGTCCTGGTGTCTGACGGCTTAGTCCTACCAGTGTTGGCCTGCTGCAAGAGCCTCCCTCAAAGTAAGAGCAGCAGATCTGTAAGGGAATCTCTTGCAGGAGTCCATATCTATAGAATTACTGCCATCAGGTACTAAGACCGCCTGAAACTTTGTAGCCAGCAGTCTGTCTAGGGGCCACCCATTCTGAAGTCACCTCTCACATCAGCCAACCCTATAAGAGTGGGTGGCTCTCTGCCTCCTCTCAGTTCTTCCGCCGGAGATCAGAGCAAAAGCCTCCTGCTGAGGAACCAAGGAGGTACTGAAGGTTCCCGCCAACATGGAAGAAGAGCGGAATCCACAGGCTACAGAAAGATCCAGCAGAGCTAGGGGAGGAGGGAGGGATGACATGGCCTGCTGCATGAGATCCCCTCACAGATCTACTGTTATGGTAAGTTCTTATGTAACTGTACTATCAGACATCAGGGTATTTCTTGCAGCAGGTCACACCTTTAGAACAAGTCCCAAGCAGTTCTGACAGGAAGCCAGTTTGGGTGGTAGGAACCATGAGCATAAGAAAGTAGGCCCTGAAGAACAGCTAGGCCGAGCTGACCCTGTGCCTAGAGGCAGTGTCCAGACTGTAGTGCTCAGAACGTGTGGACAGAACTCCAAGTAGCCGCTCTACAAATCTCTGCAGCTAAGTCGTTCCTGAAACAGGCAGCTGAAGTGGTCATACCCTGGCCTTACATCCCAAGGAAGTTTCTTACCTTACTTCCCTGTAACAATACATAATACAGTTGGCCAACCATTTGGACAGATACTGCTTAGAAACAGGGTGCCCTCTTTCCAGGGGTGAAAGAAACAGCAACTGTTTGGACTTCCTGCCATCCTTGGTGTGGTGTGTATAGTAACGCAAGTTTCTATGAACATCAAAAGTGTGGAGCACTGCTTCCTGGATTGGCATGCTTGAAAATAAACTGGCCGGTGGACTGATTGATTCAGAGAAACCTCAGACACCACCTTAGGAAGAAACTTAAGATTAGTATGCAAAGACACTCTGTCTTTGTGGAAAACCAAATAAGTTTGATCATACATGAGTGCTTGAAACTTAGAAATCCTTCAAGCAGATGTAATGGCAATGAAAAATAACTCTTTCCATGACAAAGTGTAGCTTGCATCGCTGCACAAGGCCCAAAAGGAGCCAAAGTTATTTTTTCCAACACAAAATTCAAGTCGCATGGAGGGATGGATTGTGGACTGGAAGCTTCAGGAGAAGGATGCTCTCAAGAAGGTACGTGACACTTCCAACTGTGCCACTGTACAGCCATTAATGAGTATATGGAAAGCAGAGCTGGCAGACATGTGCACTTTAAGAGAGGAGTACCCTAGGCTCGAATCCAAAAGGGACAGTAGGTTCTCCAAGATCTGATTCACAGGACAGGTGAATGGGTCCAGCTGACATAAAGCAACCCATAGCTAAAAACGCCCACTTCATGAAATAAGTGGCCCTGGTGAAGCGCTTTCTGGCCACCACCAGAACATCAGCCACTTTAGGTGACACCCCAAACCAGGCCCATGGCTATGTCCTCAGGAGCTAGGAGTGAAGGTGCAAGGACTTGATGTCCCAGATGGGTCAGAGTGCCCCAGTTCTGGGACAGCAAGCCGGTACACTGAGCAGTGGTTCCACTGCCAACTGCTAGAGTAAGGGAACCAAATCTGATGAAGCCGAAAGGGAGTGATGAGGATCATCGTGGCCCCTTCCATCTGTAGCACCCTCTGAAGCAGTGGGAAGGGAGGAAGGCATACAGAAACCTCTCTTTCCAAGAAAGGACCATGCATCTCGCCAGAAAACTCCAGGTCCTGGATCTAGCGAGCAAAAATGTGGCAGTTTTGCATTGAGTGGGGACTCAAAATGTCCAGCTCTGGAAGACTCCATCTGTTGAAGAGGTCTTGGACAACTGAGGTCAGAAACTCCCACTGCATGCCTTTTGACCCTGACTGGCTTAGTCATCCGCCAGGAAGTTTTGGACGCCTGGGACATAGACGTGGGTGACAGTTCTAGGCCATGGTCCACTGCCCAGTACCAGACTCTCATCGCTCTCTGCAGAGAGGGTACAAGTGGATACCTCCCTGCTTGTTAATGTAGTGGACGACAGTCATACTGTTTGTCTGTACTAGCAGGACGCCTGAGCAAGGCTGAGTCCGGGAGGCCTCAAGGGCATACAGCAGGCCCGCATTTCCAGGATGTTGATATGTAGAGGGACTCTAGACAGGATAACATCCCTTGTGTTTGGTGTGGGCCCATATGCGCTTCCCAACCCATCCCTGAAGCATCAGCAGTCAGAATCTGCTGAGGGGAGGGAACAGCAAAGGAACCCCTGAGAAGGTTGATGGCTCCATCCACCAAAGTAAAACTGTAGTGAAAATTGGAGGCAGTCTAGCACAGTGGTTTAAGGCTCTGAGCTGCAAACCTGGAGACCTGGGTTTGAATCCCACAGCCCCCACCTGCATAGTGTGTGACCCTAAGCAAGTCACTGAACTTCCTTGTGCTCCCAGGTTGCACCTGTAAACAAGCTTTTAGTTTAGTGTGTCTTCCTGGTAAAAAAAAATAAAAAATAAAACCTTCACTGAGAAGAAGACCAAGACTTCCTGTTCCAGGTCATCTGTACGCTGGTCCCACTGGACTCTCAATGTCCACCGAGGGACTCTCATATGCAACCTGGCCAAAGGCACCATGACTATGGCTGCTGCCATCATGCCCAGAAGCCACGGGAAGACCCTGGTGGAGACACAGCAACAGTAGAACAGCCTGGCTTGGGCCATGAGATGGTCTGCCTTGTGCTGGGAAGGAAGGCCACGGCCTGTGCCATGTCCAGGAGCACTCAAAGTACAGGAGTCGTTGTCCAGGCATTAGAATGGTCTTGGGCAAGCTGACTGTGATGCCCAGGTCCTGGAACAGATGAACGGTGTGTTTCAGGGTTTGGACTATGCTGTCCCTGGACTAAGTTTTGAGTAGCCAGTCATCCAGATAGGGAAAAGACACAGAATCCCTGTCTCTTGAGGGAGGCTGCGCCCATGGCCAGGCACTTTGCAAACACCTGAGGAGCAGAGGACAGGCCAAAGGGCAAGGCCCTGAACTGGAAGTGTGCCTCAAACTGAAATCTGAGGTATTGCCTGTGTGGGGCACAAATCTTGATATGTACAGTAAATATGCATCCTGCATGCCTAGGGAGCATATTCAGTCTCCTTTGTTTAGGAGGGGCAGTCCTTTAAAGGTGACCATCTGGAACTTTTGTACTGGATGAGCAGGGTTAGCTCGCGAGGTCCAGAATTGGCCAGAGGTCATGCATGCATTTTGGAACCAGAAAGAAGTAGGAGAGAACCCTCTGCCCTGTTGGGCCACTGGTACGGATTCTATTGCCGCTTATCGGAGCACGGACTGGATTTCCTCCCAAAGAACGGGATGTGAGCCGGGGGTAAGACAGAGACTGGGGTCTCTTTGGGGACCACTCTATGAGCTCCAGAGTAAGGTCGTGGCTGAGGAGCTGTAGCACCCAGCTGTTTGTGATCTCTGCCCACCTGTCCCGGTGTAGAGAGCACCGACCACCTACCACCTCTGCCAGGTCTACTGGGGTCCAGGCAAAGTCATGCAGAGGCAAGGGTAGGGGCTGGTGCTGCCCTTTCTCTTTGGGAGCCCTTGCTGAAGAGGAGGAGGAGGTAGACAGGGCTGAGGAAGCCTTACGTTTGGTGGGTTTAGAGGTGGGTTGGGCTCTGTGGGTTGCCTGACTAAAGGGCACTCATGGATCACTCTTTTGCTGGGTATGGTGCAGCGAGTGTACTGATTTTAGTGCATCCGGAGGCTTGCCAGTTGGACAAAATGTCCTGAACATCAGCCCCGAACAGTTTATACCCCTGAAGGGAGCATTCATGATGGACATGTAACATCCTGAGCAAACCTCGACACCCACAACCTGGAGTGCAGACAAAGGCATATTCCCACTGCTGCCATCTGGGCCGAGGTGTCTATAGCATCATAAGATGAGCGCAGAAGGTGTCAGCTGACATCCAACCTGATTTAACAGCCTGGCAGAGCTGTTGCATGACCAGATCTTCAGACAACGACTTGACCATCTCCATGGTCTGTTCCTACAGACGGCTTGGTATTAGATCATATGGGCCATATAGTTAAGAGTTCTGATGGTCAAGGTGGCAGAGGAAAAGGCCTTTTGCCACAGAGACACAGTCTCCAGGATTCTCTATTAGGAGAAGAGAACTCGGGTGCTTTGTCTCTTAGTACGGTCGCACCGCATTGATTATGACCGAGTCCACTAGTGACTGTTCCCAAAAAGGCCTGCTCACGGACGCCTTGTATATTACATTTATCCGCCTTCCTGGGCATGGCGGTGTGAGGTTCGGGCAATGCCAGGCTGCCATGGTGGCGTCCTCAAATGTATCCATCAACAGGGGAACCACCAACAGGGAAGAGTCCGCAGTTTGAGGTAGGTAGACAAACAACGCCAGAATGGGTCTAGTTCCTCGGTAGACTGGATCAGACACATGACCCCATAAAGACAGGTCTCCTGGGGAGACCAGAGAATGTATTTGGGTGTCTCTTCCTATCTGAAAACACTGTTGAGGGTGAGGGTAAGGCCCCTCATCCTCATCACTGGACTCCTTGGACTTGACCGGGGTTGAAGGTCCAGGTGATACTCTCCTTGTTCACCGGGTGAACAGGAGGGATATAGGGCACCGGCTGACCTACGACCAGTGGTGGGTCCCTAGGAACATCGGTGTCAGGTCCGTTGCACAGCCCCGTATAGGTCAGGTCCTGTGGCAGGATAAGCCACAGTTTCATAAAATCCCAGAGGACGCAGAGCACTGACTGAAAGTCCAAAGTTACTGACGTTGTGAACCCAGTGGCTTCAGTCAAGAGACTGGCGCCAGCCGGGCTCGAAAGTATAGGAGCTGGCGAGGTTGAGGAGCCAACGTTGGCATAGGTAGAGGGCCAGTGTCAAGTGAGGGGCCGGGCGAGGCACTGGTTGTAGCCAGGCAGGCATCAGAGGAGGCAAGACCTGGCTGGTGCCAGATTAGGAGGCACCGGCATCGCTGGAGGGTGGCATCAGTGACAGGCACCTCTGAAGTGGGCAAAGGAGACTAGGGATGACCGGAGAAGCCGGGAGGGCGAGAGTCCACGGTCATGGAGGAGGTCGCCTGCGTGATAAGAGGGTGGTGGACGGTAGCCTGGGATGATCCAGAGCTCACCAAACCCACACTGGCCTGAGAAGGACTGATGGAGTCTCCTGACTGCGGCCCTGCCATTAAAAGGACTTGAACAGTAGGGGCTGTGGGGACTGGGAGGATCCAGCCCCGAAGAGGCCACCACCTGACAAAGAGAGTTGGTGGCAGCGCTGCCAATGGTGGCCCTTTGAAGATAGGGTGTGCGAGGCATAAGAAGCTGCCCTCAAAGGGCTACCAACCCCGATGCAGTCTTTGACTTATGGGGGACCGTGAGCAGGAAGAGGACTGGTGTTTTTCACAGTCCTTGCCCCAGTGTTTGTGCTTTCCACTGGATTTCCCCAGAGGAGGAAGGTTGCAACCCTGAAGACAGGGCCGGAGGAGAAGAGGAGGAACATCTGGCCTGCAGCTCCCATTCCATGATGGCGACCTTCTACTACAAGAGGAATTCTTCCAGGGCCCGCTGGCAATGGCATCGAGTGGCCTGGTTGAAGCCTTTACAGATGTTGCAGGCCTGGGTGTCATGGGTAGACCCAAGGCAGGGATGCAGGCTGAGTGGCCGTCTTTCTTTGGGAGCTGCTTCCACAAGCACACTTCATCCTGGAGGTCCGACTGAAAGAGGAGGACGGGTCTGACATATAAAAGAAATCAACGAAACATTGACAAACTAGGGTGAGAAATACATTCGAGGGATAACAGTGGTCAACTAAAGCTTGTGACCATCTCTGGATGTCCGATGTGCATTGGTCGATGGGGGAAAAGAACTGAGGAAGGAGAGGGTGCTGCCCGCTTATAGGTTTGGCAGACAGAGGGTGACATCAGAGTGGGCGGCCCCAGATAGACTGCTAGCTAGAAAAGTTTCCAGCTGGTCCTAGTGCCTGATGGCAGTAGTTCTATAGGTGTGGCCTGCTGCAAGAGATACCCCGACATCAGATCTAGGGATACATATTACAGAATAAAGGAAAAACAAACTCTAAAACAGGACAGTATATTATAATGTACCTATCAAACACTTGATACGCTACTGGCCCACCAGCGAAAGCTGCACTCCAGATGCTGGTGGCTCCGTTCGAACCAGCCTGGGCTGCTTCAGAGCCACCAAAGAATGGAGGCTTGAGCATCCCAGCGCACACTCGCCTCCTCCTGAGGAAGGTGGTTGTCCATGGCCCCTCACATGAGCACCCCTTGGGATTTTCCAGCAGATAGGTATGGTGACCTGACTAGGAGAGTGAGACGAGAGGCCAAGCCCTGTGCATGTCAACTGCACGCATGAGCTGGAGGGACATGTCTGTGCCACTGTCTCAAAGGGAGGATCCGAGCAGAGAAACTCCTATTGACCCCAGCAGCACGAATTGTGCCATGCAGGCCCTACACCACAGACCAAGCTCAATTTTCAAAGCTGGATCGGTTCTCCAGAAGGGTGGGATGCCCCAAAGGCCCTAATATGGAGGGGCTAATCCATGGGGCTTCTAGAAGCAGTTAATTAAGGTCTGGAGATGGCGGGGTGATGGAACTGAGATGGCACACTGCAGAGGCAGGACAGGAAAGTTGTAGTGAAGGTTGTAGCATAAAATTTAGTTAAAAGAAAACACTTATTCAGCTTCTCGAAAGCAATTGCAGGCAACACCAGCTGGAGAAGCTGTCAGTCAGGAAGCCATAAAAAGCAAGAAAATATAGGAAGAAAATTGTGATAGTATGGACAAAATATTCAGAATTATAGGCAGGGAGAAAAGTTTTAGGCAAGACTTGAACCAGGAGGGTAAGGTGGTTAGGTAAAGAGACACAGGGTCCAGATGACAGGGCAGCAGAGAAGGCTCTGTTGATGGTCACACAGCCTGAAGGACTCTGGTGGAGTGATTGCCTGTGTCCTTGCCCCCTCCCCCACAGTTTGCGCTTTTTTTTCTTTATAAATTTGTATTACTTACTCAAACACATACCACAATACCTAATAAACAGTCAAACTCTTTAGCACACTTCAACCTCTAATGTAGATTCTACTGTGTTTTAAAACTCGCTAGTTGTTCTGCAACATTGTTAAATACTGTCCAATATTTAATTTATATCATGGATAATGTGGTTTAACTGTCATTGTTGGCTAGTTACCCCATATACTACAAGTTACCCAGTCATCTACATTTAGTGCCTGTGGACCTTTCCAGCTGGCTAGTATTAGTCTTTTCAGTCCATGCACCACAGAGACCTGCATCTGATGCACAGCAGAAGTGTCACCCAATATAAATCTCACAGGATCCAAGGAGATTCTACATTGTACTACCCCAGTTCATTCTCTAACCAGTAGACTCATACTACCCCAGTGATAAAACCGGGTATATTCCTGCCCCCTAATGTATCACAGCTGCGTGTTGTTGTTCACCTTAGAACTCAGTAGTAGCACCTTCCTCTATACAAATCATTGGTGTGGGACGACACCTGCAGTACTGTCCAAGGACTGGAGTCCATGACTGTGCAGGGACTTCAAGAAGGTATAAGCAGTACAGCAAAGGGTGGCTAAAATGATCCAGGGTGTGGAGGAAAGATGTATGAAGACAGACTGCAAGACCTCAATATGTACACCCTAGAGGCTAGGAGGGAGAGGGAGACATGACTGAAACACACATGCACAGGATAAACAGAGTGGATGGTCAAGACATATTTACTTTGAGTACAAACACAGGTATGTGGGGACTTTGCTCAATCTGGGGGAGGAAAACTCTGGATGGATATGTTCATAAGCACTTTTCACCCAAAAGTGGTGGACAAGTAGAACAGACTACCTGAGGAAGTGGTGAAGGCCAAATCAATTGGGAGCTTCAAGGTAGGGTGGGATATTGCCACAGTAAGTGGAAAGGGGCAGAGGTAAGGGGAGGATGGATACTAGGGCTATCATACTGTAGTTAGGCAGGGTGGGCAGACTGAAAGGACTGCTGGGTGATTTTCTGCTGTCATTTTCTATGTTTTAGTACACAATCTAAATATCTAAATCTGATACTTGTACATGGCAGACCGGCAGTCGAGCACAATTATTTTGGGGACCGTAACTCTTGACATGTAAATGCAGGAATGCCTAACCTGCTAAACCAGCTATGCCAACAGTTTAACTCAAATGTCACTGTGTTAGCTCATTCTCTGACCCGCTGTTCCAACTTTACAAATCTTAATTCATCTCTGCAAGCTAACTTCACTCTGCAGCTTGCAACAGTGCCTTCAGTTAGCTGAACAGAAACAACTGTGCAAATCAAGCCTTTTCAAAGTGCGCCCGATTTTCTAGGAACCCAAATCAACTGGCTTACCATCTCGTGACATCCCACGGCGAGGCATTTCTGTAGCCGGCAGTGTTGGCAGCGATTTCGACTCGTTCGATCAATCAGACAATTCTTCTGACGAGGACAGGAGTACGTTGCTATCTGTTGACTCCTCCGAAAAGCCCTGAGGTGTACACACAGAAACAAATAATCAAGAACATTTCCCCAAACTGCATTTTTTAAAGCATGACATAAGACTAAAAGTAAAACACCATGGAGTCTGGGTGGCCTAATGAATAACATAATTAGCTTTCCAATGCTGAAGATCAGTGTCTCAGCTCATATTACAAGTGAATGTACTCTGGTGGTGATAGCTTAGATGAAAATGAAAAACAGTCCACATCTCAAACTAATCTTAGAAACTTAAAGGTGACCTGCAAAGATATTGCTGCAGGCTGCTCCTGTTCCACATACCTTTTATGCTGATGGAGTCTGTGGCTGCTATGAGGATCATTTTCAGAATAATGTCTATATTTTGCAACACTGCTAAAACTTTTCGCATACGGGAAGTTCCACACGGTCCTGATTGAGTGGGTGCAAGTGTTAATGACTATTCCATCCATTTAGTGACATGAAAACACCACTACTATTCATGTAGCAGCAGTGGTTGGTGATGAATATTTATTTTTATTTGTTTAAGGTCTAGGAATTACAACCCTTTGAGTCAGGGACTCATTTGCAAAGGCTCCACGTCATATTCTTATTTTATTGCTTCCACAGGGGTCTTGATGCTTAAAATAATACTGACAGCAACACCTGGACAGGCCATTGTTGTTCATATTATTTTAAGCATCAAGACCCCTAAGTAATAAACTAGAATATTAATCACCAGTCACTGCTGCTACATGAATAACAGTGGTGTTTGCAACGCCACTAAATTGGTGGAATACCCATGAAAACTTGCGCCCGCCGATTGTGACCCACGCTGCACTTCCAAGATTTATTGAAACGCTTTGGCAGTGTTTTAAAGTATAGACATTATTCTGAAAATGATCCCTCAGGAGCAGCCATGGACTTCCCGCCGTAGCACAGAAAGGTATGTGGGACAGAAGCGGCTGCAGCATTTTCTTGGCAGGTCACCATTAACAGGTGCAGCTGACTCTTGCTCAAAAATGAGGCCTCAGGCTACAGTGATTGCACCACCTTAGTGGTTATACAGCTATGAGCGGTTTGCATTCTGCATCTGTAACAAAAACAACTTACCCAGCTTCTAACAGCGGAATACAATTTGGTTTTATGCAGCTCCTTTTTTTTTCTTACAACTCACTTACCCATGATAGTACAGCTGAGATGCGACTTCTTATTTCCAGTGGTGTCCTGCTTTTACCCATGTCCATAGCTGGGTGGACTGGGGCACCAGATGCTCAGGGTAACAGAGTGATTATTTGGCTCTGATAGGGATTGAACCTGTGATCTCCCGGTTTGTAGACTGGTGCTCTAAGCTCTGGACCGCACAGCCTCTTTTCAAAGACACAACATCTCAAAGCACTTTATAATCCATGCCTACTTATCAGGAGGCATTAGGCATGTACAGAGAGGTTCAGGAGCTAGTAGTGTCGGAAATACAGTTGCAGACACAGCCTGCTAACTAATTTTTATAATAGTCAGTTATTTCTTTTTATTGCTGAAGTATTCTTTTCCATTTGCCCATTAGAAGGTTTTTACTTGAGAGCATTAGATGTGACGTAAAGAGTGGTATTTTACCTGCAGGATGACGATATAGTTCTGTTACTCTTCAAACAACATCAGCATTGTGACCTTACTCACTGTGACATCACAAGCAACTGATCCTGTAGCAGGTGATTGGCTCTTCTTGGTCAGCTGTAATGTCACAGACAGTGAGGTCATAGGATTGATGATGTATGAGGAGGAGGAACAGAACTAGCTATGTTGGCCTGCAGATACAGTAGAGTCCTATTCCACACATCACACCAAGTACTGCCAGGCAGAACATCTTCTAATTGGTAGGATGGAACAGAAAAAATACTTTAGATTTAAGAAGTAATAGTTCTCTACTTTTGAAACTTAATATTTAATTTCAGGTGGTACACTAGCTCTTTAAGTAAGACTGATTGAGTCTGATAGTGTTGAGTATGGGGTGGGGTTGAGCCTGTACGGAAGGTCAAGTGTCTTGCTCAAGGTCACATGGGGAGTATGTGGCACTGGAAGGAGTCCATTCATTTTATTTACCTAGAATAGCCCAACTCAGATGCAACATTTCATTTCCATGTGCTCCTGCTTCTGTTTTTCTTCCCAGTTTTACAGTGCAGCACTGAAGCACCAGAAGGTTAAGTGACTTACTGAAGGCTAAACAATGCAAGTAAGTGGCTCTGGTGGAAACTGAGAGAGTCTCCTGCTTCCAAAGCTTGATCTCCAGATTCAAAACACTGTGCTCTAACCACTTGGCTGCAGTGCTTCCAAAACCATCAAGTTCTTTACTTCATCTTTTGTAAATGCTTGGCAAACTGTGCTAGCACGTATGTTAGCAAACCAATCTTTTATTAAAAGCAGATGTCTGCAGGCCTGGCTAGCTCAGCGGCAGGATGGCAACTGCAAGGACAGGACCCAGGTTTGTGCTCCAGCCTGGGTATCAAAGGGCCGGGAGGAAGGATTGAGCATCCTAGTGGGTGTTCTCTCTGTGGAGGGAGGGATGCTGCCACTGATGTGCTACCACCACCTCGGTGACACAGAAGACGGACCTGCTGGTGTAATGTGCGAGTGAAGCTGTCTACCTGTTCCATGCAGCATGTACTATGCACTAGGTTTGCTCAGATAGCATCCCATGGTATCCGATACTGTCGGATTATCTTAGATAACGGATGCCATCAGATACTGTTTTATCAGACTACTGGCTCCCATCACCTAGGATCCAATGGGATGCCAGCTATCCAGTGTCACTATCTGGGATCTGAGGTATTGGAGGCAGACATTCAACCTTGGATCTCACTATCGGAGAGAGAGAAGGTGGAGCTTGTACAGGCAGGTCAAGTGTCTTGCTCTGTCACCACGATGAGTAGGCGACAGTGGAGCAAACATTTAGTTTGTGTCACCAGAATATCCCAACTTATATGAAACATTTAATTTCCATGAGCTCCTGCTTCTGCTTCTTCCCAGTTTTACAGTCGGCAGCACTGAAGCACCAGAAGGTTCAGCGACTTACTGTCTGCTTCTACAACCATTAAGTTCTTCACTTCATCCGTTTGGAAATGCCTGACACATGGTGTTAGTATGTGTGTCAGAAAACCAATATTTTATTAACAGTGGGTCTTTGCCAGCCTGAACAGCTCAGTGGCAGCATTTTGACTGTGATGTCAGTGACCCAGTTTTGTGTTCCAGCCTGGAGTATCAAAGGACCGGCCGTGGGGTGGGGGTGGGAATGAGTGTCCCAGTGGATGTTTTCCTCTTCTGCGAGGAAGGATACTACCACTGCTGCGTTTCTGCCACCTGGGTGACCACAAGCGGCGATGCACTTGGTGCTGTGGTGAGTGAGGATGTATACCTGCTCCAGGCAGCATACATTGTGCACTGGTGTTGCTTGGAAAGTATCCCACTGAATCAGATCCCATCGGATACCAGTAATTTTCTCAGATACCACACGGAGTTGGATACTATGGTATCCAACTACTGGATCCTATCATTAGGATCCAACAAGATACCAACTATCTAATGTGATTATCCGGGATCGCGGTATCCGAGGCAGACATCTGACCTCAGATCCCACTGTCTGACCTTGGATCCTACCATCTGACTTTGGATAAGAGGGATCCGAGGCAGACATCTGACCTTGGATCCTACTATCTGATCTCACATTCGAAATCTAAACGGGGTCAGATAGGATCTGAGATCCAGAATCAGACAGACTTTTCATCAAACCCCATTAGGACAGTGAAAAGCACTATCAGTGCATCACTACTGTGCATACTGGAACCCATCTGCTGGTTGGGGGAACCAGAGGTAGGAAATGCTGCCAGCCCAATGGGATGATGCCCTGGCACTTTCACACCCCACAACCCTGGATGGTCTGCACCTATGAATGTTCAAGGGATGTGATGCCCCGAAAGCCCATTGCAAGGGGCATGCCAAACAACCACTTGACCTCCAGATAGGTGCTGTTGGGGTGGGAGGTGACACACTGGGGCTGAAGGGGCTCAAAGCTGATAGGAAGCAGAGAAGAACACATTTAAAAAAATAATGTAACTTCAAAACTTTTAATTTTTTTTTACAATTTTGGACCAGTCAAGACACACTGAGCTGAAGGTTGTATCCTGGAAGCATAGGGAGCTTAAGTGACTTGCTCAGGATCTCACAGTATACAAGTTGAGGTTGTGGGAATCAAACCCAAGTCTGCTGAATGGCTCGCTCACAGCTCATTGCACTAACCACTGGGCTATAATGCCAGCTTTTGTATCCCAAACTAAACAAACACACCATGTATTGAATGTTTAAAAGACAGATGATTGACAGGTGGAAACCATCTGTGAAGGAACTATGTTACTTTTTCTAGCAATATTTTGTTATATTTTGTCTTTTTAAACTTTTTTCTTAGTTTTTTTTTTTACAGTTTGTAAGTGTATGCCTCTCCTTCTTGTTAACACCAAGGCTCCCACTGCTTACGACTGTGAGTGGAGCCTACTGCCATTTTGGTACGTCTACCTTAAACGTCGATCATGGCACCTTCCATTGGACTTTGAAGTATCCTTCTGAATGTCAACAGAGCTTGAAACACTCCACCACGATCAGCCGCTACGGAGTAACAGGCGCACTATTTTGGCTGTTACTTCCGCATTCGAGGCAAGAACTGCACATGTGCGACTCATGCTGTGTGCAGTTCTGTAGGGACTGGCCATCTTGTGAATGGCAGAATGTCATTCACACCACGATGCGTGAGTGATAAGCATGCGCAGTTGCGCCACCGCCATCTTTCAGATGGCACCTCCTGCACCCTCCCACTGCTCCTGTCCTCCCTGCTCCTCCCAGCACCACAGCAAAGAAAACCCTCCCGCCTCCTTCCCACTGCTGCTATCCTCCCGCCTCCTCCATTCCTGTGCCAACCTCGGGTGCCCAAATCCCCATGTCAGCATTATGTACCTCCCAACTCATGTGGCACACTGGGAGCCCACCCAGTGTGCCCAAATGTATGTTTTTTTTTTTTCCTCCCCACCAACATCAGGGTGCCCAATCCCTGTGTCGGCATCATTTAACCCCCACATCTCATGTGGTACACTGGGAGCCCACACCACTGTGCCCAAATGTATGACCCCCGTAAATAAAGAAAACCATTCCCCGACGCGTTTTTTTTTTTTTTACCTGTAAAAAGAAATTGGTCCCTCATTGTCACCCCAGTCCCCCATCCCACACTCCCACTGAGCACCCACCTCCCCACCCCTTTACCCCATACGCACCTCTGGAGGTCGCCACTGTCATCTTCTCTGGACCAGGACATCTGCACTCTTCAAAACCGAACCGCAAACTAAAGAATCAAAGTTAAGCGTGGTATAATTGCAGGCAATAGGATTTTCAACTTATGTTGATAAAACAGCAATTTTTTGGAATTTTGGCCCCAAATTTTCATGCACGGTGTTCTTGGACCCACCTCATGAACACTGTCACTGTCATTTTGTTACTCGGTCCAGAAAGGTGATTTTGTGGTCGCTGAGTAGAATCACCTTCTGGGACTGATTCACAAAAGCGACAGTGCCACTGTTCATGAGGTGGGGTCCCAAAAGCCCATGTTGCAAATCTGGTGAAAAATGACGTGTTACAAGCGTCGTTGCATAGTTTCTATGCACGCTCCTAACTTTGCCAATTTTAATATTTTCATTCTAGATTTTCAAACATTACTATTTTTCACACATCCTTATTAACAGTACAGCTGTCATTTTAGTATCATGCCTGAAATGTGTTTCGCACCTGTGGCACAGAATGGCGTGGTCACCTATGAAATCACCTTCCGGGACAAGTGAATGAAATGACAGTGGCACTTTTATAAGGCAGGGTCCCAAAAGGCCATGTTAAAAATTTGGTGCAACAACTCCCAAAATGGCCAAGTTACACCCGGGCGTTCAAAATTTTCTATGAACACGTTAACTTTGGTCATTTGGCAGCTCGTCGTAGCTGTATCGCTTCTGGCTGGATCTTGTTTCTGTGGCAGGTAAGCAGCAGAGTGTTCTTTGGCAAACTGTTAAGGATAGGAGGAGATTTTCATGGCCATGAAAGAAACACAAGAAATGTAAATGTTACATAGGCACTGAGTATGTGTTATACATAATGCTGTTTTCTCTGTCATTCACAGCTCAGCTATAAGAACTTCAGATCTGACATAGCCCCGACCTCACAGCCTTTCTCATTTATCTTACATAATATCAAGAAAGAGATGGAATTGAATCATTCCACTGTTACTGACTGCCAATGTGTAACCTAAAATGTATAAGTAAAAGAGCGTTAAGTAATAAGTCATGACTGGGGGTTGGTTGTGTTGGCTTTACTGCACGCAAAGAGGCAGTAAGGCACAAGACTGCAGGTCAAATGTCTTAGACCCTGGAATGTGGTAAAACCAGTACAGTAGGTGCTGCTTCTATCTGACACATGTGGCACATGAATAGATGTTAGGAATAAGCAGCGTCCGTTTTATCTGTAAGCCCATTTTGAAATAAAAAATTTAGCTTGTAACTGCACAGCAGGGTTACATTAACAGACTTGTAGTAGACAAGCACGGACACTAAGCATGTATTGTGATTTCTGTAGAAGAAGTGGCCTGCTAATCAACGCCCCTGCCTCGTGCATTGGTAAACCATCGGAGGAGTTCCTCCCAGCACTGAAGTCCTTACCCGCCTTTTACTCTTCCTTTCATGCTTCGACTAAAATGCCATTTCAACAGTAGTCTTTGTAAGATAAGGGAAACAGTCACCAATCTCAGCTCGAACGCGCCAAGTACTGTACCAGCGGATAAATGGCAAAAGCAAACTTTCGGACAAACTCCAGCACCAGTAGATTTGACTACAGAAAGGTTTTATTTCAAAACATTTGCCAGTGGCTACACCAACTCAGGATATCAGGACCTCAACCAGTTTCACTCACAAAGAGCATCGTCGGGGAGATCCTCTCCGTTGAGGTCCTGATATCCTGAGTTGGTCTGGCGACTGGCAAATGTTTTTAAAATAAAGCCTTTTCTGTACTCAGATCTACTGGTGCTGGAGTTTGTCCCAAAGTTTGTCTGTAAGCTCACTGACTGTGGATTTCAGTATAGCAAACTGTACCGATACAATGTGCAAACTGAGCTTGGGAAGCGCCTCAATTTCAGGCAGAATCTCTCTTTTCTGGCAACAGTGATCCCACTTCTTTTCCTGACATGCTACTCACAACTGTTCACAACCAACAAACACCAAAACAGTCAGCAGTCACTGCTGGATGTAACTGGCCACCAAGTATCTGGTAAATCCAGGGACAAACGACGCAATTAGCAACTTTACTGTCCTTTATGAATCATGATGGTCGCTATATGTGCCGCTACAGGTACACTGCAGACTTAAAGGAAAGCTGTCATATCCTATATCGCCTTTGACTCTGTAAGCATTTTCTCAATTGGAGTTTGCAAAGAAAATACCTTTTTCAGGTGTTTTTAATTTATTTTATTGTTTAAAATATCCAGGATTCCATAAAATGGCATAGCTGTGCAGTTCCATTTTAAGTCAAAGTGTGATGCTGGTACGCTTCATTTCAATACAAGTGTACTCAAGCAAGCAGTGCATGCCACACTTTGACTTGAAATGGAACCAATGATTGTGTGCCATTTTATGAATCTTGACTTTAAACGATAAACTCAAGTAAGTTAAACACCTGTAAAAGATGTTTTCTTTGCAAAACTCCTAATTGGGGGTAAGGCTTTGGGGTGGGGAGTGTAGGATTATGACTGCTTTCCTTTAAAGACACAGAAAAGGGAACATACAGCATGGTATTTGGTATGACAGTTTTGTCCACTGTAAGCAGCTGTCCACTATAACTGGCTTAACTGTACAACCAGCGCCTAATTTGCACATAAAATGGGTCAATAGGCATATTTTAAAAACTAACACTAGTATAAAATATTAAAAATATAATAAAATATTGCTAAAAATGTAAAATAGTCCCTTCACAGATTTTTCTCAACCATCAGTCATCAGTTTTCTGCACATTCATTACGAGTGTGCCTGTTTACCACGGAATGCAAGAATTCAGAATTTTACTGTATTTCATTAGCTGAATGCTCAGTCTCTCCCAAACACACACATGGAATATATAAATTCAAAATTCTGCAGAATTCCACTAGCATACACACAGGCCTCATATGAGTCAGTGCCTCAATTTTTTCTCTGGCACGGTAGAAGCAGAGAGTTCTCTGTCAAACTGTTAAGGATGCTAAGGATAAGTGGGGACTTTGTTATGGTCACTGAAGAAACAACAGAAATGAAAACTCTGAACAGTACTTGATTTTTATTGTTTACGTGTAAGAAGGGGCTTGAGAGGGAAAGAACATTTAATTTTTCTTCTTTTTATAATTTAAGGAGTTTTATTTATAGGAACTAGTTGAAGGTTTTATATACGAGTAAAGGTGTCAGCCACGCTTGTGATGCATGATCAGCATATCCTGCACTGTACCTGGTTTAATCTGTCAAGATTGAAGGAGTACTGTCTCAATTTAGTACTACTGAAGCTGCAAGTTTTGCCCATTTTGAGTCTGAAATTGCTATCCCAGATAAGTGTAGTCATCTACCACCTATATTTGGGTTTCTTGTGCCCAAAAGCCATTATTTTACTTTGTGGGTATTAATGACCAATTTCAGTTTTTCATAAAGTAACTAAAGAGCTTTAGTTTATTGCTGCAGACCTTTTGGTGATAATGAGAATACTGCAAGATCGACGATACTGGCATGTAGTAGACAGCTCCTGCATATAATTTTAGGGGAATCCTGATCTTCTAGTTTTTGTAAAATCTCATTAGTACAGATACTGAAGAGGAAAGGATCCTACGGGCACCCTTGTTTAAGTCCTCTGAAACTGTTTTAATGAATTATTTTTAAGACAATGTAATAGTCTAGACCAAGCAGAACTGCACAGATTAATTATTGTGTTTAGTATCGGATTGTCTACCCTCAGGGCTATAAATTTGGCCTACAGAATTTCTCCTAAGCCTGAGTCAAATGTAGAAGTAAAGTCAATGTACACAATATAAATTGCTTCCTAAGGATGACACATATCAACATACGTATAAACACATGAATGTGCCAGCAGATAAAGGTGTTAGGTGTATCTAATCTGTTTGAGTGTGCAGTTCCTACTGATTTAACAGAGGTAAATCCCCCACCATATCCCCTTGCTCTCTCTCAAATATCTCTCCCCTCTACCTGCAACTTTCTCCCTCACCGTTTCCCAACCTCTCTTGAAGCTGTATACCGCTTTGGGATATTACCTCCTCAGGCAACTCATTCCACTTGGCCACCACTCTCTCAGTGAAAGTGCTTCCTCGCCTCCCTCTTGAACCTTCCCCAACCAGTTTCAGGCTGTTACCCCTAGTGGTCTTGTTTCCACTACTGCTGAAGTGCCCATTGGTGTTCATCCTGTTTATACCATTAAAGTACTTGTGATCTCAGTCATGTCCCCCCTTCTGTCCTCAAGAGACTACATCTTGAGCCCCTGGAGCCACTTACTCCCTATAGGTAAATATTTTTCAATAGGATGCACCAGGGTAAAACACTGATCATGTGTTATGGAAACCTGCCTGCAAGCTTGATATGACTTTGTTTTCATGTGCTCAAGTTTCTAGATGCGTTAATAATATTTTACATAGCATTCCAGGGAAAATGTTTTTTTGTCCAGGATGCCCTTTCCTTTAACACTTGGAGATATTGTCCTTGGTCTTGGGAATACCCTACTAACTTACACATTCAACTGAAAAGTCCAATAATGGGACTCATTGCTTGTATCAATAGGACTTCAGTTCAATCTTTATTGTGATAAGCCACCAATAATCCACCAGGTGACATTTTGTGGCCTTCTGTGCCACTTTGTCCAGGCCTATAATACATTGTTTACCTTATGTTGTCTTTTCCTTAAGTCCTTTTTGGACCTATAGTCACAGTGTTCCTGCTTTGAACACCAGGTTATAAATCGCTATGTCTGCTTCTTCATTTTCTTAGTGCTGCAGTGCAGGCTTGCTTTCTCTTCTGTTCTTGTCTGGTACTCCGTATCTTTCTTACGATTTGTCTGTCGGGCTGAGCTCTGTTTTCGCTCATCTCCCTGCCTGATA
The DNA here is from genome assembly GCA_016271365.2 of Neoceratodus forsteri. Classification (NCBI taxonomy): domain Eukaryota; kingdom Metazoa; phylum Chordata; order Ceratodontiformes; family Ceratodontidae; genus Neoceratodus; species Neoceratodus forsteri. The sequence goes on from CM028129.1 coordinate 1,741,728,601, forward strand.
CCTTGTACAATTTCCACAGGTTTGAATGTAACACACTGCACAGCTGTCTCCCTCAGCCACTGGCAGCCCAATTTTCTGATATTATTATTATATATTTATCAGATTAATGGTTCTGTATATATTTGGTTTGTTATAACCCTTTTATGGATGAGTATTATTTGGGACCCTTTAAAGTCATCAGGAGCAAAATTTTGTGAAATGCATTGTTTGAAGAAGCAAGAGAGACCTATGCTCAGTCATTCTGTTTTTTTTTTTTTTTAATAAATATCAGAAGGAACTTTGTTCAAATCCTGGTACTCTATTCACTTTAAAGGCAGCAACTGAATTGTGAATGTCATCACAAGGTATGATAAAAGTAATCAAAGCGGTCATTGTTTATCTGACAACAACTTATCTAGCATGCTCATTCTCCCAGTAGTCTAAGTCAATCACGCTTACGTAATTTGGTCACTGGTGCTGCTGTGGACAACATCTCATTTAGAATAACATATGGCAGTGCAAGCAGAGACAAAAATAAATGCTGGATAAGTCCAGAGTTTATTCACGCACAACATAAAGACTACAACAGCATAAACCTGCTCCATGTTTCCTTTCTAGGCTACGCCAGGCCCTCCACAGTGGTAAAACACAGGAGCAGGTTTGTGCTGCTATACTTTCACAGTGTGAGGTGAATAAACTCAGGACTTTCCCAAATGCTATTTTGTCTCCATGTGTGCAGCTACTACATATGATTTGTTATCTCCATTCGTTGAGTAGGCTGTCCAGACCAAAGGGACCGAGGCTCCACCTTTGGTGAAGTAAATCATTTGTCAGGACAATCAGTTAGTTGACTCGGATTTTCCCAACACAGAGAAACTGCAGGAAACAACAATTTCCATTAAAATAATCTTCCTTATTTATAGTGTCTGTGTGTGCTGTCCATTTTAGTTTCCCGCTCAGTGGATCTTCGATTCAGCAAGCAGTAAAATGAGCTGCACTTTGCTGATGTCATGCTTCTTGTTCAGTGCTTCCCTAATCAGACAAGCAGAGGCTGGAATGTTGATCTGATGTTTGGTCTTTTGACAATTTTCACTTAATGAATTGATTCCACAGTTCATTAACATACCCACTTCCACTTCTGTATACACATATGTCTTAATTAGCTGCTTATTGGCTGTTTAATTACAAGAAAAAGCTGACAGCTGCCAAACTGCCTTCTAATGGCAAATATTATGGAACGGCAGTACACAAGCTTGTGACAAGCAAGACTTTTCATAATGTCATGATTTATGGCTGGTACTTACATCATTAAGCTATGCTACATTACATTCACAGCAATTAAAATTAGAAAATGTTTCCTTTCTGTAGCTGTTCTGTAAGACTTTTATTTCAAACTCCCCATGAGAATTCTGTTATTTGACACACTATAAAATGGGTACTAAGAATCCTCCATCCTGATTGGCTGAAACTTGTACCTACCCATTGAACTGAGACTGCACAACCAATTGGTATGAAAAGTTCCCAGTAGCAATGTTGCTCAGTTACAAAAATCTCAGGGCTAGATTTTCAGGGCCCGGTCAGTCCCACGGCAGCGGGAAAAATGGCGTAAGTGGGTCTCCACTTGTGGAGCCGCAGTTTTCCTGCAGCCACAGTATTTCAAAGTGGGGGCCAGTTTATCGAACCCTGGCTCCTGTCGATTGACAGCAGCTTAAGTAGGATTTTTAGTGCAGCTATGGAGAAAGCGTTATAACTGGTGGGACCTGGCGTATATCCCCAAGCAGCTGCACCAGCTGAAAGTATGGAACTATGGAACTCTGCAGGTGTGGAGATTTTGGTCCGCTGCGCTGTTGCAGAGCGGGACTTAGTCCTGAGATGGTCTGAAAATCCAGTCCTCAGTGAACTGCGCCTTGATGCTGCAGTCTCTAATCTTGGGCTCACTTTCAGTCACACTACTACCTTGCTTAGTTCGCTCAGTCACTGAACTAAAACACCGAGACCACTCATTTCCAGTTCAAGTCCACGAAGTAAAACAATAGGAAGTTTTACTTTTCAATTTAAAAGAAAAAGTGGAGAAAACTGGGGTGGGCGAGGGGTGGACTTTTAAGAGACAGTTTACACAAACAGTGCACAAACCATGGTGGCTCACATGGTGCAACTCAGGCTAGCACCCTGTAGTGACAGTCTATCTGTGGAGGGACTATTTCATACAAAACTACTGATTTTTAAACATTTTAAGTTTCTGTTTTAATGTTCTCACATTCTTAACAAACGCTCCGTTTTCTAAGCGCCAATAAGACACTCCAGAGGTGTTGGTTGTTGCTACCACAACTCCACATTTCCTGGGGCTGAAGACACTCAGCCTGTGGCCTCGTGCCTTACTTGCCCCTGAGCTGTGGTTATGGCAGTACACCCAACAACCCATAGTGTCTTACTGCTTACACAACATCCATGTCAGGTGACCTCATAGATGTAATGGTCGGCTAGGTCCTGAGCTCCTGAACCCATGAGCAAAACTGACTGCAGAACTTTACCTTGGTGGTGACATAGCAACAGTGTGGTACAGGCAACTGGGTAAATGCGTTGGTACCAATAAGGCAACCTTAACTCAGGCAGCCAAGTTAAAGGCGCAGATGGATAATGCTGTCCTGACAGTGCAGAGTTAGCACAGCCACTTGCAATGCTCTCCCTCCCCTGCCAACCCCGATAGCCTGGGCTGGTTCCCGAACCTGGGTCACGGTGTGGGCGAGGTGTGGTGTCCAGCGCCTCAACCCTCAGCCCCCGGGCCGGTCCGCTCTTTTTTTTTTTTTTTTTGCAATTTCTATTTTTGGTGCCCTGAAGGTTCTGCCAGATTCCATCAGGTCTTGGCAGGGCCAGTCATCTTCTTACCTGGCATGTCCTGGGCAGACTCCCCAAATGAGCCCGTGGTTTAACCCCCAGGTGGGGATAAGGTGACCCGTGAACCTAGAACTGCTGCAGTCTGTCAGGACACCCAACTAGGACTGCTGGTGTTGGACCGCAGAACTGCCTTCTCTGTTCAGGGCTCATCTTCTTAAGTTAGTCCCGGTCCCCTTAGGAGTAGCGCAAACTAGGGCTGCAAGGGAGCACATCACTACGTGATGGCTCATACAATCAGCTACTCTTCCCACCCTGTCGCACCATGCCGAGCTGCTCCTGCATCCAGGGGCAGTATGGCATCGATGGATGGGACCCTCCTTCCCCAGAGAAGGTGATCGTAGACTGGAACACTCAATCCTCCCTCTCTAGCCAGTCCCCGGCGACCTGGGAATCATTTCTGAATCCCGTCACTGGCGCTAAGTGGTAGCTCTACTGCTGGGCCAACAGGTTGGCTATAAATACTATCTTCTAAGGCTTAATAATACACTCCAGGGTGGGTGGTGTTGTCTCTGATAGGTGCTGTTAAGCCCTAGTTGCTACACCCTTAGGCGGATGGGTGTAGCCCAGCACTGCCTGCCCTGTTGTGTGCTACTGCTTACTGAAACTGACACTGAGAAAACTGCTCTAATGTAAACTATTTTACTGATTCTTTAATGTCTTTTTAAACTACGGAATAAGAAAGTAAATTGTATTGTAATGGAGCTGCTTAATGCAGATACTCCAGAACATGGGGCCAGTGGTAGTGAGGGAGTGTCTTCCACGGGACTTCTAGGACTCCTTTGGGACTAATCCCAGATTCTTGGATGTGGCAGAGTGGCATAACTGGGCTATGCTGACTAGCAGTACCTAACTGGAACCTTGACTGGGATGCAGGGCCACAGAGGATACAACACCAATAGGGCACTCTGAACACTCTCGCTGGTGCCTCCTAGAGAAGCTGGGCCCCAGAGGTGTTTAACATTAGCTATATGTCAGACAAACCCCTGCAGTGATGGAGCAGTGAAACAGAGCCGTGTCACGCCAGTTAGCCAATGACTACTATGGAAGAGCTTATCCAGTTTTCTTAGTTTTCACATCGACACTGGGCTTTGTTGGGGCCTGGGCTTCAGTCTCTCCATCCATCTGCTGTTTGTGCCCTGAGGATTACCAGGTTTAGGGAAGGTAGGAGAAGAGAAAAGATGACTGAAAGGATAATACAAGGAAAACCCCATCTCGTCCTGGGGGTGGGGTTTACAGGAGTAACGCCAAGGCAGATAGCATCTCCCTCAGAATAGGGAGTGATTGGGCTGTATCTGTGAGGGATGCAAACACACAGTGTCTTTACAAAGAGTGAAAATCTTTATCTCCATGGAGACTCAATTCAATACACCCAGTGAAGTGCAACGCTTCTCGAATATAGTGACATATATCATTTGTGCAAGGTTTGCTGTTCATGTTACAGTTAAGCTGTATACTACAGTTAGGATATACGCAGCTCTAATGATCCAACACATACTGGAGATTCTCAGTCATGGGTTCCCTAAAGATTTTCATGTACATTGTTAATAGAATTAAACACAGAATTTGTCGGCAGATAAGGAACGCTTTACCCACCCAGTCTGCCAATTTTTCCTATCTACAGTATCACTGCAAACCCTACTTGATCTCTGTCTTTTCTCTCCCATTTCTTTCCACTAAGATTCCGTTATGCCTATCCCATGCATTTTTGAACCCACCACTGGTTCTGCCCCACCAACTCGTCTGGTAGGCTGTTGCAAGAATCCACCACTCTGTGAAGAAGTACTTCCCCATCTCTCCTGAATCTATCCACATCCCACTTCACAGCATGTTCCCTTGTTGTCAAGCATAGTTTTTTCTGAAAAATACTTCCCTCCTGTACCTTATTTACCCCATGAGGTATTTAAAGGTCTCCATCATGGTCCCTCCTCTTCCAGGGTGTATATACATACTGAGTTCCTTTAGCTTTTCCTTGTAGGACTTATGGTGCAGACCCGAACCACTTTAGTTGCCCTCCTCTAGACTGTCTACCTCTGCCTATGTCCTTCGAGAGATGTCGCTCCAGAACTGTACACAGTACTCTAGGCAGGGTCTTACCAGCGATCTATATAGAGGCAGCACCACCTTCTGCTGGGGATACCTCTCCCTATGCACCCCAGTAGCCCACTAGCCCTCCTCAACTGCCTCATCACACTGTAGGGCCACTTTCAGGTCATCAGAGATTACCCCCAGGTCTCTCTTATGCTACGTGGTCATCAATAACACTCTTCCCCTTCCCCTTTTGTACTCTGCCTCTGGGTTTCTGTTCTCCAAATGCATTCTTCTGCCCTTTTTCACACAAACCCAACTGCCATACCCTTGACCGCCCTCGAGTTCTCAGGTCTCTACTCTTCCCTTTCTACCCCAGTATCCACCCTATTGCAGATTTTGGTGTCGTTCACAAAGAGGCAGACCTTCTTTCCAGCTCCTCTGTAATATCACATATAGAGACATTAAAGAGGACCAGCACTAATCCCTGAGGCACCCCACTGGTCATCCTCCCTTCCTGGAGCGAACTCCATTTACCACCACTGTCTATCGCCTATCTCCTAATTAATTTCTTACCTCGCTCACCACCTCTGGACCTACTCATAAGCTTCTCAGCTTGCTAATAGTCTCCTGTGTGGAACAGTGCTGAATGCCTTACTGAAGTCTAGGTAAGTCACATCAATCACTCCACCCTGATCTAATTTCTTGGTCACCCAGTCAAAGACGCCCATCAGATTTATTGGACATGACCTGCCCACCATGAATCCATGCTGTCTCGGGTCTTGTAACCCATTAGATTCAAGATATTCCACTATCCTCACTTTCAGCCATGATTCCATTACCTTTCCGCCACCGATGTCAAACTGCCAGGTCTATAATTGCCAGCCTCCTCCCTGCTACCATTTTTGTAAAGTGGAACTACATCTGCCCTGCTCCAGTTCTCTAGAACCAGTACTATACAATTTGATAGTTAAGCAAACAAAAATTCTGATGCAGGTAAACAGGTGGACCTTGACACTGGTACCATCCAAAAGACTCATCTGTCTGCTGCAGAACATCTCTACTTGATAAGGTCCTGGGTGGGAGCCGTAATAGCAGCCTCACTCTTCACCAGCAGGATATCAAGGTGACCACCCCAATGGCGCGGTAGCACGCTGCAGTGCCGTGTAGGCAACCCGGGTTCAAGATCAGACTTGCGGGGTGGGGGTGGGTGGGTTTGGTATCTGTTTGTTGGTATTGCACCTCAGTCGGGAAGGTTTACCTATCGCAGTGCACATCCGCTTCGCTGACATCTAACTAGCGACAGCCACAATGCAGTGTGGCGTTGTACTGTCAGTGATTTCTCAGTGTTTTTATCAGAGGCTGTGCCCCGAACACCCATGTGAGGGGCTCTGCCCCATACCCCTGATCTCTAAATATACAACTCTGAGTGGAGTTGTATTGGGGAGAGGAGTGCAACATCCGGAGATGTACTGCGGTGTTTGCAGGGACCAGCACAGCGACCCCATGATTTCAGGTGAAATCTGTTGCTGTGCAGGTCTTGAGGCGGTCAGCTCTCTGCTTGGTACACCCAGGAAGGTTGGCAGTGACTTCCAGTGCCACAGTGACCCCTGCTGCTTGGCTTGGGAGCTTGTCTCTTGTCATAGGGAGGCTGCGACTCTGAGGCTGACGTTCACACCATGGGGTGGAAGGACTGAAGAAGGCAGAAAACAGGGAAACAGGGGCATAAAGTATGTACACCAAGTCATCTAAATGATGATTGTCGGTACCTTCAGGTCCTGCTTTGTGTAGATCACCACCAGCTAGGGCAATGGGGGTGGGGGCAGCTGAATGGGCTGAGGGTCGCCGACAACACAAGACCCCAAAGCTAGAGAAGTAGGTAAGACGCCTTGTGGGGAGGGCAAAAGTACGAATATAAAACAAAGAGGGGTTGTAATTTTGCTGAAAAAGGACCTCTCTTTAAAAATTATAGGTTCAGGGAGTGATGCAGAAAATAGATTATTCCAGCTAGCAGGGAAATTAATGGGATAAGATTGAATTTTCTAAGTATTTATGCCCTAAATCGGACTCACAACTTTTTAATTAAGAAAGCATCTGAGAAAGTGATGAGTATGCAGAGGGGGTCATGGTGCTGGGGAAGGAGAGAGAACTTACTGTGACCTGGACCCACAATTATATAGGTCCACGGGTAATAAAGCTGGTTTTATGCCAAGAAGATGTAGCTAAATTAGCTAGGATACTAATATATTAAACATTCTATTAGATCCCTGCAATTACCGACTTCAACACAGGGAGAAAAAGACTAAATTGACAGTCCCATAACAGAAGTAGAATTTGCGATAAAAGATTTTACCTAATGGCAAGACACCTGGCCCAATCGCTTAATGCAGAATTCTACAACAAATCCCACCCCCAACTGATTTGCTTACTCACTGCAGTCTTTAATGATAGCAGAGCTACTGGTGACCTCCCATACACGTGATAACAAACACGCCTGTCAGTAATATCAAACCAGAGAAAATTCCTGGGCACGGCGAATCCTGCCATCCAAGAGTACTGCTAAATTTAGACTTATAGATTTTTATGAAGATGTGGGAATGGATTGAAAGGGTCACACAATTTAATAAATGGAAATCAAACAGGATATCTAGCTGGAAGACACGTTACAGATAATATCCACTGGTGCCTTAACATTTGAAAGACGCGCACATTAGGCAACAAGAGGTGGCTATCACCACTGACGTGAAAATGACTTTCTGGGCTCAGATGGGAATTCTGTTTCACACTTGAAAAGTCCAATTTTGGGGAGACGCTTATACACTGGATCCAGGACTTGATATAGGACTTGCATAGAGATCCACGTGCCCAAGTACAAGTAAATGTCACTTTATCAGAACCCTTCAAACCCAGAGAAGGACCTAACAAGGACTTCACCCATAGCCTCTGCTATTCATCCTGAGCATGTAAAACCCTTGCAGAAAAAATATGCACACACCCACAGATAGGATGCAGATTGAGCAGTCAGACAGCTGTATCTCATTATATGCAGATGACGCTTATGATATATTTAGAAACCCATCAGAGATGTTCTCCTACTTGGCTGAAGTACTGCAAGACTATGGCTATATATTTGGGTTGAAGGTAAATACAGTACTTTGAAAACCGATGTTTTGCTGTGTGGCATGATGACATAGAAACTAAAAGACCCCATACCATATCAATGGACAATGAACAGCAGCAAATATTTGGGAGTTCATATTACTCTCAGACTAGGTAACTAGGAAGACAGTATAGTGCAGCAGTTTAAGACTCTGAGCTGCAAATCTGGAGACCTGGGTTTGAATCCACAGTCCCCACTTGCATACTGTGTGACCCTGAGCAAGTCACTTAACTTCCTGTGCCCCAGGTTGCACTCTGTAAACAAGCTTTCAGCTTAGTGTGTCTCACCTGGTTAAACAATTGGGGAAAAAACAAAAAAACGGTGTATTAATTAAATCACGGTGGACTGATGCAGAAGGTGTCGTCAGATTTGCATAGGTGTGATATATTGCCCCATTTCTTGATGGGAAAAAACTATTACAATTAATTTTTACCTAGAGTTTATGTTTTTTTTTACTTGTAGTTTACATATCCATCTCTAAGCAGCTCCCCATCAGTGGGTTTCTATCCAGACCAGTACCCTGCCATCTCTGGTACTTACAACCCTCCCTTAACCCTCCGGACCCCACTGAAGAAGAGATCCCACCGGCTTTGGCTTGGGTCAGAGCAGTTGATCCTCCATATAGAGCCCTTCAAAGTAAAGGGGATGGCCAGTTGCCAGAGTCCAGGCTGAGTATGCCCCATCGTCCCGCCATCCTGGCATACCTCTCAATTACTATGAATTCCGAGGCGCTATGATTTTCACAATCAAATTTACCGTGCTCCTCCAAGTTTACCAATGTTCCTCATAATTTTAGAGCTATTTCTGGACACACAAACTATTAAATCATTGAACTAAGCTGGTAGAAACATTTCTTATCACTTACTACATGGGGTCCACTATCTGTAAACATAATGTTGTTTAAAATTTTATTTATTTTTATTTAGTTTTTGTTGACTGGGAAGTGCACTAGACAAATCCTGCCTATTTTCAGGCACGACCTGGGGGGGATACAGATGAATGCCAACTGACCTTGAACCAGATTAAGCTGTTGGTGGTATTTTCAGTGAATGAGGAAATTTGGCCAGGACACCAGGAAATTCCCCTACTCTGCTGTTGCATTGCTGCCAGCAGGGGTCTGGTCGTCATCAGGATGGCCTACCTGCAGCCAACATCAAGGAGGAGGTTGCTGGCTTACTAATAGCATTAGCCCTGCTCCACAGACGGTGTTATGGAGGCAGTTTCTCAATCGGATTTTGATTCAGATAATGATTTTCAGGATGCTCTGCTGTATGGGCAGATTCTGCACTTCAGACAGGCTCTGGCGATTTTGCTTTGCATTCATCTTGAGGACTTGGTGCTCTCGATTTAAAATGTGTTGTCCGACTAACTCTGTGACTTCAAAGGAACAGCTGCAAAATTCAGAGATATCTCCGGTTCGTGAGCGCGCTACTTCTCCTGAATTTCCTACAGATGTGACCTTGCCTGGTGATTTCGCGATGGTAAGACTCTATTACATATGGCTATTTCTGACCAAGTCCTTGGTGTTTTACCTTCTCCTGTGGCAGCTTGCCGCGCGTGTGGTGGACCGATGCAGAGTTTGCGGACACTGATATGGTTCTCGGTCTGGCGATAACGCTGGGTTAATTGCAGTGTCCGTGGAGCCTACGCCTGAGATACGCTGCAAGCTGATTGGTTCTGTCGGAGCAGAGTCTCTGCCTGTCATACAGTCGGCAGTTTCTGCATTGGGAGCTCCGGGGATGGGTCGCATTCCTGAGATAGCTCTGTGTGGTCATAGCACTCTAGCACAACGGCAGCACTACTACAGGCTGGCAGTAAAATCGTGAATTGTAGCGAGTGCCTACAGCCTGGGGAGTGCTTTTGCTCAGCTGGAAGAGGTTTCTTGTGCCAAGGTGGGTGCAATATCGCTTCAGCAGGGGTGAACTCCTCTGAGTTTACCCAGAATAATTCAGCTCCTTTATTGAAAGCTGCTGGGTTTTCCAGAAAAGTCTTCCTTCTATGAATATTCAGGGAATTCTGATATCATTTATCAATCATCGGCTACTTCACAAACAGGGGTTACTGAATTCACTTTTGGGGCCTCTAGCATTCAACGGCCTAAACAGGTTATTAAACAACCTGCAGTGCCAGCCTCTGTTTCCCTCTAAGTGATATCCTTCAGGAATCTGGTCTCCGGAGCAAGCTCTTTGGGGCAGGTTGGCTCAGACTCCTCAGGGTTTGGAAGCCTGACCCAGTTTGGGATTCGAGTTTCCTTTCTCAACATTCGCTTGAATGGAAACCGATTCACAGCCTAAGGACTTGGATAGCAACATGCATACTACATCTTTAGGAACTGGGCCTTTACCTCTTGCTTCTCCTCCTCAGGTTATAGACTCCCCTTCCTCTTGCAAGTACTGATTTGCCACTTCAGGAGAAGGTGCCCCTCACAGGTTTCTTCCTTGGCTCAAACTCCTACAACTGCAGGATTGCTTCCTTTGGTGAATGAAGTACAAAATCAGGTTTTCTCGTGCCTAAATCTTCATCCCAGAAACCCTTATGTCCGAGCTTTTTCTTCTACTAAAGAAGCGGCACCTGACGAAATGCAGTTCGAATACGATATAAGGGGCCTACTGGACAGGCCTGATAGACATTATGTGGTAAAACACTACTGAAGGATTCTTTGCATTTTACTCCCAAGATGTGTATGCTTTATTAACATATCCGTGAAGATAACTTTGATGTCAGTTTCGCACTCTCGGGTTTGGATTTGTTTTGGATCGTTATGGTCAGATAAAGTTTTCCCACATGGACCCCTTTAGGCAATACCTCTTTCAAAGCCCTTAATCAAATATGTTACAGTGATGTTTAGAAATGAGGGGTCCATGTGGAGATATCACTTTTGTTAACACAAAAGTGTGAGGTCCTAAGCAGCCCTGAACCTATTTTAGATTCAGAAGGTTTTGGACAGGGGTTGGAAATATAAGGTCAAACTGAGGCAATCTGAGTCTGGGGTGGCCCATATTCCAAATTCCTTTATGCTTGGAAGGGACAGGGGGTCTGCTTTTATGGAGGTCAACCACGTGCTTGCTATAAGTGTGGGTCTAGAACTCATCTTTCTAGCATCTGCGATCGACCTCGCCAGAAAATTGCAGGGAGGTAGGGCATGTTATTATGCAATATTAATATCTCTAAGTGTGACCTCTGTGATGAATCTGGCCATAGCTTTGGGGTTTGCCATGGGCTGCCAGGAATAAGGTTAATTGTATTAATTCAGACCTTCTTATTCAGAACGCCCAGGACGCATTTACCCTCTCCCCTTCTTTCCCTACTCCTTTAGGGAAAATCTCCGAAACCTTCCCTTCTTCCCCATCCCTTTTAAAACAACTACCTCTTCCTCAGATGTAAAACAAGTGGTGGCTATAGGTACAGTACCATTTTCCCTCCCTCTTCAGCTGCAGCAGTCTCTGTTGCACTGGTAGAGGAAAACCTTGTATGGGCCCTCCGGTTCCTTGGACTTTCCTCCAGTGTGTTATTCGGAGGAGGTTTCCGGGTTGCTGGGAAAAGTCTAAGCTCTCGGCACTTAGACCATCTTTGCCCAGGCTAGATCTTCCCAGAATTTGCACTCTAAATCTCCCTTCTGTTACTGACCTTGAAATCAGTAACTCATATGCGCACTTTTACTCCTTGGGGACACGGAAATGGATCAGGGTGACTCAGATTCCCAGAAATCCTCCTTGTTGCAGTCTGTGGAGAATTATAAAGAAAAAAAAAAGAAGAAAACAATAAGGTGTTTGATTGTATTTTCCTTTTTCTCCACTCTATCCATAAATGAGGTTCCTTTGGGGCTCTCTGAATACCCATAGCTTGTTGAATAAAGCTAAACGACAGGCCCTTTATCATCATGTTCATGAACGGTATGTATCTGTTTCCTGCAGGAGACTTGGATGTCTTCGTGGAACAGTTAGCTTCTTTTAAACATGATTGGGTTTGGGGCCCTTCTTTTGGTCCTTTGGCTTGGATAGGGATGATGGCATTGGTATTTTAGTTAATTCCTTTTCATTTGTTTTACACAATTTAATTGATCTCATACCTGGTAGGGTTTTGATTCTAGACGGAAATGGCAAGGTATTTGTTGCCGCTTTATTAATATCTATAGCCCCCAAACGAAAGCTGGTAGAGTGGCCTGTTTTAAATCCATACAACCCTATTTGGTCACCTCAGTTAAGATTTTGTGGGTGGGGACTTTAATTGTACCATTCCACTTTTGCAAAAAGGTAACAAACTTTATTGCATTCCCAGGCGCTAGCTAATATAGTCAAGATAGCTGGCTTATTTACCTGTTTGTATCCCCTGCTCAGGGTGCTCAATTTTCATTCCGAAGGTAAGATTTTTCAGTCATTGATTATATGTTTATTTCCCTGGTTTATTGGTTCATTCCTTTATAATGTCCCCTAGTGAATTTTCGGATCATTCCTTTTATTATGTACCTAGTCCCGTAGAAGGTAGACGTGTTAGGTGGAAACTTAACAGTTCTATCTTAGGGTTACCCTATGTGCAGAATGGAGTAAAAATATTTTGAAAGCAAGATTGTCAGTGTCCTTTTATATCCCGATTTGGGGAATGGTGGCTGAGGACTAAGGCCGATTGCACAGTTGGTTTAAAAATCAAGGGGTAAAAACAAAATGTAAATTTTTTAAGTATTTGTCCCTTAGGCAACAACTTCAAAGGCTCATTACCGTGCATGTACTCATCACATTGGGATTATTCGCTCAAATAAGTAATGTACAAGAGCAAATGAGGATTTATCAGTATGATTGAGCTAAACCTTACAAGCCATTTTAACTAATGGTATAAAAAATCCCCATTAGGTGACCCCTTTGAAGCTTGTAAGGTTTTGAGGGATTCTCTAATATGGTCTCACTCCTTAAACCTGATTTGTCTATAGCAGATACTGTCCCACAGTTAAGAAAATTGATTGTGTCCCATTTTAAGTCATTGGAACCTTCTTTACCGATTTCTGAAGACTCCATACATTCTTATTTGAGCAATTTCATTATTCCGTCAGAGGCATCTGAAACCTTACAATTATTAGAGCCCTTTACTCAGGGAGAAATCTTGAAGGTTATACAGGCCTTGAAGCCTAATATTTCCCTGGTATAGATGGTCTGTCTAATTCTTTATATAAAGTTTTTCTGACGAATTGGTACCTTGCCTTTTCCTTTTATTTCAGTATTTTGTGAAGCATACTGTGTTTTTCCTACTTTTTCAGATGGTTTATTGATCTATTTATTTAAATCTGGGATAGGCAGGATATTAGAACTGGCGGCCTATAACTCTCTTAAACTCGGATTATAACATTTTTACTAGTATTTTGAATAACCGATTAAAGAACTATGCTAGATCGGTAATTTCTCCTTCCATTTTGCGGGATACCAGAAAGGAAAATTCAATCAGCTTTAATGATGCTGAGAGATGTTATTGAGCATCTATCAATTTCTGGTATTAGTAGCTGTCTGGTTGCAGCAGATTTGGAAAAAGGCTTTTGACCGTGTCCATTTACCTTTTTGTTCTTAACCCTGGAAAGTTATGGGGTTCCGGTACGACTGGTTGCCTTGCTTAGGCAACTGTATCAACATAATGTAGTTTTTCCTTTTAAAAGGGCACACGGCCGCCAGTTTCTCTTGTCTACTGGAGTGCATCAAGGCTGTCCCTCAGCCCCTGCTTTATGTTTTTTTCTTAGACTCCTTTACAAACCTTGGTTCAGGTTCCACGCTGGACTGGGGTTTCGAGCGTTATCTCAGGGCCAGCATCTTTTGCTGCACGCTTATGCTGATGATTTAGTTTTATATTTTTCTGATCAAGCCTCTGTACCTTTATTTTTGGAGCTTTTGCTGATTTTCTAGTATTTGAATGCTAAGTTGAATTTACAAAAACAAAAGGATTAAGCATTGGGGCTGCAGGCTCGGTAGAGGCCATTCAGGAGGGAATTCATATTTCCAGAACTTCTCTTAAAATTTTGGGTGTTTGGTTTGGTTCTCAGAATTTGCCAGTAGAGAATTGGGAATTGGCCCTTCAAGCTGTGGAGCACAAAGTTACTAGATGGAAGAAGTGGAAATTTTCTAAACTTAAGCGTGTACAGGTGATTAAACAGTTTCTTTTGCCAAGTTTGCAGTACATCGCATGATTTTCCCTCTCCCGGTTAACCTGGAGACAAGAGTATATAGTTTGTTTTTCCAAATGCTGTGGGTAACCGCTAAACCCGATTAAAAGGGCCTTTACTTATTTGGCTGTTAAATCTGGTGGCCTCGGATGATTGATCCTGTCGTTTTTACATACATTATTTGTTATGTGTACAGTTAAGAGTGGCTTGGGTTTAGCTAAAGGAAACATGGAAGTATGGCTCGCAACCATTGATAAAATATTTCCAAAATTGGCTTGTTCTGCCCCTAAAATTAATCCTCAGTATGGTTTCCTGGTTATTTTCGGCCTGCGCCCAGAGATTATATAAGGGGTATCACTAAAGAGATGATTTTAACATGTAAGAATAAAGGCCTTTACCATTACATCATGTCAAAATACACCCTCAGGAGCCCTGTTTTAAGAATTGTCCTATGCCTTGAACTCTAAAGTTTTAGCTAATTTGAATAGTCTCAGATTGCCTTATCACCAATGGGAAACACAGTGGCTAATTTATTATGGACGCTTAAATGTCCGAGGTAATGCTAAGTATAAGGCAATCGAGGAAAGGAATTGTCCCTATCTTGAGTGCATTAATGTAGTGGAGACTATGGAACATTTTTTCTTCAGTGTTCCTTTTCCACTGGTTTGTGGGCCTTTTGGCTCACTTATGGGGTTGCCTTGGTTGACCACACTTTCCTATGAAATTTTGGTCTTAGGATGTTACCCGTGGGCCTTTCTGGTTATCATGATGGGACCTTATCATTATTTTTTGCTGTTTAAAATTTTATCTATGGCAAGCTAGATGCCAATGGGTACTGTACCAAAAAAGATGACTTATAATGTTTTTAGTATGTTAGTTATGAAAGAACTTTCAAAATTTGTTCACAGGATGAGCAGCGATTGGCTCCTGCCACTCTTTTGAAGTGGTGGAAAGGGTTTCTTTATTTTACAAAATTTAAATGATGTATTGGGTTTATGGTTATTTTCTCTCCTCTCTAGTTGTATTATTGAAATTTGATTGATTTATGAGCTTTATTGTGTTGTCTTATATGTTTATTATTATAATAAAACTCCCTACTCTTTTCGATAAGTGCCATGGGATCTTTAACATCCACCTGAACTACCACCAATCCAGGCAGATGGGACCTCGATTTAATGTCTCATCCAAAAGACGGCACCTCAGAAGTGCAGCACCCTCTCTTGCTGCACTACAGTGTCAGTACTGGATATTAACCCAAGTGCCAGATGGGAACTGAACCCACAGCCCTCTGATCTCCTGGCCTCAGAGGCGAGTGTGCTACCTACTGAGCTACTGACACTGCAATAAGAACAATAGAAAATAAGAGTGTTCCACATTCTGATCCTTTGCTATGATTTTTGAAGGCCAGTGCTATGATTTTTAATGCTGAGCGGTTGAGAGGCATGCAACCTGGGTTTTCCTCATTTACTGTTGGTTTCTAGATCCTCCCATGGAAGCTGGCACTTTAGGAGGGTCAAGTCTGCACATACTACAGTGTGCCACCACACAACCTTCTGTTGACAACCCCCATCCCTTGTTTACCACTGGACTTCCACCTATGATCACCCAGGTGACAGCAGGGTTGCCACCCTCCGTAATTCTCTTCCTCCCACGTCCCAGAGAAGAGTCCCATGGGGCACTTAAATCCTCACTCCCTGTCAGCCCTCCCAACAACTCTGGCTTGTTCCCAATCCGAGCTGCTGGTGTCATGCGCATTAGCACTATCACTGCACTGACAAGCTGGCCTGCAAGGTTTTATTTTTATATCAAACTCTCCCCACACCAATTCCAACAGCAAAGTGGAAACAATTATATAAGGTGTGTTACACAGACTTTGTTGAGATTAACACAAAGGGTGCAATGGAGTGCTGATGTTACCCAAAGAACAAGGAGGTCTGGGTCTCCCTGGTTTTGAGGAATATTAACAGGGTGCCAAGTTAGTACCACTTGATTTACTGGTGACAGGGAGGGACTCAACACAGTGGTATGAGATGGAAGTAACAGAAACAAAGGGCAATGCTTATCAGTCACACTTCTAATAAACCTACCAAACCATCAATTATGACCTATCACAAATCCATGGATGAAAGAGGTGCTGGGTCTCTCAAATAAGACAGAACAGCAGTGGGGAAATGGTAGAGAACATCATGCTAATAACACCTATTTTGAAACATAAAGAATTTACATCTGGTCAAATACACCCAACCTTTTTAAAATGGGGTCTTAGAGGACTCACATTTTTCTCTCCACTACTGACATAGGAAGGGATTAAGACCTTTTAAAATTAAAGGATTAATTTCGCTTGAGAGACCAGTACTTACACATTAGGATTTATGTGTCCTGTTAAGAGATTAAGGAGGTGCTGAGTAAAGACCCTAATGACTTCTATTAGCATTCTGAGAGTGTGGAGGACAGGGGCAGTCACATGGGGGCCACATTTTATTGCTAGTTACAATTCTAGGGATGAGAGCTGGTCAGAGAAAATGATATACCAACGTGAGCAAGAGGCTAATAGTGGACAGACATCCAACTTAGCAGTACTAGATTAATATTTTAAGTAAGCTGCTCACACCACAGGGTGTCCATTAACTCACAATAACACACACCCTGTCCAGCCCTATTGTTTAAAAAAAGTTAGCATAAACATTTTCTGACCACAGGTCTTCTTTCAGGAAACTGTAAAGAGAAAAGGAAGCACAATTACTGAAGCTGTAGGGAGAAGCTAGGGGTATATATAGCATATTAAGGGAAGGCAAATATGTGTGTGATTCTTAGTCCAGAAATAATAAGAGGCAAGTCAAGAATAGAAGCTGGGACGCAAAATGGTGTGCATGGGGCACAGCCATCAAGCTAGGAGTGAAAGAGTTGACGATGAGACAAAAAATTGGGTCTAATCAGTGGGTTAAGTTAGAAGGTTGAAAGGTGACAAGTTTAGGGGTAAGGTATAGGGAAAACCAGGAGAGAATAAATATTTTATTTTGTACAGCTTTTTACCCAGGATAGCCCAGCTGAGATGCAATATATTGTTTCCAGCTGGGTCCTGTTTCTGCCCATTTCACATCTGGGTGAACTGGAGCACTGAGAGGTTACGTGACTTGCTCAAGCTCACACAGTGAGTATTTTGCTCTGTTGATGTTTGAAGCTGTAATCTCACAGTATCCATGTTGATGCTCTAATCACTAAACTGCACCACCCTCAAAGAGTTATATACACTCATATACTGCTCTGCTACATGGAACACCCAGGCTTGAGTCTCTGTTACAACTCCTGACAAGGCATCATGTACTGGTCCTCGGGCTGGGAGGAGGTTTCTTCACTACTATAGCAACTCTTATGGTGGGGCTGGAGACAACACTGATGTCATGGTGACCACACAATGTCAGCCATCCCCTGCCAAAGGAGGCTTGCTGCATGGGCCTCAGCAGCTGACACTGTCAGGAGCAGCGCCAGAACACGGGAGAAGTGCTACCCTCAACTATGAGCCCAGCCGCCTGCTTGCACACCTCAAGCTACTGAACGGTCTGGGCCTCTCTTCCCATCATCATGGTTAGATGCATGTTGTGCTAAATGTTCTCCTAACTCTGTGGTTGATGGAGCGGGCTGTGGCTGTGGGAGAAACAAGCCGCTGGACCTGAAGACTTAGGAAGGAGATGGATGGAGGCCTAAGTCCCTAGTAGATGTGGAAAAGAGGACGAGGAAACAGTGAACAATGCTGAAGTAAACAGAAGTTTAGACTATAACAAAACAAAATATGTAGAAATATACAGGTAGCACAAATACCGATATGAATATAACCCACATGCCCTATATAGATATGTGTACACTCAGGCATACCCACATACGCTATGCATATACACATTGTAGTGGTGTGGTAGAGCTATTATAATTAGGGTTGAGTAGGCACGTTTAGTGTTAAGCCCTAACTCTGCACCTTAATACTGTAGCTTTGCCCCGTGCAATCGAATTGCACAAAATTTTGCATGTGAAGTCTGGAGGGCAAGATCTCTTGATATATATGATACTGGCATTGGTAGTGCCTGTATATTAAGGTTGAGGGGAAGCACTTTAATATTAAGCCCCAGTTTTTGCACCTTATTAACTCTTGCCCCTGTTCAACCAATTTACAAGAAATTTGGAAAGCATGGCCTTTGTGCTAGGATCTCTTGACCCTGAAAATGTAATGTACATCAGTTCAGTGGTGGCAAAGTTACAGAGATGCAAACAACCATAAAAATCACCATTATTAAACATTTTAAGACTTTTTGCCCCCGATACCTGAAAAAATATAAGGATATAATGATTTGTAGAGTTTTGTTCAAGGTATGTGCATTTGTGGGTTTTATGTTTCAGAGGCTAGTAGTTTTAAATTATTAAAGAAAAAAGTTCTGTTTGTGAGAATGCACAGTTTAAAAAATCAATGTTCTATGGATAGCTGAATTTTTGCAAAGTGTGATGTCCTGTTGTCATATTTTGTTATGAGTGTTGTATCATATACCATATGGTGTTTCGTATAGCAGAACACCACAGTATATGATACACGACACACATAATGAGAAAAGCAACCCTGAGATGTAAGAACGTTTTCCCTGGTGGCTAGCAGTCCCTCCCCAACCCGATCACCCTCCCCATATATATATTAAAGTCTTCCCCACAAGATATTGACATGCATGCCAAAGCCTGCTGGCCACTCACTCACTCAATCAATCATTTTTTACCAGGTAAAACACCAATGAAATAAATCTCATTTTCAAGATGGACCTGGGTGGATGAGAGTACACAGCATATACACGAGTAACAACATGGAATATTTACATAATATAAGTGAACAAAGCAGATGATTCAGAGGTACATTTACATAAATGATTAACAGCAGAATACATTTTACAAATTTTGAGTAAAAGCAGATTACCTAGTGGCAACGGTATAATAGAAAACAAATGATATAAGTAGCACCAAACAGCCAGGGCCCAGTGACTCAATACAGGAAGATACACAGTAGTGAGGAAAGAGAAAACAAATTAGATAGCAAACGTGCTGAGACCAGAGATCCAAGCAGGAGATGGAAATGGGAACAGAGGCCAGAAATTATGTCCACCAGGGCAAGTCAGTGGCAGTGGACAAGCAAAGTGCTAAACAGACCATCAACAGTTACACTTGCATGCCTCTTTGAAGGATTAGCAAGCATAGTTTTAAATGTCGATAATTTTACAGGCATCTCAAATTTGAGTTTTTTGCAGTTTATTCCACATGGAGGGATGAGCAAAGCTTATGGAACAGCAGCCATATTTATTTATTTATTTGACTTTTGTAACTGGGTAAGTCCACTGAGACAATTACAGTCCCTTTTCAGGGTCGACCTGGAAGGAAAAGGAATAAAAGACAATACAGTAGGCAACTTTAGAGATACAAAAGACAATAGCATAAACTTGAGAACTGAAGGCAACTAGGAGTCATGTGGAACATGACAATTCAACACAGGTTATAGTATAGCAAATGCTTAGAGAGCCACTATGTAAGATCAGTCTTGTAAATCAGACAAATACACATTAAGAGGGCAAAGCATAATACAAATTTCAATAGCTATATACAATACACTATTGGAAAAACAAGTGAGTACATAAGGTACATACATATTATACAGAGGGTACAATGCCTACGGAGAATTACAAGAGATGTATACATAGAAATCAAATCAAATAAAATAAGTAAAACGGATAAATACAATCAGGTTTATTCACATGACACCATGGTTTCCAAAATCAATACCCAAAGCGATTCAAGGAGATAGCCTGGGAGAGCGTGAGTGTGGTCCGAGGATGACTGTAGAGACAGAGCGAACATAGAGAGTGGACATGGGGTGGGGGAGAGATTGAGGGAGGACTATAACCAGGTTAAGCAAAGGACAGAGAAGTGATGAGGGGTACAGACTAGGTAGAGTGGTTAACAGGAGGGTAGAGGGGAAGAGGACATGGGGATAGAGTAAAGATGAGAAGAATGTGGAGCGAGAGAGTCAACGGAAACAGGTACAGGTGCCAAGTTTAGTTCTAACTTTGGGGGTAATGAGAGAGGTATATGAGAAACTTCTCAGTGAGTAACAACCAGGTGCAGGCAGGCAGTCTGATGTATTGAAGAAAGTTATGCACTGGGTTAGGACTGTCTCCAATATTGTATTTATCTCATTTTCATACAATTTCACTATCAGAAAAAGAAGGAAATTCACTGCAAAAATAACAAAAAAAACCCAAACTCCACCCAGGGACCACCAGGGCTGCTGCCTCAGAGACTGCCAAGAAAGAGTGGTTGGACCACAGTGGGCTCAAGGAGGAGAGGTGGTGGTACAGAGTTGCATCCCTCAAGCTGTACTTCACCACAATTCATACGCCATTCTGGTGGAATGTGCTTTCTCTGGAGGCACCCACAGTGGAGACCAAAGAGGATGCTGGGAATCTCCACAAAGGAGACCCACAAGAGGGTGGCAAAGGACCCCACAAGGGAAGGAAAGAACTCCTGGTGGGTGACTCAGTCATTGAGGAGGTAGAACTGGGGAAGGGAGGGGACAGGGGTAAGGTGCCTGCCCAGTGCCATGGCTTGGAGGGACAGGAAGCAAATCCTCAGGATCATGGAAGCAGCTGCACGGAGAGGAGCTGGACATCATTGTAAACCTAGGTACAAATGACCTGGCTGAGGGAATGGGATCAGAGCAGTGCAGGAGCAGTTTGTAGAGGGTCCTTAGACAAGTAGCACACACAGTAACCTTCTCGAGGTGCCATCTGTCTATGACATGGGTGAGGCTAGGGTACTCCGCACCATGGGATTCAATGAATGGCTGAAAACTGGTGCAGAGCTCAGGGTTTTGGATTCATTGGGACTAGGGTCTACCTGGAGGATACTGGCACAATGATCTGCATCTGTCTGGGAGGGAACCAGGATCCTAGTGATAGGTTTAAATGCTTCATTGGCAAGCATTTAAACTATCCAAGGAGGGAGGCACTGAAAAGGAGCAGGGAAATCCAGACCCCCACACAAAACAGGGTAGTTATTAAGTAAGGTAAACACCAAGGTAGAGAAGTCGATAGGGAGCAGGACAGGGTAAATGGAGAAAAGGCAAAGGCAGTAAGGACAGGATGGGGCGAAAAGGGGTAAAGCCATCAAAAAATGGAGGGCAATGAGTACCAATGCCTGTAGTCTGGGTAGCAAGCCCCTGAACTAGTGGCCTTGATGGAAGGGTATGCCTGGATATCATGGCAGTCACAGAAACATGGTACACAGAGAACCATGACTGGGATGGCAACATACGAGGGCAAAAGAGGAGGAGGAGTAGCTCTCACCTAAGGGAAGGGATCAAAGCAACGGAACTAAAGGGTAAACAGGAGGAGAGGAGGCACTGTGGGTCACCCTGGAGACAAGAAATGGCACCACAATCCACACAAGGGTTGTATACAGACCCCCATCTCAGGGGCAGGCAATGGACAAGGAAATGATAGAAGGCATCCTTAGAATGGCAGAAAAGGGAGTTATTATTGATGGGGGCCTGAATATGCCAGATGTTAACTGGAGCACCTTTACTGCAGCCACATCCAAGAGCAGGGTCATTCTCGATGCCCTACAGGGGCATGCCTCAGACAGCTAGTGTTGGAACCCACTTGGGAGGGAGCAATCTTAGACCTGGTACTCTCAAACAGGGATGGAGAGAGGATCTCAGATTCAGAAGCAGATAGTCATCTGGGAAACAAGCACCACCAAACAGAGTGATTCACGATAAACATAGTCAGAGAGTCAAGCCACACAAAAGCAAGAGTGTTGGGCTTTAGGAGGGCTGACTTTGGGAGAATGAGGGAGTGCTCAGAAAAGCACTAGCAAATAGGCAAGAAGGAGGGGTGGAGGAACAATGGGGAATAATCAAAACTGCCATCACAGAGGCAACAAGCCTTTGTGTGAAGCAAATAGACAAAACAAAGGAAAAAACACTATGGTTCTCAAAATAGGTGGCGAGAGGTTAAGGAGAAAAGATAGCATTCAGGAAGTGTAAGGAAACACAAAGGAGCAGGACAGAGAATTGTACCAGTTAAAGCAGAAGGAAGTGGAAAGGCAGTCAGAATAGCAAAGGCCCAAACCAAGGAAAAGATAGCCAACTCAGTTAGGAAGGGGATAAACGTTTTATAGATACATTAGGGAGTGAAGAAAGACCAAAGGAGGGATAGTGAGGTTTAATAAAGGGGAGGGGTGGGCAGAGGGTGACAGTGAAAAGCAGGATACTGAATGAATACTTCTGCTAAGTATTCACAAAAGAAGAGGAGGAGAGGTACTTAAACTAAACAATAGAAGCACTCTGATAGGGGGTCAATACCAGTCCATTCACAGAAGAAAGGGTCCTGAAAGAACTCTAAAACTCAAGGTAGACAAAGCAATGGGGCCTGACGGGATTCACACCAGAATTCTAAAAGAACTAGGGGAGAACTAGTGACACCACTGACTACCCTTTTAACAAATCATGGGAGAAAGGAGTGGTACCTGAGGACTGGAGGAGGGAGGATGTGATTCCTTCACAAAAGTGGGAGCAAGGCAGAGGCAGGAAACTACAGACCTGTTAGTTTGACCTCAGTGGTAGGGAAAATGATGGAATCACTCTGAAAGAAAGAATTGTTGAGTACCTAGAGGCCAGTGGGGCACAGAATCCAAGGCAGCATGGATTCACAGCGGGAAGGTCATGTCAGATAATATAATGAGTGATCAATGGTGAAGGAATGGTCAAAAGTATGGACAGCTTAGATTCAGTGCAAAAGTAATGCACCTGGGAAACAAAAACTCAGGGAACAGTACACAATGGGAGGGGAGATGCTAATAAAAAATGGAAAGGGACCTGGGGTTAGTCAATCAGATGACCTAAAGGTAGGCAAGCAATGTGAGAAGGCAGTAAGGAGGGCTGGGGATACAGGAATGCATAGGGAGCGGCATCACCAGTAGAAAACAGGAAGTTGTTATCCCTCTGTACAGACAGTTGGTGAGACCCCATCTGGAGTACTGCATGCAGTTCCGAGACCCCATCTTCGCAAGAACATAGACAGGATGGAGGCAGTCCAGAGGAGGGCAACTAAATGGTGCAGGGTCTGCACCAGAAGCCTCACTAAGAGAGACTAGAGGAGCTTAATGTGTTTACCCTTGAGGAAAGGAAGGAGAGGAGGTACATGATAGAAACTTCAAATACCTCAAGTGAATCAACAAAGCCCAAGAGGGTAGCATCTTTCAGAAAAGAGATGTGCAAGAACAAGGGCACAATCTGAAGATACAGGGGATGGCTCTGGGGCAACGTGAAGAAGTATTTTTCATGGAGAGGGTGGTGGATGCATGGAATGTCCTTCCTGAGGAGGTTAGGGTCAAAACAGGGAAATTAAAATCGCGGGACAGACATTAGACAATTCTAGTCAGGGTAGGAGGAAGCAGGTTGTTGGTTAACTAGGATCTGCAGCTTATCCATTAGGTAAGGAAATGAGCAGACTGAGGGCCAAGCGGTCTTTATATGCCGCAAAGTCTGTTTCTATGTCAATGCAGACTTTAGGGTTCAAGAACGCAAACCACACAAAGAAGGGAAATGAAAAACATTAGGGATTTGGGTCTCTGAGTATTGGCGAATCAGTTATGGGGTCTTCCTTGGGGTTGTCAACCCAAATGCCCACCCCTCCTGATCAAACAAGCTCAGATGTGATGCCTTCATGCAGGGCCCTGCATGAAGAAAGCTAAGACACATTATGTTGGCCATACTCACTAGGAGGCACTAGCTTGGAATTCTCTTCTTTGTATGCTTTGTGTTCTTGAACCCTATCTGCATTAACCTAGTTTTTGCAATGAATGTATATCACTGCGCTAAAGTGAGAGGACAGAGTATGGGAGTTAAATATGAGGGGTCTGAAAGGCAAGTTAACAGAAGGACTGCCATTCAACCAGAGGGCTGCTGGAAACATAAGCCGATGGTAAACCTGGCTTAAGAAGATCTTCTGGTTAGCATCCAGGAAAACCCTGCTGAAGGATCCCTTGTGGTACACTTGTGGAGGTGCCACTGGAGGCATTGGTGACCATTTGCTTCCTCAGCCCCCAGAGGATAATGAACAGCTCTAGTAACTCAGGGAAGTAAGTAATAATGGAACAACAACAAGGGGAAAATGTAATTTACAGCACATAGAGGAAATATGAGACTGGACTTGGAGATGACTACAGCTGGATGTGGTGTTGCAAATTCAGCACTGTTCCCGCATCACAGAGAGTCCAGTCCACTGGGTGGATGGGCATGGTCCAGTCCTGCTTTTGCCTCCACTACAGTTTGCCCCACATATAAGGAGGGTGTGTACATATCAGGGATTTTGTGAGGAGGAATACACAGAGTCCCCCAGGAAGATAAAGTCTCACCCTCCCTAATCAGGCTCCTCCAGAACTGCACCTGCCTTGATCACCTGGCCTTTCCTCACCAGTTCATATGAGCAAGTTAAGGTTCCTCCAGGTTGACTGGGGCCCCAGGGATCCTACCAGTGAAGGCAGGGGACAGGTTCCTCAGGGTGGACTGGACTAGTGTAGACTGATAGATAACTGGAAGTGCCTCAGGGAAAATTAAATGAGGAAGAGGAACGCCAGAAGGTTTTTCTGGGGTGTACCGTAACCAGCTCTAAGCTCACCGACATCACCAGCTGTAGATGCAATCCTTCACAAACTGGTTGAGGGGAGGGAGGAGCTACCGACTATGCCTGCAGCACTCTGCGCAAAGTAATTTTATACAGAAACATGATCATTGAAGAATTCCATAACGGGAAGCCCTGACTGCTCCTATAGTAACTGGGGCTTGGATTAAAATGAGTAGTGTAAATTCAGTACCCACCTCTAGTGGAGTAATAACCCTCCCTTTAAATTAGGTTGGGTTGCTTTTGATGACTTCTAGAGTCGATGATTTTCCATTTCAATGGAAGCACCAGTAAAAATGGAATGTGTTGTTTTAAAACCAGCACTTGGGAGTCAAATTTTCATTAAAAAAAAAAAACACCCTTTTGCACCACTGTATCATTCAAACAGCTCCACTTTGCACCAGCTTTTGTGCAGACACCACCATTTTAAGCCAAACCACTGTGCAAAACATGCTAATCTACATTCAGTTTTGGGGAAAACAGATTTTAAGATTCTGTCCAATGGAACTGGCTATTTTTGAAAATGGGAATTCATTAGCCATAGACTTCATGTTATTAACTCGAATGAATAGCTGGTTTAAACTGGTTGCATCCTTGTTATGCAAAGCCTTACATAAAAGCATTACTGCCTCACCCAACAAACCCGATTACTTTCAGAAAGTGTTATATGCACAGCAAACAGGAAAACAACATTATTACATTCTTTAAAATGGCAAAATCACACTCCTCATGAAGTATGAAAGGGCACTGGGACTGTATTTTGAAAGGCTCTTACTGCTTGAAAGACTTGAACATGCACAAGTGTAAAATAGTGTAGGGAGGCCCCACTGTATGGTTCCTACCCTTCTGGTTTTGAATCTGATGCAAACTAATGAACAGAAGCACAACAGTTACCTTCTATTTTATTTTTCTTGCTTCTTCCTAAGCCACGCTGTGCCTCTCTCCTTCAAGCCCCACAGGTGCCCTTCCTCTGCCTGCCAGAGTCAAACCACACTGCTGTTCCTCACCTCCAGGTTCCTTGAGGTCCTTCCTCTCACCTTCTGTTTCAGTTTATCCCTGACGTGGAGCCCCTCTGCTGCTACCAGTGAGGAACCGCCTTGTGTCGCCAGGGAGTGGCAGTCGGGGTGGGAGTGAGCAGTCTAATGGCATAGGTAGGTCACTGAGAGACACCTGGAGGTGGGCCTTTCCCCTGTCCTCCCATCCTTATGCCCACCTTTCTCATGTTGCAGCATGTCCAACATCCTGGGGAGAAGGGGTTTCATACCAGTGTGTAGTCACACACATCAAATGCTATACCATCAGGCTACCACAAGGA
This sequence comes from Neoceratodus forsteri, assembly GCA_016271365.2. Lineage (NCBI taxonomy): Eukaryota > Metazoa > Chordata > Ceratodontiformes > Ceratodontidae > Neoceratodus > Neoceratodus forsteri. Next base: position 1,741,754,820 of record CM028129.1, read on the forward strand.
ACTGCTCTAGGAATGCTGCATGCCAGTCCCTCATTTCTGGAGGAAACAGAATTACCCAGGCACTCACTGCCTTCCTCACCTAACTCCTTTCCAGTCAACCCAGGTGCAGAGCATGAATCCAAGTTCCCATAAAGTTTATTTTAAATATTTTTTACTAGTGTTCTTTTTGGCATGGTTCATCAAAAGCAATATATATATATAAATTATATATACACACACACACACACACACACACACACATATACACACACATATACATATCTATGTGTATGTAAATATGCACACTTTGCAAAAACTTTGTCAATGCATCAGTTAGGGTTACAGCAACAAAGTTTGAAAATGTGTTGGGGTTTCCAGCCCTAACACCCACCTGCCCTCCATGCAACAGGCATCGGGGATGTGCCCTGGGGTTCTCCAGGCCTAATGCGCACCCAATTCAATGAGTAAATAAGCTGAGATGGGTTCAGTACAGGAGAATGGGGTGAGCATTAGGGCTGAGAATCCCAAGAACACTCCCGATGCCAGAGCTGGTGTGTGTGAGTGGGGTGGGATGTTAGAGTTGGAAACCCAACACCACATTTCCAAACCTTTGTTGCTGTAACCCTAACTGATGCATTAATGAAGTTTTTCAAAGAATTTCCTTATTTTTAGAGGAAGTATAATGGTACCTTATTTGCTTGTAGGAGCGAGAGGGCCAAAGTATAGAGAGCTTGTGACTGTATCTTTATTTACCTGTGAGAGCACAGGGCCCTCTGAGCCTTGCGCCCCATCAGTCTATAATGGTATCTGTATATACATGTGGCAGTGCAGGGTCCTCCAGTTCCTGCTCTCCCATCCATGCATAATTTTTCAGATAGAGTACTGTTATCCTTATTTGCCCATGGGAATGCAGGGCCCTCTGAGCCCTACGCCTCATCCCATAGTGTACAGCATCAAAAACACCTCACATTGCAATCTTATCCTATAGAAAATACAGCAAAATTAGAAAGTTATGTAACTTGACATCAAATTAATATATTTTCTCAAAACAACTAAAGGCACATCAGTGGCAAACGCCCTTGTACCCTGGACATTCAGAGCAAAATTTCAAACCGCTTTAACAGGGTAGTGACAAAGAAACAACTAAATAAACTTCCCATTACAATGTTATCCTATGGGAAATGAAGGAAAATTGAAATTAGCAGAAGTCCAAGCCAAAGTAATATACTTTTACCAAAACAACCAAAAAGCACATCTGAGGGCAAGCCTTTGTACCCTGAAAATGTCAGCCAAAATTCCAACCGTTTCTTTGCTATGACTTAACAAAAACAGCCATATAAAATCTTTGTTCGCAAATCATAAAATAATCCTTTTCTACGCCCTTTTGCAGTTTGCAGAGAAAGATAATCCTTTTCACAAATCCTTTGGCTGCAAATATACAGAAGAATATGGAGTGAAATAAATTACAATCTCTGAAAAATTATGGATGGCTGGGAGGCGCGGGCTCGGAAGGCCTGCGCTCTAAGCAAATGAGTCTACGATTATACTTTCTCAAAAAGTAAGGACATTCTCTAAAAAAAACTACATTAATGCATCCAGTTATGGTTAATGTGATAAAAGTAGAAAATGTGGTTGTAGGGTTCCCAACCCTAAGACCCCATCCCTCCCTCGGTTTCTAACCCTAACACCCATCTCCACCCTGCATGCAGAAACAGGCGTGGGGAGTGAGCCTTGTGGTTGTGAACCCTAATGCTCACCCCATTTCCCATACTGCACCTATGTCAGCTTACTTTACATGGAATGGGGTATTAGGGTTCAACTCAAGGTACACCCCATGCCTGTTCCTGCATGCTGGGTGGAGGTGGGGTGTTAGGGTTGGACACCGAGGGTGAGGGATGGGGTCCTAGGGTTGGGAACCCCAAGACCACATTTCCTACTTTGTCACATTAACCCTAATGGCATTAACGTAGTTTTCTGCAGAGAATATAGTATAGTACAGTACAATACAATAAAATAAAATATTATATACATCTGAGGATGTGACATGGCCTGACTGAAGATAACACATTTATCTTCATGAGAGATCACTGATATCATAATATTCATGAGTGGCAACGCCACGAGTGAGATATCTTAACATCAGTGGCCTCAAATGAAGATAAATATGATATTTTCAGTCAGGCCATGTCACGCTCTGGTTATACAACATATGTGAGGACCAAAACCACCGCGCTACTAAACAAACGGGACAACTAGCTAGCTGTAATAAGCAAAATAGACGGTTTTAATCCCCTGCCTAGATGTTGCCAGAGGAAACTGTATAATTTTAAACTTAAGAAAGGAGTGTTTTTCCTTTTTGGAGACAGACAGCTTTTCTAGCTTTTTGTTTTGTTTCATTTTAAGGACTATTGTATTTCCTCGAAAAAATAAAGCGTAATAGAGAACGTGTGGTGGTCTGGAAATGACGCTATAGACTCTGCGCTTTTGTGTTGTGCTCCAGACTACTTGCTTTTAGACTTATGTTTTTTTTTAATCATCAAAGGCTGGTCACTGGTAGAAAGAGATGGGATGGACAGAGCAAGGCAGGCAGGCATGCGTGCTGCAGGGAGCAAGGCAGGCATGCAGGTGACAGGGGAGCAAGGCAGGCATCGTGCTGCAGAGAGCAAGGCAGGCATGCGTGCTGAGGGAGCAAGGCAGGCATGCATGCTATAGGGAGCAAGGCAGGCATGTGTGCTGCTGGGAGCAAGGCAGGCATGCGTGCTGCAGGGAGCAAGGTAGGCATGTGGTGGGAGGGAGTGAAGTTGGGTGTGGGTGAGATACTGCCTGCTCAAGGGAGTGGGAGCATTTAAATTCATGCTGCAGCAGGTGTAAGTGAAATTTATAGCCTTGAGTAAGGTAACAGCTTAGATGTGTGTAGCTGGCAATCACTTGAGTGCGAGAGTCGCGGTGGCTTGCAGTTCTGACAGTCACGTAGTTCAAACAGAAATACATTATTTCGAGGCAACTGAACTGGGAGTTTCAGCTGCATAGGGAATTCTGATACCAGTCATGTAGACAACAACAAAAGAGAACAGGATGACATAGGAATTTGACACCAGTCATGTAGGCAACAACAAAAGAGAACAGGATGACACAGGAAATTCTGACACCAGTCATGTAGGCAACAATAAAAGAGAACAGGATGACACAGGGAATTCTGACACCAGTCATGTAGGCAACAACAAAAGAGAACAGGATGACACAGGAATTCTGACACCAGTCATGTAGGCAACAACAACAGAGGACAGGATGACATACAGGTGCTGTGCAAGATAATATTAACTGTGCGGTGGATCAAGATATAACACCTTTACCTCAGTGTTCATGCTCACACATATAGGGCCCGATATTCATAATTGCACCTGGCAATAATGCAACTGAGTTGCGCTGCAGCAACTAAGGGATATATTCAAAGAGATGTGCCATAGCGTATCTTTTCTGAATACAACAAATAAGCAGCGCTAGGCGCAAATACAATGTGCCGGTGCATCTACCAGACAGGTCTGAATACCAGGAATGGAAATGCGCCAATGCATCAGAGATGCATGATGCATAAATTCCTGATATTCAGACAGAAATGTGCAAATGGGGCCATAATGCATGCAAGCGCAAATGGGGCCATTTGCGTACCATTATGGCTCTCCATTTGCATTTGTTGTGCAGGGCTGGCCAGCTAAATGCATCTGGCATCCTGTATAACATGCAGTCCCTGCACCAGGGACCACAGTAGTACTCTATCCCATACCACGGTGCACCGTAACTATGGCTCAATAAAGTCCCTGGAAGTCTAGTGGTACCCCCATCCAATCACGGTATTAGCAGTGCTTGGTTGGTTTTCTTCTTTCTTGCTGGTAGAATGCAGAGAGTTGTGTCTGGGTTTTCTCCTATCCTTTCTCTCTGTCCTGCAGGGTTTCTCAGGGTTCGGTGCTGTCCCCATGCTGTTTGCAGTGTATATGCTACCCGCTGGAGACATTGTAAGATGGCATGGGCTGCAGTTTCATTGCTATGCTGATGATACCCAGCTCTACCTGTCTTTGCTCCCACCAGGCTAGTGCACTCTCAGTATTTAATAACTGTCTAGTTGAAATCCAAGACTGGATGAATTGAGTTGGTTGAAATTGAACGGGAAAGACTGAGGTGATGGTGGTGGACCCGAGTCGCAAGATATTTATTTATTTATTGTAACTCGGATAACACTTTGAGCTAAAAGCTCGATTACAAAGGTTCCACATCATAAGGCAATAGACAAGGTACATAAACATTACAAAACAGATAGGGTATATACAGCAGGCAAGTAGATTATGGTACATACAGATACAGATTCAAGCAAGTACAGTTAAATACATCAGGTAGGAGAGGTCAACTTTATTGCAACACTACTAAGAGCATACCTAAGGTGGGCAAGCAATTTATAGTGGTAGCTGAGCTTTAGAACATGCAGGTAGAGTTAGGGAGGGTCAGAAGTGGTGGTGACCAAAGGAGGGGAGGACAGAATAGATGAGACGGGGAGGGTGGGGCAGAGATAAAGGAGGTGACAGAATAAGTGAGTTGAGTATTCAAAGGGTGGGACTGGATAGGAATCTGCCCAGGGTTACCGTATGTAGGTGATAGGGCAGGGCTGGGTGATGTGGAGGGAGAGAGGATAAGGAAAGAGTTTTAAAGTGTGGGGTAAGGTGATGGGGAAACCGGAAGAGGGGGTCAAAATTAGGGGGTGATTAGTATTTGTGAAGAGAAAGCAGGAAGGCGGGGGATAAAGAGGGGACATGGGGTAGAGTGCTCAGTGGGGTCACACCAGGCAGGGGAGAAGTGGGGGAATGGGTGCATACTGGGACAGATAAGCTACCAATAATGGTAGGATTATGCACAGGTGACGCAGCTCGCAATACTAAGAGTGGCCAGGTACTGCAGCAGCTTGACCTTAAATGGGCATAGAGAGAGAGACAGATAGATAGAGAGGTTGAGGACTGATCATCCCTCTGGAATATATCTGGGGGGTGAAGAGATCCTTACCTCTGAACGGGTGCGCAACCTTGGAGTAGTGCTTGACGATGGGCTGACCCTTCATCATCAAGTGTCAGCAGTCGCCAAATTGGCCTTTTACCATCTTCGAATATTGCCAGGATCAAACACCTTGATCCGTCTGGCGACCTGCCAGTATTGGTCCACGCCTTTGTGACCTCTCAGCTTGACTACTGCAACTCCCTTTATCTAGGGCTTCCTGGGGTTGATATCCACTGCCTGCAGCTAGTGCAGAATGCTGCCGCTCGTTATTGGACAGGGTACCTAGGAGTTCGCAATTAACCTTGTGCTGCGCGATCTGCACTGGCTGCCAATTCAGTGGCGGATCACCTTTAAAGTAGGTTTATTGGCCTACAAAGCCCTACACAGTCTTGGTCCTGACTATCTGAAAGAGCTCCCGATTCCCACATCCCTCGCAACAGCTCCGCCGCTGACATGGGGTTGCTGGAGATTCTGAGGGTTATTCTGAATTCTTCCAGGGCCCAGGCTTTGCTTTCACAGCCCCACCCTCTGGAATTCTCTGCCCCATCAGCTTCGGGAGTGTATGACCATAGCGGCTTTAAGCAGGCACTGAAAATATTTTTGTGACATTGGCATTCCCAGAAATAATGGATTTTGTTTTATATCTTTTATCACTTGATGATTGTTTTAATGTATGGCGCCTTGATATTTGAAAGGCGTCATATAAATAAAGATTATTATTATCATAATGTGATTAATCTCCTGTTAGTCTAGTAGTACCCTCCCTGCTAGTAACCCTGATCGCCATATCATAATATGATTAATCTCCTGGTAGCCTGTAGGTACTCCCCAGTAATCCCCAACGCCATAGAAACGGCATGACTAGTCCTGGTGGTAGCAGGCCCCCCACCCCCACAGGACCTCCAGCCCACTCAGCCCCCGACACTCGGTGGGCAGCAAACCCACCGCATACCTCCGCTGCTGCCTGCTGAATGATATAATAGCCGAGCTGACCGTCCGCCACTGTGACCAATGGGTTTGTAGTGATACTGTAGTAGTTATTCACAACTTTGTGAATGAATGACTTCATTCACAAACTTAGAATAACTATTATAGTATGCATTGCAACCCATTGGTCCAGTGTGGGACCAATGGGCTTGCAGCTGATACTGTAAGCTGTCATTTGACGGGCAGCTTTGGAGGCATGTAGGTGGGTTTTCCGTCTGATGATGGGGGGAGCTGGGGGTCCTGTGTGGTGGGAGGGTGTCACTGGACCACCAGGACTGGTCATTGCCTTTCTACAGCGATCGGGTTACCGCAGGAGAGGGGTACCACTAGACTACCAAGGAGATTAATCATTTTATGATATGTCGATCGGAGTTACTGGTAGGGTGGGGGTACTACTACACTACTAGGGATCATCAAACATTAAATATTACAGCGATCGGAGGTATGGGATGGAGAGGGGGACCCACTGGATCACCAGGATCTGAAAAATTTATTTTGGTGATTGGAGGTACAGGATGGGGGCAACTAGACCACTAAGGATATATGTGGGTGCTTGTGAACGGTGTTCAGTGAGTAGCCACCCACGGCTGGTGGCTGCTGTGTTGTACACTGAAATACAGCAGCACGCCTGTGGGTGGCTGCAGTTGAGACATTTTTAACGGCTCAACTTTGTGCCTAAGTATGAGGCATACTTGGGATGTGCCGGAGATGCGCCACACATCCTGAGCTGAATATCGGATGTGCCACATATGCATAGGCACGCCCGGAGATGTGCTGAATACATTATCTTTTGTCCCAGTGCATTGGGAATTGTGTTGTTCAATTCCCCTTTTGAATACTGCCCTGAGTCAGTATTTTGGGGTTGGCGCTTAGCACAAGTCAGTTGTGCCAGCGCAACCCCTTTGACTATCTCAGCCTCCTGTTGTATAGATATATTTATACAATAGGGTAGAGATAAATGCATTTATCTGAGCAATTATATGTATACTGTGTACTGGATTTATACACATAGTAAATACGCCATCACCGATTTATACATATAGTTATTATGTCATGACCGCCCAAACCCCCACCCCACCCGCCGCACTACTTAGTGTCAGTTCACTGCCTAAGACCTGTTCTACTGTTACAAAGTCCTCACACAGCTGCTCCCTGCCAGCAAAGATCAGCACTAATGTAAAAAGTAAAAACTGTTTCACATACACATGTGACCCTGTCCCAAACCAACAATTTTTTCTTGCAACTGCAGCTTCTGTAGTTTTAAAACTACTGCCATTCTCCAAACTTCACTCACCTTGGCAGTCCCATTTGCCGCCTCCGCCATCCTTCTCCACAACTGCGCTCATGGAACCACTCACACATTAAGACCAAAAGGAATTACTTTTATTTATTTAGAAATATGCCATTAACTCACACAATCCAGAGAGAATCTCAGGAGGCAAACTAGAGTGGGGCTATCTGACTCATGCTAAGCAAGATATACCACCGCCATGTTTAAGAAACTTGCTGACCTTCCCACACAACAAATAGCCCAATCAGAATGTCAGCTTTCAACATAGGGTCATAGCGTCCATAGCAATGACAATACCGTCCCATAGCAACCTGATATAAATGCAGAGCAATGCACTCACAGCACATAACAATCCTACAAATGTTACATTAAATAAAGGCAAACTACATTACAAATAAGTAATAATTTTTTTTTATTATAAAACTCCTGCATAAATGGAATATACAGTGGGACAAGTTAAATATATCATTTGCATTCAAGCAGTTTGACCTTGAACACTCACTGGTGACTTATGCCACTCGTGAGGTTACCCAAGGTCAAACCGCTTCTTGTGCAGATAAATCATTTATTTAGCCAGTCCCCATTGCATATCTCTTATTATATATATATATATATATATATATATATATATATATATATATATATATTTATTATAGTGACGTAGCCCCAGTATAGTTAGGGTTGACTGACAGGTTCTTTGTTAAACCCCTAACTTTGCACCTTAATAGTTTTAGCGGCATTCAATGAAACTGCTTCACATTTGGCATGCACTGTCTAGGAGGCGTAGGTCTAAATATGTGAAAAGTTTTGTGATGGCAGCCTGTGCTGTTTCTGAGATACACATATGTCATTTTTCTCTTAAGATCTAAATTTTTCCCTATACTTAACACTCTTTTGTCTGCTTCTCACCTGCAGCCTCGATGGAACATAATTTTTTTCACTCAGAACTTTTGGGGTAGAAGTGGCCTTTGCCAAGATAGTGCCTTATCAAGGTTTCATGAAGAAAAATTAACAGTTCCAGAATTAATGATTTAAGTTTTTTTTCTTTTCTGAAGATGCTAAGTAGGGTATCTGGATAACCTCTGATGTGACACAAAAATGCTGTGTCACAAGTGCTTTTTGCCTTCTCGCCACTTGGCTTCTCACAACATGAAAATATTTTTTTCGTATGCTAGACAGCCGCCACCTTGGTTTTCCCACAAACTATAAAACAAGGAAAATACAAAAATGGTGTATTTTGAAAAACAAACATCTAAACCTAGTTAAACAGCACCCATTTAGCTAGATTCTAGTTTGTTTACAAAAAAAAACCTCCAGAAATGTCTTTCCTGGGCACTCCAAAATCCAGGGTGCCCAGCTCAGCGAGAGAAGCCATTCTCCCACGCTCTCTGTATGAGAACACTTGGAGTTTCTCAACATCTGCCGCCCCAGATGGAGGTGTGCTGCCAGCTGCAGTGCCACTGATAAGCCATCAATCATTCAATCTGTCTGTCTGTCTGCTTATTTTCAACTATCTTCCTCCCAGCTCAGCCTGCCCTCTTTTGTATCCCCGACTGTGCTAGAAATGAAAGGCAGACTGAGGTGCCCACCCTGGTACCGCTACTCAACTCCAACCCCTCCTGCTCACCAGTCTCCCCATTCACAGGTGGCGACACCTGACACCAGGTGCCCACCCCAGTGCCGCCGTGAGACTAAAAGCTACAATGGAGTGCCCAATCCGCAGTGTCTGCTCCAGTTTAATGCTAAATCTGCATAAAAGAAAACTACCTCGATGTCTTTTTTTTTTTTTTTTAAAACACAACCTGTAAAAAGAAAATGGTCCATCGGTGATCTGACTCCCCAGACCCCCACCCACCCCAACTTGACCCCCACTCAGCACCCACCCCCACACACCTGAACATATCCGATGACTTAGTCCACTCTCTGATCGAAACATGTGTTGCTACGGAACGGGTCAACTGCACTATGAGAAAGGTTAAGTCCAATTTAATGCATTTCTATGAGGTTTTAACTTTACTCATAACTTTGTTATCTTTTAATATTTGTACACCAACTTTTCAACATGGCCTTTTTGGAACCCCACCTCATGAGCAAGGTAAGAGGAATTTTTCATATCTGGCCAGAAAGGTGATTTTGCAGTCCACTGCGTGAAATCACCTTTCGAGTGGTATTTTGAAAATTTTCACCCACCGGTTCATGAGGTAAATGCAAGAAGGCCATGTTGAAAATCTGGGAAAATATGGTAAATGACCAGGTTATGAGTGAACAGTGAAATATTTCAACGCTCACTCATAACTTCGCTAATTTTCAATTTTTCTCATCAAACTTTCAACATGGCTTTTAGGACCACACCTCATGAATAAGGCAGTTGAGAGTTTCAAATACATGCCAAAAGGTGATTTTGCAGTTGCTGTGCAAAATCACGCTTTGGGTGGTATTTGAAAATGTTCTCCTACCATAATCATGAGGTGGACTATAAGACACAATGTTGATAATTTGGTATAAACATATAGTAAAATGACCAAGTTATGAGTGAATGGTGAACTATTTCAACATTCATTCATAATGAGTGAATATGAACTATTTCAACATTCATTCATAATGGTACTAATTTTCAATATTGTGACTCCAAACCTTCAGCACAGCCATTTTTTCACATCACCTCATAAATGTGACAGGTCTTGCTTTTCAAATCCTGGACGAGACGTGTTTTCACATTTGTGATATGAAATTACATCTTGGCCAGTATTCTATAATGCCACATGTCGTGTTTATAAGCAGGAGTCTTAAAACAACTATCTTGAACGCTTAGAGCCAAAATAAAAAAAAAGTATGAAGAAATGTTGTGCAGGGCTAGTCTTTACTCCAGTAGGTAGTGCTTGTGATCCCATGCTGGGATCTGGAGTTCAGGGGGCAAGTGTAGTGACCCAGCTGGATGGGCCAAAGCTGGGGGACAGCGTGTCATGCAACACCCCTACCCCGCCTGGAAAGAGAAGATGCAGGGTTGCCCACATAGGCCCAAGCACCATATAGTGAAGAAAACTCTTCTCCTGGCATAGAGTTCTACACACCTGTACCCATGGGTGCTACAGTGCCCTGTGCTTTGACTGAGAGATGAACTCGTTGCCTTGTGCATCTGTATCTGCGCTCCTGCAGTCCACCAGACAGCCCCATGAATTACTGACATCCACTGCTGCATGGAAGTACAGAGCCCACAGGGCCCTGCACTTCCACAGGTGGAGAGAGTCTTCCTTGGTGCAAGACCCAAAGGGCCCTGCAGTCTACATCTGTTCACACATGTCCTGAAGGAACCTGCGTGGATGAAGATATAATTCCACTATCTCAAAAGAAAGAAATGCTTTGCAAAAAAAAAACTGCATTAATGCACAGTTAAAGGTTCACCTTAATACACAAAAGTAGAAAAATGTGGCATTAAAACTTAACCCCTAACTCCCCAACCCCCAAGAAGCAAAAAGAAAAAACATTAAGGTCTTGCTAATCAGTGGTGAAGTTTCCATGGGTACTAATCCCTAATGCCCATCCTCTCCACTGAGCAAAGAAGATCAGGCATAATCTCTTTTCTTCGTGCAGGGCCCCGAGTGAAGAAAGCTACAACAGATTCTGTTTGCAACATGCAGAGAAACAAACTTCTCTACTTTTGACTGGCTTGCATCTGAAACCTAGTGCTTGGACAGGAGGCTTCAGGCTAGGGTGGGTGAGCATTAGGGTTGACAACCCAAGGAAAAGTCCACCACTGATTGGCCAAGACTCCAAAAAAATGTTTTCTCTTTGCTGCTGTGGGGGTGGGAGTTAGTGCTGGAAACTAACGTACATTTCCCTACTTTTGTGGCCTTAAGTTGAACCCTAACTGGTACATTAGTGCAGTGTTTTGTAAATATATATTTTCCAAAGAGCTTTTATTCTCCATCAGCCATGTCATCTGCCAGGGATATGGCCTGTTCAGGTCCTGGCGTTCTTCCATTCCCAGAACTGATTTGATGGCTGCCAGGGCTTCCACTCAGGGATAGGCTGCTCCCCAAGGCAGTCCAGCAGTGGACAGTATCCACTGTTGGGGAGCTGGGACTTGGGGGAGCCAGGAATACAGGTCAGGGATTTTATCCCATTTTGTCCCCTGTACTCACCTTTTCTGGTGCAGGCAGAGCCTTCCAATGGCCTCAGACACACAAAGCAATGCCTGTGGAATGGCAAGCCCCTGGCCCACCACAGGAGTCACTGTGGCATCAGGTGCCAATGCCTTCCTTTTAATCACAGAATAGTGCCACGTGGCAGCTGCTGCGTCTGACGTACTATTTGACAGAGGCTCAAGTTCAGTCTCAAACGCTGGGCCCAGTGGCACGGAGGGTTGAGGTGCTGAATGCCACACCTGTGCCATGCCGGCAACCCGGGTTCAGGAACCGAGCCTGGACCATCGGAGGGGAAGGAGAAGATCGAGCATCCAGAGGGCTGCCTCTTCTCCTGGGGTGGGTTCCGAGATTCACTCGCTGATGGCGGCTCCTGGCAGAGGCTGGGGCACTGTATCTAGAGCAAGGACAGCATATGGGGGCTGGTGTCTGCGGAAGTGGGCGGGCTCACTCACCATTGCACTGACACCAATGCATGGCCACACCAAGGGCAGAACAAAAGAAAACCCTACCTCCCAGTAGGCAAAGGAGGGTACGGGCTGGCCAACCACGCCCAGTGCCGGGTCCTTCCGCTCATTCCTTTGGCTCTCCTCCTGCCTGGCCACTCTACTAGATTATAGACAGAGTGCCAGGAGGCGATGTGGTCCCACCTCAGGGACTCAGAGCAGGGGTTGGGTGACAGGTAGTGGCTGGAGAAGGGTGACAGAGGAGGAATGGAGGACTTCAGGCAGGTGGGAACATGGCAGTGCTGAGCGACCCTTTGGAGAGAGTCCAGGGTAAGGCAGAGAGAGGAAAAGAATTAAAAAGTTCACCTCAAACCTGGGACGCCCACGGCAAACGAGCGTACCTGTGGCTGGGACATTGGGCAGTCCTACAATAAATATTTTTGAATCAAAACTTTATGTTCCTTTAGTTTCAACACTGCCTCCCATCAAACAGCGACCTCCCGCCCCATATTTAAAGTTTCAAGTTTTGTTTATGTTTCAACAGGATATGATCTCAAGAGTCCATTTTCAAGATTGTCTGGTGAGTTATGGAAAAATCTACATGAACACTCAAATGCATAAAATTCATGACAAAGTATGGCAATAAGAATTGAGAAAACACAAGAGTTATGACTAGGTAGAATCAACAAGTACATGTAAATCCCACGGAATGTAGAACAAAGAGGCCGCCTCAAGTACATTGGTGCTCTCCAGTCAGAGCAGTAGCACGTCAAGAGAACAAAAAGTTGGAACATCAACTCACCCCACTTGGAATAAAAGTCTTGAGCTGACTCAAATGCATAAACAGCAGCACTCTAGGCAACCACTGACCCCAACGTTTTGAGCACATATGCACTTTGACGCAGCCATTTATTGCATAAAAATGTTGGGGACTGCAGGTTATCTGTGGGTGCTTCTGTTTATGCATTTATTAAAACTATTTTTCAATGTTAAGTCAGCTTGTGACTTTTATTCTAAGGGGTGAGTTGATGTGCCCTTCCTTTTTCAGTTTTCTTAAATCACAGGTAAGAATTAAAACAAATTAAGAAGTACAGTTATGTAAGAACTTACCACAACAGCAGATCTTTGAGAGAAGCTCTTACAGCAGGCCCCATTGGTAGGACTATGCCGCCAGGCGTTAGGACCAAATGGAAAACTTCTAGCTAGCAGTCTACCATGGGGACCGCCGTTGACGTCAGTCATCTGACAATAGCACAGGCTATAAAGGCTCTTGTAGCAGGCCACACTGGTAGGAGCGAGTCCCAAGCAGTACTGGTAAAGACCAGGATAACATCCCTGGGAGGAGGACAAGTCAGCAGACAAGAGCTTATGAAAGAAGGCCCTGAAGAACTGCCAGGCCAAAACTGGCTCTATGCCTAGAGAGATGTCCAGACCATAATGTTTGGTGAAGGTGTGGACAGAACTCCAGGTGGCAGCTGTGCAGATGTCAGCAGCAGACACATTTCTGAAGATGTTGTAGCAGCCAAACCCCTGGTGGAATGGCCTTGACCACTCCCGGAAGGGGTTTGTTGTACTTGTGGTTGCAATAAACAATGCAATTAGCTAAGCACTTAGAAAAACACTGTTTGGAAACAGGAGCACCTCTCTTTGAGGGCGAACAAAATGAACAACTGGTCAGTTTTCCTCAAAGATTTGGTGCGATTACTGTAATACCGCAACATTCTGTGAACATCCAAAGTATGGAGCAATGCCTCCCGCTGATTAGAGTACTCAGAAAATAAACTGGAAGGTGGATGGATTGATTTAAAGTAAACTCAGACACCACCTTAGGTAAAAACTTAGGATTAGTACGCTAAAGACACCCTGTCTTTGTGAAAAACCACATAAGGCTCTTTACTCATCGCAGCCCGAACTCGGAAATTCTTTGAGCAGAAGTAACAGCAACAAAGAGCACTTCCGTGGACAGAAGGGCCAGCTCACAACTCGCAGCTGGTTCAAAGGGAGGTAGAGTGAATTTCTTCAACATAAATTCGAGGTCCCATGGAGGGACCGGGTCCTAAATGGAGGTTTCAGATGCAAGATGCCCCACAGGAATGTGCAGAACACTTCAAACTGGGTGACAGCTTTGCCCTCAATAGGTGCATGGATGCAGAGATGGCAGAAAGATGCACCTTAAGGAAGGTATCCCAGGCCTGAATCAAAGGGAAAGGAGGTACACCAACACCTGATTCACTGAGCGGGTGAAGGGGTCCAAATGGCAGCAGCAGCCCAAATGGAGAGGCGCCCATTTCATAGCATACGTGGCCTGATGGAGGGCTTTCTGGCTGCCACCAGAACGCCAGCAACCCTTGAAGGATACCCCAAAGCGAGCAATAGCTAGGTCCACTGAGCCACGCATGGAGATGAAGGGACTTGAGGTCCAGATGGACCAGGGTGCCCTGGTCCTGGGACAGGAAGCCTGTGCACAGGGGTAGGGACACTGGAGGTTTCACAGCTAGCTGTTGCGCATGAGACCAAATCTGGTGAGGTCAGAAGGTAACCATGAGAATCATGTCTGCCCCATCTATCTGAAACTTCAGCAGAACTCTCTGCAGGAGCTGGAAGGGAAAAGGTTACAGAAGCCTCCCTCCAGGACAGGGACAATGTGTCTCACCAGAAAACTCCAGGCCTGAGACTAAGCAAGCAGAAAAGCAGCAGTTTTGCATTGAGTGGGGACGCAAAGATGTCCAACTCTGGATTATCCCACCAGTCAAGAGATCTCAACCACCGAGGTTAGAAGCTCCCACTCCATGAGCCCATGACCTGGAGTGGCTGACACAGTCTGACATGACGCTTTGTACACCTGGAACATGAATGGCGAGAGCTCCAGACCGTGCTAAATGGCCCAATACCAGACTCTCATCACCTCCCCGTTTGTTGATGTAATACACTACCACACATTGTCTGTATCTACTAGCAATGGACCTGGAAGGAGATGAGACTGGAAGGTAGGCAGGGTGTAAAGTACTGCCCCATCTCCATGACATTGATATGTGGGCCTTGTTCTCATCCGCCCAGGTACCTGGGTCTGGTGACCAGCCAGATGAGTACCCCATCCCAGACTGGAAGCATCTCTCATGGGATCTGATGGGGGGTCAGGCACTGAAAGGATACCCCTGGAGGAGGTTGGCCGAATCGAGCCACCATGACAGAACCCTCCAGACCTGGTTGGAGACCAGGACCAACTGGCCCAGGTCGCCTGTGTGCTGGTCCCACTGGACCTCAAGGTCCACGGAGGAACCTGCATGTGCAGACAGGCCAGGGGAACTGTGGCAATGGCTGCTGCCATGTGGCCCAGTAGCTGCAGGAAAATCCTGGCTGGAACCTGCTGGCTGGAGGAAACCCGATGAGCTTGCCCCATCAGTCGCCCGCCCTGTCCTTGGGCAAAAGACCTTGCCCTGGCTAGTGTCCAGGACTGCCTTATGTACTGAAGGCATTGGCAAGGGAAGAGACAGGACTTCGGCAGATTTACTGTGATCCTTGTTCCTGAAAAGGTGCAAGGTACAGTCCAGGGTCTGAACCAGGTGTTCCCTGGAGGGATTGCTAGCAGCCAGTCATTCAGGTACAGAAACACATAGAAGCCCTGCTTCTGTAATGCTGCCACCACAACTGCCCAGCATTTGGTAAATATCTGGGGCTGAGGAAAGGCCAAATGGAAGGTCAAACTGGAAATGGGCACCATGAAATTGGAAATGAAGGAAGTGGCAATGGGCAGGAAAGACTTTGAAATGCAGACAGGCATCCTGCATGTCCAGCGAGCAGAGACAATCCCTTGGTGAAGCAGGGAAGTAGTCCCTGAAGGGTCACCATTCTGAAGCATTTGTACTCTATGTACAGGTTCAGACTGCTCATGTCCAGGATGGGCTGGAGGTCCCTGGTCTTCTTGGGGACGAGGAAGAAGTGGGTAAAATCCCTTCCCCACTGAGCCCTGAGGGATGGGCTCTATGGACCTTTTGCAGCAGAACATGAATTTCCTCCCAATCAGGGCAGGTAGGCAGGAGGGTAGGAGTGGACCGAGGGATTTTCTGGTGGCCACTCCAGAAATTCCAGGGTGTCATCTTGAGCTATTAGCTAGAGTACCTAATTGTCTGTGGTCACTGCTCGCCACCCTGACAAGTGAAGAGAGAACTGACCCCAACCACCTCCTCTTGGACCTACAATCGGTGGGGGTCGGCTAAGTAGTCAGGAGGTAGGGGCTGGATGGGCAGGGGGCTGGGGTCTCTGGTGGCCCGAGCAGCAGTGCCTGTGAGGGTGTTGGTGGCCTTACATCTGTGTTGGCCCTCAGTAGACCTGTCCTCGAGACTACTTGCAGGAGGACCAAAAGGACTGACACTGGTTCACCCTAGGCTGGGTATGGTACAGCTAAAGAACCGACCTAAGGGCTTTACCTGACTCCTGCATCTTAGAAATGAGGTCTTGGACATCACCCCGAAAGGACAGATCCCTGGAAGGAGTATCTAAAATGTTTGCTTGGACATCTGGGGTGAACCCAGAGACCCAGAGTGGTGCCAGACCAAATGCCAGTGGAAGCCCCATGCCCAGAGGCCTCAATGGCATCATAGGATGCCTGGAGGACATGGCTGCCCACATCTGAACCTGACTTCATAAGCTGGGCAGTTGAGTCTTAGTGGAATCTTCAGGCAGTATCTGGACCAGGTCCCTGACCTGGTCCCAGAGGGCATTCTGGTACTGAACCATATGGGTCAGATAGCTGATGGCTCTATTGGCCAATGTAGCAGAGGCAAAGACCCATTTACCAATCTTGTCCAGCAGCCTGACTACCGGTCTGGAGGAGATCACTGAGGTGCTTGGGTTTCTTGGTGCAGTCGTGGCAGCATTAATGACCACAAAGTCCACCTTGGAGTTACTCCCAAGAAGCTTACCAGCTGGGGCATGATAAAGGTGATCCGCCTTTTAGGAAGAGGCGGAATGGAGGAAGGGTGAGCCCAAGCCACTCCAGGTGATGTCCTCATAGGACTCAATCAAAGGTGGTACCCACAATGGGTAGGGCATCCTTTTATTGAGAAAGATAGCCAAGTGACTCCTTTCTGGGCCCAGTTCCTCTGTCTGCCATTCCATGATGGACTGTATGTGGCACATTACATCCACAAAGGATGGGTTGTCGGGGTGGGGGGGAAGACCTTGGTACATCTTCATTGGGCTGATCCTTCCTGCCGGCGGACTTCTGGGGAAGAGGAAGATCCTGAAGAGAAGGAGACATCTTCAGAGGACTCACTAACAGGGACTGGTGTCAGAGGCTGACTATCGCCCTTTAGAGCCGTGCGTGTCTGGACGGACGCCTGAGAACCCAGACACGCGGGTTCACTGGGCCAGCCCCACCACTATCCCTGGAGGGGGATCCCAGGGGAGGAAGAGGAGAGCCTGAAAGTGGACCCTGAGGACTGGGGTCTGCTTCTGAACCAACGATCACCATGTTTAAAACAGGGCATTAAAGTCTACCAGTGGCAGAAAGTTATAAACAGCTAGAAAGTGTAAAGAAGGCATCAAGTTAGGGTACATCAACTGAGAAGCTGATGACGGTAATCCGTGTAGGCTTATCTGGTGCTGGCAAGGGATCCAGCAGGACAGCCAGTGTCAGGCCTGCAGATTGGGGTTCCTGGAAGCACAGGTAGCATCCCAACGGGCGAAGCAGCCCATGGGCCCAGGTGAAGGGTCGAAAGCAACACCGCCCAACAGGAGAGGCCAGCACTAGGGAGAGGGAGACCCCTGGTGAGGCAGAGGCGATGCTGGGGAGAAAACAGGTCGCCTGCCTCGGGCGCTGCCTATCAGAACTGGCGCTGGTCCCAGGATTGGGATCCAGTGAAGGTGTAGCCATGCCTGGGGGTGATGGACGCAAGGCCACCACCCAAGAGCCCAGAAATGGCCAAGCCACCTGGTTCAGAGCCCACAGAGGTCAAGGGCCTGAGCATCAGGGACTGGGAGCAGGAGACAAAGTCCCCTGCCCCAAAGAGCTGCCCCAAAACAGAGATGATGATGGTGGGCGGCGGAACCACCGGGAGCCTGGAAGGAGTGAGGGCTGGCGGGATGGAGGCGCGACTTCCACGCAAGGATGATGCTGTTGGGGTCATGGGTGGGGCGACACTGACCAGGAAGCATACTGGGCCCTGTCTCTATGTTTGTACCAGTGTTTGCTTCTCTCCGACTTCTCCTTATAAGAAGAAGAAGAGGCCCTGGAGGACTGTGCCACTGAGGCCAAAGAGGTCCTGGCCTGCAGCTCTTTTCCATCACAAGGAGCTTCTGCTTAAAGGTGGCTCTCCAGCATTTTTAATCGATGTCTCTCAGTGGCCTGGTTGAACTTCTGGAAGTGCTGGCAGACTTCTGTGTCCTGGTTGGGGCCCTAGGCAGATCACACACGAAGGAAGAATGGCTGTCCTTTTCAGGAATCTGTTTGCAGCAGCACGCTTACTGGAGTGGTTGGAAGATGAGGTAGGTAGAGAAGACATAAACCCCATTGAAGGAAACACAGAAAACCGATGTTAAACACTGTAAGAAATAAAGAAAATAAAAAGGTTGTAAAGCACAGGAATGGCGTCAACTGTAGCTGATATCCACTGAGGTCCAACATGCACGACGATGGCGGAAAAGAACTGAGGTGGTGTGGTGGATCCTCCCTTTGTAGCTCGTGGCTAACGCCAGATGACTGGACGCTTGGTAGTCCCCTGTGGTAGACTTCTGCTAGCTAGATGTTTTCCGTGGTGATCCCAGTGCCTGGTGGTATAGTCCTAGCAGTGTGGCCTGCTGCAAGAGCCTTCCTCAAGTAAGATCCAAAGTTTCATTTTCAATAAAGTTTAGGTGACCCATCACTGACCTCTCCAGCACCTTCCCAGCTGTCCCATGACTCCCCCATGCAGGGCTATGGTACTAGTATTGGCTCTGAGTCCAAGTTTCTAGTATGGGACTAGACCTGCAACCTTTCAGCCACAGAAGCAAGTTGGTAAACCTACTAAGCCACTAACGTTGCATTAAGGCATGCAGCACAAGGTACTGGACACCAAACTGACGATGCACAAGTGTTGCTGGACAGAGCAAACTGTTTCCATGAAATCACTGCAACAAAACAAGTCTGTGTTTACTCTCATGATACAATAAGAACTCACCTGAGGTAGCTCTGTGGCGCTGAGTGATGGGGCACTGATCTAGCATGCTGGCAACCCGGTTCATGCCCTAAACTTGGGATGTCAGGAGAGGAGGCCAGCAGGGATGGATTCAGAGCGTCTTTCAGATGCTTCCTGTCTGAGGGTGGGTGATGAAACTCTGCTCCTTAATGAATATGTAAATGAGGTGGATATTTAAACTCACCATATGTTAAATGACACTGCCCCCCGATGAAGCCTGATGGTGATATGTAGGGGTGTCCCAGTCCATGTCCTGAGCAGCTCTCCAGCACTTTACAGTACATAAAGTTAGCACTTGTGTGCAATACCGTTAGTGTGTGTGCGCTATCTTTTGTCGTTTTCTGCAGCTCTACTTCTCTGATGGCTCCTGGAGGTGGCGCTGTGGAGGTATCTCCGCAGACACAAGTGACCATGGACTGCCACAAGGTACCGTGGCATGCAGGTGGTAGGCTTGGCAACGAAAAACAGGAAAAAGGGATAGTGTTAGGCATGTTAGATGACAGCCCCACCAGGCCCTCAAGCAAGCAGGCCTACTACCTCCACAGTTGCTAGGCCGATCAAGTTGCTTTTCTCCTGGTGCTAGCAGAAGGACGCCCTCCTCCAAGAGGATAAGCAAGAATCTCTAGCCTAGCAGGGGACTCAGAAGATTGGCAGCAGAACCAGCAATGCAGGGGAGTTTGTGGGTAGTAGGAGTGTGCCTTGAGGGTACCTGAAAGAGTGGGTGTTGGGTCATAGAAGCAAAGCAGAAAACTCCACAAAGGGGACTGGCGGTAGCCTGGTACTACACACAATATAGCCTGGCAGTATAGCCTAGAGGTTAGCGAATGAGCTGTGAATGAGCCTGGTACATCCAGCAGACCTGGGTTTGGTTCCCACAACTCCACTTGCATACTGTGTTACCTTAAGCAAGCCACTTAAAGGAAATGTCCATCTAGGATTAAATTAATATTGTTACCAGTGGAAATCTGCTTTACATAAGCTATTGACTGAACCTATAACGCTTTTAGGGCCATAATTATAACACATTCAGTTGGCCCTCCCTTTTTGTAGCTGCAGGCATCCATTGTTTAAATCACAGGCACAGAAATGACATCACATCAGGAGAAACACATATAATTGATAAATATTTTAATTAGAGAGGCACACTAGTTGAAGCTTGAGTCCAGGTGCAACCTGGGAGCACAAGAAAGTTAAGTGACTTGCTCAGGTCATACAGTAATGCAAGTGGGGACTGTGGGATTCAAACCCAGGTCTCAAGTTTGTAGCTCAGTCTTAAACCACTGTGCTATGGGTTCAGTCAATAGCTTATGTAAAGCAGATTTCCACTGGTAACAATATTGATTAATTTAATCCTAGATGGACATTTCCCTTTAACATCCCCTGTGTTCTGGGTACGCCCTGAAAACAGGTACTGTGCCCAGAGTGCCTTAACGTGGTTATCAAAGAATAAAACAAAAGAAATCTTATCAGGGAGTTGCCTGCTTCTGTGCAAATCGACTTGAAACACTCCACCAGACACAGGACAAAACGCGCATTCACCCAGTGTCTAAAGTCTCAAATATTTGTTATTTGTACACATACTATAGTTCACCCATTACAAGTCACCGTTTGAGGAATTTAATATTCCCTTCTTCAGAATAAACAGGCATATCTAGAAATAAAATACAGATTGTGTATGTAATTCATGTCCTCACACCACATAACATCTGGGCACAAGCTCAGACCACCAAACAGATACTAATGCCACAAGCATGTTAAACTATTCGCCCTAAACTCTGTAATGTACCCCATCTGTGTTCTCTAATCCAATATGCTGCACAGAAAACAACATATTTATAAACTATGTGCTGTGACCACTATGCCACCTGTATACATTTCAGTAGCCCTACCTATCAATTAGATTTGAAGAGACAAGGTTGCGGGGGCACCAAGAATAGAGGACCTCTATGAAACATGGTGTGTGGGGCCACTGGACCTCCAGGTAATTCTGCTGTATGCACAGCAGGATAAACTGAAATGAGGCAAAATATATGAGGTGGCAGGTGAGAACTATGGCTACAGCACCACTGGTCCTGGCTCAGCACATGGCATAGCATCATCGACTGGCACTATGTCATGAAAAGACCCTCTCCCTCCCCGCATGGCTGTCCCAGTCCTCTAACATCTGGATTACCAAATTTACATAAAGAAGCCAAGCAACCCTGCCAGCAAGTGGGGGTGGAGCAGCTTGGATTTGTGAATTTCACAAATGCATAGCTGTAATGGGCCCCTACCAGATTTGCACCACTATACCCCTGCGACTGTGTATCTGGTCTCCAAAGTCAGGAATGGAATGAGGAGCAGAGATGGAAGTGCAGCAAGAGTATTTCAGTTTCAATGACACAGCCGTAGCTGGTCGTACTCACCACGGGCAGGCAGCCAGTGGAGGGAAGCCAGCATTAGTGTCAGAGCTGCGATGCTGATGGTAAATGGAGGTGTGAATGATAGTACAACAGCATCAGAGTCTGGGTATAAAACCAGGACACCGATCTTCTTGTATGCCTTAAAACAAATGGGTACACTGTATAAAATAACCCACATCTTGAGCTCCCAGACATCCTAGTTCAGGTTAAATGACTTGCATTTGCAAGTCTTCTACTACATCAAATCTAAAACTGAATCTAATGGCAATGACTACTTTTTCCTCACGGTACCCAGTTTTGAACCATGATATATCTGACAGAAACGCTGATTTCCAATCAAAGCTTAGTATCAACCTTTTAGCATGACCTCCTTTCCAAGGGTGTTCCTCCTCAGTATCAGTGAGAAAACTAACAACAGCGCTAGACTCAGCAGGCAGCAAACTGATTCAAATAATGCAGGCAACTTTTATTGTTAGCTTATTTCAGATAACAATAGACACACCATGTGCAGGTATCCTACAGATCTACTCAATAGAACTAGCTAGCCACAAAGTCGACAGTCAGCTTGATTCAGGAGACGAAAGTGTTAAAGATAAGGAGCGAGAAAAAAGCTAAGCTAAACATAGATGTCTAAAACTGAAAAGAGACTCAACTAAACAGCTTACCTTGCAGCCTTCACAAGTAATGACACCGTAATGGATTCTGATGATTTGTCTCCGCAGATCTTGCAGGAATAATTTCAATTTGAGCTGCAACAGAAGCACACAGCCAGTTAATTACATTTTCTTCAAAAACGCTTTATAAAAGCAGTCCCTGACTGGCATTTGTGTGCTGAAAACTAATAACTGCTAAATGGTATACGGCATTAACAATTCATCGCTGAATAATCCAGGTGCCCTCAAGGCTGTCTGACAAAATTATGGCTGCCTGTTACAGAATAGCTTTCATTTTATTAAAATGGATCATTTGAAGGAAAGTGTAAAGCCCACAAAGAAGGCTACAGTCAGCATTTCAAAGCTACTGTAGGGAGAGCAGACAGCAAGGAGAGTCAGGTGGAAGTTCGCAACACTGGTCAAAGCGCAGGTAAAAAAAGAAACAAAGTAATTGTCCAGTGTTTGCAGTTATTCTGTTTCTGCGTCTCCAAACCTGGTCCTGTGGTACCACGTAGCCTTATCACTGACCTTATCTTGGACTAAATGGCTGTCCACCACTTACCCAGGACCCCACTTGCTGGTGGTGGCCTGCCATGGCAGTTATACAGGGTCTTTAGGGTGCGGATTGCAAAGGGGCTTTTGTATCAATTTTCCCCATGGTGTCTGGTGGCAGCTCCATCCATGCTTGTGGTACCACCTGGCCCCCATTGACCTAAGCTTGTTCCCATACCCAGGCCACCGATGCTGCGAGCCACAGCTCTTCTACTGCACAGTCTGCCTACCATTTGTTTCTAAAATGATTTTCCAGTAAGCAGGAACACTTTAAAAATACAACTTCACACATGTGGCATGTAGTTTATCAATTTTCAGTCTTTATCCTTCGCCATTTGTCATTTCAGGAGACAGGTTGCACCTGGAAATAAGCCTTGGCTCATATGCCCTGCCTGGTTAGCAAAACACGCATCTTAGGTCTTGTGAACCCCCTTTTCCTGGATTCATCTACTCCTTCCAATTTCCTCTGCCTAAGTTTTGTCAACATTAAAACTTATCAAACTGGATTATTAATTTGACTGACTTTAGATCTTCTTAATATGACTTTGATAACGACACTCTTAATGAAAAGAATACAACTGCTTTAGTTATGTTAGTTTTTTATAGACAGGAGTTAAATCAAGCTTTCAGAAACTTCCAAAGAATCTCTTATGTTTAAATATGCAAATGACGATTCTATGTGGATCACTGAATTTTGATATATATATTTTTTTTATTCTAGCCTCCTTGGATTGAGGGAAAATGGGGCAGTGTCCTCACCAAGATTATAATTAGCTTTAAAGTTTAGTACTACTAGGACTTGTGACACTGCATGTCTACTAATATAAATGCACAAATAAATATATTCAGTCTCTTTTCTGTGATACAAAATTATTTTCTTGGAATCTTCTCTAGAGTAGACCAGTTTTGGTGTTAACATTTATCTGTATTGTTCTATTCCTTTTCTAACTGTTAGTGGAATTCATACTTACAGAAATATACAGAATATGAAAACTGTAGTAAAAGTTAAAAAAAGTTTTGCAACATCATAGTAATTTAAAGTCAGAAAGGACCTTCATGTCCACTCCATCATCTTCATATGACATGCCTGACATTTTTGCATAACCCACCAAAGGAGAAGTGTTTACATTTCATGTCCATTCTCTTGGCCTGTCTGCCATGAATGCACTGCTAAATATTACAGTGTCTGAATATTATATTTCAGAGTTTTGAAAATAGCTTTAAGATACTTCATCCTGTCAGGACAGTGTGTGTGTTAGAATTCAATGCATTCCTATGGGAATGACATAAGTTTGATAGTTTTGCAAAGGAAACTGCTTTGCGTAGCAGTCTGCAGATTTCATGACAGGCCTGTCAGATCGTTGATTATTTCCCCGAATAAACCAGTTTGTTACACCTGTTTCTGTGGCAGTTCACCCATCTTAGTACAGTCTCCTGAGAACCAGAACTGCAATGACTCCATCACCTCTGAACAGTCAGCGAGAAGGACCCGAAGGCGGAGTACAGTGCTAAAATGCACATGATGGACACAATTAAACAATACAGCAAGACAAGGTGTGCTTGGTGCTGGGAGACACTAGGGTGGACTGGTAAGTATTGAAGGCCAGGCTTCACCGCCCAAGAAGTGTCGCTATCCAAGCACTGTGATTATGAAGCAGATCCATTACATCTACCATATTTTACCATAGCATGTAGAGTATTTTTTCCTAGGATTTCTGAGGGCACATTTCTAAACACAGCACCTAGAAGTTACAGCAGCACCTAGACATTTAAAAGGCAGTTTGTGTATTTGTGAAACCAAATAAAAAATGGACCCATTAAGAATAGTAAAGAAATAAAAAAATAATTTACATAAACAAAAATTAGAAAAAGGTAAGAAAAACCAGAAAAAGTAGTCCTACCGAGCACTGTAATTTTGCTGTTTGGCCAGTAGATGGCAAATGCTATATCTCTATATACATATATATACATATACAGTAGTAGCAACAAATTTGTCAAGCAATTTTGTGAGATTTAATATTTATCCTTCACAAAATTTAGGGGAAAAATCCTTTAAAATTATTTTGTTATACCTACAGAAAGAGGCCAGCTCCTATTACAGTACTTATGCCATCTGGCAGATTTTCAATTGCACTATCAGACGAGACAACCTCTCTGGGTAGCAGTGAACACATAGCAAACCAAACAAAATCCTTAGCACACACACACACACACACACACACACATATATATATATATATATATATATATATTATACACACACACACACATATATATATATTAAAGCACGTGTACATTAACTGAGGATGGTGCACTGATGCAGTCATGCCTGATTAATGTAAACGGGTCAGAAGAACAGTGCTGTTGTGCTGGTATATCAGCACTGGGTTCCGAGACCCTCAGTGAATTAGGTATGTGTGTTTTATACCCATTCATAATGTAGCAATAATACATGACAGGGTGCGCTTTATCATAGGATACTGGCATGCCTCGGGTGTGTTGTGAGGCACAAGGTGAATCCAAGTGCCTATGCACCGAGAAGTGCTAATATCCTTTGATAAAGTACATCCTGGAGTGTATTATTGCGATTATGCACTGGACCCCACAGTAAAGTAAAAAAGACAAACATAGGTCAAACTATTTTTTTTTTTTTTACTGTTTTTAAAGTGTGGATGTACATTAGTATATCAAATAGTCCAATACTGCAGTCATTAATAAGGATAACCATAGCAACCTTTAACTGGTTACAATAAATTTCATAAATAATACATTACAGCTTAGTGTAACATCAATAAATATTAAAAACAGCCTTTTATTTCGTTAATGTTAAGTGAGCATTTTGTAATGTATGAAGTCAATCATGGTAAGCTAGCTTTGTAAATGTTGAATTGGACAGTCTTCAAAAGATTTTCCTCAAGAAAGTTGAAAGTCACCTCAGGAAGCTGATCCGTCAGAATGTAAGTGGTTTCTGTGATGCAGGGTTTTGACAGGGCATTGGGATGTTGCTGTATATAAACAAGCTCTGCTCAGGCTTCTTTACCCATTCCTTTATAAAGGAATATAAGAATGGGCATAGAATGCTGCTGACCAATCAGATTTCAAGATTGTTCCTGTCTAGTGCATTCATTTACATGGTAAAACGATGACTGCAAATGGAGAATTCTGCTTGGCTGTCAGCATTCTGAAAAATTAGATTAACAGCTAGAAACCTTCACGTATAATACAGCAGTAAGAATTTAAGCTATAAAACATTTATTAAAAATAAAACACTTTGTTTTAATACTAGCATTAAGGCAACCTAGGAGCTGGGATACTTTGTTAGTGTATCCCTCGGGTCAGAAGGCACTTGGCTATGCCTTGTGTCTCATGAACCCTAGGGTTACTGTAGGTTAACTGATGGTAACCAACCCTCATCATGCATTAAAGCTTAAGAAACCCTGATTCAATGCAGCTGCAGAGAGCTCAAGGACAACCCAACAGACTACTGCTTGCTTTTATATATTATCTTCCACATACCCCCACTCTGTCTCCAAGCACTTTACATACCATTGACTGGGACCCTATTATCACAGGGATAGTCTGTAGATGAGTTAAAGCAGCAGCTACTAAAGAGTAGGCATTCACGTCAGTGTATCATTTTTAAATGTTCCTGGGGACCCAGAGATCTCAGCCTATGCTGCCATCTTGTTACTGCTCTGCTGTCCCCTTAAACTCTTTTCTGCCATAACAATAAACTGGAGAACCCCTTTGCTTTTCCTTAATAGAGGTTTTTCTCCCGCCATGTCCATCTTGTCAGGCATGTACCCTGGTCCCAGCAGGCCTGTGTCTCGTATCTCCCCTGGCTCCCAGCAAGCCACCTGTTATCCTCATGGTTTGCCCTCCGGGAAGGGCCATCTCGCACCCATCCCTTGGTAGTCCCTCATGTGTACCAGGATCCACCGATGGTAGGCAGTGGGGCCCAGGGAGTCCAGGAGCCCACTCTATCATTTAGATGGATATGGATTCCCCCACTCACCTCCCAGACATGAGCACAGCCTGCAATGGCCTTGCACACACGCAGCACGCCCCTGCAGCAGCAGCTCACCCTGACCGTGACGGCCGCCTATAGCTGAAGCTCACCACAGACCCCGCCCCTTGGTCAGGCACACTGCCACGCAGCAGCTATCTTGGCTAATTAACTTCCAAACCCATCAGATGGAACCAAACGGGCTGCTGCTGGGCCATTGAGGCATCCCCAGAACCCCGCTTCCTCTTTCTTTGTAACTGGGCCCTTGAAACAGTCATTTCTCAGGGCAGCAACCACCAAGTTCCAACACCTTTGACTGGTTCTCCACGATCTGTCCTTATGACTGTATCTTCTGTGTATGTTTTATTTCCTCAAGATACTGTAGTCCGGCTGAGGTGCAAAATCTGACAGTCACTGGGGTTCTGCTTGTACCCAGTGCATAAGCTTGGTAGACCTGAAGCGCACAAGAGGACTGCTAGATCGCGGTCGCAGGGTGATCCTGCGCCACAGTTCTATGCGTAAATCATCAGGCCACGCCTGCCTCCACAGAAACCTGAATGCGCATAGAGGGTTGACGTTTGCTTTCCTTCGAAGTATTTGGAGACTTAAAACAACAGTTCCACCAAACTTGAACCAAATAATTAAACCTACCTTTTGCAATATAAAATATTTTATTTGGTGGTAGCATTTTCCTCTAGTTCCACCAGACTTTGAGTATTTTATAAATGCTTTTGTTTAGTTTTTTCTCAAGAAAAAAAAGATGGCCACCACATTTGGCTTACAGTAGCACTATAGATCTAGCAAGGGTTAGGATTGAGAAAACAAAAAAATAAAACAAAAAAAAAAACTGATGGTGCGCAGCATAGAGGTACCTAAAAAGTTAATCTGCCGGGTATGCTAATGATTTTATTAATTACAACTGAAACTAGCTCTAGAAAAAATGTTGTTCCACTTATTTTAAGGCATATTATATATCTATATAGATATATCTATCTATATATATATATATATATATATATATATATATCTCTATATATCTATATCTATATCTATATCTATACACAATTATTTTATGCTCCCTCTTGCTAACCAGCCCCTATCCACACATCACCGCAGTGTCCATTGGGACTTACCTCATCTGGCTTTTCCCTCAGGGCTTGGCCCCCCAGCAGGGTCAGCGGGCCCCCAATACCCCACTGGGAACAGGATCAAAGATTCACTGAGGTGCCCAGCTGGTCGGGTTGTGGAGTCTGTGAAGGACTGGTGTCATCCTACTAGTCAGCAGCCTTTTTCCTGTTCCTCCCTGGTGCAGAGGAACTAGCGTGCCATGGCACCAATGGCGGTGCACGGCACGCTGGGCCACCACTAGGGACCAGGCTAACACTGGCCACAGATCCCTCCTCACGACTTCCAACCTCGGGAGGCTGCTCCCTGTGTCACAAACAGGCCCATCTACTGCTGTGCCAGCAGGCCGCTAGAAATATATGGGCCTGGCGTGTCCTTTCTGCTGTCACATTTTATGTTTCTATACAATATTAAAGCAATGCGACTTCCCAGTGGTTGCCTATCAAATCCCAGAAAGCACTTTCCTGTGTTGCGCCCCAACATGTTTTGTGTGTGTAATGAAAATGTTCTATTAAGAGGCACTGAAACTCAATGCTTAAACTCCTGCTCCCTGAATTTGTGGATTGCTCTCATTTAGTCATGCTTTAAAAAATGATCCACTTCTTTTGTGGCAATAAATATCATCTTCCACTGCATTTGCATTTGAGGAAAAGCATCTCCATATGGTCACCGGACCCTCTTACACAGCTAATCAGTTAAGAACAGATTCAGGCGGTACCTGCTGAGGTGATTTTGCTGGAGTCTACAAATCTGTATAACAAATCTAAATGAGAGACGGTCCCAAAACATGAACTAAAGCTTTTAAAAATCTAGCTTTCAAACCCCTAAATGTAGCGTTTATTTATAGATGGCTCAAACAGGGTAGTATGGCCATGAACATCTTGTTGCCTGGGGCGCCTTTTATCATCAGAACAATATAGAAAAATACATAAAACTGCTAAACCAAGGAGTCACGCTACCATGCAGGAGACCCTGTGTTCGGACTGGAGCCTGGTTCCTAAGGCCTGACGGCCAGGGTTGGATTGACACTGCTGTGACCCTCGTGGCAGGCTGGGAGTGAGTTCCCTTGAGAGAGGTAAGCACTCTGTGCCACTGCAGTGTGCGCAGAGGCCATCCATGGCAATATAAGGGAGGAGGGAGCATACCTTTCAACCTTTTGTCCCCAAATGTGGAACATTGCTCTGAAAATGTGGAACAAATGAGCAAAATGTGGAACACTTAATCAAATTTTACCTATGAGGCTCAGAACACTGTTAAAATGTTTGCATTTATGTTCAGAAAGTCTGTTATTAATTGAATGATATATTTTTGCATCATTTACTACAGATTTTGCTTTAAAATGTTAATACTGAATGTGGAACAAGTCCTCACAATGTGGAACAGGGAGCTTTTGTGAAGTAAAATGGGGGCGTTCCTCATAATGTGGTACAGTTGAGAGGTATGGGAGGGAGGGTCAAAGGGCAGTGGGAGAACAGGTGTAAAAGGTCATCATACCTGCAGATGACATCAGTGCTCTCAGGCACTGCCCCACAAATCTCCCACTAGATGTGTCCTCGAGGATGGAGGCTGACCTGTCTCGACTGGAGATGTAGCAACTAAACTTTCACCGTTAAGTTGGTGTGAAGTTGAGGACTTCACTATATGCATACTATAGCAAAGCTTCTGACTCTGCCCCAAACATTGCATGTTGTTCAATATGTTCATAGCAGATATTGCAAATGGGATGGAAGGTAAAGTGTGTCTATTTGCTGATTACACCAAGATTTGCAACACAGTGGACTCTCTGAGGGTGTAAGGAGTATGACTTCAGACTTGAAGAAACTGGAAGAGTGGTCAGAAACATGGTGGCTGAAATTCAACAACAAAACTGCAAAGTCATATACTTAGGCAGAAACCATCCCAAGAGGACTACTACCAGGGAGGAGACAAGCTAGCCTCCAGCAGCCAGGAAAAGGACCTAGGGGTCATTATATCAGAAGACTTAAAGTGGGTAAACAGTGCGAAAAGGTGGCACTAAAGGCAAGTGGCATGCTGGGCTGCATCGGGTGGGAATCATGAGTCACAGGAGGGTGGTGGTGTTAGCACTCTACAGGGCACTGTTGAGCCCTCACTTGGAGTACTACGTACAGTTCTGGAGACAGCACCTAAAAGGGACATAGATAGAATGGAGACAGCGCAGAGGAGGGCCAACGAAAATGATTCAGGGACTGCACCAGATGACATACCAGGACAGGCTGAGGGAACTCAACATGTACTCCCTGGAACAGAGGAGGGAGAGGGTGACATGACTGAGACTTTTAAATAAATGAGAGGTATAAATAAGGTTAACGTTCAGGAGCTTTTCCAATTGAAAGAGTGCGGAGAACAAGAGGTCATGACATGAGGTTGAAGGGAAGGAGGTTCAGGAAAAATACATGGAAGCTCTTCTTACAGAGAGTTTGGTAGACCCATGGAATAGTCTACCCAAGGAAGTAGTGAAGGCCAAAATGGTAGCGAGTTCAGAAACACGTGGGGTAGACATAAAGGGAGCACATGGAAAGGGAAAGGAGGGAGGGCAATAGCACCAGGCAGGTTCTTGGACAGACTAGAGGACCTTGCGGTCCCCTTCTGCCGCCACTTTCTATGTTTCATAGCAAGTATTTCATTTTTAAAAGCATCGTTTTTAAGCTATACCTACCCCCACTCACTATGCTCCCTTAACACCCCTGCCCACCTCCCCATCCCTGACATACAAAATGAATTTCCCTCCACCTTGCCACCTGCTTACACTCCCCTCCCCCGACCAACAGTCCTGGTGAAGTTCCTTTACTGAATATAGTAGTATGCTATCGCGGTAAAATCCCTACCTTCCCCTCCCACACATCTCTACCTCTACCCCACCATGTGGAAGAAGGGCTGTGGAGATTGCTGACTAGGGACTAGTGGGGACTGCGAGCTGGGGTTGCCAGATAGAGGGCACAGGCTATGGCAGGGAGGAGAAAGGCTTGTGTAACAAAATATGTTAAATCAGACATAAGAAAAAGCACGCTGCATGACTGGAATGGCACCATGGTGCAGATGTAACACATGACGCTACCACTTGTGGGACCAGGGTTCATGTGAGAGCCCCAGACACTGTGGCCAGCTGAGAGCCAGGTGCAGCACACCAGGAGGTGCTCCTGTTGTTGTGCACCCCCGGCAGACAACTGCTGAACTGGCACGGATTGTGGCAGCAGGCACTCACCTGTCATCCCACCCAGGCAAGGCACGGCAAAGTTTATTTTTAGGATGACCTATCCAGCAGGCTCAGAGGATGTTATAATGAAAGACAGCAAAATCTACACCTACAGCACAAATAAAGAAATAAATACACCAACTAGAACAGCAGACTTAATAAAAAAGAGTTTTAAAGAGGCCTCAAAGCAGCAGTATTTGTTATTCACTGTGTAATTTTTTTTTTTCAGAAATAATTATTTTCAGGCAAAACCAACAATATACTATTTTGACTTTCTTTCATTCCTGGACTAAGATATGGCATTTTGAAATTTTAAGAAATTCCCACTCCTGTGACATGCCCACCATGAAAACAATATCTTGGTGCGGTGCTGTGCTGTTTATTCACAAGGAAGCAGTATGACATATATGGAACTCAGGCAAACAGAAGAGAAAGAAAGATGCGCCTTTGCTGGATTTGAACTCAAGTCGCCCAGAATACCATTCTGGTTGTGCCACAAGCTCTGCCACCAAGGCAACTGGAAACCTGGGACTCCTGGAAGCACCTTACACTTTCTCTAATGCACAACCTGGTACTGCACAGATAATTAAATTTTTATTCACAAGGCAGTATGCACATATAATGAACTCAACCAAACAGGACAGACAAATACAAATGTGCTTTAGCTGTGTTGTTAACATAAAAAACATCTGGGGACAGCATCCTATACATCCTCCATAGTAAGGATTCAGAATGTACTTTTTCCCCCTTTAGCAACATGTGCCTGTTTCCAGGGGTGACCCGGGAGCACTGGGGAGAAAGTGACTTGCTCAGAGTCAAGTGGAGATTGTGGGACTCAAAGCCAGGTCTGCTGGCCGTATCAAGGTCATTCACACCTCGTTACTTTAACCTCTAGGCTACCTCAGCGGATGAGATTTTCAAATATTGCAACTGGCAGCCATCTTTAATGGCGTGAGTCATTAAATACTAAATTAGCCATAAATGGGGTTCTAGAAATATCTCAGAAAACTGAAAATATGCTCAGGATGAATGTAAGCATGTCAGAAATACATTTTTGCTAAAAAACAATATGGTGCTATTTTTGTCGACTAATAATACTGCTTTAAAGACTGTAAGAACAGAGTGGACTTTGGGGCAAAGAATTCCACAGAAGCAGCATGGCTACCCCATCGCCTTGTCCCCGACAACTTGAGTCACGATCAAGGGAGCACATACAGGCCTGCATTGGTGGGCGGAGACGTTGGTTAGGGGTGCAAGGCAACAGGAAATCTTTAAGGTAATCAGGGCCCAAGCCTTGTAGGACTTTGAATGCCAGCAAACAAATCCTGACGGTCATGCACCACTGTGAGACAAGGTACTGTCATGAAGACTCCATCCGCTGGTTGTCTGGGTTTGAGGATACAGAGACCTGGGGGGAGAGTCGGGGTGGGGCAAACATATAAGAGATTTGTCTCCGGTTAACCTCTCCGCTGCTGGCTATCTCAACCAGTAGCTCTTGTGCAGGTCTTCCCTCTTTGGAATAACAGCAAATGTTATCTACACTGCATGACCTGCAGTGGCTATGTAAAGGCCACTAAACTAATATGTGTATTAGTTCTTATATACAACTAAAACTTTGCAGTTTTTTTTTTTTTTTTTTTTTACACACACTTCTTTTTGTGCTGGTTCCTGAGGCATCCTCAGAGACACCTGTTATCCCACCTGCCTGAGACCCTCCCTCATCCCAGATCGCTTCCGGAACCTGACCTGGCATCCCCAGTCCCCACTGGTAGACCCTTGACTTGTGCCCCTCAGGGTGGGGCTGCCCTCCACCTACCTTGGGTGCTCCTTCAATTTAGTCCAGTGGGCTGTTGGATGCAGGCCAAGGGATACTAGGATCGGGAAGGCAGGGTCCAACATTGGGTGTGGGGCAGGTGTCTGTCACCTCCTCAGGTGCTGGGGTGTTTCCTGCTTGTGTGGCACGTGATCCCTGGAGGCACGGACATGCAATGATGTCCAGTGTGAGCTGAGCATGCTCCTGCACCCTCTTGCAGACATCCACTGACACTTCCTCCCTTGAATGCAAAAACTCAGCTGTTGCACCCCAGTCTCCACTGGGAGTCACTGCTGCTGGGAGTCATCAATCCACCCTCCCAGGAGAGGAGAGCTGTCCTCTGGACGCCAATCCTCTCCTCCTTGGCTGACCCCGATAACCTGAGCTCACTCCCGAGCCCGGTCACTGGGCGTAGTGCGAGGTGTGGTGCGTCTAGTGCCTCCTGGCTGGCTAAACTTTGCAGTTAACACTTCCTATGTAAATTCACCCAGTGCCCTGGGGTTACTAAAATCCCATTAGTACTAGTCTTAGGCAGGTAGAAAAGGCAGCTGGTAGGGAGCTCATTTAGGGGCTTCTACATACTGACATCTTTGTTTACTCAGCTAGCCTGAGTGGGAATGATTATGTCATTTAGAACTCTTGCAGCAGCATAACCACTTCTGAGTCAGCTGCTCAGGGGAAGTTTAGAATGTTCAGTTAGTCTGAGTTTGGAAGTCAGAGTGGCAGGAGGTCTACCAGTCGGGCTCCGTCACAGAGAGCCTTGTGTTTCTCACCTTAGTTTGGATTAAAGCTACAGTTGTCAGTGAAGTGGTGGAGACCTTTTCAGCAGGATTCCTTGATTTCAGTCCGGGGAGTGAGAGGGACTGCCAGTTCAGTGGATCCAATGGGCAATCCCTTCAAGGTCCTAGAGTGTGTACAGCTGCCTTAGAGAAGGACATTTGTATGAGAATTTTGACAAGCTACCATGGTGCTTTCTGGGTTGTTTCCTTGCCTAAAGGAAGGAGCAACAAAATATGTGAGTACAGATGCAGTAACTGTTCTCATTAGGGAGTTGGCTGAGATGTGTGCCCAAGATAAGGCTAGATCACACCTGTCAGGACCCCCACTTGGTGTCAATGCCAAGTTTAAAGTTTGAGTCTTTAGCAATTCAGTGGGGATTGGAGGCTGTTTAGTGTAACCCTGAAGGAATGGCAGAGACTGTCGGTTGGGGCAAAGGGGTGGAGGAATGCCATCTGGAGTCTACAAAGCAGGACTAACTGGTTTGTTGATGGGTGCCAGGCTTCCTGGGCAAAGGCCACTGCTGCAGGAGGATGTTTTAGGATGTGTGGCAACAGTCCACAAGCATACACCTGTGGGAATGAAGATGTTCCAGTGTGGCAACAGTCCACGAGTATACACTCTTAGGAAAAGGAAATGTTTCGGTGGGTGGAAACAGTCCACGAACATACACCATGGGAAAGAGAAATGAAATGTTTTTGTGGAAGACTGTACTGCCTAGCAAACATTGTCTGGAAAAGGAATGAACTTGTTGTCGTGACCAACCACTGGGGCCCACTTGTGCTTTAGTAACACCTGTGAATAAAGCCATACTGCACAATCCCAGCTGCTGCATTGGACATTCTGACCATTGCTTTCTGTGTGGAGTTATTGGGGCCCCTCAGCAGTTAGGTCTAGCACACACCAGCATCTTCTCCTGGTCTCCGCTGTATTTACAAATTGTCAATATTTGGTAATTGTTCCCCACCCCTTTCCTTTTGATAATGAGCCTGGTATACACCCTACAGCTAGGCGTGGTACCAATCTGAGAATTTCTGTCAAAAGTAAATGGTATGCTTGTCAAAAGTAAATGGTATGCCTTATGTGGGTACTAGTTCTTGTAATGGGGTGCCAACTTGCCAAAGGTGGAGGGGTTACATCTATCGATAAAATAAAACAAAAAAAACCTTCAATATCTGGTATCACCCTGCATCCGTCCCTTAATTTCCACCAGCACATCCATCATTTGTCCACTGCCCTAAATGTCCATCTCGAATCTACTCTATCAGTTTAAACATTGCCTTACCCCTGACGCCTCTGGCTCGCTGTTTCATCCACAGTCCTCTCCCTCCTTGACTATTGGATTCTTATTATAGTGCTGCACCAGCTCAGCCCTCTGCAGGCTCCGCCTCTCCTCAACAAAGCCTGCTGCCTTGTACCGACTGTGACCGTCCTCACCCATACCTGCTCATGATACAACTCTACTAACTGGCTAAATCTAGACAATTGGATCAGGTTCCACACCTACGTTATGGCCAAAAGATCACCCTTGGTCTCTCCCACGCGTCTCACCTCAATAATCTACCGGTCCCGTGCAAAACACCCATAGCTCTAGCAAGAAGCTCCTTACGGTCCCCATTAGCTGAGCCTCCCAATTTCAAAGATCCTTCCATTACAAGGCCCCTTCGTGGATGCATGATCTGCCCAGTTCCTGCTAGAGCTATGTACTAACTTATTAGGATCACATTGTTAGCCACTGCTGTATTTTACCTCGTACAAAGTTTGTTCTGTTTCCTGCATTGTATTTACCCACTGTTGTAATGTCCTATCTTTTATGACGTGGAGCCTTTGTAAAGGTCCTTGACTCAAGGTATTTTCCATGTAGCCCCTAGGTGAAGCTATCCCAAGGGCTACTACCTTGTCTGCTTGGCTAGTAGCAGGTTAAGGGGCCTGAGTTCTGAAACATGTGCCTCCACCGAAGGTCAGGGTTGGTAGTGGTCAAGCTAACCTAGGCACAGCCCTATGGGACACTGTAACCCCTTTTTTCCTTACTAGTGGCGAAATGATACACAATAATCACTTTACAAAACCCTGATGCACCACACAAGTACCCACACTGTTTGCACTTACCACCAGGGCTTTCCTCTGGCCCGCCCTGGGGCCCCTGTAAAACAAGGTTATACAAAGCAAACAACAGCAGTACAGTACTCTTGCACAAACTGGAACCACAGTCAGGGTAAATGCAAAAAGAGTTAGATCAGATTTATTTAAGGGCTTGAACAAGGGAGGCGTGATCAGGTTAATTTGCTTAAAAGGCTCTATCAGTCGAACAGTTATGCATGCACTTCAGGGTCCATAAACAGTCACACACTTTGGGTACCCAGATGGAGAATGGTGGGCTAGCCAGGAGCGTTGCAGCTGGTTGGGGCCCTGTGATGAAAGAAAACAACATGCACAACACGCACAATTTGTAATCTGGAGCCGGAGGGCTCAGTTCATGAAAAGAAAACAACAAAACAGTCAGATGACACACTTTTAGATTAGGCTGTTGTTGCAAGGAGATACCTTGATGATTACTCACGATACCAAAGACTGGACACAGGCTGGACAAAATCAAGATAACAGGTGGTTAATCTGGGTGCAAGGAGAAGCAGGGCCCACACAATTTGCCGAGCGTCATTCCTGTTCAAGTGTGGAGCAGGGGACTGATTCCCAGGCAGGGTCTCATCGGTGGCTTTCTCTGTGCAGTGGGGTAGTTCTGGCAGGGCCAGTGTGGCATGGCCCAGGCCGAATGGAGATGAACGCGATTCAGTCCGATTAGGCTGGATAAAGCTTCCAGCAAGCAGAACACAGTTCATACAGTGGGGAACCAAATCACGACCCACTTTCAATACACAGCACATTTACATGTAAAGAAATTCTACTGTACCAGGCAAATTGCTCTCTGCTCACAATCATAAAGTCTCTGCACAAACCAGGGATTCAAAAGCAACTGGAAATCCTGACAGGCTGATGGCATTCAGCAAATCTTCGGTCTTCTTCAGGCTAAAGCCTGGTCACAGTCCAGTGGCTTAAATAGTCCTCACAACTCTGATTCAGTCTGAATAAACTCTATTTTCCTCTCAGGGACAGAAGGCAGACAGGCAGGCACAAACTCAGCCCTTTCACTGTTCTCCCATGCAAAACTATACAGAACTGCTGCTCAAAAATCACTTCAGCTGTTACTTCTTCACTTCTCAGCTCAAAACTGAAACTAGCTGCAGCAACCTGGAAAATTCCCAAGATACAAAAGGTTCGGTTGGCTGATCCTCCTGTCAGTCAACAAGGCTCCCCTTCAGGTGAAAAAGGGTGCAAAAGCCCAAAACTACAATTCCTACAGATTTTGACTGCAGACAGCTCCTGTAGTCCGGCTTCATTTTAGGTCCCACCAGTACTGATTGGTCCAATTCACAGTTCAGGACCAAGATAGTGGAGATAAAACAGTCCTTGCTGCAAAGAAGGCAGGTTACACAAACTACATTATCGCTTTAAATGATTTTCAGTGAATAGTTATATCTTTCAACAGAGCTTCCTCTCAGATTACTTATGACTGCAATCCAGGCAGCTCTTAAAGAGACAGTACACAGAGGCTATACAGGCACTCTCTGGCAATCATATTTAAACTGCTAAAACGCAGGACACCAGCCTGGCAGTGAGCATTTAGGCAAGCTCGAGGAAGACTTTTCGGAACCCCCCATTTGTACGGGATTACATCCAAATCCTCAATAAATAAATAAATAAACTAAATATACAGAATTGTGATTTTTTTTTTTTTTTAAAACACAAATTATCTTGATGCTCACAACTTGATACCAGGACATCCCTAATCAGAGAACAAATACCTGAAGATATAACCTAACACACATCTTTAATTTGACAGCTATCTCAACTCATTATCCATCAATCTTCATATCAAATTGGGCTTCTGTTTCAAAAGTCAAAAATGTTTTGACCTCAAACACCACCAAGCCTAGTTACTCAAGTAGCTCCTCCATGTTAGGTTACGCTCACGGATTGGTGACACAACTAGTACAACAACTTAGGGCAGACTGGGTGTTGCACTAAATGTACTACTACAGCAAGCTTTACGCTCGACACAACATAAATAAACAACTGTGACCTCCTGAACATTTTGAACTGGATACCTCTATACCAAAGACACAAGATCTTGCAGAAAACCCTAGACAAAACATGATACAGATTTAACAAATATCTTTCTGGCTCACTGACAAACACCTCTAAATGCTGGATTTAAACAAGTCATTTAAATTTCCATGTTTACAGGTTTATTTGTTTCTTGGGTATATTCATGTACTTTATGTATCAATGTCTTTTTATGACGTATATTGCTACTGCCTCCAGGGCACTCTTGTAAGAAAGGTATTCTCTCCTCACTGAGCTGGTTCCAGATTCAGAGGGACGGGACACAAGAAACCCAGAGTCCAGTGCTTCAGTTAACTCCATGTAGGAAGTATATGACTTTTAATAGCAGACACAAAACAATTCAGTGACTTCAAGCTTTGATGGTGGTAAATAAATGGAACACTTTCATGCAAAATGGTATACTGTTATTTTGTGTAAATATCTAAACATTGAAATCAGTCTATTTTAAAATAATGACGGCCAAATTTGACTTTTCAGAAGTATTTTGGCTTCTAAAACCTATAATGGCTTCCAAATTTGGATCGATGGGAATTTTTGACTTCCACCTAAAAAAATTAAGTGAATGCCATCAGCCACACATTCAAAAATGAGTATTCAATATTTCTCTTTTTGTTTTGTTTTTTTTTTCGCATATGCCCTCTTCGATCCCTATCACCTGCATCCTTTGGAGCATCCTAGGCACAACCAGACCCTGAGAGTCCTACCTAGCAACACCATTCTCAGTCAGGGATGGGAAGTGAGCTTACCTTGAGCTTCTACTGCAGCACCTGGAGGTGCTACTGGCAATGGTGTGGGGCTTAGAATGTACCGGGGCCCATCATGGCGTGCTGGGGCCTTTGCACACTTCACCTTGCCCCTTTGGAGTCAGCATGCATGGGACTCCAATGTGGGAGTGTGCACAAGACCAGTTGATGTCCACCCCACTCTGCCCTTCACTGCACTGCCACCTGTTGTCACCCAGGTGCCATACTGCAGCTGAGGCAGTGACCTTCCCTCCCTTCACAGAGCAGGACAGCATCCTCTGGGATGCTCAATCCTCCTCATCAGGCTGGTCCTTTGATGTCTGGGTTAGTTGCTGGCATACGCAAGAGTGGCTCTACAGCTTCTCCAA
This sequence comes from Neoceratodus forsteri, assembly GCA_016271365.2. Classification (NCBI taxonomy): domain Eukaryota; kingdom Metazoa; phylum Chordata; order Ceratodontiformes; family Ceratodontidae; genus Neoceratodus; species Neoceratodus forsteri. Next base: position 1,741,793,715 of record CM028129.1, read on the forward strand.
TTGGCCGGCCAAATATTCCACATTTTGGTCATCTGCTCCACACTAGCTTATTAATAGGTAGGCACTGTATCTGCCTAGCATTCCCACCCACTCTATAGGAACTGAGTGCTTAACCATAACAATGAGCGACATAGCTAATTTGTCATGATTATTTATCAAAAATTGGTGACCAGGAAAGGCACACCAAGCCAAGGTTAGTTTCAGGAGTGCCGGGGGATACAACGTGGGACAGAAAGTACAATCACAAAACAGTATTACACAACAGCAGCAAGGCAACTTTACACTGAAACACAGAAGTGGAGGGAAAAGAAGACTTGTGTCCACGAAGTCAGTTGATTTCCTACTCAAGTCTCCACTGTCCAGCACTGGCAGGTCCTTATCTGGGGTCCTCTTCCTGCAGTTCTACATGGCCAGTCCCACTGCCCCTATTAATACCATCCCTTCCCAAGTCATTCCACCAATCCACGTGCCTATCCCACCCGCACATGAAACCACCAATCATCTTAACACTGACCAACTCCTCTGGCAGACTGTTCACTTTTTTCCACCCTTCTCCATAACAAAGCTATTCCTTTCGTCTCTCTGAAATCTTCTCCCATTCAGTGGCCCTTTGTAAGGGACCCTCCTCAACAGTTGCTTGTAACCCATCCTATTTCACCCTCATCTATTTAAAGGTTTTCTGCAGCACCTCTCTTTCTCCTGGCCTCCAGAAGCACATGCTGGGATCTGCTAAGCTTTCCTCACAGCTTCTTCTCCCTGCTGCTTTACATTTGAGGAAGTTACAGTTCAATATGCAGACAGTAAGCAGCAAATATTTCAATGACTGTAAACACGTGATGGGGAATGGTTGGCTAACATTTCAAGCCATACCATCCAGTGGACTCCTAATTCATAATAAAGCTATCAGGCATTTCCAGTCCTGATGCATATTCAGCTCCATTACGTGTCTAATTTGTTCTGCTATTAACATTCTTTTAAAACTTCAAAAGCCTCCTTTCCACACCTGCAGTTCTGAAGAAGTGCACTGAAACTTGCTTCCAATAGATGGCAGTAAAGGTCCAAGAATTCCTCCAGATCCGGCTGCCACAGAGACGGCTTGCATTTACTTTCTGTTCACAGACAACAAAATCCTATTTTGACTCACTTGATTTCTTCCGAAATGGATGTTTTCTAGGTTTTAAAATGATGTATTGCAAAAGAAAATTTTGTACTCAAAACATTTGTGAATGTTTCTGAATGAAGAGTTTCAAAGGGCAGACACTATATATAGGTACACTCTGCAATCCAGCAACAGCAATTTGGTGTCCTTGCTGAAATAAGAACACCTGCATTTATCTAGCTGCTCCTGTGACACACCATGTGCTTTAATTGATAAAAGGAGCTCCTAATGAGGAAGGGAGTTTATCATAACAGGATAAGAAAAAGTTTCAGTCGACTGGGATCATGCCTCTCATCACTGGAGAGTGGAGTCCCAGCCTATAAGTCAGAGAAGCAGGTGAAGGACTCTGATTAGTTCAAAGACCATCAAACCCAATTTAGCAGATCCCACCGTCTTTCCCAAAAAGAGGCCACAGTGTGAATAAGCATAGCAGGCAGAATTACCTGCTCCTTCTGAGCTGCCAGTTTCTCCTGTTTGGGATGTGCACTAACTGCTCTATTTTGGGGCTGCACTGCATCTACTTTCCTTTACCTGACCTGTGGCTAAATCAAGGACTTTATATTCCACAATATTCCACAAATGCCAAACTTCCAATTACACTCACACAAAAAAAAAAAGTCAAACAAAATGTGTTCAGTGTATTTTTCAGTGAATTTCAGGTCATCGGATGACCAAGAGGTAGCATGACCTTACAGGTGACCTGCGTTTGCGTTGGGGACTTTCATGCTCTAGCAGTTGGGGCTACAGTGCTGCTCATGGCTGTGCAGCTGGGTTTGTGGTCCCTGGATTTAGGACAGCATTCTCTAACTACTCCGGCAATCCATGCAGCCAGGACAAGAGTGTCTTGGTGTATTTATGCACCACACCTCAAACCATAGGAGCACAGAAAGCTAAGAGATGATGTTCAGGAAGGGCGATGGATGCAGTGCAAGTGTGAAGAGCCAGATGTAAAGACAATCATGGCATGGGATGCTGCAAATTGTTTTGACTGGTATGGTATTGGGGGATTACCAGAAAGTGAGATGTTGCACAATGCTTTAAATGGTATGGAGATCAGAGTGGGGAAGGCACTAGACCACTGGGGAGCAGCATTCTGCATGTTGCTTTACTCAGTATGGTGACTGGGGAGCGTGGGAGAATCTAGCAGGGACTGTCAGCACTTGCTGTCAGTCTGCTACTCGGTGCTCGACCAAGGGAGGTCAGTTGTTTGCGTACCACTGTGCACTTTATAAAGTGTAGGGTTTTGATATTGTTGAACAAGGCAGCAATGCCGGTTGCTCAGATAGTGCAACACCTCTGAATATACTACACACCTTGTGTGCAAGAAGAATCCCTCAATTGCAGAGGTGCAGCAGTATATTCTATGTGTCCCAAGCACCAGGGACACAACATAAGCCCCTCATATCATGATGCAAAATGGTTAGTGCACCGCTAACATGTTTACAAATGGGCTGTTTAAATATGGGGCCGTGTGACTTTACCAAGGATTAGACAGCAAAAGCAGCTGAACTATAGGGGAAGAGCATCCTGTTGCCACATAAGACAGTAACAAAGGAAAAAGGAAACTGAGCCGCCCGTCGGTGCAGTGGTAGAGTTATCACCATGATGCTGGCAACCAAAGTTTGAGTGCAAGCTCGGATTGCCAGGGTCCAGCTGGGGGAGAAGGGCTGAGCATCCCACAGGAGTCTCACCTCCTCCAGGGAGGGAGGGTTCTCATCTCCACTGCCATACTGCCACCAGGGTTACCATGGGGGGCAATGCATGTTGGGGATGTCAGGGAGGGAAGCATGTTGGCCAGGATCCGGTGCGACAGCACATCTATGCGTGCACATGCATCCACTGATCCCCTCTGCGTAATTGACATCCTTGGGGTCGAGAAAAACAAGAAAATGGACCCCTGCAGCTGAAGAGGAGGATCACCCGGCAATGCAGGATTCCCTGCCTGACCCGCCACTCATGCCTCCCAATGAAACTAGCAGCTCTAGGGTAAGCTCTCCACCCAACCCCGCATGGGGAGAAATAGCCAAGACTCCACGGAGGAAGGACCAGTACGCTAGGTAACAGATAAGGAGGAGGGAGGGATGTGGCATGCCGTGGCAAGTCCGGGAGGATATCAGGTGCGTGGAGTAAAGGGGCACAAACACAAAGTCAACAAAACAAAACAAAAACAAAACAAAAACAAAAACAGAATGCATACATTATACATAAAGTAAGCCTCTTTCTAAATATCGTCCTTTCCAAAGTTTTCTCATAAGTGCCAAAATTCAATTTAGCAATCCAAGCGCAACTGCTGAAGCTGTCAGCTTCATATTATAACGTGGATACGGGTTAATGTGGCTGAAACTTGTCGGATATGCAAAAGCAGGCGAGCATGCGATTAGAAAAGTTTCAAAATACTGATCTGGGTGGAAACGCAAGAATTTGTTTCCTGAGATGGGCATGGAGATAGTTTGGAACCGCAGTGTCTCCTTGTGGGTATTAAATCTGATGACACGTGCCAGAAAAGCACAAGGAAAACAAGTGGTTAAATCTGGGTGATGTATTCATCTACTGTGCTGAAAGACAACCATGTCATGTTACTGGGTAAAACTTTAGAAACTACCTTAGGAAAGAAACAAATCGTTGCAGATGATAGCTTTTGTTGGACTAGCAAAATAGTTTTTCAGACTAGCTTTCGAGAGTTAAAGGCCCCGTTTTAAAGCATTATAGCAGAACTAACATACTTGGCACTGTGCTAATGGGATATAAAGGGCCAGATATTCAAAACTTGGTGCCTGGCAAAAACTGTTTGGCGCAGGTTTAGCATGGGATTAGCGCGGTCTGCTATATCTAAAGGCCACATAGCACAGGCAAACTGCATTAGCACCGGGCAAAATCATAATGTATGCAAGGGCAAACTGACATGAATACAGGCGCAATGCTATATTCAGCGACTAGCACGTACAAAGTGGTTTTGTGTGACTTAGCGTGACACTTAGCGCAGTGCACACGCCCAGGAAAAGCTTGTCTTAACCCTGGGGAATCAGCTTTGTGTGACACTATGGCTTTATGCCGCGTGTTTGCGTGGGTTTGCAAGACCCTAACAAATAAATATGACACATAGACAAAGCCAAACAGAGGAAGCATGCTGCTAACTGGCGGCATCACAATGATGCCATCATCTACCACCAGTCCCAGCCATGCCAGGCAGTAGTGGTGACCCTGCCGCCAGTGGACAGCATGGCAGTGTGGCCATACAGCACACACCTGTGGACCACACTTCTGTGGACACCAACAGATGCCAGCACACACATGCAGCACTGTGGGCATGGAGGATGTTGAGAGGAGAGGTATCTAGTGGCCAGGCTGTGCCACAGACCAGGTGTGGCCACAAGGCTGGGACACATCATGCAGTGCACATGGGCCAGTATTGGGAATACCCCAACACCAGTGTGCCTTCGGATGATATATGCCCCCCGGCCACATACCGCACAGCTGTACAACTGCGACAGCACATAAAGCTGAGACATGTATATGTCACTGTGAGCATCCCATGCCAGAGGTGCAGCATCTGTGAGTCACAGAACAGCCTAACAGTAATGTCCACTGTGAGTAAACACCGCAGGTTGGGCCTCTCACTGTGTATAGTGCAATCATCATCACTGCCCCACACACCATAGGCACTGCTGTGTCCACACAATACTGGCCCCTTGCTACTGTAGTGTCTGCTGTGCACTGTAGCATGCCCTACAGTGTGACAGTTGCATGCAGCACCACCACCATCTGTGCATATGCTGTGTTGTCCCAGTACGGCTGCAGGCAGCAAGCGCATGTGGCATAGATGTTCAAAACTGTATACTATTACCCAAGCTGTTTGCACAGTGCTAACACGCTTATGAGCTTTGGCGAGGGCTAAACAGTTAACCCGGCGCAAACTGCATGCAAATCAGGGCATAATGAGATGCTAATCTGGATGTTTGCCCACAGACTACCTAAGTAGGCTCATTTGCATGTCACTTTTGAATATGGCAAAATTTAGCACCGGGCAAACATGTTTGCACTGGGCTAACGGTTTAGCCCTGCACTAAACCAGCATAAGCGTGTTAGCGCTGTGCAAAACAGTTCAGGAATATTTTTGATTTGCACTGTACTTTCACATACGCTGCTGCCTGCAGCTGTACTGAATCCACACATTTGCTGGCACACACATTGGCCATATAGTTCACTCCTCACCTACCTTCACATCATAGTACTGTGTTGTTGTTGTGGTTTGCACTTCCTGGTTGCTATATTCAGAGCTGTCTTATTTAGGGCTGAAGTTTGCCCTGCACTCCCAGCCCAGTTTGCCCGGCCTCATTCCTATGCTATATTCAGAAGCTGTTTGCCTGGGCTATTCCTTTTGAATATGGCTTGCTTTGTGTCTCGGCTAAGTTTGCTCACCGGCAGTGCTAATTTAGCCCCAGGGCAAAGTTTTAAATATCTGACTCGGTGTCCAATCAGCTGTCAGTACAGCCACCATCATTTTCAAAGGAAACTATGCTAATTTAGACGGGGATCTGGGCAGATGTTGGGTACCGTTAACAACAGGGATACTGCACTGTTTAGTCGAGGATCAGGGTTGGGGAGGTGTTACTAGCTCCAGGAATACTGTGCTTATTCAGAGGGATTCAGAGTGGATAGGTAGTACCAATAGCAGTAGGGATACTTTGCTTATTTAGACAGGAATCAAAGCAGGAAGGGGGTACCACCAGCAACAGGGATACTGCGCGCTATTCAGAAAAATCAGGGTGGGTGGGAGGGAGGGAGGGCTGGGGTATGACTAGCACCAAGAATACTGTGCTTATTCAGGTGGGGTTATAAGATCAGAAGGATGGTACCAATAGCACCAGGGATACTGTGTTTACTTAAATTGGGATTGGGCGGAAGAGGGTAATGGCAGAGGCTTTGCACAATGCCTCTGCACATAAAAGAGAGCAGAAACACTGCACCAGTTGCTAACGCAACACAATGGCATGCAAAGTCCCTTAGTGCCTTGCACCCTTGTGTGGTCATTAGCATGCTGGTGTTTGAATATGGTACCTGAAAACAAAGGTGCTATCCATGCAGGACGTACCATACCCTTTGCTCCTGGCAGTTTCTGGCAGGAGGATGGGTACACTGCACATCTGCTACCACAGTTCAATATCTGTACATGCAGCTCGCATAGAACACGGTCCACACTGCATGTACTGAAAACATAAACTGAACTTACAAACTTAAATGGGCAGACTGGTGGGCCATAGGCCCTTATCTGCCGACACTGTCTATGTATCTATGTACTAATATTGCATCTTCCAGGCAGTGTGCGGATTAGCACGCTGAGCTGTCAGCTGTGTGGTACTATCAACTGCCTTGAAATAAGGGACCCATACTCTCTTCATCAGGTCAGTGCCAGGCCAGTATAACTCTTGAAAGCTAGTCTAAAAAAAAAAAATTGTTAGCCCACTAAAAGGTAGCTCCTGCAGCATACGTGTGTGTGTGTGTGTGCTGGAATTAGATGAGGGCTTGTCAGAGCTCAGCCCTGTAACTCTGAAGTGACCCCAGTAGCTCAGACATCACTGCCATGACTTATAATGGGAAGAATGGCTCAATTTAAAGATAGGACACTCATAGTCGTCCCCCAGCTCCCAAAGCTCATTATGTGTAATTCCAACACTGGTGTGTGTGTGTGTGTGTGTGTGTGTGTATGTGTGTGGTGGTGGTGTCTGCATCATTGACACGAATAACTCTGCTACTAAAATTAATTGTCAGAGCATACAGTACAGATTTGTACTTAATGCAGCTATGGCACTTTCAGAGTTAACAGGACACAGCCCTGCCTGCTGCAGTTTGGGATCACTGTCAGAGGCAGCTAGCAGGCAATCAAGCAAGGTGTTTAGTCTTTGGTAGCCTATTCCCTGGTGTGTAATTGCATATTCATAAGGCCTTATTAATAATTCATGTGGTAGACCTTCCTTCCAATCCAGGTGTGCTGAGAACATATACTGTCATTTTAGTGAAAGGTACCAGATCCTCTACTACTGTACTTCCAAGAAGCTCCAAAACACACGCTCACGAACGCAACACCAGCAAACTCTGTGATCCTGCCACTGGTTCTGTTCTCAAATCCACATAATTGCATTTGGGTCTACAGAACTGTGTTCCTCAGAACCTGCATTCTTAGCTCAGGTCTTTGACCTTAATAATAAAAACACTGCTCATACCACCAAGAAATAGAGAGATCAATGACGTGAAAACTTCTAATGGGTCCTCTTTAGCGCTTCCTACTTTGACATCAAAAAGAAATAGTAGAAAGACATTTATTTATACAACTCCTAAAGGAAATGCCACCTCTGAAGCTGTGAGAGTCAAAATAGATTTAAATATTATTTAACATGTTTTCTTAAATCTGAATCCCTGTATGCATGTGTGCTAGTGAACACTAGTCCTAGTGGTTCTAAAACTCTTATAATTACTATCGTCCTTATCTAAACGGAAACTGCATGTCGTTAATACTAAGTAAAGCATGGCCCTCCCTGACCCTTAGGTCATGGGCACTGTCAACAAAACAAGACTGTTGTACACCCTCCTGTCCAAGAAAGTGTTATCTAATTCATCCAGTCTGTTGAAACTACTAATTATTGAGTCTAGCCATCTGTAAGCTTTACCATTACCCAAGTCAACCTGACTCATAGTATTTTTTGTTTCCAACTGACTGCTGAGTCATTTGTAGATCACATCTTGTTTCATGTATGAACGTTTTATCTACATACCTAAATAACATGCTGCTGCTGTCCACCACGGCCACCGTGGGAACGCCCTGACAAAGCCACCGTTCAGAGGCGAAGTGCTGGGGTTTAGCTGCTAGACTGTCTGGGTGGAAGTAACTGTTCTTTTAACATTTAATGAGCTGTTGTGCTGCACATTTTCAAATTCGATAATGTTTTTTCATACACGCTAGGGCCTAGGTTATTTCTTTTAGTGCTTTTTGTTGCATAAATTAACACAGCGATTATTGATGTTCAGTCTGAGCTGAATGAATCAACACATTTTGAATTGCAATCTGTGGCTTGGCAATTTTACTCTGAATGGGCTTGACTTTATGAAAATCTACCATTATTCCTACCACTGAGTGCGTTTCAACATCTGGAATCCATACTGCCTTATAAATTCAAGGGTACATCTAGCAGGGCGATTTCCTTTCGTTAAATGGTCAACAACAAGATGGGGATGCCAGTGGTCCTGAGAATTGTTAGAATATGAAGTATTTATTGTTAATGTCTTCAACGTGGTAGTATTTTCATCTAAATGGTAATGGCTTCTGGACTATTCTTCTTAGTCCCCAATACCACCACCGCTACCACCAGCATTACCAACCTCTATACCAAGTCTCCAACCCACTGGGTGCCTGTAGCCAGTGGCTCTCTTAGCCTGATAATGCCACTGAACCAGAAGTAATTCTCCATCACTATGAACTTCAGTAAGATGGTGGATCACATATAGTTGTGATTTTATAAATCAAAGTGATCGATTGATTAATAGGGTCCCAATTAGTCGGTGGATTGCTGTGATTTATGAAAATCACAACTATAAGTGATCTATAAATGTATAACAATATTGCCCCCATAGAGTGAATGGGGCACACTCATCAGTCTTCGCTTTGTGACATCACAAAACAGGGCATGCGTCAGAATAGGGTGTGGTTTGGGAATCGGAAGCCAGCTTGTTTTTTTTGGCTATGGTGAAAACAAAATTACGAGGAATGTAACTTTTGAAAGAAGAAGAATTAAGATGCAGGATTTTGACTGCACACTCCTGGCCAGGTTAGTTATCGCTGATGTTGGAGGGACCAGCTACTAGGAAGCTGCTCTTTAAGTGAGATTACTTAAGAAAGCGTGTTTAGTTTTTTACAGCCTAGCTTGAAACAAGATTATTTCCACATGAACACGAATACCTGATGAGCAGTCACCTGGTGAGGAAATAAATAACATGTGAGAAGTAGAAATAAAATTAATAAAGATTCTTCTGCTTAGGTAGGGTGCATCTCCTTGGCTGAGAGATGAGCTGAAGACTAAGGATCTAGGGACAGGGTCAGTCCATAGATGCTCTGCAGGATCAGCTCCTCTCCTAAAGTGGGACACTCCCAGACCAGAGGAGGTGGACTACCTGGAAAACGCCTGTGTCCCTATTCTCCCTGTGCTCCTGGCCAGCCCTTCCTGCTTAAGGTGGGCCTTCTGATGGTATCTAGATCACGGTTAAAGCAGTTTGGGCCTTGGGGACTGGATGTTTGTGGTGGCGGCATCACTTATGTGAAATTGCTGATATTTATTGAAGGGCTTCAATCCACCTGAGGTGGGCCGTTACCCCACCATAACACACCCTATGTCATACCTTATTGCTTAATTAACACTACAGTGCAGTTATTTGTAGAACATTGTGATGTCATCGAGAAACAAGCTGTGCATGACTTAGTGTAGCTAGGCATAGCTTGCTCCCCGATGACATCACAATATTCTAAAAAATGGCTGTAATGCAATCTTACTGTTGAATGGACTCATCATCTATATCTCTGGAGTGCTCCCAGCTACAGATGAGGTCAACACCTCATTTTAGACAGCTTCGTTGGCTTTCAATTTATGATGGCAACTAGGCATGAATGTGTCCCTTTAAGGAGCCCCCAACTTGGTCAAGCACTTTGAAAGGATCTGAAACGCATCCGCTTGCACAGGCAATTTCTTACTAGTCTTCATCTGTTTCAGGAGTGAGGTCGATACATGGGATGTGTGTGCAATACTGTCATTTATATTTTTAGCTTCATTTTAACAAAGATTGGCTGAATTATTATTTACAGTTTAGGAATTCACATTCTGCTATACATGCTTATATTTTGTAAAGCACCCTGAGCCTGTGGGATAGAGTGCCAGAGAAATAAAATACTTACAGTGTTTACTTTTTCCTTCACATAAAGGACTACCTTCATCAAACCTGATTTTGAAAAAATGCTTCCTGGCTGCCCATACATCTGCCATTTGTAGCCATGGAATCTTGGTTTATTATGTATTTTGTACATGCAGTGGCTTCCTGAGTATTTGTAAATAGTTCTGTGTACACCATATAATATTACTCTCCTTACAATGGCTAACTGAATCCAGTATGTATTAAAATCTCCATTTTCTTATACTGTATCATTTTTTTATTTGCATTTTGTTTTTATCAATTCTAGGAGTGCCCTGGGGTGGGTTACATGGATCAGTTTTATTGACAGGGGTTCTGTATGGACATGAGGAAATTCCCATCTCTTACAAGAAGTGCCAAGAGATCTTTAACTTCCACTTAACTATCCACTTTGGACAACCACTAGAGATGGACAAAGGACCTAGTTTTAACATCTTATCTGAAGAATAGCACCTCAACAGTACAGTCCCTCCCCGGTGCACCACTATAGTGTATACTGGTGTGGAACCAGAACCAACGACCTTCTGGTACAGTGCCACACATGAGTGTGCTACCTACCGTGCCACTGACACTGTCATAATCATTATTTTATGCCCTTTTCCTCATCTCCCCTTCACTGAAATAATGATTTTTCTGCCTTATTTCCCTCATAAGCCACATCTGTTTTATCAAGATTACTGTTCATCTTTGTAATACTGACATAGTAAAATCTTATAAATCAATCAATCAAAATATGTTATGCAGAGGTCAAATTCTCTTCTGGATGCAGGACTTTTGCAACACCAATAATGCGACTGCTGTATTTAACTATAAATGACCCCAGATTGTGAAAACCACAGTGCTGCCCCATATGAGATCAGATAACACGGAATGAATCTCAAATCGAGTAAAATACATTTAGGATTAAAGAACACATTAAAAACAAAGAAACTATGTTTGCCTCTGTGGTTATACAGGGCTATTTTCTCCGTGTAGTTTTTTTTTTTTTCCAGAGGACTGAAACAGCAGGTTACCTTCTTTATACCCAAGGCAAACATGACTGATAACAATTGGTTGCTTTTACAAACCTGCAGCATGCCACAAACTGCTGGCTTCTAAGCTGCCTGACCACAGTTTTTCTCCCCAGCCAGCCTACCCTCTGTGTAGAAGCTTTTGATAAAGTGGGTAATGCATCAGAAAAACTGTGAAGAAATCAAATCATCCCACCTCTCCAAAAAGACACAATATATGTCATTTCTGAAAGATTTCCACCAGAAACAAATACGTACAGACCATTGTTGCAGATAACTTGGGCAGGCAAAAGAAATACTGTATACTCAGAATATTTTACAGGGCCACAATTTCACTGTATTCTGCCATGCTTGCTTTTCTTCCCAGAATACTAAACTATGCCCTCTGGTAATACGCATGGATTATCACCCATCCGTCTGCAGGAAAAACTCACCCCCACCCATCTGAGCCCCACCAACCTCCCACTAATCCAAAGACTCTTTTCTCTGGTCTTCAGCTTAGTTAATTTTATTGCCCAATGGCACACGATCCTCATCCTCTCACCGCCAGGCTGGAATATCGGTATCTTGTTTCAATGTACTGGTTTGAATGTCAACCTCGTAGACAACTACTAGAGCAGGATTCGGCATTCTGGCCCAGTGGTGAGACAATGTGGATCACAGCAGCACCACACAATGAAATTAACTAATTTATAAGTTGAAGGCAGGAGAAAGGAGTCTTTGGGTGCAACGATGGTGGGGCCCCAATGGTTGAGGGTAGGAGACTGTAATGGAGATGGGGGAGGTAGAGACACATACCATACCATTCAGAGGTTTTACAGCATCATCCCTGTGTCAGCATGCCTCAGTGTGGACTGGATGTGGGAGCAGTTGTGGGGGAGGAGAGGAGAGTGTGAACTTGGGCAAGTCATTTAACCTCCCAGTGCTCCAGTCCACTGGAAATCAGATGCTGCAACTCACCTGGCTGGCCTCTGTAGATAAATTATATAAATCAATAAAATGAGGGCCATCCCTCCTAATAGAGACAAGTGCGAGCAGGGTGAGGTGCGGTGGGGGCTACAATCCCAAAGCACTTACAGTCAAAGAACTGGGTGGAATACTGGATTTCTGGCAGACTAAAAATCACAATTTTGGTATTCCACCAAGAATACCCCATTTTTCCTTAAATTATACCTGTTCTCATAATAAAATCTATAGAAACAATAGAGGTTGACGGCATATAAGGACCATAGGCCCATCCAGTCTGCTCATTTTTTCTGCCTTATGAATGTGCCATTGGCCTTTGCTCTGTCAATGGCCTATCTATTCATACTCATCTGTATTGCTTCCTTATGCCTATCCCATGCCTGTTAGAAGCCCTGCACTGTATTCATAGCCACCACTTCCTGAGGTAGGCTGCTCCATGCATCCACCACCCTTTCTGTGAAAAGAACTTCCTCACATTACCCTTAATCGGCCTCCCTCTAATCTCATGCTGTGTCCTCTTGTCCTATTTTCTTATATTGAAACATGTTAGACTCTTTCACCTTGTTAATGCCCTTAAGATGTTTGAAAGTTTTGCTCATATCACCTCTCTCCCTCCTTTGCTCTAGGGTATATATATTGAGCTCCATTAATCTGTCCTCATATGTTTTCTGATGCAGTCCCTGCACCATTTTGGTTGTCCTTCTCTGGACTGCCTCAATTTTATTAATGTCCTTGTGCAGATCGGCCTCAGTACTGCATGCAGTACTCAGATGGGAGTCTAACCAGTGTCTTGTAAAGAGGGATTATTACCTCCCTCTTATGACTATGATACTCCTACTAATACACCCAACATTCCTCCAGACTTACCTACTGCTTTAGTGGCAATAGTACAATAACCATACACCCTGGGTGGGTTGTGAGGCATGAGACACAGCAAAGGTCTTCAACCATCCAGGAAATACGGTTACTGCAGCATTGCAGCACATCTGAAAGGATTATTCTGCTTATAACATTCAGAAAAAGGTCAAAAGTGTTATAAGTGTATCTAGTATTCAGAGGTCATCACAACATGTGGGCACAGGGACCCCATGGTGGCTCAGAGGAAGCACATAATGTACTTCCATGCAAGTGATCTAGGTTTAGGGCAGGCTCTGGGAGGCGTGCTACACACGGCAGAGTGTCCGAGCCGTGGAAGGTTGATGGCAGATTCTGACACTGCTGTAATCTCTGGCAGTGCGGCCAGGGAAGCTTGGTCCTCTGTTGGTGGGGGAATGCATGAGCAGGACAGATGGACCAGTGCACAGCCACATGGTGGAAGGACGCCAGATGGAAAAATAAGCAGGAAGAAATGAAAAGTTACGTACTGATCGTAACTGGTGATCTTCCAGAATATCTTCTCCATTACGTACGCTAATGGATCTAGGTCAGAGCACGGGACCCGTTAGGGAACAAATCTTTGGCCAGTGGGCTGACAGCGGCTGTGGCTACGGGGCGTCAGGTCTCCACGTGTTGCCATGTGCCTGCAAATAACCCGTCATGGCTCCTTCACCTATCTCAGTTCTGTTTGCCAGAAGAGAAGAAGAAAGTGTGAAAAAGACAAGCTGAAGGCTTGTGACAACTAGCGCAAAGGGACAGATAAAGGATACAGGATAAAATAACCAACCAACCAAATAAAACATGACAAGTACAGGCAACCACTGGACCAAGCAATCATCGTGTCACCAGTAAATGTAATTTTTTTTTTTTTGACAGCCAGCTGCCACTCCATTTTGCAGTGGGGCAAAACAGCCAAGCTGCCACCCCATTTTGGAGGAAGTAAACAGCCAAGCTCCCACCCCATTTTGGAGTGGAGCAAAAAACAGCTGCTGACACCCCATTTTGGGGTGGGGCAAACAGTTAATGGTGTACAGTACATGACACTGCAGGGTTACTAGCTCCATGTAGGAGTAGCAAAGGTGCTACCCTCCCAAGTTGCCACCAATTCTGCTGGATAGGAGAGCCAGGGTATGGCCACAAAAACATGGCAGCTGGCCAGAGCAGAAGAAAACCACTATAGTATATAGCACAGAAAAATACAGCAGAACAGCCAGATTAGACTGGCAACCCCTAACAACATAAGGACACGGGATGGTACAAGATGAAGGCACTGCAACTGTGCGCAATCCCACTTTTTCATTCCTGCATGTCACCCGCCCACTCAAGGTCTGGAAGGAAATAACTAATCCCTGGACAAAACACACACTCAAAGCCATGACACAAGGTAGGAAAATACCCCAAATGCCAAATGTCGTGGGACCCCTATCCATAATAATTGGCAACCTGATATTCTTCCATCTCGCACAGACCTGAGATTTCTTAGATGGAACAAGTGCGCCCTAACTAGATATAAACCAATAATCCAGAGCAAAATAATACTCCCTTCCGGGTTTACAGGTAATATTTGGTCTTCCTCTGAGAGGATTTTATGTACATACAAGTGAGGAACTACATCATGTCTCGGAACTTGTTGCCTAAAATAGACAGGGATTTAACTGCATTACGGAATTTCTTTACTGGGCGGCCATGTTGGAAGGAAGGGTGGAACCATTTCTAGGCATATAGAACCCTGAAGGGAGAAGAGTACCCAGAAAACAAGTTTGAAACTCCGTAAGAGGCTGATGCATGGGTGAACTTAATGGAAGAGGAATGGGCCTGGTTATGGGAAAAGGGTGAAGGTTACAGCTCTCCAGGATGGAGAGAACATAGATAGAAGTGTGCAAGACCAGGTTCTTCCACACCACAATGACCACACAATACTTCGAAGCAGGCAATACAAATCTATGCCAGAGGAAATGTGAGGAATTAGGTTTGCATCGCCAGATATTTTGGGCCTGCTCAAAAACTGTAACCTGCACACAAATCCACAAGGAACTCAGTAAAGTATGGGATGCCCCCATTCCCTTTAATTTTAAGAATCTCATTTTAAGAGTAAGGATCAAAGCCATGGGGAACATTAAACAACATGGCCTAGTTAGAATCCTATGCATAGCAGCACTAAAAGAAATTAGTCAACTGGTTGAAGGCCGCTGTTTCAACATTAGATGCATGGGCAAACAGGGTGGCAGAAATAATAAGAATGGAAGAGACAACAGCCAAATTGAGACTCAGTTTAGGACAACATACAGAATTATGGGCCAGATGGGATACCAGGTTGATGGGTGATCCACTGGACAGTCCAGGACGGAAAGGGAAATAATGTTGAGCAAAGTTAAATCCACGATTTCTCCCTGTCATTGTTCTGCCGTGAAGTACTGTTAGTAGAGAAAGGCTAGAGCACGGGTACTTAGTCTGGAAAGGAATGAAATGTCTCCTTTGTTAAGCCATGGCTGGCTCAGCTACAGTTTTTGTCTTTCCCTGTTACATACTGAACTGTTGAAGAGCTTGTGAAGAAGTCTTTTCTATATGAAGATTTCTGTGTTTAAAGATAAATTACAAGTTACGTGGGACTGCCTAAACAGAATTCAACCCTAAGAAGAATTGTAACCCATATATGTAAAGGAACTGCTGAGTCAAATTAATGCAATTTTGAGTTGTAATGCCATATCACCTCACAATAAAGTTGAGTTAAAAAGTACTGGCAAACCTTTTCTGTAAGTGATAGTACTCTTAGCTGGAGGTGGCTGCTCCAGCCAAATCCCATTTGTGCCAAAGCACACTCTCACAGAAAGGGCTACTTTCAGGTGGAGTTTGCACTGGATGGTAGCCAGTAAGTTCAAGTCACATTTGGCAACTAAAGGGATATACCCAAGGTAATGTGGATGTCCCTGGGCAGGAAAAAAGAAAGAAATAACACCATTTTTTATGTTTGCTTTGTGTGTGTGTGTGTGTGTTTAACCTAAATCCCAACTGGGAAAGGCAATAATGAGAGTGGCCTCTCACCAAGAAGTGCAGGCCACAGGGTGAGCTGCCCAGAAGTCCTAGCAAAAGAGGGTGGGGATGGCAGGTGAATGAAAATATATTCTGGAAGATAATTAGTTATGGTAAGTATGTAACTTTTCTATGTTTCCAGAATCAGTCTTCTCTACTGAGTCCCACTTATGGGTTAGGGTACCAAACTTCCTAACTGAATGAAGGAGGAGTGGTCTCACCCTGAAGGTACAGAAAATACCCTGAGCCCCTGAGGGGAGAACACCTGAGGATGAGGCTCTTACAGGTGTGGCGATACCTGTGTCTGGTCAGGTCCTGGCAGGTGCTTCTGTGGCACATGATCAGAAATGTTCCCTGAAAATTCCCACCTGTCCCTGGAGGAAAAAGTTAGGCCACTCATAGTATGAATTGTGTGTAACCCCTACAAATGGGGGTTCCTAAAAAGTCTTCCTGGAGCTTGCCTAAATGCTCACTGCCAGGCTGGTGTCCTGCGTTTAGCAGTCTAAATGTGATTACCAGAGCCTGAATAGCCTCTGTATACTGTCTCTTTAAGAGCTGCCTAATTGCAGCTTAAGTAATCTGAGACAGAGCTCTGTTGAAAGATCTAACTATTTGCTAAAACCATTTAGAATGATAATGATAATGTAGTTTGTCTAACCAGCTCTTTGTAGAAGGACTGTTTTGTTTGTCTCCACTATCTTGGTCCTGGACTGCAAATTGGACCAATCAGTTCGGTGGGACCTAAAATGTGGCATACTACAGGAGCTGTCTGAATTCAAAATCTATAGGAGTTTTTGCGCCTTTTTGCAACTGAGCTCTTGCTTTGAATGACAGCCAAATCAGCCAACCAAAGCTTTTGGATCTTGGGAAGTCCAAGCTGCTTGCAGTTTTCAGTTAGAACTAAGCTGGAAGCTGAGCAAGAAGGATCTGAAGTGATTCTGAGAGCAATCCTGAGTGGATTTGCATGGGAGAACTATGAAAAGGCTGAGAGTTTGGCCTCCATGCTGCTCCAGAGAGGAGAGAAGATAATTATTTTGGACTAAATCCAAGTTTGTGTGACTAAAGTAAGCTACTGAAGTGAGCCAGGCTCAGCCTGAAGAAGACTGAATATTTTTGCTGAATGCGATCGGCCTGTCAGGAGTTCCAGCTACCCCTAAGCTCGCCCGGTGTGTGCAGAGACTTTGCGACTGTGACCAGGGAACACTTTGCCTGGTACAGTAGAATTCCGTGACATGTAAATGTGCTACGAGCTGCTAGTGAGTTGTGAGTTGGTGCCCCACTGTGTGAACTGTGTTCTGCTTGTTGAAGCTGTATCCAGCCCAAAACGGACTGCTTCTGAACTTGTCTCCATGCGGTCTGGCTTTGACAGACTGGCCCAGCCAGACTACCCACTGCACAGAGAAGCAGTCAACCAGAGACCTGCCTGTGGATCAGCCCCTGCTCCATGCTTGAACAGGAACGACGCCTTCTGTGACTTGTGTGGGACCTGCTTCTCCTGGCATTCCAGATCAACCACCTGCTGACTCGATTTTCATCCAGCCTGTGTCTAGTCTTGGGTATCGTGAGTAAATACCAGGGTAGCTCCCTACAACAACAGCTTAATCTGAATGTGTCATCTGATTGTCTTGTTGTTTCATCTCCTTTACGAACTGAGCCCTCTGGCTCTGGATTACAACATATTGTACTGTGCATGTTGTGTTTTCCATCACAGGCCCCCAACCAGCTGCAACCCCGAGCAACTGTCCTGGCAAGTCCATTTCTTCTCTACCTGGGTACCCAGAGGTGGACTGTGGGGGACTACAGCATGCATAACTGCTTGACTGATATAACCTTTAAGCTAATTAACCTGATTTTGCCCTCCCTTGTTCAAGTCCCTGAACAAATCAGATCTAACTTTTTCTGCATGTAATCTGACTGTGGTTCCAGTTTGTGCTCAAAGTATTGTACTGTTGCCATTTGCTGCTTAACCTTGTTTTACAGAGGGTCCCCAGGGTCAAGCCAGAGGAACCAGCCCTGGTGGTAAGTGCAAACAGTGTGGGTACTTGTGTGGTGTACCAGGGGTATTGTGAAAGTGATTATTGTACATTGTTCAGGCCACTGAAGGAACGGGGGGATTACAGTGTCCCGGAGGGCTGTGCCCAGGTTAGCTTGACCACTACCAACACTGACCTCTGGGTGGTGGCACCCGTTTCAGAACTCAGGCTCCTTAACCTGCTATTAGCCAAGCAGGTAGGGGTAGTAGCCCTCTGGGATAGCGCCACCTAGGGGTTACATGTGCATTACAGGATGCCCTCAACTGGTGCTCCATGCTATCTTTAGACTATGGGCAGGGCCATTGTGTTCTGCGGCAGAATTTTCTGATTTCTGCAGCAGGGCTTCTTGACTTCTGTGGCATCATTTTCTGATTTCTCGCATGATTTATTAATTTCTCTGGCAGAATGCAGTCCTATCATTGGATAATTTTGATGTGATGTCATCGATGACATCATATGCTGAGCATACAAGAGGGCTTCAGGATAAACTAGGTGGAAAAGAAAGCCTGACACTATGGAAAAACAGTATATTTATATGAAAATTCACCAAAAACAATGAATTCTGCGGCACTGTAGATATTCTGCAGCATGATGCAAATTAAGCGCAAATTCCACAACCGCTGAATTCCAGGGGCCTTGACTATGGGGAGAAAGGTTGATAGACTGAATCACACTGAGGCAGTGCAGCAAAAAGCCTGAGCTGCTGCAACCATAGTCAAAGGTTGTATGTCACAGTATTTGCCTGATGTACTGAGATGCATGTAAGAACACGTGCCAATGTGAAAACCTTTCCCTCAAGAACATCTGTGTAAGCAAAATCCACAGCTGGGGTCAGTCCTGCCAAAGGTTCTGTGACCCCAACTGGATATACAGTAGCTGAAGGCCTGAAGTGGATGGGGAATATTTTCTGCAGATTCTCAAATGGAAGTCCCTGGGGATGGTAGGAATGGAAGAGGGATAAGGCCTTGGACACCTTCTTCATGGTTTTAGGCCACGGAGGAATGACAGCAGTGTCAGGATTAGTAACCTCTTGGATTCTCAATGGCAGGGCTACCAAATCGTAGCTTGTATAGGCTCGAGCTCTAGTACCTAGAGCATCTCCATCAAGAATCACTGGTAAAGATCCTACTCAGCACAGATGCAGTTCCCGAATAGATGGACACAGTAGCTCCTATACATGGGAATGGAACAAAATGACTTTGCCACACATTCACTTTATACAGCAGTCAGCCAGAATGTGAACACTCTGGGATATGCATGTCCCACTTTCCTTTGTGACACTCTGGAGCAATTGCCATTGTGTCCCTGAACTATTTTGCATCATGTCACTGGCAGAAACTGTGGTAAGAGCTTGTATCCTGGCCGCATCCACTGCACTCTGGATTGAGGCTTACCACCAATTTATTCCTACTGAGCTAGATTTGAGATGGGTATTTACCCACCCAATGTCCCCACTTTTTTCTTTTATCACCAACAAAAGTTCAGAGATCCAGAGGTTTATCATTAAAAGAAAAATTTGTTTTGTTGTTAGCAGCGTAATCACATGATGGTACTATACAGCATTTTCTTTTGTTTGGGAAATATATTATGGATATATTAAATACCCGTCATCACGCTGATGCAGACGCTGGGTTGTATTGTGATAAAACTGTAATGCTATGTGAACTTTACCAATAAAATGCAAGTATTAAAATCACTTTTGATTTGCAGTTTATGTAAAAGCTCAGTTACTCTGCAGAAGTAAAGGATCCCACATGATGGGTTGTGCAATTGTAGCCAAGTTTGAATGTGCTTTGGGTGCACTGAGAGGTAAGAGACACAGTCTAGTGCCTTCAGCCACCAGAGATGTACATTAGTAGAATAGGTCTAGTGCCTTCAGCCACCAGAGATGCACATTACTAGAACAAGTCTAGTGCCTTCAGCCGCCAGAGATGTACATTACTAGAACAAGTCTAGTGCTTTCAGCCATGAGATGCACATTACTACAAGATGTACATTACTAGAATAGGTCTAGTGCCTTCAGCCGCCAGAGATGTACATTACTAGAATAAGTCTAGTGCCTTCAGCCGCCAGAGATGTACATTACTAGAACAAGTCTAGTGCTTTCAGCCATGAGATGTACATTACTACAACATGTACATTACTAGAATTGGTCTAGTGCCTTCAGCCACCAGAGATGTACATTACTAGAATAAGTCTAGTGCCTTCAGCTACCAGAGATATACATTACTAGAATAAGTCTAGTGCCTTCAGCCACCAGAGATGTACATGACTAGAATAAGTCTAGTGCCTTCAGGCACCAGAGATATACCGTACATTACTAGAATAAGTCTAGTACCTTCAGCCACCAGAGTTGTACATTACTAGAATAAGTCTAGTGCCTCCAGCTACCAGAGATATACATTACTAGAATAAGTCTAGTGCCTTCAGCTACCAGAGATACACATTACCAGGATAAGTCTAGTGCCTTCAGACACCAGAGATATACATTACTAGAATAAGTCTAGTGCCTTCAGTCACCTGAGATACACATTACTAGAATAAGACCACTCACCTTGGAGTGCTGTATCCGACTTATAAAACAGCACATAATACAAATGAATGTATATTACTAGAATAAGTCTAGTGCCGTCAGCCACCAGAGATGTACATTACTAGAATAGGTCTAGTGCCTTCAGCCGCCAGAGATGTACATTAGTAGAATAGGTCTAGTGCCTTCAGCCAGAGATGTACATTACTAGAATAAGTCTAGTGCCTTCAGCTGCCAGAGAAGTACATTACTAGAATAAGTCTAGTGCCTTCCAGCCACCAGAGATGTACATTACTAGAATAAGTCTAGTGCCTTCAGCCACCAGAGATGTATATTATTAGAATAAGTCTATTGCCTTCAGGCACCAGAGATATACTGTACATTACTAGAATAAGTCTAGTGCCTTCAGCCACCAGAGAAGTACATTACCAGAACAAGTCTAGTGGCTTCAACAATCAGAGATGTACATTACTAGAACAATCTTAGTGCCTTCAGCCACCAGAGATGTACATTACTAGAGTGTCTAGTGCTTTCAGCCACCAGAGATATACATTACTAGAATAAGTCTAGTGCCTTCAGCTAACAGTGATATACATTACTAGAATAAGTCTAGTGCATTCAGCCACCAGAGATATACATTACTAGAATAAGTCTAGTGCCTTCAGCTAACAGTGATATACATTACTAGAATAAGTCTAGTGCATTCAGCCACCAGAGATATACATTACTAGAATAAGTCTAGTGCCTTCAGCTAACAGTGATATACATTACTAGAATAAGTCTAGTGCATTCAGCTACCAGAGATATACATTACTGGAACAAGTCTATTGCCTTCGGCCACCAGAGATATATATTACTAGAATAAGTCTAGTGCCTTCAGCTAACAGTGATATACATTACTAGAATAAGTCTAGTGCATTCAGCTACCAGAGATATACATTACTGGAATAAGTCTAGTGCCTTCAGCCACCAGAGATATACATTACCAGAATAAGTCTAGTGCCTTCAGCCACCAGAGATGTACATTACTAGAATAAGTCTAGTGCCTTCAGCCACCAGAGATGTACATTACTAGAACGAGTCTAGTGCCTTCAGCCACCAGAGATGTACATTACTAGAACAAGTCCAGTGCTTTCAGCCATGAGGTGTACATTACTAGAATCGCCTAGTGCCTTCAGCCACCAGAGATGTACATTACTAGAATTGGTCTAGTGCCTTCAGCCACCAGAGATGTACATTACTAGAATAAGTCTAGTGCCTTCAGCTACCAGAGATATACATTACTAGAATAAGTCTGGTACCTTCAGCTACCAGAGATATACATTACCAGAATAAGTCTAGTGCCTTCAGCCACCAGAGATATACATTACTAGAATAAGTCTAATGCCTTCAGCCACCTGAGATATACATTACTAGAATAAGACCACTCACCTTGGAGTGCTGTATCCGACTTATAAAACAGCACATAATACAAGTGAATATAACAAAAATACAAAAACATTAAACAGTGTGGTCATTAATACAGGAACCTTACTGGTTGAAACCTGTCACCTGATCATACATTAACTAAACAACACACACCATAGTGTACGGAAAGGCATTTTAATGCAAGGTCGTGTGTCATATTTCAACTAATGATGTTTGTGGATTTCTTAATGTGATTTTAAATGAATGCTCAGTTGCACACCTGTCGTGTAATACTGCTTACTTCCACACACGTTGGGCATCTCATAAGGTTATAAAAGTGCCTTTTGAGTTCTCTAGGTAAGAAAACTGTGAAGTGAAACTGTGCAGTTCTGGCATGTAGGATACGTGACAAAATGGAAACCACCCATGTGCTCCTCCATCCCGCATCTATGAAAATAGTGAAAACAGCGGAAAAACTCTGTGCCAGTACACTCACTTGTATAGATACTGCTGCTCTTGGAATCGCACTTCTCTTACCATACAAAACAGTTTTTTTGCTGTAGTATTTCCGTTTCAGATCATTTTTATTAAAGGCTATATAATGCTCAAATAAATCATGCAGAACCGATGTTTACGTGGAATCTGTAGTAACCATTTCATCAGGGTTATTTCATTTTGGGTTCTAATGGTATCTTTGTTCAAAGGCATTCAAAAGCTTTCAATTTGTCAGTTTCTTGTGAATAAAACTTTATTTTCCTTAAGACACTTAGGCCTCAATATTCAGAAATGGCCGTTTGTGCTGTGCAAACACAGCTCTGCACTCACAGTAGTGCGCATCTCTCAGGAGGCATCTTCATATAGGTAGCGTGCCTGTCTGTATCAGTATCGGGCTGCTGTAGTGCCACACAGTGTGCATATGTGCATAACACCACAGCACCCCTGCTGGCAACAGACAGACAATCAGGAGCAATGGGATAGCGATCCTGCCGGGTTAGCACCTTTGCTCCTGGATGCCATATTAGAAGGTTAGTATGCTACTGACCACATATGGTATGCAAGGTGCTAAAGGGTCATCTTCATGCCATTATGTGGCCAACAGCAATTCTGTGCTATATCTCTGTACATTCGTATTCATAGAGACAGTGTGCAGAGCCTCTGCGGCTGCCTCCGTCTTCACCCAATCTCTGCTCACCAACATAGCAATCCCTGTTAGTCTAGTGGTACCCTAATCCTGCACTGATCCTATAGCAAAATGTAAAACCTACTCCAGTAGTCTAGTACCCCCTGCCCTGATTCCCAGTGTACAAATAAAGGAACCCTGGTAGTCCAATGGTACCCCCCACCTGATCCCTGTTGTAAAACCAAGTCCTGTCCTCCACTCCCAGCCAACCCGCTCCAGCACTCACCACACTCCCATCCCCTCCAGCACCTGACATCCTACAAAGGCCATCCATCAGTGCGGGCAGTGTAGTGGCTGGTTACCAGCAGAGACCCATCTCTGACCACCTTGATCAGCCACTGCCTAAATGACAGGGCTTCAGCATGCACATAGAGTAGAAATATGTGTTTCACACCCCAAGCCTAGGTCACCATTGCTGTGGGCTGACAGAAGGCTGGTAAGGCATTTTGTGCGGACACACCCAGTCTTGAGGCAGGAGGCCATGCTTGCTGCTCACTCCCAGCTACTACATGCTGGGCAGTGGAGGTCAGCATAAGTAGGGTCACACCAAGACCACATTATCTGTGTATCTCTTGTGCCATCACACCTCAGAGCGCACGGGTATGGGAGACCAGGGGAGAGAAAACACAGAAAGGGAGCCAGCAGGATAAAGGCTCCAGCGTGCTCCAGGCACCATGCCTGCAATCCTGCCTGCCATCCGACTGTAACTTCCTGGGAGGTCACGTCAAGCTTTACTTATAAAAGATGCTTCTCAAAACCAAAGCACCTGTACAGCAAACCATCATAAAATAATTTCAGATTAAAATGCCAAGTACTAAAAACACAGCTCAAATTAGTAATTAAGTAGCATCAGGAAAGGCTAGCTTGAATAAATACGTCTTCAGTGCGGATGTGAATGTCTCAGTGGACAGGCACTCTCTCAACCAATGAGGTAGAGAGTTCCACAGGGTTGGAGCCACAAGAGCAAAAGCTCTGGCCCCTAAGGTCTTCAAACAGACCCTGGGAATCTCTAGCAATCCCTCATCGGTGGAAATGAGTGGGCAGAGGGGCAGTAGGAACGTAGAAGGTCTTGCAAATAACAGTCCCTGATCTTGTAGGGCCTTATAGGTCAGCAAAGTGACTTTGAAGGTGATCCTCCACCATACCGGCAGCCAATGCAGTCCATGGAGCACAGGCGTGGTAGGCTAGCTCTTGATGAGCCAGTCAATAATCTGGCAGCTGCATTCTGCACCAGCTGCAGGTGGTGGATGTCCACCCTGAAAGCCCTAGGTAAAGAGCATTACAATAGTCAAGGTGAAGACACCCGCCTCTCTACTAGTCCCACCGTGGGAAGGCAAGTGGTGAGCGACATTTGAGACTGTAGCAAGAGGCAAGGGGCTATCACGGTCACTGGTGAAGCCAGAGTAAAAGCCAACCAGCTCAGGAAGTAAAACAAAGAATGGAGGCAAAAGTGTTAACAAAAAAAAACAGTAATTGGCAGTTTACTATAAGGCAGTTTCACAGCATTAAGAACTGTATACAAACTGGCTTTCCTATTGAAACACAAGCATTTTACAAGGGCATGGAACACCATATGTGATGACATCACGGTGCAAAGAGCATTCCACATCCAATACAGTACTGCTATGGCACTCTGTTAATTTCCTAATGCATTTGGTCCTTTCAAGGACATCAGCATTTTGCTCACTTTACTCTATTACACATGCTATGTATCATTTCATATACTGATGTCCAAAGATGCAAATACGTTGGGGAAATAAACAGAGTGCTATAACATCGCTATTAGATGTGGAACACTCTCACCTGTTGATGTCATCATGTATTATGTTCTGTGCCATCTTAGGACTTCAGTGCAGTGTGAATTTCAACAAGAGGACCCGTTCGTTTACAATTCTTAAATGTGACAAAACTGACTTAAATCCCTGATTTAAGGGTTACATATGAACATATGAAAGAAGCCAGCAGAAGAAGGCCATTTGGTCTATCAAGTCTGCTCGTGCACTGCAGGGTCCACAGCTTGAGCTAATGTCCCTGCCCTCCATCCGTCCTCACCCCTCCCATCTTCCCTACCCATGATCCTTACCTTCCTTCCTCCTATACCTATCCCAGCCTCTACAGCTGCCCACTGTCTTCAACGAGATGACCTCTTCCTGCAGGGCATTCCAAATACCTGATACCAAAGATACCAAAACTTGGGATCATTGACCCAAAACATGCACATTCTGTTGCTTCTATTGCAAACACAAGGGTTTTAATTTAAAACATATCACGGTGCAGGATATAGTTAAAGAACTAAAGAATTTGAAAATCTCAAAGCGTGCAGGTATAGATGGTATCGACCCCAGATTTTTGAAATTGGGTTCTGATATCATAGACCTCATAGTTACTTATTTTTTATAATTGGAGCATACAATCCTCAATTGTCCCTGATTATTGGAAAATAGGTGAAATTATCCCATTTATAAAGGTGGGACTTTACAGTCCCTTCTAATTATAGATCAATTACTTTGCTCCCAATTTTGTCAAAAGTATTGGAAAAGCTGATAAATAATCAGCTTAGACATTACCTTGCCCATTTGGGGCTGCTAACAAATTGTCAGCATGGATTCAGAGAAGGTAGGTCCACAAATACTGCCCTATTGGATTTTGGCTAACCTGGTGGCAACATCATTTAATCAGGGTAAACATACTGGGGCTGTATTTGTGGATCTAAGCAAAGTTTTGATTTGCTTCATCATGAAACCCTTTTGCTTAGATTACAGAATATAGGGATGCATCATGATACTTTGCAATGGTTTAGATCTTACTTAATGAATCGCAAGCAAAGAGTGGTCTGTGGTGCCGCTGTCTCGGGTCTCCTGGATTTACATCGAGGTGTACCTCAGAGCTCTATTTTGGGCCCTATGTTATTTAATATCTACATAAATAGTCTTCAGATTATGTAACCAATACCGATGTCAGACTTTAAGTGGATGACATAGTATTGGTTGCATCTACTAACAATCCTGGAGACCTGAGACAGCTGCTCCAAACAGACTTTTTCAATATTGAGACCTGGATAAGAGATTCTGGACTCTTAAAGAAGTACTGGGAAAACACAGAGTATGATTTTTTCTGTGGGCCACATTCAAAAAATGATTTTACTGACTTGCAGATCAACTTTCTGGATGGGGCAATGGTTCAAAAGCTAATACTTATAAATATGTGGGGGTTCTTGTTGACTATCATTTTTCTTTTTCTGAACATATTTTGTCACAGATAAAAAAAGTGAACCAAAGTCTGGGAGCTTTAAGAAGGGTGTCAGGGTGTTTGACTAAGGATAATAAGATCAAATTGGTAAAACAATTGTTATTGCCTGTATTAGACTATGGATTTGTTATACATACATTCCTATCAAAAATTTTTAAATAAATTAGATCAGACTTATTACAGGTTGGGGAATTAAATCTTAAAAAACAAATTCCGAGTTCATCATTGCTTAGTTTATCAGGAACTTGGTTGGTTACATCCGATAGCTCGAAGAAAGTACTTATGGTTAGTAATATGTCATGATTTAATTCACCTAAAAGCACATTCTTTAAATTACTTAATATATTTGAATTCTAATTCAACATATTTGGATAGGCTAAGGAAAACAACCAGAAAATTGCCTATGATTTGAATCTCAAATCATATGGGGGATATAGTTTTCCAGAATAGTTTAGCAGACTTGGAATGAATTATCTTTACATATAACTGAGATTTCTGATTTTCACATGTTTAAACTTGAATTATATAACTACTTAAATGTTTGCTGTAGTTGTTTTTAGGTTAGTGTGACTTTGTATTGTGTGTATTTATTTATGTTTCTTGTCTTGTTGTTCTAACTATGTTCCACAGGAATTTGTTGTAAATGGGAATTTAATTCTCCAACAAACCAACCTGTATAAAATAAACTTTTAAACAAATAAACAAACAAATGTCCACCACCCCTCTGTGAAGAAGTGCTTCCTGACCTCCTCCTAAACCTCCCACCCTCCAGCTTAACATTGTGCCCCTCATGTTATGGTTGCTACTCAGCTTTAAGAGACTCACCTTATCAACCTTATTTATCCCTTTCAAGTACTTGGAGGTACCAATCATGTCCTCTCTCCTGTCTTCCAGGGAGTACATGTTCAGTGCCCTCAACCTCTCCTTGTATGCCTTATCCTGCTGACTGGCTATCATCTTTGTAGCCCTCCTCTGGACCTTCTCCAGCAGGTTAATGTCCTTTTGAGGTGTGGGAACTGGTACTGAACTCCATACTCTAGATGCGCCTTACCAGTGACCTGTACAAGGGCAGTATAACCTCTTCTCTCCTACTACTGATCCCCTAGATATGTATCCCAGCATCTTGTTTGCCTTGCTGCTGCTTTCTTGCACTGCATGGAGTGCTTCAGATCACTAGTGATCATCACTCCCAGGTCCTTCTCCTCTGATGCAGATGTTGGACTCCACCCAGGTAGTACTCTGCCCTGGGATTCTTGCATTTCTTGGCATTGAAGCCAACCTGCCAGATCCTGGACCACCTCCCCAGCTTTTCCAGATCTTCCTGTAGGCCCTTCAGCTGTGTCCAGTCTCCCACAGAGCTCGGCGTCATCTGTGAATAGGCACATTTACCTTAATTCCATCCCCAATGTCATTGATGAAGATGCTGAACAACACTGGCCCCAGCACCAATCTGTGGGACCCCATTGATTACCTCTCCGCTGCCAGATAACTTTCCCTCACAGCCACCCTGGGTTCTGTCCCTCAGCCAGTTTTCCTCCTCTGGCCATCTTTTCCTCAACCCCAAGATCCACCAACTTCCTGATCATCCTTTTACAGGGTATAATCAAAGGCCTTGCTGAAATCAAGATAGGGGATGTCTACTTCTTGGCACCTGTCTACTGTCTTAGTGACACAGCCAAAGAAGTCAATCAGATTTGTTTGACATGATCTCCCCCATGAACCTATGTTGCCTCTAACCCTGGAGAACAAGCTCTCTAGATATTACACCAGCCTTTCCTTTAGTATGGTCTCCATGAGCTTGCCCACAATGGAGGTCAGACAGACTGGTCTGTAATTCCTGGGTCATCACTGGGACCATTTACGTGGAGGGGCACTACATGTGCTATTCTCCAGTCCCCGCGGTACCATGCCTGACTCTAGTAAACTATTAAATAGGGTCTACCAGTGGCCCTGCCAGTTTCTCAGCCAGTTCCTTAAGTACACATTAGGGATGTACTCTGTCTGGACCTGGTAATTTGTTCACCTTCAATGCCAGCAGCCCCTCCCTCACTCTATCCCTACATCTATGTTCCTCTCCCCTGCCTCCTCTTTTCCTCCTGAAAGCACTGGTCCATCCTTCTCCTGGTGAAGATGGAAGAGAAGTATTCATTTAGTATCTCTGCTCTTCCCCATTATCCTCCACCCTTTCTTAAGCCTAACAATTCCTTCCTTCTTGTCCCTTTTCTCACTCATATAGTGAAAGAAAGCCTTCTCTCCTTCTTAATTCCTTCAACTATCTTTGCAGCTCCTTCTGTGCCTTTGCTGTGGGACCCTAACACTCACTAGCCAACCTTAGGTAATTTTCCCTATCCACTCTCTGTCGGTCTTCCTGAATTTTCCATAGGCCAACCTCTTTCCTTACTGCCTTGGCAACCCCAGACCTGAATCAGTTGGGCTCTTTGGCCCTTGTGTTCTTCCCCTGAGTCTATTGCACTCTTCTGTGGCAGCCAATATTCCTTCCTTAATGATGGACCACCTTTGGTCCACCCCATATCTGCTCGATGGTATGGGTTCAATGTACATTGTTTAATGGGGCTTTTTATCAGGTACTTCACCCCGAAATACATCTGGCCTGCATTCTGGGGTAAAACAGGGGTTTTAGTGTCCTACTAAACTTTCAAGCGCCAAAGTGCTTGTTTCTCAGTAGCCTGTAACCAAACAGCATGATTCTTCTTATGTGTTTTACATTTTCTTTTCATACTTGTATGTGGCACATTTTTTTTTTTTTTTTTTATTGACTCTGATCTGACCCCTGTGTTTGGAAGTGGGTCTCATGTTACTGTGCTGGTTGCACCAGATACGAGTTCGAGCGCATTACACTGGTGCTTGCTCTAGCTGACCGCTACTGAAGCAGGCTGTCCGGGAGACAGTGGTTTATTTATCAGCACTGACCAGGCTACCATTACATGAGCACAACTATACTCATTTGCACATTGCAAAGTAGTGCATCTAGGCAGAACAGCTCAATCTGAATCGGTGAAGAGCATGCTCAGACACCTCAGTACACGCACACGTGCTCATTTACTACACGGGTGCGGTATTTGCTGCTTCAGTAATGTAAAATGGCAACTGCCATTTGCTGCAGGGATTTTTAATTAACTAAACAAAAGACAAAAAGAAAATTTCTGGCACCACTGCAGTGTACAGAACACTGAACGGTATGCAGTGGCTGTTTTGTGCAATTTTGGTTGTTGTTCTTTAACAGAGAATATTTTTATGTATTTAGCCTGAGGCTGCATGCAAGACATCCAAACAGAATAACAAAATGAGAATTTGGTGATTTATGTGAAACACCACTTTTAAAACTTTA
Source organism: Neoceratodus forsteri (assembly GCA_016271365.2). Taxonomy (NCBI): domain Eukaryota; kingdom Metazoa; phylum Chordata; order Ceratodontiformes; family Ceratodontidae; genus Neoceratodus; species Neoceratodus forsteri. The sequence goes on from CM028129.1 coordinate 1,741,823,456, forward strand.
TTTTAGCCCTGTTTCAGTGAGGTGACCTTTCTTCTAAGGCAACGCCTTGAGGTGTTTGAATCCTCATACTTTTACATGAACAGGAAATGAACAAAAAATACAGTGGCTCGATCTGCTGAAAATGAGGAAAAGTATGTCTATTACTGTTTATCTCACAGCGTGTACAGCAATTAAGGTTACGAAGGGTAAATGCTACCACATGTTTGGGGCTCAGCAACTGTAATAACTCCTGTTTTTTTTCTGTCTTTAAAAGCTTTTTTTACTGTAGTGAATCCAGGGTCAAGAATTCTGCTGGTCCGAGATCTGTAACACATTTCCATCTCAGATTATCTCCAATAATGGCTTACTAAACTGGGGAACCAGTAGAACAGCAGGCTAAGGGAACCCAGGGTAGGATGCAGTCAGTGTACTCTACTCAACCTTTGTTTAAGCATGAACGCTGGAGCCAGCCCAGTGAGGCAGCGGCAGGGAGCTGCTTGCAATGCTGGGACATGGTTTGAAAAAGTCTGGGACATCTGAGCCAGCCTGGGGAGAACAACAAGTGTCCCACGGGATATTTCCCTCTCAAGGATGGAGGGTTTGCATGCTCGGCTGCAAAACTACTACCTGGGTTGACACTGGGTGGCAGTGCAATGTAGCACTCTTGGCAGGAACACTGCCAGCGCCGACAGGCCGGCACACTCTACATGCGTGCACATCCGCCTTGACGTCCTCTGTACGTGACACTGCTCGGGGCTAGGAGTAAAGGAGGAAACCATCCTGGCTGTAGTATGGTAATGCTGTCTCCACCCCCACCCCACTTACTCCACATCATTGTTTTCCTTGATGCTGGTTTTAGTGAGTTGATGGGCCTGGTCAGCCCTGATGGACAAGCCCCACCGCTTGGTGTAAGCCACTGGGACAAAACCGAAGGGTCAAGTCCTGGAGAAACTGGAGGATAAAGCAGAGGGGAGAGGGCAGGTAGAGGGAGGGCAGGCCAAAGAGAAGGAAATATAACCAGAACATAAAAAAATTGAAAACAGGAATGGTTAAAATCCACAATTGAAAACAGGAATGGTTAAAATCCACACATTTTCCCTTCTTTCAAAGACTGCTAAGAGCAGTGCTGAGTCCCCACCTCCAACTCTGCCCACAGCTGGATTACTGCACACATGTTTGCATTTGAACTTAAAATGCTTCCTTAGATTAGGAGTTTTTCCAGCTCAGCCACAGTTCAAGTTAAAATCAAAGCATTTCCATCGGGCTGTAGTAAGACCTCATAACAACAAGAGCTGGGATGAACTGGGTGGGGCCTTTTTCAACAGAAGCCACTTGCATATACGTAGTTTAGTTGACAGACATCAGGAAAAATAATCACGGACCAGTCCACTAAAAGCTTTTAACCTAATGTACATCACTCCTTTTTAGCCTTGTATTCTCCATTTTATCTCCATCTCCCGTCTGGTCTACAGAATTGGCGCACAGTAAGACTAACTCATGGCAGAAGAGGTTTTTAGACCACACTTTGGCTTCCCGCAGTGGTCGTAAACTAGCAAAGTGAGCCCTTACACAGAGATGATTTGCTCATCACAGTATTTTCAGACTCTGTTCCTCACGGGGCCTGTCTGATAAGCTGGGAGAAATGGGGTGGGGACCAGACAATCAGATGGACAGGCAATTGGCTCCAGGATCGACCCAGAGGGTCATGGTTGATAGGTTAGTCTCATCCCCAAGGAGGGTCATTAGTGGGGTCCTCAGGATCGGTCCTTGGCCCTCCTGTTCAACGCCTACGTCTCTGACATAAGGAAGGGTATCAGGAGTGAGATGAGTCTCTTTGCGGATGACTCAAAACTGGGGGCGGTGGTGGATGGGGAGGAGGAGGGTGGCCCTGCAGGGACCTGGAGGCTCTAGAAAGGTGGTCTAGAAAGTGGAAGCTGTGGTTCAATGCAAGGAAATGCAAGGTACTGCACCTGGGAGCCACAAACCTGGGCCAAGTGTACACCCTGGGTGGGGGAATGCTACAAGTTTCGATGGCTGAGAGGGACCTGGGGTGGTGGTGGATCTCAAGATGAAACAACTCGGAGACTTGTGCAGGGCAGCGGCCAAGGCCAACAGGATGCTGGGATGCATCACTAGGGGATCACCTCCAGAAGGAGGGAAGTGATACCCCTCTGTATAACTGCTTGGTGAGGCCGCACCTAGAGTACTGTGTGCAGTTTTGGAGGCCACACTTAAAGAGGGACATTGAACTCCTGGAGAGGGTCCAGAGGAGGGCAACCAAAATGATCTGGGGCTTGGGGACAGGACCTATGGGAGAGGCTCGAAGAGCTAAATATGTACACACTGGAAGAGAGAAGAGACTGGGGGACATGATAGGGTCTTCAGGTACATGAAAGGGGTAAATAGGGAGGAGCAGTCAGGGTACTCCGAAGGGGGCAACTAGAGGGCATGGGTGGAAGCTGGAGGGGAGATTCAGGGAGAAAGGAGGAGGTGCTACTTCACTGAGAGGGTGGTGGAGCCATGGAATGCGCTGCCCAGGGGCTGGTGGAGGCAGAGATGGTGGAGGGGTTCAAGAGGGGTGGGACAGGTACAGGGAAGGGTTCTGGAAGCAAAAGTCCAGTGCAGCCAGAATATCCGGGACTGGAAGGGAGAAGCCAGAGAGGGTGAGGGCAGCAGGGTCATCTCTCAGGTGAGGACTGACCAAATGAGCAGACACAAAAGACCATTAGGCCTATTCTGCTGGCATTTTAGTATGTTAGTTTCACCCCTGATCTCTGCGACAAGTGATTCCTGAAACTCGTATCCTTTTTTACTTAGTTGTAATGCTTGATAAGGAAAGGTGCACTGAACTGGTACAGCTCACTTCCAGATGTCCCTTGAGGTGGGTTACATGAACCTGTTTTAGACAAGGAGACTGTTCACCAGGACACTAAGGAAATTCCCCTGCTCTTGTGGTAGGGGTGCTGCTGCTCCTTTGAGGGATGGCAACCACTGGCGAAAGTCTGAAGCTGGAGGTGGAAGAAGCGGGGATGGCCTCCTCCTGCTTCTGAGCTGCAAGAGGCCTACGAAGATTGTCCTGAAGATTCTGGATTCAGAACCTCGTGGTGCTACCCAGCCCCAGCCGCTGAATCATTCGGAAACAGACACGGCGACATGCAAGTCTGCTCAGGACTTGGCAGGTGACTTGTACCTGGATCTTGAAAGCAAGTGTTGGCAGTTGGCAGATGTCATCATTCAGCAAGAACAGTTACTCCTGTAACAGTAGAACACCCATTATGGAAGTCGGTTGAGTTGGAAGGAAGAACTTTCCTGTAGAGAACAGGAAGTCGACTGCACTGCTCACCAGAGAGTTAGAGCGGTGGCCGCAGTGCCACAGGTTATGGCTTTAGAACATTCTCCATGCAGTCTACATCTCATGCACAGCAAGTGAGGAAAGCGGTAGCCCTTACCCTGCAATGGGCGACTACACAGGACTCTTCTCAGGTGCGGAAGGATGGTGCTAATACTCCTGGACACTCCAAGATTCTTCCTCCTAATGCAGGTATCCCTGTTAACTTTTCTGGTAGTGACTATACCCAAAGTTTCACAGCCTGTGGTGGTGCTGCCTCTAGATTGGGGGCTCAAGGTTGGACAGATGATTCAATCTCCGAGTATTTTTGCAGCTGGTACCTAATTTAGTGTTGCCCGAGACTGGTCCCATGGTGGTTACAATTACAGATGCTACTATGATAGCTTTACATGACTCTCGACCCAAACTCTGATGCTGCTATGACTTGGCCCTCAGAATGAGCGCTGCATGCAGCAGGATGGCTCCAGAATGGAACTGGTCAGTGGGTGCCTGATGCCATGGACCAGACAGCCCAAAGATATAGAAAAGCAGTTGTGATTACTGATTCTAAGCATACTCCCAGGTGAGTGGAGACAGATGCAAGACTTTTACAATCAGTATCAGTTGCTGCACATTCAAGTGAGGGGGTTGATGTGACAGGATGACCTCATGGTCGCCCCTATTGCTATCTCTGGGCAGACAGTGAGTCCATCCACTACAACTTCAACAGCTTATTCCTCTGATAGGTCAGGGAAGCTGCCCCAGGTTCTCAAGTTTGGCGACCGCGACTGGGCAAAATGGTAGCTCACTACGGGCTCGCATTGCAGCGACCAGGAAGGGAGGGTGACCGGATGGGGGTAGTGCACGAATATAGCGACATCCTGTTGTTACATGTATATGCACATGGGGAAGCAGCATGCACAGCAAGGGGCAGGATGGGAGGGAGGTATTGTGAGTGGTGGTGCTGCTGTGAGCTGCCTAGGTGCTCCCGTGGCTGGGTGGGAACAGAGTTGCACTGCAAAGGGCACAGTTCGGGCCGGGCACAGGTACCTTTGTTGCGCCTGGGTCCAAGTGGGTTTTTATTTCATCTTGCCCTCCTCCCGACATGCACCCCCATGGAGTTGAGAATCCTTCAGTAGGGAGGTGCGGAGGCACAGTCCCCACATTAACATTAGAACTGTAGTCCCTGTAAGCGCCTTTTCCTGTGCTCGCGGACTACATCACATATTTTTTTTTTCGCTAATGTCAATTCGCCCCAATGGCGATTACATTCTACGATCACCGCGTATCACCTAGATCCGCTGCCCCAAGACAATTCTCTGAACTGTTTCGATCAAAGGGAACTACACCCACACAAGAATGCTGTTAGACTTATATATAAAGGAGGTTAAATTCTCCACCAGACAGAATTTACAAAGCTAGAACTTTGTTTAAGGACTCTAAGAAAATTTTCTTCTCAGAGTTGCATGCACTTATTCATACGGGGAAGCTAATTATGATATTAGCTTTAAGCATATTGCAGGATTAGACAGATTCTGGGCATGACTACAATGAACTTTTAAAACTCCTTTATGGAGACCTTTTTGGCAATAGACCTATGAAACCCCAGATCAGAACCACACTTGTCTTTTAAAACGAGGGGTAAATATTTCAGATATCCTTTTGGTTACATAATCGTGTGAGGTTTTAGGAACTCTGGTCCCCATCTTAGATTTCGAGCAAATCTGGACGGGTGGTGGAAATAAAAGTCAAATTGCTTTGAACTGATGTTGGATTCAGCATCTATCCAGTGTTTTTTCTTGGTAGGAATAGGGGTACTTTGTTCTATTATGGGCAGCAAAGTCTTGTTTTAAGTGTGGATGTAGAGCACACTTTAGCAATGCCTGTGACAGGCAAAATGTTCTCACTGTCTGGATTATGGACACTTGAAAAAGCTTGTTTGAATTCACTTAACTGTAACCTTTGTGAGAGAAGAGGGCATTCCTATGCCCGGTGTCCCTGGGCCTCGTAGAATAAGGGTGAGAATGTGTCCGCTGAAACCCTGGTAACACAGGCACAGCAATCTGGAGCTGCCCAGGCCTCGGCTCGGAGGGAACCTGCTCTCAGCCACTACTGCTGTTCAGGCTGCTGGTTCTGAAGGTTGTGAGGTACAGCTTCCCGAGAATCTGGGGTGGAGTTGTCAGGGATCCCTGAGGAAGATAAGAAGCCTCCTGGTACTGAGAATGAGGCCACGAGCTCCGATCGCAACCCCTGAAGTGGTAGTGCCTCGGCATTGGAACCTTCAGAGGAGATAGTCACTGAGACTCCTGACTCAAATAAGGGCAAGAATATGGGCCTCTCCCCAACCCCTACCAAGGTGGAATTCCATCCTGTTCTGAGTAAACGGAGGAAAAAATAAAAACTTAGAAGGGTTGGGAGTAAAGCCACCCAAAGGGGAAGAAGTCCAACAAATCGATAATGGGTTCTTCCAAAACCGATTTTGGTTCTGAATAAAGCTACCACTTATCCTACCTTGGATTCTGAGATATCAGCTATGGAAACTGTGCCAGACACGCATCTGCCATTGTCTCTATGGTTGTTCACCCAGATCCTACGGTGCGGATCCTACCCTTCCACCGAGGATCCTGACGAGGTCACAGACTTCTCATGTGACTTGGAGATTGTTCCCTTTGCTTTTCTAATGTAAAATAACTCTCCCCTTTTTGATATTCGTATGGCTACATAACATTGTCAACTGTTAATGTAGACAGTATTAAGGGGTATAGAAAATGTACAGTATGTCTGTTATCACCACTTTGACTTGGACAGTCAGATTATACTGGTACAAGATACCAGATTGAAGACTATTTTGAAATTTGTCAGGCATCTAGGGCTTGGACTAATGGTCCATCCTTTTGGTCTAATAGTGACGATAAATGTGATTGGGTAGGAAATTTGTTCAACGACAGTGTATTGAAACTGACCAAATTAACTGAGATACATCCTGGAAGGGCTTTGTCCTTTTGATGTTAATTATAGTCCCCACCATCTGCGGATCATAGCTACCTTGCTCTGCAGACTAAGGCTTTGAGACCTGCCTTGTTTTCAGCTATCCAACCTTTTCTGCACACTTCTCAGTTGATTTTCTTGGGAGGGGGTTCACTGTGGTACGATGAGGACAGATTAGGGTCTTGTCACTGAAACTATTTAGCTATTTAGCGACACCAGTTGTTTAAATGGTGTGTGCAAGCAGCAAGTTACAAGACGCCCATTAAGCTGTGCATTCTGTGGGTGGAAACACTTTTTATAAAGGAGCTTTGTTAACAAGAGTTGACTTTTATTTATTTCCCAGATTATTTCAGTATTTTCTGCAAATACTGTATGTTATGAATTCACTGATCACAAACTGGTAACAAGCTCAGTTACTTGGGACAATGCCCTGTACATGATAAAGGCCTTTGGAAGTTAAATAATAAGTTGGAAGACCCTGAACTGCTGGACCAATGGTCACAGCTTTGGGTAGCTAGGTTGTCAGTTCAGTTTTTTTATATAGCCCCTTATGACTGGTAGGAGGATAGTAAGCAGGATATTGTGGAGTCTTTCTCGGTAGGAAATCTCAGGGCACCTATCTCGGATACTTGCAGTTATGTTCTCAGTTGCACAAACTTGAAAATGGACTACAGTACCCAGATTCAGAATCTTAAAAGTCACAAGCATTACAACAGGAAATGGTTTGGGACCCAGGATCGTAGGCAGACCTTTGATCCCTATAAGGATTGTAATTTCGACTGATAAAAGATCAGTTAATGGATTGATCAATCAGCATGGTGTCTTGGTGACCTCCCAGGATGGTTTGTTACAGGAGGTTCACCGTCATGTCTCTAAGACCTTTATGGCAGACCCAGTGAATCCTCAGATTAGGTCGATTGACTTACTTACTGCTATTAAAGGTTTACGAATAATATAGTCCCTGGGGCAGATGGTTTGAGTGCAGAATTTTTGAAGAAATTTCAAGACCAGTTGGGCACCATGCTTAGCCAACTTGTTTAATTATTGTTTGGATATTGGGAATCTTCCCAAGGCTTTTCAAACTGCTTTGATGATCTTTATCCATAAAAAAGTCGATAAAGCAGATCTTAAGAATTGGAGACCATTGAGTCTCCTTAATTCTGAATACAAAATACTGGCCAAAATTTTAGCAACCCGCTTGGGAGCTGTTGTGAAAGTTGTTAGTTGTCAGCAATTGTGTTCACTAAAATCCTGTAGTATACAGGACGATTATTCTGACTTTGTGAACTATTTATATGGGGTAATCAAAAATTTGTTTCCAGGTTTCTCCTGCCTGTTGATCAGGAGAAGGCTTCGATAATCTTTCCCATGATTATTTATTTCAGGTGCTACATGCCTATCACAGTCCTGCATGGTTTGTGTTTTGGATTAGTAGTTTATATCCATAAAGCCACTGTATGACCCTATGTGAATGGATGGCTAGGTCAGCCGTGCAAACTGGGAAGGAGGGTGCAGCAGGGGTGCCTTGGGCCCCTGCTGTATGTTTCTAACATAGATCTTCGTTCAGAAGAATGTTCTAATTTTGGGACAATCTTTGGGTCCATGCTCTATTCTGCAGTCCATACTGACCTAAGCTGATGATGTGGTTTCAGTGCTAAATGCATCGAACGAAGGACCTGCTGTTAGTAAGGAGCTACAGGACTTTTCAGCAGCCTCTGGCTCACGGATTAATTTCCAGAAGAGTAAAGGAGTGTGTCCTAGATTTTTGGATTCTTTGCACCTCAGTATGTAGCTGGCATCTCGATTGTTCAGCTGGATATTACGGTGCTTGAGGTTGTTTGTGGAGCCTCAAATATGGCCGAAAAAATGGGAGGCTGGTCTAAAACACCTCAGTTGAACGTTAACTCTTAGAAAAATAAAATTATATCTAAATTGAAGCAAGTGCTACTAATTAAAACCTTGATAGTTTCCATTTGTTTGTATATTAGTTACGCTCTTTCCTTTACCAAGAGCTATGGAGACCAACTTCTGAATATTTTTTTCAAGCCTTTTGGGGAAGCCAGCTGAACCCCACCAAACATAGAAACATAGAAGTTGACAGCAGATAAGGACCGCAAGGCACATCCAGTCTGCCCATTTTTTCTACCTTATGAATGTGCCATAGGCCTTTGCTCTGTCAGTGACCTATCTATTCATACTCATCTGTATTGCTCCCTTATGCCTGTCCCATGCCTGTTTGAAGCCCTGCACTGTATTCATATCCACCACTTCCTGAGGTAGGCCGTCCATGCATCCACCACCCTTTCTGTGAAAAAGAACTTCCTCACATCCCCCTTAATTGGCCTTCCTCTAATCTCATGCTGTGTCCTCTTGTCCTGCTATTTTTCTTATATTGAAACATGTTAGACTCTTTCACCTTGTTAATGACTTTAAGGTGTTTGAATGTTTCGACCATACCACCTCTCTCCCTCCTTTGCTCTAGGGTATACATATTGAGCTCAGTTAATCTGTCCTCATATGTTTTCTAATGCAGTCCCTGCACCATTTTGGTTGCCCTTCTCAGGACTGCCTCCATTTTGTTAATGTCCTTGTGCAGGTGCGGCTCCAGTACAACACGCAGTACTCAGATGGGGCCTAACTAGTGTCTTGTAAAGAGGGATTATTACCTCCTCTATGACTTATGATACCCCTACTAATATACCCCAACATCCCCTAGCCTTACCTACTGCTTCAGTGGTCTGCTTGGATGATTTCAGGTCATCTGTGATGATGATGCCTAAGTCTCTTTCTTCTCTTGTGATTGCCAGCAACTCCTCTCCCAACCTATAGGTAGCTTCAGGCTTTCTCTTCCTATGCGCATTTAATATTACTTATTTCTCTAAAAGATGGGAGCATGGGCAGGATAACCCCTATTGTAGTGTATTCATAACATCGAATATCTGTGTAGTGTCAAGACCAAATAATAAGACTTGGACTGCTGGAGTATTGGAATGGTTGCAGCCTTATTTGACTGACCAGCTAACAATTCCCTCTGGATACTTTGTAAACCAGGGTTCTGTCCTGAGTATATTCTTGATACTATGTTTAAAATTAGCATTAGAAACTAGGGTTGGCAAGGCTTATGACAGTTGGAAGGAAACAGTTTTATGCTGAAATTCAAGAGTCCTTTTTTGCAGAATATGGTACTACCATGACACTAAGGTTCATACTAAGATAGATAAGGTGCAAGGGGTTGACGGCACATAGTGGCACCTATGTTTTAGTTACAGTAACGTATCAAAACCGAGAGGATAAGATTGTCCAAATGGCGTTTAAACTCCGATTTAGTTATACTAACAATGACCTTAATTGGCAAGTTTGTTCCATAGGCTGAGTATTCTTTGTGTATAGAAGAATTTACTACTTGTGTGATTAAACCTTTTTCTTGAGATGTAGTGGATGTCCTCTGGTATTATGGAAGTCATTTTGAACTCAAACCCAATTCAGTAAATAAGCATGGATCTTGGACAATACGTACATAAAATGAGATCACCCCTAAGGTGATGGGTAGCCAAGGACATGAGATTTAATTACTCCATTCTGTTTACGTATGGCACAAGATATAAGCCAGATATGTATTTGGTATATTTCTTTGAACTTTTCCAAAGTAATAATGTCACTTTTTGCATGGACACCACAACTGTGAGACATATTCAAGATGGGGCCTGGCATAGGCCCTGAATAGGGTAACATGACCCTGGGATCTCTAGATTTAATATGTCTTTTATAGATCAAATAAACTGTTTGTCTTATGTATAGCTTTATTTGTTCACTGTTACCAAGGTCATTTAAGATAAATACACCCAAGTCTCTTTCATTAGTGGTGGTTAGTAGTGGAACCACTTAAAAATAAACTGCTGATGGATTATTAGTGCCCAAATGCATAACTTTGCACTTTGATGCATTCAGTTTCTTGCCCCATTCAGAAACCCAGTGTGTAACTGTATCAAGATCCTGTTGGATAAGTGAGATATTTTCCATACTTTTGCAAAGGCCACCAATTTTAACATCATCTGCGTATTTAATTGCTAATGATCTAGAATTTTAGTCAAATCAGAAATAAATATTTGGAATAAACAGGGCCCAGCACCGAACCCTGTGGAACACCACTAGTGACTAAACCTACCGGACAAATGTCCAGTTATAAGTACCCTTTGTGACCTATGGGATAGCCAGTTCTCGATCCACTCAATTATGTTTTTATTAATGCCTGTTAAACGAAGTTTGGTCACTAGTGCACTATGTAGCATAACATCGAATGCTTTACCGAAATCACTGTAAATAATGTCAAACGGGTTCTATTGTCCAATTGGGAACTAACTTTTTGTAAAAGCACATGAGGTTACTAAGACAGCTCCTTCTTGAATCCATGTCGGTCCGTGGTCTATATCATTAAGAATAGGGTGATTAAGCCCTGTATTGTGCTCTCTAAAAGTTTACAATGCTTGAGGTCAGGCTAATGGGCCTGTAATTCTCCCAGATGGTTTTGGGACCCTTTTTATGTATGGGTATTACATGTGCCAGTTTCCATTCTAGGGGGTCAAAATGAGTGTAAAGGCAGTCTTCAAAGAGAAGTCTCTCTGGCATCGTGGGATCTGGATGAATGATGTCCTGAATTGCAGCAGGTAGCAGTGTCTGTTATCTTAATAATAATAGGTTGCCACCGTTTGTGTAGGATATTCAGTGTCTCAGTGTATATGGAAAAGTGGGAGTTCATAACTCCCACAAACAAGAAGTCACAGAGTGTTACTGTCCTAGAGAAACACATGTTCAGGTTTTGGAAACACAGGACTACCTTTATTTTGAATGCCCTTATGTGACAGAATTTTGGTCGCATTTGGCTAGACAATGGAAAGAGCCACTGTTGTTAAACCTTAACACATCTTGAGTTGGTGCTTGGTACATACTCTGCACAGTGGTCAACATTTGATACTTCCACATTAATAGGTGATGGGAGCGCTTATGAAATATTATATCTGGCAAGCTCGCTGTGCCTGGGTATTACAACAAAGGTAGTAACCCATGAGGAAGTGGTAATAAATGTTACCACCGAGTTTAAAAAGATTCATGATACTGAAGAACGTAGTACCTTACCCCAACAAATACAAACATTGTGGAGAAACTGTCCTTTTATTTATCGAGTTAATGTTGAGGAGAGCTTTAGCATATGTTATTGACAGACAGGTCATGCCTTTTTAGTATTTTCACATACTTTTGATATACTACCTTGATTTGATTCCTTTTCATTCTCATTTGTATTGTTGGGGAGTTTCGTCTATTCCAGACTGTTGCATAGCTTTTTATTTTCTTCACTGATGTTATTTGTATTTTTTCCGTGTGCCTTATAACACAGGATTTTTCTTTGGATGCTTCTTGGTATGTTTTCTGTTGTGTTTACAATAAAAATTCCCTACTCTTCGCTAGGGGAGCTGCTGTTTGTTTGACCATTATACCAAGATGGCTGACCCAGGGGAGGTGGAGAATGATATATTGATGTGGCAGGGGAGCCAACCTCCATCCCAGCCACTGTAATTCTGGAGGTCGAGGAACCTATGCTGATCGAAGAAAGTACATCTGATGCTATTGAGAAATAGAAGCATCCTGAAAGTAATAGTATGAAAACTAACTTGATAAATGAGGCTCTCTATCTGGGGACATGAAGCTGGTAAATTGCTATGGAAGAGAAAAGGCAACATCTGTTAGAAATGATGACTGAGGAGGAAGCTACATAGCTCCATGAGAGGGAGCACTTCCTCAGCCTGCAGCAGCAGAAGAAACAAACCATCAGTGTGTTAGTTGAACCTTTGACAGATGCGACTCTGTCATGGTCAGCTTGGGAGTTCAAACATACCTCAAGGTAAAAGACGCTGGTCTTAGAAAGAGCGCTGTGTCTAAGCAGCATCAAGCAAAAGAAAATGAAAAATCCTCAACGGTCTCTGGAAGAAGCACTGAAAGGGACGAGGGACCAGAAATCAGAAATGGTTTTGGACTCTAGACCCAAAAGATCCTGTAGTGCAGTGCTACAACCAGGAGTTCCCAGGTGACACCTCTGACATTCAGATGCCGCAGAGCAATAGATACAGTTGGTAATAGAGGAGAGAGTGTCAGAAGCGTAAAGAAGAAACATGGACTGTTTCTCAAGCACTCAAGAAATGGTGGAGGGATGAATGTGGATTCAGCAAAGGGAGAAACAGTACAAAGTAAGGAGCCCAGCTCAGTCCAGAATACAGCCCGGACTGTGATACAGTACCTGATAATCCCACAAATGAGAAAGTCACTGAACATATAACTGTAGAGATTATGCTCCCTGTGCAAAAAGTTATTACTGAACACTCAGATATTAATAAGACTCTGGTGAACCAATAAATGTGGTACTTTTAGATAAAAAAAAAAAAAAACTTCTCCCAGTCTCTAGTAGCTGGGCCCTCTGGTCTTATGGGCAAACAGAATTTTGAAAAAGAGAAAAGGAATCGGAAACAGCAAGAAAGGAGCGCACTCAGTGAGGGATTCTTTTATTAACCTCCCCAGCAAGAACCCATACTGTAGGTCAGGTCTTAAAACGCTTGGATTTATACTTTAACAAATGGGGACCAGGAGAACCAGCTCCTGAAAAAATACTGCTAGGTTGATACACAAAGGAGGCCTGAAGACCCCCAGAGAGCATCTATGTTGCTAGAACTTTGTTAAATGACTAACATTTTTCATCTGAAATATACATGTTGATTCACACTGCAGGAACAGACGTTTTGATATATGCTTTAAAACTGTTACAGAATTAGATAGCTTCTGAGCCAAATATAATCCCCTAAATGACACTCCTTTGTGGATTCCATTCTCAGCCATCCCTAGACCAAACTTCAAACTGATATCAAAACTTTAATAATTCTGTTCAGAGTCAGTATATTGATATACTATTTTGGTCGAAACAGTGTTGTGAGGTTCTAGAAAAGCCAATACCAGTAAGAGACTATGAATAGATACGGACAGGGGTGAAAGGTGGGGATAAAACATTATTTGTCAAATGCTGGTGTGATACAGTTTCCCAGTAGCTTCTTGAAGGGGAGGGATCGTGGAACCTTGTTTTATCAGGGCCAGCTAAAGTCTTGCCACAAGTGAGTCTCCTGGGCCCATCCTAGTAATGCATGTGATAACCTAAGGTATAGCCACTGTTTAGAATTCAAGGCCCATCCCAGACATGTACAAAAGTTACAGCTTGCCCCAGGAAAATGTGGTTACCCCGGTCCAACAACAGGGGTGGCACAGGCATCTGATTAGCGCCTTGTGGCACTCCACAAAAGTATGGCTTCTAAGGAGCCAGGTAAGCAGAATGTGGAGGCAAATGCTCCCAACTCCCCTACTAATCCAGAGACAGTCACTGAAGACATGGTCTATGTGCATCAAACTAGAAAGGTTCGAACCCTCACAGACTAAGGAGATGGAATGCACACACCCCAGGAGGAATATATGAACCTGAGGTACAACCGCCAAGCAGGAAGTAGAGGGAGCCCAGGCCCGGCACAGAAATACACCTCATCTCATCTAAAAGGCCTCCCCACCACCCATACCTACCCCCAGTAAGAAAAAAAGACTGCTAAATAGACAACCCAAATCTAAAGGGACAAAGGCCCTGAAAGGAGCTTTCTTCAGACCAGGATGATTGACTATCTGAAACCTCAGCACTGAAAAGGAGGAGATGGAAACACGCTCCTAAGATAACCCCATAGATTGTGACTATTTTATGGTATACCCTCCTCTTATTGGCCTCTATGCATTAAGAGGTGGGTTGCCACAGGCAACCCTACAACAAAATGCCACACACTGGGTGCCCGGAGGACCCTTGGTGGCATTCATGGAACGGACATGTATCCCTTCCACAGTGAATTGCGTGCTGGACCAGGGGCATGTCTGGGGCGTGCCTGCACTCAGTGCCAGTCATGAAGTTGCAGAATATGGCAGCGAGGACCCTGCCATATATTGTGTGCACCCACCCAGAATACGCCCACTGGCCGCGGCGGATCAGCTTTCCCCAACAATGCTGCCCCACCCTCTGGCTGACAGGGAGGGCTGGGGGCAGCCACTCAGCCACTCACCTATCTTTTGAACTTTTGATCATTCCACACCTCCCTGCTCACATGGAGCACGATAACCACCAGGACATGGGACGGGCATCCAACTGGATGCCCACCTGTGCCTACCAATCCGCCCAAGCAGCTGTGTGCCGGGGGCAGGGCCACAGACAGGCACATGGGGGTGGCTGACAGTCATGCATGCCATCCACCGTGCTCCTGTCTACAGGTGTGGAGCTATGCAGGCCTGATATAGCGAATCATGCATATCCAGCTCGGCGCTCATGCACATACCCCATTGTTTCTCATGGCAGACAGCCTGGAAGTCATATCAATAAATGTTAATAACATTAAAAATTCCAAAAGCTGGCTCCGTAGTGCCGAGCGACAGGGATCGCTCTGGCACACTGGCACCCTGGGTCACGCTCCAAGCCTGGGATGACAGGAACAGAGGCCAGCAGGAGGGAAGCAAGAGCATCTGCAGGGCGCCTCCTCCTGAGGGGGAGGGTAGTTCTGCATTACCTTCAGTGGCTCCTGGTGGCGCCGGATGACGGCGTGGATGACCACGTGCCATTGGGCACCTTCCTGATCAGATGTGCATACACACCAATGGGGAGGAGGGTGAGCAGGACACAGAACTGTGAAAATGCTGTTCCAGCAAGCCAGATGATGGCATCTCTGCCCCTACTCACGCCTGGACCCTTCTCCGGCACATTCAGCAGCCACACCCTCCGGTGACAACAGTGACATTCCTCCACTAGTCCACTGTGGCCCCTGGTGGGGATATGCTGACCACTTGGAGAAGACAGTAAGGAGTTCTCCGAGATAATCCATGATGACAGGCAGGAAGGCCCTGGCAGGATACACCAGCCCCATCAGTGACCGGAGGTCTGGACAGGAAAGTGTGGCCCAGTGGAGTGCTGCCAGGAGGGTTAGTCTGGTGGGTATAAGAGGCTGATTTATGTGGCCCAAGGAGAGGCATGCCAGAGGCAAAGCAGGCACAAAAAAGTTAAAAACAAAAACAGGCAATTGCATTTGAAGTACTGCAGTCTAGTGCCAACAAATAATATTACTACAAGACACCCTACTGAAAACAACATTTGACCTAGCTCAGGTACCTAAACCGTGGTATAAGGGAAAACATTCTGGTCCTCGGTACTCAACAGTTTGACAGAGTAGGCATTTTTCTTAATGACCCTGATTTCAAGTCTTCTGCCTGACTGCCATCTAGGGACAACTTTATCGTTAGACATTTCCTATTAGGTGGTGTGTCTTTGAATCATAAGGACACATGCATCACAAGAAATCTAGCCATACAGTATACTCATACATCATGTATAGAATGGGCTGGAGACGTCAGCTGTGGTTTAAGTCATGCTAATAGGGACTGCAGACTGCAAAAATGTTTTGCGATTCAGCACCTTAAGCCAAGTAATTGCTACAGCAAATCTCAAAGATACATACAGGATAATACATAAAACAGGTGGTAATACTTATTTCAGAGGTTCACACTCTGCCACAACAGACTACATTTTTGTCTCTCAGAATGTCACAATTGAATCAGCCAAAGCATGCAGAGAGGAATTTTGGATTATGTAGCCATCCACTGTTCCATATCTTAGACTAATACGCTGGTGAGCAAGAAAATAAACTTAACAGTGATTCACTACAGAATCCTACCTTGCAAAATAAATGGTTTATCTCTGGAAAGCTTGAGTAACAGTGATGTGTATGTAAGCCAGTATTGCTGCGTGGTTGGTGGGAGGACTCAAAAGAGGTTTTGTGTATTTTTTAAATTCCTCTGGGAAACTGGCAAGTACAGACTAATTGAAATATTCAGAATTAAGGGTCCAGTTACAGAAATGAATAAACAAAGCAGAACTGGAACACACTAATTACAGCACACAGACTGCAGCTGTAAACAACGAAATGAAGCTACTGCAGCACAACAGAGCCCAATCCGTTGACAAGAAATTAGGTTTGGAACTCAAAACAGGAAACACACCTGACACAAGGTTGAATTAAGCCGTGTCCCATTTGTTATGCAGAAAGAGTTAAACGCAAGGATCTGTTCTATCCTCCCTTTTCTGTCTGTGTGGTTGCACAACCAAATATTCTCGTGAGACCTAGGAACTGATTACACCGACGGTCTTGCGATTCTCCGCTTCTCACTATCTCTCTGCCTTCACTTGCTGTTTCTGTCTTTTTTTCCCCTTGCATATCTACGTGTTGTAAAGCTATATATGAATCTTCATGTGAAACTGGGATCCCTGGTTTGAAATGTTTATAGTTATACTGTTGAAATGATTGCAAAACTATTTGGAATTTAGGGGGTTACCCTGAGATGCAGTTTGAGCTCCCTCAGGCTTGTTTTTCAGAGCTGCCAGCAGGTGGTCAGCACTCTATTTACAAGCCTGCTCTGCAAAGAAACTGACAGGAACATTTTGTGAAAACAGGATGTCTCCTTAACGAGTTCCTAATAAAGACTTATAAAAGAGCCACGATACTTTTGCTAGAGAGAGAGGAAGAGACTGAAACTTGGAATTAGAGATATCCTCAGATGAAGGACTTTCTCTGTTTGTACTGTCTTTGTAAATAGTTATACTGAACAATTTTCATTTTTATTTTACTGTTATTGGCAATAATAAAAGGTTACCTGTGAATTTTACAACTGCTCCTGGTCTTCCTATGCTTCCTGACCTGTGTCTTGCTGTCTCTGACCCATTTAAAAGCAGTCAGCATAGAGTGGAACACAGAACCATACAGTCGATTAAAGCCACAAAATGGTAATATAGCACCCTCGCCCCCGATTTAGTGCAAGTGGAATTTGATTTTTGTCTAACACAATTGGCATTCTTGCAGTTATAACCCAGGATTCTTTTTCTGCACAACTAAAATTACCTGATATCTCGGATCATGACAAATTAGTCTAATTAAACCTATTACTGCAGAAAAGTCCAAAGAGCAATAACATCTTTAATTCATAATCCCTATTTTCCTCCCAGTGTCAACTTACCTGCCAGCTTGCAGTGAGAGACTGGCACTTCTGTTGTAGGGTATGTCATTCATTAGTAATCTTTATTTTATGTTCCCAAGTGACTGGCGCTATTTCACAGAGGGTAGCAGCCAGAACTGCAACTACTGTGCTAATTGCCTCCCTGAGCTTCTTGCTGTGTCTGGGAACGTTCTGCCTGACGCTGGGCATATTTTCATGGAGTAAAAATAAATAGTGTGGCATAGAAACATAGAACTTGATGGCAGATAAGGACCGCTTGGCCCACGTAGTC
The DNA here is from genome assembly GCA_016271365.2 of Neoceratodus forsteri. NCBI lineage: Eukaryota > Metazoa > Chordata > Ceratodontiformes > Ceratodontidae > Neoceratodus > Neoceratodus forsteri. The sequence goes on from CM028129.1 coordinate 1,741,841,143, forward strand.
TGCCCATTTCCCTACCTAATGGATAAGCTGCAGATCCTAGTTAACCAACAGCCTACTTCCTCCTCCCCATTGAGGTAACTGAGCTGTACCTCTAGAAACAACCCTGTTAACAATGGACAATGAGCTAGTTAAATTGTTAATGAACCTTCCAGCTCGGGGCTCGGGCATGAGCAGCGCTACTGAGCATGCCCAGACTTGGAGCTTAGGTGCTACTCAGCATGCCCGAGCCCGAGCTAGAACTTTCATTAACAATTTAACTAGTGTACACTGCTCCATTTTAACAGGGGTTGTTTCTAAAGGTACAACTCAGTGATCCTCTACATGCCACGCCTATTTATTTTACTCCATGAAAGTGTGCCCTGCTTGGCGTCAGGAGCGAGTGTTCCGGCACACAGCAGGAAGCTCTGGAGTTATGACGTCACACTCAGTCTTCCTAAGGCAGCAATTTCCAAATGACATATCCAGGACAGTAGAAGAAACCACCATACAGTTAAGAAACAAAAGAAATTACTTGGCAACAGTTAGCTGCAGTCATGTTCAAAGATTAAGGTTGTGCTAATCGGGCATTTCTGCAGCTCTGGTGTTCCAACACTGTTTTGATCAGTTTTCCTTTAAAGAATAACAGAGCACCAGGGTAGGATGGCCTGGTACTAGAAAAGATATTCGTTCCATTTAGAACCAGTTTGGGTACATTTATTTTAATTATGTGCTGGAACAAAACTGCTACCTGAATCCATGTCTACAGCTATTTCAGTCTTTAAAAGGGTTTGAAAGATGACTTAAATAACTGGAGACCCTTAAGCTTATTTATACAGATTTTAAGATTTTGGCAAAAACACTGGCTAATAGGTTGTCTAATCACATAATATTTCATTAGCCTGAGCCAAGTGATAGGATGTTTTCCCAAAACAGCAGTGGTGATGACAAATGTAAATGGATGGCTGGAAGCACCATCTAGGTATGTAAAGGTGTCAGACAGAGCTGTCTTTTAAGCCCACTGTTACATGTATTTAGCCTAGACCCTTTTCTGAGAGGAACAGAGCAAGACCCAGGGACAAAAGGCCTATCCATATATCCTGAACTCCCTCTAATAAAGGCTTTGGCATACACAGATGACACGGCACTGTTTGTGTCTGATGAATTTTCTGGCAGTGCAGTGGCACAGAAGTCATCCTGTTGTTCTGTTGCATCTGGATCGCATATAAATTACCAAAAAGTGTGGTTGCATACCACGCAGTAACTGACACAGCTAATCCAAGTTAGTAGTTTAGTCCAAATTCTATACAAACACTGACATCAAAATACTCTGGTCTTATGTTTGGGCAAGGCAACTTAGCCACCAAAAGTTGGGAGATATGCCTTCAGTATGTAGCAAATAAAATGTCTGCTTGGAAGAATAAACGGATTTCAAACTGAAGAGTCTTCCTGATCACTTTTAATACCATACTGCCTGTATTTGAGTATATCCTTTCCCACACTTGTGAGGCAAAACTGTATGGCATCTTCTTCCAAGCCCTGTGGGGTTTATACCTTCAACTGAGTGAGGGAAAGATGGTGGGGCAATGTGGGTGAGGCCATTAGGACCGAATGTGTTTTTGGCATACATGATTTTAATGTGCCAGCAACTTGAGGTTGGGAACATGGGGCCCAAACTGTGAGCTCACTCCCCCCCATTGTGCCTAGGGTGGGGGATGTATATATTTGCTTGCGGGGAGGGGTGGCTCACCCCAATTGAAGCCAACATGCTGCGCAAGATTAGCTTTGGTGCGCAATAGAGCTGCCCGTGGTGCACCTTTGCTGTCTGCCGCTTCCTCCAACCCGGTTTTCTCACCTTATTTCTTTTTTGCCTATTGTGGTGACCTAGGGGAGTCACCTCACCCCTTTGAAAAGCGACTAACATACCAAACAACTGAGAAAGGCGGCTAGGTATGACACACCTCTTTATTATTATAGTACATTTATTGTAATAATATCATTGAAGTTATACTAAGGTTCATACTAAGGTATAAGGAGTTGAGAAGGCGGCTGGCCCTATGTGACTATCCATTACCAGCGACAGGACAGATTATTCCGTCCAGTATATAGGAGCCTAATCTATTTTTGAATTGAGTTTTATCTTTACTAATTATGATATCCTGTGAAATTTGTTCCATGGGTTAATTATTCTTTGTGTATAGAATGCTTTACTTCTATTTGTATAAAAGGTACTGATCTTAGCTGTAGGGGTGTTGTCTAGTACCTTTCTGATCATTTTAAAGTCCAGATTCAGTTCACAATTAAGTAATCATCTTGTATAATACTGTAGCAGAAGTAAGTCCCCCATATTCTTCTAGTCTCCAAATACATCAGGTTCAGTTCCCTTAATCATTCGCAATATGGTAATGTTTTCATGTTATATACCATTTTGTAGCCTGGCTTTAAACTCTCTCAATCCTGTCAACAGCTTCTATGGAGATGGGGCTCCATACTGGGCTCTCATAGACTAGTATTGCCCACTAGTACTCTTGTAGTTCCTTTTGATTGTTCAGATTAACCTTTTAGCTTTTGCAATCTGTGCCTCACAATGAGACAAACTTGTTGGCAGAGGGCATGGTGGACACAGCTGCCATCACAGAAACATGGGCCAGCCAATATCAGGGCTGGGACCTGATGATCCCAGGGTATAGGATTTACAGGAAGGATAGGGGCAAAGGGAAAGAGATAGGAGTAGCGATGTATGTCAGGGAAGGGATAAAGAGTACAAGGAAGCGGGGAGGACAGTAGGACAGAGGTCTTGTGGATGCAATTCCAGGACATGAGGAATAGGATTCTCAGGATGGGGATGATATGCAGGCCATTAACTCAAGGGAAGACCTGAGCAAACTATGAAAATGTGTGGGAAAGGTAACACAGTGATCGTGGGGACTTCAGTCTACCAGGAGTGGGTTAGGGGTACCCAGCCACCTTGAGTGCTAGGAAGCAAATACTCCTGGATGCCTTTGAGGACTGCTTCCTGGTACAGATGGTCATTGAGTCAACTAGGTTGGGGAATACACTGGATCTAGTTCTGGCCAGCGGAGGCTGTAAGGGAGATGGAAGTGGAGGACCGCTGGCTGGAAGTGACCACCACTCGGTGTGGTTCACACTTAATATGAGCAGAGAAGCAGCAGGTACAGGGACCAGGGTGGTGGACTTCAGACAGGCTGACTTTAGTAGGATGGGTGAAACCTTAGGGGCATCTGGAAGAATACAGCCATACTGGGATGCGACTCAGAAATGGAAAAAATCAAATTGGGGATATTGGAAGCTACTGAGACATGTACCAAATTGCAAAGCAAAGGGAAGGAGCTAAAAACTCAAGCTGGATTAAGCAGAGGGTCTTAGAAATGGCGGGCTAAAAGAAGTGTTCAAAAATACAGAAATCCGGGAAGGGGAGGATAGGGAGGAGTATGTGAAGAGGTCCAAGGAAGTTACCAGGGAGTCACAGCAGGAAGGCCTCCAGGAATTGAGGCTGGCACAGGGCATCAGGGATGGGAAAAGGACTTCCGCAGATACATACAGGAAAAGAAGGAGCTGCAAGGACCAAATAGTTAGGATCAGGAAGGACAGTGGGTGGGCAGAGAAAGGTGGATCAGGCAGAAGCACTGAATGAGTACTTTTATTCTGTAGTTCGTGAGGGAGAAAGGGCGCAGCTACCACAGGGATGGGCAAGGGGAGGGGCAACAGATGGGGTGATCACTGAGGGTAGGGTATTGGAGGGTTAAGGGTTCTGAGGTGGATAAGGCACCCGGACTGGAGGCATACACCCCAAGGTGTTAGGAGAAATGGCCAAGATCCTGGCTGAACCGCTGGAGGAACTGTTTAATACCTCTTTGGACACAAGTGCGCATGCATGACTGGAGGATGGCCAATGTGGTACCCATCCATAAAACTGGACGAAGGATAAGCCGGTAATTACAAGCTGGTAAGCTTAATTTCAATCATGGGGAAGCTGATGGAGACAACACTTAAGGAAAAGCTGATGACCTTTATGGAAGACAATGGGCTCCAGGACAGTCACCAGCATGGGTCTGTCTCCAGAAATCCTGCCAAATGAACCTAGTTGAGTATTATGAATGAGTCACAAGGGAACTGGGCAAGGGTCATGCGGTGGATGTCATATACTTGAACTTCAGTAAGACCTTCGATTTGGTGCCGTGTGGGAGGTTGGGAGGAAATTGAGATATGTGGGGTGGGGATTAAGATGGTTAAATGGATTAAGAATTGGCTGCGGGCAGACAGCAGAGAGGAGTAGTGGTGGTGGAGACTCTAATCTCCAAGGGCTGTGGCGAGCAGGGTGCCACAGGGATCAGTACTGGGGCCAGTACTGTTTGAATATTCACAGCAGATATTTCGTACAGTGCCAGGAATAAGATCAGTCTATCACCGACGGTACCAAATTGGGGGGCAGTATGACTTATAGCAGGGTTGGCAGAGGTTGCAGGATGACCTGACCAAACTGGTGGAGTGGTCAGAAGCATGGCAGTTGGGGTTCAATGTGAAAAGTGCAAAGTCCTGCACTTTGGAGCAAAGAACCCAGGGAGGAGTTACCAGCTGGGAGGGTGCAGCTAGGTTCTACCAAGGAGGAGAGGATCGAGGGTGATTGTAAAGGGAAGATGAACAATACAGAGCAGTGTGGAGGGCAGCAACAAAAGCCAACAGGATGCTGGGTTGTATCATGAGAAGGATATGCTCCAGGAGCAGGAAGTGATCCTGCCTCTCTACAGGGCACTGGTCAGGCCTCACCTGGAGTACTGCATGCAATTCTGGTGCCCATATCTAAAGAAAGATGTGAAATTACTGGAAGCGTACAATGCAGGGCAACAAGGATGATCCAGGGATTGGAGGATAGACCACATGTGGAGAGGCTGAGAGAGAGTTGAACATGTACTCCTTGGGGAGAGAAGGGATAGGGGATATTACTGAGACCTTTAAGTACGTAAAGGGATAAACAAGGTGGGCATTGAGGGATACCCAGGCCGAGGAGAGGGCATGGCCTTAAACTGGGGAGGATTTAGGACAAAAAGAGGAGACACTGTTTCAAAGAGAGGTCGTGGTAGAATAAAATGCTCTACTGGAGGAGGTGGCAGCCTGTAAATCAGTGGGTAGTTTCAAAAGGGGATAGGACAGGGTGGGGGTAGTAACTGAGAAGGGAGGAGGCATGGCAGCTGCAAGGTGAGGGTGCTAGCTGCACACACAAGCAGACTTGATAGACCAGGTGGCCTATTTCTGCTGTGAAATTTGTATGTTTATAAGTTATGATTTATTAATATTCTCAAGCTTTTTCTTCCAGTGATTCTCTAAGAGGGAGCCATCCAAGAAATAGGTTTTCTTTGATGCTTGCTTCTGAGGTGAATGACACAACACTTGTCCGTGTTAAAACTCCATGCCCCATGTATTTGTCCATGTTAGAATAATAATTAGACTTTTTGCAATGTTGTTTTGTCATTATCTGTGTTAATCACTCTAGCTACTTTTGTGTCATCTGCATATTTGCTAATCCAGCTAGTTAAATGTTCCCCATGTCTGCTATGAATATTTGAAAAGCAGAGGTCCCAGGACCGACCTTGGGATCCCACTAGCGACCCCTAGGGCCAGAACAATATCCCTTTATACATACTCTTGGGTCCTATCACTAAGCCAACTCTGCATCCACTGTATTAATCATGGTCTACATTTAGATTTATTAATCTATTCAAGTGAACCCATGTTGTTCAGTGTCCTGAGTATCATGTTTTTTTTTTTGGTGCTTCCCAATCTTATCTTTTATTGTGATTCTAATATCTTCCCAGGCACTGAGGTGAGACTAATGGGCCTACAGTTTGCACAGTTCAGCCCTGTTGCCCTTTTTATGCATTGGAAGTCATGAAACCTGGAGGGAAAAATTGGGTTGTACTAGTAAAAGAATGGGTAATGCCTCACATTACATCCTGCAAATCAAAGACTGTGTACTCCCCAAGAAAAATCAGAGAAGAAAGTGGAGCCTGACTCATGCACAAGCTTTGACATCCTCTAGGCATGCAATATATCAAAATACCATGGACACTGCTTTTCAGATAGATATTTGTTTCCCCTCATGCCTAGCGCATAGTGTTCCTATAGTTCTAACTAGCTGACAAACCCCAGGATACTAAAGTTCACCTGGGGTGCAATGTGACCTCAGTAGCCAAAGCAGACTGGGGCAGAAAGTACTCATAAGCATAAACAGCAAAGCGAAAAATGGTCCTTGACCCAGTTGTATAAATATCCTTTAAACACAGGTGTATTTTTTATGCCCTATGCAGTTTAAATTTTGAGAACTATAGTCCATGACTGGCTGGAGCCCATATAACATTCCACCACCTACACTGAACTAGTAATAGAATTATTACCCACAGCCTGGCTGAAATATCATGGGAATACCTGGCAGTCATCTTTGCTGTAGTTAAATACCCATCTGTGGTTATCACAGATGGGTATTTGGGTCTTTCAGCAAAATAAGTTTCTTAACCATAAAACTGCAAACAATGCGACTTTTACACTGCACGACGTTTATTTAATGGATTAAAAAATGTATCCTGGTGTCAGATTTTATACCTATGGAAAAAAGCGTCTAGATCTTCACCCAAAGGTACAGAGCATACAAGGTAAATTGGTTTATTTTTTTCCTCTCACTTATACAATTTTTCTCATTTTCCTTTTGAGAATTCCTTGAATATGAACTATGCTTTACTTTTGTGGTTTCTTTTTCCTTATTTATAAAGATTTTGTACTTTGCATCATTATTATTGAACTGATTTTCTTAATTCAATTTATTTATTTATTTATTTTTTTAACTAAAATTCACCTGCTCCAACCATGTGCCATGGAATCATTTACTTCCACCAGGACAGCCACACGAACTAAGCAGAAGGGACCTCGGTTTAATGTCTCACTTGAAGGACGCACCTCAGTAGTGCTGCACACACCTAGTGCTGCACTTCAGTGCCAGTACCGCGATAGCCCAAGTTTCTCATGTGGAAATAAAACCCATGACCTTCGGATCTTCCAGGTCCAGAGGGGAATGTACAACTAACTGAACCACTGCCACTGCTCCTTGCAGCAAAGATCACACATCATACCAAGCAAAACTGGGAGAGATCCAAAGCTGAGTGTGATGAGTGGATTATTCTCAGGGATCTGGAATGTGACAGAACTGAGACATACAAACACATGAACATTTGTATGTTCGTATGTAGAACTGAGACAATTCTCTCATTTAGCAGTAGGGTTTCTAGAGTTTAGCAGACATTTGCAGCCCTTCCCAATTTTACAATTAAGTGGCGTAGCTGATAACAGACAGGACTGGGTCTAATGAAGATGGGCAATTAATCTGCAGTAAAATTGCTCCTGATTCAGCAGCATGCTAAAGCTCTGGAAGGCAGAATCGGTAGACCAGCTGGTTTCATATAATGCAGCTTTAGTCTCCATGCAAGCTCCTGGAGTTAGCACATTTATTTCTCTCACCTGTTCATTGGGCAAACATTCCACTTGACCCCAGGCCAAAATGAAAATGCACTTAAATACGGGTCTTTAAAACTTGAGAAAATATCAATTCCACCTAATGGAGAGGACCTCTGCTCTGTGTGTCAATATGTTAAAGTATCCTAATGAGTCACCTTGGGTTTTCTGTTTAAATGTCACAACACAGTTTGCCACAGGGAGCGTGTATGGTTGCCCTTAGGAAAAATCTGACAGCTTATCTCTGCTGGCCAAGTGAGTAACTACTTCTACTGAACTCTGCTGCTGAACTGTTCCCTAGCTGGCAGGTTTTTGTGCCACAAATGACTCTGGCCATCTTGGTATGTTGTGCATTACTGGCCCAAGTTACATTTTTTTTTTTTTTGTGTTATCTATTTATACCCCCATCGTGCTCTGGAGCTGCCACTCCTTTGGGCCACCATGACCCACAGACATTCCTCCTACTGTCTCCCAAGCCACCTTACCTCAGATCTGCAGCCATCCTCGACATAGCCCAGCTTAACCCTTTACCATGTGGGTCCCTCTTCTAAGAGGAAGGCAATCGGAGGGAGGGAGACCGCAGCACACCATTTTTCCTTCGGTCCCGGCACTGTTGATGCTTTCCGTGGCTTCCGGGAGTCTTCAGAGGTGTCCTGGGCCAATAGCCATCATCTGGCCAGTCCCCAGAGTGGTATTTCCATTTTCTGTGGTGTTACCCCTTATTGCGATCCCTCTGCAGTGCTCCTAGTCTCCACCAGGGGCTGCTGCAGAGGAACCATCATCCCCAACCCACCCAGGAGAGGAGAGCAGTCCCATGGATGCTCAATCCTTCCCCTCCTCTGCCGACTCCTCGGATCCTGAGAGTCAGTTCCCAACTCAGGTCACCAGCATGGTGAGGAGGTAAGGCGCCTGCCTCAACACTCACGCCACCGACCAGGCTTAAATTACATTTCTAAAGTGCAGCAGGTCTGTCATGCACCTGTTGTATTCAGTCACTGTAAACACAAGCCTCCTCTAAAATGTTTCTCTCAACCCTGCCCACTGGCGTGGGGGTAACGCATCAGACTCCTATGCAGGAAACATTAGCTCATGCCCAGAGACCCAGCTCCTACCCCTGGCCAGTGAATTCAGACCAGCACTGCGAGCGCAACATACTCCAACTCTAGGGAGGGTTATAAGCCCTCCTGCTCTTTGAGCCCTCCTCTGGCTGGCTTCTGGACTGGCACTGTACCACTAGAGATAAGATGCTGCCCACGCGCCTGAAGTCAAGGTGCAGCATAGGTGAGGTGAGGGCATGGGCAGAGGAGCCAGCCATGACTGAGGACATGCTCCCATCCAGTAAGCACCCAGAACCTGATGCTGGTTACCCTCTGCCTCTGGGTTTCTGGCGCTCAAGCAGCATTGGTTTGCACTTTCTGGCACTGAAATTCAGACAGTACTTTCCCTGTGCCCACAACCCTGACTATAACACTGAGTCCCCTAGTACAATCAGTTTGTAAATGACCCGACTTAGGGCTAACAGACTGAGAACAAATTGCACCACTACTGATTTCACTGGGGAAGTTCAGAAATAACCGTCCTTGAGGGTATTCTGACATTTGCAGAGACCACAGTAATGATTCTAGGTGGTTGGATCCCTTGTTTTATTACCTGCTCCATCTGAGCTTGCTTTAATAAACAAAGTAGATTATTGTGTCATTTCAGGTGGCTTTCATCCCAGATTCAAACTGAATAAGATGGTTAAACTCAGCTACATCTCCAGGTGTTTTCTATAGCTGGACAAGGGTTCAAGATGAATCCAGTTGTTATGTTGAGCACCCCATCAAAGCACCACTATAGATTACAGTTTGAAGCGCAGTCCTAGTAATGGCCTGATGAAGAGACTATGATTAACTGAAGCATCGACAAATCAGTCTGCTAATTAATTTGTCAATAAATGTGCTGGCTGGCACCTGAAAATTTACACACTTGGCTGCTGCTTATGAAGTGTCTGCTTCAGTTAAGTATTGCAATTTGAGAATAAAGCAAGAGTCCATACTGTGTGTGTGTATACATAGATTATTGTACACAGTGGGCGGTGGGGGGGGATTGGTGGTAAGGCAGAGGTGAGCACAGCATCCTTTCCACTACTTATCTGTACATTTCACTCAAGTTCTGTTTAGGTTGTAGGCATAGGGAAAGTACCATGAAAATCTCAATGCCAGAAGTGCAAAATCATGCACCGTGGGCACAGAAACCCAGCGGCAGAGTACAGAATGGGAAGGAGGAAGTATTGAAGGTCACTAAACAGGAAAGGGCCTTAGGTGTAATCATAACAAATGGCTTTACAGTGGCATGGCAATGCGACAAAGCAGTAGGAAAAGCCAGTGGGATGCTGGGGTGCACAGGAAGGGGTATCACCTGCAGAAGGGCGGTGGTGTTGCCACCATATTGGTCATTGGTGAGACCACAGTTGGTGTACTGTGTCCAGTTCTGGAAGCCACAGGTCAGAAAGGACATACACAGAGTACACATTATCCAAACAAGAGCAACAGAAATGGTGCAGAGGCTGCACCAAATGTTCTAGAGGAGAGACTCAAGGATCTAAACATGTACATCCTGTAAGAGAGGAAGAGAGGAGGACATGCCAGAGAACTTTAAATATCTCATGAGGGTGAATAAGGTACAGAAAAGGAGCACATTTCAGAAAAGAAGGTGTACAGCTGGAGCGTTGGTCAGCGCTACTGCCTCCGATGACCCTGGTTCAGGAGCGAGCCTGGGTGGGGGCCGGCTGAGGGGGAGGGATCGAGCAACTCATGGGACGCTCTCCTTCTCTGGGTGGGGTTGCTTCACTGCTCCCAGTAAGAGGGACTAGCGGTGTGGGAGGGAGGATGCTGTCGGGCGCATGGCTGTCTACAGCCTGGACTCTGGTCCTTGTGCCGGCATCCTCAGGGTGGGATTCAGGGATCACGATGCCAACAAGCAGGGGACAATCCAGCCAACATATACAGCATGATCCCCATGGGGGAACAGAGCCCCACCTGTGGGCAAAAATGTGATATAATTAAAAAAAAAGAAAGAAGGTGTGCAAGAACTTGAGAGCATGCAGTGAAACTGGAGAGGGAAGTTCTGGAGGGATGTGAGGAAGCATCTCTTCACTAAGAGGGTGGTGGGTGCCTGGAACAATCTTCCAACGGGTGGTGGGCTTCAAGTATGCATGGCATAGGTATAAAAGAAAACTGGTATCAAAGTGGGGATGGGCAGAGAATAGGTAGGGTCTCATGACAGACTAGGCAGGGAAAAGCGGAGAAGACTAGGTGGTATGCTTCTATGTCTCTACTGGCACAGGTTCAACTTTCTGAGGTAGAAAATAGTGTTGATTTTGTCTCTAACGAACCCTGAGGATGTGACACCTCCTCCCGCAAATAAATGCTCAGCAATCTTTTATTGTTTTGTTTTGTTTGCTGGTAAATCACCATGCTCAATGTTGCAGCACCTTTGGAGCCTGTGGTGTTTTGCCTTTTTCTCTCAAAAGCTTTTTCTCCCTGGCCATGTTTTCAGGGCATACCTGCCCCTCAGAACATAGCCAACGATGGCAGAAAAAGGCCATCAGTCCATGCAGTCTGCCTATAACACCCTATCATACCCCAAGACCTTTTGTCAATAAGGGGTTTTATCTACATTACCACCCTTGCTCCTCTCTTACTACTACCCCCCCGCCGAGTAACTACTAAGTCCTTGACACTGCCTTAACCCGCGCTTGAAGCCTTTATTGGTTTTGGCATCTACCACCTCGCTGGTAGACTGTTCCATCTTTCAATCACTCTCTGTAAACAAAACTTTCTCCATCCCTCCTGAACCTCCCCAGCCAGCTTCCACTCGTGTCCTCGTGTTCTAGATGTACGACTCCTTTTGAATAGTTACATTCCTTTCAGGAACCTGAAAGTCTCATCATATCACCCTCTCTCATCTGCCCTCGAGGAAGTACATGTTCAGTGCCCTAAGCTGATCCTCCCAGGATCTGCCCTGTTGACCCTGAATCATTTTAGTTCTTACACATGCCCCATCTTCAGGCTGTCTTTATCCTTTCTTAGGTGAGGACACCAGAACTGGGCACAGTACTCAGGTGTGGCCTCACCAGTGACCGACAGAGAAGCAGTAATACTTCTTACCCTTCTGCTATCAAAACTCCTCACCTCAGCATCCTGTTTGCCTTACTGTAGGTCTTGCTGCACTGGCTAAGCTAGATAGTTTAAGGCAGTCACTTGTGATGACTACTAGTTTCTAGTCCTCAGAAACAGGGCCAGCTTAATCCCTCCCATCCAGTACTCTGCACTAGGTTCTTGTTCCCATATGCATCATCTTGCATTTTTGGTGCTGAATTTCAACTGCCAAACGCTGGACCACCTCTCCAACCTTTTCAGGTCCATCTGTAACTCCCTTACCCTCACCATCTACGCTACCTCAGAACGTAGTGTCATCTGTGAAGAGATGAATCTGTCCCGATTCCGTCAGCTCTGTCACTGATGACCACATTTTCAGGGATATACCCTGTTCAGGTCAGGTCCCCTGGGTCCAGCTGGCACTAGATGGCTTCCCTTCCCTGGGTAGGGCAGCCAGTCCCACAGGTAGCCAATCAGATGTGCAGGATCCAGTGCTGGGGTGCTAGGACCCAGGGAGGAAGAAACTTTGGACTTCATTTAGACAGTTCATGGGAATTTTATGCCATTTTCTTCACATTTCTTCTTCCTTCCCTGGTGTGGGAACAGCTTAACGATGGCCTCAGATGCACGCAGCAACATCTGTGGAGAATGCAAGTTCCCCACAGCTACCGCAGAAGTCGAGTGGCACTGGGTGCCCAATGCTTTTCCACTCCCGACGGCAGCACACTGCCAAGCAGCAGTTGCTGCAGTCTGGCCTTCCTCCTGATGAGGCTTCTTGAGTTTGCTCCCAAACCTGGATCCCCAGCACGGCAGCAAAATGCACAGCCGCTGGGCCATTGGGGAGCGCCAGCTGGTTGTTTCCTTCTATTTAACATGTACACTGTAGAAATATACAAAACATTCTAGGAGGATGATTTGAGAAAAACTCAAACACATATGGGTTAGCAGTATAGCCTAGAAGTTAGAGTAACATGCTGTGAATGAGCTTGGTACATCCAGCAGACCAGGTTTGATTCCCACAACCTCCACCTGCATATTGTGCGACTCTGAGAGTCACTTAATCACCCCAGTGCTCCCAGGTTGTCCCTGAAAACAGGCACTTGTGCCTAGTGCCTTACTCGGCTACCAAAAAGAATAACATAAAAAAAAAAAAAAAAAAAACATATAGATCAGGGCTCTTTTATTCACTTACTGAAGTCATCACCATGTGGATTTTTAAGGATTTGAAGCACAAAATAAACGCCATTCTTAGCACTGACCTTGTATATTGAAAGGTTTGCACCTGTATAGTTGATGGTAAATGTGTCAGGAAGTGCATACTGCATCTTAATACAGCCGGGAGACCCGTAAGAGGGGTCTTACATGCGTTCTTAAGGTGTGAAAAAACAGAAAAGTAGGCAAGTGGTTCTAATGCCTGACAATGTGAGACTTCTGTTACAACTATAAGAGCAGTCTCCACAGCCGTATTAATACATTATTGATTCAAGGTGCTCAAACCGCAAAGGCATCTGTGCCCACAGAGACATGCCGATGTGGGAGGGGTGCACTGAGGTCCAGCTCCACATATGGAGACCTCCACAGATCCCACAGCCCTGGCTGTGCACCCTCTGTACCCAATCATTGGCCACATGCACTACTATGTGACTAGCCAGGGAAAGCAAGGGCGTACCTACACCCAGTCCCATCAAATTAATCAATGTTGTGGAGGGCCAGCAAAGCTGGCTGAGGCTATGCAGCCTGAGGGCTACTGTACTGCCTATGTATATGTCCCCTTGCCCAACTGAAGGACTCTGGGGTCCAGTCGGTCCCCACCACACCAGCCCATAGCCCTCTAAGTAGACCAGGAGGGTTGTGTCTTCTGCAATTGCAGGACAATCACACCGCTGTTGAGGATATCATCCCAACAGGGATAGAGCAGTCTCTGGAGGACTGCCAGGGATTGCCATATCCTGTGGTTCCTCGCTTTGTGCAGGTGACAAATCCTCGGTGCCAGCCCAGGCATCTGACTGGATAATTTAATTTACTGATTTAAAATTTGGTAACTGGGAAAGGCACACTGAGCCAAAGCTCATTTCTAGGTGTGACCAGATGCCTGGCATATTGTGTAACACCGCCCATGCTACCCCTGCCATGTGGGTGTTCCACAGAAGCCACGCACAGTGGGAAGATGCCGTGATGCAGTCTGTCTTGGACCGATATCAGGTGCACCATTTTATAGCCAGGATAAGCTCCAGTCAAGTTTATCTCAGCCACTGTTCAGGATCAAGCCCTTAATGTGTCTTGCATGTTTGTTTATTTATTGTCTTGGAGAAACACCTTTGAGCTAGAAGCTCTTTTACAAAGGTTCCACATCAAACAGGTACAAGTTACAGGCATACAAGGTACAGTAAAATACAACAATCCATGATACAAGGTACTTGCCAACAAGCTGAGGGGATATAATAACAGACAAATACATACTGACCTACAAGAAACTTGGGCATACAAGCTACAGTAAAATACAATCAATGACACAGAGTGTGTGCAAACAAATTAATAGACAAATATAAATCTAGCCGGTAGCTCGGTAGCAGTCAAAATTGACTCTGTTAGGCAGGCGAGTGAGCAGGGGAGGCAGTAAGGAACTGCAGATGAATAAGGAGAGAGGGGGAGAGAGTCGGTGGTGTACAGAGAGTGTACATGTAGGGCAAAGATCACTCCCTTGCTCTAGAGTAGTGTAAGAGACTCCGCAGGTTTCGGTATCTGAACTTTAGAAGCAGAGGGTCAAATGTACTTTGTATCCTGGACTCTTCAGAAATGGCTATTGTTTATGCAATATAGTTACTCGTCGTATTCCAAGTACTTCCTGTAAATTTGTACTTTGTTCCTTGTATGTTGATACTTGCTTATACTTTGCTCTTTTGTGAAACTGACATTTCACTGTATTGTAACAATTTGTAGGACTGTAACCTCCCAGGTCATGCCTGAAAATAGACCAATCATTGTCTAGTGCACCTACCTGGTAAGAAAAAAAAAACTAAATAAAAAGAGATTCCCTCCCCTTCCTAGTACTAACGGAATATCTGGTAGGGTATTCCATGTTTAAATTCTTGGACATTAAAGCTTTGTCAATTGAAAGTCATTTTCATTCCGTGAGAGAGCGGACTTGATAACATCTGGTGATGGAATACACAGATCTGCAGCGAGTCTCGGGATTCTGCCACAAGCTCTGGAGCAATCAAGGCTACAGTCTGCACTGTTTTCCAGAAAAGATGCAATTTGCAGTAGATGTCACATTTTATGACAGCTTGTGGGATAAGCTTCTCACAAGACGCATATTTGTCTATCCTCAACAAGGCACTTAGATGAAAATCACAGAGTGCTACAAGTGAGGCCCCATGGCAGTTTCTGAGTTTGGGTTTGGCTGCAAGCCTTTCAAAACCCCAAAACATGCAAAATGTCCTGGCTGAAACTTTAGTTCAGGGTCCAGTAATTTTCTCTGAGTCTTAACTCCCAACTTCAGACAATACAGAGTTACTGAAGGGCTTCTATCGGATAAATGCAAAGCATTTAGTATTATGTACTGTGAGTAATACTCATAATGTATGGGAGCCCTTATTATTAATTGAAATCAAGCAGGCTACAACCTTGTAATAACTGGGAAGTGTTTTCTCCGCATTGGCAAACACACGCCAGGTTTCTCCAGATTCTGTGCATGCCCACCTTTTTCTCGCTCACCGATCCTGGAACTGTCGGGTCATGAACTACAACTGCAGTGCACAACAAAATCGACTCGGAGGAATTACACACTTCATCTTAAAACAAATTCCACCCTACATGAACCTTTCTATAAAGAGTCTACCTCAAAAATAGTCACCTTCCCGAATTGTCTTGAAGAAGAAACGAGCGAGGATCATCGCTACAGCACGGACGTGGCCCTCTTATCCCTGCTCACTCACATCAGGAGGCAAACCATGAAGCCAGTTTATTTTTTCCTTTTTTATTGGTGAAAGTAAAATAAATAAATAAAATAAATCTAACTCCTGGGGCTCAAAACAGCAATCAATTTTTTTTTAAACAGCACCTGCACACAAGTTACGCTCCCACTGATTTTAACAAGCTGATGCTGGGAAAACCCCCAGCAATCACATAAAACAATGTATGGGGGTGAGTGCATAATGAGAAATGATGTGCACTCTTGGTGTGAGATGCTCATATAAACCCTGAGGGCGAAGTAGCATCTCACACCCTCAGGTGCACACATCATTCTCATTATGCACTCACCCCATACATTACTGTATATGTTATGCCACTGTTATGACATCACTCTGTTGGTAACTTTCTGAGAATAGTAGAACAAAACGGAATACTCACAACAATCAATGTTCAGTAAAGTCATTTAATCCACGATTACACAATCTTGGTAGCCTTATACACTATAAAAATATAATGTATGGTCTTTGGTTAACAACGTATGGCGCTGAAAACACTTCTCGAGGTTGCCGATGACATCTGAAAACCTCTCGAGTTGCACTCTTGAGGTTTACAATGATGTCATGGCAACCTCAAGTGTTTGCTGTGGTTATTAACCAAAGACCATACATTATCCTTTAGGTTCCACACATGCCATTGTTCTGTTTTTCATGCTCTACAGAATGTCAGATAGAACAAGGAAAAGCACAGGAGCACAACGAAGTGGCGAGATGAGAAACTCCCATATATAGCACTGCTGTCGACTCAAGTTTCTTAAGTTTATGTCAACATTTTGCAAATGGGTGGAGCCTTCAAAAATGACTCCAATGCACCTGGATGGTCACTGGATACAGATGCATCTCGGAGAAGTGGCTGCACTTTGAAATCTCAGACTCAGGCCTCCACGTCTTCTTCTCCTCCTCCTCCTCGCTTTTCTCTCCAGAGAGGCTGAGTGTAGCCAAGGTGCTAGGGTCCAAAATCGAGGCCAGTAAGAAGCTGACACAGAACCTTGTGAGGACTGAAATAGATCTGAGGAACTCCTGAGGCAGTTGGAAGAAATTAATTTAAAGTAGCAGTCCATTTGGCATGAAAGCAAATTGGCATAGCCTGTTGCACTTGCCATTTCAGGCAGGTTGCCCTTAAATTAAATCTCAATACAATTTCTAAGATTAGATAAAGCCCACTTCAAGTGTCCCGACTGTGTGCCCCCAAGCAGTGTAGGACACTGGGAGCCCACTTCCAGTGTTCCACTGTGTGTCCCCTCCAAGCAGTGTAGGACACTGGGAAGCCCACTTCCAGTGTCCTGAAATCAGTCCCCCCATCTTTTTTTTTATAAAAAGCAAACAGTCCTTGTCGTGGGACACTGAGGAGCCCACCCCAGAGTCCCGACCCCACTAGTAGTATGGGACACTGGGAGACAACTCCCAGTGTCCCAATAGATTATAACCCACCACCAGTGTGGGACACTGGGAAGCCCACCCAGTGTCCCGAAAACAGTCCCCAACATCTTTAAAAAAAAAAAAAAAAAAAAGATAACAGTCCCTCATTGTGGGACACTGGGAGCCCACTCCCAGTGTCCCAATACATGTATGCCCTCCTAGTGTGGGACACTGGGGAACCCATTCCCGTGTCCTCAGATATTTATATTGATGTTCCTATAATAAAGAAAACTGTCTCCCAATGTCTTTTTTAACCTGAAAAAAGAAAACAGTCCAGTGTAGTCCTCACTGTCCCCTCCACATCCCCACCCTTCCAGTGAGCACCCACCACCCAAACCCCTTACCTTGTACTTACCTCCAGAGGTCATCTGCTGTCATCTTCTGTGAACCGTGACACGTCTGCACTCTTAAGCGCCAAACCGTTGACTGAAGAATCACGGTAAGTACTGTATAATGCTGATCAATAGTGTTTTGAACTTATGCTGATATCTTGGCCAATTTACAGTATTTTCACCAAATTTTCAATATGGGCTTTTTGGGACCCCACTTCATGAACACTGTCACTGTTGTTTCATTAATCAGACCCAAAAGGTTATTTCACTGTTGCCACATAGAATTACCTTTCAAGACTGATTAACAAGGTAACAGTGTCAGTGTTCATGAAGATTGTAGTCCCCAAAAAGCCATATTGAAAATTTGGTGAAAAAATTCCTAAAAATTGGCAAGTTATGCACGCTCACTGAAATTTCTCTATGCACATGTAGAACTTAGGTGATTTTTAATATTTTGCCTCAAATGTTCATAGCCATTTTCCACCACCTTATGAACAGTACAGCTGTCATTTTTCATCCTGCCCAAAATAATTTTCCGCGCTTGTGCTTGCGAGATACTGCGGTTGCTAAGTGAAATCACCTTTTAGGACCGATTAATGAAATGACAGTGCCACTGTTCATGAGCGTAGTGTCCCAAAAACCCATGTTGAAAACTTGGGTGAAAAAAATCCAAAATGGCAGAGTTATGCGCCGCTTGTTGAAATTTCCCACACATGTGCGTAACTTGGTAATTTTTCACATTTTTACCCAAATTTTAAACATAGCCATTTTTCACACCATTTCATGAACCATGCAGCTGTCACTTTTACATCCTGCCATAACATCTTTTTGTACCTGTAGGCGCGGAATGGGTGTTTTTACTCTGATTTGAACATTTTCACCCACGGGTTTATGAGGTGGGGTCCTTAAAACACCATGTTCAACATCTGGAGTCAAAATAAAAAATTGCCCTAAGCCAGCCCAGTGGTGCTGAGGACTGAGGTGCTGGGCGCCTTACCTTGCGCTGTACCAGTCACAGAGTTTGAGACAGCTTGGTCATTGGGGAACCGGAAAGGGGAGGGAGGCGGGATTGAGCAGCTGAAAAGTGGCTCTCTCCTCCCAGTGTGTTTGTCTGCCCCCTAGTTCCGCCTCCCATCGGGTGGAGGTCTGATGGAAAGTGGCAGGTGGGAGGGGGCGGCAGCGATTGCCAGGGCTGGGGCAGAAAGGGCAGAGCTGGTACCTGGCATGTGCGCCCACCATGTGTCTGCCAGGGTCTAGGGAGCAAAAGGAAAAAATAAAATAAAAGAAATTGTCTAAGTTATGACCATTCATTTGCAATTTCAATCGCCCGCTTCGTAACTTGGGAAATTTTAAATATTTTGACCTCAGATTTTCAGCATAACCTTCTTGTTATCGACCTCTCATATATTACAGCTGTCATTTTCAAATCCATGGCCATAATGTGTTTTCGCACCTGTAGTGCGCGGTAAGCTGATTACACTTGTGCAGAATTATTTTTAGGCAGGAATTTTGACCTTTTCTTTGCCAGTACATGCGCTTATAGGTAAGAAGATGGCTATGCTGATAATTTGGTCTTGCATCTACGAAGGATGTGTGCACAGGGCCCAAGGGACCCTGTGTCCCCACAATAAACTATCTGAAAAAAGTGAGGAAATTCACTGCAAAAAACTTCATTAATGCATCATTTAGGGTTTTTGCTAAACCAGCAAAGGCAGGAAAATGGGGTCACCCCACCCCCACCCTGCAGATACTGACAGGCATCAGGGCTGTCCCTTCGGTCGTCGGCCCTAAACTCACCCTATTCTCCTATACTGTACCCATCTCAGGTCATTTACTTATGGAATGGGGTGGCGTTAGGGGCCCGACAACCCAAGGGACAGCGCCAACACCTGTCGTGTCTGCAGAATGAGAAAGTGGAATAAATTGAGTGTTAGGGGCGATGACCCCAAGGCAGACCCCAACACCTGTCAGTGTCTGCAGGGTGGGGGTGGGTGTTGGGTTGGAAACCTAACACCCCATTTCTTTGTTGGTTTAGTAACTTCTAACTGATACATTAACAACGTTTTACAATGAATATATAGACAGATAGAAATATACATATACATGTAGTGTAAAATGATTACCACAAATCCTAAGATTTCCTCATCCTAGGTAGGACCACTCCTCCTGATGCTGGACCAATTGTGACTTATAAGCAAAAAAGAAGTAAACTGCGATTGGTCCAGCACCAGGGTGCAAGCTAGGACAGAGAATAAATGTATGTGGCTCCAAGGTGATTTTTTTTTAACAGCTAATTTTATTTTATCTTCAAAAGCACACTGCTGTTGAATGTTGGGGTGACCTGCCTGCCAATTTCCATGCAGCAGGTAATGTTTTTCCTCTGCTAACACAGACTACTGCTCTAGAGGCTCTCTACTGGGATATTTCGGTGTACAGCTGTTGCCTGTGAAATATCTTTTGTACAAGCCAGTGGCGACGATATTCTTAGCTCCTTTGCGAATGGTAATACCTTACTTACATACAAGGCATTTCAAATATGTAGTGCTTAGTTAAGTGTTTAATTTTTATCATTTTACTGTTCCTCGGATAGCTCGAGGCACTTAAACTTTGCTGGGCTCTGAACACACTGAAACACGGGTGATCTTATTCACATTCGGGGACCTAAACCTACCCAGTTCAGAACTACAGTATGTCTATAAGTTTCTATACGGCAATTACAAAGTGATGCTGCAGCAAAACCTGATTTCTGGTTACATATGCTCTAGTATATTGCCCTTTCAAAACTGGAACTATGATTCAGAGCAGGCACATCAGTCACAGTTCCAATTTTCAAGCAACAGTGTTAAGTGCTCTCTTGCTCATTTTTCATTATAAAACATGCTGCCATGTTCAGGACAAAGCCTACTTTCAGGCCATATGTTTATCACAACGTGCTTAAAATATGCATAAATCAACGCAACATGAGTTCGGGGTCACCCGGCTGAGATGCATGTTTCTATTTCTCAGAACGTGCAGAGAAATCGGGTGGTGAAACTTCAGGTGAGCTACAAGGCAAGAAGCGCGGCTGAGTAAAATCACATTTTGATTGAAACCAACAATAAACTAATGAATAAGGCAACATAGGCAGCCTAGATACAGTCAAGCATGTAGTCCCTGACAGGCACACTGGCCCCATTAGGCCAAAACTAAACACCAAAAACTGACAGTGCCACTGACAGAGTGCATTGTATGTCCGTCCCACTCCTTTCACCTGTAAATCCCTTCAAAATCACATAAGCAGGTTTGACAGGGGGCTGTGGGAGGATCTGTACCAAATCCCTCTTGCTGCGTTGTCCCTTTAAGACCTCACTGAACTGCATGCTCTGCAGTGCTTGTTGGCTATTCTAGGGGAGCCTAACAAGTAACACCTGAGCCCAATAAAGGGGATGGTGAACAAGCGGGGGTAAAGGAGGTTTCGTGTTATGGGAGACAACCAGAGACTGCACTGCAAGAACCTTCTTTGTAAAGGTAATACAAGCTCTTTGTTTTGTACATTACCAAAAGTAAAGCAGTTTTCAGTTAATTTGAACTGGCAGCCAGGCGTTCTCTTTGTAGAGTGTTCCCCAAGAAGGTGCCGGTTTGCTTCCTCCACAGTGCACCAGAATAAAAGCACAAGGCAGGGTTCAAGCACAGGAATTAGGAGTAACACAAAAAGCCTTGCAGCTTGCATTTTCCACCATTGTGATTGGGCAAGAATTCAAAGACAAAAGGTAGTGCAGGGAGGTAGGCAGAATCTGGGAGGAA
Organism: Neoceratodus forsteri; assembly: GCA_016271365.2. NCBI lineage: Eukaryota > Metazoa > Chordata > Ceratodontiformes > Ceratodontidae > Neoceratodus > Neoceratodus forsteri. Next base: position 1,741,862,287 of record CM028129.1, read on the forward strand.
GTCTGGTATTCGGAAGCTGTGATAAGTGGAGAAGGAACATGCTCCAAAAAGCCCTCTATCTGTTTAGACTGATACCAATATGTTTGTATGCTTTGCAAGCAAACATAAAATGTAATTTATGAGAAAGCCAGTAGTGTTTGTAAAATCATGAGCTCAGTGAGAATATACGCGGTGGTGCACAAGATAGTTAAAAGCAGAATAATGCACTTCAATGGTCATGTAATTGATAGAATCATTATTTTTTAAATAATCAGACTGCCGTACAAAGAGGTATGGGCTGGTATTATTAGTAAAACTGGGTACTTAGGGATTTGTACATGCTACAGACAGGACATGTAAATTATGTGACATAATATAGAAATGGTGGTGGCTGTATGGTGATTGTGATAAGTGACAAAACTGCTAGTATAAAATTGGTTGCATTGGGACCAACTATCGAAATAATGCAACATTTATAAAATAGCATACTGATGTATTGCAGATTTGTTCTGGACTACTTCTATGCAAGTTCAAGACAAACTTTGTTATGAAGAAGCGTTAGGAAAAATAATGACAAGGGAGGAGGAGTTGGGGATTAGTTGAGAGGTGTAGATTGAAATGAAAATGCAAATACATGTACCTCTTATTGATTCTGAAATTTACAGTGGAGGGATCAAGCTGCGGGCAGGAGTTGTGATCGAGATTAGTTCAGCTTTCATAATAGGATAAGCGAAGTGTAGGCGCACTGACCTGTTCCACAAACAGGAAAAGAACAGTTAGAGTAAATGAAGACCATCTGAAATGGAAATGTACTGAGTGAGAACAAATTAGGGCAACATGCAAAATGTAGATAGAAATGAAAAGAGGTGCACCTAAAGACAGCAAATATGTGACAATGCTATATTGGGAAGGATATGGGAAAAAAGAAGCAAAGTAGTACAACGTTGTTAGAAACATTACAAACAGCAGCAGAAGTGACATAAAGTAATGGGTAACATAAACAGACTAGGGCAGCAGGGGGCAAAGACAGGTAAGGGGTGACAGAGAGCAAGAGCTGCAGAGTGACTAATGTGAAATACATGAATGGTAGCAGATTTAAGAGAGACAGAGATTGGGGAGGGAAGAAAGAGTAAGTGCCAGTGATTGGGAGGAGGAGGAAGTGCATACAAAGTGATTAATGTATACAGAGGATTGGACATGTTTGGGGGGCAAGAGATCGTGGGGGGGCAAGTGTCAAAGAACACCTAATGTGTAGGGACAATGTAGGCATGTTGAAGAGGCACAAATAGGGAGGGAGGACGGACTGGCAAGTGTCACAGAGTGGATAATCTGTAAGAAAGTGCTGGCATTTTGTGGGGCAGAGCAAATTGCACAGAGTGACTAATGTGATGGCAGCATTTAGAGGCGCAGAGATCAGGCGGTGGAACAGCAGCTACTGCAGAGCAGCTAATGTACAGGAAAATATTGGCATGTTGTGGGGCAGGGATCAGAGAGGGATGGATAAAGGTAAGTGGCCCAGAGCAGCTAATGTGAATTATAATGAATGGTGTCAGCTGGTGCCACAGAGCGTGCCATGCGAATGATGGGGAATGGGAGTATGGTGGGGTGCAGTGATTGGGAGGAAGACAGCAAGTGTCACAGAATAGCAAATATATCACGGAGAATGGCAGCATGTTGGGGGTCAGATATGGGGTAGAGCGAGGAGCGAGACAAACAGCATGTCGTGTATGAAGGATGGGAGGCAAATGGGGAGAGGTGACAGATCAGGAAGGGAAAAACAGAGAGCAAGGGCACACTACAGGTAATATGAAGTACTTGGAGGTAAGACATTTGAAGGTGGGTGGGAGAGGTACATGCCACAGAGCAGCTAATATGTAGGGAAAATAATGGCATTTTTGGGGGGGCAAATATCAGGGAGGCATGTTGTAAGTACTGGGCTGCAGCACAGAAGCAGAACTGAAAGCAAGGACAAGATTTTGTGCAGTTTAGGAACTGCACAACAAAACCTCTATTTGCATTTCAACCTTATGGTTGGGCAAGGACTTGAAAGAGAAAAGAAGAAGGTGAAGAGTGGGTGGAATTAGGGAATCAGTATTCTGAAGCTGTGATAGGTGGAGGTGGGGCATGCCCCAAAAGCCCTTTCACAGCAGGCTGATACTAGTATGTTTGCATGCTTTGCAAGTGAACATAAAAATTTCACTTGCTAACCCTGTTTTAAACGCATCTCAGTTTAAAATATATATATATTTTTCACATGATTTAACTTTGAACCATTTGGGCTAGAAGCTTAATTTTGTTTTCAAAATGAAAGCTTACAGTCATCACAACATGAACAGATCATTGTGAAATATTGTAGTTTTCATGTGTTAAGGCGTGCCTATTCATGACAATTTAATATATTGGTGAAAACAACAGAATTTAAACATTTTGTTAAACCATTTCACCTCTTTATATACTGATGTATGTGGAAGTTCTAGCAACATGAAATATGTATATGTCAACTAGCAGACTCCAAGCTTTCATTAAAAATATTTAAATCAAAACCTATTTGACAGTCTTCCCACAGACCAATCAGGGCCACCCTGGGTTGTTTCCAGTTGTGTCAGGAAAGACTTGATTAACTGTGAGCTATGTGGCAGTTACACTCCAGTGACAGGAAACCACAAAGAACCATTTCCAGCTATACAAAGGCACCCAGCCAACGCATAACTGCATTCCTACAGTGATGGTCATATTATCAGCCCCAAATCAGGGAACGAGGAACTAGTAAAAACACTGGACAGTGCAATCCTCAGACCTTACCAAAAATGTTTTTTAAAGCTTTCTACCCCTAATATGCGATCGTCAGGTCCTTTACTGATCCGAGCATGATTTTACAGTTTTCTCTGAAGTATGTGTATGCAAAGTGACTATACTAGACTTCATTGTCTGATTTAAATGATTGTTCATATCCTTTGTAACTTGCTGCCATTGTCAGTTAGGACAGCTCCATGCAAATGTGTTACCTCAGTGGGCCTATCTTGCATAAATAAGAGTAGTTATCTACCATTAGAGTAGATCTTCAAGAGAATCTCCTCCATTGAGCCACATCACGGAACTGTACGCTGTCAGCATCAGGACCTCCTGCAAACTTTTGTAGGCTGGGGTTGCCACGCCAATGCCCTTAACGGTGCCCATTTAACATCAGTGTCCCCAGCATGCCTCAGTTTCCCACCGGAGACAAGCTCAGAGACTCATCGGATCAGCAAGAAGTGAAGCAACCAGGACCAAAATCAGGCACGCATCACAGAACATGGAAACCTGATCATGGATGCCATGGCGGCACTAAAGGAGAAAACAGCTTGCAACAGCAGGCAGTATAGTCACCCAGGAAGGGAAGGGAAGATAGACGGGAGCTGAGCGGTGGATCAATGGAGAAAATTCTCTAAAGATCTACTGTTAGTAGGTAACTATTCTATCTTCTTCCAGGATATCTCCTCCATTGAGGCACAACATAGAATGATTCCCAAGCAGCACCAATCACTGACAAAGAATGGCAGGATCTAAGGATCCTGAATGAGGAGGCCTTGCAGAACATTAAGGCCAAAGCTGACACGTCTATGAGAGCGATGTCCAGACTGTAGTGTTTAGTGAATGTATGAACAGTACTCCAAGTGACAGCAGGACACATTCTTAAAACAAGCTACTGGCGCAGCCACCCTTGGGTGGAGCGAGCATGAACAAGACCAGGGCGCTGCCTGACATGCTTCTGTAACAAACCTTAATGCAACTGGCCTGCTATTTGGATAGGCCTTGTTTCAAAATCAGTGAGCCCACCATTCTGGAGGCAAAAGCAATACACAGTAGAGAGGATTTTCTGCATCCTTAGTACAATCCGAGTACCAATGCAATGCCCTGTGGACATCCAGCATATGTAAACTATGCTCCCCACTATCTGTGGGAGGGGAAAGCAAAGGAAGGTCCATTGTCTGATTTAGTGTTCTTTCAGCTGTAACCTTCAGAAGAAAACAAAGATTGGTATGTAATGGGACCCTATCCTTGTGGAAAATAATAAACAGAAAATCTTCAATCACAGCCTGCAGTACAGAGATGCATCTAGCAGATGTCAAGCTATTAGAAACAGTGTCTTCCATGAGGAAGCGCAACTCTCAGGTTGCCACAAGCTGAAATAGAGCTACAGTAAGAGTCTCCAAGACCAAATTAAAGTCCCACACCAGAACTGGATCTCAGACCTAGGGGTGCAAAGGAGGATGCCCCTTTGGAATCTCCCAGAAACCTCCATCTGGGCCACTGTCTTATTTGGTCAAAGGGCATGAAAAGTCGACAGAGCGCCATGTGGATCTAATGTAGGAATACCCTGGACGTGAGTCCTTCAGGGACAGTAGGTATTCCAGAAGTTTAGGAACAGGACATGTAAACGGATTCAGTGCATGTCTAGTACACCAGACAGTAAAATGTTTCCATTTTTGTGAATAACGCGTACTGGTAGAGGACTTTCTAGTTGTCAAGATCGCGATCCATCACTGATGGGGAAACCCATAGTGGGAAGGCTCTATGTCATCAGGATCTGAGTGTGAAGTTGTGGGGACAGAAGAGCTGGATGCAACAGAGCACCCTGCTCCTAGCATGCCCACTTTCAAGTGGAGCAGGACCAAGGGTTACACTGCCAATTGCTGGAGAAGCAGAAACTAAATTTGTCTGGGCCAGTGAAGAGTTACCAGAATTAGGGTTGGATGCTCTGCCCGAATCTTGACCAGAACCCTTGGTATTAGAGGGAAGGGGAAAAATCATACAGAAACCTCCCTTTCCAAGAGAGAGATGTGCTTCACCAAAAAATCCAGGCCTTGGAGCGAGAATGCAGAAATGCAGCAGTTCTACATTGTGTGTTGACGCAAACAGGTCTACTATGTCCAGATAGCCCCATTTTTGGCGAGGGCATCCATGACAGAGTCAGAGTTCCCATTCATCGCAGAGCACACTGGATCGACTAAGCTGATCTGCAGGTGCATTCAGGGTCCCTGGAAGAATGCTCCTGACAGAAATATGTTGTGTTTCACTGCCCAATGCCAAATTCTCATCATTCTCGATGGCGGGCTATGGCCGGAACACTACCCTGTTTACTGATGTAATACATCATCAACATACTGTCTGTGCAAATCAACAGCCAGTTCCCTGGAAGGAAGGCAGCAAAGGCCTGTGGGCTACAGAGAAAGCACTCATCTCAAAGAGTGTTGCCATGAAGCACCAAATCTGAGGGCACCACTGGCCCTGTGTTTGGAGAGGGCCTAGGTGAGCCCCCATCCTGTCCCTGAGGCATCTGTGGTCATTATCAACAGTAGAAATGGTCACAGGAATGGTGATCCTTTTTCCAGGTTGGATCTGTTCAGCCACCATAGGAGAGAACAATGAAGAGGAGGAGTACCTGTGTGAGGCACTCAATTCATCTGAATCCTGAACCCACTGTGCCTTGAGAAACCATTGTGGGATTCTCTTGTGGAGGTGGGCCAGTGGCACTCTCAGGAAGGTAGCTGCCATTAGGCGAAAGGTCTTAAGAGACAATGGGCAGATACATAATCACTGATATTGCCAACTGAGATTTTACTACTAGTGCTGTGGCACAGTCCGTATGAAACATCCAACCTAGATCTGTGCCTAGAACTGCTCCAATGTCATTGAGGTGTTACAAGGGATAAGGACAGACTTCGGTTTGTTGACCAATATGCCCAATTGGTTGAACAGTTGTCCGGTCCGAAACAGTGTGTACACTATCGCTACCTTGGACAGGGCCATTAATAGCCAATCATCTCTTGGACAGGGCCATTAATAGCAATCGCCTATGTATGGGAAGACAAGAGACTCCTCCTTCAGAGGGCTGCTGCAACCAATGCAAATCTTTGTAAAGACACACGGTGCAGCCCATAAGCCAACGGGCAAAACACAAAATTGGAAGTGACAGTCCTGAAGCATGAATTGAAGATACTTTCTGTGAGATTCTGGATCTTGACATGAAGGTAAGCATCCTTCATGCCCAGTGCGACCATCCAGTCCACTTGTAACAATAGGGTAACAGAGGTTGGAGGGACACCATCCTAAATGATTTCGTATTCTATGTACCTGGTCAGGTCCCCTTAGGTCTACAACAGGCCTTAAAATCCCTTGTCCACTTTGGAACCAGAAAGTACCAGGAGTAAAGCCTTGGTTCATTTCTGCAGTTGGGACCACTTCTACAGCACTTTGCAGAGGAGGGATCAAACTCCTCCAGTAGAAGGGCAACATGTCCTGGAGGATACCATTTGGGCAATTGGGGGTAACAGGAAGAACAGTAGGGAGTTCTAGGGCACGTCCATGCTGAAGAACTCTAGAACCAAGGTATCCATTGTAATCTCCTACATGTCTCTAAAAGAGGGAGATGCAGCCTCCTACTAAAACTTCTTAGGTGGGTGGGCCAAAGGCAAGACCAGGAGTCAGAAACCACCAGGGCAGGCGGGGGGGGTCAGTGATTGTGTTAACATTTGGTAAAGTAGGTATGGGCACCAGGGGCAGGGCTTTGGCCTGTGAGGTAGAAGGCTGAGGTGTCTGACCCACGGCTTGGGCCTCTGAAATAAACTCTGCCAGGATGAGCATGGGGCCTATGGAAAGAACCACGACCCCTTCCCTGGGTTTAGGGTTCAAAATGGCAGAGATCTGAGAGTCATTCCTAGAGTTCTGCAGATCCCATAAAGTGTTTTCTACATCACTTCCAAACAGCTGTTTCCTCTGAAGGGAGCATTCATTCTCTGAATGCTGCACGGCCACACTACGCCATGGGTGGCGCCTAATGCAGAGATTAGAGGCTGCAACCCTGGCAACAGCAACTGCAGCATCATATGCTGACCTTAGCAAATGCTTAGCAGCATCTTGGTCATTAGCAATTGTTTGCTGAACCAATATTTCATCTGGGCCCTCAGGCAGTTTTTCACTCAGAGTGGCCATAGTCTTCCAGAGCAGTTCTGATATTTGATCATGCATGCCTGATAGTTTGCAATCCTTAGGCCAAGGGCAGCGGAGGCAAGCGATCCTCTTACCCATGACATTCAGCTTTCTTGACTCCTTGTCTGGGTGCAGTGAGCATAAATACTGGGGCACTTTAGATCTATCATGGGCAGCCATGGAGGACCACAGAATCAGCTTCAGGCTGTGAGGAATAATATGGCTTTGCAGTAAGAGCAGGATACTGTTTAGCTGCCTTTCTAGGAGCAGCAGGCAGTTGTTCAGGACTATACCAGACTTCCAGTGTAGCATCCTCTAGGTCTGAATTCACATGAGGAATAATGACTGTAGGAGATGCAGAAACCTCCAAGCACTCAAAGATTTTTCTTTGAAGACTCCTCCTCCTCAGCTTGAAAGCTTAATCTGACCTCGCCATTTTAAGGAAGACCTGGAATGAGGCATCCTCAGGGGGTAGACCAGTGTGTATTCACCACGCTCCCTTCAAAGCAAGAAGATAGAGTGGAACTGGATGCAACCACATTAATTATTTCCTCTTCCGTTACCTCCTCCCTACATGTATTCTGAATTATATTCCAAGTTCGTCTTCGACGTCCACCAGTAAAGGCTGTGGAAGGACAACAGGAGGAGGAACTGTAAGAGCCACCATAGACAGGACGACTTATCAAGTGGGCCAGCTGAACCTTGCTGGCAGGTAGGACAGAAGACTGAAACATTGAGACATAACCAACGATGGACTAGCAAGAGACACTGATAATGAAATCGTTGATGACAACGGCATTATCTGCTGAAACAGCTTAGACAACATCTGATAAAAGCCTGGGTGTCAACTGTGAACCTGAAGGTGGCATCAACAGTTTTTAGTCAATGAAACTGTGCCCGACGGTGGAACAGGCTGTGAACCCCTCGCATGGGGAAGACAAGCAGGCACTGAACCCAGACCTTGGTGTCTGTGAGACAGCTGAGGGGTGACAGGACCCACAGCCATAGCCAGGGCCCATCTTTTCTAGTCACTTATCCGGTCAAAGTGGTAAATGGAAGCAGTCAGAGGCACTTGGTTTCCTTCCAGTGCTTCTCTTTATCAGCATAGCTGTGTTTATCCTTTGATTTTGATGACTTGTCCTTATATTTTTCCTTTGAGAACTTGAACTGGCTGCCGTCGACTGCAGACACCAACTGACCAATGGCAAACCAGAAGAAGGAGCAGCTGGGGAAGCTGCTCTACTGCTGCCTATTCTCTGCTTCTCGTACTAATAGACAGTTTTCTGGAGCTTTCTAATGCCTCCTGGTTGCCTGGTTAAAGCCTAAGTAGACTTTGCAGGCCTTAATGTTATGGTCTGTCCCAAGGCAATGTATGCAAGTAGGGGTGATCGCAGTGGCACTGGAACAATTTTATAGTGGGGTGCTGAAAGCCACTGAACAAAACTGCATAGGAAGCCGCCAGAATTGTACTTCAAGCAGGGGTGCTGCTCCCCAGCAATTCTCGAAGCCCAGCACCTATGGGTGGTCGTTATCTGTAAATCTTGGATGAGCCACAATGGCAATACCAGAACAACAGTTCTTCATTCATGAATAAAATATAACGTTACAGCAGCAATGCAATAAAATGATTTTCCAAAAAGCTAGTTTCAGCTACAATGAATAAAAATATGAGCATGCTAGTTAAATGTAGTGGTCTACACACAGTAACTCCTATGCTGTGCATTATGAAACTTTTTTTTTCAGTCCTAACCCTTGCCAGGTCTACCTGGTATTGCTAGGCAAAATGTGGCAGCCATCTTTTTTTTTTTCTGGGGGAACAATTCAAACATTTAGAAAATACTTATATTGTGGTAGAATTAGAAAATTGTACCATCAAATTAAACTAGAAGATGCCTGGAATTTTTATAGCGAAAAAGGTAGGTCAAATTTTTGTCTTGTTTCATTGCACTGTTGCTTTAAAATAACAAAGCGTAAGTACGTGAGCGGGCAACCATGAATACCTGCAAAGGTTTGACAGTGTTCTTCAGCAGCGATGGACAGATGAGCGGCTGATGGCAGGAGAAAGAACTACGGCATGCTGGGGATGCTGATGTTATATGAGTGATGACAAGGCATGCTGATGTGGGGCGGTCCCAGCCTGCAAAAGGTTTCTGGGGGGGTCCTGATGCAGACAGCTTTACAGTTCCATGATATGGCTCAATGGAGAAGATATCCTCAAAGAAATATTTAATAATAAAACTACAGCATGAAATACAGCCTCGGACTCGTGAATACCAAAAGGTATCCACATGGGTTGCAGTTACGCTTGCCCTGCCATCACCTCTTGAAGGGCACATGCACAGGAGCTGACAAGAAGGTTTATTTAAATAGCAAACTAATGTTTAACATGATTAAAATACTTAGGGAAACCTTCTTGCACTCTCCACTACACTTAGGTGCTTCAAAGATTCAGTTGAGCACTTTAGCATTTGTGACGGCGTCCTTTTGTGCTCACGAAAGACCTGGGTTGCCCTTGTACTTCATAATAACTAAAGTCCGAGGATCCAAAACAGTCTCAGAAGAAATATTAAATTTGAAGTCACTGCAGCTCCACTCCCCAGCCTGCTATAAATGCGTTAATATACCCGAGGGAATTCGACATCCCAAGTAATACTGCAAGTTGAGTGCAGCACAGAAATTGAATATACTGTCAATTAGAGAGATTTAAGTAAGATAATATAACACTGAATAATTTTATTTTTTAGAATAATGGGACGCTAATTAGTAAGATATGAAATTTATAAGAGCATATTATGCAACAGGTGGGCTGCATTTATAATCAATTTGTACAGTTAGGTACACTGTGTTTTATATAAATTTAAAGATGACCTACAGTTTATGGAGTCAGTCCAGCCCTGCTCCCACCTACCTGTCACGGGAGTCAAAGGCTGTTGTAGCCACAATTTTTCTGAGCTATAGTTATATTTTAAGTCATCAGTAAACTATTAATCCGAATCTGGAAGCTTCGCTAAAGTCCCAATCAAGCTACCCATGAGATCTCATGGGTATTCCAACCCATTTAGTGACATAGATTACACCACTGCTGTAATGTAACAGCAGAGGCCAGAGCTTATTACACTTACTTTATTGCTTCCATGAGGGTGTTGATGTGTACAATAATAACTTATGGCAGCGTCCTGTCAAAGTGTTGCTGTAGATTATTGTAGGTATAACACCCATGGAAGCATAAAATTAGTATAATATGTCCAGCCACTGCTGTAACATTCTACAGCAGTGGTGTAATCTGTGTCACTAAATGGGTTGGGACACCTATGAGGCCTTGCGCTGCTGCCGATTGGGACCCACACGGCACTTCTGGGTTCGACTTAATAGTTTGGTGTTGAATTAAAATATAACTGTATCTCAAAAATTGTGGTTATAACAACTTTGACTCGCAGTAGGATAGCAAGGTATGTGGGAATGGGAGCAGGCTGAAGATAAATTGTGTGGTCACTTTAAATAACAATCAGCAGATTGTTAATACTCCCATCATTGGTTGTTTACTGCAACTAATTTAGCGACTGAAGAAGTCAATTTACAATGAAACATTGATTTGGCTTAGTTTTATATCAGCTGATTGTGGTTATGAAAATGAAAAAAAAAACATAGCTTCATCTAGCAACATGATTTTTATCAATTGAGTCCTGGTTTCAAATTAATTAGTTCTTTGATACGCTCAGTTAGTCCAAGAACCAGTCTCTGCACATCTATATTTATCATTACAGGATCAGCTGCCCCAGATTCTGTATTTTGTTATTTAAAGCTTAAAATGTAAATGTGCCTTACAGCATTTTATAACAGCTATAAAGTGACTTTGGGGTTGGGGTGGGGTTACTGATTGGTAATCCCACCCTACAGTGAACCATACTCACCCTTATCTTAATTAATAAGTAAGACACTGTTGGCCCACCAGCACTGCATTAGTGCTACAGCTTGCAACAAACAAGCCAGAAGTGATGGAGAGCCAGCTGGGGAGGAGAACTGAGCATCTGAGGGACTTCTCTCCTCCTCCCAACGGCATATGGAGGAAGGATGTGGCTCCCTGTGTTTGTCTGACCTCTGGTGGTGGCTGGGGTGAGGCCAGGAGGAGGCGGTGGCCACTGATGTTCTGTGCCTCTGGGGACCAAGGAAACCAGGAAAAGCCACCAAGGAAGATGACGCCTCCCTGCACCCCATGTCAAACACCAGGCCTCTCTCACTCTCTCTCCCCATGGGCCTGCGGTCAGTTCCAAGACTTCACCTCCATTGAGATGGCTGGCTGGACTGTGTGGGAAAAAACGCAGAGGAGAAAAGGCAACCCTGCCAGGAATGCAAGCCTTGGGGTGGGGTCCAACCTGGTGGTGTGTCACGGGGTGGTCCAGGAGCTTCAGGTCCCGGGTAAACTGGCTCTGGTTGACAGAACTGTGGCGCTAGCAAAAGCATGAAGGAGATCTCAATCAGTGGGGAAGAAAGCTAAAGTTGAAAAAGAAAAAAAAAAAAAGTAGTAAGACACACCAGGGGTGAGTTGTTACCAATCAATATTAGCCACCCTACAGTGAACCACACCTACTACTGGGTGCATGGGGTTGTGGGATTACCTACCAGTAATCCATCCCCTATCATGCCTTAATTCTTATCTAACTCAGTCCTAATAAAGCTGCTAAAACTGTGCTGTAACAGCAGTTAAACAGGTTGCCTTTCCCAGCCTCAATAAATCAGCAGCAAGTGAACCTTTCTCCTTCTGTGCAGTTCTTTCAATGCAAACCCTGTGAGACAGCATTTTTTAAAAACACAACTCTGTACACACACTTAGTCATCAGTGGAAATGCACTTCATACCGAGGGAGGAGGTCCGTCTTGCAAGTGCCGAAGGTGTTCAGCTGGCTTGTCTGTCATGGGTAATGAGGCAGGAAGGGAAACATCACAACTAAAGATGGTATCTGCTCTGGTAATTAAGCAATAACAAGTGCAGAGGAGGTGTTTGTTGCTGGACTTATTGCACTTGATATGCTTCAGCCGAGGGTGCACTCAAGGACAAAAGCAAAGCAAACATACAATGTGCTTTTTTTTTTTTTTTTTTAAGCGGGTGCTTTTGACAGGGTGAGGGACTGTTGCCACTTGAAATGGCATCACTCACCTTATCAACAGCTCAGATACAATGTAGCCATTCTCCCACCTCTCGTCTCCGTATTGACTGGAGGACTACCATTCTTATGCCACGTTCACATGTACCTGCTTGCTGTGCTCTCATCCACACCGCCACCATTGCCCAGCCGCACCACTACCAACAGCCATTCACATGGGTGCAGTTGTGCACTGGTGCAGGGTAGCAGCCAGTACTCCGCATTCCATTAAATTTCTGCCGAGGCTTGGAATAGCAAGGCTTATGATGGTCTCCCCATTTTGACCTTGTTTACTGAACAAGAAAACAAATTATTTTTTTCCATTGATCACAGCCCCTCACATCCACATGGTATGAAGCATCTGTTCTGACTCTGACTGACCACTAATCAAAATGAAAAGTTGCCAGTATTTCAGGGAGATGGCTAGTAGCTGTCTCGTTCAGCATCTTATCTGTGTGGTTTCTTCCATAATTAGTTGGGGCTCAAAGAGAATGCAGGAAGATGCAATAATGGAATGTTTCACAAAACTATGCTGTTTCTGTTTTCATCAACACATTTCTAAATATACAACAGACTGAAGTGGCTTTGTTACAAAGTTATTTCTACACTTGCAATGTTGTACAGTATGCATTTAACACAAAAGACATTGCAGCACAGATAAAGCAACAATGTTCACACAAGTCACAAATGAACACATACATATGTGCTGCATTGCATGCCACACATATAATGTGATACAGCAAAATGAATGCCCTCATCTCCTAGTTAAAAAAAAAAAGGGAATCTCTCTCTCTCTCATGCCACTATTCTGCCCGTTTGCAAGGCACTGCAGTCATGTGACGTGGTGCCGCTGTTCACACAGTGCCAAGGAAAACGCTAAAATCAGAATGCAATCCCCACGGAAAGAGGGATTGTGGTCATACTGCAACCAAAATGGCAAAACAGTTGCATTCACATGTGCACAGCGGCAACGATCTAGCTGCTGTCAATTTATCCCATGGTCCCATTCCTATTTAGTGACCGCACACTACTTTGTGTGACTATTTTATTTATTAAGGCTGTTGGAATTGTGATTTTATTAGGCAGCCTGCGTATATCCTCATGAGAACAGTAGGTAGCTCATTACCTTTAAACTATTTTTAGTGAACTCTGCAAATGCTGCGATTGATGGTGGAGCCTGCTGATTCTCCTCACAGGAAGCAGGAAGAGAGCCGAGTAGTTCTTACTGACAACATAAGAACTAGTGGCTTGCAGGGGACTGCTTGAAACATTGTTTTGGCATATATCAGAAAGAGCAATAGTGGCCAGCTCTATGTATGAGTGGACTTCACTGTAAACTCTGTTTTTAATTTTAAAACTCTTGTTTTGGGCAAATTGTAAATCGCGAGCTGTGACCCCTGTAAGTGCTTCCGGGTCATACAGCTACATAACAGAAAGCATTGTAGTGAGCACTAGGCCAAAAACTATCAAACAGATCAATCAACATAGAGGTGACTACATTGCTGACTAGGACCATCAACAAAACGAGAACTAGGGCCAGTACAAAGGGAAAAAGGCACAGGAAAAGGAAGAGGTAAAACACCTGAAGCAATGTATACAATGCAAAATATTTACTGAGGGAGATAAACCAAAGAATTTAGCTGTGACAAATGCCTAATGATTGAAACATTACAGGAGGAAATCAAACAACTCCTAAAGAGAGTAGAAGTCCAGAAAAGGGGACCTAGAAAACTTCCTTGACACCTACAGTTAATAATATCACTATTCAAGCTAAGGATATATGACAAGTACACCAAGTTGTGCAGAAGGTGACAACATACAGAAAACATGCAAAACGCACAAAAACAAAGGTTGGTAAAACAAACAAACTAAAACAAATAATAAAGGACCAAGGTATAAGCAGGAACCCTAATACGACAAAACAAATTTGACACACTAAACAATTCGGTACATGACATAACACCAGAAACTGATGTCATCACAGAAAGCCCTAGGAACATACCTACATTAGAGACTAAAGGCAGAGACAACCAGCAGAAAATAAATGATCCCACAGGATTAAATGACACAAAAAAATAATACGTTACCAATAAGAGATGACCAAAGACCCTCCGGGCAAAGTCTAGAGAAAGATATTCTTATAATAGCTGATTCAACAACTGGGGACAGACAAAATAGTCTGTAAAGGGAGGAAGGAATACATGACTGTGAGTACACTCCCTGGAGTAAAACTATCTGATCTGGAAAGATCGTTGGATGGGTTGATGGAAAATACTAACAACCCCTTAGTCATCCTACATGTAGGAATAAATGATGTAGGTAGAAATAGTATGTTAAACATACAGAATAATTACACCAAAATAACTAAAAAAATCAAGGAAAAGGGGGAGAGCTAATTATCTCAGGTATCCTACCAGGACACGGACCTAACATATACAAAAATGGCCATAAACAAAATCAACATCTGGCTGCGCTCCTTCTGCAAAGAACAGAATATTGGCTTCATGGACAATTCCATCACATTCCAAACGGAGATTATGTTTAAAAAGATGAGGTACACCCAAACAAAATGGGAACCAGAATTCTGGGTAGAAAACTGAATGATGTAATTAAGTTTCATTTAAACTGAAACAAGGGAAGAGGAACAACCAGAGATGACAAAAGGAATTCTAAATCCTGTAAACCACCTAGACACAAACTGGAATGGGGTGCTATTAAATGCTAGAAGTCTTACAAACAAGTTTGACGAATTTCGAAGATGCTAATAACTCACGATATACACATTGCCCTTGTAACTGAGACATGGTAGGAAGACATGTATTTATGGGACAAGAACATAGACAGCTATAACCTGTATTCTAAATCTAGATTAATAAGAAAAGGGGAGAGAATAACCTATACATCAGGGACTCTATGAAAAGTGAACAGGTGGATACAGAAATGACAAACACAGAGACAATATGGGTAAAAATACTACGTAAAACTACAACCAAAATCAATTTGGGATTGCTATATAGGCCCTCCTCAATTTCACCAACTGATGAAACCCAGCTATTGACATACTTATCACAATTTAATCCAGCAGAAAAATCATCATAGCAGGAAATTTTAACCTGCCTGGGATCAACTGGCAGGAATCAAAAGGAACAACAAATAATGATAAATATTATATAGAAATACTAGATCAAATAAGGGTGGAACAAAAAGTAAATAAGCCGACTGGAGGAGAAAACATTCTGGACCTCATACTGACAAATATGGGAGATAAAATAACAACACTGTAGTGGATAGTCCACTGGGGAATAGCGATCACTGCAAGATACTCTTCAAAATAAATAAGGAACGTAGTACAGATATTAGGGCAGGTACAACACTCAAACTAAATCTTGGTAAAGCAGACTTTTGCTCATTAAAAGATATGAACGACTGGAACTGGAGAACTGAATTTACAAATAAAACACTAGAAGAGATGTGGAAACTAATTAAACAAATTGATAAGGCTGTTAAAATAACATACTCAAAAACCCAAATATGGACAAAAAGCACATACTCTGGTATGGTTTAACTCCAAAATTTAAAAATGATTAAACAAAAGAACCAAATATTTAAAATATACATAAAAGGTCGACCCACTAGGAAATTACAATATAGAGAGACAGTCAGAAAACTAAAAGGCAATAAAATCAGCCAAAGCTGATTATGAGCTACAACAAGCCTGTAGGACAAAAGACAACTACAAGGCCTTCTATACATATATCAATAAACTAAAAAGTGCAGAGCAATATAGGACCATACCTAAACAACCAAGGGAAAACCGCCAATACCAAGGAAATGGCAGACATACAGAACAATTACTTTTGCTCTGTATTTAATAAAAAACAGGTACCAAAGAGAATAAAATAAATTTAATCCCATGGAAACAATAATTGACCCTGAGGATCTAAAAACAGATTTCAGAATACAAATATAAATAAGTCACCTGGGCCAGATGATATACATCCCAGAGTACTTAGGGAATCGCAGATGTTTGGCTCTACCACTAACCCACATATTTCAAATATCACTAGATCTTGGGATAGTAGTTCAGGGCTGGAGGGAGGCCACAGTGGTCCCCATCCTAAAAAATGCCCCAAAATAAACCAGAACATTTTAGGCCTGTCAGCCTGTCGTCTAACTGCTGGGCAAAATTCTGGAAGGAATTCTGAGGAACACATTCTAGCCCACTTAAAAAGAATAATCTTATAGACAAAACCCAACATGGGTTTACCAAATCCAAATCATGCCAAACAACATACTATCATTTTATGAAAAGTCAGTAAAGCCTTGGATGAAGGGAAATGCAGTGGATGTGGCATTTTAGACTTACCAAAGCCTTCAACAAACTCCCCATAAAGAATTAGTAGATACACTATATAATATCCAAGTTGATGTCGACATAACTAATTGGTGGAGGCTTGGTTGGGGGCAAGAAGAAGAAGACAGAGAGTAGTGATAAATGGAATACTATCTGATTGGATGGAAGTGACAAGTGGGGTCCCCAGGGCTCCATTCTGGGTCCCTGCCTGTTCAATATATATGAATCCTCACTGAAAAGTGACCATCAAAATGTTTGGATGATGAAATTTAGGACAACTGCTGCATTAGTTCAATAGTAAATAAAAAAGAAGATAGCACAAATTTGCAGGACACCCTAAATAACATATATCTATAGACTGACAAATACAAACTAGACCTAAATGTAGGAAAGTGTACAGGTATGCACATGGGGAAAAAAATCTAAACCATACATATAAAATTGGGAATAACAATTTACCACGAGCAAAAGAAGAAAGAGGTCTGGGTGTCAGGATTACAAATGATCTACAATTTGTCAACACTGCAATTTCATCACCAAAAGGCTAATCAATCTTTAAATTGTATATCACGACATATAAAAGTAGGGACAGCAAAATATTAATACCTCTATACCAAGCTTTTATTAGCCCTCATCTGGAATATTGTTCACAAGTTTGGTCTTCTTATAGGAAGCAGGACATAAGGAAACTGGAGGGTATCCAGAGAAGGGCAACAAAAGTAATGACAGGTTACTATGACAAAACATACTCAGAAAGGCTGGAAAACCTAAACCTATTTACACTACAGTATAGGAGAACTGAGGGACATGTGCATGGTATACAGAGCACTCCAAGATCAAGAATTATATGAGGAATTAGGCCTAAAGCACAAGAAAAGTATGTATGAACCTAGGGTCATCAATCTCAATTAACTATGGACAAATGGAATCTTCAAAAGAAGATTCTGGTTCAGCCAATGAGTAGTACCACTGTGGAGTAATCTCCCAGCAGAGATAGTCACTAGCGAAACAATGAATCAATTTAAACACAGACTGGACAAATACTATCAAAATAAACACAAACTAGATTAGTAATACATGGCAAGCAATAATGGACGTAAGTCTGCAATGCTTGAAACACCTATGATATATCTCAGATTAAACACCTTTGCACTATCAGCTCTTTTATATGGGTTCCACAACAGTATGACAGACATGTTACAGTGAAGAAACAAGATTAGCACAAGAGAAACAACACAAGGTGGCATTGTACAATGTATGCCAAAGCTTTAGGTTAATACAAGAACTACAGACTGTTGGGACACAAAATAATAACTAAGAGCAGCCCATGAGGCCTTGTCCAGAAGGATTCATGTGGGAGGAGGAAGTGAAAGTTAGGGTAGGAGGTGAGAAAGTGAGGGAAAGGGGTGGGGGTGCAGAGGTGGGGAGTAGAGTTTGAGAGAGAAGTATACAGGACAGTGGTAGGTAAAGGCAAGCTCAGAAAGCAGGTACTAAGTGCTAATTGGGGCTTATGAGAAGGGTAAGTAAATTTTAATGGAAGCAGTCGCAGCAGGCATTAGCTACTAGGTGCTGACGGAGCTTTAATTTGAATGAGCCCGTGTAGTTTGTGTGGAGACTTCATAATGTAAAGAAAGTTAAACCAGAAAGGGGCTCGACAGGCAAATGATCTTTGTCCTAAGAAAGTGCGGCAGCGGGGATCAGAAAGATCTGGTTGTCTATACTGTGCTCCATGTCTTTCAGAGTCGCATCATCCCCATATAAATACGCTCAACATTTTCTAATATTTTTATGTCCTACTGAGGATGTAGAGAGGAATGTTATTAAACAGAAACACAAATCTGAGTCGCATGTCTATTTTGTCAGATTCAACCTTACCCAGGATTGAGGCACGTGTCCCCATCTAGTCATGTTCCCATTTAGTCAGATCTATTGTGACTACATTTATTAGTTTAGTTTAGAGTAATTGCAATCGAACAGGCTACTGGAACCGGAAACTGTCATTTAACAAGCAGGTATGAAGGTATGGGTTGTGTAGGTGGGGGATACTACGGTGGTAGTACTGCATAATCAGGGCTGTAGGCATGGCATAAAGCCATGCAACAGTCACTACGCATTGCAAAGACCTCCATGGAGTGAGTCGATATATCCATTAACGTAACCTCATTAAAAGACACCTGGCAGCCAAATCTGCACTGTGCCTTAAGTCACTGGGAAGCCTGTTGCACCCAAATTTTGCACCACCACAATTTGCAACTGTGTATGGGGCCCGAGTATTTTGTTCAGTATTTAACGATAAACGCTATAGGGAGAGGGGCCTTACCAGTCCCATAACGCCTGCTGAGTTAGTGGGAGAACAGACTAGACAGGTTACCATTCTGCTGTTCCTACACACTGTGTTTGTACTGTATGATTCCAGGCAGATACAGAAGCAAAAAGGCATAGCTGAGGCTGTTTATCTGACCGAGGCATTATCAGACTGGTCCAATATGGAGGACTTTATTGCTATTATAACACTCCTGAATGCTTTCTGAAACTGAAAGAGCTGTTATTTTAAATTAAAAGCAGATGTAGCACTGCAAACATGTAACGGGTCCCACGTTTGTTTACACTAGTGGCCCATTATCAGTGGAATAAGGACTAGTGGATGACTGAGAATGCAATATTCCCTGCTGACCATCTGTGAGGCTTGTAATGTAGACTATAGGATGACTAAGTATCAGAAAGACTCATGGAAGGGTGCCAGTAATAACACAACACTTTTCTAAGCACTACAGCACTCATTAGCCGTGGTCCTAGTATTTAAAAACAGTGCTTTGATAAAAGGAACAAAATAAAACGGTGTACTTCAAATTCCTACTGACTTAATCAGCCTGCTCTATTCCTATAGAATATCAGAGCATATGAAACTGCCACCAGAAGGCGCCATTATGGTCTATGAATCTGCTTAATGCAGAACTCATTCATCTAGTGTTACATGACACTCTATCTCACTCCTCTGACACTCATACCCTCCCCTGCAGTGCTCCCAGACTGATTTAGCATTAGAGCAATGGTCCTCTGTTTCTAGTAGATTACATTATTTCCTATGGAAACCAAATTGCTCTATTTTCCCATATAACTAATGTTGGGAACAGTTTCCTTGTAGATGGCTCCACTTCCTGTAAAACACAAGAATCCCTGTACATCTGGGACCAGCCTGCCGCACAGCAGTAGCACTACTGCTTGCAACGCCAGAGACCGGGATTGGGAACAAGCCTGGTTTGCTGGAGGGTCGGCTGGGGGTGGGGTGATCTTGAGCATCCACAGATGCCTGCCTCCTAGGGAGGAGGATTTCTGGTTTACAGATGTTGCACTACTTTGGGTGACCACGGGTGGCAGTGCATGAGAAAAAATAGTATTCAGGAGGGGAGCGTTGGCACTTGACAATATGACATCAGGTTGCTCCGTCAACGCTCGAGGATGGGGACCCAAAACACAAGGAAAAAATCCAGACAGTCCAGGATGTCAGCCTGCCATGGCTCCAGACCACCGACTGGGATGCCCTCCTTCACTGCAGCTCTAACTCTGCTCTGGGGTAACGGAGGCACCCACCAGGCAACCCTTCCAATGGGGTGTCATCCACAATGAAACAGGGAGGAAACGGAGGAGCAGTAAGTCCCGTAGAAGGCGGTGATGGGGCTGGGCAAAGCAATAGGGGTAAAGGGGGCCGCTTAGGAGGAAAAAAAAAAAGAAAAGAATCCCTGTAAATCTGGAGCCCTGCCTCGACCTTATTCATCCCTCTTAAATCCCAAATTGTTTTGTGGTTTACAGCCTCTCTAGTAGCCCGTTCTACCCTGCCACCACTCTGTCTCTCCATGAAGAAGGGCTTGCTGGTCTCCTTCCAGAACATTCTACCCACCAATCTGCAATTGTGCCCCTTCATGTTTTTGTTTTTGCTGAAACAAAATGATCACCAAGATCAACCTTGTTTATACTTTTGTTGTATGAAGATCTCTATCATGTCTTCTCACTTCCTTCTTTTTGACGGTAGACAGTTTTGATCATAAACAGCACAGCACCACATCAAAAGGTTTAATTTATTTACAGTGGGCATGGTCACAGAACAGCATATCTTAGCTCAAATGTGAAATATAATGAAAAGAAAATTTGATATGTTGATTTTTTTTGTTTTCGTTTCCAGAAATACATTATTACCAAACAAAGAATGAAGAAACTGAGTC
Source organism: Neoceratodus forsteri (assembly GCA_016271365.2). Taxonomy (NCBI): domain Eukaryota; kingdom Metazoa; phylum Chordata; order Ceratodontiformes; family Ceratodontidae; genus Neoceratodus; species Neoceratodus forsteri. The sequence continues at coordinate 1,741,882,949 of CM028129.1, forward strand.
TGGCTCCCGCTGCTTTAAATATTGTTTTACCTACCTCTGCTGAACATTACTCAGTACTTGATGATACCCTCTCCAAACTTATGGTGCTGCCAACCATGTAACATGGCCACGTCCGAAGACCAATGATGTCCCCATCCTTTTAGTGGCCTTTGGGAGAAGGCAAAGCAACCAGTGAGGTTTGTATGCTGGGACCTAGACAAGGACATCCTGTTTGGGAAATGCATAAACACAGGCAATAGTTATTTATTTAAAGGCTGGTAACCAGGAAAGGCACATTTCCAGGTGTAACCAGGGATCTAGAGGAGCGAAAAATAACGAAGGATTACAAGTGCTCATAAAACACAAAATACAGATCACTAAAATAAAATGAGCACTACGCACATGGACAATAAACACAGTATTACATAGCACAGGTGCAGGATGCAATTACTTAAGCAGATAACAACCAAATAAAACTAATAAACTCAGGAGAGCTAAGGTGAGCTGGTTGGAAGGAGAGGTCAGGGACTACACTTAGACTGTATATGTCTTAGGGGCAACTGAAGGTTACCAGAGATGGTCTGAGCAGTCACTTTAACGCCAGAAATGATAGGGTGAGACAAATGGAGGGGGAGTTTGTTCCAAAGGGAGGACAGATGAAAGTGAAAGTGTGTTGACCAGCCATAGTGTGGAGCTTGAGGGAGGCGAAGTACAGGAGAGACTAGGTGCTAGGGTAGGGGACGAGGTAGCTGGAGCAAGAAGAGAGGAGAGAATCTGGGAGGGATCCAAGCCGGTACCTTACAGATGAAGGTACCACAGTGGGCCAAGCGCCTCTGCTGAAGGGAGGGAAAAGAGAGGGTGGAGTAAAGGTCACAGTGGTGAGTCAGGAGAGTGGAGTTGAGGCAAAGCGACAGAAAGTATTAAAAAGTACATCAAGTCTGCTGAGGAGGAGACAGACACTGAGGCACAGACAGTGTCACCAGATTCGATCACTGGGAGGATCCATTTAGTTATTAAGTCACACCAGACTGGGAGGAAGACCATCCTTGTGCCTGCAGAGCATTCCCAGTTTAGGGCAAAGATCTGAGTGCAAGGTATCAAGGTGGGATGAGTAGTCAAGGACAGATCAAACCAAACCCCAAGGTACCTGTAGGTAGGCCACGTCAAGAGGGTGCCAGCCGGAGTGGAGATCACTGGACGGGATGACAACATAGCTAGTTTTTGCTTTGAGCCACATGTCATAGCAACAGTTTTTTTAGTGTTCATTTTGAGGCAATGATCTTGGAATCAGTTTATCACTGCAAGATATTCACATTGAGGTGGGGGTCTGGACATCTGAAACGGAGGGGCCAAATTTATTTATTTATTTAAAAGTTTCACCAGGAAGAGCAGACTGAGCAGTAAGTGCTTGTTTCAGATGTGTCCAGAGGGAGGAGGAACAGTTGGAAAGAGTTCAGACAAATGTACATATATACAGTATTTGCAGTTAAGAATACACTACAGCTGTAGCAGCAAACACTTAAAGGAGAGGGTACAACATATAATACAAAACACAAAATATAAGCAAACAATACAGTAGAATTTACAGAATTCATAATTTACAAATTATTTACAGGACAACTGTAGCCATGTAAACAGCAGTCAGATAGGGAGATGACGGTGTCGTCGACATATGTGTACGTGCATGATGGAGCAGACAGAAAGAGATTACTGATAAGAGAAAAGATGACTGGACCAAGTATGAAACACTGGGGAACACCAGAGGATAGAGTTGGGGAATAAAAGAAATACAAAATCACACATGCCCCATAATGCAAAGCATCATGGACTGCATATGCCAGTCACCATAGAATATTATGTTGGTTCAACTTTAAACAAAAATGCACAGTGCTGAAAGGTCACTCACATAATCTGCAAGGGTGCCAACAGAAAACAGACACATGTTCTTTGTCCTACTAGGACTCTTCAGTATGCCTCATCTGTTTGACACCCCAGTGGAATGAACCAGCTACTCTAAGATGGTCTGGGTTATGTTGGATGAACCCAATTAAAACAATAAACACGTTAAAGACAATAACCTCTGTACAAGCACTGAGGCAATGGTTACCCAAAGGACACTGGGCAGGAAGCCAAGTTTCAAAGAAATACAAAATCACACATGCCCCTATAATGCAAAGCACCATGGACTGCATATGCAAATCACCACAGAATATTATGCTGGTTCAACTTTAAGCAAAATGCATGGTGCCAAAAGCCTCTCACACAGTCTGCAAAGGTGCCAACAGAAGACAGACAGTGTTTAGCCTCCTACCACTACTCATCAGTATGCCTCATCTGTTTGACACCTCGTGTGGGGGATAAAAGGACATATTAACTCAGACTGCCTGGTGCCTACCTGTGAGATAAGAATTAAACCATTTAACCACCGGGGCACAAAGTCCAATAGCACAGAGTTTATTTAAGAGGGTGAGAGATGGAATCAAGTTGCTTTCATGAGGGCAATGAAAATTGCCTATAATACTAACCATGGTCCATGGTTGAGAGTATAGAATTGGTAAAGTGGAGGAGGAAGGAAGTTGTGGAATGAGATTTTCTGAACCTTGATTGGTCAGGGAGAGGATATTTGAGGAGGTAAAGAAGTCATTGAGCCCCATGAGGACAATGGATTCTTGGATCTTAGCTAGTGAAGGGAGGAGGAGAGGGGTCAGTAGTTCTCAGGGGAGGCTCAGATCTCTGCCTTTATGGAGAGAGAGGACTCTCGCAGTTTCAGCCTGAGGGATGGTAGAGGAGGACAAAGAAAGACTGAAAAGTGCACTGGGGCAGTACTATGGAGGACGAGAGATCCCGAGGAGTCTCAGGTCAAGGCCATTGGGGCTGGATTTAGTCAGGTTTAGGATATAACTGACTGAAAGACTTCTTGGGGAGATGGCAGAAAAGTGGAAACCATCAGGCATGGGGGCAGGGGGTTTCAGGTTGGGTAGTGGGGAGAGGGTAATCCGGGAGTGCACAAGTAGTGAAAAATTTATTTAGGACCTCCGCTACTGAGGATGGATTGGAGATCTGAACTCAGGCCACTACTAGGGTAGGCGAGATAGGTTCAGAAGAGGAATGTTCAGGCAGGGCCTGAGGCTTTAAATCATGACCAGGCATAGTCTCGGATTTACACAGAGATAGGAGTTCGGGGTGATCCACGGATGGTGGAGACATTTGACCCTATTTTTTTTTTTTTTTTTAGGGACCATGGCTATTCCATATTTTAAGAAAGGTGGTTGTAAAATGGGCAAGTGCCGCCTCAACATTGGGAGTGGACAAACCAACATTACAGCCAGCAGTGGCGAGGTCACAGAGTAGATACTAATACTGAACGCCTAAGGGGTGGTACCAGATATATTAAGGGGTATGAGTAGGGAGCGACCTTTCTGACGCAGTAAGGGACCGTGATTGCTGAACTCATCAAGAAGGGCACTTGCAGCAATTATTTGGTGGGGTGGGATGAAAGCACCAGTCTAGCAGTGAGTGGGTTTTGGGAGCATGGATTGAGATGGGTAGGCTCAGTGATAATTTGGGACAGATTCAGACATTCAGTGATTTGAAGGAACTGTGTGATGAGTGGAAAGCCAATCCAGGTTGAAGTCTCTGAGAGGAATAAGCTCACCTGAGGAAGCACTGGTGACAATGGAGATTATGCAGGACACGAGGAGAGCTTGGAGAGGCATACAGAACCCCACGAATACTGGAGTAGAGGAGGGAGGGAATTTTTGCCACAAGGAGTTCACGGGATGAGGGATAGCATCACAGAGTGTGACATTGCAAAAGGGGATTTACAAGAGCAGAGGGCGACTTCACCGTGCTTGACGTAGTCCTGACTGTATAGATTAAAGTAAGGAAGTGCAAGCTGGTAATATGGGATCCATGAGGAGCTCATGTTTCTGAGATGCATAGGACATCCAGAAAGTGCTGAGTGACCCAAACGCTTAGGGTCATCCAATTTTGTAAGAGGCGCCTGGCATTCATGTAGAAAAACCTCAAACTTTTTCGCCAGGTGGGGGGTGAAGGAGGAGAAGAGCCAGGGTTTAGTTCTACATCACCTGCCAGAAGCAGGAGCAGAAAGAAGAGTTGGTGGAGGGGTAGTCATTTATGTTGTGCAAGGTGTGACGTGAGTAGGAAGATGGTGGGGGGACAGGAGATGATAAATGATGAATGGCTTCTAGGTTTAATAGAGAGGGACCTAGCAACCCTGGGTGAATTGCTATAGATGGAAAGAGGGGGTGGTCCGTGGGGGATGGTGGGCAGAAAGAGGAACAGGCACTAGGAAAGGAGGCATGAGTAAGAGGTGGGGTGAGGAGGCCAGGAGTAATGAGGGAGGAAGATGGGTGAAAGGATAGGAGGACAAGTGGGGGAGAAAGTAATATACGAGGAGATCACAGAAGGGAGGCAAATGGGAGGGAGGAAGAGGTGAGGCAAGAAGCAGACAGGCAAGAGAGATGGACAACAGACAGAACTGTTTCTAGGACATGGAAGCTGGTGGGGGTGGAGCTATGGAGGCTGGATCAGAGCAATTTCTGAGTCTGATGGGGAAGAGGGACATACCAGGTTTCTTTCAGATGGGGAAGAAAACTGGGCTTACTGGTTCAACAGCTGCATATGAGGGGCAACAGCCTGGGTGGGCGGGAAGTACTATGTGCGGCACCGCAACCTGCGTGGCAGTGGCTGACTGACTTAATAAGTACCTGGATACAACTGTTAGGGCTGGAGTGGGGAGGGTGATTCCATACCTCCTCGACCCTGCTGCTGAGTCCTAGGGTCTGGGCTGTGTGGCATGTTGCGGACAGAAAATAAGCAGGTTAGAGTGATGCACAAGGTAACTTGTTCTGTTTGGGGAGGTCCAAAATTAATTGCTATATAGACCTGTGCCCTGAAACAAGTGAAGCACTAGCAAGAAACAGTAGGCTAGGCTGGCTAACTATAGCAACACTGCAGGAAATACAATAGCTAAAATGGCTGTAGTAAGAGCACACAAAGGATATGAATTGTACCAAGGCTCACTAAGCAGAGTAGGCTACAATAACACTTATTTCATACTTGTTGCGCCAATTACAGCTGGGCTAGCAAAGCTGAATTAGACAAGAGCAGTGAGAGCTGCATGCAGCAATGCTTCATATGAGCCAGGTACAGAAAGCAAAGTATGCAGATAAAGCAGCTGAGTGAAACAGTCTTACAGCACACTGCGATGGCAACAAAAGGTAGGGACAGTGCTAGCGAAGTAACAGGACAGAAAACAATCAGTTACTATTGGCAGAGAGGCCAACAGGGAAGTGCTGAGCTGGGTACGGCACCGAACGCCAAAACCACATGGCGGTGGCTGACTGACTTCAGAAGGACCTGGATATGACCCATTAGGCTGGAGCAGGGAGGGCAGTTCTGGACTTCTCCAACCCCGCTGCTGACTCCTAGGGTCTGGTCTGCATGGCGTGCTGGATATGGCTGTTAGGGCAAGAGCAGGGAGGGTACTTCCAGACCATCTCGACCCTGCTGTTGACTCCTGGGGTCTGGGCTGCGTGTGTGCGGATAGGCTGCTAGAGTTGGAGCAGGAAGGGCGATTCTGGACCCACTTGACCCTTCTGCTGACTTCTACGCCAATTTGCAATCCCAGTACCGAGCCCAATCTATGAATCTGTGTATGTTCCTGAAGAAGTTGCTGAGTGATTTCTCCTCAGCTCTAGAGATGCAGCAAAACTGAGAGAAAACAGGAAGCAGGCAGAGCCAAATGACTTTAGTGTTAGTTACTTTGCAGTCCAGTTCATCGGGTGGACCCAGAACAGCAAGTTGGAGGATTTAGTAGAGACCTCAGTTATAACACATGGAACTGCAACTGAGCAGGCTACTGTGTTGCTTGTATTGACTTTATTTCACTTCCATTAAATTCCATGGAAGAAAAAAAATCAAACACTAGAACTCAAAACAGCTGCAGTGTGTATTTAGTGGCTGTGTAGAATGTGACTGTGGTATCCTAATCTGCTTGAAATAAAGAAGGACCAAGATTAGCGATTACATAAATGCAGTGCAAAGTCCTGGAACAGTAATCAGCTATGTCCATTTACTTCTGTGAAAGGCTCTTAGAATCAGCTGACACTTCTAAAGAGTTCTAGGTTAAATTCCAACAACCCTGGGTGTGGCTGAACTCATCAGATCTTCTAAATCTAAGTAGAAAATTTAAAAATGGCACTGCCTTATTAAGAAATAAAGATGCTTAATTTATACTTAAATGAGATTACAGCCTGAAAGAATGCAAAGTTGTAACAACAGCCCCAAACCTACAGGAAAGAGTCTCTTTACGTAAAAGAATGGTTTGTAAAACTGCTAGTGATTTACAGTTATCAAGGTTAGTAGTTCCAAATTTTTAGGAAAAACAAGTTTTTACTGTATGTGCTTTAAATACTTGCCTCCATCAGATGCCCCACTACACCAAATCAAAATCAAGTCCATCCTGTACAAGGTTTTGGCGGCCCAGTAGGACTAGAAGGTCTGACTAGGTAAAGGCCTGGACTTATTCTGTTAGTAACCGAGTATGATGAGTACTGCAAAAGACATAGGGGCATTGGGAGCACCATCCTTATAGGTAGGGTTGTTATAAACTAAGGTCTAGCTCCTTGTTCCCATAGACGTATATGGCGCCAGAACCATCCATTGCTGGATCCGGCCCAAAATGGCCACCAGGAGCAAATGAGCTAGTATACATGTAACCTCCCCAAATGGTGGGTGCTTACTTGAGTTTTTCTCTTGCCCCAGGAAAACTGCCTGTATCTCTATTTGCTACCAGGAGGGCTGCAGGTAGCTACTGTGAGACTCAGACCAAGACATTAATAGGGTAAGGCACAAGAACCATTCAAAGCACCACTGAGCTTGTGAAATGAGATGTTTGTGATCTGTAATATAGAATAGAGCCTTACTGTACGTCAGGCTTCACTAGGTGGCACCGAGGTCAGAGATAAAACTGACACTTGACAGGAGTTTTCGATCCTAAGGAAGGGAAGTCCACTTAGGTGCTTTATATGTCTTCAGCACTCTTTAGTTAGGATGTCTGACATCATGCTCCTTGGTCCCACGCTTTTGTTCTAGTAGGAGGTCAACAATATGCAACAATAATGACCTTCTTGGATAGCATCGGGGGCAGTCCGCAGATAGCTCTTACAGAGTGAGGAGGGCTAGGGGCTGCTGACCCAACCTATCAGAGGGAGCATGCCTGGGGCTTCTACAGCCACTCATCAGGAGGTGATGCCAATGTTTCCACAACCTTTAAAGTACAGTGACTGAACTGTGTGTTTGGTGATGCATCAGAACAACACCTTTTGAGAAACAAACTGTTCCTGTTTTTGCTGTGAAAGGAGGTAAAAGCTTGCTGATACAGCAAATGTGTCCCTCGCTTATCAGCCAGCAGTAGGGACCTGATATTGTGTGTATGTACTACTGTGTGAAAGCCTGTGTCAAGAATGCGGACAGGAGACAGCTGGTCAGTGCTACAATGAGGGTATTGGCTAGTGTACCACACTAGGGTCCAGCAACCTAGAACATATGTGTGGTGATTATTGCCCTGCTCCTTGGACTGATCTGTCCCATGGAGGAGGAAGAGGGAAGTGATAGAGAGGTCCAGATAACTGTGGACACAACCTTATCTACATCCAGAGGCACCCGAGAAATGAACCTTCTAGCTGCTCTCTCCATCTGCACCAACTGAATCATTAGCCTATGAGAAAGTGCACTGCAGCATGGAGGAAAAGGAGCCCAAGTTGACAGGGAAGCTGGTACACCAGAACCATGAGTACTCAGTGCTTGCCCTGCAACTGGGAAAGTTTGTATAAAGTTTGCCACCAAATCTACAGAGTTAGCCAATGGGCCAGGAGTTACAAGTGCCTCATTTAGAGGTTTTGCAATTTAAGCAACGGCACGGTCTGTGGATTTTGGGTTTAACTGTTCTACTTGATTTAAAATACACCACCGCCAGCCAACCAGCTGCAACGCCACCGCCTGCACCATTCCTGCGACTGGGTACCCAATGAAGCACAGAGGGCTCCTTTAGGGTTATGGGTTAAAACTGGTACCAGTGGGTACTGCCCCAGTACAGGTGGGCTGGTAATATTAAAGGTTTCGTATTTATTCTGCCACTGTACTGTCCTACCTGGTGGGGTGGGCACTGTTACTCACTGTTACTGTTACTCCTGTTTGAAAATGTTTTACTGGTCGAGCCTTGTCAGGCACCTAATTTCAGTCCTGCAACGAGAGTTAAAAAGTTTCTGCTAAAACAATTCTGCTTTGCATTCCCGTCCCTTGTGAATATCCCCAACAAGTATTTTACTGATATTTTACATTCTGTCTCATGAGCAAATTATTAGTGGTAAATCACTAACTGCCTTGTTGAATTTAAGGTTGCACTGTGTTTTACCTTGTAAGGAACACTGTGGGGAGGAGGGCTGACACTGCATCCCAGGGGTTCTACCGCCTGACACCAGGCCCTCTTAAATTTTACTCTGGATGGAGGCAATGCACCAAAACTTAAAAGATCTGATTCCAACTTCCATCAGGGAAGTCAGAACCCAGACCCTCAACCATGTCTAGGCCCACAAGGCAGGGGTAGTAACGCAATATCCATGGCGCACTGGTAGACACATCTGACACCACTAGATAACTTATAAAAAAAAAAAAACACAACGTAGTCTGTACAGTTGAGCTTATATTTCAAATACTTATCTGCTTCTCTCACTTTATATGGCATTTTCACAAACATGTGATCTGTCACTTGGTCTGCATTTCCTCTGGATGCTTCTCCACTAGGGACATCATAATTTCCTGTGACGTCATAAATGGTTGCTGTAGAAATTATGTCACAAGAGAGGATTGTGAGGTCATGTGTAGATAAGCTAAAAAGCCTGTGAGTCTGTGTCCTGTGCTGCTGTCACATTATTCTATCAATCTGCAATCCCACCCGTGAAGGCAGAATTCATGTCCAGGAGATTGCAGTTGCTCGAGATCGACTGGCTCAGCTGTTTAGGACTGCAGACAGACTGTGCAACCCAGCCTGTCTGCAAGTTGGGAAAGCCTTTCATGAATTAGAGTGCGAGCAGCTTCGTTACTTTGCAACTAAGGTGGCCGACATCAGGGCAGACTTGTGTCTGGCAATCTTCTAAGGGTGACAATGTGAGAACAGTGCGGAGTTCACAGTACCTCAGTTCTCTTGGAGTTCCTTTGGTCGACTGGAGTTCGTGGATATTATGAGGATGATCCATAGTGTGCATCCCACAAGCTGTAGTTTGGACCCTGGACCGACTCCCTAATTTTGGGTTGTACTGATATCATCAGTCCAGTCCTGGTGCAAATAGTCTGGAGCCCTTGAGTCAAGTGAGTTTCCTAGCTCCCTGAAAGAGGCGTGGTGACACCTCTCTGAAGAAAGCTACCTTGGACCCAGACTGTTTCTCAAACTACAGACTTATCTCTAACCTTCCCTTTATTGGGAAGGTTATTGAGAAGGTAGTAGCTGCTCAATTGGAAGACCATTTAACCATCCATAATATCTATGAATCCTTCCAACTGCTTTTTGTAAAAGACATAGCACCGAGACTGCGCTGGTTCGATGCTTAATGATCTTCTGAGGAAAGAGATCAGAAGAGACATTCCATCCTGGTTCTCCTTGATCTCTCGTTAGCTTCTGACACTGTGGATCACTTGGTGTTGATAGCATGCCTGAGGTAAATTTGTGGAATGTCGGAACTGTTTTACAATGGTTCACCTCATTCCTCATTGGGAGATCACAAAGAGTTGTGTCGGGAGTCTTTTCCTCTATCCCAACTCCTTTGCTGTGTGGTGCCTCAGGGTTCCCTGCTGTCACCCATGTTATTTGCAGTGTATATGCTGCCCTCGAGACATTATAAGACGGTATGGACTGAGGTTTCACTGCTATGCAGATGATACCCAGCTATACCTGTCTTTGCACCCGACCAGGATGGAGCTCTTGCAGTGTTTAACAATTGTCTTGAAGAAATCCTGGGTTGGATGGATTCTAGTTAGTTAAAGTTGAACTCAGAGAAGACAGATGTTCTGGTTGTGGACCCAGGTGGTCAGACAGAGAGGTCGTGTGGTGGCATGCCTTCTGGAATTTTCCTTGGTAGGCTGTCACTTCCGACCTCTGGAACGGGTGTGTAGCCTTGGGACTGTCCTAGACGACAGGCTGACATTACAGTCTCAGGTGTCGCCGCTGTCAGGACATCCTTTACCATCTCAGGAATATCACCAGGGTTAGGCACTTTGTTCCGCCTGGCTCTTTTCGTCTGGTCCATGCCTTTTTGTGTGTCCTCGCATTTGGACTACTGCAACACCCTTTACTTTGGGCTCTCTGGGGTTGAAATCCGCCGCCTACAGCTGATGCAGAATGCTGGGTTCTGACTGGGACAGGTAGGTCCTGTTATAGTACCCCGGTGCTGCGTGAACTGCACTGGCTTACTATACAGTGGCGGATCACCTTTAAAGTCATTTTATTGACTTGTAGCCCTTCACGATCAGGATCCGGCCTATCTGAAAGAACTTGGTGCTTTACATACCCGCCGATCGCTCCGCTTACCGATTTAGGGTTGCTAGAGATTCCGAGAGTGAGTTTAAAATTCTCTGGCAGCAGCGCATTTTCTCATGCTGCTCCTACTTTTTGAATTTCTACCACGCTGTTATGGAGTGCACCTCCTGGAGGAATTCAAGAAGAATTTGAAGACTTATCTGTGGCAAATGGCCTTCTTGGATGGCTGTGTTAATTTTATTCTGCTGAGATCTCATTTTGTATTTATTAATTGATTTTAATATTTGATGTTACTATGATATGATTTTATTTATATGTATTACTGATTTATATTTAATGTTATGGTTTTAATGTGTTCCGGCGCCTTGGTATGCTGAGCAGCTACTCTAATAAACTTATTATTACTGGGGAGGCCATACTCCTGGCTGCATGTCGGGGCCAGGCTAGTGGGGTTAGCGGTAGTGGCAATGGGGTTAGTGCTACTCATCCTGGCCCTACTGATAATTGATAGTGCAGGTGCATTATCAAACTGTGAATACTGACCTTAGACACCTGGGCAATCACAAAGCACAATGCAAACTTTTGCCTGTGGCTTTGTGACTTTAATGAATCTAGCCCCTGATCTTTGATTCCCAAGGGCATACTCGAACAACCAGACCACACTGCCATGGATAATTCAGTATCGAAAATGAAAATAATAAGGAAATAATTTACAGCAAACGCATGCAATATGTTGTAGATACAATGCTTTGGAATGAAACGTCAACTTCCATAGAATTATATGATTTTTACCAGCATGCAGACAGTTAGACTCCATGAATTTACCATTTTCCCATGAAAATGTAAAACCGTGGCCTTGAGTAACCCCTATAAATTCACATCTTTGGTCATCGGTGGTTGATCTTCAGATGCTAGGTGGTTTCTGTATATGCTGCGGCTCAAGGCGTCAAAACCACAAAAACAACATTCAAACTACAAGGAGAAAGTCTTCCCTGCGGCTGGGTAGTGGGGGAGTCTTACAGAGTTGGACAATGTACTACTACTGGGCAGCTTAGGTCACCCCACAGTTCATTATAGTAGCTGCCAGCACCCAAAGCAGTGGTTCTGAGCCACAGATTCTGGTTACATAAAAAGTGGCCATCAGAACTCTATTTTCCATCCAATCCCTCCCTTATAAATTTATTTTCACACAGCATATATCAAATCAAGTTTCAGCTATCTTTTCATTTACTATTCATCTCACTTTTCATAAGCGGTAAGAAATGGCCAGTGGCACAACATTTTTACATCGGTATCCTTGTGCTCTATGGCCACGCAAAGAAAGTAATGGAGTCACATGTACATGGTTTGAGAAACAATGACCCACTGTGGTCTCATTTGGAAAACATTGACCTAAAGGTTCCAAAGGTAAACCTTCCCTTATTTATAGAAACAGAAGCTACACAGACTTTTCAACTATTGTAGTTCATGTGTCTCACTGAGAAGCAAGAACAAAATAATGTGACCTGAAAACTGAATCCAGGGACTAGAAGCTCAAGTTAAACAGATGCCTCGCACTGACATACCTCGTGGGTAGAGCATCTGAATGGTATGCTGGAGGCCAGGGTTCAATTCTGTTGGCTCATGTCAGATTCATCTCACTGCAGTTCCTTTTAGTGATGCATTCCAGTGGCTGATACCATCAGGAGTCGAAATTGTGCCAGCCTACTATCCAAATGTGGGTAGAGTTTTGTAGTGGGCTAGTAAAAGTTTCTTTCAATTGGTTTTGCTGGCTTGTACTGGAGAAGGTAACATTAATAGGTACACCAGTTATGCTAGTGAAAAAGCCTTTGGGACCAGTGGATCCTCCATCACTAGCCCTGCAGGTATAGATGCTGCAAAATATAATTTTGTCAGCTGGACCATAAAAGCCACTCTGTCTATCCAACATATTTCTGAATTAGCTATAATGTAGGAAGGGTGAGCTGCCAACATTGGATCTTGTGCTGTTTTCCAAGCTCCACAAACTTGCTTTCAAGGGGCAAAAGCTTGAGAGCCAATCAGAACCATATATTTGACAGGGTTAAGAATTGCTGAGGTGCTAAATTTTGTGTCAGCTGCAACCAACTGCAGCTCAAATTGGCTGCAAACGGTGGCAATTCATGGCAGTCAACAGACTGAGCGATTTGTCAAATAAAAGAATGTTTTTGTTTTATTGTGGATTTTAACGATTCCCTCAAACAGAGTGGGACAAACTGGTAGCCAGGTGGCCAATGGCCACTAAAACAATAGGTTTGTCTTCTAGATTTTGAAAGTTACCAGCCAACTGACTACCTGCCCACAAAGTCATTTTTGAGCCCATTAAAACTATAGCCACAGTACGCACTAGAGGGCAGAATTGCAGCCCACTTGCTATCCCCTTTAAGAAAAACAGCACTTGGCCAATGGTCCTTCATTACACAGGGCTTCTTCTTGGCTAAATGAGATCCCAACATGCCTTTTACTCATTAACAGCCTCCTGTCTTCAAGGTGGAACTAAGACATCACCTTGCCAAGGCCGAGGTATGTAGCTGCAGGTAACCTGTAGCACTAGCACCCGGTAGCTTGAATTAGCCTGCCCTGGGATGCATTCTCCGATTTGCTATCCTACTGCCCAGTAACCCGAGTTTAAACTCTTACTTCCTACTACTACTTGCCAGCCCTCGAACTTGAGCCTTCCATAGCCACAGTCTTGTACTGTCCTTACCTCAGCACTCTGTTTTAAGTCCCTCCTGCCATTGACCCTTCAAAATTGTGATTATCTCAAAGCACCTGTCTCCCCAAGCTTATTCTCTGTACGGTCTCTCTCACATTGCTCTCTAGTATGTTCCTACTAGGTCAGTCCTGCACAGAAAATTACCCCCCACCCCACCTTGACTTGAATTAACGACAAAGCCTCCTCTTGGCTGCATTAACATACAGAGTATGAAAGCCTATTTTGAGCCTCTACCTCCTGACTTTATATGAAATAACGACAATGCCTCCCTGGCTGCTTACACTCCTGCTAAATTAGTTCCTAAACCCACAGCACTCATCATGTACCTTGGGCTGTACTGACTGCAGTATGTACCTCTGTATGAGATAGTTTACAATTGTAAATAGTCAGACCAATTGCTGTTATTTCTTGTATTTTTGTCTCTGTACTTGTGCACCCATACTCTGTAATTACCTTTTGTGTTGTCCTCCTGTCAAGTTGTGGACCTTTGAAAAGAGCATTTTGCTCAAAGGTGATGTCCAAATAACAAAATAAATATCCCAGGGGTTGTACTCATTCACCATCAGGCCCACTTATCAAATTCTCTGGGTAGAGGCACCGTGTTATTTTCCTATTTGCTGGAAGCAAACCCCCAAATATCAACAACAGAGCCCAGTCCTCCCAATCTTGCTTGGGCCCGTGGAGCAAAGGTAGTAACGAAAGTTGCATGGTGACCTGGTTACGTAAAATGGTGGCATCATTGTATCAACATGAGGCATACATAGTCATGGATACCTCAGGACTGCTACCAGCAAGTCCAATACCTCATTTAAAAGCCCTTTCATGGGCTTCCAAACTATGATGGGCATGGTTCATGAATGTTCCCTTTAAGATATGCCTGCAGACAAAACCACTCAATCGCCAAAGACTCCACTGCAAAGGTGAGGAGCTTGGCTCCTGGGATGGAGGGAGGACACAGGCTGAGCAGTATTCAGGCAGACCCTGCCAGCTGACCAGTGATAGGCCTTGGTCTTGGCAGTGAGGGTAGCTGACTGCTCAACTTCCCAGCCAGAGAAAAGTTGCAGCCATACAGCCGTAGTGACCACATACATGGGGTAGGGTAACTGGGCAAAAATGGTGACAAAAAAAAAATGCCCTGCCCAGAGGCACACCTTAGTAATGCACTGTACGCTCACGCAGTAAACCCATGTTTGAAATTCTGGCACAGTTTCGCCACTCTGGGCAGTGGGTTTAAGGAGTGAAGCAAAGGCATCTTTGGCTGGTCCCAGGAGAGGCACAGCGCCTCTGCTCAAAAGCGCTCAGTAGCACTGACACAGAGGGTGTCCTCACAAAGTCAGCTATCCTTCATACCCAGCAGCCGTCTCACATCAGGTGATGGAAGGACTTACACTGGAGGAACACGGTTCTTAAGCAGCAAGTGATATCAGTGTCCATATACACCAACCTCTTAGCCACTATAACCATGGAGTCCCCTTGTGGTACTCCCTGATGGCTAAATGCATCTCCTTAAAAGACGGAGCGTGCCCACCATGTCAGATAGGGCCCCACTGTGGGAAAGAAAGCCTTGGGTATACTGAAGACTACCGTCAGAAACAGGTGTGTATTTGAAAGGCAGCCACAGTGGCATGAGCTGGAAAAATAATAATTATTAAACAAAAGGGGAGAGAACAACCCCCAAAAAACAAACCTCAACAACAATAAACACCAGAAAGCAGCATAACAGCTGACCAAGCAGCAAGTTATATCTTACCTTTCTACAGACTTAAAAAGTCTAGGCCAGGGTCTGTGGGTGTCTATACTAATTGTGCAGAGAGACTACGAACATTGAAGTATTTGGGACACCTGAAAGTTTTAGCTGTTTTCTCTAATGGCAAAGTAGAGAAGTCCCCATCCCACCTCCCCTTTGGCAGTTGGGTCCAGAACATGATGGAGGCACTGGGTGCTAGTCCCAGGAGAGTAGGAGGAATAGAAGGTGTCCCACATCACAGCCGTCCTATTGTTAGGTTGTGGATGATGTTTGTGTCACGGGTGACCACGTGACATCTGTCACTTCTGCCCATAGGACCCTCAGCTACAGACAATGGGATAGGAGGAACAATGTACAAGGGCAGCAAAGTGGCCCTGCCTTTTGCCTACTCTACTCTGAATCATCATAAGGGCTTGGACCCTCCTGCCTACCTTCACAACTAGATGCGATTACCCCCCAAGAGACTACCTCGATGGCAGAAGGTCAGTTCATCACAGTGCCATACAGATGATCCAGTTTTAGGTGCGAACTTGTGTGTCTGGGGTAGGCCCAGCGGAGACAATTGTCGCGGGCAAAATCACAGTGACCTCCGTGACTGGGCCAGGGAACTTCTGCAGCAGTGGGAAGCTGTGTGTGCGCCGACTCACGCATCACACGCTGCCTGGAAAGGGAAGCACAACAGCAGCTGTCTATATGACAGCTGGAATCCCCAAACTGTTGAGGGTACAGCCCTGTGAAGAGGGTATATCCTTGCAGAAGTCTGACAATCAGCTGTTAATATATATATATATATATATATATATATATATATAAAACCAAAACATTTTACTCCCCATGTAGGCAGAATTTCCCGTATGAAGGATGGGAGGGGCAGTCCCACCCCGATCTGGAGGATATCGGAGGATCTGGCTACAGCAGTATCACAGCACTTGGAGGTGTGTGAGGGCAGCTACAGCTGCAATCTGGGCTGATGATAGGAGCCGGAGAGGTGGCATATGGAGGACAAAACAGAAGGACAAAATAAGGGAGAGAAGGCCCTCTTCAAATTCAGACACTCATCACACACAGCAAGTCATATCTGCTATTACAAAAACACAGCAATTTATTGCAACTAAAAGCAGCAATTTACGCAAACACTGTAAATACAGCAATCAATATTTCTGTTCTGAAATGCTTGCAATTTCTGGCCATTTGCACTGCATGCTGTAATCCCTTCTGTTCAGTCACTAAAGGCTGTAGCTACTGTTTGGTTTTCATGAGGGCTTTTCACAGCAATGAAATGGCATACTGGAAGCACTATGGTCTGTAATTTGTAAACGGGCAAGCTTTGTGTTAATTTTCACTGTGTTCAGATTTCAACAAAGAAACCAGTGTAACCTGCTTTCACAATTATAGTTACAGTGAAACCTGCAATTATTTATACTCTGCACTTGCCAACTTCCAGCCCACTTCAAAACCCCAACTCTTTCACTCCTTCTTTCTTTCTTTCTTTCTTTCTGTTCTCTCTCTCACTCGCTCTGTCTCTCTCTCAACTTGCTATTCAAATTTCTGTTTGATAAACCAATCTAATCATCTCTACAAAAAACACCACAAAACACAAACATACTGGCTGGAGTCTGCGTTCCTTCCACAGACCTGCAGCCAAAATCTATAATGTCATTTTTCCCATCTTTATTTTTAACATAGTTTTTGCTCGGGATATACCTGCCTGTCTGGCCCTCCGCAGGGGACTGTCATGGGGCTCGGTGCTGGGGATTAACACCAGTTTCCCCTTTGTCCCCCCTTCCTTCTAAGGACGCCGCCACAAAGGACTAACATCCAGGCTGGCAAAATGCTGATGCACATCTCGGCAGCACCTACCGGTGTCCTCCCACTTCCTACACCGCTATCCTTGCACGGCCAGCCATGCATCCACAGGTGGCAGTGTCAGAGTAGCAATAACCCTCCCTCCCTGGAGGACAGCATCCCTGGGACACTCAATCCTCCTCCCTCCAGCTGGCTCCCCGATGATCTGAGCTCGCTCCTGAACCCAGGTCACTGCATTGTGAGCAGTAGTGGTACTACTGCGCCAACCCTCCTCCTAACATATATATTTTATTTATATCAGATTACTATGACGCTAATAAAACTGACCGACCATCAGCACAGCAGTAGCACAGCAATAGCATCACCACTCTTGATGCTTGCAACCTGGGTTCGTAATGTGTCAGAGTCCTTGGTGGGGGGGCTGAGCATCTCAGTGTACTCCCTACTAGAACACAGCCACCTGGTTGACTACAGCTGGAAGTGCAGCGGTAGATGATGTGGGGAGGGGTATGCTACCAGGCTCTAGTGCTGGTCATGCGTGAGTATGCACACACACATACTAGAGCCTCACAGTGTCCCAAGGAGGGGAAACAAAGCAGGAAACTATCTCTAGGGCGCAGGGGATTAAGTCCGACTCTCATCCCCTGCCGACTCAACTAGCCACATTGCGCCCCACGCTTGATAGGCCAAGAAGATGCAAGTGACGAGGATAACCCTGTGGCAGAAGCAAGCACCAGAGAAGGGTCGAGATGCAGCTGGAGTTGCCAATTGTAGATGGGGCAGCACTGGGATTTGGGAATCAGAATAAAATAAAAAACATAGTAAAATTGGCTTGCATTCAGCTATGCTATAATAAGGAAGCAGATTCAGACACTGTGGTTAAAAGACCCTTCCTTAAAGTTCTTCTCCCACCACAGATAAAAAAATTAACGTGGTGTTCCACGTGATGATAGCGATCCAAAAACAGCGATCGTTATCATCGTGAATGTATATAGCTGAAAAGCATTTCGTGACTTACATTTGTCAGTGAGCCAACGTCCAGTAAATCAAAGTGTTTTGCAGGGGGAGAGGCTTGTGTCCCTCCCGCACCCTCCTAACTAAAGATTCCTAACCCAATGGACCAGGTGCATGTCGAGGAGGGGCAAAACACTCTAACAAAAAAAAAAAAAAAAAAAAAACAGCAGCTACAAGCAGCGGCAAAACATTCCTACAGCAGGTCCCAAATCCAGTGCCTACTGCACTGCAGCCAGCCACCCTCACCACCACACCACAGAGCTGGCTTGGTTGTAGCAGGCTTCTCCCCTATCTAAACCCTCCCTCCTATCCCTCCCCATCTGGTCGCTGTGGTCGATAATTCATCGCTACACTTCCAGGATAGCTGGATGATGACAGCGCCATAAATAAGTCGCTGTTTCTACAGTCACTCATTTATAATCGCTATCATCACGGGTGTGTGTGTATATATACAGAGACTGAATGATGGCAAAGTGCGGTATACATATTATAGGGGCGCCGTCACACCTTTTATTAGGTTAAATCTTCATATTATGTTAAATTGAAAATTTGGAACTTTAATAACGCAGCTGTTCAAGCATGAAATTTTGCATGTGCCATCAGGAACCAAAGAGCTCTTGATGTGGCAAGTTTTATTCTGTTGGATTTAGGGTGCGGAGATAATGGAGGTCAAAAACTGTGTAAATTACCACTTTATCAAATTCTTTGTCACACCACTGTGCAAAACAGCTTGGAATTTTGGTCTAAAAGTTTTAGGGTATACAGGTCTTGGGTCACAGTGGTGCCTTTTGAAGGTTTGGTGAAAAAATATTAATCCGCTCCAAAGTTATTAAATTTCAAAGTGACCCATTATTTCCTATGGGAAAGTTAGATGTTCACCTCGAAAAGGATTCTTTATTGCAAATGCAGAACCTTTTTGGCAAACACAGGATCTTCTGCCGGAAATGCGGAATCTTTTTTCGTGCTGCCACCTTGTTTTCAGTTAGCAGTGGCAACAAAAATTAAATTACTAAAAAATGGGGGCTGTAGAATCGGATACTGGGGTTAATTTTTGATTAGTTCACAGAAATGTGCTTTTAGCCACGAAATCTATTTTCGCAAACCGCAAAAGCTTTTGCCACGTAAACAAGATATTTTTCTGCAATTTGTGAAAAGGATTTTCTTTACCACAAAACACAACTCGGAAAATGATTCTTTTTGCATTTGCAAACAAAACAATTTTTGACAGCTGTTTTTGTCACTGCATATTTCCAAAATGGTTTGTTATTTTGGTCTGAAATTTTCAGGGTACAAAGGCCTTGCCCAAGAGATGCGCTTTTGGTGAAAATATATTACTTGGCTCTGGAGTTCTATGGGGTTACATTTTGCTTAGTTTCTCATAGGATAACATTGTGATGGGAAGTTTACCCAGTCATTTCTTTGTCACCCACTGTGAAAAAATGGTTTGCAATTTTGTTCTGAAATTTTCAGGGTAAAAGGGCTTACCCTACTAATGTGCCTTTTGCTCGTTTCATGAAAATATATTAATTTGATGTCGAGTTACACAGGTTTCAAATTGTCCTGTGTTTTCTATAGGATCACAATGCAATGTCAGGTGTTTCTGTAGCAGTGAAGTATAGCGGTTAAGAGCACTGAGCTACAAATCTGAAGACCTGGGTTTGAATCCCATCAGCTCCCACTTGCATAATGTGTGACCCTGAGCAAGTCACTTAACTTCCTTGTGCTCCCAAGTCACACCTGGAAACATGCTCTGGCTTAGTGCGCCTTTTCTGGTTAAACAATTTCCCTCTTTGGGTCTGCACACGGATGGGAGCACAGCTGCGCCCCACAGGCAAAAGAAGGTAGCAGTACACTACATGCAAATATAGATACCATTAATCAATCAATCAAAACTTTATTTAACCAGGCATAACACCATTGAGCAAGCTCATTTTCAAAGTGGTCCTGGACAAAAAATAGCAAAAGTTACACAGGATGGAAAATACATACAAAAACATAATACACATAGTATAATACACAGTGAGATATAATTACAGTCATAAATAGGTAATACCTCGAGCCAGAGAAGCCTATTCGAACGCTGGAGTAAGGTAAGATGGGGCTTTTAGTATTAAGGACTGATGGGAGCAGAGGGCCCACAGGGTCCTGCGCTCCCATGGAGAAATAGGGATATGATTACAATATCTCAAAAATTATGTATGGATGGCACTGTGTGCTCCACATGCAACCTATGAATACCATTATGGAGTGATGGGAGAACAGGCCTTATGCATACATGATAGAGCAGGGCCCAGAGGGCCCCGTGTGCTCCCACACACAAATATGAAGAGGATTACAGAGTGATGGGAGCGAGGGCCAAAAGGCCCTCCATTCCCACAGAGAAATAAGGATACATTACAATCTCTTGCACTCCCACAACCAAATAAGCATACGATTATACTTTCTCAAAAGTAAGAAAATTCTCTGCAAAACATTTAATTGAAGGTGATGTGCAAGAAACCATGTAGCCTGCTCCGCTCCCACATACCTTGTAATGTGCTGCTATGGGAGTCCAGGGCTGCCATGATCTTAATTTTTAACTGCATGGGTATATTTTAATAAAAAGCCAAAAGTTACAGCCGAAAGCGGAAGCGCTGCACGGGTCCAGAATGAGCGGGTGCAAGTGCTTATGGGTATTACACCCTTTTAGTGACGTCACTAACACCATTAGTCTTATTGTTGCAGTAGTGGTGGTAGAATATATACTTAGTTTGAATAGTTTACGGGTCTTACATTGAAATATTACTTAGAGCAACAGCCTGTCCAGGTGTTGCTCCAGGTAATAATTCAAGTACTGAGACCCCTGTGGAAGCATTAAATAAGTATATATGCCTGATTATCAGGGTTACGCAACAGGAATGTTCTGAGTCTAACCCAGATTCCCACCTCCACCTCGGTTTCCAACCCCTAACACTCTAACTCCACCCTGCATGCAGGAGCAGGCATGGTGTTTGGGGTTGTGAACTCAATGCTCACCCCATTCTCCTATAGTGTACTTATCTCAGCTTACTTACTCATGGAATGGGTGCCTTAGGGTTCACAACCCCAAGGCACATTCTCACACCTGTTCCTGCATGCAGAGTGGGGGTAGGGTATTAGGTTGGAAACTGAGGTGGGTGGGGTCTTCGGGTTGGGAACCCTGAGACCACATTTCTGCTTTGTCACATTAACCCTAATGGTGCATTAACACAGGTTTTTGCAGAGATATTTATATATAATTATATAGTGCTTTTACGTATTAAGGTGTTATTAAGGTGTTAATAACACATTAATACACTTTACTTTTCTGACTGATATCATAATATGCTAATCTGGTTACCATCATATACGGGAAATGTATGATGGCTTTTTCTATGGGGACAAGGGCCCAACCATGTATTTTACAGATATATAGAGAAAAACAATGATTGCAGTGTATATGAGGAATATAGCTATCGAGGGGTTGAACAACCTCCATAATGCCACAAGCCCAAAGGACTGGTGGCCTTTATGAGTTTATTCACCCTTAATGGTATTATTTCCTCATATACCACACTTTGCCATCATTTGTTTTATGTAATACATAAAGTTGGTCACCTTCTGCTGTGTCTTATATAGGCAGCTAGTTACGGTCATAATACCCTACTTGGCTACCATCAAATATGGGGAAATAAATGATAGTTTTTCAATGGGGAAAGGGACGAGCCATGTATTGTATATATTACAGGGGTGTAGTACGCCTTATAGTTACAGTTGCAAAGGCAGTTTAATGTTAAACCCCAATTTGTGCACTTTAATAACTTTGCAACTGTGCAACTGATTTGCATGAGATTTCGCATGGGCGGTCTCGTGGTAGATCTGTGGATGTGCCAAGTTTCGTTTTGGTTGGATGTGCGATTCCAAGTTCTGCATAGTGCAATAAATGAATTTTCGCTCATTGGTTTTATGGGGAGATTGAACTTGCCTACAGCCCAGACTGTTTGGAATTTTGGTATGGAATTTGCAGGGTAGAAAGGGGCTGGCCCACAGATGTGCCTTTTGCTGGTTTGGTGAAAATATTATTCCATTCCAAAGTTATTTCATTTTGAAATTTGAAAATGTGTTGTTGAGCAGGCTCAGTAAGCACTTCAAGATAGCTGTATGAAACGAAAGAGGAAATGAAGGAAAAAATCCTTTTCGCTTGCAGCCATTTTGTTTCCTTTTTTTTCTCTAAAAACATTTCAAAAGCCACAAAATGACATCCTGGAGAGAGACCAACATATCTATCTGGCTCATTGGGCCCCATTAGGTGGATTCTGCACTTGACTGTTGGAAACATGAACCCCAAAGGTGGTTTTGGTTATAGTTACAATTCTTTTTCATGCCTCACTTTTTCAGCCTTTTTCGGACTCGCTTTCTCGTTAACCAGTTTGAAACAAAAAGGAATCTTTTCCATTTGTGCCAATCCTTTTCATAAGGGAAACATTATATTTCCCTGATGTCTAGTGCCACCCCCACCCTCCGATTGCCGCCCTTGCATAGTTTATTAAAGTCTTTCCCTGGTGTCTAGTGGTGCCCCCACTCCTCTGATCACTGTCGCCATAATTATTTAGTTTCTCCCTGGTGTCTACTGCCACCCCACCCACCAATCACATCTCCCTATTATTATTTCCCTGGTGTCTAGTGGCAAACCCCACTCTCTGAAAACCGCCCCATAATGATATTATTTTCCTGGTGTCTAGTGAGGCCCCACAACCTCATATGTCGCTCCCATAATGATACTATTTTTCTGATGTCTAGTGGCCCCCACCCTAACGCCATCCCCGAGCAGGGTTTTAAATAATTGATTAGCAGTTTTTCCTTGGGACTATACTAACTGTACAGAAAGTATTTATATAGATTTTCTAGAAGTGCTGTGTTTGTTAAACACAGTGAGGCAAGAGCTATGCAGTTTCACAAAGATTTAGCACTTTTATAAGCAAAACGCTAATCAATTTTAGAGTTAAATAAATCCCTGCATAGGCATAAAGCATTTCCTTGTGTCCAGTGGCACCCCTTCCCTCCAATCACTGCCTGGACTGAAATAGAGAAAACAGTCTCCTGGTGTCTTTTTTCCAATCTGTTAAAAAAAAAAAAAAGTCCATCATCGATACAACACCCATTGAGCACCCACTACCCGCACCCCCAACACACACACACACACACACACCCATACACCCTTCCTCACCTGAACAGGTCCCAGGTGAAGATCTGCTCTCCGATCAAAGACATGTCTTGCTGCTGGAACCGCCAACTGCTCTCTGAGAAAGTAAGGTAAGTGCGGTTCAATGCATTTCAATAAGGGTTTTAACTTTGGCACATAACTTTGCCATTTTGCATATCTGACCCCAAATTTTCAACATGGCCTTTTGAGACCCCACCTCATGAACAATGTTGGTGGAGTTACATAAATCCGGCCCAAAGGTGAAGTCAGCTTGGCGAGATCACCTTCCGGGCAGAGTTTGAATTATTTCACCACCTTTGTTCATGAGGTGGGATCATAAGAAGGGTATGTTGACAATTGTGGATCAAAATATGTAAAATGGCAAAGTTATGTACATATTACTGCAATTTTATGCTCGTCAGTGACTGTCAATTTTAAATATTTTGACCCCAAATTTTCAACATAGTTTCGTTTTTAAAACCACCACATGAATGTTGACAGTTGTCATTTTCAAATCATGCCCAAACTATCTTTTTTTTTCCCTTTGGTGCAGAATGATGTGGAGGCACAGAATGATGTTTTGGCAGGATTTGGCGTGATTCAGTGCAGGGTTTATGAGGTAGGGTAATAAAAGGCTGTTCTGACAGTCTGGTTGCTGTTGTCCTACAAATGGAAGTTCAGGGCCCAGAGGGCCTTGCAGTTCCACTGGAACATACGTATATGCATCTATGGCCAGATGGGAGCACAGGGCCCTCACTCCGACAGGCAAATAAGGATATGATTACACTATCACAAAAATGATGGCACTGTCTCAAAAGGTAAGGAATGTTGTTGCAAAAGGGTCATTAATGCAGCAGTTAGGGTTAAAGTGACAAAAGTGGAAATGTGGCATTCAGGTTTCAAACCCTAACACCACACTCCCAGCCTGCAGGCAACAAATCAGATGTGGGGTGTGCCTTGGGGTTGTCAAGCCTAATGCTCACCCCATTCTCATTCACTGTATATATCTGAGCATATTTAGTGATGGAATGGAGTGAGCGTGCGACTGACAACCCCAAGGCACACCTCACGCCTGATTTTATGCCTGCAGACTGGGGTGGAGGTGTTAGGGTCGGAACCCTAATGCTACATTTCCTACTTTTGTCACTTTAACCCTAACTACTGCATTAACAGTTTTTGCAATGAATATAGACAGATAGACAGACAGACAGACAGATAGATAGATAGATAGATAGATAGGCAGACGGATATAAAATATGTGGGAACTTTTCCTCATCGAAAAGGCTATTACTTATTTCCCTGTATACCTGCGATTTAATCTATCAATTAAAATAATACTGGAAGTAATTTATCAATTAAATGTATATACCTGCACTAATAAAAAGTGTACACCTGCACTACATTAAACCCTACTAATAACACAATGAACACATTGCTAGGAAGCTAGCCAAACCAATTAACACCGCAAAAGAACCTGGAAAAGACACTTGCACAAAACCTCCCAAACCCAGAAATTCTCCCAGCTCTTACTTGCGCCACTACACACCATTCCCTGCTTGCTGCAAGAGACCTGTAGGTGTCATAACATGATCGCAAATGCAATCTCCATGACAATAACCATCCTAACGTATTATATTCAGTAAACAATGGGTAAAGGGTGGAACACTCAGAAGTATACCATCTACTGCGGTAATAATAAGGCAGTAAAGCCACTTAGAGAGGTTTTACGTCCTAATTAGCCTCCCCTAATGTGTATACATCCTATATACCACTGTTACCCATTATTTATTCTATATATTTTGGATAGAAATGACAGGCAACTGCAGTATATAGGAAATAACTGCTAGCTGCTTCTATGGGGGTCCCATCAATGAATGTGTGTATTTATACTTATTTTATGAAGAATTTTCATAAAATGGCTCAGATATGGAAATAATGCATTTTAAATGCACAGCAATTTGTATCCATGTTTCAATACAAAGCCTGTAATTTAAATCACAGATCTAGATTTTGCATTGAAAACAGCCACAGACTGTGCCAAAAGTCCTGAGATGCAAAGTAGCAGATGTACTGTGGTAGATGTTAATATTGCTCACATTTTCAAAGTGAATCTATTTCCATTCCTGTGGTCACTTGTCATTTATGGGACCATGGAGGAAGGTTCTCCACTGTTACTGTTTACACAACTTATGCAAGTAGTCGGTGTTTACCTGCGTGAAGCCTAGCCGTGACCTTTGCCCTTTTCAATCTATTTGTTCTGGGGGAGCAGAAACAGGGAGAATATGATCAGGCTTGCAGATAAGCAAAACTGATTAGAACTGCCAGGGCACTCTGAAGAGCATGAACCCTCGGACTGCCAGTGGACAGCTGCCTCTCATGTGCCTACAAGATAAGGGTATATTGAACTGTACATCACCTACAATGGATCGCATACAAAAACTGGTTTAGAATAAGACTTTGGTCTAGTGAAGACTCGCCAGCCTACCCTGCCCAAGGATTTAAATACCCATGATGCCTTGCACTAGCTTTGAAGCTTTAGACTTGCATGTGTGTGGTTATGAGAGCTACACATAAATCAAACAATTGACAGTTGTCCTGCCTTTGTATCCTGTATGGATCCTCTTACCGCACTTCTTTCCAAGGTATTTCTCAGATATGCCAGCTCTAATGTACTAAATGTGTACTGTACATCAGGCTAGAGCCAATGGGTGTAGGAAGAAAAATTACTTACCTAATTTCCCATTCCCGATGGCTTAAGCCCCCCATAGTGGGGCAGTGGGGAGCTCCTCAACCTGCACCAAAACAGATCAAGTTGGGGTCAGAGCCTAGGCTGCTGGTGCAGGGCCTGTGAGGGGTCATCCTTTCATTCTGTCTCAGGGCATTTTCTCCCTTGTTGGTCCCAGCCTCAGGACACCAGCAGCTGCGGGCGTCAGCGCACATGGTGTGGCAACAGCTGGCATCATGACTCTGACTACACTGCTACCTGTGGCCCCCAGGTGGAAGTATTGCAGTGGAGCCAGCAGCGCCTCTTCTTGAGGAGGATGGCATCCTCTGGGGTGTTTGATTCCCCCAAGCCAGACCCCAGTGATCTAGGCTCATTCTAGAACCAGGTCATGACATTGTGAGCAGCATTCCTATTGTTGCACCATTAGACTGGCTCATCAGTCTATAATTTAAAACAACATACCACAAAAGAGGCATACACTGGTCTGAAATTCAAAAAAGAAAGCAAAAAGGTGTTTAAGGAAGCAAAAGTCATTGTTTGAGCACTGTGTTGATTTCAAAAGGATTTTTTTTTTTTACTTTTTACTTTGTTGCTGAAAGTATAATTTTAAAGATTAAAGCCCCTGCAAAAGTCATAAACACGATAAAATTAACCATTCACTGCGGCCTCAACTGCAGCATTGCTGGCATCTACGTCACTGTTCTGGAGACTGGACTCAAAATCCATCTCTGCCAATCAATAGCACTCCATGGGGCTCTCTATCTCTCGTCTGCATGTTCCAAAACTCTGCAACAATAAATTGAAACAAGATGATAATGTTTTAAGTTGTGCTGCAGGAATTATTTGGAGACCTGGCCAGTCAGGGTAAGATGTACGTGGGACAGCCTGCTCCAAGTCACCCTTTGCTCATCATCTTTGCAAAAGAAAAGTCACTTTTCTATTCTTTTTATCAAGCTCCTCTTTCGCTCTCCCATCCTAAACCACAATGTTGGGGTCATCCAACTGCACCTTTCCTCCATTTGGGAGGCGAGCAAGCGACTGTCTTAAGAGCCATCGCCAATACTGGTCTGCAGCTCGGTCAGCAGAGGAGAGGAAATGCCCAGCAGCTGGCTTCCACTCTCACCGGAGCCATGCTCCTCACTTCCGCCCAGCCCACTACTCTCTCTCTGTCATGGAAATCAGGGAATCGCATGCAAACGCTGTTCTCCAACATGGCAGCATGCTATGCTCTGTTGCTGAGCCACCAGGTCAGCCCCAAATCTGCAAATTTCAATGAGGGTTACAGAAACATAATCATTCTTTGATTCAGTCACAGCAATAAGATTCAACAACTAACATCAACTGGCCACTGAGACATAACCACTGGTTCTTCCAGTTCAAGTTGGCTGAAACTAGCATCTTCCTGACACACAGGGTGTCATTAATTGACAAGCATCTGTCACTGCTGAATGTTCAGTAGTGTACACTGGTGTCATTGTTTTTTGGGGGTTACGAGGCTGCGTTTTGTGGATGTACTGTGAAGAAATGACTATACTGGAAAGTTGGGATCAAAATACTGAAAATTGGTTATAAGCCTGTATTTGCAAATTTCAATGCAGGCTCATAACTTCTTTGTTCTTGAATATGTTTATGCCAGATTTTCAACATAGCCTTCTTAAGACCCCCACCTCATGAACAATGATGAAGAAAGTTTTGTACTTCCTGCAGAAAGGTGATTTTATGCACTGACTGCAAAATCACCTTTCGGGACAGATTTATCTAACATCAGTTGCACTGTTCTGAGGTGGGGTCCCCTAAAATGTATGTTGAAAATTTGGAGCAAAATTTTTTTAAATGGCCAAATTATGCCACTGAGTTGAAAATCGAGTTGAAATACATTGACGTTGAAACCTTGCCAGAACTATGTTTTGACAAGTTGTCATATTTTGGACAGCATCTGAGTATAGTATCTCGAGTAATAAGAAGGCTAAGCTGAAAATGTGGGTGCATTGCCAGCCTGGTGATGTTGAGGGTTGAGGCATTGATGCCACACTTGCATCACATTCGAACGAGCATGACCCCTGGGGTCGGCAGGGAAGGAGAAGGACTAGTGCCCCAGGGACAGCCTCCTTCTCCGGGGAAGGGGAGCCAGTTGTCTGTGCATGCCTGGCCCCTCACGTGGCGGCTGGGGGCTGGCACCAACACTACAGACACCGGGTCAGAGGCAGAGCAGATGCCTGACAGGATGCACATACAGGAGTGTGCGGCATTGGCATCCTTGCACCTCAGTCCCAAAAGGAGAAACCAGAAGGAAAAAGCACATGGCAGATGATGGAGGGAGCTCTGAGGTCCACCCCAAAGAGTCACAGCACCGAACCCTGTACTGGATCTGATCTTGGTGGGGTGGGCCCCCGCGAGGAGTAACCCTGGGGTAGCTGGTTGGTGCCAGCTGGTGGACATTGGGGGACAGGGCTGGGGATCTCTCCAGATAGAGAGGGCTGTGGAGCAGGAGTACAAATAATTAAAAAGAAATGTGGCATGCAAATATTTAAGAGTTCCAGAGTTACTAGCATGCATACTGAAATTGTAACAACTGGCCATGACTGTCATTTTTTCTTATTTTGACCCCAAATGTTGAACATAGTTTTCTTATCACCCCACCTCATGAACCCTGTAGGTGAAAATTTTCAAATCTGTGGGAAAACGGCATTCCACACCACATGTGCAAAAACACATTATGGGCAGGATGTGAAAATGACAGCTGTACTGTTCATGAGGTGGTGTGAAAAAAGGCTATATCAAAATTTGAGTGAAAATATTGAAATGACCTAAGTTACATGTGTAACTCAGCCATTTTTTGAGTTGTTTCAACAAATTTTCAACACGGCCTTTTGGGACCCCATCTCATAAAGAGTGCCACTGTAATTTTGTTCACTGTTCGGAAGGTGATGTCACAGAGTGACCTCGCCATTCCACGTCACAGGTGTGAAAACATGTTAGGATGTGAAAATGACAGCTATACTGTTCATAAGGTGGTATGAAAAATGGCAGTGTTGAAATCTGGAGTGAAAATATAAAAAATCGTGAAGTTACAAGTGTACACAGAACTGCATAACGCACGCTTGTAATGAGATCATTTTTTTGAATTTTTCACCAAATTTGGTAACATGGGCTTTTTGGGTCCCCTCCTCATGAACAGTGGCACTGTCGCTTTGTTACTCGGTGCTGAAAGGTGATTCTGGGCAGCAACTCAGTCAGTGACAGTATTCATGAGGAGGGTCCCAAGAACCCCAAGTTGAAAATTTGGGCCAAAATTCCTAAGAATGGCTGAGATATCAACCTAAGTTGGCAAGGGCATTTAGTTTTGCTGCCCCATCCTGTGGAACTCTCTACCTCATTGGTCTAGACTGTCTAACCGCCCAGAGTTTTAAAATCGCTTTGAAAACCTACCCTTCAGCCTGGCATTTACAGATTGAAGTTTAGTTTGCTTTCCTACACTGCTATTATATTGTTGTCTGTTGAATTATAGGTTTGTTAGAATAATTTATTCTGTTTTATGTATTTATTGTACAGGCGCCTTGGTTTTAGAAAGGCGCCTTTTTATAAATAAAACTGATTTGATTGTTTTTAAGTTGACCCCCAATGACTCCCATTATATGAGCTTACCTTTAATTTTTTAGTTTGCTGGTCGGTTTGAAGAGTGCAGACGTGTCCCCAGTCTGTAGAAGATGACAACCCCAACCTCCGGAGGTAAGTATGGGGTAAAGGGAGGTGGGTGCTCAGTGGGAGGTGGGGGATGGGGTAGGGGAGACGACGATGGACCGTTTTAATTTTTACAGGTAAACAAACAAAAAAAAGACCACGGGGACCATTTTCTTTATTTACAGGTTACATTTTTTTTTTTTAAAACACATCTGGGCACACTGGGGTGGGCTCCTAGTGTGCCACATGAGTTGGAGGGGATACAGAAGGCCGACACGGGGACTGGGCACCCCAATGTCAGCAGTGAAAGTGGCTTTGGGGGAAGAGACATCCGACACTGGAATGGGCACCCCAGTGTCGGAAAGCTAAAAAATAACTTGGCACATTGGGGTGGGCTCCCAGTGTGCCACAACAGTGTGGGAACATGCCGTCACAGAACTGGATACCCCAATGTCAGCATGGGAACAGGTATGGGAGGGCAAGGGTGGACAGCACACAGTGGGAGAGAGCAGCAGGGTTTTATTTTCTTCTGGGGGCTGCCTGCATATCACTTGCTAGATCCCATCAGCACAGGGTGCAGGAGTTAGTTGAAGCTTAATCTTATTCTGTAAAAGCCCCAATACAGTAATGACTATGTAGTAGGACTACACCACAGTGGCAAGCTGTTTCTGTTATTCCACCATCCTTGGCCAGTGTTAAACTATTTCACCAACAGGTACAGTTACATTGCCAGCTTCACAGGATAACTTGTATTTGAAATTGCACAGGAGGCCTTTTATTTGACCGTTTGACTGCTGCAATACTGCTGGGGATCGTCTTCTTCACATGTGCTCTCCTACTGCCATAATACCGCATTCTGCTGCCTGTGGTTGTTTTTCTTTGGGGGCAAAGGAACGGAGAAGACAGAGAGACAGAAAGAAAGAGAGAGAGACAAACAAATTCAGACGTGTGATGTTGATATAGGAACATATCATACAGAAGGCACTTTACAACCACTCTCAGCTGATGACAGGAACGGGATTATGTAAATATTCAAAGGACGAGCCACACCACAACTGGTTCAGCTCTGTCCTTGAAATCTTTCCCAACTCCACCGAAAACCAGAAAGTGTGCCATTAGCCACCTGCCTACTGATTTGCCCACCACAGACCTGCCCTTGAACAGAGCTCTCCAGTGGACGCCCTCACACTCTCTATAACAACTCTCATATCAACAAGTTTGTCTGCGCTGTACCACAATGAACTTAAAAGGACCAGTGCTCTGATTTTTGTTTTTCTGATGGACAGTGACTAGCTGAAGGCATCAAGCATGCCAGGCTGAAGCTGAGGTCACCGATGTTTGGAAGGCTCTGTGCTATGATTTTTTAATGTAGCTTTAAGTGATGAAGACTCTAGTTTCTACCATTTGTCGTATCACGGAGAATAACTACCAGTTAACTGGCCAGTCTGTTTTGACTTGAAACAGGTCATTGAGGCTTAAATTAGGCTTACATTAATAAATTGAGAGTGTGCTCTCGGCTAATTGGAGCATTCCTTTCCTTGCACACAAGGCATGCGGACTCTGATTATCTCGTGTGCAGGTGGCCTGGAAATTGACATGTTTTGGCACCTTTGAGAGGATTTTGAACATACCATTGATTGCTCTCGAGCAACATTATTAAAGTCTATGGAGACTGCTGATTTTTCTAATTGTTACTGGTTACGCAGTTCTCTTACGGGTTAGTTAGTTATACAAAGTTTTGTATGGATCACTACATGTTGCCAAGACAGCCAGAGCGTGTAATGGTATAGCACTGATGGGTGTCTGTAATTCATTGGCTTGAAAGCTGCTCTTTATGAGTTATGCACTGTGCCTATGAATGTTGAAAACCTTTAAAGTTTATACAAAAATATAT
The DNA here is from genome assembly GCA_016271365.2 of Neoceratodus forsteri. Classification (NCBI taxonomy): domain Eukaryota; kingdom Metazoa; phylum Chordata; order Ceratodontiformes; family Ceratodontidae; genus Neoceratodus; species Neoceratodus forsteri. The sequence continues at coordinate 1,741,914,287 of CM028129.1, forward strand.
TAATACATCTTAGGAGACCACGCTAATGGTTGTAAGATTAGTCTCACTTACATTCTAGGGGCATCATATCCAAGAATGTGCATCAAACCACTTACTCTTAGTACATACTATATACATCCCAAGTAATGGACTTCTGTTCTACTCTTCCTATTTATAAAATAATTCCATTAGGTCCAACACAGTAAGCAGATTAACAGTGTTTTCTTGTCCAGGAATAGAAGAGTTCTTTTAACCCTTTCTGATTACTATTTAGATCCCGAAGCAAATGATTTGATACCTTTTAATGGACCAACATAGATGTAACAACAAGAACAAAGTGCTCTAGCTTTCGGACCAACCAGTCCTTCAGAAGTTAACAACTGCCATTAGCTTCTGAAGAAGGACTGGTTGGTCCGAGCTAGAGCACTTTGTTCTTGTTGTTACATCTATGTTGGTCCATTAAAAGGTATCAAATCATTTACTTCTGGATCTCTTCTTGCAAGGACCAATACGCAACTACTAAATCTGGATCACTACTTAGGAATAATTAAGTTATTTTGGGACTGAAGTGTAAGAAATGCATACCAAGGAATCTCAAAATGCATAGACATAACTAATCACAGTGACAGTTTATTATGTATGCAAATGAGAGGTAGCCCTTATGTATACATCCTCCTTCCCCACCCACTCATGGTGTCATGTAATCTGATCTTTAGAGGGGTCACTACGGCAACTATTTATTAATAGTGCCTGATATACATTTGAATCATGCGTCGCAAACCTGTGGCAGACAGTGATGTTACTTTAGGCACCTTGTACACGGTCAGCATGCACTATCTTCAGAAGGCCCCCATGCAACAGCATCTCAAAGGAGGTGTTCAGAGGGGCACAACTAAGCCACGAACAAGTTCGAAGCCGATTCAAGCAGAGTGTATGCTGCATGAATCACTGGGTACAGCACTGTATCCTCATTGGTATACATATATTCTTTAAAAAAACTATCAAGGATCCTGGATTATTAGCCATAACCCCCAAAGCTTCCATGGGCAGAAAGCAGAGAGGGCAGCTGTTTTTAAACAACCATTCTCCCACAAGGTCAGAGTCAGACAGCAATGTCTGCTGCGTGCTAGTTCACCTAAGTCACAGAAAAGCAATATTAAAGAAGGGGTGTTCAGAAACAGTGAAGAATACAGAAGAAAACCTGGTGACAGCCTTATTAAAAGTGCTCTTTTTAATTATTTCAAACTCAACAACAAATGCTAAATGCAGATTCAGAATGGGGAGGGAGAAGAGCATTTTATAGGACAGAAGAAAAGAGGCAGTCTAAACTAGAATAAAAAGGAACTGGTATAAAACTGCAACCGTAATCTGCTGCTGCTGTAACTGGCAGCTACAGGACAGAAGATGTTTAGGCGCCAACATGCCTGCATATAGTTTGTATCAAAGGTGAGCAGAAACCTACGACCATCACAGAATCAAAACACTAAGTTCTGGATGAAGCCAAAGTTTTTTGTTTTTTTTTTACAGCACTCAATACAAAAAAGAAAGACTTTGGCATCTTTGTAAAATAGCTGGGACTGGAATAATCAGCCTTCAGTTAACTCCATCTTCAAACTACTTAAAGAACAACGAACCAGCATTTTTGGGTGCTTACCGTTTACAAACCCTGTCTCCTGTGTAAATAGGGCAGCTGGAATGATGCATCTGAGTGGTTACCTGTAATCAGGGCCCTGGTGTTCTCGGCAGAATTTTCTGATTTCTGGCATGATTTATTCATTTCTCTGGCAGAATGCAGTCCTGTCATTGGCTAAATATGATGTGATGCCATCGATGACATCATATGCTGAGCATAGAGGAGGGGTTCAGGATAAACGAGGTGGGAAAGAAAGCCTGATACTATGAAAAACAGTATATTTATATGAAAATTCACAAAACAATGAATTCTGCGGCATGATGCAAATTCTGCAGCAAATTCCACTAACCGCAGAACCGCCAGAATTCCAGGGGCCTTGCCTGTAATATGAATGTTTAATCAGATTTTGCCAGTTTTGAAAAGTAGCCCAAAAGTAAACAGTAAATTGCAAAGAGCTGCACCCAAGCTGCCTGCCGCTCACAAAATGGCACCATGTCAAAAGTAATGAAATCTCTGGAGCAAGTCCACAACATTTGTAATAGTAAAAACTGAAGGCAGTGTTTTAAAATGTTGAGTATTAGTGCTATGTGTGAATCTCATCATATGCAGTGATAATTTGTGCACAGACTCTTCCAAAATCTGGGACATGGTGAAAAATACCCAGAATGACTTGCCAATTTAGACCTACTCAAGTATCTGCCTTCCATCAAAAACAAAACTGACTGAACCAGGGGTGGGGAGGGGGTCTATTTAGCACATGCAATACAATCAAGAAGGATTTTAGAGACTCGACGTACCAAGGGCCAAATTATGCCTCAGCTGCGACTTTTCTTTAGAAAACTGTATCATCACAATAGAAAAGGGTTGAAAGTGTTTTTGAAAACAAATACTGTATCAAAGAAAATACAGTTCCTAGATTAAACTGTCTAAAACAGAAACAGAATTTGTTGGGAGGAAAGGACCGTAGGCCCATCAAGTCTGCCCTATTTTCCCTGCCTACTATTATACCCTGAACCCTATTTAGTCTATGGTTTCCTCCTCTTCTACCTATTATGCCCATGTACTATCAGACTTATGCTGGAAGCCCCCACTACCTTCACCCCACTACCTCTTCTACAGGCTGTTCCAGGTATCCACCACCCCTTCTGTGTGAAGAAATATCTCCTCACATTCCTCTTAACCCCCAAAGCTTCATTGCGTGCCCTGGTGTTCTAGTGCTCCCCTGCCCTGAAAGAGACCTCTTCTGCACCTTGTTCACCATGTGAGGTACTAGGAGGTCTCAGTCATATCCCGCTTGCTCTCTTCTCCTCCAGGGAGTACATGTTGAGCTCCACAGCCTCTCCCGTATGGTTTCCATGCAACCATCACACCATTTTGGTAGCCCTCCTCTGGACCACTACAACCCTGTCAGTGTCCTTGCAGAGGTGCAGCCTCAGAACTGGACACAGCACTCTAGGTGAGGTCACACTAGTGAGCGATATATTGGCAACACCACCTCCCTTCTCCTGCTGGAAACCTCTCCTTGTGCACTATAGCATCTGGCTAGCCTCGCTTGCTGTCTTGTCACGCTGCCCTGCCACCTTGTGATCACCAGATATGATTAGCCCAAGTCTCCGCTTTGCTTGGTGACGTGTAACCTCTCAACCATCTTTGTATGAGCTCCTGGGTTTCCTACCTTGGTGCAAGACTTTGCACTCTTTGGCACTGAAACCCAGCTAACACCCCTAGACCACCCCTCTAGTTTCCCCAGGTCTCTGCATTCTCTCACCCCTTCCTGGATATCCACCTTACTGAAGATGTGTTGCACCTTCCCTCCACTTCCTCAGCAATGTCACTTACGAGACATTGAACAGGACAGGTCCCAGCACCGATCCTGTGGTACTGGACTGGTCACTATCCCATCCCGTTTGACTGCCATCTGCCTCTTATCCTTCAACCAGTTTGAAACCCAGTTTGCTACCTTCTCCCTAACCGCCAGGTTGCAAGGTTTCTTAATTAGCTTCCTGTGCGGCACAGTGTCAAAGGTCTTACCAAAGTCCAGATAGGCCACATCCACCAACTTCCTTACCTACCTCCCTAGTCATCCAGCAAAAGAAATCTATGGGATTTGTTTGACATGACCTCCTTATGAAGCCACGCTGCTGGCGGTTCTGCAGCTCATCAGCCACCAGGTACTCCACCAGTCTCTCCTTCAGCAGACTTTCCATTAATTTTCCCACCACTGACGAGGGAACTGACTGGCCTGTGATTGCGCTCCTTCCTGCTGCCAGTCGTGTGCAGGGGACCACACTGACCTCCACCAGCCCTCTGGAACTATCCTCTCTCCAATGAGATGCTGAATAGTGTTGCCAGGGGTGGCTAGCATCATGCTCAGTTCTTTTAGCACCCTTGAATGGATCCCATCTGGCCCCTCTGCCTTGTTTTCTTTAGTGCTTCCAATCCCCTTTGGACTCTGTTCTCTGAAAATGGACTTGTGTCCACTCCTCCTTCTCCCCAAGTGCCTGCTGATACAAGCTGGTCCATCCCTTCCCCTCCACTGTAGAGACCATGCTCATTTAAAACTTTAGCTTTTCTAGGTCTTCCTCTGCACATTCTGCCTCTCCCTGATCCTCATTATCCCACCCTTCTTTTCCTCTTTTCTTTTTTATACTGGTACTTGATTGTTTTGCAGTAAAAGCTGGTCAACCTCCACCCGTTAATGTTCTTTCTCTCCTGCTAAGCTTGAATGTCATCCTGTTTTGTATCATGTTGTTTGTCACCTCATGCTTGGTAATTACTAATGAATTGTACTGTGTGATCCTCTGTACTGTTGGCACTGTAATGCTACTCTCTGATCTGTATATGCTTCTGTCATCTATGTTAGTATGCATTTGTTACAGTACATGTAACTAACTCCGGGTCACCCCTGAAAAGGGTCCCTCAGGATCCAGTGAGCCTACCAGTTAACAAAATTGAAATAAATAAATCAAAGCAACAAGCACAGGTGATACCTCCTACCAGGCACACAAAACTAAATACGAGGAGCCATCCCATGCAGTAGTCTAGGCAGTCTGTAGTAAGGAGTCAGGGATGGTCCGATAGTGTCCGAAATTTGGTTCCAAACATAGCTGTATCTCGCAAGAATAAGGCAATCATGCAAAAAAGGTAATCCAGAAATTTTAGATTCAACCATAAGGTTGATGTGATCCCATTCCAAGCATAAATACAGTATCATATGTTAAGCACTCCATCTCTGCCTCATAAACCCTGTAGATCCTCAAACAGTGGTACATTACTGCAGTGTCAGTGGCTCAGCAGGTTGCACACTCGCTTCTGAGGCTGGAAGATCAGAAGACTGTGGGTTCTATCCCCACACCAGGCACTTGGGTTGAATCCCAATACTAACACTGTAGTGCAGCATGAGGAGGGTGCTACACTCCCAAGTGCCGTCATTCAGATGAAACTTTAAACCAAGGTCCCATCTGCCTGTTCTGGGGGTAGTGCAGGTGAATGTTAAAGATTCCATGGCACTTGTAGGGGATTTCCCAGGTGTCCTGGCCAAATTTCCCCATTCACTAAAAATATCACCAACAGCTTAATCTGGTTCAATGTCAGACGATTTCTATCTGTATCCCCCTCCCGGACAAGGCTGAAAGCAGGCAGAACTGTCTAGTCCTCCTTTCATGGTCAACAAAACTAAATAAAATAACCACACCTAACTGATAGATACGAAACACGTGTAACCAATTACAGATTTTCCAAGCAAAAACTGATAAATTACATGTTGGCTGACTATCAAGGCTCACTTAAGACTAGGAAAGAGAGCTAGGATATTATGCTATGCAAAATAAATGTGTTCATAGCGTTACAGTCTCGACAGAGCCAAAGTAAGCCTCACCTACGAATGTCTGATGAAGACAGTAACTCTGCCATGTAGGTAATACTGCTCCATGGCATCTGCCATGTTGGTTATATATTTTAAAGCAACAGCTTTCCTCTTTCATTCACATACCTGAAGAAAGTCTTATCTCCTTTTTGACCTCCTTGGTGATCTTCTCTGTTGTGCCTTAGCTGCCCTCACCCTCCTTCCTACCTACCTTTGCCCCTCCATTTGGGTCTTCTTGTACTTAAAGCTGTTTTTCTCTTCCTTACCACCTTAGCCACCTCCTTTGAGAACCATAATGGATTCTTCCTTCTGCCACTCTTGCTTATTTCCTTCAAACAGCTTGCTGTAGACTTAGTTATTCCCTCTTTTGCCTTTTACATTGTACCTCCACTTCCCCATCCCCAGTTCAATGTTATTTACTAAAGTAGTCTCCCATTTCTTTAAAATCTGTCCTCCTGAAGTACAGGACCCTCATTCAAGTGTGTTTTTCTCCTGCCCAATCCGTATGCCAAACCACACTGTACAATGATCACTTATACCAGGGGTTGCCCTGTGACACCTGCAATGCTGTCCCTGTTCGTAAGTGCCAGGTCCAGCACTGCTTCGTTCTTAGTGGGTTCTGTAACCAGCTGCCTGAGAATACCTCCTGCAAGGAGTCAAAGATAGCCTTGCTTCTAGCTGCAGCCAGAATGCTCCAAAATCAATATCTCCTCTGCTTGCCATTCTGCCAGTAGTCTTCCCAAAACTCTAACTACCCTCCCACCGTGTTGGGGACTGTATACCACCACACACAGAGATAAAGGCCCCAGAACCTGTCTCTAAATCAACCCAAAGAACCTCCAGCCCTTCCTTATCCCCACTGTGTCTTAGTATCTCTGTGGCCTTTATGCTGCCTTCACATATAAAAACAACCCCCTTTCTTCCCTGTGCTATCCTTCCAGAACACGGTGTAACCCAGAATGGCCACATCCCAACAGTGGTTATCGGTGCACTGTGATTCTGTTATGGCCACTGTGACAGGGAGCTCCTGCCACTCTTGAGGACCGACCTTTTCTTAAATCTGTTGCAACAGTTCTTCTATTTCTTAGCCTAATCTATTCTTTACAATTTCTACTCCATAAGGTTGTGCGTATGGGCACCCTCCCTTTTCTTGACTATGCTATAGTGTCCCCTTTAATTTTCCTTTTCCCTCTCAGGTCCTCGTACAGGGAGGTTATTGTTGTGACCTCAAGCTGATGTAAAACAACAGGCTGTGTTCCTCGTTGTTGGATTTAGTATGCAATGGCACTATGTCATAAAATATATTGATGTATATACCTTACGTGTATGAAACCTGTAAATGTTGAAAATACCGTGGCACTAGGTGTTTTGATAAAGGTAAACGTTACTAGGGGACCTATTATAATTAAATTAGTTGTGCTATTTAAATGCATGTAAATTGCTAAATTGCTGTAAATTGAACAAGTCTGAAATTTCATGGTGATTTGCATATATCCCATGATGCTTTGCATTATGGAAGTATGTGTGATGTGTTTCTTTGAAATGTGGCTTACTGTCAATTCCTTTTGAGGTAACCCTTGTTTCAATGCTTCTGCACGGAGGTTCTTTGTCTTTAGCTTGTTTTTTTTTGTTTGTTTTTATTTTATTTGAGCCCCCACCACCCAAGCAAACAAGGCCCGCATAGGAAAGGCTAAATCAACAGATAAGTTATATCAGAGATCGCACGTTAGTAGGTGCTGGCTAAGTGTAGAGGAAAGACTTGCATAGTCTGTTACAAACTGATGTACTGAAGAAGGATATGCCATTGCTGAATGTTATCTGCTGCATTTGAATAAACATCACAGAGACTGCGTGTTGAACTTGAGTTTGGTGTCTGGTCCATCTGTTATCCATAACCCCTTCACAGCCACCAGATTCAGGTTCACCTCCACAATGGTTGCATCCAGGTCAGGAATTTTATTTCCTAGACTCCTTCCACCGGCACACATGGCTCTCCACCTTCTGTACCTCACTGCCCTACCCTTCCCTCCTACTTATTCCATTTTTCACCCTTCCCTGCCCCGTACTGTCCTAGCCCTTTTCATTCTTCCTCTGTCCACCCTCAACTTTTTCTCAGCCTTAGACCCACCTCCCATCTCTTCCTCCCCTTGCCCTTCATCCCCTATTTCTGGGGAATTTATTTCTCCTGGGATTCTCCTCTCTACTGCTCCACTTTGGGGCGGCAATCACTGCCTCCTTGCTTTTCTACCTCCCCATGGCTAGTTTAAATACTGTTGAAGTAGGATTTAAACCTTCCACTCAGGACTGTTGTTCCTCTCCTGGATGGATGGAGGCCATCTCCTTCGTACAGACTTCCATCCCACCAGGTAGGACCCCAGCCCCCAATGTAGTCAAACCCTCATCCCTCTACCATGCCTTCAACGAGTCACTGAAGACCCTGGTGCAGTGTTACCTAGCCTCTTCCGGCTATATACAGTAGCATCTCAGTGAGAGGCCACCCCGTGCTAGCTACCCCTTCAGGCCCCTCCCTAGCTCCCTAAACCTATATTGTGCACCACCCTGCTGCGTCCCTTGCCAGATCATTAGTCCCCAGATGGAAAATGACATCCAGCTCCCTCCTGCCCCACCTCTAGCGATCCTAAGGATCCACTCCCATCCCTCTATATTAAGGCGCAAGTAGGCAGCTCACTTCCTCTTTCCTCCCATCCTGTTCCTAAATCTAACCTTCCAATGATTGTGTCCCCCACCAGAAAATGCTTTCTCTTCCACTGGGATCCTCACATCCTCCTTGGCAACTACCACGGCTGCCTCCTTTGGCAGTGCCATCCCCAGAGTGGCGATAGAGTTGTGTAGTGGCACCAGCCGAGGAATGTGTTCTGATCCACCACCCTCACCCTCCCTGAGCCCACCTCAGTCCAGCCAGCCTTCCTTCTGGGCACCCTCTGGGGCAATGGTGGTGGACTTGGTGGCCCTGGGTGGGGAAGAAGTCTCCTGGATCCTAGCCAACTCAGCACTCTCCACTGGTTAGATATCAATAGACAGATACCCTCTCGTGAAGATAAAATTATAACTTAAGTCGGCCAATGTCATATCTCATTTCTATATATTCTTTGCAAAACTGTGTTAATGCACCCATTAGGGTTCAACTTAATGCAAAAAAGTAGGGAAATGTGGCTTTAGGGTTTCAACCCTGACTCCCCAAACCTCCAGCAGCAAAAGGAAAAATAAATTAGGGTTTGGGTCTCAGAATCAGTGGTGGTGTCTTACTTGGGGTTGTCAACCTGATGCTCACTCCTCCCTACCATCCCATAGTCTCTTGTGTTAAGCACAAGATACAGCTCCAAGCCAATGCCTCATAGTGCTATGCTCTTCAAAGGTAGAGAGGTTAGTAAACATCTGAAGTACAGAAAAATGAGTCCTCTAGGAAAATGACATACAGTATGTGGATCTCAGAAACCACACACTCTGCAGTCACATATTTAGACATTACCTCCTAGACAATGCATGCCAAATCTGAAGCAATTTTGTGGAATAGCCAGAGCTATTAAGGTACAAAGTTAAGGGTTTAACATAGAACCTGTTGGGCATCCCTAACTGTATGGGTGTTACCGCACCAGCATAACATACATAGATAGAGAGAATAAATGATTGCAAAGTGTGGTATAGAAGGAAATATACCATCAAGGGGTCGAACAAACCATAAGCCACGAGCCCAAAGTACCACTGGCTTCCTGAGATTGTTCAACCCTGAGATGGCATTATTTCATGAGTATACAGACTTTGCCATCTTTTATTTTATAAAACACGTTAGGTTGGACAGTTTTGCTGTATCCTATGTTTTACCATAGTGTTGGGGGTTAGTGTGTCTGTTACAGGTGTTAAGGGTTTGTTACATGTGTTTATTAAGGGGCTTGTTACATGTGTTAAGGGTCTTGTTGCCATTTGTTATTAATGGAGTGTATGTACAGATGTAGTATGGATATATAGATATATATAGTGCTTGTTAGGTATTGAGGTGTTACTAATACTACAGTGTAATGACCTGTCTGCCATCATAATATGCTGACTGCCATCATATTTGGGGAACTCTATGATGTCTTTTCTATGGGGACCAGGGTGCAACCATGCATTATGTACTGTAACAGATAATCCACTACAGGATGTGTGGTCATGCTCTGATATATGCATGTCTTGGGTGTGTTGTGAGGCACAAGAGCACAGGCCAGGTTTGTTCAGCCACCCATGGCATGTGTATATCAGATGACAACCACATGCCATTGTAGTAGATTTTCTGTCTTATAAAATGTCCAGAAAGTTCTGAGGAATGGAAAGAGGTGCAGGCATGTGGTTGTTCTGGAATAATGTGCAGTCATATGGTGTGTTTCATCCAATCAGGAGACTGGATTTTCACAGATTTTCCTTATCTTATTTTAGATCTATGTCTACACAGGCACGTGCATGCACACACACACACACACACACACACACACACACATATACACCCCTTCCTGATCTATGGAAGGGAACGAAAACTTTTTTTTTAGGTACAAATACTAACAGGTGGATTTCCTCCAAAGTCATGTCCATCTCATTAGGTTTCTGTTTGAGCAAGTTTTAACAATGCTATGAATCATTCTGCGTTTACATGGGGAACTGGGGAACTGTTTCTGTGGTGGAAAGTAAAGGGATAGTGAAGACCTACAGCTGTCAGCAGTTGATTCGATTTTAGCAACATTCTCTGCTGGTTTCTACTAACCACCAAGGATGCAAGTCTCTACAATGCTGAACACCACACACACCCCACCACACACACACACGCACACTTTAGATCTTTGGTGCCAACTGCTAAGGTGAGCACTAAGACAGACAAAGGTCTTTCCATATGAAATCCAGAAGAAGTTCCCAACGACAGGAATCAGAAAGCTTTTTATGTTTTTTTTGTTGTTGTTGTTAAAGATCAAGTCAAAGCTGGACATCTGTAAGCAACAAAAGTAAGGAGGATATGTCATGTCTGAGTGATATCACCCAAGTAGTCTCAAAGAAAGCGCAACCACCTAGACTTAGAAACATAAGAAGATGATGAGAAGAAGGCCAGCTGCTTTATCCAGTCTGCCCTAACTCCTGCCTAATCTACGAGACTGAGCTCACTAGTGGTCACTCAACTCTTTCCCACCTCTTTTGTCCCTCCTTATTGACCCCACCCATGCCCTACTAAACCCATCTGTCTATCCCAGCTATGCCTGAACCCAACCACTGAGTTTGCACAGACCACCTCACTGGGCAATCTGTTCCACCTGTCCACCACCCTCTTGGTAAAAAAAGTAGCTCCTACGGTCCAGTTATTCATGTTCCTCTGGTGTTTCTGTTTTCAAGTACAGTAAACAGTGCCCTATTATGTGCTTTGCTTATCCTGCAGAAACTTGAATGTGTCTATCATGCTCCTCCTCTCCTTGTTTCGATTGAGAACATCATAAGATCAGACAGCCTTTCCTCGTAGCACAGCACCTAACTTGCTACCCCTCAATGATCTTGGTGGCTCTTCTCTGGTCTGCCTATCCCATCCATATATTTGTTCAGGTAAGGATTTCAGAACTGCACACAATAGTCTGTGTGTGGTCTCATCACTGAGTCTGTATAGGGGTAGTATCATATTCTTATGCGTGCTGCTGATCCCCTGCCTATACGTCCCATATACATCCCAACATTCTACTGGCTCTATACGCCCCTATACGTCCCAACATTCTCCTGGCCTTGCTTACTATCTTATTACTCTCTAGAACACCACATGGGGTGCCAACATCTTTGTAAAAGTCTGCTTCCTGCAGCAAGGAAATATATACCTATGTGTAGGAACAACAGAAGCACCCCTGTGATGGAGAAACTTGAATGTTTCTATGATGTCCCCCCTCCCTCCTAGTTTCTAATATGTACATCATAAGATCCATCAGGCTTTCCTCAGAGGACCTTCCTTGTTGCCCTGAATCATCCTGGTGGCACTCCTCTGGAACAACTCCACCCTATCCGTATCTTTTTTCAGGTAAGGGTTTCATAACTGCTTGCAGTTCACTACGCTTGGTCTCACTAGGGATCTGTACGGGCAGTATCACCTCCTTGCCCCTACTGCAGAACCCTCACTCCATACAGCCCAACATTCTGTTGGCCTTGCCCACCGCCTTATTACACTAAGTAAATAACCTTCAAATCCTTCTCCTTCCTTCTTAGATCACAGTTCAAAAACAAAAGACTCATCTTAAAACACAAATTTTTCTCCCTAACCCATATCCAGTATTCAGCAGTGGCGCACACCCACGGCTAGCAGCAGAATGTAACTGTGTTTGCTTTCCCACAGAAGGAGAGCCACTGCCTCTTGAAACTGAACTGGTTCCTATGCCTGTTCCAGGCAGCAGTGGTCTGTGCAGCATGTTGCTTTAAACAATGACTTTCAGTATGACAGAATCTAAAACCTCGATATCTGAACATGCTGAACAGAAGCAGAAGTCGGTCCACGGTTCGGGCACACATGCGACAATCTGAAAATGCTTTCATGTTCAAGATGAGTCAAAGCATGGTGCTAACTGGGAAGCTGCAGCAGTGAGAACCAGCTTCAATAAACTTCCTTGCCAGTAAAATGAATTTTATTAACACCCAATGATCACTTGAAATAAGTCTTTACGTAAGCTAGTTTAAAATAGTCAATCCATCTTGCACAATTAAGGATTTTTTTTTTTTTTATCACTTTGTCTCAATCTGTCTCAACAGTTCTGGATACAGCAATGCTCGTTAGTTTGTTCCTATCATTTTTTTGTAACAATTTATTTACCTTTATAATCCAAATGAGGACTGACAACACGTTTTCTTTTTGTTTACGTTACTCGCATCCTTTTGGTTCCTCCTGGTCCTCGCCATAATGTTTTTATTTTTAACTCTGTTTTGCTCCAGACTCCACTCAGCTCCTTGATGAATCCCTCCTCTTCATCAGATCCAGAAACAAATGGTTTGATACCTTTTATTGGTCCAACATAGATGTTACAAAAAGAAAATATTGTCTAGTTAGACTGAACCAAGTCCTTCCTGTACAAGGAAGGACTTGGTTGGTCCGAAAGCTTTTTGTAACATCTATGTTGGTCCAATAAACGGTATCAAACTATTTACTTCTGGATCTGTTCTTACAAGGACTAATATGGCAAATAATCTATTTCTGTATGTCCTCTTCATCAGGACTTTTCTAGAAGCGACCTCTCAGCCTAGTCACTCCACCTTCTCCCAGGGCTTTATGGTCTGTTCTTCGCCGGGCTACTGGGGCTTGCCCTCACTGCTAGGTTATCCCTGAGGTTCCCAAGTCCTCCCAAGAATCAAAATCTGACAATGGCAGAGGCTGTCACTGAGTTGGCTTACTGCGGCCTGCAGGCAGGGTGAAGTCGGTTACTCTTCACAAGTGGGGAGTTACCATTTTCTGTTTCTCCTACCTGTGGATGCCTCCGCATGATGCTGGACATACTTGCACATAGCGCTCACATGCACATCAAAGTCAGCTGCATCCTTGCCCCCCATCTTACTGCCTGCTGTCCTTCCCTGTGTTCACCCACACGGCAGTGTGGCCATGGGACTCTGTACCCTTCCTCCATCCCTGGAGGAAAGGAATGTCTTCTGTGGCACCCAACCTTCCTGCCTCGGGCAGCCCACCAACAATTCGAGCATGTTCCGAACTTGGATCACTAGCGCATAAATGGTAGACCTACCACTGTGCTAAAAGGTCGGCCCCTCACCACCCAAATGTTCAGGGCTGTTTCTGCTGCACCTTCCTCCAGCTGGGAAGGCAGGTGAGGTGCTGCCTTACATACACACCTGACAGTGATACTGCCTTATAATCAGATGAATGGAGGCAACACCGATTGCCCAAGCACTCCCTCCAGCAGCCAAGCCCAACACACCCATGACACCTCCAGTCAGCCTCAGAGTGGGAGTTTGGGGATTACACCTGTAGTGTACACCTGGTCTCATAGGTGGGCAGCTCACCAATATGTCCATTTTAGTGGGATCCTGCTTCTACCTAACTGTACAACAGGGGACTGAAAACAGGGAAGTCAAATACTTAGCTCAACATTATACATCAAGCAAGTGGTTATAGAAGGAGCCATACCTGTGCCTACTGATAGTTATTTCAGTGTTCAGATCACCAGGCACACAGACCACACAGGATGGGCCCACTGCAACCAAATTAGAAAGTGATAATTACATCACATTATCTTGCAAGATATCCTGGTGAATGGGGTCTCTAACCATCTTCAACAGCAATATACTGGTCTCATCCAAATACTGTTATTTGAAAAGCATATTTGACCCTCACAGCTGACGGGTTCTTGTTTGTAGAAAATATCAAGCAACCCAAATATGAAATATAAAATCACTGTAACGTTATGCAAAATATGATTGTCCTGAATGCCACTCAGGGTTTTATTTAACTCTAAAATTGATTAGCATTTTGCTCATAAAAGTGCTAAATCTTTGTGAAATGCATAGCTCTTGCCTCACTGTGTTTAACATACACAGCACTTCTAAAAATCTATATGAATACTTTCTGTACAGTTAGTATCGTCCCAAGAAAAAACTGCTAATCAATTATTTAAGACCCTGCCATTTACTGTACATTTTGTAACCAAAACAAATAAGTTTCCTGAGTAATTTATGGATGTTCTGTCAGTTTCTCTGTCTAATGATCTTGTACAGGCATAGCTAATGCAGATAGAGTTCTGCTGCATGGACTCATCCCAGTGCCCCCCTTCAGCTTGACTACCCGACAGCACCATGAAAAAGACCACTACAACGACAGTCGCTAATGGTCCTTTTCGTGGTTCGCCCTCAGTGTTCTGCCCCTCCCTGACCAACTCAACCTGGAGTTGATAATCCTGTCTGGGGTGCAGGGGCAGAGCCCTCGCATGGGGGTTTGAGGCACAGCCCCCACAGAAAACACTGGCATCGGGTGGCACAATACCTGCATTGGTACTGTTATCAGCAGCGGAGGTCGACATTTTCACTGTCTACCTCCCTTGGTGCTTCCACTCATCCCTAACTGCTTGCTTTCCAAAAACATGGCAGTAAAAATGTCACCCTACTAAATGACTAACAGCAAGTCATATATGTAAAGGATAACACTTGACAGGGTATGAGGTATAAGGAACAATGCCCGCCTATGGTGGCTGCTAGGCACAAGGGTTAGCCGAGTGCCATAAGTACCTGAGATGTGCATTATTCCTTTATGACTGCACACCTTGGAGTGTGTTGTTATCCCACTTACAGACTGGGCTTTTATTCGTTAAAACACATGTGGTTCAGGTGAGGTGTGCAGTTGTCAGAAAAATAATCAGTGGTCATGTGACATGTTTCAACCAATGAGTTTACAGGATTTTTACGGTCCATTTTATATTCGCTTATATTACATGGTTGATGCCTGTTACCCTCCAGTTTTAAGTGACTGAGAAATGCTGTTATTCACAGCTAGCAGCAAATAACAGTGCACCAACAAATGTGTGACTTAACATCTCAGAATGTAAACAAAGACTCCATACACACTGCTAGCAGCAGATAACACTTACATGCAAAACCATCATACAGCTAGACACTCCTACTGTACCAGCATTAGTACTGGCACAGTGTTCAGTGCTTACAGATTGAAACAGCTTCTATTCTGGTAGAGTAGCCCAGCTCTTGGCTGGAGTTCCAGACGGTTTGGTGATGTGGACACTGTAGGATAACCGAGGTCAAGCCAAAGCTCCAAGTATTTAAACTGCTGAACACTTTCAACTGGGGAGCAGAAATGTAGGTTACTCACCAATAACGTAGTTCTACTAGTGGTGTACAGTTCACATCCACACTCTGGTAATTCTGCTAGAGACAGCTGAGTCATCAAAGTCTTCAAGCTAAGCTCCTCCTACCAGCTGGTTGGTATATCGTCCAGCTCCATCTCATGATGTCAGATCTTATACACGCTAAAAGCAGGGATCCGGTGCCACCTGCCAGGGGTGGTCAGGGTTGTGTACATGTGAACTGTATACCACTAGCTGAACTACAGTTACAGGAGAGTAACCTGTGTTCTAAAACTCTGCAGACTCCTAGAAGTCCTCTGGGAGAAGGGGTAAGGCGGACACCTTATTTGGTGAAATAAAATTGGAGGACCAGGGACCCAAAAGCAGTAGCCTAGTGACTCATTATGTCAATGCTATAATGGGAAATGATGGTGTGCACTTTCCAGGATGCAACCCTGCATATCTCCACAATGGGGATATCCTTGAAGTTGCCACCGAGGCAGTTGTATGTTTGGTTGAATGATCCTTAAGCCTCTTGGGTGGCTCCTACCAGCCAACCTATAGCAGAGGTCGATGCAGGACGTAATCCACATGGCAATCGTCCACTTTGCTGTCAGTCTGCTAAGCACGGCTTCAGCCTATGTCAGAAATGGCAAAGCCTCACCTCGAACTCCAGCCGTATTCTTACGGTAAAGAGAACACCCTTCGCAGGTCCAGAGTATTGAGCCTGTGATCAGCCCCCAGGGTTGAGCTGGCAAAGTACACCAGTAAGTTAATCACCTTGTTAAGGTGAAACTCCGATACAATGCTGAGAGTGTCTACCAACCAACTGTCTTCTCCCATGACATGGATCACCAGATCATCAGCACCGGGCTGTGCACTAGTGTCCTGGTGCGAGAGCCTCCCAACACAATGGAAAGGAGTGCAACCTGCCCTGCCTACTCAGGCAGAACATGGTTGTGTTGTCTGTCTAGACCTGAATGATCTGACCTCATATCAATGGAACAAATTTCATCAGAGACAGGTGCACAGCACAGAGCTGAAGCAGGTTGATGTGGTTTAGGGACTGCTGGGTGACCAGAACCCATAGACTCTGGTCTCCGAGAAGCAAAACTACATGCCCTGTTCCAAAGATGATATGTTCTGATTGAGTATGACCATCCAGAACTTGCACTTCTGCATGAACTGGTTCAGATCATGCAGATCCAGTATGGAACCCCAAGCCTCTCTAGGGGTCTGAATATGTGCTATCTCCTCAGACTCTATGAGCTGAGCAATGTCAGCTCATAACACAGTCAATGTGTCCCATAACATCCTGGACCCTTGAGGACCACAGAGTCAGTAAGGCAAGAAAGCCTCAAAATCCAGAGGCAAGCCCTTCCCCACTACTTTCAGAACACACTTATCTGAGGCAATGGTGGATCACTGTGGCAATAACTGGTGCAACCGACCACTGACCAGGAGCTGTGACAAGGACTGGATGGGAGGGGCATGACACTCACAACCTGTCACTTTGCAGCCTTGGAGGGGCTCAGGCATGCAGGGGCTGCAGAGACACCATCATCTCTGCCCCCATCTTTTTGCCCCTGCCACCAAATAAAGGTTTTGAAGCCAGCACTGAAACCACCCTGCTGGTGCTGCTGCTGTGGTTGTAGATGAAAGGACTGAAAATTAAATTAGTTCTTTTTTTTAGGCTTTTGGGCCTTCTGTGGCAAAGCCACAAGATCAAGGTGGCACTGGACTTCTCAATCCATGTGAGATGTCCTGCTACCACAAGGCGGAGAAAAGGCTGGTGCCCAGGAAGGATATTGGCCATCTTATGCCGAATGTCCACAGTAAAAGTGGACAGCTCAGCCAGGCCCTGCGATGCACAGCAACGTCTGTAGCCATAACATAGGCACAGGAGTCACCCATGTCCAAGGTCATCTAAAGCTGGCGCTGGCCAGCAACTGATCCGGATCCCCGATGATTTCCTCTGGGAGCTCTTATCAGCTAGAAGTAGGAGAGGAGTTCCCCATACACTCCGAAGAGGGAACAACCAAAATTTGCCATCATGATGGAATAACTGGTCTGACAAAATGTGGTCAATCTTCTTGGATTCCTTGTCTGGAGGATTGTCAATGTTCCCTTAACCTCCAGATTTATGGAAGGCAAAATCCACAACAAAACCCTCCATAGAGGGTGATCGGATAACCTAGAAAGGGCTCCCACTCAAGTTTGCGGACCATATGGGTAGATGGTACCGGGCAGGATGATGGTTGCTGCCAAAGCTCTGGGGCTAGTCCTAAGATGGCCTCAATGGCCTGTAATGTTAGTAATGCATAATGGTGGGACCAAAAGTCGGTGAGGAAATTACAGCAAGGACAAATGGTGACAAATGTTTTAACCACTCCCTGAGGTGCTGCAGCCTCTGGATTGGCTAATTAAGTAAGGGGATTTGTGGGGTGGGGGTGGGGAAGACCCCTCAGCAAAAGTTGCCGTTGTGTCCTCACCAAATTCTGTCGCGATTCTGGGCTCGCCGTTCGAGTCACCCTTATCATATAGAACCAATGGCCTCAGCCAAGGAAAGACAACTCCCAGTCATTTGTCCCCATCCCATATGTCACTACACTGGCATCTTGCCCGTTTCTGGACTGGTTCTAAAGGAGCCTTCATGGACTCTGACATCAGCTAGTCTAGGCTCCAAATAACACTGGTCCGTGAGCCGTAGTCAGCTCTTTGACCAACTGCTGGTCAGAGGTCCTGGTTGAAGCCACTGATGATTCACCTTCCGAGAATGAAGGAGCTTTAAAAGATGGCCCTTGACCATTTGGCACTATGGATCACCCTGGTATCCTCATCCTGGGCAATATCCACCAAGAGCCAGCCTAGTAGGCTGGCAGCAGACAGACTATTTGGTCAGAGACTCAAACATAGGCTGAGGTGTAGGCAGCTCCACTAGGTGGAGCAGAAGCAGACAAGGGGACTGCTGGGTGACACTGACCAGTGAGGGAACGACCGCAAAGGTTAAGGGACCGAACATCCAGGGCAGAGCCTCATCCTCCCAACCATGGCCCACAGTTGCCAGACAAGCTCTTCATAACATCGACACATCTTGTGATGATGCCTCTCCTCATCCAAGAATGAGAAGTTTGAGGAACGCCCAGGTGACGCTTCCTGGTCAAGCAAGATCCGACAGCATGACCGTAACCCCACCTTGACTGTGACCGCTGACCTAAAGGCTGATGTGGATGGTCCTTAGAGGGTTAGAATACACCACCTGCCATGACAGGGTAATCCTAATCTGTTACAGAAGGTCAGGAAGATACTGACAGTGTGCTCGACTAGAGTCTACTGGCCCAATGGGTTTACCAAGGAACCTTTGACGGAGGAAGCTCAACCAAGGTTGAGCGGTCAGGGAGTCAAAGGAACTAGAAGACCGTGCTCTTTCCCAGACTCACAAACTGCATTGGGTTTATTACATGGATACCACCTGTGCACTGGGAACTGGACTAAGGCCAACATAACTCATTTCATATAGGCCACTGAACAGCCTCAGGTGATAATGGATTTTTGCCACTACTGATCTGGACTGGATTTGAGCCAGTGACCCAGAGGTGAAAGACTCTTAACCTTCAATGAATCCATTGAGCCCTCCAGTTCCTCTACTGGATTCCTTAAGCCAAATTTAGCACACCCACCATACTGAGTTGTCTGTCACCCAGAGCCAAGAAGTGATTTAGGAATCATCCTTTCAAGTCAGAGCAACTTCTTGTAATATTTTCCAGTTTTAATACACAACATAAATTGTCCACCGTATGGGCTTATTAAAGATATATGTTATGATTATGAAGACAGGTGGGGCACTTGATGGACCTAAAGTCCCATCTGACCTTAAATGACCATGTGCTGCATGTTACTATGTTACACTATAAAAGAACGATTAAGATCATTTAGGGCTCTGAGTTTCAGCAAAAAGGTGTTCATTTACTCCCTCCCACTCCAGTCAGCACAGTCCTGCTGCGTCCAGTGCAGTCTGCATTCTTTTCATACACTGACACTGTATGTCCCTTGGTTAATTAGAGCACTTTGGACCATAAGGGTTAACAATTTTACAGATGTGGCCTTGCTGGCATTTACTGCATCACAGTATTTAAACATGGTAAAAAAAAAAAAGAAAGGTTATCTCAGCACACCTATGGCCTGAGGTCAAAACAAGAGTAAACACTGATGTCATCTGTCTAAATCTACCAGTCTGTTAAATTTCCATACAACCTGATGTTAGAGGTCCACTATCCCTCTTCCTGAGAAAACAGTGAAAAATCAAAAAGATACATAACTGTAAGATGCATTCATTAAAGGAACAACAACCTGGTGGCGCAGGCAGTGACATCAAGCAAGCGCCCAGCACGTAAGGGCGGGAAGTAAAAAACATACAAGTACTATACAAACAAACAAACAAACAAAAAAACAGAGAACGGGAGACTGAGTGTGCAAAGACAAATGGGATAGGGCTGGACCTGAGATGAGAAACCAAATGGAACCGTGAGTGAGGAGGAGGAGTGATCCAGCGAGCCTTGACTAGGCCAAGGACCCCTCAATTTCTTGAACCTAAACAGTAGTTCAGAAATCCTCCACGAGCTACAGCTCAGCTGATTCTGCAAGGTACTAGCCCAGACTTTTGATTTGGTACCAGTGAAGCTGATTTCCAAGTGGCCCACACTATCTCCTGCTGAACACATCTCTAACTACTGTATCTCCTCTGTCTCTAGTTGAATTTATGTGCCAGGGTTTAATAATTTGTTTAATCCTTACAGTCATTTAAGTTCTGAGTTGATATTAGAAGTGAATTTTGAGCTTTTTTTTTTGTTGTTGACTTTTCTATTAGCAGATTATATCCTCTCACCACTAGAGGGCTATATTTCTGGTAGCAGCTTCTATCCTATCTGGCACATCCAATCACACACTGTTCTTTTATCATCACAATGCTTCCGCCTCAGTGAGCTCTCCTTTCTCTCTCTCTCTCTCTCTCCCCTTCTTAAAAACTAGATAAGCCTGCCATCCAATCTCACCTCTAACCATTTGTGCTTCTAGCTCTAGTCTACCCACAGGGGTTTAACCCAGACGCCTCCCACCATCTGTAAACACACCTCTCGAACAGCAGCTGATTGGCGGCCATGTCTTCACTGCCTTGCTTTGCTCTCCGGTGCTGCGCCCATTGACTTTGCGTCTTTGCTAAATTCTTCTCCCACCCCCACCTGTTTCTAAATAGACCTCTAACCTCGCCCTCCCTCTTACATACCCCCGCCTCCCACTGCCTATTGACCAACACTGTAGCTTCCTCTGCTCTGCCTATGCCTCCCATCCCCTTCTCTCATCCCACATAGTGCTTACTGATTGAGATGCTCTCTTTCTCAATCTCTCTCTATCTGCCTCCTGCTAGCCAAGTTACTCCCTCCTGTTCAACTCGCTTCCCACCCCTACTGTGCTAGTACTAAGCCATGCAGGTTCTCTGCTTTTCTCTCACCTCTCCTCCTCCTCCTTGCCCTGCCTCCCCTTCTCTCTCCTGGTCCTAGCCACCCCACCCCACCCCGCTATCCTCTACTCTGGTTTCCACTGCTACTCAAGGGAACCCTCACTTGCACTTGAGACTTGTGCTCGGTCCACCGTTTGGATATTCCTGGTTACTACCCCGACCACTACTCTCAAACAAGTGTGCCACCCTCTACACTGTATCACCTTGCAGTCCATATGGGATACCGCCTGGAACCTTGCAACCTCTACTCCCGGAAACAACGATCAAAACTATCTCAAAGAGCTGCAACTCTGCTCCTTAAACTCCTACTCTTCCTTCTTCTCATCTCAGGCAGCGCCCATCCCAATCCTGGCCCTAGAAGCTCAGGCCACACACAAACTCCAGGTGCCCTTATCCTTGCAACCATTAATATCTGCAGCCTACTACCAAAGCTGGATGCACCCAAGCCTTCATATGCCAACATAACCCTGACATCCTTGCAGTGGTGGAAACTTGGCAACGCCTGAAGTTCCTGACTCGCAGTAACAATACAGGGCTACAATGTCCACAGGTTGGACCGATATCCAAAAAGGGTGGTTGTGCTAATCTATATCAAAGACTCCTGTCATGGCACCCTGTAGCAACTCCATCACTTTCTGCCTCGCCCAGATTCTGCCAATAAAATTCGTCCTAGGTCCCAACCATAAAGCCCTGACTATTGTCTCCGTGATACATCCCACCCCAGGATCCTAAACATGGCTTCAATGATGTCCTAAACTTTATCAACTCTCATCCTCCTGAAGCTGAACTTATTCTACTAGGGATTTCAACATACACTGGTTAGCATCGGGCGCCACGGCCTATAAAGACTCCATCAAGCTGCTAACCTCATGCAAACGGTAAATCCCTACTAGGATTAACTACAAGACTGGCACCAGTACCCTCCTGGATTGGGTCCCGCCACTCACCCCACAAGGATTTCTCATAGCACTGCTCTCCCAGACTCTCTCAGTGACCACTCCCCAGTCATATGTGCATGGTCTAACAAATTCCTCAAGCCCCTCCCAAAATTATCGCTAACAGAGTCCTTCCTTGTGGAAAACTTCCACATCTCAAACAATACCTGCTTCTACAAGACTGGCTAGCCATCTCACGAAGCAACAGATGTTAACTTGACTCTTGATCACTCGTCTCAATTTTCAACAAAGCCTGTGACCTCTTTGCCCCCTGCTAAAAGGCGCAAAACAAAATCTCTTTCTAACCCATGGCTCACCGTGACTCTTCTCTCACAGCTGAAACTAAGGAACCACCTTGGGCAGTTGCTAGGCCACTGGCAAACAACTGGACATCCAAAATTACAAACAAGCACGAAATGCCTGCACAAAGCCATCCGGCTCACAAAATCCACCTATTACAAAGACGCCTCACCAATACATGGGAAATGGTCATGCTTTCTGGGACAATATCAAGGATGTCACGGGAAGCAGCCAAAACCTCTCCAGCTATGAAAATGGTTGATGGATCTCAACCCTCGACCCCAAGGTGATCGCAAACATCTTTAACACGGCTTTTCAGACTTTAGTGCTGTCTTACCCCATGACTTTTTGAAAACAGGGCCTACTCCCAAATACCTCAGCCCCACAGTCTAACCATCCCTCTTCTACTTCAGGAGGTAAGGCTGAATGAAGCTCACCGCTATATTACTACAGCTATCTCTAAATCTAGATCTAGTAGCGACACCCTGGACCTTAAGCTTTGTTGCTCACCCTCGATGAGGTAATTCATCCATTAACAAAAATCCTAAACCTCTCTCAGCTGTGGAAAATTCTCGGACTTATGGAAACGCCACCGTGACACCTGTCCATAAAAGTAGGGATAAGACGAATCACTCAAATTATCACCCTATCTCCATACTGCCCCACTCTAAGGCACTCGCTCACATCATGGCTGATCAACTTACCGACCACTTGGATAAATACAATATACCTTGTCCACAACAACATGGTTTTCGGAAAGGTCACAGCACCACCACAGCCCTTGAGTTCATTGGAGCTTTGCACAAATCCTTGACAACGGCTTCTCTCAGGAGCCATTTTGGCCGACCTCTCAAGGCCTTCGATACAGTACGCCATGGACTACTAACTGACCAACTACTGAATGCCAGGCTATCACCTGACTCTTCTCTCTGGTTTAAAAGCTACTTTGAAAACCGGTCGCAGAGAGTAAAAATTGCTGACGCCTTTTCTGACACCCTGCCTGTTCACTGGTGTCCCACAGGGATCCATACTGGGCCCCTCCTTTAAGCCTTTCTAAACTCCTCCCTTACCACTGCTCTGAGCAGATCATACTATATGCCGATGATGCTGTTGTATTCTCCACTCACAAAGATCCTGCAACTCTTCAACACAACCTTCAACTTGGTTTCAGTTCTGTAGAGACAAGGTTTCTTAATAATAAACTGGTCCTCAATGACAAGAAAACCAAATCTATGCTCTTCTGCAGCTCTCATAACCCACACAAGCTACACCACTTGGCTATCTCCACCACCCAGGGAACACGCTAGATCAGGGGGGTCCTTCAAATACTTAGGATACAGCTTGCCCTTAATCTCTCCTATGGACCTCATGTAGATAATGTAGCCAGAGCTGCTAATACATGCTTGTCTCTCTACAAACACAGACAACACCTCACACCAGAAGCTTTGAAGGTTGTAGTCCTGAGCTCTGTGATCTCTGTAATAGACTATGGTCTCACCATTTATGGCTTGGCCACAACCACAACCCTTAGATGCCTCTCAACTGCCTTAAATAAGGTATGTCGGCTCATCACTGGTGCTCACCGTCTCACCCACACATGTGACCTGTGCACTCAGACCGGCTGGCTCCAACTATCAAACCGCATAAAGTTTCTCACCTGCTCCATGGTCAAAAAATCTACCTTGGCCTTGCACCTTCTGGGGTCTCAACTCTGTTACAATACCAAACCAACAAACGGTGCCTTCGGAGATCCACGCTACAGCTACTGAAAGTCCCCACTGTCACACTTCACAGGACAATGTTTTTACTTATCGAGCCACTCTGGTTCAATGGCCTCAGCCCCACCATCTCCTCTGCCCTGACAATTGGTATGTTTAAAACTAGGTCTGGACTATCTCACTACCAACAGCTCCTGTGACTGCCCAACTTAACCTTGTTTCTCCATTTCCCTGCCTGCTCTAGTGGTCCTCCCTCCTCTCCTCTCTCGTTGGGTTCTACCTCACATCTTGGTATATCCAATGCTGCACTTTTCACCCTCTCCCATCCTACCTACATTCCTTCTCCCCCTCCCTCTTCCCTCTCTCCCTATGACTCTGGCACTTCATCTCTTGCCTGTTTTCTGACAAATGCCGCTGGCTGCCTTGCTTACAATGTTAACCTTGAATTGTATTAATCTGTAATCTGTTTGCAATGTCCACATTGTTGTAATGTCTGTCTTGATGTTCCCATAATTTGTATTTCTCTGACGTGAACGTTTGTAAAAGAGCCAAGGCTCAAAGGTATTTGTAATCCTAGACTTGATAAATAAAAAATAAACACTAGGAATCTGTTCTGCTTGCACTGGGTGGCATAATGAAATAATAACTGGGTTTTGCTTTTTTCCCTATAGAAATCTGTTGCTTTATTTGCCATTATAAAGGAGTGTTTATAATGGCAAACAAACGCTGGGTTTCCCTTGCTCTACGCATGCCCCAGCCACAGGGCTTCCTTTCTGACTGCTGGCTGCCTTGTCCTGCCGCTGGAGACTGCAACGCCATTCAGACTTGGCAGTAAGTTATTTAAAAAAAAAAAAAAATCAGTGCTCTAACAACTACCAGAAAAGAGAGAGAAAAAAGGTTAACTTTCATCAGGCTACTGCAGACCACACTAAAACCCAACTGACCATGGCCAGCATGAACATCTTCTATTTTATATCATTGCTGTGGCGAAAAGTGAAATCTAGCAATTATATAAAATAAAATATGGGTTGGTGCAGAAACTCAAATTTTACATACACTCTCGGTGCTGAACGCCTAGATAAACCCTCAAGCTTCACTCTCAGGGTTTATGTGGCATCCAATTGGGTGTGTGTAAAATTTTATTTTACACACACACACACACACACACACACACACACACACACACACACACACACACACACCAATCATATATTATTCTACAGTATATATTATGTACACCATTACAAACCTAAAACTGAAACCTTTACCATGGAGCAATCCATTGCACTTAAAGCACCAGTTCAATGAAAAATTATCCCCCAAAAAAACTAGTTTAAGTACAATTAATAAATATATTATCATGCCTGTCAAATGTACTTTTCTAGGTGACTCTATGCAACAGACCATAAGTTTTTAATTTCTCAATGCTAGCCCTTGCCAGATCTACAATTTTGCTTCTAAGCCACAGGTCACGGCTATCATTTTCCTTGAGAATAAAGGAAACATATTTAAAAAGCACCCAGATGTTGGTGATACTAGAAAACTGTACCCCAAATACAACTGTAAGATGCGTGGAATATTTATCGTGAAAAAGGTATGGTTAAATTTTTTTGCCCAATTTCGCGCCCTGCTGCTTAAGTTTCTCGAGTGCTGCACCTTAATGAAGTATTATGGGAAAGTCCACCCTTTGGCCTAGAAAGAGCTTTTAAGACTGTCACAGGAGGTTTTTCTTATATGTTGATCATCTGTGATGCTTACTGAATGTGGTAGAGACTGCTGAAACATTCGTAACTCTGCAAGGTGCACAATCTGTCACACAGTCATGTTTATGCATTCCTCTGAACCCCAACTCACAAAATCAGGGGCGAGGCCTAAATAAATCTCAAAGTCTGAAACTGCAAACAGCTGCAAATGCCACCACTGAAAATATTTTTAAGCTGGAGGACTAGTTACTGAAAATTCCTTTTTTTTTTTTTTTTTAACCAATCGTGTCAGATAAAGCCCTACAACTAATAAACAGTTGCATCTTTCCAATTTATTTCTTTGGATTCTTTCTTTTGTTTTCACAGATCTGTACAATTTTGCACAGATCCTTGCTATGTGTGCTGTGCCGGATTCAGAGGGAAAGGGGCAGCAGTACCATTCTGTCACTAGTAATTTTATCTGATGTTACTGGCATGCACCCTACCTTCACCTGCTGAGTGAGCATAGGTGCAGACAATGAAAACAAAGGGTAGAGAAACAGGAAACTGCATGGGCACCACCATTTCTTGTAGATTCATACGTTATTACTTTATTAAAAGCAAGGGAGACTGGGTCAGCCAGTTGTGGAGGATTGAACGTGCCAGAAGAGGCTCTCCTCCCCCTAAGGATGGAGGACAGCGCAGTCTGCAGTGCTACTGTCCCCTGGGTGACCATCGGTGGTGACGAGCTGGGAAGGGGGACACTGTCGGAGGTCGCAATGCATGTACGTGCCTTACGTACACAGCTACTAGGATGTCTATCTATGACAATGTCCCCAGGGGCTGCACTGCAACTAAGGGAAAAGACCCTGCCCCCTCACACTGCACACCCAAGCAGCCACTCAATGTCCATCTAATTTCTGAAGAACTAGGACAGCCTGAGGTCCCTGCCATGGGGGGTCACAGAGCCTGGACAGATAAGGTCTTGAGATGGTGGGGTGATGGAACTACCGTAGAGGTAGCTCAGAGGCCCAAAGCAAGATAACCACTGGTTGGGAAGAAGAGAGGAAAAAAAAAAAAAAAGAGTCCATACAAAAACTTCAAGGACACAAAGATCAGAAAACAGTCAAAGTGGCAGCTTCTAGTTCATGTTCCACAGCCACATTAGCACCCTGAATGGAATCTGGGAGGTTTCTCCATGCGGTGGTGCTCTATAGCAAAAGTGGCTTTGCCAGATGTCTTCCTAAACTAAAGACTACGTAGATAAATGCTGCTGTTGAATCACAGATCTTGCTGCACGTCACATTACCAACAGGAGTCTGAAAACTACTTCAGTATTCTGGCATACTGAGCAGTATCTGGAACCCAAATATTCAAACTGCACAAACCTTCTTGTAGAGAGTGAGGCCTCCCAATTCATCAGACATTATTCTAGGGTGACTACCATATCTGCACAGAAGGATAGAAATGACAAGCTTAGAACAGGGATAGCAATACCATGCACCAAAAGGAAATGTAGCAGCCTGCCCAGAAATGATGTGCTTTCCACTTGACAGTGGGTCCACAACAGTGCACAGTATCCATAACAATAGTTGCAAGATAGAAATGTAAACAACAAACAGTATTTTTACTGGCAGATTTTAACCACTGTGCTGGTAAGGATAGTACTTAGAAAGTTTCTGACCCAGTCATTTCTTATTTTGACCCATATTTTTATACCAGTGGGTCTATAAGGATATGCAGGTTAACATCTTTCAGTACATGACAGTGGGGTGCACCTAAAATTACCATAACATATGCAAAATGTTAGCTAAATGCAGCCAATGCTATTACTTTTTTTTTTTTAATCAAAGATTAATATACACTATACAGTTATCTGCCCTTTGGCCTTCATTTACACTTAAAGAGCTGGTGACATGTTCAGAACTTTATCAAAACCTAGTATTAAGCGCAATCCAGCTTGTATTTCCGTTAGTGCTGTAGTCCTCTTCCCATTATTTATTACCGAGATCAATTTTATGAAAACAGGATCTTTGCTTTTGAAGAGTACATCTATTTCTGCTGCTTTCTCCCTACCTGAAGTCACAGAGCACTGCTTATGATATCACAGTTACTCCCATGGCAACAGACTGTGATGTCACAACAGAGGAAATAAGCTACAGAGGTAGATGAACTCTAAGGGATAAAAATCACATATTCATGCAAATTTCCTTAGTAATAAATAATGGAGAGGAGAAAATAAAAATGGAATGCAGGCAGAATTGTACACAATTTTAATGTTTTTAAAGTTTTCTTGAGGCGCCAGCAGCTCTTTAGGCATCATAAGGAGATTCGCCATTCATGCAACATCAGCCTTAGCAACCATACGCCTGGTCCATGTAGCATGCGAGCTTAACAACAGATCTCAAGGATAGTACTGTACCAAGTGGGTTCAATTTAAAACTGCAGTGCTGCCAATGACTGGATAAAGTGTCATCTACAGCTATATCTCGGCACGTATGGAATACAGTACAAGGGTGCTCCATAACCATAAATCTACCAATCACAATATTCACGTGGTTACTAGTTACAAACATTTTACAAACACTAAGTAACATGACATGATATCCATATCCGTTTAGACAAACTGGGTCTTGAGGTAGTTTGAAACAGAAAAGGATGACCATCACCTACTTCAGACTCGCTGTAGAAACATAGAAATTGACCGAGAATGGACCGCTTGACCCACCTAGTCTTCCCATTTTCCCTACCAACTGCAATACTGCAGAAACTTACTTGATATCCGCTTTTACCCTATCTTTCCTACTGCTAGGGTCCCGCTGTAGCCTATCCCATGCATTCTTGAATTCTCTACCATTTTCCCCACCACCTCGCTTGAGAGGTGCTCCATCCATGTGCACATACAGTTGAAAGAAATGAAGAACAGTTTGTCTTAATTGCTTCTTTATTGGTACAAAAATATGCAGAAACTTGCAATAACTTAAAGATTCCTTTTCAGCAAATTCAAAGCAGTAAAGCAGTATACAGACACCGTTCATGGCAAATACCAGGAACTTGCCCCCACCCCGGAATTCTGGAGTTATTGCACGTTTCCTGTGTACAGTGAGTTCGAAGTTGGTGCCAGTCATCCCTTGTGTTTCACACTGTCTGCTCCTGCTCTCTGCACTACCGGGCCCCTGGTTGCAGTTTTCCCTTTCCACTTTCTATGTCCTGAGGCAGTGCCTGGGAGGAATTCTGGAATGAAGGTGCAATGCCCAAGAATGCAGGTGTGTCAGTGTATTTTTTTTCAGAATACCCTTTATTTTTGTATTTTAATTTTTAGTTAATCTCTTTACCGCCCGGTCCTGGCGGCAATACCTATTGTTGGCTCCCCAGCCCGTCCCGCTTGCAGCCTACTCCTCCAGCTGCCTCACGGCTTGCCCCTGGCAGTGGGGTGTATGGAGAACCCTCAACCCGCCTAACTCTGACCTGGTGCTGGAGGGGTTACTGTCCATCATGGGGCGGCACCCGCGGGACCAACCATCATTCTTGCAGCACCAGTACCTTTGTTTTTTCACCAGTGATTTTGTCCCCCATGGGTGGCGTGCAATGGCGCCACAAGGGAAGCGGCCCAGCGCACTCCCGTGCGTGCACGTCTGAGTGTCTGCCTCGTCTAGCCCCTCTCTACAGCATTTCAGTCGCCAGCCCCTAGCCTCTGCCAGGGCCAATGGGTATCTGAACCGCTGGTGTCCCCTCACTGGAGAGGAGAGCAGTCCTGGATGCTCGATCCATCTCCTCCCGCCGACCTGCAGCCCGTGCTCCTTCGAACATAGGTTGCGGCGTGGCGTGAGGAAGGCGACCAGTGCGCCAGCCCTCAGCAACACCGGCCGGCTAGAATACCCTTTATAAATTGTAATACCCTTTCTAAATTCTGGTTTTCCTCACTTCCTCCCTACTTTAGCTGCCTCTTATTCGATAGCAAACAAAGTAGAAACCATCAGTATAAGCCAGTGCAGGGTTTAATAAGCGTGCAAAATGCAAAATACTCCTAGTGCCTCAGGGTACACTAATACAACACTGACTCCTTGAAAAGGGGTAGTGTTCCCAGAGGCACCAGTGGTGATGCTTATACTAATGGATTGCTCAGTTTATGTTTGTTTGCTGTACACTTACGTCCATTAACAGCAGCATTTAGTCTGTCATAGCGCTGCTTCCTGGTGTAAACATATGATGGTTAACAGCTGCATTCAGTCTCTGCCAGCGCATTCTCTGGCTTTGCTTTGCTCCTATCCAATATACCTTTCCCCAACTACTCTCTACTCTGACTCTCACTGCTTTTTGGTCCTGCCTGTCAAGCTTCATCTGACACTCTAGACTCCTTTCTATCGCCCATCAACATGGAATAATCTTCCTGTCTCCTCCTCCTCCCCATCTATCTTTTAAAACCCTCTTACCGTATATTTTTCTCTCCTTCCTACTCTTGCCATTAACCTTATTCTAGTCCTTCAAGTATCTGTCCTTCTGCTCTTCTGCATCCATAACTTTCAAGATCCGTATCTGTTTAGCAAAGTTTCTATCCTTTTGTACATTTTATTATATTTTAGTAAATCCCATTTCCTCCTTTATTCATTTGATTTCTGTCCTAGGGCTCCATTTAATCTACATTCATTATATCAGTTAATTGACTTTACTTATTTTCATAACTTGTGCATCTTATGTACTCTAGCACTGTATTTTGTTACCTTCATTGTTACTGTGTACCTCTTTGTTCCTCTCTACCAGGACACACCTGTAAACGAGTCATGGCACAATGTTCCAAATTTGACATACAAGTGCCCCATTTTCAGCATCTGAACTGACTTCATGGCAGCCTACATCTAGCTTTAGATGCACGCACCAAGATGCACACAGGGCCCCAAAATGACAATCCAGACAATGGAGCCGCAGGAATGGAATTTTTTTTTAACACAAGTCCCATATCAAATATCAGAGTGCAATGGAGACTTGTGTCAAAATAAAGTTATGAGAATCCTGCCCCTTGTTTAAATTCATCAGGCCTGGATGTGTTTCTAACTGTGCAAAAGAGGTTAATGTTATCAGCTTTTGTGGTTAAATTCACATTCAATGGAATATTCTGTCATATTATGCAGAAAGTTAATGGAAACAAGACATGTAAATGCATAAATCTTTTGGTGATTAGTGAGGGCCACTTCAATTAAGAAAAAGATTCGTCTTTTAGCTGAACAGAAATGTCGGAATTGTAGATATCACCATGCTCAATAATAGCAGGAAAGACAGCACAAAGGATAGTCACGTGTATGGGATATATACCTGAATTAGCTGTGCCTGCTGCTCATTCCCTTCCTGTCTTGTCCCAAACTGAGGATTATGACTTCCGCAAGAAATAGCAGCAGGACAGAATGAATTTTGAGGAACGAGGGTCTCAGTCTTATGCAGATGTTTTTAATCATGAAAAGCAAGCTAAGAGAAATGCAGAAATGTCTTTCTTATGAAGCTTCTTTCTCCCATTAAGTGAGCAGGCATCTATCAGCTCTATCCCTGTCTACCCCGACCAGCCACCATCTTCCGCGGAGTCTTACCCGACCGAGGCTTTCTCCCACAGATTGCCCCTAGGCAGCACTAGGAAGGGAGGGAGGGACAGTCATCTTCTCACCTGCCCCAGAGACACATATCCAGAAGTTAGAGCCAGGGTCCTGGGTGATGCTGTGGGGGCAGGGCTTGACTAAGCCTGCTCACCTGTTCTCTGTTTTTCCCTTGTTCCATGCAGCCGCATGGATGTCAGCATACACTGTGTGAAGGCAAACACATGCTGAGTCAAATGGCCGCCTCCCCCTACATGCTGCTCGTGACCACACTGTACATCAGGCTGCCACCTAGTGGCAGTCATTAAGCTGAGCAACAAGCCTCCTCTCAGGAGGGGAAAGCAGTCCTTGATCCTTGATTCTTGCTCTCCTAGCTGACCCCCAGCGATTCAAATCCACTCGGCTGCGCCACTGGCATGGCAGACGTTAGCACTACTGCTAAGCCACTGGGCCAGCCCTGCAAATTTCTATCTTTTTGGTCCTTTTTTTCCCTGGAGTCCCCCTGGTACCATCGGACGTCCCCAGTGTGCCAACCTGGTATGAGATCCCCTCCCTTCAGCCCCCATGAATTACCCTCGTGGCAGGGGTGGGAGACCCTCAACCCACCAGACCAGATCCAGCTCCGGGAGGTGCCCTCTCGGCGGCGCTGTGGGGGTACAATCATCATCTCGGCAATGGACTCCTGTGTTTTCCTTTCATGAGTGGTGCAATGACGCCAGCGGAGGGAACGTGCACATGTCCACACGCCTCCTTCAGGCATCTGCCCATCTCCACCCCTCTTCTGTAGCACAGTGCACTGCCCCCAGCCTCCGCTTAGGGGCAGTCATGCACCAATCACGGTGTCCTCCCCGGAGAAGGACAGCAGTCCTCGGACGCCGATCCTTCTCCTCCTGCCAACCTGCTGTGGCCCATGCCTCGCTCCTCAACACGAGTCACCAGCATAGCACGAGGTAGGCATCCAGCACCTCAGCCATCAGTGTCATCGGCCAGAAATTTCTATTTTTAATAGAAATATGTACCTTAAATTTTCCAATAATGGGGTGAGGAGGGGTATGTTCTTCGACAGTAAAATCCTAATCAAAGTTAAGATGGAAATGATTGAAGATTGTGTAAGTAAGACCCAGTGACACAGAAACCCTGAAAGCATTTGTGTTTAAGCCTCTCAGCTCTAGAACTGGGATTTCTGTGGAAAATTGGGGGATGGCAAGCTGGTTAACATTTTTCTTTTCTGTTGAATGCCACTGAGAGAAAGATTCGTTGCATTCTTTTGACCTCTCTCTCTCTCTTCTCTCTCACTCTCTTGTATATGTTTAATTTTTATTTATTTAGAACTCTGAGTCAAGGCTCATTTCCATGTGCAACCAAGAGCACTGAGAGGTTATCTGACTTGTTACATCACCAGTTTACAAGTTGGAGCAGAGGGTTTCAAACCCAGTTCTGCTGGGTCTCTAGGTTTCAGGTTGGTGCTCTAACCTCTTAGCTATACTGCCTCCTACTAACTAACTAAATAAATAACCAATTAACTAACCAAGAACCTGCTGTTTAAACACATGAACAAGGACATAGCTTCACTTACAAGATCTGTAAATTTCCTAGAAACCTGCTGCAGTAGTTGGAACAAACCTCATGTTCTTGTTGGTGTAGGATTATGTGGGCATGATCCAGAGGCTGGAGCCAGGCAGAATAAATCACTGAACTTGCCTAGCCTTCATTCAAGCATCCTGGCAATAAACTTTATTTAGACGGAGTCCTGCAAATCACTAAGCCAAAGGTCAGGGTGACGGGAAGAGCATCTAAGGTTATCAGTCCTTTAATCCACATGATATACAGAGTCTCACACTGCACTAATGAAGTCTTGGGGACAAATGGTAGTAAGAAGTGCAGCTTAAACCTAGAATGGTTTCCTTCGGAGAACATGGATATAAGAGCATCCTACTTATTTTGTATTCTGACGCTCATCCAACATACAGACAGACAGACAGACACTTGCACCTCTTTTCCTACTACTGTACTTTCTGAAGTGTATCCCTTGTCTCCACTTTTTCTACTTTGTTACACACCTGAGGTGTGTCACAAACACGAGAGTGAGAGCAAAGCTTGAGAGGTATAATCTGGTTATCACACACCAAGGGTGTGTTAAAACAAACAAACAAAAAACAACAACCTCATAGACACACATATGTGATGCTTTATATTTCATAAGAACTGGTTCAGGATTTTGGTCTGAAGAGGAATGCGAGCACGACTAAGAGCGAAGCAAATGAAAATTACAGAAAAGCTCTTTTGAGAGCTAAACATTTTTAACTGCTGCCTACCTGAGATAATTAGCAAAACAGACAGAAGTTTGGCTCGCACTCACACTACCAACCGAGCTGTTAAAAAATGTCAGCTTGAAATGCTATAATAACCAGGTGTGATGTCACACCCAGTTATTAGGACACCCGACACAGCTTGAAAACGAGTTGTTAATGAGGGTCACCAGTTATTATATAGAGAATAATGCATGGGGTGGTGTGCGTTACATAAGGAATACCACATGATGGGGGATTACGTTATTTTAATGTACCAAGTGGTGGACTGGAGCCCTGATGGAATTGCATTATTCCAGTTATAAAATGTTTAGTAGTGTTAGTTTTTTTTAGCTGTGTAGTAGTGGTGTAATTTGGTGCTGTATCTTTAAATGGCTGCCTTTAGAGCATTAGCATAATTAGATATGCAGCAGGGTTAATATATACATCTGAAACAAAAGAAATACAAATAGATAAAGAAAGAGAAAAATTTCTAAAATACATTAAACTGTCACAAATAAGTATGGATAATAGGAAAACCTAGATCAAAATATGAAAGAATACGAACAGCAGGCTTTCAATTAACTTTCAAATGGCAAAGTGCGGAGCCGGACGGCACTGTGATAAAATTTTACAAACAATACAAACAAATACTATAGTGGCATGCGTGAATGTGGGCTACTCCCGCATTCATGGGATCTGTGTTCCATCCTGGTATTGTGCATGCGTGAGATTTTGGCACCTGGGTGGTCTACATTTGCGCAGGCGTCGGTTTTCAGAGCCGGTGTTTAAATGTATTTATTGGCACTACCAGCGCACAGTTTTACTTAAAACATGGCCACTTTAATTCAATATAGTGCAAGACATGCTGCAAGTAACTCTTTAGTGTGGGCATGTAAAACTGATGTTTGTTCCGATTGCTCCGTGTCTCAGGTCGCGCTCTAGGTACATACTCTCTTCCGGGGACGATGGTATTTTGGTCGGGACATTGCAATGCAGAAACTTGAAAAAATCGAAAAATACAGTAAGTGATCACCGTTATGGCATACAGATGACTTTATTTGGAGGATAAGTCATAGATAGGTGCACTTGAGTCCCATTGATGTAAGCAGACAAAAAACGAGGGTTAAAGCTGACAGTGCCCCTTATGCACAGGTGACTAAGCAGTTGTGAAACAGCATTTAAACACCCTATATCACTGAGCTGGCACTGAAAAGTTGCAAACAGGCTAAGATCATTTCCTTTTTGGGTCCACAAACAATATAGATAATGCGGAAAGATGATCAGCTTGATGTAATTTTTTAGCACTGTGCTCATTGTTGTCAATTATACACAGTAGCACATTTTTTACTTTTTGTATATTGCAATGATAAATAAATGTGGAATGCCATTAAAGTGTCAGGTCTCAGTTATTTTCTTTATGTTGCATTGTAAACATAGGAGTTTGGATAAATGCACATTCCAGTGCACATTTTCTTGCTGCAAAATGGTGTGCAAATAAGCAGATTCCACTGCAATACCAGTACTAAAGAACTATTTAACTCCTTCAACATGGAAAATAAAATACCAGACTTGTTTAAAGAAGCCAGTATACAAGTATTTCAAAAGAAAACAAGGATCAGTTAACCGTGCATTATACTGTCCAAGCTCCCTCTTAAATGTAGATTATAAAATCTTCACAAAACCATAGCTAAATGGTTAGAAGCAATATTAAAACAAATCGTAGATAAAGATCCAAATGGATTTATAAAGGGTCAGAAAACATAAGAACAACAATATATCAGCAAAGAAACTGAAGATTCCATCTTTCTTGCAATAGACAAAGAAAAGGCTTCTGATCATCTGGAATGGAAATTTATATTTGCAGTAATGAGGGAGAAGGGTTCGATTGCACAGCTCAACAGATGGATGCAATTAATATACAAAGATCCATCTGCAACAATTAAAATAAATCTTAATTATTCAGAAAAGTTTATATTGCAGAGAGGTACAAGGCAGGGATGCCCTTTATTTCCGCTAATATTTATTATAGCAATGGAAACATTGGCATGCAATAAGAACGAACCCTACTATACATGGAATAAAAATAAAACATAAAATATATACAATAAGCCTATATGCAAATGATGCTCTGCTGTATAAAACTAAACCTACAGTAAGGATGGCTGGGGATACTGGGATGTATAGGGAAAGGCATCACCAGCAGAAAACAGGAAGTTGTTATCCTCTGTACAGACAGTCAGTGAGACCCCATCTGAGTACTGTGTGCAGTTCTGGAGACCCCATCTCCACAAGGACATAGACAAGATGGAGGCAGTCCAGAGGATCGGCAACTAAAATGGTGCAGAGTCTGCAACAGAAGCCATACTAAGAGAGACTAAAGGAGCTTAATATGTATACCCCTGAGGAAAGGGGGGACATGACAGAAACTTTAAGTACCTCAAGGAATCAACAAAGTCCAAGACGGTAGCATCTTTCAGAAAAAGAGACATGCAAGAACAAGGGGACACAATTTGAAGATAGGGGACAGCTCAGGGCAATGTGAGGAAGTATTTTTCTCACAGAGAGGGTGGTAGACACATGGAACAGAATTCTCTGAGGGCTGTCATGGAGTCAAAACAGTGGGGAATTCAAGAATGCATGAGAAAGACATAAAGCAATTCTGGTGGGGGGTAGGAAGAAGTAGGTTGTTGGTTTACTAGGATCTGCAGTTTATCCAGTAGGTGGGGAAATGGGCAGACTAGGTGGGCCAAGTGGTCCTTATCTGCCGCAAAGTCTAGGTTTCTATGACTCACTGAGGGAATTAATAAAAGTTGCATCTAATTTTAGGAAAATATCTGGATGCAAAATAAACTGGCCTAAATCAATGATATTAAAATGGATAATCAAGCAGATATAGAATTACCACAGCAATACAGATGTGTACAAACCAATAAACAAATTCAATATTTAGGCATTCATTTAACGTCAAAAATAGACCAGTTATATGAAGTGAACTTTAACCCAATACTAACGGACGACAAAATGAACTAAATAGATGAAGCTCATTACCGCTGACATTAAGTAACAGGACACACAATACAATAACAATGAAGATACTACCTAGGTTAATGTTTTTATTTCAGGCTTTGCCTAGTCCAGTTCCACAGGGTTTGTTGAATAAGATTAAAACTATAGCAACTACATTTATCTGGCAAAATAAAAACCTAGAATAGCTTATTCTGCATTAAACCTATACAAAATTTATGGAGGTTTAGCACTGCCAGATTTTCACAAATATTATATCTTATCGCAAATAGCAAATATCTGGGCATGGTTAAATCAAAACAAAGTACCATTCAAATCTACACAAATGGAGCAGGATATACATCCCTATACTAAATTAAGAAATACTCTATAGTCCGCATACTATCCTAAGGCCAAAAATAAGCAAGAGTACATTACAACAAAACTACAGCACAAGCATGGATAAAAGCACACCAAATATTAAAAGAACCAGTTGAAATATCAGGTCATACACCCATACATCTGTATCATAATTTTCCACCATCAATAATGGGAAAACACTTAAAATCTGGCAAGAACATGGATTGTACGTAAATCAAACAATACAAAACATTAAAATAAAACAATCTGAACAAATACAAGAGGAATTCAATATTCCAATTAGCCACATTCTGCAATACCAACAAATTAAAAGTTATATCACCACAACTAATAAAACATTTATAATGAAAGAATCAACAATAACACAATTCTTCAAAAATAAGACAAAACAAAATTAATATCTGGTTTTATGAACTTAAGTAATAAAACTAATAAAGAACAAGAAAAATGTAAAACTAAATGGGCAAGGAATTAGGCATTAATATAACCCAAAACTCTAGCACGATATAATAGTAGCATTTACTACCAATGTGAAAGCTAGCATGTTGCGACAGAGGCAGATAAACACTACATACTGGATCTATTACACCCCATCCAGATCACATCATTTTAATAAAAGTATTCAGAAGAGCTGGCCCACCGCACAGTAGCAAGGTGTCCGGCAGGGGCCAACATCCCGGCTCGGTGATGGACTCAGGAGTCAGAGGGCCAACTAGGGAAGAAGGATTGAACATCCAGGAACTGCTCTCCTTCTTGGGGAGAAAAGTGTCTGGTACCATGCGACCTCTGGCGGAGGCTCGGGTACCGCTGCGCGCCACACATCAGAAGGGCAGGGCAGATGCTGGCATCACTGCACTGTCCCTGCCCCAGGTGATCGCTACATACTAAAAAACTCTGGGCCCATTCATGACGGCCCTGCCTCCGCCTCCCGATGCAATTAATGTCCACCGGGGTGGCAAGCCAGGGCACAGAGACCAGGTTGCTTAGGAGGGACACCAACCTGGAGGCCCCACCGAGGGAGGGGTGAGCAGGGCAGGGGTCTGGATACCCGGTATGGGAGGGAGAGTGACTGGGAACAAAAAAAAAAAAAAAGGATTTCAGAAATATGCCCTAGATGTACTAATACCACAGGTACCTTAATATATATGATACACTCCACGCCCTTATCTTTCACATTTCTGGTCAAAAATAATAGAAACTATAGAAAAATTTTATAACTGAAGGTACAATTGATGCCACAATTAACTTTATTATCCATAACAACAAATAAATAATCATCAGCAGAAATTCATAACAATATCTACAATAATTGCAAAACAAAAATGTATCTTGATAAAATGGAAGACGAACTCCACCAGTTATGGATACTTAGGTGAATTTTATGATAGACATCATGAATTTGGAAAAAGTATATTATATTTGAAATGAACAAGATGATATATTTAGAGAAATATGGATCCCATTCCAGCAAACATATAAAAATAGGGATAATGTAAATGCAATAAATAGTATAGATAGAAATCTGATCTCCAGGCCAATGATGAGAAAAATAGATTGTATAAGCTGATGTAATATCGATGATATAATCTGAGCCTAAAAAAAAAAGGCAACAAGGGTTAGTTTGCAACTGGTAAGATGCACTAGATGGATGTGACTACACTGCAAGGGAGTGGGTTATTTTGTTGATTTAAATAGGTACTCCTGGCTTTTACCTTGCTGTATTTACTTAAAGGAAAACTGAGCAAAACAGTGCCTGCAATCACCAGGGCTGCAGAAATGCCCAATTAACATACAAGCGCTGCACATGCCCGAACTCGAGCTGGAATTTTTACAATAAATTTAAGCAACTTACACTGCTTTGATTTCAACGGAATTACTTGTAGAGGTACAGCTCAAAGACCTCTACATGGGTCATAGTTTAGTTTTACTCGGTTTAAATGTGCCTCGCTCCTCGAACGAGCATTCCGGCAAAGGACAGGATGATCCGGGAGGTAGTAAGGTCACACTCTGTCTTCCAGTGCGGCGGCACCTTAGAAATGGCGCATCCAGGACCACATTACAAACTAAAAATAACTTTGCAAAGGTTAGCTGCAGTGATTTTAAACTTTACAGGGTATGTTAATTGGGCATTTCTGCAGCCCTGGGGATTGCAGGCACTGTTTTGCTCAGTTTTCCTTTAAGAATTAAGCCACTCAAAGGATGGGTCTACTGTGGAATTAATCCACACTTGGGAAGTGCCTCTAACGACCAGCCATTGTTTAATTCCACAGTAGATCCATCCTTTTGAGTGGCTTAACTTCTTGAAACGTGGCAATGATTGTATGACTGATAGTCTCTGAATAAATGAGAAAAGACTGATTTAGTTTTGGAATGCTTTATGCTGAGCTGTTAAACATGTTGAACATATAGTACAAAACAATCGAACACACCTATTGCAAATAACGTGGTTGCTATTTAAGCTTTGCAAAATAGCTTTCATTACAAGCTTTAAGCTTTCTAACATCAAAACATATTTTAAAATTTCTCAAAACTTGCAGTTAACTTTCAACGCTAGGCTCTTCGATTTTCATTTCTGTGTATTACAAGATATGGGTTGCACTGCATAATGGAGGTGTGCTAGTGTAGTTCTTCATGTATTGTTACTGCAGTTCCTTGGCAGACCAATAGATGGCTGTGAAACAATGCTAGCAGCACAGCACTGTTTTTCCAAATGTACTGAACTGAGCCAACCTGAAAAACTTTAATGAACAATACTATTTTTATGAGTACTGACTTCACTTTTTCCTCTCTAAATTATCCAGCTCAGCAGGAGATAGAATGTTACGTTTACTGCTCTTGCCTTTCAAATACTTGTTTTGACTAGTATTGTTAGTCTCTTTCTTTGATGTCCTTTGTACCTCTCACTTTTTGTTTTTTTTCCATCGTAGAAGTAGCCACTTTCTTTGATTTAGCTTTGTTTATATCACTGTCTGTTATTTTTGCAAGGTGCATGCTCATCTTTACAATTGTGTGTATTTACCAAGGAAGTGCTAGGACACAATGTTATTCAGTGGTCCCATAATGCATTGCACCCAAAGTTGCTTAGAAAGCAGTAGATCACAAGTGATTAACAATATGTAAATGTTCACGTCTGAAGAAATATTGTTACAGCATAATTTACAGTGTATGTGGAGTTTAAATGCAGACTCTAGTAAGTCAAAGTTATCTGACAGTTACAACATTAAACAATCTTGAAAATGACAAAACTCTGTGCCAGACATAAACTGGAACAACCAGAAACAACTTAGAGAAATGTATTATGTATTTTATTGTAGGTCATACTGGTATTCTACAAACAACCATGGTTGCTTCATGGTCAGCTGTTTGTTTATCCAATCTGTGTTGGTTATTTTAGTCTTTTGTTTAGAGTCATGTTACAACATGTAATCAGTGAGGCTAAACTGGAAGCTTGGGCTGTGCTTCATATTGTTTGCAAGTGATCTGAGTCAGACCTGGTAGCCTATGCTAATAATTATATGTCATGTGACCTCATTCAGGTGTACTGCTGAGCAGTTGAAATTCAAGCAGAAAGTCTGAGCTGTCCTTTGTTTCTAGGTATGTAGATATTTTATTAGCTTTTAAAGCAATGCTTGCAGATGTTCTGCTAATGGTTTAGTGGCGCATGTTTCTGTTGCTGTGTAGAATCATAATTCTGAGATCTATTTTGTTTTTATTAGGTGTTTAAAATGTTCTTGTGTGAACACCATGGATGCTGTTTGGATTTGTGAGTAGGAAGTACTGTTTTTTTTTTTGTTT
The DNA here is from genome assembly GCA_016271365.2 of Neoceratodus forsteri. NCBI lineage: Eukaryota > Metazoa > Chordata > Ceratodontiformes > Ceratodontidae > Neoceratodus > Neoceratodus forsteri. The sequence goes on from CM028129.1 coordinate 1,741,954,769, forward strand.
TGTTTTTTAGGTTGCTGGATGGATTTTCTTTACAGTTTGAGATTATTGAGCAATATTGTGTGTGTGTGTGTGTGGGGTGTTTTTTCTTTTAATTTACATGGTGTCTTACATCATTTTGATGTTGCTGTGTTGTGCCATTTGCAATGTGATCTTTTTGACCATATGGTAATTAGAATATTGACCTTTCTGATCCCAACTGGTTGTGCTCTTGATTAATGTACCTCTATCTTGTCTTCTGAGCAGGAGTACATACATGTTAGGTTAATTCAGTACCATGTGATGGGATCCTGACCAATGAGGAGTCAGAACTGACCAGACACCATTTCGGAAGGAATTCAATACATACCCAAGGTGTGTAATGCCATATAAAACCTGAAGAGCAAAGCTTGAGGGTTTATTTAAGTATCACACATGGAGGGTGCACATTAAATTGAGTAACTACCCCACCCCATGCTTTCTTTATATATAATTGCTAGGAATCATGCTCCTCTCCTAGTTAAAACATTCAAAACAGGCTGCAAACTGCTGTTCACTGTAATCTATTATGTGTTAAAAAGGTTGGTAAGAGCTGTAACTTCTATCAGCAGTTCTGAAGCGGTGGGAGAACAGTGCATTAGTGTCTCGCGCTACTGTCAACAGATAAAGCATGCATGAATGCTGTAATAACAGGCCAGTTGTTATGGGAAGTAATAACAGGCCAGTTGTTATGGGAAGTAATAACATCTGTATAGGAAAAAGATGACCAGTTGTTATATAAACAATAACACATGACATTTTGTGCATTAAATCATTTCATGCAAGCCCCAGCTTGCTGTGAGGCCTGAGGCTTTCATGCATACCCTTGAGCGTGTTACTGTGCTAATAGAATGGCCCACTGTATAAATAATCTTCTTTTCACTATAAAACAAGATCCAGCACCTGCCCTGCAATAAGGCTTTTAAATACATGGTCATGTGACATGTTTTGGTCAATTATGTTGATGGATTTTCAGGGCCATTTATAAGTAAAAAATACTCCCTGATCAGGTGTGCAGCAGCACTGCAATTGCTAATGTGTCCTGGGTGGGTTGTGAGGCATGAGATCCTTTAACCGCCTGAAAGTGAAGTTACTGCAGCACTGACGCACACCCTGAGTGGATTATTGCAATTATAACTTTTGTAAAAGGTCAAAAGTGTTATAAAATGCTACAGTTGGTGGCTTTCAAGTTGTAGCAGAGTGCCACATCCCAGATGGTAGTCAGTAGTGGCTGCCATTCCTTTGTGTATTGTGTATTACCTTCTGACCTCTTTAGCACCAACTCTCTTGATACCATACAATACAGCAGCCAGCCAGTAACCTCTTGATGTAACTATGCCAGCAATGTACAGTAGGTGCCACTACAACAACAATTAGGCTACTGGCCACCAACATTCCCTCATTTCTGCCCCCTACCCACCCAAGGGCAACTGCTGTGGTATAGTAAGCTGCCCTCTGCTTGCCTGGCATAAAGGCCACCAAGCTTGCTTCACTGGTAGAGATTTGAAGTTCATTGTTTTTATCAGCAACTCAGGTCTCAAACTGCAGCCTGGGTTTCAACAGCAAAGGGTTTCAGCAGCACCAGAACAGTAAGTCAAGGCACGGCAGCAAAAGACTAGAACTCTAACATGTTGCTATGCCATCCTTCGCAGACAGCAACTCTGCAGCCAATGGTTCTTCAATACTATACACAGCTAAGTCCCAGTGGCCAAATACATAGAAAAACTGTAGGGCTGTCCTTCTCTCTCTCTCTGTGTGGATTATTACTCATAAAAACTAAGAAGTTAGCAGCAGAAAAAAGGCTGTACAGACCATCCAGTCTACTCAGAACTACTTCATGTTGGATGTGATGGCCCTAGTTATCAGGGACTCCTTCATCCCCCACCTTTACTCCTCCTACTACCTTTACCGCTCTGTACATCTGTCCTGCCAGTGTTTGAATCCTCCACTGATTTAGCAACGAGAACTTTCCTTTGAGGTCTGTTCCTCTTATCTACCACCCCTTCCATGAAAAAACATACTTCCTGACATCCTTCTTCTATCTCCTCCCTGCCAGCTTCATTGAGTCCCCCATCCCCACCCTGGTGTCTGTGTTTCCACTCAGTGTGAACAACTGTCTGCTGTCTACATTATTTATTCCATGAATGTGCTTGTATGTCTCTATCATATCCTTCCCCTGCCTCAAGGTATACATGCTGAGGTCTGCCAACCTCTCCAAGTAGGACTTCCTTGTTGTCCTTGGAAAATTTTGATTACAGTTCTCTGCACCACCTCTACTCTGTCCCTGTCCTTCCTCAACTGTGGACTCCAGAACCATCATGCAGTACTCCAGATGTGGTCAAACCAAGGATCTGTACAGGTGCAGAACCACCTCCCTCTTCCTGCTGATCTCTCATCCTATACATTCCAGCATTATAAAAGGGTCTGAGAAACAGAATGTTTACAACCAATCAGAAAGCTCCATCAGCCCAACGTTAATCTTTGATTAACATACATGTACAGCCTAATCACATGCTGATCAAGGTTTAACACTATTTAAAACATTTTTATTATGATAGCAATAAAGGCACTCCCAGGGGTTATGTTAATGTCAGTTAATCACCTCTGGGGCATGTGCTTTTCGGCTATATGCCTCATGCCACACTACACCCCTAGAGGGTGATTAACAGACCATTAACATAACCCTGGTCTTGCCTTACTGCTTAATTCTAATTGCCCTCCCTCTACCCTGTTGCCCTGTTTTTAAGCTGCCCATAATTATCATTCCCAGGTCCCTTTCCTTCGCTGTTCTCTCCACCTCTACTCTTCCCATTCTCTGTTCTCTTCTTTGGTTCTTAGCATTTATGTGCATTACCGTACACGCCTTTGAATCCCTGTCACTAACTCACCAACACTCTGCACTCACTAACACATTACAGACTTTATAGACTTCAATACTGACCCCACATCTCTTGTGTTATGCCACTAAATATTTCGCTACAGCAGTATTAACACTGTGGTACTGGTGGAAAAGTGTCAGTGGATCCGTTGGTAGCACTCTCTGCATGAGCCAGGAAGATGGTGCAGCATCACCAGTTTGATACCCAGCACTGACACAGCACTGCTGGATGTCATCGCTGATAAAGTGATACCCAGTACAGTTGTGGAAACAACTGGGCATGCATTTATGGCACTACCAACACCCTGTCGTGTCTTATTGCTTACACAGAGAACATGGGTCTCCTGTGCTGTCGACCAGGCATCTTTCATTAGTGCTAATGCACTATAATAAAAATAAATACATAGAGGACAATGTATGGGCATCAGTTAAGAACGACGCTGTATTCACTTCAAGAGGTTACCATGGCAACTGTGTAAACCTCAACAGCAAAGCTCAAGAGGTTTATATTAGCCATGGTAACCTCGGAAGTGAATTCAGTGAGAGTTGTTAACTGATGCCCAAACATTGTCTTGTATAGTATATGGGCACCAGTGAAAAAAATCACAAAGCACAAAACATGTCAATTTCCAGAGAAAGCACCATCGCTTGACGGTAACTGCTCATACCTGCAAGTGAAGTTGTGGACACCATTGATTTTAAACAGTGGACCACTCTTTATTAAAGCAGAATCAGGGACCATCTGAGTAGGTTATACCTTTACTGAAACAAACAATTAAATGTTTTCAATAGATTTGTGGTCTAAAACGGGATGTGGTCGAATGTCACTGCGGGTCAACATTGCATCAGCAAGCGCCAACTGGAAGTGTCTCAGAGGTCAGTCTTCAGTTCAGATGGAGGCACTTCTGGATTCAAGGATTTACAAGGTACTGGGCCCAAAAGAAAATACTGAAAACATTCCTTACTTTTGTAGCACACTTAATAATAGTAACGCTTTACAGCCTTAGCAGTGAGAGTGAACAGACTACATTAGCGCATTTCAAACTAGAGGAATGTGCAGCTGTGCTGTCAAGTTGATTACAGTGCATGGGAGTTCAAGTTGTTATACCATTAATGGGTTAACAACATACTGGGTCACATTGATGGTATAACAACCATGTGAAATGATGCATGTTGTCAGCTAACAATGTTCTACCATACATTATAACCATTTTAAAAACAGAAAAAGAAAGTACAGTGTATGCTCTTGTTTTTGCTAATTAGTCAGTGAGGGGCTTTGTAAGTCATCTTTACTACTTTCAAAACATATTTTATCATCAACATGAACAGTGTACATGTTGTTCTTTTAAAGAAGAAGTATTAAAGGAGTGCTACAGTCAAAATTTGCAAAAACATATGTTGCAGTGTGTTTAGATTTGTCTATTTAGTCCTGGTATGTCCTTCATTTCATTTATGGGAAAGCAAACTGAGAGAAAATCTTCATTTTCAATTGCATCCATACATAAAATACAAAACATACAAACCATCAATAAATACATCAAAACATCAATATGTTACATAAATACATAGATACATAGATACATAGTCAGTGTCGGCAGATAAGGGCCTATGGCCCACCTAGTCTGCCCATTTGAGCTTGTAGTTCAGTTTGTTTTCCTAGAAGTCTATTTCCCTTACCCTGACCTCTAGAATTCTTTATGTCTATCCCATGCATTCTTAAATCCCGTGATTGTTTCAGCCCCCACCACTTCCTCTGGCAGGGTGTTCCACTTGTCCACCACCTCGCTCTGTGAAGAAATTCTTTCTCATGTTTCCTCTGAATCGTCCCTCCCTCCAACTTCATCCCATGCCCTCTAGTCCTGAAACATCTTTTTCGCTAAAAATAGTGTTTTCCCACACCCTGTTCCTCCCTGTAAGATACTTGTATGTCTCTATCATATCCTCTCTCTCCCTCCTCTCCTCCAGGGAGTACATGTTCAGTTCCTTCAACCTGTCTTCATAGGATTTGTGATGTAACCCATGCACCATCTTTGTTGCCCTCCTCTGAACCTTCTCTACCCTGTCTATGTCCTACGTAGGTATGGTCTCCAGAACTGTACACTGTACTCCAGGTGGGGCCTCACTAGTGTCTTGTATAGCGGAATTATGACCTCCTTTTCCTGCTGGTGATGCCCTGCCTATACATCCCAGCATCCTATTTGCTTTTACCTGATGCCTTGTCACACTGTTTCCTACCTTGAGGTCATCAGAGATGACAACCCCAAGATCCCTTTCCTGCTTGGTGCATGCTATATCCTCACCCCCAACTGATATATTGTGCCAGGGTTTTGTGCCCCATATGCATTATCTTGCACTTTTGCATTGAATTTCAACTGCCAAACCCTTGACCATTCTTCAAGTTTCTGCAGGTCCTTCTCATTCTGTCTACACCCTCTGGTGTGTCTACTCTGTACATACATTACATTACATTAAGTTCCAGGGTAACTTGTTAGTCAATTATACCTTATATGATAAAATTCAACCAAAACAATCCCAAGAGCTGTGGAACACTCTAGCAATAGAAGCCTTAACACGAGTGTAAGAGATAAGGGAATTTAAATTACATCTTTTCTTAATCAAATCCCAAGTATGAGGGACAGAGGAGGCTAGCTTAAATGAACCAAATTGAGACCACTGTTTAGGTATTATAAAACTTACTGTATCAAATGATCTAAAGTTATAAAATGAATGTCTTCTATAACAAAGGATTAATCAGAAATTTGGGCAAAGCCCTAATAACAAATCTATAAACATATAAATACCAATGCATATCCCTGCGACGGATAATGAGGTCAAGCCAGTAGCTACATATAACGGACAGCGATGAATATTAAATGGAGACCCAGAAAGAAACCTTAGTGCACTGTGATATAAAGTATCCAAATGGTTCAGGGTTTAGCAGTTGCTGTTCTATAGATACAATCTCCATAATCAGTACAGAGATAAATAAGGAATTGACCATTAGTTTCCTAATAGGATAACTGAAATACCTTCTATTTCTATATAAGAAGGGTAACAGTTTTTTTTTAGCTTGACAGTTTATCTATATGGGAATTAAAATGTAGGTGTTCATCCAGTGTTTTACCTAAATATTTATAACAGGCCACCTTAGCTATAGCAATTCCCTACTTGATTTCAGGGCCAAATTATCGTATGTAGTTGGCTTTTTAGTAAATAGCACCCACTGAGTTTTATGTTCATTCAGCAGCAATCTAAGATCCACCAAGGCACTCTGTATTTGGCAAAAGTAATTTTGCAATACTCTAACAGACTGCTCTGCATCACTATGGCTAGTATAACTGATTGCATAATCTACGTAAGTAAAATGGTAGATAATGGAGAACAAAACGTTGGTAAATCATTTACATAAAGAAGAAGTAACAAGGGCCCAAAACAGACCCGTGGGACCCTCTCCCAACCGTAACTAAACGTGAACATGGACTAACAGCTTTTACACATTGTAGTCACATTGTTAGATAAGAATTAAACCATAGTAATACAGAGTAGCCAGGCCCAGTAGCCTTTAATTTATTACAAAGAATGATATGATCAGCTATATCGAATGCCTTGGACAAACCTAGATATGCTGCAGAAAGATACTGATTATTATCAAATGCCTCAAAGACATCGCTTGTGACCTCAGAGATGACCTTAGGTTGTATTCTGACCTTTTCTGAAACCAGCTTGAAAATCTGTGAATAAATTGTGTGTATTAAGATAACATGAAAATTGTTATAAATCAGTTTTTAAAATATTTTTATAACTACAGATAAGATAAAAATGGGACGATAGCAGTTTGGGTCAGAATAAATTCTTCCTTTGAATATTGGTAAAATGTTTGCTGTTTTCCAGTCCTCAGGTAATTGAGCAGACTGCAATGAAAACTTAAAAAGCCGTGCCAAATGTTTATGCAAAATACTAGCTCCGATCTCATAAAAGGTGGGCGCAAGATCATCACAGCTGTCTCTCTTCCTGGTATCTACGTTTGCAGTTCCTTATAAACATCTTCCCTTTAATCTCAGAAAAGAAAATAAACCCTGTTGAATTTCACTGAGAAATCATAATCAAGCTCAGGTGCTACACGATTAGGTATTCTTACGGAACAGATGACTAGCTTCCAAGAAAACTCAATAAAGGCAGACACTTGTTCCTGTGTGTCATGTAAGGCCCTGTTAGTATGAATAAGCAATTTAGAAAGTGATAACCTTTGATCCTTACCAAGTAAAAAATTATCCCTTGCTCCTTATAATAATTAAGCTTAGCTTTTCTCATTTCAAGTGTACATTTATTCTACACATTTTGTAATTAAGCATATCCTGGGATCCTTTGTTGTCCTTGCTTTCCTCCATAGAAAACGTTATCTTTTAGTATTTTTTTTTAAACTTGCTGAAATCCAAGGAGTGTTTTACTTAATCCATTTTCTAATTATTGGAGCATGTGTATTAGCAATAGTTAAGAGGAGGATTTAAAAATCTCAACCTGTATGAACATTAGGACATAAGTACATAAGGACCAGTCAATGTAATATAATCCCTTAGAAATGCCTGATCACAAAATGAGTAAAATTACGAGTGATCATAGTCTGGGATAGAAACTGAAACTTCACATGCTTCCTTATACAGGCCGTAACAATGATCACTAATATCCGGTCTAAAACCAATGAAATATATTTATGCAGCATGGTAGTCAAAATTATATCTAAAATAGAATCTTTATTGTGATCTAATTTATTGGGTCTCGTTGGAGAAGATATATGCTGTGACAGAATTAGAGCAGCAAATTGATTAGACAGTTCCAAACTGGGACAAACAGTCCTTGCCTTTGTTTCCTTTGTTTGCTATTAGGAGTTTTTTTATCAATGTGCCTAATATTTTTTGTCTCTCCTACTAGTTTTATGTCCTTTGGGGATCTCCATATTACCATGACTTATTGCTCTTCTTTTCCTACAATGCCTCCTGTACCATGTGACAGTGATGCGTCCAGGACCATAGATTCAGTGGGCACTGAAGGTTACATTTACAACTTAGGTAATCAATTGATGTCTAACTGAGTGGGTATTCTGTAAGAGAACAGCTAGAGTCTTTACTAATTATAGCACTGATGACCTGGGGTGATTTGTGTGCTTTTATGACTGAGTGTAGTTTGACAAAATTAAAAGCTTTACAAGGAAAACATTTCCTCCTGCTGTCTAGACCTAGACAACCATACAGAAAACCAAAATACTGAATTCGAGTTATTTAGCTGAGGCCTGGACATCAGGCTCCTATCTTCAGATTACTGTTGAAGTACTTTGCCTCACTGAATCAGTGGTCACGCATGCATCACTGTCACATGGGACAGCAGGCATTGTAGGACAAAGAAAAGCAATGAGCCATTCTAACATGGAGATCCCCAGAGGCTATAAAACTAGTAGGAAAATTTAGAAAAAAACACCTAATAGCAGACAAAGGAAGAAGACACCAGGACTAAACACAGAAATCAAAACACTCTACACCACATGTGTTTTTGCGATTGTGAGTGTAATACTCTTTAAAATGCAAAGTGTCACTATCATTAAAATTAAGGTTGCTCTTAAAGAAAAGCCAACATGCCAGCACAAATATTCAGCAGCATGGATGCTGTTTGGGATGCTGATGACTGAGATTCTGGAGCAACCTCGAAATGCCAGAGGGCCGGTGGTGGAAGATGTTCATCTCTTCAGGAAGGGAGGGTGACCATGGCCCATGGTCTACCACCACCTGTGGATTCACAGGTAGAGCAACATGCTGGGCTCAGATGGGGTAGGATAGACTTGAGTCGTTGCCTGTTGTGTGCACTTCTGGGTGCACACTGCGCCACTGTCCATGAGTGAGGGGAACTAAGTGAAATGCTCCAGCTGCTGAATCAATCCTCCGCAGGCCCTGGGCCCGCCAAACGAAGGCCCCTCCTCTGCTGGATACAGATCTTCAAAGGGGTTGGTCCACCCCTAATGATCACACTATGGGGAGAATCCATGGGATCTTGAACACAGAAGTAAGTCCTTGAGAAGGTGGGTGATAGGGCTTGGAGAACAGAAACTGGGGAAGACTAGGAGGGAGCAAAAATAGTAAAAAATAAATAAATAAGAGGAACTGATGCCTCCAGGAGAACACTGAAAACGTGAGCTGTATTTGGACACAGATCAGCTTAAATTTCACATTAGTGCTGCCTTCTGCTCTCCATTGTTGATTACTGGGGTCATCTGCATAAAATCCCAATCTCTGTTCTTTGAGAATTCACCAGTTGCCTGTGACATCACAGTTATTCTTATGGCAACAAACAGTGACACCACAACAGAGGAATCTGATGTCAAGTGTGGATTACACTGTAGAGACAAATGAACTCTAAGGGACACAGATCCTGTTTTCATGCAGATTTCCTTGTTAATAAGAGGAGAAGACATTTACAGAAGCTGTTTGAAATACATACTGAATATCATTTTTGAAAGTTTTCCCAGAAGTGTTTGCAGCTTTTTAAAAAGAGAGTGTGCTGTTTTAAGATTGTGACACTATTCCTATTCGGACTGCTCCTCATAGATTTCATCAGAATAATCAGACGAAGGGTACAACAGCTCATTTACAATGGGAGTCCAGTTTCACACTTTTACAGCTATATGAACTGAACAGGAGACTGCTGCATCATAGACACATAGACACTGTCGGCAGATAAGGGCCTATGGCCCACCCAGTCTGCCCATTTAAGCTTATAATGTTCACTTTGTTTTTCTAGCAGTCTGTTGCCCCTTACCCTGACCTCCAGAATTCCCTTATGTCTGTCTAGTGCATTCTTAAATCCTGTGATTGTTTCAGCCCCACCACTTCTCTGGCAGGGTGTTCCACTTGTCCAACACCTTTTCCGTGAAGAAATTCTTCCTCACATTTCCTCTGACTCGCCTCACTCCAACTTCATCCCATACCTCTAGTCCTGGAACTTCTTTTGCTGGAAAATAGTGTATCCTGCACCCTGTTCTTCCCTGTAAGGTACTTGCATGTCTCTATCATATCCCCTCCTCCCTCTCTCCCTCCTCCATGGAGTACATATTCAAGTCCTTCAACCTGTCCTCATAGGACTTGTGATGCAATCCATGTACCATCTTTGTTGCCCTCCTCTGAACATTCTCTACCCTATGTCCTTGCGTAGGTAAGGTCTCCAGAACTATACACTGTACTTCAGGTGGGGCCTCACTAGTGTCTCGTGCATTGTGGAATTTTATGACCTCCCTTTTCCTGCTGGTGATGCCCTCGCCTATGCATCCCAGCATCCTATTTGCTTAACCTGCTGCTTTGTCGCACTGTTTCCCTACCTTGAGGTCATCAGCGATGATAACCCTAAGGTCCATCTCCTGCTTGGTGCATGCTATATCCTAACTCCCAAACTGATATGTTGTTTTAGGTTTTTGTGCCCCATATGCATTATCTTGCACTTCTTTGCATTGAATTTCAACTGCCAAACTCTTGACCATTCTTCAAGCTTCTGCAGGTTTCTCCTCATTCTGTCTACACCCTCTGGCATGTCCACTCTGTTACAGAGCTTCATGTCATCAGTGAAAAGGAAAATTCTGCCTTCTAGGTCCTGTGCAATGTTGCTGATGAAGACATTGAATAGGACTGGTCCCAGCACTGATCCATGTGGTACCCCACTGATCACTCTTTCCTCTGTGGAGTGACAGCTATTTACCACCACCCTCTGTGTCCTGCCACCTAGCCAATTACCTACCCACCGCACTACTGTCCTGCCCACTCCCATATTCCCCAGTTTGTTTAATAGCCTTCTATGGCACACTGTCAGGCCTTGCTGAAGTCCAGACAGGCCACGCCCACTGGCCTCCTGATCTACCTCCCTTGTCGCCAGTCAAAAATTCAATGAGGTTGGTCTGGCATGACCTCCCCAGTGAAACCATGCTGCCTTGGGTCCTGTAGTCCACTGGCAACCGGATGTTCCACCAATCTCTCCTTCAGTAGTGCTTCCATGATCTTCCCCACTATGGAGGTCAGGCTGACCGGTCTTTAGTTCCCTGCTTCCTCTTTGTTCCGCTTTTGTATAAGGGACTACATCTGCTGTCCTCCAGTCTTTGGGTACCTCCTTGTTTCCAGTGATCGGTTAACAGGATTGCCAGAGGTGTACCCCATCTGGCCCCATTGCTTTATTGACTGTTATTCCTTCCAGTTCCTTTAGGACCCTTTCCTGTGTAAAGGGACTTGTGTCCATTTCTGTACCGCTCCCACCCCTTGTACTCACTTCAGGCCCAATATCCTCCTCTTCCTCAGTAAAGACTGAGCAGAAATATCTGTTCGGTATGTCAGCTTTACTGTTGTCATCCTCCCCTCAGTCTCACTATCCCTCCCTTGCCCTTCTTTTTTCACTTATGTGCCTGTAAAAGGTTTTGTCCCTCTACCCACTGATTTTGCAATGGGTTCTTCTGTCTGAGCTTTGGCTTCCTTTACTGACCTCCTTGCTTCTCCTGATCCCCTTCTGCCTCTGTCTTTTGTATTGCCTGAATGCAAATTTTTGGCTTTCACTTTCTCTGCTACCTCCTTGGAAAACCATAATGGCCTCCTCTTCCTTTCTCCCTTGCTAACCTGCTTAATGTACAATTCTGTTGCTGTTGTAATCCCTGTTTTAAATATTGCCCACTGTTCCTCAACCCATTTCCTTCCCATTCCATTAATGTCTCTTTCAAGCATCTCCCATTTTCCCAAAGTCTGCCCTAAAATCCAGAATACGTGTTTTTGTGCGGTTTGGCTCAGCTCCTTCTGTGACTTCAAACCACAGTGACCGTGGTCACTGTTCCCAAGTGCTCTCCCACTGTTACCCCCATCACACTGTCCCCATTTGTTAGCCTTTCTGCAAGTTGATTCCATGACCAGTTGCTTGAGGAAGGCACCTTGAAGGGAGGCCAGGATAAATCTGCTCCTGGTTGATGTTGCTGTGGAGGTTCCAGTCCACATCTGGAATATTGAAGTCTCCAACCAGTACTACCTCACTCTTGTCTGCCATCCTTTGGATGGCTAGCATCAGCTCCTATCTGTTTCTTCCTCCTGGGCTGGTGGTCTGTAGATCACCCTGTGTGGATGGGTGACCCAATTTTCCTTTCCAGCTTAACCCACAGTATCTCTCCCCATTTTGTTCCTCCTGATCTCTGTGGCCTTTATGTCATCTTTCACAAAGTGCCACCCTCCTCCTCCCTTCCTGCCTGCCCTGTCTCTTCTGAATATGTTGTAGCCGGTATGGCCATCTCCCAGTCATGGCTATCATTACACCAGGTCTCCATGATGGCCACAATGTCCCGGGTCCGACTGCACCATGACAGCCTCCAGATCCTCCATCTTGTTGCTAAGGTTCCTGGCATTGGCACACATGGCTTTCCATGATGTGAACTCCCTGGACTGTTTAGCTGTTCTACTTCAGCTCCCTCCCTGGCTGCCCTTTGTCCCTGGTTCTCCTGCTGTCTGCCCTACTGTTGAATTTTCCCACCTTTCTGCCTAGCCACCCTTTGGGTGCTTATCTCCATCTTTTGCACACTGCTTTGTAGAGATATCCACTCCTCCTATTCACTATTTCCACTGCTGGCTGTGGGGGTGGGCAATTAGGTATCTTCCTTGCTGGCCTGCCACCCCTTGGCTAGTTTAAATGCTTGTCCATGTAGCATTTAAACTCATCATTGAGTGCTTGGATTCCCTTCAGGATGGATGCAGGCAGTCAGGCTTGAACAAGCCCCAATCCTCCAGGTGGGTCCCCAGTCACCAATGAATCTAAACCCTTCCTCACAGCAACAATTCTTCAACCGTGAGTTAAAGTTCCGGTGTGTGCACCCCCACGCTCTCCCATGCCTCTCACAGGTAGTACTTCCGAGAAGGTGACAGAAGTAGCTACTTGCTTGAGACCCTCCCAATTTTCTAAACTCTTCCTGAACTTCCTTAGGCTCCCCATTTGCCAGGTCATTATTACCTAGGTGGATAATGACATCCAGCTCACCCTCCCATCTTGCTTTCCCAGTGATCCCCAGGATCTTCCTCCCATCCCTCCATGCCGTGACACCTGGTAGGCACCGCACCTCCCTGTCCTCCCTCCTTTGTTCCTAGCTGGATCCATCTTATGATAGAGTCCCCACCAGGATTCGCTCTCCTCCTCTGGGGTCCACTGCTTCTCCCACTGAGGTCACCTCCTTGGTTGACCTCCACATCCTTCCCTTCCACTTCTCTGAGTACCTCTGTTTAGTTGTCCCCATTTGCCAGTGTGGCATATGAGTTCTGGAGTGGAATAGGATTTGGGATGTACCTCTGCCTGACTGCCCTAACCTCGCTGAGCCCACCATCATCCAAGTGCTCCTCGTTTGGCATCCTTTGAGGAAGCGGTGTTGACTGATGGTCTCTGGACAGGGTGAAGGTACTCCTGATCCAGTTTACTTCTACTCTGAGTCTGGCTACCTCATCCTGCAGTCCGAGAGATGCCTTCAGATAGGGAGCATCTCGGCATCCAGAAGGCCTGCCTGAATATGGCTGCCCCGCATCCACTGCATTGCACCACTCCCCACATTATACTGCACTTGTACCGCTATTCCAGAACTTGTCTGTTACTGAAGCCTTCTTTGTAGTTCCTTCTTTATTAATTTACTGTCCTGAAAATTCTGCCACCGATCCTAAGATTTTTTTTATTATTTCCTTCTTTTAAAAAAGTGAGTCAAAACACTTGTGCTGAGGGCGGCTTCTCCCTTTATGTCCTTCCTACTCCATAAGCCCTGCTATTCCCTGTGCTTGGCTCCTGTCAATCAGATTTAACAGGGCATATAATTAAAAGTGGGTGGGGCAAATAAAGACAGCAAAGGAAAACAGCACCACTACAAGCGTTACTCAAACTAGGTTTTACATTTTCAACAGCCCCAAAACAATTTTAAGACAACAAAGAAATAACAGTGCCACTAATAACCCACAAATCTAAGTTTAAAACAAAACAGCAATAAGCAGTTACTGCAGTGCACTGAAATGAATCTAGATCCTTCCCTTCTGAGAAACCAAAATCAACTTGTTACCTCAAATCTGACTTAGCCCCACCTCCAGTTATCACGCAGCTGAGGTCAGAGGTCAGACAATTAGCACCTCTCCCCAGACAGACAAGACAAAATTTGCAGCAAGTGAAGACAGCAAAGGAAAACAGTGGCTGAACTTTGTGTGGGACCTCAAAGCTAAATAAGGAGAACTGATAAAGATGAAACTCAGTCTCAGTGGAAACTGTATCATGCATTGTTATTCATTTTTCAGATGGCAACTGACGCCTCAACATTTTAAGAAAATCACTTAATCATGGGAAATAGTCCTTAGATTCTGACTAGTTATTTTTAGTTCACAAGAATCTTACCTTCTTTATTATTGTTGACTCGTGTCTATGCATTTGGTGCATGTGGGTCATGGTGGTAAAACATTCCCCTAAAGTTCATAACTCCTTATTAAGAAGGTTTTCCAGGCATGCCCTGTTGGGAATTGAACCTTTGGTAGTGCTGTCTGGCACAGTTGCTGTACTTGCTGAAACCTCTTCCTGACTATACTACAACACATTGCATGCAACCAAATTTACAGACACAGGTCAACAATACTAATGAGCAGAAAGTTCTTGTGAACTAAAAATATCTAAAACGACCCTAAGGGACTGCTACCCATGATTAAGCTGTTTCTGTGAACTGTTGGCACATCGGTGGCCATCTGAAAACGACTTTGAGTATATGATACTTTTTCTCAGAGATCGAGTTTCATCTTTTGTCTTCTCATTATTGAATACTGTCGCAAAAGGAACTCTCCTGTTAGGACCATCATTCTACTTGGGGAGACTGGAAATCCTGAACATTTTGTTCAGAGGTTTCCAAAGTTTAGAAGGTTGCAGTGAGTTTTGAAACAAAACAAATGTGATATGATTACACCAATAGTTTTTTCCCCTCACTTTGGCTAAGAAAAATAATCAATTACATTAGCAAATGCAGCAGCAGGTCAGCAATTATAGGAATGTGTTTTTCTCTAGGAACAACTGAATGTTAATTGTATTTTTAAAAAGAAAATCTTTTAAAATTGAACTCAGTTTTATTCAGTGTATGTATGTTCGTAATCATGAGTTTACTGAATTACTTATTCATTTAGTCATGTATTTCAAAAGTTTTACCAAGAAAGACATGCTGAGCTGTCATCAGCTTGTCTCCAGATGCCTCCTGGGGAAGGGAAGTGGAGTACAGTAAAATGTGATAATGTGCAATAAATAAGATACCATAATAGAGAAATATCAAGTTACAGTTGATTAGAAGAGTCAAACATAAACACAGACTGGACATTCGCAGTTACGATCAATGGGCAGGTGCACTGAATAATAGATTCGCACAGACCATGTGCAAAACTTAGGTTAAGATGGTACCCAAGAAGGGATCTGCTGGGGTATAAGGAAGCCAGGTTACAGTGCAGTCATCGGCAGTTGCAGGAGTGAGTAGAGAAGTCAAGAAGGAGGACTCTGTGGGAGAAGAGGGAGGAGGCAGAGCAGACAGAAAGGAGAAGGGAAGATCATAGTTTAGGGAACCAGAAGGAGAAGGCAGCATGGCCTGGATTAGCTAACAATTTCTGTTGAGCAGAAAGCGCTATTTGCATAAACATTAGTTGTAGTGCATCAACTGAATTTGCTAAAATTTACTGGTAATGTGTCATTCCATGTAAAACATCATTAAGATGTGTTTGAGATTGCATTTATTTCACTTGGCTAAATTTACTTGTGAAAGGTGACAAGTCCTGTTTTAGGTCAATGTACTGTTCCTGTACAATACTCTGCCCTAGGTCATCCTTTAAGATGAACATTTTGCTCAACGCCCATCTGGCCAACAATAAATATATTAGATACAATAATGGTCTGACTCAGGATATGCCATTCATCATGAGTTAGGGCAGGACCATAAATCATGAGTGGCAGAGCCACAAGTGAGTTATGAAAGCCCTGCCCTTCCATGAGTGATGATAAATGTCATATTCCAAATCAGACCATTGTATGTCCAATTTATACAATGTAATTTCAGTTTTATGGCTTTTAAATTATTTATTTTTATGATTAGATAGCTGTTTCCTTTTGACTTCACTGCTCGCGTTGAGTACAGCAGAGAAAACTACGATGTCATTAGGCATTCTGCAAGCTGCTCTCCTATTGGTTGAGGGTTCCTTTGTGAGCAGCCCAAAGTGATAAATAAATGTTGATGATCAACCGATCACTGAAATGAATGACTGATTTTCATTTAGAACGCTTTAGTGGCTAAAATAAATCATTTATTTCAAGGTTTGACTCTCACCTACATTGTATAAAAATAAATAATTTCTTATTTTATTTTCCATCCCTTGTAAACAAACAAAACAAAACTCTTACATGCTATGCTCTGTGTTAAAATTACTTAATTCCATTAGGTACCAGATGAAGGATGATATCAGCCTGAGACGTTGCACCTGTAACGCCTTCAACAACCCAGCAAATGTTACTATACTACATTACGCTCAAGATCCGAAAAATACTATATACAATAACACAGTAATTTAACACTGGAGGAGACTCTTATGTACAAGTCCCTCCCTCCTCCCCTCACTAGCAAGGATGAATCATTGTTACATCATTTTTGCTGAAATGTTACAATACAGAATGATTGTTTTTCCTCTTTAAATTACATTTACCACTCGGTCTTCACCACACACAATTCTCATGCCCTTTGGCAGACCACAGATCTTTGTTGTTTATGCTGTAGGGTGCAATGACGCAGCATGTGTCACCAAATAACTGTAGAGTAAAACTTAGAAATATTATTTTAGGTTGAGATCTTAAAATACCACGATTCTTTTGTTGTTGAATTTGTAAACAAAGTGCAAAGCTCTAAATGTAAATGAAATGCCACTGCACCCACAAAGACACAGTTAAGAGCAGGAATGTGACAAACAGTGTAATTCTGCTGCCAGTGTCTGTAAATGTTTGGGGAGCAGTTTTAAAGTGATTTTGCTACAATTCAGCTTTTGTTTTATAGATTTTCTGTATTTCCATTCCTTTAATTCTTCATTACTAAGTTCATTAATCATTTGCATAGAAACTGAATCCTTGCAGCCTATCGGAAACAATATTCAATATTTCTTTATAAGATTAATAAAGGGTTAATAAAGGGTAACGTGGACATAGACTTTGGGTATGAGTGCCATAATTATGCCTTAAGGGATGTAAAACACAGGGGTTTAACTTTTCCAATTGTTAACTCAAAATATGGCAGCATGACATTGCAGGCTCAGGCTACAAAAGTCTGGAATGAAATTCACCAAAAGAAGAAATTTGACACAATTATCACAATTCAGATCTGGGCTGGATGAAATATTTTATTCTGAATGTACTTGTCTGAAGTGATGTTATTATAAGGAGGCTATACTGTAAACTATTTGATACCCAATCAGGGAATGAAGTACCAATTGATAAATATTAGGTAAACCAACTGTTATATTTGTGGGTTTATTGTATGTATTGAATTATGAAAGATTACAGTGTGTTTTGTAATGTATTTATGAATGATGTTTTACCTTATAACTTGTATGAATGCACAGGACCACTTTGAAAATAGGTCCTTGGACCTAAAGTTTCGTATATCCTGTCTTAAAATAAATATTTTTACTACTACTACTACTTATCTGCTCCTGCTGCTAAATCGTCTCCTCAAGTCACATTCTTCTGTTTGTGATAACATAATCATTTCTACCGCAACAAAGCATGATGTTACAGAGGATTATGACTTCAACAAGGGATTAAAGGAGGAGTGCATGTTACAGTGAAAATTTTGACCTATACTTTACTAATCTGTTTTCGAGTGACGGTGTTCTCCTGTCTTGTAAATGCCCCTTTTCAGCTGTCCTTAGCCTGCTTTACTACTTTTTCGCTTTGTATCTGAAATAACAAAGGAGCGCACCTTTAATGTGGCTATCCCCATGTTTTCATCTTTATTCTCGCTGTTTTCAAGCACTAACTGTTCCATAAAATAAGTGAGCAGTGTCCGTTATATCCCAGTCGTCCCCCATCACAGGAAAAGTGATGTTCAATAATCGGGTCTCACAAACAGCTGAAAATGATGACAACTTGAGGGATAGTCATATTAAAAGGAGCTCCCTTTAGCCAGCCCTTCGTGCAGTGGTAGGGACACCATTCATAACCCTGGTGACAGGGGTTCTGGAACAAGCCTGAGTCACCAAGAGTGGCTGGAGGGGTGGAGGCATAAGAGAGACTGCACATCCCAGTGGATGCCTCTCCTCTCTGGGAGGGAGACTGTGCAGTGCACTTGTGATAGTGCCACCTGGATGACCACAGGTGGGGTACCAGACTTTGCTGGCGGCTGGCACTCAGTGTGCACATTAAAGCATAGCAGCAACAGGGCCGGGTCTTGGGGAGGGGCAGAAAAGAGAAAATGGCCCAGATGCCTAAGGATAAGGGACACCAGTACATCCAGGCCGCTTGTATCCGCCATGTCACCACTGGAGAATGTAGGACACTGTTGGGTATATTTTTCCCTCACCTTAACTCTACCTAGGGTGAACTCAAGGCAGGTGAGAGAAGACCCAAGAGGTGTGGGGGTTGAGGTGTGACATGGAATTCTGAGGGAGTCGGGTGTCGGGTTGCTGAGGGGAAGAAGCCACAGACTGGGAAAAAAAGAACGCTCCTTGTAATGATTTCAAATGTCGACAAAAATGTTAAAACTGACTCAATATGGGGCAACAAGCATCTTACAAGAAAGAGAACAAGGACACTCTGAAATAGAATAAAAAGGTATGGGTTAAACTTTTTCTCGTGATATGCAGTGCTGCAGTACAACCAGATGAAATCCAAGACTCCTGTCTCAATGCGATGAAGAGCAAGGATTGAGAAAAATGGACAATATTTAAAATATAAGCCATTAAGAGATGACTTGGACCCCTCCTCAAATTTCCAAGTTCCTCTTTTGTTAACACAATGACCTCAGCCCGTCTGTTTGCATTAGCAACCCTGAGGAAAACAAACGCTGGCTCCTACTCCTATGATGTAAGCTGAACTGCATCTCAAGGTGATGTTTTTCAAAGTTTTCTCAAAAGTGAAAACTTTCACTTTAGCAGCGATCTTGTAGTGCCTGATGTGCTGTGCAAGGCTTAAAAATACAAGCACTGGGGTACAGTAGAAAGAAGAATTAGGTGGGAAGATAAAATAAGTGAGGCTATGAGACTGTCCTGCACTCTACCCTTAAAGGAACCAATTTCTATTTTTTAAGAAACTGAAAAGTGAGTTACAGGTTTTTTCACTTTTTATCAAAAGAAAAGGACACAATGAAATCTCAGTCTTTCACGTACTCAAGGGTATTGCAGGGTTGTGCAGTTGCAGTTATTTGCTCTGGTGTCCTGCAGCAGGACACAAAGACGCCACACTCTGAAGCTTGGGGTGTGTGTGTGTGTGGGGGTTACATTCAGGGGTAACATTAGCAGCCACTTGTTCTCCCACCCAGGAATTAACCAATGGTAAGCCTACCAGCAGAGGCAGAGGGTACAAATACAGCACAAGCCTATAACGTAAGTCGGGCACATTTCTGTTTCCCAAGGAATCACCGGTACCACGTTAGTACACTGGGTAGGGATTACCTATAAATTTGTACCTGTCTGCACAGCACACTTGTTTTATACCTGCTTTTGAAATGGACCGAGGAGTTGTGGATGTGATGGACCTATAGTCCCTGCCAACTTTATAGTTAACCAGCTTCTCACCTAGCCTCGCCATATTGCCACAGGAGTCAAAAGCTGCTGTAACTATAATTTTCTGACAAATATTTTATTTGTAATGCTCTGCCAAGTGGTACTGCTGAAGTTGAAAGCTAAATTAAACCTGTATAGATCCCAATTCAGCGTGCAAGGCTTCAACCCATTCTGTAACGTAGATACCACCACTGCTGTGAATGAAACGCAGTGACTGAGGATTATGACACTAACTGTATTGCTTCCAAAGGGTGTTAGTGCTGAAGATAATATTTACCACAACGGTTCTCTGAAACTACTGTATAATAAAATCATTTGTTAACACGCGCACATAGGTTCTGAGATGCAGGAGGCATTTTTGCCAGGTGGCAGCTTCTGTATAATGTGGTTACTTTAGAAAATGCCAGGTGGAGAGAGAGAAAAAAAAAACTTTCACAAGTTTCTTAGAAAATGTGTACTGGTTTCAAGTGTGATAACGATAGTTTCATAGGGCACAGGGTGAAGTTGATATAGTTTGGAGTAGATTTATGAGGCACCAGCCAGTCAGAATGTAGAAGCTGTGCACTAGCCATTTATCAACAAAGAGGAACTGGTTGCTAGGAGATATATGGATACCAGCTCGGCACACGGATTCATTGGGGAGGTTCACTTCAGAACAGGAAATGATTACTTTATAGAAATGAAGCACACAGTCATATGTAACGGACTTGTGAGTAACCTGCTTTATGCCTGTGGAGAGACAGCTGCAGGGCAACCAGGTTGCACATATGTTTAGATGCATGTTTGAGTTACTTGGGTTGAGAACTGTGAAGACACAACTGGCATAACTGAAAAGAAACTCTTACAACCACTATAGATGGAGGAAGCGCCTCAACCTACTGAAGCACTACTTTTCCTGCATGTGATACACCCTATTCTGTAAAGACCATCTCATGCACAGCTGCCTTGGAAACAGGTACAATGGGGAAAAGATTTTACTAGATTATTGAGTGACCTCACTCAATCATATATTAATACCGCCACCGAGACAACCTTTATGGCTGTAAGACTGGTCTCACATTCTAACAGTATCAGTACTGCAGACCTCTGGTTGCAGTTCTCATGCTTCTCTAAATGATGTAAGACCCTCTTACAACCGTAAGAGTGGTCTCAGTGCTGACACTATATTTACATATAAGACACAGGGCCTGTACAGATAAACATATTATAAATCGTATCTGTTTTAAAAAAATTACCTTTTACTTTGCAGACAATTAGAGAAACCCTGGTGGAAACATACTAGCAAATTGAGCTTGAAAGTTTAGAATTTTAGGACCAGCATGAGAGACCTTCTCATAAATTTAGAGTGTCTGGAATCTTTAGAAATAAACAATCCAGCTTGGTGAGTACTGATGTCATGATTTATATCAATGATGTTTTATAATTTTTTATTGTAATGAGCAAAATTGTCACCTCAGCGACCCACTCACAAGAGGCACACTCTGGACCTGGTGTTCACACTGGGTCTTGGGATCGACGACCTCAGAATTGATCCAGTCATTTGGTCAGATCATAGGACTGTGAGGTTCATGTTTGGGGCCCCTGAGGGTCTGTTCTCTGTGGAGATGGTTCAGTGCCCTTTATGGGGGACTGTCCCAACAGGACTCCAGGTAGTGCTGGATTTATCCCATGTGAAGCTGCTTGTGCGGTGGGTGCGGAGAAGGCGGTGGCAGTTTATAATATGGCTGCTGTTGCAGCCTTTGACTCCATCACTCCTGTCCATGTCCGGCCCTTATCTATTCATCAGAGGTCCCCCGGTTCAGTGGAGAGCCTAGAGCATTAAAGATAAAGGGAAGGAGGTTGGAGCATCACTGGAGGAGATCCAGCTTGATTGAGAACAAATTGGCTCTGAAATCTCATTATGGTGACTATCAGAGGGCAAACTCTTGGAAAAGGTGGATTTTCTGTCAAAGGAGATTGCTGCAGCAAGGAACGGAACAGCTCAGCTCTTCCATACGGTGGACAGGTGGTTGCACCCAACCTGTCTGTACTGGGGAGCTAGTTCTAGCACACGGTGCGATGAGTTTGCTCTATTCTTTGCCGACAAAGTGTCCTCTGTCAGGACTGAGATCTCCTCCAGTGCCACTCATGGAGCTTGTGGATCAATCCAGAGATGTGTTGGGGTATCCCTGCTGCCTGGGATGAGTTTGAGCCAGTGGGAGTGGAGGAGGTGGTGGAGATAGTTCTGAAGTTGCGACCTATCCATTGTGACCTAGGACCCAGGTCCAACCCGATGTTTGGTTGGATGTGTGGATCTGTTTGGATCTGTGGTGGCTGAGATCATCCAGTGTTCTTTGAGGAGTGGGGTCTTCCTGTGGCCTTGAAAGAGGCCTTGGTTAGACCCCTTTATAGAAATCCACAATGGACCCTGACTGTCTCACTAACTATAGACCGATCTCGAACCTCCCATTTTTAGGAAAGGTTTTAGAAAAAGTGGTGGCTGCTCAGCTTGAGGCTTGTCATGCTTCCTCGGCCACTTCTGAGTGCTTCCAAGCTGGATTGAGGCCTTTGCATTGTCACAGCATGTGGAATAAACTTCAGATGAGGCAAATTTACAGGTTTAAAACACACCGTGGAGTGACATTTATTTTTCAAAGTTAGAAAAATAATAAATGAAACAAAAAAAAAGATTGCAAAGAAAATCATTACTTAACATCAGTAGTTTCTTACATAATACAGTCCTGGACCTTAAAGCTCCTAAGACCCTTTTCATCTGCATTCAACAGCTTGTCTGTGCAAATGGTAGAACCTCTCTCCTCTCTCTCAGGGCTGAGCTCCACTGGACTGAACTGAAGTGAACTCAGTGAAGAGGTTTTATATCTTTGGTGAGGTCATCTGACTGAGCCCTTTCTGTATTTACATGTCTGGACATGTTGTTTCAAAGGCAAGGTGGGGTTGTTTCAGGGGACTCCTGGTTCCGTTAATGGTAAAGTGTTTGTCTCCACAGATATTGACTCTCTATATCTCTGATCCACAGTGACTAAACACTTTTATAAAGCATACCACCTTATACAGTAACAGGTTTATAGTGTGAATTTATGAAAATACCTTAAGGATTTCTTATAACTGTACTAATCATGAAATTATTGTTTTATATGGCTTCTGAACTTTTTATTTAAAAAGCACTATTAACTGTATTCATTCCTGCTATCTAAAATAGCCTTCATGCTTTTTGCACACAAAATGCACTTATGCACTTTTCACAACACCTCTCCGGTGTTTGGCATCATTCCAGGGACTGGATGGATGGAAATGGAAAAAGAATGAAAAGAGAGAACTAGTAGGAAGTTTAGTAGGGACAGTAAAGAGCTACGCTAGGTGGCCAACCTAGGACAGGGGAGAAAAGAAGAAAAGCAAAGAGAAAAGCGTTAACTGTTGTGGAACAAAAGTTTTGGTAGCTAGGAAATAAGGAGATAGAAAAGTGGTCCATCAGTCACAGCTGAAGGTGTAGCCTAACGCTACCACAGGCATAGTACAGAGACGGCCCTGGTGAAGGTGCTTAATGATAATAGTGAGAGACTGGGAGAGTGGACCATCCTTGTTCTCCTTGATCTCTCTGCAGCTTTTGACACTGTGGACCATGAGGTGCTATTGGACTGCCTGCAGAACTGGTGTGGACTAACCGGCATTGTCATCAGCTGGTTTAGATCCTACCTCATGGGTAGAGTGCAAAGGGTGACAATAGGGTAATCATCTAACTTGATGCCTCTACACTGTGGAGTGCCACAAGGCTCAGTCCTGGTGCCTCTGTTGTTCACGGTGTATATGCTGCCGGTTGGAGACGTTATCAGGTGGTATGGGCTAGGTTTTCACTGCTATGCAGATAATACCCAGCTCTACCTGTTCTGCAGCACCTGGAAACTAGATGGCGCCCTCTGTATTTAACACCTGCCTGGTTGAAATCCAGAACTGGATGACTCAGAACTGGCTACGACTCAACCCAGACAAGACGGAAGTACTGGTGGTTGATCCTGGTTGTGGACGGATGGAAGAGGATTGGGGAATGATCCTGGCTTGAAGCTGGGGATATCCCTTTGATCCCTCCCTTGGGTTAGGGATTTGGGCATGTTCCTTGAGGAAGGTTTGACACTCGATTCTCAGGTGTCGCCTGTCGTCCAAAGTAGGTTTTACCATCTGAGGAACATTGCCCGGATCACAGCCCTGATACCATCTGATGACCTTGAGACCCTAGTGCATGCTTTCATCACATCTAGGTTAGATTACAACAATACTCTCTACCTAAGGTATCTGAAGGCAACTTCCACCATCTGCAGCTGGTGCAGAATGCAGCAGCCAGGCTATTGACTGGTGCATTAAGATCTGAGCATATTATGCCTGCGCCTCCGCAGACTGCACTGGCTGCCAATTAGATGGAGGATTGTCTCGGTTATTGACCTGTAAAGCTCTACACGGCCAGGGACCCAGGTACCTGCAAGACCTCCTGGTTCCTCATTGTCTGACTTACTCCCTCCTCCTCCAAGGGTTGCCTCCTAATGGTTCCCAGGGCTAGGCTGTAGCAGTCAGGTGACAGGGCTTTCTTGGTCACCGCACCAGCCCTGTGGAATTCACTGCCTAATTGTCTGAAGGACGATCCTTGGTGGAAACCTTTAAAAGGGCTTAAAACTTTGTTTGGTCAGGACTTTGGCCTCCATAGCTGAAATGTTGTGCTATTTTTGATCTGGGATGCATTAGTGTTTTGTTTTATGATGATTTTATTGTGGTTATTTATCTATTCTGCAATGTATCTGCTGATATTTTTCTAATCTGTTGTTATGAATTTGTGCAGCCTCTGGGAAGGAGCGCTATAAAATAAAATATCTACCTATCTAGCTAAAATTGTGATAAAAGTCCAACTTTTCCCAAAGAAAATAATTATGGATGAAGAGAACACCTCCCACAAATCATGATGATCAATCAAAGAGCAGAAGATGCCAGCCCATCAGCACAGTGCAGCGGTGGGGCTACAGCTCAGAATGCAAGTGACCGGGTTTGGAAACAAGCCTTGGCACTGGGGCCAGCAATGGAGAGGAGGATCACGCATCCCAGCAGATACTTCCCTCTGCTGCTGAGGAGGATTCCGTCTGTGCCAGTACTGCTACCTGGTGACCACAGCTGGCAGTGTAGCAAGACACCAAGTGGGAGGAAGAGGGAGCAGTCAGGGGACCAGCACTGCGTGCACCTTGCTCCTCCTTACGCCGGCATCTTCAAGGGTTGGGGAAGAAAAGCGAAACAAGAAGAACTCTGGTGCTGACTTGCTGGGGATCTCAGTATATGCGGGCTAGCTCCTGGCCATGCACATTTGGGGATGGAGGATATCCACTCCAATTCATACCCTGCATGGGGGTAAGCTGAGGCTCCATGGAGGATGATGAGGTAGGTGGGGGCTGGCAGCTGATGTGCCAGAGGTTTCTGGGAGAAGCAGGGCACTGGAGACTGGGGTATAAAATTTAAACTGCAAAAAAAAAGCATAGGGTCATTTCTGGAATGCCAAAGATAACTGTAGATGGTTGTAGACAGTTGATCATGCTAAATGATTTCTATATTGGGAGGCGGGCACAGTTACTGGTACTTGGGCTACAGTGCCCTACATCTCAGAAGATAGTACACCCACTAAGATATATGAAGCATGTTGAGTTTGAACTACACTTTGCAAGAGACACATTTTAATTAATTGCATAAACTGGCTTTGGTGTATCAAGAAGTAGAGCTCTCTCGCGGCACACTGCCAATCTGAGCTCATGCCACAGGGCTCTGTACGACAGAAGAGGAAGCTGGCAGGGAGGACATAACAGCATCTGCATGGATGCTTTCCTCCCAGGTGAGGGGCTGGTACTATACCACTCACAAAGTGACTGCTGCTGACAGACTTGTGGTGGTGTGCTTGACAATGTGGGTGACCACATGTTGCTGCACGCCAGGAAGATGTGGCATACACATACACTGGGAGGTGGATGAAGGGAGGAGAGTGGGTATAAAAGGGAAAATAGCCAATTTCAGCACACCAGATCATGGCTCCTTGGTTCCTCCCATGCCAACTGAACCCATAGTGCACCAGCTTCCCCTCATATCTCCTCCAACTTCAGTGGTCTGTGCATTCACTTCCTCTCCTGGTAGTAGCAGGAACCCGCCAGAACGGAGGGGAGAATGCACCATCCAGAGCACCTGGAGGTGGAAGCTGTCAGTGGAGGGGAGTTCATGAAGCAGCCGAGGGCAACTGGAGACCAGAAGGAATGGGGTACTAAGGGCCAGAGTGGGAGCCTCAAAAAAAAACGTTGATAGAGAATAATATAAATTAAAACTGCTGCTGCTCCATTATTAATCATGGCAGTGGTGGTTACTTCTATTGATAATCTCACTACAGGAAAATTATACCATTGCCCAGACTTGTAGTCCAGACAGTGACAGAATTATTCACTTTAATGGAAGCTCACTTAAAATTAACCAAGAACAGAGTAAAGTATTTTTTTTTTTTTTTTTTTTAGTTAATTTGTTTCTCCTTGGGTCCCAGCCAGTCGGCTACCTGCTTTCAGCCACCTGCCCAGCCCTGCACCCGACATCGGGCAGCTGTCCCTTCTTCCCCACAGTTTATCCTCTGTGGTGGGGCGGTGAGGAGCTTCCCTAGCTCAACTCAGCTCGAATAGGATCCAGTTCAGGAAGCGCCATTCAGGTTGGGGCCTGTGGAGGGTGGCTGCTTTCATCCTGCTCGACCCGGACCTCTATTTTTCCTTGTTTGGTTTCCCGAGTGCAGCATGCAATGCTGGCAATGGCCGTGCTGTGCGTGCTTCCGCCAGAGCATGCTAGCCGACTGCGCCACCCCTCATGCATGACAACTCATGGCGTGCCTGCACCCAGCACTGCTAGGTGTCAGGGAAGTGTGCCTGTACTCCCACCCTCCCCAGGAGAGAAGAGCTGTCCTGTGGATGCTCAATCCTCTCCTCCTCAGCTGATCCCCAGTGGCCCATTCGCATCCACGAACATGGGCTGCCAGCGGGCAGGAGGTAGGCACGGATGCCTCAGCCTCCACGACACTAGGCTGGCCACGGAGTAAAGTATTTAAATAAAGATGTGCAGCTAAATGTTGCAACTGTTGAGACCTGCAAACTAGGGATTTAGTAACAGGTGGTAATCCAGGCAAGAAAAGGGAAATCAAGAAACTCCTTATCTGGGGTAATACATTTCTTTTTAGGTAATAGGGGAGCAGATCTGGGAATGATGGGACAGGTGCAGTGCAGTAGTTGTGGAGCGGCAGTCTTCAGAAAGACCTTCTGAGACTGAGGTGCTGCCCCATCTATGTGCACCTCTGTGATTGGGGGGCGCTTAGATTCTGGACCACACTGACTAGGATTTAGGATTTAGAGGGCTTCTTCCCTCACTGGGGAACCAGGTCCACCACTGATGCCTCAGAGGTTGCCTAGAAGGAGGACTGACTGGACTGTGGAGGGCTCCAGGAGGGTAGACGTGGGGATTAGGAATGCATTCCTCAGTCACTGCCACTACAGAACTCCTTCACTGCCCTGGCAGGACAGGACTACTGAAATGAGGCACCCTGATAGTGGCAAGGGAGGATGTAGGGTCCTTCAGAGCAAAGGCCCCAAGCTGGGAGGAAGAAGACCTCAGTGGAAAGAAAGCAACTTCTGGTGGGGACTCAATCATCGGGGTGGTTTTGGGGACACCAGGGAGGTGCCTACCAGCACTGTGGCATGGAGAGACAAGGAGTGGATCCTTATGGTCGCTACGGTGGCAAGGAAGGAGGGAAGTTTGATGTCACTGTCCATCTGGGGGACAAATTAACTGGCAGGGGATGTAGTTGGGGTGGTGCAGGACAGGTTTAGGAGCTGGGGAGGCCTGAAGCAGGTACCATGCATGGTGGTCTTCAGTGAGGTGCCACTGTGCAAGGGTGGGGCAGTAGAGGCTACACTGCACCGTGATCTTCAACAACTGGTTGAAAGCATGGGCAGGGAGGGGTTTGCCACATCAAGAACTAGGACCCTACCTGGAGTGACAAAGGCCTGCACAAATGGGATGGCCTCCATCCATCCAGGAAGGAACGAAGTCCTGGGTGGAAGGTTTAAACTGCACTTTGATGGCATTTAAACCTAGCCAAGGGGAAGCAGAAGAAATGCAGAAGGCAGTGAATGCCAACTCCCCAGATGATGGACCAGCAGTGAAGAATAGCTATGGGAAATAAATTCCCGGGTAGTGGGGCACATGGCAAGAGGGGAGGGTCAGAAGGTGAAACTAGGGTGGAGGAAAATACTAGGTAGGGTGGGAAGAAGGAAGATAAGAAGGAAGGTCAGTACCAGTGTAAAACGAAGACTGAAGGTCGGCCCAGTGGCGCTGAGGGTTGGGGCACTGGACGCCACACCTGCGCCATGCTGGTGACCAGAGTCGGGAGCAAGCCCGGTGCCAGGGGTGGGTTGAGGATTGAGCACCATGGCTGCCTCTCTCCCAGGGGAGGGTTGAGGACTACCCAGTGTGCCAGCTGCCCCGGTGGAGACCGGGGCACTGCAGCATGTAGAGAACCATGCACTCAGCATGGCTGACACAAGGCAGGGTTGCCGCGCACCGCTGCATCAAGGTCATGCACCATGCTTGGGGGCGAGCACCAGAACATGGAAAAGCCTGGTCTGGCGGGTAGGCGATGGCACCTTGCCCCCATGCCCATGGCCAGGTCCTTCCTGCCTGGCCTTCCAGGTTCCTCCACCGCCCTCACCCACAGCCGGAGACTGTGTGCAAGAGCGCCTAAAGATGAGGGGCAGCCCCACTCTGGAGGGGTTAAACTGGGGGTGCCGACTGTGGAATGAGGGAGGAGAGAGAAGGCTCAGGTCGGAGGACTTCAGGCAGGGCAGGAACAGGCAGAATGCTTGAGAGAGGTCCCGTGAGACTGTGACCGGAGGGAAAAGTAGTTTAAAAAAGAAATTGAAGATTGAAGGATGGACTCAGTATTGGAAGGCAAAGTAGGGGCAGGGAGGGACAAGAGTAGTGGAGAGCCACAAGTGCCAACGCAAGCAGCCTAGGAAACAACATTCCTAACTCTGAGGCTACCACTGTGAAGACAGATCTGAATCTGGTGGCCATAACAGAATAATGGTGCACCAACAACCACTGCCTGGAGGTGGCCATAACAGAATCATGGTGCACCAACAACCACAGCCTGGAGGTGGCCATAACAGAATCATGGTGCACTGACAACCACAGCTAGGAGGTGATTATACAGAATAATGGTGCACCAACAACCACAGCCTGGAGGTGGCTATAACAGAATAATGGTGCACCAACAACCACTGCCTGAAGGTGGCCATAACAGAATCATGGTGCACTGACAACCACAGCTAGGAGGTGGCCATAGCAGAATAATGGTGCACCAACAACCACAGCCTGGAGGTGGCCATAACAGAATAATGGTGCACCAACAACCACAGCTGGGAGGTGGCCATAGCAGAATAATGGTGCACCAACAACCACAGCCTGGAGGTGGCCATAACAGAATCATGGTGCACTGACAACCACAGCTAGGAGGTGGCCATAGCAGAATAATGGTGCACCAACAACCACAGCCTGGAGGTGGCCATAACAGAATAATGGTGCACCAACAACCACAGCTGGGAGGTGGCTATAGCAGAATAATGGTGCACCAACAACCACAGCCTGGAGGTGGCCTATAATAGAATAATGGTGCACCAACAACCACAGCCTGGAAGTGGCCATACCAGGATATAAACTGTTTAGAAATGATAGGGCAAGGAAGAAAGAGGGTGGTGGTTCTATATATAAAGGCAATGGAAACACAAGGACACAATGGGAGACGGAGGGGTTGGAGGTTCATCCGAGGCCTTTGTACAAGTGGGGTTGCTGTACAGACCACCAGCACAGGGGAGGAATTGACAGGGTTTGGGGGGAGGCCATTGGCAAAACGGCAAGCAAAGGGAAGTAATAATCATGGGTGACCTTAATCTGCTTGATGTGGACTGGAACATCCAGGCCGCAGCTACAACCAGGAGCTGGGTCATCCTATACTCCCAGCAAGGGCATTTCTCAGGCAGCTGGTTACAAATGCCACTAGCGATGGGGGTAGTGTTGGATCTTGTACTTATGAACAGGGACAGCATTGCAGAAGTCACAGTGGGTAGCCCCCAGGGTGCAAACAATCATCACACCGTGTGGTTTGACATATGCATTGGGTCAGAGGAAAAAACATTACAATAAGGGTCTTGAACTTCAGGAGAGCAGATTTTAAAGAAATGGAGACTGCCTTTTGAAATATCTTGAAGGGGGGATAGCTAGAGGAGGTTGGAGGCACAATGGAATAGAATAAAGGAGAGTATAACTAAAGGAATAGAAATGGGAAGGAGATTGTTTAACCAGGAAAGGCACACTAAGCAGGATTTATTTAACTCTAAAAATTGATTAGGCTTTTGCTCATAAAAGTGTTAAATCTTGTGAAAATGCATGGTTTCTTGCCCCACTGTGTTTAACAAACACAGCACTTCTAGAAAATCTATATAAATACTTTCTGTACAGTTAGTATAGTCCCAAGAAAAAACTGTTAATCAATTATTTAAAACCCTGCTAAGCCAGAGCTTGTTTCCAGATGTGACCTGGGAGCACAAGGAATTTAAGTGACTTGCTCAGAGTCACACAGTATTCAAATGGGGGCTGATGGGATTCAAACCCAGGTCTCCAGGTTTGCAGCTCAGTGCCCTTGAGCACTATGCTATACTGCCTCCTGAACTAAGGTAAGGGCAAGCTGTTAAAGACAATAAGCAAAGGCAGGAGGAGAAAGAGGCCATTGTGGTTCTCAAAGGAAGTGGCTAAGGCAGTAAGGAAGAATAAAAATGTTTTCAAGATGTACAAAGAGACCAAACAAAGGCAGACAGGAAGGAGTATCTACAGAAACAAAGGGATGCAGGAAGGAGGGCAAGAGATCAAAACTGAAGAAAGACTTACCCAGGAGGTCAAAAATGGAGATAAGACTTTCTTCAGGTGTATGGAGCGAAAAGAGGAAGGCAAAGGGTGGTACAGTGAAGACAGGGGATTGGGGGAAGCGCAGCATTTGGGGAGTGGATGCAAATCCATTTATGGAACAGAGTTTGCTGGGGTTGGAAGCCCTTAAGGAAAACAAGGTGATGGGTCAGATGGATTCACCCAAGGATACCAAAGGAACTGAACATGGTGTTAGCTGCCCTCTAACAACACTGTTTAATACCTCCTTGGAGATGGGGTGGTTCCAGAATAATGGAGAAGGGTCAATGTGGCCCCTCTGCACAAGAGAGGTAGGAGGAGCAAGCCAGCAATTACAGACCAGTCAGTCTCACATCAGTGGTGGGAAAGTTAATGGAGTCCCTGCTGAAAAGAGAGACTGATGGAGTACCTGGAGACATGGGTTGTACAACCACTGGCAGCACGAGCTTCACAGGGAGTAGGTCATGTCAATGAATCTCATAGGTTTCTTTGACTGAGTTACTAGGGACATGGATCAGGGAAGGGCAGTGGATGTGGCCTATTAAAGAATGTATGGGACAGACGTAGTCAATTCTAGTGGGGGTAGGAGGAAGTAGGTTGATGGTTAACTAGGATCTGCAGCTTATCCGTTAGGTAGGAAATGGGCACCCTGGATGATACAAGCAGTCCTTATCTGCCATCAATGTGTTTCTATCTGACTTCAGCAAGGCCTTTGACACTTTCTTATTTTGGGCTCCACCTTGACCCAAACCAGCAAGACCAAAATATATGACTGGCTCATCCTTTCCCTAGGCTGTTAAAGACTAAACATACTGATTAGTTCTCTGCAAGATGAAACATGTGTGTACCTTCTGTTTTCAGCCTTTGCAGAGAGTGTGAGACGCCATCTAGCACCATACAGTCTTGCTTAAAGTGGAACCAGTCTAAACTCATCCATGATTATCTCATATACTTACCACAATGCTTTGCATTGTGGGGATATGGGTAATTTTACATTTCTATGGAACCTGGCTTTATTACCAATTCTTATATATAGTCCTCCAGCCCAGAGCCACCTGTCTGATGCATAAGGTACAGCACCAAGCCAGGACCTCATATGAATATATTGTTTTGAGGTAGAGAAGTATGACTCACATGTGGCCAACAGAACCAGTTGTACATTTCTTCACATGGAGTTTGTGGGTCTTCTATGTGAAGCAAGAGGTCATGTTTGTTTGATCAGAGGATGGGGCTGGCAACCCCAAGAAACCCGACAACACTGATTCACCAGGCTCTTCAGACTCCAAACCCTAATATTTTCATTTCCTTACTTTGTGCTGTCTCTGTGGTGCAGTCGGTTAGCGTGTTTGACTGTTAACCAAAAGGTTGGTCTTTTCACAAAATCTGTAAGAAGCACCTCCTTGGACTAAGCTGCTTCTACCCTAAAAATACTGGAACAAAATTCCATACTATTTTGCTCTAGAAGTGAACAAAAAAATCCAGCCAAAAAGTGAGTTTTTAATGTTTTGCACCCTGGGTCTCAGAATCTGAACAATTGGCCATCACGAAATTTGCTATAATATAAGAACTTGGCACCCAAACAGCACATGCATAATTTCATGACATTTAACTGAATGGTGCCAAAGTTATTAAAGCAAAATTTAGGGTTTAACAGCCTACTCAATCCAAATACGCAGGCGCTACTGCAAGTGATGATAAACTGTATTTTCTGTCAGACCATTGTATATTGAAGTTATACAACACCCACCTTTGTGACAGTCTCCAAACAAGAAAAATATTACTTTGCAGGGCCATGCACAAAGCAAGCCACAGGTCTGTGACAAGGTATGTGACAATGTATTTCATTTGTGAGCAGCTTCCAGGCCCACTTGCTCAGTTCTCTATAGATCTGGCTGTGTGTGCAATGATGCAGCTGCTTTGTAAGTCTCGCAATGCAAGCTACAAGCCTGTTACAGTGAGCAGCACTTTGCACCGCTTGTCATGTGGTGTAAGAAAGGCAAAAGCGGAAGGTGTCAGGTGTAACTCTTTTTCATAAAGTAAAGACATAAATTGCAAAATTGTGGGGTTACTCAGGGTTTGAACGACAACGTGATGCAGTGTTGGCATTACCGTAATATCAGCACTGTCTTGTCAGACAAAGTAAAATAGTGACACAGCAATGCTTGCATAACGGATGCTGATATTAAGGTAACACCAGCACTGCATAATTGTTCAAACCTTGAGGAACACTACATCACCCAGCATGGATTCACAGCAGGAAGGTCATGCCAGACGAATCTAGTAGATTTATTTGACTGGGTGACCAAAGTAGTAGATCAGGAGAGGCTGTGACATGGCCTACCCAGACTTAAGCAAGGCATTTGACCAGTCCCACACAAAAGATTAATACACAAGTTAGCCAGCCTGGGAGTGGGTCCCAAGATTATAGCCTGGGTAAAGAATTGACTGGAGAATAGGACACGAGGGTAATAGTAAATGGAGTCCACTCTGAAGAAAGGGGGTTACTAGTGGGCACCGCAGGGTTCAGTATTAGATCGGTCCTCTTCAATGTCTTTATAGCTTACATTGCAGAGGGACTGAAGGAAAATATGTCTCTTTGCAGAGGACACAAAGATCTGCAACAGAGTTGATGCACAAGGTGGGTGGGAAGGATGAGAAGGGACTTGGCAAGGTTAGAGGAATGGTCAAATATATGGCAGCTTAGATTCAATGCTAAGAAGTGCAAGGTAGTGCACCTGGGAAACAAAACCCAGGGAAGAGTACACACTGGGGTGAGATGCTAACAACAACAAAATGGAAAGGGACCTGGGGATAGTCATATCAGATGACAAAGGTGAGCAAGCAATGTGAGAGGGCAGTAAAGAGGGCTTGGGGATACTGGGATGCATAGGGAAAGGCATCACCAGTAGAAAACAGAAGTTGTTATCCCTCTGTACTGACAGCTGGTCAGACCCCATCTGGAGTACTATGTGCAGTTCTGGAGACCCAATCTCTGCAAGGACATAGACAAGATGGAAGCTGTCCAAAGGAGGGGAACTAAAATGGTACAGGGTCTGCACCAGAAGACATGGAGAGACTAAAGGAGCTTAATATGTATAGCCTCGAGGAAAGGAGGAGAGGGGACATGACAGAAACTTTCAAGTACCTCAAGGAATCAACAAAGTCCAAGAGGGTAGCATCTTTCAAAAATGAGGTGTGCAAGAACAAGGGGCACAATTTGAAGATAGAGGCGGCTCAGAGGTAATGTAAGTATTTTTTCACAGAGCGGGTTGTGGATGCATGGAATGGCCTTCTGGAGGAGGTTGTGGAGTCAAAAACAGTGGTTGAATTCAAGCATGCATGGGACAGCCATAAAGGCAATTCTAGGGGTTGGGGTAGGAAGAAGTAGGCTGCTGGTTAACTAGGATCTGCAGCTTATCCATTAGGTAGGGAAATGGGCAGATTAGGTGGCCAAGTGGTCCTTATCTGCGTCAAATTCTCTGTTATGTTTCTATCACAGAATCACCAATGTTTCAGGGACTTTAATCCTAATGTTTCATTTCTTTTTTTTTTTGTTACACACTCTGTGCTTCAAGCCTAATAGATTCATTAATATTTTTTTTTTTTTTTTAAGATAGATGGACAGATGGACAGAGTATAGGGGCATGGTAATTAGTGTTACAAATGCACTTCTATGTTAAACCCTTATTTTTGCACATTAATAACATAGCCATCTACAGATGGAATAGCCTGAAATTTGGCATGCTGGGGCTCAGGATCTCCAGATCGTAAAACTTGGTACTGATTGGTTCAGCAGTGTAAAAGTGCTAGAAGGCAGAAAATACTGTATATAAGAATGGCCATGTTAAGACCTTTTTCTTGGGCCACTGTACAGTGGTAGCCACAGACATTGCCAGCTATTTCAGATATTTCACAAAATTTCTGAAGAGTTTCTCTGCTGCCCCTACTGTGGAAATTCAGAAGCTTCAGATATTTCTGGAAAGATCACAGAAATTTCGGAAATAGCTGGCAGTGTCAGTGGCTGCTCCTCACTCAAAACTGACTGACAGCTGAAACAACTTACAGGTTTACTATAGTTCAACCCAAGGAAGTGCCTTTGATAGGTGGTTCAACTGGAAAGGTTTAGTTTTAAATTATTAAAGTTTTAAACAGCACCTCTTCTGCTACTCACCCTACAACCCCACAACGTCGTTACCCCAGTCTGAGTTGCAGGCTTCATAAGCAAATAATTTTCAATTGCTGTATTTTGGAAGGGATCGTATTTTGGCTCTGTGAGCCGAGAGCCTGATCCTTCCACTTCCTATTCTGAGCAACACCCTGGTGCTAGCATGTTTGTGATGCAATAATCTGGAGTGTGCAGGGCATGCACAATAGACTTCTGTGCAGGTGTTTTTCAACTACAAACTGTGGTATTCTAAAGGCCCTATTGGAACTAATCAAGGCCACTGCTCAGCTAAGACTGCTCACTCACATCCAGCAAACTCCCCAAGGGGTGGGCTGCTGTTTTCTTCTAGTATGAGAACACCAAACTATTATCACTATAACACCATGATGTATTTCACTGGGAAGCAAATCCTCATTTTGGTTCAAAAGGAGAGGCTCTGGGGAAAATGGTGATAGAGCCCCTCCTATGCATTGTCCCTTTTAAAATTGTGATTAACTGCTGCATTTTTATTTATTTTTATTTATTTATTGATACAATCGGAATTACATTTTATCAGCTTTATGAGGCCTCATTTTGTTCTGCACACTTTTCTTTATCTGTAGGATCCCTGCTATTGAACCTTTATTTGCCTTGGACTGTTGTCAGAGGAGTCAACGTCAATCTGGAACGCGGTCACGGATTTCACAGAGAGCAGTCCATGCAAATACAAGGCAGTGATTTCCTCGTGTTTGAGAAGCTGGTGAGTGACTGCACAGACAGTCCTGAGGCTCTAAGCTGGTAAAACAGTAAGGGCCTTTGTAGCATACTCTAAACCCAGAAAATATGTTTTCTATCACTATACTGTTCATAATATCTAGCTATAATGTTATATACACATTTAAGTAAACAAAAATCAATCCAGTTGTAATAGAGTGATTTGTAATTGGAAGCATTATGGCTCCATATCTGACGGATACCCTTTTCAAACTCCTGAAAGCTCTGACTTAAGCAGCAGAACACGTATTCAACCGGTAGCAAGAAAAGTTCATTAATTCTGCTGCTGTCTATGTTTATGACCCCTGTTGTCAACAAACACAGAACCAGCGGGTGGTATGTCATGGTTGCTTTGACCGGCTGGCAAGTGAGGGCAGCTGGGTAGGTGGCTGTCTGCACAGTGAAGAACATGGGCACCGAAGGCTTGGCGTGCTTAGATCAGTGCTGGGACATCTGAGATGCATACAAAGTTGCAAGAGAGAGCGACTGTTTATCCGCATCATTGTGCAAAAGACACAGGCAAGTTCAAACTTAAGGGCCATTATATGCATTCATCGCCTCTTGCAGCACTAATGTGGTTTCTGAGCTGCATTAAAATATTCAGTATGTTGATGGAGGTCGGCTACAGCAGCTGCAGCGCGAGATGCATGTACCACATTTCAGGGTTCACAGATGATGCTTCTGAAGCATAGCTATTCTGCTTTATGTGGGTGGGCACTATCAATGCTGCTGATTGATGGTTTCTGCTTTACACAAGCTAGACAAAACTGGTGTGGGCTTTTCCACACTGCATCACCCAGTGGAGCTCAGCCACATTATATGGGATCAAAGAAACCTAGGATTGGGGCTGGGGATATCCTACTGGAGTGGCACTAGGTCAAGGAGCCTTTCACATCTCTAGCACTGGTTCAAGTATAGCCCTGGCTGATAGCCACCCCAAGCCCACACTCATCTGGTGGACTATATGAAATGAGTTATAATACACAGTTGGCATGTTTTCCCATGGCTTCAAAAGTTGTTCTTAACATAAAAATTAAAAACTTTTTTCAGAACATGCAATCTCAGCTGCAGTTGCAGCTTTGCTCATTAGAATCACGTGCTCAAAGTTTTTACTTTCAAAACAGTCACTCACCAACATCGCCTCCCATAGTAAGCACCACTGTAACAGAGGAATAAACGCCTCGCCTACGGTATTAACACTCACTTAAAAACATGCCAACATTTGTATTACAAAAATACAGAACACCAAAGTGTAAGTACTCAGAGGTTCACATAGCTTATGGTGCTGCGACAGCAATGAGGCATCAGTCCAGATCCTACTGAACTGGAGTTCACATCATCACACCATCACCAGAAGTGGCACCAGCTAGCACACTTCTTTGGCAGTCTCAAATTAGAGGCCCACAATTAAATGGACATAGTGTCTAGATTACTGTTATCACTACAAAGAAGTCTCTCCAGGACAGAATTGAGACATGTGGGAGAGTGAAGGGAAGCTTACCCTCGGACCGCCTGTGTTGTGCTGGTGATGTGGACGAACAGATGACTTCAGTGCTCTCAAAACTGCATATTTAGGTTGGCTCGCTGGCGCAAGTGGTAGTGCTACCACTTGTGATGTCGATGATCCCAGTTCAAGAATAAGTCCGGAGGACTGAAGGGTCAGCCACGGGAGGAATGATCAAGCATCCGTGGAAAGCTCTCTCCTCTGGGGCAGGTGAACTGCGTGCATGGCAACAATCTGAGCCTAGCATCAGCTGGAGGTCAGTGAGCCAGAGACCGCAACAGAAGCAGATTGGAGGACAGACGGTCTCGAAAGGCCATGCATGGGAGCACATCTGACGCCACTGTGCGCCCTATCCTCCAGGGAAACACACAAGCTGGAAAAGCCTTCGTGGACAGCCACAGCATGAAGCTGCTGGACCCCCATTGAATGACACCTAGGTGTGAGCCTCAGCTAGGGCCTCCAGCTTGTGGTTCTCCCTACCAGGGAGCTCCGTTGCAGGGGTTAAGCTGCAGGCCCCCAGACTGGGTGGCTTGGGGATGTCGGTTGGGTAGTCTGGGAAGCTGACACCAGTATACATCCCCATCTGTACCACATGATAAAGAGAGTTAAAAATACATATAGCATATTTCATTAGTACTAAATCCAATGCAACATCAAGGAAAAATTATACAACAAAACAGAAAGACATGTCAGATTGATTTATTACTGTGGCGATTTACCTCCCCCACCCCTCACCCCAAGACCTGAGTAGACGTTTAAATCGGGATGAGATATAGTAGTGGGGTGAGTGGAAGGGGGTATACCAGGCCTACAAATTCTGCAGCCAGTGCTGTATCAACCCACTATTCCTAAAAATAAACTCTATAAATCTTTCTTGAAAGTAATTACATCCACTGCAAAGTGCATAGCAATTGCATACTGTAACAGGGCTTTGACGAAAGTGTTGGTGACTCAGCAGGGTAGTGCATATCTGTTTCTGCACACCCTGCCCTGAAGTATGAGGTTATAGGTTACGGAAATCTGTAGCTAAGAAAACGAATCACTATGAGCTGGCTGCTTGCAAAGTTCAGCCCAGGCTACAGGTTTATTCTACAAACTGCGACAGAATATCAATAACCCCTAAAGCAAGCTCCTTACAGTGAATACAAGCTTGCAAATGAGGTGCCGCACAAGATCTCAGCGTCTCTACTGCTGTGCCCTCCTCTCAACTCTTCACCGTCTCCAGCTCCCCACCCAAATCCCACATCACTGCAAAACATGAGTTACCACACACTGGAAAGGAAATATATGTCCAACAGCCATATAGAGCGGTTTCCCAGGAAAAGTGCTGTACACCAATGTTTGCATGACACTGCTTGGTGTTCAGCAATGGCAGTCTAAGATCTACAGCCAGTGAAAATGATGCAACAGCTGTGATGCATACAGAAGAACATTTGGCAATGACAGCTATTTCGAGGCTAGCTAGTTTAAAAGACAAAATCTTACTGTCATCATATACAGCAGAGCTGAGGCAGGTGTGCAAACTACTTAAGAATGGCCTCGTGAAAGAAAAACCGAACAGAGTGGGAGTGTATGCCATGGTACAAGAGGCCTACAGCATTAATGAGCAGGTATCTACTAACATTAAAGGCTTGGAGTTAACATGTTTACATCAATTCAGGGTTTTATTTAACTCCAAAAATTGATTAGCGTTTGCTCATAAAAGTTATAAAACATTGTGAAAATGCATAACACTTGCCTCACTGTGTTTAACAAACATAACACTTCTAGAAAACCTATATAAATACTTTCTGTACCATTAGTATCATCCCAAGAAGAAAACTGCTAATCAATTATTTAAAACCCTGCAATTTATGGGTGACTTTCATGATTTAGAAACACAGAAATACAGAATCTGACAGCAGCTAAGGACTGCTTGGCCCACCTAGTCTGCCCCTTTTCCTGTCAGTTTCATGTACAAGATGGCTTACCCTCCTTTCTTATCGCTACAGTTCCTTTATGTCTGTCCCATCTGTTTTTGAATCCCCTACTCTTTTGCCCCACAACCTCTACTGGGAGGCTGTTCCATGGATCCACCAACCTTTCCATGAAAACATTCTCTCTCATGTTACCCCTCTATTTTCATGTCATGGCCCCTTGTTCTTGAACATTTGTTTTTAAAGATGCTATCCTCTTGTACTTTTACATCCTTAAGGTATTTAAAAGTCTTTATCATATCCCACCCCCTTCCAGGGAATACATACTGAGATCCTCCAGTCTCATCTCATATGACTTTGTGCAGCCCCTGCACTATTTTTGTCACCCTTCTCTGAACCACTTCTGCTCTGTCTATGACCTTCAGAATATGCTGCCTCCAGAACTGGACACAGTACTCTAGATGAGGTCTCACCAATGCTCTGTACAGTGGCATCACCACCTCCTTCCTTCTGCTGGAGATACCTCTCCTCTGCACCCCAGCATTCCACTGGCTCTCCTTACAGCCTTCTTATAGTGGGTCCTATGCACTACTGGAGCGGAGTGACTATGTGCACATATCTGGGGCGCAGCCACCTGCACCCTACATGCCACCTGTGCAGGCTGCACCAAGGGAGGCGCAGCACCCACGCGCCCAAAACCCTGGCCGCATTTAACAGCAACATGCCAGGCAGGCGAGGGCATGTCAGCACTATGCGACATGCACCAAGGCACATAGTGCTGGCAGCGGGGTGCAGGGGTGCAGGTTACGCCAGGAGAACCCTGCCACATAAGCTTATGCACCAAATGAAATCATTGGGACTCTGCAGGGACAGGGCAGATAGCTCACCCACCCAGACCGCTGCCACCTGCCCTGAACAGGCTGGTGTGGGGCCCCTACCAGGCGCCCTCACCCACACACCCCCACCCACACAGGGGCACCAGACTAA
The DNA here is from genome assembly GCA_016271365.2 of Neoceratodus forsteri. NCBI lineage: Eukaryota > Metazoa > Chordata > Ceratodontiformes > Ceratodontidae > Neoceratodus > Neoceratodus forsteri. The sequence goes on from CM028129.1 coordinate 1,741,994,790, forward strand.
GGATGCTGCCCCATCCCAAGGGCACCGCTGGGCCACCCTCGTCACTGGTCCCCGCTGCTTCGGTGGTAGCTGGATGTGGGCAATGCACCCCTCCCCTGTCCCTGCGCACCTACTTCAGTGCCACATCGGCGGGCCAGCGGCTTTGCCGCCTCTCGCCACCACAGCCTCTGGCCACTGCTCATCTGTGGGTGCACTGCCAATGTGCACCCTGCCACAGAAGGGATCCACTGAGCCGGCTGGATCCCAGCCGCACTGCAGAGTCCCGCGCACCGGGAGAGGCGGGCCACGGACAGGTGGCCATCGGTCGTGAATGCCCCCAGTGCGCACCTGTCCTCAGTTGCAGAGCTCTGCAGGCGGGTAACATGCCTCCGCATGTATTACCTGCCCATTGGTGCATAGCACCCATTGTTTGGTAACCTTTAGATTATTGAACATGATTATTCCTAGGTCCTTTTTGTCTGGTGGTCGCCAGTACTTCCCACCCATCATGTATTACTCCCTGCATTTCTGTGCCCAAGTGCATGATCTTGCACTTCTTTGCACTGAATCTTGGCTGCCACACCGCTGACCACTCCTCCAGCTTGCTTAGGTCCCTTCTCATTTCCTCGGTTTTGTTACTTTTCCTTTTATTAGTCTTCTACATATTTCAGATAACACAGTACTGTACTTGTTTCACATTGTCTTTCAAAACTACCTGACTGTCCTCCCTCACTGACCTCACAATTGCGGTTTACAGCACCACAGTCTGTTGTCATGCTGAAAACAATGATGTCATAAACAAAGGCAAAATAAGGCCAGCTGGGGACAGTCAGATATTTTTTGTAAGGACTTTTGGATAGGCTACCTAGATGTTTTATAAACCCTAGAAACAAAATCTGAAATAAAAAAAATGTATAGTCAATTGTTATAGCTGAAACATTACGGTTATAAACTACAACCTGAACTGAATACCTGCCCTTTAAGGACATTAATTTCCTTACTTGCATTTAAGTGATAATGTGCTAGTTGTCTCACTATACAAGGCAATAATGCGACTGTCAAATGCGAGGCTGAAGGTCAAGTACTCTTATCTTCACAGTCATATATAGTATACCACTATTATGGTTCATGTGTTTTGAAAAGCAGCAGTACTCTTTGTGTCCCTAGGCTCCTCATCCATGCACTGCACTTTTTTTTTTTTTTTTTTTAACAGTTGCTTCAATGAATGCAGACCAACCAGAATGTAAGGCAGGACGATGACATCACTACTATCAGCTTACTGACAATATAATGACTACTCTGTGTTTTTAAGAATCATTTTATTGAGACTAAAATGACAGTTGTGAGTTTGCAATGGAATAAACTGTTTGTAACTTTGACTTGTGTTTGCAGGAGAGGGTCCAGATATAATATCATTAAAAACATTTGTTATGTGCAGGGCAAAGGCAGGAATACACAGCTCTTGTTCTCACAGAAAAGCATATTGCTTTAACCTCAGATTATGCCTCTTACCTTTTGTCACTGAAATGTGGGACAATGACTCTCAAAATGTGGGGAAAATGTGGGACATTGGTTCTCAGAATGTGGCACACAGCATCGAGCATGGAGACAGAAACTCAGAACACTGAGGCAACAAAAGGCTTTTATTTGTGTAAAGTCTAGATTTGCTTTAGAATCATACAGCTTTAAAAATTTCTGCTTTAAACTCTGAGCTTACAGCTCCTTCTTTGTGTGGCCACTACTTTTTTTTGTTTGTTTATGAGAAGCAGAATACGGTACAGGGCAGGTCTGAGGGGTACAACGAGGCAAGTCCTCATAAAGGGGACAGTTGAACATATGTCCCAGAGCTCCACTTTGGGACTGGTGGGCACTGTTGGCATGAACTGGAGTTTGGTATGAACAGGAGACTGACTGGATATCCGCAGTTGGTTAGCAAAGCAGCAGGTGATGAGTTTACCCTTGATCTACCTAAAGAAGCATTAGTGAAGCCTCGAGCTAACTGTGGGGATAAAGCATGAGTGGAGGACTGTAAATGAGATAATGATGTCAGATTACAGATAGGAATAGCAAATGACAAGACAATACAATCTATTACAAGAGAAAAATAGTACCCTTGCTCGTCTTTTCACGCTGTAAGACAAGTAGCTCAAATGGCACAGCTTTGGTCTGTGTAGTTAGAATGCAGATTTCAGGCCCTAATCTTTTCTGTCGGTCAGCCCCACAGCAACCTTTTTTCTGTAATACAGGCTAATGAGAGGAGCAGTAACCACATTCACCAACACCACTGCAATGACATCAGTGCTTGGCACCGCTTTTTGTTAACAGAAAACAAGTCAGCACAAAGAGCACCATACCCAAGTGTCAGGTTGGTCCCAATCTAAACTTTCTGTGCAAAATATTTTCTTCTCACTGTTTCCTGCACTGCTGTATCAGACTGATTCTGCTGACTTCCAGGATGGCATTTCCTGTAACCAGAAATCCCAGAAATGCCTGTAGCTGCCTTCAGAGCAAGGCTGCATCAGTGGAGATTCAATAGGCTGCAGTGTATGTTAGAGATTTTATAAACTCGGATCAGGTGTGTGCTGGTTCCTGCGGTTCTTCCAGGGCCAAGTACAGTACTCTGTTACTGTACTAAGCCCTGATTGGACAACGGACTGGCAAACAAAAAATCATAGCTATTAATGACATGCACTGCAGGCTACTGAATCTCTCACTGCTGCAGCTTTGCTCTGATGTCAGATGCAGGGAATTCTGGGATTTGTGGTTACAGGAAATGTCAGCTTGGAAATCAGAAGGACCAGTCTGATACAATCTACTTTATACTAGAGTACACTAGATAAAAAAATGTTTTTACATACAACGGTAAACTGGGGCCAGCACCACACTTAGGTGTAGGGCTCTTAGTGCTGACTGTTCCCTTTTAAACTGGAATGTCCATCTACAAAGAAATGTGTCATTTTGTTGCCAAGGAAGATCTATTTCTTATGTGCTAGTGGCCAAACCTGTAACTTTTTAGAGCAAGAAATATAGCACATTTCATTCCCTCTGCATTTACAGATTGAGGCAGCCATTTTCTAAATCACTAGCACAGGAAATGACATCACAAGTGGGGAATAAAGATGTAAATTACAGTGCTGCCAGTAATTCCAAAAGGAGATTTCCTGATCCCCTCAACTCTGTGTCATTTCTGGTACTTTGTGCAGAAGGCATTTTCATGCTGACTGCATTTTCAGTCACCAGCACCAAGCAACCCTTTCACTGAACTACTGTGTACCGCACCATTGTGGAACATGTGTTATGCTACCAGTGGCAACAGTTTCCCAAACCTTTTGTGGTCCAGTTGTTTTGCACAATGTTTGTGGCATCCCCATTTAGTGAACTGTTTTCAACCTGTATAGTCTACACGCCTTTCTTCCTGTACCTTTTGAACATTCTTGTGTCAATGCCACTTTACATATTTGTTGTGCTGGCACACTTTTGTATATTTAGAGGTAATGTGTTCTAGAGGTTAGAGCCCAACTTGGGAACTGAAGATCTCGGGTTCAAACTTCCGATAACCAAATACTTAAGTGTGTGATCCAGAGCAATAAATCACTTAACCTCTCTGCACTCCACCCAACAGGGGAAATGGATAGATACAGGATCCCTACTGCAAATGAAACTTTACATCTCAGCTGGGCTATCCTGGTAAATACACTGCAGATTACACAAAAGAGACAAATTTCATTTTCAGTTATAATTACAGCATTTTCCCAGCCTCAGATTTTTTCAGTCTCTATCGTTCTGGTTTGCAAGTCTTTCAGCCTTTTCTCCAGTCTAAATACAACACACATACTCTTTTAGTCTATCATTCCAGCACAAAATCTACAAAAGCTCCCCCCACCCAGCATAGCCTTTTCAGTTTCCTAGCCTTCCCAGGTGCAGTCACTAAATTATGAATTGGCTAGCAATTTACGAATAGCTCAAAATGGGGCCACTCAATCTCTTAGGCATTATCTCAAAGTTCACATCATCAGGGACTAATGAAACATAAAATATTTTTTCTTTTCTTTAAAACATCATCTCTGTGTGATGCCCACTGTGCTGGTTGCCACTGTTTGCAAGGGTCTCCCCAACAGGACCAATACAGCTGATAAGCTGCGCTTCTGCTGTAAGCTCCATGACCAGCCTGCTGTCTACCCTGCTAACAGGGGTCAGAGGAACTCCTGCATACTGCCATCATACAGGCATGACCTTCACCTTTAATTTCAAATAATTTGTCAAGCAATTTGTGCCTGAATCCTACATGCTTTGAATTTTTTTTCTGCTTACCGATTTATCTATACTAAAAATACCATCAACAGCTTAATCTGGTTCAGTGTCAGCAGGCATCCATCTGTATCCCCTCCCCGGACGAGGCTGAAAACAGGCAGAATTGTCTAGTCCTCCTTACCGCCAACAAAAACTAAATAAATAAAAGAAATAAATGTATCCAGTACTTGGAAATTTCTTGGTGGAGGAGAGGCAGTTATGTGCATCGTTAGTTTTTCTGTATACAATTTTGCTGCCACAAACTCTGTTGTTTTCACTGGGTGTTCCAGCAGTTCCAAAACAAACTGAGATGCATTTCTATAAAGCTGTGAAAATTACCTTATCTGCACTGCTGGTGAAATCAGCATTGTTTTTTCCCTCCTAAATTGTCCCATCCAGGCAAAATGTTATAATTTGGAAATTGGAATTGCTGGTGTCCAGATTACCTGGCAGGATCTCTCTTCCCCATTCAATCTCGAATGATCCCCAACCAGTACCTACAAGTACATGTTACTAGGTATCACTAGGACAGTAAAGTTTGCATACAAGGATCTTGTTTGTTGTCCTATAGTTGGATTCATAACTCTTTTTTGTCACCTTGTTATATAACCATGTTTGTTGTCCCCTAGTTAACATAGAAACATTTATTTTTTATTTATTAGGTCTAGGATCACAATACCTTTGAGCCAGGGCTCTTTTACAAAGGTTCCACGTCAGGTTACAATTCAAAACATAAGACATGCAAGTCAGATTACAAATTCAATACATAGGACAAAGTTACAAAAGCGTAAGCTAAACAGAGTTACAAAGCATCTGAGAAACAAAATAAGTTTTGGAGGCTAGTTACAAGGAGATAGCGGATGAGGTGCAGAGAGGATAGAGGACGAGAGAAAGAGTAGAGGGGCAGAGAGCTATAGAGGAGGCACGAGCCAGAGGCATTGTCACAGACATAACATGGGGAAGTGCATGAGGGGTAAACCAGTGCTAACAGGAGAGAGAACTGCATAAGGTTAGGGAAATATTCATGGGGCAGCTAGTGGAGGCAGTCACAGGAGCTAGAGGCAGGAGAGAGAGGCACAGCCTTGATTTAAATGCACCAAGGGTAGGAGTGGAGGAGATGTAACTGTTTAGACCATTTAGCCAGCTGGGTGCCCTGTAGGCAAAAGATCTTTGACCTTGTGGGGTACTACAACGTGGAACCTGCAGCAGTTGTGATTCAGACCCCTGGTTGAACGGGGTTATTGCTATAGTGCAGGAGTGCACACACTCAGGGGCACAAGGCCCATAGTTATTTTCTTTGCCATGGTGCAGGTTAGGTACCTTATCTGATTGGTGAGTTGCAGCCATCCAGTTTGTGCATAGAGGTCGACATCTGTGAGGTAGTGGGATCTAGTGAGAAGTCGGCAGGCCTTATTGAGGGAGGTGGATATGCGCCTAAGAGCGGTGCAGGGGCAGAGCCATAGATGATAAGCCCATAGTCAATAATGGAAACAACAGAGCTCTGAACAGCGACAGTCAGGGCTTCTGGGGTGAGATGTTGCCTATGCCGGAAGAGAAGGCCAAGACAAGTATTTGCTGCTTTGGCTACAGAGTCAATGTGGGCACTGTAAGTAAGATGAGGGTCTAGAGTGATCCCAAGGTACTTAAAGGCTTGAACCTGTTCCAGGGTGACTCCATGACTGGTTTTGATGGATAGGGGTGCAGCTTATGCTTGATATGAGAGCTGCTGAACATCATAGACTTTGTTTTCTTATTATTGAGGACCAGATTGTGATTTGAGAAAAAATTTTCAACAGATGTGAAACCAAGCTGAAGGCTGTCTTGTAGAGGCTTAGGATCCTTGTGGGAGGCAGAATTACAGCATCATCTGCATAGAGGATGATTGTTTTGGAGCAAGAATTTGGAAGGAGTTCAGGAACAAGCTGAGTAGTAGGGAGCCCAGAATGGATCCCTGGGGACACCTGAGCTAACAGGCCTGGTATTAGAGAGGACGCCTGCAATTTTTACTTTGAGACCGGTTCTCCAAGTAGCTTTTGAACCAGGCAGTGGAGTCGGGAGACAGCACAGCTTTCAGAAGTTGCAAAGCAGTAGGCGGTGATGGACAGTGTCAAACGCCTTAGTCAGATCAATAAAGATGGACCCAATTAACTGACCATTGTCCAGTGAGCTGTGAAGAATGCCACAGAATTCCAGTAAGGCAGATGAGGTGCTATGTCCTTCCCTGAAGCCATGTTGTTGCGAGCACAGGATATTGTATTTGTCCAGGAAATCTGTGAGCTGATCTGCTGCAATACGCTTAAGGGCCTTGGAGAAGGGTGGCAATATAGCGATCGGACGGTAGTTTCCATGAGTGCACTATCACCACTTTTATGGACGGGTAACAGTGGTGGATTTCCATTTGTCAGGAACTGGCTGTTTGCTAGAGGTTGAAAATATTTGTCAGTGGCTGTAACACTCATCAAGGGTGAGGGACAGCAGTTTAAGGTCAATGTATCACTACTGGATCTGGATTTGGTGATGGCTTTGGTAATGTATTTGCAGGCTTCATGCATCTTGACTGCTTTGAAATAAAAAGGCGGGTGGCTAGAGGAGGAGGAGGCATTGGGGGAGGAGAGGGAGAGTCATAGTCCTTGAAAAAATCAGAAGGAGAACACTGCTGAGATCAGTGAATGCAGTGTTGAAGGTATTTCTACGATTTTTGGGTCAAGCGTAACAAACCCATTTATGTTGAGCAAGGTAAGGGAGGTGTTTGGCTGCTTCCCAGTGACCTCTTTAATACTGTTCCAAAATGCCCTCCCATTACCCAGGCAGGGCTTTAGATAAGATTTTTCAGATGAGGACCTGTACTCTCATTTTGAAAGTGAGGTGAGTAAACGAAATTCAGATGTGTACAAATGTCTTGCTAGAGTGGCCTAAGGGTACATTTATTAAAAAATGTCTTTTTTTTTCTAGATAAGATTTCAGGTGCCAACAATGCTCCAAATAATGTTGGTAGGTAGGAATTTACTCACCAGTTTTAAAACACAGTGAGTAAAATAAAAGTGGATGCATTCAAGTGTTGTAAATCTGGCAAAAAATGTTCCTTTTGAATCACCAGTTATGGTATGAAGCACTATTTTTGGCATGTGGAGTATTTACAAATGTTGGTGAGTACTGGTACTCATTAAAAAAATTTCTGAAGAGTATTTCCTAAAATTAGGTGAGCAAAATAGTCCTTAGCACCTTATCTAGAGCCCTGACCCCAGGTATCCGTGACAGCGTTCTTGAAGTAGGTAGATTTCTTTTGCGGATAGATTTGGTACAGTCATTCCATGCACGTTTATAGTTTTGGATGTCAGTTTCTTTACCAGTGGTTCTGGCCAGATCCCAGTGGCAATCTCTAGATTTTAATTGACATTAAAGATCGGCCGAGAGGCAGGGATTGCAAAGGGCTTTGACTTTCGCTTTTAAAAGGAGCGAGGAGTCACAGGCTGCATTGAAAATGTTGATGAAAAATCCAGCACAGTATTTACATCTGTTGCTCTGTAGATCGGGGACCAGTCTGAGGTTGAGGCATGTTTTGAGGTGTGATAACTGCCTACGTGGAAGGACTCTACTAGTGATGATATTAGGAGGGGCTTATGAATATGCTTGACCATTCACAGATGGCAGCGAATGGTCGCTAAGCGAGTCAGAGAGGACTGAGGTATTTGTAATACGAGTTGGGTGGCTGGTAAGAACCCAATCCAGGATGGTGCTGGTGCCAGATTTGTAGTTTTCCTGGTCGGAGATGACCATCTGCGTAAGATTGGCCGATGAGACGGCATCCTTATGGACCCCTGCATCAGATGCGAGTCAGTTTATATTAAAGTCTCCAAGCAGAATCATTTCAGAGTCAGGAGGTTGGGACCTGGTGAATTTCAAGACAGCGTTAAGGCCATTCCCTTGTTCTTTGTGGGATATACACTGAGGCAACTGTGAGGGATTTGTTATGGGCACCTAATAAGATTCTGATAGGAGAATCGTGCAGCAGTGGCTGGGAGGGTTAGTGATGGGGTGTCCCAGTAGCGAATCTTTAAGGTAAATTGCACATCCACCACCTTTTTGACTTCCAGTCCAGCCTAAAAACACTGTAGCCTGGAAAAGCGATAGCAAGGTCGGGATTTTGGTGTAAGCCAGGTTTCTACAACTGCCAGGATATCTGGGCTATGCTGGTTGGTAAAGATTTGTAGGGCATCCAGCTTGGGGAGTAGACTACACATGTTGAGAGATGCTATGGAGAGTGTTCCTGAGGGTTTTTCCTGGTAGATAGAGCTGGAGGTTATTGGGCCAGGGTTAGGATGGATGTTTCCGACAGCAGCAGAAAGAGGACACAAGCTTCAGGGTGCACAGTGCAAGTCCTGAGCGTGAGTCTATATGCCCGTGTTTGCAGAAACTTACATTAGGTTGGTGGCAATGATCCCAGAGTAATGGCACGTGAGAGAGTGATGAGGTGTCCAGGGCCTATGTACAGTGGTAGGCGGGACTGCCATCCATTTGCAGAGGGAAGCACCCGGGGAGCTCATGATGGAGAGTACCTGAGTGATGATAGGCAGTGCCAAGTAGGATGCTGAGGGGGGGGAGGGAAGCAAGCTCCAGGGAGGAAGAAAAGCAGAAGAGGGATGAAAGTAAGAGAAGCAGAAACTGCAGTGCACGGAGGGACAACACAATGTGACAGTCAGCAGGATTGTAGTGGTAAGTGTGCTTATAACTGGGCCCACAGACTCTGATGACAGACAAAGACCGCTGGCCCACCCAGTCTGCCCATTTCCCTGCCTACTGGATAAGCTGCAGATCCTAGTTAACCAACAGCCTACTTCCTTCTACTCCACCCCAAGAATTGCCTTATGTCTGTTCCATGCATTCTTGAATTCTCCCACAGTTTTAGACCCCACAACCTCCTCAGGAAAGGTGGTTCCATGCGCCCACCACCTCTCTGTGAAACAATTCTTCTCACATTGCCCCTGAGCCGCCCCCTCTATCTTCAAATTGTGTCCCTTGTTCTTGCACATCTCATTTTTCTGAAAGATGCTACCCTCTTGACTTTATGATTCCACTCAGGTACTTAAAGTTTCAATCATGTCCCCCTCCCTCCTTTCCTCAAGGGTATACATATTAAGCTCCTTTAGTCTCTCCTCGTATGGCTTCTCTTGCAGATCCTGCACCATTTTAGTTGCCCTCCTCTAGACTGCCTCCATCCTGTCTATGTCCTTGTGGAGATGGGTCTCCAGAACTGACGAGTACTCCAGATGGGGTCTCACCAATTGTCTGTACAGAGGGATAACAACTTCCTGTTTTCTGCTGGTGATGCCTCTCCCATACAGCCCAATATACCCCAGCCCTCCTACTGCCTTCCCACATTGCTTGCTAAACTTAAGGTCATCCAGTATGATTACCCACAGGTCCCTTTCCATTTCTGTTGTTATTACTATCCAGCCCCATTGTGTACTCTTCCTGGTTTTGTTTCCCAGGTGCATTATTTTGCACTTCTTGCACTGAATCCAAGCTGCCATACTTCTGACCATTCCTCCAACCTTGCCAAGCCCTTCTAATCCTTTCCACCCCCTTGTGTATCAACCCTGTTGCAGATCTTTGTGTCATCTGCAAAGAGGCATACTTTTTCTTCCAGTCCCTCTGCAATGTCACTTATAAAGACATTAAAAGGACTGGACCCAGTACTGAACCCTGTGGTACCCCACTAGTAACCCCCTTTCTTCAGAGTGTACTCCATTTACTATTTTTGTGTCCTGTCATCCAGCCAATATTTTACCTAGGCTACCACCCTGGGACCCACTCCCAGGCTGGCTAATTTGTTTATTAATCTTTTGTGTGGGACTGTGTCAAATGCCTTGCTAAAGTCTAGGTAGGCCATGTCCACAGCCCCTCCCTGGTCTACTACTTTGGTCACCCAGTTAAAGAAATCGATTAGATTCTGCCTGACATGACCTTCCTGCTGTGAATCCATGCTGCCTTGGGTCCTGTGCCCCACTGGCCTCTAGGTACTCAACAATTCTTTCCTTCAGAAGTGATTCCATAATTTTCCCTACCAGAGAGGTCAAACTGACAGGTCAATAGTCTCTGCCTCTGTCTTGCTCCCACTTTGTGAAGGGAATCACATCCGCCTCCTCCAGTCCTCTGGTACCACACCATCCTCCCATGATTTGTTAATAGGATGGTAGGGTAAATACTAGTTCTCCTTAATTCTTTAGAATTTGGGGTGAATACCATCAGGCCACATTACTTTGTCCACCTTCAGTTTTAGGAGTTCTTTGAGAACCCTTTCTTCTGTGAAAGGACTGGGATCAATCCCCTATCCAGAGTGCTTCTGTTAATTGGATTAGGTACCTCCCTTCCTCCTCTTTTGTGAATCCTGAGCAGAAGTATTCTGCTCGGTATCCCTGCTTTTTCACTGTCCCTCTCTGCCCACCCACTGTACATTCTATTCAGTCTCACCATCTCCTTCCTTTGTTTTTCTATGCTCCCTAATGTACCTATAAAAGGTTTTATCCCCTTCTTAACAGAGTTGGCTATCTTTTACTCAGTTTGGGCCTTTGCTATTCTGACTGCCTTCCTGCTTCCTTCTGCCTTAATTGGTACAGTTCTCTGTCCTGCTCCTTCTGTTTCCTTATACTTCCTAAATGCCATCTTTTTCTCCCTAACCTTCCCCACCACCTCTTTTGAGAACCATAGTGACTTTCTTTCATTTTGATTTGTTTATTTGTTTCACACAAAGGCTTGTTACAAGCCTCTGTGATGGCAGTTCTGATATTTCCCCACTGTTGCTCCACCCTCCTCCTTTCCTATTTGCTAGTGCTTTTCTAAGGAACTCTCCCATTTTGAGAAAGTCAGCCTCCTGAAGTCCAGTACCTCACTTTTGTACGGTTTTACTCTGCAACTGAGTTTATTGTGAACCACACTGTTTGGTGGTCACTTGTTCCCAGATGGCTACTCACTTCAGATCCGAGATCCTCTCACTGTCCCCATTTGAGAGTATGAGGTCCAAGATTGCTCCCTCCTGAGTGGGTTCCAACACTAGCTGTCTGAGGCATGCCCCTATAGGGCATCAAGAATGGCCCTGCTTTGGATTTGGCTGCAGCAAAGGTGCTCCAGTTAACATCTGGCAAATTCAGGTCCCCATCAACATTATCTCCCTTTCTCTGCCATCCTAAGGATGCCTTCCATCATATCCTTGTCTATTCCTTCCCCTGAGATAGGGGTCAGTATACAACCCTGTGCAGATTGTGGTGCTATTTCCAGTCTCTAAGGTGACCCACAGTGCCTCCTCTCCTCCGTTTACTCTTTGTTCCGTTGCTTTTATCCCTACCCTTTGCAGAGAGCTACCTCCCCCTTCTACCCTCCCTGTCTCTCCTGTAGGTTGTGTACCCTGGTATGTTAACATCCCAGTCATGGTTCTCTGTGTAACATGTTTCTGTGACTGCCACGATAGCCAGGCATCCCTCTTTCATCAAGGCCACCAGTTCAGGAGCTTGTTGCCCAGACTATGGGAATTGATACTCATTACCCTCCATTTCTTGACGTCCTTACCCTGTTTGCCCCATCCCTGTCCTTACTGCCTTTGTTGTTTTCTCCATTTACCCCTTCCTTCTCCCTATCAATGTCTCTATCTTGGTGTTTACTCACTAACTACCCTGATATTTGGGGGCTAAGATTTCCTGTTCCTTCCAGTGCCTTCCCCTTGGCTAGTTTAAATGTTTGCCAATGAAGCATTTAAACCTATCACCCACGATCCTGGTTCCTCCAGGACAGATGCAGACCATCATGGCAGTTTAGGCCTGCATCACTCCAGGTGGACCCCAGTCCCCAATGAAGCCAAACCCTGAAATCTGCACCAGTTTTTCAACCACTGATTGAATCGCATGGTGTGAGCTCCCTAGCCTCATCCATGCTATAGACAGGCAGCACCTCCGAGAAGGTTACCGTGCATGCTACTTGTCTCATGGCCCCATCCCAACTCCACAAACTCCTCCTGCACTGTTCTGATCCTTTACTACAGGTCATTTGTCCCTAGGTGGACAATGACATCCAGCTCCCCTCCCGTGATCCTGAGGATTCGCCCCTGTCCCTCCAGCCATGGCACCTGGCAGGCACCTTACCTCCTCTCCCTCCCTCCCCAGTTCTACCCTCCTAACAATGGAGTCCCCACCAGGAGTTGTTTCTTCCCTTTGGGGTCCCATGCCACCCTCTTGTGGGTTTCCTCTGTGGAGGTTCCCAACATCCTCCTTGGTCTCCACTGCGGTGCCTCTATAGAGGAACCACACTCTGCCAGAGTAGCATACGAATCTGTGGAGAGGTACAACTGGAGAGATGCACCTCTGTTCCACCACCCTCACCCTCCCTGAGCCCACTGTGGTCCAACCACTCCTCTTCTTGGCAACCTCTGAGGCAGCGGCAGTGGCACTGGCGGTCCCTGGGTGGGAGAGGAGGTCCCTCAAATCCTGGCCAACTCAGCCTGGAGATGAGCAACCTCCTCTCAGCCCAGAGAGGTGCCTGCAGATGGACAACACCGCATCCTCCAGAATGTCTCTCGAAGACTCCTGCTCCACAGCCACTGCACTGCACCACTCCCATCATGTCTTATTTCTGGCCCCTTAACTGTTGTTTTGAATACTTACTCTTTCCTCTGTTTATGTTTATTTTTTAAAATATATATATATATATATATATATATATACACACACACACACACACACACACACACACACACCATATATATACTCATGTATAAGCCGACTCGGGTATAAGCCTCCTTGTTGTGAGAAACTTAAGAACACTGATGACCTGCGATAAGCCGATGCCAAGTTTATTTTATTTTTGTAAAACCTTATCACCAAATAAGTAGGGAACATTTTGCCAGTCACCAAGTGAATCTTTTTTTTTTGTATCACCACAGAATAAATACCATACATAAATAAATAGGGAACATTTGCCTGTCACCAAGTGCTATTAGGTATACTTGCTGTGCTGTGCCATGAATTAATCAATCCTGGTTAAAGTCCCGTTAAAGATCCAGCCCTACAGACACCGACTCAGAGTCAGAGAAGCCAATGCAGCTTCGTCTCTCTGCCATGAATTCTTCTGTGAGAACATCCGCGTATGGACTGTCATCATCATCGTCCTTTTCTTCCGCTTTCCAGCTCCTCTGTCTCCTCAAACAAGGCATCATCCTGCGTGCCATCGAGATTGCTGCTGATGCCACACTTCAGGAACGCCTTAAAAACATTTCTTCTGGGATATCCTCCCATGCTTTCTCAACCCACTCGCATGCCATTGCGATGTCCGCCATTTGAGATTGCCACCTTTGTGAGCGCATGTGCCTGACATCATCTAGTCGCCCACATCTTACGTGAGGTGATCCTTGAATGGTTTATTCAGGCAGACATCTAAAGGTTGGAGCATCAATGTCAGTCCCCAGGAATAACACTCAGGTCAGTGCGATTCCGCTTTGCTGCCTTTTTCACAGATTCAGTTAAGTGGGCACGGAACACATCCCACACTAGTAGTGATCGCCTTTTGCACAAAGCGCCAGGTCTGCTACCCCATACTTTGTCCAGCCACACACCAACAAGCTCTTCGTCCATCCATCCTTAGGGTGGGGATACACAAGAACACCTCTAGGGAAAACAGCTGACTTGGGGAGGGTCTTTCTTTGAATACGATCATTGGCTTTAGTTTAGTGCCATCAGCCATGCAAGAAAACAGTGAAGTGTGTTTTCTTGTGACCTGAGGTTTTTATCAGTACTGTCTTGCTACTAGAGGGGTTCACAGTGACGCTGCAGGGGGTCAAATTCATAGGTGTCTCATCCATGTTACTTAATTTGTGACAACTCATAGCCATGCAGCTTCCTCATTTTGATAGTGTACGGATGAAAGCTGTCCACCTTTGCTTCTAGATCGGAGGAGAGCTTTTGGGAAATGTTGGTACGCTGACGGATGGTCAGATTGTTGCGCCCATGAACCTCGAGCACCAGCCCGAGAAGTAAGAAAATTTTCAATACCAGCATGGTGATATTTTTCTTGCTTTGCATGTTTGCCGCCTGCATGCAAATCAACATGCGGGTTACGTATATACCCGCTCTGCCTGCATTCGAAGCACCCACTTGTTTAAGTCAGTCTCGTTGCTGAAATGCTGGCCGCTCACCACAGCATGCCTTCTTAGACTTCAGCATCTCAGTGAGCAGCTCTCACTGTTTTTCCCCACTCACGGACTTGCTTTTCATTCACACCGAATGCCGTGCAGCGGCACAGTTGTTGGTGCTGTCAGCATGCTCAATCACCGCAACTTGAATGCGGCATCGTATGCACATCTCTTACGCTTGACACTCCTTTTCGTGGAATGAAAGGGCATGCTGGCAATGAAGCTATCTTTATGTGTCACCTGAAGATTACCACTGACTCGCCAGACAAGCTTTCTAGGAGTACTATATGGCATGCAGATTTTGGCATAAAAAATTGGTTTTACACGTGAGTATATACGTATATTATTTTTCCCCTACTTATCTACTGTCTCCGTGTCTTAAAGCTCCTGATCTTCCTGTTCTGAGTTGTCATCATAATCTTATTTGTTGCATCAGTTGTAGATATAACCCTGTTTGTTGACCTCCAGTTGTATACATATCCTGCTTGTTACCCCAAGTTGTATACAAATCCTGCTTGTTACCCCTAGTTGTATACATATCCCTGCTTGTTACCCCTAGTTGTATACATATCCCCGCTTATTACCCCTAGTTGTATACATATCCTGCTTTGTTACCCCCCAGTTGTATACATATTCCTGCTCGTTACCCCCAGTTGTTTACATATCCCTGCTGGTTACCCTAGTTGTATACATATCCCTGCTTGTCATCCCAGTTGTATACATATCCCTGCTTGCTACCCCTAGTTGTATATATATATTCCTGCTTGTTACCCCAGTTGTACACATATCCCTGTTTGTTGCCCCAGTTCTATATATCCCTATTTGTTACCCACTAGTTCTATAGATATACTGTATTTGTTAGCTGCCCCTAGTTGTATATATATCTGTTTCTTTCCCTTATTCTATATACATAGCCCCATTTGTTGCTCCCCAGTTGTAGCAATGTGCCTGTTTGTTGCCCCAGTTGTAAACATAACCGTTGTTAGCCCTTTGTTCTTTACACAGCCCAAATAGTTGGCCCCTAGTTGCAGGGATAACCTGGTTTCTTGCCCCTTGTTTGATATGTACAGTAACTCTGTTAGCTTACAAATTAATTTTTGTTTACTGGTAGGTGCACTAGACAATAAAATGCCTATTTTCAGGCAAGATCCAGGAGACTACAGGCAAAGACGCAAGTGCGAGCTGAACAAAACAATGGATATAGTACGAACGTGATATGCAACATAATACAATACAGTACAAATGGTAACTAATAAAGTAAAAAGCCAAGTAGTTGTTGACCCTTATTTGTTTACATAACTACTCAGTGGCTCCTAGTTGTTTACACAACCATGTCTATTTGCCCTTAGTTGTTACATAACATTAACTGGCCCTAGTTGTAGACATGACCCTGTTGGTTAGGCCCCAGTTGTTTACATAGCCCTGTTTGTTGCCTCTAGCTTTACAGATGACCCCTAATTTTACAGATTACTCTATTTGCTGCATCTTAGTTGTATGCGATTTATAACTCTGTTTCTTAGCCCCTAGTTGTACAGTATACACAACCTGGTTAGCCTTGCCCCTAGTTCTATTCATAACGCTGCTTGTTGCCCATTAGTTTGTATACACATCTATTGCCCTAGTTGTATAATGTAACCCTAGCACTCTAGCTGTAAACAGAATCCTGTTTGTTTCTCTGTGGTTTTTGTATATAACCCTGCTCGCTGCACCTGCAGTATAGATATCCTTGTCTGTTACACCTGGTTGTAGACATAACCCTGTCTGTTGCCCTTTGGTCTGTATACATATCTATTGCCCTCTAGTTGTATACGTAACTCTATTTGTTGCTCCTTAGCTGTAAACAGAATCCTGTTTGTTTCTTTGCATTTTTTGTATATAATCCTGCTTGTTGCATCCGCAGTATACATAACCCTGTCTGTTACACCTGGTTGTAGACATAACCCTGTCTGTTGCCCTTTGGTCTGTATACATATCTATTGCCCTCTAGTTGTATACACGTAACTCTGTTTGTTGCCCCTAGCTGTAAACAGAATCCTGTTTGTTTCTCTGCATTTTTTGTATATAATCCTGCTTGTTGCATCCGCAGTATACATAACCCTGTCTGTTACACCTGGTTGTAGACATGACCATGTTTGTTGCTCCTAGCTGTAAACATAACCCTGTTTGTTAACCCCTAAATGTAAATAAATCTGTTTGTTGCCTCCTAGTGGTATACATTACTGTTTTTCACCCTAGTTGTATACGTAAACCTGTCTGTTGCACCTTCCACATGGTTGTATACATGACCATGCTTGTTGTCCCTACTGTAGTTGTAGACATTACCCTGCTCATTACCCCCAGTTGTGTACATAGCCCTCTTTACATAGTCCTGGCGTGGTGTGGACATATACCCATGTGTTAAGATTACCCACCGACAATGTGGAGCAACACAGAAAACCCCGCTGCCGCCAATTGTAAACATAAGCTGTCTGTTGCACCTTAACTGTATACACAGCGATCCCCAAAGTTGTATATATAACCCAGTGTTTTGCCCCTAGTTCTACACATATTTGTTTACTGGCCCTAGTTCTATACAGAGCTGTTTCTTGATCTTTGATTGTTTACATAACCCTATTTATTTCCCTGAAGTTGTACACAATATATAAGTAGTTTATGGTCAACCATACATAACAAGGCTGTGGTTCCATTTAGGGATTGAGATGACATCATGGGGATCTTGAGACCAAAGTTTGAGAGGTCCATGGTGTCATCTCAGCCCCAAGGTGGTAACACACAGTCCTTGTTCTGTATGGTTGACCATATACTATTACATACAGTACATGATTTAAAATTAGGTATTTCCTGAGTGAGTGATCAGTTTTCTCAGACCAGCTCGCACCTGGCTCTCCCACGCCTCTGCCTGGCCTTCAGCCCATCTTCCTCACCACCTACTAGCTCCACTACTGGACAGGTAAAACATATATTTAAAATTCAAACAGGTATCTTTTAATTATTTAAACTTGCCTTACCTAAATTGATGTGGGTGTTTCATTTGAGACAACCGCATGCAGACTTACTCAGCAGCTCTGTCCCTGACGGTTGACATGCTGCTCACCCCATGAAAACCTAACAAGCCACTCGGGAGTTACATTTAGGAGCAGCAGATCAGCGCCAGTGGAATACGGTGCTCCTGCCCTAGCATCCTCCACCTCACAACGATCAGCCTTTCTGATCCATGACCACTATACTGCCGCTATCTCTCCTGCATTGTTTAAACTTGTAGCGCGCTTAAGGAATCTCGTGATGGTTCAAAGCAGAAAGATTGTTGTAGTACCACTGTGATATCAGAATGATACTACAGCAACTTTTCATTACATTTGAACTGTTCTACAACAAGAATATGCTATGTATGGGTCTCCATACACAACAAGGGCAACCATATACTAATTACTATGACCCTGTTTGTTGCCGAGGGTTGTATACAGAACCCTATTTATTGCTCTGTGTTGAATATATATATATATGTATACCCAGTTTGTTGCATCAGTTGTATTCATATCTTGTTTGTTGCCCCAGTTGTATACAGGCACGTTAGGGTTACATATACAATACAACTACTGGCAACAAACAAGAATATGATGCAATAAACATCACTGTATACATAACCCTATTTGCTCCATCCAGTTGTAAACATAACTCTGTTTATTGCCCTCTAGTTTTATATATAACCATCTGTTATCCTTCGCTGCACAGTGAAACCTGTCTGTTGCCCCTAGTTGAATGCACATAACCTTTTTGTTGCATCAGTTGTATACATAACTGTTCTGGTGATGTTCCTCACAATGGGACCGATGCTGCCCACAACAGTATCGGTCCCTCAGTCTATTTCCTCATTCATGCCCTATGTTTTGCTCAGTGATCCCAATTTATCTATCTAGAATGCCTCTCTGATCAATAGGTGATATTCCCAATCTCCCACTACTCCTTGATGTGTACTTTCTATTCCATGACACCTTAGAAAGCTGACCTGATGATTTTATGACACAAAATGTCTCAGTACACTGGATGTTTTATCAGTGCATCTGATGGCTTGTGTTCAGATATGCATTTTAAGTAGCTCCTTGCTGGTCTTGTGCACATAAATACGATCACATGGGTACCTGAATAAGGTACACTTCATGCATGGTGCCACATGTAATATGCATCTTAATGGTGACAGATTAATTCTTGTTTGGATTTGAAAAGCTAGTAATTCTTTAGTGCAGGATTTACCCATTTGTAAGGACCTTAGCTGACCAATCAAGTTACAGGATTTCTTACGCCTACTGTATAATTACCGCCCTATATCTCTTCTGCCCACTCTCAGTAAGCTGCTTGAAAAATAGTCCACCGCCAGCTTGCTGCTCACCTTGACATGTTTAATCTTCAAACCCCTGCCAACATGGTTTCCGCCCGGTCACAGTACCACCTCTGCACTTACACAACTTACAAATGACATCAGAAATAATATGGACTGTGGCCTACTCACTGAGCCGCTTTATCGACCTGTCTCAAAGCCTCTCGACATGGTACACCATCCTCTCATGCTAAAGAAACTCCAACCATTGAGCATCTGACCAAGCCCTCTCCTGGTTCCATAGCTATCTTGACAATCGGACTCAGGCAGTAGCATTTCACAAGACCCTTTCCTCCCCTAAACATCTCCGTGGAGTTCCCCTGGGATCCACTTTGACCTCTACTCTTCTCCTCTTCCTAAATGATATTCCCACCATGTCCCGGCATAGCTGCACTCTTATGTACGCAAATGACCTTGTTCTCTACTCTGGGTCAAAATCAGTTGCTGCCATCAACTCCACTCTCACTAATGACTTCCAATTCTGCAGACCTGGCTCTCTAGCAACCACCAAGTCCTGAACCTAGAAAACCTGTGCTATGCTATTCGATCCTCTAAGAAACTGTCTGCCCCTCTGAACAGGCTCCGGGTTCAATGCCTTGATGGCTCCCTCATCTTAAACACTGAGTCCTTCAAGTACCTTGGGGTCACTTTGGATCCCACACTTGACCTGTCTCAACATGTCAATATGGTGTGCCGTGTCACAATGCTAAAATTGGCGAAGCTTATCCGTCGCCACTCCCTCACTCCTTCCGCTAGACTTTTTGTTGTGAGAGGTATTCTCAACCCCAGCTCCAATATGCTCTGCCCTCCTCTTTGCTGCAAACTCTGCTACACTCCACAAATGGGACACTGTCTACAACAACATCTGTAGATTCGCCTTAACTGCCCCACGCCTTACCCATCATTGTCTCCCTTTACGCTGGCTTAAATTGGCTGTCACCTAAGGATATTCGAGCCTACTCCCTGGGCTGCTTTATCGACTCCTGTCTAGACCTCCCTGCCCTGTCTCTCTTGCCAACCTCCTGACTCCTGCCTCACACACCGCATTCTCAGGTCTTCCTCTGTCCCCATGCTCTCCACTAGACCTTGCATGACAAAATGGGTGAACAGGCATTTGACAATTTTGCTCCAAATTCTGGAACTCACCCCTTATGGTGAAAACTTCAGCCTCCCATCGAGAATTCAAAACTCGCTGTTCACCCACCTTTCTAGCCTCTGGCCAATGCAAATGCTCTTAATTTGCTTTGTCCCACTGCAGGTTGTCGGTCTGACCCTGAGTACTACACTAATGTTCTCCCATGCAATATGCTTGTCTAGGTGGCTATGAACCTTGATGTCTTTACTGTCCTCAGCTGTCTTATGGTTACCCTAATTGCTTTATTTTACATCCTTATTATGATCTATGCCTAAAATGTACCCTTATGTAACTATTACTGTGCTACCCAATGTATATCTTGTTTTGCTCCTGTACACCTATATTATGTCTGTGCATTTCTGCATATTGTAACCAATGTCCTGTGCTCTCCCGGTCGTGGCCTGAAAATAGGAAGGTCTATTGCCCAGCGCACTTACCCAGTTACCAAAAGCTAATAAATAAATAAATAAATTCACACCTTCTTGTGATGCGGGCATGAGATTGACATTATGGACTTGGGAGTCCCTTCTGATCTTTAATTACTATGCTACTGTAGTGCAAACATTAACACATAAGGTATTAGACATAACATTTCCTAAAATAGTACATAAATAAAAAGAAATACCCCCAAAAAATCTAAATCAGAATGGTGGACTCATATATATATATTCCATAAGCAAAATAATATTGAGAGAGCATACCTACAGATCTTACATCCTCATAAGTGGAGGAAACAAATCCATAAATTCTCCATGATGCAGCCATAACATCATCGGGTTTTCTATCTGAAACCACAATTTAAAAAAAATTAGGTTTCTTTAACTTTGTGCCACCAAATTTAATAGTCAGGGTGAGGATTTGGTATTTCCAATGTTTAAAATTATCCTTTTGTGCCATTGTTTCAAACTAACTACTTTTTGTTGGTCTTCTGTTAAATTCAATGCCCAATGTATTCAGTACCAATATTACAGGAGATATAGGAATGTTTACACCAATCATTTGTTTATGCATATCAACTGTTTCCATCCACTAATTATACATTTGAGGGACCAAAATTACGGATTAAGTCAGCTTCCTTTCCACAACCATGCCACCACTTGTTTGACAAATTAGGTATCGTATTTCTCAACCTTTTGTAGTGGTGTAGGCTCTGTTGATTATTTTGACCTGAACTGATTTATTCTTGGCAGACACAAATTTGAAGCAGTTGCCACTGCTGAGTTGCTAAATTTACTGATAGTTCCTTTTGCCATTTCTTGTACATTTTTGTCTGCAAATTAATGGCCCATTCATGATACGCTTGTAAATTTCTAATAACATTTTATTTCTGCAGCTAATTATCATGTTTGTTTCAAAACTTAAATGTAATTTAATCTGAGATGCTGTCAGGCCTGTTCGATGACATTTTGATATTTGCTAGACAGCAAATCAAAGTGTATAAAATTCTTACGATAAACCATCTTAATTTTTAGACTAAATTGATTATAGATCATAAAACTGATCATATATTAAGTCTGCCCATATATTAATATTTTCTTTCTGGAACCTATGACAAATACTTTTATAAGCTGGGTTATTTTCTTCATGGAGAATTATTATGTTGGCATGGAGCCAGGGAGCCAATTCTACTTTCCAAGATTTCAGGGCTTGTTTGCCATAGTTATACACGTTTTAAAATGGGAATCCTTTTAAATTGTTAAAAGATTTCTGATATAACATCTATTTATTGGATTTCTATATCCCAGTTTCTTAGGCCCTGTCCGCTACAACATTTTGTGCTGTAACATTTCATGGGTGCCTACCACGCTAACCTATAACTGCAATACTACATTTTGGTTTCTAAGCCACCCTGGGCCGCCTGAGCCACCCTCCTTATACGCTGTGATGATCCCACTTTCCAGTGCTGGGAGGAGTGACTCTATACTGACAGAAAGCACTCTCTCTCCCATTAGCCTCCACTTGAGCTCTTTCTAGTTTTAAACACTCCATCAGGTTCACTAACCAAGTGTAATGGCTGGGGACTGGGCCTGGTTCCAAACTAGGCTATCATTTTTCTTGTATTTATTAATGCAAGTTGCCACAGCTGGTCACCACTACCTCCTCTGGGACTGCAGTCTGCACTTAGTACCCATTTCAATGGGTTATCGGCAGCCCAACTTCCAGCACTTTTTCCATAATTTCACAAACCTCACCCCAGAATCTCCTTATCTTTGGGCATTGTAAGATCACGTGGCCAAATGTGCCCACTGACACCTGACATTTGGGACATGCCTCACTCACTTCGCTTTGTATTTTGTGCATTCTCTCAGGAGGGAAATAGGTTTGGTACATTATACTGACCTGCACCTGTTGCAGTTTGTTGGACCTGGCACACTTAATCATATGCTTAATGGCTCTGCTCCATTCTGCCGGTGAGACATCAACACCTAAGTCTGAACTCCAGGCTGCCCTGTAATCCTCTGTGTGTGGAGACATGGGGCTGACTGCCCTGTAATAGGCCAACAGTGACTTAGAAACATAGACTTTGACAGCAGATAAGGACCGTTTGGCTCATTTAGTCTGCCCATTTCCTACCTACAGGATAAGCTGCAGATTCTAGTTAACCAACAGCCTATTTCTTCCCACCCCCACAAGGATTGCCTTATGTCTGTCCCATGCATTCTTGAATTCTCCCACAATTTTAGACCCCTACAACCTCCTCAGCTTTCAATTTACAGTCAGAAACTATTGGCTTAAAACTGCAGACATGGTTGAAGTTGGGCTGGGTGTCAGTATGCCCTCCATAGGTGAGAGAGAACAGGGTTGGCAGCATGTCTCCCACAGCAAACCTCTCACATATAAATATACAAAGTAGGTATCTATAAAGGAAATTTCTCCTTATTATTTATTTATTATGATTTTGATTACACCTTGAGCC
Organism: Neoceratodus forsteri; assembly: GCA_016271365.2. NCBI lineage: Eukaryota > Metazoa > Chordata > Ceratodontiformes > Ceratodontidae > Neoceratodus > Neoceratodus forsteri. The sequence continues at coordinate 1,742,017,660 of CM028129.1, forward strand.
AAAGGCTCTTTTACATAGATTCAGCAGCACTGTACAGGAATACAAACAAACAATACAGGAGAACAAGTTGCACAAATACAAATTACAAGCTAAAGAAAATAAGAGCAGTGGGAGCGAAGCAGCCGGGGCCTTGTCAGTAGGAGGAAAAATTGGGCAAAATAGGGGAATTAGAGGACACAGAGGGGGACATTGTTTTGGAATAAGAGAGGCTAAGGGGACACTCATACTGGGAGGTACGGCAGAGGAGAGAGTTAAAAATGCAGTGGAATTGACAGAGGATAAGAGGAGAGAGGAAGTGTTATTGTTAAAGAAACATGGGGACAAGAAGGGGATTAGAGAGAGGGGAGAGGGAGTAGAGGACAGGAGGGAGGCAAAGGACAGACAGAGAAGGGAGGGCTGAGAGTGGAACTAGGCTGGTAAGGAATGTGGAGGTTACAGGAAAATGCTGAAACTAGCCACCTTACAGGAAGCTGCAGGTAAGCTGGCACTGAGGTGAGGCAGACACGGTAGGGCATTGGGTATCTGTAGTAATAAGAGTTAGTGCCCTTAACACGCAGAAGGGATTAGCGGCAATCAAAAGAGGCATTGATACCAGGAAGTGGCGGCTTCTGCTTAAAGGACCCCAACGTGGCAGCATTAGCTATCTCAGAAGGTAGGGAGTTAAAAGCCCTGGGTGCTCTGATAGCAAACGATCTCCATGCTTGAAAAGTACGACTACGGGGACCTGGAAAATCAGGTTTACCAAACTTCTTGTAAGACAGGTCCCACAATAGGGACTGAGGAGATGCTGGGACCCTGGAGGCAGGAGACCAAGAGTGGCCTTCTTAGCCAAGAGGCAGGATTGATAAGAGACACAACCACAAAGTTGAAGCCAGTTTGCTTTTCCGTGAAGGTCACAGGTGTGGTGCAATGCACGGCACCTGTTAGAAGGCAGCAGGCCTTGTTCATAGCAATTTCTAGTCATCAAGGGCAGTGTCAATAGCGCACCATAGATTAGCAACCCATAATCAATGGCAGACACAATTTGAGCTATGAATAGCAAGGTTGAGGGATTCAGGCGCTAAGCAGTGTTTATGTCTGTGGAGGAGGCCAATGCGGATGTTAACCAACTTGGTAACATTGTCAAGATGACTGGCAAAGGAGAGCGCATTGTCCGTGTCACACCAAGGTATCAAATCAGCTGATAAAGTGCCTCCTTCATAATTTCCCCACCACTGCTAGTCCCAGTGCTGGTCTAGGTGAAATACTGAGGGTAATGCCTTTTCTAATGTTGAAGCCATCACTTTCACCTTAATTTTGTAGTCTGTGGTCAGGGTGGTAAGAGAAGCACAATTTCTGGTCCTTACCAGGATTGGGCACGACACAATGGCTGCCAACCATGTGGGGAGCAGACTCCCACAGTCAAATTTTTCATGAGCATGTTTGGGGGTTGCCAGTTCATCCATACAAACCTTTGTAGTGGTCGACAGACAGCCTGTCATGCCCCAGCACTTTACCCCGCCAAGCCCCTGACAGCTTTGACTAATTATTCATGCATTAATGGACTATTCAGAGCCTCTCTCTGGGCCACTGTGATCTTCGTGTACACTAATGTTAATGAAGAAACCCCTCAATTTCTCCTCTGAAGGCATGCTCCAAGGTGTATAGCCCTTGACAGAACTCCCTGAACACCTGCTCAATGGCCTCTTTCTCCATGTGATCCCTACCCCCACTCCCTGTACTATGGGGATAAAAGCCACCTTATTCTAGCCTTAAGCTGCCAAGCTAGCCATTTACCAGTCTTGTCACCCTCGAAATATGAGTCCGCCTGGCCAGTATGGATTTGCCTCTAGGGTCCTGGTTTTGTGGAGATTAAACTCTATGCAGCCTTTTGTAGAGATCTAATACCACAAGGGTAAGGTTTTGTTTGTGTTGGGCTTCATATACTGATCTGTCTTAAGATTCCTTAGGTGCTCTCTATCACTTTTATTTCTATGGTGGGCAAATTAAATAATCTCTCCCTTAGGAAGACTTTTAAACTCCCAGCATGTGGAGTCAGATGTTTCCTTCTGTCTGTTGTGCCCTAGAAACTCTTTAATCGTCCCTTTAATGTGGCCCATAAACCCCTTGTCCTTCAGTTGCATGGGATCCATTTTCCAGGGTTTGGTTTCTGCCCTATGGCACCCTCCACCTAAAGACCACCGAAACTGACATCACTATGTTGCCAATTGTGACCCTTCCACTCCTTGGATATTGTTATAGCTGGCTCAGATTAAGTCTATAATTACATAAGTGTTACGTGTATGAGAATAAAAAGTATAATCACTAGTGGTGGGTTGGAATCTTCCACACGCTCACCAGCTTGTGTGTGTCCAGGAGGTCTCAGTGCCCCAGCACTCTCTGTGGCCCAGTATGGCTGTTGGGATGACCTATCAAGAACCCTGTCTAGAACGTAATCTGCATCTCCCCATCAGCCACTCTCCTCAAAGCCCCCATCTGCACTGAGAGTCTGGTGTAAAACTCTGGGGTATCAAAACTGGGGCATTAAATGCACCTTTATCGCTAGTAGGCATCCGTCCTTGCATTAGTAGCTGCATCAAGAAAACCTGCCCCTGGATCGCCAATGGTCTTCAGCACAGTTGTTACACATGGGGATGTACTCAAATTGCTGTCTGGTCTTAGAGTTAGAACAAGCAGTGGTCCAATCCCCCACCCCCACCCCCACACACAATTTCTTGTCAGTACTTGGATTTCTGGAGCTGTGACATGCATTTCTAGCAGACATATGATATTCTGTTTCACTTTTTAATGACACTGAGTACTTTTTATTAAATGTATGAGATGCTAACATTCCAGGAGCGCATGCTATGACTCAGCCATAGGAGTAGACACTTAATGTTCAGTATACAGATGGTATGTAGCAGTAATGCAGGTGCACTTGTCCGCCTACTGTGCATTGGCCGTAGTCTTACCCACATACACTAATGGTTTGTCTGCCTACTTTTTTCTGGACAGCACAACACCCCAACCTGGTGTCTGTCCCCACCTACCCATTACTACAACATTCCTGATCCCTCCAACCCCAAGAGTCTGACCACAACTGGGCTGTCCTCTCCCCCAACTGTGAAGGAATAGAGTTTCCTGGGAGATCGAGTCCTTCCGGATCACCCAGATCACATTAAGAGTGCACTCCTCCCTCCCTTTCATAACTAAAGGTGGCTTTGAGGTACGAGATCTAATCTCTCTATCGGGGTCAGTCTATAGTCACCAGCAGGAGTCAGTAAAACCTTTGATCAATAGTGGCATGATCTTTTGCCAGGCACTTAAAGAGATGTGCTTACAGCTGGGGTTGGTTTGCTCTGCACTGCTCCTCTCTCTTACACTTGCAGGGGCCCTTGCTAAGGGCAGCCTGGATGAGCACAGACAGTCAGGGTGGACAGAGTGATTTCCACTTCAACAACTGTGGAGTTCGCTGGGGCCCAAACCATCCACAATTTATCTAATTCATGAAAAAAAAAAAGACTGAAGAATCACAGCACTAAGTTAGACTTAAAATGTTGCAGCAATGATGTAACAGCCAAAGCATCTGAGCTCACCATAGAACAGAGAATATATGTTATCCCTTTTGAGAGAGAGAAGATGCACACTTTATATAGGGACAACAATAACTTTCTTTTATTTATAAGCTCCTTAAAATATTCTCTTTGAACTATTACTTTTAATGGTTACTTCCACATTTAACTAACAGTAACCTCAACCAACTGACTGTAAAACTTATTATAAGTGCATCAGAACAGTTAAAGTGAGTTCTAGAATTAGTGACCACTAAAACAGGTAGCAGATCCACACAGCACGAGTCCATGTACCACGTGGAGCTTTCCTCCAAGTAAACTTAAGCATGCATAAGAATGAGCACTTAGAGGTATTCCTGTGAGCTTGCTCCAGTGGGTATGGGTGCAGATCAACTGCTCTGTTCTGGGGATGTAGCGATATAGTATGCCATATACTGTTGCATGGCTCCCCAGATTACAGCATGGCATCAATCAGCGAGTTAACTGAAGCCCCTCCCCGGTGTAGCTGTAAGAGGTAACCCTGGACTGACATTTAGTTCCACTGATCAGACCTCTACCAGGTAACAAGCAGGAAGACATCAAACCAAGTCAGAATTATAAAAGTACTGGCAGTTCAACAGAGCGAGCAGGGTTGCTACTGTTGTCTTTACACAGTTCGCCTCGTGGACCACCATGTTTGCATAGGCCTCTGCATGCTGCTTTGTCATGGCTAGGCAGGGAAGGGGATGGGGCCTTAGGGGAACTCCAGTTCAGCGACCCTCTGTGAAAGAAAACAGTACCTTGGGCAAATGAATTGAGAACGCTGGCCTCTGGAGCTGTGGCATGTACTGTTGACTGGTCCTCTGCAGCAGCTTCCTCCCGGTTCAGGTATGTTCCACCTCTTCGGCTACCATGAAGAATCTGGAGGGCTAGTCTGGGCTTTGTGATCCACAACTTCGAGGGATAAAGTGTTGGTGTAGCTAATCAAGGTGCCACGCTCTGGCTTTAACCTCATTAAATTTCTGCCTCTACCAGTGTAACTCCTTACTGTAGTCTGGGAAATGAACACCCTGGCACTGTCCAGTTGAATAGGACCCTTTCCTGGCAACCTCAGGATGGTTTCTTTGTCCTGATACCTGTGAAATTTGGCCAGGAAATGGTTTGTACAGTTGCCAGGCTTAGGATGTCCTCCAGGTGTTTCACGGGCCCACTCTACTCGAATGTGTGGCTCTAGCTCCCGAGGTTTGTTTTTTTCTTGCCAGTCTGCTATGAATTGCTCTGGGCTTCTACCTTCAAGCGCCCCGGCAGCCCGTCATCCTGATGTTTGTTTGGCAGGCCCTGTTCTCCAGGTTGTCCACTTTCTCATGGAGTTGATTCCGCTCCTGCATTATTTATTCCCTGTCCCTGCCCCAGCTATGCTTGCATCTTCCCCATGCTGACCCCGGCTTCCACCTTGAGAAATGCACTGGGTGTTCAGCAGAGGTCTCGCTCAATTTTCAATGATGCCTCACCAGTGAGACAGTTGAGCATTAATGTCTGTAAATCTGGCAAAGCATCTCTGATCCTGCATTGCTCGGGAGGGCAACAGTAATGCATTTTGTTCAGTCTCTGCTTGAGTCCCTCGACCATGCTGTTTGTTCTCACTCTCATCACTGGCAGGTTTGTAATCTTGCTGGCATTCAGGAAAATAAGCTGTTTCGATCATTTTGTGATTCTGACATGCTCCTCTGGTCAGGCTTCCTCTTTGTTGTCATGAACGGGTGGGCTATAGGTGAATGGATGCAACTGATACTGGAGGGATTCTAGGTGTGTGCAGGAGGGCTCAGCATATGGTGTCCATCGTGTTCACCAGCTGGCCACATGCCCAATCAACATCATGTTGTTGGCAATTACAGTGTAGTCTACTGTTGGGATACATGATGCTCCAAGGGCTCTATATAAAAGTAATGTCCACAGGTAGACAAGCACATTATTAAAGTTTCATATAAACACTAGTGTTCATTTCTACATCTGCATGCAAGGCCAACACTAGTCTCACAAGAAAAGAAGACAGCAAGGTGACACAAGATTATTCAAGCCTCTACCTGCTGGACCACAGCTTGCATTAAAAATCAAAGCTTGCTTTACTGCAGTATACAGTATACTGTATACTGCAACCTACACACCAAGAAAATCACTCTGTCAAGCCTGTACTTTACTTTGTAGTTGCTATAATACTCAGAATCGTTACACCACAACAATGTTTCATAATCGTAAGATTACTTTGACAGGGTTTCCAGGCTGTAAACACTGTAATACAAATTGTTACAAAAAGCATAATTATCACTATCTGTTATAATGCATTATATTGAAAAATGGAGCATGTCTTTCAATGTGTGACACACAGGAGTTGACAGAGCTTACTTTAACTGAAAGCTGTGTTATGCCCTGCTTTATTTTGCACAGCAAACCATAACATTTCACATTTTCCCCTCAACACATTCCCATCTCTCTCCCCAGAACACAGCTCCAAAATTGTCTGGCCATTCCTTTAAGTGGTTTTTAAGGATTCCAATGAGAACAGTGAGGTTAGATCTAACTGTCCATGAAAGGGCTACTGGTGTATTTCATAAAACACAACACATGCTTGCACGCGCACACACACACACACGGTTTATTGTACTGTGTCATGTATGTTTCAGAGAAAGAAAGCGATTCAGGATTTAACCTCTTATCATCCAGGACTAGTTCTGGATTTTATATTTGTGTGCCATTATGTCTGCCAATATTTTTATTTTGTTCCGTATGAGAAGCAAAACTCACTTTAATTAACATTTGATACAGTCAAACACGTTTAAAAAATGTTCCTTTCCAAGGTTTACAGCACATCTTGGTAGTCTGCCTAAAAGTCAGTACAAAACTACTGCCTCTTCCCTGTTAACCTCACGCAGTCCCTTTGTTTATGACATCATAGTGCCCACCATGACCACAGACTGTGATGTCACAAACAGCAACTGTGTGGTTAGCAGGGTGAGTCAGATACATTTTGAAAGACTCAATGAAATAAGTGCAGCATTACACTAGGAGATCAGCAGCAGGAAAAGGAAAAATAAATAAATAAACAAAAGGATGTCAACCAACTTGAGAGAGTCCATAGAAGGGCTACTAAGACTATCCACAAATACACAATTTATCTTATGATATAAAACAAGAAGAATTAAAATTAATGACTCTAGAACAACGTAGAAGTAGAGGAGATATGCTAATGATGTGTAATATAATACACAACATCACAGATCCTGTTGTCAGAAAAGGACCATCTGGCCCATCTAGTCTGCCCAAAAGAGGTAGCCACCCCTCCCGCCCTTTACCTCCCCACTCTCTCTCTCTCTCTCTCTCTCTCTCTCTCCCCTCCTCTGCCTAGTCCCATGTAGTTATCCCATGCTATTTTGAATTTATCCACTGTAACAACCTCCACTACCCATTCCGCAACCTGTTCCATGGACCTACCACCTCTCTGAGAAGTAACACCCCTTACGCCCGAAATCTGCCCTTTCAGCTTGAGTGCATGACCTCTGGTGGTTTGAGCTACCAGTCTTAAGATGCTATCTCCTTTACTTATTCATTCCCTTCTTGTAGTTGAAGGTTTCCACCACGCCTCCCTTTCCTCTCATCTCCAGTGTATACAGACCAAGCTCCTCCTGCTTCTCCTCATATGGCCTCCCTGCATCCTCAGGATCATCTTGGTCACCCTTCTTTGGACCCTCTGTTAACAGAATTAAATCTGGAATGTCATAGGACATAAAATTAACTAGAGAACACTCACTTCAGCTAGCAAGACACATCATTAAACAACCAAGAAAACATTTTTTACACAATGAGTAATGAATCCCTGAAACACATTACCACTGGAAATAGTGATCAGTAAATCTAGAATGAATTTAGGCCAAACTGGACAGTTTCCTCTTAAATGGTGGTATATTACATTACTCGCTTAATAGGAGTGACATAAGGCAAGCAAGCCTTTTGCTCTTGTAACATGCATCTGCCAAGAGTGGCATCTTGCAACTGAGACCTCCTACTTGTTACACAGACAAGGCAAAAACACAAGTTGGTAGAAAATAAGTATCACCTCTGGCATTAGGGGCAAATACTTGGCCGGCATCTAGGAGGTTGGGGAGGGGTTAGAGCACAAATAACATTTATATTTAAACAGAGTCTGGGAGAAAGTTGCCAAGGCTATGCTGTGTCTCACAGAAGCACAGAATCTGTTGCCAGACAAGGACCACAAAGCCCACCCTGCCTGCCCATCCCCATTCACTGCTGCAGCCCCAGCTCCAGATCCTATTTGATATCTGAGTCTCCTATCTGAGGGGCCTCAAAACATTTCACTCAGAGACTCAAAGATGGATTGTCTGAAACCATAAACTTTGGGACTGTATTGTATGGCTTTATTTCTGACAAGATGGTAAAACAGAAGAGGTGGTCCCCAAGTCCGTGACTCGTCCTAAACAGATGACAGTAACTTTGCAGGCAGGTAGAAACATTTTACATTCTGGCAGTACTGTAAATTCCAACATGACCTACTAATGTCCTTTTTCCAAACAAACTTATCTATCCCTGTGCTGAGGGATCACTGGATCTCAGACAAGTGCATATATTGTGGGGTTACCACGCACTTAAAACTTGAAACACCTGATAAGATGGACCATTGTTAACATCTGCAGGAAACTGCGTTCTATCTAGTAATCGGTTAGATCCACTCTGAAAACATGAATGAGGTTCTTCCACTCTCGCCAAAGTCAGAGTCTGCCATTACTTCATTTAAACAAACTGGATTCTCCAGGCCCCACTGGGCTGCTAAAGACATCCTTACATTCAGCACATAAAAAGCATATGTTTGTGGTGAAAAGGGTCCCGATTGCCTGTAATCTAGCCAGTGTAAGGCACATATAGCACCAGATAACCCAAAGTCTATTTTCAAATGAACCTTGTACTCAGTTTGGTATTCCCTTGTTACAGGCATTTGAAAGAAGTTAAATCTACAGTTCTCTCACAAATCCATAGCTTTTTTGAAGAAAACTCAGAGTGTCTTAACTCTGGGCAGCTGTGACAGTCTTTCAGGGGATGACCCTAAGAATCACTGAATTCTGAGTTACATTTCCACTCCTAAATGAAAACTTGAACCCACAGGGGTTCCACTGGATCAGGTCTCCACCACTTCCAGGCAACTACTTATTGATCACCAGACTATGGTGAGAAGAAAACGAACAGAGGTCCTTCACCCAGCCAAGGGATGCTGACAGGCACCTCTTGCCCTCTGAACCCAGAGAGCTAATTCTCCTTCAAACTCCAGCTCAGAACTTTCAGGTTCTAACAGCTCTCCTGCACAGCTGAGCCAAGTGGCTTATGCTGCTGAGAGAGTTCCAGATGACATCACCTCATTTCCTGCCCAGCTTAACCAGGTAAATAATGATGTAATGTATGGTAGGGAGTTTAAAACCCTGTAATGCTGCCCAGAGACCTTCCTGATCTAATACTGATGGGATTCTAGTAACCCCGGAGACGGGTAGTTGCGCCTATTGCACCTTAGTATAAAACAAACAACTAGAAAACAATAAAGTTACTAACACAAATGGTGTGAGCCTAGAGTTTGTAACCTTTTATTATAGTACAGAGTTGCTCTTTAAAGATCTCATGGTACCGCCACCCTCAACGCCCAGCAGCAGCGCACTGTACACGTGTCCTAGGTCTGGATGCAGACTGGGACCAGTGTGTCAGGAGGCAGGCACGGCTGAATTAGCTATTGTGTGGCAGGGTGCCTCTAACAGTGAGAGTTGGAGGTGGGTTCTGGTGCCAGGGACCCCTGCAGGTGTATCAGGGAGTTTGCAGTCACCATAGGGGAGTGCAGTGCTTGCTGGAAGCGGACAGTGACTGTGGTCACTTGAAGGGGTGGAGGGAAGGCTCAGGGACTAGCCTCACGGGGCTGGAAGGTCACTAGCACAAAGGCCTAAAAGAGCATGAGGAGGATGTATCCATGGACAGAGAGTAAACAAAAATCCCACTGCACTATGTGAAGAGACAGAGAGTAATCTAGTGTCCTGGGCAACAGTTGTTGTCCTACTAGAGTGGATTCTGATGCAACTATTCAGGACTGTGTGTGTGTGTGTGTGTGTGTGTGTGTGTGTGTGTGTGTTTGTGTTTCAGTGGTGCCTTTTCAGGTGCACAAATGCTGTTGCAGGTCTCTGCATTCAGTCACTGCACTACTGGTATCTAACTCATTGCTCTGTAAAGTGCTTGAAAGACTGCATGAAATGCACTGTCTGAAGTCTATTGTATCTGATATAGCAACACCTACATCGCATTGCAAAGACAACTTTTAAAGCTCTGTTGCAAAGACAAAGGACATTGCTCTGGGATACTGAGAAATACTTCAGGGAAGATTTAGGAGCACTGTCCCTCATAGTTTGAAAGACTATGAAAAGACCTGTTAAACGAGGTACTGAGCTTTGATCTCACTTATACAGGTGGCAGCAGTCCAGGGATATCCAAGTCAAGTCAAGTCAACTTTATTTCAAAAACGCAGTCCCAAGAAGACCACAGCGCTTACAAATATATGAAAACAAATCAACAGAGAATAACATAAACCGGATACAACTGACAGACAATAGCCAAGGTCAAGCATTAATCGTGCTGAGTTCAGGACATGCTAAATTAAATAAGTGACTTTTAAGGTAGACTTAAAGCTATCAATGGTCTGACACTCTAATCTGGCAAGGTAATGAATTCCATAGGGTAGGAGCAGCAAAAGCAAAGGAGAGGGCTCCAGACATTTTTTCAAGCATACCCTGGGAATCTCCAGTAATCCCTCATCAGCAGAATGGAGGGAATGGTAAGGATGGAGGAGATCCTGTAGATAACTCAGACCTTGTCCGTGTGGCACTTTAAAAGTCAGTAAGCCTACCTTGAAGACGATACGCCAATGTACTGGCAGACAGTGCAGATTATGGAGCGCCAGAGATATGGTTTGATCTAGGTAAGCCGTCAGTAGCCTGCCACTGCACTCTGCACTAGCTGCAACCGAAGTGATATCAACCCTGGTAACTCCCAGATAAAGGGCATTGCAGTAATCAAGGCGTGAGGCAACAAAAGCGCAATTAATATTAGAAGATCACTGGGGACCAGACGCTTGATCTGAGCTATGTTTCCAGATGGAAGAGAGAGGTTTGATGACAGCAGACACCTGAGATTTTAAAGTCAGGCTACTGTCAAACATAACACCTGAGATTACATGCCCGATTCAAAGATAGCAGTTTAGAACCACCAAATCATAGCCCAGAAGGTTCACCTGCCGAGGATTCAAGCTAAGGTGACCTGGTTCTACTACGAACACCTCAGTCTTGTCCGGATTTAACCTTCGCCAGTTAGCACTCATCCAGTCCTGAACATCAAATAGGTAATTGTTGAAGATAGAAACAGCATCACTTTGATTGGGTATAAAAGACATGTAAAGCTGAGTATCATTGGTATAACACTGGAAGTTGAACCCATACTTCCTATTACAGTCGCCACCGCTTATAACGGGCACATCTGTAATGTCTCCCAGCAGCAGCATATAAACTGAAAATAGCATGGGGAGACTACAGAATCTTGGGGACCCACATGACAGAGAGAAGAGAAGCAGATGAATGAATTCCTGATATAACTCTCCGAGTTCTGCCCATGAAGAATGAACAAAACCATCTTAGCACTGTTCCAGACAGTCCACATATGGTCCGTAGGCAGTCTAGCAGCACCTCATAACCAACAGTGTCAAATGCTGCAGAGAGATCTAGAAGAACCAAAATGGACCGGCTCCCTTGTCTCTCGCTACCAAGAGAGCATTAAGAACCAGAACAAGTATGGTTTCAGTACTGTGCCTCTTCCAGAACCGAGACTGAGAAGGTCATAGATACCAAGCGTAGTTAAGTGGTCATCTAACTGCATCGCAGCCACTTTCTCTGCAACCTTACCTATAAAGGGTAGGTTAGAGACTGGTCTGTAGTTGCCAAGCAGTCTGGGTCAAGGGATTTTTTTTTTTTTTTTTTAGGAGAGGCAATACTCACTACCTCTGCAGGAGTTTGGGAATATCCTAGACTCCAACGAACACCAGACAATTTTAGCAAGGACTGGGCCAATGACTTCCATGCATCCTACTAAGAGGCGTGTAGGGCCTGGATCTAAACTACAAGAAGTTGGATGCAAGTTCTTGATGATCTGCACAATATCTTCAAATGTAACCAGACTAAAGTCAGACCAGACCGACTCAGGAACATGTCACCTTTTAATCACTGCAACACCTAACAGAAGGTGCTGATTATATTTAGGATCTGATGGTGGCAATCTTATTTGCATAGAAACAAGCAAACTCATCACACATCTGTTGTGAAAAAGTTTGCTAGCATTGAAAACAGATTGATTACACAATCTGTCAATGACCAAGAGCTGTGCCTGTCAATTCTTCGCTAGCTCAATCTCCTTGGATAGAAATTCTGACTTTTTAGATGAGATAGCACATTATAAAGAATACCAAATGGCTATCAATTTAGTTTTGTCAGCCATCGTGCCCGATGTATGCCAGCATCTCTCAACCTTCGACCTGCCTGCCTCATCTTCTTTAAGGTTTTGTTGAACCAAGCGGACTTCAGGTGCAAAGTAAGGGAGGACAAGGACAGGGGCCAGAGTCAAAGGTGCATGTAACAGCCTTATCATAGGCTAGCATGAGTTCCTCAGGATCTCTGCAGTCTTCCAACATATCGGATAAATCCAACACCCCCCACCACTATCAGGGGTCAAACCCTCATAGGGCGATACTGGACCAGTCCTATAGGGGAGATCTGAAGGGGTATCTCAATTCAAATCTTATATTATGACCAGGTTCCACCACCTGGTCAGAGATCTCCATTCCCAGATGGAAGACCAGATCCAATGAATGACCAAAAGAATGAGTAGCAGAAGTAATTACCCATGTAAGGCCTAGCAAATCCATCAGTTAGAGGAAGTTCTGCCCAAACCGCTAATCCTCATCATCGACCCAGGCATTAAAGTCCCCAAGAATGAACCATCTAGGGAATTCCAACAGCAGGCCAGTAAGAGATTCTGTTAGCTCCAGGAATTCACTCACCACTAGGTGGACGGTAGACCCCTAACTCTCAATCTCAGAAGCAGTTGCCTGGGCACTAGCTTGGTACCAGAGTGCAAACCACTGGGGAAAATCAATAGACATACTGTAGTATATAACTCAGCAGTTCACCACTCCGTGGTCAGAGAGTTATAGTACAGCATCTCACAGTTAACATTCACCACATCAGACAGAGTCCTGTGGGTGAAATGTTTTAATCCACAGCAAACAACAACTTTGTGTTGTACTTGATTATATATTGCTACTAGGGGTTCTCGGTTTGCCAGAATCAGTTCTGACAGGATTTTTTTTAAATTTCGGAAAATCTGATTCCAAACAGGAATCCAAAATCCTAAAATCCTATCACACAGGAAGTACAGGTTTACACTTCCTGCAAGCAATCAGAATCAAATTTGGATTCTGGAATTTAATATATGTGAACATACTGAGAAGCCAGCAGAAGAAGACTATTTGGTCTATCAAGTCTGCTCATATTGCAGGGTCTACAGCTTGAGCTAATGTCCCTGCCCTCCCTCCCCTCCTCCCATCCTCCTACCCATGATCCTTACCTTCCCTATGCCTATCCCAGCCTCTCTAAAAGCTGCCCACTGTCTTCAATGAGATCACTTCTTCTGGCAGCATTCCAAGCCTCCACCACAGTCTTTGAAGAAATGCTTCCTGACCTCTCTCCAAACCTCCCACCCTCTAGCTTAAGACTGTGCCCCTCCTGTTATGGTTGCCACCAACTTAAAGAGATTCTCCTTAGTAACCTTATTTATCCCTTTCGGTACTTTAAGATCCCAATCATGTCCTCTTTCTCTCTCTCCCTGTCTTCCAGGGAGTACATGTTCAGTGCCCTCAACCTCCTCATATGCCTTACCCTGCTGACCCGCTGTCATCTTTGTAGCCCTCCTCTGGATCTTCTCCAGCAAGTTAATGTCCTTTTGAGGTGTGGCACCAGAACTGAACTCCACACTCTAGATGTGGCATTACCAGTGACCTGTACATGGGCAGTATAACCTCCTCTCTCCTACTACTGATCCCCTAGATATGCATCCCAGCATCTTGTTTGCCTTTGCTGCTGCTTTCTTGCATGCATGCATGGAGTGCTTCAGGTCACTAGTGATCATCATTCAAGGTCCTTCTCCTCTGATGCAGATACTGGACTCCACCCAGGTAGTACTCTGTCCCGGGATTCTTGGCTCCAATATGCATAACTTTGCATTTCTTGGCATTGAAGCCAAGCTGCCAGATCCTGGACCACCTCCCCAGCTTTTCAGATCTTCCTGTAGGTCCTGAATCCCTTCAGCTGTGTCCACTCTCCCACAGAGCTTGGTGTCATCCACAAATAGGCACATTTTGCCCTAATGTCATCCCCAATGTCATTGATGAAGACACTGAACATCGGCCCCAGCACTGAGCCCTGCGGGACCCCACTGATTACCTCTCTGGTGCATGATAACTCTCCTCACAACCACCCTAGGGGTTTTGTCCTCAGCCAGTTTGCCACCCATCTGGCCATCTTTTCCCCAACCTCGAGATCCACAACTTCCTGATCAACCTTCTGTGGGATACAGAGTCAAAGGCCTTGCTGAAATCAAGATAGAGGATGTCTACCACTTGGCCCCTGTCTTAGTGACACAGTCAAAGAAGTCAATCAGATTTGTTTGACATGATCTCCCTCCCCATGAACCACTGCCTCGCATCCTGGAGACCATGCTCCTCTAGATATTCCACCAACCTGTCCTTTAGTATGGTCTCCATGAGCTTGCCCACAATGGAGGTCAGACTGACTGGTCTGTAATTCCCTGGGTCATCCTTGGGACCGCTTTTGTGGAGGGGCACTACATGTGCTGTTCTCCAGTCCTGCGGTACCATGCTTGATGCTAGTGAACTATTAAATAGGTCTGCCAGTGGCCCTACCAGCTCCTCAGCCAGTTCCTTTAGTACCCTTGGATGTACTCTGTCCAGGCCTGGTGATTTTTCCACCTTCAATGCCAGCAGCCCTCCTTCACTCTATCCTCTTCTGTCACTACATCTGTGTTCCCTCCTCCACTCCTCTTTCCCTCCTGAAGGCACTGGTCCATCCTTCTCCCTGGTGAAGATGGAACAGAAGTATTCATTTAGTATCTCTGCCTTTCCTCCATTATCCTCCACTCACTCTCCTCCCTTTCTTAAGCCTAAAATCCCTTCCTTCTTGTCCCTTTTCTCACTTATATAGCAAAGAAAGCCTTCTCGGAATCGATTTCAAGCCAAATATAGCCATTTTTCGGATTTTTCATCTTCAACTTTCAAAAATCCTAAATCCTAAAAACAGACCAGAATCAGATGAATCAGATTCTGTTTTATCAGATTCTGAGAAACCCTAACTGCTACCACTTTTGGATTCTTGCAGTGCCACTCATGGTGAGGCTGTACCTATCAATACTGTAGTTTGTGCCAGCCTGCTATGTTCTTTGCCCCAAGAACTGTTCTTCCACTATCCCATCATTCACCCTCCCACAACTCTCTACCATCCTTGGTGAAAATCTGGAATATGTTGACAAATTCAAATACCTAGGAGTATGGATAGACAATAAACTAGACTATACTACCCACGTTGAAGAGCTCCTGAAAAAGCTAAGACAAAGACTTGGTCTATTCTATAGAATCAAACACTACCTGACCAAAGATTCCAAACAAAGATTAATCCTTGCATCATTCATGTCCCTCATTGATTATGATGACTTCCTCTATGGTCATTGCTCCCTCTCCCATCTAAACAAACTAGACACCCTGTATCATAGAGCTATTAGATTCATTACTGACCTTCCCTCTAGCACCCATCATTGCTCTCTCTACAATGCAGTCAGCTGGACATCCCTGCAACACAGAAGAAGAAAAATGCTGCTACCTGGATCTACAAAGCTCTGACAAACAAACTCCCTTCCTACATCTCAGACTGCTTCAACCAGATCACATCCAGGCCTACACCTTGAGGATCAACAAACCGATCCTGCTGAAGATTCCTATCACCTGCACCGGTATGGAAGAGCTGCAATCAGTTATTCCCTGGCACTTATCTGGAATTCTATCCAAAAGACATTGAAAATGGAAACACTGATCCCCTTACATCCTTCAAAAAGCTGTACACCAGCCTAATCCCAGATTCATGCAATTGCTTCCACAAGGCCTAGTCCTCCCACACCCCACCCCCGACACCTTCTCTCCCCCTCAAAGCTCCTCCCTATTCTTCTATCATTCCTCTGGTCCTTTCCACATCTAACCTCAAACATATATGCCCACCCATGTACCATTATCCAAGCCTTATCCCTACCAGACTGTTTGTTTCTCACCTTTAATAGGTTTTGGTTTACTGTCCTTTGCCTTGTATATATGTAAATAATTGTACATCTATCTCACTCATAAATGTTTGTATTTGTGCTATTTCAATATCATGTTTTTGTATACACTCTGTAACCTTTTTGTTATGACCACTCAGGTCCATCTTGTAAATGAGCTATGCTCAATGACGCTCTCGCTTGAATAAATAAAGATTTTGATTGATTGATTGATTGACTAGTGCCTGTGGCACTGACGACCCATGTTCAGGAGCCGAACACAGTGCATCAGAGGGTCGGCCGGGGGTAGAATGAGCATCTCATGGACAGTTCTCCTCCTCTGGGAAGGGGGTTGCAGCTCTCCGTCAAGTCAGCGACACTCAGTGGAAACTGGGTGTGCAACAGCCGAGGACACTCTTCAGTGAGGAGGCATCAGTATATGTCTGTAGGTCGGGTGCAGGAACATGCCCGACACGGCCCAATGTCACTGCATGTCCATGCCTCCAGGGAACCTTATGCAGAAACCCCTGGGCCAGCAGCACTGTGCGCCCCAGACCTCCACCTGAATGACGTCCCAGGTGCAAACCTTGGCTGGGGCCTCTGGCAGATCTTGTTCTCTTCGGCCCTCCCTCTGGGAGGGGAGAGAACCCCACAGGGATCAAGCTGCTGGGCTCCCCAGTTCAGGCAGCCTGAGGATGCCAGGTGTGAGGTCCAGGCGCTGACAGGAGCAAATCCCCGCCTGTACCTAGAAGCACATAGTTTGGCACAGCTGCATCCTCCCTGACATCACAAGGTTCCAAACACTGGTGGTAAAGTAGCAAAATAGGGCAGACTAGCCAGGGATAGAACTGGACCGCTGCCAGCTACGGGTAAACACAGTACCTCGCTTAACAGAGCTTTCCATGGGCTTTCAAACTGTGAAGGGCACTGTCCATCAATGTTCCCTTTTAGGTGATATTTTTCTCTAGGCTGATAAAAGCATTTTGTTATAGAAACGATATTTCACCATGGGTCGGAGATGGAGGAGATTGCCATTCCCAGGTAATGCTATTTTGCAAAATTATGTCAAAAGTCAGCAGGTGACATATAGCAGCTGATGGCAAGGGTCACAACTTTGCAAGAAAAGTCCTGATTTAGAACGTCTTTAAATCTTTATCCCAGTGAAGAGGACCAGAATGCTGCAGAGTGCCCCGCCCAAATAAACTCAAATGAATTAAGTTCTTTAAACTGTCCTTGCATGGTGGGTGTACAGGGTCAAATTTTATACAATACATACATATATATATATATATGTATGCATATATGGGTGCGTGTGTATGTATCTATCTCAATTCTAAATATCCATTTCCCTTCCTCGATTTTTGTATCTACATGATGGCCTTGTCTGTGAATGCCAAATTCTATGCTTGAGGTTACAAATGCATCAGTTCATGTGAATTTGACACCTGTTAGTGAACAGCAGTCGAGGAACTTCAAAATCATTAAACAGCATGCCATGCTATTCTGGGTACTGAGATTCAATATCTTAAAAAGCCAGCTAATACCTGTCCTCTTTCAACCCAAATGAAGACGGAACATGTTTTTACAATGTGCTCCAACAAGTTCTCTCTCATTCTTGTACAGTGTAGCCATGCCTGTACTGTAGTTCAGGCTTTGTAAACCAAGGACAGCATTTGGCCATTTAAAAACAACTATTTTGTTAATTCATTAAATACAATTCAACGAACATCCAAGTAGTTTTTTTTTTTTTTTACTCTGTTGACTCCTCCGCGCCATTGGTAGGACCTCCTTCTGTTGTCATCCAGCTCCTGATCCCACCCCCACCCCACCAAGATCCTCTCCGCATGTGACCCTGGTCTGCTGCTCCACCCATGAGTTACCTGCTTGGGTAACACCTCAGCTTGTGACCTCCGACGTAGGGCTGCCTTCAACTCCTCAGTACTCCCATACAAGTATCTAATTCCCAGCAAGAAGAGGTGAAGGCTGGAGGGAAGGTGGGGTCCAGGAAGGCAGGATGTGTAGTGGGCGTGGTAACAGGGAGCGGTGTCACCTGCCCAGCCAGCAGGGTTATCCACTTTACTCACTTTCCCCTGATGGGAGCAGACATGCAGTGACATCCTGGAATGTCACACTTACTCCCAAGTATAACACACCAACGCCCACCACTATCCACCAATCCTAGCATTCACCAGGCTCAAAGCTCAGTACCACTGAGCTGCCACCAGGAGGCACACTGTTACCAGAGCCCTACTCCCACAAATCCTGGAGAAGGTGAGCTGTCCAACGCTACTCGAAGTCTCCCCTGCCCAGCTTTTGATGCTCCAGGCTCGCTCCTGAACCTGGTTCATTGGCATCACAAGTGGTAGCCAGCTACCACTGTCAGTCAAGTGACTGGCAGCCCACTATACCAATAAGGCGAAGTGATGCAGCTGAGTAATACAGAGATGGGTTTGCATCTTCTCTCAGTATAAGTGTCTGGGCACAGGATGGCAACAACCAAATGGCAGAACATCATTACTATACCTTCACAGGTCCATCGTGACGCAGTACCTACAAGTAACGGAACTACTGTCATATGTGTAACCCAATAAATCCCGCAGAAAATAGTAATTTCAAAAATACAGTTTTACTGAATGGTATGCATACACTCTGCAACTATGAGAGAGAAGACACATCAGGCAGGGACTATGTGAAAGGAGTGGATGCTTTTGCATATTATTTGCCTTCCCAGTTCTAACTGTTGCAAGAGGTTGTTTCTGAGGAGTGGTGGTGTTGTCTCATCTGAGGGACAAATTAAGCAATATGCATGCCAGGGCATGTATCGTGCTTGGATAACTTTATACCTCAAGTGCATTGTGAGGTACAAGGCCAGAGGATGAGTGCCTTCAGCCACCCAAGAAGTGACATCCGAGCAACATACACCCTGAAGTGCCTTACTGTGATATTGAAATGGATCCATTTATGTGTTTACAGTTGTATCCTATAGTTGAACCTCGACCTCAACCAGAGTTCATCCATACATAAATCATAATTTTGAGAGCCATGTTTTTGGGAAGGATGGTATTTTGGCTCAGAGCCAAGCTGCCAAACCCACTTCCTGTCCTGGGCTGCCACCCCCATGCTAGCAAATTATGTGATGTAATTATATGGAGAGTGCGGAGAGCACATCAACAGATTGATAGGGGCTGGATTTAAGTATTTTTTTTTATAGTTCAGGAGTTCCACCGGATAAATAGGCCACCGCCAACCAACAAGACCCTTGTTAGCTGAGTGGATGGTCTTAATTTATCTGGAATAGGAACCTGAACTATTAAAAAACAATTTAAATCCAGCCCCTATAGTAGTCTGTTGAGCACACCCCGCGCCTCCATATAATTGGTTCACAAAACATGTTAGCGCTGGAGCGGTGCTCAGGATAGGAAAATGGAAGGATCGTGGTTTGGCACCAGGGATTTAAACTATGATCCTTCCCTTCCAAAACCATGGCCTCAAAATTATGATTTATGGATGGAAGAACTCTGGGAGAGGTAAGGGTTCTTATCGACTTACCATAAATATGCTAGAAAGGTTGCACTTTAAACCCAAATTCAAAAGGGTCTTGCCATTTTTGAACTGGTTAGCCATCTACTGTCTCTTCTCCCATGAGGTTTACTCTGGACTGATCTGTGACAATGAAGGTCCGATTTACAGAACTTTCAGGTAAAATCCTCACAATGTGTATGTTTTGAAAACTGAGATCCTATACTATGTGTTGGGCGTTGACGTACCTGCACTGGTCCGTGATTAATGATTCCTCCACTCCCCTGCAGAAGCTGTTCATCACTAGTTTTATAATCAAGGATACCACACAGTTTTTGACATTTTTTTTTAAAACAAATCTCATGAACTATATATTGTCCTGAAAATTACATCCCACAGTATCTTATGAAAGTCAAAGTCTCTGTGGAAGCATCAACTGTATTTCACTTGATTTTATTGCCGTCTTATAAATGACAACTAATTCACATAGCAGGTTGGGCTAATCCATATCAACTTTTTTTTTTTTTAACAGAACTTATGCTTTTAACTTCTTTTAACATCAAACTACCTTCTGCATTGGAACTGTTCCTTCAAAGAAAAAAGTTGTTACAAATTACTTGTCATTTTGTTTTTGAGAACTGAGATCTTAGACTTTATGCTGGGAACCTGAAATACCACACTTGTCTCGGTGAGCACTGATGCCCCCCACCCCTGAAAAGCTGCTCATTACTAGTTTTACAATCAAGAGGGAGACCACACTTTTTTTGCCTTTTTTCTGAAACAAATCTCATGAACTACATAATATCCTGAGAAATTACAGCCCATGGTATGTTGTGAAAAGTCAGGTCTCTGTGGAAACATCAACTGTATTTCACTTGATTCTGTTGCCGTCTCTTATAAATGATAACTAATTCACCCAGTAGGTTAGGCAGATCCATATCAGCTTGTTTCTTTAACAGAACTTATCCTTTTCACTTCTTTAACCTCAAACTGCCTACGATTGGTACTATTCCTTCAAAGAAAAGTCAGTTACAAAATACCTGTCAGCCAAATATTGACGTCTGTTGCTACAACAAAAACCTTTTATGTTTCAACACATTGGGTTTCCTGGAGAAATGTATCATAATTCTTTCATAAGCATATGCTAGTATCTAGGTTTTTCCACCTCTCTTGTAGTTACATTTTTGTTGACTTTTTAGCAATTTAATGTACCTCCAAAATTGGGGGCTTACCTTTAGTATCTCCCTGGCTCTACTGCTGCCCACTGCCAGGTGGACGCCCTGCTAGGATGATGATCCATGGTTGTTGGTGTCCTTCTGTTGTTCTGTGTGAGAGTGCCACAATGTGTCTCCGCTCTGTCCCTGTAAGGTCACATCCAGTGTGTATGTTAAAATGGCCTCAGCTGGGCCCAAGCATCCTCGAGCTCGTGGCTAGCTAGGCATTAAATTTGCCCCACTCTGCTGTCACTGATAGAGCAGAGGAGCCCTGTCTAGTACTGTAAATATTTACTCCTAATTCATAGCGGTCTTTGAGATACAGATTGTTGCTTAACCTGCCTTATTGCAGCCTGTGTTTCTCAATGGGAGCCCATGTTTTTGGACCGTGACTGTCCAGTTTGGACCAATTAGGACACAGGGGACTTCAAGGGTTCCTTAGCTCAGGTGCCTTGTGGGAGAAACTGTAACCTAGGGTTTGGTGCCTAAGGAACCAATAAAAGCACAGGATGGTAACTGACTGCTTGTTTTCAGCCAACTGAATGCAGAAAATGGACTGTCCAAGGACTGTTTTCAAACAGGAGGAGTACAGCCCCAGCTCTTGAACTGAGAGGAGCTTCTGTGTGGTGGTTCATCCTGAGACTCTATGGAGCAGGGAACTTGTAAGCTCTTGCGGGATCCGCCTGGAAAGGCCTAGTTTTCTCTCATGCATCCTGCGATCCCAAAGGGGAAATCAAGCTTCAAGAACTGCTTACTGCAGATTTAGAGGTGTGCTCAGTGAAGTGGCTGACATTGCGAACCAGTCAGAAGTCGAAAGAGGAATCAAGAGCTTGATGTTTCTTCAAATAAATGTGCTTGAATGCTTACTGTGGGTCAAGGCTACCATCCAGGGACTCCTGATTGCTAGAGATACTCTGTTGAACTTGGGCCCATGTCCATCTCAGCCCATGGTGTCTGTTATTGTGACAGCTACAGTTCTACCGGCGAGAGACCAGCTTTGGGGATCCAGCCCCCAAAAGCAAGACATTGCAGGTTGCATTCACCTACAGGAAAGGCCATGAAGTGCAAGTGTGTCATGATGGCCCAGTTTCCATGTGCAGCAAATTCCAGCATTAGGTCTTCATTTTGCCAGGCCATCTGCAATCGCCTGGTACAGTGAGTAAATTCAGGGTAGCTCCCTGTAACCAATATTTCGATCATCTTTGGTACCATCCGATTGTTTTCAGCTTAATTTTAAGGGTTTCAATAGACTAGGCCAGCTGCCCGTGGATACAAATAATTTACATTGCTTTGCAGTATTTATGTTGATTGCTTCTTTCCAACAAGGGCCCAACAACTGCTGCAACCCCAGGCACCGATTCTGGCCAGCCAGCATTACACTCTGGGTACCCAGTAGCTGCAAGACTGTTAAAGGGACTAAATTAACTTTATGTAAAATAACTTGATCAAATACAGAATAGAAATCCCTCCTTGTTCATATCCCCTTAATAAACTTAATTTGCCATGTTTCTTTGAACCTAGCCTGTGAGCATATTATTACTTGGCTTAAAGTGACAGGCTCTGTACTGGATGTGTTGAAAGTGCATACTGTATTGTTAAACTGTCTTTACAGGGGGTTGCAGGGTGTACACCAGGACCAGAGACCCTGCTGGCAAGTGGGACAACTGTGAGCTTATTATTAATGCTTATTGCAAATTGCAGTCACTGTCAGCTCCTAGGTAATTGGTCACTAGGTGGGACTGTGGGGGTTATAACTTTCCCAGAGGGCTATATCAGTCTAGATAGATACCCACACAAACCGTACTCTGGGTGGAGGCACCAAACTATTGTGTTTACTGAGGGTAGGGGCACCCGTACTTGGCAGTTTTGAACCCAGGTCCCAACCTGCTGTTAGGAAGGCAGGCAGGTGTAGTAGCCCTTTGGAATAGCGCTGCCTAGGTTACATTAAAAAAAAGAAGGGCATCAAAATTCACACCTACTCACCCACCTGCAGGGACACTGGTTTCCCGTACTCACGGAAATGCAGACAGAAAAGATTCCTGACTGGCCAGCAGAGTTTGGGCACCAAAATGCAACTAGCATTTGTTCTCAGAGTGTCCGTGATCTGCAGTCTTTAAAAGCAATGTGCAAGCTGCCTTCTTGTTACTGTTCCTGCTTGCTACTGTCCTGCCACCCAGACTCAGACCTGCTAAAAGAATTGACTAACAGCAGCTAACAAGATGCCTGCTTGCTGCTCTCCATCCTGAAACAAAATTCCAGTATGTTAAAAAGCATTTTGTTTGCTGTTATGTGATATCAGCGATTCACTGTGGGCATGGTATTTCAGACACAGCTGTACCACACAGTCCTGCAGAACTGCAATTATTTTAGGAAAAGGCTTAGATACTGGAAAAGTTAAATACATCCATTCCCTGCTTGAGTTAATTTGCCACACCGATTCCAATACCAAGGGAACCAAAGTTGTTGCCGACTCTCTAATTTTCTGGGGCCAGATTTTTCAAAGTTCCCAGGATTTGATGCAGGTGCAGGAAATTGGTGCAAGTGGGTCTTCACTTGCAGAGCTGCAGTTTTCCCCACATGCACTGGATTTTCAAAGAAGGTAGAGCTGTTTTACGGCTGGCTCTGCGATTTACGGCAGCTGCAGCCATTTTTGGCAAAGCTGCGCAAAAATGTTACACCTTGTTAGATCAGGCATAACCTCCATCACAGCTGTGCCTGCTGCCCATGCAGAGCACAGGCTAAAACACGAAAGTGTCCATCGTGCGAGATTTGTTCTGCACCGGGCGGACTGCAGCACGGGCATAGTCCTCAGTCCTTGAAAATCAGGCCTCTGATCGTATAAGTAAAAAGTACTTCAATTATCTTGCAGTTCTCTTGTTTTTATAATCCAAATGCTCACAATTCAAAGGGCATTTGGAGTCCCACTACTACTAAAACAGGAACACACCAAACTGTTGGTAGTCTGGGATGATGTATAATGAACCATAAGGGTAATTTGAGTGTTTTAAAATCGTATACCATCACCGCAGTGAATCTCCGACTGCGAAGACCACAACAGCGCCAAATCAGGCAAAAATCCACTCATCGCTGTGGTGATCCGATGCGGCCGATCGGGACAGCTCCTGCTGGGTGTCCCCCGGTCCAACTCCGAAGTTAGAATCCTTAGAGACCAGGGGTGAGGGCAGGAGCCCCCCCACATGGGGGTTCATGGGGACTGCCCCGAGTGAAAACACGGAGGCATCCCCAACACTGCACCGCCGATACTTGGCAAATGCGGCTATCGCTGTCGGGATGTCTCCGAGAGCTGTCACCGCGGCATGTTAAAATCTTTAAAATGCATCTCAGCATTCTGTGATATATCTGGCAGTGCCAGTATTGAACGCTCTTTGCTCTCCCATCCTAGACAGTGCAAAAGGGCATCACTTTATAGCACAACGCTTAAGGGATGCATATAGAACCGTGAAGTACAAAATAAAGAACTAACTGGACAGGTCCAAAGAAGGTGTACTGCACCTGACTAAAAGTGGAAACCTCAATATTTTCAGTGCCATGGTGGCTGTGAGTGTAACCAGCATTGTAGCACTTAAGGAGAGGGACATACAGTTAACTGAATAAACCTCCTTTCAGCACTCACTTTACTGACATAATATTTGGGCCACTGTTGTGCTTCTAGTTGTCTTTGACTGCCACTTGTGTTTAACCCAGACTCCCAGGAATTTTTGGGTTCAGTCGCAGGGCGGCAAACCGTGACAATTACCACGAACCTGACTGCCCAACAGATGTTCCTGCTGAAATGGCCCCAACATGAACCCATGATCAGCTGCACAAATAGGTAAGAGATGCATTTTTGCTTTCCATACCTTCTTCACCCCCAGTGACAGCACACTCGAGACACCGCTGGTAAAACCTGTTACACTAGACTGCACAGAACACTCCAGGAGCCTCAAATTCTGTGAAACTGTCATTGGCTAACAGAGGGAGAAACAAAATGATAATTTCTCTCAGACACTAACAGGCAGCTGATACTTATGAAAATTGCCTGACTTCAATTCATTACTGCATTTGCAGCTTCCTAGATAACCGTGAACCACAACTCGCTGAAGTGCTACCTCCAGAGAGCAGCTCCAGGATAAAACACAGAAAGAGCATCCACACTTAAACTACCAAGTAAGGAAACCGCTTCTGTAAATTGGAACCAGTGGGATTCTCAGAAACTGGACAGCTAGGTAGATAGATAGACATTCATATGATAATTCACAGTAAATACTTTAAAAATCAAAAGCGATTCTGATTCAGTATCGGTGTTACTGTACACTGCTTCTGCTACTTCTACACTGCTAGCTTCTAAAACATTAGTTCTCACGCTTTGTGATAATGAGCCTCCCCAAACCATGGAAAAGATTTTGAGCCTCCTCAAATTTGGAAAAACTTGGGCCTCCCATTGAAAAAAGTATCATATTTTGCACAGTACACTAGGAATAAAGTGAGACTAATAAAGTTGACCAGTATATCTCTTTTATTCAACATATTGTTCTCCGCCCCAACCTCACACCCCAGGTTATCCTTGTCACCCACTTTTCTGACTCTTGGGCCCTTGTTACTCTGTTTCCTCCAGCTGAAACAACTAACCTAGCCACTTCATCTCACCCCTCTTACCATGTTGTTAAGCAGCTTCCTATACCCTTACCTCAGGTGACATCTGAACCTAGCACAGGCTCTGTGTGCCTTTCCCAGTCACTAATTTGCATATAAGCACCTATTGTACTGTAGAAAGAAGCCTTAAACTGCCTGTAGGCCATATATAAGTATGCATCCACTCACCCTAAGTGTTCAATGGCTTTTCAGCCTTGGCAGAGTGTGCCCTTCCCAGTCACTCATATGCATATAACACTTAAACACTTACTGCAGAAACAAGCCTTGGGCCAGTGTTCCTTTCCCAGTCACTCATTTGCATATACATACCTACTGTAGAAACAAGCCTTGACTCAGTGTGTCTTCTAATCACTGATTTACATATAAATACACACCTAGAAACACGCTTTTGGCTCATTGGGCCTTTCCTGGTCACCAGTTTGTGCATAAGTAAAGGAACTCAGCTGCCATTATCCAAATTTAGTTTGATTCATCCTATTACACAAAACATCCAAAACTTAAAATTGAAATATTGTACATTCTCAGACTTGACTGAGCCTCCCTGGAACAGTATGGTGCCTTCCTTGGAGGCTGGCCTTACCATTTGAGAACCACTGTTCTAAAACATCCATGACCAGTGAAAGTTTGTATTAAAGACGGTCAGACCTGAAGCGAGAGGAAAAGTAAGTTAAAATTAAATATGGCTGTTTACGCCAGAGGGTAATTTATTGTACCAACTCCATACTGGGGAACCAAAGTTGTTGTGGTCTGCTCACTTCTAATATGTTTTTCTTACCTTCCAAATGCAGTCCTCTGTGTGTGGAACCGTGGGGGCTGTGTATGTCTGTTTGTAGGGGAGATGGGCTAGATGTGTGTGCAGAGGTGGTCTTGCCATGTTGATGGGCAGAGCTGGGTGTGTGGGAGCTTGTCATGTAGTTGGTTGGGAGCAGTGAGTAGCTGGGAAGCTGCTGGACTTCCTAAACTGGAAGTCACTGTGCTGGGATCCTTCAACCAACCTTCACCGCTTCACCCCCATCCAATATGTTAGAAGGTCTCCAATGGACCAACCTGGAAGGGGGAGCTGGTGCAGAGGTTGTTTGTGTTAGTGCATTGAAGGGGGAGCTGGCTGCACAAGCCAAACCACAACCTCGTCCCACCAGATTCAATAAAAGACCCCACTAGTCCCCACCTCCTCCCTTCTCTCCTCCCGTAACAGCAACAATGGTGACCAAGAGCAACAGCAATGACTAGAGGGAGTGGCTTGCATTCTTCCTTATCCCAGTAAGGACTTAATGACATGAAGTCCTCTCACAGCAGCAACACCACTGGCTAGCTGGAGCAGGATGTTATTTCAGTCACTCACAAGGAAGAGACACTATAAAGTTTTGTGGTTGATGATGGGGTGTTAGAGGCAAGCTGGGCTGCATGACAAGGCTCCCTCAATCTGACCCAGGTGAAAATAAAAATACAAAACAAGTACTTACCTTTCAGTGTGGGTTCCAGGTGGTTGGAACTGTGTGTGTGTGTGTGTGTGTGTGTGTGTGTGGAGCTAGCTGGTGGTAGGGAGGCAGGTGCGGGGTGGGAGTGAAAAGTTTAATTTGCTTCTGACCTCTGACATGAAAACGAAGAGGTCCTTTTCATGGGGACCAAGTAAGAAAGTGGCCAATTTATTGTGGGTAGAAAGACATTTTATATTTGCCATGAGGATCAGGTGATCATGCACAGGATTCTGTTCATTTGTTGATTGTGGCATTCACCTGCAGCACCACTGGGAAATATTATTGAACTCCGTGAGTGACAATGGGTTTGAGATTACTATCTCTGGATTTGTTCCATCTTTGGGAGATGTGCGTCCCTCCATTAACAGGCTCCCCACTGGTCACGTGCAGATTTACGCTTTTTAGGAGATGCACTTTATTGTCAAAGAAGCCAATTCAGGCAGTTACATGTTAGATAGGCCTGAACCAAGGTACCTGGTGGTTCTGTTTAATTCATGTCTGAGTCTGATAAACCAAGATACCCTGAAATTTGCTACTTGGGCAAGTGGGGCTGGGGCATCGCGTTATGGGGCTATGCTGTCACACCTGAGGAGTGGGGCTAGTGTCCTGCCACTATTACACCTGAGGATGGGGGCTGAAGTGCTCCTGCCACTATCACACCTGAGGAGTGGGGGCTGTAGTGCTCCTGCCACTATCACACCTGAGGGGGTGGGGCTGTAGTGCTGCTGCTGCCGCCATCAAACTTTGGGGAGCGGGCCACAATGCTGCTGCCATCGCATTCTAGGGGTGGGGTCAGTGTGCCACAACAGCTTCCTGATGGATAGGGGCCACAGTACTGCTGGCCTCATCGCATTTGAGGGATAGGGGCCATAGTGCCACTGGTATCACACCTGAGGGATGGGGCGCGGTGCTGTCGCCATCACAGCTGAGAGATTGGGGCTGTAGAGCCCTGCCACTATCACACCTGAGGGATGGGGGCCATAGAGCCACTGGTATCACACCTGAGGGATGGGGCCATAGTGCCACTGGTATCACACCTGAGGGATGGGGCGCAGTGCTGTCGCCATCACAGCTGAGAGACTGGGGCTGTAGTGCTTTCTGCTGCCATCATGCCTTGTATCTATTCAAATAAGTTTTAATAGGTACAAGGACAGATGTATAATAATAGCAATCCAAACTACTAAAATGCATGCTAGCGGAGTAAAACATTGTTATATAAAGTTCACAAAACAAAACACAGTTAAAAACATATTTGGGCTTTGCAGACTCAAGTGACAATACTGGTTTTTCCAATTTGCAAAACAGCATTTGCCCTTTCTCAGTCATGGTAAACCAGTGTCCCTGTCCATTTGTATTTCAAGGATTTCAGCTGATTAACATATGTGTATTCCTGAATGGTGACTGAGTCACGGCTTGCTTTCCAGGTTGAGACCTGAGGGAAATTATGTTTACAGATTGGGGGTTACAACAAGTACAAGTCCAAACAATATATAACAAGTTAATAAAAAAGATAAGTCAGTAAAAATATCTGCAGCGGGAACAGAACCAAATCTGTAACACAGTGCAAATGGGACGACAGTAATTACAGTTATACGCATATGATGAAGCAGGTAACGGCAAAACAAACAACATCAATGAAAGTACAAATACGACAGGTCCAGAAAGGGAGAAGCGACTACTGCAAGGCAGGGTACTAGAGGTAGATTCTAGAGGGGAGGGAGGTTCCAGAAAGCAGGGGGCTAAGCTTGTTATGAGGGAAAACACTGAACAAGCAGGAGCAGTTAATAAGGGAAAAGGAGGGCAGTCTGATGGTCCAGCAGGTGTACCTTGTGCTCCCAGACCAGCAACCTGGGTTTGGGAGTGAACCCGGAAATGGGTCGGCAGACCCAAGGGCTGGTAGGCACTACAGTTCTCCCAGTCTGTGGAGGAAAGGCATCAGGATTTGCACTCTGGCTACCCTGTGGTGCGCAAGGGAGCATGCTACTCTGTATGGCACGCCAGCAGCTGCAAGGCTGATTTTGGACTGTACTAACATCGGGCGAGGTGGGCGAGGCAAAACAGAAAATGAAGCCTGACGCTTTCCCTGGCCCATGCTACCATGCAGGCCAGGCGACTCTGGATGTATCTGCTGGGTGCGTGGTCAGACCTCCCTTCCTGGCCCCACTGGGGGTGTGTGGGGAATCCGTGAAGCACTCTAGCTGGAAAGCCCTGGGGAGGTATGTGCTGCCAGAGGTTGTTTGGGACAGAAGGCAGGCTGGCTCGCAGAGCAGAAAAACCTCTGGAAAAAAATAAGGAGCAAAAGGGAAAAACATAATACAGAAGAGGGAGGCGGAATAGTAACAGACGTAAACAGGAAGGGTTAACTTCTAAAGCCGGTGTGTATGGAGAAGTCACAAAGGAGGACTTTAAAGGATAGTTAGGAGGAGGAGAAAGTAACAACATGACTCTTTAGTTTCAAATTCTCCAATTCTCAGTAGTAATTTGGCTACATCATCTAATATATGGTGCACATACTGTAGGAGGCGTTTATAGGGCAGTAAACAAAGCATTGTTCAGAGAGACCACACAGACAGCTGGTGCTGTGACAAAGAACGAGCTAGTGCCAACACTGCAGGGTGGAATGTTACCAAACAAGGTGAGCTAAGCCTTTCAAAGCAAGCGACATCAGTATGGTTGCAGAGGGACTAGAAGGAAGATATGTCTTTTGCAGATGAGACAAAATCTGCAACAGAGTGGACACTCCAAGGGGGGATGGAAAATGAATAGAGATCTAGGTAGCTTGAGGAGTGGTCTAGGAAACGGCAACTAAGTTTCGATGCAAAAACAATACATAATCATGCACTTAGGGCGAGGAAACCCAGGGTCCAAGTA
Organism: Neoceratodus forsteri; assembly: GCA_016271365.2. Taxonomy (NCBI): domain Eukaryota; kingdom Metazoa; phylum Chordata; order Ceratodontiformes; family Ceratodontidae; genus Neoceratodus; species Neoceratodus forsteri. The sequence goes on from CM028129.1 coordinate 1,742,047,384, forward strand.
CAAATGTGAGGAGTGGTACTGGTGACCACGAAACAGGAAAGAGACCTGGGTGTTAAATAGCTGATGACCTAAAGGTGGCCAAACAGTGTGACAAGGCAGTGGGAAGAGCCAGCAGGAAGCTGGGCACAGGGAGGGGTATCACCAGCAGAAAGAGGAGGTGGTGATACCTCTGTATCAATCTCTGGTGAGACCCCACCTAGAGTACTGTGTCTAGTTCTGGAGTCCTCATCTCCAAAAGGACACAGACAGAGTGGAGGCAGTTCAGAGGTGGGCAACTAAATGGTACGGGATCTGCATCAAAAGCCCACGAGGAGAGACTGAAGGACCTCAATATGTACAGACTAGAGGAAATGAGGAGAGGGGATATGACAGAGACTTTCAAATACCTCAAGGGTATAAATAAGGTTCAGGAGGGAACTTTTTCAGAGAAAAGGATGCACACGAACAAGTAGTCACGCTGAAGTTGAGGGGGGGGAGAATCAGGGAAATATAAGGAAATACTTCTTCACAGAAAGGGTGGTGGGTTACTGGAACAGCCTCCCCAAGGAGGTGGTGGGAGCAAATACTGTAATGGGATTTAAGAAGGCATGGGATAAGTATAAGGGAACTTCAGAAGCAAGGAAAGGGGCAGAAAAGTCACTCAGGTAGGGTCTATGGTGTGACTGTAGATAGGGAACATGGGCAGAACAGGTGGGCCAAGTGGTCCTATCTGCCATCAAATTCTATGTTTCTGTGATTGCCCCTGTATGACAATTATAAACACTGACTTGAAACTCAAGACCAGCCAGAACTAGCATCGCTGTAAGAGACCAACCAGGATTTCGTTTCACTGAGATGCCCACATCATTTTGGAACCTACCATATAAGAATATTTTTTCACCCAATTTGTTTACAGACAATTTGAGTTGCAACATAAGTTGCCTGACAGTAAGAAACATTAATTTTAAATTTAAAAAATGCAGTTGTTTTCATGTTAATGACAGAGATGGGTTCTTTACTTTTCTCCTCCCTGGGTTTTCTTGTTGTGCATCCCTGAAACTTGTACTCTTCACAATTTCAATATAATGCATAGGTGCATAACAGAGCTATGAAACACGACCACTATCCCTGGTGACTGGTTGAGACAATGACTGCAGCACACAGAGTCCCAAGAGGACAAAACACATGTCTCTACTTAGTCATTCTCAGCCTATACTAGATTAGATACAAGTAAGCAATAAGACACGATGGGGTAGATTAGACAGTTCTAATGCACAGCTAGGGGACGTAGTGAGGCACGAGGCCATAGGCCGAGTCCGTCCAGTCCCCTAGTCTGCATTAGAACTGTCTGATGCACATCCCAGAGTGGCTTATTGCACTTATAAATGGGCCTGTGTATTCCAAATGGGGTTCTAGTTTTAGCTGTGCATTAGACACATCTAATGCACAGCTAACAACCAATCAGATTGCTTGAAATCCGTTGCCCATTTTATATGCCTATTTAAAGAGCACCCCACCCGATTTTTTTATTGCATGCAAATACATCAAGAGCTCCCTTACCTGAATAGGATTCCCTCTGTAGTAGTTGTAAAATCTTTTCTGCACCCCAAAGGAAGGGAAGGATCATATTTTGTCCCGGAGGTCTAGCCACTCGATCCCTTCCACTTCCTGATCACTGACACCGTGCAGCCTATGGAGCATGGTTTTAAGAGTTATTTTTACGATGTTAACCCAACTTGTAGTACAAATTGGAGCCAGTACTCAAGTAACAAATGCCTTGCTAAAGTCTAGGTAGGCCATGTCCACAGCCCCTCCTTGGTCTACTACTTTGGTCACCCAGTCAAAGAAATCAATTTGATTCATCTGACATGACCTTCCCGCTGTGAACCCATGCTGCCTTGGGTCCCAGCCCCACTGGCCTCTAGGTACTCAACAATTCTTTTCCTTCAGAAGTGATTCCATCACTTTCCCTACCACAGAGGTCAAACTGACAGGTCTGTAGTTTCCTGCCTCTGTCTTGCTCCCACTGCTGTGAAGGGAATCGTACCGCCTTCCTCCAGTCCTCAGGTATCAGACCATCCTCCCATGATTTGTTATAAAGGGTAATCAGTGGTGTCACTAGTTCTCTCCTTAATTCTTTAGAATTCTGGAGTGAAATCCATCAGGCCCCATTGCTCTGTCCACCTTCAGTTTTAGGTGTTCTTTCAGAACCCTTTCTTCTGTGAAAGGACTGGGATCGACCCCTCCCATCCAAAGTGCTTCTGTTAATTGGATTAGGCACCTCCCCTCCTCCTCCAGAAAAGTATGATGATCCCCTCAGAAAGAAGCATACTTATATTGTTCTTACTTTACCTGTCATTATTACCTATTTACAGAGATTACACTTTATAATTGGATTAAATTGTACAAGAAAGGAGGGCATAGTTGTGAATGGACCTCTATTGTGAAGCTGCAATCAGCGAGATGAGAGCATATTCACACCTGATCAGAGTACTCCAAACATCAAACACGCTTACTTCACGCGTTTTTCTGCATTTTCTACCTTTACATTTCTAATTCTTCTGTGGGCTCCCCACGCCCCAGGTCTTATGTACTACCTTCCTGCAGTATTATTATTATTATTTTATAATTATAGTTGTTTATTTCTTCTGTGAGGCGCTCTGCCCCCACACCTTGGTCCTATGTACTACCTTCCTGCATTATGTACTCGTCCTGCACTATTATTTTTGCTACTTATTTTTCAGGAAGCGCCTGCCCCCACCCCCGTGTCCTATGTACTACCCTCCCGCACTATTATTGTTTTATACTTATATTATACTTTTACTTTTCCTTGCTTCCATGTATCCGTCTCCTATACCGTGACTAAAGATGCATCTCCATGTCTTCTATCCCATGACTAAAGAGGCGTGACTAAGTGGCGTGTCCCTTGATCCAGTTACCGTATAACTTTAATGTTTGAATGTGCAATTGGCTGGAGTCGCTCAGCACGCACCAGACACACTAAGATGAAAGCTTGTTTATAGGTGTGACCTGGGAGCACAAGGAAGTAAGTGACTTGCTCAGGGTCACAGTATGCAAGTGGGGGCTGTGTGACTCAAAAATCTGCAACAGTGAATTAATTTCACTCTTGATTAGCAGCAGTTGCCAATCGGTTTGCCAGGCCAGGCTGCCCTCTTTTTCTACACGGTTCTCCTTCTCTTCACCACACTCTTCCCTCCTCCTATGAACTACGCGGCAGCAACAGCAGGAGTTTGTGCCTCTTCCATGAGCAAGTCACAGTAACTCTGGCTCGGTCAACGCCACACCAGCCTGCAGCAAAGTGAAACCAACACACCAAGCCTGACCAGATCGCTTCTGTATACTTAAACGAAAAAAGGTCAATTTTGGGATCCCACTGAGGCGGGTAAATGGGCCAACCGCATGGCTGCAATCTCCAAGAAGCAAGACGCAACCGACATGATTGAGGAGACCAAAAGGAACACCTGAATGCTTGAATTCTATCACTGGACTTTCCTGAAATCAGTCAGTTAAGTGACTTGCTTAGTTTAACAAGGTTGGGTAAATCCTATAAATGAAACTTTACTTTAGTTCTACTAGATGGGGTTTATTTGATGAGGACTCAAATCTCTGTTCATGTAAATAGATTTCTTTATTTTAAAATCTGCTGCTGAATGTTAAAAATTGCAGTTGTTTTTCTATAACATTTCAGTTAACGTATGGTGCCACTAGTCCCTGCAGGGACATGTTCCCTTGAATAAGGCTGGGCACTACTGGACTATCCTTACATTGACTTGAATAGCCATGTTGCTCTTGGACTCACCAATACAGCATAACTGGGCATTTTTCTATATTTAGTTTTAAATTACTGGTTCCCTCCATTGCTGTAATCTATATAGTGGATGCATCAACAGATTTTGTATCCTTTAATTAAGGGGCTGTTCCCCAGTAGATTATAACCTATCCGTCTGCTCGCTATATGTATTATATATTGTAATGCTATATGATAAAATTAAAAATAAAGTATAAAAAGTCAGTACAGCAATAAAACAAAAAGTAGTGTGTAGAGTTGGGTGGGAGGGGATGCTATACAAGCGATGCATCAGTTGATCGAGATATGGTGCATAAAAGTCCAGCAGAGCAGCATACAAGGAGGAAAAGGATGAAATAAAGGAAGCGAGACCTTTCCAAATAAACTAAAATAATGTCTGACGTGCCAACTTGATAATTAATACACAGTATAAGCAGTCATGTTGCAGTTAAAAATCATCATTTTGTTAAAATGTTCCTCAAAACTAACTGATTGGTAATCAACTTTTATTTTGATTAGCGATTCCACTAATCAACTTTCTGAAAATATTTCAAGCCTTGTTTGAGCAGTAGCTCTCAAACCCCAAATCCTGGTGGCCTTAAAGGGCCTCAAAGTGTGGCCACCAGAAAAAGTGGTGGCTTCACTTGTTATTTGTTTCACTCCAAACCCTGTTATACCCCAAACCCCTAACAGAACAAATTAATTTTTGCACAGTATACTTTAAATCAAGAAGTCTATTCACTTGAAATGCATTTCCTTTGCTTTTAAAAGGTATGAAACTGTCCATTCCATTACCTTTGTAACCGGGGCTCTAAAGAGCTATAAGGCTACACAAAACTGGGCTGGTGGTCGATGTTTATTTATTTATTGAAATGTTTCACCAGGGAGGCACACTGAACCACAAGTTGCTCATCTCAACGGTGCACCTGGGGAGGGTTACATAGGGTTGTGAAGAATGATCAGTTACAATAGTATGTGGGTAGTACAAACAATACAACGTTGTAGGATTGTGCAACAGTTGGAACACAAGGTATTGTTCAATAAACAGTAGTGGAACATTGGGTAAATTACAATACATGTCCAAAATCATACAAAAACATATAAACATACAAAACAGTAATAATGCGATAGAACCATTTATAGTGCATGAGTGTACCAGGAAAAAGCTAGGGTAGTACGCAGAGTACTGTTGGAGTAAAAGGATGGGGTTAGGTTGTGCACACTGGGGACCCAGAAGGGCAGGTGGAGAAGAGGCGGGAGAGGCAAGAACTGAATATGAGGAGAAAGGGTAGCCATTTTCTGATTTCCCCTCCAGGATGTTGAGAACCCTGCCAGGGGGTCATGGTAGGAAGGCATGTTGCCACAGTGGCCTCATTTGAGAAACACTGCTTTGTATGTTAATACCGCCACAGAGACCACTCTTACTGTGTATGCGAGTGGTCTCACGTCATGATCTTAGGGTATGGAACCTACGAACCCAAGGTGGGTGATTCTGATACCCCAGGAATGTAAGAGATGCCACTCCTACAACCATAAGAGTAGTCTCTGCGGTGGCATTAATATATAGATTGAGCTTGATCAATAATATATAATTTTTAAATCTTACTGGAACATGCCCATTACCAGAGCAGCAGTGCGTGAAACATTCTTCACAGAATAAAAGTGTCTCATGTGCAGAAGAAAGCAGCACTCTGATTGGTCGGAAGCACTCCCTTGATCTATAGTAGAGAATGTGTCTGGGTTTGGAGTGATGCACAAAATACAAATCGTTTGACTATTCTCCTGTCCCAGCATCCTTTTACAAATGTACTTCTCTGGTGGCCAGGGTTGTTTATGCCCCACGCACTACAGTTGCATGCTGTCCCTATGGTATGTTCACCCTGAGTGCTCTAAATGCCCTTACCTCTATCCTGCCAGACAAGCAAAACTTTGTCTCACACATACAGTAGCCCAACTGAACTGGCAAAACATTCTACAGATCAATCCATTCAAAGGTTAGTTTTTTTGGGGTTGAGATCCAGCAAATGCAATTATATTAAAATTAACAATGTGCCTTTGTGAGTAACAAAAAGGATACTAAGTGATGTAGCAAAAAAAAATAATCATTAGTTCAACATTTGCAGACTCATTTATCCTCCGACATGCCACTGATAATAAGCAGAATGATAAATTAAGAGTCACTGGCTGAACTCCTCTCATTTACTCTTCTTTACAGTCCAACAAAGTGCGTACTTCACACAGTTCATAGGGCCCCAGGGTGCCTTTTAAGTGTGCCTAAAACCTTGAATTAAATCCTTATCACGTAAAGCAAGTCTAATTCCATTTCCATTATGTTTTAGGGCTGGTCTGCATAGCAGACCAGTTCAATCAAAGTCAGGAAGTATTTTGCAACTGTCCCAACCGATATGCTCTACAGGACTAAGAGAATGCCCTCTCCAGCCATTAGAGCACTGGCATTAGTGCGCCAGCACATCAGGGTGCTGATTTTGGGATTTGCGCCTCCCAAGGTCTGCCCCCTTGGAGTTAGAATTATATGGGGATGCGGGGACACAGCCCCCACAAAAACAGGGTCAGCGAAATCGAGACTTGGCACCCTGATGACCAGGCGCACAAACACCGACACTCTGAATGGGTGGAACTGGAGGATACACCTTTTATGGCTGTCAGTGAGTGAGCTGTGCCTTGCTATTGCTCCTTGCAGCTGTATGTAACACTTTGCTAACTTTCTGTTGTTGGCTGCTAGGAGTAGTGTGCATGAGAACCTGTTGAGTAGCGGCTGCTGTCTCATGAATGTGCAGCTGCCCAAGTGATACCACTGAAGGAGTCCTTTGTTGTTCAGCCTAGGTCCCCCACCCAACACACCAGATGACAAGAGTATGTCAGTGAATTAGCTCACAGAGGAAGTACAATTAGCTCTCAGTCTGCACAACTTTGTGAATAGTAAGCTAACCCTTATTTATTTTTAATGAATTTGCCTATAATATCTTTAATGTTTATGCAGAAACACTGGTGGAAACATTAGCGCGATACCGACCGCCTACAATTATGGATAGAAATAAAGGCATACCTGTCAGCAGACAATGCCATTTTGAGCTTTAGAACTAAAATGGCACAATAAATCGCATTTAAATCCATTTTAGCTCAAACAGCTCTGCTAGACCTCAAATAAATGCCTCAAAGACTAAACTGATGGTTATGTGCAGATCCAAGTTTTAAAAATTTAAACATGAGTAACATGCAAGTTGAGAACTGAGGCAGTAGACCAATATAAGTAACTGGGAGTGGTCATAGATAAAAGCAGAAAATGGGAACACACATATTAAACAATCAAAGCAGGCAGTTAATCCAACAGTAAAGGGTATCATAAGATTTGGAAAAGAGTTCAGGTCAGACTCATTCACAGCTATGAGAGAAACACTTAATGCCAAAGTTAATGTGTAGATATTATACGGTGTGGCGGTCTGGACGAATGACAGTAATACTAAAGAAGTAGAGCTGATACAAAACTACTGTACAAGGTATATGTTAGGCCTCCCAAGAGGCACTCAGACAGCTGTTTTGAGAATGGAGGCAGAAATGCATTCTCCTGAAGTCAAAAGTACAACAGCTATACCTTACTGGAAGACAATTATGTAAATGATCAACGAAAGCACTCCAAAATGTGCTGGCAGAGTTTTGAAACGATACAAAGACCAACTGCTGGTTTAAATGCTTGAATAACAAGTTGAATCAAACTGGATTTATTCTACGTGGACTATATATACACTAGCAAATATAAATAACTACATCTGTAGCGAAGCAAAGAATTATATTAAATGGCCATTTCTCAGATTTAAATACAACTGCAGACATTCTGAGTCTAAGATCTTTGTCAGTATCAAGTTAACTTGGGGATTTGATGTATACCCATCACTCCGTGAAACAATGTCTCACAGAAAGGCACTGGTCCAGTTACGCCTAGGTCTGATTAACAACAAAAATTATAACTGGATCTTCTGAACTATTTCCAATATACTGAATCAATGTTTTTGTAATGTGAATGCACGTCTGTCAGCTGCACACTTAATTTTATGCTGTCCACTGTTTGCCAGGAAAGACAAACTGAGACAGCCCTTATTTAAAAGAAAAATGTGTGTATGAAAGATGATGCTATAACATCAGCTAAACTTGTATATAGTCAAAGTACCAGAATGCTACTTGTACTTGCAAGCTTTGCTCAGAAAATGCTTTTAAAATTAGAATGAATATGTCTAGTTAGGATTGGCATAAGTAGATTATGGCCTGGATAGTCAAAGGGGTTGCCGGTGGCGCACCAGAGTTGTGCCAGTGCAACCCCGCGTGCTGTAGTGGGATACTGAAAGGTTGCCTGGCGCGAGCGCAGTTCCGATCTGGGCGCAATGGCCATGCGGTGCAGCTGCGGGCATGCCCATGCATGGCGCGGCACATCCCGACATTCAGCCCGGGATGCGCGGCACACATGCTGGTGCAACCCTGCATTACGCCGACACAGGGCTCAAAGTTCAGCTTTGAAAAGAGGGAACCCTCCTGGTTTTACCCACAGGCTGGCTGATGTATTGCATGGTGCAACACAGCAACTGCCAGCCATGGGTGGCCACCTGCCCACCCAGAACACCACCATAAAGCATCCAGAGAACCCTGGTAGTCTAGTGGCACCTCTGCCCCCAGCCCACGATCATGGTATATGTGACATCAAGCATTCCCTGGTAGTCTCAGTGGGCCCCTCCTTCTGATGTCCCGATGAATGTATAATTCCATTTCCTGGTTGCAGTGGGTTCCACCCTCCCGATGCCCGATGGATGTATTATAATCTATTTCGAGAGGTCTAGTGACTATCTCTCCTCCCAGGTCCCCTGATCGTGGGTGGTTCGCCAACGTCCTCGGTGATCCAGTATACTTCTCACACTACTACTAGTGACCCTTGCTTCACCTCTACTCGCCCGCCATTAGGGAGGATCCACCACTTGTATATCGTCGTTACCCTGAATAATGGTACGGTATGGGTTGTAAGCCCAAGAGCTCACAGTGTGGTCTGTCGGATGCAGGGCATATTGTACCAGACAGTTCCCAATATGTGAATGAACATTCACGTGATTTGAGACTGTCTAGTACAGTATGCCCTGCATACCCATTTGGCCACACTGTGGACCAACAGGCTTACAGCCCATACTGTACCTGTCATTCAATGGCGGCGGACGTTATGGTGGGTTGCAGCTGCCTGCCGATGACGGGGGCAGGGCGGAGAGGGTCCTGTGAGTGGGAGGGTGGGGTGCCACTGGATCACCAGTGAAGTACATTTTGGTGAATTACTGCGATCGGGACCCGGAGGAGGGGTCCACTAGACCACCAGGAATGGATTATTATACATCCATTGGGTCATTGGGAGGGTGGGGGCCCACTAGACCACCAGGGACTGGAGTACACAACATATACCGCGCATTGGGGACTCCAGGAGAGATGGAGACCCACTAGGCTACCAGGAATGTTTGCATTTACATTCACCGTGATCGCAGCTAGGCGGGATGCTCCAGGACCCCCATGTGCACATGTCATACTGTGCAGGGCACCTGGTGCAAGTCGCTGATCTGCCCCTTAGAAGGCATGCAATGGTCCCATTTGCACCTTGCATTTATTATGGCCTCATTTGCGTGCTTCTCTGTTGAATATCGCAGGTGATGCGCCTAGCGCAACTGCACTTGCACTGGTGCATCCCTGTGCTCCCTATCTATGGCTTGCGCCGTGCAGTGCCACTGCGCCATGTGCAGTCTGTACCATATTCAATGGTGTTGCACCATGGCACATCACCGCTGAATATCTTCTGGTCCTGGCCCGGCGCATCCCAGTTGCGCTGCGCCCAGGCTTGCGCCACTGCCTGGTGCAGTCTGAATAACTGGGCCCATATGTACTGCATGTGTATATTTGATTACATGCATATACTCTGTTTTAATACATGTTTAGATATTAATAAACCTGAATTGAAGGAGTCCTTTTTTGTTTAGCCTACCCCCACTGTGATGGCAAGAATGACAGTGAATAAGCTCATAGAGGAAGTACAATTAAGTCTCAGTCTGCACAACTTTGTGAATGGAAAGCTAACCTTTATATTTTTCTGAAAAAAATGAAACTGCCTTTATAAAACTGAGAGTTATGTTACTAAATTACTGCAATGCAAAGGACAAAGAACAGCATAGCTGCGGCACCATTTGATGCTTGTAGGAATAGGGAGGAATCTCTCTCAGCCCATATTTATAATGAAAAACAGTCGAGTTTCCAGTCAACTCAAGTAGCCTGGCCAGGGACTAGGCAAATAAATGGGGCGGAAGATCAGTTACTGGAACAAGATGGGACCAGGGTGAGGCAATCTGCAAAACAACACTTGGCCAGCGTAACTTTCATGTACACTGTGGGTGGGATATTCAGAAGGGTTCGCCATGCATACCCACTGTTGCGCTTGATTGCCATATTCAAAGGGGAAAGTGCATGGCACAAATCCCAATGTCGCCGGGCACATCAGTAATATATGCAGTGCAAGTGGGGGCATGCCCATGCATACTCTCGCATCCCGATATTCAGCCCGAGATGTGCTGAGCAGATGCAGGTACAAGCTCTACCTGCGCCCGCAGCACAGTTGAGCCCAAAAACAGGGCAAATGCTGGCCACCCACAGGTGAGCCGCCATACTGCAGGGTGCAACACGGCAGCTGCCAACTGTGGGTGGCCACCCAAGCTCCTGTGGCACCGGTCGTGGTAGCGTCCTCCATGCCTGTCACGGGCATAAGTATTAAATCAATTGGTCCCAATATCCCTGGTGTCCAGTGGACCACTTCCAGCTCGATCGCAGGCATAAATTTCAAAATAGAATGTCCAAACCATCCCTGGTGGCCCAGCGGTACCCCCTCCCACCCACCCACTGAGCCCCATCACCTCGCCTCCCACCCGTTAGCGGTGGGCGCCAGCCCACAGCGTTGGCCAATGGGTGTGCAGACCGTACCTATATATAGGGTCAGATATGTGAATGAATCCATTCACATATCTTGACTGTAGTGTGTAGTATTACAGATCTGATGCCCATTGGCCCACACTCTGACCAATGGGCATCAGTCCGCATTGTATGGTAATCAGTCGGCAGGTGCCGGGGAACTGCTGCCCGCCGCTGGGAATGGGATGTGGCACCTAGTGGGCAGTTGAGGAAAGGGGTGCCAGTGGTTTGGACGTTCTATTTTAAAACTTATGCCCACGATCAGGTTAGAAGCAGTCCACTGGACCACCAGGGATATTGACCAATTAATTTAATACTTATGCCCGTGATCAAGCTGGAAGCGGTCCTCTGAACCACCAGGGATATTGGACGTTGTTTCTTAATACTTACGTCCGCGATCAGGCTGGAAGCAGTCCACTGGACCACCAGGGATATTGAATGAATTAATTTAATACTTATACCCGCGATCGGCTGGAAGTGGTCCACTGGACCACCAGGGATATTGATGATTTAATTCAGTACCATGCCCGCCATCGGCATTGAGCACGCTGTCGGTGGGGGCAGGGCGTCGGTCCCTGATGGCTGCTGCTCGGCAGGGCGCCAGGTGCAAGTCAGCCGGGATCGGTGCACCTTGCACGCAAATGGGGCCATAATAACATGCTAATGGACCCATTTGCCTTGCATGCATTATGGCCCTATTTGCATGTCCACCACTGGATATCACAGTTGATGTGCCTAGCACAATGGCACTTGCGCTAGCACTTCCCCATGCTCCACTCTGGCCATTTGTGCTGGTGCAGTGCCACTGTGCCATGCACAATGCGGGTGAACACAGCCATATTCAATGGTGCTGAGCCATAGCGTAGCACTGTTGAATATCGCCCAGACCATGCCCTGGCACATCACAGCTGCGCTGCACCAGGCTTGCACACCTGCCAGGTGCAGTTCTGAATATCACACCCTATATCTCTAAGTGTTTTACAAGTCACAGAAGTTTCACACTGGTAATACAGGGACTGTAGAATAAGTATATAGTAAGAAATAAGAATAGAGGCAGTATAGCACAGTGGTTTAAGGCTTTGAGCTGCAAACCTGGAGACCTGAGTTTGAATCCCACAGCCCTCACTTAAATACTTGTGACCCTGAGCAAGTCACAACTTCCTTATGCTCCCAGGTCACACCTGCAAACAAGCTTTCAGCTTAATGTGTCTCCGGTTAAAAAAAAAGAATAGACTAGCATAGCATAGAACAGAACAGAACTGAATTTCCGTGCCCAATCCAGCCCTACAGGAAATAAAATAAAATCTGGTTCCACTCTTCCAACGATTTGATGGGTCTGATGAGCAGCCTGGCTAGTCAGGAACAAAAAATTATCTCCCACGGTTCCAGTGCACAACCCAAGACAGCCCATCAGGGAACAAAACAAATCTGTCCCCTCCCCAAACAACCACACAGATCATACCTGACCCATCAGGAAATTAAAAAAAAAAAAAAAACTGCCCCAACTAGTTGACTAGTCTGATACCTAACTCAGCCCATCAGGGAATTAAAAGCATTTTCAGAAAATAAAAAATGTATGTGACACCCATGCATGTATTAAAGGGCACATATCAGTGATATTTTCCTTCCTAGGAACTAGAGTGACAATATCGAATATTCTCACCTAGGTCCCCAGCAGGTAAAATATCCTCACGGTAGGTCCCCATTGGCTGGAGCCAGCAGCACAAGCAGCACGGTCAGAATGCAGCTGCTTACTTGCGCTACCAGCCATTCTTTTGAGTTTCATTTTGGTGGCCCACAGGAACTACTTCTTTCTCTCCAATTATTTTAACGTTAGAAAGTCTAACAAAACTACTGACCTGTAGCGAAATTCTTGTCCCCTGTGCTGCTCTTTGATTTCCCTGCCTGCAACAACATTCTAACTGCCTCTTACCTCCCTCCCTGTGCTGAGAAGTCTGCCATTTCCCTCCGACTCGCAATTTTACTGAATGGCACACCAGGACCATCATCTCTTCTTCAGTCATCTCTCCTACTCACACCCACTCCCTCTATGCATTAGACCACCCGCTATACAACATCAACACAGTGCCAAGACACACTGACGATGCTCTAATGTTGCGTGCATGAAAACAAAAGTAAACCCACTTGGTCATCCTGAATAATGCACACTCATCCTAAAAATGCTAAAAGCAATAAAAGCACATAACAGGAAAGGGCATTTATAAATGAATATGCCATGGTCTGTTTGAAAAGCACTGATATTTCCTCATGCAGTTTGACCTTGACATCACCTGTGAGCTCGCCACTTTTTGATGTCATAAGATCAAGCTGCACTCTGGGAAAATATCAGTGCTATTTCAGGTAGGACCATGGCATATCCCTTATAAATGCCACTCCTTCCAAACACCTGATGTATCCAGTGCCCAGCCTGGCCCATCAATGAATAAACAAACAAAAGAACAAAAACTGTCCCCTTCCCCAAAACCTACCTCACAGGTCCACTACCCAGTCTAGTCTGGCCTGCCAGGAATTAAAAAAACCGCCTCTAGCTACCTGATGGGTTCCACACCCACCCTGGCCTGTATATTAAGCCAAACGAGATGAGAAGGAGCAGCTGCACAGAAGTGAGGAAGGTGGAACAGAGTAGGGAAACGCTGCTCTCCTCATACCCATCCACTCACGCCACAGCCCGCCTCAAATACTGCATGGGAGCTTGAGGCTGATTCTGCACTGCTGCTCCTACTACTGCCATGCACAATCAAACCCACAGAATGATTCAGTGCCCGACCAGGCTCATCAGGGAATACAAAAGGGAAAAAATAAGGCACCTTCCCCAACTACCTAAAGGGTAGTCCAACACGATCTGTTAGAGAATAAAATCAAATCTGCCTCTTCTTCTCAACCCAACTGCCTGACGAGTCCAGATCCAAACCTGATCATCAGGAACAAAACAATCTGCCCCCAACAACCTGAGAAATCCAAAGCCCAGCCAAACTTGACAGGGAATAAAAATATCTGTCTCCCCCAAAACTACCCAATGTGTCCGATGCCTAACCTGGCCCATCAGAGAATAAAAAGAACAATCTGTCAGCTGGCCCTGTGGCACGGCAGGTTAAAGCATCCTCATTTGCCCCCACCAGCGACCAGAGTTCGGAACGGACTCAGGTTGCTCGGGACTCAGCTGGGAGAGGGAAGACTGAGTGTCCGTGTCCCTAGGACAGCTCTCTTCCCTTGGGGGAGGAAGGAGAATCCTGCGACTCGATGCTCAATTGTCACCTGGAGGAATGCAGATGGCAGTACATGTGTAGTCTCAGAGTTCAGGGAATGCCCAGCCTACAGAGTGTTGAGGGCACCTCCACGGAGGTTGTACACTTCTGCGCCACGCTCACTGCATGTCCAGCTGAGCCCAGGAGGAAAATGGAGGATGGCTTAACACCACCCTTCGCCTAGCACCAGCATCCTGCCAGGTCTTGAGGGAATGGTGGAAACTCATGGCTGCGCATGGGACAGGGCTGATACAGCCACCCAGCCTGCCAAGGAGTGATAAAAACCTGTATAGGGAAAACAATCTGTCCCTCTGCCCCAACTACTTGAGGGGTCTAGTGTCTGACCCAAACCATCACAGAATATAAAATAAAGACAGTGATAGGAGAGGGGGGACTATAAGTGACTGTGGTGCTGGGGATGAAATAGATTGCCTGGTGTCGGGTGGACCCGAACCACTGTGTACAGCGAGAAAGTTTTACTGAAAAGCAGTGCTGCCATATGAAGCCCTCCATGTAGGCACTGTATGCAAACAAATCTGTGCAAGTAACATTGAATGTGGTCCTCAAAGAACCATAATTATAACAGTGAGACTGGTGAGACAGTGAGGCCTGCCACAAACACAAACAAAGCTAACATAAAACAAAAAGCAAAACCAGCCTTGTTGGCACCAGCCAAATCTCATTTTTTTTTTTTTTTTTTTTAACATATCTAGTGCTCTGTGCCTACTACCTGACTAGAATGAGGAAGAACAGAATCATGCAACTGGAATGTTCTGATACACTCCTCAGACTTGGAAATCAGAGAGCCCAGTGCACCGACCTTTACTGGCCACCTCTAACTTTAGAGTTCAAAATGAAATCAAAATCAAATTTATTGTGTGGCTAAAGAGCCTTTACAAAGCACAATCAATGCAAAATGCACATTAAAAGAGAAAAGAAGACGATAATATTAATCATAAAAAATCTGGGTGTCGCTCAAACAGTTTTAATACATCAATATATCCAATACTGTACATTATTCTTTAAAAGTTTGGTTTTATTTTACTAACAGCAGATAAAAACTTAACTAGCTTCTCTAGTGACCATGGGTCTTCTGTATGAAACAGAATATTGGTTAAAGTACTTTGATCAATTTCATAAATATCACTTTGAAAAGGTCTTCGACTAGTACACTCTTTTCCGAATACTACATACAATTCCACGATGTGTATCAAATCCTCTTTTCCCCTGCTGAGCAATCACAGTACTCAGATAACATGGATTTACACTATCTGTGTTGTAGTACATGACTTGGAAATTGTTCGAACTTATACCTAGTAAATATATTACTTAGGTTGGGATCCGTCAATATTTCCAAATATGACTTGTAACCAAATAAAAAATTTGTTAGCTAACCATGATGAATACTTACAGTAAGATACAGCTCTTACATCCTCCCTGTTTCAACTGTTAGTCACTTCCTGAGTTATACGCTTTTTATATTGCACACTAATAGAAATTCCTTTATCTACTGCTCTTTAAGATTCATAAGAACGTGTCTGCTGAGAAGGGTGAATAGGGCAGAAAACCAAAATCACCTCTGTGGCCCACTGCATACCAGGTTTCCTTTTCTCTTAAACACAAATTCACTAATACACATCTTCTGGCAACCTAGTTAGTCGGCGCCTGCCACGCCAGTTCAACATTTCTAATGTCGACTGGCGTTACAGCGACTGGAATCATGCGACTGCAAATCGCGGTTAGCATCATTCCTTGCAGACTCCCGATCCTGTTTTTCTAATGGAAGGCTTCTCTCCCGAACCCCCATGAGTGGGGTCTGCTTCTCGCACCCCCACCCCAGACTAAAGGAGTCAGAGTTAACTTGGGGTGGGGTTGTAGGACCGAGACAGTATGCCCTCTGTCTCGGCACACCAACATAGCGACTCTGTCGATAAAGTGTTGATTTTGCTAACGGGAGTGTAGTTTGCTGTGTTGGTGTCGCTGTAATGGGGCACACCTAGTTAGTCTTACTGAATAATTGAGTTTCCTGACCAAGTTTTGCTTTAATATTGGGCAAACCCAATTCTGCCCTATCGTAGACAGCTGGGCAGGAGTGGCCTACCCAGAGTACTTTCCTCAGAGCCATAAAGAGGGCTCATTAATTTGCTGGTCTCTTTAAAATCCCAAATGTCTGCTCCTTCCCATATAGTAAATTGTAATTCTAGTTTTGTTTTAATTGCTGTCAGAAGAGGTCTGACAGTTAAGCCTTCCAAATTTGTAATTAAACCTCATCAGGCCTCTGACGGTTTTTTGTTTATCAATAATTGAATCTACATGTATTCTTCAGAGTCCACATACGCTTTCAGAATCAGATTCTGGGAAAATAAGACAGCCACAAAAATAAAACAGGTTTCAGTGTTTATGTGCCACTGGAAATAATGAACCAAAACTTGAATGCCTCCTCTCAGACCCACCAGACTGAGTTCATTGGCTGCCCTTCCCCAGGTATGTGTTCTCTGAATGCCAGCTGATAATAACTATTTGTTCATTTTAGCAGAATATGGCAGAATTCATCAAAAATTAGCTTGTAGGGTATAAAAGCAGTGAAATGTGGCAGAAGTCAGATACAACAAGGAAAATACACAGAAACACAAGGTAGTGAGGCAATTGGAAAGCTTGTGTGTTGTTTACAGATCCTCTAATACTGTTTTGCAGCATCCTTTTGTTTTATAATTATCTCTGATCTAAAAATGAAACATCTGGTGTGGAAAAAAAATGTAAATTAAGATTTAAATATTGAAATGGAACTGAAATAACACCTTGTCAGCCAGCAAAATGCTGATGTCTTAGTATTCTGCAATATCAGGACAGTATATTCAATAATCGTACTATATGCTAATCCCTGTTTTCTGATTCACTAAGACTAGCACTACAGTGCTTCTGTAAGAAACTACTATATGGTTTCTGTTTTCCCACAGGCTAGTGCTACTGAAAGAGCTATTTTGATGGTCTATTTCAAAACTCTTTTTCCAGTATAATAGCTGCAATGGTATAGTGGTCAGGGTTTTACTTGGTAGTAACTGATCTGGGGTGTTAACACAGCCTCGGTGCTTATTCACCATGGTCTGGTTATTTAAACAATGTACCATGACAGAGAGTGGGTTATATTGATGGATTTACCACATCTGGTGTGGTTCGCCACGGGCACAGCCAAGTGACTTAACCACACCAGAAGGGGTAAACCACCCATATACCCACTCCCCTGTCATAGTATATTTCTATTTTACAATGTTCAACTTGTTTTTTGTTTTATAGTGATATAAAACTTTTACAATGGGTACTGGAGGATTTATCATGGTCATGTGATGTTTTGACCAATGAGATTACAGGATTTTCATACCCAATTGTATATCTTGTAAACCTCTGCCATTATCCCATCAGCACTATAATAATACTACAGAATTTTAGAAATACAGTGTGTCAAATTTAAAAAAATATGGCACAGAAAACTTGACAGATGTGTTAATCCCATTCATTCAGAATGAACCCTGAGGTTGACATACATCTGAAACTCCATAAAACATTTTTTCCCACTCTTTATTCGCCTAGCCCTACCTGCCACTCCTGACCCATCAGGGGAGACACGGCAGACATCCCACTGCCCAACACCCTACCCAGAACGGCCCCCGAGACCCCATGGAGTTGCAGTTTTACCCCCAAGGGCGGACGAGGTGGAGGTGCCAACACCTCAAACTTACATTGCATCGGTCTGGGTCCATCGCGGCACAGGCACATCGTGGGCACATCTCCTGGCTTCCCATCTCCCGGTGGTGGCAGACTCTTTCTCCCATCCCCTACAGTGTGCAACTCCTTGATGTCACGGCACAAGGTGCCGACATCCACGCTGTACAACGGCCACCCATCCCCTATATTGGGGCTTGCAGTACTCAGAGCCTCCGCCTCGAGTCAGGCAAGTGTGTGAGCATCGGCCTCTTCCCTCCTGGAGAAGGCGAGCTGTTGTGGGACGCCAAGCCCATCTCCCTAGGCTGACCCAGCAGCGAACAGAGTCCGCCTCCTGAACCCGGGTCACGGCATGGTGCGAGGTGTGGCATCCAGTGCCTCAACCCTCAGCGCCACCAGGCTGGCTAAACTATTTATTTTATTTCTGGATCAGTCTTGGGCTTGCCAAATGCAGCTATGTCATGTCCCTATATGGTACAGTACCAAATGCCATACACAGAAAAAAGCAGCAACATAGAAAATGTCATCCTAAAAGGTTCAGTGGCCCATCGAGTCCCTACATGTAGGAAAAGTCACAAAAACATATCTTAAGGTAGCAGTATTTGCTAGGCAGCAATGCATTTCATCAGTATTTTTCTTAGCAAAAATGTATTTCTGACATCCTTAATCTTCAGTCTACTTTTGATTTTCTCAGATATTTTTAAAACCACTTAATCAGGTCATTAGAGATGGCCGCCACTCACAATTTCTCTGCCACTGGAGTTATCTGCTGAATGTACATGCTAGATTTATACTGTAACTGTAATAGTATGGTGCTACTGCAGGTTCCTGATGGTAAATTCACTGTACTAAGATGATTATTATTTTTATGCGGTAGTTTGCAGTTTTAGGCCCAAGGATGCAAAGCCACAAGTTCATTTGCCCAGAACATCAAGCCTCCTAGATTCTTTGTCAGAAGGAAAAGTGCTCATATTTTCTAGGGGCTCTAAAGCATTTATGAAGAGCCATCATAACCACTGAATCTGTTTCGGGCTGGGAAGCACAACAAAAAGGCTTAACAGGAGGAGCAGGGTGCTGTTTATCAGCCTTTCTAGACACTATAGGCAAGGTATTAGGCCTATGTAAAGCAGCAAAGGTAGCTTCCTCTAAAGCAGGATTTATTAGAGGAACCACAATGGAGGACCCCATAGGAACCTCCAAAAACTCCCATTAAATGCTTCTTAATAGAGTCCTCCTCCTCAGCTTCAAATCCCATGACAGCCTGGATTTGTCTGGGCATAGCCTGAAAAGAAATCCTCAGGAGAAGATCTGGGGTATACGCCACAAAATCCTCACTGCAGGAAAAGAAGACAGGGCTGGATGGCAAACTCCCTCAGAAAGATCAGTATCCCTGTCATGATCCTCAACATCCACCTTCATATTAAGGAGAGCAGGGCTGTATTTTACCTCATCATTCTCTGGAATGACGGAGATGGTGGCTAGACAGAGAATTAAAGATGACTTCTGGATCTCATCAATGCCAATGGGGAAGGTCCAGTCTATGGGACAGCCATTATTGTTGGTGTAAGCAATGACAGCAGGTGTCAAAATAGCTCAGAGGATGACTCCAGCACAACTTAGGAGTCAATGGCACCTGTAGAGGGCATGGTGCAACCAATGTCAAAGGAGTAGAACGTAACAACAGTGGCTGCATAACATCCACAGTAGGTATGGCAGCGCACAGCCACACCTTGACCTTGGTGTCTCATTGACAGTCAGAGAGGGTGTACTTGATGCTGCTGGGGTGGAAAACGATGAGGACTCACCCTCCTTCAATGGAGATTTTGACCTAACTGGCAGGGGAGCTTTAATCTTATGGTCGTGGTGATGGCTAGAAGAGAAGGACTTCAACGATGACTTATCTTTGTCTTTGTCTTCAGTCCTCATCAACCACGGTGGCGATAACATTGCTGAATGCTAAGGAGTTCCCTACACGGAGGCGGTCGGCGAGAGGGAGAAGATGGCTTGGAGCCCATGGCCTTGTCTGGGCTGCCACGGCCTTAATGGCGATGAAGGTTTCTAGAGCCATAGCACTGTCCTTGTACATCTTGTAACTGTAATAAAGGCTCTTTCGACGCAGCATAAAAAGACAACATCAATAAGGTAAAGTTTATAAAATAATAATAAAGAAAAATAGCAGCTTTGTTTCTCTGCAGGTCCGATAAGCCTTCAACAGTGGGAGAAAGAACTGTGAAGCACCTGGGCCTCCAACAATTATATAGTCACTGACACTGCAGGTCATCGCAGGTCGCCTCTGACTAGCAAAATCTTCTGAGAGATCCTGACGTCAATGGCTTACAGTCCGAAAGGGGTAGCCCAATGGAGGAAATATCCTTGATGAAGATCTTTTAAACTTCCAAATCCTGTATCTTAGTTTAGGAATTAAATAAATTAAATGGAAAATGGATATACTGTGTTGATATTTTTGGCAAAAAAAAAATACTGCTTGAAACCAGCATGGTGACTAATAAACACTGCTGCTTTGAACAAGGCCTGTCCCATTTCTGACCTTTTGGAGTTTATTTTAAAGAGGGGCTCAGGACATCAGTGGAAAATCCCCAATGGCATCAGCAGAACTCAGTTATGCAGCAAAACAGAAAACAAAACTCTGAATTTTAAAAAGAGGAGTATAGGAGCTCAAATTCCAACCCTACTCTGAAATCAAACAAAATTACCAGATAATCCAGTTCTGCTCCGATTCTGAGCTGATCAGGATCTAAAGAATGTTATCTACATTTCTCTGCAATCTAGCCTAAAAGATTTTAAAAACCCACTTGCAATACCTAAACTCCCTCACACCACCCAGTATCTGAGGCCACCTTTGCAATGTTTGAAGCCCCTAACTCATTTTTCCAAGAGTGGAGGTCTCTTGCTGGTGCCAGTCAGTCAGGTAATGATTGGGAAAGATGAGGAAGATGCCTTCCAGTACAGTTAGCAAAAATGCAAACTCTGACAGGGAGCTCAGGGAGCTTAAGTCCAAGGAGTCGGAGTCTGGAGCATTATTGGAGGAAGTAACCGGCTGATGGGGACAAATTAGCTTTGAGGACTCATTACGATAAATATCAAAGGGCACTTTCATGTAAGAAGGCAGCATTTCTGTCCAGAGAAATCGTGGCAGGAGAAATCGACCAGCTCGTTAGTTCCATGCGTAGACAGACTACTTCATCTAGTCTGTCTGCAGCCAGTGAGGGCAATTTCATCCATACAGTGAGAAAAATTTGCTTGGTTTTCTCTGACAATGTCTTCAATAGGGTCTGGGGATTTCCAAACTGGGTTGTCGCAACCTGCCACAGCTGAGCTGGGAATGGCCAGTGGCTTCCCACCAGCCTGGAAGGACTTTACGCATATATCGATGGATGAGGTCTGTGAGATGATCTTAGATCTGCAGTCCACCTTTGTGAACCGGATCTAGGCCCAATATGTCTTGTAGTAAGGTGTATGGGGTTTCTGGGTCCACTGTTTGATGAACTAATCCACTGCTCCTTTCTTAGGGGTCTTTCCAACCAAACTGAAAAAGTCACTGGTTATGCCACTTTTCAGAAACCATCTTTGGACCCAGATTGTTTGGCAAATTACAGACCAGTCTCTTTCCTCCACTTTCTCGGGAAGGTTATTGAGAAGATGGTCCAGCTTGAGGAATGCCTCACAGCTTTTGACATCTATGAACTTCTCCAGTCCTGGTTTAGGTCAAGGCACAGTATCAAAACTGCACTGGTTGGGGTGAACAATGACCTTCTTAGGGTGAGCGATAAAGGAAGGTAGTCAATTCTCATTCTCCTGGATTTCTCTTCAACCGCTGACACTGTGGACCATGGGTTGTTGTTGGACCATCTCAAGGAGCATTGTGGACTTGCTGGCACAGTAATCTTCTGGTTCGAGTCCTTCCTCAGAGCCAGGACACAGAGGGTGGTGATGGAGAATTTCTCCTCACTCCCAAAGCCCCTACTCTATGGTGTGCCTTGGAGGTTGATCCTCTCTTCCATGGTGTTTGCAGTGTATATGCTGCCGGGAGGATCATCAGACAGTACAATGTGGGTTTTCAGTGCTATGCTGGCGATACCAGTTGTACCTGTCCTTTGCACCCAGGATGCCGAATGCAGTCAATGTGCTAAATTTGTGACTGGCTGAGATCCAGGACTGCATGTCATCAAGATGGCTAAGACTCAGCACAAACAAGACAGAGGCACTAGTGACTGATCCTGGTCATTTTGGGGTGTGAAGGTCACCGAGTAGATTACAGGCTTAGTGCTTGGCTCCTCTAGTTTGGTGGCCTCTGCTAAGGTGAAAAATCTGGGGTCATTCTGGATGAGAAGCTGACTCTTGAAGCTCAGGTGTCAGCTGTAGTCCAGAGTGGCTTTATCATCTCAGAAACATCACCCGGATTAATGACCTGATCCCCAGATTACCTGTCCTCACTGGTACAGGCTTTTGTCACATTCAGACTCAACTACTGTAATGCGCTTACCTCAGGGTGAGGAGGAGGTGTCCCACGATGCCTGCAGCTAGTGCAGAACATTGCAGCCAGGGATACTGATGGGCTTTCCTAGGACTGAACATATAATCCTGGTCTTAGCGGAACTGCACTGGCTGCCAGTGAAGTAGCGTTATCACCTTCAAGGTCAGTTTGCTGACCTACAAGGCCCTGCTGTATATGGATTGGGTCCTGGTTACAGGAGTGGGCTCCCGACTCCCTATCAGGCCTCTCACCTCCTCCACTCCTCTTAGGTAGGCCTCCCAGCCATTCCCAGCCAGGCTAAAATCTTCTGGAGACCAGGTGTTCATGCTTGTGGGACCCATCTTGTAGAACAGGCTGCTTCAATCACTGTGGAGGCCCCTCATTTTTTTTTCTTTAGAGGGGCCTAAAGTCCTTCCTGTTTCAGGAGGCCTTTAAACTTATATAGTGAGTTCCTGAGCTGAGGCACATAAGTAATGTTATACTTAGCTGTGAACTTTGCACATATTTATATTTGAATGATTTTATTGGGAATGTCTGAAATTTAATTTAATGTTCATTTGTATAGCACTGAGCCCCAGGGAACTGGGCACTTCATAAACAAAAACTTTTTTCTTACTTAAACGGGAGCAGTCAGCACAAAAGGTCCCATACAAAAGTGTGAAGCTGGTCACAGTGTGCACTTTGCATGCAGAAATATTTTGGTTTACTGTCATATGGTAGATAGCATCACACTAATTTTGCTTAGTTCTAGGCTGACGCCTTCTGTTACTACAATACCAGAATCCCTGCAGCTGATATCAGAGCAGTAGGCAGCAGTGGGAATCAACAGCCTGAAGTGCATTAGAGTTAATATAAGCACTGATCTTTGTTTGCAGGTCCTTCTGTCTTCCTGGCTAAGGCAGTCACAGAGGACTGTACTTAGCCCATGGAGAAAACTATACCTGGAACACATCAGATCAGAGATGATAGAAACTGTAACATGCACTACTACTGAATCTCCCACTGCTGCCTACTGTCTGGATGTCAGCTGCAGGGATTCTGAGATTTGTAGTTAGAGAATTTATTTATTTATTTATTTGCTTTTGGTAACTGGTGAGTGCACTAGGCATAAGGATGCCTATTTTCGCACGACCTGGGAGGATACAAGTCTAATAAAATGAACAACAACAATGTGACGCAGCACATAAAATAGGTGATACAATGTGAAGGACTCAGAAATACAATCAACTTAGCTTAATCAGTGAAGTACATAGTTGGACCAGGTCAAAATATAAACAATACATTGAGATATTCAGAACAGACAAGTGCAAGAAGTTAATGGTTGTAATGTACTGTATACAGTAAGTGCTGTTGTGAGGACTATGCACCTAGAAAGAGTAAAGGGAGGAAGGGCAGAAGGAGGGAGAGAAGGTGAGAGGGTACAGATAGGGAGGGAAGATGAAAGCAGGAGGAGGAAGGTGAGAGTGGAGGTGATATAGCAAGGATAAGAGATGGGGAATGGAAGAATTTAAGGTGGCTTGAAGCATGTGCAGGATTTAATGCATGTAGATATTCATGGTGGAGTTTCTTGAAACCACCATGGGGTAGAATGTCAGCCAAGAACTAGGCAAAATTAGTCTTATACTATTTACTATACTACAGTAAATAGTACATAAACAGCAGCCCCACACTTTAGTGTGGGTCCTTGATGCTGACTTCCCTTTAAGTAGGTCTGCTGGCTGTTGACTTGAGTAACTGTTGATGCCACCATGACACCCCTGGCTCCATGTACACTCATGGCTACCTCTTAATATGCTACCAGCTAATTTCTATGTAATTTACCACTGGTCCAGCACCAACCTATCAGATGCCAAGTAAGTGGTCAACTACGTGGATACTGGGCAGTATAGAAGACTCAAAGGCAGCCCTGAGCCTATGCGGAAAAGTTCAAAGGAACACGCCACTCAGGAATAATGCTGTTCCTGCTGCAGTGTAACAGACAGTCACCAAAACAAATAGATTCCACCCTACAAATAGGAATCGGCTAGTGAACGCTACCGAAAAACTGTAAACATTTATTATAGTATAGAAGAGCACAAAGCGTTGGCCGGTGGCACTGAGGGTTGAGGCGCTGGGCGCCACATCTTGCGCCACGCTGGCGACCCGGGTTCAGATGCAAGCCTGGGTCATCAGGGGTTGGCTGGGGATAGGATCGAGCATCCAGAGGACTGCTCTCCTATCCCAGGAGGGTTGTGGGTTTCACCACTCTGCAGTGGCCCCGTGATGATCGGGGCACTGCCAGAGTCGGTGCAGCTTAGGGGCAGAGTGCATGGATGTCGGCACGCCTGTGCCCAATGTCAATGCATGTCAGCACTCTAAAGGGACTTCCCAGGAGGAAAATGGCAGCTTGATGGCCGCAACTTCCGATCGCAGCAGGGCTGAGGAGCACACCGCATGCCAGTATCGGTTCCTGGCCTGTCGAGGGACTATGGGGAGGGTCCCTCTCAAGGTACGGCAGCATATGTCAGCCGGTGTGTGGGGGTGCCCAGATCGCTTGGAGAAGTGGCTGGATAAACAGCATGTCAGTGGCTGCAGGAGAAAAAAAATAAATGTGATAAAAAGAAAAACAACACAAAACAGCCCAAAGCTCCAGTGCTTTGAGGCACCCAGACTCTTCTTCAACAAGCTGCCAGGGTATCAGGTAATTTGTTTTAGCATTTGAATTAACTAAGGTTAAAGAAAACTACACCTCATATCTTGTACATTTTAATTGTTTCCATGTCAACAGGCAACTCTTTTAGTATAGCTGTTAGGGTATGTGTGATTGCTTTAGTTTATTTTCAGTGTTCATACTAGTCCCTGTAACTACCTGGGGTTTCCATTCCTCATTGCTGAAATCTCATTGTCCCTGAGAGGTGCATTAGCACATGAAAGGAGGATGTGCCAGTACCCTTTAAACTCCACAGTATGCCTGCCTGCTTACTTAGAACTCAACAAAGCAAGTTGCAGCAAGGTGTGAAATACCACATTAACCTTCGGCTAGCTTTGCTAACTCACTTGTAATTGTAGGGCTTTTCCTTTACATTCAATGTGTGCTTCCAGACAGTTTTTCAGGATACTTGTACTTTCAGCATAGAGATACATGGTATAAATGGGTGACGTGACATGATGTTCTCATATGCTAATCCAACTCTCGTGTACAATGAGATTTCAACCGCCAAAAATGGAGATCCCAGGGATAGTTACAGCTGACTAGCAAGAAGAGTGAAAACAAACTAAAGCAAACATGCATGTCCCCAACAGCTAAGGAGGTGAGTTGTCTGCTAACATGGAAATGAATAAAATATACAAGATACGAGGATGTAGTTCTCTTGTAAGAGAGTAAGTAAAGGGGATGTAGGAAGCACTCCATTTACAGTAAGTAGGTCTTTTTGGTTCTAGTCTAAGGGTACTAGGCAGATAGAGAAAGCAAGTTTTAACAATGGTCTGGGGATTCCCATAGGATCAGTATGGACATGATGTATAGTGGGGAGGTAGTCAGTTGTGAGACTGAAGCCCTCTTCTCCAGATTACGCCTGAAGGAAGGGCACTGTACCATCCGAGGACCTTTATGGAGCTCCATTCTCAGCTAGTAGCTGCAAGAGATGAGATGAGATATCTCAGCTGTGGAACTGACTCAGTTGGGGCCCACCCCACTCCCCAGAGGCCCACTGGCCCACGGGCTGAGGAAGAGGAGGGGAAAGATGACGGGCAGCCACAAGGGTTCAACTAATCTCACACCATCCAGACAGCAAATCGCTTGCACCCTGGTGGAAGATCATGCACCAATCCATCGGGGAACTCTGTGTCAGCCAGTATATTGTTAGGACGGCGACTGATTTCTGTCGCCAGAATTACAGTGCTGACAACAAAGGCAACAGTAAAATGGGCAATCTTAATTTTAGATCGCCTCACTTCTGTTGCCCTTGCCCCACAGAGTTTCTACCCTCTGTGGGGCATGCCTGCCCTGGAGGAGGTTATATTTAGTTTTGGGGGTGCAGGCAAAGCTCCCCTCAAATGATTCATTTCCGGAGGCTGGCACTGTAACTCCGGAAACATACTACATGGTGCTGTAATGCCGGGCAGCATGTTGCCAATGCCGTAATCAGCACCAGTAACATGTTTTTGCCACATGGGTGAACTGAGTCAGCTGGGGAACAGGCAGGATGATGCAGTAGCTGGGGG
Organism: Neoceratodus forsteri; assembly: GCA_016271365.2. Lineage (NCBI taxonomy): Eukaryota > Metazoa > Chordata > Ceratodontiformes > Ceratodontidae > Neoceratodus > Neoceratodus forsteri. The sequence continues at coordinate 1,742,073,851 of CM028129.1, forward strand.
TGAGCACGAAACAGTCACAAGGAGAGTCTTAGTGATCGGGACCCAATGAATAGGGGAGTAGAGAGAGTGGTGGGTGAGGGTGGAAAGGAAGTGGAATGGTCGGATGCCCTTGGTGCATCAGCCAGCCATAATATAGATTAGATAGGAGGATGATGGAAAAGGGCAAGGGGAGCTGGGGATGCTGGTTCACTTGGGTACCAATGATCTGGCGAATGTCTGTGGAGGCAGTGAAGCAGAACTTTAAGGAGCTGGGGACAGACTGAAGTTGCACTAAACTTCCCTGGCCTTTCCCAAGTCCTCCTTGTGTAGAATGGGGAATGGGAATGACAGAGTAAGGAAGGAAGAGACTGACAAGTTTAATGTATGGTTGAAGGATGTTGTCAGGAGGAGGAGTACCACTTTGAGGGGTCTTTGGGGATTCTTGGACAGGAGGCTCTTCAAGGGTGATGTCCTTCCCTGATGAGAGAGGCCAGTGCTCTGGGGCAGAAGTCTGACATCTACTTTGGACAGTTAAACTGACTGCGGGGAGATGGAAGCAAGGAGGACCACTCGGAAGGGACAGCAGGTGGGAACCTAGCTAGGGCTGCCCTGAACAGGGACTAGTAGAAGCAAGGTGGGAAACAGTGAGTTGAAGTTCAAATTAGGTTAAGGAAAGAGACCAGTGAGGGAGGGCTGACAAAGTCTACATTCAGCCGGAGAGCATGGTGTGTATATGGACAATGGCAGTATATGGGGGTATCAAGCAGAACGAATAAACAGCAAATGGCACACAACAGGCAATATGAACTACTGGGAGCAGCAAGGTGTTTGAGGGTGGGTGAGAGAGATTAAGTGCTGCAGAGCGGTTCATGTGTAAGGACAATGCTGGCCTTTTTGTGGGAGCAAATATCAAGGAGGGAGTAGTGAAGCGGCTGCTGTGAATGACAGAGCAAGTGCAGCAGAGCGGCTGCTGTGAATGACAGAGCAAGTGCTGCAGAGTGGCTACTGTGAATGACAGAGCAAGTGCTGCAGGAGCGGGCTGCTGTGAATGACAGGGCAAGTGCAGCAGAGCCGCTGCTGTGAATGACAGAGCAAGTGCAGCAGAGCGCTGCTGTGAATGACAGAGCAAGTGCTGCAGAGCGGCTACTGTGAATGACACAGAGCAAGTGCTGCAGAGCGCTGCTGTGAATGACATGGCAAGTGCTGCAGAGCGGCTGCTGTGAATGACAGAGCAAGTGCTGCAGAGCGGCTGCTGTGAATGACAGAGCAAGTGCTGCAGAGCGGCTGCTGTGAATGACAGGCCAAGTGCTGCAGAGCCGGCTGCTGTGAATGACAGGGTGCTAGAGCGTTACTGTGAATGACAGGGCAAGTGCTGCAGAGCTGCCCTGTGAATGTCAGGCCAAGTGCTGCAGAGCTGCTCCTGTGAATGACAGGCCAAGTGCTGCAGAGCGGCTCCTGTGAATGACAGGCCAAGTGCTGCAGAGCGGCCCTGTGAATGACAGAGCAAGTACTGCAGAGCGGCTACTGTGAATGACAGGGCAAGTGCTGCAGAGCTGCTCCTGTGAATGACAGTGAATGGCAGTACTTGGGGCAGAGCTCAAGGGGGAAGAGCATGTGTTGCAGAGCAGCAAATGGAGATGGAGTGTGCAATGTTTAATGTACACGGAGAATAGCAACAGTTTGGGGAGAGCAGAAATTAGTGAGAGTAGGGATACAGATTGAGTGCTGAACAGCAGATAATGTGACTTAGTGGGAATGGAGGACATTGTGGTGGGCAAAGGTCATAGACTGGAATGGGAGAGAACAAATGGCTAACAGCAGGTTATGCGAATTATGGGAATGGTAGTGTTTTGGGGAGGCATAGACTGTAGAGTGGAAGACAGAGAAATTGTTGCAGAGCAGTAGATATACATGAACCATGGCGTGCACGTTGTGGGGGGCAGAAATCGGAGAGGGATATAGAAAGCAATTAGTGAAGAGCGATAATGTGTGTCATGGGGAGGAGGAGGAGAGATAGCAGAGATCAAGGAGGGTGTAAGGAGGAAATGCCATCGAGTGGCACATGTAAAGTACTGAAGAATGATCACTGCGACACAGATTAAAGCAGAACTAAAAGCAGGGACAAGGTTTCGGCAGAACTTAGGAATTACACAGGAAAGCCTTCTACTCTGCATTTTCCAGCCTTGTGACTGGGCAAGAACTTCAAGGAAAAGGCAAAGAGGGGTGGAATTAGGAAGAAGAGTCAGGATTCAGGAATAGTGCTAAAGGAAATGGGAACATGCCCCCAAAACCCTCTCATAGTTCAAACTGATACCTATTTATTCATTCATATGCTATACAAGCAAATATAGTCACCATCCCGCCTAGAGTATATGTAGTCATCTCTGATATATGTTGTAATGACCAAAATGTTTTAATTTTACTGTTCAAAATTGTTTACCATATACAGTATGAGGATACATATTTCATGAGTTGCAAGCACTGCATCATGGGTATGAAAAATTACAGAAGTTGTGCAACTGACATAAGGGCCACAGAGATCCAGGAGGAACACAATGGGGAGAGATACTCTGGGTTAAGCTGAATGGAAAATGGGGCCAGCTATCCGACAGGTGTGGTCTATAGACCACCAGCCCAGGAGGAAGAAACAGATAGGAGTTGATGCTAGCCATCCAAAGGATGGCAGACAAGGGTGAGGTAGTACTGGTTGGAGACTTCAATAATCCAGACGTGGACTGGAGCATCCCAGCAGCAGCATCAACTAGGAGCAGATTTATCCTGGACTCCTTCAGGGTGCCTTCCTCAAGCAACTGGTCATGGAACCAACTCTGCAGAAGGCAATACTGGACCTTGTGCTCACAATCAGAGACAGTGTGATGGGGGTAACAGCGGGGAGCACCTGGGAAACAGTGACCACCAGTCACTGTGGTTTGAAATCATAGAAGGAGCAGAACCAAACCACACTAAAACACATATCCTGGATTTTAGGGGGGCAGACTTTGGGAAAATGGGAGATACTTGAAAGAGGCATTAAGGGGAATGGGGCAGGAATCAGGGATTGAGGAACAGTGGGCAGTATTTAAAATGGAGATTACAAGAGCAACAGAATTATGCATTAAGCAGGTTAGCAAAAGGAAAAGGAAAAGGAAACCATTATGGTTTTCCAAAGAGGTAGCAAAGAAAGTGAAAGCCAAAAGAGTGCATTCAGGCAATACAAAAAGACACAGGCAGACGGGATAGGAGAAGTACCAGGAGAAGCAAAGGAGGCAGGGAGGTCAGTAAAGGAAGCCAAAGCTCAGACAGAAGAACACATTGCAAAGTCAGTGGGTATAGGGACAAAACCTTTTATAGGTAAAAAGAAAGGCAAAGGGAGGGATAGTGAGACTGAAGGGGAGGATGGGGGCTGTGGAGGATGACAACAGTAAAGCTGACATATTGAACAGGTATTTCTGCTCAGTCTTTATTGAGGAAGAGGAGGGTAATGGGTCTGAAGGAGTACAAGGGTGAGAATGGTGCAGAAATGGACACAAGTCCCTTTACATGAGAAAGGGTCCTGAAGGAACTGGAAGTAATAAGAGTCAATAAAGCAATGGGGCCAGATGGGGTGCACCCCAGGGTCCTTAAAGAACTAAGAGAGGTGGTGGCTGAACCTCAGGCTATCCTGTTTAGCCGATCACTGAAAACAGGGAGGTACCCAAAGACTGGAGGACAGCAGATGTAGTCCCCTTATACAAAAGTGGGAACAAAGAGAAGCAAGGAACTACAGACCAGTCAGCCTCACCTCGGTAGTGGGGAAGATCATGGAAGCACTACTGAAGGAGAGACTGGTGGAACTCTGGTTGTCAATGGACTACAAGAACCAAGGCAGCACAGTTTCACCAGGGAAGGTCATGTCAGACCAACCTCATTGAATTTTTGACTGGGTGACTAGGAGGTGGATCAGGGAGGGCAGTGGACATGGCCTATCTGGACTTCAGCAAGGCCTGACACTGTGCCACATAGAAGACTATTACACAAACTGGGGAATATGGGTGTGGGCAGGACAGTAGTGTGGTGGGTAGGTAACTGGCTGGGTGGCAGGACACAGTGGGTGGTGGTAAATGGCTGTCACTCCAGAGAGGAAGAGTGACCAGTGGGGTACACAGGGATCAGTGCTGGGACCGGTCCTTTTCAACATCTTCATCAGTGACATTGCTGAGGACCTAGAAGGCAGAATTTCACTGTTCCCTGATGATACAAAGCTCAGTAACAGAGTAGACACACCAGAGGTGTAGACAGAGTGAGAAGGGACCTGCAGAAACTTGAAGAAAGGTCAGGGGTTTGGCAGTTGAAATTCAATGCAAAGAAGTGCAAGATAATGCATATGGGGCACAAAACCCTGGCACAGTATATCAGTTGGGGTGAGGATATAGCATGCACCAAGCAGGAAAGGGATCTTGGGGTTATCATCTCTGATGACCTTAAGTAGGGAAACAGTGTGACAAGGCAGCAGGAAAAGCACATAGGATGCTGGGATGCATAGGCAGGGGCATCACCAGCAGGAAAAGGGAGGTCATGATTCCACTATACAAGACACTAGTGAGGCCCCACCTGGAGTACAGTGTACAGTTCTGGAGACCATACCTACAGAAGGACATAGACAGGGTAGAGAAGGTTCAGAGGAGGGCAACAAAGATGGTGCATGGGTTGCATCACAAGTCCTATGAAGACAGGTTGAAGGAACTGAACATGTACTCACTGGAGGAGAGGAGGGAGAGAGGGATATGATAGAGACATACAAGTATCTTACAGGGAGGAACAGGGTGCAGGAATACACTATTTTTAAGTGAAAAAGATGTTCCAGGACTAGAGGGCATGGGATGAAGTTGGAGGGAGGACGATTCAGAGGAAACGTGAGGAAGAATTTCTTCACAGAACAGGTGGTGGACAAGTGGAACACTCTGCCAGAGGTAGTGGTGGGGCTGAAACAATCATGGGATTTAAGAATTCATGGGATAGACATAAAGGAATTCTGGACGTCAGGGTAAGGGGTAACAGACTTCTAGGAAAACATAAACTGAATTTACAAGCTCAAAATGGGCAGACTGGGTGGGCCATAGGCCCTTATCTGCCGACAGTGTCTATGTATCTATGTAACATCTGTTATCCTCTGATAAACAAATCACTAAACTTCAACACATATGAAAGAAGTAAACAGCAGCACAGATACAATATGGAATGGGGAGGCAGGGTATGGTTTCAAGAAGGAAAATTAGGACTATGAAGAAATCCTTGCTGCTTGAATTTTCCAGTCTTGTGATTTGGCAAGGACTTCAAAGACAAAATGAGGAGAAAGGCAGAGAGTGGGCAGAATGAAGGAGGAGAATCGGTATTCTGAAGCTATGATAAAGATGGAGGACAACCAAAAAGCCATTTCGAGCAGACTGATAGCATTATGTTTACATGCTTTTGCAAGTGAACAAAAAAGACATTTAAATTAACAGGATCCATTTTATAATGTTGGTTAATATCACTTTTAGGGCGTTCTTTTTGTTTTCTTCAATCAAGGATTTTTGCCCCAGTTGAATAATGTCAATTCCATCTCCTTAGTCCCCATGCAACTCCCTGCCCCAGCAACCTACAAACTTGTCCACAACAGTCCTCACAGTTCAAACCTCATGACAGGCCTTCTTTTTTTTTTTTTATTAGTTGTTTAACCAGGAGTAGCACACTAAGCTGAAAGTTTTTTACAGGTGCGATCTGAGAGCACAGGGAAGTTAAGTGACTTGCTCAGGGTCACACAGCATGTAAGTGGAAGCTGTGGGATTCAAACCCAGGTCAGGTCTGCTGGATGTCACCAGATTTGCAGCTCAGAGCCTTAAACCACTGCTTATACTGCCTCCCTGCCTTCTAAACTCCTGATGTCCAGAATGACACTGGAATCAGCATTAATATAAGGCTATGTGTGCTGTGTGATGTCTTGCATGGTTTATGAGTGACATTTCACAAGTTTGCATGAGAGGACCATGAAACAAACCCTATAGCTTCTATCTGCCCAAACTATTTGAGAGGATGCTGCTACGTAAAATGCATTTCTCTCTGCACATATGCACTTATTATGAACCACTTTTGAGTCCCCTAGTCATTAGCTACATAGTCAAATGCTAACAGATCTCCCAAGTGGCTAAAGGAGTTTCTTATCAGATTGCTATTGTGGCTAAAACCTTGAAGGCACAGAATGAGCTGCACTTTTATTATAATGATAATTTTCAGTATCTGGATAATTGCCGTGATTTAAATATTTTGTGTGGCTACAACTTTCAGCGTGCTTTAGCCACGGCAGTTAACAAACCAAAAATCCCAGTGGGATTATATACACACTTGAGTTGGGTAGAGTGATTTATAATACGTTTTATCCAGGAGTGTTATTTCCCATAAATTTACTCTGATGGTTCTTAGCTGCTTAAAGGAAACAGCACACTCAGTGGCATATATAGGGTATAGGCTGCAGCCACACCCTCAGTAACTTGCTTGCTGCTGCTGCTGCATTTCACTTTGTTGAAAAGTCTGATTTATTGATTATACAAAAGTTTATATTCAAAACTACAGATCACATTTGTATTTTCTTTAAAAATGTACCGAAAACGATAATAGCTGACAATATAAAGCATTAAAACAATATTACAGAAATTGTATATCATCACGCACAACACCCCAGCACCCTAATATTTCTATTAAAAAAAAAAAATGGATTTGTTACTGAATGTGTTACTTTTATTGGATCAACAAAGAAATTTGTTACAGATGTTACAGTACACAAGCTTTCAGGACTCTTTGCCAGGTGTGTCACCAACTTTAAGCAGAGAAAGCAGGTTTTACAGAAAGGGATTCATACTTTCCAATGAAACACAGAGACAGAATTTGTCAGCAAATAAGCACTGCTTGGCTCATCCAGTCTGCCCAGATGGTCCCTGCCTAGTCGGTCTCCACAGATGCTGCCTAGTTTCTGGTGACCCTTCCTCTTCCCTTATTTAGTAATATTCCCATACGTCTATGTCATGCATGCTTGAAGAAAGCCACTGTTTTCAGGTGTCTACCACACTTTCAGTGAAGAAGTACTTCCTCATCCCTCCTGAACTTCCCCTCCAGCTTCACTGTATGCCCTCTGGTCCTGGTGCTCTCTCTTATTTGAAGGGGACTCCTCTCCTGCACCATGTTCACCCCAGTAAGGTACTTTAGGTCTATATCACATCCCTGCTCACTCACCTCTCTTCTAGGGTGTACACATTGAGACCCCAGTCTCTCCTCATAGGGCTTTGACAGAAAACCTGCACCATTTTAGCTGCCCTCCTCTGGACTGCCTGCACCCTGTCTATGTTCTTTCTGAGGTGTGCTTCTAGAACTGGATGCAATACTCCAGGTGGGGTCTCACCAGCAACCGATACAGTGGAAGCACCCTACCCCCAAGTTGGAGATACCTCTCCCTATTTATGTCAGCATCCCGTTGACCCTATCCACTGCTTTGTCATACTGCTCTGCCACTTTGAGGTCATCAGATATGATTACCTCAATGTCCCTTTCCTGCATAGTGACTGTCAGTATTCCCCATCCTATAATCCGCCCTGGGTTTCTATGCTCTTGGTCCATGATTTTGCACTTTTGGTACTGAAGCCCAGCTGCCATGCCCTTGACAACTCCACAAGTTTCCCAAGGTCCCTACTCATTCTCTTCATCACCTCTTAAGTATCCACCCTATTAAAGATTTTGGTGTCCTCTACAAAAGGCATGCCTTCCTTCCCAGTCCTTCTGCAGTGTCACTTGAGGAGACACTAAAGAGGAGCAGACCCAGTACTGGGACTTGCAGCAACCCGCTGATCACCCTCCCTCCTTCCTTAGAGTGAATGCTGTTAACCACCACCCTCTGTTGCCTGTTCATCAGCCAGTTACTCACCCAATTTACCACTTCAGTCCCACCTCTAGATATGATCCACAGCTTACTGTATCTGAATAAAGAGGGACATGAAAATGTGTTTTGTGCTTCTTTCTGTTTATGGACACCTGTTTTTACAGTTCCTTCATGAAAATTTCTGCACACAATCAGAGACATAGGAAAATGTCAAATTACCAACTGGGGTCAACAGATGGTCTAGCCTGTTCCACGTCCATGCTGGTGAGGGTGAGTTCAGGGAGCTGAGATTGCAGTGCCCACGACTGAGAAGAGCTGCCAATGGCTGTGTGAGCCTGCCTGGGGAGGGAGGGTGTAAGGGTCCACTGATGTAGCAGCCTCTTGCGGTGCACTGGGGAACCTGTTCCATTGCAAGAGATGGCTTGTGTTCACAAATGCACTGCATCAGGTGAGGCAAAATGTGCTGGGGAGCACATATACAGGAGAAAACACTAGTGTCCAAAATTATATTGAGAAGATGGGATGCTACATATAATAACTTCTGTAATTTTGCTCTGGCGCCCTTAACACACCCTGTACTCTCTACCTGTGCCAAGGATGGCTCGCTCCCTACGCTAAGGATGGCTCGCTCCTGCGCTATGTAAATTTAATCTGGGATGGCTAATCGATAAGGTGCTATGAAGCCAAACTCCTGCCAACCTATCTTCTCTCTGATGGTGTCTTTTTGTGACTATGCCTTAAGATCCCAAGAGAAGGAACTACTGTTTATCCCTACAGGTTGTACTACCTTGATGGCCTTTCCTTTCTCAGCTTTACACCAAAGCTTTGAACTCCCTTCCTCCTGGTGTCTGTGGTAGACACGCAATGATTTCTTTAGAAATGGCCTCAGAAAGCACCAGCATCTGAAGTACATCTGCTCATTACCTAATGTATGATATTGCACTGCAGGTATTGTGAGTTCAGTAAACGGTCAACCACTAAGTTCTGTATAGATGTGTAGAATGACTTACCTATTTATTGCTAGTAAACAGTGACTGCAGCTGTACTGGTCCTTAAAAGCAGGAATCACTGCATAGTTTGATATCTTGTATTGGTCAAAATATGTCTTGTTCAAAGATGGTATAGTACAGAATCTTTCAGGGTGGCACAGGTCCCCTTATCAGGTGCAACAGATCGGATGCACCTGGTGAAGAGACCTGTGTGGCCATGAAAGCTTATTACTAGGGACCATCTTTGTACAAGACACGTGATGGTCCAGTAATAAACAAACAATAGTGAACTATCCAGTGAGTCCCATTTATTTCTAAAAAATCCTTGTATAGTTTATATTGTTTGTACTCATAAAACTTATTAACTCTGTATCATGCTCATATAAGCTGCTATATACTACAATTTTCCATTATTGTACTGTGTCTGTATCTGTTGGCTTGTACAGTATCCCTAGCATGTTTGTATTGTAATTCTGTTAGTATCCTGATTTTTCTACATCATATAATCTCCCAGGTCGATTCCTTTGTCTAGTACACTTACTTGGTAAATAGAAATTATATAAAAATAAATAACGGTAACAATAAATACATAAATAACAAGGATTGGCTCCTGAACACACAGACTCCGAGCTATGAAGCCAGGTTGCCTATCTGCCAGATACCACATGAAAGAAGCTTTACATGCCATGAGGAAAGTCACGGGAGACTGATGACAGTTGAAATAACCAAGATAGCAACTGGTGGGGCTGTGTGATTGCTGGGAGGATAAGAGCCAGAAAATAATAAAATCCACCTAAAACAAACAAATGAACACTTCTATGAGAAGAACTGTACAGAACGCTGGCCATAAAAACAAAATACTGCTTTTAACGTAGACATTTTTTTTTTTTTACGATGGTTAAATAAGGATAATTTGGGGAGGGGGTTCAGATACTATTTCTCAATCTGTGAGCATTTCAAATAGCTGCCAATTAGAAAAATACTATCCTCAACCTGAAAAGGCCCAGAATGTGACTCTGCCACTTTAGGTTCACTTAGCAAAATAATGTCTTAGAAACATAGGCAATGGCAACAGAAAAAGACCAAATGTCTATCTAGTCTGCCCAGAGTTCCCTATCTGCCCCAGACCTATTTTCCATAGGGGATTTTATCCCTACTGGTCCATCCCTGCTCCCTCCATACTGCTACTGACCTGAGCGACCACTAAACCCTTCACTCTGTCCCAGCCTTGCATGAAGCTATTTACGGTCTTAGAGACCACCACCTCCCGCTGGTAGACTGTTCCATGGCCCCGCCACCCTTTCTGTAAAACAGAACTTCCTCATATCCCTCTTAAATCTGGCTCCCACCAGTTCCCACTCATGACCTCAGATTATCTGGCCTGGTATCATTAAAAATTGGGCATGTGGTCTTGAAGAGCTCAATGTCTTCTGCAAATTCTTATTGATACCCATGGACTATGAAGACCATTTGTTAATGGCATATGTTAACTGAGGTTAAAGCACCTGTGTGCTACAATCCTTAACCAGTGCAGAAATGGCATTTCACAAGATACTGCGACTGACAAAGGCCTAGGGGTCATAGCAGCTGATGAAGACTCTGTCCTGTCCTCTTCATTGTGTTCATCAGTGACATTGAAAATGGCATCCAGGGCAAGCTGTCTCTTTGCAGATGACACGAGCTCAGTGATAGGGTAGACAGTGACGAAGGGATCCAAGATATGCAGAGGGATCTACAAAGTTCAGAGGTGGTCTAAGGTTTGGCAATCAAATTCAACACGAAAAAATGCAACATTATGCTTCTAAGGAAGGGAAAAAACCCCAAAAACCAGGGTAGAGTACTGGGTGTGAGGGTTAAATGGAGTACTAGCGGAGGAAAGGGACCTGGGAGTCATCATTAGTGACTCAAATGATCAAGCCAATGTAACATACTACATACTAACATACTAAAATGCCAGCAGAATAGGCCTAACAGTCTTTCATGTCTGCTCGTTTGGTCAGCCCCACCCTGGGTGCTGACCTTGCTCCTCCCCTTCTCTGGCTTCTCCCTTCCCAGTTCGGATATTCTTGCTGCATTGGATTTGCTTTCTGAACCCTTCCCCTGTACCTGTCCCACCCCTCTTGAACCCCTCCACTGTCTCCACCAGCCCCTAGGTAGTGCATTCCATGGCTCCACCACCCTCTCAGTGAAGTAGCACCTCCTCCTTTCTCCCTGAATCTTCCCCTCCAGCTTCCAGCCATGCCTCTAGTGGCCCCTTCCTCCTTCCTTCAAGCACCCTGACTGTTCCTCCCTATTTACCCTCTTCATGTACCTGAAGACCTCTATCATGTCCCCCGGTCCCTTCTCTCTTCCAATGTGTACATATTTAGCTCTTGAGCCTCTCCTCATAGGTCCTGTCCCCAAGCCCCAAATCATTTTGGTTGCCCTCCTCTGGACCCTCTCCAGGAGGTTAATGTCCCTCTTTAAGTGTGGCCTCCAAAGCTGCCAGTACTCCAGATGCGGCCTCACCAAGCAGTTATACAGAGGAGTATCACTTCCCTCCTTCAGGTGATCCCCAGTGATGCATCCCAGCATCCTGTTGGCCTTGGCTGCTGCCCTCCACAAGTCTCAGAGTTGTTCATCTCGACATCCACCACCACCCCAGGTCCCTCTCAGCCATTGAGACTTGTAGTATTTCCCCCAGGGTGTACACTTGGCCTGGGTTTCTGCCCCAGGTGGAGTACCTTCATTTCCCTGCATTGAACCTCAGCTTCCACTTTCTAGACCATCTTTCCAGAGCCTCCAGGTCCCCTGCAGGGCCACCTCCCTCCTCCCCATCCACCACTGCCCCCAGTTTCGAGTCATCTGCAAAGAGACTCATCTCACTCCTGATTCCTGTCCTTATGTCAGATATGTAGGCGTTGAACAGAAGGGGCCCAGGACTGATCCCTGTGGGACCCCACTAATGACCCTCCTTGGGGATGAGACTATCCCACCAACTACGACCCTCTGGGTCCGGTCCTGGAGCCAATTGCCTATCCATCTGATCATCTGGCTTCCCACCCCATTTCTCCTAGCTTATCCAACAGGCCCACGCGGAGAACAGTGTCAAATGCCTTGCTGAAGTCTAGAAAGAGGACATCCACTGGTCTACCCAGGTCCAAGGCACTTGCCACCCAGTCATAGAACTCCACCAGATTTGTCTGACACGATTTCCCTGGGATGAATCCATGCTGTCTATCGTCCAGGCACCCTGACTTATCCAGGTCCCCCTAGCCTCTCTTGACAATGCCCTCCATCACCTTGCCCACCACCCGATGTCAGGCTGACAGGCCTGTAGTTCCCTGCCAGCTCCCTTGATCCCCTTGTGGATAGGCACTACATGTGCCACCTTCCAGTCTTGGGGCACCCACCCTGTCCTCAGAGAGATGGTGAAAAGCTCTGCCAGGGGTTTCGCCAGGACATCTGCAAGTTCCTTCAGCACTCTAGGATGTAATTTATCCGCCCGGTGCTTTCTCCGTCTTAAGGGAGCTGAGGCTTCCCTCACTCTCTGCTGTGATTTCCACTTCTGGTACCTCTTCTCCTGCTAGCCCTCCCCACCTGCCAGTGATGCCCCCTCCATAGACCTGCCGATCGGTGAGGCCCCCCTCCTCATTATCTCTGTCTCCTCCCATGTATGATGCAGCATCCCCATTTTCCTGGTGAAAACTGAGGTGGAAGTACTCATTTAGTACCTCAGCCTGCTCCCTGGGTCTTGTGCCCATCTCTCCCTGATTTAATCCTGCTAATCTGCCCTTCACCCTTCGTCTTTCCCCAATGTATCTAAAGAACCCCTTTTCCTCTCCTAATTTCCTGGCCAGGTTCTGCTCCTTCCTTGCCTTAGCGCCCTCACCACTCTAGTGGCCTTCTAGCCATCAGCTCGTACTCCCCCGATCCCTTTCACCCTTGAGCACTTGAATTTTTATAGGCTGCTTTCTTCCCGCACCACCTCCTGGACCTCCCTGGTCCACCAACAGGGTTTTGGGCCCTACCGCATTTAGTCTTACTCTTGCACAGGTGCTGGTGGCATCCTGCACCTCTCCTGATGATTTCCCACCTACTATCAGCGTCCATGTCTGACCCAATCCCATCCAAATGCTCCTTAAGGATCCTTCCATTTCCTTAAAATCTGCCGCCCTGAAGTCGGTTACTCCGTCTTTGTGCAGCCTTCTACCCTCCTAGTTCCAGGCAGAACCAGACCGTGGCATGGTCACTCCACGCCAATGGGTCCCTTACCTCCAGGCCCTCAATCTGGTCACTGTCTGCCAGGACCACATCCAGTACCCGTGCCTCCCTGGTCAGTTCCCTCACCTGCTGAGTTAGGAACGCATCTTGAAAGACATCCAACAACCTCTGTTCCCTGGTCACAGTGGATGTCATAGTCTCCCAGTCTGTTCCTGGCATGTTTAAGTCCCTAACACCACCACCTTTCCTCTGCCCAGTCTGCAGTGTCTCCTAACATCTGCCACCAGACTGTCCTCCAGCTCCTCCGCCAGGGCAGGGGTCTATACACCACTCCTATTTTTACTCTCTTGCCCCCCTTGTTATCAAGGTGACCCAAATCGCCTCCACGGTTCCTCACCTCCTCTACTCCCCCATGCCAATGCAGTTTTTGACTATCATTGCTACCCCTCCTCCCCTCCCTTCCCCTGTCCTTCCTGAACATAGTGTAACCCTCCAGGTTCAGGTCCTAGTCATGTCTTGCAGTGGCCCAAGTCTCAGTGACCGCTGCCACATCCACTGCTCCTCGGTTAACATCGCCTGGAGCTCAGGCATTTTATTGCCCAAGCTCCTGGCATTTAGCAGGACTACCTTCCACCCTTTCCTATAGTTCCATTTCCCTGCTCGTGTTCCCATGGGATTCTGTTTCCTCCTGGTCTGCACTTTACCAGTCGGCCTTTTCCTGCAATCCTCCTGGTCCCCAGGGGTGGAGACAGAGTCCCTCCTTTATCGGCACCCCTTGACAGCCTTTTCTCCCATCCCACCCCTTCACAAGTTTAAACCCCACTTTTCACCAATGACCCCTCTATTTTCAACTTAAGGATTCCCTCCCTCCAAATTGAGATGGAGTCTATCTCTAGCATACAGCTCCTTATCCTCCCAGGTCTCCCCAATCCCCAATCAACCCATACCATCTGGCCTCACATCACTCCCTGAGCCACTGGTTTATCTCCTAATTTTCCTTTTGTGTTCCCCACTAGCCTTGGCACAAGTCCTGCACTAGCCCTTGGCACAAGTAACAAGTCCTGTAATAATATAATAGGTGTAGTGATGATAGGAAACACTCATTTGTCAATGCTGAATGTTTGCTTGCTGGTATTAGCATCGGGAATGCAGGAGTTAGACAGATGCAGAATAGGAATGGCAGTGAAGTATTGAACTTCACGCCAACCCCACCTCCACCCTGCAGAGAGGACAGGCATTGGGGTATGCGTTTGGATCGTCATCGCCCATAATGTTCATGCCATTTCACCTTACCCTGCCTGCAGACACCTACAAGTGTTGAGGGTGTGCCTTGGGTGTTCGGTCTTACAGTCACCCCATTCCATAAGGACACTACGCTGAAATGGGTGCAGTATGGGAGAATGGGTGAACTCTGTCGTAAAAAGTCCAAGGCACACCTTGATGCCTGTCACTAGCTGTGGGGGTGGGGTTTGAATGGCATGAGCATTACAGTAGGCAATCCAAAGGCACCCCGATGCCTGCCAGTCTGTACAGGGTGGGACGTTATGGTTAAAACCCTAACACCCTGAGCATTTGTTGGTACTGTATCTGCACTACAAATTTTCAACATGGCCTTTTGTGACCCCTACCTCATGAAAGCATTTGGGACCTCTTCTCACAAATAGTGGCACTGGGATTTTGTTAATGTGTCCCAAACTTTGAGTTCCCAAGCGACCGTGCCATTCTGCACCAGATGTACAAAACACAGATCGTGCAGGATGTGAAGAATGACAGCTGTACCATTCATAGTGAGGTGTGAAGAGATGGCAATGTTGAAAATCTGTGGTGAAAACATTAAAAATGCTCGAACTTCCTAACGATGTGGAAACTGCTCAATGGATGCACGTAATAGTCATTTCGTGGAATTATTTCACCAAATTTTCAACACAGGCATTTTGTGACCTCTGCTCATGAACACTGGCACTATGATTTTCTTAATCTGTCTCGAACATTAACTTCCACAGCGACCGCACTATTCTGCACCAGATGTGTAAATGCATATTTTGGGCAGAATATGAAAAATGACAGCTGTACTGTTCATAAGGAAGTGTGAAAAATGCCAGTGTTGAATATCTGGAGTGAAAATATTACTAATGCAGGAATTATGAGGGTACTTGAAAACTGCGAATGGCTCGTAACACAGCTATTTTATGGACTTTTGTCACTAAATTTCAACATGAGCATTTAAGCACCTCTACTCATGAACAGTGCCACTGTGATTTTCTTAATCTGTCCGATTACCGACTTCCCACAGCAACCGGCGCGATTGTGTGCGGAAGTGCGAAAACAGTTCTGCCAGGATGTGAAAAATGACAGCTGCACTGTTCATAAGGAGGTGTGGAAAGATGCCAATGTTGAAAGTCTGGAGTGAAAATATTACAAATTCACGAAGTTACTATGTGTGTGCAAACTGCACAACACACGCCAAAATACTTTTATCACTAAATTGCAACATAGGCTTTTTGAAAGCCCACCTCATGAACATTGACACTGTCATTTCATTAATTGACCTGAAAGGTGACTTTGTGCAGAGACCACAAAATCACCTTTAGGGACCGAATAACGCCATGACTGTGACTGAATTCATGAGGAGGGGTCCCAATAACCCTATGTTGAGAATTTGGTGCCAAAAGTCCCCAAAATACCAGAGATATCCACATAAGTTGAAAAACTCATTTATGCCATTATACAGCTCACTGGTATTTCTTCAGTTCTGCAGTCAGCTTTGAAGAGTGAAGCGTGTTCCCGGTCCACGAAGACAGTTGTGCTGGACTCCAGAGATAAGTATGGGGTGAAGGGGTGTGTGGGCAGGTGGGGTGTGCAGTGGGTGGGCAATGGATTGGGGAGACTCAACGAGGGACTGTTTTCTACTTTACAGGTTTTAAAAAAATGTTATAGCATTGCAGGAAGGTTTTCTTATTTACAGGACTTTTGGCAGGCTGGGGTGGGCTCCAGCGTGCCACCCAGTCTTTTTGGGGGCTGGCAGCCAACGAGGATTAATGTCCCCTGTCAGCACATACCAAGTGTTGGGGGCAAGAGCTAAAGAGGATTGGGAACCTCCTCGGCACAATAAATGGAGGAACATTGTGCTGACGGGAGTGGGCTCCCCTCTGCAAATTAACTGGGTGGGGGCATGCCAACAGGGGAGGATTGGGTACCTCTGATGGTCAGCTTTCATGGGGCTCTGAGGTGGTGGCATAAGCCGCCATGTTTAGTGAAATGTTACACCAGGCAAGGTACCTCCCTGTAATGACGGGTTGCTCCCTCATTGCAGTGGAATGGCTGATGCTGCAATAGACAAGGCGGCCCTCATAGCAGTGGCCATCGTTTCAAGTTGGTGGTACTTCTGCCAGAACCAGTGTTATCAGGACACTGGGCCTGCATTGGTGAACAGTGCCAAGCCCACAAATACAGTGCGGCGTTGGCTATCACAATGCCGCACCTCCACAAGCCGCTTCTCTCCTAAGCTGCCACATAATGTTTCTTGCACATGCTCACAAGCAAACATAAAAAGGTACTGCTGCCTCTATGTAGGTCACTGGTGAGACTGCACATAGAATACTGTGCTCAGTTCTGGCGTCCCTCACCTGATGAAGGGCAGGGACAGGCTGGAGACAGCGCAACACAGACTGATAAAGATGATTCAGGGCCATGTACTCACTGGAGACCAGGAAAGAGAGGAGGATATGACAGAAACCTTCACATTCCTGAAGGTGACCTGTGGGGAACTACTTGGCAGGAGTACAGGGTCAAGAAAGACCAATCTTGCATCAGCTCCTCAAGCTCAGTGAACAGCCATAATCAAATGATTTGCTTATGTAGGGCCACAGATTTTATATTACTGTATCATGAAAAACAGGCAGAGCTACCTTTACTGCCATTTTCCTATGGAATGGGCAATTTTGTACAATCTTAGTATAAAAAATATATATATCTGCGAACTGCAGTAACGTTTTCTGCAAATTATAGTATAAATCAGCTCATATGGGCAAGATATATAGTTAAAATTTCTTAACTATGTATCTTGCCCAAAATTATCAGCACAAACAAAAAAACGATACAAGGATTATTTTATAAATAAATAGGACTCCTGCATAGCTTGATACAGTTTATTTCTGGACCAACATGTCTTTTAAAAAAATGGTACAGTACACAAGCTTTCCACATAAGCATTTAAAACAATGACTGCAATTTGTACTACAAACCTGTTAATTCTTTCCCCACAGTTGCAATAAAATTTTGAGTTACGAGAATTTTTTTTTATATAAATTGGCACTTTAACTGTAATTACATATTCTTGGATTAACAGAAAAGTAGAGACTGAGGGGTGGAGGGAATGGATGTTACAAACTAACCAAACAGAACTGGGCAGTTGCAAAATGGAAAAAAAAAAAAAAAATCAGTGACCCTAACCGGTGCCATGGTGTGCATTCCCTGGTCACAAATGATAGTGAACTAATAAACTAACCAAATATATTAGTTAAAAGCAAGGGGAGGTGTTTTACATACATTTCCATGTAAACAATCACCACAGTCAAGTAGTGAGATGATGGTAGTAGCATTTGCTGTGCTAAGCCACACTACCTTTGAGAGGCTATGTTTATGCCTATGCAAGTAGCCTAATTTAGTCCCAGTCTTGTTAAAGACTGCTTAGATGCACCTCCATCTGAGGCTGAAGTTTAAGCAGATCCCAGGAATTTATTGCAGGAATTTGCTCTAAAATAGAATCACCAAAGGCAGCAATGTTAGATGAGAACCACAGTTTCCGATTTTTGGTTCTGTGGCAAACAGCGTGACCTGGATCCTTTTGAGTTTAATACCATGCTGCTCTTGGCCAGAAAGCACTGCAGGTTGTCATACTCTGCGGGCAGGTGACACATAACCCGTATTGACCTGGGACCCACGGCAACAGAGGATAGCATCATCAACATAAAGGCGGATACTGGATGTGGTCCTGGCAGACCGTGACCAGATTGGGGCCTGGAGGTAAGGGACCCATTGGGGGACCATGCCACGGTCTGATTCTGCCTGAACCTAGGTGGGGTAGAAGGCTGCTCAACGATAGGGGAGACTGACCTCAGGAGGGTGGATTTCAAGGAAATGGGAAGGATCCTTAAGGAGCACTTGGATGGGATTGGGCCAGACATGGACACTGACAGTGGGTGGAAAATCATCAGGAAGGAGGGTGCAGGATGCTACCAGCACCTGTGCACGAGTAAGACTAAAATGCAATAGGGCCCAAAAACCCTGCTGGTGGACCAGGGAGGTTCAGGAGGTGGTGAGGGGAAAGAAGGCGGCCTTTAGGCAATTCAAGTGCTCAAGGAGTGAAGGGATCGAGGGAGTATGAGCTGATGGCCAGAAGGGCCACTAGGTGGTGAGGGCTGCTAAGACAAGGAAGGAGCAGAACCTGGCCAGGAAATTGGAGAAGGAACAAGGGGTTCTTTAGATACATTGGGGAAAAACGAAGGTGAAGGGCAGATTAGCAGGATTAAAACAGGGAGGGATGAGCACAAGACCTGAGGGAGCAGGCTGAGGTACTAAATGAGTACTGCCTCAGTTTTCACCAAGGAAAATGGGGGCTGCATCATACATGGGAGGAGATGGTGAAACTGAGGAGGAGGAGGAGGGGGCCCCACCGATTGGCGGGTCTGGGGGGCATCACTGGCAGGTGGGGAAGGCAAAGCAGGGTGACAAGGTAGCGGAGGTAGAAATTATGGCAGAGAGAGTGAGGGAAGCCCTCAGGTCCCTTAAGACACAGAAAGCACTAGGGCCGGATAAATTACATCCCAGAGTGCTGAAGGAACTGGCGGATGTCCTGGCGAAACCCTGGAGGAGCTCTTCAGCATCTGAGGACAGGGTGGTGCCCCAGGACTGGAAAGTGGTGCATATAGTGCCTATCCACAAGGGGGAATTAAGGAAGGTGGCAGGGAACTACAGACCCGTCAGCCTGACATCGGTGGTGGGCAAGATGATGGAAGGTATAGTCAAGGAGAGACATTGGGGGACCTGGAAAAGTTGGGTCCCTGGACGATAGATAGCATGGATTTGTCCCAGGGAAATCGTGGTCAGACAAACCTTGTGGAGTTCTATGACTGGGTGACGAGTGCACTGGGCCTGGGTAGACCAGTGGACGTCCTCTTTGACTTCAGCAAGCGTTTGACTCTGTTCCTCATGGAGGCCTGTTGGATAATCTGGGAGGAATGGGGTGGGGAACCAGATGATCAGAAGGATACAAATTGGCTCCAGAACCGACCCAGAGAGTCGTGGTTGAGGGATAGTCTCATCCCCAAGGAGGGTCATTAGTGGAGTCCCTCAGGGATCGGTTCTGGGCCCTCCTGTTCAATGCCTACATCTCTGACATAAGGAAGGGCATCAGGAGTGAGATGAGTCTCTTTGCAGATAACTCAAAACTGGGGGCGGTGGTGGATGGGAGGGTAGCCTACAGAGGGACCTGGAGGCTCTGGAAAGGTGGTCTAGGAAAGCGAAACTTGAGGTTCAGTGCAGGAAAATGCATGTACTGCACCTGGAGCCAGAAACCCAGGCCAAGTGTACACCCGGGGAGGGATGCTACAAGTCTCAATGGCTGAGAGGGACCTGGGGTGGTGGTGGATGTCAAGATGAACAACTTGGAGACTTGTAGGAGGCAGCTGCAAAGGCCAACATGATGCTTGGATACACTGCTAGGGGCTCACCTCCAGAAGGAGGGAAGTGATGCTCCTCTGTATAACTGCTTGGTGAGGCTGCACCTCGAGTACTGCATGCAGTTTTGGAGGCCACATTTAAAGAGGGACACTGAATTCCTGGAGAGGGTCCAGAGGAGGCAACCAAAATGATTTGGGGCTTGGGGGATAGGACCTATGAGGAGAGGCTCAAGAGCTAAATATGTACACATTGGAAGAGAGAAGGGACCGGGGACATGATAGAGGTCTTCAGGTAAATGAAGGGGGTAAATAGGGAGGAACAGTCAGGGTACTCCAAAGGAGGGGTAACTAGACGGCATGGGTGGAAGCTGGGGGAGATTCAGGGAGAAAGGAGGAGGTGCTACTTCACTGAGAGGTGGTGGGAGCCATGGAATGCGCTGCCCAGGGGCTGGTGGAGGCAAAGGTGGTGGAGGGGTTCAAGAGTGGGTGGGGCAGGTACAGGGAAGGTGTCTGGAAGCAAAAATCAGTGCAGCGAGAATATCCGGAACTGGAAGGAGAAGCCGGGGCAACAAGGTCAGCTCCCAGGGCAGGGGCTGACCAAACAAGCAGACAAAAGACTGTTAGGCCTATTCTGTTGGCATTTTAGTAGGTTAGTATATTAATCTGAAGTGGCAGTGGGTCTAAATGGTTTATGAATAATAAAAACAGCATCGGGCACAGGAAAGGGTCATATGAAACATGCAAACCTCTGGGACCAAGATTAGTATAGAAGCTTTGGGTTTGTTTGAAGCAGTCTATTAAATGGCATACATTAAGCTGGCCAAGTGGTAAAGAGGACTGAAGTACCTTGAGCCCTTACCTTTTCCAACACAGGTGACCCAGGTTTTGGAACAGACTTGGGTCGTCGGGGTTGGATGGGAAGGGGGACGATCAACATCTGAGGGACTGCTCTCTTCTCCCAGGGTGGAGAGACTTGTCAGCTCTGCCTCTGCTGCCCCAAATGGAGGCCTGGGGGTACAGCAGGTTTGGGAGGCAGAAACCTATGGGAGGGGTCTGCAAGGAATGTTGGATGGGTGCACCTCTACGCATAATGCACATGCTCTGCAGTATGAGCAGGAACCAGGAAAGTGAAAACTGCATGCCCAGCTGGCTTCTGAAGGCCGGGCCCAGCTGCTTCCATGCTCGTACACTCCGCACAGGACCCGGGTCTGTTTTGGACTTGCTGCACTGGGAGAAAGGACGGCCTCCCTGCCTGGCCCCGCCACAAGACAGGAACTCATGGGAACTCTAAGACCGGACATGTGCTGAGGCAGCTGGAGATCTGGCCTGGGGGAGATGGGGATAAGGCTGATGTACCCATCGCTTGGACACATGAGGGGTAAAAACACCTATATGGCAAAAGGCATATATTCACAAACATCACCTCAGCATTAACATCACTTTGCCATTTTAGCAATCTCTGCGCCGCTGAAAGGTACACTGCTGACCTGTGATACAGTTGAAAGTTTTGCTAGCACTGAGATAATGTCTGTGAATATAGACTAATGTACTTGCTAGTAAAAGCAGGGTGATTTGCACCTGGTTGAGTTTTATCTTGCATCAGTGGTATCTGGAGGATCTACACTTACAATAAGAACCCACCCCCACCCCGAAACAGAAAATGTTAGGACAGCAATAATATGGTGCCGTTCTTTGTCATTGGGAAGCTGAATACAGTGGCACCAGAGCTGTGAAGAATCCAGCTTCATTGTAGGAAGTTATTAGCATTTAACAGTTAATAGAAGATCCTCCAGTCCAATATATTAGGCAATGATGACAGTTGTGGCTGTCAGACTTTCCTCATGAAGAAATGCATTTGACTTGCAGGCATATATTTTCTTTTGAAGTTGTTTTTCCAATACTGGTTCACATTCCATTACTATTGCATCTTTTCTGGCCTTTTGCATAAATACTGTGGGTGCTTTTCACTTGCTGTCTGATGCTAAAGACCATTTTAGAACTGTATGATGTAGTACGTCCCTTTCTAACTCCTTGCATTGTTGGTACGAGTCTGTTCTACTAACAGAATTGTGCGATTGAAAGAGACACAACCTACATTATCAAGTTCAAAATGGTACTTATTACCACAGTGTAAATCAGAAACATGCACAGAGTTAAGGAAAAGTCCAGTAGAGATGAAATAGTGACAGAACTGGAACCAGTATATAAAACAGTTTGACAAAATGACACGAGGTTCAGCACAGTTCTCCTTTAAATGGACACAGTCAACAGAACCAAGGCCTCAAAGTAGCAACTGTGCTCACTGTAGTGTACCAAAAAAAAACCTCCTACCCCCAAAAAAGGAGCATTACCTCCTTTTGAGTCATCTGCTGCGAAATACAAGATTTTATAATCCCAGCATTTAGGAAGGAAGGATTGTACTTAGGTTCTATGGAGCGAAAGCCTGATTCCTTCCATTCTCCGATTGTAAGTCACACCCCAGGCCTGGGCATTATGTGATGTAATAGCCTGGAGAATGCAGAGGTGTGCTTCACAGAATTTAAATGGGATGTTTTCTTCTACTTTTTGTGCATTTTAGATGGCCAATTTGAAGAAAAAAAAATTTTAAACTGTTGGTCAACTGCCAAGGTCCTTGTCAAATCACATAAGACACCTTTTCATGGCATCGGCAATGCCAGCTGCTCTCTGTTTTGACTGCAGTGCATTTTCATGCAGTAGCAAAGTCAGGACCGATTCAGAGTCTAGGACACTATACAACACAAAACAAAATGACACATATAGGCTGCATGTGACATAACACGACTGTCCTTGCCTCTCCCAACACAGCACACAGTCGCCAACAATACTGTGAAATGGATGGAAAGAAGAAAGCACAGATATACTCAACAGTTAGCACAAACGTTAACTCATTATACCCTGGAGGACATTTTGTATCAGGAGAATCAATGGATGGTTCGGACTTCATACGAAGCTATTGGGTACAACAGATAACCAGCAGCCAGAGCTAAGCAGATTTAGATGTACAGATCTGACATGCCCGACTATATAGCATATCAAACAGTTTGCATATGAGTACAACACCTGCATCACATCATGTCTTAAAGTGTACGAAAGGCACTGAGTAATAAAGGTATGAGCAGTGACTACCTCTTAGCAACTGCTATCTTGGACTGTGTGCTTTAGGTCTAGGAGAGATGGAAATCCATACCGGTCATTAGCACAGACTACATTGTGTCCACTCTCCCAAAGACCTGGACAAAGAAAAAGAGAACTACATCCCCACCCACCTGCTTCCTTATCCCCATGGATTTTTTTTTTTTTTTTTTTTTTAAATAGACAACCTGAGCTGCAACCTTAAGCTGAAAGTAATATGAGGCCTGGGTGGTAGGCAGTGAACTTTTCAGTGAAGGGTTCACAAAGGGGTCACAAAACATTGAAACTCTGGAAGAACTGAAATAAATAAATAAAAATAAATAAATAAAAGAAAGTATAATTACCAGTTTTTGCAACCTTAATTAAAAAAAAAAAAACACAACTCGAGCATTAAATTTCTTTTCGGATCTAGTGTTTCAGTATCTGTTTTGGTATCTGGAATACCTGGTGGCAGTGTCTTTTCTTCCACCAATCACTTTCAGTTCTGTTAGCTTGGATGAACAGTAGTATAAATCTAGAGTTAATCTTCTTGAGAAAAACAAGTCCAGAATGAGATTCCCTTTTTCAATAAACTAAGTCAAAAGTTAGTTAAGCAGCTGAATCCTTTTCCTGCAACAATGGCAAGGAGCCAGTTAATTATCGTCAGATAATTGGGTGGAATAAATAGGCTTGACCATTCTCTCAAGTGATTAGGCAGTGTGGCATACAGCACAAATGAGTACTTTCCTGGTTTGCCTCAAAACTGTATCTTATTTCAGAAATTGCTCCGGTTGAGCAATGTGTTTGCGTGAGTAATATATTCTGGCTTACCAAGAGCTTCATGAGCACTTGAAAAAGTGAGCCGTGTTCCTGCCATAATAAGCACAATAATACGCTGGAAATTTTGAAGTGGCTCAACAAAACAAAATCTAAATATTTTCATGTGAGCAAATTACTCCTGCTAGGACTAAGTGGAAATTATGTCCCATTACATAAGAGCTAGTCCACAGTAAACTGCAACCAAATATGACACATAATACACATCCATTATATAATGTCCAAACACATAGTCATTAACTAAATGACTTCAGTTTCTAACCTGTACGCATCCAAGCCAACATTAGCTCACTAAATTACTTTCCTTTTGCAAATCAAACCTTGTTCAAACTAATGTCATTTGCAGAACTATGGTAAATGTGCAAGAACAGTTACACCAGAACTTACAGTATCAGCGGATCTTGAGAGAATCTTCCCCATTAGGCCACACATTTGGAACTATAAGCCATCAGCATCAGAACCACACAGAAACTTTGCTAGTGGGGCCTGCCCACAACGACATGTGGCATCAATGCGTATATAACGTGGGCAAGTCCAACACTCCTCAGCTCTCTGAAGAGATTAGCCCAAAGGGCCTCTAACCATTAGGAACCAGGACAGTAAACCAGTACCAGGCACACAAGGAGAGGCATGGGCCTGGAGACAGGATCTGCGGAGTAAAGCTTTACACACAGCATCCAATATAACCCTCAGGATATAGAACAGGGGAAGGAGGAGGGTACAGCATGGCCTGATGGACAGATTCTCTCGAAGATCTACTGCTACATTAAGTTCTTACGTAACTATCCAAGCTTCATCGAGAATACCTCATCCATTAGGCCACATCTTTGGAATGACTCTGAAGCAGTACAGAGCAGCAGGAAGGATGGCAAAGTCTGATATGTAATCAGGACAGAAGACCCTGCAGTACAACAAGTTCAAAACCAGCATGTCTACAAGAGACTATCTCCAGACTGGAATGTTTAGTGAAAATGTGAACAGTGCTCCACGTGGCTGCAGCACACATGTCACTAACAAGGGTATTTTGAAATAAGCAACAGAAGTGGCCATACCCTTTGTGGAGTGATCAGAAACAGCACCAGGAAGTTCCTTACCGTACTTCCTATAACAGATTGTAAAACAATGTGCCAGCCGTTTGGACAGGTATTATTTAGACACAGGCCCTCTTTCTAGAGTAGAATGAAATAAAAAGCTGAGAGGACTTCCTGCAGTCTTTAGTGCATGCAACATAGTATCTCAGTGTTGTTGTACATCTGAGGTATGTAGCAGTGCCTCTCACTGTTTGGCATGCTTAGGATAATACACTGGAAGGTGTAGCATTTGTTTAAGTGTACATTCTGGTAACACCTTCAGCAGAAACTTAGGATTGTATGCAATGAGACTCTGTCCTTGTGAAAAATCAAATAAGGAGGCTCACACATCAGAGCCTGAAGCTTGTAAATCCTTTGAGCAGAGGTCATATGAACTATAGCAATTTCCATGAGAAAAATGTAAGCCACAACTTACGGCAGGCTCAAAAGAAGCAGCATCAACTTCTCAAGAATGAAACTCAAGACTCAAGGTGGGACTAGTTTATGGCCAGGAGGTTTCATCTGAAGAATTCCTCTCAGAAATGTACACGACACTTTTATTTGGGCAGTTGTATGACCATCAACAGAGGCACAGAAAGCTGATATAGTGGCCAAACACACCTTAACTCTTTGTACCCTGGGCAGTCATTTTGTATCAGGTTAAGCAAAGGATGAGTCGGACTTCAAATTGAGATATTGGGTGCAATGACATTGCAGGCCAGAGTCAGACAGGGAAAGCAGGTATTCCAACACAAACTTTACAGGACAGGAAAAGGAGCCATATTCCATGAAGCAGACCACAAAGCAACGCTCCTTTCAGGGAATAAGTATGTCTGGTAGAAGGCTCCCTAGCAGGACATCAGCAACTTTAGGGTTACCCCAAAACATGCACTGACTATGTTTTCAGGAGCCATGCATGAGGTATAAGGACTTGGATCCCGATGGACCAGGGTCCCTGCCTTGAGACAAGAATCCCCAACACAGAGGTAGAGGGACATGAGGCTCCACCACCATATGTTGAAGGGTGGAAATCACATCTGGTGATGCCAGAATGGAGCAATGAGGATGACAGTGGCACCTTCCACCCGCAGCTTGAGCGGAACCCTTTGCATTAGGAGAATGGAGGAACATGTACAGGAATTTCCCTTCCAAGAGAGGGACAATATGCCTTGCCAAAGTACTCCAGGCCCTGGAGCAAGCAAGCAGAAATGTGGCAGTTTTGTGCTGTGTGGGAATGGAAAAAGGCCCAACTCTACACAAACCCATCTTGCAAAAAGGTGTTTACCACAGAGGTCAGCAGTCCCCATTCCTGAACCACTGACTGGGACCTGCCTAACCTATCTGTCAAGACATTTTGAAGACCTGGGAGAAACACGGCTGACAGCTGAAGGTTATGAGGACACCACTTTGGAACTATAAGCCGTCATTGTCAGGACCAATTAAATGTTGCAAAATGATGAGAAGTGGCGCCCATTTCAGTTTATGAACCATTTTATATTAAAATCCTTTCATACCAGTTATTCTATAAAAACATGAGAAGGTTGATAACTCAGATGTTTTTACATGTCCTCATTGTGGAACTCCTTGATAAACTACCTAGCTACGCTCTCGTGGTGTATTAGGCATTCCACACTGTGAGTGTATAAAACAAACTGCCATTACACACATCTTGCATTATTCTACATATTATAAATTATGGGTAATATTACACATATTCTTTTAATACTGAAATATTTTACCAGGTTAGCAAGCAAAGCTCCGGAAGGCTCATATCCAGTTGCGATGAGGGGTTACAAATAAATTTACTGGAGTATGTGCAGCAAGCAATTATCACAGCATGGACATAAGCAGACACATGCTTTTTTTTTTTTTTTTTTTTATAGAAATTCAAGGTACAGTATAACAAGAAATAATAAGAAATTGAGGAATAAAAAGAAATACAAGGTGATGAGGAGACACTTTTTAAGGAGAGGGTGGTAGCTGGGTGGAATGAGTTACCAACAGAAGTGGTATCCAGTAGAACAGTGGACTGCTTCAAATGGGGCTGGGACAGGGCAAGGGTGAGGGTCAAGAGAGGGTAGCTACAGAATAAGGGTGCTAGCTGCACATTTGAACAGACTTGATAGACCACTAGGCCTTTATCTGTTGGCAAATTTAGTATGTTCGTATGCCCGTATTCAGGGATTGCACATTAGGAAGCATTTCACTCAGGGGATAGTGGTAAACATACACAACAGCTAACCAGCAGAGCCAATGACTATAACAAATAGAGACAGTAAAGGCCTTAGTTAAGCATGAAAAACATTCTACTTACCAAGGGAATCAAGCGGTACCCTGGGTAGTACCGTGGGTGAAAAATTCATATTCATTTGCTCAGTTTAAAGACATCAGGGCCCAATCCTTTGCTTTTGCAGCCCTGAGCCTGTGGAATTCTCTATCTCTTCGGGTAAGAGAATGCCTGACCGTCCAGAGTTTTAAGACCGCACTGAAAACATATTCATTTAACCTAGCACTTCCAGACTAGTTCTGAACTGAATTTAGCCTGGCGTATTCAGATTGTATTGAACTGATATCTACGATACTGTAATTTTAAGGATTTTAAATATTTTGATTGTTATGTGTATTTTAAATTATTTTCTTTGCTTGGTATATGTACAGTGCCTTGGTTTTAGAAAGGCACTCTACAAATAAAGATTTCATTCATTCATGTTTGCACAGCATACTTATTAATTACTGCTTCCGAAGCAGGTAGACAGACATGATGCCCTACAGTTCCCTCAGCCTTAAATTACTATGTTATGCTTTGCGTTTTCAAGCAGTAAATTAAGAGACAGCTCTCCTGATGGGCTGGTTGAATGGTATATATCTGCTCACCTGCAGCTCTGGTAGGGACCATTCCATTTTGCTCATTAACCAGTGGCGGAGCCAGGTTTGGGAGCATCTGGGAGCCAGGAACCATTCAGTCAATCATAGGCTCTGAATGGGTGCTAAACATTGAATAAAGATGGAGGTGGGGCACCACTACTCACACTGGGGCAGCCAGGAGGGGCTACCACCCCCAGCCCTCATCTAGCTCCGGCACTATGATTAACTGCAAATTGTGGGTTTAAAGCTGAGAAGGGATCCCAAAACTATACAGCACTGATAATGGGGAAAAAAGGTTTAAAATCAGAGCCCAGCTGTCTCGCTTTCAATGTAAATGTATGACTAAACTGAAGATACTATTTTACTAATCATGTATTAACAAGAAAAGCCTTTGAGCAACATGGTGCCTGTTTTCAAAGACAGCGTAGATCAAGCAAAATTACAGTACAAGTCGTAAGTTGTCATGACAAGAAGATGCAAACAAATCATTTCATAAATATTGTTTGAGCAAGAAGATTTCAGACAATCTGTAATCTTTGATTAGAGAGGCCAGCTCAGATCATCTGTTTATACTGTTTATGGTTTACATAATATTTGGAGAATAGTACAAAAGAAGACATACTGTACAGGTGCTCCTTCTGAGCCAGTGTGGTGAGCTTGTGTACTAGGAAGCAGACACAGGGCACTCTGTGTGTAGTATCTAGTGCCTTTAATTCGTCCCAAATCTTCAGTGCAAAATGAAGACAAAATAACAATTTAAAAGATATGCACAACACAGACAAGAAAGCCCTGCCTTTTGTTTTGTTTTTGTGTCGACCTCCCCCTCCCCACATGCATGCACTGTCCCATGTCATGAGCGTACTCTGTGTTTAACTGACCGACACCTTGCTTTAGCTGCATTTGTGAATCTCCATTTGGCCCATTTCTGGTAATTAAAATAACTGACAGCAAAATAAATTGGTGTACTAGCATGGTTTGTTTCCTCAGAGTGAGGTTATTTGGGCTGGCAGTATAGCCTAGAGGTTAGAGGAATGAGATGGGAATGAGCTTGGTACATCCAGTAGACCAGACCGAGTTTGATTCTCACAATCTCCACTTGCATACTGTTCGACTCTGAGCAAGTCACTTAACCACCCAGTGCTCCCAGGTCGCCCTTGAAAACAGGCACTTGTGCCTAGTGGGCCTACCTGGTTACCAAAGACTAAAATTAAATTAAAAAAAATGTTTTGAATACTGAGAAGGAAGTAACCTGGACATTTAATGTGATTATTCTTGAAAGCAAAGAATATACACTGTGACTGAGATTTAATAATTCAAGTGTACCCAGTACTGGCTGCTCTATTACTTGTGTTATACAGTTAATTTAGTGCTGTATGTATGGGGTTGTATGCGTGAGTAGCATATGTTCGTATTTATAGGTTGTTTACAGACTGACTGTTGGTGTGCATGGTTCTAAACAGGGGTTAGGGTGGTGGGTATATTATAGTGTTGGGGTGTTTATTATTAGTAGTAGACAGTGTTATGTTGATTTTAGTGAGCAAGGTACATCATGTGTGGGGGTTTGAGGGGCCCTGGTGAGCTTCTGTTCCCAGAACTGCTCTCCTTACTTTGTCCTTTGCAGCTCCTGGCTCCTCTGAGAGGCAGTCTTAGACTGCTGTTGGAAATATGAATACTGTCCGAGGCGTGGGGCACCTAGTGGGAGCAGGGGCTGGAGGTGGCCGTGTGGGAGAGCAGGATCAGGAGTATTAGGCTGAGCAGATACCCTGTATATGGAACAGTCATGGAGTGGAGTCCTCTCTGCTTTGTCCGATCCCAGGAGCCCCTAGGACTGGGGGAAGACAGCAGAAGGGCTGACTGTGCTAATTCCACCTGTGACATGCTTTGCAATGCCAGTTCCTGGGGAATAAAATGGCTGTGGTGTCAGATTTCTCCGTGGAATCTTCTGGGGACCTGGTATGTTTCACTGAGACTTGCCTTGGTGATAACTCTGGGCCAGTCCTGGAGGAATCGATCCGCCTTGTTAGCGACTTAGTGGTCAATGGCAGCTTTGGCAATATGCCAGATTTGCTGGCATATTTCCAATTACCAGTAAATACTCATTTTCGCGGCTCCAAATCAGACGCGTGCTGATAAAATTGTATGGAACTGGTACTTGGACTGATCATCCAGCATCTCCTCTTAAGGAGCTTCTTGCATGCACCAAGCAACCTCACGCTGTATCTCGCCTGGTTTCAGTCCTATCTGAGACACTTACTCCAGATGACTCGGGTTATTCTCGATATTGGGCCCTCACTTTCCCCAATAATATTTCTTGGGAAAAGGTCTGGCGGGGACTCTATCTATATACAGTAATGACCTCCTAAGGCTGACACAATTTCACATTTTGCATGATATCTATTATACCTCTGTTAAAATGTTTAGGATGGGTAGACTCCCAACACAGGCCTGCTTCGATGCGACCCAGGAACCAAGGGTCATTACTTCACATATTCTGGGAATGCCCCAAAGTGGTTCCCTCTGGTGCCTTATCAAGGCAAAGGCTGACCCGCTCCTGGGTTACAAGACCCATTCACACCTCAAATTTGTATAATTGGAGATTATAGTAGTATCCCAGTTAGGGAAAGATGATTCCATATAACCATTATATCCCTATCAGTTAAAAAGCGTGTTCTCCGTCACTGGAAAAGACCAATTAGTCCTTTCTTACTCTGAGTGGGTAGAGAGTTCTTCCATAACCTCAGAATCGAAAGGCAATTGCCAGCCTCCGAACAAACTCTCCCTGTACAGAGTCAGATGAGAGAAGCTGCATACCCTCTGGTCCTAATCCTTCCTTAAAGGGAGTGTCGAGACAATTTATCACCTAGCCGCTCTGGGAACTGACCATTAGTATTACTAATGATTGTGGTCCCTTGTACTAAGAAGGTTGATGTATAAGCATGATGTCACATGAAACTTACAGGTATACCTACGTTTAACCCCAGCTGCTGGCATGCTTGTTTTCTCCATCACCTCATTAGGGTTGAGTGCAATTATTTGTTAGCTGTTAGATGTGAATTATACACCATATCCAGGTACCTATGGCTCTGGGTGGGTGGGGTGCTGAGGGAGGGGTTATTGGGATTGGGAGGTGGTAGGATTAGGAGGGATGGGGAGAAGGGGTTAGTCTGTTTGTATGTATAATTGTCTATGTATATATCCACTGAATATTTTAACTCCTGGAACTGCTTTGTTGTATCCAAAGCTCAGTTTCTATGGTTCTTTGTCTGTTGCAGAATCTGTATCCCATGTTTTGTTTTGTTTTATGCTGAACAAAATTAATAAAGCATATTTAATAAAAAAAAAAAAAGAATCAATCCGACCAAGTTCTTGGTGGCATGCTACTTGAGGTGGGAGTACAGGGGTGTCCATCCTGCCTGAAGCTAACAGTGTACCCAATGAAAGTGAGAGTTAATGTGGGTATGAGGTGTAGGATTCTCGAATTTGTGGCCTCTGTGACAGGAACAGGAATTCCTACATAAATTTGCAGATTTTGTTGCTGATTTGTCATTGAAAGCCCCTATAATTTGACTGTGCTGGGGGATTTCAATGTGCTGGTCTATGATGAAACCTCACAGCTTGCTCAGCAATTCCTCCAGCTGATGGAGTCACTGGGCCCCACACGGGTTGCCTGCATCACTACTCATGAGCACTGCCACACCTTGGACCTCGTTTTCTCTCTGGGGCTGAACATTTTGATGTCAGGATAGAGTTAGTGGGGTGGTCACATCAGTATGCTGTTAGTTTTCTAACAGACGTCTCAAGATAACTGCCCTCCATGGAGATATTCCAAGTGTGTCTTAAACATGCTTTTGTATCAAAAAGCTTCTGGCAGTTTTGGACATTTTGGGTATGAATGCAGCATGCACTGGACACATGGAGATAGCCGCTTGGTGACTATAATAGAAATTTGACCATTACAGCAACACTCAACTGCACTTATCCATCTCTGCCCACTGATTTCCTCACAGCTCGCCATGGTATAATGACTGAACTGAGGCAGCTGAAGGCAACAGGGTGAGGGTCGGAGCATTCCTGGAAGTTGTCAGGCTCAATGGATGACAGGGTAGTTCTGAGGTCCTATTATAGATCCCATCAGAGGGCAATAACCCTGAAAAGGCAGAGTTCCTGTCACAGGTTACTACCTCAGGAGAAAACAGACCTGCTCAAATCTTCCGCACTGTAGACAGGTTAATAAATCCTATCCGTCTGCAGTCTGGAGGAGTTAGCTCAACAGAAGTGCGCAAAGTTTGGCTTTTCCTTCCTGGACAGAGTTTCCCATATTTGAGCTGAGATCTCAAAGGGGCCAACAGTGTCGAGGGTAAAAGAAGCAAAGTGGCACTCAGGTGACTTGGAATGAGTTTTGGTCAGTTTTTATGGAGGAGGTGCTTGTGGTGACTGCATCACTGCAGCCCACCTAGTGTCAGCCAGGTCTGGGGCCTACCGGTCATCAGTCAACTGCCAGTGGCCCTCAAGTACAATGATTGCCAGCATTGTTAAGGGTCCTTGCAGCAGGGCTGTTCCCACTGGCTCTTTAAAAAGCCATGGTGAGACTGCTCCTATAGAAAGCATCTTGAGAACCGGAGGTGCAGGCAAATTACAGCCCAGTCTCAAACTTTCCAGGTAGTGGTGGCACAGCTAGAGGCTCTCTAAGAGAGTTCTGACATCTATGAGCAAGCCCAATGGGGTCTCAGACCTGCCGCAATATGGAAACCATGCTCCAAGATGTTTCATGACCACGCCGCTAAGATGTTTCATGAGCTGCTTCTAGCAAGAGACAAAGGGAGCACTCAATTGTCTCACTCCTCAATCTCTTGCCAGTGTTTGAAACCGTGAACCATGGGATTCTGATGGAGCTCTGAGACTAGGGCTATACTGCCCTATGACCCGGTTTAAATACAAACAGGCCAGGCATTAGCATTAGTGTTGGAATTGGGGGGCTTGCCAGGGCTTGGCCCCTTAGCTCTGAAAAGAGCCCGGCAGGTCACAAATCACTGCCTTTGACTTATAATGGGAAAGGGGGTCAGTTTAAAGATATGACCCTTATGAGCTCCTGTAGCTCCAAAAGCTCATAAGGTGTCATTCCAACACTGCTCAACAGGAAGGAATATAGAGTTGGTAGTTGGAATAATGCAGGGAAAAACAATTTCCTAGTGACCAGGAATACCCAGGTGGAGCTAGCTGACAGGGACCTGGATAAACCCGGGCAAAAGTAATGTCAGTGGATACACAAGCTTGAATGGCCTAACAAGGCCCAAAATCATTTCACATACAACTAATACAGACAAGACCCAAGCTGAAGCGAACTAGCTGAATATTCTGATCCACAATTGCCTCCTAGCTAACCACATTTCTGACACTTTCTTACATTCAGATACAGAAATTTACTAAGTAACTCTACTCGTCCTCAGTTTGCCACATTCTCAGCCATAGCAAGCTAGCTTGCCGCCATGTTCAGCATTTACTTTCTGACTGGTAGGAAAATAACAGCAAGTTAGGTAACTGTAATGTGATTAGCAATTTTGGAGAAATTATTTCTAACTAGACTAAAACATCTCAGAGTTTTTGTCCCTCGAGAACAGTCGAATATGTTCCTGAAAAGCCATCACAGAGTGTCCCCAGCGGCATAATTCCTTTGGCTAAGACCACATGACAACTCCAGCAGGGTGGTAAGAATGTAAGACAGTCTCTGTCTACCTCCAGCATGTCAGCAGGGGTGTCAGCAGGCATCTGCACTGTCACAGCAGAGTAAAATAAAAAAAAATCAGGCTGGGGCAACAAATCAGGCAAGGGCAACAAAAGAAGAAAGCAAGGACACTGTGAGTCACACTGTGCCTGTGTTGCACTGAGCCCTTTTGCCTTTGTTGTTCGCTATTAGGCACTGATGCCACGCCAAATACACAAACAAGAACAGCCACCAGGCAGGCAGAAAAACAAAGGATGGAATACAGGAAAAAATGATTACTTGAACTCAGACATGGCAAATGGGTGGGGGAGCTATTGTTGGTGTGACATGGCAGTACATATTTTGGTTTATGTTTACATAATGGGGAGGGGCAACAGTGCATCAGTTTTGAGTGCAACTTTAAAATTCCTAGCTACACCCCTGCATGTCAGCGGAGGCAACATGCAAAAATATAGCAAGTGGCGTGGACTAGACTTCCTTCTGGGGAGTCCTTTACAATCTGCATATTTAACTTAGGCAATAGGATCTGAGAACATGAGTTTGTTACGCCATAGGCGCATTAGGTTATCAGCTTTTAGGGTAGGTTAGATGGGTAATAAGTTTTAGGATATAGTTTGGAATAGTCATTTAGGTAGACTGCAGGACTTGTCTAGGTCACTTCTATTTTCTTAGGTTAGAAATTTTTATTAAGAGAAAACTAATCGACTCAAATGATAGATATCTGCTCATTGCTTGTGCTGTATAAGAAGAAAATAAGTATGTCATGACATATTGTAAGAAGTTCTTCTAATAAGAATTGTAATAATCATTTTTTCATATATTTTGTATTTCTATAATTTAGTGGAGGTACAAATACCCTGATTGTAGCTGTTATAATAGACATAACAGAATCACCTGAGACCGGTCAAAAGCTCTGGATTTGTGTATATAAGAACTGACTAGTCAGATAATTACACCATATGGACCCTGGCATGGGCATCTAGGACTAGTACTGACAGGTCCAGTACTTATCCAGACTACGCTACTGGCACTGGTCCTAGGTGACAGCTCTTTGAGAAATATGTTGGATTCACGGGACAACCCTAAAATGGTTTGAGTTCTTTGCAACAGTTTGTGAGTGGAACTTTCCCATCACAGTCTCTGAAGTCAGTTGTGGAGCTCACCAGGGTTCTGTTCCCCATGTTGTTCACAGTGTGTATGCTGCCACTACAGCAGGTTATCAGACAGTATGGTGCGAGTTTTCACTGCTATACAAATGATACTCAGTTGTACATGTCTGTTACATCGGACGCGGAGCCGGTTGCCATGCTGGAGTGGTACCTCAAAGAGTTGCCAATTGGATGGCCTCCAGTTGGTGAAGTCTTAATCCAGCCAAGACAGAATTGTTACTGATGGAACCAGACCCTTGAGGCGACCGGAAGATGCAATGCTATCAGTTTACCATCTGATTGCCACATTTCTGACAGCTGTGGATAGGGTCAAGGATTTAGGAGTCAATGTGGATTCATGGTAAACACTAGAACATCACGTGTCAGATGTGGTCTGCAATGACTTCTTCCAACTGAGGAACATCTCCCGGATCAGACTCTGTCTAGCACAAGAGGATCTGGCAACCATAGTACATGCTTTTGTGACCTTGAGGCTCAATTACTGTAACACTCTTTACCTAGGATTATCTGGAGGTTGGAGCATTGTCTACAGCTGGTGCAAAATGCAATGACCAGGTTTGTTACTGGGAATCCTACAGAGATCGTATCACATCTGTGCTGTGGAATCTGCACTGGCTTCTGATCAAGTGGCAATACCACCTTCAATACTGCTTTGTTAACAAACAAAGCCCTGAACAGTGTGAGCCCTGCCTATCTCAAAGACCTTTTGGCCAGGTATGCTCCTTCTGCTCTCTCCACTCCACTGATGGAGTTACTGCTAGCCATCCTGAGCTCCCATGTGAGGCACTCCGGAGACAGGGCTTTCGGTGGTGCAGCCTGCAATATGAACTCCAGGCAGTGCAATCTCAGGAACTCCCCCTAGTGAAGTAATTGAACGGGCCCAAAAATCCATTTGTTTGAATTGGCATTTGACCCGATAACAGATTTGGCTGTATCTGTCTCTCTGCTGATCTGTTTATATGTATGTAATTGCTGATTTTGTGGCTACACTATTTGAAGATGTTTCATGTTAAATGTCCTGAACCTCTGATTTAGGGTGCTACAGAAATAACATTGCCTTGCCCTGCCTCCCTCATACGTGGCTCATTTTGGATCAATTATGCAATCTTCTGTAACTTCTCAGTTTTATGTTTATTCATCAGTTAAACAAGTGAGGACAGAACCAGCTACCTCCTGGTGTAAATATTACATACTCAAAATGTCATTCTCTAGATGTTATATATACGAATCTGCAAAAAAAGTATGCTATTAGTAATTATAAGTCTAATTAATTATTCTTGAACTAAAGAAAGTCAGTGATTGGCTGCCATGCGGTCTGAAATGTCCTAGAAGGGCCCGGCACAGCAGTCACACAGCTGTTTGTGCGCTGCCCTCTGGGAGTCTTCTCAGTGCAGCTGTCAGTGAGACATCTAGAAGCCGCCGTCAGGAAGCAGCTATCACTCAAAACAAATTGCAGAAGACGAAGATAAAACAGAATTCCCTGAACTTCAATTTGACATGTTCTGGGGTGCAGGCGTGAAGCAGTGGCTCAGGTATGGCCCTTCAGTAATAAAAAGACATGCAAGACACCTCCCGAACACTGAAAACCAGTAAACTGGCAGCACAGATGCCACACAGCACTACTAAACACACAGAAGAGATATCACGCAACAGTGACACCATGAGCTGCAAAGAAACAAAACAATAAAAAAAGTCCCAAAAGGTCTTTATTGCAATTAGACTTATAATCTAAATAATGACCTCACAGCCCGAGTGTATGATAATCCATAAACCCAAGAGCACAGCTCGAGGGGCTTCTGAATTATCACACTGAGGTGTGTAAAAATCCTCATAAAACAAACTTTGCACTGGGTACAAAGTTTCAACAGAAGAGATTGTTAGTTGTATCTGTGCGAGTAGGTGTCTCTAAAGCAGCTGCCGTACTCTCACAAAAACAGAGAAGTGAGAGTGCAAGGAAAAACAAGTGTAATAACCCGCTATCAAGTTATAACAGAATTCGGTGGGTTATTACAGCGCTTTATCAGGAGTGAAATCTAGTCATTATAGGGGATCACCAGTTATTTCCACTTATGAAATGGCTGATTAATTTTGAGCACTCTGATTGGCTCATAACAATGTGTTAATGTGTCAACACATACAAAGCAGATCAGACTATGCCACCTGGGCATAGATCCTAGAAATATGCCCACAGGGAATGTTGAGAAAAAAAGCAGACATCTCGGGCTAGCGGAAATTACATTCTGTGTCTGGGGACTCGGTTAGTGGGAGAATAAAGATGGCTGCCTTTTTATTCTCAGTGTTCCATGAGGGCACATTTCTAGGATCCGTGCCCAGGTGGCATAGCCTGATCTTCTTTGTATGTGTTAGACACATTAACACATTGCTATGAGCAAATTTAAGTGATCGAAATTAACCAGCCATTTCATAATTATATTTTTTGCCAGTACGGAAAATACAGAAAGTATTGTGTTTATCCTCCATACAACAAACAGCCAATCCGCCCACTGTCTGCAGTGTTAGCCCCACCCCCATACTAAATGTATTTTTTTTTTGTCTAAGTTTGGAGAGAATGTTAGAGGTTGGTTTGTTTAAGACCAAAGCCACAGCTCAACTAGCAGGAGCTTTGTCGTAGGCAAGTGGAACAACTGAGGGGTAGAGCGACACTCAGGCTTCATCAAATTGGATTGGGTCAGATGCTTAGCTATGTACTTTAAAGATAGTGTTATATTTAAAGGACACTGGCAACATAAACCAATATGGGGCAAGGTAATTGTTGCATACAAGAAAAAGACACTCTGTACAAAGCAGTGCCATCAACTATAGTAGTGAAAGCTATAATAAACAGTCAAATAAGATTCATCATGATCTAGCAGTGGCCTATGGAACAGCAAACTGTAATACGGGAAGGAACAGTGTTTAACCAGGAGTAGCACACTAAGCTCGTTTCCAGGTGTGACCTGGGAGCACAAGGAAGTTAAGTGACTTGCTCAGGATCACACAGTATGCACCTAGGCTGCTGTGGGATTCAAACCCAGGTCTCCAGATCTGTAGCTCAGAGCCTTAACCCACTGTGCTATACTGCCTCCAATATAAAGGTGCAGTCTAACCTCTAAGCTATTGGGAATTTCCCTTTAGTTGAATAGTTACATTGTGATTCGTGGAGTCTAATTACTAAGTTCTATGTTAGCTTACGACAGTTGCAGGATATAGTTCACCCTCCTCCGGGACTTTTATCCAATCATCTCAACTTCAGCCCCTGATGGAGGGACTTTAAAGAGCACTTCTCACGATCAGCAAAGTCTACCTTGAAAACTTAATGCAATATGTGTACTGGTGTCCAAACTGAAGTGCACGTCTTAAGTTTTGAGAAGCATGTCCCATTTTGAGCAGTTCAGTGTTTTTTATATAGGTGTTTTGCTCTCCCTGGCGGCTCCAGTCCCTCCCTCGGAGGGACTCGGTCTCAACCACACTGTTCCTGACCCAGCACCCTGCCAATTCCTCCACAGCCCCCCATGGTAGGGCTGAGGTGAAGAGGCGCCAGCTTTACCCCCCACAGCAAAATCCAAACTTCAGGGGGTCGGCTGGGGTGCTGGTGCACCATCATGGAGTCTGCGGCTCCTTTTTCTGTCTCCCCAACCACAAAGGACCCATACTGCCCTCCGGCCGTCAGCAGAGGGCAGTCAGTGGCAGGATGGCAAACCTCCTCTCCCCAAGAGATGAGAGCAGTCCTCTGGATGCCGATCCTCTCTGCCCGCCAACTCTTGGCAGCCCAGGCTCATTCCGAACCTGGGTTGCCAGAATGGCATAGGTGTGGCATCCAGCGCCACAACCCTCAGTGCCACCGGCGACTGTGGTTCAGCGCTGTAGTTTACACACCATGCCCGGTATCACAGCTTGAGTTTACTACCTTGATTTGTATCACTTGTAGCCCTCGTTTCATATCGACTGCACTTTCCCGAGTTCAGCTTTCTTCATACTTTCAAAAATCTGCTCAGCTGAACTCGGCTGTGCAGAGCCATGAATGAGCCTGCTGGTGCTTCAGCTATTCTGGAAATGTGACCACGCACTGGAAGCAGCACAGTAGACCTGCACACGGACCATGGAGGTTGGCTATTACAAGGAACATGTCTACATTTAAGTGCTTGTTTAAATAAAGCGTGACAGTACATTCTACCTGGATGAGGACAGTGCTGCAGAAAGAACAGGTATATTTTGGGACACCCAGCAGCCACAGAGATGGAACATAATTACCCACATTCACTATTAATTATAGCAATTGGACTCTGCAACAAATCTTTTGTCTCTGTCTCTCATAAACATTTCCTCCTACTATATAAAAATCAACAATTTGTCTTGCTTGCAGAAAAGTGGCATACTGTAGGGCATACTTCTACAAAACTTGCAATACTGTATCTGTTTACAACCTTGCACATTTAGACTCAAACTTTTACTAACATTTATATACTCAGTAAATCCAGTGACAAGAAGCCAAACTAGGAAAAACAACAAAACTGACACATGACATTGGGAAAATAAGGAAAACGTTTTGACAAGGTGTGTGACAGGTAAAGGTACAATACACCAATGATGGCTTCATGATTTACACTAGTTCAGTCTGCAGCCACAGTACTGTGCATCTTGCAGTCGGCCGACTCCATACTATGATGTCATGTTCAACAGCCACACTAGACGAGCAGTGCTGTGGCGGACACAGAAAGCTAACAAAGCAGCGGTTTTCATTTTAAAATAAGCAAAATGGAACACACAGGAAACATTATGCAGCAAGAATCATTTTATGCATGAGGTAGGAACACGTAGGAAAAGTGCGCTTTAAGGCATCTTAAAGAATTAGTATACCAGC
The DNA here is from genome assembly GCA_016271365.2 of Neoceratodus forsteri. Lineage (NCBI taxonomy): Eukaryota > Metazoa > Chordata > Ceratodontiformes > Ceratodontidae > Neoceratodus > Neoceratodus forsteri. Next base: position 1,742,113,243 of record CM028129.1, read on the forward strand.
ACAAAATTATAAAAGTTCACTTGGGAGCTAATTAAATGTGTCCTCTCTCTCTCTTAGTATGCTTACTAATGCCTGAGCCATTTTACTGTGTTTTATCATCACACAAACATTTATTAAAACAGATAAATGGCCCTTTTTGAGAAAGCTTGTGACAGTACTTTACTGCACTATAATGCTACCAGGTACATCCCTGTATGCATTAGTTAAGTCAGTATGTTTCTGTGCATCTTTCTTTTCTCCCTCTCTCACGTTTTTTGTCTATCTACAGTATGTGTATGTAGGCACAGCTGTGCATATGCGTGCTTGTATGTGTGGGTATGACAGAAGGCCAGTGTGGTGTGCTTCTGTTCATGTGTGTCCTGTATGTATGCGACATTGTGTCCATGTGCACAGGTGCATATATGAACATGTTGATGTCTGTTTGTGCATCACCTCCCTCAGGGTAAATAAAGAGACACAATTACTTTAGTCAGACCTTATTAAGAGATGGCACCCCTTATAATGAGTCACTATAAAAGCACTGACTTTCTTCTTCTGTGTATTCAGAGCCCCAACCAGGTTAAACAGCCCTTAAGGAAACCGGACCAGTGGTGTGAAGAGCTGAGGCACTAGCACTTCATCTCCAGTTCGTTGAGTGACAGGTTCGGGAATGGACACATATCACTTGGGGTCTGGCCGGGAGAGGGAGGATTAAGCATCCACAGGACTACTCTCCTCACTCTGGGGAGGGGTCCGAGTGCAGATTGCTGCTCGTCTGCCATCTTGAGGTGTCCAGCTGGCGGCACAGTCTAAACACACTGGGGGGTGTCTTTGCAGAGGCAGAGGTCATGTGTCACGCACACTGCATGTGCATGGATTGGTGCAAAAACAGGGTGAAAAAAACCCTCTGGATGCAGGATAAAGTCCAGTCCTTTGCAGGCCCCACACTGGTGACTGTGCACCCCACCATAGTCCTGCAAGCAGAGGATGCTGGTGGGAAGATAAGTCCCAGAGAAACCGGGTGATGGGGCTCAGGGAACAGATGGACAGGGGCAGCCAGACTGAAGAATGAGATTAAATGTATATATAGAAAAAAAAAGCCTTAAGGAATAGTATCTTTTAATAAGCTATGATTAGAAATTTCCCTGGTACCACTGCTTATGACAATAACAGGAAAGTAACAAATTAACCTTTTCACCTGCGAAGGCAGACCCTTGGCGAGCTTGCCTCACCTGCTTTGTTTGTATAGCACATCTTTTACAGCAATGCCTGCAATGCAACTTTAAATAATATCTTGCTGTCTGAGATTTTGTTCTTGTCTAGAATATTCTATCCATCACAAAACACATTTTTAAATTTTTTGAAAACAATGGTAGGGCTTTTCAATCACATTTATTACGTTCCTTAAGGGATCATTTTTCCTGGTGTTGAGACTCCATTTGGGGTTCAGTTACTACAAGTATAGCACAGCAGCCAGCACACTAGCACAGCAGTAGTGCCACTGAGTCATGATCCTGGTAATCAGGTTTGTGAGCAAGATTGGGTTGTCAGCTCATACAGGAAGGAGAATCGGGTGGCCCCAGGGCAGCTCTCCTCCTCCTCTGGGAGGGTCAGCGGGTTCCGCACCATACCTCTCAGCTGGCGATCACCAGGTGGAAGCACAGCAAGAGCCAAAACACTGGGTAAGGATGTTGCAGCTGCCAGAATGGCTGCAAGTACAGTATGTGGGTGCCGAGACATCACTACACAGCATATCTTGGAGAGAAAATCAGGAGAAAGACTCAGACTGTGCCCAGATGATGATCTATACCCCCACAGTCCCTGCACAACTGACTGGATGCCCTCTATCACCGGCTCCAGCAGAGTCTAGCCAACCTCAGTGGATCTACCACATGGCATGAGCCATAAAAGCACAGTGGAGGGGGGGTAGGTTCCAGAGAAAGCAGATGTCAGGGCTAAGGGGACTAGTTAGATGGGGGCTGGTTGAAAACAGGCAGACAAAGACAGAACTGAGGGAACAAAGTATAGTTTAACCATAGCACCACACTACTACTGGCCTAGGTCAGCTGCACCAAATGAAAAGTGCACGTCACTAAATATCAGTTCATGCTGAAAGGAAATTGTAGGATGTGTTTTTAATTAGATCAAAGGCATCAGTCAATTAACAAGGCCTTGTTAGTTAAACACCAGCTTTTGATTCAAGCCAAAAGATAACAATTAAAAAAGGAAAGAAAATGATATATATAGACTTCTATTGGGCTTTCCCTGGTAGAACAGTATGATGTGTCCAAGCATGGGTGAGGAGCTGGCAAACTGAGAAGTGGAAGGGATCGCTTTGCCACCTCCTCAGGGCAAAAATATGCCCCACTGCCTTCAAGTGGACACAGAACAGAACATTATAAAAATTCTACTAATAGACTTCAGTAGAGGCTAGGTCATTTTATCAGGTGCATTTTCTGTGAATTCATAAACGTGGACATTTGGACATCATACTCAGTGCTAGACAGGGCAATGGGCAGACTGGATGGACCTCTGGGTCTTTTTCCCGGTTGACACAATCTATGTATGTTTCTATGTATCATATCATGACAGGATTTTGTCTAGCCTCTTGATATTCGTCCTTATGGGGGGTTAGGTATATTATTTCATTGCATACTGTATCTTGTACAATTCTGCATTTCACTTATGTCACATCTTAACATGCAAATGTATCTGTAGCATCATTCTGTTATACAGCACATTAAAAGTACCAATTTCAATGTGCTAATACCCTCCACCCTTCCCCTAGGCTGCTGGCTCACTGTACTGGGACTCAGTGATCCTTTACTATCATTTTATTAATTTGCAAATACAGTATTTAGATAAGGAAAAGATCATCATTTGCCTCAGAGCCACCTACCCTTTTCTTTACCCTCCGCTCTGATGTTTAGTGACCAAACAGTTTCAAGAGTGTAGTGGTCGGCTCCACAGAAGTAAATAAGGGCTTCTTTTCAATGACTTTTTAAACAATATTTTAGAGACATATTTTGGATCAAATTAAAGCCACTACTCTCCTAGCAAGATAAAATGATAGCAATGAGATTATTGGTAGGGCCCAATGAGGTAAGCCACCACACAGGATTTAGGGGCTTTCACTGTAGTGACAACTGGTGCTCTTTAAAACCATTCAGTAACAAAACAAAGTGAAAACACATGACCATACCTGCGTCATCTGTGTTAAGTCCTACTTCTGTGGCAGCTGTTGTAATGTCACTCATTTTCTGCTCATCTACAACTATCTAGTCCCCCTGTGTCTGGAAGACTCTAAGGCTGTAGTGTTTCAATTAATGCTGGGTACCCTCTGTGGTGGACTACTGGCATAAAGGAATGTCTCAGAGTGATACAGAGAGATGCTGGTATCTGCAGTCAGTATCTGAACCGTTTGATTTGGATCCATTCTCTGGAATTAGGATTTTCAAAACTGCAGTTTAAATATCCTAATTACATCCGAACTTATCTAGAAAAATGCCAGCATGACAAAGACAAAGATCTGTCTTGCCTGCTCATAATGTAACTCCCTCAGTGATTACTAGGGTCCACCCTCCCCGTTAAGAGATCCCCCTTCCCGACAGGCCTCCCCCATGTTTCCACTTTTAACTTTAACCCTCCTCTTTATTCAAACCCCTCTTAAAACTGTCCACTGTCTTTAGGGATACCACGTCATCTGGCAACTCATTCCACTCGCCACTACCCTCTCAGTGAAGAAGTGCCTCCTTCCTGCCCTCTTGAATTATTCTCTCACCAGCTTGTTGCAGTGTACTCTAGTGTTTTGTGACTGCTAAGGCTGAAGAGACCATCGGATTTCACTTTGTTTATGTCACTGATGTATTTAAATGTTTCAGTCGTGTCTCCCCTCTCCATCCTGTCGGGAGTACATGTTGTGGTCTCAGAGTCAAAAGTATGGCAGCTTAAATTCAATGCAAAGAAGTGCAAAGTAATGCACCTGGAAACAAAAACCCGGAAAGAGTACACAATGGGGGGTAACAAAATGGAAAGGGACCTGAGGTAGTCATATCAGATGACCTAAAGGTAAGCAAGCAATGCAAGAAGGCAGTAATGAGTGCTGGGGGATACTGGGATGTATAGGGAGGCATCACCAGTAGAAAACAGGAAGTTGCTATCCTCTGTACAGATAGTTGGTGGTACCCCATCTGAAGTACTGTGTGCAGTTCTGGAGACCCCATCTCTGCAAAGACATAGACAGGATGGAGGCAGTCCAGGAGGGTAACTCAAATGGTGCAGGGTCTGCACCAGAACCCTCTGAAGAGAGACTAAAGAGCTTAATGTGTATACCCTAAGGAAAGGAGGGAAAGGGAGGACATGATAGAAACTTTCGAGTACCTCAAGGGAATCAACAAAGTCCAAGAGGGTAGTAGCATCTTTCAGAAAAAGAGATGTGGAAGAACAAAGGGGCATGATTTGAAGGAGGGGGTGGCTCAGGGGCAATGTGAGGAAATATTTTTTTTTTCTGGAGAGGGTGGTGGACACATGGAATGGCTTTCCTGATGAGGTCGTGAGCCAAAAACAGGGGGGCATTCAAGAATGCATGGGCAGACATAAGGCAATTCTGGTGGGGGTTAGGAGGAAGTAGGCTGTTGGTTAACTACGATCTGCAGTTTATCCAATAGGTAGGAAATGGGCAGGCTGGATGGGCCAAGCAGTCCTTATCTGCTGTCAAAGTCTATGTTTCTGTGGGTCCATTCGTAAGTCGCACTCTGTTGTCTCTAGATCATTTTGTCTCAATTCTGAAATCTGTTTATACAGCATAGGAAATTGGGACTGAGGACTCCTATGCCTATTCTGAGGTCCTGATTGGAACTGGAATTAAATAAGAACAGTAAGTTTCAGAGAAACCTTCTGGAGATTATGTGCTGTCCCACCTGTACACACCTTTCGGGATTAAGGGAGGAGGTCACTAGACTCCAGGCCCAGTTGGCTAGGATTGGGGACCCTCCCCCACCCAGAGGCCACCAAATCTGCCACCATCACCTCAGAGGATGCCAGTGAGGAGGAACAACTGGACTACAGTGGGCTCTGGAAGGGTGGGGGTGGTAGGACAGAGGCACAGTCCTCAACCTGTACCACTACAAAATTCCTATGCTGCTCTGGTGGGGCAGGACTGCCAGGAGGAAGCACCCACAGTAGTGACCAAGGGAATGTGGGGCCCTCCACAGTGGAGACCCCAAGGAGGGTGACAGATGACCCCAGAGTATGAGGAAGCAACTCTGGTGGGGACTCAATCGTGAGGGAGAGATTTGGGAATAGGAAAGGGGAGGGGGGGTTAGGTGCCTACATGGTGCCATGTTCTGAAGGATGGGAAGCTAATCCTGCAGATCATTAGGAAACAGGATGGGAGGAAGAGCTGGATGTCACTGTCCACTTGGGGACTAATGACCTTTCTAGGGACAGGGCAGGGCAGTGCAAGGAGTTCAGGGAACTGGGAGGGTCTTAAGACAGGTAGCTTGTTCAGTGGCTTTCATTGAGGTGCTGCCTGTCTACAGGAGAAACTCCGCACCAGTAGCTCCAACTCATGGTTGAAGGAATGGCAGAGAGGAAGGGTTCAGCTACACTGGGGACCCACCTGGGAGGATAAGTGCCTATACTGGATGATGGCCTGCATCCATCTGGTTGGGGAACCGAGTCCTTAGTGGATGGTTTAAATGTTACTTGATAAACACTTAAAGTGATTTTTCTCACTTCATTAGTTAGCAACATGCCTTATGTTTTGCATACCTTAGGTGGACAATAGTCATTCTGCACTATGATCTATATTTAATTCATGGTGTATACTTTGATATAGCGATTGTAGTTCAGCCACGTGAATTAAATATGGGTCACAATGCAGAATGACTATCGCCACCTGCAGTGTATGCAAAAACATAAGGCATGTCGCTATGTGACAAAATCACTTAAACCAGCTAAGGGGTGGCAGAAGGAATCGGGGAGTCAAACACTGCTTCCCCCACAGGCTGAAGTAGAGTAAAGAGAACCCAAGGAGAGAGGATCCCTCACAGTGTAAATTAATAGGGCGCACGGTGGTAGAGATAAAGGAGCAAGGATCAGGAGCATTAAAAGCGGTAGGAAGGAGGGCAAAAGGGAAAAAGGGGGACAACAAGCAGAGTGGAATCAAAGTGTGGAAGACCATGCGTGAATGCTAGAAGTCTAGGAAATAAGATTCTGGACCTAAAGGCCATCATGGCAGAGGCCGACCTGGATATTGTGGCCATTTTGAGTCATGGTACACTGAAAACCATGACTGGAACATGGCCATACCGGGCTATACTCTGTTCAGGAAGGACCGGGTGGGAAGAAAGGAGGAGGAGGAGGTGGTGTGGTGCTTTATGTGAGGAAAGCATAAAAGCCATGGAGATACAGGAATACAGGGAGGCAGAGGTACCAGAGATTTTCCAGCCTCTGCCCCCGGGCCCTCACAGCAGGGTGTCTGCATGCCTTTGTAGAGGCCAACATTGGCATCCTCCTATGTAATGCCATACTGCCACCTACAGTCACCCATGTGACACTAATACAGCAGGCTAACTTCCTCTGGACAGCTTGCTTTGGGATGCTCGATTCTCCTTCACTCTGGTCTTCAAATGCCTGGGACATTGTTCCAGAATCTGAGTCATCAGTGTTGGAAGCTCCCGTTCTTGGCTACAGCAGGCAAGGTGAGTTATTCCATAGTAAGGAAGCCTTCCTGAGATAAAAGCTCCTGTGGTGGTGCCGAGGGTTGGGCGCTGAATGTCACGCCTCCGCGAGGGTGGACACAGGTCATCGGGCATCGGCGAGAGGAGAGGATTGAGTGTCCGGAGGACTGCTCTCTCCTCTCCTCTCCTGGGAGGGAGGGGTTGCAGATTCTAGGCTTTGGTGCCTCCCAGTGATGACTGAGGTGTGACAACCTTCGGATCTCTGCCAGGGATTGGCTGTGGCAATTCCTGTGTGCATGTGTGGGAACAGGCACACACATGCTGGAATGCACTGCACATCTGAGCCAAGGGGGAACAAAAAAGGGAGAAAAGGCCCTGGTTTCCTAGTAGGCGAAGGTGGACCCATTGGATTACCCCACACCGATTGCCAGGTCCTTCTGGCCTGCATCCATTTCTCCTTCCGTTCCCTGGTCACTGCACTAGATTATAGACAAAGTGCCGGGAGGTCAGCAGTCTTACCCGGGGCTCAGAGCCAGGGGGCGGCGGCGATCAGAGGAACAAGAGTGAGGCAGGCCAAAACCAGAGGTAAGGCTGGGGACTTCAGGTGGGGTGGGGAGTAGACCAAGCCATGAGACCACACTGGAGAGAGTCCAGGTGGCCAGTGATGTGGTAGCATAAAGCAACATGTACAAAAAGGCTCCTGTACCTTTTCAGCCTGGTGAGATGGGTCCATGCAAGTTAAACTTTTAAAATTATGTTTTCATTTTACCAAGACAGGTGTGCACCTTAGGAACATGGGTACACACGGCCTTTATGCTGAGTCAGCTCAATACGACATCGGTGCTTTCCTGATATGCACTATGCAGAATTTCTCACAGATTTTTGCACTTGCAGTAATAATTTTAATATAACTCACTCTTAATTTGTTCTGGCATTACCCCTGTCCTGGCCTGATCTGCTTCTCACCGAGATCTCCAGTAGTGGTGTCATCACTCTTTCCTCTTCCAGATCCCTTGGAATGCAGCCCCAGTCACTCTCTCGACTTGGCCCCTGAGGCAGGACAACCCATTTAAATGAAGCTAGCACTTGCTCTGGGTGAGGAGTAAATTTCAGTGGGGGGGGGGTGGGGTGGTGTTGTTTTTGGGGAGGGACAGCATGTTCCTGTTTTCACTGGATATTAAGGGTCCTCAGCACTGGCAGTTATGCAACCACAAGGGCAGGTTTTTTCCCTCTGTGGTTTCTACCCCTCCCTATGGTGGCAGGTGCACACATGACTGCTCTGGGGTGGGTGGGGGAAGAATCTGCAGCATCAATGGCACCATTAGTCCTCCCTATATATCACAGTGTGCATCATGCTAGGATATCGCCCTTCCGCATGAGAAGGGCGTGACTTGTGGACATTCTGTGTCCTCCTAGCCAGCTTCACACCAGACATCCGGTGTTCAGGCGCCAAACATCACATCACTGTAAAACATGAACAACTGCAATACACTTTATGCATTTAAGAATTGCGATAAATCAAGTCACAAAACTGTATATAACGGTCTGGGAGACAAACTGGAGTTAGACAGCCAATTCTGTATCCAAGAAAACTCCTGGACTTACAAAACTATGTCTTATAGCTTCGAGTTTGTTCTAAATCAGATGCTGGAACCAAACAGTAACTTACAGGAGTTAATTACTGCACTAGGCTCTGCTTGTGCCTCTAATGTAATGGCAGGACTGTTACTGTAGGTCAAGTCCACTCTGTAGAGGTTTAGGAGTAGGGTTAAGTTGCCACTTTTTTTACATTATGTATTTTATGTGTTTTTCCCGTTTTGCCCACCCCAAGTCCCGAGGCACATACACACCACGTTCCGAGATGCCCTCACAACTTGCGCCCTTCCGCCTGCACTGCCACGGATCTCCACCCAGTGGCAGCGGAACTACGGGGGGTGACAACCACCCAGGAGAGGAGCCGTTGGGCCCTCGATCCTGCTCTGTCCCCCATGCTGGCACGCTGATGACCCGAGGTAGTTCGTGAACCCAGGTCGCCAGCATGGGCAGGTGTGGCATCCAGCGCCTCAACCCTCAGCGCCACCAGGCCACCAGTGCTAAAGATGCTAAATGTACATTCTGGAACCAAAGACTGAAAAGGCTTGGCACTGTCTTGGTTCTGTTTATCCACTCTGTTGCCTGTACACAGCTGCTGAACCAATTAGAATTCAGAGAACAAATGGGAACACATTAATAAGAGTACCCATGAAATGAAGCAACTTTGAATACTTGAGTGAGTTACTGCTGCCTTGAAATCTCAGTCCAAGTACAAACTTCACTTTTTTTTTTTAAAAGAATCTATTTTCACGTTATCATTTGTTGCATTTCTTGCCATTGGTCATTTACCAGTAAAGATATAAATGGCTCGGGGTTGAAGTCTCAATAAAATATTGCAGATTTGTAAGCAGACTTGATTTGCACTCTGGCAGTCATTAACTGTCGCATTGTAGTAGTGCAGCGCAACTTGACATCATAAATGCAGTAAGTTTGAGGACATGGGTCTTTCTTTGGACATCACAGTGAAAGGATGTAGCCTTCATTTTTCTTTTAACTTTCTTCATGCTCCCCTACGCTGGCAGAGGTGTACCCCATATCTGCCTCTTAAGAGTCCAAACTGCCTGACCACCCTACACGGGACTTTGCCCTGCCCCCTCCTGGGAAGATGACAGAAAGAGTAAGGAATATGCTAATCCGATAGTCCCATGAGTGAGAGAAAGTGGGCCGAGACCAAGCGTCCTGAAGCTCAGCTGGGGTTACAGTTGTGCAAGTGTTCCTGGCACTGAGGATGTAGAGTAGCACCCATGGTATGCAGCACTGCTCCCATGCTGCGACAGCGTCTGCCCACTGCCAGTCCTCTCGAGGTTCATAAAGGCACACGGACTCCATGCCACTGCCAGGAGTCAGAATATTGCCGAGAACCTCGCCACCACCCAGAGGAGGAGAGCAGTCCAGACACTCATCTCCCCCCGCCGACAATCCCTACGCCAGGTTTGCTCCCGAACCCAGGTCGGTGACATCTCAAGTGGCAGAGCTACTACAGGCCAGCCCACTGTGCCTGTCACTTTGTCAGCTGGCAAGCATTTGGCCAGGGAATGCTGCATAATAACACAATGTGACTGTACAAAATGCACTTTGTGACTGAGGGATGGTTTTATCATTGTGGTTTAACCAGTCTTTCTCTGATAACCCAGACTACTGTTTATGTGGTCAAAAATGATAAATAAACAAACAAATAAGTAAAATGTAGTGTAGGCTGAAGGCCAAGGAAAGCAACACTATTTCTTTTTTTTTTTAACTCACATTTCCTTTTGGGTTTATCATCAACAACAGACAGGATACAAAAGAGAATCTGAAGCCAGCAGTACTAAAAACTAGTGTTGTGCAAAACACAAAGGTTTGTGGGATATCGTTAACTGATTTTGAAAGTAAACCATATTTTGTTTTGTTTTTATGTGAAACATTTTAGAAACATGTAATGCAAAAACTGCAGAACCAGTGGGATTTTGCCATGTTCCATATAATTCCCTATTAAACGGCATAATTCTGCATTTTACTGCAATTTTCACTGAAAAAAGGCCTATTCTGCCTCAGGCAGAAGTCAAATGGAAGATAAATTTGTTTATAGTAACGTTACTCAGTTTAGCTCACACCTTCTATCTATTTTATGGATGGATGGATTTATTTTTTAATATCAATTTGTATGTCCTCAGCCAGCTGCAGAAATCCTCAGGGATGTGGTCCAATGTTTCAGGGATGTACCCTGTTCAGGCCACACCATCATTCAGACAGCAGCTGGGGTTTCTTCACGATTTTCCTTGCCCCCTCCACCCTGTGATGTGGACTAGCCATCCAGTGGCCTTGGGCGGCACAGTGCACACTGGCACGTGCCACCAACCCTTGCATGGGAGCAGGTTCTCCACCAGCCCACAGCAAGTGGTTGCTGCGTTGCCAGGCATCTGCCATCCCACCTCAAGCTTGCTCATTCTGATGATGGCAGCACTCCCAGCCTTAGTCCTCACGATTCTTGCTCCTTGAGTCCACTCTTGAACCTTGTTCACCAACATGGAAGCAACGAGCTGTTCAGCTGTGCCACGGACACTGCCAACCCCATTGATAGTATATTCAATAGAGATTAATGTTTGGGTTACAGTGTGTAACAATGTTTTCTGTTACATGCCTAAGGGGTGTGAGATACCACATAAACTATGAGACTGAAGGACAAGTGGTTTATACTGGCATGATAAACCGAGGTGTGTGTAAGAAAATGTTACTATATTGTAACCAACCTGTATATCTTACTTATATAATTACTGGTTTTAATCTCAGTGTTCAGTCTCCAAAATGCAGCAAGAAAACAGCAGACAAATGCTAGCAGACAAAACCAGTTAAGTGTGATATTTTTTTGTGTGTTAGCTATTGAGGGTCGGAAGTGTTTTCACATACGTATAGGCGGCCATTTGCTGCTCACAGCTAGTGCTACAGCTGATGCAATCTGTTTTGGTTTGCTGGGGGCTTGAGTGGGCTGTGGCTGTGTAGAGTGCAAGGTCAACTGCATTACATCTACCAAGGTGCAGTGACGGTGGTGGTGGTGGTGGGTTGTAACATAAACAAGCAGGCACTGTCTTCGGGTTGTAACTGTCCTTAGTAGTTATGTAATATACATCACACTTACCACAAAGAATGAAAGGTGGCTTGCTCAGTTAGCGATATAAGAAGTCCACCCACACTGATTCTACTACATAATACTGAACATGACATGGCCCTGTCCTTCTCATAGCATCATCATGTTTGCTGCCAAGCTTAAATTAGTTACTTTCTTCTCAACAGCAACAAAAAAGATGGCCATACATTTTGGCTTAGAAACAGCACTGCAGACATAGCACTGGTGCAGACAAAACCAGTAAGTGTGATTTTTTTTGTGTGTGTTGGCGTCAGTGGACAGAGGTGGGTTCTGAGAGTTAGGATTACGGGGTGGAAGAGTGTGAACAATCTTATACATTTATCCACAAGGGCAAGGGCTGGAAAGGTGAGTATACAAAGCTCTTTGAAGGTCTGGATGTTTCGAAGTCCTTGATACTGTCTGGAAGGACGCTCCAGATGCCCGAGCTGCCACAGCAAAAGCTATGTCGCCAGTAGTTTTGTGTACCCTTGGCACATACAGAGGTTGCCTGGAGAGTGCTCTGAGCTGGTAGATCTAGACTGGTTTTGTTAATAAGCTGCCAAGATATTCAGGGTACAACCAGTATATGGACTTGTAAATTAGTGAGACCCATTTGTGTTGTTGCTTTTCTTTTTCTGAAGGGAGTTCATAAACACTATGAAACCCTGTCAAATAAGCACTGTCACAGCGACAAAACTGCGAGTTGACTCCTTGGCTATGATAGTGCATTTTCTCCAGTCCTAATGATGCAATGTTCTTTTATGCTGAACTGTCAAGCTTACTGCTTCAAAGTCACGGAAAATAAGAGTAAAAGGGAGAAACTTCAAACGGATAGCTGCAATTCCCCACACCAAACACACACGATAGGCTCAGAATTGGTTTCCATCCCTTACTATATGAGGACTCATAATTGAAGCTTTCAGTGCTTGTTTTATTAATAATTCAAAATTTATTGAGGGCAACATTATAACAGACGGTGCTCTCAGCCTCAGCAACAATCTTGCAACATTCTAGTATGCCAATACTCAGAACGAGGGACTGTAAAGCATGGTGGCAATATCATTTATTTAGCTTTGCAGGAACTTGCGATTAAATCTGCCAATAAGTACTGCATGTTTTCCTCTGAGGAGATAAATCTAGATTTAATATTTTATTAAGTACTCTAAACTGATCAACGTGGCATGTCTGAGTATATTGCACTGCACTCTGCATGTTGATCAGACCACCATATAAGAATCTACCACATCCCTACCTAGACTTCAGCTGATTGATTTGCTTTCATTTTTATTTTGTTTTGCACCATCATAGCTAGACGGCATCTGGCCACCTCTCAGCACTCACTGCTCCCAACTCTGCCACCCTGATTTCTCCCAGGACTTCCCTGCATTGTCCTTGTGGCTTGCTCCCAGGGTAGGATCCTTTCAGGTGGTGGTGGGGTCCCTAAGGAGATACAGTCTGTTGGTCACTGAGGGAGGCTTAGGTAATTGGGTGCAGGTTGTAGCAAGGGTGGTAGGGCAATCATTCTGCAAGGTCAACATAGCTCCACCTTATGTTGTGAACTCCTACAAGGATGTCTTATGCTAAGACTCATGCCAGACAATGTCAGATACATTCCCCCACCCTGTCACACAGAGGGTAGTGTGGAAGCTGAACTCTGGAACCTTCCCATACAGAAGAAAGGAGCATCTGCTCAAATGCTTAGCTTTCCTCCTGCTGTTAGCTCATGGCAGCACTACTGTGAAACTGCTAGCCCTACTTGGACTGCTTTCTTTTCAGTTACAAGCCTTTCTTCCACTGAAGCAAAAACACTTCCCACATACATGTCCTCCAAACGCTGTGCTGTAGATGCTGTACAAATAACTCGCTTCACAGAATCCGTAATACTGAAGTACTGGAAGAGACCCTTTTATGTTTCTTGCCTGTGTAGCCCCAATTTACACAATCCCATTTCTACCTTTCTTTATCTCTCTCCCCCCTCCAGTACTCTTATATTCTCCATCTTCCTCATTAAGTATGTATCCCTTTCCTTTTCACAGTGTGTCCATATCAATTAAAGATTTAACCGATTTATAAAAATATGTATAGGGTGGGTCAACAGGGTGCACAGAGTGATGGTTGCTGTGGCTGGATTCGAACCTATGATCTCCACTTTCACAGTTCGATGTTCTTTCCATTAGACCCCACTACCTTCCTCAGATGCCAAACAATAGGAGCAGTAGAAGTGGCAACCATACATGCACTCATATCTGTGCTCTGCTCCACCCGCCGCCAGAGAATCCTCCTCTACTGCTCCCAAATGGATAATACTGATTCAGTGTTGTTTTGCTGTTCTATAACCAGTATGTACACTGTCAGCATGACACGAGCTGGTAGCACATCAGCCTTTGGGCCAGAAGGTCACAGGTTCTAGTCCCATGCTGGAACTTAATTTATGTGAATTTTGGTAACTGGGTATGCCCATTGAGACCATGCAGTCCTTTTCAGGGGCAACCCAGGAAGGTACATAGGATAATTAGTTTACAACAAAGCTATACAGTAATATACAAAATTGAATCACAGCAATAGAATTAATATAGCAAGGAAATACAATAAGTGAAGAGTCACAGTTGATTATATTACATATAAAAAGCCACAGAGCAATACATGAATTTAAGGCAGCACTCAAATGCAATTAAAGGTTACAGGCAGAGTTATAACAGAGCACAGTCTCGGATGGCTAAGCAGGTGTTAATAGTCGTGTAGTGATAGAGCTCTGGTGTACAGTGCAGGTGTCCATGTGCCACTACCGTGCAACAGTAGTACATGGACAGACAAGTTATGGTATAGAGTTAAAAGGAAAGCAAGGGTGAGCAGGTGCCTTTCAGTCAGGTGAGGCAGGTACAGGTTTCTGAGCTAGACAAGTAGTGACTCAGAGCACGTTTGAACCGAGGGAGGGTAATGCATGAGAGCATAGATGGGAGGGAGTTCCATGGCGAGGGCTGCATAAGCAAAGGATCCTCTGCCTGGGGATAGACGAGACTTGGGTATGTCCAGTAGTGGAAGGAGGAGGAGCGGAGACACTGCCTGGGCAGTTTTCTAACAATAATGTCAGACAGGCTTGGTGAGAGTAGTGATGTGTAAGCTTATAGAGGCATAGCGAGGAGTACTGGATTTTGTGTTCAAGTTGTAGCCAGCCCAGAGATGCAGGCATAGTGAAAGCGGTGTTGGCGGGGGTGGGGGGCAACTGGCTTATGCCATCAACACTGGCACCTAAGTTCAGTACTAGGGGTTACTGACTTGTCGGGTGTGCTGTCCTTGGATGAGCCGTTAAACTGAGTTCCCTTCTGCCCATCTCAGGAACTGTTTTAGTGGGTATCCAGGTGGAAGTAAAGGAACCCAAGGTACCTTTTGCTGGAGTAGGGAATTTTTATTAAAAGAGAAACACCGAATGTACAATACATATATGGCACAAAATCCAGCAGTACTGTCTTACATATGCTAATCAGAAACCATAGTACTGGGTTCAGGAATGGATTTGGGATGCCAGGGCTGGCAAGGGAAGGAGAGGATTGAGCATCTTTAAGACTGCTCTCTCCTCTCCTGGGGTGAGGAGCGAGGATGCATCGCTCTGCAGCGGCCTCGGTGGAGACCAGGGCAGGGCAGATGCAACGCAAGGAACATCACCAGAAAAGCGGAAAAATGGCTCCGCATTCAGCCGGATGATTGCCGCCTGGTGATCTGAGGCCATCAATGTCCCAGAGCTCCCGGTCCCCTCAGCAGTTCCCCGAGGGCCAAGTGCATTGTGCTAGCCTGCTCCTCTGGTGCCTTCCCTCAGAGGGGACCCGCCCAGTGAAGGGTTACATCTGCTTACCCTAAGGGACGACTGCAATATGAGGGTCAGGGCTCAGGAACAGACCGATCAGAGTGGCTGAGGCGGTAGCATGCAGGGGAGAAAATAAATAACACACACAAAAAAGAAATCACAGAACATAAGAAAAACGGGGATAATAGTCAATCAAATGTTCACCAACATATCAGCCCAAAACAAAAAGCAGGACAAAAAGACAACATCAGAGTGAAAAATTAAGCACTGTAAATAACACAGCAGCTTTCATACACTGTAGTAGCATCTGTACTAGATACCTTATGCGAGTAATCTCGGAAGGCAGTCTCCACAGATCACGCACCATAACTGCTGGATAAATACTTTCATCCCATTGATAATAAACATACAATGAAGCTTCTGGTATCATATCATGTTTGTTTGTAGGAGAAAACACATGAGTCTTTCCACGTGCAATATTTTAAGATGGAAATCACTACCAGGGATGATTTGGTATAGTTCCCCAAGCTGGACTAAAAAGCCCAAGAACTAATATATGATATGATACAGTACGCAAAAGGGTCTTTCTATGCGAGGACTGCTTAGTAGTTCCAGAACAAATGGGCAATCAAGTAACAGATGGGACTAGGTCTCCAGCAGGAATGCACAGAGAAGGGATTTTCTCCAGTGTCCTACCCAACAATCCTTTTCCATAAAACCAGTTCATGCAGTTGTCCAATGCCATGTGTGGGTGCTGATATGCAAATGGCTGCCATTACACATTTATAGTCATTAACTACCAACCCCTCATGACTTGTAAAGCACTTTGGGATACCAATATGTATGAAAAGTGTTAAATAAATGCAAATTATTTCTTCTGCTTTCTTTTCTTCTTCCACCTCTTCTTCTGCTACTTCTTAGCCCACAATATAATTTAACTGTAATGCATCTATCTGTTGACCTGCTATTCGTTCCTTGGCTTTTTGTTACGTCATGCTCCACGCTTCGTGATTTCTTTGTATACCTCATAGGATAATGCTTACCAAGCTGTGTTAACCTTATATTTGACCCACATACTCCAACTGGCACAAGGTCTATATATGCTACTTGAATATGATCTGTACCATGCAACTCTATCATTTTATCTTTTTTTTCCTAATTTTATATATAAAGAATTTTATGTTAAAAAATAAACAGAGGTGTGGACATGCTTGACTTTGTCAGCGGTCATTTACCCTGCACAATTTATCACCCTCATGCCTCCTTTGTGCACACAACTAGCCCATTTTCAAAAATGTCTGACAGTTGCCTGACTGCCAAGCAGGACAGTGTACCATGCTGTCATCCTGGGTCTGAGTCTTAACCAGTTTCCTCATCAGATGCCTCCAGAATGAGGGAGGGTGGGTGGGTAGCTCCTGTCATTACGTAACTACACCCCTCCCGTGTCTCAGTGGGAGGGAGCTTTGCAAGCAAGAACATGCTGCTCCAGACAGGGTGGTGAAATTCTGATGATGACTTGACACAGGACACAGCCATATGACATATTTTTTTAAAACTGATTTATTAAACTAGTTCAGTGTCCACACTATGCAGAAATCATCCTTGCTAAAAGTTTAGTATGCCTACATTGCTGGTGTTAATCCTCTTCTCCTGTAATCATTTCCTACCAAGTTCCAACACACAGAACTGTGCTTGTCTATCCACACTGTAAGTAGAACTGTTTTAGTTTAACTATAGGTAGAACTGTTTTAGATAACCCATTACAGTGTAAAACAATTTGACAGATAAAGCTTCCAAGTTGGTCTCAACAGTGTTCAAAACTGCTGTATTGGAGCGGCAATCTGGACACCAACTGTTATAAGCACTGTTAAACTGGTGTCACTATTAATAAGGAAGTTATGGGATTCAGTAGGAGCAGGAGCTAATATACAGCAGCAATACGTCAGAAGCAGCATTATAAACAAGCATTTGTCAGTGCGAATGTTGTGCTGGCATTGGTAGTGGGAGTAGCGGAGCTAGAGACGCATAGCGCTGTGATTTTGTGAAGTGTCTCAAAAGGGTGATTTTGCACAGCGAGCACGCCATTAGCTACAGCACTGTGGAAACACGCTTTGGGCAGGCCGTGAAAAATGGCAGCTGGACTACTGATAAGGAGATGTGCACAAATGCCAGTGGTGAAAATGTGGCATGAAAATATTGCAGACTGACGAAGTTACAAGGATGCGTGGAAACTGCACATATGCGCACAACACAGTCATTGTATGGAGTTTCAGCACCAAATTTTCAACACAGGCATTTTAGGACCTCTGCTCATGAATATGTCACTGTCATTTCCTCAAACTGTCCCAAAAACCGATTTCGCACAGCGGCAGTACATTCTGTGTGCCCGGGGCGATGCGAAAAGCATTCGAACGCTGTGGTGTTCATAAGGGAGGTATGAAAAAATGCCAATGATGATCAGCTGGAGTGAAACTATTACAAATTCACAAAGTCATGAGCGTCGTGGCAAACTGTGCAACGACACCAGAAAAACACTAATTTATTGACTTTCGGCCCCAAATTTTCAACATAGGCATTTTAGGCATCTGCTAATGAACAGTGTCACTGTCATTTTTATCATGTGTCTCGAACACAAACTTTCCACAGCAACCACGCTTATTCTCACTGGAACTGCGAAAACAGATTTTGGTCAGGATGTGAAAATGACAGCTGTACTGTACATTAGGAAGTGCTGAACCATGGCACTGTTGAAAAACTGGAGTGAAAATATTAGAAGTTTGCGAAGATACTGAGTGCGCGGCAAATTGTGCAACGATGTTCGTAACACAGTCATTTTATGGAGTATTGTCACCAAATTTTCAACACAGGCATTTTAGGACATCTGCTCATGAACAGTATCACTGTCATTTTGTGATATGTCCCAACACTGATTCCGCATAGCAAACACGCTATTCTGCGCGGAAGTGCAAAACACATTTTGGCCAGGATGTGAAAAATGACAGCTGTACAGTTCACAAGAAGGTGTGGTAAAATCCCAATGTTGAGAATCTGGCATGAAAATAGTGCGGGAATCGCTAACTACGGCGTCGTTGCACAGTTACATACGCTCAGAACAGTCATGTTTTGATTTTTCCCATTAAATTGGTAACATAGGGTTTTTCAGAGCCCCCATGAACAATGGCATTGTCATTTCGTTATGGGGTCCGAAAGGTGATTCCATGCAGTGACTGCAAATCACCTTTCAGGACTGAATAACGCCATGACAATGCAAGAATTCATGAGAAGGGGTCCCAAAACCCCATGTTGAAAATTTGGGCAAAATTTGCAAAATGCCTGAGATATGCAGCAAAGTTGAAAACCCCTATTTATTCCATTATACAGCTTACCGGCATTTCCTCAGTTCGTGATTGGTTTTGAAGAGTGCAGACGTGTTCCAGGTCCACCAAGATTGTCGCGACGGACTCGGAGATAAATATGGGGTGGGGGTGTGGGAGGCACGGTGCACAGTGGGTGGGTGAGGGAGGGGCACGGAGACTATGAGGGACCATTTTCTTTACAGGTTCAAGAAAAAGAAAAACAAAACAATGAGGGACAGTTTTTTTTTTTTTTTTTGCAGAGATTTAACACGCTGGGATGGGCTCCCAGCTTGCCATAACTAATCTGGGGGGTGTCTGTGAGCCGAGGGGACTGGGCACCCTTGTTGGCAAACAACACGGTGGGGAATTTATGCCGCCGAGGGGATTGGGCACCCCGTCGGCACACAAAGCAGGGTGGGGGTGCAGAACAGAGGGGACTGGGCACCCTTCGCATTAAACAATTGGGGGGTTATTTCTGCTGACGGGAGGGCCTCTGTCGGGCACATACGCGAAAGGGGCAGGGTAAGAGCTGAGGGGATTTGGCACCCCTCGGCATATCATAAATGGGGATGCTTTATGCCCGACGGGGAGTGGGCTCCCTGTCGGCACTTTCAGAGGGCAGGGCAGCAACAGGGGACTGGGCACCCCAGTTGGCAGTTCGGTGGCCAGTGTGCCGCCATGTACATAATGGTGGCGAGCACGGCAAGAAAGGACAGCAGCATCTGACGAGCTTTGCTCGGATTGCAGCGACTTTTCTTAGATGTGCTCGCCACATTATGTAGGCACGGTGGTGCCGCATGCAGGCTGACTGGGAATGTTGGACGCACCAACTGGTGTGCTTGCATTGCCCAACAGCGACTGCGCCTCCAAAGCTGCACTGTCCCAAGATGTTGGCTGCACAGCGCCAACGTAAAAAGACCTCTAGATGGAGGGCCACTAAATCCAGATAATGCTTAATGAAGACAGAGGATGACTGGTCCTTGACAGGTAACTCCTCCACTTCCAATCTTCAGTCTGCTCTTTCCACCTGCTAGAATAAGTTTACTCGAAAGGTCTGGATGAGTGAAAGAGCCACGCAGAAGCAGTTAGCACTTCTCCTAGCACATGTCATACCTTTTAGCCTTACAAATATTGCAGTCATTACCATCAGACAATAACTAGGCCCTAATATAATATGTGGCAGCACAACGTTGTTGTGTTTGCAGACCCTATGTGTAGGTGCAAACATCATATATATGTGTCCTGTGGAAGTTGCATTTATTGGATTTGGTAACCAGGTAGGGTCACTGAGTCAAGCTGTCCTTTTTCAGCAGTGACCTGGAATCAATTACATAATATACACAGACAGGTTACATATAAATACTTATCACATACAGTGTATTAGAAAAATACAATACAGTAAATACAATAAATGGGTCCAGTTATTAGATACAAGATACAGACAAATACTCTTGGACACTTTGTACTATCAGAATTTGGGCACAGTACAGAGATAAATACATTTATTTTGTATGCAGATCATAACATAAGTGTATTCTCAACATTTAATTCCAATTATAGATTTAACACAGGAGTCAGTTATGAAAACAGAGCAAACCCATAGTTGTATCTATGCACTGATAAAAGTAGGGCAAAGGAATGAATGGGATGAGGAAGGCAGACAACGAGAAAGCTGGCTACATCTTTATGTAAGCACAGCTGGTTTTGCAACGGCCGCACCACTCATGTAAGTAATTAGCGGACTGGTGCTTCCACAGTTTGAATAACTTGGGAACACACAAAAATCTAATGGGGAGTCAGACTGGGGAACACACAGGATCAGCAAAGCATGCCCAGGGCTGAACTTTTTAATTTGCTTCCTGAGGCCGATACAAAACACCTACTGGCATCAATTGGCTTGAGCTTTGGTCCAGTAAATACTGTGCAGTGGATGGTGTGCCTCAGGAAAACATTCTAATCTGGACTCATTATAACACGTTGGCCAGTACAGGTGTTGGCTAAATTAGCCCCAACCCTGTGCCCCTCCCCACCACACACATGCTGTCGCATATTGGGAGTAGTTGAAGTAGCACAGCTGTATGGAGTTCATACATCTGCTGGAGTTCAGGCCCTTTATCGTAGCCACATGGTAGCTCAGCTGTTCTTAAGAGTTTGATTCTGCATGTAAGTGCTGGGGGTGGCTTTTAAAACGATGATGACATGCATAATAACAACAATAATAAAGGAAGGGGTGGCTTGAAACTCAAATTTGGAATGATAGTGAGAAAATGATGTGCAGCTGAGTTCTGATGACTACAACCGAATAATTTTGTTGGTCACATGGGCTCCTTGTTTTGTCTCCACAGGGCCATTTTTTTTTTTTTTTTTTATTGTCTCAGATTACAGCCTTTGAGAATAAGCTCTTTTACAAAGGTTCCACGTCAGAGTGAGAAAACAGGTACAGTAAATACAATGGATGGTACAAAACATATGGGAATTAAATTACAATGTAAGTACAGTGGGAGTAATAACAGCATGAGCAACATAACCAGTGAGCAACATAACAACAATACATATTTGTAACATGACATAGAACAGTCATTTTGTTAATGACAATAAAGTGCAACAATACAGATAATTAAGGCAAACAAAGTATAGGGATGAGATAATTGTAAACTAGGGAGGAGGGGTGTAGAGAAAGGTGGTGTGGAGGGGATAAAGAGCCACCAGAGAGTGGTGAGAGAGATTAAAGTGGTGAGAGTAAATAAAGCAGAGAAAGAAGTGAGGATAAATGCGGTGGGGGAATGGATGGCGTGGAAGGGGGTGGGTATCACAGGAGAATGGGTTATGACGAGAAAATCTGGACGGTGGGCAGGGAAGCTAAGGGAATGAGCAAGGAGAGGGGCTGGGGGACAGGAAAGGGAATAAATGGGGAGAAAGAGGGAGGGAATAGGGACGGCGTGGAAAGGGGCTGAAGAGGTGAGGAAACATGGGTTGTGGATTGATAAGGTGGAGGTGAGATTGGGTGGCTGGAGGATGAAGGTCGGGAATTAGGGAGCGGATACTGCTGGAGTAAAGGGGTGTGGCAGGGTAGGGTAAGGATAGGCAGTGGGGGAAGGCGGGTGTGGAAAGGATGGTAAGTAGGCGAGAACAGGTGGGAGAGAAGAGGAAGTGTACAGGCGAACAAAATAAGTGCAAATGTTGGTCAGGGCGCTATCAGGGTAAAGGAGGGAGAGGAAGGGTGTCTAGGTGTAGGGAAGCAGAGGAGGGAGGTGGAATGCAATAAGTAAAATGCGAATGGGGGGATGGTGAGAGGGCAGTGAGTGGACCAAGGTAAGGCTGGGTGATGATATATGAAATTCTCCATATTAATGCAGGAGAGTGAGAGAAGGAGGAGGGAAGCGTGTGTGTGTGGGGGGGTTCATCCAAGCAGTCACAACTTGCCTGGTCATATTGGTGCCACCCAAGTTCTCTTTTAAATGGCCTGAGCTTGGAGTTATGAGAATGCCAGGTCAGGAGCTCATTGGGCCAATGAGGGCCTTATGGGAGGAAGTTTTTGAGGCCATAGTAGTCTTGCTTTGAAACAGGATCGCGGTGAATTCCTTGCCCTGCCTCTGGTCTGGTGGGAATTGTGTGCTGGTTGGAGTAACCTCTGGACTGGTCGGGGTCAGTCCTAGTAGAGTACCCCCACCCACGGAGGCAGACCAGGTATTGAATTCTGCCTTGTAAGTTCAGTCATTTAGTATGGGTGTGAGCAGCATCTGGTGCTTAGCACTAGTTTTACAGGCCTTATTTAGAGCCATTTTTACTTGTTTAAGTGCAGAGTCTGTGGCTGCACTATACACAACAAGGCCTGTGGGAACTTTGCACCCTCCACTGAATTCTAAGCATGTGTGATCTTTTAGTGTTACATGCAAGGTATGGTTCGCCATGAACTCTGCTTTGACTATTCAGGGCAAGAGATGAAATATTTTTTTTTTTTTTTTTTAAAACTAGCCATCCTAAACAGTTAATAGTGACTGGCAACTCTTAATTCAAATGGACTACCACTGTAACGCACTATAGATTGGTGTTACCAAGTCTATTTCAGCAGTGTGCACTATTTTCTAACACATCTTTTTTTTTTTTTTATTATAATATTTAAAATCTTTGAAACCAGGAAAAACAATCACCCCACATCAACCAATCAAGAGGCAGCAAAGGCTGCAGGAAAATAGTGATCTGGACCAAGCTACTGCCTTACTTACAACAGCAGCAGTGGAGTGCGAAACTTGTGTAAGGGGTTTGGTGTTACAAGTAATACAGCAGTCTGCATCAAACACTGCTGTAATTATCACTTGCAACATTAATAGCCCCTTCATACAAAGTGAAACTCGAGTTTCAATACCTGCTACTGTTTCCTACAGAGCAGCAGCAGCAGGATTTATGTCCCTATTTTTCTGTACCTTTCCAACAGCCTTTATTGCCTCTCGGTCAGGTGATGCAAGGTACTGATAGTATTTCCTGGTTCACCAAAACTTCATACAAAATGTTATAAAATGAAAATTAATCAGATCTACAGAATGGAGAAAATTACACAGTCAATGAAAGATGAGACGAACTCTGCTCCTTCAGATGGAATGGGTGGCTCCTGCATGTAATATTTAAGGACCTGGGTATGTGCCTAACTCTTTAAATAAATGGGGTACTGCACCCCTACTCCATCGTGGTAGAGCCCTAGACAATATACTTGTAAGGATAATGACCGCTGTTGCTTACAGCTTCCCAGTTTGACCGGTCCTGGCTTGCCTCTCCCTGCCCTGTGGGTCCAGTGATCCCAGTCCCATGCTTTCCCACCTTCCGTAAAGAGTCCTTTTCCCAAAGTCAGCATCTTGACTTGGTCTGGGTGTCGGGTATTTTCAATTGATCTGCTATGCTGCACATCCATTCCCGCGTTGGACCTAAGGGGAGGAGGAAGCAGTTACTGTAGCTAACCTGTATGCCTACGATGATGCTATATAAAGAAGACTCAATCACACACAGAGTTGTCATTAATTACTTTACTTGTTTTAGGCATGGATGTAGCAGGCATAGAAAAGTTCAATAAAGATTATGTTTACAAAGAAAAAATTGTGCCTGCTGCTGAAACGGCCTCTTATAACACCAGTCTTTGGCACAGTGTAGTGGCAGCCTGTTTGGAATAAGATTTACTGGACAACTTTAAAGAGCACCCACCATGCACAACTTAAAACCAGTCCCATAACAGGCACAAAACAGCCTTAGCAGTCACTGATGCAACCTGGACGATCCACGTTTTCAGGATGGCATTTAAGAGGGAAGAGGTTCTATTTACGGCATCGTGGATCTGGCGGCCCTATTCCTTAGCAGGGTTTTATTTAACTCTAAAACTAATTAGCGTTTTGCTCATAAAAGTACTAAAACATTGTGAAAATGCATAGCACTTGCCTCACTGTGCTTAACAAACATAACACTTCTAGAAAACCTATATAAATGCTTTCTGTATAGTTAGTATTCTCCCAAGAAAAAAACTGAATCAATTATTTAAAACCCTGCTTAGTTATATTTCCTTACTCTGACAACCCCACACCTGTAAGGTAATAGTTTGGGAAGTGGAGCATTCTTCATTGAGGTAAATAGGGTGTTTTTTTTTTTTTGTTTGTTTTTAAAGAGACTTTTGTCATACATTTCTGTCCCATTTGTTTGAAAATAAATCCACCATTCAACTAACATGGCTCTTTTAGTTGAGTGGTGATGTATTAAGTAAACATAAAAATATTAAACAAGTCTCTAAAAGTGCTTCACCCCCTCCCCATTTCTTTCAATGCCGGCGTGAGTGCTCCCCAAACTAATACCTTACACTATGTCGATGCCTTGGGGTGGAGAATCAGACTAATGAAGTGAAAAGGGACTGCAAAGCCAGATCCATGAAGCCAAAAATACAATCCTTTCCTTTCAAAAGTGCCGTCCATAACAACTATAACAAAATAAGTCATCCAGGTTACTTCAGTGATAAGTATGGCTGCTTAAGCCGTTTAAAACAAAGCTAAATTGGATAATAGCTCACTGAGTGGATATAGCCCAGTCGTCCTTCCCCACTGTCTTCTAATACAGCATCAGAAATAGGATACATTACCAGTAGAATTACAACTTCTGACTGGCAGCGAGCGTCTCAGTTGTGTCCTGTTGCCACCTCCTTCCACACTGTGCACACAGCCCTCTACAGCTGTACAAAACTGATGGTTCAGTTGACAAACACTGGTACTAAGAGGGCAGTGTGGCGCAGTGGGTTAAACTCTGAGCTGCAGATCTGGAGACCTGGGTTTGAATCCCACAGCCACCTAGGTGCATACTGTGAGATCCTGAGCAAGTCCTTAGCTTCCTTGTGCTCCCAGGTCGCATCTGAAACCAGCTTTGGCTTAGTGTGCTACTCCTGGTCAAACAATGTACCCCTTGCCTCCCCACTAGCACTGAAGAGTAAACAGTGAATAAAAGTATTTTACCTTTTGGCATCAAGCCTGCCTGCGTACTGGCTCCATTACAGAATCAAGACGTAGTATTACACTTTATGTCTAGGACTGCATGGTGTATTACACTTGATAATGCATACTTCTTTTACTCGTGTTCCTGCAACTAGTCCTTCCTTTCCTTCCCTTAGGTTCCACTGTACATACTACCTTTGTTAATTTATCACTAATTCTCCCTCATGCACGCATCAATCAAGCCACCACAATTGGCGTCCTGTCATGGGAAACTTTCAGTGGGATGAAGCAAGAGAGGCCCTCTTGGGCCCTAACATGCTATATGCCCACTACTTCACAGAACCATGTTGTTGGGGAATTGACCCCTGGTCAGCTCTATATCGCTACACCAGCCCACCACTGTGGGAAAGTCCAGGGTAAGAGAAGACTGTGTTAAGTGGCAGAGAGGCACTGGCAGTGCTGGGAGGTCCCCTGATAATGAGGACAGGAGCCACCACAGACAAGAGAGGGAAAAAAATATATATTTTTTTTTTTTAAATTTGAATTTTGTCCTAACGTGTCTTGCTATTGTTAAGTCACTTATTTATGCTCCGACTCATGTTTGATATTCTGTATTATGCACTTCTTGTAATCCCTTTTTCACCGTAACCCTCCCCCAGCTCGAACCCGCAAACAAAGCTTTTGCTTAGAGTGTCTTCCTGACAAACTTTTAAATAAATAAATAAATAAATACACAATAAAACGTAAACTGTACACTGTATATTCTACAGTCTTTTTTTGTTTTTACTCTAATTTGAGTTTTGTATGCTGTTTTTCCACATACACACACACACACACACACACACACACACACAGTCACAGTCATTCTGAAACCAGCTGCCTTTACGCAGCTCAATATGCCTTTCCTTGTAACTTTGTTTTGTAACTTTCTGTTTATGTCCCTTTTTTTTTTTTTTTTTTTTTTTTGCAATTCTGGCCCCATCACGGTCCCATGCACCACCTAGATCTGACATACCCACCTGCAGCTCTTCCTTTCTGGCATCTTTAGCCCAGTAAGTTGTGCAGTCCCTCAGATATGTGTGTGTGTGTAAGTGTGGATTCTTGGGGGTCTCTGAGCCTAAGGCCAGCGGCAAAAGAAAGGATACACTGGGGACAAAGTATACTGGGCCCATCTTCCAAGGAAAACAGTTTTTTCCCCATCCATTTTGCAGTACTGCAGTCGAGTGCTTCAAGGAGAGCCCACTGACTTACAATATTGACAACATCCTCGCCCTTTCAGGAACACTCAACTGCACTGCCACCTGTGGTCAGACAGGTGGCAGGGTGCAGAGTGTACTACCCTCCCTAGAGGAGGAGGAGGAGAATGTCCTCTCACATGCTCCATGTTCCTTCCCCAGCTGTCCCCTATGTCCCCAGGCTCCTTCCCAAACCTGTCGCCAGCGTGCAAGCAGCAGCCCTGCAGCAGTGGCAACTGGCTGACCCTGTGCAATATTTTAAATTAAATTAATGTTAAAACAGGGACATATTACAGTACATATCTGACTATAAGAAAGAAACATAGACACACAGAATTTGATGGCAAATAAGAACCGCTTAGCCCACCTAGTCTGCCCATTTCCCTACCTAGAGGATAAGCTGCAGATCCTAGTTAACCAACAGCCTACTTCTCTTTGAAAGAGCACTGGGTCTTCTAACATAACAACCTGCTCATAATTAATATGCACTGTTTCCATGGGCTGACACGTAAATATTGCAATTGTAGAACATACATATTCATCATTGGTCTAAAACTATCACACATTCCATAGCAGGGTCCCTTAAAAGTCTGCCTGTTGAAGTCTTGACTGAAAAGCCACTGCCTTTCTATTTTGTTTACTATGTAACAGCCATGCCCTGGTCCCATGCACGTTTGCCAAAAGCACTGTGTGGGACCAGGACAAAATCTCAGATTTATCGAGGCCACAATAATAAAAATGTCCCACTGTTACTGAGGAAAGAAGACATTAAAAATAAAACCAAAGAAAGAAAAATCAGTAATTCTGCAGTAAACAAGAATGATGGCAGATCCGAATGAGATAATTAAGCATGCAGTTAACAATAATTGCTAAACAACATGCTGCAGCTTTGTTTTACAAATGCAGCAATTAATTGTTATTAGGCAGCCTGTCCTTAACGAAAAATATATCATTCCCAAGACAAACTTCATAATTTAATGGGTGATATACATTGCATATTAAAAATCACAATGTGGACGTAAAAAAAATAAGCCATGTGGATGCCGGTTGCCCAACAGCAGCACAAGATAACCGGGTTTGGGGAAGGGACATAGGGAGCTATTTCATGGGGCAGGCTGTGGCAGAGACAGTTGCTCACTTGACAGTGCATCTATGCCAGGGAGGGTTGGTGGTGGGATCAGGCACCACACTGACAACTGCAGGCGACCAGAGCTCACATCCCTGCAGAATGCTGTGTGTGTGTGTGTGTGTGTGTGTGTGTGTGTATGCATGAAGGCCAGTAAATGGATGTTGCTCACCCACTAGGAGGAAAGCAGGAAGAACCACAGGGAAACCTTACTACTCTCATAATGATAGCTGGCAGCTCATTGAGGATAGTGCAGAATGAATCTGGGGTGGGGGGGCACTGCCACAAGGGTATCCAAAGGCAAGAGCAAAAGACAGTAGCAGGAAAGGTTTGAACCAAAAGCTTGGCCTTCAGGAAATATAAGGAATGCAGTGGGACGAAGATAGGGAGGCATATCAACCTTCCCTAAGGGAAGCAGGGAAGGCAGTAAGGCAGGCAAAGGCCCAAACCAAGGAAACGCTAGCATGAACAGTAAAGAAGGTGACAAGACTTTCTATAGGTACATTAGTGAAAGGAGAAAGTCCAGAGGGTATTACAAGATCAAAGGGATAAGGGGAGTGTGGGGAGGAGGAAAGGAAAAGCATCTATCCTAAATAGATACTTCTGCTCAGTATTTACTGAGAAGGTAGGGCAGGTCCCACAGCTCAGCACCATGGACACGGGGGAGGAGGTGCACCAGTCCCTTCACAAAAGAAAGAGTCCTACAAGAGTTCACTAAGCTCAGGGTGTACAAGGCAATGGGACCTGATGGCATACATCCCAGGGTACTAAGAAACTAAGGGTGCAACTAGCAGAGCCATTATCAGAACTATTTAGTGAGTCTCTGTGCACAGGAGAGGCTCCAGAAGACTGGAGAAGGGCTCATGTGATCCCGCCCACAAGAGTGGTAGCAGAAAGGAGGCCGAACTACAGACCAGTCAGTCTTACCTCAGTAGTGGGCAAGATTATGGAGGCACTCCTTAAGGAAAGGACAGTGCAACACCTGGAATCCATAGGAGCACAGGATCCAAGACAAGCATGGGTTTACAAAGGAAGGTCCTGTCAAACTAATCTCATAGATTTCTTTGACTGGGTAACCAAGAGTGGTGGACTAAGGGGTGCAGTTGATGTTGCCTACCTTGACTTCAGCAAAGCTTTGATACTGTTCCACAGAAGATTGTTTCATAAGCTGGGTAGGCTCGAGGTGGGTCAGAAGTTGGTCAACTGGCGGCAAACTGGTTGGTGAGCAGAAAACAGAGAGTGGTGGTAAATGGTATACAGTCAGAAGAGATGTAAGTCACAAGTGGGGTACCTCAGGGATCAGTCCTGGGGCCAGTCCTCTTCAATATCTTGATCAGTGACATTGCAGATGGACTAGAGGGTAAGGTTTGTCTCTTTGCAGATGACACCAAGATCTGCAACAAAGTAAATGATCCAGATGGGGTGGGCAGAATGAGAAGAGATCTGGATAAACTTGCAAAATGGTCAGAAGAGTAGCAACTGGGATTTAATGCAAAGAAGTGCAAGATCATGTACATAGGGAAAAGAAACCCTGAAGCCACCTATAAGTTGGGAGGGAGTTGCTGGCAATCACAAGGGAAGAAAGACTTGGGCTTCATCATCATCATCATCATCATCATCATCATCATCATCATCATCATCATCATCATCATCATCATCATCATCATGATCATCATCACAGATGATCGAAATCATCAAGCAGACCTAAAGCAGTAGGTAAGGCTAGAGGGATGTTGGGGTGTATTAGTGAGGGTATCACAAGTCATACAAGGGAGGTAACAATCCCTCTTTACAAGACATTGGTGAGGTTCCCATCTGCGCAGCAGTACTGGAGGCCGCACCTGCACAAGGACATTAACAAAATGGAGGCAATACAGAAGGGCAAATGGTGCAGGGACTGCATCAGAAAATGTATGAGGTAGCCGGCCGGTGGCACAGAGGGTTGAGCTGGTGCATCACACACCTCTCGAACCATGCTGGCGACCGGGTTCGAGAGCAGGACTCAGGTCAGCTGGGGCTGGTAGGGAGGAGAGGATTGAGCATCTGGAAGACTGTTCTCCTGTCCTGGGGTGGGTTGGGGAAAGTGCTTCCCTCTGTAGTGGCCCCGGTGGAGACCGAGGCACTACAAGGAGCATCGCAATGTGGGCTCTCCAGAAAAATGTGAAAGATGGCACGCCTCTGACCGGATGACGGCAGCCCCCTCCCCGCCTCTCTGCTGAGAAGCATCCAGGGCTGCAGTATCCATGCTCTGCCCAGAAGCAGAGTGCTCAGGCACTCTATATTCCCCTCCCGTTGCCCTCTCCGGGGCAGGGGCCCCTCGGCAAGGGGATCGCCCGGGTCAGCAGAGCGTTGGGCAGCAGGATGGCGGGTCAGTGGCAGAGGCAACGCCAGGACTGGCTGACCAAAGGGTGGACAGAACGTGCCTGGTAGGCAGGATAAAAAAAAAAAAAATAAGGAAGGAACGTATGAGGACAGATTAACGGAGCTCAATATGTATACCCTAGAGCAAAGGGGGAAGAGAGGTGATATGACTGAAACATTCAAACACCTTAAGGGCATTAACAAGATGAAAGAGTCTAACATGTTTCAATATAAGAAAATAGCAGGACAAGAGGACACAACATGAGATTAGAGGAGGCTGATTAAGGGGTAATGAGGAAGTTCTTTTCACAGGAAGGGTGGTGGATGCATGGAATGGCCTACCTCAGAAGTGGTGGCTATGAATACAGTGCAGGGTTTCAGACAGGCATGGGATAGGCATAAGGGAGCAATACAGATGAGTATGAAGAGATAGGCCATTGACAGAGCAAAGACCGATGGTGCATTTATAAGGTAGAAAAGAAATGGGCAGACTGGATGAGCCTTGTGGTTCTTATCTGTCATCAACTTCTGTGTTTCTGTGTATCCTCCAGATCCAATGATTGGGCAGACAGAGTAGAAGGGAAAATGTTATATGTCTAAAACAAAAACAAAAACCCAACAACATAATAAATTAGTTGGTACCAATGATGAGATGTATCAAGCTATCCAAGCAGTAGAAGGACCCCACTGAAATGAGCAACGGCATCTCATCTAGGTTACATGCAGTAGCGTCAACAACTTGTTTAATCAGTAGCAGCCTGAACAGTGGACCTTAGTACACAATCAACATATAATACTACCAACTCACAGGACTATGGCAATGAGCACAATGCACTCCTTCTCGAGCAACCAGTCCACAACAGAACGCCACACAAGGGCACTAATACCATAAAAGTCGATATAGCAAACCAGTAAAAAGCAGCATGGCAGAAGGGCAGTTCGGGAAAAGCAGTACGTAGGATGCATAAACGATGCAAAGAAGACAGTCAATTTACAATTTGTTTGGTTTCTGTAAATCTCTCCAAGTCACCTGCATGCATTCCAAAGCCTAAAACCCAGTTCAAAGCATAACAGGTATGCACATCTTTGGGGGAGGGATTTATGGGAAAATGTCTCACATCAGTAAAATTCGTACTACTACAGTCCATGAACTACCAGTATTAAACCATCAATTGTACTGAGAGGAACCAAAGCTATCTTTCTCACTTTTCCTTCATATTTTCTCCCATCTCCTCAGCTATTTCTTTCATCCACTCCTCGTTCCATCTCCAGACTTGGAGGATCACAGTGCATGTTAACTTATTTGAGCAGCAACAGCTCAGAGGGCCAGAGTGAGCATTCATCATGTGGCATCACTATCAGCTCCAGAATGGGCAATGCAACATATAAGCAATAAGACACAGACTGTGGGTTGTGTAGAAACAAAGAATTTGTTGGCAGAAAAGGAAAGCTTAGCCAACCCAGTCTGCCCAGATTTTCCCTGCCTAATATGTCTCCGCGAGACCCCAAATGGTCTCCAGTAACCCTCCTTCCTCCCTACCTATTTTTTTTTTTTTAAACACACCTACTATGTTTATGCCAGCTATGCTTGAAGCCCCACAGTTCCTGCCTCTACCTCTTCTGCTGGCAGTCAGTTCCATTCTCCACCACCCTTTCAGTGGAGACATGTTTCTCCACACTCTCTTAAACTTGCCCTCCCGTCCCAATATTCTTTCTAATCTGAAAAGACTTTGCTCTTGCACTCTGCTCACCCCTGTGATGTACCTGTACCATCATGTCATGTTTCGTTCTCCTCTTGCAGGGTGTACATGTTGAGATCCTTTAGTCTCCCCTTGGGCTTCTCTTGCATCCCTGTACCATTTTCTTTGCTCTCCTCTGAGTTGCTTCCACCATGTTTATGTCCTTTTGAGGTGTGGCCTCCAGAACAATACACATGGCACTCAAGGTGGGGACTTACCAGTGAGCGATAAAGCGGCAACACCACCTCCCTCCTCCAGCTGGAGATACCCTCCTTATGCACCACAGCATCCCACTAGCCCTATGCACCACTGCTTTGTCACACTGCCCTGCCACGCTGAAGTTGCCAGATATGATAACCCCAAGGTCCCTGTCCAGTTTAGTGGCTGTCAATACTCCCCCATTATATACTCGCCCTCTGTTCCTATGCCCTCGATGTATTATTTTGCACTTTTGTCACTGATCCCCAGCTACCATGCTTTTGACCACTGAGTTTCGCAAGATCCCTGCCCATACTCTCTACCCACTTGAATGTCTACCAATTGCAGATTCTCCTTCCACTTCTTCTGCAGTGTCACTCATGAAGACACCAAAGAGGACGAGTTCCACTACTGAGACTTGTGGAACCCCACTGGTCACTTTCTCATCATTAGTGTGAGTGCCATTAACCAATACCGTCTCTGTCTCCAATCCATTAAACAGTTTCTAGCCCATTTTACCACTTTGGATCCCACCCTCACACAGCTCAGTTTCTTTATTAGCCTCAGGCCACGCCCACTGCCCTCCCTGATCTATTTCTCTGGCCACCCAGTCAAAGAAATCCATCATATTCATTTGCAATGACCTCCTCCCTAAGACTTCATGCTGTCTGTGGTCTTGCAGCCCACTGGATTCAAGATACTCTACCAGCATTTCCTCAAGCAGGGTCTCCATTACTCTCCCCACCACTAAAGTGAGACTTGACCAGCCTATAGTTGTTAACCTCCTCCTGCTGTCACTCTTATGTATAAGGACCATGTCTGCTCTTCTCCAGTTTTGGGAACCACTGCTGTTTCAGTGAACTGTTGAATAAAACTGTCAGAGGGGTTGCTAAGACATCCCTGAGTTCCTTTAGTATCCTTGGGTGTATCCAGTCCAGCTCAATAGCCTTGTCCTCCTTTAGTCTTGTCCACCTTTAGAGCTGCAAGTCCCTTTAGGACTCTTTCTCTGCAAATGGACTTGTGTCCACCTCAACCATCCATTGTTCCTGCTACTCTGTGGTGGTCTGTCCCAATCCCCACTGTGAAGAATGAGAAGGAATATCTGTTCAGGACAGTGGCTTTTCTTGGCTCTCTTCTGTGCAGCTCCCCTGCCACCCTCTTAATCCACACTATCCCTCCTCTTGCACTCCTCTCACCACATGTCTGAAGAACATCTTATCCCCTTAGCTACCCTTTGATTCCCTTCCTTTGTTACGCCTTTGATCCACTCACTACTTCATATGCTTCCCTCGGTTTTGCTTGGTATACCTCCTGACCACCTCCTAAGTGTGTCCTTATACCTCCTAAATGCCATACTCTTTTCCTTCAACATCTTGGCCATTTCCTTATAGAACCATAATGTACTCTTTTCCTTTGCTGTTACTTGTTTCCTTCATGCAGAGGTTGGTTGCTTTACTTATGCCTTCCTTTTTCCCTCCACTGTGCTTCTACCCTCCCTGGCAATCCAACCTTATGAGGCAGTTTCTGAGGCAGTATCCCATTTCTTTATATTCCACCCTCCACCAGTGCAGCGGTTGGCTTTCCTCCCACTGCGCTAACGACCCAGGTTCGGGAATGGATCCGGGGATTCGAGGGCCAGCTGGGGAGGAGGAGGCCCGAGCATCCCACGACTACCGCCTCGAGGGAGGGGATAAGAGGCTCAGCATTTGTTGGCCCTGGTGGAGGTGAGAGGCATAACACTACATCGAAGCTTCACCTGCGGAGGGAGCGTGGTGGACGCCGGCTTTGGCATTGATGTCATGTGGCACGCCACAACTCCGAGAAATGAAAATGGCCCAGCCTCGCTGGATGACGGCTGCTCCTCATTCCATCACCCTAGTCCCTGGAGCGCACCTCCTCCTCCATCTCATATGTACCTGCCCGGAGCACTGTAATCAAATTCTCCTTTCTGCCCGGAGAAACCCCTTCTATTAGGGTTAGTGCCAACCCCGGGTGTGGGTGCATGTAGGACTGTGACCGAAGGGGAGGCAGCAGAGGCGAGATAGCAGGCACAGGGAGTTTGCAAGCTCAAAGGAGTGGGAGGGCTGGGGCCCATGAGAGCAAAAAAAAAAAAATTCCACCCTCCTAAAGTCCAGGACATTCATCTTGTGTGGTTTACCTTTGTTCCGGACTTTATAGTAAACCTCACTGGTAACCACGGGCTGCCCACTGCGATGGCTGCAATTGCAATGCTGTCCCTATTCGTAAGTACCAGGTCCACCCTGCCCAGTCTCTAGTGGGTTCTTCAACTAGCTGCCTGAGAAAAGCCCCTTTTAAGGAGTCAAGAATGGCCCTGCTCCTGGGCAAAGCCACCACTGGAAGGCTGCACTCACGCCTGGTAGACTGAAGTCACCAACTAGCAGCACCTCTCCTCACTCACCATTCCGATGATGGCTTCCTGAAGTGCCTTATCCAACCCGCTTCTGTGCTGGAGGTCTGTACACTACCCCAATACAAAGAGCGGCCCACAGCCTGTCTCCAGGATGAACCACAGCCCCTCTGGCCCATCCTTTTCCTCCGGCACTGCTGTACCTCCATGATCCCCATTCCTTTCCCGAGTTCCTTCACCTATAATAGAATCCCTCCTCCTGCCCTAACTCTCCCTAAACAGAGAGCATCCCGATATGGCAATGTTCCAGATATGGTGCTCGACCACCATGACTTACGTTATGGCAACTAAATACAGGTCAGACTCTGCCATGACCTCAAGGTCTGGAATTTTGCTTCCAAGACACCATGCATTGACACACATGGACCTCCATACGTACTACCTTCAGCAGCAGTATCAGTGGTGACAGCGCCAGAACAATTGGTCATACATGCAAAGAGAGCTCTGGTATCTGGTTATCTACGAAACAATTACTTTATTCTATTGGTTTCTGTGTTTTGCCTTGTTGTGTTGGACTCTTACATCAAACTTTTCTGTCATCACCAACAGTGACAGTTTGGTCCTCACATGCAAGATCATGAATGAGGG
Source organism: Neoceratodus forsteri (assembly GCA_016271365.2). Classification (NCBI taxonomy): domain Eukaryota; kingdom Metazoa; phylum Chordata; order Ceratodontiformes; family Ceratodontidae; genus Neoceratodus; species Neoceratodus forsteri. The sequence goes on from CM028129.1 coordinate 1,742,147,892, forward strand.
CATGTCCATCTTCTTACTATCCAAAATTATATGACAGGTATCTGTTCTCAGACAGTCACAACAAAGAACAGCCATCAGTTATTCCATCACAAACCACAGTAAAAATAAATAAATAAATAATCGGTTATTCAACTAAACCTCCAACAGTCAGTTAATCAGACTATAGCCATGCCCACAGTCAGTTATTCACTCAAAATCAAAGGAAAAAAATGCCATCGGAAAGAACATCCGCTATGGCAGCTTCACAAAAGTAAACAGCACATTTCAAACCATCAGGCAGAAAGAAAACTTCTATACAGTACCTACAAATGATAAGCAGACCTACAAAAAACAAAGTAAGTAAGCAACAAAGAGTTTTAAAGTTGTTCACTGTCACAAGCACGCCCACGTGAAACAATGCCTCCCTCAACCATCACAGTGACCGTGGAACAGCACAACATAGCGCTTACATATGTAACCCCCTAGGAGGCTTATCTTGTCTGCCCGATGCACCATTTATCCGAGTGTCCCCGCGCCTGCCACTGGTCCTTGTTGTATCCTTAAACCTCTGTCCAGCCCTGCACTTAATTTTGTACTCCAAATGTGGCTGGACGAGCTAAGCCACAGAGCCACCCGCCTGCCTCCCATTTAAAATGAACAGCGTGGCCTGCACATGGTCATCCTCGACCACAACTGCTGGAAAACAAATTCCTCTCCAGTGCTTCTGTTCCCTAAATTTAGTTAAATGGGACGGAGCCTGGAGGAGATGCAAGGCAGCTGCAGAGTTATTTTGTTGGAAGAGCCCATTGGCATGAAGATGGGCACCATAAATATTAATGTGCCTCACGGATATTAACGAGCCAATCTTTCTAGTGCCTGAGATTGATTATGTTGGCACTAGCGACAAAAGAAAAAGGAAGCGTTTTACAAATAACACTGCAACCAGGGGACAGTCAAGAAGGGCTGCTAAAAGACTGTAGGGCTTTGTTTAATGGAGATATATATTCTGGCTGTACCCAGAACTTGGGTGTTAGGACAGTAAACGATTGCATGTAGACTGTGATTCTCAGCAGCGACACATATTCCACTAATTTTAATATTTTCTCCATGCTCACTACAAACAAAACAAACTCCAACTCATATAACAGTAATAACATTCATTAGTTGAGATATCACATTGAACTGAGCTGTGGATGATTAAACGCCTGTTTTGCCTTGGCATTTAATCATCCACAGAAGCCAGGTCTGCTTTCTATATACTCCAACTAACTGGATGTTAACACTTAAGTAATGTTTGTTGGTCACAAATTAAACAACATTCTTTTCTTAACTGTGACTTTGAACTTTAAGAGCTCGATCCACATAAGTGGGGTACACCTGGATAAAGTGTCTCCCTGCCTAGCTGCCACACATCCTGGGACCACGTGTGGATGGGTGCAATCCTCAGCCCCATTCCCCACCTCCTGCAGGCATGGATCCCTATGGGGGCTGTTAGCAGCACCAGGGACACCAGGGCCAAGATTAGTGAGCTTCCAATAGGTACCCTAAGGTGGCTTAGCAGTGGGTTCCTGCTCACTCAGCATGGTGTCCATGGAATTCATCAGCCCGAGCCAGTCCTCCATGGCTGCCATATTCCCTTGGCCACTAACAAAATTACCAGCCTGTGTTGAGTTACACCCCAGACCTGCTCCTATGCTCCCGGGCTGGGGACCAGTAGAGAGTGGGCTGGTCTGGCCTGGATTCTTCTGGCTGGCTGCTTGGAGAGGGACACATAGGCACTACTGCAGCCCTAGGGTTGTTGTAGCATATGCCCTCTCCACCAGCCGCCACACTGCCCTAGCAGCTGTGAATGGGGTGGCCAGCCACCTCATCCACAACCCAGTCTGGCACAGTGCAGTACTGTCCACATAACTGGGGAATCAGTAGATGTTATGGGATGTCATAAATGTGCACATCCTACACGTGAGGGGCACTCCATGGCTTTCCACACCCACTCCATGGGTGTGGAGTAGCTCTGCACCCTTCTGAATCGAGCCCTAAATTACCAAATCAACTACAACTAAGCCACATTCTCTGAAGCAGTCCTTAAAACAGTCTCACTCACTGGGGACTCCCACTACTGAATTACTGTCATGTTTTAGTGTCGCTTGATTTAATACTTAGTGGTGACATTGAAATTGACTCTGGACCATTCTATAGTCAAAATATGTTTAACAATAATGTCCAACATAAGGTAAATAACCCAACCACAGAGACTTCCAACTTCTTTTGCAGGCCATATACACATTTGAATTGTGCCTATCTTAATCCCTGAAGCGTAATCCCAAAATTAGATATTTATTGGTACTTACATTAATATACACAAACCTCATAACAATTAGATGTTCAGTTCCCAGTAAGGTCATATTATTTCTTTCTCACTACAATTTGTGATATACATAAACCTGTTGTTTTAGCATTATCTGAAACGTGACTGCCTCCTAAATTCCTTGATCGCCAGCAGAATATGGAAGGGTATCAACTCTTTCATTTAGACAGAAATAAAAGGTATGGGGGTGCTGTTTATGCACAAAGTAACCTAAATATCCAGAAAATTGATAGTGTAACTATTCAGCTGCAAGATATGGATACTTTGTAACACCCCAAGGCTTTGTTTGTAGATGCAGTTTAAAATAATTGTAAGTCAATTGTGGTTGGCAGTGGTTATCAGTCTCCTGAGACAGCTCAAGCAAGTTCTGATCAAACAACATTATGTTGAAACTCAGTCCTAATGTGGAGAATTAATATAGCATTAGTCAACTTTAATGTCAGCTGGAATTCAAATTCAAGATTAGTAGACCACCTGAAGAACACTGTAGTCAGTCATGATTAACACAGACTTATCCCTGGTAGTGCCCACTGGAACCAGTTGACTGGCACGCATGCCATGCTTAATTTTAGTTATGCACCTGCACAGAGTAACCTATCATGACACAGAACCAGATTTTTTTTTTTTTTTTAATAATCATTTTTTAATCTGTTGTATTTGGAAAAATAAAGAAACCATAATCTCCCTCGACTATTTGAGTGTTTAATTCTTGCCGACCTGTCAGCACAGCAGTATTGCTACCACTTGCAGTGCCAGCGACCCAGGTTCAGGAACAAGCTTAGGTCACCAGGGACTAGATGTGAGGAGGAGGAGGAGGACTGAGCATTCTGGGGATGCGCTACTCCTCCAGAGTGGGAGGACATTCAGTCCCAGCTCAATACTGCCAACCTGGGTGACCACAGGTGGCAGTATGTAGGGATAGCTCACTGTGGAAGGGATACCACACTGTGGCTCACTCACATGCATGTGTGTACCAGCTTGTGTCACCACACAATTCTGTAGGGAAGAAGGGAAAAATCAGGCAGAGCAGAATGGAGGGTCCATCCCAGTCTCTGCAGGCCCCACATCAGAGACAGGGCACTCTCCCAAAAAAACAAAGGATCCAGTTGTCGCTGTAGGGGAGTTCCATTGAACCCCGCCATTGGGGTGGGGGAGTAAGCCATGAAGGAAGATGCTGGGATATACCTAAGCCCCGAGAAGCAGGCTGACGGTGGGACACCAGACCAGGAGGTATAGCCTGTACCAGAGGGGAGAAAATAGTAACCAAACAAACAAAAAAATTTGCCACCCCAGTGGCTCTGAGCGTTGAGGTGCTGGGCCACACCACACACTAAGCCAGCAACCCAGGTGCCTCGGCCGCTGGGGTCGGCTGGGGGAGGGGGAGCTGGATTGAGCAGCTTACTGGCAGCTCTCCTCTCTGGGGAAGAGTTTCAGGCACTGCCGTGTAGGAAGCAGTGTTGGGTGGGGAAAGCACTGTCAGGCACTTGGTGGAAGTCGGTGTACTCAGCACAGCTTACCGCCTCGACTATGGCCCTTAGCACTGGTGTCCTCTGGGGAGGGTAGAGACTTAGGCATAGCTACGCCATAATTATGAAAATCCCTAGCTCCACTGCCATGCTGCAAGATCCCGTGAAGGGTGGCTGGGAACCAACCATCCTTACATTTGCAAATATGTTCACATTCTTGAAGGGAAACTCTGATTGAGTCCCTCAGTGCAGCAGTGGCTGCAGAAATGCCTGATTAGGGCTTTCAACATAAAATAATTTGAGTGCAAGGCTATGATATCTAACGCTACTGCTGATTATTAGAGAGAAAATGGCTAAGAACATGTTGTGCCCCAAAACAATTTTGGTTGGGTGTAAACTCCCTTCTAAGCCAAAAGAATCATGATAGCATTTCAGACTGGTCCTTTTTATGGCCAAAGCCTTTAATGATTATTATAGGCCAAAATGGCCTCTGCTCAGAACCTGGGAACTAGGAGCTTTAATTTTTAAAATGGCATCTCAAGCAGAGGTAAGAAAATTATTGCTTAAAGTGGGCCAAAATAAAGGGGATGGTCTTCATGATTTAAGTCGAAAACTTATTAAATGCTTGCATATGAATTGAGTCATCCTGTTGCTACACTTTTAATACATCTCTTGAAGGTGGTAATTTCCCAACAATTTCTAAACATGCTAACATGTTTGTACCAATTAAAAAAATGGAATTTGTTGTGCTCCCTAGGCCTTTTAGTTACCGAAAGAGGCTATAAGGTGCAACAAGTGGCGGGATAATATAATGCCTTTTGTCAAACCAGTGACTAATCCACCCGTACTCTTATATACAGGCTACAGGCCTATTTAATGTTTTCCAGTGGGCTGTTTTTCCATTCGAAAATATCTAGTGTTCCTAATTTACACAATGCTTCCACTCTTTTAATTCATTTTATATAAGACTTTATTTAGAATGTAAAACATTGCATTTAATATACTGGAACATTTTTCTTATTTCTTTTGTTATTTCCCAAAAGTGATCACAAGCACCAAGTGTTACAATGAAAATCTACTTGTTTACTATTTTCACTGTACAAAAATCAGTGCTGTATCTTAGTACTGCTAAGAATGCAAGACAACCTGCATGTGGGATTAGGCAATAGAGCCATGAAGAAAAGATAAAAGTACAGCCGCCCACCGGTGCAGCAGGTGGATTTCGCACAGTGCCGGGTGACCGGTTCGGAATGGGCCCTGGTCACTGAGGGCTAGCTGGGGAGAAGGATTGAGCATCCCAAGGACTGCTTTCCTTCTTCAGGAAGGATGGGATAGTGCCTGTGTTTAACAGACCCTGGCAAAGGCCAAGGGCACCGAGCTACTGGCGCTTGACAGATTTCAGGGGCGGGGCAGATGCAGGATGTCATTGCATGTCCCTGCCTCCCTGCTAAAGGAAAGAAAAACTACCCTGCTCCGCCTGCCTTGATGATGCGGCTCTGGCTTCACTGGCTCTCAGGCCGACTCCCACCTTTCCACGCACGCGCCCTTGGCCTGGGGTGCCGTGACCGCCCGGGGAAAGCCGGGTTCAGCGAGGCGGCGCATTATGAGTAGTCATGCCAGAGTCCGTGACCAGGCAGTTGGTTCCGTGGTAGGCGAAGCAGGACAAAAAAAAAAAGATAAAAAGGACAACAGAGGGGTAAAGTACTGAACCACTGTCGGACTGTCTGAATATTGTTCTAAGCATTAGAAGGACAGATGAACTTTTAACATAGCGCACCTTTGCATGAAAGTTTATAAGGGACAAAGTACTAACTACTAAAATACAGCACTGATTTTGTACAGCACTCTGTCTATAAGTGCGGGTGGATTGCGTCACTGGTTTGACGAAAAAAGCATGTTTGTACCAATATATGAGTGGGTTCTGAAAGGACTTGTGTAATGACCTACATCCATTGTACCAGTACTATCAAAATTGTTGGAAACGGGTCATCTGCCAGCAGCTGATAAGATTACTTAGATGCTAATGCATATTCACTCCTGAATACTTTGGATTTCACTCACCAAGTACTGCCCTAATAATGCTGACAAATGACACATATCATGCTAAAGATAACGGTAAGCTTGTTGCACACTGCTCCTTAGTCTCTTGAAGACTTTTTATAAGTAAATCATGAGTTAATTTTACACAAACTTGAAGCTACTGGTTGTTCCTTAACCATACTTTCTTGATATAGTAATTAGCTATGTAACACAGATTAAATTATTGATCTGAGTGCAGTATTTTAAGAACCTAAACTTCTTAATGGTGGAGTACCAGAAAGGACACTTTTGGGTCCAGTTCTTTTAACTATTTTTGTTAATTTGCCTTCAATTCTAAATTGAAAAACTCTTTAATATGCAGAGGATACTGTTTTTAATTCAGATTCAACCTCGCTGGTCACGCTTGCAAACATAAGAAAAATGCAGTGTGCTCCAAATAGGTCTAAATTCTCACCAATTTTGCTTTATATCATAAACAAAATCAGTTGTTAGGATCTCGGCACACAAAAATGGCTATCTACTTTTCGGTACCAATTGCGCTACCAAAAAGACTCTTCAGGGCCATAGCAGTGATACGGTAAATCATTTTAAATATCTTGGCATATGGCAGGATAATTTCTTTCCAATTCAATAACTGCATTCAACAGATTATTTCTTCTGCTCATCAAAAGGTGGGCGTGCTTTACAGCGTGTAAAGGTTTTTAAATGTTACAGCTAGAAGAGCGGTCATCATTCCATTTCTGCCCTTAACAGGATACAGTAACTCTATTTAGCAATGCTGTTCAGTTACTCTGTTGGCTAAACTCCACAGACTTTAATAAATGTTGCAGATTCATACTAAACAAGGGTTGTGACAAGCACCACTGCCAGCATTATCCTAGCCTTGAGTCTCGATTTGTCTAATAGGAGGAAGCACTTATCTCCTGATGCAACTTTCCGTTTCACGTGTACCAGGGTCTTGCTTCCTCTTCCAGTACTCACCTCGTTCAAAATATAATCCAGTTTAACAAGTCATTTATCTCATGCAAATAACTATTCTATTCCTTTTTGTTTTGTTATAGTGTTTATATACCTGTGCCACGGCTGGGGTGGTTGTACCTATGGTCCCCCCATCCATCCAGCTGTCACCTCGCCACTGCCCCAACCACAGCCAGAGCTCTGAACCCCTATGTCCTGCCCCTCCCTGGCCACATCGTAGTGGTATTACCCCACTCACCACAGAAGACCATGGGGCAGGCATCCAAGGAGCTACATATGACAAGTGCTTTTGTCGCCACGCCCTGCCTTCCTTATGCCTGTGAGGGACTAGTATGGGTTTTTCCTTGTTTTGCCTTCTTCTCTCACATGACATAGGTGTGCAATGATGCCAGGGACCCTCCAAGTGCACGTCCACAACCGACACCTCTGGCATCAGTCCCACAACTGACCATGCCCTGCACCAGCCCCAACAAACGCCAGGAGCCAGTACTGCTGTGGTCGTCCCCTCCTACCCTCCCTGGAACAGGAGGAGGAGAGCAGTCCTTGGGATGCTCGATCCTCCTCCTCCTACCAGGCCAACCCCCAGCACCCGAGGTCACTCCAAACCCTGGGTTACTGGCAGGTGTGAGGTGTGGCGTCCAGCACCTCAACCCTCAGCGCCACTGGCCAGCAACTATTCTATTCCCAAGGTAGAAACCAAACAAGGGTCACACATTTTATCCTATTTAGCTCAATAACTGGAATGCTTTGCCTGATAAACAAAAAGCAGTCAATCTCAGCTAAAATTCAAATAATCAATGACGATTTTTCTTCTGCCCTCCTGCTCAGTTGTGGTACTTATCCACTTGAGTAACTTTCAAGCCCCAGCCATGCCTTCTCTGCCTCTTACCTCTCCTCCTCTTACCTCGATTTCCTCCTCTTGGATGGAGGCCATCAGGAGCTGAGGCAGACTCCTACCAAACTGACTCAGTTCCAGGAGGCGGAGGGCTGTAGTCACATCAGGACCTGAGAGTGCCAAACTTCATCCCTCACAATGGGGAGGAGGGAAATTGCTGTTCTCCCTGTCTTCGTGAGGCGTCGAAGGCTTGGTGATGTACTCGCATGCTGGCGTGGCTGTGCTCTCGTCAGAACTAGTTGGTATCCCCCTCCCACTGCATAAATGTCCAGCTGCACTGCGATCTCCGGTCACCCAGGTGGTGAGCAAGCAGTGGAGTCTGCAATCCACCCACCCTTCCCAAGGATGAGTGTCCTCCTCCTCCTTAGGCTGGCCTTCTGACAACACAGACTCATTACCACACCTGGTTGGCCAGCAGCACGAGGGCTAGCACCATCACTGCACTAATGGAGCAGGTAACAGCACTTTTATTTTTTAATTAAACGACAATGTAAGTGTTTTAATTGATACAGTTAATTATTTACTTACTTCCACGACTCTGTTATACCTTCTGTATCTGTGGCTATGTATATACACGTATGTAATTATATGCAACTGAATGTTTTAATTGCTTATTATGGACACTTAAAAATGGAGAACTTGTATATATTCAATGATGTTTCCTATGCTATTTTTAAATGAATAAACAAAAAGATTTCTGTACCAATTGTTCAGCGAAACTTAATAAAGGAGCAGAAAAAGAAAATGCATTTAGCACACCACAAAGGATGTGGGGAGTGAATAGGCGGGAGTTGGTCACATTTATGTAGAAAAGGGCAGGAAGTGCTTTTAATGCAAACTGCACAGAATGACATTCCTAATGTAATAGAAAAAGTGATTTTTCTTCTCTCACTAGAAACTAACTGCATTTGTCCCGAATATGTTCAGTAAATGGAAGAAACTGTGTCATTTAGAAGCTGACCCTGTTGTGACAGTTTCACAAAACAAAGACATTTTTGTTCTTTTTGCTTTGAACGGAGTTCTGCCAGTGTACTGCCTCACACGTGGCACACTTGCTTACAAGACTTAAATTCTCAGTGTTGCAGCATCTCTCCTTCACCTCTTCGGTGAGGCACAGCTCTGCATCCTCCTCGCTCTCATCTGGTATTAATCATGTAACCACACTGGCGTACGTGAACCACTTCATTGTGCAGAACAACTCTTCCTTGTGGTGCACATTCAAGGACTTCATTGAAATGGTCTTATCCCCGACAGCCTGTTTCTCTGTAAATAAAGATTGTATTTGCTCACTCAAGAAAGCTGCTACAAGAGATTTTCAGTTTACAGCAAACACAAATTCACAGTTGTCCTCAGCGGAAGTCAAAGTCCCAACAGCAATTTCTGGATTTTGTTTTGTTTTGTTTAACCAGGGTGACACACTAAGCTGAAAGCTTGTTTACAGGTGTGACCTGGGAGCACAGGGAAGTTAAGTGACTTGCTCAGGGTCACACAGTATGCACTTTATATAAATGAAAGCATTTTCAATAAAACTGTATCATTTTCCTTGAGGCTTCATCTGCTCACATTGCTTATTCCTACCATGAAGTCATTATCCTCTGCTTATGACAATACAATCTGTTGTCACAAAAATATTCTGGCGTCACATGCAGAGGAGATATTTTCAGGGCAGGAAACACAGTGGGATCAAGCGAAGGCTAATTGGTAAGAGACCTGTTTTCATGCAAACAACTTTAGTAATTGAAGATGGAATGTGCTGAACATTTGGGGAGTGTCATAAATTTGCATCCTGACAATGCCATCTACAGCTTTTTGGGTTTTGTTTGCCAGAACCTGGGGAATCACTATGTTTAGCTGTAGCACCTTGTGGAAAGCAACCCCTCTCAAACTACCTACTGTAGCTCATATTGTCTTTGTACCAAAAAGTGATTTTGTCATCATATTGTCCCAGTGATTTCCCACAGTCCAGTCAACACAGACTGGGTCCCTTTTAGAGGACACCATTTCTTCATGCAAACAGCCTGCTCTCATATCATACTGTTTATAACTCCTGCCAATCAGCAAAACTGAATGCAGAAAAGCATACTGTCTATGTAATGTGGGTTCAATGTGAGTTATCTACTGCCGTGACTGTGGCTCAGTAGGTTGCGCGCCATCCTCCAGAGGCGACATATCTAAGATTGCAGGCTCTATCTAGTCCTACACGAGAACTTAGGTGAATACCCAGTACTGACAATGTAGTGCAGCACTAGTGGAATGCTGCACTTCTAAGGTGCCCTCCTTCAGATGAGATGTTAAACAAAGATCCCTTATGCCCATCTTTTGAGGCCATCCAGTTAGAAGTTTCAGATCCAACTGAACTGATCTTAGAGAAGAAGGCTTCCTTGGTGTCCTGGACAACATTCCTCCAGTCAGTAGAATAGGTCCATGTCCACTCCAAGGACACACCTGACAAAAAGCCATCAATGCTCAGTGTGCCATTCCTGTTCAAAAATGTCAAATAAGGCGGCATGATGACCTGTGTACTACTGTGTTGGCAACCTGGTTTGGGAGGACTGGTAATGCTGTGCTTTAAGCCATGGAGGCAGTAGCACCAAGTTGCACTGCCATGGCAACCCGTGCATTGGGCTATGGTGCTTGTGCGCCTCATAGGGAAGCTGTGTACAGGCATGCCTACATAAACATTGCTTGGCATCAGAGGAAGAGCTGCGAGGGTCAAAGAACAGAAATACAGGAGAAACCAGGGCCATCAGGATAACAGTTATGGATACTCTCAGGACCTTTGCCAAAGTGAACTCTGTTGGTGTGATCAGTGGGGTGGCTGCTGACAAGGTTGGGAGGCTGCCAAGTGTGGGCCCAACCTCAGGACTGGCAGGGGGATGGTCCCAGAGGATACACAGCTATATTTAAAAATTACTAATTAATAAAAAATAAAATCACTTTAATACTCAGTGACAGACAAGGTTGATACAGTATCTGTACACAAAACTGCAACAGGAGCAAAGTCTCACATCGTTACAGAAAACATTGTTCCAAAGACGAACCTTCTGTTCTATAAACTGTCTGTCTCACTAACATGACACAACAAGCACAGTCAGCAGATGTCAAATGGTCAGATACTGAAACACACACACACACACACACACACACACCCCAGATCAGGGAGATGTGGTTATACCCTCTGTGACAGGCAGATTCCTTTCCTCAAGTGTAAATGAATAATTTACTGCATTCCTGTATTCCTTTGGATGGCTGTCTCACTGTAAAATTCTGAATCCTGGAAGGGTAAACTACTGTATGTTAGTCCTGCTGGAACTGGGAAAAGATAATCTTAAGTATCTTTATAATAACTGTGCTTTTGTGTCATTAACTTCTAATGGTGCCATCATTAGGAAACAACACCACAGACTCGGATGCTGGTTCGTAGTGAATGCAATAGTTTGCAAGAACTGAAGTTTACCTAGCTCTTGTTTAAGCACTAATATCCAGTTTAATTGGTGTGACAGGTCTGTCACTTACCTAAAGGTCAGAAAGCCTTGAGGGGTGTAATATTCCAAGAAGCTTCACAAGGGGAGCTGAAGCAGCCCATGGCCAGACCACAGAACTCTCGTGTAATGGGACAGCACCCAGGAAACAGTTTGGGCAAAGCACGTGATTTTGTTGAAGAAAAGCCTCCTAACTTGAAACGTCTGAGCACCTGATATGCAGCAGTTCTGGGATGCAGACAATGCTGTGTGAACTCCGCTGATCTTTCAACCCAGAGTGGCCTGTCCCAATCCTGTGTGGGAGAGTGAAGCTGTTTGCAAAGAAACGTTCCTACCACGGAGTGGTAAGAACTTAGAATTGAATTCAGTTTAGACGTTTTCTGTTTTTACACTTCATATTGTTACAAGCCTGTTTATTTTGATCTTCCTAGTGTGATTTGTATTTCCACAGTTGTCTGTATATCTTCTGCATGCTGTACATATTAAATATTTTCATATTTTAAGTCTTTTGTGACCGTGTTTTATATTAGAATGTACAGGTTATTTTACTGGCAAACCCTGTGTTCTATCTCCAACGCACGTAGAAAAGTTAAACTGTGACTGTTTCTACTACAGGAGCATACTCAGGAGGCATGTCGCGTAAGGGCTAGAGGAGAGGGATGGGCATTGAGGGCTGAAAAACCCCAAACACCACATTTCCCACCTTTTGTAGCTACAGAACCCCATCGATATATTAACGTAGTTTTCTGCAATAAAATTTCCTTACATTTTGAGAAAGTAGAGTTACACTTGCTTTGGGCCCTGACTGCAGTAGGATGTGCAGGACCCTTTGGGCCTCATATGAAACAGAGCTGACTTGCTTTATGCAGGGTCCTCTAGGGAGGAGCGTGCAACTACTAGCCATAATTACATATTCCTGGAAGTAACTTATTATACTTACAAATAATGTTTTCCACTTAAAAACTTTTTTTAAAAGGGGTTTTATGATTCTTAATAAGAATTTTCGGTATGAAAACAAAACCATAGTTTAAGTTGAAGCGCATGAATCTTGTAGCTGAACCTGTTGCTGAGTTAAACAGAAATACGGATTATAATTATGGCCAGATAACTACACTTTTGTTGCTGTCTTTTAGCTAGTCAAGTGACTTCAGCGTTCTTACCATGTTATAAAAGCATCTAACTCACTGCTTTGAAATGTGCATTTATATACTGTATATGGCAAGCATTACACAGTATCCAACTTTGACAATTCACACCGTAAAACTACTTGCAAACATTTTTTAAATACCTTTAATAAAACATGGGTGGCAGAGAGTGAATCACATAGCAAAGGGCGTGTACTCAATCTACAGAAGTATAAAATTCCATCTTTACTCTGATTGCTTTTCTGGCTTGGTCCATGAATATTTGATTGATCTAATTACTAGACATGTTCCTGTAGATCTCTTAATTCAGTCACAGAAAATGTGCTGGCTGTCCCTCAGACAAATCGAGAGTCATATAGTGAGTGTGCTTCCAGCTGTAGCTCAACTATGAAGTGGTTCAGCTCAAGATATTCAAAAGTGAAATATACTTGTCAGCCAGACTCAGTAGACAAAATATTTTTCTGCCTGCAAAAATCCTATGTTTCTTATTTACTAGACTCTCCTCAAGTGTAATATACTTATTTACAAGACTCATCAATTTCAGACCTAAATTCCAAACTGTCTGGGTGGGTTCCACGTCAATATAGCGATGGTGCTGTTGATCGACACCCCAACAGCGCGGAACAATTCCGGCAGTCAGCATTGTTCCCATCGAGACAAAGTGTTTTTTCTGCAGGGGACTTACTTCCATATCCCCATCTCTATATAACCAACTCAGTTGGGTTGGTTTCAGAATGAGGGAGCAAACACATAGGAGTCATGGTGCCGTTCCTGACGGACCACCACAGTGACCTGGTGAGATCTGTTGCTGTGTTGGACTTCACTGTGGAAATGTCATTGTGGCGATGTGCTACCATCTAGGTACTATGGCCCAAACAAACAACATCCCCGAAAAATTCACTTTTTCACTATCTGCATCTGGAATCTGCACATCCAACTGAAACTAAAATTAGCACATCAGAGATCTACCCCCACAAGACAGCGTGTGCAAAATTTTTGTGCAAATCAGTTAAACAGTTGTGAAGTTATTGAAGTGCAAAATTTAGGGTTTAACATTAAAGTGCCTACTCAACTCCTAACTACAGGGTGCGACCACACCCCTATAATATACACACACCCCATACATTTCCCCACACAAAAGGCCATCATATATTCCCTGTATATCTGTAACTAAATTATCAATTAAAACTTGATACCTAAACTAATCAAACAATTGAAGTACATACACTCGCTAATAAAAGTATATATCCATACTACATTCAACCCTATGGGACAATACTAATAACACATCATTAGGAAGCGAACCAGACCAATTAATAGGAAACTCAGTAAGCCTACAAAGTGCAGCAGCTGCAACAGATGTACCCGATTAAAACTTTTATCATTAAGCAGTGTACGTTTCCATGTTGGGCTGTGAGGTTTTACTTCATAAAACATGCACGCTCATAATATCCACACCTGCCTGTGGCCATTCTCACACAATCAGGCGGCTTCCACTGCACGTAGTTATGCTGAATGAAGCCTACCAGCTCTGCCCTCATTAGCATAACCCACATGGTGTAAGCCACCCAGCCGGCGAGATGGCCAAGAGCTCTGGGAGATATGAGCAGTGCAGATTTTACTAAGTAAACTCTACAGCCCAGGAGGTAAGTAAACATTGCATTATCGCTAAAGCCCTAATCGGGCATTTATGCAATAGCTGCTGCACTCTGTGGGCTTGCTGGAGTTTCTCTTTAACAAGCATAAAATAACCTGGAAAAAAAGGACACAAAACCTTCCCAAACTCAGAAATTCCCAAACTCTACCTGCACTCAACTATACACTGCCCCCGCTGCAAGAGGCCTTAAGTGTCATAACACAATTGCAAATGTGGTCTCCATATAAATCACATCCTAATGCATCATAAGCAACAAACAATAGGTAACAGTGGCGCTCTATGACGATATATCTATCTTGGGGCTAATTAAAAAATACAGCTGCTCACCCTTCAGTCTTGTGGCATTATAGCCCTAGTCAGCCCCTTCAATGGGTATATATCTGTGTATACCAGCCTTACCCATTATTTACTCTACACACACACAAATAGCTACTCCTGCTCCATCGCGAGATATTCAGTGTGCTACCAAGTCTTTAAAGTAACAAAACAGAAGCTATACTGGAGCACCTCCCTCCCTCCCTCCCACCAAATGCTAACGTGCCACACTGTGCACTTTTGGAAAACAAACAGGTATCGATGTATAGACCACGTATCGAAGCAGGAATAAATTTATTAAAATATTTTATTCCAAAATAACTAAGAAGAATCTTGTACATATATATTCTGTTGATACAGGACAGATGCAAGTACAGAAAGCAAAAATCCTTTGTCAGTATTAGAAGTGCAGATCATAACAGGGTACCAGCCATGGAGAACCCATGGAGCTAAATGACTGACGCTTTGTCCTGATGTCACAGGGTTTCCGATGATTAATTGCACACTAGTCATGGTAACCAATTTATAGGCAGAACAATTAAGTTTCACCATGGCTACAAGTTGTTGACGTGTTACACAAACTAATAAACTCTACACATACTATATACAACATGGATGGGGAAGTGTGTTCAATGAAATCAATGGTTGCTCAGGGTGGATGCTACATAAACCCCGAGGGCGAAGCCCAAGGGGTTTATTAAAGCATCCCATACCAAGGCAACCATCAATTTCAATTTAAAAACACTTCCCCATCTTTTATTATTTATAATTGCTGGGCAGCAATTTTAGCAGCCCCAGTCTGAAACACAGAGATACACTGACACTGTCTCTCAGTCACAGACACAGACACACACGCACACACAGTGTTGCTGTCAGAAAAGTTTATTTCTTGTGAGGAGTATTTTTGTTAAGCCCTTTTTGTTTTGTGTCCTCAAACTGCAGTCACACTGTTTCTTTTACTTGCAATAGCGCTTACCTCCGAGAAGTGCCGAGAGCTATTACTTGAGGCAGTGAAGCACTGTGGAGCAGTTTTAGGCAGAGAAGCTCTTCGGAGCATTTTCAGGAATTCCTATGCGTGTGAGTTCTGGACAGCAGGATCAACCAGATAAGTTGTTTTGTTAAAATAATATGATGGAACTCGGTGTGGCTGTCCTTGTAAGCAGAGCCGCCATGTTTGTGTCAGTGTTTAGCCTGCCCATGGGAGAGAAGAGCCAATCAGCATGTGGCTCTTTCACGACTGCAGTGGCGCACGCTTGCCGCTTAAACCCGCAAATTATAACTGTCAGGCAAAATCTGCATAAGCTACTTAACGCTAATTAAGAACACATCTAAAGCAAGCAAACACCAGTATATCGTATATAGATCTTAACAACAATATCAGGAGCATTATATGGAGCTACTACGTATAGTGTTTAAACTAGAATTATGCAATGAGGCACAACAGGGTGTGGGTTATTGAGATTTACCCACACCTTTGTGTGTGTCACGAGGCACAGCCGAGTGACTTAACCACACAAGAAGTGGGTAAATCACCCAATAAATCGCACTCTGGAGTGCCTTATTATGTATTATACAATGGGCCCATGTGTAAAATAAATTTATAATGTGTTTAATTATGTTTCTTTATAAATGCATTCCTCAGCTGTGGGTTATGCGGATTTATCTATGGTCATATGACATGTTTTGACCAATTAGGTTACAGGATTTTCCACATCATTGTATAACAGTGTATTAAATCCAAATGCAACAATCTTTTTTCCATCTGTAGTGGGAGTTGAAAATGGGTACAGTCTATTGCTTTTCTTACTAGTAGATGCACATTATATGCTGGAAGATGTGTGTAACTAATCACTCTATGTGACAGTATGAACAGTTATCTTAGAACTATTGTGTTACAAATATACACTATGTACTGCTGTTGATCTCACTGTAACCCCCTACAAAGTGGGGTTTACTATAATGTCGTTCTGGGCTCCCTAATACACACTGTCAGGATGGTGTCCTGTCTGCAGTAGTTCTATTTGTCTGCATGACAGTGCTTTAATAAGCCTCCATGCCTGTCTCTTTAAGAGAGCACCTATGCTGTGTTAGAAAATCAGTCTGGGCTGGGTCCGAGTGATTTAGGTTCGACAATGCCAGACAGTCTGTTGTTCTGTTCCATTTTGCAGTCGCTACTTGCACAAAGGGAGCCTTGTTAGGGAAAGTGATTATTTACTGTTTATCTGCTATAATAATAATAATAATAATGTTAGAGGAGTTTGTCTAACCTGATTTAAATTGCAGCTTGACCTTGTGAATAGGAGCCACCATTTTAGTTCTGGACTTCAGTGTTGGACCAATCGAACCTCCGGGGACCTAAATGGAGGCTGTCCCCAGCGGTCTTGTGGGAAGAAATTCTGTAGTATTTGTAGTTTTAAGGGTTTGGCACCTAACTGGACCTGGAGGGGGGCCCTTGCTCTCTGACAGACAGTTTCCTCAGCCAGCTGAACCCTTTGGATCTTCAGAGGAAATACCCAGAACTGCCTGAAGCAGGGTCAGTCGAAAGTTAGAGGTTGAAGGGTGAACAGGTTGAGTCATCAAGCAGCTGCTCCTAGGAGGAGCATACCAGAATCATCAGGAAGGCTCTGCTGGCCTACCTGTCACGTCCTCCAGCCTAAGGTATCGCCTTTGTGTGAAAGTTGGATTTTTCCAATTACTGGTTGAGACCTGGATCAGAAGAGAGAAAGGAGTGTTACTGCTTTTTGCAAGTGGGACCAAGACTTGCTTCAGAAGCGGTCAGCCTGCCTGAATGCGAGAAAATAGCCTGGATTGAAAGGTTTGTGCAGAGACTCTGTAATAAACAATAAACAATAAAATTTGCAAGCGTATTTTATCTGAATGGTTACTCAGTGAAGTTCTTGATTTAAATGTGCTGAATGTGTTTCGTGAGTTGTAATTTGCTTCCGCACAATGAAATCTGTTATGCCAGCTGGAAGCACCTCCAGCAATTGATCATGGACTTTTCCAAACTGTTCACCCTGCCATCTCGGCTTAGGCTGCTATCCTCGACTCAGATCTTCTCGTGAAAGACCTGCTTAGGGATTTGGCTCCTGCTCAACACCACTGAACAGTTAGTGACCACCCGGAGGTGAGAGTCTGCTTCACCTGGCCGTCCAGATCAACACCACGAGGTCTTATCTTGCCAGTCCTGCATCCTGGTTTGGGTAGCATGAGTAACTTCAGGGTAGCTCCCTGCAACAGCTGCAATCATTGTGTACCATCTGATTATCTTGTTCTGGGTTTATTGTAAAGGACTGAGCCATCCGCTCGATTACAAATATTTGGGTTGTGTGTCATGTTAACTGTTTTCCTTCCTAAGGGCCCCAATGACAGCTGCAATGCCGGACTACCCTGGACAACGCTCAGGCTAGCCTGCTTAACATACTGGGTACCCAGGGTTGTGGGACTGTTTCAAAGGGACTTACAGTGCATGCTTAATCAATCTGAATCAAATCAGAAGTGCCAATCATTAGCTAGATTCTCGCCTCCCACTTGTTCGCTTCCCTAAATAAACCAGATTGTTGGTTTTCACGCTTAACCTGGCCAGTGTGCACCTTATTGGCTGGGTTACAATATCACTATTGTATTGTAGCATCACTGATCTTATTTTCCGTGGTGGTGTCCAGGGTGGCTGCAGAAGATTCAGCCCTGGTGGTAAGTGTGAGGAGTGTGAGCATATTATTACTTGTGTATTTGGTGAGTGCTCTATTGTTTTACTGTTCAGGTCACTAGAAGGGTTGGTGGGTGGTTTAGCATCCATAGGGCTATACCAAAGTACGTCGCTTACCCCAATACCATTCCTCCGGGTGCAGGCACCCATCCATAGAACTCAGGCCCTCAACCTGTGCCTAGTCATGCAAGCAAGGGTAGTCGCCATAGGATAGCGCCACCTAGGGGTTACATCACTATTTTTAGTTAACAGCAGTCATTCTTCATCTCCGTAGATCTCCCACTGTTCCATGAATTCTGCTCCATATGCGTATATATAAGGTATACACTACCCCCCACTGTAAATATTGTCGATATTTTTTGTTTGAGGCAATTGACCCAATAACATCCCATGGCAAAGCCATACCTCCAAAAAGTAAAAAAAAAAAAAAACACATATATATATATATATATATTTTTGTTGACTGTAAAAATCTAAAAAGTATCTATCTATAAATGGTACACCACTCATTTGCAGATTATATTTTTCATGATCAACTTTTGTGCTCAAAGTACCATGCTATCGTTATTCGTCCTAAAGTTATTTGTATTTGTTTGTTGCAAAAGTGAAAATAGTTTTTGAAATTTCTATTTACTAATTATAAAAACTGAAAGGTATTTATAAATGAAACACCACTCATTTTGTAGATATTTATGTGCTGAACAAATTTCATGCTCACAGTACCAAGGTATAATTTTTCATTATAAAGCCATTCTCATTTGTTTGTTGAAAAGTGAAAACAATTGAATTTTCTGCTGCTTTTTGATAATGATAAAAGGTAGCTATAAATGAAACAGCATTTATTTTGTAGATATTTTGTGCCGAACAACTTTCGGGCTCACAGTACCATGCTATCATTATTCATTTTAAAGTTATTTGTATTTGAATACAGTTAGTATTGTTTCTGAGGCAGAACATTCTAAATGGGTTCCAAATGAGCCAGTCAGGAGCTGCTATAGGTATATTTGGACTCAGAGTGAGAATATTTCGATATTTTAACTCATGGGTTCCAAGGAAGGAAAATATCATCAATATTTGCCCTACTCACAGGTATGACATATATTATATGTATTACACACACACACACACACACACACACACACACACACACACACACACACACCTACATATATATAAATATATTTATAATGCATGGTCGGTCCTTTTCCCCATTGAAAAAGTCAGCATATATGATGGTAATTAACTAATATTATGTAATTACAACTCTCGATTACATTACAATTAAAGGAAGGGAAGAGGGAATTGTTTAACCAGGAGAGGCACACTAAGCCAGAGTTTGTTTCCAGGTGCGACCTGGGGCACAAGGAAGTTAAGTGACTTGCTCAGGGTCACACAGTATGCAAGTGTGGGCTTTGAGAGTCAAACCCAGGTCTTCAGGTTTGCAGCTCAGTGCCCTTAACCACTATGCTATACTGCCTCCTTTAATTAAAACACTATTAACAGTCTGTTACAAGTATAGATAAAATATATACATGTTATTACAGAACTATTAACGTGTGTAACAACCACCTGAAAAACGATGTAACAACAAGCTACTAACCATCACATTACAGCCCTAACAGCCTCTGCAAAAACAGTTCCCCACCAAAATCAATATGAACCACTTTTACTGCTCCCTCCGTATCACTTGACAAACTAGCAACCATGCATAGAAATCAAAGTTAAACTGTACAAAACAAAGCCTCCTGAAAACACTATTCAAACATTTCACCTGCTGTGCTGCATTTCACTAACTGTGCAAAACAGGCCTACTGAAAAGTCACCAAACATTTCACCTGCTGTGCTGTATTTTTACTAACTGTGTAAAACAGCCCTACTGAAAAAAGTCACCAAACATTTCACCTGCTGTGCTGTATTTTTACTAACTGTGTAAACAGCCCTACTGAAAAGTCACCAAACATTTCACCTATGTTCTTCCCTGATGTAGTCTTCAAATCACACTAAAAGAAAACATGGTTAAATCAGCCTTCTTTAGCAACAGTCTCAAACAACTCCAGAAAAAGCTAGACACTCACTCATGAAATAAATACAAGTATCATAGCTTTACTGCTGTTTTTCAAGTGCATTTCACAACACCCATACGGGCAAGTGGAGTGTGGTGTGTTCTAAAACACACTTGAAAAAACAGTAG
Source organism: Neoceratodus forsteri (assembly GCA_016271365.2). Classification (NCBI taxonomy): domain Eukaryota; kingdom Metazoa; phylum Chordata; order Ceratodontiformes; family Ceratodontidae; genus Neoceratodus; species Neoceratodus forsteri. Next base: position 1,742,168,117 of record CM028129.1, read on the forward strand.
TAAAGCTGTGATACTTGCATTTATTCCATGGGTGAGTGTGTAGTTATTGCTTCTGGAGTGCTGTTTGAGACTATTGCTAGAGACCAGGGCTGGCTACCCTTTGTTTTGCACCCCACCCTTTGGAGTGTTTATGGTCCAGTTTGTGTGGAATGTTCCTTTTATAAGCCACTGCACCATGGAAACCAGAAAGGTACAAAAAACTATGCAGAACTTCAAATGCCTTACAATAAGGAACAATATTACCAACAAACACTAGAGAGAACACTAGAGAACTACAAACACACTCTAACTTAAGCAAGCTACACAACAGAAACCAGCACACTATCTCTTACAGCAAAACATGTCCAACCGTATGTATTATATATTATAAAGATGCCAAAGTCCTATATAGAGAAGTGATACTATCACGGGTAGAACACGTCATCAAGGCCACCGCCTCTTCAGGCTCACGGCTTTGGCGGCTTGTTCAACCCTTCAATGGTATTATTTCCTCATATACACACTTTGCCATCATTTATTCTCTATAATGACACACTTACTATATAAAATAAATAATGGGTAAGAATGGTATACAAGGATGTATACCCATTGAGGGGCCTAATTAGGGGTATAAGCCACATGTTCGAAGGCGAGCAACTGTACTGTCTCTAATTAGCCTCGAGATGGGTATACTTCCTAGTGTTCCACCCTTACTCATTGTTTACTGAATATAATACATTAGGATAGTTATTGTTATGAGACTGCATTTGCAATCACATTATACCACCTGAAGGCCTGGCAACAAGAAGGGAATGGTGTGTAGTGAGTACAAGTAGGAGTTTGGGGATTTCTGGGTTTGGGAGGGTTTTGTAAGTCTTTTTTCACGTTCTTTGCAGTTTAATTGGTTTGGCTAGCTTTCCAATAATGTATTAATTGTGTCATCAGTTTTGTCCCATTAATTGTCTGATTAGTGTAGGTACTGTATATAGTTTTAATTAAGATATGTATATAGCTCTAATTGTTTGATTAGTACAGGTATATACTTGAAATGTTGCACTGAGAAATACAAACATATGAATCTAGCTAAACCGACCGCTTAGCTCCATTATGTTTGTTTTTCTAAAATGAACCCTAGATAGGGTGCCCCTGTCATAGTGGACACCCTGGATAAATTAAAACTCCTTCCCCAAGCAGTTTATATGTTTTATATTATGTCCAACATGCCAGTTGGCTGGTTATAAATTAAGTGCTGAAGTGCTTATAATGCTTTCTGTGCATATTAACCTAAAACAAAACTGTTTTGATATAAGAATAACAAAAGCTTATATCTTTTTAAGATGTTAGCTGCCCTTCTAAGATATCTTCTACAACAGACAGCATGTTCCTGCAGGAGAGTTTAAGAGAGCACAAAATGTTCTGACTTTGGGTCTGACCTTTTCCAATGTTGTAAACAAACCTGCAGGTGCCATCTGAACTGTTCTCTATGGAGCAACAGTGGCCCCTAGTGGCTACTTTTATGTTAGATCTGATATCAATCACAGGGAGTGGACATTTCCTAACTTCCAGAGAGCCTATAAAAGCTGCAACTCGGTTCTAAAATTAGTTTTAGACAGAGAGAGAGATAGAGAAGTCAGTTGGATACTGACTGAAGAAGGTGAAAGACCTCCTGGTAGTGTGTGCTTTCACACTGTTCGAGTCCTGCTAGGCTGAGGAAGAGCCTTGGACACTGCTGAAGTGAGGCAGTTGTCATCTGATTTATCTTGCCTAACCAAATTTTATTTTCTGTATTTTTACTTGATAAAAATAAAATGACAAACACACTTGTGCTTTTTTATGCACCTGGCTTGTGGTCTGCCTGAAATTGTGCAATCCTAAACCACACCTGGTAACAACCCGAAATATGGTTTTGGGACATTCCTAAAATCCTAGGTGGAAGGCCTGGCATAGGGTTTCCATTCTTCTTTGTGAGCCAAAATTCTTCATCTTGGCTCACAACAGAAGAACTGTCTCTCACAAAAGTAAAACTTTCTCATTTTGTGATCTTCTTTCATACAAAATGAAGCTCACGAAATAAAATGTCTTGTTTCATGATCTTCTATTGTATCAAAAGAAGCTTATAAAGAAAAATGTCTTTCAGGAAGCAAAAATTCTTCTTTGATCTATACATTTTCAAGGGGTAGCACTTCATCAGAAAAAGTAAAATGTTACCATTTAAAGCTCAGATTAGGTTTGGAGTGCTACTTTTTGCCAGCCTAAGGGGCAGTAGGTGCTACCTTGCTACATATCTGGATTGCTTGTGCATGGTTTTCTACATGCAGCTGTGTAAGTGCAGGTCACACAGGGCCTGCCCTTCTGAAGCCAGAAGTCTGACTGTATGTTGAACACCTGTGGCTAATGAGGGGCCTGCAGCTCTGCAGACAACAGTAATGTTGCAATTCTGGTATCAGATTTCGTGGTGCCTATGCTTCTGCAGCCAGAGGCTAGGTGTATGGCCTGCAGACAGAACTTGTGCATGTGTGTCTCAGTGTGGATAAGTACCTATAGCTACAGAAGGGCAGGTCTTCTACTACAGAAGCACTGGCCCCATAGGTGCCTGTGCTTCTGCACACAAAAAAAAACTTCTGTAATTTGGGTATTGTGGATTTGTATCTGTGGCTGCAGGGTCTGTGCTTTTGCACAAGGAGCAGTGTTGTGATTTTAGTATTGTGGATTTCTAGTGCAGCCAGAAGAGACTGAGTTTGCCTTGTACTGGCGATACTACTGATACAAATCGACGGTAGCACATCAATGCTACTGCATTTGTGTAATCTGGAAACAGTTTCATGTTGTTTGTCTTATCTGATGATGGTTTTCTGTGGTTGCTCGTGTTGTCTTGTCCTTTTGCTGCTGGGGGAGTTAGCCCTAACACCACATTGCACTACTATTGTTGCTTTAAATTGAACCCTAACTGGTGCATTAACACAGTTTTTGAAATGAATGTATTGTATACATACATATATAGCATATATATATATATATATATATATATATATATATATATACACACACACACACACACACACACACACACACACACACACACACACATACATATACATACATACATACACACACACACACACACACACACACACACACACACACACATATAGAAATACAAAATCACAGCCGCATGCTGGCACAGCGTTAGATTTTGCTAGGTGCCCTTGACCCGGTTAGGGAATGGACTCGGCCGCCAGAGGGCCAGCCAGGGAGAGAAGGATTGAGTATCCCACGATTGCTCTCCTTCTCTGGAGGGAGGGTGCTGGATGTCAGAGTCGAGGCTCGGAGGCCAGAGTCCCACACCCAGTGGCCCAGCAAGGCCAAAACGGGGAAAAAAAAAAAAAACAGCCTGCCTCCACTGCCTAGATGAAGCCCGCCCCTGGGCTGCACATCGGCTTCCCAGGCCGACTCCCACCCTATCCCATTGTTCATAGCACATTTGGGACCGGATGCCAAGTCCCCATCCTGGGGGCAATCCAGGGGTACCGGGTGCAGCTCAGTGGGCATGCTGCAGCCGAGGGTCCGTGGATCAGGCGATGGCACGGCAAAGTGGAGTATGACACAAAAAGACTAAATTGAAAGAAAAAAAATACAAAATCACACACTCTCACATAATGCAAAGTATAATGGGCTGTATATGCAAATCACCATAAAATATTATGCTGGTTCAACTTTAAGCAGAAATGCATGGTGCCGAAAGGCCTCTCACACAGTCTGCAAAAGGTGCCAACAGAAGACACAGACACGTGTTTCATCCTACCAGGACTCAGTGTATCTCATTTGTATGACACCCTGTGGAATGAACCAGCTACCCTAAGCTGGTCTATCTGGGTTGGGTTGTGGTGAGCCCAATAAAACAAAAAACAAACTAAAAGATAAAGGACCTTAGTGCACAAGCACTGAGGCAAGGGTTACCCTAAAGGGCACTGGCCAGGAAGCCAAGTTTCAAAGAAATACAAAATCACACATACCCCATAATGCAAATCAACTCAAAATATTATGCTGGTTCAACTTTAAGCAGAAATGCATGGTGCCGAAAGGCCTCTCACACAGTCTGCAAATATTTATATATATATATATATATATATATATATATATAGATAAAGATAAAGAACCTCTGTGCATAAACACCGAGGAAAGGGTTACTCCAAAGGGATTTGGCTGGGAAGCCAAGTTTCAAGAAAATACAAAATCACACATGCCCCTCACAATGCAAAGCATCATGGGCTGCATATGCAAATCACCACAGAATGTTATGCTGGTCCAACTTAAGCAGAATTGCATGGTGCGTAGAAGGCCTCTCACACAGTTTGCTGAGGTGCTAAGAGAAGACATAGACACGTGTTTCTGTCTACCAGGACTCATCAGTATGCCTAGTCTGTTTGACACCCCAGTGGAATGGACCAGCTACCCCATGGCAGTGTGCCTGGGATATATTGTCTTTTAAATAGTTTTTATTTTAATGGTTCACCACAATATATCCCAGGCACACTGCCTTAGGGGTAGCTGGTCCATTCCACTGGGGTGTCAAACAGACTAGGCATACTGATGAGTCCTGGTAGGACTAAACACGTGTCTATGTCTTCTGTTAGCACCCTTTGCAAACTGTGTGAGAGGGCTCGGCACCATGCACTCTGCTTAAAGTTGGACCAGCATAACATTCTGTGGTGATTTGCATATGCAGCCCATGATGCTTTGTATTGTGGGGGCATGTGTGATTTTATATTTCATATATATATATATATATATATACACATACACACATACATACATACACACAGATATACATATATATATATATACACACACACACGCTTTATATATATATATATATATTCATTGCAAAACACTTCGTTAATGCATCAGTTGGGGTTGTTAGTAGTGACGTAAAGTAGGGAAATGAGGTGTTAGGGTTTCCAACCTAACACCCCAGCCCCCACCCTGCAGACACTGACAGGGCCGAAGGTGTGCCTTGGAGTCGCCGGCTCCAATGCTCATGTATTCCACCTCACCCTGCATCCACTAACAGGCATCGGAGGGGCCTTGGGGTCTTCGGTTATAACACCCACCCCATTCTATAACTAAATACGCTGACATGGATACAGTATAGCAGAATGGGGTGAGTGTTATGGCCGATGACCCTCAAAGCACCCCTGATGCCTGTCAGCCTGTAGGGTGGGGGTGGGGTGGAATGACATGAGCGTTATTAGGGCCGACGACCCAAGGCACACCTCAATGCCTGTCAGTGTCTGCATGGTGGGGTGGGTGTTAGGTTGGAAACCCTAACACCTCATTTCCCTGCTTTTGTCACTTCTACTAATAATCCTAACTGATGCATTAATGAAGTTTTTGCAATGAATTTCCTTACTTTTTCAGATAGTTTACTTGTGTCCTTATTTTCCTGTGGTAGCACAGGGCCTGCCTCTCTCCATAACTGTCCTTATGTCACAGTGGGAGCGATGGTTTCGTGCGCCAGCGCCCCATGCTCCAACATTTTCCTTATTTCATCAGGGAGTGCAGGTCCTTGGACCCTGCACAGCCATTTGTCCGTGAGATGCGGACCAAATTGTCAGCATAGCCATCTTATTACCCCAGCACATGTATCTGGTACAGAAAATGTTCAAATCCCCCAAAATATAATTCTGCACAACTGCAATGCCATTCCATGCCACAGATGTGAAAACATATTTTGGACACAATTTGAAAATGACAGCTGTGACATACATGAAGTCGGGTAATAAGAATAATACTACTAATAATTTTTATTTATGTGGCGCCTTTCAATTTTCAAGGCGTACAGTTTAAAATAATTAAAACAACCATTATAGAATCAATCGTACTTGATACAGTCAAAAGGTCATTATCAAATAAACAGTTCAAATCTCCAGGAAGGCTTTTGCCAAAGAAAAGTTTTCAAACCATTCTTAAATTCCTCCACAGAAGTGCACTCCCTAACCGACGGGGTAGAGAATTCCAAAGGTGGGAGCAGCATAAGAAAAAGCTCTAGCACCAGATGATTTCAGATTAACCCTTGGAATCTCTAGCAACCCCTCGTCGGCTGAGTGAGCAATCGCTCCAGGCAGTAGGGTACCAAAGTTCTTTCAGCTAGACCCTGAAGGCTATGTTGAAAATCTGGGGCAAAATATTTAAAATTTTGAAGTTACAGTGGGAGTACCAAAATTATAACAAATGATCATAATTCTGGCATTTTTTCATATTTTGACCCCAAATTCTGAACATAGTCTTATGACCCCACCTCATAAACCCCTGTGAGGTGAAAATACTCAAAACGTGGCAAAACGCCATTCTGCGCCACAGGTGCGAAAACACATTTTGGGCAGGATATGAAAAATGACTGCTGTACTATTGATGAAGTGGTGTGAAATAATGGTTATGCTTGAAAATGTGGAGTGAAAATAGTAAAATTATTAAGTTACGCATGTATGTAGAAAATTTAATGACCATATATCTCTTGTTATTGAATTTTTTCAACAGATTTTAGCATGGTTTTTTGTGACCTCATCATTACGAACACGGCGCAGTATCATTTTGTTAATTTGTCCTGAATGGTGATTTTGTGCAGCAAACACAAAATCACCTTCTGGGCCCAGTTAACGAAATGACAGTGACAGTGTTCGTGAGGTGGGGTCCCAAAACCCACTGCTGAAAATTGGCACAAAAAATACCTAAAATGCAAACGTTATGAACATAAGTTGAAAACGCCATTGAAATACATTATACAGGACTTACCTTGATTCCCAGTTTGTGGTCTGCTTTGAAGAGTGCTGGTCCACAGAAGATGACAGTGGACAACCTCCTGTGGTAAGTACAGGGCAAGGGGGGATGAGGTGGTGGGTGCTTAGTGGGATGGTTGGGATGGGTGAGAGGATGGGCGAGACGAGGACAGTTTTCTTTCTCAGGTTCCAAAAAAAAAAAAAAAAAAAAAAATGGCCAGGAATGGTTTTCTTGTTTACAGGAAAGTAGTAAAATAAATATTTAGGGACTGGGAGTGGGCTCCCCAGTGTCCCAAACTGCTGGGGAAATGGCCTTCCATTGCTGGCAGGATTGGGGCCCCCATGCCGGAAACAGTACGTAAATAGATCGAAGGGGGCATCTGACACTGAAGTGGGTATCCCGGTATCAGATTATATTAAACAAAATTATGGCAATGGAGGGTGGTGGGTGCAACTAGGCACCAGGGCAAGATAAGGTGGAGGGGTTGCCACAGACACTACGGATTGCGGACAATGATGGTGGGTGGTGGTGGTGCCACTAGACACCAAGGAAAAGGGCGGCTCAAAGCTGACTCTGCAGCCGCAGCACAAGTTCCAGCTGCAGCAGTCAAGAAAACCCTACAGAGAACGGGGCAGAAGTGGCCCTCTCACTAAGCTTGAGGTGTTTCTGATACAATGAAAAAAAGAAACATTAGAATGTAGGTCAACGAGTCCTGTTTAGCTACTGTAAGTTCTGAGGTTTCTTTTTGAACTACATTCATTTTGGCATGTTGTCTTAATTGTCTCTGTTTTGCTAACGACAAAACAAGGTTGGGACACAACAGAGCTGTACGAAAATAACAGAATGCTCTGTGTGACCCTACATGCGAAATGACAGTAGCTCCTGCGAGAACAAGAGAGGTCTGTGAAAACAAAATAGGCTTAATGTGACCTTCATGCAAAATGCTGTACTTCCTGCGTCAAAAAGTATTTTCGTGCTTGCACACATCTAACTTTTCCATAGGAAATAATAGGACAATTAAAATGTAATAACTTTTGAACGGATTAATATTTTTCACCAAACCTTCAAAAGTCACTTTGTGAAGTAAAGGCTTTCTACTGGAAAATTTCAGACCACAATCTAATGTTCCGAAATACAGGTGGACAAAGAAAAAGGCAAAACTGTGGTAAATGTAGGGATTTTGAACTTTAATAACTTTACAACCATTCAACGGATTCATACAAACTTTAGCATGTCGAGACCTATCCATAGCGATTATGCGTGCTATATTTTGTGCAAACTGCTGAACGTTCAAAAGTTATTAAAGTTCAAGAATTTGGCTTTTAAGACAGAACTGTGCACTCACCCAACTATACTCAAGCCGCTACCATGCTAGTATACTATATTATACATATAATGTGACTATAATATAACTCTAATATGGTTCACCCCATCTCCCCATTTTCCAAGACCCTTCCCTGCTGAACCCTACAATGCTTTGTTCACCCTATAATTTGCTGCCTTCTACACTTTACTGCCAAACCCAGTAGTGCCTTGTTGCATGCCTCAGTTTTGCTACCATTTGCCCTTTTTACTTTGTTGCTCTTCAGATTCTCTATCAACATGTTTGTTACTAATTAATATTAAACTTATATTTTGAAGTCGGCCTGGTGGCGCAAAGGGTTGCGGCGCTGGATGCCACACTGCGCTAGCCGGGCGAACCCGTTAGGGAACGAGTCCAGATTGCCTAGGGTTGACTGGGGAAAGAGAGGATTGAGCATCTGTGGACTGCTCTCTCTCTTAGGAAGGGATCCAGGGACTGCTCGGTGCAACAGCGGCCCCGTGGAAGTCGGAGGACGGCGCACGCCGGGCACCACATTTAGAGGGAGGGAGCTGTGGTGGATATCTCAGACGCCACTGCACATCTGAACTCCGGGTTGCTGGAAAATGAGAAAATCCCCTGACTCCAGGGAGGCGACGGAACCACCAGGGCCTGGGTTCACACATCCAGAACCAGCTGCACTGGCCGACATGAATTTGGGGACTCTGGAATCTCCCTAGAGGGTCTGGAGAGACTGAAGTCCTGACCCGACACAGTAGCTTGGGTAATGACAGTTCAGACGGCTGGTTAGGATCCCAGAGCCACGTGTGGATTCCGAGAAATGCCCTGAAGTCAGGTGCAAACAAAGTCTACCAAAAAAAAAAAAAAGCTTTTTGAATGTTGGAACCTATTGTTGTAACTTACTGCTGTACTCTCCCCATTTCCCCACTCCCAGGATGCATTTGAAAACAAGCTATTTCAGCTCAATCTGTTTTTCTGGTACTGTACATCTCTTGAAATAAAACACATATATAATACCATATACACAATGTTTCGGGAAATATGGTGCTCTACACTTGGCTGTATGGCACTTTAGAAATACAGTGCTACTTTGCCTTACTGTACAGCATTTGCTAGGTCACAAAACTATGATGTTATTTTTGACTGGATGGTTCTGTGGGAACTGCAGTGAACAGTAGACCATAGAGCATGTAGGTAGACCTGGAACCTTCGCCCGATATGGGTGGTACAGCAGTACATGAGGGTGGTGGACCACAAGCTACATGCAGTCATTGGAGGAATACATAAGCCCAGTGTGATCCCCGCCAGAACTGCCAGCATGAATTTTCCAGTGTGGCAACAGAGGTCACAGCTGTGGTGGATTTGCCTGGCTTGGTGATGCCAGTGGAGCACAATGTACTGTCATACAGCAGACTTCGCAGCATAACCCAACTCATAGTCCTGACTGGGTGGATGGAAGGGAGATGTCCTCTTGTTGCACTAGCACTTCCTATAGCTAGCCAGCCTTAATATCATGTATAAACAGCAAAAGCCAGCCCTCTGCTCACACGTCACCAGGCCTAGATCCACCTCCTCCCTTGTCCCCTAGCAGACTTGATTTCTTTCCTAGGCTATCATCCCACCACCCAGCCTGGACCCTGTTACTCAGAGGGTGGGATCCTATGTTTTTTCCAGCTGAGCCGAGATCTGGTTGGCATAATGGGGCACAACAAGTGCATTGAAAGGCACCAGAAAGGGCAGGGACAAGGCCAACTGGATATGAATGGGACAGATAACTAGGGGTTAGACAAACCGTGATTAAATAAAACGAACAGTAGTGGTTTCAAGACTGTGTGTGTGGGTGTACTGTATAGAAACTGTAAATAACTATAAAGCAAAGCTGCAGCCCTTTTGTACCCAAATAAATGTACGTGTATATTTAATGTTGAGCGTGCAGGTATCTTGAGGCAAATTCAGTGTACTTTGCCTTATCTTACAGACTTTGCTAAGCCACAAAGCTTCTCTCATTGGTCTTAACATTCATAAGCAGGACTGGAGAGACTGCTTGCCTTCTGAAGAAAGGTTCTGCTTTAAAGGAAAGCTGCATGACTTTCTCGCCCCTCACACGGCTAACCTCAAAATTAGTCATTTGCTATCTGCAAAAAAAAAAAAATTACCAAAGTTGCCTATAGTACAAGGTAATTCAGAGCTCTGTGGCAGGTAACAGCTCATGCTGCCTGCTAATGACTAAGGCTGTATGTGTTGTCCTGATGTTCAATGTATACAAATATATGCTGCCGCCAATCATAGTTTCAGCAGTGCACGCTTACATACAGACAGTACCCTAATCACACAATGTGGCATGAGACTGTAGTGTCTGTCTCTATCTGCAAGACATCAGTCAAGAAAAAGATGTCATAAGCAAAGTGTAATTTTTCACCCTGTCTTGCAGAATACCACGGGAGGCGCATACATTCTCACGTACTGTAGTGTCTTGCTAGGGGTCTTACATGGTTGCAAGGGCAACAATCCTGATGTTCTCACATGGACTGGTTAAAGTTTCTGCCCCTCCTTCCAAAACCTGTGACAAACTGCCTGGGACATATGGGTGAGAAGGTAACATGAATACCATGGTTCCCCACCCCCAATAGCATTTCCCATATGCCAAACCTTGCTGTGGGCCAGTCTTTGTCAAGGCCCAAAATCTGAAATCAGGGCTCAAAATCATCAGGGCATGCTCTTGCCAAAAAGTGTGGATATGAGCATACTTTGGAAAAATGGGTGAAAAACAGTCGATTTGCTCTTAATTTTCTCCAGGTGGTCAAGTCAACTACAATCGATAGATGCCAGCCAACAGCAGCAGAATCTGCAAGTGCCTTGTTGTCATTAAAACCTTGTCTAACTTAATTTAATACAAATACCACTACAGCTGACATCGAGTAGCTATGCCATAAATCTGTGATAACACTGCTAGTGCTTCCAAGCTGCATTCATGCAAAGTGTATTATGTCATCCTCGGCTTCCTACTGTTATGACATAGGGCGAGACAACATCAAAGCAGTGATAACTCTGGTATTTAATACAACTCAAGTATTAAAGTCATTCTGGTGCTTAGAATGAAAATATTGTTAGAGTTCCCATCATCTGGGAACCCAATGTACGCAGTGCACTGAGCTTAGTTTGCCAACGTCTGATTCCAGTCAGCCTAATTTATACAGCCCACTTCCAGGAGAACTGTGTTAATAGCAATATTTATCAATTGAGCCATTTATTGAACTCTGGTGTTACTTGTAATAGTTAAGGGCCTTATTTTGACTGGATATACAGTGATTACTGACTGCACAGTCACTTGAGAACATTATTACAGAAAGGAATTGATTTTCAGGCAAACTCTTTTAACCCTCCGTTGCATACACTTCACTGCACAACTTCACCAGTTGTCCAAATAACAACAATAGCAACAAACACCATAAAACTGTAAATCAAATCTGACCTTCTAAACTGGATAACCCAACTGTTTTGTTTTGTGCATCTTGTGCCACTGTGGTGCCCTCTCCTTCTGGACTCGCAGGTGCCCCTTTTGCCCATCAGACTCACCTCTTGCCTTCTGATTCCCACCTCCAGACTCCGTGGGTCCTATGGATTTGTTTTTTTTGGGGGTTTGTTGTTAAAACCACAAGAATCTATGTGATATTGGAAAATGACACAGGTATTTGTCTTATGGAGTTGTTAGTATTAAAGGAGACCTCCACATATACAGTTGAGGTCCACCTCCAAACTGCTCTCCAGATTGGCTTTAAGGCAGTACACAACAGACCTGATTCATAATTTCACTGTTCCTTACTGATCATGACACTTAAATTCATCCTGAAGCAATGCACATCTACTTAAAATCTCTTAGAGTACCTAGTTTAAAGGGCCAGTCCATCAGCGTAGCAGAAGAGGTACTGCTTGTGATGCCAGCAACCTGATTCAGGAATGAGCCACAGTCATCTATGGCCTGCTTGGGAGACGGAGGATCCCAGCAGACACTTTTCTCCTCTAGGGAGGATGGGTCTCAGGCGCTGCTGTGTGAGTGCCCTGGGTGAACACAGAGGGAGCTGCACAGCAGTGCTGCAGGTAGGGGAGGACAGGATGTCAGCTTGTACCACACATCTCCACACTGCATGCTTGTGCACCCTCACTGTTGATGTCCCACAAACCATGCAAGAAAAACAAGAAAAGACCCAAACACAGCAGGATGGCGCTGGTGTCCTGAAGGCACCACACTCACTTCAGCAACCCTCTGTTTGAACCGAATTGAATCTGGGGCTGGCACTATAGCCTAGAGGTTAGAGTAATTAGCTGTGAATGAGCTTTGTACATCCAGCAGACAGATGTTGGTTTGATTCCGCAACCTTGACTTGCATACTGTGCGACTCTGAGCAAGTCACTTGACCTCCCCAGTGCTCCCGGTCACCCTGAAAACGGGCACCTGTGCTTATTTGGCCTTACCCGTTACCAAAGAATAAAATAAATTAATCCAATCTCCACCAGGACGGAGGGTTTCTCCTGTGGACCGACAGTTGAAGGCATGCCACAAGAAAAAGGAGGTGGGGTAAATCCTGTAGAAAGCAGATGATAGAGCTGGGGGTGGTCAAGAAGAATCAGGCAGATAAACACTTATTTTAAAAATAAAACAACGCCTTGTTTAAAAAGCCCCTGATGTCACTGGAGACACTTTGGAAAGCACAGTTTTTTGACACCTTTCAGTTCATTTTTTTTCCATACATTTTAGCTTCCCCTGTTAATCAGTAACTATGCAAAGTAACGAAAACAGGACCACGGTCCTTTAGACCAAATCTCCTCTGCCTGTTTCTGTACATCTCATCATAACCCTGGTTTATGACATCAGTTGTTTCACAGCAACAGACTGCAGTGTTGCGCTGGGATTGTGACATCAGTTGCAAACGAGCAGCCAGAGTAGACGACACCGAGGGACCGCGATCCTGGCTTCATGTTAATGTGCACAGTTACAGAGAAAAGGGTAAACAAAGAAAGGAAACAGAAGCTTAAATATGTGGAACAACACTTAACGTTTTCATTGAGCCGTCAGGTGGACTTTTTTATAGGCGTTACTAAGTTATCTTTGACAAATATCTAGTAAAAGTAAAACAGCCATTAAAAGCACTACAGAAATATGCCTCTATTGTGGTTTCACTTTTACTCACAGATGCCCTTTTAGTGGAATCTGTGCTGCATGGTTGTTACCCCTTTTACTCATCATTACTATTAATCGGCTTGCTTTTACAGTACCGCTGTCATTTTCTGCATCTGATTTTGTGTAAGGCTGTGATACAAGGCCACCCACCCACTCGAGGCAACTGGTATGAACTTGACCTATTATGTACCTTTAAAGAGCAGCTGACATCTCCAGAAACATTTTAAAGAAACATAATATTAGGCCAGATAAGTGGCAAATCAGAAGCACTACTGTTCTCAACAGTGGCAAACTAGGTTTGGGAATGCTGCGGGCATCAGAGACAGCCAGGGAGGAAGAATCAAGCATTCCACAGACAGCTCCCCTTCCGGGAGGGGAGGCACTGCATATTGCTGCTTTACTGCCAACTGGTGGAGGCCAGGTGATGGACTACAACCTCACACTGCAGGAAGGAAATGCCACTCACTCGACGCCACGCATGCTACCACTGCATGTCAATACTGCAAGCCAGTGCCTGGTGAGGCAAATAGAGCCCTGGTACCCCCACAGGCCCACACATGCAAGCAACACTGTAGGCTACTCACCACCAAGTGTTGTCCTGGGTGAGTGGTGGATAATAAATAGGTAAATCCATGAAAAGGCCAGTGATGGGACAGGAGAGTGAGTTCTGAAGGACCTAGGCTGGAGGCACAGAAATGAAGAAGGAAAACATAAATAATGCTTAGACTCAATTCAGCTTATGTTTCACATTAGTTCTGAATTCCCCCATTATTTCTTACTAAGATCATCAGCATGTTCAGCAGAACATCCCTATTTTAAGTACCTGGGTGTCACTCTGGACCCTTCACTCACTTCGATGTGCACATCAACTGCACAGTGAAAGGTATACACCAGAAACTGGAGGCAGGCTATCGACTTAAACACTGCCTGACCCCAGAGGCTCGCCTCACCATAGCCCAAGGCAATCTCCTTCCCCTACTTTACTACTGTGCCCCTATTTTCTCCCACACATCCTGCAGCCTGATAACAAGACTCAACACAGCCTACAACAGTATTTGTAGGTTTGCGCCTATTGATCCCTACTGTATGCACCATTGTGCTGTATACAACTCCTTAAGCTGGCTCCGCCATAAGCCAGGTACAACTATGCCCTCGGATGCATAGTAGACAAACTTGTCCCCCTACTCCTCCTTGCTCAAGTGCAAAACTTCCTCTTGTCACCTCCAGAAGTCCTCTGTTCCCCTGCTGGGAAGTTCCCAGGGTTTCCAAGCATGCATGGGCGGAAATGCCAGGTCTGTTACAGCCCCTGCCCTCTGCAACAAACTCCCGCCTCCCTCCGCCTCCCTAGACTCCCAAATCTCCTTCAAAGGACGCTTCAACAACCTGTCCCCAGGCAAAATCTAAATGTCAATGCCCATCCAGGTGACCCCGAATGAGAGTCCTCCCAATGTCCATACCATTGGCATGAACTGTCCCGGATAACTAAGAATAATCTAATGCTCATGTGCCCGTAATTTATGTTACCTGATCGTGCACTTTACAGGTGTTGTACTTCTGGTATTGTACCCTAGCACTTTCTATGTCTGTATTCTCAACTGTTGTACCCTAGGTATCTCACGTGTTTTGGCTCTGTAAAATATTCTTGTACATCCTGACATTACGTATTTTGAACTATATGTATCTGTACTTACCCATTGTGCCATGTTTATGGCTGGGTCATGCCTGAAAACGGTCCTTGGATTAGTACACCTACTGGTGAACAAATAAATACTTGTAAACGTAGGTATTCGCTTTCAAGAGTTCATCTATTCCAGTTGCTTATACCTTCCTTACCTGAGGTCATAATGCACGGCTTGACATCATAGTTGCTCCCATAGCAACAGACTGTAATAACAAAATTTAGATTATGACTTCAAGTATGGAATAAACTATAGTGGCAGATGAACTCAAAAGGATACAGATCCTATTTTTGTGCAGAGTTTCTCAGTAATATATGGGTTACCTCACCTACAGTACTGCATGCAGCTTTGGAGTCCACATCTGAAGAGTGACATGGGCAGAGTGGAGGCCGTGGAGAGGAGGGTATGTGGAGAATAACCAGGGTGATCTGGGGCTGCAGGTCAGGACTTACAAAGAAAGGCTGGTGGAGCTAATCATGCTCACACGCGAGGCAAACAGGGATAAGAGGGTATGTGACTGAAACATACGCACACCCTCACAGGTAAATAAAGTGGACAGCTGAGAATTAGAAGTAACACAAAACAGGCAACTCCATGAAGCTGTTGAGTGGAAAATTTAGAAGAGATACCACATAGTACTTGTTCACAGAAAGGGTGCTGCCACCAAAATGGGTTGTCTGTGCAAAATCAGTAGAGGATTCACTCATAGGTGAGATTGCTACAAGTGGGATGTCAAGTTATCAAATGTTTATTATTGGGATATCTGTGCGAAAAGGAAATAACGATATATTCAGCATCACGATAATGTGCAGCATTTCAAATTTTAGGAAAAATAGCAGAACACTGACTAGAGGAAGATGGGAAACTAAGAATCATGGTTGCACCCAGAGAGGGACAACGCTGCTGAAGCAGCAGGTTAAGAACACTTTATCATAGTACATCGCTATACATCGTGCTGTACAATAATCACAATACTGTTCGTTTATGGCAATAAATGATCATGATGTGTTAATTATTGCAATATATTGACATACTGTGTTATCAAGACATCCCTAGCTATAAGACCTTGGTAAAGACCATATCCGAAAGGGAGGGTAACAGGGAGTTTAGAGCACTATGGCTCTCTCATTCAACAACAGATAGTCAGGAATGGCAGCGCATGAGGCCAAGGGCCTTTTCTGTTCTGTGTTAGAAGATATATGGAATATAATACAAGCTGAATTGTACTTAATTATGTTTTTCAAAGTGTTCCTTGAGCCATCAGCAGCTCTTTAAATGCCAGCATCATTTGCTAAGAAATCAATGTCATCAGCACAGATACATCTGCCCCTAATGCTTACTGCCTTTGAAGGAATGAGTGGACAGCACAACAGATCTGGTTTACATAATAGATGGTGGGATTACGTTCAATGTGGATGTTACAGTACTGTACTATTAGCAAAAACACACACCCCTTAATCAAATAAAATTAACTCTGAAACGATTCATCACAACACATAAAGACTGCAACATCATAACTAATGAAGTAAAAAGAATGCCAGAATGTTGGCATATTCTGTGAGCTGCTGTTACTTCTGTGCGATTAAAAATACATAGCCCATAGCTCAACATATAAATATGTACATGGACAACAACGTCGTGTCTGAAAACCGCATCAGTTTCATTTAAACGAATAATAACGATAATAATAATTGTAATGGTGACCTTTATTACAAAACAGCCATCTCCTGCTTTGTTTGTAAACGTCAGCCTGTTTGATGATAATGTCTTTGTTTTTTAACTGGTTAAATTTGTACAATCTGCATAAACAATACAAACACAACAATTACACAGAGAGAGAACCCATAACCATTTAGAAACATCATACAACTCCAATGTTTACAAGATCTCTTCCTGACAGTTTTCAAGTTTCTGTTTACAGATTATTTTTTAAAGCCAGATGAGCTGCAGTAGGATGCAAAAGCTGTTTAGTGCAATTTGAGAAAAAATAAAGTAAACAGAAATGAAGCAATACTATCCACTTTAGATCAGTCAGACTCATCAAGGTTCACAACAACCCCCTCCAAAGAAAACTGTTTCTAATCCCTGGAAAACAAGCATTTTTTTGTTTGTTTTTTAGGAACATCTAATAAACAATATCCCTTGTTTAGGGCCTGATATCTAATCTCACTAAACTGTGCACTTTTGGAAATAGAAGTGTGCAATGGATACTTATAACAGCCCTGCTTAGGAAATCTTGATGCTGGTCAGCGGATACACTACCAAAATCAAGCGAGGCACCAATTTCCGGACCACCACAACTTCTTTACATGGGGTTAGCATCTGCACAATTGTGCTCACTTGTCCTGACTGCCAGCGGTTTACTGACACTCTTCAGAGGGTGAGACAGTGACCTTCCAAGCAGCTGTGCTGGGGGTGCGTTATAGGAGAAATAACAGCAGTATCATTCACCATTGCTGGAGGCTACCACATCACTAAATCTGCTCCTTGGAAACAAGGAAGAGAAAGAACAAAGATAAAGACCATCCATCCATCTCGTTTTCTGCCTTTTAAATTTAATAGATGTTGACAGCTGCCAGTGACCCGTTCACGAGGTGGGATTAGTACACTCAATCCAATGTGCTGATGTACTTTGCTATGAAAGGATAAAGAAGCCTCATTCCCATGGCTGGGCAGTGTTACTTCTTCAGAGCCAAAAAGGTCAGTGAAACAAAACATGCCAATTTGTAGTCAAAATTATGAAACGGCAGCCAATACGAGTGCGCCCATCAATATAAACGCTCCTGCAACATGGGAAACTGGACAATTTATGCATGTGTCACAATTATCTTCCCCACGCCCATTCATATTTTATATGCCCCACCTGAGGTCCTGAGATGCAAAATTCTTTAAAAGTAGCTTTTTTTTTTTTTTTTTTTAGACATGCACATCGAGACGGCCTCATGTACTGTAGGTATGTGCAAATGATGCAACCCATCTATTTTTGCAAGCACACCCATGTCGTTACACCTTTAACAGGGTTGTTGTTCATTTATGTTTTTATTTATTTATTTTTATTTAGCTTTTGTTGACCGGTAAGTGCACTAGACAAATCCTGCCTATTTTCAGGCACGACCGGGGAGGGGATACAGATGAATGCCAACTGACCTTGAACCAGATTAAGCTGATGTTAAAGCACTATTTGCACTTATAAAAGTCTCAAATATTTAAAGACCGGAAGAAAACGGTTCGACTTTAGCGCTACTGTTCTCCAGGGTGCTCGCATCTGTGCTGAAAATAGCAAAGACAACTCCCAACTTTTCTGCAGCTGTGCACTTGGTGATGCGGAGCCTCCTGCCAAAAGCATGGGCAAAGCTTGAGGTGAAACATAGGAAGAGACTAGGAAGGAATGAAAGAATGCAACAAAAACGCCCCTAAAAACACTGACAACAGTTACTAAGTCGCATCAGGTTGCCAATTAAAGTAACACTAGTTAAAAGTCTGCCAGCCGTTGGCACGAGGAGCCAACGTTCTCGTGCACCTCCTGATTTCTGCAACGCAAGCACCTGCACAACAGGCTTACACCCACAGTCACGGAGGACAAGCCGAGGCTGTCATAATCCTCATCATAGTGGCCTGCGCAAGTCAAACTGGTTCTAAACAGGCAGACGAGCATACAGCGATCTGCAACTGGAAGGCATTCCTGCAGCAGCTGCCTTTGATGTAAACCACCCCTCTGCGCGTTCGGCACAACGCCAGTGAACGCGCCTGCCTGCTACGGTGTGCACTTACCTTTCATCGCTGAAATCACAAAATACATCATTGGGCTCTGAGTCGCTAAAGCCAGCGTGTGAGAGCAAAGCCCTTCTCTGCCGTCGCAGCAGCAGCAGCAGCCGGCGAGCCGAGCTCCCCTGCTCGCTTCATTCCCCGGCCATATGAAACTCCATGTGACCCTCTGACATCACTGCCAGCGAGCTGTTTACACTCCGCCCACTCCCCGGACTGGCACATGGCGGAGCCAGTAAACAAACAGCGCTCAGCCTCGCTCTGGCATTGGCAGCTGTCCCAGCGATTGCAGCAGCTCGTGCATTTGTGCAGGTATGCCGTCTGCAGCGCTACGCTTTGCGTATCTGTTCATCGCTTTCAGCCTGAGCCACAGAAGGCAAAGAGTGCAAACAGTAGGCTGGCTGCCAGCATCTTTCGGTCTCTCACCTGGATCCTAGCACGCCTTCATCAACATAAAACGGCTTTACAGTACCATTTGGTGACCGCACAATACTGTAAACTTGGGAAAGTCGAGAGGCAGCCTGATTTGGAACCTGTCTGCATGACCTAAAGTATTCAGCCCTCAGGACAGTTCAAAATGAGATTTGTGATTTTTCAATTCTCTGCACTTGCATTTTTAGTAGTAATGAATGCATAATTATTAACCGAACCTCAAATACTAGATGGACTACAGCGTTTTGTCTGGTTTGTTCAGTTGGCGTACTGTACGGTGTATTTTTCTGATGGCAGTCTGTAAATGCATGCTAACATTTACACTTGCATAGAAATGGAGATGTGTGTGTGTGTGTGTGTGTGTGTGGGGGCGGACTCTTCAGGAAAAAAATCAAATTGCCAACTCCATAATGTGTCATTTCCAACTCAAAAAGTTTCAATCCATTTTTCCAAATAGAGAGTGTTTTTTTTTGGAGGTAACTAGCTTACTATCCCTATGTAAAGTTACATTGGTAATTTGAGGTTGGAAGGACTCCAGGTCCCTCATGTCTTTCATAAGCAGAGATGAATAAATATGATAATTCAAACATACAAATTTTAATGCAGTCAACACTGAGTCATTCAAATGGTAACACACAGCAATGGCTTTGAATTGCACTGTGTAGCAATGGATCGAGTACAAATGATAACCCACAGGAAGCAGAATGCACATTTGGCATATATGCTTGACAGGAGTCTGAGAGTTTTCAGCTCTAGATCTCTAGTGATAACACGGTCATGGAGTGTGCCATTCATCACAAGGTTTCAGGACCTGAACTCAACAGGCCTGCTGCTAGAAATTCACCAGACCCTTGCCTCAAAAACATTTACAGTTCAAATGTAATGTATTAACTCATTGTGTGACTGTGTGGGAACCAGCTCACAGAACAGAATCAACATGCTGTCTGGGCGCTACCAGTCACTCATGGCTAAGGGAATTCTTGGACTGATAGACGGTGTCACTCTGTCACAGAATGTTGCCCCAGGACACCATGCACATTGTGTACTCCGCAATATCTGTCGGGGCTACAGGCAGGGCCCATAGTTCTCTAAGGCATTTTAGTCCTTATTTTTGTGGCAGAGATCCCTAGAATTCTACGGCAGCATTGCTCTTTCCTGTAGCTCAAATTATTCATTGCTGTGACAAAAAGCAGTCCTGCCATTGGCTAAAATATGATGTGATGTCAATGACATCACATGCTGAACCCAGGGCAGTGCTTCATGCTAAACAAAAAGAAGGAGCAACACATCACAGAAAAACTGTCTATTTGAATGAACATTTATTGGATTTTGTTAACCGGGTAGGCCCACTGAGACTGAAAGTCCCTTTTCAGGGGTGATCCAAAATTAGTTAACAGGTAACAAAGTAATACACAGCTGCAACACAGTATAAGTAATAATACCTGACAGGGTGGGTGTTATTGGGATATAATGGACCACGGGCATAATGAGGGTCCTGGAAGGTCTGTTATATATCCCATAACGCCCAACCTGGAGGATATTATTACACTTAGAAAATGGGCACTATAAAGTAAAAGAAAAAGTTTGATTTAAAAATACTTTAAAACTAGTTTACAATCGGTTTTGTATTAACTTTGTAATAAAGTAGTTCCTCAGGTACCATGGATGTCTGTCCTACTGGGACTCAGTAGCCGAGGTGTAACTCTGTCAGTATGCGTTTGTGACAGTGGCCAATGTATCGTGCTGTGAGGGCGTGGAAGCGGGCAGCAGCGTGCTTTCAGCTACTGTTTATGTCTTCGAAGGGTATGCCCAGAACACACACACAAAGAAAAAAAGAGTGATTTTAAAAACTATTTATTTAATCCTTGTTCACAGAAGACATCACAGTACTGGAATGAACTGCTGTAGTATCACTCAGCACAGTGTGAGGGCAGCGAGTGGGCCAGCTGTAGTGTGGAAAAAGGAGCTGCAGGAGAGTTGAGACCTGTGGAAGATATAGGGAAAAAGTAAAGTAAGCCAGATATAATAGGTGAATTCTTGCATTTTGTGAGGGTTTTAGGAAGAGCACATAGACAATCTGGGAAAGAACAAGAGGATCATAAGTGGGAAGAAAAACAATGACTCCTGCTTGATGTAACAATTTGAGGTGCTCAGTAATAGGATAAAGGATACAAGTCATACTGAGTGAACCTCGTACCCAGGAATTTAGGCACAAAACTAGAAACCAAGATATCCATTCTACCCAAAGAAAAGCTATTCTAACACAATCTCTGGTAGTATGGTGCATTATTGCTATTATACAATGGCTCTTATTTATAATACTGTAGGGGACCAAAATGAACACATGTAGATAAATGGCTATTAGGCAGAGAACAAGTCTTGAACATCCCTTTTATATGTAGGAACATATATTTTATAGTATCAGTTGTACAGTTTTATTTTTAATTTTTTGAGGAACACTCCCATGTGAAAGCACTGCATCATGGGTATGCAAATAATTGGTATCACTGTAGTGTGTAATGCAATACTAGGTAATTTGGTACTTGCATGCCCATGATGCAGTGCATTCATATATGGTGTGTTTTCTCACAAAAAATAAAACTAATACTATAAAGAGATGTTCCCACACTATAAAGGAGATGTTCGAACTTGTCTCTGCCTAACTATGAAATGTTTAACCATGACAAAAAAAAAAAAAAAAAAATAATAATGTCCTCCCACAATAAAAATAAATATGTTTTTATATGAAAGCAAGCTTTGCTTTATATTTTAATTATAAGGTATTAAACTTTTAGGTAGGAAATGTTGTGGTTTGTTATTCAGTCTGGTTTTAATGCTATGAGGCTATATTTGGATCACTTCATTGTAACAAGCACAGGCTGACCAATGAGAATCCAGGAAATGTTCTTACTATTATATAACAGTTAGCAAAATGTAATAGAAATGCAAGACATACACAAGGAGAAGTAGAAACCATAATATGATTGGGCAGCATAATCCTAGGGTAAGATAACATAACAGTGTAGAACAATGTGTGACATTACAATGTAATAATAACTTGACACCTCATCCATGTAAAGGGATTTTATACCGTCTCTGAAGCTGGATAAAGACTTACAGTCCCAAGTATCACAAGGAAGTTTGTTCCATGTTGTAGGGAGCAAAACAGGCAACGGATCTGCTACCAGACTTTGATTTGAGAACCTCAGTAGGATACTGGATGAACCGAAGAGTTCTCCTTAGTGGCTTAATTTTAGAAGGTCTTTCAGGCTAGGAGGAGGTGCCAAATACTAGCTTGTCGCGTTAGACACAGTGTGGGGAATTCTAATTTACATTTGGAAATTAAGCAGGAAGACCCTGCAGTAATGCCCTCTGTAGGAGACCTCTGCAGTGAAATGACCAATTTTGTTGTACAAACCTTTGAGCTTATTGAGCCTGTCTCCTGACAGAGCATAGCACTGGAGCTCCATATAGTAGGTTAGGAGAGGATACTGTTAGTGATGAATAGTCGATGCGGATGGGATGAGATAGTCTAATCTAGAACATAAGCCCAAGCTTCTGATGGATGGATTTGACAGTTGTTCAAGTGGCTTGAAATTTACTGGGTAAGTCCTTGTTAAGGTAGACTCAGGGTATTTCATAGTATCGACTAGCTCTGTCTGAGCCAGATATGGAAGTTATATTAAGTAAATTACTTCTGTTCACACCCAGCTTCCTGGAGCTGAACAGCATGACCTTAGTCTTTTGGAGTGCAATACCAATTTATTCCTACCAAACCAATCTTCAAGTGTCCTAAAATCCTCTGCCAGACCTGCATTTAAAGAGGCAGGATCAAAATGACTTTATATAGTACTGTGTCATCCGCGTAAGAGCGCCTTAGCTATACCACAGTTTTCTGACAGGTCATTAATGAATAATGAGAAGAGCGAAAGGACCAAGTCTTGAGCCATGTGGTACCCATCTGTGACAGGTTTACTGGAGGATAATCAGCCTTTCCATTTAACTAGTTGCTTCCTATCTGATAAGTGGTTTTAAACCAGTGATGAAAGCTCATCCAAACACAAGGTGCTAAGTTGAGTTAGCGGTATATCATGGTTGAGTAAGTCAGAAGTTTTAGTTAAATCATCAAAGATGGTGCCAGTTGCAAGGTTGAGTCCATTGCCCAAAATATGTCTGACGTTAGTCGGATCAAGCAGTATCAGTGCTAAGGTTGGACCTAAGACCATGCTGAGCTGAGTGCAGGATGCCATGAGTGTCCAGAAACTTTTTAACTGATTATAAAAGAGTCGCTTTGAATTTTGGCCAGAGGGCAAAGCAGAGAGATGGGTCTATAGTTTCCTGTAGGTTCCTTGTCTCCTTCCTTGTGGACAGGGACCAACAGTGCAACTTACATATAGTAGGTACCTAAATCTTATCTAAGAGAGATTATGTGTGGGGTATTGATAACTTGAAGTGAAGAATGTACATCTAATGGGTTATGCTATTGTATAATTGCATAACCTGTCATCTGAATAAGAAAAAATATAATAAAATTTAAATATCATATAGTAGGTATCTTACCCTAGGTCAGAAATTTGTTTAACAGGTCCCTTAATGGGATGCTATGATCAGGGCTGCTCATTTGAGTAATATGGGTTATAGACTGGAGAGTGGTCACTCACAGAGTCAGCAAGAATGCCCGCTGCCTTGATTCTGTCTACTTTGTTTGCAAGGATCCAGTCAAGAAGAGAGCGGTTACCAGTTTGTTAGTCATCCGCATGGATTTTAATAATTTGGTGAAGCTGAGCAGCACTTAGAGCATTTAGGGCTGTGCTTGGTCACGTTCTTACCAATTGATGTTAAAGTCACCAAGCAAGACGATTTCACCCAGATCTTGGTCAGTCAAGCAAGAGGAGAAAGCAGAAAGGGTAGCCTTGGCCACTCGGGGGTAATATATTCCACCAATTAGAATAGGTTTGCTTTTAGTGGCCAGCGTGGCGGCCGAGGGTTGATGTGCTGGATGCCTTACCTCGTGCCACGTTGATGACCTGGGTTCGGGAATGACCTCAGGTTATTGGAGAGCTGGCATGGGGTGGGAGGGGGAGCAGGACTGATCAGCCAAAGGCAGCTCTTCTCTCCCAGGGTGGTCATGGCCCCCACAGTTCCGCTCCCACCAGGTGGCAGCAGTCCAGCGGTAGTACAGATGGGAGGGGGTGGCAATGTAGCAGGAGGGTTTCTTTAGTGTGGCATGCACATGCTGCCACACCACAGGGACGGGAGAAAAAATGGGGAAAAAGTAGATGAAAATCTATAAAAAAAAAAAAAGTAATAGTAGGTTTGTTCTTTCAAGTAACAGCCTGACAAATAGTGACTCATCTGGGGTGTCTTGGGAGATGGGAGAGGGATCTCTTTACAATTTAAGTGGGACCTTACATAGATTAACAGTCTCCCACCTTTTTTTGCTACTCTGTCCTTCCTAAATGCTAAGTAATTCAGGATGTCAATTTCATGTGAAGATATCAAGGCTTGGACCATGTTTTAGTGGCCACTAGAACATGAGGTTTATAGAGGTTAGTCCATGCTTCAGTTTCTTGAAGTTTGGGCTTCAGACTTTATATTCATGTGTACCAGCTTGAGACCCTTAGCATTTAGCCAGATGGGGTTGGTAGGGAGGCTATATTATAGTTTTGTGGGGACAGGACCAAGGTTAGTTCCACATCCACTGCTGTGAGCAACAGGAGTAGCAACAGTAGTTTACTCCTCAGTACACAGATAGGGGAGGACTCACAAACTATTGTACTAATGCAGGCAGTAATTTTATAGCATAGCCCTTTGTTGGAAAGATTATAAAGCTCCGTAGCTGAGGTATAGCCCGTGGTGCATAAGGCACACTAGCTGGTGTCATTGATAAGCCATGGGTAGACTTCTGTCTTAGGGTAAGAGAAGCTACACCTAGGTAGTCCATAATAGCGGAAAAGAATAGGAATAGAGCAGTGAAAAATTTCACTTACGAGCCATGGTTGGTGCCCTAGCAAAAGGTGGTGCTGATACAATCAGATTAAGGAGGGCTACACTAAGTATGGAACAACTGGCAATTTCTAAGTTTCAAGCTATGCTAACACAATATGGAAGATGGCAGCAGTAGCATACATAGGTATTGAATTACAAAACAGGTCTCCCCTGGCTAGGGTGTTTTGTCGCTCCAGCACAAACTGGTCCTTTCTTAGTCTCTAGCTACAACTAAAGTCAAAGACAAATCTCAACTTTGTCAACTCCCTTTCCCACTTGTAACTGCAATTAGTCTGCCTTTAGCCAAATGAACATGATTTAAACTTCAAAACCTCTGTACTGTAAGTTATTATTCATGCAACTGAATGTAAATAACTGTATATATGGAACTGAACATCAATAACTCCTTTGTACAAAATTATGTGATTGTATGTAATATTCTAGTGCATCTATTCTATGTATGTATACTGCTCTAACTCCTCCCTCACTTCGGTCACACTCTGAAATGAGCCCCGCTCAGTGTGCTTTCCCGTTATCAAATATTCAAATAAAATAAAAAGTTGTAAAACAGGCGTATTCCTAGATTGGGTGTATGCTAGATCTAGTGAAATTGCCAGCTTCTGTGTCTCTGGCTACACTAGCAAGATATGGCAACAATAGCATACAGAGGAAATGAATTAAATAGGCCTACCATAGATAGGGTGCTTTAAAATCCAGTAGAACTGGCGATTATAGGCTGATTGGTGCTTCAACATACAAAGTACAACATTGCAAGACAAGCCTACCCTAGATAGGGTGTTTGGCTAAATCCCAATAAGCTGGCAATTATAAGCCTTTGGCTACTACAACATGCAGGTGTAAAATCGCAAGACAAGATAACACTAGGGTAGGTGGCTAAATCCAGTGAAGCTGGCAATTTTAGTCACTGGCTACACTAGTATAATATGGCAACCACAGCATACACAGTATTTTTACCTTAATGTCCTTAAATGTACCACAGTGCCAGTGGAGTCCAGGGGTGAAAAGGAGAAGAGTTGCCGGCCAGCCGGCAGACTACTGTCTGACTCTGGCAGACTTGAGGCAGAACAGCTGTCCTTAGTGTGTGGTCCTTTATGAATGGGCCACTGTGGATGGACCACTTGTAACCACCTCAGTTAAGAAAGGGACTCTTGGCCTGATAGACTGGTACAGCTCTGCGGAGGTGTGCCTGTGCCGATGGACTCTTGTGAAGGTCTTGGGGCTTTTCTGTTGGGGATCACTGCAGGGGGGAAGGAGATGCACAAGAAAGCTTCATGACCCCTGATATGCAGTTCAGATCCGCGGCTCTTAAATGCAGAAAGCCACAAGAAATGCACAAGATTTAAAAGGCTCTGATTGCGCCAAAACAAACATCTTTGTCCTGAGTGGCTAGTGCTGGCCCCGATTGGCTGGTACGGCTCTGGGGTGGTGTAACTGTCCCGATGGACTCCTGTAAGAGGTGTTGGGGCTCTTCTGTTGGCAGTGCTGCAGGGGAGGGCAGGAGATGCACAAGAAAGCCCTTATGGCCCCCATATGCAGTTCATGTCCAGTGGCTCTAAATACAGAAAGCACTGCTAAGAAATGTACAAGATTTAAGGGGCTCGGGCTGGTGGTAAAATGAAAGTCTTTGTCCCGAGTGGCTAGTGCTAGCCCTGATTGACTGAGTATGGCTCCGAGGAGGTGTATGTGCCTTGATGGATTCCTGTGAAGGTCTGGGGCTCTTCTGCTATTGGTGGGGGGCAGAGCGGCACAAGAAAGCCCTCACGACTCCTGATATGCAGTTCAGATCCAGCAGCTCTAAAATGAATTCCGTGGCACTACATATTTTGCAGTATGATGCAAGTTCTATGGAAAATGCTCTGGCAGTGAAAATGCAGAATTCCAGGGCCTTGGCTATAAGCTGTAAGGAAGAGATTAAAGCCAGCTGCAGGCTTAAACCTCTCCCTGCAGCCTACGGCTGAGAAGTAATTGAGACATCTTCCATTAGATGGCATTATACGTTTTTTTCTTATGAGGGGTGTTACAGAAAACCTTGATAACAGGAGTCCTGTCCCAGACCTGCTGCAAGTGAAATAGTGAAGGCCTTGGATATAGTGCACAGGAACTGCTCATTAGAGGAAGCATCTGTATGAGTTATTATGTACACTGTATGGGGGCTTCATCATTCAAACAGGAGAAGGTGCTGGAGATGGCAGGTGGCATGGAAAAGAGAGTCTCCACCCAAAACAGGATCGCTTGAATGTAATGTATTTGTATGTTTATTAAAATGGGTTTTGCATCTAAAGCATCCAAAGAAATTACACTGCTTGCTATTCTTTTTTTTCTTATTTCCATAGAGCTTTTTCCCATGGGATCTGAGACGGCTTTTCTGCCCTGTCCTGTGGACTGGCATCTGCCTCCTCCAGTGCTACTTTGCAATCGGGTACCCCACAGATTTTCCCTCATGGTGAGGTCAGTGAAGTGAGGGCTGTCCCCTCCAGGTGCACAGTCCAGCTCAGGCTGCAGGTTCCGGGTGACAGCACAAATTCTGAGGGCATGGGATGAAGTTGAGGAGGACTATCTAGAGGAAACATGAGAAAGAATTTCTTCACAGAACGGGTGGTGGACAAGTGGAACACCCTGCCAGAGGAAGTGGTGGGGCTGAAACAATCACAGGATTTAAGAATGCATGGGATAGACATAAAGGAATTCTGGAGGTCAGGGTAAGGCAACAGACTCTAGGAAAACAAACTGAACTTACAAGCTCAAATGGGCAGAATGGGTGGGCCATAGGCCTTATCTGCCGACACTGTCTATGTATCTATGTAACAGGCAGACAGGGCTTCATACAGCCCTAGATCCCTGTTCTGCTTTGCTCCTTTCCCTCCTGTGACTGATGTGAGGCGTGCATGTGGAGGCACACAGAACTCACCAGGCTGCCAGACCCTTCCAGCCCATGCACCCCTAGCTGTATTGCCTGGTCTCCACCTGGTGGCAGTCCTCGATGACTAACAAACTCACCCTCCCTTGTAGGGGAGGCAGGCCGTTGGACTCTTGATCCTTCCACCAGTTTACCCAAGGTAACCTGAGCCTGCTTCTGAACCTGGAAAGCCAGCGTGGTGCTAGGTGTGGCATTCAGTGCCTCAATCCTTAGTGCCACTGGGCTGGCTAGCTCGTATACTTTTAAAGTCATTATCCTGCTACGTAAAATGACCCAAACTAGAAAACCCTGTCAGTCTGTTTATTTGTTTATACTTCTTTATCAAATCTACAGCAGCATGGGACAAGCATGCCCCTCTCAGGAGGGCCTATGTTAAGGCTCTCATCACCCTTGGATTTCTGCCATGCTCATTTCTTGTCTCAAAGCTTGGGATTCTGCTTGGCACCTGCCCAGTGCCTCTGGCTCCTCAGAAGATCTCACAGAATGCAAACAACTTTGTAACACCTACACTAAAGCTACCAGACAGCCAAGTTGGAGTATTTTGCATCAGACCTCTAGAATAATATTAATAGACCTTCAAAAGTCTCAGGGTCATCCACTCCTATTCAATCCCTCACCCAGTTTTCTACCCGTCCTTAGAATTGTCAATTCCACAGTTTCTAGTCTCATTAGAGATACTGCCTCCTTCAATAACTTCTTCTCCGCTCCACCACCTGTGCTCTTTTTCCACACCATTTCTGCAATCTCCCACTCTTCTGTTCTCCCCAACCCTCCCACCTTCCCTTGCCTTTTCT
Organism: Neoceratodus forsteri; assembly: GCA_016271365.2. Taxonomy (NCBI): domain Eukaryota; kingdom Metazoa; phylum Chordata; order Ceratodontiformes; family Ceratodontidae; genus Neoceratodus; species Neoceratodus forsteri. The sequence continues at coordinate 1,742,196,969 of CM028129.1, forward strand.
TTCTCCCCTAACACTGTATTAATGCTCAGCTGGCTGTTTCTCAGTCCCAACAAGGGCAATAACTCTGATGAGTGTGACCCCAAATTCCTCTACCTCTCTGCTCCTGTCATTGCCTCTCATCTCAGATGTCAGTGTGGCTCAGTTGGTAGAACATGCTTCTGAGCAAGCATGAAGTGGTTCAAGTGACACACCAGATTGGACTCGTACCTAAATACTGCCACCCAAGTGCAGTGCTAGGAGGAGGCTGTACTGTTGGGGTGTGCGCTAATTTGATGAGATGTTAGAACGAGGTCCCATCTGCCTTTTCTGGTGGTTGTTCAAGTAAAGGTACCTTGGCACTTCTTGAGAAGAGCAGTGGAATTTCTTTGTTGTCCTTATGCCACCAACAGCCTAATCTGGTTAAGTTTCAATTGGTTTGCATTTGTATTCTCCACACACACACACACACACACACACACTCAGGATGAGGCTGCAGATAGGCAGAAATGTCTAGCCATCCTTCCCGTCAAGAAATGCCAAATAAAATGGAACTGTGACTGGGTTCCATATCTGTTGGCTATGGTTTGGGCTTTGGCTGCATTCCATGGCTATTGGGCTGTGACTTTGTTCCATGACTGTGTAGATGTACTTGAATTCCTTGGTTATTGGACTGGGTTCCATGGCTGTTGGACTGTGACAGTATTACATGTCTGTAGGGCTGTAACTGGGTTCCATGGCTGTTGAGCTGGGGCCACATTCTGTGACTGCAGGGCTGTAAATGGGTTCCATGGCTGTTCGGCTATGACTGGGTTCCATGGGTGTTGGGCTGTGACTATGTTCCATGAGTGTAGGGCTGTAACTGGATCCGTGGCTGTTGGGCTGTGACAGTGATCCATGACTTTAGGGCTGTAAATATGTTCGCTTGTGTTGGGGTGTAACTAGGTTCTGTGGCTATTGGACTGTGACTATGTTCCATGACTGTAGGGTTGTAACTGGATTCCATGGCTGTTGAGCTGTGACTGTGTTTCATAATTTTAGGGATATGACTGGGATTGCAGCTACTGAGCTGTGGATGAGTTCCATGGCCATTGAACTGTGACTAGGTTCCATAACTGTAGGGTTGTGACTGGATTCCACAACTGTAGGACTGTAGCTAGATTATGCAGCTATTGAACTGTGGCTCAATTCCATGACTGTTGGGCTACAACTGGTACCATGGCATTTGAGCTGTAGCTGGGTTCTATGGCTGTTGTACTGTGTCTGCATTCTGTGGCTGCTGGGTCTCATGGCAGTTTGGCTGTGGCTGTGTTGTTGGGCTACAACTGGTACCATGGCATTTGAGCTGTAGCTGGGTTCCATGACTGTTGCACGTGTCTGCATTCTGTGACTGATGGGTTTCATGGCAGTTTGGCTGTGGCTGTGTTCTATGATGTGGGCTGCAGCTGGGTTCTGTGGTTGTATTTGGGTGTTGTGGTTGTTGGGCTGCGGATGGTTCCATGGGCACTGGGCTATGACTTGATTCTGTGATTATTGGCTGTGGCTGAGATAACTGGCTGGTCAACTGGGTTCCATTGCCATTTAGCAGTTATAGAGTTCTATGAATGATGAGCTGTGGATTGATTCCATAGTTTTGGGCCATGACCCCATTCTGCTGCTACTTGGCTGATGTTTGGTTTGAAGTGTGGCAGTTAGGCTGTGGCTGGATTCCTTGACATTGAGCTGTGACTGAGTTTCATGGCTTTTGGACAATGACTGGGTCCAATGACTGTTGAGTTGCTCTTAGTTCCATCACACTTGTGATGCAACTGGGTTTATGGCTGTTGGGCTGCATCTGGGTCTCATGATTGTTGGTTTGTGGCTGAATTCTATGGCTGTTTGGCTACTGCTTGGTTTCATGACAGTTTGTATGACTGTGTTTCATGGCTATAAAGATGCAGCTGGGTTCCATGGCTGTTAGGCTTTGGCTGTTTCTTGACTGCTTTGGCTGTGGATGGGGTTTGTGACTGTTTGACTATGGCTGGGTCCCATGACTGTTGGGCTGCGGCTTGATTAAATGGCTGTTGGGCTGCAGCTGGGGTCCATAACTATTAGACTTTGGCTGGTTTGCCTGTTTTTGGCTGTGGCTGGGATTTATGATTGTTGAACTCTGGCTGTGTCCCATGACTGTTGGGTTGTTGCTTGATTCCATGGCGTTGGGCTGTGACTGTTCAGCTGCAGCTGGGTTATGTTGCAGTTGGGAAGTTGACAGGTGTCCCGGAGGTTGAGCTGTTGATTGGGTCCATAGTTGCTGGCTGTGGCTACAATCTATGGCTACTGGGCTGCTGCTTTTTGGGGGCAGTTAGGCTGTGGCTGGGTCCAATGACTAACGCTGAATCTGTGAAGCTATGCTGTGGCAGGGTTCCATGGCTGATGCAGTGTGGTTGGGTTCCATGGCAGTTGGTCTGTGGCTTGGTTCAGTGGCTAATGGACTGTTGCTGGGTTCCATGGTCGGGCTGTGGATGGGTTCCATGGCTGTTGGCATGCAGCTGACTTACAGTATGTGTCTGTTGGGGTGCAAATGGTGTCCATGCCTGTTGCAGCGCAGGGATTTATTTAACTCCAAAATTGATTAGCGTTTTGCTTATAAAAGTGCTAAAACATTGTGAAAATGCATAGCACTTGCCTCACTGTGTTTAACAAACATAACACTTCTAGAAAACCTATATAAATACTTTCTGTACAGTTAGCATTGTCCCAAGAAAAAACTGTTAATCAATTATTTAAAACCCTGCAGCGCAGCTGGTTCCATGACTGCTGGGCTACTGCTGTACTCCATGGATGGTGGGCTGTGACTGTGTTCCTTGGCCTGAACAATAAATAAATGGTAAACAGCAAAGGCTCTACTATTGATTTGTCATCGATCGTTTCATTACAGTTTCATTTAAAATTTAGATGCATTTGACGAGATCAAAGAACTTATAGTAAATAGCAGCAACACAATTAATCTGGCGGTAGAACAACTCTCTTTAAGATAGTGTGCCAAGTATTTTATTCTTATGTCAACATACCAAGGACAGCACATCGCTTCATCAACGATGCCTTTATTTTCATTAAAACCACAAGGGCTTTTCCGTAACCTAGAAATTTAGGAAGATTCCTGACTCTGGTTTTGTGGATCTTCAAATCAGAAGTGTTTAATCAGAAAAGTCTTTTACTATAGTTGAATATGGCTCCACATTGTAAACTTTGATTGTCAATTGACCAATTATACTTTCAGTTGCTTTTACAAATACCTCATCTTAGTTTTAGCCATAATAATCAATAAACGATTTGCCAAAGAAAGTGCCTTAAGCAATGACAGTTTCTTCTAAAGACCAGATGCAGTGGGAAAGTATGATAATACTGTAGGCATAGGCAACTATGGGTATATTCTTATTAATGTTTTTAAGAATCTTTATTCTAAGCTGCCAAAGGTAACAAAAGATCATCAATAAATAGACAATAAAGGCTGAAAAGTCAAGGATTTTATAGTAGTGTGCTCTGGCTGCATTCGTTTTTCTATTTACATTTTTCCTCCTTTCTCTGGGAGACACCCCAACTGGTGGCTTGACCCTCTGCAGAGGACACTCTCTCTGCACTCGCCCACACCCACCAACCCCGGACGCCACCCACGCATTGGTTTCTCGCGGCGGGCCAGGAAGGTGCATGCTACACCTCCTCTGGAGACCCAAGCCAGATTCCAGGTTCAGCCCTTGGGTACAGTGGCCATCACTGAGTGCCAGCCAGGGCTCTCTTTCTTTCCATTTCTCCTCCCCATCAATGCAAGCACATCAGAAACATGCCCCCGACCTGTACTGCCCTCTGGCGATCACCAGGGGCAGTCAGCGTCTGAGACACACTACCTTCCCCGAGAGAGAGAGCAGTCCTACGGATGCTTGATCCTCTCTCCCCCCCACCCCCAGCGGCCCAAGCTTGTTCCTGAACCTGGGTTGCCGTGTGGCTTGAGGTGTGGTGTCCAGCGCCTCAACCCTCAGTACCACCACACCAGCCTCTGGATGCATTCTGTGGCTGCTTGAGCTGTTTATGGGTTCCATGACATTGGGCTTTGACTGGGTCCCATAGTTGTGGACTTTGTTAAGTTTTGTGACTTTTGGACTGTGATTGGGTTCCATAACTGTTGGGCTTTTTCTGTTGAGGTTTTCTCTCAGTTTACCTCTGTCTTTCCTCCAGTGATATACCCTGATCCCAGGGATGTACCCCATCAGGTCTGGAACCTCTGGCTCCCGGACCCCATAACCAATCGCGTTACCCCCATGGCTTACCTTCCATGCAGGGGCTCCTGGGAAGGGCCATCTTCCCCTCAAGGTAGTTTGGATCCAGTGCTGGCAGGTAATAGGACTCAGGAGTCCCCACAGCCAGGTCTATCATTTATATGGAGGTGGAACCTCCATCAATGAAGCCTCAAGCTCCTTGGCCTTAGTCGCATAGCTAACCTTGCATCGGAGCAAGCTCCCGCCATGCTGCAAGGGGTCACTGTGGTACTGGTGATTGCCACTGACCTCCCTGGCCGAGGTGCAGTGCCACAGAGTAGATGCTTGGCCTGACCTGTCTCCGACCGCAATCTCGCTCTGCTCCCAAACTCGGTTTCCTACATGATAGCCCAGTGCGCCCTACTGGCCCATTGGGGTTGCCAGCATTTGGCTTTGACTGAGTTCCATAGCGGTTGGGTTTTGAATGGGTTCCATGGCATGTGGCTATGACTGGGTTCAGTGACTGATAGGCTGTGTCTGGGTTCTATGGCATTTGGGCTGTGGTGGGGTTCAGTGACTGATAGGCTGTGTCTGGGTTCCATGGCATGTGGGCTGTGGAGGTTCAGTGACTAATAGGCTGTGTCTGGGTTCCATGACATGTGGGCTGTGACTGGGTTCAGTGACTGATAGGCTGTGTCTGGGTTCCATGGCATGTGGGCTGTGACGGGTTCAGTGACTGATAGGCTGTGTCTGGGTTCCATGGCATGTGGGATGTGTCTGGGTTCCATGGCATGTGGGCTGTGACGGGGTTCAGTGACTGATAGGCTGTGTCTGGGTTCCATGGCAAGTGGGCTGTGTCTGGGTTCAGTGACTGATAGGCTGTGTCTGGGTTCCATGGCATGTGGCTGTGACTGGGTTCAGTGACTGATAGGCTGTGTTTGGGTTCCATGGCATGTGGGCTGTGACTGGGTTCAGTGACTGATAGGCTGTGTCTGGGTTCCATGGCATGTGGGCTGTGGCTGGGTTCAGTGACTGATAGGCTGTGTCTGTGTTCCATGGCATGTGGGCTGTGACTGGGTTCAGTGACTGATTGGCTGTGTCTGTGTTCCATGACATGCGGGCTGTGACTGGGTTTAGTGACTGATAGGCTGTGTCTGGGTTCCATGGCATGTGGGCTGTGACTGGGTTCAGTGACTGATAGGCTGTGTCTGGGTTCCATGGCATGTGGGCTGTGACTGGGTTCAGTGACTGATAGGCTGTGTTTGGGTTCCATGGCATGTGGGCTGTGACTGGGTTCAGTGACTGATAGGCTGTGTCTGGGTTCCATGGCACGTGGGCTGTGACTGGGTTCAGTGACTGATTGGCTGTGTCTGTGTTCCATGACATGCGGGCTGTGACTGGGTTTAGTGACTGATAGGCTGTGTCTGGGTTCCATGACATGCGGGCTGTGACTGGGTTTAGGGACTGATAGGCTATGTCTGGGTTCCATGGCATTTGGGCTGTGATGGGGTTCAGTGACTGATAGGCTGTGTCTGGGTTCCATGGCATGTGGGCTGTGATTGAGTTCAGTGACTGATAGTCTGTGTTTGGGTTCCATGGCATGTGGGCTGTGACTGGGTTCAGTGACTGACAGGCTCTGTCTGGGTTCCATGGCATGTGGGCTGTGACTGGTTCAGTGACTGATTGGCTGTGTCTGTGTTCCATGACATGCGGGCTGTGACTGGTTTAGTGACTGATAGGCTGTGTCTGGGTTCCATGACATGTGGGCTGTGACTGGGTTTAGTGACTGATAGGCTATGTCTGGGTTCCATGGCATTTGGGCTGTGATGGGGTTCAGTGACTGATAGGCTGTGTCTGGGTTCTATGGCATTTGGGCTGTGACAGGGTTCAGTGACTGATAGGCTGTGTCTGGGTTCCATGGCATGTGGGCTGTGGCGGGTTCAGTGACTGATAGGCTGTGTCTGGGTTCCATGGCATGTGGGCTGTGATGGGGTTCAGTGACTGATAGGCTGTGTCTGGGTTCTATAGCATTTGGGCTGTGAGCGGGTTCAGTGACTGATAGGCTGTGTCTGGGTTCCATGGCATGTGGGCTGTGACTGGGTTCAGTGACTGATAGGCTGTGTCTGGGTTCCATGGCATGTGGGCTGTGATGGGGTTCAGTGACTGATAGGTTATGTCTGGGTTCCATGGGATGTGGTCTGTTACTAGGTTCCATGACTGTTAAGATAGTGGCTGGGCTCAGTCTCTATTGGGATGTAGTGGGTTTAATGACTTTTAGACTGTGGCTGGTTCCATAACTGTTGGGATGCAGCTGGGTTCCATGACTGTTGCACTGTAGTAGTAAGTAGTAGTAGTAGTAAAATGTTATTCTGAGACACATCAAAGGGATAGCCAGTTTAGCTGAAGCTCATTTTCAATGGGGTCCCATTGTACAAAAGTAGCAATTCCACATGTAAAATGTACAGAACATACAGTGCAAATCCAGCAAAACACATTTAACAATAAACGAAACATAGATCAGCCACAGCAGGTATTAGGATATTTAGCAACATCAATAAACCAAGATCTTATAGCATTCCACAATGAGATACTATTACTTTGCCTCAAATGACCTGGCAGACTATTCCAGAGCCCGGCCCATATGCACAAAACTAGAGTTGCCCCCCACGGTTTTACCATTGACACTGAGTTCTCTATTGCCCCTGCTGCACATAAACCCTCCCTAACATTCCATTTCTTAATTAAATCTAACATATAGTTGGGCATTTTGTATTTGACAGCAGTACATCAAATGTAATATATGTAGTGTTCAGTATTCTGTCAGTGCTGTCCAATCCAGGGCTCTATAGAGGAACAGTGGTGTGCATGTGGTGCATCCAGAAAATAACGCTCAAATCTGATATAAAGCACATCAAGCGGTGTAAATTATCTCCAGCTGCACCCTCAAAACAACAATTCCCCATAGTCAAACTAAGAGATTACAATGGAGTTTACTATTTTTTTTGGAGGATGCAGTTTTATATTTATATAAGGCCTCCAATTTTCTGTTTAGTTTCCTAGTCAGTAGGTCAATATGTGCATCCATTTACAATGAGAGTCTATCCAGACTCCCAAATACTTACAGGAATCAACACGGGTTAGATCACTATCAAGAGTTTTTACATTCAAAGCTGGTTGATTTTGTAATTGTTTATTTGAAAAGATAACTTGACATCTTGAGAAGTTTAAAACTAACCCAAGATCCTGGAAGTAGTTCCGCAATTTTTAAAGTCTTTTGCAGTTTTTCTTGCATTTGACTAACAGACTTGCTTTTCTATATAAAGAACTGTGTCATTATCAGATACAATGGTGCAAGACACCACCAGTAGGTGTCCGCATCATTCATATACACGCTCAACAGTACGGGTTCCAGTACTAACCCTTGAGGTACCCCTGATTTAATGTTCAAGTATTTAGATTTATAATCATTATTCAGTATAACTCACTGCTGTCTCCCAGTCAAATAGCCATGGGACCAAACAAGTGCATCCTGGTTGAGGCCAATAGATCTTAAATTTTCAAGCATCCTATCGTGATTCAGGGTGTCGAATGCTTCAATAGGTCTGTAATACAGCCCCAGCCAGGAGGCTGTTATCCATGGCTATTTGAATATCTGACAACTTTTTTTATACTGTATTTATTATATTTTCATTTGCAAAAATCATAGGATGGTTTTACAGTGTATAGGTTAAGACAGTACATAATTACATCAGTCAGAGGTCTCAGGACTACTTACATATTTTGCAAAGCAATTCATATAATGAGCACTAAGACATTTACGTAAACCATCATCACAGTCGATATATTTCTAAGGTACAAAAGTAGGATCTAAAGATGAAATATATAGAATCCATTTCTCCATTTAAGCTCAAATGCAGACCATTTATCTGTGTTTTAGCTATTAATCTCTAATACATAAATTCTCCCATTATTCCCTGCCAGTTCTGTATGTTTGGAGACATCTTCCCCCAGTTTCTAGTAATTACTTTTTAGCTGCCAGCATATAAGTGATTAACAGTGATCCTCTGGGTATTGGAGACCCTCTGGCAGATTGAGTAATACTAGCTCAGGGGTCAATACAGCTTCTGCATCTACCAATTCTTTTAATGCCTCTAAAATATCTCTCCAGTAACCTGCTAACTGCAGGCAGGCCCCAAAACATGGAACTGATCCACAGATATTTCTCCACAATCTCTCCAGCAATTGCTTAGTGTCCCTGATGAAAACCTGGTCAGTCTTGCTGGAGTATAGAAAAATCTATTTCTGACTTTCCAGGCAAATTCTCGCCAGTAGGGGCTCTTAAAAGTCACATTGAGAATTTAGTATACTTTTCCCAATCTTCCTTTGATACCTGGGTGGAAGCTCTTTATTCCAGGCATTTAGAATTCCTGAGTTGAATTTTTTGATAATTCAATCAAACCCCTTATATATTAGTCCCACAAAAGTGGGGCCACAACTGTCATGTAAGTGGTGTATCCAGTATTCTGGAAGGATAGCTGTGCAGCAATGATTGACAATAAATCAAAAGCATATATGCATATAACTATTGCTTTTAGTATTATTCTGTGCTGTAAAAGCTTTAGGACTTCCAAATATGGGAAAGAAATAAAAACTCCAAATTTCCAGTAGAAACTGCTCCTGGAGCATTTGAACTCTCCCTAAAAATGAAGGGAATCCCTTAACATTGTTGTTAGGGCCTTGAGAGCCAGTAAACTGTTCCCTTTAAATAAGACAAAACAATATAGGAAAGGAGTGTAAAACTCCAAAGAAAATCTTTAGGAACATCCCAAAAGCAGCATAGAGCTCAAAAACTGCTCCCTCCCCATGCCCTGCACCCCGAGCTTGAAAAGTTTCCCTTTATATTACTTCATTATCGATGGAAGAAGAAAAGAGACTGCAATTAGTATAATCAAATAATTATATCTGTAACTTCTAATCCACCATTAGAAGGCACTTGGATTATGTAAGGTAGTGTCTGTTCATCGTGCAGTCGCCTATTTCAGGCTCAGAGCGGCTCATTAATATAGAGAGCACACTTCAGGCCCGAGAAACCAGATGGCGCAGCATGTATTTTCAAACTCTCTCTCCTGCTCACTTCAGCCGAACGAGCTTTCAGTAAGTTTCAAGTATTGTCACTTTTTGCTTTCTCCTGTAGACTGCTAGAGTAGATTTGACTGTTCCCAGTTCTTGTTGTTTTCCCTGTCTTCTATTAGGATTAGATTGCCAGCCAACTTGGTGTTTTCTGGATTGTTGCTACCCAAACTCAGGAAAGTGCAGGCCCATTTTTGTAAGTTCTTCTTTTGCTTCTTGAGCCATGGAGAACTCCACTTTCCAGTAGGCAGATGGACAATTAGCTGCTGGATATGGGGTTGTAAATTTGTGTCCTGCTGCTTTCAGTACTGGAAGTACGTACTAGGCACGCTGCAGGCGCAGTAGTTTTGTGCATAGTCATGATCAAGAATATATGCGGGTTGGGCCATAGAAAACTGGCGCGCCATGCTGTAAGCAGAATATGCTCTTTGTTGCATAGCTGTTGAAACGAAGAATTACTGACCTTGGTGGAATATTTGCAGAGGTAGGTTTGGGTGCCAATGCCCTATGCGCGCCTCTCAAGATGAAGGTTGAAATCTTTTGGCAGTTCTAAGGCTGTGTGTAGCAAAGCTTCAACAAATTCCTTAATGTTAGTTCCTCAGAGTCCTCAGGTAAACAATAAATTCTAATGTTTTGCAGCGTGTTCTGTTCTCGAAATCTTCTTGGCGGTCAATTATTTGTTCTTGCATCTCTTTCATCTGCTGTACCATTTGTTCCAAATCATCTATTCTATTCTCAGTTACTGTCGTAGTTCGCTTTTGTTCGTGTACTCTCTGCTCTAATTGTATCACATCTCTTTGTAACTCACTGTACATGTCTTTGGTTTCTGCATGAAAAGTAAGTATCTCTTGGTAAATTAGGTCAAGTTTTGCCTTCTTCACTTTGTTTTTGGTTGTTTCCACTGAGATTTAAACAAGCCCCATTTAAGATCTGCAGAGTCACGGTTATCTGATGCGACTGAGGCCTCCGATTCGTTCCATCAGCTATCTCCTCCATCATGCTGTGTTTCGTTACTAAATTCAATCTCTCCAATTCTCTACACTTTCCTCTGGTTTGTAATGCAAAATCTATTTAAGAAATATGCAGGATTACAGCGAGCATAGTTTTTTAGCTCGGGGTAGATGCAGTTCTCTTTATAGGCTGCCATTACTCGGGGCGGAACTGAAGTCTGTCTGACACAACTTTGATTAATGCAGTAGTAGTTTTGCCCTAAATCTCGATTGGTAACTGTTATATATTCTGAGTTTCCAAGTAACTATTTAATTGCAGTACAATAATTTTTCAAAATCTTAGAAATAACCAGAAGCAGCGATAAGGGCCTGTAATTCCCCATATCACTCTTCTGGCCACCTTAAAATTGATATTACTTGGCCTGTTTCCATGGTAATGGATAACCACCTGTTTCAGGAGAGGTTAAAAAGGCCAGCTAATAAAGGGCAACTACAGGGTTGCAATTTTGAGTAAATAGGATGGAATCCCATCCAACCTTGTGCTTTATTAATATTTATTTTTATTAATCCTTAAAGACCTGATTTGCAGTTATGTTTTTAAAGGAAAATGGGGCTTATTTTCATCCTTGCCTCCCAACCAAATCCTTGTTTCTGCACCTTGGTGCAGATGTTCTAACATGACCAGAGAGCCCATGTCTATGTACAACTTATTAAACATATCGCCAATGTGTCCAGATGCTATGGGGGATACCATTCACCATAAACGTACTTAGTAATTCAGAAACTTTATTGCCCCTTAACTTTCTTACTATGCTCCAAAAGTCCTTGGGTTACCAACTCTTTCTGATCTGAAACCAATCAAAAGTAGTCTATCTTTGCCTTCCTTATTTTCTTAGTACAGAGATTATGTGCAGCACAATATCTTTCCCAGGATATTCTTTAATTATTTACTTTTGCCAACCTCAATGCTGTATCCCAAGCCTTACGGTATTTTGTCAGTTCAGCTGTATACCAGGGGAGTTGTTCTTTTAACTTTTTACTACAAGTGGAATGAAGATATTGCACACAGTCAGAATTCACCTTGAAAGTACTGCCAGGCACTATCAATGTCAGGATCAGGGCCAATCTATCCCAGTTCCTACCTTCTAATTCTACCATAAAGGATGTGTAATCTAGGTCTTTCAAATTTCGTATATTTTAGCCTGAGACGAACTTGGTTTCTTATCTTTTCCTCTAATGCAGACGGTAACCTGATGGTCACTAAAAGTGAAAACTTATCTGGGGCTGAGGTAAATATTAAATCCAAAATAGTAGAGGAACTTGGGGCTTTGGGATTATGTCTTGTGAAGGAAGTAATTAGTTGAGTCAAACCCAAAGATGTTGAGAATTCCATTAATTTACTTGTAGGTAAAATCTTAGCCCAATCTATATTTAAATCCCCACTGATGGTAAGTTCATGACTATCCCTAAATGGGAACAAAAATCCTGTACAGCCAAGAAGTTATTTTCATCTCCCTTGGTGGGCTTATAGCATCTGATTATCAACATCGGCTTATAGTATGGGATCTTTAGCTCTAAGGCTACTCTTTCCATACCTGAAGTTAGTGTAATACAGTCTAATTCTTTAATTTCCAAAGTCAGGGCCCCATATACCAACCCCTCCCTTTTCCCATGATCATTTCTCCATGATTGGTAACCAGGAATTTGAACTTCCTCATCTGATATTTTCTTATTTAACCAGGATTCTGAAATAATTATTGTATCCGGTTTGTAATCTATAATCCATTCTCGGATAGCATCAGACTTTGATATCATACTTCTAGCATTAACATGAAATAGGCTAAGTTTGTTAACCCTCAAACTATCTGCTGTAAAAAGATTTTTGCCTGGTCCTGGGTTTAAATGGATATTCTCAGAAAGCAAGAGGCTTAACAGTGTTGGCTTAGTTCCGTGGTTGTTTGACTGTGACTGTGTTCCATGACTGTTGGGCGGTCAGCTGAGTTGTTTGTTGGGCTGTGACTGTGTTTTAGGGCAGCTGGGTTCCATAACTCTTACTTGTTTTCATGACTGTTGTGCTGTGGTTGTTTTCTATGGCTGTTGAGCAGTGTCTGGTTTCCATGACTTGTGTTGTGGTTGTTTTCTATAGCTGTTGAGCAGTGTCTGGTTTTCGCGACTGTTGTCTTGTGGTTGTTTTCTATGGCTGTTGAGCAGTGTCTGTTTTTCATGACTGTTGTGCTGTGGTTGTTTTCTATGGCTGTTGAGCAGTGTCTGGTTTCCATGACTTGTGTTGTGGTTGTTTTCTATAGCTGTTGAGCAGTGTCTGGATTTCATGACTGTTGTGCTGTGGTTGTTTTATATGGCTATTGAACAGTGTCTGGTTTTCATGACTGTTGTATTGTGGTTGTTTTCTATGGCTGTTAAGCAGTGTCTGGTTTTCATGACTGTTGTGCTGTGGTTGTTTTCTATGGCTGTTGAACAGTGTCCAGTTTTTGTGACTGTTGTGCTGTGGTTGTTTTCTATGACTGCTGAACAGTGTCTGGTGTTCATGACTGGTGTGCTGTGGTTGTTTTCTATGGCTGTTGAGCAGTGTCTGGTTTTCATGACTGTTGTGGTTGTTTTCTATGGCTGTTGAGCAGTGTCTGGTTTAATGACTGTTGTCTTGTGGTTGTTTTCTATGGCTGTTGAGCAGTGTCCAGTTTCGTGACTGTTGTGCTGTTGTTGTTTTCTATGGCTGTTGAGCAGTGTCCAGTTTTTGTGACTGTTGCGCTGTGGTTGTTTTCTATGGCTGTTGAGCAGTGTCTGGTTTTCATAACTATTGTGCTGTGGTTGTTTTCTATGGCTGTTGAACAGTGTCCAGATTTAGTGACTGTTGTGTTGTGGTTGTTTTCTATGGCTGTTGAGCAGTGTCCAGTTTTCGTGACTGTTATCCTATGGTTGTTTTCTATGGCTGCTGAGCAGTGTCTGGTTTTGTGACTATTGTGCTGTGGTTGTTTTCTCTGGCTGTTGAGCAGTGTCTGGTTTCCATGGCTGTTGGGTTGTTACCAGCTTTCATGGCTGCTGAGCTGTTGCTGGATTCCATGGCTCTGGTTTGGTTTAATTGTGGCTTGGTTCCATGGCTGATGAACTGTGGCTCAGCTCCACGGCAGTTGGTCTCTGTTCATAGCACTGGGCTTTGACTGGGTTCCATGGCTATCAACTGTGGTCAAGTATCATGACTTAGGAATTGTGGCTGGTTCCATGACAGTTGGGCCATGGCTTGCTTTCATGGCTGTTGGCTATATCTGGATTTGATGGTTGCTAGGCTGTGACGTGTTTCATGGCTACTAGGTTTCTGTGCTGGGTTCCAAGGCTGTTACTTGTTTCCATGACTGCTGAGTTGTGGCTGGATTCTGTGGCTGTTGGGCTGTCTGGTTTCCATGGCGGATAGGCTGTAGCTGGGTTTCAGGGCTGCAGCTAGGTCCCTTGTATGGTGATTACTGAAGTGTTCCATGGCTCATTGCTGCTGCAGGGTTCTATGGCTGGTGAATACTGTGTGTTTTATGTAAGATTTCATGACGTTGGGATATAGCTGCATTCAATGATTGTTCCTGGAGCTACTGATGCTCTGCATTTTGACTGACATAACTTTTTATTGAAAAGTGACTCAGGTCTCACCTCACTGGAACATGTCATGTTAGCATTCCTGGGATTTACACTCACGCCCTGAATGACACATGTGCTCTTCAGCTTTATTCAAAACAAAGTTCACTAGTACAGACATCTCCATACAGACAGAACAGCAACAGCACAATACATTATATGCACTCTTAGTCAGAAATTACATCTTCAAGCATGAGCTCTTTTTCATATAGGTTGAAATAGTCCTTGATACTACAGCTAAGGGAGGCCATTTTCAGTAATGGTGTCTAGATTTCACAAGTGTAACACTAATGAGACCATCATTTTCCAAAGATCTGTAGCTATACTATGACGCATGTTCAGCACTGTTCAGGAGATACCGAGATATTTAGCCCTAAATGTTTTAGGTTGTGTGAATCCTTTCAGAGGCAAACCTTTACATTCAAAGTTTGAAAAATGTGTTAATTTGCACTGATGACCAAAGCATATTTAAAGGCTGTTCACATCGCATTTTCTGCACTGTTGTGGTGGTGCAGAGCTGTTACAGCATTGCTGCTGTAACCATGTGAACGCAATATGCATCTTTTTTTTTGCCTGGGTTGTGTTTCCTCACTGCATCTCTTTTCTTGGGATCGCATAGTGTTGTGGGTGTTTCTAGTAGCTGTGTGAACAGCCTGCATCACTCACAACAATGCCAGCTGTTTTCCAGAGCTTTTCCAGTGCTGCCAACTGGAAGAATGATTGCAACACAGGAAGCAAGTACAGGGCGTCCTGCAACACCACAACTGCCATTTGTCTGAACGCTGCTCAGTGGCATTGCACAAACTGTATTGGAAACGATGGGGATGGTGGTGTTGCAGGTACTGTAGATGTCATATGAACATGGCTAAAGTGTGTAGTAGAGATTTGTTCTACACCGATTTCTTCTTTATTTTCTTCACCACCAGTCAGCCCTTGTTCAGGAGGGTGTGCCAGCCCTGTCTCCCCAGTGCCCACCAGGACTGCTGCCAGCCTTCTTCCCCAGGCCTTGCTCCCTGATGGGGTTGGCAGGGGTCATAGAAACATAGACTTTGATGGCAGAAAAGGACCACTTGGCCCACCCAGTCTGCCCATTTCCCTACCTACTGGATAAGCTGCAGATTCTAGTTAACCAACAGCCTGCTTCCTGCAGCCCCGCACTATAATTGCTTTGTGTCTGTCCCAAGCATGTTTGAATTCCCCACTGTTTTAGACCCAATGACCTCCTCAGGAAGGCTGTTCCATGTATCCACCACTCTCTCCGTGAAAAAGAATTTCTCACATTACCCCTGAGCCGCCCCTCTATCTTTAAACTGTGCCCCTGTTCTTACACATCTCTTTTCTGAAAGATGCTACCCTCCTGGACTTTGTTGATTCCCTTGAGGTACTTGAACGCTTTCTATCATGTCCCCCTGTCCCTCCTTTCATCAAGGGTATACATATTAAGCCTCTCAGTCTCTCTTCATATGGTTTCTGTTGTAGACCCTGCACCATTTTAGTTGCCCTTCTCTGACTGCTTCCATCCTGTCTATGTCCTTACATAGATGAGGTCTCCAGGCCTCTACTGATGACTGGATCCAGTTGGCAAGCCCAGCTAGTTGGGGAGTGGGATCTGTGAGCACCTGCCATCATCCAGCCACTGGCTTTTACAGTGTTCTGGATCCCCTGGAGACGCTGCAATGCATCCAGGTGCACGCCATGCGTTCCTGCACTGATGTGCCAACATCTGCCCCATCTCCCAGTCTGCTGGCCCAAGCTGCCTTTCCCCCAGCTTCCGCCAGGAGACAGGCTGCGGTGGCACTACCAACCCCCCAGAGGAGGAGAGCCATCCATCAGATGCTCGATCCAACTCTCCCAGCCAACTCCTGATACCCCAAGGTCGCCCTGATCCCAGGTTGCCAGCGTGGTGGCAGGTGAGGGTGATGCATCAGCCTCCATGCCACCGGGCTGACTACACCGATTTCTGCTCTCTTGAAATGCTATTGCACCCAGGTCAAAGGTCATGAAATGTGATTGTACTCTTCTGTGGTACAGTAGCATTCCAGAGCCTCTAGAGACAGCACAAGCTGCTTTGTTTACATTCGCTATGCACTCATCTCACAGCAATCAAAAAGCAGCTGCAGGGATGGCCGTGGTGTTTTCCATTGAGTGAGGCTGAGACTGAGGTCGATGGATGGGGGAATCTCAGTTACCGACAAGTGTCGTCAATGAAAAATACCATGTTTTGTGACAAAAATAACTTGCAAATATATATATCTGATGAGTGCTGAGATACAGAATGACACAATCAAATTCAAAAGGAAAGTTTTTTTTTTTTTTGACAACAAATACTAACAAGGAAAATGGCAAAAGTAGGCGTTAATGACACTGTTAGAAAATGGAATCTTTCTGATGTTAAAAATGGTTCCTGTTCTGCTTCCATCTGTTCAATGAACTTTTTTTGGGGGTGGCCCCAATACTTATTGGACCTCAACCTTGTCCTGCCAACCGTCCCCATGCCCAGGCTTACCCCTGTGCAGGGCCACCCCCTCCTGCTGGACACTGTTGGCAAGCCCCAGCTACCACCCGGTCGGGGCCACGGGAGCAGGACCCCTGGCAGACATCAGTGGTGGTGCAGGCAGCAGCAGAGCAGGGCATTATACCTGGGGGTGGCTTTTATCTTGAATGCTGAACCCCTGGGGTGGGGATGTGCAATGATGTCCCGTGTCCGCCCCACCCCTATGATGGCCCACGGCTGCAGCAGCAATCCCCAGACTCCACCAGGGGTCCGTATAGCACCGACACTCTCCCCACCCCAGAGAAGGACAGCGGTCCCTGGAACACTCGATCCTTCTCCCCGGGTTGGCCTCAACTGCGAATCCATCACCGAACCGGATGTCGGCACTGCAAGCAGGCATGCTGCTACTGCACCAATGGGTTGGCCAGTGCACTTTTTCAAATGTTTGAAAGTGTATGTCATTGTGGATTGTTTCCGTTGATCGTTACCAAGCATTACTGATCGGTTCTGAACAGTAAACATTATCCATAAGTTTGCTTAGTCTAATATATCATTCTTACAGTATGCTATGCACATTAAAAATGTTCCTCCTTATGCATAACCAGCCTGCTGCCACCTGGGCTCTGATTTCCTCGGACCGCTCAAGCTATGCTCTTGAGGTCAGAGGTAATCAGGAACCCTCTGTGGCAGCACAGGCTGGTTGCAGGGTTGCCCATCCAGTATTTATATATTAAATAACTCCCTGTTGGTTTGGGGAAACACCACCTAACAATCATCTACAAGGCTGTGGGAATTGGTGCCAGCAGAAGTTCGAGAGTTTCATAACGTTATGGAGGTATACCATTGTCCAAAGGTAGACACACACACACACACACACACACACACACTGCTTCTTTTATGTTCATTTAAACTGGATTGCGTATCTTATTGGGAAGTGAGCTTTTCATAACTGCATGCTAAGAAAAACAAGTGAAGAATAATAAAAGATCTAACTGTCTAAAAGCAATAATAAATGTATCGAATTTAACATTTAATGAAATTGAAACAAAGTTACTAAGTCTGTTGAAACTGAGGTTGTCCTGGAACTGTTTAGTGACATTTATTTGCAGTCAGCTTTGGACATTGCTCCTAAATAGGAGTTAGATTTTTGCTTCCAGTTTACTCTCCACACGGATTCTCCTGTAAATGCTTTGCATTACGTATCATAGTTTATTGCTGTTAGTATTGTATGTTAGTGGGTTGGGAGGGTTGGGTTAGAAAGGGATATTGTTTTAGATAATTTTATGTTATTCGGGTATTTATATAATTTTATTTTGTTGATTTTGGAATGGGAAGGGTTAGTTATTTTATCTGATTTGTTTGGGGAGGGGTATTTTATTTGAGGTGTGTTAACCTGTTGTAGCAGTTTAGGATGTGCCTTAGTTCCAGGGGCTCACGGATTACCTATCTGGCATCACTGTTGCTTGACCTCCACCTTTTGTTGACCTCCGTTGTCAGCTACAGCACTGAGGCACTGTAGAGAGGGCGGGATTGGGGAGGCATGATGGCGGGCAGTGGGGTGCTGGAGATATAGTGGGAGCGAGTCCCATTAGGGTGGTCAGGAACAGGAGGCTCCTAGGGTAAAATGGGGCCTGGAGACAGGCCAGACATGTTTGGTCCCCATACCTAGGATTCCAGACCCAGTGGGCAGGCAGCCATTGGGTCAGCAACCTCCACAAGTTTCCTCTGGGCAATGCTGTGCAGTGCCAGATTGATTAGGAACAAGACCACAATTATTGCGGATTTGATTTCCTCGGTCGACCTGGCTTGCTTACGGAGACCTGGCTGGGGATGAGCGTGGGCCTAGTATTGGAGGCTTCTGTCCTGGCTGGGTTTTCCGTGGTGCACTGCCCAAGGAGGGAACACAGGGGTGGGGATGTAGCCATCTGTTTTAGATCTGACCTAAACTTCTTCGTGCACCCAGTGGGTTCCATTGTGATTTGAATGTGTGGCTGTACACGGGGTCCAGGTGCAGGCTGCAGAATCCTCCTCTTATACTGGTCTCCGGGCATGAGAGAGTTTCTGCAGGAAGTTGCAGACTTTGTCACTGAGAAAGTGTTGGAGTCACCCAAATGGTTGGTTCTGGGTGACTTCCATGCCTGGATCGAGAATGAACATTCGCAATTTGGTTATAACTTCCTCCAGTCAATGTCTCACTGGGCTCTGCACAAGCTGTTGCTTCTGTGACCCACAGCCATGGTCACGCCTTGGACTTAGTGTTCTCACTAGAGCTTGAGGTGTTTGACCTTAGGATTGATCCGATCAATTGGTCTTTGGTCGATTACTGCACGGTGAGGATTTTCATTCAGAACCCCATTAGTCCCACTGCTCTGAAATGGTTCATTACTGCCCTTTGAAAGGGTTGTCCCCAGAGAAATTGGTGGTGGTGGTGGTGATGGATCTATCTGGTGTGAGTGCTGCATGTGTGACAGGCATGGGTGAGGCTGTTGCAGCCTATAGTGAGGTTGTTTCCAAGGCACTCAACTCTGTATGACCCATGTCTTCTCGCTTGAGACACCTGTGGTTTGATGGGGCTCTCAAGGAGATGAAGACCAAGGGTTGGAGGCTGGAGCACTGTTGGCGGAGGACTCTGTCTGAGGGGACAAACTGGCTTTGAGACTTCACTATGGTGTCTATCAAAGGGCAGTCAACCATAAGAAGGCAGTGTTCCAGTCCAGGGAGATTGCTGCAGGGAAGAACGGACCAGGTCTGCTTTTTGAACTGTTGACAGGCTTCTCCATCCTGCCTGTCTACAGCTGAAAAAGCATTTTCAGTCACCCAGTCGAGGAGTTTATTCTGTTCATCTCTGACAGGGTGTCCTTCATCAGGCAGGGATCTCCTCAATGGGGCACTTGTGGCCTGTGGTGGTGAGGCGGTGAGTCTGGAGGCACTCCTGTTGTTTGGAGCGAGTTTAGGCTAGTTGGGTGGCAGAGATTTGCGAGGTGATCTCAAAGCTGCGTACCACATACTGTGAACTGGACCTGGGCCTAACTCATCTCTTAATGAGATGTGCGTGTCCGCTGGTCCAGTGTTTGCTGAAATTGTCCTTTGTTTGCTTTCAGAGGGTTGTTTTCCCAATGTCCTAAAAGAGGCACTGGTGAGAACCCTTTTAAAGAAACCATATTTGACCCTGACATCTTGGCGAATTATAGACCTGCTTCTAACCTCCCATTCTTAGGGAAGGTTATTGAGAAAGTGGTGGCTCTGCTGCTCGGAGCACACCTTGCAGCCCACGACCTCTATGAGCCGTTCTAGTTGGGATTTAGGTCAAGACATGGCTCTGAAACAGCGTTAGTCAGAGTGCAAAATGATCTCCTCAGGGCGAGAGATTGAGGGAGCAGTCAATTCTCATTCTCGATCTCTCCTTAGCATTTGACACTGTGGACATGTAGTGTTGCTGGATCATGTAAGGGAACTCTGTGGACTCACTGGTACTGTCATCAACTGGTTTGAGTCCTTTCTTACAGGCAGGACACAGTGGGTGGTGATGGGAATTTCTCATCCTGCCCGAAGCCTCTGCTTTGTGGAGTTCCCAGGGCTCGATCCTGTCACCTGCATTGCTCGCGGTGTACATGCTTCCACTGGGTGAGATCATTAGAGGTACAGCATGGGTTTCCACTGTTAGCAGACGACACCCAGCTATACATGTCATTCACACCGAGACTGATGGTGCTGTGGAGATGCTAAATACACGCCTGTCTGAGATCCAGGCCTGGATGTTCTGAGCTGGCTGAGACTCAGTCATGACAAGATGGAGGTGCTAGTGATTGAGCCTGGTCATTGGCGGATGTGGACGCTGCTGGGATGGGAACAGCATTATTGCTCGACCCATTCCCTTGGTGTCATCCACCAAGGTGAAAAATCTGGGTGTCAGTTTCAGTGATGGTTTGACACTTGAAATGCAAATGTCATCCATCTTCAAGAGTGATTTTACCACTTGTGGAATGTTGCCCGGATTAAAGCCTTGATTCCACCTGATGACCTGCTCTCACTGGGACCTTGCCTTTGTGACATCATGGCGCAAACTGCAGTGCTCATGCCTTGGGGTCACTGGAGGGGTTCTCCTGCACCTGCAACTGGTGCAGAATGCAGCGGCCAGATTACTGACAGGTGCTGTCATGTGACCCCAGTTCTGCATGAAGTGTACTGCTGGCGGTTAGGTGGAGAATCATCTTCAAGGTGGGCTTGCTCACCTATAGGCTCCTACATGATTGGGCACTGGTTACCTAAATGACCTCTTGACTCCTGCCTGTCCCTACCGAGAGCCTTCTAGTGGTTCCTAGGGCTCCTTAAATCCTCCGGAGAGCATTCATTTGAATTGGTGGCCTAGTATTGTGGAACTCACTACCAAGACCTTTGAGGGAGTCCCATCAGTGGAGGTTTTAAGTTGGGCCTAAAGGCACATCTTTTAGATGGTCTATAGTAAATTAGTAAACTGCTGAAATATTTTATTCTATTCAAATCTGGATTTTAAATTGTTTAATGTATTTTTATTCTTTTGTTTTTATGCTTATTTATTAATGTATGTTTTGCCTTTTCTACCTGAACAGCGCCAGAGCCTCCGGATGGGGCAGGGCGCTAAAAAATAAACTTTTACTTCACTTTCTAAAGGACAAGAAAAACACAGTACAAATGTACGCCTTTGCATCACCCTCCTCTCCTACACACAGAAAAGTAGTCAAATGTTCTAGATGCTTCTAATGAAACTCAGCCAGGCTGACTACCCTCTTAGATTAAATAGAAGATTGAAAATAGGGTCCTTTGAACATTGATCAGCTCCTGCATATTTCCCTTGTTATGTAAATAATGAGAGGGATTAGGGTGTGTTTGCAAAGGGGAGCATGTGATTGTAGTAAGAAAACACAATTACAAAAGACACTATGGTCCATCATTCATCTTACATTTTATCAACATTTTCTGTAGCTTTCAATAGTCCTAAATATCATACTTTTAAGAAGATTGGTTTAGTGATAAAAACTAAAGTGGACTATCTTTTTATCAACATAGCACAGTTCTGCCATAGTAATAGGGCAAAAGTCCATTATTACTGCTGGTCGGATAACAGCTGCAAAGTTAGATACCACCAGGCACACACATTTTTCAGAGTTTCGATGCCATCAGATATCGATGACATTTGATCTTGGATCCCACTGGAACCATTTGATCTGAGAGCTCTAATGGTCGCAGCTTATCAGATCCCAACTATCTGAAGGTCAGATCCAAAATCTGACCCTTGGATCCAGAATCTGACCTTGGATCCAACATCTGATCTCAGATCTAAAAATCTGACTGGGGATCTGAAATCCTAACTTGGCCAGATGGAGCTCAGGTTCAGAGACGGATGTGGACTATCTGTTGGAGGACACTTGGCTCCCAAAAGCCACTGTATGAGCACTGCTGTGTATTAGACACTCAGTCTTATTACTAGTCTGTCAATTTTACAAGGTGTTTAAGAGCTTCCAACAGCATGGGCAACTTTTTCCTTTGCTCCTTCCGTGGCCCTCAGTTGCCCCTCTCCTTTGGGCCTCACCCATGCTTCCCCTGCTTCTGGACTCAACTCTTGTTACTAGCACTTAAATCCAGACTCCTTATTTCTCCCAGATCCCTTGGTCTGGCTTAAACCTGCTAAGGGGCCTTCCTGCTTTCACCTAGCAGGAAGTGCCTCAGATGTCGGGAATGTGGTCGGAGGTAAAGCTGGTGTTGGGAGAGGGTACAGTAGCGTGTGGTTGCCCATGCTGTCAAGAGTGTCTCCACCGACCTACCACCAGGAGCCACTCAAGGAGTGGTGCAAGCCATTCCTCCCCCAGGCAGGAGAATGTCCATGCAGAAGTTCTTTAACCTCCTGTTTGTGTTTTTTTTTTTTTTTAGTTAATCTGTTTGTCTTCCTCTGTGGTGCAGGCTAGCCATCTCCCTGACCCCCAGCCCCATCACCCAGCATCCCAGGGACTACCTCAACTCTCTGTGCTTCCCCATGGCTTACCCCGGTGTGGGGTCAGTGGTTGGCCCATACTGTTGACGTAATGGATCACGTTCCAGGTGAGGGCCCTGTAGCGGTGCAGAGTGTGTCTGGGTCGGTATCATCCTGCACGGCACTGGACCATTTTCTCCACTCTTCTCCCTGGAGGAATGGGCATGCAGTGCCTCCAGACATGCCCGTGCATGCTTCTGTGCATGGGACGTCGCTGGCTGCAGTTCCTCTGTGCCTTCAAGTAGGTGTCCCTGGCTGCCTGCATCTGAGCCTCCGCTAGAGGCCAGATGAGTGCCAGGATCCACAGACCTCCCTCCCTCCCCAGAGGAGGAGGCAGTCTGCCAGACGTTCTAACCTCGTCTTCTAGGCCAACCCCACAGTGCCTCAGCCCTCCACACCACAAGGCCTAGTTACCCTCCTGTTGAGCTCTGTTCGTCATCTCGTGTAGGGTGTGAACCCAGGATCTTTTTTTTTTTCTTTAAAGACAATGTTTCTCCACAGTGATCCCATGACTGACTTCTTCTTGTGCCCCAAGGCACATCTCATCCCACGCTTCTCCCACCTTTCCTGCCACCTCCATTGTGCTCTGATAGTCCCAGGGTGGAGGGGCTATACCCCAACAGTGTCCTAATGTCAGGCAGGAAGCAGGTAGAAGCACAGAGCCTGGATGAAGCAAGAGCCATCGTATGCAGACAGTGTGGCCATTTTTCCTGTTTGTGTCTCTCCCACATAAGAAGCCAGTCATCTGGGATGCCATGTGCACACGCACACATGAGTAGATGACTGCACGATGTTGGCCAACTTCCCGCCTTTCCAATGGTGAGTCAATGTCTTGTAGCACCTGTGGTCACCTAAGTGGCAGTGTAGTTGCAGCATCATACAGCCTCCCTCCTCAGAGAGAGAGAGAGAGAGAGTGTCCATTGGGATGCTCTGTTGTTATCTCGTGGCCAGCCCCTGGTTACCTGGGCTGGTTCCCAAACCTGCTCATTGACATCATGAGCGGTAGCTTTATCAGTGAGCTGATGCGCCAGCTTCCACAGGGACAATTTTATAAAAACTACAAAAGTGCACTCAATGCAGCACATCTGTCGTATACATATCTTCGCTGAATACTTTATTATTTTGTGCTCATCTGTTCTGGCTATTTGTCTACAGTGACATCATAATCCTGCTTCCTGCTGTTTGGAAGAAATGATTACGATGTGACTGGAGAGGATTATGATGCTATCTGAAGACAAGCAACCAGAGCATGTGAAGACCTAATGAAGAGAGAAGTCTATTTTTAATGCAAATGTCCTTAGTAACAAACAAAAAAAAGCTTATGGGAAGGTATGGTGAGTGCAAGAAATATCTGAATTATAGCATTGGATCTGTCTAAATAATATATTGGGTTGTTAAGGTTTTCCTGCAACATAAGTGGCTTTTTCATAATATTTTTATTCTTTGGTAACAGGTTAAGGCCTACTAAGCACAGGTGCCTGTTTTCAGGGGTGACCCAGGAGCAATGGGAGGTTAGGTGACTTGCTCAGAGTCACACAGTATGCAGCTGGAGGTTGGGGAGTCAGATCCAGGTCTGCTGCATGTACCAAGCTCATTCATAGCTCGCTACTCTGACTCTATGCTATAATTTTAACTCTGCAAATCCCAGAGTGCTGGAAAAGGTCTTGCTTACCAAATCAAACCTTTCAAGGGTGTGTACAGCAGCTTTCAAGACGATCGTGAATCACGATCTCGCCATTAGAATTTCAACAGCAAGTCACACTTACTGTCCTTTTATTCGATATAATATGAGAAAATAATTATCTTGAAAAAGGAAAAACACATCTGTGCTAGAGGATGAAAGAGGTAAGAGGGAACACCAGCATAAAATGTACAGTTTTATGCATTTCTTCACAGATTTCTTCTTGTTCTGCTCCGTGGTGTTAATACAGGCCTTTGCACATGTAGCAACTGCAGCCTGAACTAAACTACCCCGATTCCAAATCAGCAAACACTTGGGGTATCTTCAGGAACCATAGAAAGAAAAGAATTGCCAACAACCCACAGCTGCTGCCCATGCATTATATGAAGCACCTGATAATCTCCTACACGCTGCTGCTATTTAAAACGGCCTGGCCTCCTACCCATTTCCCTTTACACCACTTCCAGTGTTGTTTACCTATGCGCTGTGTATTTGCTGACTAAACTGTGCCCTGCATTCTACATGGCTGAATCCCTATCACCCACTGATTTTAGTGAAGCGAGAAATCTTGTTACCTATACTTACAAAATGAATAGGAGTTTCCTGCATCCAGATCAGCTGAGAGGCAATTTTGCCGTGTCCTGTGAGCACATATTGTGCCAACTGGTACTCTTTCAGCCCCGTGGATGCACCACAGAGATCATTTTGCCAACCTGTAGATTTTAAACGTGGCAGCCATTATTTCATCAGGATCTACTGGTGGAGATGGAGAACCCAACAACACACCAATGTAAGTGCACAGCATTATAGTATCTGAACCACTCAGCTGAAACATTTTAAATAAAGTCTGACCTTTGCTGCCTCCGTTGGCAACGAGCTATCCACGATCCAGCGAGCATCGCGTGTGCTGCCAGGAGATGGCTTTCAAATCTGAGCCGAGAACTGTGCCTCTGCCAGCTGGTTGAAACATTGTATGTTAAATAAATGTTAAATAATTCCTTAATGTGCCAGCCCATTGTCACAGCGGTTGGATTTCCGCTCATGATGCTGGCAATCTGGGTTCGGGAACCAGAGGGCTGGCCATGGGGAGGATGCCTGAGCGTCCGGTGGATCGCTCAGCTCCTCCGGGGAGGGGCACACTGGCTGGGGTGGTCTGACCTCTGGCGATGGGCGCTGGTGTAAGCCATGGCGTCATGTAGCATCATCACACTCGGTGGGTATACACTAAAAATGCCCTCTCCGGCATGACACTGACATGAGGGCCTGAAATGAGTCCTTACTTGCCCGCTGCTGCAGTATCACTCGTGGACTCTAATGCAGACTTGATTCCTCTGGGGAGGGGGGTTATAGGGGAGCTCCCACCGTGTCCCCATCTGGGGAGTGTCAGACTCCATATGGGGTCCCCAGTGGGAAGAGGCGGCCAGAGCAGGTAGTCGGTGACAGTGCTGGTAGGGCGGGGAAAAATAAAAAGTAAAAAAATAAATAAGTCCTTAATAATATAAATCATGCAAGCTTTTGCCAGCAACACTGAGTGGGCCAATCATAGCACTTAGTGCTTGCAGCCACTGCCCAGGAAAGTGCTCAGAGAAAGCACTTAGTAATGTGGTTGCTAAGGAACACGCTTGTTCTACAGAAACCGCTTCACATTTGCAAAAGATAACCTAAAAAACTTTTCAAGGGTGCTTGATGCTTATGTGTGTGTGGATGATAAAACAAATACATTCTCGAGACTGTGTGTGTGGTGTGTGTGTGTGAGAGTGTGTAAATGGGGAGAAGACAGATATTAACTCCTTCTAGTGGCTTTTTCATTAATCAGCAAGGGCTGCTTATCTATTAAGATACTTTTCTACACTTTTACTAGTTTTATTTGGATTTGTGATTTTTTTTATGAATTTGTTTTACTGGGGAACCCATTTTATAAGTGGAATAAGACACTTTGAAGTGTGGTTTGGGCTGATAACACTTCCCAGGTGCTAAAGGCAGTCGGCGCAAGCACCACTTGCCCATTATGCGCCTGGGGCATGCTCTTATGTAAGCAATAATATGTGACAGGGTGGGCATTATTGGGAATACTGGACTGCCCAGGGGCATATTGAGGCCCAATGCCACAGGAGGCAGAGGGCCTTATAGCCCTAGAAGGTCTGGTATTTCCTAATAACACCCACCCTGGAGGGTATTATTGCACTTAGAAAATGGGCATCTGATTAAATTGTAATTAAATGGTAAAATAAGAGAGAAATGAGTATAACATGAATAGAGGTAGTAGAAAACTTTTTATTGGAAAAGTAGTCCATCTGTTTGTAGGCTGTTCCATAGACATAGATACATAGATACATAGACAGTGTCGGCAGATAAGGGCCTATGGCCCACCCAGTCTGCCCATTTGAGCTTGTAAGTTCAGTTTATGTTTTCCTAGAAGTCTGTTGCCCTTACCCTGACCTCCAGAATTCCTTTATGTCTATCCCATACATTCTTAAATCCGTGATTGTTTCAGCCCCCCACTTCCTCTGGCAGGGTGTTCCACTTGTCCACCACCCATTCTGCTAAGAAATTCTTCCTCATGTTTCCTCTGAATTGTCCCTCCTCCAACCTCATCCCATGTCCTCTAGTCCTGGAACATCTTTTTGCTTAAAATAGTGTATTCCTGCACCCTGTTCCTCCTGTGAGATACTTGTATGTCTCTATCATATCCCTCTCTCCCTCCTCTCCTCCAGGGAGTACATGTTTAGTTCCTTCAACCTGTCTTCATAGGACTTGTGATGCAATCCATGCACCATCTTTGTTGCCTCCTCTGAACCTTCTCTACCCTGCCTATGTCCTACGTAGGTATGGTCTCCAGAACTGTACACTGTACTCCAGGTGGGGGCCTCACTAGTGTCTTGTACAGCGGAATTATGACCTCCTTTTCCTGCTGGTGATGCCCTGCCTCATACATCCCAGCATCCTATTTGCTTTACCTGCTGCCTTGTCACACTGTTTCTCACCTTGAGGTCATCAGAGATGATAACCCCAAGATCCCTTTCCTGCTTGGTGCATGCTATATCCTCACCCCCAACTGATATATTGTGCCAGGGTTTTTGTGCCCCATATGCATTATCTTGCACTTCTTTGCATTGAATTTCAACTGCCAAACCCTGACCATTCTTCAAGTTTCTGCAGGTCCTTCTCATTCTGTCTACACCCTCTGGTGTGTCTACTCTGTTACAGAGCTTTGTGTCATCAGCGAACAGTGAAATTCTGCCTTCTAGGTCCTGTGCAATGTCACTGATGAAGATGTTGAATAGGACCGGTCCCAGCACTGATCCCTGTGGTACCCCACTGGTGACTCTTCCCTCTGTGGAGTGGCAGCCATTTACCACCACCCTCTGTGTCCTGCCACCCAGCCAGTTACCTACCCACCACACTACTGTCCTGCCCACACCCATATTCCCCAGTTTGTGTAATAGTCTTCTATGTGGCACAGTGTCAAAGGCCTTGCTGAAGTCCAGATAGGCCATGTCCACTGCCCTCCCTGATCCACCTCCCTAGTCACCCAGTCAAAAATTAACGAGGTTGGTCTGACATGACCTCCCCTGGTGAAACCATGCTGCCTTGGGTCCTGTAGTCCATTGACAACCAGATGTTCCACCAATCTCTCCTTCAGTAGTGCTTCCATGATCTTCCTCATTACCAAGGTGTGGCTGACTGGTCTGTAGTTCCCTTCCTCTTTGTTCCGCTTTTGTATAAGGGGACTACATCTGCTGTCCTCCAGTCTTTGGGTACCTCCCTGTTTCCAGTGATCGGCTAAGCAGGATAGCCGAGGTTCAGCCACCACCTCTCTTAGTTCTTTAAGGACCCTGGGCGCACCCATCTGGCCCCATTGCTTTATCAACTCTTATTACTTCCAGTTCCTTCAGGACCCTTTCTCTTGTAAAGGGACTTGTGTCCATTTCTGCACCATTCTCACCCGTTGTACTCCCTTCAGACCCATTACCTCCTCTCTTCTCAGTAAAGACTGAGCAGAAGTACCTGTTCAATATGTCAGCTTTACTGTTGTCATCCTCCATGTGCCCCATCCTCCCCTTCAGTTTCACTATCCCTCCCTTTGTCTTTCTTTTTCACTTATGTACCTGTAAAGGTTTTGTCCCTCTACCCACTGATTTTGCAATGTGTTCTTCTGTTCAGGCTTTGGCTTCCCTTACTGACCTCCCTGCCTCCCTTTGTTTCTCCTGGTACTTCTCCTATCCCTTCTGCCTGTGTCTTTTGTATTGCCTGAATGCAATCTTTTTGGCTTTCACTTTTTTTTACTACCTCTTTGGAAAGCCATAATGTTCTCTCTTCCTTTTCCTTTTGCTAACCTGCTTAATGCATAATTCTGTTGTTCTTGTAATCCCCATTTTAAATACTGCCCACTGTTCATCAACCCTGATTCCTGTCCCATTTCCCTTAATGCCTCTTTCAAGTATCTCTCATTTTCCCAAAGTCTGCCCCTAAAATCCAGGATCGTGTTTTGTGTGGTTTGGTTCTGCTCTTTCTGTGATTTCAAACCTCAATGACTGGTGGTCACTGTTCCCCAGGTGCTCCCCCACTGTTACCCCCATCACACTGTCCCTGTTTGTGAGCACAAGGTCCAGTATTGCCTTCTGCCGAGTTGGTTCCATGACCAGTTGCTTGAGAAGGCACCTTGAAGGAGTCCAGGATAAATCTGGTCCTAGTTGATGCTGCTGCTGGATGCTCCAGTCCACATCTGGAATATTGAAGTCTCCAACCAGTACTACCTCACCCTTGTCTGCCATCCTTTGGATGGCTAGCATCGACTCCCTATCTGTTTCTTCCTCTTGGCTGGTGGTCTATAGACCACACCTGTGTGGATGGCTGTTACCATTTTCCTTTCCAGCTTAACCCACAGTATCTCTCCCCATTTTGTTCCTCCTGGATTTCTGTGGCCCTTATGTCATTTTTCACATACAGTGCCACTCCTCCTCCTCCCTTCCTGCCTGCTCTGTCTCTTCTGAATATGTTGTAGCCAGTATGACCATTTACCAGTCGTGGTTATCATTACACCAGGTTTCAGTGATGGCCACAATGTCCAGGTCTGACTGCACCATGACAGCCTCAGATCTTCCATCTTGTTGCTAAGGCTCCTGGCATTTGCACACATGGCTTTCCATGATTTGACCTCCCTAGACTGTTCCACTGTTCTACTCCAGCCCTTCCTTGGTTGTCCTTTATCCCTGGTTCTCCTTGCTGTCTGCCCTTCTGCCGAATTTTGCCCCTTTCTGCCTATCCACCCTTGGGCACTAATCTCCATCTTTTGCACACTGCTTTGCAGAGATAGCCACTCCTCTGGTTCACTGGTTCCACTGCTAGCTGGGGGTGAGCAAGTAGGTACCTCCTTGCTGGCCTGCCACCCCTTTGCTAGTTTAAATGCTTGTCAATGTAGCATTTAAACTTATCATTGAGTGCTTGGATTCCCTCCAGGATGGATGCAGGCCATCAGGCTTGAACAAACCTCCATCCTTCCAGGTGGGTCCCCAGTCACCAATGAATCCAAACCCTTCTCACAGCACCAGTTCTTCAACCATGAGTTAAAGTTCCTGGTGCATGCACTCCCATGCTCTCCTTGCCTCTCTAGGTAGTACTTCTGAGAAGTGACAGAAGTGGCTACTTGCTTGAGACCCCTCCCCAATTTCCTAAACTCTTCCTGAACTTCCTTTGGCTCCCCATTTGCCAGGTCATTAGTACCTAGGTGGATAATGACATCCAGCTCACCCTCCCGTCTTGCCTTCCCAGTGATTCCCAGGATCTTCCTTCCATCCCTCCATGCCGTGGCACCTGGTAGGCACCTCACCTCCCTGTCCTTCCCCTCCTGTGTTCCTAGCTGGATCCCTCTTATGATGGAGTCCCCACCAGGATTCGCCTCCTCCTCCTCTGGGGTCCACTGCTTTCCCGCTGAGGGTCACCTCCTTGGCTAACCTCCCATCATTTCCTTCCACTTCTCTAGGTACCTCTGTTTGGTTGTTCTCGTTTGCCAGTGTGGCATATGAGTTCTGAGTGGAATATGATCTGGGATGTGCCTCTGCCTGACTGCTGTAACCCTCCTGAGCCCACTGTCATCCAAGTGCTCCTCGTTCTCGCATCCTTTGAGGCAGTTGCATTGGACTGGGTGGACTCTGGATAGGGTGACGGTACTCCTGACCCAGTTTACTTGCTCTGAGTCTGGCTACCTCATCCCTAGTCCAGAGAGATGATGCAGATAGGGCAGCACCTCAGTGTCCAGAATGTCTGCCTGAATATGGCTGCCCCACAGCCACTGCATTGCACCATTCCCACATTATACTGCAATTCCACTACTTGTCTGCTATTGAAGCTCTCCTAGTTCCCTTTTTATTAATTTACTGTCCTAAAAATCCTGCCACTGATCCTCAGATAATTTTCTTTAAAAAAAAAAAAAAAGAAACCAATAAGTAAATAAATGAGTCAAAACACTTGTGCTGAGGGTGGGCTTCTTCCCCTTATGCCCCCTCACTTCACACCCTTACTCTACCTGTGTTTAGCTCCTGTCAACTCGGATTTAACAGGGCATATAATTAAGAGTTGGGGAAGGGGGCGAAAATTTGCAGCAATTAAAGACAGCACAGAATTACACCACCACTATGTTTTAAATTTTCAACAGCCCAAAACAATTATAAGTAAAGACAACAAAGAAAGTACAGTGTCACTAAAAGCCCACATTCTAAGTTTAAAAGAAAAATAGCAATTACCAGTTACTCTAAAGCACTGAATTGAATATGTTTCCTTCCTTCCCTTCTGGCTTCTTCCAGCTCCAGTTGGTCCTCCCCACAGAGCCATTCTCATCTACTGATCCCCCACATTACCACCTCCAGAAGAAAATAAGTTTTAGAAAATGTTCCCCAGCAGTCTCTGGGCATTATTTTGGGCTTAAAAAAGACTTCTGTCCCTTTCTGCAAGACTTTTTTCAATTTGGTTGCGTTGGAAGATGCATCTGTTAAGCATGCAACCTTGCGTGACCCCAACTGATAAAACTAGGAAGTGGATATTTAACTATGATGTGGGACAGCTGTGATCTAAATTATTTATTTAAAATTTTAGCAGCAGCGCTGTTACCATTTACATCTGTAGCGAACAAACATCTGTTTGGAGGTCAAGCGCATCAAAGAATGTGTGACAGATATGGAGTTGCAGTGGCGATTCTGTAGTGGTCTACAAGAGAATGAAGGGCTGGTAGTTGAGTGTAAGACAGAAGGAAGTTTTTTTGTTACTTAAGTGAACGGAACTGAGACAGACTGTAGTGGCCTTGTGTTATTTCGTGTACACAGTGTTGGGGGCTGGTCACTTGCTGCTTAGTGGAAAAAAATGGTGGCTGGCCAGTGTGAAAATTCAAGGTGGCCCCAGGATAGTCCAAGAAATGGGGCACCCAAGTGGCACTCATTTTTGTAGGCAGACATGGGTTTTCAGCCAAATCAGGATGCTTTATTTTTCAAGCCCATTTTCTAACTGCTTATAAACCACACCTCATCATGTCTTGTTCCTTATTTATACACATTATTGTTCGCAGATGTGATATCAAAGGAGTTGATGAAAAATGTGTACATAAATGTGACATGCAAGGCTTTGAAAGACTAAATCATAGTCTCCAAAGGTATAACAGACTAAGAACAATTAGAACATGGGGCTCAGAAATAGAGTTTTCCGATTGGCTGTAAACATTGTATCAACCTTATGTTAATCTTTTATTAACGTATGTGTAGAGCCTAGTCATATGCGAACACGGTTAAACACTATTTAAATTTTTTTTTTTTATAATAGCAGTAAGGCACTCCCAGGGGTTATGTTTGTTTGTTTGTTTATTTATTTGTTCGGTCATAGACCATTACAAAATATTAGCATTTTAAATACATGCAAATGCAATGTACATTTTATACAAGATAAAAGACAATGTAGAAAAACAATATAAAATTCCAATACATCTGCAAATTAGACATAATTTTCATACAGCTATTCCTGCATCATCATTACAATGTTGCACATTTTGGTTCTGCAGTGATTTCGATTACATTGCATTTCTTTGTTATTTATAATTTTAAGAGTGTTTTAAATGAAATAGAGGATAATGTCTGGGTTTACACTGTTTACGGTTGTAATCACCTAAGCGATTTGCCATGCCATGCTTATAAACCTCGAGGCGTAGCTCGAGAGGTTTATTGTTGGCATGGCAACCGCGAGAGCGCATTTCAACCGTAAATAGTGTAAACCCAGCCATTATCTTGTATAGTGTATGGGTTTTTGATGCTCATTTATGAATTCCAGCCTGCTTTGTTGTGTGCTAGGTGAGGACATTGCGATGTTTCTGTTTCTGTGCTCATGCCAGTTTAAGCTGCCGCTACCATGCTCAGTTCAAACAGCTTGCAAGTCACATTCTAGTATTAGAATGCTGTCTGGTGCCACTGATTCCACCGCTCTGGACGTGGCAAGCAAGGTTTACAGCTCTTATGTCAGAACGACGAGATTACAAGAATATTACTAGATACCAGGCAATACATTATAAGGGCCACCCATACATTATTTAATGCTATGGCTTTCAAATATGAAACTACATTATTAATTATGTTCTCATCTGGAGTAGTAAACATGACAACCAATAATATTATATAGTCTTAATGCTCAGTTAATCATATTCTAGAGGTATATGGCTCTCAGCTATGCCGTGTGCTACATTATACCCCTAGAGGGTGATTAACAGACCATTAACGTAACCCTGGTCTGGCTGTATTGCTTGAAAGAGAAAAGGTGGACTGATCAGTTCTGTATAAAGCAGGTTGCTCAAACAAGCTGATCATTTGAAATGTGTAAATATCCATTTCCTGTACAGAGAACAAATAAATCAGATGAATTTCATACCCAAATACCCAGATATCTCCAATGGTGATGCTGTAATGAGGACAAGACTCATTTTGTAATCATGACCACAACTGTCACATTATTATGTGGGAAGGTTTAGTTCTGAAATCAGTTATGCCATGCAGGAAGCTGTCTCTAGTTAGGATACCATTATGGGAGGAGGCTCAGATGGAAAATTATGTCACTGAGTTTACAATATTATTTCTATTATGGGGAATGCTTAGCTGTGCATTCACGTCGTAGCCGCTCCCAGTACAATATTGTGGAAAGATGATCAGTCGTATAATCTTATCTCATCTCTTTCACAGTCTGGCATGGATTCAGGCTCAGCAGTACAGTTATGTCACAGGTATCATGTGGTACCCAGCAGGGTAGGACATATGAGAAGAGGTTGGAGGCCCTGAACATGTACTCCCTAGAGGAGAGGAGAGACAGAGAGAGGTGACATGATTGAGACCTTCAGGTATTTGAAAGGAATAAATAAGGTGAACAAGGAGGGCTCTCGTCAAACTCAGTGGGACTCGAAACACGAGAGGACATGGTCTCAAGTTGGAGGGAGATTTAGGCCCCCATCCACACTACACCGCTCAGGCCTGGTAGCGGATGCAAACCGGTACGGCCGGGAGCGGTGCAGTGTGTCCACACTGCAGCAGTGTCCATTACGACCGCTACCATTGGTCCACACTGCGGAGCCGGCAACCGTTATGGCGGCACCCAATCCCACAATGCAGCTCGCACTGTGCTGGGGACCGGTACCAAGCGCCCACACTACGACGATAGCGTTACCGAGGCATAAGCGGTTTTATAACGGTTGTTGAAACCACCTGCTATGTGGCTTCAACAACGGTTACGAAAACGCCTTCTGTAACGTTACAGGTGTAAACGCAAACCGCTATAAGCATTGGTTTGGGCCCCTGTAACATTACAGAGGCGTAGTGTGGACAGGACCTTGAGAGAGGCTGGGAGGCACTTCTTCACAGAGAGGGTGGTGACTGGCTAGAGGTGGGCTTACTGAGGAGTTGGTTTCATTGAAAATGATGGGCAACTTCAAGAGGAATGGGCTAGAGGTAAGTGGTAAATAAGGATCAGTAGGCCGATAGATTGAGGTGAAGGACTGGTGGTGGGCAGGGTCCGTGAGCTGACACTAGGGACCCTGTAGGTCGAGCAAGCTCGCTAGATCTAATGGCCTTATTCTGCTGGCTGTGTCATATGTTCATGTGTGCATAAGGCAGGTCATAAGTACCATGTCCCCATTATAGTGAAATATTCATTTAGAATAACACTGCAGAGTCATATTGAAAGAGATTAAAACAAATGAACTATCTGTCAAAAGAGTGTAGAAAAAATGCACCCAAGTTGAATAATTTGAATATCACATGTGGTAATCATTCTAGGCTAAGTTGTAAAAAATTTTTTTTCCTACATAAACTTGTAGTGCCTATACATAAAACACTTCAAAAATGTACTAAAACCAAAATATCATTTTAATGACTATTACTGTAGAGTTTAGCAAAATCCTCATTAATTCAGGAATACAGTACTTCACAACAGACTTAATATCCTTTTTACAACCAGTTAGGTCTCTTTTCAGCCTGTAAGACCAGCACAACAAGTGGTAAACCCTTGTTTCCATGTTGAAGACAGGAGCATGATTTAGGGGTTGGCAAATAGTTTTTATTCATTTTTAATATTTTCTTTTTATTCATTTTTTCCCCAACATTTACAGCATATTTCATAATCCAGCTACTTAATAATAAATAGGAAAGGAAAAGATACAGGAAAAAGTACCAGATCGCTCCAGACCAACTCAAAGGTGTTGTTGGGTGGGTGGGGGATACCAATTTCATGAACAATGTTCTAAAGCAACAGACACTATATTTTAAGCTTATTCTCGTGATGACTTTAATCAGTAATAGAAATCATGTACTCTTAAAAGCCCTTACATTAAAATATTATAAGATATTATTGCATGAGAAATCTTTCAAACCTGATAAGATTCAGTATGATTTTAGGACTGGCCCAGTGGTATGGTGATAATGCTACCAACTGCCACACTGGTGGCCTGGGTTGAGGAGGGATATGGCCTCCACCTCCCTGGCCCTGCCAGGAGGGAATACATGGGGACTCACCAGAGCCAAGTAAGTCCCAGAGATGGTGGGTGATGGGGCTGGGAGGGTGAGGGATGATGGGGTCTGTGGGCAGAAGGTAGGCTAAATAAATGGTGGAAAAAAAGATTATATATGATTATTACTTATGATTTATATTTTTTCACCCAGTGACTCCAGCTTTCAGTAGTCTTTCTGGAAAACCAAATTTCACACTTCTAGGAGCTGGTGGCCTTGCCCCACAGATACTCTCTGCATGTCCAGTCATATATGGTTTCTGGACCCTCCTCTCCCATGGAGCTGGCCAGAGCTTTTCTCACCATGAGAGGGGCTGGGGTGGGGATCAGGGGTGTCAGAAGTTTGGGCTCCACACCATGATAGGAAGAGTGTGGTAGCCTCCTATTCCTGAATGCAACCATTACTTTCCACATAGTTTCCATCCTTACTTTATCCCATTGCACCCCAGTGGCCACAAGCAAAAATGGGAGACCTTTCTGATCAATCAGAAGGCTGGGCATAGGCCCCACCCATCACATTCTGATTGACATACACTAGCACAAGACTGGACCTATAATGTCCTAAATTTTACAAATAGCAGGTTTTACCTCCCTTTCTGGAGAGGCAGATCCTTGGCTTCACAACTTCATCCCTGTGCCATCAAGGGGCACTGTAGTTATGTATTGATACCAGTCACCTACCCACAATAACACTGTGTCAGATATCTGCCTATCACAGATGCCATTGGCTAAAAATAGCGCCATGCTCCTTTGACACTGGTTTTCAGATCTCTAGCCTTGCCTTACTCGCCCAGCATTATTGCAGACACATACATTCACTGTCATGCAAAAGAACTGAAAACTGGTAATGACATCAAATAGCTGCAGTCACATATGAATTTGAGATGTTCTGATGTGGACCCTTCCACCTTTCACCTTTCTCCTTTCCCTCTTACCTCAGATCCCTTCTGTCACCTCCCCTTCTTCCTCCTACCCTCTCTGCAAACCTCTTCTCTCTCTGTCTCTCTCTCTCTCTCTTCTCTCTCTCTCTCTCTCTCTCTCTTCTGTCTAGAAAATCTACTGTTGGTCAGTCTGCTTTTTTCTGCCATTGTTCTAAACTTTGTTCCTCCTTCCCCTTTCTATTCATTCTGCCTCTTCTCCTTCCTCTCTAAAGTCTTTTTATTTTAAGTGTTGTTATCCTTCCTGTTAATGTACATGAGCCTTTCTTTTGTTCTCCCTCCCTCACTACTTGTTATTTGTTGTCCTCTTCTCCTCCCTCTCTAGTTTTGCTCTGTTCATGTTGTTTCACTACTTTTCCCTTCTTCACATATCAGATATTGCTATATATTTTCTAAGTGCATTCAGTACTAATTTGCCTCT
The DNA here is from genome assembly GCA_016271365.2 of Neoceratodus forsteri. Classification (NCBI taxonomy): domain Eukaryota; kingdom Metazoa; phylum Chordata; order Ceratodontiformes; family Ceratodontidae; genus Neoceratodus; species Neoceratodus forsteri. The sequence goes on from CM028129.1 coordinate 1,742,233,460, forward strand.
AATGTTTGATGACCCTGAGTGTCTTGTCTGTATCGTTGTATCTGACGTTTGTACCTTTCAGTATTACATTGATTAGTTGATCATCTCCCTCTCCCAAGGACACATCTGGAAATGAGCTGTTATAAGCTCAGTGTGTATTTCCTGGTTAAACTTCTTAAATAAATAAATAAGTTTATATCACTTGCAATTTATAGTTCTGTTTAAGCGGTTCATTTAATTTTATCCTCAGTCACTGCAGAAGTGCCAGTCGCATGAAAAAGTAGGGATCACTTTCTACATTCTATGCTCCTAAAATATATTATGTAGCAGATCACAGAAATCGACCAGCTGGTAGCAGCAGGGTGTCAACTGTGATGTGAATTAAACTGCAGCCCTGCCACTACCCTACATTAATTCGGCAGTGCACGAAGTTGACAGTCTGTTCATTTGGTACTAGATTACTCCCATAGGTCAGGTTTAGTGTGATGGCACAGGCTCTGCACGTCTCCTTCTGTGCTCTTTTTCTGACCTAAAGGAAACCTCATCTCCTAGTTGGGAGGCAGATTAGTCGCGATACTTATTTAGCGCTTAGCCTCTGTGAGTAAAGATGGCACTTGTAACTGAACTGTATAGTGTCATGATGCCAACTACTGGGCAATAAAAACAGTGCACTGGGAACTGCGAAACCCAAGCCTATTTCATCTGTGGTCTGAGCCGAGGTTTGAAACCAGGCTCTTGTGCAGTTTGCCATCCACATAGCTGCCTAGTCAGATACATCACTACAGTAGTTGAACGGCGTGTCTCAGACCCGAAGCCTAGTTGGACTTTAACACATGGCGACAAAATATGCATCATTGGTAGATATAGGAATGCCGCCACTGTTCACCAAAAGAAGGCAGCACCCTGGGTGGTTTAGTGCACTTATAAAATGTTCTTGTATTTAAAAAAATTGGGTTAGAAAATGCAGAGCTGTGCACAAGTACAAATAAGCACAGCAACTGACCTGCTTTGTCAATCAGAGAACAGTATTTGTGTTGTGAGGCAGATTCATTTTATAAGTGAATTTAAAACAGCAGTCGGGGAGGTACATTTGGGTTTGTCTATGGGTAGTATGAGGCCAGACGTGTCACTTGAGTAGGTGATGGGATGAAGATTTGTGGAAGAACTGAAGCTATACTCAACTTCACCAGTAAGATGGAGCTGAAAATAACAAAAACAAAACAAAAAACCCTAATAGCAGTTCATTTTAGACTGTTTTCCTGAACATGGCTTATTAAAATATATAGATACGCAAGAGTCAATGAGGACAGAAACTGTTCTGTTGGCCCATCCAGTCGGTCCTTCTCTATCTTACTACTCTGCACTGGCCCTAGCACCCCTCCCTCCTTTGTTTCTGCCCCCTTTCTAACTTATCCCATACCATTGCAAAGAAGACTCTCTACTTGTGAGCTACTTGATATTTTAAAGTTATTTTCTTTTGTTTAATACTAATATAAAATAATATCAACAAAGTCAGTGTTTCATAACCTCACATCAGTGTTTCAGGCCTCGTCTGCTTCATAAAGCTAAATCACACTTGACATCTACAAACTGCATCAAGCCCAATTAAACATCCCTGCAGCAGAGGCAATCCTGAGGCACTGCAGCAAGGTTATAAAATATGCACTTTATAAATATAAATATTATTTTGGCTCCTGCAGTGCTTCTCCCCTTCAGGCCCCAGGTACTGTGTGCCCTTCCTCTGCCTGCCAGACTCATCCCTCGCTGCCATTCTTGACATCCATGCTCCCCAAAGCCCCTCCATTATCCCTTCCAGCCTGGCTTATCGCTCATGGGTGGCCTCCTTGCTACCACCAGGGAGGCGCGCTTATGCTATCAGAGCACTGGTGGGGGTGAAGATGCCAGTGCACTGAGCATTCCAGTGGTGAAGCACTATATTGGTATCCAGCTCATCAGATGTGGGCAGTTTTTCCTGTTCCCATTCCTCTGTACACTTCCTCATGTGGCTGAATGTTGCAAAGTGTGATCACCCATGCCACTAAGTACATCTCCAGTGGGGTACCACCAGCAGTTGCTCTAGGATGGAGAAGAGCCTCCACGTGCACACTCCACACCTTCATCACAGGCCCCCCATGGACTCTGCTTCAGTCTTCTCAGGTGCAGGTCATGAATATTATTTTATACTGGAATCAAATGACAAGTAACTAACTTTACAAAGGAAACATAAAAGTCACAAGTGGTGAGGAACTCCGATCAAGTGGGGAGGCAGTGCAGCCAGAGGCTAGAGCACAGTGCTCTGAATCTGAAGACTCAGTAGATCCAGGTTTGAATCCACAGCCACCATTTACTGTGTGACCTTGTGCAAGTAATGAACCTCCCTGTACTTCATTGAGTCACTCTCCGCATGTACTGTAACTCCCTTCTGACCTTTCTGCGTTGTCCTAACTCTTCATGTTTTGTAAAGGGCTTTAGAATACATGGGCGGGATATCCAAATGTGATAAGTGTTGCAAAATGGGTAACGCCACTTTGTGCCCCCAAAGCAGAGGATGACTGCAAAGTGTCATTCTGGATAGCATGTTTGGCTAGTCACTAATCCATTTGCGACTGGCCCTAAAATATGCCAATGCATCTGTGAAAAGCAGCCCAGTGATGTGCCTTGCAAATAAGCGTACCATCATATTGCAAGTTTGGAGAGGTGGTAATTAGCCATCAATGCTGTGCTAATTACCACTCTCCTCTAACCAGGTCTTATGGACCTGTGCCCCCAAATCCATAGACCCCTGTCTCCCTAACACCCCTAACTGTGTATTTTGCCTTTACCTATTACTCTGCCCTTAAAATAGTTCCTGCCCCAGCTACCCTTTTCTCCACATCTCCACTGTTTTCCTCCTCCCTCTAACACCTTTTTCCTATCTGTTCTTTCTTTTTATTCTTTGACAACTGGGTAAGGCTCCCTAGGTACAAGTCCTGTTTTGGGATGTCCCAGAGCACTGGGAGGATAAATGCCTTTCTCAGAGTCACAAAGTATGCAAGTGGCAGTCACAGAAATCAAACCCAGGTCTGCTGGGTGTACCAAGATCATTCACAGCTTGTTACTCTAACTTCTAGGTATACTTCCAGTCCTAGGCTCTCATTCCCTTTCCCAATATCTTGGCCAGAGAAATTGCCCCCCTCCCCTGTTTCCCCACCCTGTATGGCACTTATTTTTTTCTCTTTCTGTTTGTTTGGTTTCTATATGTGCACACTGCACCCTGTGTCTGAAAATGTAATTGTCTGTGCAGCACCAGGTTGTGCATGAAAGATTACGATGCTTCTAGAAGTCCCAGGTTTCCAGCTATCTTGGTGGCAGCTGGTAGCACAACCAGAATAGTATTCCAGGTGGCCTGAGTTCAAGTCCCATCTAAAGCACTTATTTCTTTCTCTCTTCTGTTTGTTTGGGTTCCATAATTGTGCAAACCGCACCCTTATATAGGAAAATGTAATTCTCTGTACAGAATCAGTTTGTGCATTAGGTAAGGTGCTTTTGGGAGTCCCAGGTTTCTAGCTGCCTTAAGTGATGCAGCTGACATCACAACCAGAATAATATTCCACGTGGCCTGGGTTCAAGTCCCAGCTAAGCACTTATTTCTTTCTCTCTTCTGTTTGTTTGGGTTCCATATATGTGCACATTGCATCCTTATGTATGAAGATATAAATATCCCTTGTTCCAATGGTCCCACTCCACCAAACACTCTGCCCAAACTGTAGAGATATAAATATCTCTGTGTCCATGGTCCCTCATGTCCCTCAGATTTGATTCCCCTGCTGATATAAACCTGATCATTCTGTGGTGTCTAGTGGTCCCCCCTACCACCCGTGGTTAAAATCGCCCCCAACCAGACAGTTCCCGTGTGCCCTTCCTCCAGGTCTGATCCTCCCAACAACCCACCTGTTTCCCAGCCTATGTCCTGCCACCCTTGGCAAAGGCACAGACCCACTGCTTACTTTCATGGTGGGCATGACTGACATTTCAGATCATGGGCTGACTGTAGTGGCTGTAAATACAGTAGGCATGGGATCATGAAATGTCAGTTAACAGCTGGCCATGGAGGTGAGTGGAAGGTCTGTGCCTGTGGCTGAGGGGCAAGGCGTGTGCTGGGGACAGGGCTAGGAAGGTTGGGGGTATGCAAGGACTGGGAAGATGGGAGTTTGAGCGAGGACCACTAGACACCAGGGAATGATCCGGGTTTGTATCACTGTGGGGGAGTCGAACCTGGGGACAGGAGAACCACTGGGCCGCCAGGGATATACACTGACTGGTAGGTGTTTGGGGATGGGGGGACTGGATTCCATACAGTCAGGTGTGTTTGGAGCGGAGGGACCACTAGTGATAGTTATATCTATGTTGGGGGTGTTTGAGGGTGGGGTCCACTGGAAGGCAGGGATATTTATATCTATACAATTGGGGTGTTCAGGGAGAAGAGGGATCACTAGTTATCACGGAATGAGTGGTTGGGGAGGTGGGGCATCAGGCCACCAGTACAGGCAGCTCTGACAGGTGCTGTGGAGGGAGGCTCACAAACTCTGTGGCCTATAATGAGGTCATAATGAGATGCAAATGATCCCATAGTGCCTTGCTAGTGATATGGGGTCACTGTGCAATCTTCAGGTAACGATGTGGCAGATTGCTCATTGCCATTAGTGGGCCCTACAGCCGAGTGTGACCACAATAGCCATAGCACCCTATTGGCCACATACCCTGTGGCCAGTAGGGGACCTGGGTTTTCGATTACAGTCTGGTTTGTGCCTGGCTGGTATATAATAACATGCCTTTAGCGCTTGCAAAGTGCCCAAGCACATTCAATATATCACTGGTTTTCTGCAGGCACTAATAAGCTCACAGATCAAATATTTAGTGGGCCCTACTGTGGAACTGTGAAATTGCTGACCAATGTGTATAAACAGCACTATATTAAACTCTCTTTATTTTTTTTACCTTTCTTTGGTATGTTCAGAGAAAATCACCTAGAAACGGACTGGTGCTTTCAAAATTCATTTCAGTACTGAACTATTTTAATCCTTAGACTGGCAACAGAATTAGAGCGTATTGAAGTTCTGGACTGATATCTGTCCATGAGCCCTGCAAGGGTAAGAGTAGAATTAAGAAAGGTGAGGCAGGTCCTGGGAGCCATCTGCATAATGAGAGTTCCCACTTTGCTTCAGTCTGCAGGTGTCTGACATCATGAACTGTAACTGAAACAGCAATAAGTTGCTAAACCCAGATTTGGGACTCGAATACACCTGGCAAGTAGGCTGTTTTAAAGATCCAGAGGAAAGGGGGAAATACGGGAGGGAGGTTTTATGATGACTTTATATAGCTGAACCAAGCTAGTGATTAGAACAGTACCAGTACAGGCACTAGTGAGAAGGGTGAAAGGTGGGGTAGAATAGAAAGGGCTAAAAGATGGAATGTTTTATCTTCTGCAGAAGCTAGAAACAGCTTATCTAATATCGTCAGCCTAACTGTAATTTAATTCCCTCATTTATTAGTTGCTCACTAAGGGAAAACATTGGGGTTACCATTTTTGATAATTTGGCAACCTAAAAGGTGTACTACATTTGTAAAACGTTTGAATTTCGTTAGGGATTGTGATCCATTTCACTGCCTTATTTGAAAGGGCTCTATCTGTACAGAACAATAAAGCAGTGTATTCTGGGACTTGTCTTAGCACAGGCCCCTGGATAAAACAGGATAGGTGTTTCCGCTCCTCAGCCATGGAGTGAAGCAGCAGAGACAGGATGATCTGTAACATGGACCATTTACACCTCTCATTATAAAGCAGTGTGGGCCTTCAGACTTCTCTAAATGGCTCAGAAACTGTCCATGTAAATGGTGCTGGCCTGCAGGCTACATCCAGTTACATAATCTGCTGCTATGTTACCTCTAATTGATTTCCTGTTTTTATGTGAATGATGCATCCTGAAGTTAGCATTTTATTTTTGGTATCAAGATTATAATATAACCACCCCAAATTAGCCTGTAGTATTAAATAAATGGTTTGAATCCAGCGGTAGTCTGGCACAGTGTTTATGTTGTTATGTTAATACTATATAATCTGTGCCTTACCATGCTCGTGCACGCTGTGTTGAATCTGTTGCATCACTGCTCTTATCTCCCACAAGGTGTTTATCTCTTGTTATGTTAATACTGTATAATCTATGCTTTACCATGTTTCATATGCTGTGTTGAATCTGTATCCTCACAGTGAACTGTAACATGTCTAATTTGTACAATGTCAGTGTATGTACCTAAATCTATTATTCCTGTACTCTTCCCGGTCGTGACCTGAAAATAGGCAATTGTCTTGTCTAGTGTACCTACCTGGTTAACAAAAGCTAAATAAATAAATAAATAAAACATTCCTTTTCATTCAGCAAAGGGAAATTCTAATTAATTGGGAGGTCAGAGAGCTCCTTTACTTTATACACACTATTCCATGAGCCACCATTAAATGGTTGTATAGCTCCTGTACTTTATACCACCCAGCCCACAAACCACCAATAGATGGCTCTGTTACTCCATTATACTTGTTATTCCAAAGGCTGCAACTAGATGACTACATTGCGTTTGGCTGTTATTCACAGCTTTCACTATTAGATAGCACTCTTCCCTTTTCAGTTTTTTAAGGGTGATGAATCAGTACCTTAATCACCACTGTTATGTCTGCTGCCTGTACTTGCGTATACACTATCTCTTCTAACTCTTGCTGGTAATCAAAATAGGGACCCTGAGTCCTGAAGGCACCATCTCCAACCATTTAGCTAAATGCCAATTCCCCTAACTGAATGTAAAATACAGTAGCTCCTTTTACTTTGTACTTACTATCCCATAGAAGCCACCACCAGATGGCTGTGTGCTTCTTTACTTTATACTTGCTATCCTATAGGTCACCACCAGATGGCTGTATTGCTTCTGTACTTTATACTTGCTATCCTGTAGCCACCACTAGATGGCTGTATTGCTTCTGTACTTCATACTTGCTATCCTATAGGCCACCACTAGATGGCTGTATTGCTTTGTGCTTTATACTTGCTATCCTATAGGCCACCACTAGATGGCTGTATTGCTTCTGTGCTTCATACTTGCTATCCTATAGGCCACCTAGATGGCTGTATTGCTGTTCACTGTTATTCACTACTTTCACTACAAGACAACATTGCTTTGTACAGATTGCATCTTCTGATATCTACTTTCACTACCAGATAGCACTGATTTGTAAAGACTGTCTTTTCTCTTATACAACAGGGGCTCTATGAAATTAAAGAGAACTAAAGGCCCCACCAATAAAAGCCATTACTGAAGAGATTGGGGCTTCTGTAAAAGGATCACCTGTGCAGATGCAAACTGCATGCTATCTAAGTCAAACACAGCCCTTGTAAAAACACTAATACTGCCACAGCAGGGTAGCATCTCATGCTCTGCTTCTGCCTGCCCCAGAGCTGGATGAGAGCGGTAATAATACCGTGATGTGTTTATGCACAGTTGCCCCTTCCATTACAGTCCCCTATGTATGGAGAGTTACATGCTGTATATATATATCCTCTACCTGCTGTATTTGCCAGTACTGAGCCTAAATGCCATGATTTTTGTCAGCATAAGCGTGGAATGTAGGCTTAGTCTTGGAAATACTGCAGGAAAAGGATATATACACCATGTAAACACAGGGCACAGTAATAGAAGGGAAATCACCTGTAACCATATTGCAGTATTATGGCTCTCATCTAGCGTGATCCCCAGGGGTGGGCAGAGGCACAGCATGAGATGCCTACCTGCTGTAGCTGTGTGTATCAATCTTTTGCCTGGGCTTCTTCTTGGCATAGATAGTTTGCAGTTTGCACCTGTACAGGCAATCCTTTTACTGAAGCTTCAATCTCTTTAGTAATTGCTTTTAAAGGTGAGCCCTTAGTTCTACTTCTAAATAGGTGTGAACACCTTTCGCTACTCGCATTCTCAAACAAAACTGAGTTGATAATTTAATATTCTCCAATATTTATGAGAGCCACCTCAAATTCAAATACAGCCAGCAACTCTCAAATATTTCAGACTTGTCTTGAGGAAATGTGCAGTTTCCATATTCCTAAAGTAATCCAGCACGTCTGAAAGCCACTCAGCATGTGCTTACCTGACACAGTACAAAACGAGAGTACTGAAGAACAGGTCAATAATTCAAGTGCTGTAAGAAACAATATGTGGACCAAATTTGTTTGTTTTATTTTTAACCAGGACGGGACAGGGCATTGCCCTTTTTCAGCCATGCCTGACACATAGCATTACAGCGATAACATCCTTAGAATGAGATTTAGCAGCCATAAAACAAACAAACAAGCAAAAACATACTGTTATCCAGGCCTTCAGCACCTCAATAGCTGCACACTTTTGTAACCCCTTTGGGGCTTACCTTCATTGTCCCATGTTTCTTCCATTTGCCCCAGTTCCCTGTACCAGCTGGTTCCCCCATTCCTTCCGCTTGCTGGCTGGCTCCCCGTCACTCCCCAGTCCCTAGAACAGTGCTTCATTTAATTTTAGCCCGTTTGGGCTTAGAAAACAAATAACAGCTCCCAGTAGTTTCCTGATGCTGCGGTGCTCGCATACTGCGTGGTGAGTGCCTTTAATGTTTCTGACCACCGTTGTGGTCAAAATGGGAAGCTGGGCTGCACTGTGCCCCTAGTGTATTAAATGGGGACCAGAGACCTGAAGGAGCTGGGCCAATGCCCCTCCAATATTTATTTAAATAAAGTTTAGAATTGGGGCATGAACGGGGCTCATGAATCATTCATGACCCCCATGAATATTAATGAGGTTGCTGCCTCCCTCCTAAGGGGACAAAGTTTGCAGCGGCAACAAATGTGCTGGGGTAACTGCAAGGTTGGACTCACTGAAAGGGCATCATTGGAGCTACAACCCAGTGGGGTGTTTGTGTTGATAAGGTATCATGTGGGGCTGCACCAGATGTAAAAGGGAGAAACTGTGTTGAACTGAATGAGACTCCTGCAAACACATGGGAGCAGACATGTTGGTGACACTTGACCCTTCTCCAACAGCCAATCAGTGATCTAGGCACCCAAAACTTGAACAGAGGGACTCCTGGGGAAAGGAGGACTAATTCTGGTGCCTAGATCATGCCCCAATAAACAAGCAGGAAATATTGATCACTATGGAAATTGGTTATTGAAAGGCTTCAACAGCCAATCAGACGCTGGGTTTTCGAGTGATGCAGTGTGGACCTTCTGGGATTTCTTCAGTCTGTGGCTGGGCTCTGTATGAGTCAGAACTGTGTGGTGAAAGCAGACTGTGGACTTAAGGGGCTTATCCAGGCCCTGAGTGGAGACTGCTGTACCACTGAGTTGGAGGTTGTTGAAACTGGAGACTGCTGTATGGCAGAAATAGAGTGAGAAGGGAAGAAAGAAAGAAAGAGACTGAATGTTGGTGCTGATTCCCAGGTATGGAAGAGTTGCTTGCTATACATGGGAGAGACTGTTTGCTGATACCCTGCACTTGGAGATTGAACTAACTGAAGAGACTAAGCAGATTATCTGAGTATTTAGTTCCTACCGAGGTCACTTGGTTGTGTGGGCTGCAACTACATTTCCTTGAATGAGGTAGAACACTTCAGGTCGTGGGGTGCTAGCCAGACATTATGTGGGTCCTGAGAGAACTGATATTAAAGTGGCTGAGATTGGTGGATTTGCTGCAGCCATGTAAAGAGTTGGACACCGCTAAGCTGAGAGTGTGGACTGGTGTGCAGGGGCTGTTGTGGCTGAATCCCCTCTGTTGAGTTACACCTGACCCCGAGTGAATTGGAGGCTAGCACCCACTAAACTTGGCACTGTACTTCAGTGGAGTGGCTGCCTATAATTCTACTTGGCGAGAGTTCAGTGCAGGGACTGCAGGAGGACCCCACTGTTTGGGAGTCCTCACCCCAGAGCAGGGGGACCGATAACCCTCCCAAGTGGGACTCACTGTCACAGGAGGTCATGGGTCTTGCACCCGAATGCTAGGGCACTCCGATCAGGGAGCTGGGCTGTGGAGCCCCTTCCAGGTCTGGGCCTTCTGAGGCTGGTGTTGTCCTGCCACAGTGCTCTGCACCGGGTCAGAGGTGGCTGAAGGTGACAAGCGGCTAGAACTGCAATCAGGGTGACCAGCTGCAAGATCCTCAAACAAGTTCCATCCAGACGGAGGGACCCCGCTGCCCTGCTCTTGACTGACTGCACAACTACAAGGAACTCCATTTCCCCGGTGCTGAGATCTTCAAACTGTAGTACCCAGGACCCGATTCCTGGGAAGGTCAAGTGGGAAATTGTTTTGTTTCAATTTAAAGTTTCAAGCTTCACTGTTTCAGGGCCCCAACAGCTGGTCACCTGCAGCACTGATCAGGCTTGCAACTAGTGGGCATCCCTAGGGACAATTTAGGGGGCACTGGTATCAGTGGGGAGGGCTTGGCCTGCAGGCTCACAGGTTTGAAAATTGCATATCTCACTAATATTTTTCTCCTTTACAGCAATCCCACATCCAGGTATCCCTTTCCTGTTCCTTACCCCTAAATAAAACTGTGGTTTACTGTTTGAAATCGTGTGCAGGAATCCTCTGAGTCTGTCCAAGCATAACGGTTCATGGTTTTATGGTGGTACTAAATTGCTGGGTATCCAGTGTGTGGGAGTAGTCGGGGGGAGGTGGGTAGGTGCAGCATCCCAGGGGGCTGTACCAGGCAGTCACCTGACCTACTTCTAATTCTCTCTGGGTGGAGGCACCACGCTGTTTTTATTAACTTTGGGTAGAACCCTGAACACCACTGTAGCAGGATCCAGGCCTCTTAACCTGTTAGAGGGACAACAGGCAGGGGTAGTAGCCCACTGGCACGTGGTATCTGGGCTACACTTTAATCAAACCGCTATCAGAGGCTGGAAGATGTCTCCATCTTAGCAACTGAGGTAACCATAAACTTAAGGGATCTTTGATATGTACAGAAGAACAATACTGATTATTATAGCTTTACATATTTTATCCTCATGTTATGCATTTATTAGAATAACAAAGAACTAGAGATACTTGTACATGTGTTAAATGGACTATTTCCCTGTTCTACAATGGACTTTTTTTTATGGTTTTTCCCTCTTTGGCTGCATGAACCCTGGTTCTCCCTCAGATTTCAGTGACTGAGAAGAACTGTTTTTGGTTGTGGATGTGGAACTTGTCCCTTTGTAGACAGAAAGTTTTGATCAGACAGAATACAGGAGGAATCAGAAGGTCACAGGTTCAAACTCCACTAGGGCTAAATACCCACTGTGAGACATTTGGGCAAATGACGTAACCTTTTAGTGTTCCAATCCACCCAGCAGCAGAATTGAATAGAAACAGGACCCCATTGAAAACAAGATGTTGCATCTCAGCTGGGCTATCTTGGGTAAATACATTGTAGAATAAAATATGTTACCAGAAAAGGATGTAGAAGTAACAAGCAGTTTAATTTTCAACAGAGAACTACAGATTTGTTTCTTCTAAAGGATGGGATAGAAAAATATGAAGAAAACATATGCATTTTAAAGGTAATAATGCTATTTCACCCTAATTAGACAAATTTGTTGGGCCAAGTGGGCTTTCCCTTATTGTTCCTTGAATTTCTAATGTTCTTATGTTTGTAACCCACCATAAATTGGGGAGGCATCTTACAGGAAACAGAAACACAGCAGCATTTCCAGTTCATATTTGCTTACCCCTGTTCTCTTTCTGTATATGTCTGTCTCTTTTTGTTTCAGTGTCTCGCATTTTAAGAGCTAGCTCTATATGTATCCCTCCGTTGTGCCATTACATATTACATGCATTATCCATACTTGTGGTGTATGTAGGCGTCACATACCTGAGGTGTGTATGAAACAAACTAAATCACGCACTGCTTTCCATACATAGTTCTTTGTGCACTAAGCAGTGAGGAAGCAATCCTCCATTTCGTCTTATTTTTGTAGAGTTTATGAGCAACAGCTACTGAAATTCAGAGTAACACATCCCAGAGAACGGGATGACCTGATAGTATTTTTCTTTCCTTTGTCCTCTCTGCTTTTAATAACTACTGTATATTGTTGAAAGGTGGATGATGTAATATTGTAACACGGCAAAATAGAAACCCAAAATAAGGCAACATCATTGGACAAAATGCACCACATGATCAAAGTTGGAGTGGGGATTAATCACTGGTAATGCCCACTCCAACTATTAATCATGGGTCACCGGTCAGGCTCTAGCACCACTAGCTGTCACAGCAGCAAACAGAACACACATCACGCGAATATGCAGGATCTCAATGCACGGACACAAAGTCGAATAGAACTGTAAAAACAGAAACGACAACAACGCAAGTATTCCCATGCTACAAGCATTAATGATCTCTGGGTTGGCTTCTACTGGGGAATTAATGCATGGTTGGAGTAGTTGTAGGCACTCGGCCAAGGCCTGCATACAACCCCCAACCATGCATTAATTTCAGTAGAAGCCTCTGTCAGGCATTAATGCTTACTTGTGGTCCTTCTGACAATACAGTTGTCCACTAAAAACATTGGGCTGGATTTTTAACAGTCCTGAGGCAGTATTTCTGTTGCAGCTGTGTTCCTTTAAATGTGGCAGAATGTTGCACCCAAATTTCAAACATTCGGATACATTTAAGACATTTTGCTCACTTTATGGCACAAAATGACCAGTGTCAAGATTCTGAAGAATGCATATTTTTATGTGCATCTTTGGTACCTGCATCCAGAAGTTAGTCCACCTGTTTTGTGGTCTAACAGTCTTGGACCAGTTAATGCAATTACATTGCAGTTGGGACACAAGTCCTCCAAATCTAAAGCTTTGTCTTGTAATCTGTTAGCTCCCAAACAGCAAAACCCCCTTCCCTTCAGCTTTTATAGCTGTGCTTCCATCAGCTCCTGACAACCAGTCAGCCTTGTTGCCAGAACTGCTGCCCCTCCTTAAACCCCCTGCTTACCCATCATTGTGAGGCAGGCATAAAGGAGAAATGTTGTCCTCTTTGGAGACCCTGTCAAACAGCAAAGGAAAGAATGGATTTCACAGGGCCCGAATGCACCGGGCCTCTCTCTCGACAGGTCAGGGTGTTATTCTGATTTGCTCCCTCCCAAGGGTGCTATGTAAGGCTCCAGTGCAGTCATGTAATGTGTATGTAACTGTGTGATGCTGTGCAGTGTTGGCAGGCCGCCGAACTCTAGAGCCACTCTCAGTCCCATATTTTTGATTACCTGATTGATCCTGCCACCCCTCCTTCATTCAAAACAATCACCCCTTCCCCAACCCCTTTAGCACCCTAATCCTCTTTCATCATATATGACACATACTGAGCATGCATAACACATTCTCAATTTAAAATGCATTACATCGTGTTTCATATATGACACATATGAGCATGCATAACATTCTCAATTTAAAATGCGTTACATGCGTGTTTCATATATAGCACATACTGTATATTGTTACTACACAGACCGTTTATGTGTCATGTATTTTTCTGATATTTTGCTTTTTAAACAGACCATAAAGGGGGTTTATGTTATATTTAAAATGCTTTTTTGCCATATAGAGTTATTTTATGGTTAGGTGGGAAGCCTTGATCAAGGATGGATGCTGTACAACAAAATGTAGGGAGATGGATGCACACAAAGGAGAAAATAGGGTGAATAAGAAAGTCAAGATTAAAAAGAAGTTTTTATATTGTTATGACATCAGATAAAATATCATTGAAGCAACCTTTGGAAAGTAGCTGTTCTTCTAGTAATCTCTGACTGTATGAGGACAGATACCTGTAGAACCCTACTAGTATGCAAAAGCAATCTTAGTAAAACCAGAGAGGTCTCTGATAATGTAATATTTAACATATTAACTGGTAATATTCCTTTGCTTTGTTGTTATGCAAATACTGTATATCTTGGTTTATTGAAATTACAATAGTGTTCCATTACTTCTGTTTACTTAACGTTGTCTTTAACTTGCTTATACTTTTTGAATTTTCTTCTGACAGCATGGACAGGCTTTCCTTAATTTTTCCTTATGAACTTTTTCCCCGCCAGCTGACCAGCTTATTTCAGGGATACACCCTATACTGAGGGATATGCCCTGGTCTGGACAAGAGATCCCAGGCATCATATAGATGGCAGCTGTGTTTTTCTGCTGCATTTGCCCCTTCCAGGCTTGGGCGATGCCTGTGTTGGCCTTGCCATGCTCAGCATCCTCACTGAGGCGGGAGCAAGCTTCCTTATCCAGCCAGAGGGGCACTGTGGTGGCAGCACCTGCGATTAGCCCTTTCTGGCTGAGACGTACTCTCTACATCAGGCCAGCAGCTGTGTTCCCAGGCCTGTCCCGACATACTGCACCAAGTTTGTTCCCAAACACAGAATGTCTGCATGGGTTGCAACACAACTGTCACTGAGCCACTGGGGTGGCAACAGGCAGAATTTTCAAAACATTCTATTTGCCACAAATCCCACTTCACCAGACTATTGATATATGGGATTTGTTTCGGATAATTGGGATTTTCCGTCAGTGAGACAACTGCTAGACTGCTACAGCAGGGTCTACAATATGGTGGGTTGAACTTGGGGCCTTACCAGATGCATCTTTGGCCACTTGCATCTACGCTTAGTCACAAGATACCAGAAAAGCACATCCACATGAAGCAAAGTCGGGTAATGTTTGAAAATCCGCACAGATGCATCAAATGGACTAAACTTACCAGCAGTGCCAATGTTCATGACTGCACCACATCCATGGTTGTTGCACCGTATTTCAAAATCCCACCCATGTCCCAACAGAATCAGTTTTCATTCCTGTGGCAATAAAAGTAGGCAGACATATTTTAAATGAATTGAAAAGGAAAAATTCCATGACATTTTTTCAATAGGTAATTCTGCTATCCTTACCAATCATGTCTTTCATGCCAGCAAGTATCCCAGGGGCCACAAAAAAAGATTTGCTGTAAACAGAAATGTCAGTGAGACAGTGCTGTCAGTGGTTGGACCACAAGTCTGTGCTTCAGATCCCACCAACACCACAAACCCACTGTGTGAACTTGAACAAGTCAGGTAATCGCCTTTGTGTCTCAGGCCATCCACCTCATTTCGTTAGACGTAGGACCCTACTGTTAAATAAATGTTGCATCTCAGCATGGCTAGCCTGACTTAAAATGATAAGTACATATGGATACTTGCACACGCCTCTCCCAGATACTTCCCTTTACTTTGTCCTTTGTAGACATCTCTACAAAACCATGCTCTGCTATTTCCTCTATCATTACCACAAGACTGTATTTTCTCTTGCCACTCACAGGTACACTGTCTGCTGCCTAGACTTGTCACAACTTTCAGACCATTTCCTGATAACTGAGTAACATGTTATCTGTATATATTAAGCTCTGCAAACTCCATGAGGAGAGCTATATCATTTAGAAGGCTGTGACCACATGGAGGAATAGCAGGGTCTAGTCACATTAACAGGAGTTTTATTTTGGACTGACATTTCAATGCAGTCTTTCATATTCTTGTGCTTCTTTTCTGCCTCCAAGGACAAAAGTAGACTCTGACTTCCATTTAATCAACTCTTAATGAACTCTCAGTTCTGGTACCTCAATACAGTATCTATCATGTTTCCCATCTACCACCCAACCCTCTAACTACTTGTTAATACTCCACTGTAGCAAAACCTACTGGTAGTGACAGATAGCCTCCATACTAGCTAACCTCACACCAGAACCCTATCTGCTCTACAGTCCCAATTAATCCAACAACCCACTCCTTGCTCCAGTATACAATCAAACAGAGCACCTTCTAAGAGGTGGAATACCCAGATAGCAAGTCTATTTCTGTTTTGAAGCAAAAGCTCATTTTATAAATATATGAATATGTAAATTGAGGAAAGAATCCTCAATAATTCAGTGGGATATCCTGTCACCGCTTTTTCTTTGAGATGCTTATCTAGGTAAACCAGAAGTTAGAAATAGCATTAGGTGACATCAAATGTTCTAGAAGTCTGTTTCAAGTGTCCACCACTGGGTCTTTAAAGGATATTTCCTTGAATCTTCCTCATTTCCAGGCATTGAGTGCCTCCTTGTTCTCTCATTTTTGTACATGTGGAAGAGCGGCACTGGGTCTGATGGTTTTATTCCATTCATAGATTTGAATACTCTAATCTTGTTACCACAAGTGTCTGCTTTTCCATGGAGAACAGTCCCAGTGCTGCGGTCAACCCTTATAGCCCATGTTTTCCAAGCCTTTAACCACTGGTTGCTCTCCTCTGTACCTTCTCATCCCTATTATAACCTTCCTCAGATATAGGACCAGAAGTGTACATTATACTCAAGATGGGGGTCTGTCAAGTGATCTGGACATTACAATAGCTCATGATCTGCTTACAGAGTTTATCCTGATGCACTCTATGATTTTATTGACTTTGCTAGCTACTGTGCCACATTTTCATACTATATAAAATGTTTTGCTGATCTGCAAGCCCAGCTCCATTTCCTGTTGAGTTTCAGCAGTCTCGATGGATATACTACAGGTGTCGCACCTGGCCCATATTCACGCTTACCCATCTACATGCCCAATTCCAAATGCTGGGCTGCAGAAGTCTTGGAAGCACTGCAGACACAGCTTTCAGGCTCTAGATGGAGGAAGTAGCAGGAGGGAGTTTCTTGCACTTCTGCCATAGTAACTCTTCAGACAGATGGTAGCAGTAGTCCAGCTTGCAGGTGAAAACATTGTGGCAGTATTCTCCTGGGAGGAGGCATGGAATGGGTGTGTCAAGGCAGGGAGGTGGGTAAGTTGAGAGAAAAGATGGAAAAATGCATGGTGACAGAGTATGGCACTGGTATTCTCAAGCACTATGCCTTATTCAACCTCATAGAAATTAAATTTTACAGTCAGAACCCCTCCCCCGTGATCCATCAGATCTGCTTATTTCTCACCTGAGTAGCTCCAGCCTGACAGTTCTAGGGCTCAGGCAGTGCTGCCTGCTGGTTGCTCTGTCTTGTAAGCTGTGAACCCTCCCAACCCCCCACCCACCATTTTCACCAGTCCCATGTTCCTGTCTCACCCTCTTTTGAAGCCAGTAATCATCTCCATGTTAACCACATCTCCATGTAGACAGCTCTACCTGTCCAGCACCCTCTCTATGTAGAAGTAATTCTGTGCCTCATGAATACCCCTCCACTAATTAATAGTTATACCCTCTTGTCGCAGAGCCTCGCAACCTGAATATCTACTGGGAATCCACCTTGTTTATTCCTTCAGGCATTGTCATGTACTCCTATTCCCTTCTGGCCTCCCGGAGTACAAGTTCAGGTAGCCAGTCTCTCCTCACTTATCTACCCCTGTTGCCCATGTGTCGTATTGGTTGCCCTCCTCTACAGTGATTCTAAGTAATCCTTTTCTTTTTTAAGGTGCGGGCTCTAGAATTGCACACAGTACTCCAGGTGTCTCGAACTGGATGTGGATGCCAGTTGAGCCAAGAGGTGTCATGGCTTGAGGCTGCCGGCACCAGAGGTAGGGGCAGCTGTTAGAGGAGAGATAAAGCTATATGTAAAATAATAGGTAGGGTACACACATTGAGATGAGTATCGATTCAAGTACAGTCTGTTATTATGGTCAGCATTGGGAATACAGAATTCATAGAGAGAATATGTTCTTACCACTGCCCTTGCCCTGCTATATTCATTCCTTAAAAATGAAACAAACTAACTTAAAGAATCATATGGAAACATGATAAAGGTGCAACACCCTAGGAAAAGCTCTTTCATCTGAAAAGCAATGACTGCCCTTTTATAGTTAACCCATATGACTAATGAGCTGTTTTGATTAGCAAAACCTGACTACACTATGGTACTACTGGCATTAGATGTCTGCCCTTCACCCACCTGGTGAAATCCATCACACGCATAATTAATATTCATTCTCTTACTGCAGTCTCCGGTCACGAAGGACTGAATGTAAGTGGTAGCTGCTGGCCCTGGAAGAAAGACTTTACAGTGGTAGCTAGAGGTCAGTCCTCATATATTTAGATATAGCATAGGCAATCGTGTATTTCAATAGGTTTTCCTGTAATACATTCAGATGTATAGGGATATGCAGTAGGCTGACTCAAAATATGCAGTTTGTCTTCATGTGTGAGGAGCCAGGACCACGACTCACAAGTGGCGGAGCCACGGGTGCTTTACAAAACTCTTACTCCCGCTCACAAGTGATGATAAACTGTCTATTTTGAGTCAGACCATTGTATATTCAGTTTATGCAATATTGGTTTACTAGTCAAAATATTTAAGTCAACTGTTTGATGGTTTTGCTGTTTCTCATTAAGTTTAACTGCTGGCTTCAGTGCTGTATAGCACTGCATGGTACTGTAATGTGCTGTGATGTCATCAACAATGTCAACGCTACTCTGATTGGTTCAGTATTGCACCCAACAAACAGGACAAGATATCATCTGACATACCCAACTCACAAGATAACATGACATCTTGTGAACTGGTTATAAGATATCACTTTTGATTTTGTCATTTTAAATTGTTTTGTAAAGCTATGATACTTTGTGTCCAGGTATGTGTGTGTGTGTGTGTGGGGGATGGGACTGGATAGATACTGAGAGTTTTCTGTGCATACCTCTGTGGCCTAGTCCTCACTATTGAAGTTCAAATGGTTAAACTTCGATAAACCATTTTAAAACTCTAACTTAGTTTGCATCAACACCCAGAAGTGTTTATTACTGAGTTAAAAATTGTGTTTGAAAACGTGTTCAAGCCCAGTTCTGTTTGTTAAAGGAATTCACAAAGTGAACTGCGGGAATTATTTAACTTGAATACCAGCTTACAGTCACATGCACAGATGGAAATTAACACGAGGGAAGTTCAGCAGGGACGTGAGGAAGCACTTCTTTATGGAAAGGGTGATTGAACCTTGGAACAATCCGTTGGTTGAGGTGCTGGCTAGAACACAGCCAGGGATTCAAGTAAGCCTGACTTTTTCTCTTGTCCCAGGAAAGACTACGCCTCTTAACCATCAAATTGTGCCTGCTATATGTTGTCAGAAGTATGGAATATATGTTGAGGTATTCAGAGTATAATTGTAAAAGGCATCTATGCAGGCCTGTTGCTAAAGTGGAGACTCAAAGCATGACATTAATGGGTTAAGGTCCAACACCATTAAGCATGACTCAAAAGAGATATTTATGTCCTGTGAGCTTAAACTGGGGCTTTTATGCGTTATGTTAACCTTCACCAGCTAGAACCAAGGGCAGAGATAAAACTAAGACTAGGCCATAGAAAATACAGAGGAGTTCTCTACTATCATAAAGGAGTGAATTCCACTTGGGCATGTCTAATTAAAAAGATGTGTTTTCAGTTCTCTTTTTCTGGGAGTCTGACATCATGCTGTTTGGTCCCATGCTACTCTGTTCTAGTGAGAGGTTCAAGAAGATGCAAAAAAGATGTGCTCTTAGGACAGCAGTGGGGGTGGGGTGGAGAAGGAATAGGCAGTTAGCTGTCCAGAGAGCGAGGAGGGCTTGTGCTGTTGGCTAGAGTCATCTCAGGGAAGCCTGCTTGGGCTTCCACAGCCAACCATCAGGAAATGACTTCAAAGATTTCTGCAACTTGTGTGCTACACAGATTGAACTGTGTGTCTACTGAAAGTGTCAGAATGACATTTTTCCTGTGAGAGGGACTGTGACCCCTTTGAGAGATAAGGGTAAACACATGCCACAGCTAGCAGCCTATGGGCACCTGAGACTGCCTCGAGTACAACTGTGAGAGAAAGCCTGTATCAGTCCTGCAGACAGTCTGGGAGAAGGCCAGTTAGTGCTACTGCCAGGTATTAGCTAACACCTGCACTAGGGTTCCAAGCCTGGATGTGGGTGAGTCAGATGACCCTGTTCCTCTGATCTGTCCTGCAAAGGAGGAAGAGGGAAGAGTCAGAGAGATCCAGATGAATGGATGCAGAGAGCCTGATCTACATCTAGAGACACCTGAGAAATGCAGCTTCTAGCTGCCCCAATCTGCACAACAGAACCATCAGTCTGAGAGGATCTGCACCTGCAGGAAGGAGGAACAGGGACACTGCTGAGCAACTGAAGCGAAGCAGCAATTTTCCTGAGCTCCTGGGACAGCTTTTATAATTCTTTAAAAGTTGTTTTTCCCCAGTTTGCTTTACCAATATAGATATTTTGGTAGTCAGTGCCTCAAAATTTTACAACATGTGTAAACTAGAGGAGCCTCCCACCCATCGGCAGAATTGTTTGCACCTAAGAAGGCACAATGGGAGGAGCAGCCTGCATAGGGCAGTGGAGTCTCGGCTCTAGTGGTTTGCCGTTGGAGGAAATCTCCTTAGCGCCATCCATGCCACTTTAAGCCAGCTGGTAAAGACCTGTTCAGGATCTAGACAAAAATGTGACACTGTTACACTGAGGGACCGTGCTTGAAACCGGATGGACCATTGTGAAACCATGGTCCAGTGTTCAGAGGCCTTGCTGCTCAAGTCGGCCGATTCCACAGCAAAACCATTAAGGAGAATGCTCTACGGCAGCAGTGCTTGGAAACTGTGGAAAACCAAGCTAGAGAAAGAAATATTCATTTGTTGGGGCTGGCTGAGGAAACTGAAGGAGATGATTGCCTGGCCTTTTGTTCAAACTTTCTTGCCATCTTTGTTGGGGCTTAGGACGCTGATCCTCCACTGTCAGTTGAAAAGGCATATCGAGTGACCTTCATCGTAGGCAGTGGATACTACCACTCCAAGGACACTCACGATTATATTTACCGTGTGAGATCGATCAGTGTTGGCAATTGCTAGGAGAATTAGAAACTTGAAATAAGGAGACAACAATCTTACATTTTTCCGGATCCTTCCTATAGCACCAGACAAAGAAGGAAAGCCTTGATGGGATAAGGGTCGCTGCATCAGCTTAAAGTGCAGCACCAGCTATTGCTACCGCTAAACTCCAGATGGTGTGGAATGGGCATCAGTACATATTTAATAATCCCAAGGAGGCTGATAAACTTGTGAACCACATCAACCAGGAGATGACTGAGGGGAAGAAGCAGGACATTCTTCTGATGAGGACTGAAGAGTTTATGCAAGTACTGACTTTTTATGTTAAGGATGTTGGGAGGTAGCCCTATTGAACTGTTTGTTCCAGTTGTTCTAAGTTTTTACTGCCTATTCTTGTGGCGATATTGTTAATTGCTGTAAAATAGCTGGGGGTTGCCTACCCATGCTGTGTTGAGCTACTAACTCTCCTCGTTGCCTAGTTTTAATCAAGCTGGCCATGTTTTGAAGATTTTCTGAGTACTGGATATTCATAACAATGGACACATTTCTTTTAGTTGTGTTTTTGCTCTACTGGGTGAAAATATTTTGATGTAGAATTCTCCTGGGCTGAGAATTTCCTTTTGTTTTAATATTTTTGCTTTGGGGACTTTTCAGACTAGTGTCATTTGTTAACGGGGAAATGTTTATACTTCCTTTTGTTGGTTCCTCTTTGTCCTTTTCTGTATGTGTTTGGGGCACATATTATTGTATAATTTATAGGTATCCCCCCATGTTGTACCTAAAGAAGGGTGTCTTGCATGTATCCTTAGTAAGAGGCTATATGAAGTTAAAGCTATTGTTACCCTTCTGTGCTTTTATGTATTGTAAGTGTTTTGCTTGCAAAATGCATAAATAAAAAATAAAAGGTAGGAGGAACAGGAGCCCCAGTTGACAGAAAGTTGGTACACCAGAACATTATGAGTTGTCTTAGGGCTTGCTTAACAACCAGAAAAGTTTGTACAAAGTTTTGCCACCAAATTCAGATTTGGCCAATGGGCCAGGAGTTACAATCACCTAATTTGGAGGTTTCCATTTAAGTAATTGCATGGCCTGTGAGGTTTGGTGTTTTAACTGTTCCTTTGTTTTAAGTGCACGCTACCAGCCAACCAGCTGCAGCATCACTGGGCCTGCACTGTTTCTGTGGCTCGGTACCCAGTGAAGCACTGGGAGCGCCTTTAAGGTTTGAGGGTTATTACAGGTACCAGTGGGCAGTACCCCAGTTACAGTTTGTCTGGTAATACTAAATGTGTTTCAGTATTATTTGCTACTGCCTTGTCTTTGCCTGGAGGGCTGGGCACCAGTATTGCTGTTTTAAGTGATTTACTGGCCAACTCTAGTCAGGCACATAATCTCAGACCTGCAACAACAGTTCACAACTTTCTTTCCAAAACAGTTTTGCTTTGTATTCCCTCATCCCTTGTTAATATCCCCAATACATATTTTATTGATACTGATTTGAGCTAAAGATACACCTTTCTGAGGCAGCTGCCCATACCTCTCAAGTGTCACACATTACAGGTATGCCACTCATTTTATCCTCAGAAACCCTCTGTCCCACTTTTAAGAAGATGGCATTCCACACTGACCACTGAGACCTGTAAGCAGAAATATATAATAATGTAACATGCTAGGTTATCAGTAAACATTACAAACAGTGCACTTATTTCCACAATATTCTGAGCTTGCAATGTCATGTTTGATGATGTGTCACACATGTTGTCATACATCTTGTCACACATTTGGGTGACAAAAGGTTGAGAGGTATGCAGCTGCCTGCAATTGCAGGTAGTTTGGGTGCTATCAGTTTGCTGAGTTGAAATGTTGATCCTCCTTCTCCCACCCCAACTCATTCTTTGCTCTTACACTGTTGTTCCTGTTGACTAGCGCCCAATACTGTACTTGCATCTCCCTTGCACCTTTCCATTCCCTCATCTCCGTGGTCCCACTGGACTGCCGCTCATCCCCCGGCACTTAGCTCCCTGACCCATGCCCGCCTCTCCACTAGCATGGTCATAACTTCATTCCCCTTCTAGGACCTTTGACTAAGCCTGACCTCCAGGCTGCTACCCTTTTCTACACTCTGCTCCTTAACGCCACCTCCTGATGGATGTCAGTAACTGGTTGTTTTTGTTTTTCCTTCTACTCGCAGAATGTGTTTTCGCTTTACTTAATTTGATATTGTAATTACCTTAGTTTGGATGCCGCCACCTAGGATCCTGCTTGTGAGGAGCTAAGGACAAAGGCAGCGTCTTGAATGACGACAATTTAAACGGATTAATTGAAGTCAGCTGCAGCCCCTGGCTTGTGAGGGGAGACCAGAGACTGCCAGGCGCTGGAAGCACACGGAGATTCAAACTGCCTGAGAGGAATAACAGCGTGGGAGGAAGCGTGACATAACTCGAGCTGACTTCAGGTTATAGTAGGTTTACAAATATATACACTGTGAGGCTGAACTGTGTTTGAAACCTAGGAGATTTCAGTTAAAATTAATTATAAAAACAAGGCCCCTGCTGAGTCTGTCTAAGGAGGGATCTGAGTTTCTAACAATAAAGCCACAAAGTAACAGCCCTGGAACAACAGAAAAAGATTTACAATTTTTTAAAATTAGCAACTGAGGCCTAACAATCATAGGCTAATTAGTTGAGTCTCACCTAGTTCCTAGTTTCAGACAACACAAAAGCAAAGGAGAGCTACTACCTCTTAAATCAGCAGGGGCAGCAAGGATTATTTTTAAATTCAAAGCATGACCATCAATTAAGAATACGGTAGGGTTTCCACAGGCTTTTGGGCACTTTAGTAAATTAGCTGAACAAAGGACTCTGGTGTGCTAGTAGCTCTTCAGATGCAAAGGTTGAACTGGAGACAGGGGACTTCTGGGACCAAGGTGTACTGCTAAATTTGATCTGGGTCACATGTGCATCACTAGCCTATCAGGTGGGTTGGGAACCCTAGAGGCAATGTCTGGAGTGTCATGGATTGCAACTAACACAATGTTGAAATATTTATAGGAGTCATGCGATTTGTCTTTGTACTAATTGTATAGAATTTGTTGTATTTTCTGTCTATTCCTGTAACTTGATTGTATGTTGTTGTACAGACATGGAACCTTTGTAAAAGTACATTTGCTCAAAGGTGTTTTCTGAACTATTGAACTAAATAAATATTTTACATTTTGTCTCATGAGCATATTATTAATGGTAAGTCACTAACTGCATGTTTGTCTTTTAAGGTTGCACTGTGACTTTTCATGTGAAGAGGGAAACTGTGGGGAGATACTGCATCCCAGGGGTTATGCCGCTCTGACATCAGGCCCACTTAAATTATAATCTGGTTGAGGTACTGTGCTAATCTTATAAAATCTTAATTTGAACCCCCACTCAGGAAAATCAGAACTCAATCCCTCAGTCTTGTCTGAGCCCACTAGGCAGGGGTAGTAACCGTAAAATCCATGGTGACCTGGTTACAATGCGTCATCCAGACTAAACACACAACTGGGTTCACACAACTGTGTTTACACTCCTTAACCTCAATAATGCAGTCGCAGTAATACCATGTTTAAAACATGGTTTCCTGACAATCTGGATGGTTAAGTTTGGTAAATTTTAAATCCTTTAAAAACAATCTTAGAACTATACTACCAATGTGTACAGAGCATATATGTTTTCTGTAGTTGTCTGCTTCGGAGAGACAGTGTTATATACAAACAGCCCCTGCCGCTGGAAGGCACTATACCGATTGGGCAAGTACACTAGCTGTTATACAGGATACATTCCCTTGTTACAAAAGAAGCAGCCTATTTCCTCTCATATTTTCTTCCGCCTCACGTAAGACTGGTTTTATGGTATGCCCTTTTTTCCAAGTTATGCCAATTGGGTTCTTGGCCCACTGCCCTAGTGATGCCTAGGAAATAAGTCCTCTTGACTTCATTGGATGGTATAGTTCTACAACTCCATGTCTGCCTGGACATTCCCTTTCTTTTTTTTCTTTTCTAGCAAGAGGGAGAAAGGACATAGTAACTGAGTATCCAGTCAGTCCTCTATCTGGTAGCATGGGATTCTTTTTCTAGAAGTCCATTCATCTCTTTCTATTCTGGCATTAAGCCAACTCGATTACAAGGAGGTTCCAATTCTGGGCACCCCTTTTTGTCTTGTACCAGAGCCACATGCTTCAGGGCTGCTGCCTTTAAGATCCCACCACCTCCTGTCTGGCTAGTGGTGTGAGGCTCTGGCTGTACATCCAACTACCCCTTTGTGCCACCTAGTGTGCCCTGTTTCTCTATCTAAAGGTTGGAAGTTGGAATTTATTTTGTTGTTTCATTATATTCCCAGATCATTGTCTTATCCCTTTGGGATAGGAAACTTCTTAGCCCTCTAACTCTTGCTCTACATTTTGTTTCTGTCCTGGTGAACAGAACTGTGGTGCCTGAGGGGACTGGCAATGATTATTGACTTGCTCGACACATGGCACTTGATGTAGGGATGCAAAGGCGCTACTGCTCAGTAGCCAATGCTGATTTCCTCCTGCAAAAATGTGCTCCAGCAGGTCCTTGTGCCTCCATCCTCTGATCCATAGGTGGAATCAATGGTGATATTTTTCTTTAATTTATTTGAAAAATGCCAACTGGGAGAGGCACACTGAACAAAGGTCCCTTTCCAGGTACAACCGGGGAGAGGGAACTGGGCTACTCTAAAAAGCAAACAGTATCAATGATGACCCGAGACTGATTTTTGAAAGACTATTTCCTGTTAGTGCACAGTACATCTATGAAGGGATGTCGATAGCCATGAATTTCTCATGTCTACCTGTTAACACTTAGTGTAACCTCTCGAGTTTAGGAAATCAACAATAGCATTTAACCACTGCTGGAAAGCTGAAGGGGTGGGGGTTCTTATCCTTCCAGTGCATTAGAATCACTTTCTTCCTGTTAAGCAGTGCACATGAAACAAAAGCATTCTGGTGCTGAGATGGGAGCATGCGAAGTCAAGCAGGCAATGCTGGAACTGAATGGAATATCAAGGCCTAATACTGCTCCAGCATGGCAAATATTCTAGTCCAGTATGAACCCAGTAGAGAGCAGGTTGCTAGCATCTGGCATAATGTACCCTTCTGATCCTCAGATCTGTCCGAGATAGAGATATTGAATTTGTTTAGCCTAACCTGGGTGTGACAAGTTCTATAGATCAGACTGAACAGAATTTGTTTGCCCTTGGTGTTCTTTGCTGCTTCATCAATTGATTATAAAGCTTTTGACCAGCAGTAGTCAAAGAGGCCAGAGCCTATTTCCATTTGCCAGGCTTCTCTCACTGCAGTCAAATGGAGTATTCAGACATCACCATTTAAACTCCAAATGGACTGCAGTACAATCAGCTGATGAAAGTACAACACTGAATTTCTTCCCATACAAAAGGATTTTGCAAAGTTGGAGACACTCAGAATAATTGATCAATTCATTAATCAGGATGGCCTAGAAACACTTCAGGGTGTGCTAATTTTTAAACACTTGTCAGTAACTAAATTCATCAGTGTAATCTTGCCTACACCTTCCATGACGGAGACATCTGGCCCTTCTCTTCCAACTATTGTAGTCCCTTGCATGTCGCAACTTTTGGGAACAGATTAAGAAAAGACACTGATGTAAATGATCAATTTTAAAACACATTCTTCCTAGAAATGATAAATTGATTATTCGACTAGCTCTGATTGCCCGTGGAACATCTTAGTGAGATAAATGGAATATCACGGCCACTGGTAATAACAGCCTTCTCAAGGAGCCTCGCTGCAGTCAAACCCTGATAAGACTAAATTGATGGAACCTGGAATAAGATTTTGTCATGCAGTGCGGGCAGAAAAGGTTGACTAAATTCACTAGCTGGGTTTGTAAGGCATTCAGATATTATGGAGGTCCACCTCTTTTGCCTATTAACAGACCATGGCCAATTCTTAAGAGATTTTCTGGTTTCTGTCAAAACAATAAATATGTGCTATCACTAACAGAACCCAGCTGCACAAAATCCCCCAAAATACGACTTACAAGACCTTCCATTTTTATTGCTGAAGACATTGTAATCAAGACAGCATCTTTTGTTTTGAGTTCATCCGTTCACCTTGCTTGTTTCTGTCATGAAACCCTTGTCCTCCATTTACATCAACCTGTCACGAGGGAAGTGATTCTGATGTCACACACAGAGGATGATGGCTTCAGGGCAGCAGGAACAGATGAAATCTAAGGGGCAAACAGCCTGATTTCGTGCAGATATCTTCAGTAATAAAAAAAATTGTCTTGAGTCCCATTTTGGGGAATGTTACCAGATGTGTCTTGCAGAAAATTGCCAAATCACCTTTTTCTGTTTATTTCACATTTCAGTACAGGGATTGCAAGCTGGCATAGAGGCCTACAGATCACAGCTTTCTAAATGAGTGGGTGGAGACATCTTAAAGAAGGCAAGAAATGTGTGCAAATGCGTAGCTGCCTGTAACCTTCTTGCTTTTTAAAATTACGTTCTTATCCCTGCCATTATCCATATTTAACTGTAATTGAATGAATCTGGATGTACACGTGGTGGTTTGCATTGTTTTGTATTGGTGGACAGCATTCTGTACAGTTCTCTTTATAAATCCAGAATTTAGGAGTTGTGGCTGTGCCATTTCATGGATTCAGAACTCTAATCAGGAGCCAATGACCTGTCAATGCAGTGCTCAGACTTCTGGATCCAAGCAGTGGCATAGTAAATAAATAAAGACGCAAATAAATTACCCAAATTACTGGTTCCATGAAGGAATTGTTCAAAACAGTTGCTTCAGAACAGAAAACAGTACAAAATACTGTTTTCACGTCAACTTTATTTAGATATCAGTTAAATACAAATCATGCTGGGCAAATGAATATCATTTCTGAAAATTAGAAAATTACAAGCAGCTGCAAATTCACATAAATGTCCCATTCTCTTTATGTCAAAGTTCTTAATTCCAACACAGGAACCCAGATTTCACTGCATGCCCGGCCCCATTAGAGCCATGTTATTGGACAGAATCCCTAGCAAGATTCCAATATTTTGTGGTCATCTGCAGGAGCACCTTTCAGTAAGTATCCATCTTTGTTAGATAGGGCTGCTTTGTGTCTACAAAAAAGTGCTGTAATTCTGTCACCACGATGGAAAAGAAGGGATCATGGGGAGAGAGGAAATAGGAAATACAGAAAGATGGAGAGATGAAGGGACAAAGGGAAGAAAGCTAGGAACAGTGGGTAGTGTAGAGGATAACATATTTTTTAGTACTTCTTTAAATTAAGTGGCCTAAATAGTACTTAAAAGAAGGGACGAGGAGGAAGCAAATGGGAAGAAAGGAAAGACAGTGAGACGAAGGAAAGAAACAAGAATTTGACTTTACATAGCACCATTATACAAATTACATCCCAGAGCTCTTAATCCAGGAGAGGGAGAAAAGAGAACATTGCTGCTGTTTCCAGCATGCAGAGAGATTCGGGAGCAGGAATACTATCTGCTGCCTGATCAAGATGGACGGGTAGCAGTAATCTTTGAGTTTTTGCCTGACATCCATAAGTCGCAAGAGTAAAGCTGAGAAAATTATGACACCGTGGCAGTAAGAAGAAGAAGCAGATAGTTTATATAGAGATTCTCATATGCATTGTATCCCAAAACACTTTACAAGCTATGAGAGACCGGTAGTGAAATGACAGAATAAGCCCCAACAATCAGTGGCAGCTGCACTACTACTCCTGCAAGAATTCGACAATTATCGGGAATAAACTAAGCCTCACTAAAGCTCACCTGATGCCTCTAAATTACTTTATACACAAAGAACATGTGATGCAATGGAGGGAACATGGTGCCCAGATGTCCCCAAATACCTGGGCATACTGATCACCAGGAGCGAGAAGGACAGGTTCAACAAGAACCTAGATAAACTACTAATGAAAATAAAGCAAGGCCTCACCAGATTGTCAGCACTCCTCCTGACTCTGCGGCCTGTGTCTACATCATTAAAATGAATATCCTTCCCAGAATCCTATAGGATATATCCTATACCCTTGGATATGATAGGACAGGGACTGCCAAACGCTTGACTCACTCACCTTAAGGCTATGTTATCAGCCTATGTATGGACTATGGAACCCCCACAGAGCTTAACACAAGTTTAACCCACTAAAGAATGGGGAGGCCTCCAGCTCCCTGACTTTAGGTTCTACTACCTAGCTATACATGCAGGACAATTCCTGTTTTGGAAAGGGACCTTTCCTAGCAGAATGGCAGCCCGTACACCCCAATCAAAACAAATGGAACTGGAACTACACCATAAAATTGGACTTAGTAACAAACCTCTCCTATACATACCATATAGCAAACTACTCCAGGCCTTGAAAATACACCCATGGGCACCTTAGTTATCATGGCCAAACAGCTACATAGATTCCTGGGCACAAAGCCCTATATGGCCCAGATCAACCACTCAAAGGGAACCTTAGCTTCAGGATACCGAACAAACCCATACTTTCATCCTTTCTAAGTCCAGCAGATATTTCCACCATAGGGCATATGGCACAGGGCAACACATTAATATCTTTGGAGGTTTAAAGCCACCAGTAGTAATACTAGTATTCTGGTACTCCTGTCCCTGCAGCTGCACCATTTGCTGGTGGCCACCCTAGGACCACAGCCTTGGTCTTCACCCAGTTGCAGGAATGGGATGAACTTAGAATACACAGAAGCACTCCACTTCTTTGCTCTATAAGATGCTGTTATGTCTTACTACCCCAGCAAATGGAGACTTGCCCCAATACTGGCGAACTGAGTTCCCAGAGCTTTCAGACCCAGACTCAAGAATCAAAATGTGGCATAACCTACATAGGTACATTAAATCTGATGAGCTCATGCTCACATAATACAAACGCCCATAATTTATACTGTATTCCAGTGAAATTACACAAATGGGTCACCTGAATCTGACAACTGTTCCAGGTGCCACCTGGGACATGTGCAGCCTCAAACATGAACTGTGGGACTGCAATAAAGCAAGGTCCCTCTGGGAAGAAATCCAGAACAGTCTAGGCCCCATGCTAGGCCTGCAACTGGCCTTTACACTGAGGGTTTGTTGTCTGGGTTTAGACCTGGATCAAGTAATGGGCCAAAAGAAATACAACATCACTAACAGCAGGTATGGCCAAGAAACTGATAGTAAAACTTTGGCTTGATGATGTGGTACCCTCCTGTAAGGAATGGCATAACACAAGTCTAGAGATCCTGAGTCTGGAGAAAATGGTTGACAGCATGCACAATCAGAACACTGTGTATCACAGACAGTGTGGGGGGCTGGATGCACTACTGCTCATTAATTAAACCTATCTACAATATAGTTACAATTACCCTGTATGGAAAACACTACTTCTATCTTACTGCGACTTGACATTCCTCACCATGATGTATCACTACACGCAGCCTCTTCTCCCTCTGAATGCTGATGGGTGGAAAGGTATCTTTGCTTGTTGTGTCTGTTTTGTGTATAAATTTCAAAAGTCACGCTGTTTAAAAAATGTAGTGAAACCCAGCTAATAAGAACACACAACACTGTAATTTTTTTTTCAATTGTTTAACCAGGAGTAGCACACTAAGCTGAAAGCTTGTTTACAGGTGCGACCTGGAAGCACAGGGAGTGAAGTGACATGCTCAGGGTCACACAGTATGCAAGTGGGGGCTGTGGATTCAAACCCAGGTCTCCAGATTTGCAGCTCAGAGCCTTAAACCACTGCGCTATACTGTGAAGAACTGTGCTCTGAGCATTTAGATCATCTCATCCATTTTGAGAGTTACGACCATTATTCTAAAAGGAGGCTGGGATGGCTGGAAACGTGTTGACCACAAAGGTGTGATCTTATTAGGGCCCCTCCATAATAGGTTTCTTGGGGCTTTATAAATTCATAATCCTATCCACGTGTGATTTGTATCAAGGTTTAGCAGCAGAATGTATTACAATACTTCACAGCTGTTAATCCACTGTCTAATTAGGTTGCTACAGGGATACTGCAATTTAAACTTCTGATTTCATTATGTAAATACAGTCTACAGAAATGTACAAAGTAATGAGACAAAGTTACAGTGCAGCTATATGTGCAATAATGACAGTGAGATAGTTGCTAGACACTCAGTGATATTACTTACTGTGCCTGAAACCCATGCAGGTCATTCCCTTGCATTAATTTTTCAGACATGATAAAATGACATCACTCAAGCTTATTTGTCTTTGCAGGGCACAATAACAAGATGATTCACGGAGGGAACAAGTTAATTATTCGAGAATATTATTTCACTAATAATTATCAGGCTTTGAAAGGGACACCTGCATAACTGACCTTTCTTTAAGAAAAGAGGCAGCATGCTAAGGTGATGAATTTGATTACAAAGGGAGGCATATAGGGCAGACCACCTATAGTGAATGATATATAGCATAGTGTACATCCTCCCAAGCTTTCCATCTTAGACCTTTATAGTGTTAAACTGAGAATGCAATTTTTCACTTGGTAAGCCACATACATAAAACTATGTATCACCTCTGTACCCTCTGCATATTAATTCTGAATGAATGAATAACTTTGGTGTGTATAAAATACACTTTCCTGCTACAAAGTTTATAGCTAGAGTTCTTCTGATCAACCTCTCTGCAATAGTGGGTAGAGTATAGGATAAAATGTATTCTTTTCAGTATCACTTAAAATTAAGTGGCCTAAATAGTAGTTAAACATATAGTAAACAAGCTGTTGTCACTGAATAAGGTATTAATGGGACTTACTAAGCAGTGATAAGCTTTAAACATGGATGTAATTAATAGGTAATTATGCAACTAAGAAATTGATATTGAGGCAGATATTCTTACCTTATTGAGCGACAATTAATATTTAATAAGCATCGATACACATTTTAATAGATTAACAGCTGCCATTTAGGTGTCAGTGCAGCTTTGTTGGTAGCACATCTGTCTTTGGGCCAGAAGGTCATAGGTTCTAGTCCCGCATCGGGATTGGGTTCATACGATAAATGGTGGAATCCAAGTGCAGTACTAAGGGATGCTGTACTGTCGGCATCTGCTGTACTTCAGATTAGATGTTAATTAGATGTTAAATCAAGGACCTGTCTGCTTTTGTGGTGGTTGTTTGGGTAGATGTTAAAGATAACATGCACTTCTCAAGAAGAAAAGGGTAATTTCCTGGGTCCTGACCAAATGTCTCCTCATTCACTAGAAATACCACCAACTGCTTTTTCTGGTTCAATTTCAGTTGATTTGCATCTGTATCCCCCGTCCTGGGACTAGGCTGTATGTAGGCTATATCATCTAGCTCTCCTTTCTGTCAACAAAAACTGACTAAATAAATACGTACATGTAAAATGTAATGATTTCCTGGTGGTGTACCTTTACCACTCTTTGCTGCTGTATGAGAGAGCAGCATTTGCACCTAATGTGTTGAATGTGCTTTGACTGCTGAAAACTGACTAGTACAAATGCATGACATACTTTATTTAACCATCTATTAATCTTTGATAAGTATCAAGAAATATTTGCATTTAAAATAATGCCCTAATGGAGTATGTTTACTAACCATTAGTGCTAATCAACAGATCAGAGTTTGTACCCAACAAATTTGTGCTTTAATCCTGGTTTTAAGAAACCCAGTATACCAGCCCTGGGCACAGTGGCAGGTTACTGCTCACGATGCTGATCACCGGATTTGGGAATGGCTGGTGGGGGTGTGGGAGGATTGCAGACACCACTGCATTATGCCACCTAGGTGACCATGGGTGATAGTGCAGCTAGCACTGGAAGTGGGAGGGCAGATGTAGATTGCCTCCGATGTGTGGTGGCACATCTGTGTGCACATGTCACTGGGCCGTTGCTGTTGGCACCTTTTGAGGAAGAGAAAGCAAGAAAAACACCACAAGATGGAATGATGCACGTGCTGTTAGGCACAAATAATCCAAGTGTCCGCCATCTCTCAGAACTGTGTCATTCATTGGGAGCTATATGTAGCCAGCTCCCACAGACCCCAACAGGGAGCTATATGTAGCCAGCTCCCACAGACCCCAACAGGGAGCTATATGTAGCCAGCTCCACAGACCCCAACAGGGAGCTATATGTAGCCAGCTCCCACAGACCCCAACAGGGAGCTATATGTAGCCAGCTCCCCACAGACCCCAACAGGGAGCTATATGTAGCCAGCTCCCCACAGACCCCAACAGGGAGCTATATGTAGCCAGCTCCCCACAGACCCCAACAGGGAACTATATGTAGCCAGCTCCCCACAGACCCCAACAGGGAACTATATGTAGCCAGCTCCCCACAGACCCCAACAGGGAGCTATATGTAGCCAGCCCCCACAGACCCCAACAGGGAGCTATATGTAGCCAGCTCCCACAGACCCCAACAGGGAGCTATATGTAGCCAGCTCCCACAGACCCCAACAGGGAGCTATATGTAGCCAGTTCCCCACAGACCCCAACAGGGAGCTATATGTAGCCAACTCCCCACAGACCCCAACAGGGAGCTATTATATGTAGCCAGTTTCCCCACAGACTTCACCAGGGAGCTATATGTAGGCAGCTCCCCACAGACCCCAACAGGGAGCTATATGTAGCCAGCTCCTCACAGACCCCAACTATGCAGGGGCTAATCTGGGATGAGGGAGGTGGGTAAGTGGCAGAGAAGAAAAGGATGGGACTAGGGGTCTCTCAGCTGAAGGGGGTCTGTTATTGTGACCAAGAGGCAGAAATAGAGAAAAGAAATCAGGTAGCCAGGTGACCAGTGACTACTGGAAAATGTCTAGAGTCAACTAATAGAAAATACTTATTTTGCCTTATTTAACACATAGTAGTACATGGTTCAATAAAGTGAAACATGCATTTGTTGATTTTACTGAAAAAATAAACTTCTAGTACTATAAGTCATCTACGGATGCTGTTACATGAATCGCACTTTAAAGATGAGATACGGCAAAGGCATGAAATCAATGTAACCGGGCATCTTGAAGGTGATAATAAGCAATAAAAGCATGACGGGGTGTGTGTTGTGGTGGATTAACAGCACACTTCAGGGGTGTGTAAGTATGAGGCTAAATGCTGAGTGCTTCCACCACCCAAGAAGTGATGTTATCCCAGCACAACTCGCAACCCAGATTGTCTTATTGCGATTATGAAATGGGTCCATTGAGAAAAGGAAGAAATATGTTTTTTTAACACTAACTGATTTTATGTAGATCTGTTAAGAAAGAGAAAAGGCACCAAATTGGCAAGGTGAAAAAAGTCCCATTTCTCTGCTTGTAATGCAGTAGGTGGCGCCAACACTTTTATGGAGGAGAAACTAATATGGGCAGCATCACTGTAATGCTGTGATCTGTGGATTCAAGAGGAGGTGAAATTTTGTTCTTCCCTCACAATCTGTTGATGTGTTTATTTTTTTTAAATACGGAATTACATTTGCCATTGGCGATAGACGATAAAAGTGCTGGCTTGTGCATGAGCCTGAGCGCCGCAAAGAGAAAACTGCAGTGAGCAGAGAGAGATGGGAGAGCATGAGAGAGCTGCAGCAGTAGCTTATAATTGCTGTGCTCGGCAGCAGTATGGGCACAGAACTAGAAGTAATGTGTTTTTCTTGTTCTGTAAATGTGGCTGCCTCCACTGAGTGTGAACAACAAGACACAAGAGTTGTCTCTAAGAATGCGAAAGTTTCAGTCAACTAGCATCAAGACTAGAGACTGCACAGGTGGGCAGAGTCGCACTTAACTGGTGACGGAGAGCAGGGTGAGTTATTGTCTGGGCGGAGGGATTAAGAGCCATGGTACAGGACTGTGAGTAAGAAAGTGTGTTATGATGCTGTTTGGGAGGGAGAGTGTTTTAAACAAAGTTACCATGTTAGGAAATGATGCCAGGGCAGGCATATCTAATGTGGGCATTTGTGTCAGTGTAGTGATCAAACGCTTCCTCTTGTTTCATTTCCTTCTGCTTTCACTTCATTCTTCCACTTCCTTCTCTCCTTCCCATGTGATCCTATCCACCTCCCCAGCCCCTCCCTTTATCTACCTCTGCTTGAAGGCTATTGCCTCAGCACCTCTCCTCTCCTGCCTGCACAGCTGTCTGGTCACTATGTTGATGTGCTTGTATTGCCTTATGTAATTATTACTGCTTTTTGGTCTTACTACCACAATTTCCCAATTCTGACCTTATTGTATTTGTCTTATGTTAACTTAAATGCAAATCTTGGTCTAACTACCTCAATTCTTTGTCACATTGCTGCTGTTATGTAACTTGTACCATGTATTTTGTTGTTCTTTGAAGTTTGTCACTGTACTCTCCCGGTCGCCTGAAAATAGTCTTTTAGCTAGTGCACCTACCCGTTAACAAAACAAAAAATAAATAAAATTGTTAAGGATATCTGGATAGGTGACCCATGCTGTTTTGCTGGATAGCGTCATGGGGTTCCAAAGTCCTCAGCCAATCAGGTTCCTAGATTTTTCTAACCATTTTGTAATCTGTTAGGGTTTGTTTTGTAAGGAAATCCTTATACCCAAACAAGCTGTTGTACCATAGCAGTGACATCAGAAAGCCATTGCAACATGGTAGTTATGTCACTACTATGGTAAAACAGCATTTGTAATCAAGTAAACTCACACTGCCTGTCCACAATGTCCGGCCTTACTGCCCCTCACACTGAACCTCCCACCACACAAACACATCTTCGCTTATATTAAAAGTAAGACATTAAGTTCATAAATACCCAACCATTTGTCAGTCCAGTATAGTGAAAAAATCTAAAGAAATCGCACCCATCACTGATTGTAATCCACACTACATTTTTGTTTTTCTGCTGCTTACTGCCAATGCAGTACTTCAAACTAATGATTCATTTTGAAAAACATGGAAGTCCCAAGCATTTATGATTGGTGATGAACTTGTTTTACAAGTGTAAAAAAGAACTTTCTTTATTTTTCCACTGTTCTAGGAAACTGAATGGATGGGCAGTTATGAGGTGGGAGCAGGCTGGGTTTATTAAACTTGTAAAAACTATAAAACACGTGTTGATGGGCTAGTGGGCAGTCAGTGGGGAAGGAAGGAGTGCCAAATACTTAAAACCATATACTGTATAAAATGATGTATGGGAAAACCATACATAAGCAAAACTATTCCATCTCAGTGTTCCTATAATGTCATTACAATGTCTTGATATAAACACAGCCTTGTTGTGTATGGTTGCCCATACATTAAATAGTAGTCTATATTTTCTCAATATTCATATTAACTTGGCCTCATGGTCAGTAATTCCGTATATCTTTTTGTTTTAGAACTAGACTACAGAATATAAAAGAGAACTACAGGAGTTAATTGGATTATTTCCAAACCATGTCCAAGGCAGACTAAATGCCCTCATCCCCAGTGACCCCAAGCCAGACACATTCTACATGCTTCCTAAACTACATAAGCCTGGTAATCTGGGTAGACCCATAGTCTCTGGTAATGGTACCCTGACAGAGGGGATCTCAGGGTTTGTAGAACCCATTTTAAAACCACTAGTTATACAAAGGGATAGTTTTCATCCAGGACACTACACACTTCCCAGTAAACTTTCTGGTTGTAAAGAACTCACCACTGGATACCCTTTAGCCATGATGGATGTAACTTCCTCTACACTAATATTCTGCACACAGATGGCATTTCAGTCTGCCTTAAATACCTGCATGAGCTAAGGACTGGACCACAACATCGATCCTGGAGTGTTGGGAAACTTACTGAATTCATTCTGACACATAACAACTTCAGCTTCAATGATAAACATTATGTTCAAACTATGGGAACACCAATGGGCACCAGGGTGACTCCACAGTGTGCCAATCTTTTATGGTGAATTTGGAGGATGGCTTTTAAGGCACTGTACATACACACCACTCGCTTATTTCCATTACATTGATGATTGTTTATAATTTGGACAGAGGGCACTGACACACTTAAGGATTTTCATCGGAACTTAATAACCTCCGCCCAACCATAAAGCTTTCCTGGAATATTCTGCCACCAGTGTACATTTTCTGGATACCACTGTCACTATCAAGGATGGAACCCTACATACCTGCATTTACAGAAAACCAACAGACAGAGATAATTACACTAGAAAAGTAATCACCGAGCCACACAAAAATCTGTCATGTGTAGTCAAGCACTTCGTATCACCGCCTCTGTTCAAAATGAAGAAGGC
Organism: Neoceratodus forsteri; assembly: GCA_016271365.2. Classification (NCBI taxonomy): domain Eukaryota; kingdom Metazoa; phylum Chordata; order Ceratodontiformes; family Ceratodontidae; genus Neoceratodus; species Neoceratodus forsteri. Next base: position 1,742,270,566 of record CM028129.1, read on the forward strand.
AGAGACGCACATTTGACTATGTTGAAAACACCTTATTGAGCAGGGACACTCTTCCAGAGAAATTGACAGAGCAATGGAATATGCAACACAGGTGCCAAGAGAACAACTACTGCAATATAAGGAAAGGACCACTACCAACAGAATACCCTTAGCAGTCACGTATCATCCTGACCTTGAACTTCATTAAGATTATTGAGGGCCTCTACCCAATAATTAGTGAGGATGAAACCCTTAATTGTATTTTTCAATAACTACCACTACTGTCTTTTAAACAACCACCTAATTTAGCCAACCTTATTATTAGGAGTCAACTTGAACCAGAACAGAATACCATGACATCATATGGTACACAACCCTGTAATCAACTCAGATGTAAGACTTGTAAGCTCATTTCCACTTCAGATTGTGTGGTTACATCACAAAACAGACAATTCAGGATACAGGAGAATTATACATGTACATCAAGTAACGTTTATTTCATTCAATGCAAGAAATGTCCTTGCACAGGTTATGTGGGAGAGACAAAGCAACAACTCCACACTAGAATGAATTCACACAGGCATTCTATTAATACATGTATGAAGATGACTGAGAAACCAGTTGTGCAACACTTCTCCCAGGATGGCCACTAATCTCAGATACATCCGTGATGGTCTTAAAAGGACATTTCAAGAGTACACAATGGAGAAGGGCTTCTGAATTTAGACTTATTTTACTTCTCAGTATGGTGGAACATGGAATGAACACTGTTGTGGGTGTATGACACATTATTCCACTTAAATGCACACAGATCTTTACATCAAAGAATGGAGATAAATACTTTAGTTCTTCAGCAAGCCTTTGATTTTTTTAGTTTTATACTTACAGAATCCCTTTATCTGCTTATTCTACATGTTGGCTTCTGACCTTAGCACTGTGTGAATGTGTGTGTGTGTGTGTGTGTGTGTGCACATGTATGTGTGCATGTATGTGTAGAGGGCTAGTGTGGCAGTGGGGCAATTTTAATGTGGGTGTTGGGGTGTTTTTTTGTGGGTATAGGGTGTGGTTATTGTGGTGATATTGAGGTAGGCTTTATTCAGGCAGGTGACATAATGATGTTACAGTGTCCTGGGCTCTTAGTTCTAATATATAGTGAACATTTACTTCCTTCTACTAGTTGTCTCTGGTTGGATTATATACTGTCACATTTTTAAATTCTGTACATATAATGCATATCTCAGTTACTTGGGGGTTCATGAAAGGTTTAATTCCTTTGGGTAATATTGCAAAGATTAGTGTGAATGATGATGTATTAGGACTCGTGTACATATATATTTCATTTTAGCTAGTTATCTTTCCCCGGAAGGGGTGGGCGGGGGATTTAATGCCTGAGTTTTTTTCAGATTCCTTAGACTGATTCTGTACATGTTTGTTATACACTGACACTGTATTGAAATCTGTACATATCAGGCTCATGGTCTCAATTTCTTGGGAGTCCTTCAGAAGTAGTTTTGTTTTTTCATTTGGCACTTATACTTACAATTGATATTATCATGTGTTAAATCCTGTTACAACACTGAAGGCCTTAACATTTATGGATTATATTAACTGGTTGAGAGTATAGTTAGGAAAATGTCTCAAGCTAAATTCTGTATTACATTTTATGTGAAACATTTGCTCACTTTGAGTAAACCATTTTAAACCCTCTGTATATATATATATATATATATATATATATATATATATATATACAAAATTTCTGTTTATTTTACTTTTGGAGCTTGTTTTTAACTTGCAATTAGGCCTCATTTTAGCAAGTATTTGTTATCCACATGTTTGCCTCTCATTGACTGAGTTCTTTAAAACACAAGGACACTTGCAATTAAAGTTGTAAGCTCCTCATCTTACATGTAATTAGGAGAATAGTATCCTAAGGTTTTGTTATCAGTAGACTGTTTTCTTGAAACATACTGAGACATTTTAAAAATTTATGTGAGGAGAACTCTACTTTTGTTGCTATTTTCTGATAACTTTGACCTTCAGGGCTTCTCAGCTGAAAGTATGCTGGTGTTAATTAGCTTCTCTGACGAAACTTCTGCTATGTTTCAAATGACTGTGTTAAACCAATGAGAATTATTTCTGTTTTTTATGCATTATCTGGATGTTATATATATAATTTTCTAAATAACTGTCATAAAGCTTCTGAAGAAGGACTTGGTTGGTCCAAAAGCTAGAGCACTTTGTTCTTTGTTGTAACATCTATATTGGTCCAATAAAAGGTATCAAACCATTTGCTTCTGGATCTGTTCTTACTAGAACCAATATGGCAACTACACTATTTTTTGTTTTAGGAAATGAGACCAGAGTTGTTGTTTTTTTTTTTTTTACTTTTTACTGATTCACATTTTAAAAATTAACTTAAAATGGAGGCAAAGCCTGCCATCAGCTTGAGTAGACATGTTCCTGTAGAGCTTCTGCTGCAAGCCTTTTCATTTGGCTTAAATGCAATAATATACTTTACTGGAATGCCACCAAAACTTAACATTTCATTGCTGTTTTGTGCCTATATCAGCTGAGAACATGAAGAAACTGAAGAGTGCAGTGTCAGAGCTACCAGCAACAGATTTCTTAAGCAGAAGCAGCCGCTGGGAGGCCAGCCGCTGATGGATGGAAAGCAGACAGAAACCTCTACAGACAATGAGATCTCTGAAATTAAAAACTCTAAAACTCTCCACAAATCCCCAAAAGTATAGATAAACAGCTGGGCAGTTTTACCTCACAGCTGGTCACCATCGAACTATTGAGTAGTTGGGCTGATGGAAAAAGTTGGTGAATCCTCTGGTCGCATGGAGCAGCAGTTGTGGCTTCCAGTAAACTGGTGCAGGAGATCACACAACTTAAACTCAGCTTAGAGGACATGCAGCATGCCATTAGAAAATGCAACCTTCAGATAGCTGGTCTCCGTGAGGGGTTTGAATCTGAGGATCCTATGACCTTTTCAAAATTGGCTTCTAACTTTGCTGCACTGGGACCCACCACCACTGGGATTCAATGACTGGACCTATAGGGTGAACCCAAGAAGAACCACTGAGACTCCCTACACACCTCAGATAGTGTCGATCACATTTCCCAGAGTAGCTCTGAAGGACAGAACAACTCTAGTCTGCACGGAGATGTGAATTATTGTTAGGGAGATGATTTTATAACTTTACCCAGATTTGTCCTTTGTCACGTGCTTGTAAGAAAAGACTTTGAAGGAGCGAGTAACGCTTGTGGGCTTTGAGCATCCCCTTTGTGCTGCTTGTCTATGTTTGGATGTCAGTGGTAAGCAGTACTTGTTTTCTAAACCCCAGGATGTTCTCAAACTAGCTGAAAAACTGGAGAGAAAGCCAGCAAACAGAAGAGGAGGATGACTGAAACTTGGCCTCAGCCAAATCCGATAACGAAATGGGATTATCAGTACTATCAGTGCCGCCTTAAGTTTGGTGGAGTTTGATTTGCAATGGACTGGGAGACTAATGTTGTTGACTTAAATTGCTGTTTAAATGTTTGCTGGGGGACTTTAAAATACAAAGCCTGATCGTTTATAGAAGGAGTCACATGCCAGACTGCAGTTCTGGCGGAAATGTTCGTACAATGAGAGGGGTTGCTTGATGGCCAGACAGAGATTGTACTCTAAAATAGTGCAGCTCATGGTTTTCTTTCTGTAGTCATTATACTAGGCACCACTCACATGTGCCAACCTCTCTATCCCCCACCCTCCATTGTGGACTCTGTACACAGATTTTGGGCTTTAGTAACTCAAAATTGTGGTTTAACGCTTGGTAGTGTGTATATTAGGTTTCATTACAGTATGGGGCAAGTTCCACAGTGGAGGAGTTCACTGGTGTCAAATGCATTCTGCTGCAGATTCTGCAGTCGGGTTTTATCTCGGTTTATGATATTCGATATACTGGATACTACTCCCTTTTATGGCACATAAGCATTATCATGTATTTAAAGTGGAATCAGGTACACCCACTATGTTGATATGTGTTTAGTTATCCATCTGCCTAAGCTCTGTTCCCTAAAATAATAATTTGTAGTAATAGTCTCACCAGTTTCCTGTGCAGTAGTTAAGGTACACATACTCCTTGTTAGTTGGTGAGGTAATTGTAGTAAAGGGTACACATACTTAAGCAATATACCACGAAGAGTGTTGGTGATGCCAGGTTTACCGCTCTGGGGTGTTGTCAGCCACGAGGCGCGGCAGTGTCGCTACCAGGGCATGGGTAAATCCTGGCATCACCAACATCCTAGTGGCATATTTATTATACAATGTCCTTTTTGGGCACATAGAAAATAATAAATAAAGTTTTTTTTCCTATTTTATCCAATTTTACTGTGGTTATTGTTGCGCTTGGGAAAAATACTCCCGATTGCTGGAGCCGCCCTGCTACTGAGGATGCGACTTTTGCTTATGATTCTCGTTGCAATGTGTTTTGGGGGCCGGGTTGTGAGCGAGGAGCCAGTTGAGATGCCAAAAGGTGATGGAGAGTACATTGTGGGCAGAATTCTCTTGTGCTGGATTTTGGGAATGTGCTTTTGTAAGGTTTTGTCTGTTAAGGCTAATGAGGTATCCATTTGTTGTTTTTGTTTTTTTAATGACTGGCTGTTTTATTTTGTGAAGTGGGTGTGTTAAGAGTGAGAAAGATGTCGGGACATGTGGACCGAGATGGGTCTCGTAGTGATTTACGGACAGTGATGGCTCGAGAGGCTGCCTGGCATCTTACTTTGTGGAGCGGTGACATTTTAAAACTCAAGTCTGCTTGAATTTTGCAGTCAGCTGCAGTTGGCGGCTTTGGTTGGCAATTTCAGGGGTCAGATGGGTTTTAGAGATGCGGCTGCCTGGTACCTCTTCCTGTGGGGTTATTGCAGCTTTACAATGGGAGAGGAGTGCCAGGTAGCCAATGAGATTAGGGATTTGTGCTTAATTTCTATGCCCATTGTATAATCCTTGTTAGTTGGTAAGGTAATTCCTCAGGTAGTTAAATTTAGGTGGGCTTAGTGAACTCGTGATTATGAAATGTTTCTCTTTAATACTTGAATGTTTGGCTTGTAGCTTGTAGCCCCACATTTCCTTGTTCATAGCTCCACTGCTTGTTATTATATGGCTCAAGTGATCTTAAGGCTCACTTTCACTAAGGATTTCTGAACAATACTTAAATCAAATGTCTAATAGACATAGTCCATGACAGCATTACTCATTCTTAATTTCCTGTACAGTTATTTTATCCCACCAGTATGCATAAATTCAGATGTAGTAACATTCTGTATTAATGACATTGTCCTTTGTATTATGCAGCTTGAATGCTATCTGTTTGTAACTTTGTGTGCTTTTCCAACAAAACTTCATAAACAAAAAGTAAAAAAAACAGATTTAAAAACACTGGGCTCATAGAAACACAGAATTTGTCTGCAGCTAAGACTGCTGGGCCCACCTAATCTGCCCAGTTTGTCCTTGCCTATACTGTCACTGCAGACCCTACCTGATCACTGGCTGTTCCCACCCTTTCCTACTAAGATTCATTTGAACCTATTTCATTCATGAGTAAACCCCACCACTGTTTTTGCTCCCACCACCTCCACTGGAAGACTGTTCTAAGTGTCCACCACTCCTTCAGTGAATAACTACTTCTTCACATCTCTTCTAAATTCTCCCCTTCCAGCTTCATTGCATGCCCTCTTGTCCTGGTGCACCTTCTCTTCTGAAAATACTCCCGTCCTGCATCTTGTTCAGTTCACCCCTGTGTGGTACTTACAGGTCTCTATCATGTGCCCCTTCTCCCTCTTCCAGTGTGTACATATTCAGATCCATCAGTCTCTCCCCATAGGGCTTATGATGCAACCCCTGCACTGTTTTAGTTGCCCTCTTCTGGACAGCCTCTTTCCTGTCTGTGTCCTTCCTGAGATGTGGTCTCCTGAACTGGACACAGTACTCCAGGTGTTGTCTCACCAATGATTGGTACAGTGATAACATCATGTCTCTTCTTTACTTGTGGTTCTCCTCCTTATGCACCCCAGCATCCCGCTGGCCCTGTCTACTGCCTTGTTGCATAGCTCCACAACCTTGAGGTCATCAGATATGATACCCCAAGGTTTTTCCTGCTTTGTGACTGTCAATACTCTCCCCATTTTATACACTGCCCCTGGGTTTCTGAGCTCTAGGTGTAAGATTTTGCACTTTTTGTGTGGAAACCAGTTGCCATATCCTCAACCACTCCTCAGATTTTCTCAGGTCCCTATTCATTACCTCACCCCTCTAGAGTATCTATTGTATTGCAGATTTTAGTGTCATCTGCAAAGAGGCATGCCTTCCCTTACAGCTATTCTGCAGCATTGTTCATGAAAACGTTGAAGAGAACTGGTCCCAGCACTGAGCCCTGAGGTATCCCACAGGTCACTCTTCCCTCATTAGAGTGAGTGCCATTTACCACTACCCTCTGTGACTTGTCCATCAACAGGTTCTGTACCCAATTTACCACCTTGGGTTCCACCCCAAACTACCAGAAAGCAGGTGATGAAAAGTTAATTATTTATTCCAGTTTTTCCCTTTTGCCTCTCCCCCAATACTCCATTATTTGCACCTTCATTGTGTTAGTCATAGTCATTAGGCACACCCACTGGCAGTGATAGGCTAATCATATGGGTTTAAGGCTGATGGATTTGACATCAGGCTGGAATATTCTCTTATGCACAGGTTAGATACAGAGATGGTAGGATAGTATACAAGATACTTCAGATCTCTCCGGATCATACGTTTTGGCTGGAAAAGGAAAATCTGGATATCTTTTAACTTGTCCATGGTTTCATATCTGTCATGATCCATATGCCCAACATAATAGACGTAACTGGATAATCCTTGTTTCTAAGTTTGTTTTTAACAGCAAATACATCATCATACAGTGACAGTATTCCATAAAATCTGGCAGAACACCAACCTGATATTCCATTATGTAGCCAGAAGAAAATGAACACTTTAAGAGGACTGACTGCAAATAATTTATTTATTTATTTGCTTTTGTTAACTGGGTAAACACACTAGACAACCAAGTGCCTGTTTTCAGGTGCGACCTGGGAGATTACAAGGTACATTCATGGACATCAGGTAGAAGCAGGTACAGGGTACATTTAAGAGCATCAAGCAACAAGGTGAATACAAGAAGACAAGCATTGGACAATGCCAAATGTTTGCTTGCTTGAATCTGCTATGTAGTTGTTGAGCATAGATAGTGCAGCAGTTAAATTAATTAATAACAGGAGTTTAGTGAAATTGTCATGATTGGAAAATGAAAAGGTTCACACATAGTGCTGTTGTTTTCTTAGATTGCAAATTACTTTCCTTGTAACTGGCAACAATTTTAAAGCGAAAAGGAGACAAAATGCATAGAGTGGGCAGAATTAGACAGACATTTCAGTATTCTGATGCTGTGATAAGTAAAGAGGGACACACCTCCAAAAGCTTTGTAACAGTTCTTTCTGATACCAGTTTATTCACATGCTTTGTATCTGTTGAACCTTGATTATTTATGTTGTAATGACCAAAATGCTTTAACAGTGTTCAATACACAGTAGCAGAATAACAGTGCTCCTTACCTAAACTGAGCAACGAGTGTAGGGACCTGTGAGAACATCTCTTCTACTTGCTTTTATACAACGGTATCAGCACCTCCCTCCTTCTGCTTGTTATGCCCCTCACAGATATATACCACAGATGAGAATACATCAGTTCCATGAGTTGCAAGCACTGAATCATGTCTATGCAAATGATATGGGTTGTGCCACATTCCTGCCATTCCATAAGAAACAAAGTGCTAAACATTAGCACGTATAAAGTAGTAAACAGTAAGATGTATGAAACTAAAAGCAGAGTTAAGATTTTAAGCAGGAATTTGAAGCTGCACAAGAAAACTATCTACTTTGGCTGTTACCATGGCTTCACGAGTGGGAGGTTGTGCCAGACAAACCTGATTGATTTTTTTCGATTGGGTAACTAAGGTGATCACGGGGGGCAGTGGATGTTGCCTATCTGGACTTTAGTAAGGCCTTTGACTCTGTCCCTCACCACAGGCTGGTAAATAAGTAGGAGAGCTTAGGGTGGGACAGAAGATAACTAGATGGGTGGAAAACTGGTTGGAGGGCAGAAGCCAGAGGGTGGTGATAAATGGGTACACTCCAGTGAAAAGGGGTGATGAGCAGGGTGCCTCAGGGGTCAGTATTAGGACCAATCCTTTTAACATCTATATCCGTGATATAGCAGCGGGACTTGAGGGAAAGGTGTATCTATTTGCTGATGATATGAAGATCTACAATAGTGTGGATACCTTAGGGGATGGAGGCTATGAGGGGGACCTGCAGATTCTGGAAGGGTGGTTTGACAAGGCAGCTGAAATTCAGTGTCGAAAAGTGTACAGTAATGCACATGATGCATTAAAACCCACAAGCTGAATACACATTGGGGGAACCAAGCATTTGAAGCAGGAGAGGGATCTGAGGATTATAATTTCAGACAACCTGAAGGTGGGTCATCAATGCAGCAAGGCAGTGGGCAAAGCAAATAGAATGCTGGGGTGCATAGGTAGGGGCATAACAAGCAGAAGGAGGGAGGTGGTGATACCGTTGTATAAAATCATAGTCCAACCTCACCTGGATAGGGGTCCAGTTCTGGAGGCCTCATTTGCACAAGGACATAGATGGGATAGAAAGAGTTCAATGGAGGGTGGCAAAGATGGTGCAGGGTATACAAAGGAAACCCTATGAGATGAGGTGGAAGAATTGATCTGTACCGCTGGAGACTAGAAGGAGAGGGGGACATGATAGAAACTTTAGCATGTGAAGGGATAAATCACGGTGAAGGAAGGGAGCTTATTTAAAAGGAAGGTGGGGCCTGAAACAAGGGGTTTAAATCTAAGATTGGAGGCAGGAAGATTCAAGGGCAATGTTAGGGGTGTTACTTCACAGAGAGGGTGTTGAGGCCTGGAACAAACTACCTGTAGAGGTGGTGGAGGGATTCAACAGGGCATGGGACAGACATAAAGGGTTGATCAGTGGGCAGAGGGGATAGCACTGCACAAAGGTGACACATAGAGGGAGGTAAGGGCAGACTAGATGGGCCATAGTGGTCCTTTTCTGCTGCCAGATTTCTATGATTCTATGACCTTGCATTTTCTGGCCTTGTAATTGGGCAAGGACTTCAAGAGAAAAGAAGAGAAGGCAGAGAGTGTGTGGAATTAGGGAGGAGATTCAGTATTCTGGAACTGTGATAGGTGGAGGGTGAGCCCCAAAAGCCTGCTCACAGTTCAGACTGATACCAATATGCTTGCATGCTTTGCAAGTGAACTTAAAAATAGTAGTCAGTTACAGCGATGATGCATATATACTGTATGTATATATATATATTCTTTTGTAAAAATCTTCATTGGCATTAATTAGGTTCAACTTAATGCCACAAACGTAGGGCAATATGTGATTAGGGTTTCAGTCTAACTCCTCACCCCCACCCTCCAAGCAGCAAAATGAAAAAAATAAAAACATCAGGGTTTTGGGTCTCCAGAGTCTTGGTGAGTCAGTGTTGGAGTCTTCCTTGGGGTTGCCAACATGAATGCTCCCCTCTCCCCAGCTCTTCAACCTCCTGTATGAAGTACAAGGTGCAGCTGCAAGCCAGTGCCTCATAGTGATACACTCTTCAAAGGTAGAGTACTATGTCTCACTACATGATGCCAACAGAATCTGTTATAGATTTCTTCATGCAGGGCCCTTTGAGCCCTGGGTGAAGAACAGAAATCACATCTGGCCTATCTTGCTCAGGGAGTGGGTGGGCATTAGGGTTGACAACCCCAAAGAAGACCCCACCACTGATGCACCAAGACTCTGAAGACTTAAAACCCAATGTTTTTCCTTTGCTGCTTGGGGTGGGTGGAGAGTTAGAAGTGAACCCTAACACCACTTTCCCTACTTTTGACATTAAGTTGAACCCTAACTGGTGCATTAATGACGCTTTTTTGAAAATAATTTCCTTTCTTTGAGATAGTGGAACCATAGCCTTATTCACGCAGGTCCCAAAGAGACCTGCATGAAGAGATAAAATGCGTAGGGCTCTTTGGCTCCTGTGCCAAGGGAAGACTCCATCCACCTACAGAAGTGCAGCAACAGTTGGGAAGAATTCAGGGGCTGTCTGGTGGGCTGTAGAAGTGCAGGGCCCTCTGGGTCCTGCACCTCCATGTGGCCACAGATACAGATGTACAGGACAAAAATTCCATCTGTCAGTTAATGCACAGGCCCTCCACCACCACAGGTGCAGAGGTGCCGAGGGCCCTTTGCCAAGAGGCGGTTGTCTTCACTATATGGTACCCAGGCCCATGCAGACAACCTGCAGCTTCATTCCCTGTCTGGGAGGGTCACATAACAGTGTCATCTCCCACCCTCACCCCATCTAGCTGGGCCATTGTGCTCACCCCAGAACTCAGCTCACTGGCACGGGATTACACATCATATCTACTGGGGTCAAGACTAGCACTGCACACAACATTTCTGAACAATTATACACATATGTTTTAAATTTTGTCCCCAAATTTTAAGATAGTCATTTTCTGACTCCTTTGATAAAGGTTACACTTAGCATTTATGGTATATTGGCTGAAATGACATTTTGCACCAGAAATCTGAAAATGTCTCATCCAGGATTTCAAAATTACATCTGTCACATTTATGAGGTGGTGTGAAAATGACTATGTTGGAAGTTTGGAGTCAAAATATTGAACATTAGCAAAGTTATGATTGAACATTGAAACATTGCAATGTTCATTCATGACCTGTGCATTTACTATATTTGTACACCAAATTTTCAGAATAGCCTTCTTATTGCCCCACCTCATGTAAGTAGGTGAAAATTTTCAAATCCCTGTTAAAATGTCATTCTGCCCACAGATAAGAAAACACATCTTGGCTGGGATTTGAAAAATGACAGCTGTCACATTCATGAGGTGGTGTGAAAAAATGGCTATGTTGAAAATTTTGGGTCGTAATATGTTAAATGACCAAAGTTATGAACAAGTGTAGAAAGTTCAATGTACACTCATAACCTTATCATTTTTGAATATTCTGACACCAAATTTTCAACATAGCCTTTTATGACCCCACCTCATGAACAAGGACAGTGAAAATTTTAAAACCCTGGCTGAAAAGCAGTTTTACAAAGCGATCATGAAATTGCCTTTTGGGAAAGATCTACATAATTCCACTGCCATTGCTCATAAGGTGGGATCCCAAAAGACCATGTTGAAAATCTGGTGTAAACATATTCAAGCATAACAAAGTTATGAATCAAAGTTCAAACCTCCATTGAAATACATCATACTGGTCTTGCCTTATTTTCTCATGTTGCAGTTGCCAGTTCCAGCAGCAAGACATGTCTTCAACGAGAGTGGATCTATGCCATGGGCATGTTCAGGTGAGTGAGGGATTGTGGTGGGGTGTGGGGTGGTGGTTGCTGAGTGGGAGGTGGGGTGGGGTGGGTGGAGTGGTCACATTGGCGAGGACCATTTTCATTTTCTACAGGTTTACAAAAAAATCAAGGGATGGTTTCTTTATTTCAGGGGCCATTCCAACACTGGGGATGGGCACCCTGGGTTGGGCTAGTATTTGGCAGCACCACTGGTGAGGACCCCGGTTCCACCACATACATAATAGAAATGGGATGGGTGAGCTGGAGGAGGGAGTTCAAAGGGAGTGGTACAGGGGTTGGGCATCCTGGTCCACTTAAGAAATTAGATAGATAGATAGATGATAGATAAGAGAGAGAAAGAGTGATCGAGGAATCACTGGCTTACTGCTGGCACTGTAGCTGGTGGCATGCTTCCATCTATAGCTGCAGATGTTAGGAAAGTCCCACTGTTCTCATACAGAGAATGTGGGTGAATGTCTTCTCTTTAAGCTGGGCACCCTGGATTTTGGGGTGCCCAGAAAAGATATTTCTAGCAATATTTTCAAAAGCAAACACCAGAATACTGAGGTTCATACTAAGGAGAAATAGGAGCAGCAGGCAAAAGCCCATAAACGCTCCTGCCTCAAGACCCATAATACTAAATACTTGCCTTTGATAGAATAAGGCTGTCCAGTCTTTTTTTTTTTTTAAATCGATTAACTGTCACTTATAATGTTTTAAATTGTAACAGAATTCCGGGAGTTAATAATCATATGTGAAAAATACAATTTTCTTCTTAGGCTATTGAATTTTGGTATTTTATTTGAAGACCATGTTCTAGTACCTGCAGTACCTTACTTAAATTTGAGACCCAGTTCTGTCATCAGGTAAGGGTTTTGACTATGCCCTACATAAATAATAGGGCTCATCTCAAGAAACAGTAAGCATTCTAATCTTTCTGAGTAATCCAATTCCTTTAGATCATGCACGTGTTTAGTCATTTTCTTTGTACCCTTTCAAACGTGAATATGTCATTTCTTTTTAAAGGACACCAAAATTGAAAGCAATAATCTAAATGAGGACGGACATTGGATCTATAGAGAGGATCTTTAGACTTGATGTAGATATATATCCCACGTGATTGTGTTAGCTTGACTAATTACTTCATTAATATACTTAGTACTGCTTAATCATTTTGAGATTGTTATCCCAAAATCTTTCTTGTTTATAGTTTTGAGTAGTTGTTTTCCACTAAAGAAGTATGAGTGTTTTTATTTTTGTCCCGAGTGCATGACCCTACCCTTGTCATGATTACAATGCATCTCCCATGTAGTGGTCCATTTGGAGACTAGATTTAGGTCCTCCTGTATCCTTATTGCTCCTCTAGAAAATCATAGGTTCCCCAATCTTGGAATCATCTGCGTATTTAGTGGACCAACTGCTAAGATTGTTAATGAGGTCTGATATAAAGATGAAATACAAGTGGCCCAAACAGACCCTGAGGCACACCACTAGACACCCTCATCTGACAACTGCCCATCAATTAAAACTCTCTAGGGTCTGTTATGAAGCCAGTTAGAGATCCATTTAATGTCATTTAAATCAACGCCTGAAGATTTTAATTGCTCAGTAATAGCCAACTTTTGACCTGAGGAAGAGAGTTTCACCTCTCTAAAGCTAGTCTTGAAAATAATTTTGTTAGTCCAATAAAAGGTATCACCTGCAACGTATTTGTTGTATTTTTATGTCTGCATCAATAACAGCCCAATGAGGCATGAGGTCAAAAGTTTTGCTTTAGTTCCTAAAAGTAATGTCACAAGGAATTTTGTCATCAAGGTGTTTGCTTACTTTTTCATAAAAGCACAACAAATGTGTAGTATATGATCTGCCTTAGGTAAATCTGTGTTGGTCAGAATCAACAGAACTCAGGGATGTTAATATTTTATCTTTAATTATGATACGTTATAATATTTTACACACGATAGGAGTTAAACTGTTTGGTCTATAGTTTCACACTATGTTTTCCCACTTTTTAAAAGAGGTACCTCATTAGCTTTTTTCCAGTCTTCAGGAATATCACTATTGTTGATACTGCTTTTGAACAACATTTGCAGTCAACAGATTAGTTTACTGGACATAATATATATCATGCTCACTGTAATCATGTTGGGTCCCGGTAAGAATATGCATAAAGGTTTTTATTTTATTGCTTACTTTTTCCTCGGCTATTACCATATATTTGCAGGACAGTGTCTACAGGACCATGTGCTTTGTGTCCCGTTTAGCTAGGTTTTTGAAAATGTATCATTTTATATATTTCAGTGTCTATGAGTTTAAAAGAAAAAATAAGATTGAGGCTAGCACAATCAGTATTTTCTTCCACATAACAAGTGAATCATGAAAATAAGCACTTGCGATAGATTTTTTTAACCATTCGTATTTGTTGATTAACCTCAAAATCCTTATAAGTCTGAACCAGTTAAATATTTTTCACAAAACCTTCAACAGGCATGCTCTTAGCACAGGCTCCTTCAACCATGAACATTTCATGAAAAAATTCCACACTGTCTAGGCTGTAGGTGAGAGTAAAATATGCAATGTTAAGCATAGGGAAACCGAATGTGGCTTTTTTCCATTGTTTGGCACTCCATATTTCAAAACCTGAACAAAATGGCATCTCAAAACTTTTCACTTCTTGAGACTTTGACAGCCTGACTGTGCATGCCAAATTTTGTGCTGCTTTGTCAAAGATGCCAGATTTATTAATGTGCAAAAATTGGGGTTTACATTAACCAGCATACTCAACCGAACTATAGGGTTACTACCATGCTCGATAAGATTATATATACATATGTGTATATATATATATATATATACACACACACTACTGCAGTGGTGAATAAATTGAGCAAATAAATCATATTATTTTAGGAGACACATTTTTCTTTACTGGGAACACATTATTTCCACTTTGAATCTGGAAATAAACACAAAGAATAGTGGTCCATATACACTAATACAATATTAGAACTAATGTGATATACTGTATATCAAATACATAATGCCCTGCAGTGGAATAACACCTTTATCTTCACATGAGTGGTAAGAACTAACTTGTGGCTTCACCACTCATACATTGTGGGTCTTACCACTCACTAGTGAACATTTTCATTCGCAACAACCCATTCAATCAATCAGTCAATCAAAATCTTTATTTATCCAGGTGAACATCATTGAGCACAGCTCATTTGCAAGATGGACCTGATAAGGTCAATGTTCAAATACTTGGTTATATACAGTTATACTATTACACATATGTACAGATTTCAATATCAGCATTGTCTAAGTCTACATCCTAAGCATAGCAAGATACTGTACATAGTTACATATAAATGTACAAATGCACACCATCTAAACTAATAAATACATATCAACATCAATACTGTCTAAGTATGCATCCTAATCATAGCAATCAATATTTCAATGTTCAAGTGTAAGGTCATAATGGACAAAGGGAGAAGCAGTGATAGAATGTCTAGATGATGGGGATCATAGACTGTGATAGGTATCTTGATAGGATAGTATAAAAGTGGCCTGAACAAGGGCTGGGGCCTGCACTGGAAGATAGATGGCAGGGTAAGGGCTATGATGTATGTCAGGGAGTGATGGGAGATGGTTAAAGGCAGGATGCACGGAGTCTGAGGGGTTGAGGTTCTTGGGAGGTGTATTCAAACCAATAATTGGCTGCCTGAGGAGGGAAGGATAGGAATGGGAATATTCTAATGCTTGTGGAAGCAATTACATTTTCTTGGATAAGACTTGAATATAAATGTTTAAAGGATGTTAATGTTATATAGTTGTTCAATTTCAGGGTCTTTTGTAACATATTCCATAATGTAGATAGTACATAGCTGATAGCAGATCTCCATGCCGGGTATTGAATTTAGGCACTTTAAGCGTGATAAAGTTATGGCTTCTTAGGGCATAATTACTTGCTGTGACTTGTGTGAAGCAGTCTGAGATATAATTTGGGAGCATCTTAGATAGTGCTCTGTACATCCATAATGTGGCATTTCTGTTTCTTCTGAATTGGAGTGATGTCCATCAGACTGCAGCGTAGAGAGCAGTGGTGAGTGCTGAAGGGTAGATCTGTAACGAACCTCAAGGCTCTATGGTAAAGTGTGTCCAATTTGTTCAGATAGAAAATAGGGCAGCGACTGTAAAGGAAATCTGCATAGTCTAATACTGAGAGAAATGTGGCCTGGACCAGCATCTTCTTAGAATCTCTGGTTAGAAAGTGCCTTATTCTATAAAAGAGTCAAGCCTCTGTCGAAGATTTTTAGCAGTTCTTCAAGGTGATCTAGGTAGTCAGTCTGCTATCTATTCAGACCCCAAATACTTGAACTTTTTACATATTCACGGTTTTCACCAAGAACAGTGGATAGCTGGGAGATTGTTTGGTGAGGAGTGACCGGTTTAAGTTTTGGGGTGAAAAACATTGCCTTTGTTTTTGCATTTAGGAGAAGCTTTTTTCCAATAGTTGATGTTGTAGTATATTGAATTCCGTGTAGCTCTTTACGTGCCGTTACAGGTGAGGGGTTACTGACATATAATGCAGTGTCATCTGCAAACAGGTGTACAGTGGCTTTGGTGAGGTTAGTGTCAATGTTATTGATGCAAATGGCAAAAGGATAGGGCCCAGGATGGATCCTTGTGGAACTCCTCTTTGCAGAGGTTTGAGTGGAGATAGGTGTCCTTCAGCTTTCACTTGCTGTGCCCTTCCCGTGAGGTAGCTTCTAAACCATCTAAGGGAGGATGGATCTAATCCTATGGAATACAAGGAAGAGAGAGCAGTTCGTGGTCAACCGTATTGAACGCCTTACTCAGGTCTAGGAACACAGCACAAACACTATTTCTAGGGACATGGATATGTTGTTCATCCACACTCATTGGCAGTATCCTTGCCGCTTTAAATCTTGCGGAAGGTCTTCAAGCTTGTCTCCACCCACCCCGGTGGTATAACTCTCGGCTCCGCCCCATGACGCCAGATCTTCCTTACCGCTTGGAAGCTCAGGTTCCCTCCTTAACGCTCTGCGTTTGTGACTGGTTCCTATTTCTCCGTTTGCGGATTTAAAAATAATATTTTGCAAAAAGACTTCAGTCTTGATCCCTCATGACTGCGATGGATAATCGACTCGGATTTCGGAATGCTTATCTGGTGAAAGATGTGTCTCAGACGGATCCACACTCCACGTGTGTCTACTGCTTAGGCCTTGACACGACCCGCAGGCTTGCGACCTGTGCTCACTCTTTCCGCCGGCCCTCGTTCTCGAAGATTCCGTGCTGCCGGTTGCAACTGGGCGTCCGAGGCGTTTCCCTCGGTGAAGTCCAAGGAGGCCCGGTTAGCGGTCGGCGGCGGGCGTTTCGGCGGATCCTTCGAGCGGATGGTTGCCTCGAAGAGGAGGCGCGGCGCGGCTGTCTTCCTCGGCCGCTGCATTTATCCCGCCTCTCTGGGTTCTTCCTACGGCTTCCTTTAGGAGCTTTGTCTGTCCCTCTCCACTAAAGGAGAAGGGCCTCGTCTGCTGGACCTTTTTCTCGGTCCAAAAAGAGGGACAAGGTAAGTCCCTCCGTCAGCCTTGGGAGGCGGGGAAGGTCCCTCCTCGGCCGCGACTCGGACCGTCGGCTGGTCGCATCAGCTGCTTCGCCACTGGCCTCACGGTGTCCCGTCCAGGTCAGTTGACCGAGACTCCCACTGATGAAGTCGAGATTTTCTCGACCCATTGACGGGCTGTCGCCTTTAGCAGCCGAGATTCCCCTCCCGGTTCCCCGGGAGGTTGAGGATCCCGTGGGCTCGCCTATGCCTCCGGTTCCGGAGCCCTCGGATGGACCATCCGAGCCGAAGGGAGTGCCGGTTCCGGCCGACACCTCCCCGCACCGACCTCGGAAATTCCGGGACTCTCGGTCTCGGTCTCCGACCTCTTCGCGGTCCAGCCGTTCCCACCGTCATAGGCGGTCTCGGTCTCGCACCGCTGTAAGCGGCGCGCTGCGCCCCTCGTCCTCCTCCTCGGATGAGGGGAGGCTTCGGCGTAAATTACGTCGACGGTACGAGGACCTTATGTTGCAACAGCTCCTCCTGGCCGGGAATAAGCCGACTCCGGCGCCTTCCCCGGCCATTAAGTGGCTGTCACCGGAACGGCCGACACAACCCCTCGACTTGTCCGAGGAGCCTATACCCAGGCCGGTTGTTCGGCCAAAACCAGCTGCTCCACCGATTGCGGTGGAACCTCCGCCTCCACAGCCACAATTGGGGCTCCGACCAAGATTCTCGGTCGGCTAAGGGTTTACCCATCGGTTGTCAGGTTACCCTCACTCCCGACCGACCTCGGCAGGTGAAGGGTGGCTCAGGCCAGAGGCAGCTTTTCGAGGACTCTTCCGAGTCCGAAGATGATTCCTCCTTCTTCTCCAAGCGACTGGACTTGGAGTCTTCAGGAGGTCAGCCAATGGGCGATAGCCGTCGTCCTTCCTAGGACTGCTTGGCTCATCTCGGAGTCTACGGGATGGAGCTCGAACCCGTTCCAAGCGGGCCAGGTATCCTCACGGAGATTCTGGACCGAGGGATTCTCCGGCGGAGGCCTTTCCGGTGGCCGAGGCCATAGTGGGTCCAGCACTGGAACTTTGGCAGCGCCCTGCTTCCTGCCCTGCGCCTTGACCAGGATGGCCAGGAAGTATCACGGTCCCTACCGGTTCCTTGTCGGTTTTGAACACCCCTCTGCTGAGGGTTGGTTACCGACAGCGTTTTCGGCGTGCCCGGCTCGCGCCAGGATGGACAAACCTCCTGACAAGGAGTCCAAGAAATTGGACTATGTCGGCGAAAAGTCTACGCTGCATCCTCTCGGCCTTCACAGGCCAGTTCGGCCGTCCTCTCATGGCACATTTTTCTCATGCCCTGTTGGGCTCCCTGGATGAGGTCATCCCTCATCTTCCCGCCCGATCTGCAGACTACGGTTAAGCAGGTGCGGGACCAGGGCAGGGCAGTGGCCAAACAGCAGCTCCAGACTGCTTTGGATGTAGGGACTCATGTGCCAGATCGGTGGCGGCCGCAGTGGCTATGTTGTCGAGCGGAGCTTGGCTGAGGATATCCACCTTTACTCGATACCCAGCACAAGTTGGCGGATGTTCCTTTGGGGACTGACCTCTTGGCCCTGGGGTGGAAGGTCACCTGCAGAGGATCGAGAGTCCAATGCCACCTTGGACTCGGGTCTCTTCCGCTCAGAAGGACAAGGCCAAGAACCACAGCCTAAGCCCTTTCGTCCTTCTGTGCCCCGGGCGCCCTGCCCAGCAACGCCAGGGGCCAGCAGGCTCGGCCTTGGCATCCCAAACCCAAGCCGCCGCTTCTCTAACAGGAGGCAGGAGGAAAGGGCCCAGGAGGTCCTCGGCGGTCCCTCCTCCAAGCCTGCCCAGTGACGGGCTGAGGTGTCGCCCCATCCCGTCACCTGCCCTGGGTCCCCGTGGGGACGGCTCCGCACTTCCTTCTCCGCCTGGTCCGCTGTTACCACGGACAGGTGGGTCTTGGAGGTGGTGGGAAGAGGCCTGCCTCTGGAATTGAGCAGGCACCACCCTTCAGAGCCGTCGCCCTCGGGGCTTCGGATCCCCAGCCTCACTGGCGGCTCGTCGAGCCGACATCACCTCCTCCTCCAGAAGGAGGTGGTAAGAGAGGTGGTGGACCCTCCTTCAGACCCAGGGTTTGTGTCCAGGTACTTCCTGGTTCCGAGCAGACGGGGCTGGCGCCCATTCTCGACCTACACGACCTAAACAAGTTCCTAAGGTCTCGAACCTTCAGGATGGTCACTCTGGCTCAGATAATACCATCCTTGAGCGCAGCGTGTGGTTCTGCTCTCTGGACTTGCAGGACGCGCTTTTCACGTCCCTATCCGTCCGTCTCACCAGAGATTCCTCGCTTCGGCGGAAGGATCTCTCTTGAGTTCAAGCCATGCCCTTGACTTGTCTCCAGCTCCCAGGGTCTTCACCAAATGCATGGCAGTGGTGACAGCATTCTCTGCGCGCGAGGGTCGGGTGTACCCTTACCTGGGACGACTGGCTGATAGCAGCTCCCTCCAGGAAGGAGGCGGAGTGGTCCAGAGATCTGGCCCTCAGGTCTGCTCTCAACTGGGCCTCCTTGTCAACGAGGCCAGAGTCGGACTCGAGCGAAGCAGGTGATTTTATTCATCGGGCGCAGCTCGACTCTCTTGAGCCAGGCGCGGCTCCGGCGGACAGGGCCGAGGTTCTTTCCTCCTTTGCCCGATCATTTCTGGTTGGGCAATTGCGCCCTGCCGGGACTTCCTGCGCCTCCTGGGTCTCATGGCGGCCTGTACCAGCGTGGTCCGTTGGGCCCGCTGGAACATCCGTCCTTCAGTGGGGACTGGCCAGCCAGTGGTCTCACCTGCGATCCCTTGGACCAGCTTGTGTCGGTGACACAGGGGATGTGGAATGCTCTCCAGTGGTGGACCGTTCCAGATCAATTGCAGGAGGGCATCCCGTTACATCCGCCCGAGCCGACGGTCTCTCTGTCGACCGATGCCTCTCTGATGGGTTGGGGTGCCCATCTGGGGAACACCGCTCATGGCCTCTGGTCCCCGCGGAGTCCCGATGCCACATCAACCTGCTGGAGCTCCGGCGGTCCGCCTAGCTCCTCACCGCCTTTGCTCCGTTCCTCCGGGGTCAAGTGGTCCGAGTCAGACGGAAATACCTACGACCATGTACTATCTAAACCGCCAGGGCGGGGCGCGCTCCATGCTTCTATGCAAGGAAGCTCTCCGCATTTGGTCACTCGTGCGCAGCCTGGAGGCGGATCTCCTAGCCATTCACGTGGCAGGAGCCTCCAACACCCTGGCCGATGCCCTGAGCCGGATAGGGGCTGCATCCCACAGTGGTCTCTCCTGCCGGAGGTAGTACAGCATCTGTTCTCCTTTGGGGCACACCTCAGGTGGACCTGTTTGCCTCCACGGAGAACGCGAGCTGAGTCTGTTCCATGCCCCCTCAGCAGGGCTCGCTGCAGGGATGCCTCTCGAGGCAATGGACCCCGGGCCTCTTTTACGCCTTTCCCCCATTTCCCTTGATCCACAAGGTGCTTCTCAAGGCGAGGAGGGACAAGGCGCAGGTGATTCTGATAGCCCCAGACTGGCCTCGCCAGTCTGGTACCAGATCTCCTCAGTCTCAGCTCCAGGACTCCGTGGCAGCTTCCAGCTCGCCCGGACCTGCTCTCAGTCAATCAGGGGAAGGTGTTCCATCCGGACCTTCAATCCCTGCACCTGACGGCCTGGTTCCTGAGCGGCTAGAGTTCCAGGCTTTGGGTCTTTCCGACGAGGTCCTCAATGTAGTTGAGGCGTCCCGTGAGAGTCGACCAGAAAATGCTATGCCTTCAAATGGAAAAGGTTTTCCATTTGGTGTCAGAACAGGGCTTGGACCCTTCCTCCTGTTCCTTGGCAAGCATCTTGGACTATTTATGGTCCCTTTCTAGTCAAGGGCTTAGGTCGACGACCCTAAGGGTGCACCTGGCAGCCATCTCTGCTTACGGCGCGGGCGGGGAAGCAGTCGGTAGCGCATGGGAGAGTGGTCTGGCGCTTTTCAAGGCCTTGATCACATTTCCCCTCAGTGGAGACCCCCACCTCCGTGGGATCTACTGCTGGTACTGGCAAAGCTCATGGGCAAGCTATTCGAACCTATGCACAGGTGTGCTCTCTCTCACCTGTCGTGGAAGACCGCCTTCTTGGTGGCTATCACGTCAGCCAGAAGGATGGGAGAGCTCCAGGCGCTTTCCATGAGGTCTCACTACCTGGTCTTCCACAGGGACAAGGTTGTCCTGCGCCCCCACCGAAATTCCTTCCGAAGGTGGTGTCGGAGTTTCACCTTAACCAGGTGTTGACTCTGCGGTGTTCTACCCCAATCACACCTCGGAGGCCAATATAGGCTCCATACTCTGGATCCTAGAAGGGCGCCGCTTATTATAAGGAGCCACGCTGAAATCGGGGAGAGGTTCGCCAGCTGTTTGTCACTCACGCTGAAGCCGCATCTGGCAGACCTGCAGCCAGCCGGACGATAAGCAGGTGGGTAACCTCCTGCATAGATCTCTGCTATAAGTTAGCGGGCATGGAGCCTCCCAGAGGGATAAGAGCTCATTCTACCCGCCATACTGCTGCAGCGGTGGCTGCTTCAGGGCGTCCCTATCCAGGAAATCTGCAGGGCTGCTACCTGGAAGTCAGCAAACACCTTCATTACCCACTACACATAGGCTTCGAGTCACGCCGGGATGCTGGTTTGGGGCCTCGGTTCTCAGTCTCTTTCCCAAGTAAGTATATGGGGTGTCGTCTTGCCTCCCTCCTCCGGGAGAACTGCTAGAGTCTGTCAATGAGTGTGGATGAACAACATATCCATGTCCCTAGAATACAGGTTACTCACCTGTAACAGGAGTTCTAGGAATGGTATATGTTGTTCATCCACCTGTTTCTACGACCTCAGCCGGCGCACAACCCTGAGCTTCCAGCGGCCAGATCTGGCGTCATGGGGCGGAGCCGAGTTATACCACCCGGTGGGTGGGAGGAGCAAGCTTGAAGACCTTCCGGCAAGATTTAAAGCGGCAAGGATACTGCCAATGAGTGTGGATGAACAACATATACCATTCCTAGAACTCCTGTTACAGGTGAGTAACCTGTATTTTTTTTGTCCAGTTCGATTTGCCAGTCATTTGTTACTTTAGGCAGGTCTGAGATGGTGCTATGCTTGGTTCTAAATCCAGATTGTGCTGGATTTAAGAGAGCAGCCTCTTCTAGATATCCCCTTAGCTGAATGCTCACTAATTTTTCTAGCAGCTTGGATAGCACTGGGAGAATAGAGATTGGTCTGTAGTTGTTGAGGTCCATGAGGTCCCCTGCTTTCAATAGTGGGATAACTTGGGCTGTTTTCCAGATTGAGGGAATAGAACCTGATTTTAATGAGGGATTAAAAAGGTGCGTTATTGGAACTGCTAGTGCATGCATTGCAATCTTTGAAAATAGGATCAAGGGAGTCTGCACCTGCACATTTTTGATATCCATCTGCGAAATTAGATCTTCCACTTGTTTCAATGTGGCTGGTTTGAAGGAGAAGGAAGATTCAGTTATCCGTGACGCCAGTGCTCTGGATGCATAGCTGAGCGTAGATGATTAATGGAGAAGTGTCAACGCATGCCAGCAGTTGTAAAGTGATTGTTGAATGATTCCAGTATTTCCATTCTATCTGAGATTGTTCCTTACTATGGTGTATTTTAGCTGGGAGTGTAGTACTAGGCTCTTGTCCTGTTATGTCCTTTATGGTACTCCAGAATTTGGTAGGATTGTGGTAGGAGGAGTCAAGTTCTGTCATGTAATATGCAGCCTTAGCATCCTGTACTTTCCTGGTACAGCTATTTCTGGCTTTTTGAACATCATCCAGTCAGTTGGATTCTTAGTTTTCCGTAGCTTATCCCTGTCAAGAAGGGCAGATTTGAGGACTATTATGTACTCCAGAAGAATACAATAGTGATTCATAAAATTTATACTCATCTAAACCCTAGCCTTATCTGTGAATGTACATTTGTACCAATCTATTAACAGACTGATATAAACAGGGTTAGGTGATTTGTTTATTTTGTGAAGTCAAAAACTTTCATGGCTCCAATGTTGCAAATCATTCCAGGTTTTGGAAATCAAACATGTAGACTCAATATACTATACTTCAGGGCCCCATATTTTGGAAGTCACAGTTGTCAAGAGATAAAGTTTTAGAAGTTTGTATGAAATAATTCTTCTAAAATAAGCTGTTGTTCAGAAAAAGCAACCATTTTTGACTTCTGGGCCCAAAACGTTGGACGCCACCTAGTTTTCTTTGTTACCATTTGGAAGCCAAATACTCCTTCCTGAATGTTTTGGATTTCTTTTTCTTATTTTGAAAGTCATATACTTCCATAATGGAGTTAACTGAAGTCTTGGAGCTAAATGTTATTGAAAACCAATTACTCTCTCAGATTGTCAGTAACATCTACAGAAATACATCATATCTTACCCAGCACAGAAACTTACCGTCTCCCAAAGTAAGATTTTCTGCAACCCCATAGCACCAAAATGTGTCATGTTAAAGGTCAAAATAGGATGATAATATACAATAAGCCTGCTTCCTGGTGTTTTCCAAATCTTATTATGCACGGTTCGGAAAGTTTAGAGAAATGATTCACAATTGTATGATTTATGTCTCTACTCAGCTGCCCTAATCAGTGTGGTGCTTCAACTAATCACACTGGCAGCTTGGAGTACAGCCTGATTAACACAGCTGCAGTAGAGTCGAGGTTGCATGCAGCTTCAAAATGGCACCTCATAAGTAAAAAAAAACAAAAAAACACTACACAGGCAATTTCGGGTTCAATGACTGCCAAAGTCAAAGTCAAAAATATTCTGTCTGGGTAACAAGCTTATTCTATTATATACAATAAAAAACCTCACCATAAAGAACTCACTGATAACGCTCACCTTGTCAGTGAAGTGACATCATTGGGGCACTCAGTAATGTCACCGCACTAACTTGGTGTAGTTACCAACTTGTGGTTCATGGTGAGCGGTTAGTTATTCTCTATATAATCTTTTCACCAGACAGGCTACACCTCAGTAGGGAGGGTTTGAGGGTGCTCAGGACAAACTGGGGAATACATCACCACTACATTTAATTTAAACTACTGAGGGGGCAGCGGGCATGCAGGCCTGCAGACTCCGAGAGGAAAAGGTCAGTGACCTTCCCCACAGTGATGGAAGAGGTCTGGAGGGAGGAGGTGGAAGGGCAAAACACAGCAAAGGGTGGAGGTGTGGAACACATAACAAGGTTACGTGGAGGAGTGCACAGAGGGGATAAATGTGAATAGAAGAATAGAGGAAGAGAAGGAAGGTCAGATTCTAGGTGGAGGGTGGTGTCTCTGAATACATGGTCTTGGAAACAAGATGGATGACCTGCAGGCACTATTAGTAGACAGGAGGATGGACATAGCTACATTAACTGAGACTTGGGCATCATCACACCATGACTAGGACCTTGCAATCCCTGGATATAAACTATACAGGAGGGACAGGGTAGTTGGGAAGGGGAGGGGTGGCAGTTTATATTAGGGCTGGAATAACTTGCCCAAGGGAGGAGTCGGAGGAAGGGAGGTGGAGGCATTATTGGTTCAGTTAAGGTCCAATAGAGGGAGAAAGGTGAGGGTTGGGGTGGTTTACAGACCACCCAATCAGGATGAGGCAAGAGACGGGAACTGAGCTCACAAATATTGGAAACTGCGAGGAAAGGAAAGGTGGTAATTGTGGGGACTTCAGCCTGCCCAAGGTGGGCTGGAGCATAGCATCCACAACATGTGCAAGGAGTCAGGTGATCCTGAAAGGACTGCAGAGTGGGTTCCTGACTCAGGGTGTTACAGAATCAACAAGAGCTGAGGCAATTCTTGATCTGGTGCTCACAAATGGAGAGCATGTATAGGAAATAATGGCCAGGAGTCACTGGGTGGAAGTGACCATTGCACAGTGTGGTTCCAGTTGGATATGGACAGGGATTGCATACTAAGACCAAAATCTTGGATTTCAGGAGGGCAGACTTCAGGAAAATGGGTGAAGTGCTAAGAAGCCACCTGGTGGGCATCAGAGCTGATATGGGGGTGGACCAAAAGTGGTCTATCATTAAGAAAGGAATACTGGTTGCCACAGATGAGTGTGTTAGGCTCAGGGGAAGAATACAAGGGTCAAAGCACCCATCTGGTTCAGTTCTGGGGTTGCCTAGGCAGTAAGGGAAAAGTAGTTGGCCTATAGAAAATTCAGGAAGACCAAGAAGAGGTGGATAGGAAAAGTACCCAAAGTTGTCTAGTGAGGCAATAAGAAAGTCTGAAGCAGCAAAGGAACAGAAGGAGCTGCAGATAGCTGAAGGAATTAAGGAGTGGAGAAAGCTTCTTCACTATATAAGTGAGAAAAGGGACAAGAAGGAAGGGATTGTTAGGCTTAAGAAAGGGAGGAGTGGGTGGAGGATAATGGGGGAAAGCAGAGATACTAAATGAATACTTCTGTTCTGTCTTCACCAGGAGAAAGACAGACCAGTGCCTTCAGGAGGAAAAAGAGGAGTGGGGGAGGGGAACACAGATGTAGTGAAGAGGAGAATAGAGGAGAGGCTGCTGGCATTGAAAGTGGGAAAATCACCAGGCCCGACAGAGTACATCCAAGGGTACTAAAAGAACTGGCTGAGGAGCTGGCAGGACCACTGGCATACCTATTTAATAGTTCACTAGAGTCAGGCATGGTACTGCAGGACTGGAGAACAGCACTTGTAGTGCTCCTCCACAAAAGTGGTCCCAAGGATGACCCAGGGAATTACAGACCAGTCAGTCTGACCTCCACTGTGGGCAAGCTCATGGAGACCATACTAAAGGAAAGGTTGGTGGAATATCTAGAGGAGCATGCTTTCCAAGATGTGAGTAGCATGGGTTCATGGGGAGAGATCATGTCAAACGAATCTGATTGACTTCTTTGACTGTCACTAAGACAGTAGACACTGGCCAAGCGGTAGACATCCTCTATCTTGATTTCAGCAAAGCCTTTGTCTCTGTGCCCCATAAAAGGTTGATCAGGAAGTTGGTGGATCTCAGGGTTAGGGAAAAGATGGCCAGATGGGTGGACAACTGGCTGTGGGACAGAAACCAGAGGGTGGTTGTAGGGGAGAGTTATCTGGTACCAGAGAGGAATCAGTGGGGTCCCACAGGGCTCTGTACTGGGGCGGTGTTGTTCAGTGTCTTCATCAGTGACCTTGGGGATGGCATTAAGGGCAGAATGTGCCTATTCACAGTTGACGCCAAGCTCTGCAGGAGAGTGGACACAGCTGAATGGATACAGGATGTACAGAATGATCTGGAAAGCTGGGGAAGTGGTCCAGGATCTGGCAGTTTGGCTTCAATGCCAAGAAGTGCAAAATTATGCATATTGGAGCCAAGAATCCCAGGACAGAGTACTACCTGGGTGGAGTCCGAATATCTGCATCAGAGGAGGAGAAGGACCTGGGAGTGATGATCACTAGTGACCTGCAGCACTCCACGCAGTGCAAGAAAGCAGCAGCAGCAAGGCAAACAAGATGCTGGGATGCATATCCAGGGGATCAGTAGTAGGAGTGAGGAGGTTATACTGCCCTTGTACAGGTCCCTGGTAAGGCCTCATCTAGAGTATGGAGTTCAGTACTGGTGCCCACACCTCAAAAGGACATTAACCTGCTGGAGAAGGTCCAGAGGAGGGCTACAAAGATGATAGCGGGTCAGCAGAGTAAGGCATATGAGGAGAGGTTGAGGGCACCGAACATGTACTCCTGGAAGACAGGAGAGAGAAGGGGGCATGATTGGGACCTTCAAGTACTTGAAAGGGATAAATAAGGTGGATAAGGAGAGTCTCTTTAAGCTGAATGGCAACCATAACATGAGGGGGCACAGTCTTATGCTGGAGGGGGAGGTTTAGGAGGAGGTCAGAAGCACTTCTTCACAGAGAGGGTGGTGGAGACTTGGAATATGCTGTCAGAAGAGGTGATCTCGTTGAAGACAGTGGGCAGCTTTAAGAGAGGCTGGAATAGGCATAGGGAAGGTAAGGATCATGGGTAGGGAGGATGGGAGCTGTGGGAGGGACGGTAGGGACTATAGCTCAAGCTATGTACCTGCAATATGAGCATAGAAACATAGAAGTTGATGTCAGATTAGGACCACATAGCCCATTCAGTCTGCCCATTTCTTTTCTACCTTATGAATGTGCCAGACCTTTACTCTGTCAATGACCTATCTATTCATATTCATCTGTATTTCTCCTATGCCTATCCGTGCCTGTTTGAAGCCCTGCACTGTATTCATATCCACCACTTCCTTAGGTAGGCCATTCCATGCATCCACCACCCTTTCTGTGAAAAGAACTTTCACATTACCCTTAATCAGCCTCCCTCTAATCTCGTGCTGTGTCCTCTTGTCCTGCTATTTTTCTTACATTGAACATGTTATACTCTTTCACCTTGTTAATGCCCTTAAGGTGTTTAAATGTTTCGATCATGTCACCTCTCCCTCCTTTGCTCTAGGGTATACAAATTGAGCTCCATTAATCTGTCCTCATATGTTTTCTGATGCAGTCCCTACACCATTTTAGTTGACCTTCTCTGGACTGCCTCCATTTTGTTAATGTCCTTGTGAAGGTGCGGCCTCCAGTACTGCATGCAGTACTCCAGATGGGGCCTAACCAGTGTCTTGTAAAGAAGGATTATTACCTCCTCTTACGAGTTGTGATACCTCTATTAATACACCCCAACATCCCCTAGCCTTACATACTGCTTTAGTGGTCTGCTTGATGATTTCAGGTCATCTGTGATGAAGATGCCCAAGTCTCTTTCTTCCCTTGTGATTGCCAGCAATTCTCCTCCCAATCTATAGGTGGCTTCAGGGTTTCTCTTCCCTATGTGCATGATCTTGCACTTCTTTGTGTTAAACCCCAGTTGTCACTCTTCCAACCATTTTGCCAGTTTATCCAGATCTCTTCTCATTCTGCTCACCCCATCTGTATCATCTACTCTGTTACAGATCTTGGTGTCATCTGCAAAGAGACAAACCTTACCCTCCAGTCCATCTGCAATGTCACTGATGAAGATATTGATGAGGACTGGCCCCAGGACTGATCACTGAGGTCCCTCACTTGTGACTTGCATCTCTTCTGACTGTATACAGTTTACCACTCTGTTTTCTGCCCGCCAACCAGTTTGCCACCAGTTGACCAACTTCTGACCCACAAGCTCGCGGCTAGATCAATCTTCTCGTGGAACAGTAACAGAAGCTTTGCTGAAGTCAAGGTAGCTACATCAACTGCACCCCTTGGTCCACAATTCTAGTTACCCAGTCAAAGAAATCTGTGAGATTAGTTTGATAGGACCTTCGTGTTGTAAACCCATTCTGTCTTGGATCCTGTGCTCCTATGGATTCCAAGTGTTGCACTATCCTTTCCTTAAGGAGTGCCTCCATAATCTTGTCCACTACTGAGGTAAGACTGATTGGTCTGTAGTTCTCTGCCTCCTCCCTGCTACCATGCTTGTGGACCGGATCACATGAGCCCTTCTCCAGTCTTCTGGGACCTCTTCTGTGCTCAGAGACTCACTAAACAGTTCTGCTAATGGCTCTGCTAGTTCCACCCTTAGCTCCTTTAGTACCCTGGGATGTATGCCATCCGGTCCCATTGCCTTGTCCACCCTGAGCTTAAGCGAGTACTTGTAGGACCCTTTCTTTCTGAAGGGACTTGTGAACATCTCCCTCCCTCTGTGTCCATGGTGCTGAGCTGTGGGTCCTGCTCTACCTTCTCCTCAGTAAATACTGAGCAGAAGTATCTATTTAGGATAGATGCTTTTTCTTGGTCCTCCTCCACACACTCCTCCTTATCCCTTTGATCTTAGCAATGCCCCTCTGGACTTTCTCCTTTCACTAATGTATCTATCTATAGCAGACTAGATAGATCACATGACCTTCTGCTTGTTTCTTCGCATGTTCATATATAACTATTCAGTGTATGAGGAGGGATAAAGAGACTGACCAGATAGTAGCTGTCCTACCAAATGGTTTTCAAACAGACTGACAGTACAGTAAATACTGATGACTACTGGACATCTGCCTTATTTGGTGGGTGGTACTGGGAACAGATAATGAGCTCTGTACATACAGCATCTTGAGATCCTTAGTAACATAGTAATTCAAGGTCAGAAGTGACTCAAGGTCCATCATGTCTACCCCCACCCCGCAGATGAAAAACTATGTTCTGCAAGCATGTACTAATTTACAGGGATTTCCTATTCATCCCTCATTGAATATGTTGTAATAAGATGCATACTGTACTTCTTAGACTCTTTGTATTAAAATGCATATCACTGACCTTCAAAATGCAGAGCAAATGGACAGAATGTATAGCATTTTCTTATTTTAAAGAATATTCATTTTAAGAAAAGTGGGGCCCATATGTGTAGTGTTAAGGAATGTTTTTATTTATTTTATTTTGCTTTTGGTAACCGGGTAAGTGCGCTAGGCATAAAATGCCTATTTTCAGGCACGACCGGGACAGTACAGTTTACAGACATACAAGATACATGTGATGCAGCACATGAAAGCAGCACAAATCAGAGGAAATAACAGTACTTGGAATAGAGACAATCTATTGACAAAATGATAATGAAAGTTACAGTACTATGCAAATTATATTACAGATTGGAATAGGTAACACAGGAAAATAAATCAGAAGGAGACGGGCAGTGCAAGACGGTACAATAAGTGCAAAACTGAGAGGTTTGTGGCCAGGGGAGGAGACGGAGGTAGTAGGGAGAGAAAGAGGGGAGGTGGTGAGAGAGTGGGCACGATCGGACTAGAGAGGAGGGAAGAGCTATCAAGGAGGTGGGTTATCTAGAGATGAAAAGA
Source organism: Neoceratodus forsteri (assembly GCA_016271365.2). NCBI lineage: Eukaryota > Metazoa > Chordata > Ceratodontiformes > Ceratodontidae > Neoceratodus > Neoceratodus forsteri. Next base: position 1,742,300,505 of record CM028129.1, read on the forward strand.
AAGCAGGAGAAGTGAAGGTTCAAGGCGGTTAAAGCAAGTGCAGGGTTCACAGTGTGCAGGTGTTCATGGTGAAATTTCTTGAAACTAGCATGGGTGGGCGCTTGACGGATAGAAGCGGTATAGAGTTCCAGTATTTAGGAGCTGTGCAAGAGAAAGCACTGGCGCCCATGTTTGATCTGCATCTTGGTATGTGCAGAAGGGCTTTGTCATTCGATCGGAGCTCATAGGTGAGAGGTTGTGATTCAGAGCAGAGGCAAGGGATAGGGGAGGCCTGTTCTGGCAACAGTCAGTAATGAGCCAAGGACTGGAGGCGATGGGCGGAGGGGCAGAGCCATTTTAGGTCCATGTAGAGCTGGCAATGGTGCTTGTAGGCGTGGTGATGCAGAGGCATAGCGGCAGATGCTATTGTAGGTGGTGTCCCATTTATGGAGGGAGGACTTTGATGCAGATAGGTAGATTGTGAGCCATATGCTAGGGCCGGGAGAAGGAAGCCTTGTGCCACAGCTAGTCTGGCTAGGGGTGAGGGTGTAGCTGGTGCGATAAGCACTTCCTATCTTAGCATTTACTGAACTTACAGAACTTTTATCAAGTTAGTTTAATTTCTCAAATATTTGTGTGTACAGAAATAGCTCTGACATTCTGAAGATCTGTAAATCTTCATGGAGCAAGGGTAAATATGATTGTAAATACGTGGCACTCTGCAACATGCATAAATTAGCTGTTAAGAGTTATGGGAAGATGCCACAGTGAAGCCTTCCACACACTACCCTGCAATCTCTTGCTTTTCATTTCATATAGTTTTTCTCGCCTCCTATTTTTAGCCGACAGTACCCCCATGCCACTGTCCTTTCATGGCCATACTGGTTATCCACCACTTACCCAGAGCCACATAGTGGTGAATGGCCTGTCTTGTTGGTTGTGCTCGAGCCTGCAGGGGTGCCAGTGTTGAGGCTGACTATGGCATTTTCTGCAAACTTCTTCTCCTAAGAATTGCCAGCACACAATGACGTGTATGGATGCATCCCAAGCATCCAGTGGCTATGCTTCCCCATTCCTATGCTTACAGCTGTGCTCCCACCTGGTCTTGGACAGGTGAAAGCCATGTAGTGGGAGCAATCCCCACCCTAAGGAAGCAATGCCATCCTTGGGATGCTCAAATCTTTCTCCTCTGGCGGTCCTTGATGGCCTGTGTTCATTCCCATATGTGGTCACTGGCATCGTAAGCAGTAGTGTTACTGGTACACCAAAGTGCTGGCCCCTGCAATATCTTTTAACAATTTGTTAATGTATAGTTTACCCAGCAGATCCAAACTGAGATGTCCAATCTTGTTTTCCTGGCGTTATGTTTTAAATAAATAAATTATTGCTAGTGGGAGCCTACTTTTGGCCAGTTCTATAGTGGGCCTGACCGAATTACAGGGGGTCATATGATACAATGTGTCACAGAATGAAGCGTGAAACATAGAATTTGCCGGCAGAAAAATGCCTGTTGACCCATTATGTCTGCCTATTCCTACCTAAGTGAAGTTGAAGCACCTTATTGCCCCTTTCCCTTTTGGTGTGGTCTTTACTAAGCCTCTGTATCTCCCCCCCTCCTTTTGAATCCCCACTGATTTGCACAGATCACCTCCTTTGGCAACCTATTCCACCCTTCAAAATTCCTCTGTGAAAGAGTACTCATGGTGTCTCTCTTCAACTTGCTTCTGCCAGCTAAATGGAGTTGCCATTGGCATGTGCCTTCCCATTTAATCTGAATAATTCCCCACATCTACTTTGTTTAACCCATGGAGGTATCTGTATGTTTCAGTCATGTCTCCTGTTTCCTTCTCACCTTAGGCATGCACATATTCAGATCTGCTAATCTCTCCTCGTACCTCCTTTGCTGCTGTCCCTGGAGAATCTTGATTTACCCTCCTCCGCACTACCCTCACCCTGTCTGTCCTTCAGATGTGGATTCCAAACTGCACACAGCACTCCAGGTGAGGCTGAACCAGTGACCTACACAATAGCAGCAGCACCTTCCTTCTCCTGCCGCGCGAGCTCACTCCCTGTGCACCCCAGCACCCCAGCTGCCCTGCCTACTGCCGTACTATGTTGTGCTGACATCTGGCTGACTGATACTATTACATCCAAGTTCTTTTCCTCTGTGGGCTGTCCATTACTACCTCCCCATCTTTTATTCAGTGTTAAGAGTTTTTCCCTGATGAGCATCATCTGGTGATAAGTCAGCAACTTCTGTGGGATGCCAACCTGTTACCCTCTGTTTCACAAGTCACTGTTCCAGCTATTTGAGCAAATTACTCCTCAGCACAACCTGCAGGGATCACTGGAAATGAGGATGCAGCCCCATGTGAATGAAAGTCTCAAACAGAACCAGTTGGGGGATAAGAGGCACGCACACCCCAGCTTAATCTTGCAATTGCTCCTGATGTCTCCATCAGCTGTTTTACAGGTGGTTGTTCTCTGATTGAGACATGGGTCTTTTATGAGAATAAAAACATAAAACACTTAAACTTCAGAGGAATACTGTGTGTTTTCTACTGTTAAGGGATACTGTTTGCTAAATTAGTCTGAGGGGTTGTGGTGACTGTGATTTAAGCCCATGTCTATAGGGATCATAATGTTTTCAAGTGATACAAACACCAAATTCACTTTTCTAGTCCTTTTACTTTATAGATAGTTTTTTGATGTAAAGTTATTAAAGCCTCCAGATGCACTAATGGTCTGATGTCTGCTAAATATTTTTCTCCTTGAGTGGTTTTATTTTTAATTTAAATGATGAATGTCATGCTCATCATACAGGAAGGATCCAAAAGGCTGGAAACCAAAACCCTTTATTTATTCACAGGTCAAAGTGAGACTATTATGATCTGAGTCAAATCTCGAACCAAGATCTCCGTGAAAAGACTGCTCTTCATCCACGAAGCTATTGTACCCACTTGACTAAAAATAAACATACTCAGACAGCTCTGCAGAGTGCGAGTATTTCAGCAGCATCTAAACAACCCTTAGATTACTTTCACTCATAAAGCAGCAGGAAAGCACACTCCTTCAGCTGGAATTTATTACCATGGTTGCCTACCCGATTTCAATTTCTTCGAGGAGGCAATTCATAAAAATACTTTCCACTTCTCTCCTCCCATTTGTATATTAAAGTATCAAATTAAGAGACACTAGGCAGAGATTCCAAAGTTGGCCAGCGGACCAAGGAACATTTGGTAACACAGGGTGTAAACAATGAAGACTGGTGGCCTTCGCTCACCCGGTCAATTTATTTAAATTTATTTAGCACGCACTAACACCGATGTTTCGTGATAATCATAAAATCACTTTTCAGGATTAGTCTTTTCCTCACTGCACTGAAATCATCAGAAGAACCCTGACATTGATTGCAAGCTGAAAAAGGCTACTCTGAGGACAATGTGATATACTGTACTTAAAAATTACATTGGGATTTGAATCCCTTATAAACAAGGATATTTTGAAAACCCATTGTAACTGTGTCACCACGGATGTTGCGGTTACTACCCTGCCTTGTGGGTTCAAAAGGTTGAGGGGCCGGTTCCAATTTTCCTGACCGGGTGGGGGTTTTCAAATCCAGATCTTTAAAGTTTAGTGCAGTGCCTCCACCCAGGGTAAAGTTTAAGTGGGCCTGGTGTCAGAGTGGTACAACCCCTAGGATGCAATACCTTCCCACCTCCCTATAGTGCCTCCCTACACATGCAAAATCACAGTGCAACCTTAAAATCAACAAAAATGCAGTTAGTGACTTATCACTAATAATATGCTCACAATTATATACATTAACAAAATATTTATTGGGGATATTCACAAGGGATTGGGGAAAGGGATGTGTGTCTCTCCTGGTTAAACAACTGAAAAAAGAAAGCAAAACTGGTTATAAATTAATCTGGTGGACTCTGGCAACAGGGCAGAAACTAAGTGCCTGACTAGGCTTGACCAGTAAAACACTTTTAAACAGTAACAGTACCCACCCCCACCAGACAAAGCAATGTAGTAGCAAGTAAACTGTAAAATTTTCTGTATTACTAGCCCACCAGTATGGGAGGCATTACCCACTGGTACCAGTGTTAACCATTGAACCTTAAAGAGAGCCCCAGTGCTTCACTGGGTACCCAGCCACAGGAACAGTGCAGGTCTAGTGACGTTGCAGCTGGTTGACTGGCAGTGATGCACTTTACATAGAAACATAGACTTTGACAGCAGATAAGGACCACTTGGCCCACCCAGTCTGCCCATTTCCTACCTATTGGATAAGCTGCAGATTCTAGTTAACCAACAGCCTACTTCCTGCAACCCCCACTGTAATTGCCTTATGTCTGTTCCATGCATGTTTGAATTCCCTCACTGTTTTAGACCCCACAACCTCTCCAGGAAGGCGGTTCCATGCATCCACCACCTCTCCGTGAAAGAATTTCCTCACATTACCCCTGAGCTGCCCCCCACTAACTTTAAATTGTGCCCCTCGTTTTACACATCTCTTTTTCTGAAAGATGCTACCCTCCTGGACTTTGTTGATTCCCTTGAGGTACTTAAAAGTTTCTATCATGTCCCCCATCCTCCTTTCATCAAGGGTATACATATTAAGCTCTCTCAGTCTCTCTTCATATGGTTTCTGATGTAGACCCTGCACCATTTTAGTTGTCCTCCTCTGGACTGCTTCCATCCTGTCTATGTCCTCATGTAGATGAGGTCTCCAAACTGCATGCAGTACTCCAGATGGGGTCTCACCAACTGTCTGTATAGAGGGATAACCACTTCCATTTTTCTACTTGTGATGCCCTCCCTATGCATCCTAGTATCCCTGGCTCTCCTTACTGACTTCTCACAAAACAAGTAGAACAGTTAAACCCAAAACCCCACAGGTCATGTGAAGTTGTTAAATGGCAAAACCTCCAAATGAGGTTTTGTAACTCTTGCCAATTGACCAACTCTGTAGATTTGGTGGCAACTTTGTAAAACTTCCCAGTTGCAGGGCAAGCACTGAGAATACTCATGGTTCTGTTTGTACAACTTCCCTGACCCTTGGGCTCCTTCTCCTCCTGCTCTGCAGATGCAGTTCCTCTCAAACTGATGGTTCAGTTGCTGCAGTTGGGAGGCAGCTCGAGTTGTTTCAGGTCTCACATACCTCTGAATGGAGATCAGACTTTCTACATCCGCAGTCGCCTGGACCTCTTGGGCTCTTCCTCTTCCACCTCCACAGCACAGACCAGTCTAAGGGTAGGGGCCATGCACCTCGCACCCATGTCCAGGTGTCAGAACCCTAGTGTGTGGCGTTAACTATGTACCTGACATTAGCACTAACTGACCATCTCCAGATTGTCTACTGGGTTGATGTAGGTATTTCTCTTGATGCAGGCTTTTCACAGTCTTTCATGCCAACAGGCTGGCTACTGTGGCATGTGTTTACCTCCTTTTCCCTCCAGGCAGGTCACAGTCTCTCAGGAAAATGTCATCGAGACACCTTCTGTAGGCATGCGGTTCAGTCTTTGTATACACAGGTTGTAGAAGCCTTTGATGTCACTCCCTGATGGTAGACTGTGGAAGCCTGGGCATAATTCTCTGGATAGCTCTGGCTGGCAGCATTCTAGTCCTCTTCTTTCTCCAGAGCTAACTGCCAACTGTCCCTTCTGTGACTGCCCTCAACATTTTCTGAGGGAAAGGAAGTTTATTATTGGCCCACAGGGCTGTCAATCTGCAGAATTAGTATTCAGAATGTTCACTCGATGCCCTATTGGATAGCAGAAAGGGCACCAAGCATACAGCACAGACATTCTCCCAGAAGATTTTTGAGATCAGATGCTGAGATCCCTGATCTCGAGTAGCAGCTTCAAGGTCAGGGTTGGCAAGATGGTGGCTGTCTTCCAGCAAGAAATGGTGCTTCCACTTTAACATTTTTCTTTGGGTTCCTGACCTGCTTTTATTTTCACTGCCCCCAGTTTGTTAGGCACCCTGTGCCTAATCATCCAGAGGTTGTTTAGTGTCAAAGGGACTTTCTCTGCCCTGTCAGGAACCTCATTGCACTCCTCCAATGCTGAGCAGTCTCTTTATCTGGTGTAGCTGTGAACCACATGGTCTTAAAGGTGCAGCGGAGTCAAATACATGCAGTTTCCTTTTTCCCTCCTCCTAGCGCCTCAATGCCCTCTGATGCCCATTGACGTCCTGGGGCCAAGAGCACACTAGAGGGACCATGTTGTGCTGGCCGTGACGTTGCAGTAATGAAATGAGAGACCGATCAAGCTCATGTAAGTGCTGAACAGCATGTTCAAGGAGTCGATTAGTGCATGTTCAGCAGTTGGCTGTTCGAACATGTGCAGAGAACTGCAGAATGATCATCATGAGGTAGCAGCTCAGATGTTTTGGCAGTGCTCCTCCCTTCCCACCAGGCTGCAGTCCTGGGGCTGGAGTAAGCAGGATTAACTGGCAGGCAGTTCCTATGGCAAAGGAAGGCAACAGGTAAACCCCCACCATTTGCAGGCGAGGGGTTATGCCATCACTACTATAAGTGAATCTGAGACAAACTATGAAGCACTGTTGCATTACAAAATAGGCTTAACCCTGAAGAAGGAATTTTATGATTATCACAAAACATCAGTGTTACTTATGTTGTGAAACAGTTTGAATAAACTGATTGAGAGAGCGAAGATCACCGTATTTTGTTAGTTCTGATTATTCTGACCACGCCCATCATATTTAACATAATAGTATCAGTGGTTCCTAGGACAATACTTTTGATAACAGTGTATAAACAGAAGAAAGGGATACATGGAAAAGCAGCATTAGGAGAATCGATATTAGGGTTTGGATGACTCAGAAAGTGATTTAGTGCTCTGCATATTTTACAAAACAATCTGCACCCGAGTATGCAACAGCTCTAGTTTTCTGTTAGTCCAATGTTTACAGCCACAGGGACAAAGAAGCTTATCAAACAGTCCTAGTTGTATTAATTCCACATGCATCAGAACTGGTCCAGGCTTTCTAATTACAGCATGTACTCCTGTTTGAGATCCCAGATAAAAAAAAAAGAATCTAAAGTGTAGCTAACAGAAAGAGAGCAGTGACTAGAGCAGGTGGTGCATTATTGTAATAACTTACTTATGCTGATTTAGCTGTGGATATTCTTACAAACCTCACTGATAGGGTAAGCCTAGGTTAGATAGTTGGTTATACAGGAACAAACAAGGAGTGCTGCATCAGCTTATGGTCACATATTAAACAAACTCTGACCAGAACTGATATGGCTGCAGCCCAGCTTACAAGTCATGGTGGAACATGGCACTTGTCCACCAGATTCAAAATGGCACGCTGGACTCTCGGTGTGTATGTGAGTTCTTCGTGGCATGCACATAGTCTCTGCACAGACGAAGATGGTTGCAGGAGTTTGGCTTTTGCCTACTGCAGCTGTAAAAAGGGACAGATTATATGAACACTGACAAAAGTAAAATAAAGTTAGAATTGACATTTCAATCATAGATACTGTAGTCTTCAGGAATTAGCTAGGAAGAAAAAGTTAAAGTAAGAACTATGTTAGGACTGCTCAGTGGCTCAGCAGAGATGCATTGTGCCTCCTTGCCAGCGACCCAGATTTGGAAACATGCTAGGGGCTTGATCAGAATCGTCCTGGGCTGGGGTACTGCCAGGCACAGCAGGAGTCAGTCAGGGGTGAGACACCTGACATCCAGCACTGCAGCAGCTGCCTCACTGTGGACCTGGGAGCTTACTCCTCTGCGAGGGGTGGCTCATTCCCAGAGTGCACTGCAGCATGTGAGGTCACCCGTATACCATTGTCATGGCACAGTAAAGAGGGTGTCTTAATGTGGCACCTGCTATAATACATAACTGATGTGGCCATTTGGGAGTTTGGGGCATGGTATGCGGTGCGTACCCTCCCTGATGCGGGCAGGGGAATTGATTATATATATATAGTGGGGGAAGGGTGGGGCAGACACCATGTGCGCAGTCTGGCTGAGGGGCGACCAGTTGCATGCTGCTCACCTTCATGTCAGTTTTCCTGCGCTCTTATTTACTGGGCAATTTGTACCTAGCGTGAACCGGATCACCCTGAGTCTATGTCAGCATCGGGAGGTGGGAGGATCTGTGAAAAGGGGCAGTTTTGAGAGGTTAATAGAACTACCAGGAGCACTAACACACCAGAATGGTGGCACTGGCACTCTCTGGTTCTGCCCATGTGTATCCCCATCTGCAGTGACGGCAATGGAGGTATGATTAGAACTGGGAGGTTACCACGGATCTGCCTAAATGGATGATGCAGGTGGCAAACTGGGGCTCACCAGCTGTATTAAAAACATGAGAAGTGGCACCTCTCAGTGTTACCCTGTCCTCGTGCTCACTTGGAAATAATACAAGAGATAAGATTTTCATTCACACTTAAATGGAAAGTGTAAGCATTAGAAATGGGCCTTGGCTTGCTGTCAGGTAACTGACTATGCTTACTTTTCTTTCTAGAGAATTGCTAAAGAAGACGTGTTGAAATATCCAGCTTTATTTTCAGTATCCATTTGAGCTAGCCCCTTTGTTTTATATGTTGCTTTGATACTGTACCTCCGACCAGCATGAACTGGAAAGCTATTTCAATGCTGCAGGCTATTATTGAATATCTTGGATCAGAAAGCAGATCCGTTTGTCAAATAATACGGTTTATTTTGTCAAAAGCATTGATGGTAAAATAGTTAGAATGGCACCAGTTGCTTATTGATTTATTTATAAACTGATGACCTGAAGGCACTTTGAGCCAAGGCTCATTTCCAGGTGTGACCTGGGATGAGGGTAATGTGGGAGAATATAGAACAACAACAGTTACTGTATAAAACTGAACTGTGCAGTAGAGCAGTGCAGAGGGATCACAATAAATTAAGGATACAGAAGCCAAAAAACCCAGTAAAAATATTTGACTGAAAGTCACTGATCACCATCTGAAAAGCTGTATCATTAACAATGAAGGTGATCACATATTTCAGGAGAATTTCAAAAGTTCGTATCACCTATATATACTTTGGCAAGTAGAATGCTGGGGTGCATATGAAGAGTTATTACAAGCAGGAGGAGGGAGGAGGTGAAATTATCACCATGTGGATCATTGTTGAGACCACAGCTTGAATACTGTGTACAGTTCTAGAGGCTACATCTTAGAAAATACAGAGACAGGGTAGAGGCAGTCCAGAGGGACAACTAAAATGGTACATGGCTTTCATGTGTACTTTGCCTCCACTGGTTGGGTTTATCTTAATCTGCCTCTGACCACTCAGTCTGCCAGTCCCAGTCCATGCTGCCTCCTTTCTTTGATTCTGCTGGTCCCAGTATGTAAAGCCTGGTGGGAGACAGGAGGGGCACCAGGGAAAATTGAAATGCCAGCCTGGTGGTTACGAATGCTGCACTGCCTGTGGAGCGCTTGAGCAAGGCTGCCCGATGAATGTGTGAGCTGGCAGCTGCTAGCTCAAACACTGAAAGGTGCACTATGACGCTTAGTGTAAGACTGCTTCTAGCAGCTCACTCCCAGTTCCCTTGTGTGTTTTCTGGCCCCAGGGACAAGTCAACAACAATGGGGATCTGGAGGCACACCAAGGGGAAGAAAATAACACTTTAAAACAGCACTCTTGAGCACTATTATTGTAAAGGGAGTGCTGTATTTAAGAGCAGCCAAGGCTGCTATGCATTTATGGCTCTGCCTGTCACCAAGGAGGTTAGTGCAACAGCGCTTAGTGACAGGCAGAGGGAGCCTCTACTGAAACCCACCTGCCATCAGACACCATGGCAGAGGGACAGCTAATGGACGCTGGGGACAATATTTGTTAAAACCATACAGAAGCCCTGAAAACAACTTGAAGTTGGGACACTGGGCTGTTTTGTTGTGTAGCAGCCACCTTGCACCTTGATCTGGCAAACAGCCAATCAGAATTTGAGGAGCCCTGGAGGACTTACAGTGGTTCCTGGGAGAAGTAAAGACTGTGCTCTTGGTGCCATTACAGGCAACCAATCAGACATCGAGGGGACTTAATGCATATTAATCCTACATGTGTTCAACCAGTCAGAAGCTGCCTTATTCCCTGAGACCTTGAAGGAGTATTCAGCTCGGGGCAGTCCGCCTTGAGCTCTCCACCAGTGAGGAGGGCTTAGACTGAGTCTGGGGAGAAAGTTTGGAAGTCAGCCTAAGGCTTCCACAGCCGCCCTTTGGGAGATTTAACCAAAGCCTTTCAAAATCTGGAAAGCCAGTGTGTGTATGTTTGAAGAACTGTTTGTAGTTAAACTCTGCAGCATCTGAGAGAATCCACTCTGTCTGTGAGGAGGGTTGGATTATATCCTGCAAGACGCCTGAAGTGCTGAGTGTTAAACAACCAGCCTCTCAGAGATGAGTAGAGGAAATTCCATTGCCTGGGAAATCTAGTTTGAAGCAAGAAAACTCATTTGTAGTTGAACCTGCAGTTTGAAAGTTTCAGAGAGACTGATTACCACCCCTAGTCTTGGGAGATGAGTCCTGAGCTTTAAGAGAAGAGACATCACCAGCAGAGGATGGTCTGGGAAATTGGTCAGGCAGTGTCACAGCTAGGCATTGCTCAACATCTCCCCTGAGGGTTAGATGGCTGGACGGTGGGGTGAGGCACGTGGCCCTGGTCCTCAGTACTGGTCTATTCCAGCATCTGTGACGAAGCAGCCAAGAAGGTGACAAGCTGCCAGAATCTTCCACTTGCAGAGAAGTGACCAGCTGCACAAATCTTGCTACTGCAAATAAACTGCCAACCTGCTTGTACAGCCTGAGGCAGTTCGGCTGTGTGAACCCATTGCTCTTGCCCAGACCTGGTGTGAAGTGTACTTCAGAACCATGAGTAAAAGCAGGGATTGCTCTGACCTTGGGGGTATTTGTAAATAGTTTACAAACAAATTCTTTTTTAAGCACCAACACCGACCAACAAACTGCACTGCTTCAGGCCTGCACCTCATTCAACACCTGGGTACCCAGGAGGGACAATGGGGTGACTGGTGCCAGTTGAGAGGTGGGCTATTTAGTGATAATGTATTGCTGTTGGGGGTGGGTACTGTTATTGTTTTGTAATTTTCAAAACCATTTAAATCAGTTATTGATCTCTGATTCCCTTGTCCCTTCCCTATACCTCCCCATTTAATAAATTGTTATTCTTTTGAAACTTGTCTCATGAGCATATTATTAGCTAAAGTCAATAACTGTACGGTTACTGAAATATTACATTGTGTTTTGCTGTTTCATGTCTGGGGTGACTGTGAGGAGGTGGGTAGGTACAGTGTCCCAGGGGTTGTACCCATTTACCAGCAGGCCCACTTACCTAATTCTTTGGCTGGAGCATGGCAGTATTTTGCTGTTTGCTGGAAATGAACTCCCAACTACTAACAACAGGCCGGGCCCTCAACCTTAGGCCAGGTAGTAACCAAAAGTTACACAGTGACCCGTTACATGAGAAACGCATGATGATAGACTGAGGGATCTCAGTATGTACGCACTGGAGGAAGAGAAGAGGAAGAGAGGGGACATGATAAGAGATCTAGAAGTATCTCACAGGAGTGAACAGGGTACAGATGGGGAGCCTGTTTCAATGAAGAAGTGTAACAGAACAAGACAGCATGCAACAAAGCTAGGAAGGAAATTTAAGAGGGATGTGAGGAAATACTACTTCACTGAAAGAGTGGTGGATGCCTGGAACAGCCTGCCTGAAGAGGTAGCAGGGACAACAACTGTGGGGTGTTTCAAACATGCTTGGATAGATACAGGGAATACTAGTGAAAAAATGGTGGGAGAGGGACGCAAAGATCAGCTGAGGTCTTCTGGGACAGACTAGACAGGGAAAGACTGGGCAGACTGGGTGGGCCAAGTGATCCTTTTCTGCCAGCAAATTCTATATTTCTGTGTTTGCATGTATGTATATATGTATGTATGTAGCTGTCTATCTATATATCTATCTATCGATCTATTGTACAGGCGTGTAGCACCAGTGTAGTTAGAGCTGAGTAAGGTGTTTAATACTAAATCTCAATTTTGCACCCTAATAATGTTGGAGGTGTTTGATGAAATTGCCCAAAATTTGGCATGCACAGTCTGGATGGCAGAGACTCAAGATGTGAAAAGTTTTGTGATGCATCTTGTGCAATTTCCAAGATATGGAAAACTGATTTTTAATGAAGTGCATTTTGCCTATACTTAAAACATGTTTTGTTGTTCTCACGCACAGCCTTGATGGTACGGAATTGTCTCTTGAAATATTCAGTAGAACTGGCCTATGTGGAGATCAGGGACATCATGCAGTCAGAAATTCTGGAGGGGCACAAAATCTCAACCTCTCTAGCGGGGTCCAGCATGCCCCTCGGGAAAATTTTGAAAAAAAATGAAGTGAAAAGGTGCATTTGGTGACTTTTAGCAGACTAGAAAGCGGTTTTCTAACAAGCTAAATGCCATAATACTGATATAGATTAGGGAATGATCAATTGTTTTTGTTCTTTGTTCATTCTACCTATGGTGTTACCTTTTGTATTGAATTTTTTTAATTAGTCAGAACTTGTGCATTTTGTGAGTATTCTATCATATACATATATAGGGGATACATGATAGGCAGTAGGGATCTAGAAAATATTCTCACTCCTGCAGAGTGAGCTGTGTATTCTCATGAGTGCTGCAGGCATGAGTGAGAATATTTTCCTATCCTACGATCTGCACATCATGTGTGCAATTTATACAGTGGGGCTAGGACCTTTAGGAAACATTTTTTCTGTGTCTCTTCCTGTTTATTCTGTTTTTTTTTATTTTAGTATTTGATAACTGGGAAAGTTTTTAGGGTGACCTGGGAGCACTGGGCAGTTAAGTGACTTGTTCAAAGTCAGATAGTATGGAAGTGGAGGTTGTGAGAATCAAGCCCTGGTCTGGTTTGCTGGATATAGTAAACTTGTTTCCAGATTGTTAATCTAACCTCTAGGCAATATTGACAACACTGTTTCTCTGTGGTCTGAGGTGTGTGTTTGTCTTCATCCACACTGCACCACTTAGACCCCGTAACGGATAGAAACTGTTACAACCGGGGAGGCGGTGCAGTGTCCACACTGCTGTAGAGTCTGATTCGGGACCGGACTGCCGGTCCACACTTTAGGAGCTGGGTGATCATTGCCATGGCGCGATCCTAATGCAGCTCGGCGCTGCGTGGGGCCGAGACCCGCGGCGTCCACACTATGCCTGTTAACGTTAATGTCAGAATCGTTTTTGATAACGTTAAGTTGGAACCACCCTTATGTGGTTTCCAACAATGGTTACGTAAACACCTTCTGTAACATTACAGGGGTAAGCGTAAACTGTTGTGGTAATGGTTTGGGCACTCTGTAACGCTACAGAGGGGTAGTGTGACAGGGTCTAAGTGTTTCTGAAAGGGCTGGGAGTGTTAGACACTATGGGAAACAGATGAATGTGTTTTGCAATGGTAATTGAGTTACCTGCAGCTAGGAGTTTGAAGCCCACAACAGTCATTGGCATACTGTGTGACCCAGAGCAAGTCATTTCACCTCCCTGTGCTCCTGGGATGCAGTTGGACATGACCTTTGGCTCAATGTGCCTTTCCTGGCCAAAAGAAATTCTAAAATAAAACAAAATAAATTAAAATACTGTGCTGCCTCGCTATGGTGAATCCAACTATAACAAAATCCCTCTAATAGTGAACACCTCTGCTGGCCTCTATTGTTCAGAAAGTAGGCATATTACCACCTAGCTACAGTGAACCTATCAGCTGGCCCCAGAGGTGTTTAGCATAGGGAGGTTTCTCTTGAACTAGTCTCCCTCCACCAATGATCCTGTTTGAAAATAGGATGTTGTAACTATTTTCTAGGGGTCAGCTGGTGGGAGGTCCGGAGCTGGGGATCTGCCAGAAAGAAAGGGTAGACTGTGTGAATAAAACAATAAAGGTGGTGAACATATTATTAATCAGTGCTGGTAGGAATAAGCTAAGAAGGGCAGAGGACTGATTGCCTATACCCTTACAAAAACATACACTCGTACACTGACATTTTATGCAACTTGCCTGTCACCCTGTTGTAGAAGAAATAATGGGTGCAGCAGTTGCAGCCAAGGGCTAGTGAGCAGGTTGCCCTGGCCAGTGAGTACTAGCCCTAGCCCTGGTGATCAAGTGGTATTTGGGACCAGCCTGGGTAAAGGCAACAAAATGTTTTATTATTTATATTAAAGCTTGTGCCCTGTTTAAATTAATGCAGACTCAGAGCGGTAGCTGCAAGGCACTGAGGCCCCAGTGAGAGTGGAGTTATGGAGTCAAGTCACTGCTCCATAGTGGAGCACTACCGCGCTGAAGGGGATTCTCCCTGAATAGCCAAGGAGCTGCAGCGAATATGCAACCCCGGTCGAAGCAGGCATTAGTCGAGAGGAAGACGCGCAGAGGAGTGCTATTCTCACTGGCAGGAAACCAGATATTTTAAATAAATAAAACAGCTGGCAGGTGGAAGTACCAGATATTGAATTTAGGGACTGGCTGCCGATGGCACTATGTGGCAGCGGCACTGTACTTTACGGGTGTGTGCATTCTGTTGTGGGACGAGGCATAACATACTACAGGCCCAGGCAACAGGGCACCCCAAACAATAACTACCTGTAGCCCCACCAATACACAACTACAGTACCTAGGCAATAGCTCGCCATCCCAAATAGTAATTACCTGCAACTCTACCAACCAGAATCCTTGACAACAGCACCTCTCAATAACTACCTCAGCTCCACCAATACTGAACAAAACAGGGCACCCCTCAGCAATACCCAATCAGTACCTATCCTGCACCCCACATAACAATCTGCAGCCCAAGCAATACCCAACCACAGTACCAAGAGAGCTGGAGCAGAACAGTGAGACAAGGCAGGGAGGACAAGTAGGGACCGGGGATCAAGTGAAGTGCCAGTCGGGACAGAGAGAGAGAGAGCTCTGGGCTCTGCCACACTCGACACTGTTGTCACACGCCCGGCCTGCGCCCCACAGCTGCCATGGGCTGTGCTCAGGAATCCCAGATAGGAAAGTAGGGCTTTGTGTGCAAGCAACGCTGCAGGCAAACCCAGGACATCTGTTATTGTTTCCAATTCCAGGGCCATGCCTGGGCTGTATGTCTGTCTGTCAGGATGAATGGAAGAGAGGGATGGACATGGGAAAGGATAGTCTCACACACACACACACACACACACACACACACACACACACACACATGCACTACCTTAGCAACGCATTCTCTCCACCACCACATACACATACAGGGATCTTGTGTATATACCCTCCTACACGATATCCAGTACGCAAGAAAATATTTTCTTTGCTGTTAATGACAGTGTATTGTGGCTACAGGTAGTTATGGGGGAGGGCACTATTTTCCTGGTACTGTGGTTGGGTATTGGTTGCTTGGGCTGCAGATTGTTATGTGGGTGCAGGATAGCTACCGCTGTTCTCTCTTCATGTACTGGCATCCCCTCCTACGGCTTGAAATGTTTCATTCAACACCCTTTGTAACATTTCTTGCATGTGCTCCTTCTCAAAGTGAATGGCATGCTCTAGTAGTGGAGGCCCCACCTGTTCTAAAAAATAGACCGAGGCAGTATCTAATTCTTTAGTTTCTAAGCCACTTCTATCAGTACTCAAATTAAAGAGACCCTCCTTTCCCTTTTGAGGATACCTCAATTTTGGTTAACTTTTTCCAGCTGTATACTGTGTCAAATTTGTAATCATCTGGATCACAGTAAATGTCAGAGGTACAGTCCGCCTGTAACATATTCACTGTGCATATCAGATGCACAGTGCATATGTTACTGGCAGACGCACTGTACCTCTGACATTTTGCCCTGTAGCACACTATGCCTCATCCCTGCAACAGAAAAAGGTATAGATCATGTAAATTGCAAATCATTATCATTTCACCTTCTTTTGAAGTCAAAATACTGCCCAGGTGAATTTTATCAAATGATTATGGGTTAGACGACCCGCCAGCACCATAAATGTTGTGCTGAGAGGAGACTGGAAAATTAATTCACCCTGGCCAGTATACCACAAATATCCTTCTTACCTTCCAGTTTATTGGTTACTGTCTGTTTCAGAAGCTCATGATTCCTGCCTCTGTACTCCCACTCATTCGGACACTGTCACAGGAGGACTCAGTGACTGGGAGAGGCGGGCCGCGATACAATAACTTTTAGGAAACTAACTACTAAACTCAGTAAAGCAAGGGTCGGGTGTAGATCCAAAACTTAGGTGAGTGACGGTGTACGATCGTCTTCTGGACTGGTTCAGCAGCAGTAAATCTGCATGACGATTTAATGAACCAGTTTCCTCTGAGCTATTTCTTCGCACTTCAGCTGTGATTGGCTGCTGGCTGCCTGGCAGTTACTACCAATCAACTCTTGTGTGTCTGTCTGTTTGTTTTACATCGCTCAGCTCAACTTTGTTGTCGATGCGCTTGGTGGAACCCTACTGGCCACACTCGCTCTGACCTCTCAACAGCAGATCTTTAGCTGTAGAAATAATGGGATGCAACCAAAAAGAAAACTAACAATAATGGATTGCACGACAAATCATACGAGGAGAGGCTCGTGAATTAAACACATACTCCCTGGAACAGCAGAGGGACAGAGGAAACATGATCGAGACCTTCAAATTCCTAAAAGAAATAAACAACGGCAGGTCCAGGACCTGTTCCATATCAAAAATCACTCAAGGACCAGAGGGCACAACATGAAGCTAGGGGGCAGATTCAGAGGCAACACATGCAAGTTCTTCTTCACAGAGAGTGGTTGAACCATGGAACTACCTTCCACTAGAGGCAGTGGTGGCAAAATGGTGGAAACTTTCAAGAAGGTGTGGATAGATTTACTGAAAAGCAATTAAGGGAAGGGGTTTACAAGTTAAAAAGTTTTAAGTCAGCTTACATAAAACAAAACACATTTTATATGGTAATCTTATATTGCATCATCTCTTTGGATCAATAATACATTAATCAATATTAATACTACCAGTGTAGATAAAGTGCATTTATAGGTTATCCTTTCCTAATTTTTGGGTCTCAGCTAATAAATCAGAGGAACAGGAAGGAAAACATGAAGGAACTTGTTTCTCATATGACAAACAGTGCATCTGCTGGGTCTGTTCCCAGAGGTGGGTGCTACAACAGAAAAAAGCAACTTCCTGCTCTCCCAACAAGTAAAAAGAGATATGTCTGGAACCTCATCTCTTAATGACTGACCTCAGAACAATGTGGTTTGAAGTCCATTCATGGGTTACATGATCTAAGCTGCTCTATTTCACTGTCCCTCCCAACAAGTTATACTGCAGATATCCTTGTTTTCAAACTGTATAGTACTGCATATTCCAAATTCTCATTGCTTCAGTGGAAATGTGAAGAGCTGGCCTCCTGTACTTATCCATGTTGTATTGTCTATCCTTATTTGAACTGTGTGGCCTCTTATCGATGAGAAAAGAACTTCAGGAAGAGAAGAAAAGACCCAGAAGATATATGTGCTCCTGTCATTCTGCTGAAGACTATGCTCCTTTTAGTGATCTGCCTTCTAGGTGTCCTGCCCAACCCTCGAGGGAGGCTTCTGTTTTAGTATCACTAAGAACTGAGTCTGAAGCAAGGGAATGCCCACTGTAGGTTCTGCATTTCCTGCCACCAAGTCATAGCATCCATTAAGGGTTATTTTATGGGTACTACTTTATGTTAGTCAGATATTCATCTGCCAACAGCATTTTTGAACAGCTTTGTGTCTCTCTCATTTACAATTGGCTCATAGTGTAGTTGTAGTAGTAAAAGCTTTTAAATTTATACAGGATACATGCCATTTGGGTTGATAATCCAGTTTACAAGACATACCTGTTCCTAGTGTTACAGCTAAACATATACACATGGACAATTATATAACAATTGCCTAACAATCCAATAAGTTACACATCATTTCAAGACATTACTATCTACTACAGCACTTGAAACGTGTTCTTTATAATTATCTGAACATGTAAATACTATAAATTCAGTGACACAATAAAAGTATCACAATGACAAGCCCTGGAGTTATGTAAGAAATCTATTTACGTCTATACAGTAATAATTACTTGACAAGTGGAATAATCTATCCATTCCACCTCTAAGAGCAAGTGCAACTAAATTTACTAATCTCATTTATTTCTTGAACAAAAGGTCATAAGATTCTGATGTACGTGCTGAAAAGGGTAAAATGTTCCAGTGTTTTGATGCTTGATAGCCCAAAGTTCGTTCACCATATTTATTAGTAATTTTGGGAACATAGATTTTTTACATGAACTGATCTCCTAGATTTATCAATTTGTTTTGTTTATTGAATAACATAGCATTAATATAATGATTTGGGTAGGACGTAGGTATTTAAAATTGTTCTCTGCCATGTCCTTGTGTGAATAATATCCAGGGGTTGCCACTGTAATTTGTTCAATAGTGTACAATGGTGTGTTCTAAATTTGCATCAAGAACGTATTTCAGGTTGTAATGTACTTTATCTAGTTTTAATAATAAATGTTTGCTAGTTGTGCGATATATAAGTTCTCCATAAGTTATTAAAGGCATAACTAGTTGTTCAGCCACATTTTATGCAGTGCTTTTCCTAGGCACTTTGCTGTCCTGAAGGACTCCTATTTTTTGTTTGCTTAATCTACCAAGGTGTTCACATGCACTTCAAAGGACATTTGAGAATCAAAGATTAGTCCCAAATAGGTATACTGATCTACCTGCTGTAAGAAATCTCCATTGTCTCTTTTAATATGAAGTTTTCTTTTGTTTTGAAGCAAAATACAATAATCTAGTTTTTTGTGTTAATGATAAGGCCTGACCTGGGAACCACTTCCTCAAACTATCAAAGTCTAGCTGCAGTTTTCGTTGTAAATCTTGTATGTTTGAACCAGATGCTATTATAGCAGTGTCGTCATCTGATACAATCTCACCTGTGAATGCTTCACAGCTTGTGGTAAGTTATTACTGAATATCAAAATTAACAATGGTCTCAAATGGACCCCTGAGGTACACTCGTTTTAATAGTTCTAGTTAGTGATATTCTACCTGAGATCTTAAGTGCCTGAAAGTGCCCTTCTAAGTAAGACTGCAGCCAACACCATGGTCCTCTGTGATACCCATATCTTCTACTGCTTGTAGAAGGAGGGAGTGGTTCACCAGGTCAAAGGCCTTAGACAGATCTCATGAAAATTGCTGCTGTTTCCAACCCTTGATGTAATGAGGTATTAATTAAGTCACTAAATTCCAATAGTGTAGAAGTAGTTGAATGTGCTTTTCAGAATCCTGATTGATGAGGAGTAATTAAATTATGTTTTTCTATGTAATCCATGATTTGTGTGTGAACATGACGTTCAAAACTTTTAGACAGAATTGAAAGGTGTGCTATCCCTCCATGCTTGGGGAAAAAAACTTATTTGTAAACTCCAGTTAAATATGTATGTTATGACTGGAGCAATCAAATCTGCAGCTATTTTCAAAAATCTGCCCTCCAATCCTTCAGTTCCTGCAGACTTATGTAAGTTCAAACGTCCTAAACCTTTACTCACCTCATTAACAGTTAGTATTCTAAATCTAAAAGGAGGATGTAAATCCTGTTTTTCTTTATTAGGGTTTCTGCAATACCCCAATCTGTTTTCATCAACATTATACCCAGGCAAGTCAGCAAAAAGTTGTTTAATAGATTTGCAACTGCATAGGGTTATCTGTTTGTGTCCCTTGAGCTTCAGTGGTTATCTTTTTAGATGAATCTTTTCACTGGATCCCTTAAACTATTGATATTCTGCCAAAACTTCCTTGAATTATTATCACCTAGCATCTGGTTTCTGTAATAGGTGGCTTTTGCTTTAATTGTTTGTACTTTACATGTTTCTTATTTTATTAAATAGAATCCAGTCATTTTCTTGCTTTGTTTTCCTAGCCTTTTCCAGAGTCTGTTTTTAACTCTTATAATTTTGGATAGTTTCTCATTTATCCACAGAAGTCTTACTTTTTGATTTCTATATTCCTTTTAGGGCATGTTGATCACAAATCTTATTAAATGTATCTGTAAAATTCTTTATTGTTACATCTAAATCGGGAATCAGTAGACATCTTTCCCATTTTTCCCTGTTATCTGCTAGAAATGTTGCTGCAGCTGGTTGAGGAGATGAGACCCATTAACTTCAGGAATGTTTGAACTGTTCTGAATGCACCTACTAGAAGGAAGCTGTATAATCCCTGAAAGTTTGTGCTCCCTACATAAAAGACAGAGAAACATAGACAATGTTGGCAGAAAAGACAACTGGCCCATCCAGACTGCTTAGTTTTACCCTATTCTACCCTGTGAGTTATTGTCCGGACAAGGTTTTGCATGATCTCTCCTCTTGCTCCCTGTCTTACTGCTACCGCCAAGAAACCATTAAGCCATTTACTCTGTCCCAGATGTGTTTGAACCCACTAATGGTTTTTGTGCCCACCACCTCTGCTGGTAGGCTCTTGCACAGCTCAACCACTCTCCTGGTAAGTAAAACTTTCTAGCATGCCTCCTGAATCCCGATCTTCACCACTCCACCAGTTTACATTCATGTCCCTAGTTTTTGACCCACCATTCCTGCTAAATAGTTCTTCACAGTTTACCTTGTTCATTCCTTTTAGAACTTGAGGTCTCTATCATGTCCCCTCCCTTCTGGCCTCAAGTGAGTACATGTTTCAGTGTCATAGGAGTTATACAGCTAGGTAGACTTTTGTCCATAATGCTCGCTTGGGTACTAACATGTCATAAGATGATCCTCATAGGATCTGCCCTATTATATGCCCTGAATAGAAACATAGAATTTGATGGCAGACAAGGACGCTTGGCCCACCCAGTTTGCCCATTTCCTACCTGATGGATAAGCTGCAGATTCTAGTTAATCAACAGCTTACTTCCTCTCACCCCAATAGAATTGCCTTATGCCTGTCCCATGCATTCTTGAATTCTCCCACTATTCCTGACCCCACAACCTCCCAGGAAGGCTGTTCCATGCATCCACAACCCTCTGTGAAAAAATACTTTCTAGCATTACCTCTGAGCCATCCCCTCTATCTTCAAATTGTGCCCCTTGTTCTTGCAATCTCTTCTTCTGAAAGATACTACTGTCTTGTACTTTAATTCCTTGAGATACTTGAAAGTTTCTATCATGTCCCCTCTCCTTCTTTCCTCAAGCATATACATATTTAGCTGCTTTAGTCTCTCCTCGTATGTCTTCTGGTGCAGACCTTGCACCATTTTTAGTTGCCCTCCTCTGAACAGCCTCCCGATGCCTTATGCTCTTTGTGGAGATGGGGTCTCCAGAATTGCACGTAGTACTCCAGATGGGGTCTCACCAACTGTCTGTACTGAGGATAACAACTTCCTGTTTTCTACTGTTGATGCCTCTCCCTATACATCCCAATATTCCCCAGCCCTCCTTACTGCCTTCTCACTTTGTTTGCCCACCTTTATTTCATCTGATATAATTACTCCTAGGTCTCTTTCTATTTTTGTTGTTATTAACTCACCCTCCCATTGTGTACTCTTCCCTGGGTTTTGTTTCCCAGATGCATTACCTTGCACTTCTTTGCATTGAATCTGAGCTGCCACATATTTGACCATTCCTCCAACCTTACCAAGTCCCTTTTCACTCTTTCCACCCCACCTTGTGTATCAACCCTGTTGCAGATCTTTGTGTCATCTGCAAAGAGACATACCTCTCCTTCCGGTGCTCTCCAATGTCACTTATAAAGGCATGAAGATCATGAGATATGAATCATCTGATTACTCTCCAGTGCACTGTCTCCAATTTGCCTCTGTCTTTCCTTGGTGAAAACCTCTCGCATTCCAGTGAATTTAGCTCTGCCCAATACATTTCAGGACCTTTAAAAGTTTCAACTAATTTTTTCAAGTTCAACAAAATCCCAAACCTGCCGCTATGGACAGAGTCTTCTCCAGAGCTGATAGAACCTGTTCCTTGATTTCACACACACTAGCCAGTCATCCAGGTATGGATAAACTACAGTCCCTTTCTGTGTGGGGTAACCACTATCGCAGAGAGGCCTTTTGTACAGACCCTTGAAATGAGTTCAGAACAAAGGGCATTGTTCTGAACTGGTACTGAGCCAACCTATTCTGAACCTTCCGTATTTTCTGTGAATGGATGGGATATGGAAGTATTCATTACAGTATGCAGGGATGCATTTTGAACTTTTCTTTCTATATATGCCTGTTTAGTCATTGACTCAATTACCTGGCTTGCAACTGGCTTCACCACACTTCACCAATGCGACATCCATTTGTTGCAAATTTACCATTGGGCCATTTCTTTTATTCCAGCTTTAGGTGCTTGCTTACACAGAACCAAATCTCTGATCACGGAATCCCAGTTAAGCTAAGGCACTCCTGAACAGGCGTCTGTAGTAGAAGCAGTCTACCTTTCAGTTTGTATGTGCTCTTAGAGATGGAAACACATAGTTTGCCAATAAAATAACTATCTGTACCTGTTTACAACATTGCCAAGTCACAAATGAATTAAATACAAAAATGGTTAATATCTATAGAATATACAAGATCTACAAACAACAAATGAAGAACTACAGAACACATGAGGAGCATCAAGATAAACAGGTTTGTAAATGATAGGAAATGTAAAACAGATCAAATCCAAACAGAACTCAATTCTGTGTTCTTGAAAGGTCTTTGCACACAGCTTCATTCTACTTGAGCATTGAAACAAGCCCCTCTTTGTTGCAGAAGTGAGCAGTGTTTGCACATCACTCTCCGGATACCAGGCCTGACTAACTCTCTAGTTACTGTGCACTCCATTTAAAGCATGCCTTGACCTACATGCCACAGACCTGGGACATGATATTACCGGAAGCAACAAGCTAATTTTTTCAATGACACACAATCAATTCCAGTTAGTCTTTGGGTTGGAGGAGCTGATACTGATTGCTGTCATATTCCTCTCCTTCCAGTACCTCTACCAGATCCACTAGGTGCAGAGTATCATGATACACTTTTTGTCTGCTGTAAGGTCATCTTCCTATACTGCCTCATTAATGGAGCCTTAAAAACTTTCCATTCTGTGTTAGATTTTTAAAGTTTATTTGTTTCAGTCAACATTGTTTTGATATGCTCTGCCTTTTCACCAGACAGGAGGTCATCTCAAAGGAAAATCTGCTTTTAGATAAGGACCTAGTGTGTTTTGTTTTTGCTCCCCAGCTCCAGACCGGCCTCTCCTTCAGGCTCACTTGTGCCCTTCACTGCCACACTGCCCCGACACAGCCACCATCACTGCAGCGGCTCGGGTAACCCAGCATAACCCTTCGCCAGATAGGTTCCCTCTCCTTCGAGGGGAAAGGTGCTGGTGGAGAAGGCCAGCACACTCAATCTTGGCCCCAGCTGCTGCTGAGGTGGTCTATAGACTGCTCCAGGGTCTCGGCGGCAGCAGGAACTGGCAAATGTCATCCGATTGACCGTGGGCTCATATCTCTTTGCTCCCCAGGGGCGTGGTATGCCACTAACATCCAAGGCATACACCGATGGTCACCCGCCCCATTAGTCATTGGGAGCCAGTGCATTGCCATACTCCCAGCCTCCATGAGGAGTCAGCAAGTACCGGTTCCCCTCCCTGCCCTTCCCGAGAAGCCGGCAGTCATCTGATGCTCAAGCTCTCTCTCTCTCTCTCTCCGCCAGTCCTCCAGCATCCCGGGTCCATTCTTGAACCCAGGTCTCTGGCATTGCAGTGGAAATCCAACTTCTGGCTGACAGGTGAGATCCAGGGCCTATTGTTGGTATCATTTTATGTCATTTGTAACTATTTTGCTTCCTAGGCTGGTTATAACATTGTACATAAAATGTCTTTTCTCATCCAGAGGCAAATTGTCACACATAGACATAACAGCATTCCAGAGAGCTTTCTTATAATGCACTGTATAACTCAAGAAGGCTTCTTGTATTCAAATTTTTTTTCCATGGTATTTTTTTCCTTGGCCATGTCTGTCTTGTTAGGATATACCTGGTTCCAGGGATATACCCTGTTTAGGCCTGTGTCCCAGATCTCCCCAGCTCCCAGCAACCCACCTGCTACTGCCATGGATTATCCTCCATGGCAGGAGCTCTGAGGAGGGCTGTACTTCCCCAAGGAAGTCTACCATGTGGACTAGTATCTAGTGCCAGCAGGCACTAGGACCCAGGGAGCCTAGGAGCCCTGAACAAAATTTAGATGGCTATAGGTTTTCCATTTTCTTTGTCCATCCCACCTCTCTGATGTGAGTGCAGCCTGAGAAATGCCCTTGCATGCTTGGAGCATGTCAGCTGCAGCAGGAGCAAGCCCCAGTCCAGCCACAGATGTTGCTGCAGTGTCACAGCTTGCCATCACGCCTGCTCTACTTAGACACACTGCCACATGGCAGCTACCTCTGTCTGGACTGCCTCCCAACGTGGCAACTCAATTTTACTCCCAAACCTGGGTCACCTCCCACTGGGCCATTAGGGAAGCCAAGAATTAGTACACGTTTTTACTCAAATTAGTTCTTCTAGAGTCTTTAGCAGGTGGTGCTGGGGAAAAGTTTGTTCTGGCTTTCTCACAGGCAGCTGCCTAATACACTCCTTCAGAACATGGGTGTACAGAACAATATTCAAAGCCTTCTTTTGGAACCATATATCTATTGTCTGTCCTTTGGTCAACAGCAATAGCAAAAGCTGGCAATTCCAAATGTTTTCTCATTCTCCTACAAAAAATATGAATAGGTACAGAAAATCTCTTTGTGGATGTTAGACCTAACATACCCAATATTTTCTCTTGGATAAATCAAGTTTAGAGTGTAATGTATTTAAATTTAACTTTTCCGATCATCATTCCTCTTAAAAAGGAAAAATATAATCAATAATCAAAATAATAAATTATGGGAATCAGTAAAGAACAGTAATGTAAAACAAATAACCAGCAATGAAAGGGATTATTGGCCTTTTATCCAGTTTTTCATAAACGTCAAAAAATATTTAAGTGTGTCCCCTATATCTGAAAAGCAGAACGACTGAGTCAATGTTAATAAAACAATTATTCAAACATAAACCACTGCTCAAGTAAGAAATCTGAAGTCTGCCAGGGAATGACTGGATGTTGTCCGCCCAAGCTAGATGAGGCAGCGGCAGGTACGATCAGCTGGCACTTCTGGGCACTGCCCCAGACTCATCTCAGAATGTCCCCTATTGGGCTGGTTCCCAAGAAGGCCCCAGGAGAATTTTGGATGATAAATCACCTGTTGTACTTGGAAGGGATACAGTCAATCAACTTATTGATCTGGCCTAAATGGTAGTGTCTTATGCACTGTTCTATAGGGCAATCAAGGTGATCCTTGATGCAGGGCGAGGGCTCGTCTGGGTAAAGGCGGACATATGGTCCACATTTCAGCTTTTATCTGTGTACCCTGATGATCGGGAAGTGCTGGGCATGAAGTTTGAGGGTCAGTACTGTGCAGACAACTGCATGCCAATGGGTGTGTGGTTGCATGTGCTGTCTTTGAACAGTTCAGCACATTTCTGCATTCAGCCAGTATGTGCAGGACGGGACATTCCAAGGTAGTGCACTACCTGGATGATTTCCTGTTCATAGGGTTGTAAGGAACTGATTGTGACCAGCTAATGGGGGCTTTCCTGGCGGTATGTGCTGACCTGGGGATGCCGTTGGCTCATGAAAAAATGGTAGGCATGTAAACCAGGTTATCCTTCCTGGGCACAGAGATTGACATGACAGCCACCGAATTCCAACTACCTTAGGAAAAGTGGCAGCATTCCGGGACCTCTTTCCTAGAGTGGCGAGGCATACAAGATCACCTTGGGGAGCTACATCAAGTGCTCAGCCAACTCCACTTTGCCTACAAAGTCACATTCCTTTGCTGATTGGTGAAAGTTGGCTATGTCTGTAGTAAGCCCCACCACAGGATCTAGGTGTCAGAGTTTACAAGGGAAGACTTGGGGTTGTGTCTGGCCTTCCTGAATTGCTTCAGCTGGGTGTCAATCTGGCCAGAGGTAACTGCCAGCCAGGAGCTCAAGTTCTTTACAGATGCCAAGGGCTTTGGGCTCAAAGTGTATTTTCAGAGAGGTGGTATATGAGGAATGGCCCTCACCAGGGAAGAAAAGGGCTTACTCAGGCAGATCACTCTCTAGAGTTTTTTTCCATTCTGGTGGTCCTGGTTGTGAGGGAGAGAAATTTAGAACAAAAGTGACCTTGAGGACAGACAACACCGGGATAGTCTACACCATCAATGGTCATCTGGGGAAAAAGGCCCCCTGGGTAATCTTATGCGGGTCTTTGTATTGAATTGTTTGGTGCTTAACATACAGTTTAGAGCTGTGCATATGTCAGGTGTGGATAACAGTATTGTTGATGCTTTTCTCATTTGCAGTTGCAGAGATTCCGGAGTTGGCTCCAGAACTGGAGGCATATCCCAGGGATGTTCCAGTCTAACTCTGGGAACTGGTGATCCAGAAGCCTAGGAGTTACTCAAGAGTTCTGTACCACCCAGCACACACTCTGCATACTAGAGGAGAATGACAAAATTTATAAGTGTATGTCAGGCTCAAGGGTGGGGAACATGTGGCCCATCCCAGTGGACCAGCTATGCTCACATGTTCTCCACATGAAATGAGAAGGGTCCGCTCAAGGACCAGTGGGGCAGCACCTTGCAGACACTTCATGATTCTAAAAGTTCACAGTCATTTCACCTTCACAAGATGTTGGAAGGATGGGCTTGTAGGACCTGAAAATGGCCAGATAGTTGGCAGCTGATTAGCCCAGCCCTGCTTGCAGAGGTATGGGATAAGCTGCAGAGGTGCTCGTGTCACTATTGGAAGCATGTTTTTTCCACTTGGCCTTCCTGGTGGCTGTTTGTAGAGGCCTTTTGGTTATCTGAATTGGTTCATTCAAGCAAAGCTCTGGGATTGGCAGTTGCCTGGGGGTGATGATATGGCAGTGACCTAAGAGGGTGGTGTTTACCTAGTTGTGTAAAAGCAAGACAGACAGGCTGGCCCAGGTTTGCTGGTGCAGTCTGAGATTGCCCACTGGGTGTAGTGGGACATCTGTGCATGGGTGCAAGGCTATTTATCCCACCAGGTGAATAGGAGGTCATGTTCTTCTGTCATGAGGATGGGTCCCCTTTACCTCATTTCAGTTTTGTCATGTCTTGGAGAAGGCCATGAAGGGGTGAGGTGGACTCTAAGGAGTTCAATACTCATTCCTTCATCATTAGAGGCTGCCACATATGCTAGGGCAGAAGGGTTTACAGATGGCCAGATTGAGACCCTTGGCCATTGGAGGTCACAGGCTTTAGAAAGATATGTGCGACTGCCTTTGCTTTAACTTCTGGATTTGTTTTCTGGCAGGTGCCATTTCCCAAGACAACCAAGTCTAGATATGCGGACATGCCTTCATTCATTGGGCAGCCATCAGAGGAGGTGTTTCTAGAGTGGATGAAAACCTTTTTGGCCCCTGGCAGGCATGAGTTCACCAGATGGGATGATGGGGGAGGGTGAGATGGAGTGATCTGCTCCTGTGAGTCATGGCGAAGCTCAACAGAGGGTCTTCTTAGCATCCTGGTTGTTCACTTGGGAGGCAGTTATCTGGGGGCTGTGAAGTAAATTGAACTGTTGTGCTAGGTGAAGGAGGACTTGGTTTTATTTTGGGAGACCTGGCCCAAAGTGCACATTATCTGGCAGCACATCATCAACGGGCGTTGGCAACATACCGGAAATCATAGCAATTGAGAAAGCGCGAAGGTTGACCAACATGGCTATGGGTTATTTATCAGGGTCTGCCCTGAGGCATGATGCAGCTGTCATAAAAGTACCCACATTTACAATATGCCTGGGATGGTGTGCATTTGTCTGACCTAGGTACGATACATTTTTAGCTGACTTAAAGGTGCTGTGGAAAAAGTAGTAGCATGAAATGGTTAGTGGGCACGAGTGTCAAGTGAAGTGCTCATCCAGTGGTGGCACAGAAGTCTAGCAAGGTCGTGCAGAGTGGGGTAACAGGGAGTCAGGGATCATTGCAGGGATTTATACAGAGGCTGGCAAGAGGTGAGGGTTGAGATGGCTGGCGTTTCCCTTCGAGTGACATTCAGAGGAATAACCTCTTCAGGCATTGTCCTCAGTTTTGCAGCACTCTCTGAGGGGAAGACTGCATCGGCAGCTGGCCCAGAGCCATCCCTTATGCCTCGAAGGCCAGAATACCTCACAAGGTTTGTATCCATTCTGTTGGATCCCTGGGGCTAAGGGGATGGTTGGCACATCCATATCATCATGCACTTTGCTTTAGGGATCAGATACTGGTTCATGGGAAAAATACTCTGAACCACATTGAGTGACCTTGAGCACCCCGACTCAGTTTTGAGGGAGGGTGGGCACCTTAGTTGATTCCTAGTCCCTCTATTATAATACTGCAACATGGGGACAGGGTAGGAAGTGGGGCCATCCATCCTCCAGCATGCATCGCCTCCTCCTCCTCCTCATATTAACCTGGACCTCTCAGGGTGTCCATCTCCCCAAGCGCACCATATTACAGGACAAAATTAGGGTTGTGCTGCATGATGTATATTACCCAGGAGTTCCACCTAGACATGAAGACTTCAGCCATCTCATTAAGTCCATATGTAATCCTCTCCATTTTGTATATGGCAGCCACCATATCCCTCCATGAGCCAATTCATATAGCACATTTTATAGCAGACAGGAGCATAATGCTGAGTATATATTTCCCTGTTTGTCCTTGAGAGCTTTGGGATACTGGTGCAGAAAATACAGCCCAGGAAATAATGTGACCTCTGTGGGAAGTTTTTCAGCCATATCTGATTCAAATGCCAAAATTCACTTGACACTCTAAAGCACAATAATTACCGGAGAGTTAGTTGTGTTCTCACAAACTTTTCTTTTTATTGTGGATGATTTAAGCTGTGTCCAACATTTCTCTCATTCATTTCACTCAGCTTTTGCAGCACTTTCAATTATTCAGCAGCTATTCAGCATCAACCACAGCTTCTCTTGGTGCTTTCACAACTGAACTGACCCTGGCTCTTCGACCAGGGTGTGGTTTTCTCAGGGGTGATTAGTGTTTGGTTACACCCTCCTTAAATAGTCCATTTTAATTATGAACACCTGGAGGCCCCTGGTGTTCATTTAAATCTATGGTATTTTTTTCATTTCAAGTGGCTCTGGAGGGATTTGAACCTTTACCATTTTAAATTAATTTTTGTTCACTTTTTAACTTTTTTCATTAAATTTTCTTTTAATGTTAACAAATGATGAAAATAAAATAGATATGCAACATAAAGCTATATTTTCTCTCTGTTACTAACAATTTTCTGTCTTGCACTTTAACTGTTTTTGCTTTTTAATCAGTAATGGTTATTGAGCCATAGCATTTTTACTAATAATAATTAATAAGATCCAAATATTTTATTTGATTTTTTTTATATATGGTCTCAATATTTCTCTTGAGCATTGCTTGGTAACTTCTAATCGTTTACACTTTAATGTTTACCATTTGCATCTGTTGTTTGGATTTAAGATCCTTTCCTCATTTTACAGTATCCATGGGATAGTCCTAATTTGTTTATGGAGTAAATAAGCCAGTACCTGGTGACCACATCCATTTTTGTTCCTCTTCACCCATTCTTTTATTTTTTCTATAATAGTTTCTTCTAACATGGGGATCCACCAAATTAACTTACTTAACCCCAATTAAGGAGTGCTTTTCTTTGCACAGTGTTTGTGAAGTGTTTATCTCTGTTTTCTTAGAAAAGGCTTTAGATCCCACTCTGAGTTCAAACCTTTTGGTTGTACAGCATCCAGGGTGAATATCCAGAAACTCTTTGGAGAAGGGGCTTCAATCTATTTTCTCCTCTCTCATTTTATAAGCTTTGTCTATTGCCATGAATCTAATACCTTCCATGTTATTATTGTGCTTTTCAAAAAAAATGCTTCCCTAAGGTTTTATTAATAAGGCCAGCTTTATATTTCTGAGGTGTTCCTGCACTCTGTTTGACTTGTCTTATCGTACGCCCTACGTACATAAGATTGCATACACACCAGACTGTGTATACAACATAAGTACTGTTGCAGTTGAGAAAGTTTGACATTCACCCTAACTGTACCCATTCACTACCAGAATCTTCCTTTGATAACAATATTCACAAACACTGCACCTTACACATTTGTGCATCCCTGCTGGGGTGGGGGTAGCCACATTCTATGTACTTTTTGTGACTTATATCTACTGTGGACTAACTTGTCCTTTGTTGTCTCTGCTTTTGAGAAAGTAATTATTGGACGTCTACCTAGTTCAACAGATAATACTGGATCATTCATTAGAATAGGCCAATATTTTCTAATGATGGCCCCTACTTTGCCAGCCTGATTTTTCAAATTTCATAACAAAAGTTTCTGGTTGTTTTCAGCTGCCTCACTTTTCGCTTTATTCTGTTCTCTTTTTGCCTTTAATAGTACACTTCTCTCATCCCTGCTTGCCGTTTCCAAGGCTGAATCAAAAGTTCTTTTTGTAACCCTAGCTAAGAATCCATCATACATTTCTGCAGAATGACTTTAAAATCCTTTTGTAGTGAACACTTCCTATGCAATCTTATGAACTGTCCATAAGGTATGAATTTGACCAGTGTTTGTGGGTGTGAACTGTCTGCTGATAATCTAATTGTGGCTGTTTCCTTTCTAAAGTTTTTTTTATCTGTGCTTTATTCAGACTATCTATAAATAGTGTTATATCTAAAAGTTAATTTCTACTGGATCAGTGGTGTACGTAAACTTTAGATTTACTTCATTTTTCTCATTCAGCCAAATAATGAAGTTTGCTATCTCTTCCTGGGTCCTTCCCAAACACATAATATATCATTAATGAAACAATTCCATTTTCTGCTATATTTCAGAAATTGATTTTTGTAGACAAAATGTCTGTTTTCCCAGGACGCAAGGAAGAGATTGGCATAACTTGGTACCATGGCTGCCTAGCTGTTCCCTGCAACTGTAGACAGTATGCCCTATTAAAAAATTCAACAAAATTACGAGTTAAGACAAACTGTAAGACTTTCAAAATAAAGTCCACTGGGATGTCTGTTTTTGGGGTTTTGTTTAAGAAATTTGAACATGCTTTTGATCATCCATGTGTTTTATGCTGGTATATAGAGACTCCACGTCGATACATACCCAGCTATACTGTTCTTTCCAGTCAAAATGTTGATATTTATCTAGCACATCCATAGCATCTCTTTGATAGGAACTGACATCTATAAGGCATGTTTTTAGGAAGAAGTCAATAAACTGGTTAAGTTTGTCTGTAAGTGAATTCATTCTCGAGACGATTGGTCATCCTGGGGATTTTGCAATGATTTGTGGATTTTTGCAGG
Source organism: Neoceratodus forsteri (assembly GCA_016271365.2). Classification (NCBI taxonomy): domain Eukaryota; kingdom Metazoa; phylum Chordata; order Ceratodontiformes; family Ceratodontidae; genus Neoceratodus; species Neoceratodus forsteri. Next base: position 1,742,331,978 of record CM028129.1, read on the forward strand.
ATATATAATGTTGGTCTCACTGGTGTGTCATTCCAAATGTATTTAACTTCTTCTTCAGTAATTTGTCCCTGATGTTTCCCTTCTTCTAATAATTTCAATAGTTCTTTTCATACTCATCTATTGGATTTCTTGGTAATTTTTATAATTGTCAACATTACCTAACATCTCCTTCACACTTTTTCATATTGGTCTGAATCCATGACCACTACATTTCCTCCTTTGTCTGCCTGTTTTATAGTGACTGGCAGATCCCTAAGCTCTTAGGTGCTTTCCTTTCCAGACCATTTAAATTATCCCAATTATCTTGATTTTCTTAAGCATGTTATCTACTCCTCTCAACACCACAGATTCATAACTCCTAATCAGATTATTGCTTGTATTTGGGCAAAGAGTGAAGGAGACAAATAATTGTTTTCTCTGTTTCTTAAATTCATCATGCATTTATTCATCTTCAGTGACAATTATTTTCAACACCATTTCTACATCATATAACCCTCTCAGCTCAAATAAACCTTCTAATACTTGCAAATCCATATTCATTTCATCAGACATTTCTAAGTTGACATCATCGCACTTAATTGTGTTAACAGATGAATCATTTCCAAATCAACATCTTCTGTTTTCCCCACCCCTTGAATCACATTTGACATCCCACCTCATTGCTATTAAAGCCTGCCCATCCGCTTGCGAATGACAGCTTACAGGTGCAATGTAAGCCTATTGGTCTATGGTGTGGACCAATGGGCTTGCAGGAGCATACTGTATGGGACATTCTGAATATGTGATGACATTACATATTCAAATCTCCATACAGTATACCCTGCAAGCCTCATTGGTCCCACCATGGACTAATAGGCTTACATCACATACTGTAAGCTGTCATTCAGTGGGGCTGCGGTATGCTGGCAGGCTGTAGATGTCTACCGATGATGGAGAGGGGGAAGAGCTGGGTGGGCTGGGGTCCTGTGTAGGTGGGGATGGGGGTTACCACTGGACCACCAGGGATATTAATATATGTATTTTACAGGGATGGAGTGCAGAGCAGAGGGGATCCACTGGACTACCAGGGATATTTCATCACTACATCAGATGGCGATTAGAGGGTCAGGATAGGGAGGGGTACCACTAGACTACCAGGGCAGTTGTTGCCCATACAGTGGCAGGATCAGTGCTACAGGTCGGAGGGGGTACCATTGGACTGCCAGGGACAAGATGGGTGCTTGTGGACAGTAGTCTTGCTTGGTGGGTGGCCACCATGGCTGGCAGCTGCTGTGTTGCGCCCTGCAATACAGCAACCTACCTGTGGGTGGTCAGCATTTGAGCCAAATTTTCTGGCTCAACTTTGTGCCGGTCTGCGGCTCATCTGGGGTTGTGTCAGCAGATGCACTGCACATCCCAGGCTGAATATTGGGATGTGCCGCATATGCATGGGCATGCACCTTCAGATGCACTCAAGATACATTACCGATGCACCCTGGCACATCGGGATTTGTACTGCATGTTCCCTGTTGAATATTGCACCAGGGCACCTTGCAGGATTGTGCCAGTGCAACTCGATTGCACCAGGCGCAACCCTTTGAATATCTAGCCCACAGTGTTTTATTGAAATATAAAATCAGTTCCTTTTAGCATGACTGATCAAATATATTGGATGTTTTGCCCTAGGAGGACTCCAGAAAACACCACTGTGAAGCCCTGTATTCTTTTCAATGGCCTACCTATGACTCAAGGTTATAGTTCCACACTTATGCCTTGTATTCAAACTTACCAAGCTCTTTAATCCCCTTGCCTAATGTGAATCATTTAACAGCACCCACACGCATGCTTAGATCTACTTCTTACCCTTATTAGTAATCCAGAAGATGCAATGCCTATTGTGTTGCTTATTCACCTTCTCAGCTCCTCTGCTTGGAATTCCCTCCCTCTAACTTACTCTCCTGCCCCACCTTATCCTCCTTCAAAAAGCTTACCTCTTTCCTACTAACCCCGTCCTCTGCAATTGCTTTAAATAACCCTTATAGCATCATTAATGCCTAGTCTATGTTACTCTAATCGATGCATCTTGTAATCCACCTGCTCTGTGGTTCCTGCTACGTATATATTGTACAATATTAGTTATCCTGTTTTATATATGCTTATTGCCTGATCTGTTTTAAGTTACTTACCTGGCTTTCCACTGTAATAATTTTTGCAACATTGTTAAATCTCTATGTATCCTGTATATTATTATTGTATTTATCTATTGTACTGTGTTCACCATTGACACCCTGGTCGTCACTGAAAAGGGACTGCATGGTCTCAGTGGACTTACCTGGTTACCAAAATTCTAATAAATAAACAAATAAATAAATAATAAAAGTTTATGCAGCTGTGGAGAATTATTTTGTTAGCAATATAACCTCTATAATTCATCCATCTTAATTCTACATTTTGAAATCTCCTTACCACACTGCACTCCCCATACCAAAAATCACTACATATGCCCATACAGTAAAAGCTTCTTAGTGTCTGTTATAATAAGCAGTGTTCCGTCCATTATAACCAGAGAAAACTGGATTTGATATATTTGGTTTGGGAATTCAGTTCTTGTCCACTACACTGATTGCCCATTATAACAGGGGCCTTTATAAGTGGAGTTCATTGTGATATCGAACTAACCCACTTAAAACACAATTAATAAAATAACCAGTTGCCTATTTAATAGAAATGAGCAGCCAAGGTCTGGTTTTCAGAAGTCCAGGATTGGGAGTGTCTCATGTGCAGCTCACTAGTGCCAGGAAAACAACTTTGGACTGGTGACCTGCAGAGAGCAAATGTCAACATTTTTCTCTGTAGGGGTACCTTGAATGTACACATACTACATCTGGTGACACCAAGTGCAAGCGTTTGCACAGAAGAAATGCCTGTAAGCTGCCATAAAGTAGGCAGTTTTAAAAGGACACCCGTTTCAAAAGTCACACCCACGCAGCAGGACTTGAGGCAGTGTAACAGGCCTTCCACTGTACAACGTGTCCATCTGCATGTGCACGATTGTTGGCCATATAAAATCAGGTTTCTGCTCTGTAAGCATAGCTTGCACAACAGTGACATCCTCCTGTCTTAAATGTCCAAGGCTGCTGCCTTGTTTTAATTGATAAATGTATATGAATATCTCGGGACTGCTGGCACCTACAAATAGGGCTAGTATCTCATTTGAAGAGTTTTCATAGGATTTTAGACTTTACTAGATCTTGCAAACTGTACTTTCCTTTAAGAAAGGGTAGCCAGTTTGGCAGAATTCAGTAAAGTGGTACTATGAGGGAGTGAATAATGTGGGTGCTTTGTGCAGTCTTTCTGTGACTCGCATCACAGAGCATTTGCAGCAAGGCTGTAGACTGGATTAAGTGAGAAAGCTGGACAGGAAATAGCTCACCATCCCCAGTCCCACATATAATTTGACCAGTTACACTGAAGGGTATGTTTTTTCAGTAACTTTCACCATTGAATTGACTTTGGTTTCTAATGAGCCTCTGGTGCTGGACGTACTGTGTAAGATTAAACTGAAATGACTGAAACTACGACTAGTGCAGTTCCCTATTACTCCTGCACTTAAAAGTATAACATTTAAACAAGGGCCTAGTATGAAGTTCACCCTAAAGTGCCTGTCTAAATCCATTATTTTATAATACAGTATACATTTTATATGTATAATTCAGATTTTTTATCAATTGTTCTTAATACTCCCTGTATCATAACTGCTCTATGGTATTGCATCTGTCATTTCATCTTTTATATGCAAAAAGGTTTCAAAATTAAATAAAATTTGCAGTTTTATTTGTGATTTGCAGACTGCAGCATTTTTGTTTGATGTTAATGTCTGGGAAAATGAGGAGTTTCTTGTTGCAGAGCTATATCCCATGTTGATGCCACGGCTTAGTAGTATGGGGGCTTAATGCATGCAGGCCCCTCGGCATGGATCTGGCCATGGAGCAGCCACATTTGGGATAAAAGACCCTGTGCTCAATGGGACTCTTGATCCTCCTTTGAGAACCACCAACCATTCCTTTCTTTTTGTCATTCTTTGTTTAGGGTCCTTACAGTCTTTCCACCTTTTGAGCTAACCCTGGAAACCTTCCAGCCCAACATGCCTTACCCACTATGTCAACAATCCTACCTGGCAGGGCCTTCATGCCTTCATAATGTGGGTGCCCCGCCCTGAGACAACCCAGTCAGGTGGGAGGCTTGACCATGGAGGGTTTGAAAGTGCCAGCAAAATCTGTCATCCGACAGATCATTGGAGGGTCTCTCCTTAAATCTTTTTTCTCCTTAGAGCTTTTTCTCGAGATAGTGTGATGACCTGACTTGTGATGCTGAGCAGAATCCTGAGGCACACCTCGTCACACATACACTGCCCAACAACATGCAGCTTTTCTGTGTAGGAACCCAGTCTCTGAAATATCCTATGCAACAACTATTTATTTACTTGTAGTTTTCTGACTAAGAAAGGCACCTTGAGCTATAAAAGCTCCTTCAAAGGTGTGTACTGGGGTTGTGTTTCATGAACATAGCCCCTACTCTTACAATAAGTGCCATGGGATCTTTGTCTTCCACCTGGACAGCCACCAGAGATAGGTGGAAGAGACCTTGATTCAATGTCTCATCAAAATACAGCACCTCAGCAGTGCAGCAGTCCTTTGTGCTGTACTACAGTGTCAGTATTGAGTGGCGGTCCATGTCCCTGGTCTGGGAATAGAACAAACAATCATCTGATCTTCCAGCCCAGAGAAGGGCACGCTACATAGTGTCCAGTCAAAATGAGTTTATTTGATCAGCAAAAGCCTTACAAAACATACAAGCATAACAGTTCAATACAGAGCTCATTAAAATATACAAGTCACATCAATTGGGTTGACATTTACAATTTCTTTGTAATATATGTTGTAAAATATGAATAAATCCATTTCTTATACTCAATACAAAATTTCTCATTCCTAAAATTATTCCAGTCATCAGTTTCTTTCTAGTCCTTAAAATATTTACAAATGTATTGCAGATAAATATCCTACAAGTTTGTTTAACATATCAACATCAACAGTAGCAAAAGATAGCTTAACATGAGATCGTGAGGAAGGCCAGGACTTGCCAGGATTTCTCAAGCCTCGTCTTTTAGCTTTTGGCATGAGGTGTGCCTTGGAGTTGTCAACTCTAACACTCACCCCAATCCATCAGTAAATAAGTTGATGTGTAGAATATATGAGAATGGAGTAGGTGTTAGGGTTGAGAACCTAAAGCGCACCCCATCGTGATTTCGAAGACTCTGGAGAGGTCATATAGTAATGTTTTTTCCTGTTGCTGGCTGCAGGGTAGGGGTGGGGCATTAGGGTTTGGAACCCTAATGCAACATATTTCCTACTTTTGTCAGTTTAACACTAACTAGTGCATTAACAAAGTTTTTTCAATGAATTTCCTTCTTTTTGAGATAGCATAATCATATCCTTATTTGCCTATGGAAAGCCCTGCTTTCATCCCTCCATAGATGCATATGCCCTGCATTTCCATTTCTGCTAAAACAGCCATTGTGTTATCTGTATATCCATGGCACTCCCTCCTCTTACCTTAGGGTTATCGTGATGCACATGTGACCTAATAGTGGATTTCAACCTTCCACCAAGCCCCCTTAGGTTCCTTTTTCTCCAGTTATACATGTGAATCTGAATAGGTTATAGCACATCACAAGCTCCTGTGCAAGAAAACTCAAAGTGAGACATAATCCTAAGATAAGGTTCCCATCGTTCTTTAATTTGCAGCACAGATGCACAGAATGTCAGGTTGATAATAATGCATTCATGTAAAGTATAAGATACAGATATTAATTGATAGACCTGTATTAGGGACCCTACTACAAGTGCTTGTTGGGAATATATAATATTTTCTCTGCAGCAAAATGTACTACCAGGCAATAACCAGCTAACTAGACATAGCTTAAGCTGATACATTTCAGCAACCCAACTCTAAAATTCCAAAATCTCTACTTTTGAATTTGGCACCTTATACAACCAATGCCTGGAGCTCCTTCCTTCTGAATGAGGTCTCCAGGGCACTAACCTGCATGCAGACCCTGATCCAGCATCTGCATAGTGGCGTTGGCACTACATCAATGAACAATGACAGAAAACCATTTGGCAGTACTCAAGCTCCACACCACTCCCCTCACGTAGTGGAGTGGTGCTGGCTCAGTGCCCTAACCCAAGACAGTATCCTCTTACTAGCGGACACAGAAGGAACAGTACAGAAACCAGAGAAACAAAGTATTTTAAACATACCACCGCTGCCTGTCTACGTCATTTTGCACCCGGCATCGATCTCCAAATCCCTCATTAAAACATACAGAGAACCAATGCTAAAGATAGCAGCCCCAACTTGTTTTTATTGCTCCCATTGTTTTCTATCTCTGTCCTGCTCGAGTCATCGCTCAATATTGTGTTCGACTTGTCACTCCTCCATCCCAGATTGCCTCTGCCAGAACAAGAATGCTGGGAAGAGGCACACGCATTCATGATGGCAGCCATGTTGGGAATGGCAAAATCATACAATACAATGGTACAGAGACCAATACAGCACTGCAGCGCCATCTTAGGTTGCACATTTTAGCGGCCATGTCTAGGAGGTCAGTGATAATTTTAGATGCCAGTTGTAAGAATTAGAGACAATAGCCACTAAAAATACAGGCACGCATTTATTTAAGAGAAATTAAAGAAACAGGAGCCCCTAAAGGAATTGAGCTGGGATCAAGCTATCAAGGGCATATTTACCTACAGTGACCCTAAGCAAGATATTAACAGGGTATAATCACAAATATATATATATATACACACACACACACACACACACACATATATATACACATATACATATATATATATATATATATATATACACACACACACACACACACACACACACACACACACACACACATACACAAAATGCTTTATTGAACTGTACCATTACTGTCTTGTAGATGCCTAAAACAAGGGAATGACAAACATGTGAGGTGCCACTACTACCACAGCAAAGAGGCCCACAGTGCCCATCTTGTGAGTTGGAGGGTCATGACACAGAAATGGATGACCCACCCATACAAGAATTCAGCAAACCCAGACAGAGCCAGGCCAAAGCAGACTGGCAGGTGGGCGCTGTTGCAGTGGCACTACAACAGGCCACTGTGGCAATGATGGAGTGCCAGCAAAACTTCACGTTAAAGGTACTGGAATGCATGAAAGCAATGGCTAACAGAAGACCACTTCCAGGGGACCAGCAAAACACCTGCAGATCATACTAACAGTAGGAGGGATGGCACAGAGAAGCAGTCAGCCCATAATGATAATGATGATTATGCTTCAGAACAAGAGCATGATGAGCAAAATCAAACACGTGATGTGATACGCAATCAGAGGAGGAGGAGAGGAGGAGTCAGATGGCCAACAGGATAGCGAGCAAGACTCTGATAGGGAACCTGACAAAGGAGACACGCCGACTACCAGAGATTCCATTCATAACTTCCAAACGTTTCCCCATTGAAAACATAACAAACTTAGTTAAATGGATAAAAAGACCATGGGGTTTGACTTACCAGAACCATGCCCTGAGACTAAGCTGGACTCAATGCTCTAGCAGCCACCAAAACTGGACAATTTTTCCCCATCTGCCCAGCCCTGGATGATATCAAAAAGAATGGGAGGCAACAGACCTAGCCAGAATTCCAGAATAGAAGGCATTGGACAGAGGGTATCACATTCAAGATGTTAAAGTTACAACGTGGGTACAATGCCCCAAAGATAAATCCCAAGATAGCTGAACTAAATAAGAGAACAGTGCTACCGCAGAGGGCACAGCCACACTGAAAGATCCAATAGACAAAAAAATTAGAGGAGATGCTAAAAGATGTTTGAAATGTCAGGCCAAGCAGTCAGAACAGCAGCGACTGCAAGGTATATAGCAAGGCACAAATCAGGTAGATTGAAGAGATCACCAAAAACTAATACCCAACTCACCAGAGGCAGAACTACTGGAATGCATACTCCAGGCAGCCAAATACTTGGGGACATGTCCCTCGATGCCCTGAAGTTGAATGTAAATCGTCTGTATCTAACAGGGCCAGATGCTCTCTCTGGTTAAGGTGTGGGATGCAGATACTTGAGTCCAAGGCCCATCTACAGAAACTCCCATTCAAGGAGCCCTCATATTTGGAGATGGACTACTAGAGTTCTTCAGAAGAAGACAGGGCAAAGATCACAGAGGAGGCAAGGACTTGGGGTAGCTTCCATCCCACATAAAATGATACCAAGGATACAGACAGCTCCAAGACCAAAAATATAACATCTCCTTTTGAGACACAAAGAGTGCCTTCCAAAACAAGAACTCATACTACAACAAGAACAACTCAAGCTATAAAAAGCGCGAGAGCTCCTCCAGAGGCAGATTCACAAATCAGGGGAAGACCGAACAAAATATTTACTCGATGATTATCATCTCCTAAGCATCCACCAACAAACAGAGAATCTGCAAACCACACAGGAAGAAACCACACAAGTACACTTCGTTGGTGGTGGGGACTACAAGAATTCAGCTCAACATGGATGAGATCAACTGTGGACAAGTGGGTGAAGGAGGTGATATTGCAGGGGTATGCCATCGAGTTCAGGAAAGATCAGAGAGAGACTAGTAATATCTCCAGTATCAAAGAAAAATCACACCACACAACAGGTCAAGGACATCCTACAATCTACTGACCACACAGGCAATAAAGCATGTACCCTAGAAGAGGAGGAGGAAATCTACTCCATATTATATTTCGTGCCCCAAAAGGCAAAGATGGGATCTCAGACCTGTTCTAGATTTTAAATTAGTTACTGTAACAGATTCGTCCAAGCGAACAGGCTCAAAATTGAAACCATAAGGTCAACCCTCAGCGCAATAAGATCAGGTGACTAATTCCGTCAATAGACCGGAAAGATGCATACTTACACATTCCAATGAGGCTGGCACAGAAGAAATTCCTAAGATTTCATATAATGGGCCAACACTTTCAATACAAAGTGCTACCCTTTGGACTGGCATCAGTGCCAAAGATATTCATAGAAGTCTCAATAGTGGTGGCAGCAAAACTAAGAGAACAAGGTACACACATCATACTATACCTAGTTGACTGGTTGATAAGAATCAGATCCATTCAAGAGTCACAAAATACCACAAATCAAACCATAAAACACTGACCAACCACGATTGGGTAATCACCCCCAAAAGTTGCATAACAGAAAGCACAACAGTTAGAACATCTGGGAATGGAGATAGACATCGACCAACGTCTGGCAAGACCAACCACAAAGAGAATACAAAATCTATACACATGTTACAAAAACTGTCAAGTCCTACAGAACCTCATGATAGCTCTGGTATCTAAAGTGCTAGAATGCATGTCACCAGGTATTGACCTGGTCTCTTGGGTGAGATGGAATCTCAGACCACTACAAATGCTCCTCCTACAATGCGCTCGCCATCAGAGGAGAATATGAATCACAAGATGATACTGATCAATACAGTCAGGAAATCTCTGAACTTGTGGCTGAACATACAGAATCTCACCAAGGGCAGCCACTTGGAAATGACAAATGACATCACAATAGACACCAATGCCAGTCTCTAGGTATGGGGAGCTATGATGATGTCCACCTCGACCAAGGCAAATGGACTCAGAGAAAAGTAAATGCCCATCAGTGCTCTGGAAATGAGTGCAAGAAGGAATGCTCTACAGGCTTTCAAATCTTACATAATAAGAAAGAGAGTGCTCATTAGATCAGATATCAGGGCAGCAGTGACCTACATATTCAAACAAGTAAGTGAGTAAGTAATATTTATTTATCAGGTACGAATCCTGGAGGCTCTGGGTGCCGCACACTAAAACAGGTTTAAAAAATTAAACAGGGTGAGAAAAACATAATATCATATAAACAACTCAAGAATAAATAAGATAGTTAAAACGTTATTAAATTAAAAAGCATTTTCTGGAAAGCTATGCTAAAAAAATGGGTCTTCAGGCCCCTCTAAATGCCTCCATCGTCAGGTCCTCCCTCAAAGATCTTGGCAGCCATTTCCAGAGGACCAGGCCGGCCACCCCACAGAGCGATCACTTGAGGTTTTCAGCCTGGTCCTTTGAACCTCCAGGAGGCCCTTGGTGGAGGAATGGAGGGAGTCGGCTGGGAGAGCAGGAGTAAGGAGGTCTAACAGGTAGCCAGGGTCTGAACTGTATAGGGCCTTATAGGTGAGCAAGCCCACCTTAAAGAGAATCCTCTGTCTAACTGGCAGCCAATGGAGACCCCACAGGACTGAGGTAACATGACAGGACCATGACAGTGGCACAAAGAGCCTCAGTCTACAGAAGGAGACAAACACAATAATGTCATGGGTGCAAAACACCTAGAACATATAACAGCTATTCACCTGGCGGGCAAATTAGACATGACAGTGGACTGGCTGAGCAGACAGCAAGACCACCAAGGGAATGACAACTACATCTGAAAGTATTTAAAAGGTACAGAAAAAATGGGGCAAGATCCCCATAAACCTAATAGCGACACACAAGAACAAACAGGTGGAGAAATTCTTTTGAGGTTCAAGGAATTCCAGTCGATGGGAATTGACACACTACCAATACCATGGATTCATGACTATTTGTATGTCTTCCCATCTTTTCCCCTACTAATACAGGTACTCACGAAAGTAAAGCAATCCAGGAGAATAATAATCCTGATCACCCGCACTGGCCCAGGAGGCATGGTTTGCTACAATAGTAGCAAAGGCGGGCAGCTGGCGAGTTACCAATCAGGTGGGACATACTCATCCAGGGTCCAGTAGCACTCAAACCCAGACAACCTCAAACTTACAGCCAGGCTTCTGAAAATACAAGACTGTTAAATGCGGGCTATCATGAGTCAGTGATAGACACTATGCTGCATTCAGAAGGAAATCCACAACTTTGACCTATGCAAACATTGGAAAATATTCACTTCATGGTGCAACACCAGAGACAGACTACCAGAGTCAGCATCCATTGCAGACATCCTACTGTACCTTCAACAAGATCTAGACAAGGGCATGTCCCCTCGTTACTAGGTACAACTTTCAGCCTTAGGTGCAGCAGTAGGCACCATAGACAGCACCAGCCCAGGAACATACCCAGGTAAAATGAGATTCTTAAAGGCACACGAACATTAGATCTTGAACAAAAGCATTGGTACCTCCATGGGAGCAGATGTTGGTACTAAATGTCCTCACTCAGAAACCATTCAAACCTATTACAGACACTGACATTTACTGGCTGGCATCAAAACATTCCTGGTAGCAATATGTTCAGCTTTTGGATCAGTGAAATGTCAGCCTTATCCTGTAAACAGCCTTTCACAACATTCACTACAGAAGGTGTAACGCTAAGAACTGGCCCATCATTTATACCAAAGATAAATTCATAGTTCCACAACCAGACAATTAAACTTCCAACATTTTACAAGGAGCACAAAGACTCAAGACAAAAACCTACACAGTCTGGATGTGAGAAGGGCTCTGTCAAAATTCATACAGAGAACTGCCGATTTTAGGCACATAGAATGACTATTCGTAATAGCCCAAGGCAACAAGAGAGGACTAGCAGCAGTGAAGGGACATTAGCTTCATGGATAAAGAGGACTATCGCCAAGCCTACAGGTCAAATAACAAACTCCACCACAGGGGGTAAAAAGCACTCCACCAGAGCAGTAGAGACCCCTGCGGGCTGAGTGCAACTTGCAACCACCCAAGAGATTTGTACAGCAGCGACATGGTCAACCATTCACACTTTTGCTAGACATTAAAGACTTGAAACTCAAATTCCAGAAAAGGCTACCTTTGGAAAGAAAGTCTTTTAACAACAACACTACTAGACACTGCATCTGATTGCTCTACCCCACCTCTTGAACACACACTGCTTACTACATACCCTAAGGAAAGAGGAGGAAGTGCCATGGATATACAGACAACACAATGGTATTTTACTCACCTGTACACAATCACCTTTACCAGGTGAGTAAACCACCATTTTATTCCTTCATTGCATGGCTTGCTAAAGTTCCAATACTATCCTATGGAATTTGCATTATTTATTTGAATGCCTTTTATTTCCCTAAATGTTAATTGGGGGTATGTATTATTCTTGTACTACTCATTAAGGGGAAATATTCAGAGCCAGCGGATGGGCACACATAATAGTACATCATGCAAAAAGATACATCGACCTCTCTTTGGGATATTCAAACTGGATGCGTGATCGTAACAGATCCCGGATTCTGTTTGAATATTGGACCCTGGATATGCGATGCATAGCAGGCAGCCACCATGTATAGCAGGGCACATACAAGGTGTGGGACTGAAGACTGACCCTATGGAAATGTGTGGCACATACCTGGATGTGCTGAGCCCCTTGGCGATATTCAGCCAAACATGCAAATGAGCTCATTGGGCATGCATGGCACAAAGGGGCCTCATGCATGCCCATTATAGGCTCATTGCATGGTTGTCCCAGTGGAATGCACCGGCCCAGCCCCCATCACTACTGTAGCTGTAACAACAGTGCTTGATCCCCATTTCCATAATACAAAAAAACCCATCCAGACACAATCACTGTACAAAAGAAAAATAACCCGATCCCATGCCATAGTGTAGGGCCCCCCTCCCTGGCCCGCTCACCAAAATCAATAAAATAAAAGCAGGTCCCCATTTTCTATAGAGTAGGGACCTCTCTCCCCAACCAGTCACCAAAATCAATAAAATAAAAACAGGTCCTTTTTCCATGCTGTAGTGTCCCCACTGTCCCACCCGGTATACAGTACCACCCCATCCCAACCCATGCTGGCGACTGGCACTGCCCTCCTCACCCTGCTATGGCCAGCCAGTGACTGATCTGTACCCAGGACTGTACAGTAAATGAGTATGAGCTCATTGGTTGTCTCCAACTACTAGGCATGTACTATGCCGTGCGCTCCTGGGTACAGATCAGTCAATGACAGCCAGTGGCTGAGGGAGGGCTACCCGTGCTGAGTACAGGGTTGGGATGGAAAGTGTAAGGGGTGGATGTTATCTATACCGGGTGGGGGACACTACACTATGGAAATGCAAATTGGGTTTCATTTTATTGACTATGGTGCTAGGGCAGGTTGCGGGGGTCCCTGCACTATGGAAAAGGGAATCTGCTTTATTTTGTTGACTCTGTGATCAAGGAGGGGCCGACACTTTGGGAAATGGGGATCGGGTGATTAACATTTTACAGGAGTTTGAGGGTCGAGGGGACATGCCCCAGGCCCCAGACTGTGCGCTGATCACCAACCTGCCTCATGCATAGCTAAAGTGGGGTCTGAAATGCCTAACTGCAGTATGTACTGCGCAACTGGCAAAGTTATACCTGGGGAGGACTGACTATTGCAATGCAGAGAATATGCGTGAGGGATCCCTCATTTGCATTCTCACATCGCAATATTCTGTGGGACAGTTCAGTCGGGTTTTCAGGGCACATCTGGGGCTTCTGAATATTGCCACACCCTGGATGACCCTCATAAGTCCGGGATGCGTGGTGCATCTAGGGATTGCCATGCATCTTTTCTGAATATGTGGGCCTAAGACCTTTGTTTTGATATATGGATTGTCTCTTAAGTTCCGATATTGAGGACTTATGATTTGTTAAGTACTAAAGTTATCCTATGAAAATTATCATTTTTTTAATATTGTCCATAAATGTTTAGGCAGGGATATGTATTATTCTTCCTTGTTTTGATATATAGATTGTCCCTTCAGTCCCATATTGAGGGAGTTATGGCTTGTTATAAAATGGGTCTTAGAAATCCAGGAATCCGATTGGCTACTACATCTTCTGAGCCATGTCCTTATTAGAAGATATAGTAGCCAACCGCTTACAACCACCCTGAGCCCCATAACAACAAAAATCAGTGAGCTCTGCCAGCACCAAACAGAAATACTCACAGAGCTCACTGAGCGATTGCACCAACACCTAAGGTACCGGAAGAGTAATACCAGTAGCCTCCCCAACAAACCCTCATTTTGCACCACTTCCACTTTACAAAAATATATTTTGTAAACATTACCTGCCACTTTAAAAGACCAGCTTCTCCAATAAATCCAGGAAACAAACCGGACTACGAGGAAACAACCGACTGTGAGCTCCAACCATGACACGACTTGCAAAGCGCAGCCCCGTTCCTCCTTATTTTCGTTACCACACAAAAAACCCAGTAACCATCTCTATCACCTAATCCACTGGTTGCATTATAAATCTGGCACCCAACCTCGATCATCAAAATCGGACCGCAATCTCAAAAATCTCGCGGCCTCCCAAGCGGACCTCAAAACGAAGTCGGTCCTTCTCAGCTTAACTCAGTCAACTTTCACCTCTGCATACAAAATGTATCTCACATTCAAGTTCCCTAAACAAAATGAACTAGACACCGTACAAAATAAATCTAGTCAGGAAATCTCCTTACACTTCACTGAAAAAGCGAAGTAACTGTTCAACAGTTGTCTCGGTCACTTCACTATAGTCAGAAATCTTGAAATAAAATTAAAGCTATCATCTCTCCTCTGCTACATTAACAGTATTTGAACATTTCCAACACAACCAGTATCTGTGTGTGTTGGGGGGCACCATGCAGTAGACATCACATAAATACAGAAATAGAGGAACTATTTTACCACTATCCTTATTAAAACCTCAATTTAAAAATAATTTCCCATCTCTTTTACACTTTTTTAATTTTTATTAAATATTTACTTAGGAACCCATTTTATAAGCACAATAACACACTCGAGGTGTGGATTATCGCCCTGATAAAAGCACGCCCAGGTGCATAAGGCACTCGGCATGGCGCCTCGTGCCTTAGTACACCTAGGTGTGCTCTTATCAGGCGATAATCCACACCTCATCATGTGTTATTGTTGCTAAAGTTCTAATGTCATCCTATGAAAAGTTTCATTTTTATTTTTTATGGTATTTTATGTGGCCCTAACTTTTTAGGGGATTATGTATTATTCTTGTATTACTCATTAAGACATTTGTTCTGATATATAGATTGTCCCTTAAGTCCAAATATTGAGATAGTTGTGGCTTGTTAAAGTTCAAATACGGGAAAAAAAACTATGTCCAAAATATTTTTTTTATGATGGGATTCTTTCTTTGTATGAACAAAAAAGCCATACAAAAGGATGCTTCATACAAAAAAGAATGAGAAAAAATCCCAATTCTTTTTTTTTACAAGGGCATTCTTTTTCATATGGACAAAAAAAAAGCCTATGAAAAGGGATGCTTCATAAAAAAGAGAATGGGAAAAACTAAGTCCATATTCTTTTTGTATGAGGGCATTCTTTTTCGTATGAATGAAAACATACAGAAAAAGAAAATCGACTAATGAAAAGGATTTTAAATGTTAAAAAAGAAATATTTGGGTCATTTATCCACAAACTAAGAATGGAATCCATCTAATGGGGTCCCGATGAGTAAGATACATGTGTTGGTGTGTGTGCGGTTGCCATTTTTGGGGGTTGAATTTTTTTAAACAGAATCAAGATGGCAGCCATACGAAAAGATGATTTTCCTCATGAAAAGGATTGCCACATATGAAAAAGGATCCTTTTCGAATACCAGATTCTTTTGTTCCAAACAGCTAGCCAAAAGACTGCACTGAGCATGCTCAGAACTGAAATTTCTAAATTTAATAACTCTGGAAAGGATTAACATTTCTTCACCAAAGCAGTGAAAGGTACATCTGTGGAGCACACCCTTTTTACCCTGGATCTTTCAGATCAAAATTCCAAGCTGGTCACTAGGTAATGACAAACGAATTGTGATTTGTTAACTTTTTCACTATCCACATCTCAGAATCTGCACATGTGATCTGAATTAAACTTGGCACATCAATAGATCTACTCCCTGAGACCGAGCATGCAAGATATTGTGCAAATTCATCAAACATTTGTGAAGGTATTAAAGTGCAAAATTTGAGGCTTAAGATAGAAACCCTGTTTTATCCTTTAACTATAGTGGCACTACCAAACCACTATAATAAACGAAGCATAGTCAAGATTATGAAGGACCATGATCACGTATATCTGACCTTATAAATATCATCACACAATGGTTGCACACATAACAAAAGGATCTGCCTAGATACATAACTTGATAGATTTTCAAAAACTGGTCCTTCACTGTTTGGGAGCAATTTTTGGCCAGTTCATAGACTGCATTATCAACAAACAAGTTTTTCCTTTTGTAATTTAATCTTCAGGTCTGTGTACTCATATTCTTACTACAAGGGCCTTATGAGTGACTTTAACTGGTTGAGTTTGTTAGTTTTATTTTTAGACAGTTGGTGTTACATTATGATTAAAAATGTTTCCCAACAGGAAAGAAAGTTCAAAATCAACCCTGGAACTAAGTCAATTTACTTTATCAACTTCATACTTTTTGACTTGTGGTTAGCTACTCATGCCCTGTGTAAACACTGCTCCATAAATTATGCACATTGGTTATTAAAACATCAAGAATATGCTTCCTTATTCCCTTCCATCAAGTGTTTGAGAGATAGAAAACTAAATCCAACAAACTGTTCTGATACACGACAGTTGAGAACCGCTTGCCATGCCTGTGACCAGAAACTTGGATAAGCCCCCACCGTGTTCTAGGGAAATCTTCCCAAGGATGGTACTGGCATTTAGGGAGGGGTACACCACACACATTTACATTTGGTAAAACCAGGTCTTGAAGGTATAGGGGCTACAGGTGCATGGAAGAGGTGACCTCATAAAGGCACACTGAATCAGATACCACTGTCCACCTCAGAATGCAGTGTCAAGTAGCTGGAATTTATTAGTGTTAACCAGTTCTTCTCCTCTAATTATAACACAGCAGCCCCAGCAGCAACTGCAGGGTATTATTTTTTTTAATTATTTTATTTTTGCCCTTGGACCCTGGTCTTGTGCCTGGTAATGCCCCATCCCTAGCCCTGTCAGCAACATTCTCAGGGGCTTACTGGTTATCCACATGTATCCAGGACCACAGTGTGATGGTGGTGGTGGCCTAAACTCTCAGTCATGCAGTGTCTATGGGCATGTAATGGGCTGACTAGGAATTTTCTTCCCTGGACTGGTTTAGTAAAGCAGTTTTCTTTTCAGTGAGCTTGTTAGGGTATATCTGGCTATTGTGGGGAGCTGATAATTACGTGATCATGATTGTAACTCTTACAATAATCAGTTGTTGAATGGTACATGTTGCCTTTAAACCAATGGTATGTGCTAGTCACCATGTAGTTTTTTGAGCAATAGTGTATTTTTGCAAAACATTTACATACCTATTTTTCATTTCATTTTTTTTCTGTTCCTGAATGAAGATTAAGGATTGCAAAGTTTTTAAACTCCCACTGCCATTTACAGTGCCGAGGTGTTTATCATAGCAAAAGCTAGAAAAAGGTGGCGTGCTGCAGTTCTCTCAACATTGTCAAATAGTATATAGCAGAAAATATTTTCTAATGACTGTGGAGTATGACTATTATTGAGCAATTGAATAGTGACTTTCTTGCTAGTAAAACAATCAGACTGAAAATATGCTGCTGTTGTTCCACCTTAGGGGTAAATTCTTGTATCTCGTTAATCTTGTGCATATATAGTATAAAATAAATAATGAGTAAGTGTGGTATACAAGAAATAAACCTATCTCTGGGGCTAATCAGACCTTAAAGTCACAAGCCTGAAGAGCAAGTGAATTTATAATCTGATTAGCCCCTTGATGTTCTTTTCCTGAGTATAGTGGACTTGTCCACCTTTTATTTTATGTGGTACATTTTGATGGTTACTGTTAGTTTTAATTGTAAAGGTGTGTACAGGAATGGTGTACAGGAAATAATTCTAACCACGTCACAGTACATGGGGAAAACTCCCAACTATGTATCATAAGTGAATTTCATCTGCTGTATACTTTTCCTAGACCATGATATGTTGTGTATGTAATTTGATTATTGTTGTTTTTATGTGTTTTTTATATTGTAATGATCTACAGTACAGTATATATTTGATCAAACAGTAAACAATTTATGACTGACTGACCATCAGCAATATGTGAAAGCACCATCCTAATACAAGTCGTCCATAGTATGAATCTAGCATGTTCACTAAACAGGTAACCTCAGCAGAAGAGTTTTAATAAAATTGAGTTATTAATTACAAAATCAGTAACAAAAGCCGTTTTAAAAATAGCAGAAAAAATTAAAAACACACTTGTGAGGGATCTAAGGATCTCAGAAATAAACTTTTGCTGACAATAACTATATGATGACATTTGTTTGCTGACTAACAAGTACTATGGCTTCAAGTTGTGCTGCTATTTTTCTTTAAGCTAGATCACATACTGAGTTCACGGTAATAGTAGCTAATTGTTCATTTCTATTTATTTATTTCAAGTTTGGTGACCAGGAAAGGCACACTGAGCCCAAACTCATTTCCAGGTATGCCCTATGGGAGAGAGGGAACAGGAAATTAATGCAGGTTAACATATGGCAGGCTAAGTACTGCCGAGACATTTTATTAGCCAGAGACAAACTCTGGAAAAAGGCAAGAAAAACAAAGGATACTAGAGATTGGCTTCAATTCAGAAAAGCAAGAAACTCATGCACAAAACAAATAAGAAATGCCAAAGCTGCCTTCTATAGAGCTGAACTGGATGCATCCTATACTAACCCATCCACATTCTGGGGTACTATAAAGGGAATTCTAGGCCAAAATTCTACCCTGCCTTACCCTCCAAACTGCTCCTAAGTGACATAGAAATCACTGACAAGCAAGAAATCTTAAATACCTTCAATGACCATTTCACCACAGCTGGCCTAGCATTTGACTCTTCACCTGCAAATCTCTTGAGATCATCATTAAACCTTCAATCCACTGTGGGACAAAAGGCTGCTTCAACATTCTCCTTGAACCAATATCCTTAAAAAGTAGAAGACCTCCTATCCAATTTAGATACATCTAAGAGTGCAGGTGCAGACTCTTGGATCCCTACTTTCTTAAAGTAGCACTGCACGCCTATCTGCCCTCCTCACTCACCTCTTCAATCTTTCCCTAGCTACTGGTTCCATCCTCCATATGGAAAACAGCTCAAGTAGTTCCTCTACTTAAATCAGGTGATCCCATGGACCTTAACAATTACAGGCCCATTCCATCCTACCGGTACTATCAAGATGCTTGAAAAATTAGTAAATTGCGAGTTAAGGGCCTATCTGGACACCAACAACCTCCTAAATCCAGCACAATCTGGATTTAGATCAATGCATAGCACCATCTCGCCTCAGCCAAAGTCACTAACCATTGGCAGACTGCCTTGGATAAAAAGAATAGTACCTGTGCTGTGTTCCTGGATTTGAGTAAAGCATTTGATACAGTGGATCATGAATCATTAATCTCCTCTCTTAGCTCTGTAGGCCTTGATTCACTCTCTCTCATTTGGTTTGGGTGCTATCTCTCTGGAAGGTTACAATTGGTAAAAATGAAAATTACCTATCTACCTCTAAACCACTGCTAAGAGGTGTATCATGAGGCTCTATCCCAGGCCCCATCCTCTTTGCCATTTATATTAATAACATTGATGCCAATCTCTCTCAATCTAACATTCACCTGTTTGCTGATGATACTGTATTATATGTCAGCAATCCCTCACCATCAAAAGCCTGTGAACTGTTACAGTCAGAATTCTCCATCCTACAACACAACCTATTGGAAAAAAATTACTTCTAAATGCCAAAAAAAAAGCTATGTTCTTTGCCACAAGAATTGCTCTGCCACTACCCCATCATTCATCACTCCACAATTATCCACCTTATTTGGAGAAAAGCTGGAATTTGTGGATAAATTCAAATATCTTGGAGTCTGGATTGACAATAAGCTTGACTACTCTGTCCACATTGAAGAGCTATTAAAAAGTTGAGACAAAGGCTTGGCCTATTTTACAGAATAAAACACTACCTTACCAGAGATTCCAAACAAGATTAATCCAGGCATCATTCCTATCCCTTATTGACTATGCTGACTTTCTCTACGGCCATTGCTCACTCTCCTCTTAAATAAGCTGGACGCCCTGTACCATAGAGCCATCAGATTTATTACAGACCTTCCCTCCAGCACCCATCATTGCTCTCTTTACATGGCAGTCAATTGGACATCCCTACAGCACAGAAGAAAAGGAATGCTGCAATCTGGATCTTTAAAGTTTTATCAGGTAAACTCCCTCTATATCTCAGACTGTTTCACCCGAATCACATCTAGGCCATACACCTTAAGGATCAATAAGCTCATTATGTTAAAGATTCCCAATACCTGCACCCGGTTTGGGAGGGCTGCTATCAGCTATTCCCTAGCATTTGTCTGGAACTCACTCCAAAATCTATGAATCTGAATACCCTCTTACCCTTATCATCCTTCAAAAATTATACACCACCCTATTTCCAGAGTTGTGCAACTGCTTCCATAAGGCCTAGTCTCCCATCTAACCTACATCCTCCCTTCTGTAATCCACTATGTTTAGTTTCTTTCTTCTACCCAGTCAGTTATCACATTTCATATAAAAGCCTACAAAAGCCCTATTATTTGATTATTCTCCCTACTATATCTATTATCCTCTTCATTTTACAGGTTAAGTTATTTTACTGTGCCTTGTATATCTGTAAATTTTGTATATATCTCTTATTTATTTGATTGTACTAATGTTATGCTATTCTCATGTCTTTGTAAAAACTTGTATCCTTCTTTGTATGACCACTCAGGTCCATCTTGTAAATGAGCTACGCTCAATGATGTTCGCCTGAATAAATAAAGATTTTGATTGATTGATTGATTGAGACATACAATCCAGTGATTGAGTGAACACTCCTGGTGCTAAAGATGCCTTGTATCTGCACCTTGAGTGTGCATTTAGTCCCTGGGGAACAGTGGATGTGGCCTACTTAGACTTCAGCAAGGCCTTTGACACAATGGCACATAGGAGGCTCATAAAAACTGGGAAGCTTAGGGATGGGAACCAAGGTGGTACACTGGGTACACACTTAGCTGATGGGTAGGTGACAGAGGATAGTGGTTAATGGCACTCACTCAGGGAAGGAGAGTGACCAATGACATTCCTCAGGGACCAGTACTGGGTCCAGTCCTCCTAATGTCTTTATAAGTGACATTGCAGAAGAACTGGAAGGGAAGGTATGCCTCTTGGCAGATGACACCAAGATTCACAATAGGATGGGCACTCCAGGGGATGAGAGAATGGATAGAGACCTGGAAAAGCCTGAAGAATGGTCAAGGGTATGGCACCTGGCTTTCAGTGCAGGAAAAAAAAGTGCAAAATCATGCACCTTGGGTGCAGAAACCAGAGCCTGAGTATAGAATGGGGAGAGGGGTATTGACAGTCACTAATCAGGAAAGGGACCTAGGGATAATCATAGTGGATGACTGGAAGATGGTAAGGCAATGCAACAAAACAGCAAGAAAAGTCATTGGAATGATTGAGTGCATAGTGAGAAGTATCACCAGTAGCAGGAGGGAGGTGGTGTTACCACTTTATCAGTCAATGGTGAGACCACACCTGGAGTACTGTGTCCAATTTTAGAGATCATACCTCAAAAAGGACATTAACAGGGTAGAGGCCATCTAAAGAAGGGCAACAAAAATGATGCAGGGTTGCACCAGACATCCCATGAGGAGACTGAGAGATCTAAACATGTACACCCTGGAAGAGAGTAGGGAGGCGGACATGATAGAGACCTTAAATACTTCACCAGGGTGAATAAGGTACAGGAAGGAGCATCTTTCAGAAAAGAAGGTGGGCAAAAACTAGGAGACTTGCAATGAAACTTGAGGGGATGTTTAGGAGGATGTGAAAAGTATTTCTTCACTGAGAGGGTGGTGGATGCCTGGAGCGATTTTCCAGCGAGGATGGTGGGGGTAAAACAGTGGTGGGCTTCAAGCATGTATGGACAGGTATAAAGGAAAACTGGTATCAAACAGGGGTGGGGAGATGGCCAGAGACTAGATAGGGTCTGCGGTGTCAGAATAAGAAGGAAAAGAGGGGCAGACTAAGTGGGCCAAGCGGTCCTTATCTGCTGACAGATATGTTTGTAAGTTTCTATGAGTGCATTATCAGTCACCTACAATACACAGCCTGTAAATGTATTAACCCCATTGACAAATGTTTTTGACTTGTAATAAAATTGACCCTTGCTGTGCCGCAGACTGATGCATCAGTCCAGAATTAGATATGCATCATAATTCTGTCGGCAGCCCTCAGGGTTAAGTGTAAAGCAATATTCTTTTTATAGAGCAGGTAGTCAGATACACATCTGACAGGTGCTTATTAGTAAATGAATGAGCTAATTGTGAGCTTCATAGAGAAAGAAAAAGCTGCTGGTATGCAAGGCAATCAGCTAACTGGAAAGCTGACAAGTGTTTTTAGCTAACTAGATAGCTAATTTCTTTGTCTCAGTGAAACAGCAATCAGCTAGTTGCAGACAGTCAGGTGGCTAATCTGCTGGTAACAACAAAACAAGCCTTTTTATTCACTTTAATTGTAGCTGTGAAAATACTAGCGATATTTTTGATTAATATATTAAACTATTACTATATTAAACTTTACAGTCTGACAAGCGCTGTTTAAAACTGCTAAGCTAAGGTTTTCATTTTAAGTAGAATTGTGCTTAATTTTTTTTTAAAGCACAGTTTTACTGACAGTTTACTGGGACTCAGAGGTGTCATGTGGAATGATTTGACCGTTGTGATGGCTGGATTTCCGTAATGCAACGTCAGCCATTTTGCAATATTAATAGTATGTCCTTCCAGTGCTGAGTGAGGAATGGTACAGTCTAACAAAGATAAATAGCAAGGACAGGAAATGTAAAGAAAGAAAACAAGAAAACAGATTGTCAACAAACAAAATCAATTAACTAACCAGTAATGTAACACTGAAGAATTAAGAACAATTAGAAAAGGCCTAAAAGCTGCTTGCGACACCGTGGACCCAGGTTTGGGGAATGAGACAGGGCTGGGGGTTGGCGGGGAAGGAGGATAAGTTAGTCCCAGAAGATACTCTCCTTCTGGTCATGTGGCTATACTTAGACCTGGGTGACCACAGGTGGGCAACTGAAGCCAAGCTTGTAGGAGGGGTGGCACCAGCACACATCTATTGCATGCATGTCATGCAAGCCTTTGATAATGGGGCATGAGCAGCAACCCTGGTATCAGCAGTATGATGTTTCAGCACTCTGGCTCTGGTGGATTGACTGCCCCCTGTCCCAGCAATGCCTTTCACCTGAGGGGACCCATGCACCATGAAGGCTCCGCCATGGGGGCAGGGATCGAATTCATGGGGTTAAAGCAGCAAAAAAGGGATGGATAGGACTGGGTTGTTGCTGGCTCAGGAAGGCAGCACCAGTGATCAGAGGAATAAAAATAAAAGACCAGATAAAAAATATTGTCAGGCCCCACACCATGCAGTACTTGTCTTCAGCATTCTGGCTTAAGAAGACTTGAGAAGCATACCGGTAAGCCCTGATTAAAAAGCCCCACCATGGGTTGGGAGTCACTAGTGCACCTGAAGAAGTGATAAGTCTCAGAGATGACAGACAATGGGACTGGGGTGGAGACCGGTGGAAGAGGGCCAGCCAGAGAGAAGAAGGAATAAACAAAAAGTAAAGAAAAACCCTAATTTTTCTGACTCAAACTCTTTCAGATGTTCCAAAGTTAGCAGCTCTGATATGCAAATGAATCAAGGCTTGTCTTTTGTTTTCAACTGGACAAAATTAACTTTAATCAATAGAGATTTTTTGTGTGTCTAGGTAAAAGCAAGTAATTTTGTTTAATTATTTCGTAATCAAGAAGGGCTTTTGTTCAACATGTTGCAATTTAATTCAGGGTGACCTCCCGTGTATTGCATTAATGTTTTGTTCTGTTTTTAGAGTATCTGTTACATCAATTCCTCAAGAGGAGTGATGAGATGTTCTTCTCTCTTCCTCTCTCTTTCTTTCATTATTAAACTATATAAGGCAATAAAAACTTGTGTGGGAACTAATCTGTGGCAAGAATATCGTTTTGGATACTCCCAATCTTGCATTCAGAGTGCAGAAGATATACTAATGGGACTGTTCCACATCAACACAAATATCAACCGGTCTGTCTGTCTTGTTGTGGTTACTTTTTGGTAATTGTTACATGGTGTTATGTAGAAATCATTTAATTTGCAAATCCAGCAAAAATGAATAAAATCATATAATACTGATGCACCACAGCAAATACCACGGATCCTATTTTAGCTACACTTTCTATGTTAAATACATACTGTATACATACTTAGACTACAGTAATCACTATTTTGAAATGAGACTATTTACCTTTATACCATTTATAGCCGTCAAATTCTGGATGGTGGTTCATAGTCTCATTTATTATTCCCCACCAATCCTCAACCCCCATACTGCGAGTTGCGATACACTCCATTCTGCCCCTCAGAAGTTGCTAACACCTTCAATAAATATTTCACAAGTTGTGCCAAGTCACCTTGAGGACCCTCTCACCACATAGCCTACCACACCTCTTCCTTTTCAGCCTACCTCTCCTCCCCAATGTTCCCTTTGTTTTCTCCCAGTTTCTCCTGCTGACACCCTCATGGCCCTCTGACGCAGCACTTTTATTCCTTGTCTCCCTACCATTGCTGCATCTATCACTCCCTCCTGAGCCTCTCATTCCTTTACTCATGAGTGATCCAGGCCTGGAAGTGGCAAAAGTCATCCTCTTCATAAGGAGAAGACATCTGTTTCTAGGAAACTACTGGCCTATTTGCACTCCTCCTGCCGATGCAAAAGTTGAGAAGCAGCTACTCACTAACCTTTACTCCTCACTCTCTTTTCTACTGACTCCTGAAACCCTTCAGGTCTGGGTTTAGTGTAACCATTTCACCATCACATCCCTCCTCATACTCGGACTCCATCTTGACTGGAATAAATTAGAACTCTTCACCTTGGCTGTGTTCTCCAAAGCTTTTACAGTCTCCCAGACCCTTCTGCTGAACAAGCTAATCAGCAGGGTTATTAGAGTGGATAACAACTTAGTTTAACTACTACTTGTGCAGCCACATACAATCTGTACACATACAGTAGATGGATCCATTTCCCTCTCTTCCCTATCAATTGAAAGGGTTTCAAAGGATTCTATGTGATAAAGGTGAGTCTCAAAGACCGCTATCACATAGAGCGAACAACTTGAGCCCGTGGTCCAAAGGGCGATGGATATTGTACCGACTGTCGCACACATGCGACGGTCGCTACGACATATCTTAACTCAAAGCACAAAGAAATATTTTTTTTATGTGGGGGTTGCCACTGCGCCCCCCAAACTTAAATAATCAACTCCGAGGGGGTGGACCACGGGGCAAGTAATTGGATTTTAAAAAAAATGAGTTTGCCTCTAGCGGGACCTAACCGGGGCTGCATTGCAAGCAGTGGTGTACACACCTACGCTATACAAGCAGCTCAGTGGGAATTGGCCTCAGAGGATACTATATCTCTGCAATAGTGAGTACAGCCCTTGCTGTACTCTGCCATACAGGATATAATGCGCCATATGCACCACTCGGCTGTCTTGTGTGAGCGCTATTATTGAGTAGCTCAAAGTGCAGCGCCAATAATCAGCACTCTACATGGGTGCTACCTCCCAAAGCTCAGTCTTTGCCCCATACTATTCTAATTTTCCTGAATGACCTCTCGCTACCTGTTTCTCCTACCATGTCAACCTGCATGCAGATTGTACAGTGATTTATGACAGTGGACCCAGACATCATTTCGTTTGAACCCCAAATTTCACCTAACCTGGATGCCATTCTGACATGCTTCCACTCCAACTAACTGACCCTAAATGCCAGGAAAACAATGTCCGTGACCTAGGCTTCCAAACCAAAGTTGCACAACTCTCCTTCTGCCCCAGCTTTAAGTCTAGTGATGTCTCCCCATCGATCTTGTCACAACATTTAAATACGTTCAGATAATAGGATGACACTCTCAACTTTTTAACCTGTATTATCTGCATATCCTTCAAATCCTCCCAGGCTCGATGTTCTCCATCATAACAAATCTTGATTTACTTTTCTGCCAGACAGAGACCATCCACAAGATGATTCTTCCCGTCTTCCTCTATGGACATTGTCTATGGTGCAGCACCAAAGTCCTCATATCCAGACTAGACACCCTCATTCATGCTATCTACCATTTCACCCTAAACTGCCCCTACACCTACCACTGCTACCTATCCTCCAGACTGAGCTGGCCTTCCCTGGGTGGGCAGTGTCTCAGGCACTGTGCTCTTTCAAGTCCTAGGCCAACACTCTTGTGACTATCTATCCTCTCTTCTCAGGTCTACCTCTTCATTTTCCACCTCTATCATGAAAATCTCCACTCCTTCCTTACTTTCAGATGTTGCCTGACTTCTGGTCAAATTACATTCTCCTGGAGACCCCAGTCCCTCTGGAACTCTTTACCTTTTCTGCTCTAGTCTGTCTGCTCCTACTCACTGTCTTTCAACATGCAGGTCTGGTATTTTGCCAAACCTACCTACAGCTGTACTGCTCCTTAGTGGGAGCTCCCACCTGGTTGGTCAGATTGTACCATAGTTAGGTGACTATTTTTAATAGTTAGTCATGTGATCCACTGCTTCCTGCTGACTGCCTGTAATAGCCTGCTCCTGTCTTTGGTTACTTACGTATCCTTATTCTAATTTATTTCTGTCTTATTTGGTTATTGGACTATACTACCACATTTAATTTAATAGATTTTGGTTTTTGTACACAGTCTACTGTAATTTATTGTGCACTTTTTTACTGTCTTTTCTCATGTACTCTATCTCATGGGTACACATGGAAATATTAGCATATTTTCTCTTGGACAAATTTTTTTAAGTACATGAAAACTACTTCAACTGAATCAACACTACAATGAGGCCTTGTCCTCTTGCTTTCAGAAGAAGGAAACAGATACTGCATGAAGAAGGAAACAGATTCTCCATGACTGTGTGTAATCCACAGTTGACCACAAAAATCTAATTGCACTGCACTTATAGTACTTAACGTACTGTTTTGCAGTGCATGATTATTTTTTTTTTATAAAAGGCTTCTATCTTGGAAAAAAGTGAGGAGGTATTCTCCTTTAGGATTTACATTCCCTTTGCTCTACCCTGCTGCTGCTACTGCTGGAAGCTGTCTCCAGTTCTCATGATCATCTGTCCTGTGAAGCTCCTTTCCCATGGCCATCCTGCTGTCTACTGCATTCCTGGTAGCCTCACAAAATTAGATCTTGGTGTTCTGGAAAACCGAATTCATGTGGGCAGCCTCCCAGGGTGAGCATATCATTATGGATGTTATAAACTGATATCCAGCATTTTAACTGACATAATTATAATGTTTGAATAATGTGTTTTAATTATCTTTTTGTATTGTTCATTGTTGTATGTATTTATTGTTATATGTATTTGGACATAATTGAAAAGAGAGTATCTCTCAACTTGCTGTCCAACAAAATTTTGATTTTGATTTGATGAATATCAACTGGCTCTCCCCTAGCTCTAGCTTGAAATCTCTTCATACCAGGGTTAATCACTCAACACCCAGTGACCCACCAAGTTTTAATCTACACTACTCCAACCATTCTCTGCAAAACTGTGTCCTTTCTTTCCACTAACATTGGGTATCTGCTGCCCGTATTCTCCCTGGTGTGTTTAGTGATCACTTTATTACTGTGGAGGAAGGTAAATTCTCCCAAAGTCAGCTCTAGGCTATTTCAAATTAAATCCTTCCACAGTTCAATCCTGAGGCATTCCTTCTGGACTTCGTAATGCTGAGTGGCATCAGTGGAAGGTACTATGGATGCTAATGATGCCCTGACCCACTTTCATAAAACTTTTTGTCAAATGTGAGGCCCTTATGCCCCAAAGAAAATCAGTGTTAGAGGTACCCACCTGCCTGGTCCTGGATCACAACCAAACTCATTAACCTGTACTGGCCAGGAAGCTGCCGGGCTAAGCACAAAGTCTCAGGCAAGCCAGTGGACCATGCTGTTTATAACAAACTTTATAATATTTGTACTGCTTCAGTCAGGAAAGCCAAATTGGCTTACACTGCAAGCAAACTCAGCTCAATCACCAATTCTCCTAGGAACATCAGCAGTCACCAGAAATCTTTTAAATCCCCTTTTCACCTCATCCGCCTACCCAGTTGCTGAACTCAGGGTTGGATCAAGTCTCTTCTGATATTCCAGAGATAAGTCAGGCCGTGAACTATCAATTTATCTGCAGCTCACTGTCCCTCCTCTTCTACAGCCAACCTGTAATCCCCCATTCTTTCTTCATGTACCCTTTTCACTTCTGCTTTATAGTGTGGCTGAGGTCATGAATGAAGTAGCTCATCCCCTTCACCTACACAAAGGAGGTGGGCTTGCTCTGTCCCTTCTCTTCTCTACTTTTATAAATTACTCACCCTTGCAAGTCAGTGTCTGCAGCACACATATACAGTATGCTGATGAAACTGTCTTCTTCAGCTCTGGACCCACCCTCACCAACATAAATGCAGATCTTCTGCTCAACTTTGTATCCATCCAAAATAGTTCCTTCCAAATATGCTAGCTATGAAGAATAATAATAATAATATGTTGGTATTGCTATTTGGCTCAGCGATAATTGTGTACTCCCTCCCCTTGACACAAGCATGCTCTAGGGATATATCATCGACAATGTCTCCCAGTTTCAATATCTGGGATTGATACTGGACTTACATTTGGGTTTTTCAGCCCATGTTCAGTACCTTACATCCCATCATCGTCAGTGTTGCCAAGGCTAACTCACTCCAAATAGTAAAGAACTGCCTCTCTTTAGGCCAAGGGAGATGTCTCGGAGTGCATATGCTTCTCACAGTACCTACCCTTGACTACGGAGATGTAGTGTTTAGAGAAGCTCTAAAATCTTAACTGTCTAAGTTGGACACATTGTAGAACTCTTTCTACAGATTCAACCCCAGCTGCCCACCCTGTACTCACCAATGTTTAATGTACAACCAACTGGGCTGAATCTCCTAGGACATAGGCACATTTACCATACTCCCTATTTGGGCTCATAATTTTGCTTGGTACCATTCTCCTCATCTGACCAGCCTGGTTTCCCCAGCAACCAACTCTGGCTACCAGTTAAAGTCTCAGTTTGTGAGAAATTTGCATATTCCCTGTGGCAAAGGAAAGCAGGTCAAGTCTCCGTTTCTTGCAGTCTGCCTTGTATTTGGAATAATCTTTACCTTCTCTCACTAGCACTTGTAGTCTTTAAACAGCCAAGTCCAGACTGAGGGTTCACCCTGCCCCTCCCTGTAACTGTCGTTGATACTTGTTGACATGTTGTATTTCAACTTTGTAGTATTTTCATTGTTGTATCGTTAGACATATACGTGTCTATATTTTCTATTAGCATGATAGCTGAGATATAACCGGTGCCAAGAGCTAGCTTTGGAAAAAAAAAAATGTTGCCAGAAAATAAATGCTTTTTGAGGAACTGGGCAATGCAGAAGGGTTTTCAGTTCCTGCCAAACTGGAATTGTTTAAAACAAATAAACAATTAGTATAAGAGTCTGCACCTTAGTAACAAGGGATCTGCAATTCTGGTGACTACACTTAACAAAGCAACCTGGCAAAGCAATTATTATTAGTTTGTTGACTGGGAAAGGAGAACTAGGAAATTCTGCCAATTTCCAGCCTCATCCAGGGGAAGAGGGGAAGACATAGAGGCAAACTGACATGCAGAGCTAGATTAAGCTGTTGGTGGTATTTTAGTGAATTGGGGAAATTTGGCAAGTACACTGGGAATATTCCCCTACTGTTTTCAAGAAGTGCCATGGGATCTTTAATGTCCACCTGAACAACCACCAGAACAGGCAGACTTGGTTTAATGTCTCATCCGAATGATGAACAGCTGAGAAAGGAAGTATGTCCAGGAACCTCAGGTCCAACCATGTAAGCCTATAACTCACTGTTTAAAACTTCGGACAGTATTCCGGGGCCTGGGTTCAGTTCCCAGTAGGTCACATTACATCTTTTTCACTACAATTTGTGATTTAAATTACTTAACAGAGGCTAATACTGAACCAAAAGCATCTGCCTTCAAAGCAATAGCTGGAAATTTAAACTAGAGATGAGAGGGGAGGGCAACAAGGCTGTTTCACTGTACTGCATATTGTGAAGGAGGGCAACAACAGCCCCAAATGTGGGAACACGAAATACAGGAGCAAAACCACAACTGAGACTGGAAGTGCAGCCTTTCAAATGTGAGGATCATGAACAATAAATTTAGTGAATTAGAATTACTGGTGAGCAAGGACAAAATTGTATAGTAGCCATCACAGAAACCTACAAGGATATTGGGAGAAGGATCTACCATAGTGCTACCACTTGTGAGTCCGGCAACCCAAGACTGGAAATGATCTCAGGTCATGGGCGGTTGGGGGAGTGGATTGAGTGTCCTAGGGATATTCTCCTCTGGGGCGGGAGGGATGTACACTGCCACCTCGGTGACTACCGGTGGTAATGCAGCTGAGGAACAAGCATGGGAAGAGGCAGAGGTGGACGCTGATGTACTGACATGCTTTGGGTGCACATGTCATGGCATTATTACTCACACCATCTTGGGATGGGGGAGGAAAAAATGGAAGATGGGCCTTGGCACTGGAGGCACTGGGGGCAAAGCAGCCCTGTTATATCTTGCCCCCTCAACCTCTGACCCTGCTTGCTCTTGTGGGGTCACTAGCATCTTGTTAGGGTGTGTACCACCCTCATCCCCACCTTGGTGGCCATCCAAGACACCAGTTTGGTTCAAATGGACTAGCTGAGGTAAGTTGCAATGATGAGGTCCAGGTGCTAGTGAAAGGAAGGGGCATAAACATAATGAAGAAATAAAAGACTCAACCAGGATATATTTGATACAGGAAAGACAGGGAACAGAGGAAAGATGGAGGTGTGGTAATCTTTAGCAAAACACATTATAGGGATGGCCACCAGCGTGTGATTTGTGCAACTGCCATTGACACTGGTGGACGGAGGTTCGAAGCAAGCTGGGCTGCTGGACAGCTGGTTGGGGGTGGAGGATGAGCATCCAAAGGACTGCTGCTCTCCTCTTCTGCCTCTCTGGCAGGGAGGTTTACAGTGCTTGGTGCATGCCTGGCCCCTAGTAGTGAGCTGGGGAGGATCACCAGAGCCTGTCACGGTTGGGGTGGAGGGGTGGGCAGATGCTAACGTCTCCTGGGGGTGCACAGGGAGGCATCAAGGTGTCATTGCCAGCCATATCCCTTAGAGAACTTTACCTAAGGAAACCCTCCACCTTAGGGCCTCCTGACTTGGTGCCAGGCCCTGGCATAGATGCTGTGGAGTGCCATAGTACTACCATCCCCTGGGGGTCCCACCATAAAGTAGTAATCTCATGGGGTTGATTTTCTGTGGCACTGCATGTTCAGGTGTTGAGTGGGTGAGCTGGGGTGAAGTAAGCTTCCAGGGTGCATAAAATATAAGTAATAAAAGAAACATATTATGGTAATGGAAAAAGAGTTCCTATGAACAATTTAGAAATCTTAAATGTGGACCTAAACAGAGGAAAGGGTAAATCCAAGCTGACACTAGTAGTTTGTTATAGATTAGTAAAACACATGAAGTCTGGCACCCACCACCTCAATGAAGTAATATCTTTGATAAAGGGCCATTGGGTTCTAGCGTGTCAGACCGGAATGTTTGTGGTGTCCTATAACTTTATGATTGTCCTTGAATAAAGTCAACATAGCTATTTTACTTTGGTGTGGTGTCCAGTTTTATTGAGGTGGCGCATGCTCGACTTCATGTGTTTTACTAGTTTGTTTTTTGTTGAGGCGCCACCAATCCAGTGCACCCTTTTTTGTTCCTGATTGCTATAGTTTGTTATAGACCTCCAGACTGTAACACTGAGATAAATACTCATTTACAAAACTATATAGATATGGCAGCAAATAACGGAAATATAGTACTACTAGGTGACTTCAACTTTATTGGGATGAATTGAATTGAAACATAGAGACATAGAAGCACAGACCATGATGGCAGAAAAGACCAGAGGTCCATCTAGTCTGCTTATGTTCCCTATAATCCCTGGTACCTTCCATAGAACTTAATGTTCCTCCAGGGCACTAACACTCCCATCCTATCCCAATTCTCCTCCCTGGTCTTGTCACCCAGGCGACCACTATTCCTTTCATTATATCCCATCCTGCATGAATCCCTGACTGTTTGCACCACCACCTTGGCCAACAGACTGTTCTAAGGTTTCACACCTTTCTGTAAAGAAGTACTTCCTCACATCCCTCCTGAACCTCTCTCCTGTTAATTTCCACTCCTGACCATGTGACCTCAAGTTGGTATTCCGGGATAAATAATTCCCCACAGTCTGCCTTGTTAATTCCCTTAAGGAACTTGAAGGTCTCTATCATATCCCCTCCCCAGCTCCCTCTCTTTCTGGTTTCCAGTGAGTACATATTTAGTGCCTTGAGGCTCTCCTCATAGCATCTGCCCTGCTGGCCCTGAATAATTTCTGCTACTCTGTGCTGCACTGTTTTCAACTGATCCCTGTCTTTTCTGAGGTAAGGACTCCAGAACTGGACGCAGTACTCCAGGAGAGGCCTCACCAAGGATCTATATAGGGAAGCATTACCTCTTTTATTCTGCTATCAATACCCTCCTGATACATCTCAGCATCCTGTTAGCCTTGTTATAGGTCTTGTTGCACTGGCTCATCTGTTTAAGTTATTGATGATAACTCATAGATCCCATTCCTCTTCTGTAGTGTTAAGTCTCACCCCACCCATCCCATGGTACTCCATCTTGGGGTTCCTTTTCTATAGGTGCATTACCTTGTACTTTCTGGCACTGAATTTTAACTGCCAGACCTTTGACCACCCCTCTAGTTTTTGTAGGTCCCTCTGCCTATCCCTTATTTCCTCACCACTATCCACCCTCCCACATAGTTTTGTGTCATCTGCAAAGAGACACAGCCTGCCCAGGATTCCCTCACCAATGTCACTAATGAACATGTTGAAGATGACTGGACCAAGGGCAGATCCCTGTAGAACCCAGCTCATAACCTCCTTTCCTCTGATTTAACCCCATTTACCACCACCCTCTGCTGCCTACCTTCTAGCCAACAACCCACCCACTTCGCTATGGTTTTATCCGCACTCCAGGTCTTCCATCTTTTTGAGCAACCTTTTGTGCTGTAAAAGCCTTGCTGAAGTCAAAGTACAGCAGATCCACAGTGTGGCCTTTGTCTACTTCCTTGGTCACCCAGTCAAAGAAAAAATCAGGTTAGTCTGAGAAGACCATCACACCATGAAACCATGTTGTTTGCTATCCTGGAACCTGTTGCTCTCTAGGTAGTCCATGAGGTCTTCTTTGATTAGTGATTCCATCAGCTTCCCATGATGGAGGTCAGACTGACAGGTCTGTAGTTCCATGGTCACTCCCTATCCCCCTATGAGCGGTACAACATCTGCCTTTCTCCAATCCCTTGGAACTTCCCAGACCTAATTGAGCTGTTGAACAGCCCAGCCTGTGGTTCAGCCAGCTCTGCTGCTAATTCTCTAAGTATCCTCAGATGCAACCCATCTGGTCCTGGGACCTTATCTATCTTAAGGGCTGCCAGCCCTTTCAGGACCCTCTTGCTAGTAAGTATTGGCTGCCTCATTTCTGGAACTCCCTTACCAGCTGCTTTGATGCCTCTTTGGGCATGGACCGCACTCCTCCTTAGTGGATACTGAGGAAAAGTAATCGTTCATGATGGCGGCCTTTGCTAAACCTCCCTATCACCCTACCCCCCAACTAACTGTAAATGCCCCCTTATTTTTGTTTTTCACTGACAATTCTAAAACATTTTTTTCCTCCATTCTTGACCTCCTCTGGGATACGCAGCTCCGTGTTCTGCTTTCACGACGGCCCTTTTGCCTCCCTGTTTTCCTGTAGATAATCCTCTCATTCTGCCTCCTCCTGCTTTTTCTTGTATCTATAGAAGGCCTTCATTTTGGTCCTAACTGCTTCCCTGGCCCTAGCTGAGAACCATAGTGGTCTCTTAGCCCTGTTTTCTTAGGATACTGTTTTATGTTTGCCTTTGATGCCTCGAGGATGGCGCGAGATTGAGTCCTCACACAAAGCTCCAGTGAAATGTTCTTTCGAAAAGCTTTAAATGACAATACTCTAGATCAACTGATTGTGAAGGAACATGAAATGATGCTAATCTGGACTTAGTATTTACAGACCAGTGGACATATTCAGACATACAAGTTAGAGACCAACTTGGTACAAGCGACTCATTCTATGGTTCAATTTAACTTAAGTATTGAGGTTAAATTTAACACTGCCTAACAGAAGCTTTGCTGGGGCTGACTTTGAAAATTATTAAGGATGACCTGGTAAAGTGGGATTAGTAATTATCAATGGAACTAATCCAATTAATAAGATACAGGAGGCATTGAAGAGCAAAATTCAATAGTTAGATAAAAACATATACCAAGATACAACAGGGCTTCTAAAAACAAATAAAAACCTTCCTGGTATGCAACAGAGATTGGAAAATGAATCTCAAGGAAAAAAGACATTTTATAGAGTATATAAAGCCAAAGGAGGCCATGACAAGAGGAAGGCACATGTCAGTATGCAGAAAATGGTTAAAGGTGATATACAAAGAACCTTCATGAACCGCTCCCATCTCAACATGCCTTTCAGTGTTGTGGTGTGAGTCAGAGGCTGCTATGATCAACATTTTCAAAACAATGTTTATATTTTAAAAACTCTGCAAAACTTAGCGCTTAAGCGAGAAAGCGCCGTGCGGGTCGATTGAGCCTTGCTGAGATTGTCATGGTATTCCACCCATTTTGTGATGTGGATAACACCACTGCTCTGAACATAGCAGCAGTGCTGGGAGCCTAATATACTTGCTTTATTACTTCCATAGGGGTAATGGTGCCTAAAATCTACTTGACAGCGGCCTGTCCAGGTGTTGCCATTAGTAATATTTTGGCATCAAGACCCTGGAAGCAGTAAAATAGTATATTAACTCCTGCCACTGCTGCTACATTCAGAGCGAGTGCTGTCATCCATGTCACAAATGGAGTGGAATACTGTGACAACTGGCATGCGCTCAATCAGGACTATGCGGGCGCATCGCATTTGGCACTTATGTTTTGGCAGAGTTTTAAAATATAAACATTGCTCTGAAAATGTTGAGCATAGCAGTCCCTGACTCACCACAGCAAGGTATGTGTGGTTCTTTGCATGTCACCTTTGAAAATAAACTTAAAAAGCAAGAGCAAAATATGAATAAACTGGTTGCCTATTGAAAGGCAACCTCTGTTCTAGGGTCACCTGACCTGAAATCAGCCAGGTAAGGGGAAGTAGGAAGGGAGGGGAGGAAAAGACAGAGAGAGAGAGAGAGAGAGAGAGAGAGAGAATAGAGGGTGCTGGGAAGTGAGAGAGTCAGCTCAGAAAGGGGGCGGGGCTAGGGAGAAAAGAGGAGATTGACTGGAGAGAGAACAAAGGAGAAGGGGTTTAAAAGAGACTGCACTAGTGGATTCACCAATCTTCTTGCTAATCTTTTGTCTAGCACTTCGGTTAGCAGAACTTGGTGAGGGGTGATCAGCGTGTGGATTGGAAGAAGTTGCAGCAGGTTGGTTTGGTGCCAGTGCAGAAGGGTGAGTATAATAAGGAGTGCTGGATTAAAAAAAAAAAAAGAGAGAGAAAAGAAAGAAGAAAGACAAATAAAGGTAGAGGCAGAGCATGGGGTAAAGAAGGAAAAGAGCAGGAGGAGAAAGAACAGAGAGGGTTTGTTGTTCGTGGATCTAGCAAGGATAGTAACAGGTGGCAGAGGACTGAAAGAGATCTGGTTGGCAGTTTGTTTGTGTAAGGTGGACCTAGAGCATGCATGCTCTGGGCTGGTGGTCAAGCAGTAGGATTGAAACATATAATGCTGTGTGTTTATTGAGTGGTGGGGTGGGAGAAATGGAGGAGCAAGAGGTGAGACAAAGGCC
This sequence comes from Neoceratodus forsteri, assembly GCA_016271365.2. Classification (NCBI taxonomy): domain Eukaryota; kingdom Metazoa; phylum Chordata; order Ceratodontiformes; family Ceratodontidae; genus Neoceratodus; species Neoceratodus forsteri. The sequence continues at coordinate 1,742,368,183 of CM028129.1, forward strand.
CAGGTGGAGGAAGAAGGGGAGTCTGAGGGTGATCTTGGTCAAACTGCTCCCCGAGGAATGGGAGTTTGAAAGTCATGAGGCAAGGCACTGCAGCAGCAAGAGTAGAGCAGGGAAGTTTTGGCCAAATTGTAGGAGTTCGCTTACAGGGCAAACAGGAGGATATGAACATACGAATATAGAAATTTGCCAGCAGATAAAGGCCTAGAGGTCTATCAAGTCTGCTCGAATGTGCAGCTAGCACCTGTTAAACACCTCCCTTCCACCCCTTCCCCTTCATTGACCCTCTCCCTTGTCCTGTCCCATCCCTTTTGAAGCAGTCCACTGTTCTACTGGATACCACTTTGTAGGTAACGCATTCCACTCAGCCACCACCCTCTCTGTAAAAAGTGTCTCCTCATCTCCTCCTGAACCTTCCTCCTCCAGTCTCATATCATGGCCCTGGTGTCCCTCCCTCCCTTACTTTGAACAGCCCTCCTAACATATCTTGTTTATTCCTTTCATGTACTTAAAGGTTTCAATCATGTCCCTCCTGTCCTCCTCTCCTCAGTGAGTACATGTTAACTCCCTCAGCCTCCTCTGTATGATAAATCCCCAGCCCCTTGATCATCTTTGTCACCCTGCGCTGTACCCCTCCAGTAATGTAATGTCCCTCTTCAGATACGGCGCCAGTACTGCACGAGTACTCCAGGTGCGCTCTAACTAATGACCTATACAGTGGCAGAATCACCTCTCCTCCTCAAAGATATACCCTTGCAATGCAACCCAGCATTTTGTTGGCCTTTGCAGCTGCCTTCCTACATTGTGCTGAGTTGTTCATTGACCCTGTAATGAGCACCCCAGATCCTTCTCTTCCTCTGTCTGGGCTAGCTGTACTCCCCCAACTGGTAACTCTCCTTGGGTTCTTTATCCCAAAATACAGCACCTTGCACTTTTGGCATTAAACCCCGTTGCCAGGTGTCTGACTAGGTTTCAAGCTTTGCCAGATCATCCTGCAACCCTGCCATCCTCCTAGGTCATCTACCACCGTGCCTACCTTGGTATCATCAGCAAACAGACTGATCTTGCTCTTGATGTCCAATGATATGTCTGCAATGAATATCCCAAACAACACTGGTCCCAACACTGAGCCCTGTGAGACACCGCTTGTCACTACCCTTGGGTGTGAGAGCTCCCCACCACCACCACCCTATGTTGCCTTCCTGAAGCTAGTTCCCTATCCATCTCACTCAGCTTTGGTGCAAGCTGCAAGTAAAGCTCCTGCTTTCAGTGGGGAAGAGGTAAGTGGGTTGAATGCAGCAAGGTTATTTAAAAAAAAGAAAAAAGCATTCAATTTTGTTTGGTGTACTGAGGTTTGCAGACTGCTGGTTTGAATACCATGGGCTTGGAGCAGAGAAGGTGATATCACAGGGTCTACCATCATGCGCATAGCTGCAAAATGGGCAGGCGCAAGGCACCGGACCTGACACACACAGTAGCACTGCAGAGCAGCAAAGTGATAAAGGAGAAGTAGGTTTTTGTCCCAGCACGGCAGGAGAGGAACCTGGAGGGAACAAAATAGGTGTAAGGGTGGTCAGGTGGGCGTGCAGGGGAGCAAGTGGCAGATGCCATTTTGGGACAGGTGTTAAAGCAGGCAAGGGTGCATGGACAAAATAGTGGGCAAAGGACTGGAAGGGACCACCACAAAGGGGTGGGGATGGATCTGGCCCTCATGGGGGCAGGTTGAATGGTGGCTATGGGAAAGCAATAAAAATAAGAAATATGGAAGCTAAGGAAAGAAATAGGAAATCCCTACGAAACATGGGACAGCGAATCTGGGGGCGGATACAGAACATAAGCACTTGCTAAATAGGTTTCAGATATACATGTACATATTAAAGAATGGGTTGCCTGATGGAAGGCAAAGTCTGGGGCAGGTTGAAATTAACACTATCGAGGGGCATTACAGTTTGGGCCTCAGAGCCTTCCTGAATGTGGTTTCAGGACTCAGTGCCTCTCTATGGCAAGTCGGATCTAAAAAAAAAAAAAGAATCAGATAATCTGAAGAAACAAAAGGAAGGAAAAGGTGGCTCAAAGGTGACACAGGGAACTGGGGACTTGCAGTGAGAGCAAACCAGGGGTCTGTTTGTTGGGCCCTAAACTTGGGGGGCAGGTGAGCACACACACACATGTCATGCATGCGCACACAGTTTGGGCAAGGGACAAAAAGGAAAAGGCAAGGTTTTGAAGGGACAGCCAACAAAATTTCTTATTTTGGTGGCACAGTTATAATTACAGGATGTCCCCAAGGAGGCAGAAGACAGTACCTAAGGAGAGTCCACTCTGTGGAACAAGCAATAGCCATGCTGAAGGAGGTACAGGCCATGCTTGAGGCTTCTATGAGGAAGGAGGAGCCCAAGCCCAAAGGGGAAGAGGAAGGCTACTGGAGGAACAAGGAGATGCCAAAGAAGACACCCGGAGAAGCTTGGGAAAAGGGGAAGACCTCCAGGGTGAGGAGAACACCATTGACCTTACCTTACAAGGGAGCTTGGGGATGTGGAGAAAATCTGGGGTACAACTGGAGAGGGAAGATCTGGGGGACTTACCAAGGTTATTACAGGATTTTCCAGAAGAGGGAGGAGGAGCAAAACAGGGGGGGGGTCAGTGGCCAGCAGGGAGGGACTTGAAAAGAGTGGAAGTGGGCAGTCAGGGGTTCAATAGAGGAACATGTGCCACTAACATTAGGCGAAAAGATTTGAGAGGTGAGTATCTGGACATATTTGCTTTAGTGGATAAGGAGGCAGTTAAAAGTATGAGGAGAAGAGTGGATAGGGAAAACAGAGATGGCAGCAGCGCTGGCTCTCATGGTAAGACAGGATGACAAGACCTGTAAGGGAAAAACTATGGAGGGCTTGGATGACAGGTTTTACCTACAATGATGTGATTGTGCTGCAAAACCAGCCAGCACTGGCTGCTTATTACTTCTTATTCCTTGATAGCGTGGAATGCACACAAGATGAGAGGGTAGTGGGTGGCTACACTATGAGAAATTCTGGCAGCGGATGGCATGCACACAAGATGAGAGAGGTAGTGGGTGGCTACACCATGAGAAATTCCAGCCACGGATGGCATGCACACAAGATGAGAGGAGGTAGTGGGTGACCACTATGAGAAATTCTGGCAACGGATGGCATGCACACAAGATAAGAGAGGTAGTGGGTGGCTACACTTGAGAAATTCTGGCAACGGATGGCATGCACACAAGATGAGAGAGGGTAGTGGTGGCTACACCAAGAGAAATTCTGGCAACGGATGGCATGCACACAAGATGAGAGAGGGGTGGTGCTACACTATGAGAAATTCTGGCAACGGATGGCATGCACACAGATGAGAGGGTAGTGGGTGGCTACACTATGAGAAATTCTGGCAACGGATGGCATGCACACAAGATGAGAGAGGTAGTGGGTGGCTACACTATGAGAAATTCTGCAACGGATGGCATGCACACAAGATGAGAGAGAGGGTAGTGGGTGGCTACACTATGAGAAATTCTGGCACGGATGGAATGCACACAAGATGGGAGAGGTAGTGGGTGGCTACACTATGAGAAATTCTGGCAACGGATGGCATCACATGAGGATGTCCATTGGGACATCAGGCATCCAGACATATGGTTTGAAACCATGATGGCAGAGGCAGGAGGTGGAGGGAAGGGGTAGGTTTGAAGGTATAGGACAATTGATGTTCTGCTGGAGTTTCACTAGGACCCAGTGCAACTGGGCAAACTGTAGATTCAAACACACATGTTCTAGTGTGTGGGACCCCACCACTGTCCAGATGCAGGGCAGTGGGGACAGGTTTGGGGGACAGCTAGGTGGAGGTTAGCCCTTTTGGGAGGGGTTTGTGGGCTTGAGGTGGGGATCCTCCTTGAACAGGCTACCATCTGCCCCAAAGCGGCAACGGCTGGAGGAACCAGCCGGCCGCGCGCACCTCGTGTGCCCACAAGGGAGGCTTCTGTGCTGGCTCCTGAGCCCTTGATCGGGCTACCATCTGCCCCAAAGCGGCAATGGCTGGAGGAACCAGCCGGCCATGTGCACCTCACCTGCCTGCCAGCGGAGCCTCCTGTGCTGGCTCCTGAGCCCTTGATCGGGCTACCATCTGCCCCGGCGGCAGCGGCTGGAGGAACCAGCTGGTCGCTTGCCCTTGCCTGCCATAAAGGGAGCCTCCTGTGCTGGGTAAGCCTGTTCAGTAAGTCTGGAATTTAGAGAGCCCTGATTGGAGAGCGACTCCAGGGATTGCTAGCGATTGGCTGCCACCTTCTACGGCTCTCCTGCCATTGGCCCCACAGACTCACCGCTCTCTTCAGCTTGATTCTGTGCCGTAGCCCACCCATGCTTATACCTGATGTGAATTTTTGCTTATGTTGTGGATATGTACTGTTTAAATTGCTATTTTCGTTTCTTCTCTACTTTTTGTGGCAAAGTTACTGATGGGAATGTTGAGGATGAACATAGTCGTTTAATTACTAAGCACCTGTGTATTGTGATTTGACCCTGTGTTCTGTACTGCATCTTTTGTCTTGGAAATCTCTACCCCCACCCTTTTTCTCTACTTCTTGCAAATTTTCTATCTGGGCAGGTCGGCACCTAACTAAAGTACAGCTGTCTGATACTTCCAAATCCCCAGTCTTCTCCTGGCCTTTGTCTTAGTTGTAGAAGCTGCATTCACACCCCGCCCCAATTTAGCCTATGATTTAATTTTCTGCTCCCTTTGTCCCAGCTCCTATCTAAACCTCCCAATCTGTTTTTCTCTCTCCAGCTCCTGAGCCCTTGATCAGGCTACCGTCTACCCAAAGCGACAGCGGCTGGAGGAACCAGCCAGCGTGCACCTCACCTGCCTGCAAGGGAGCCTCCTGTGCTGGTAAGCCTGTTCAGTAAGTTCAGAATTTAGAGAGGCCCTGATTGGAGAATGACTCCTGGGATTGCTAGCAACTGGATCGCCTTCTGGCTCTGCCTGCCATTGGCCCCACAGACTCACGCTCCCTTCAGCTTGATTCTGTGCGTAGCCCACCATGCTTATATCTGATGAATTTTCTTCCCACACCGCCCTTGACCCCAGCCTCTATTAAATGCTCTTTTCGTTACTGAGCCAGACCTACCCACTATCGGCTGATTGGATGCTCTACGACCAGCCACACCTATTGTTCTGCCCACTGTACCTGGAGCTTAGCTTTGTTAAAGGAGAGTGCTTAGAGGCTTGCTGCCCTGGTGCATATTCCTTGCTACTGGTGACATTTACCCCCCCAAAACAAAAAAAAGCCACTCCATTAATGTCCAACAAAGCTACCTTACAGTACTAATTCTTGCACTGTTCATATTGGCAATTCCTAAAGTGATCAAATACCAAAATACAACTGCAGATAATTACAAGGACCTACTTCCCCATAGTTCATTAAGGCAATCCAGAACAGGGCGTCTATCTCTTGGATATTTGCTCACTTAAACCAAACAGTACCAAGAAACCTTGTAAAATGCCCTTGTCCTCGTTGGCTCTAATTATTATTTATGCATTATCTTTACCTAACTACGACAACACCCAAACAAAAGCCTCCACTGAAGTACAAAACACAAATACAAGATATTCAAAAAATATTTCTTAACAGGCTAAGCCAAATACCTTAAAAATTACTATTACTTCTTCTACTCTGCTGGGAAATGTTGAGCTAAACCCAGGACCAGTTGCTCTTTTGGAAACCCTGCAAATCTCCCCAATATAAAGGCATTAGCTTCCTACACATCAGTGCATGTAGCATGCTGAAAAAGCTAGACCAGATACAGACCTGGGCTATACATGCAACCCCTGACTTCCTCATGATCTTGGAATCCTGGCTTAAACCTTGCTACCAGATAAATCCATAAACATTCTGGGCTACAATACATACCGTTGTGGTAGACAGACTAGAGGGAGGGGTCTTAGTCTATGCAAAGAGCAAATTTGTACTTACGGTCACAGATGTTACCATGAAGCCCAAAGAATTTGAATGCCTGGCTCTTAAACAATCCTTACTAAGGAGAAATCGCTTCTAATTATAGTCTGCTACCATCCTCCTTCTGGTGGTATGACCTCCTTCCTCATCTTAAAAACATTACTGCCTCCGCTAATACAGAGTGTATCATTCTAGGGACCTTAACATGAATTGGAATGATGTCAGTTCTGAAAGCCTGAAGGACCTTTGCAACACTGTGGGATTGGTACAAATGACACCTGCAAACACCAGGCCAAATAGAAAATTCCCAGAGTGTAGTTCCCTACTGGACCTTATGCTTGTAAAAGCCCCACAACATTTCACATGCAGGTTCTTCAATGATATAAGTGACCACTGTGCTACTGCCTGTATTAGACACCCACTGCAATTAAACCAGACCATAAAATTTATACTGAGAAGGAGCATGAAAAAGTTCTCACAGAACAAATTTCTGGAAGACCTAAGCAGGTTCAGATGATAGGGCTTCCATCTAGCCTCCTCCATTAGTGAGGCATTCAATATCTTTCATAGCCTCCTAACTAAGCTAATCGATAAACATGCCCGTTAAAGCTGATTAGATCTAAGAAAAGATCCCTGGTGGTTCTCTTCTGTTTTGAAGAAGGCACTTAGAGACAGGGATTACTGGTAGAAAAGAGTGAGGAAATCACAACTGGAGGCAGACTGGTTAGCATTCCGTACGTCTAGAAATGCCTGCACTAAACTAGCTAGGTCAGAAAAACTAGGTACTTCAAGCTGAACTAGAAGCCAGTAAAACAACTCAGCCAAATTCTGGAACATACTTAGAAGTTGAAGGAAACCAAACAGAATCATCTCTACCAGCCAAAATACTGTCCAATGGGCATACCTTTACTGACAGAGCCAAAATTCTTGGACAGCTAAGCGATCACTTTGCCACTGCAGGACTTGCTTTTGATACCTCACCCATTAGTAAAATTACTCCTCAGGGTGACCCTGCTGTTGACCTTAGTAACACTACTAATTCTAACATAGTGTATCCTCCTGTATTTACCTTAAATATAGTCACTTTTAAGCAGGTTGAGGACTTACTACTTTCACTGGATACTAAACGAAGCAGGTGCAGACAACTTAGAACCATACTTTATTAAACTTGGATATCATTACTTGACCGCCCCATTACACATCTATTCAATTTGTCATTAATGCATGGAGAACTTCCCCAGCTGTGGAAAACTGCTCATATTCTACCTCTATTCAAGTCAGCAGACCCATGCGATCTGAACAGTTATTGACCTATATCTATACTGCCTTCACTGTTGAAACTACTTGAAAAAATTGTTAATGCCCAATTAAGAGAATGCTGGGATATGCATAACTTATTAAACCGGCACAATCTGGCTTCAGAGCCAAACACAGTATGGTATCAGCTCTTGTGAAAGTAACCACAGATTGGCAAACTGCACTAGATACTAAAAATATGTGGTTGTTCTCTTCCTGGATCTGAGCAAAGCTTTTGATACTGTGGAGCACAACACACACTATACGGCTCTGAGCAGCCTTGGACTTGACACCTCTGCAATCTAATGGATCTCTAACTACCTCACCAATAGACTGCAACAAGTCAAAGCTGCAGGTGACCTGTCATCTCAAAAACCCTTCTGCGGCGTTTCCCCAAGGCTCCATGTTAGGCCCGATCCTATTAGCAATTTATTTCAATGACCTGGACAGTCACCTGCAAGCAGCTAATATACACTTATTCACGGATGATAGTGTACTATATACCATAAATCCCTCCTTAGATATGGCGGGAGAAGCTGCAGCAAGACTTTATTCTGCGTCAACATAATCTCATTAAACACAAACTTCTCCTCAGTGCCAAAAACAAATGTTATGGTTCTCGCACCAAGAGCTGGCCTCGGTTTGACATCCACTTTTCTGATTTAACGCTCCTAGATGAACGTCTAGAATTAGTGAAACTTTTAAATACCTAGGATTCTGGTTGGACAACAAACTGAACTTCCAATGCCACCTGAATGAAATCTTGAAGAAACTAAGGCAGCGGTTAGGCCTATTTTATAGGCTTAAACATCTCCTAACTCTAGATGCTAAAAAGAGGCTAGTACAATCTACTTTCTTACCTATTTTGGATTATGCTGACTTCATCTATTCTCATTGTCCACTAATGCTGCACAGTAAACTTGACACCTTATACCACTGGGCCCTCAGATTTATTCACAATCTACCCTTACGCACTCATCATTGTCTACTATACCAGGAATCGGGTTGGCAGTCTATCAGCTAGGAGGAAAAAATGCTATTCTTTGGCTCCACAAAGCACTCTCAAATAAGCTCCCTTCATACTTATCTAGCTTATTTGTGCACGTAAGGTTTTTATGGACTAAGACACTTCTCATGCTCTGCTTTCAGATTCCTAGAGTGAATACAAACTATGGCTCGGCAGCAATTAACTTCTCTCTTCCATCCCTATGGAACTCCATGCAAAGCGCACTAAAATTATCATCACTCCCAGGCCCAGCTACATTCAAAAAGTTAGTTACTACCTTCCTGAGTGAAACTGCAATTGTTTCAGACAAAGATGACCCTCCATACTTCCCCCATTAATCTGGAACCAGTATGTTCTTGCACCTACCCTGGCTCTTATTCTCTCTCCTCTTTCCCCTCACAGCTGCTTCTTGCTTTTCCTGTTCTGTCTATTAAGAGAGGTGGTGGGTTGAGGCTAATTAACTTCCTATACGTTCATATGCTTTAATTGCCTAACTTGGAATATTGACAGGTTTAGACGTTGTTGACCATTTCGTGTACATCCTGTAAAACTACTGTAATTGTCTATGCCTATGTACTTATTGTATTGTATGTAATGTTGTTTCATGTCCAGGATCACCTTGAAAATGAGCTTGCTCAATGGTGTTTAGGCCTGGTAAAATAAAGTTATTGATTGATTGATTGAAATCAACAGGGATGAGGTAAGGGATTGGGTTTTGGTGGGAGGTGTGGGGACAGCAGGAAGAGAGGACCTAAGAAACTGGTTAGGTGTGGGGAGTTTGGGAATGATGAGAACCCTGATTAAGGTGGAGGTGTTGCACGAATAGCTGAAGGGTTACCCTGATCTGAAGGCAGCCAGACTTTGAGGGAGGGTTTTAAGACAGGTTTTACCTTGCAGTATAGAGGAGTCCGTCACCTTTTCCAACACAATTTGGATCAACTTGTAAACTGGGCCAAGCAACATAAGCTCATATTTAATAAGGCAAAATGTAAAGTTATGCATCTTGGCAGTAATAATCCTTGCTATGATTATAAATTAAACGGTATTCAATTACCGTAGCCAATGATAAAAGAGATCTCGGGCTCACGTAACATCAGATCTTAAGTTTGATAAGCACACAGATACAATAACAAAAAATGTTATGGAATATATCACTGCATCTTGAGAAACATAAAATCCATGATCCAGAAGTCATTGTTCCATTATACACCTCTGATTAGACCACACCTGGAGTACTGGTCCCAGTTTTATGCTCCTTATATGATAGAAGGTAAAAGAAAATTGAGAAAGTCCAGAGGAGACTGACAAAAACAGTTAATATGAATAATAAACCATACAGTGAAAGATTACAGGAATTAAACCTGTTCTATATTGAATACAGGAAAATGAGAGGTGTCCTATTTCTTGCATTTAAAGTACATCATAATGAGGCCCTCTTAGAAACACTAGGGTTACAAAAACACACTTATATTATAAATACTAGGTCACATATGTGTAAATTAAAGGGAGATGTGAATAAAACTACTAAAAGGAAGCAATGGTATAATCAAAGAATTATTACATTATGGAGTACACTTTCTGGTTATGCTATTAATAGTGAGGACATGAAACTTTTAAGAAAAGATTGGACATACATCTGAAAGAAAGTTTTTTTTACCACCATTAAATAAAATGGTGGCAAGTTCATAAAGGACTTAGGTCTATAGAACTTGAAACCCTTCTATGATTCTACGACAGGCTGAAGGGTACAGGGTGAAAACATGGAGTTAGTGAAAGGAAAGGAAGAGATTTTAGTGAGAAAATCAAGAAAGAAGTAGAGGCTGGCAGAGGAAGACCTGCTCAAGGCGCTGCCTCTCCCAAATTTAAGAGTCTTCCCCTCTGGGACTAGTTCCAAAAAGCAGTTAGGGTAGTACAGGTGATACATCACCTGTCATATCCTTTGGGGAATTAGGGTCAATGATTTATCAATTAAGGTGAGGCACATAGAAGGGCACATAGAAGGGGTATGGAATGCTGTAGCTGATAGCCTTTCCAGTCTTCATTTGGTTGGGTTCAGGGTCCTTGAACCAGGTGTGGAAAGCACACAGACATTGTTACCTCGGCAAGTATGGGAAATTGGTTTGAAGGAGCCAAGCTGGTATTCTGGAACTCTTGGTGGAGGCACACTGAGGGCTTATGAGGGATCTTGGTGGGCTTTTCAGGCCTTCAGAGAGCAGGCTAGGAGGAATATAAGTGACCCCAGTTACAGAGAGTCAGGTGATGGGCTTTGTGGTCCAGAACTGGGAAGAGGATAGTGCATGCAACTATAGGGATCCATCTGGCAGCAGTGGGTTTGGCGCACAGCCAGAGGGGTGGGGAGAACCCTACAAGGCTCTGGCCATCTGGAGAATGATGCAAGGGTGGCAAGGTTGAAAGGGTGGAGCCAGGATGCGAGGGTCATTTTCAGAATGGCTACTTGGGAGGTTGGTAGGGTATTGGGGAATGTCTGCCACTCTCAGCATCGGCAAGCCTCATTATGGCAATATTCATAGTCATGTTCCATAGGCGTTTCCAGTGAGTGAGGTGGCAGCACAAGAGAGTAAGAAAGGAGGGACTAGACTGTTATGGAGGGAAGTGCGTTCATACAAAGATAAATTGGTGTTATGGTGGAGGAGATCCAAGATGGATCAGGTAGGCAAGGGGTTGGAGTGGCATTAAGGTTCCAGATAGAGAGCAGACATGCTCAGTGCAGGTGATGTGGCAGTACAGATCAATCAGACTAATGGAAAACAGCCAGTTGTTCATGAATGGAAATGGGCAGCCAGTCATGAGCGATCAGCTGGTGGCAGTGAGGAAAAAGGGCTTCAATTTTTTGGGAAGACATGGGGGTTTTCATCCATTCATTTAGAATAGGGGTAGCATCGGAGGTGGCCACTAAAGGGGTTGTCAAAAATAGGTGAAAGAGATGGGAAGGTGGTCATTGGGGAGCTATAGGGCATGCATCAGAAAAATTGTTCACTAACATTGTTTTGTTCATCCAGGGTTTGGTAGACAGAGGCAGATATGGATTGTTGGACACTCATTCATACTTTGGTCAGAAAGGAAAGCAGTGGTGAGGCCCAGGGGAACCAGCGGAGACTTAATCCAGGAACAATGAAAGTCCATCGGAAGGATTGAGGGCATGAGATGGGTCCAGTTGTTGGTGTAGCTGAAGGACTTAAAATTAAAACTGCCAAAGCCAGATGTTTTAATTGTGCATTTATGGGGCAACGATCTGGAGGATAAGCCTTGGGTTGATATTATTATGTTTGAAATAAAAGGTTCTGGCTCAAATTAAAGAGTGCTGGCCAGATGTAATCTTTGGGTGGTCCGACATAGTGCCCAAGAGGGCTTAGCGGTATGCAAGGGATGCAAGGGTGGTGAATAGGGCCCAGAAATGTCTGAATAGGAAGGTAGAGACCATAGTTCAGGAGCTTGGGGAATGGTGGTGAGACATCAGGATATTTCTCAGGATGGCACAGGCTCTTCTGACCACATGGGGTTCACTTGTGGGATGTGGGATTGGATCTGTTCAGTCTGCAGATAGAGGAGTCTTTTGAGGAATGGGAAAAAGGATCCCTATTGGGGAGCTAATTTTTCTAAACATTAGCTGGAGATGGGCTAGTGGAAAAAGGGAGGGGGGACAGAACAGAATAAAGAAAGGACCCATGGGGTACTGGTTGGGATAAAAGAATGAACACGGACTGGGTGTGCACCTAGGCATGTTTGGCCCCTTAGAGTTTCACCCAGAGGGCTGAGAGGTAGATCAGGTGTGCATCCGACTATGGTGGAGGATGATAGGTGATGTGAGAAGTGGGAATGAAGGCTGTAAAGTTAATGTACAGTAAAATCCTGATTATCCGAATGCACTGGGGACATAAAAACATTCAGATAACTGGGGTTTCAGTTAAATGGGAGACTGTGTGTTCTAAGACCATACTAGACCTAACGCTCATTCAGGAGATGTTGTCAGAGGCTGAACAGTACTACGTGGTTCTCAAATGCAGTACTGTACTGAGACACAAGAGGGAGCTATACAACTAAATTACTGCAATAATTAGCAACCTAGAAAGGTTCCGAACTGTTAGCATTGGTGTATAATTAGACATTAGACACGGTGTAAAAGAAAATTCTATACATACCAGACCGTTGCTGCAGTTCATTCACTTTATTGTTGAAAAGCGAGCATGAAAAGATTTACTTTACTGTGCAAAGTTTTAAAAGTATGTTAATCCGTTGGATCTTGTTAAAAAATTACTCAGGGTTGTCTTTATTTTAGCCTTTTTACATCACACACAGTGGCATTTCCAAGTCCGAATTGTCTAGCTACATCAACTATCTTTTGTCCTTTCTGAAGACATTTGATAATTTGTAGTTTCTGGCTGATGTCTAGAATGGACCATTTGCGTTTGGCCATTGTGAATGCTAGCAATTCAGAGAGCAGTAAGGAATGTGAATGAAGGCTGTTAGTAGCTGTTAAATACTCGTTAACAGCTACTAACATAAACAGTTTCTTAAATTATCCATAGACTGGCATCTCTAATTAACCGCAAATGACAGTGATTATGCAAACATTTCCTATATGTAGGAGAAACAAGTGAAAAGCAGAGGGACAAACGGGACTTTCGGTTTACTGAGAGTTTTGGCTTTGAGAGGTTCAGTTAAACAGGGTTTACTGTATATATGGATATCATATGAAGTAACATGAAGAGGTTTTGGAAATGTATTAGGTGATGTTTTAATAAACTAGCCTACTGAGCACCCAAAGAATATAAGTCTGAGTGTGGTTCATTTCAGGAAGGAATCCACGACAATAAATTGGCTTTATTGGTTCAGGACAATAAAAGTGTTTCTATAATCATTTTAATAAAAGAAAAGGTCAAACCAGTAGTGCAGGGCCTTTAAAAAGAAGACAGAGCATTATAACTGATAATACGAAATGGCAAATTAACTGCACAGTCATTTTGGTTCAGTATTTAATAGGCAAGACAGCAACAGATTGAGGAACAGTACTGATCCAAGAAATATGCCGTTTCAAGTTCACAGAGAAAAACTAATCAAGAGATTAAAAGACTGGCAGCAGCAAATTAGAAGGGCCTGATTAAATAAATCTTAGACTCTAGAAAGGGGCTGCAGAGGAAATAACGCCTCCATTGGCATTTATTATTAATGAATCACTAAGGATAGGAAGCGTTCCTGATGACTGGCAGAAAGCCGTAGTAACACCAGTATATATAACAAGCATTTGTCAGTGCGAATGTTTGCTTGCTGGTATTAGCACTGGAAATGCAGGAGTTAGACAGATGCAGAATAGGAATGGCAGTGAAGTATTGAACTTCACGCCAACCCACCTCCATCCTGTAGAGACGGACAGGCATTGGGGTAAGTGTTTGGGTCGTTGCCCATGAGTTCATGCTATGTCACCTCACCCTAATCTGCAGACACCGACACATGTTGTTCAAGTTCAAGTTTATTGCAGGAAATAAGTCCGTTAATAAACTCATTCACAAGGAGATTCTGAGACATATAAGCAGACAAGTACACATTGCATAATAACAACTTCAAATAACATCACAGTAATTAAGTACAGTTTCAGAAATGTGGTACATAATGCTTAATTAGGAAATAACCCGATAGGTAATAAGCCTGGAGTGAAAAAAGAAGGAATAAGAATGAAGAGTGGAATGTGTATGAGGAGTTAACTGCCATAATGTAGGAAAATGAAAGTATGGAGGAGCAGGAGGAGCTAGACACTTTTCCTTCCAGTCCCTCTACAATGTCACTTATAAAGACATTAAAGATGACTGGTCCCAGTACTGAGTCCACGGTACCCCACTGGTAACCTCCCTTTCTTCAGAGTGAACTCTGTTTACTATTACCCTCTGTACCTTGTTGTCCAGCCAATTTTTACTCAGGCTACCACTTTGGGACCCACTCCAAGGCTGGCCAACTTGTATATTAATCTTGTGTGTGGACTGTGTCAAATGCCTTGCTAAAGTCTAGGTAGGCCATGGCCACAGCCCCTCCCTGGTCTACTACATTGGTCACCCAGTCAAAGAAATCTATTAGATTCATCTGACATGACCTTCCTGCTGTGAATCCATCCTGCCTTGGGTCCTGTGCCCCACTGGTCTCAGGAACTCAGCAATTCTTTCCTTTAAGTGATTCCATCATTTCCCTACCACTGAGGTCAGACTAACAGGTCTGTAGTTTCCTGCCTCTGTCTTGCTCCCACTTTGTGAAGGAGAATCATGTCTGCCCTCCTCCAGTCCACGGTATCACACCATCCTCCCATGATTGGTTAAAAGGGTAGTCAGTGGTGTTACTAGTTCTACCCTATTTTCCAGTACTTGCTCTTTTGCAACCTGCCCCACCCACCCCTCTCCCCAGGTTACAGAATAACGCTATTGTCTAATCAATATGTGTTTGCCTGCCTGGAGCAAATACTGTAAATAATTTCATATCCATCCTTGACTATATTACAAATTGCCTCATCTCCATGACTGACTTACAGTCTAATCTATCGCTGCTACACAGAAAGAAAAAATGTCTGAGCACTCACAGCAATGCAGTAGTATTCAATATAGTAATACAACAGTCAGTACATGCACAAAACATCATTTCTGCAACACAGGAAATGCCACAATATCACAGCAGCAGACAACAGCCTAGCAAGGTCCACGCCCCAATGTTTACGTCCGCCCTGGGCCTTTCACTAGGGTTGATTTGTAGTTGAGTATCTTCTTCTTCTATAGAGTTCCAAACTTACAGCAGCAGTACTAGTTAGCCAGCAAAAAATTTCATCCTACCTCTTTTTAGCAGTAATGTACTCCTGATAATCTTAGATTCTTCATTCGGGTATTTTAAATTCAATCAGCTATTTTTAAGACTGTGTTTAATTACAGCTTTTGCAATTGTGTGGATCTACCATAAAGATGGCAGCCCCAGCAACTTTCATAAATATTCTCCTAGAGATTACACACTAACTGCACCCAGTCTATTTATAATGCAGATATGTCAGGGTGTTGCCAGCATGTTTCTGATGGCAAACAGTACAACGCCACTGTGATCTGCTTAAATCTACTGTATAATGATGGACCTGACAAAGGACCAGTAGCTTTTAAAACTTCAGATTCCTCTGTCTTGCCTCAGGAATGAAATAAAACAAACTGAAAGTCAGATATAGTGATATTTTGGTTTGTCCTAACTGCCAACCAGATTATTTAAATTTTTGTTAACTAGTTCTGCTGTTTTAAAGAGATATTACAGTGCAATACATCTTTTTAAAGATAGTGAAGGCAACCATGCAAGATATCACTATGTGCCCACGTGTGCAAAATGACTGAAGTGTTAACCAGATCACTGATTTGAAGTGCAAGATGCTGAGTTAAAAAAGCAAGCGACAAACAGAGCGACTGCATTTGAGTGTTATGTAAAGTGCTTCAAGAAAGAGGAAACCTCAAGTACATTTCATTCTTACATAACTAATACATTGTATTTTTTGAAACTTGGCTTTGTTGCCAATGCCCTTTTCAGGTAACCCTTGCCTCAGTTTATTTTAATTCAGTTTTATTCAAACAATTAGGATCTGATGACAAGGACTGAAGCACAGTTTGCATGACATTTAACAATATTGTAATCAATGACAAATTACAGTGAGGAGCATAACTTTCCTCAAAATGTCTTATAAAACAACTCTTTGCATGGCCACTGTGATGTCACCTACAGACAAATGTGTCTGGATTCTTACTACATGGTTTATCACTGAATACAGCAACTACGAAAACAAAACAGATTATAATGTCTAGAACTAACCAAGAACTGTGTTGTGTTTGCACCTCCAGCACTCTGCTCCTCTGTTCTTCCAACTCGGGACATACCTCTCAACTTCTCAGCATTAAAAATCATAGCACTGATCTTCAAAAATCATAGCAACTGGGCAGAATGTGTAGCACTTTCCTATTTTAAACAATAGTATGTCTACAAATGGTGGTCCCATACAGTTAATGTTAACAAACATTTCTGTCAACTTGGTTCAATGATTTAATAGTTTGTGTATCCAGAAATAACTCTAAAATGATCAAGAACATCAGTAAACCTATGCAGATCAAGGGTAAATTTGAGTGTGAAAATCATAGCACTATGCAGAATTCATAGCAGTTGAGAGGTATGCTCTGGGGGTGTGTGCGTGTGTGTGTGTGTGTGTGTGTGTGTGTGTGTGTGTGTGTGTGTGTGTGTGTGTGTGAGAGCCAGTATACTGTGATGCATTTACAGGCTACCATACACAGAAGAGAATAGAGCTGATTTTATGCAGACCCAGAATCATTGACTTAAAGCTATGAGGTAATGGTTTACCCCAAAATGAACCCAGCTGTGATTCGACCTGCCTCAAAAGTCTGATAACTACACAGAGCCAGAAAATATGTAGGTGAGTACCTCCCTGAGCACAGTTTCTCCAGCAGAGTGGGGAGTTTTGTTTACTAAAGTGTTGGGTGATAGTGAGCATGTGAAGAAATCTGATGCAGACCTTCCTTCTAAACTCCTGCAAGTGAAGAAGCAGACAGTTTCCACCCCTCAGCCAGTGGTTGTCCCATTCTTCTGTGGGAAGCTGGTCTCTGGCCTCAGTTTCCCAGCTGGATCTGATTTTATCTGAGGTGCTAATTCCTGCTTTTAGTAAAATTCTATATAATTGAGAAATGAACTTTCCTCCCTCTTTAACTAGAGCAGCCCAATAACAGAAGCCCTCAAGTTTAGTCAGATCCCTATTCAAATTTTGTGGGAGCGGAGCCTCCCTTCTGATGAGAAGTAGTGCCACAGCTGGAGAAATCAATAAAAATCTTAGTCCTACTCAAGTTTTGTTTAAGTACACAAAGATCGAAAACTGGTTCTCCTTTAGCAGTTGCTTATAGTGAATCAGAGCATTATGATTCCATCGTCTGTAACCAGTGTCCAGTCAGGGCAAATGGAACTCTGGGTCTTTTATTATATCAGTCAGGGTGGCCTGGGGAATTAGACATCTGTGTCAGCTGCCTGGCTTTTGGAGTGCACTTAGGGTTTGGCAGGCCCAGGGTTTTCAACTGTTTCCAGATCTCTGGGGTGAACTTAACAAAGTAAAGCAAAGAGGGAGCCGGTAGGGAGGGTGCTTTCTAGTTCATCCCAGCCTGTGCTCCCTCCTGTTTCAGCCATGTGATGACTAGGAGCAAGAGGGCTGTTGTGAAACAGTACCACAAATTGGGTACTCCTATACCCCTCTCTATTTGCTGTAACAATTTCTGTGCGACTCTATGCTATCCCCCATTCCAAACAAACATTGTCTGAGTTTACCCAGCGCTTTCTAGAAGCACTCGGAAATTAGGATGGGAAGGACCTGGAAAAGGAACAAAAGTCTAAACATGACATTCATCGTCACAATATTGATGTGCACAGTCAGAGAGAGAAGGGGAGGATGGCCTACCCACACAGATCACTGGTTATGTCCTTTAGTAGAGGATCATAATTTAATCAGAAGAGGTAGTGTAGTGCTGTGGTGCATTTTACCCCAGATAACAACCCATTGATCTTTAGCCCAGGTGAAGGGGAGGTAGCTGAGAACTGTTTGGAACATTGGCCACTCAGTTTTAAAGCCTCAGACTTCTCATAATTAATTTTGAATCCTGAGAGTACCCTTAGAGTTCCAGCACTTGGCAGAGCTCCAGGACAGGGTTTCCAGGTTACTTAGGTAAAACAGGCTGAGATCAGCATACAATGAAATTTGGTGGTCTCTGTCTGGACCCCTGATGCCCATGATATGTGGGTTGCATCCGACTACCAGTGCTAGGGTTCAATATAGAGGGCAAACAAAAAGGGAGGGGGTACCTAGCCTAGTACCTCTAAATGAGGAGGATCTCTGTGACTTAATACCATTGACTATGACCACAGTTTCAGGTACCTGATATAAGTCTGTGATGCAATTCAAAAACTGTTCCCAAATCCCATTCTGGTCAGTGTAGGAAGGCCCAGTCCACCCGTCAGAAGCCTTTTCAGCATCCATGAAAAGAGCAAGCGTAAAGGTCTTAGTTTACTGCTGCTTTGAGATGATGGTGAACAAGCACTATACATTATACAAATATCGACCTTTAAAGAAGCTAGTTCGATCAGGGTGGACCAGGCCCCCCATAAATACTTACAACCTACCCGCCAGAATAGCTGTGAACATTTTTGGTCTACGTTAAGCAAGGAAATTGTCTGATAGGAACTGCAAAGGTCTGGATCCTTGTCTGATTTATGGATAACTGAAATTTGGTTTGGGACCACAATGGCGGGGCCCCTCCCAGTACCCCCACACACTATCATCAGGAATGGTGACAGTGTTTACTTGAACTTTTATAAAATGCAGCAGTGATCCCACTGGTGCCTAGGAATTGATTAGTTCTCAGGTTGTGGATGATACTAAGAATCTCCTCCTGGGTGACTGGACTGTCAATACTTACCTGAGCTTCTTCAGTCAAAGCAGGGAGCCCTAAGCTACTAAGGAAATTCTTCTGTTTTACCAACCTGTCCTTGACCTCTGGGTCAGTGTACAGCTCCTGTAATAACATTCAGATTCAGATTTTCATTGATTACAAACATGTATTAAGCACACAGTTTATAAAATGCAAAATGTAGTAAAATGTTCATTTACATATTAAAAACAGTTTTGTCAGAATTCATACATACAATACAATAATTATTACATGTGCAGTTTTAGCCACTGCCTACAATAGGATTCACATTTCACATATACTTCTCCCAATTTGCACAGTCAAGTTTCAAGATTATTACATGTGTACATAAAACTCATATAGATAACTAATCTGGGTAATGCAAATACTATTTAAAATCATTGGACTTTTAATAGTCTGTGCATAACTCTGCAACCATATTGAGCGACTGCATAAATTGTATGAGTACTATAAAATGTAAACAGGTATTCCATTTTCTTTACTTTAGAAATAACGTGCTTCTTGTTTAATATAGGAACTATCCACTTTTCTCTTTCTTCAATAAAAGCCGAACAATCTAAACAAAGATGTTCCATAGAAATGAACTGGATGTCATTACACAAATATTTACTGACAAAATGGAAACCATAGTTAGTTTTATATTAGATAAATAACCCAGAAGTAAACCATATCTAAAGTTTACCAACATCTTTCTATGTTCCTTCCTCTCACAGATTGTTAAATAATTTGTGCTTCAGAATGATCTATTATACTTGAGTACATTCCTAAACCGTCTATATTATGAATCCTCTCTAGATCTTTCTGTCTCATGACATCTCTAATTCTTTGTATCACTTCCTTTATATAATTTGTATATTGTGTCAAATTAAGCCATATATTGCTCAGCCCATATCTTATTAAAAATGATTTAAAGTTTGAAACCAATTATTATACAATGACAAGAAAATGTCCTGGACTCTGATTGGTCAGTGCATGTTTGCTACAGTAAGGTTATCCAAGCAGAACATCAAGTCCAAACGTAGATGAGTACATAGCAATCTAAATAATCAGACACACCTCTCTAACCAAGAAAGTTTGCTACCTTGTAATCAAACAGGTGACCCAGAAGCTTAGTTTCATATAAAACCTTATTCATTTATATTGTGGGTGGGGGGGACAAAATGCTAAAACATTTCATAGTTAGGCAGAGAATAAGTGTCAGAACATCTACTTTTGCAGTGTGGGAACATCTCTTTTATAGCATCAGTTTTACAGTTTTATTTTTATGAGGAAACACACCACATATAAATGCACTGCATCATGGGTATGGAAATACCTAATTGCCTGGTATTGCATAACACACTGCAGTGATACCAGACAATTATTTGCATACCTATGATGCAGTGCTTTCAAATGGGAGTGTTTCAAAAAAAAATTAAAAATTAAAAATAAAACTTTACAACTGATACTATAAACTAGATGTCCCTACACACAAGAGGATGTTCCAACCGTGTTCTCTGCCTACTAGCTATTACATGTGCTCATTTGGTCCCCACAGTATTAATAAATAAAAGCCATTGTATAATAGCAATAATGCACTCTACTGTGGGTTGTGCTGGGATAATTTCATTTTGGGGTGCTGGATGTACTCTGTCGCATGTTCAGGTGTGAGGTTATCCCAGCACAACCCACTTTTCATGCATTATTGCTTAACTAAACAATCTTGTTTGGGAGTCAGCTCAACACATTTTGGGCATCCTAAAGTCATCCTTGTTAATGATCATCCTGATCTGTCGACAGCCACCAGTGTGAGATGCTTGGTATTTGGTTTTAGGCAGTGTATTGTAGATGACATCTTTACATACTCTATTTGCCTGTTTTTAGCACAAGTTAGTGAGTGAGGGCATGCCCTGAGTCGGCTAGCAGGAAGGGGCAGTAGTTGGCAGCCCGTGGCACTCCATGGGACTATAGCATGCTTAAAAGCAATGCTTTTTAGAAGGGACGCTGAGGAGCTCTTGATTTTAAGTTGTCCACCTCCTTGGGGCAAAGGTGACATTTTTAACTTTTGTTTGGGGTGAAGAGGATTACTGTGGGGACAGTGACCCTTGAGCAGTTGGGTCACATTAGGCATTGAAACTTGCCCCACTGTGGGGGGCAAGCTGAGTGGGTGTGCTCATCACCATGTGCTGGAGTGGTGGGAGGCAGGAGGGCTGAATACTGACATACCCAGGCTGATAGCTGCTGATATTACTGCAAAGTATCAGGAGAATAATCTAGATGTGGGTACTCTGGTATATAAACTGTTTGTCTTATCACTGCTGCATCCATTTAAATAAAGCTGTATCAGTGGCAAGCCAGCAAGGAATTACTGGGTGGTGAATCACAGCTAGTGTGCATATCCTATCCAGAAGTAAAAGCCACAACCCTTAAGACCACTTTAGCAATAATTGATTCTAGGCTGTCAATCTACAGTTTCATTAATAAGCTACATTGCATTTGAAAAGGGAACATGTTAAAGGAAAAAGGGACGATCAGTAGACAGTGTGTAATTTGTGATATGTATGCTAGGGACAGGATTTCATTTGTAAAAGATGCATCTACTTACAAAAGCTTGAGGATGAGTTAAAATAATTAAAGCAAAATGCAATGTACAAAGGAAATCAGAGTCCTAGAAAACTGTCCAGCGCAATGAACAATTACTGCAAACAAATGTTAATAACTGAGCAAAGGTGGGAAAAATGCTGGTTACTAATAGGAGAGGAACACGAAACAACCCCAAATGGGCCCTAGTTTAAATGAAGAAATAGAGGAGGGTGGCGAAAATTGGTATCTAGTGAATGGGCAAAGCAAAATTAAGATATCGGTAAAGAATATTGTCACTAGACTCAAGGCTCTTGACCCCAATAAGTCTGAGGTACCAGACAGTCTCCATCCTGCACTTTTACGAATACAGCTGTGTATATAGCATCTCCCACAGCAGAAATATTCCAGGAATCCCATGACACTGGTATAACAGGATGATTGGAATAAGCACGTGTAACACCTATGTTTAAAAGGAGACAGAAGACTAATGGGGAACTATAGGCCAGTCAATATCATGCCTATATTATGTAAAATGCTGGACAGTATAACAAAGGAGAATCTAACAGAATTTTAAAAGGACTCAGGACAGTTAGACCTAAACCAACATGGATTCAGAAAAGGAAGGTCGTGCCTTACGAGCCTAAGCAATTTTTTTGAACCAGTAAGCAGGGCCATGGATCAGGGGTACCTGTGGATGTCCTCTATATGGAATGCTCTTGTGCCTTTGATACAGTGTCACATAGGAAATTGCTTGATACATTGTCTGAAATAGGTGCTGACCCATACATATTTAAATGGATAGCCTCTTGGTTAAGTAATAGAAGCGAAGAGTAGTGGTGTGAGGATACCATTCCAGACTGGGCTGAGGTATCGAGTGGGGTGCCGCCGAGATCTGTGTTGGGGCCCCTGCTAGCTAATATTCGTGTCATCACTAACCTGCAGTATTACAGCTAGCTCAGCAAATTTGCTGATGATGTGAAGATGGGGCACTAGTCAGTAATAACACCGATGCAGTCAAATTCCAGCATGAAATACTAACAGCTGCCACCTGGGCTAATGGTAAGGGGTTGGTCTTCAATATTGAGAAATGTAGGATAATGCATTTTGGGAAAATAATATCGAGCCAGCTATTACCTAAATGGAGTAGAGCTAAGCTCGGTGGAGAAGCAAAGGGATTTAGGGTGAACATAACAAGTAACTTGAAGTTTGACAGTCACTGCAGGGAGATCCTTAGAAAGGGAATAGTATGTTGGGATGCATAGGGAGAAACATCAAAAGCAGGGATAGAACAGTGGTGCTGCCACTGTACTGCTCACTAGTAAGGCCGCCTGTCAGTATTGTGTGCAGTTCTGGGCTCCCCATAGTAAATTATCAGTGGGTAGGCTGGAAAGACTGCAGAGAAGGGCTACATGTGCGGTGAGGGAACTGGTGGATTAACGTATGCTGAGATATATAGGAGACTCAGGGAGAACTGTACCTGGTTTACAAAGCTTTCCAGAATGCTGGCTTATTGAGTGCCTGTCATTGGCCAGTAGAGAGATCCAGAGAATGACTAGGAGCACCACTTAAGACTGAAAGAGGAACAATTTAGGAGTAACAGCAGCAAGCAGTGGTTCACTCAGAGGGTGGTGGAAGAATGGAACAGACTTCCATAGAAGTAATACAAAGTGGTAGTATGGACACATTTAAGAAAAGATTAGACACATACATGTCAGAACAAGGCAAAACTGGATATGAGGGAAGCTAGGGTAATGGTCAAGTCATAATGGCCTAAGGCTTTGGACTTGAAATTATCCTATGAATCCTATGGAAACATGTCCTGATTGCTCCCTTAGTTACGTTATACTCCAGAGATAGCAAATTTGAGTCCACCAGGAATGCAGAAAGAGTGCCCTTGGTAAATTAAGTGTAGTTCTCATGGAAAAGTTCTGTATAACCTCCAGCTCAAATAGTTTCTTGGAAATGCCCCATACTTCACTTCCATACAACACTTGGTTTATAACCTTGGCCTCATAAGCAATTTTTAGAGCCTTAAAGGACTTATCTGCAAACTTTTGGGGAAAGTTATATAGGCCCAGACATGTTTTATTTGCTGTGTCATTCACTTTTTTATATGTGGATTCCAGTTTAGATTTTTATTGAAGGTTACCCCAAGATAGCAAAATTCGCACCTCCTTGAAGGTTTTACCTTTAACCACCCAATCTCTTCTTTTTCTAGACCTATTGCGAAAGCTATAATTTTTGTCTTTGTCACATTAGGTTCTAGATCTAGCTCAGCGAGATGTGTCATATTACCAGTGGTACCTCTTTGCATCCCAAAGAATTTTGGAACAATAGAATTGCATCATCAAATGCGTTAAGATCTTTATCTCTTCACTCTTAATTTTCGGGTAAACATGTTTATTTCATGTAGATATGTTGTTGGACGACTGATGTACACATTGAGCAAACAACGTGCCAATAAGCAACCTTGCTTTACCCGCTTGCAACTTAAATTGGGTCAGTTAATTCTCCATCTCTGCTGTATCATATTCTTACTTATTATCATACAATAACATTAGCATAGCCAATAGTCTGTCCTCGATATTGTAACCCTTAAGTATTTTCCAGAGAATTTCTCTGTTAACTGAGTCAAACACCACCTTAATAAGAATAAAACATACAGCTCTGTGAGTTATATTTCACATATTTATCTAAAATATAGCTCAAGATTAACACCAGGGCCCAGATATTCAAACTGCACCCAAAATGTGAGCAACAGCAGCAAGCACAAACCAATTGCGCATATGCGCAACAGGTGCAATATTCAAACATGGAGCAGAACAAATTGGCGAAGCAGCCAACGTCTGAATATCGCACATACTGCGCCATAGTGCAACCAGGAAGGAGAAGCTGAGCAGAAAGATTGGGCTATAGCGCAAACCAGGGTAGCCCAGCTGAGCAGTCCAGAGGCGCCTAAGCGCAAGCAGAGCCCCCAGAGCAATGGAACTGCACATCCAGGGAGGCAGGCTGGGGCCCACCGCCACCATGCCACACATGGGCACAGGAACACACTGCAGAACCAACAAGACACCTGCACACCCCAAGCACAGCATCACTGGGGTGGGACGGATGTTCACTGGCCCATGGGAACAAGCCAACAAAGCACAGCAGAGCCATGACACCCCAGCACAACCACTGGCAGGCTGAGAGTGCCACACACGGGGTTGACAACCACAGTGCACATCAGCCCCGTGCACGCACAGCACACCCTGCACCATGACCCCAAGACACCACCCATGTGCAGTGACTGGCACTGCAGGAAACCATGCATCCCCCAGCACACGTCAACCCCATGCAGCAGAGAAGCATACAAGCCAGACACACCCTGTGCACCCAGCAGTGGGTGGCAGCAGACAGCAAGACCAACAGAAAGTCACTGCCATGCGGAGATACCTCCCATGCACACACGTGCGTGCACACACACACACACACACACACACACACACACACACACACACACACACACACACACACACACACCCAGGACCATACCACCCCAGATGGCATGTACACCACTGCAACTGAGCAACCATAGCCAGCTGCAAATCAGAGACCAACACAGTATTCATATCAAAATATAAATGTATTTTCAAAATGTGTAAAGTACAAAACAATCAACCAGAACTATTTACAAGGGGGTAGGGGTACAAGGTAGGGTGGGCAAGGAGTAGGATGAACAACTTGGAGAGAGAAGGCAGGGTGGTAGGGATGGGTGAAGTGGGAAGGTAATGTGGCCTAAGGCCCAACAGGCTGGTAGTCCTCTGCCTGGTGCCGCTGTTCTCGGCGATGCCTCCTCCATGAGCCATGTCTATGTATGTCACTCAGGATGGCCTGGTTGTCTACGGACACTTGTGTTAGCCCACATATGTCCCTCTGGATCCTCCTGAGAACTGTGAGGCCTAGGAAAATGGGAACACAGTCAATGGCTGTGACTGACCACAACCCTGAACACCACCCAACCTGCAAGCCATATAGCCCAATGTCCCGCACCTGTGATGGCATGCACCCACCCACAGTGAACATGCACATGGCCATCACAAACAGGCGGCACCAGCTATGTGCACACTGCACACACACTGCCCATGTCCATCACAGCACAAACAAGGCTGTCAAGTGGCGTAGTAGCGTGGTGCAATGCCAGTTACACAGCTATGTGACCAGTGCATGCATGGACCACCAGTGGCGCATACACAGGCGTGCTGTGACACTGGACAGTGATGCATGTCACCTGTGTCATGCATACATACATAGATACATGAGACAGTGTCGGCAGATAAGGGCCTATGGCCCCCCAGTCTGCCCATTTGAGCTTGTAAGTTCAGTTTGTTTTCCTAGAAGTCTGTTGCACTTACCCGACCTCCAGAATTCCTTTATGTCTATCCGTGCATTCTTAAATCCGTGATTGTTTCAGCCCCACCACTTCCTCTGGCAGGGTGTTCCACTTGTCCACCACCCGTTCTGTGAAGAAATTCTTTCTCATGTTTCCTCTGAATCGTCCTCCTCCAACTTCATCCCATGCCTCTAGTCCTGGAACATCTTTTTCGCTTAAAAATAGTGTTTTCCTGCACCCTGTTCCTCCCTGTAAGATACTTGTATGTCTCTATCATATCCCCTCTCCCTCCTCTCCTCCAGGAGTACATGTTCAGTTCCTTCAACCTGTCTTCATAGGACTTGTGATGCAATCCATGCACCATCTTTGTTGCCCTCCTCTGAACCTTCTCTACCCAGTCTATGTCCTTATGTAGGTATGGTCTCCAGAACTGTACACTGTACTCCAGGTGGGGCCTCACTAGTGTCTTGTATAGTGGAATTATGATCTCCCTTTTCCTGCATGGTTGTATTTGTGCATGGCTGGTGGTCTTGCCCCCCAGCATGCAATAGCATCTGTGACATAATGATACTCACACTCCTCAAGCAGCTGGGTCTGCTGCTGCTGCTGCTGCTGCTGCTGGGCGCAACACCCACCGGCACGGGGCCCTGGCACGGCCCTCCTCGCCCGTGCCTGCATCCTCACATCCTGGCCTGTGGGAGACATATGTTGAGACAAACATCAGTGTGACTCCAAAGCAGATTGCCCCTGCCCCAGTGAGAGTGCCTGCCAACACAGCCAGACCCATGCATCTCACACCTGCACACACTGACACAGCCAACCATGGCAGAGCCATCACCTATGCACAGCCACCAAACACACTCACACCCTACAGAGAATACAGGTGCATAGATGGTACACCCACCTGGCCTAGGCACCACGCCCCTCCTGGCACGTGACCGCAGCCGATCCAGAAGTTGAGGATCCCTCCGGCGGAGGTCACTGTACAGTGCCGGCACTGCTCAGCTGACCGGCACCGTCCAGTGACCCCACCAGGTCACTGGCCACTTGCTGCCAGACCTGCGTCCTAGCAATGGTGAGGATCATCTCACCATATAGTCCCCATAGTGGGGCTCCACTAGGGCCACCAGGTTGGCCACTTCTACAGGGCTCCACTGCACTGCTCTTCTGCGAGCCATGGTACCAACTTTACAGCAGGCAATATGGCACCCCGCTGCACCCTAACCCGCGTGGAGATGTTGCAATAGACCACCACAGGTTCCAATCGCGCTGTTCAAACAGCGCCGTCACTTCATATAAGCGCTGTCACCAGACAGCGCAATAGGGCCGCATACACTGGCAGCTGAACAGCGCCAGGGGAAAAGGTCGGACACCAGGTCATGGGCAATGATGCAAGGCCACGCGAGCGCCATCTGATGTATATGTATCCTGCGCGACCGACCAGCTGTGTACCAGTGCCACAGTGGACTATTGCGCAGTAGTGCCACAGCGCCATATAGTGCCCAGTGCTGTAGCACCACTGGCACAATGGTGGCCATGGCCTGAATTGCCGATCGCGACAGCACGTCAGCAGCACGGCAGATGCCCGCGTAGCTATCTGGACATGCGCAATGCAGTGTACCACACAGTCACAGATCTGCGCCATTGGCTCAGCCGACTCAACCGTGTGCGCCAAAGCGCCAAATTGCGATATTCAGCCGACACATGCAAATCATCTGATCAGCCATTAAAGGGCAGTGGCGCGATTTGCATGTCATTATAGTTGCTCCACTCTAATTTGCATGCATTGCGCTATAAATGTGCGACATTGGTCTGCGCTGGCCAGATCCGGTACTGCAGGTGAGAGGTGAGTTGCATGCTGTGTGATGTTCTGGACAATGGTCATGGGAAAATGCTGTAGACTGCACAGTGACAGGTGTCCACTTCCCCCATACAGATCGCCATGACGAGCAGAGCCAAGGTGAGGGTGAGGATGGTGGGCGTAGGAGGAGGCCAACTTTACCCCAGCAGAGACAGAGGCCCTCTTCCAGGCCTACCTGGATGAGGAGCCACTACTGAGTGGACGGAGGGCACCCTCAGTCCCGTGCAGCTGCATGGGAGGGTAGCTCTGGCAGTGAACCTGCACGGAAGCCACCAGCTCCGTGCAGGAATGAAAAGAAGATGGGGACAGACCGCGGGAGGTTGAAGGAGAAGGTGGCATCCTTCAGGGCGGCACGTGCTGGCACTGGCAGGGGCCAGCCAGCGGTGTTGGAGCTGACCCGCTGAGGAGACACTGTTTGCATCAATGCAGTGGAGCGCTATTGAGGGTGTACCAGGAGGTGGATTCAGACAGGTGAAGCCCATCACTGCCAGTATGACATGGTGGTGGTGTTGGGGGTGGGGGAAGGTTGTTCAATGCACTCACATGTACTCTCTTTCTGTTACAGATCCTGTTCGTCTTCAGGAGATGGTGGTGGTGGTCCAGGCAGTGATGATGACCTGCTGGACATGGAGGAGGGTCCATCCACCTCTGTCACCAGCCAGCATGCACTGCAGCAGCATGCACGCTGGGCCGCCAACTCTGGTGTCGGTGATTCGGTGCGGGGTGCACAGCCTGTGTCTCAGCAGTCTGGCATGCAAGCATGCCAGCACGCTGTGACTATGGCTGTAGCACGTACCTGCACCATTGATGATGCAAGGACTGCAATGGGCAGTGATAGGTGTGTGTCCCATGACGGACACACAGCAGGCCAGCACGTGCCCCAGGGCCTTTCTGGTTCCAACTTGTGTACCAGCATGTTGGCACAGTCCCAGGCTGTGCCTGTCAGCACCGGTGGGCAGCACGGTGGCTGTGCAGGTGTCTGGCACTGTTGCTGCCACAGGGTGGGCAAAGTGGACCCTGGGGCACAGCGGTTGGAGGGGCAGCAGCAGTCACCCACCAGGTCTGGGGGTACAGTGTCAAGCGTGGCATGCCATGTCCGCCCTTTGATCCGCCCATTCCTGGTCCTGGCAAACAGCGCCCACCCTCAAGGGTGTTGTGCATCAGGACCTTCCACACCCTGGGGACAGGATGCCATTGGGGCACAGTACCCATTGGGCGAGCACACCCGCCTGCTGCAGGAATCAGTACAGCTGCAGAGGCAGGTTGCAATGTCCGTGGAGGCACTGTCTGTGGCTGTGGAGTGGCACAGCAGGGAGTGTGCTCTGGACTGTGCAGAGCTGGTTCAGATCACGGATGGATGTGACCGCCGCCATTGACAGGCTGACCCAGGCAGTGGTCTCTGTCGTGGATGCATTGGGCACACAGTCAGGTGCCCTGTACTGCACACCCACACAGTTCACTCTCCACTCCCCATTCCGGTGTCATGCGACACCAGGCCTGTCGACACGGGGTTCTGCTGTGGCCATCCCGAGCACCCCTGGTGCAGGTTTGTTCGGCATGCTGCAGACCCCTGTGCGGGCAAGGTGCGTTCCGCAGTGGGACCCTGGTGGTCCAACAGTGCCACCCCATGTGGCCCCTGCTCAGCCTGCCAGTGCTGTTGGGTCACAGAGGGCCACCCACGCATCCGTGGTGGCTGTGGGACAGTGCTACATGACTGACCTGTCTCCCAGTGCGGGCCCTGTCTGGTGCTGCCCTGTGTGCAATGTGTGTCATGGTGGGCAGTGAACTGCTGGGTGCTCTGCTCACCACACCAACACGGACCACCTGCACCCTCCCAACTGCTGTCCACAGGTGCGTGTGCATGATGATGCCTGCATTGTACTGTACACCAAGGTGCAAGGGTGCCCAGCATCTGACACACACGTACTTGGACAGTACAGGTGGTGGGGTGGTCGGTGGTTCTGTGTGTTAGCAATGTCGGTTCTGCCGTGCTGTGCATATGCCCATGTACGCTCTGTGCCTGGTGTGTGTGTCCATATGAGTCTTTACCCCTCCCTGATGGTATGTTTGCATGCCTGGACCCTTCCACTCCCTGGCCGCCATGCACCCCTGTGTGTTACCCTGTGTGCCTGTGGTTTGCACATGGACAGTGTTGGTTGCACATGTCCCTTGACTTACTTGTGTTCTGCATAGTGCTCCTCTGTGATAGTGTCCCGGTGCAGCTGGGCCTGCCGGATCAGTCGGGGTCCCGCCGCCCCACGGGGCTGCTCATCACCATCAACACCGCGCCACTGGCGCCCCCATCGCTGTCCCCCTTCTTCAACCTGTACCGGCTATCCCATAGCCTTTGGCCATGTTGTGCAGGATGCAACAGGCCAGGAATATCCCACAGGCCTTTTGGGGCTGTACTGTAGGGCACCGCCCGGAGGTGTCTAGGCATCGGAGCGTGCCTTGAGCATCCCAAACACCCGCTTATGATGTTGCATGTGGAAACATGTGCCTCATTATAGCGTTGTTGCGATGGGGTCATGGGGGCTGCACAGTGTGAGCAGCCAGGGACGGAGTGGGTATCCGCTGTCACCTGTGTGGAGATAGTGGAGATCAGTCTCATGTTCAGGTCCATATTGCCCATATCCCTGTGTGCCACTACCATGGCACCTGTGGCATTCCCACCCTTGGCCCGAGTTTGCATTCCATACATGTGTACTCACCCAGTAGATGGCCTGTGGGGATGTCCCACTCTCGAATCAATGGCACAGTCTGGACTGATACCATATGAAGGCATCATGTGCTCCACCAGGGTGTGTGGCACAGACATTGATTATGCGCCCAGTGGCATCACACACCACCTGGCAGTTGACACTGGAGAAGCCCTTTCTGTTCCTATATTGCAGCCCCATTGGGGCCAGGTGGCGTGTGAATGGCCACATGGGTGCAGTCTATGGTCTCTAGCACACCAGGCATACGTCTACCCTGTGGAACTCCTGCATGTTTGTTGCACGCCTGCCGCTGTGCTGAGAAATGGATGTACCCTCAGCATGTGGCAGCAGTGCGCTGGAGGAATTGGGTGAGGATGCGTGATGTGGCCAACTGTGTGATGCCTGTGGTGTCCCCTGTTGGCCTCTGGAAGGTGCCCGTGGTGAGCAGGCACATGCAGGCTGTCACCTTGGTCTCCACCGACAGAGCGTGACTCCGCCATGAGGGTGCCTGCATCACATCACTGCACAGCTCACAGAGCCGCCTCAGTATTGCCCTGTTCAGGTGGTACCGGCCACGATCTCTACATCTGTGTACAGCTCAAAGCTGATGTGGGCACGGTACTGCCTGTTGAGGCATACCGCTGGCGGGCCTTCCCACAGCCACGTCCCCTGCAGCGCATTCTCACCCCCTATTACAGCTTCCATGTGGAAGCTGGCACTGTCCATCTCCCCTGGCTTCTGACCCCAATGGGTGTACAGCCCTACTGTAAGGAGTCTGGCGGCAGGCGGCGGGTGGCAGGTGGGCGGGGAGCTGCCACCTGCCTCTGATCGGGGAGGCGGGGCAGTGGGGCTCAGTGGGTGGGTGGGGAAGGGGTACCTCTGGACCACCAGGGTTGGATTGGATGTGTCATTATTAATTACTGATGCCTGCGATTGGGCTGCAAGCGGTCCACTGGACTACCAGGGATATAGTACTATTATATGTCACAAATGCCCACGATTGGTCTGCGAGCGTCCACTGGACCACCAGGGATATAGAACTATTATTGTCTCATATAGGCCCATGATCGGGCATGGGGGTGCCACCACCAAGGTGCCGCCAGAGTTTGGGTGGCCACTGGGCAGTGGCAGCTGCCATGTTGCGCCTGCAATAAGGGCAGCTCACCTGTGGGCTGCCAGCTGTTGCTCCTTTTTTGGTTCACCTTCTGTAGCACAGGTAGGGGTTGTGCATGCATGGGCTCAGCATATCCCGGCTGAATATCGAGATGTGCGGAGTATGCATGGACACGCCTACCTGCACCACATCACATTACTGATGTGCTCCGAGCATCAGGATTTGTGCTAGGCTCAATCCCCTTTGAATATTGGTCAGGGTGATTAGCAGTTACATGGCACAACTGTGTTGCGCCATGCAACCCTTCTGAATATCCTGCCCCATATGTTTATTCCCTTTGAAAAAAAAGAGCTGCTGTCCACTTGTTCCAGGTGTAAAATTAAAAGACTGCTAACCCACTGTTGTTTCTAGAGTCCTCCTTTGTAATGTTTCCTTTGAATGTCCTGTTGTTTCTGGTGCTGTTTGTTCTTGTAGCTGGTCATCATTGTTTCACCACAACATAACCCAGATGGGCCATCTTGGGGTGGCTGGTTCACTCCACTGGGGTGTCAAGCAGACAGAGCATACTGGTGGGTCCTGGTGGGATGAGGCACATGTCTGTCTTCTGTCGGCACCCTTTGCAGACTGTGTGAGAGGCCTTTGGCACCATGCATTTCTGCTTAAAGTTGAACCAGCATAATATTCTGTGGTGATTTGCATATGCAGCCCATGATGCTTTGCATTGTGGGGCATGTGTGATTTTATATTGTTTCAGCTGCTGCATCAACAGGCCACATCTGGGCCTCAGGTTCCACTAACCAACCAACTGCTATAAGCGAGCCCACAGTCCAGGGCATTTTCTCCAGTTCTGCTAAGCCTGGCAATGATTTTTGAAGGACAGGTTTTTTACTATTCTTTCCTGCACTTTCTCTTCTGGCTGCAAATGAAAAACTAGCTGTATCTTGGTCATCCTTAGCTGCTTGAAAATCACTGTGTGTCCAGTCTGGCTGTTTTCTTCGGTTTAGCAGTGACCAAGCAACTACCTTCAGTTGTGGCTTGGTTGCTATGGAGGGCCTCATTTTCTCCATTAAACTTGTTCAGCACACTCAAGCACAGAGCTATTGTTTCCTTTTAAGAAATTTCTCTTCCTCAGCCCTTATTAGTTTTTGCAAAGTATGTTGCTTTTCAGTAACGTTATTTTGTACCTTTTGTGTTTCTGCTTCAGTCACTGCCTCCTTTTGATCCATTTTGTAGCATCCTGTTGCAGAGGTATAATTTCCTTCTCCTCCTGTGTATCTTTCTCTGATATCCCTGCAGCATCAAAAAATTCTTCAGTCTCATGGATTACTCCAGCTGGGAGGAGACTAGCTCCTCAACTACACACACATCCTGCTCCATCTCAGTCTGTCTCAGTAGGGGAAATTTTTATTGAAACACATAAGAATCACATAAAGAGAGAAGAAACAAACATTTTTTGCCAAAAAGAAACCATAAGTCACAATCGAACATTTATCAACTAATGAACCTTCAGAAAAATTACAAAAGACCAGAAAAAGTACAAGACAAACCCTGAACACCACTCTATTCATATTTGATAAAAAAAGTGAGACCCTTCCACCACATCAAAACCTGACATGCAGAATACAATGAACAATCTGATTTATAAATATTCGGAGCTCATTGCTGATTAATATACTCAGTCAATCATATGACATCCTATTCTGATGTAATACCCATTGACATTGGCCCCGCCATAGATAAAATCTAAGGCAACAGAAAAATAAGCGTCAGGGTGAAATTGAGAAAACCTGCTCCATATTCACCCACTATGAGTATATCAGAAGTTATGAAACAAAGCCAGTTTAAATGCCATTTGCTTGCCAGATAGTCCCATAAGGCTACAGTATAAGAGCAGTGTAATAGAAAATGCTCCACAGTTTCTGTCTGTGCTATGCACCCATATAGGGACAATTTCGTCTCAATTATACTTTGTATTTAACATTACCCCTCAAATACAATCTCCCAAAGGTTTCCCACATTTTCTGTGGTATCCTTGACAGCGCCAATTGGTATAGAATATAATGATTATCAACTGAGGGCAATTTCTGAAACTAGGTTCCTAGGGTAGTTGTTAGACATTATATCTTTATATAAGCTAGAAAGTGTAATGAAACTGTGTTTCATAATACCCATTTATATAATTTCTGGCAGCAGGTAAAAATAGGGGGATCTGGAGACGAGGATGAGGTTTAGGTGCTAATCAGACCATGCTTTAAAATACATGGCTAAGACTTTTCCATCCAGGCATTAAGAAGTATATTAATGTTCTGCAATAAAATACTAAAGGAGTGTTTAAACAATAAAGCATGGAAGAAAACTACAGGTTCTATCATGTTAACACCTCCTTTGCTTAATTCCAAATAGGTGTAATGTTTTTAATGGGGTTCAGTTTGAACCCCATAACATTTGAAAACACAAACTATAAAGTCTTGTCTCCAATTTAGTAGGTAACAGGTATAATGATGCTATAATCTGTAAAAGTGGCAGGATGAACTTTTTAAAATGGCTATACGCTTTAGTTTGGAAATTTTCCACTGACGCCATCCATTGACTTTTTGTTCAGCCTTGATTAAACCCAATTCCCAATTTCTTTCTGGTAGATTTTGTGGCCCAAATGTAATTCCCAAAATGTCCAGAGGGGCAGAAGAAATGGACAGTCCATATTACAGGGAGTCTGGCTGAACTATAGACCCTATAAAAAGTAATCTGCTTTTATCCATATTCAATTTGGCATTAGAGATTGATTGATATAATGCAATTTCATGTAAAAATCCTGATCTGTTCTGGGTTGAAAAAAAGCACAGATATCATCCGCATAAGCTTAGAGACGTATGTAATACTAGTGTGGTGGTATTAGTTATACTCGGACCGCCAGGCGCATGAGGCCCGGACGCCAGCAGGCGGAGGGCCTTATAGCCCCTGGAAGGTCCGGCATAGCACACACCGCCCACCCTGGAGGGTATTATTGCGCTTTAGAAAATGGGTACTGTAAACAAACAAAATTGTAAAAAATGTAAATGAAAATAAGTTTAAAGTAAGTTTTGAAATAAAATAGTTCCGCCTGCAGTTGACTATTTTGTCTGAAGACATTTTTCTGCAGTATCTTTTCCTTCCCTGCTCCTTTCCCCAACCCCAACAGAAAAACACAGGCACAGAGACTGTCAATTTAATTTGTCTTCCTGCAGTTTCTTGTTGCCGCCCCCCAACACACACACACACACATACACACACAACAGTGGAGAACCACTTTCTTTGTCGGTTTAATCAGCGCCGAGTCAGAGCAGGGGACTGTAGTGCTAAAGAACCGGTACTGAACTGAGGTATCTTTCTTTTTTATATAGGAGCAGCTTTTAAATGTTGTTTAGTAGCTCTCGGTCCTGCTGCCTACCCTGAGGACCGGAATGAATTGATCACTGCTTCCGGTTTTTTCAGTCCCCGCTGCCAGCTTTGGGGGCCAGAATACTACAGTATGTCATTTCTGTGGGAACTTACATCCCTGGTGCCTATCCCGGAATTTAAAATAATTTTCTTTCTCCAGTTCTCTGGTCTCCGCATCGTCCTGAGTATCGGACAGCTTCTTGCTGCCTGCTTTGAGCCCGAGAACCGCAAGTTTGAAGAAGATTAACAGAGTAGGAAATCAGAAGCGGTGTCTTGGTGGTACTGTGGCTGCCGTTATCGAATGCAGGTACCCAGGACTGTTTTTATTTCAAAATACAAAAAAATGAGGATTTTCCTGCAGTTGGGGGAGGGGTACAGTGTTACTTGTTGCTCCGGGGTTAGAGGGACGGAGGAGGCGTGTGCAATGAAAAGCGGGTTAGAAGAAAGAAGAAGAGAAGCACGAGATGGCCAGTTGTGTCTGTCAGAACAGCCGTTAGTATGCTGGCAGCTTCAGTAAAGAAACAACAAAAGAAGGCTTTCTTTATGTATAGTACTTGTATTTTTGGTTGTTTTGAGCAGTTCAAGTGGCAGGACAAACAAGGACAAGCGCGACACTGTCCGGGGTTGTGATGTCTCGCTTAACTGGTAACTCAGTCAGTGGTTCTGTGTCTTGTTGTGGTGATGTTTGCCAGCAGCCAGAGTTCTGTTTTAAACAGATGCTACCGAAACACTAGGCAGTTTATCTACGTTATTTAAACTGAATTTGTTCATGTTAAACAGAAAGAGGGGTTGTCCGCCGGAAAGCATCCGCTAAGCTGCGGTAAAAAATGGCGGCAGATTGACTTTTAAAATTCTGGCACCTTGATTTCTGAAATCAGGTCAGTTGGGACTGGTAAGTTTTAATACCGGGCTCTGTTGTCTGATAGATGCTCACCTTGCCAGGGCTATCAGCCAATCAGAGCCCAGGATTTTGTTAGCCCATTTTCTAAATAAGGCCTGTGGGACGCCGAGACCAGTGAGGCCTCTCCATTTTGGGGATGATAAAACTGTGTGAAGTAGAGGGCCAAGGGAAAAATATATAACAAAGAACTTATAGGGCACCCTTGACGGACACCACAATGTACCGAAAACTATGTCCTACTATACCTTTTATCATAGGTCTGACTGAAAAAGGAATATAGTAACCTTAATTGGGTTATAAAACCAAAGGTATTTTGTAGGTTTGTAACACTGAAAATAAATAATTGTGAAGAACTCTATCAAAAGCTTTTTCCTGGTCTCACGTGCCACTACATAACCTAGAAGCCCTGAAACATTACAGTGATAAATCACATCTCTTATGGTACGTAAGGCCTGTTGAATATTCCTATTGGATAAACCACAATACTGAACTGGAGAAATCACAAAGAGGCTTAAGTTTTCAGACGAGAATTTAGAATATGTGCCAGCACCTTATAATCAGTGTTCATTAGAACTATAGATCTCCAATTTTTTATTTGTGAACAATCACCTTTTTAAAAAGTAGTACAGTAGCCCTTCAGAGAAGGATGGGTGTATAGTGTTATTAGAGAACCAAAAAGTATAAGTTAAAATAAACATTCTATTAATTGAAGAATGAAAACTTTCTAGAATGAGTGAGGGATACCATCCAAACCTGGCACAGGATGAAGTCGTAAGGCTTTAATGGCTTTGAAATTTCTTCTTTAGTAATGGGGTTTGTAATTTTTGAATTTCTACTGGTAAATCAGGAATATTCACCGATTGCAAATACTTTGTTATATCGGTTGATGAAATATGTACCTTTGGATGTAGAGAGCCATAATGCCTCTGGATTTCAGTTTCTAAATCTTTTAGAAAAGAAACTGTCCTGCCATCTGGGGTATTTAAAGTTTCCATAGAGATTGTATTTTTTAAAGTTTTACAGGCCTCGTAGGGGTCACCTATGGGGATGTTTTTGTATTGTGATATAACATTGACTGAATAGATTTTGCTCTAGCAGTTTCAAACAACTTCATTGCAACTTTTATAGTAGAGATCTGAGGTATAGTCATATTTAGAAAGATCTGCCAAGGAGATTAGTATATATAATTGTTGCCTGAGAGATACAGTGCAAGAAATCAGTATTTCCTTTTTCCCGTATTTGGAAAACCAGTTCTTAATGTCAGTTTTAGTGTCAACCCACCATTCACCTTTTATCAGTATACAAAACTCAACAGATAATCTGGACTGGAGTAAGGCCGTTATTTCCTGTATAACCCATTTGTCTTGTAAAACAGAGACATTAAACTTCCATCATCTGTGTAAAGTAGTCCGGGAACAAAATGATGTACAGAAAAAGTAATAATAAATTATCTGAAAAAGTAACAGGAATGGCAGATAAAGAACCTTTGGGAACATTTGTAGAAATTAAAATATAGTCAATAATAGATACATAAGTGTTATGCTTTATAAGTAAACTTAGGACTGTTAGTATGCAGCAGATAACAATTATATAACCCAGATGCAGAAACCGCTCGAGACAGGGCATTTGAATCACAGTATTTTTTTTTTTTGTCGCTCTTTTTCTGCTTATCCCTGTGGGTAGGGTACAATTAAAATCCCACATAAAAAACGTTGTAATGCGAACCAAAAAGGTTGTATTATATTTATAAGGATAATCTTTTCTGCTTTTATTTGGGAAGCATAGACCAAATGAAACGACAGTCCATATTATTCCATAGACCATCAAGAACCAAAACCATCCCGGTATTAAATCATACAATTTACGAAAGTAAAATTAAAAGAATGAAAAAAATCCCGCACCATCAGCAGAGTCTCGCCAAGGACCAATAGGATGGACCCTGACCCATTCTTGCTGAAAAGGCGTACCTGTTCTTCTGTGTAAATCCAAGTCTCCTGTATCGAGCACACATCAATAGCTTTATCATGTAAGAACTGAAAGACCACACTTTTTTCATAATTCAATAAACTATGCATATTTAAAGACCCAATCAAACCTTTCAGCCATTCAAATTGTCTGGGTGAACCAATTACTCAGTTTTTCCTTTTTTCTTCTTTTTCCCCTTATCACCCTCTGCAACTTTTGCTGACCATGATCATTCATGGATTTTTGGGAGTCAGAATCCCCACCTCCATTTCAGAGTCGCCCAGGGGTGAATAAAGTGGCACAAGAGTTCTTAGATTCTACCGGGTGGAGGGTCTGAGGAAAGAGATTTAGAAAATCTGGAAGATCTTCTACAGGGTAAAGAATCAGAATAGGGCAGACTATCAACCTCCTTCCAGGGAGAGGATAAGTCTGTATAACAGACTGGGGTAAGCATATCTGATTCCAGAAGTAGCTGTACTGGGTTCTGGGAACCTCATCCTTTGATTCCGGAGTAGTGGGATTGCAAGCAGGGGTTTGAGGGGCTACAGAGGGGAGGGAGAGGAGGAGGAGGAGGAGGGACAGGAGAGGTGAAGGTTCCAAGGGAGGGGGCCACAGGGACGAGATGGAGAAAGAGGTGATGGATGGATTTGGGAACTCCCTTTGAACCTCATGAGTTGACAAAACAGGCTCAGCCAGGTCTTGTGCTTGCTAAATGAGAAGCTCAGGGCTTATACAACTAGTTTTATTATGTGCTGCCCAGGGCATTCCCAAAATTGTGACCATATTCCTCACAAAGGTCACAGTGAGTATGGTTCGACATTGTATTGTGCTGTGACCACTTCACCACAATTGTTGCAATGGGGTTTGTCACAGGTACTGGAGAGATGTGTGGGATCCACATCTATAGCAGGCTCGAGGCTGTCCTGCATAAAAACAGACCCCTGATCTCTCCCTAGGAGGAAGGAATTTGGTATATGCCCAAATCTGCCTCCCTGTCATAGTTTTACCTTATACTTTCATCCCCCATCCAAAAAGCTCGCTGTCAAAAATAGCCTCAGGTGTACCAAGAACCTCACATTTTGAGATAACCAGTATGAGATATCTTCAACATCAACCCCTTCGTTATGAAACATAATAGTTACATATTTAATCAAGAGTTTTGTTAGTGGGATTACTACAAAGGGGTCCATGTTGGAGATGTCTTCACTTCCCATACCTCTCCCAAAACAGATCTAATGCATAGGAGGTTCTAAAACTGACATCATAATTATCCTCGCCAGAGATGTTAATAAACGAGAGACTTCCTTGGGAGAAAAATGCAGAGAATTCTTCAACAAAATTTTACCAACATGGTGTCTACCAGGCCTGTCCTCCAGCCCCCTATATCTTATCCTGACAGCATTCCTCTGAGGAGCAGCTACTTGCTTTGAGTTTGAAAATAATTCAGACAGTAAGGGTTTAGAGTCCCAACAGGATCTGAGACTGAGGAAGGGAAGTCCCTTATCTATATTTGGTCCTGATGTTAAAGGTGGAAAAGAGTCAGAATCTGGAGGGATTCAAATAGGAGAGACCTGATGAGATAAACTTAAATTATGAGGGATGGTTTGTTCAGGAGGATTAGTTATAAATCTGGAGGAAACCCCAGGCTTCCATTCTGCTGTGGACTGTGAAAATGAAACATCCCATGAAGGGTCTGAGGTCCAGTTTATTGCCTTTGATCTGGTCCATCCTGCCCCTGAAAGTGCCTTTTGGGTGACCAGTCGTCAATCTGCTGAGGAGCTGAAGAAAATTAAGCTCAGGATCAACGAATAATAGCATTGTCAAAGGGGCTTCAGCCTGGGTTTTCTTGATAGAAACATTCTTTATGTCTAGACTGTCCTGTTGCTTCTCAGAGTTGTCTGTTGTTCCATTTTAATCAAAGATTTTGAAGAAAAAGAAATCTTTGGTGCCTTCTTGAGAAGTAGGTCAGGTTTGATACTGGATATTCGCCCCCTGATCCACCACCATTGGTTGCTTGAACACGAAACCCGCAGTCTTTGACAGAGTAACCCCTGAGGTGGGTTTACAAATGTTTTAGTCTGAGGGCTTACAGCGCTGCTAGAGCAAACACTTGGTGCCATAGAGGAGCTTTCATGTTTTCTCAGATGTCGGGCTCAAGACTGCACTATCGGCTCTGGAGACAAGCCGTAACTAAGGGAGCCTCTGAGTAACTGCTAATAGCTGTGCCGGTGAAGACTGCGGCTCAGAGTGAACTGGGAGCTGCAAACCAAATGTGAGTAAGACTCGACATTGTCTTTAATATTCGCAGAGTTTACAGTGAGGGTTAGAGGAGTCAAATCACCTGTTTCAGGCTCTGGGCACGCACTAGCCACGGTATTTCCACTGCCAGCCTTAGAAATAAAAAGTTTTAAATGAGAAATCATAGACTCACACGATTCTTCCGGGCAGTTTCTGAGACAATTAAGCCATCCAAGAGTTTGACAGGCGGGAGTTGAGTTGACAGCTGGCAGGCCAGACTGCAGTGTAGCTAGCTTTTGTACCAGACGCTGTTTCTCCAATAAATGGCTGCTCTTCTTCAAAACAGACTAGTTGTAAGAGCTTGTTGTTGTAAATCCAAATTAACTTCTAAAGATGTTTCAGTGTTTAAAACGGGTTCCATTCACAAATCTTCTGTCGAAACATAGATATCTGTGAAAACTTCCTCAGAACCATTAGGACATGCTATTAAACGTCCATCTTCAGCCTCTACCAAACTTAGATCAGGAGATGAGGCCTGCCCCTGTTCAGTACTCACCGCATCTCCGGTGCTCCGTTGAAGTGGCCATCTTGCAGACCAACAGCCTACCCCGCTTACTGGCCAAGAGTAGGGAATTTCTGTGTCCTGACTAAATTTCCCATTCACTGGAATACCACCAACAGCTTAATCTGGTTCAAGGTCAGTTGGTACTCATCTGTGGAGGGGAAGGGCAGCTGCAAGTGAGTGCTAGCTGAACACTCAAGCAGACTCGAAGACCATGTGGCCTATTTCTGCTGGTAAGTAGTAGTAATTAGGGCATTTGGGGTGCCTTTTAGGTAATTTTAGGTTTTATCATATAGGCTAGGAGTGCCCTTTCTAAAATATTCATGTCCATGAAAACCCAGATCTCACAAGCTGCTAACACCTTGGGTTGATTTTCCAAAGCCTTAGATCACCACAAAACTGAGTAACATGGTAACATATTAGTTGATGGCAGATAGGGACCACTAGGCCTACCTAGTCTGCCCATATTCCTGCTTGCAACAGCAGCCGCTGACATTACTTGATCATTGGTTATTGGTGTATGGGGCTTCCGGTGATCTAATGGTATTTTCCATCATTTTCTGTCTATCTTGCAGCAATCCTTGGGCCCCTTTACGGAGCTTGCACCAGATATTTGGCGCAAGCTGCCATAAATTGTGAAAACTGTCGCAACTGCACTGAGATTGCAATATCGTGCAGTCGCAGTGGGGTTGGCACACTGCCAAATCCTAAGTGTCGTAGTGCAGGGCTTGGTGCCACACTTTGAGAATCCTGCCCTTGATTTATTACTTTTATGTACAGAGTGATGGTATACTATACAGTACATTTAAAATATCACTTCTAGGCAGGATTAGTGCAAATCATTCCTTCTAACTGCCTCAGTGTTAATCTCTTCTTCTTTCCATTCTCTGTTTATCCCCTGCTTCAGAAACTACCTACCTCATTTCCTGGACTTCAAGATTCCATTCCAGCACTGACTGGTGAGCCTCCCAGGGCCTACAGATTGCCACCTTCTGTGTTTACCTCCTTGCAGTCTCATGCCTGCAGCAGGTCTCCCTGTTCACCCTGCTCAGGATCCAGCATGGATTCGGGGCTCCATGAGATGCTGTTGGGATGTGGGCAGGGCATCATGTTGACATGCCATTGGGGCATTTTCACTCACTCTCTCTCTCTCTTGCTTCCCATCTCTGCATATATGAAGTTCTCGGCACTCCACATCTTTGTTGGGTGGGAGCAGAATATTATGGACCTACAATATCTAGCACAACCCCTAGCTTACTAAAGCAGCTGTTCATTCTGAGGAATGGACACAAGTCTCCCACTCCTGGAATCAGACAGCACTACCTCCATAGCACCTCCATGATTTCTGCAGCCTGAGGTTGGGAGTTCAGATTGCTGTGTGAACCTGAATCTTCCACACAGCACTGCAGCTTCCTATAGTGATCACCAGAGGTCTGAGACTCCATTGTTATTTTTGACAATACCAAATAATACACAAAGAACAGCTATGAAATTAGTTTGCTGCCCAGCTCAACAGCAGATACAGTAGACTCTGCCTTAGATTTAAATCAGCTACAGCAGTTTTGTTAACATCTTGGCTGTGTCTCAAGTCACTAGAATACTTTTCTGTAACATCATCTGGGATAAAGCTAGATTCTTGGCTTGCAGGATCCATAGCTTTACATAGTTGAGCTGCCTGACATCTTGCAGGCTGGCCAGAAATCTACCCCAACATACTGAATCAATGACCATGGCTTCCTGAAATTGGTCATCTGGATATTACCCAACTGTTCACAGGTAAATCACTGTTGTGCCCCTCCTATATAGGCAGGGGAATATTGGCTTGAAGCATCAGAAACTGCCCTATTCTTCCCAGTCTTTTAGACTGAATTTGTAATTTGGGTTCACCATGATCCAAACCAGTAAGGCCATCATAGTGTTGCTTCCTCCTCCCCTTGGCTGAGATACAGATGAGGCACACTGATGAGTCCTAACAAGGCAAACACGTGTCTGTGTCTTCTGTTTTAGCCTTTGTAGGTTATGGAGAGGCCCTTTGAATTTTACTTCCCTACTTAAAGAAGAACAATTTTTTCCTGGGGATTTTCATATATCTCTCATGATGCTTTATGTTATTGGGGTATGTGTACTTTTGTATTTCTTTGAAACTTGGCTTTAGTGCCTATGGTCTTCCAGAGTAACCCTTGTTCCAGTGCTTTTGCATTGAGGTTCCTGCTCCATTAGATTTCATTACTGTCTGATTTGGCTGAGATACCAATATATTTCATTCCTCTGCCTAATTCTTGTGATATAATATCAATCAATCAAAGTCTTTAACCAGGTGATCACCGTTGAGCAAGCTCATTTTTAAGGTAGACCTGGGTTTGTCAACAAGGAACAAGGGACAATATACATGGGATGCAACACACAAGAAAATAATAATAAAATAAAGTGAGATACAATAATACAGCATATACAAAGTATCAGCAGTAGTATATGTTTGGAAACAGAAGATACAGCTAGTTTTGGGTAGAACACAATTTTTCATATAAGTAAAGAAATATACATATCAGATGCATCGAACACAAATAAAACCTAATATAAAAGATATATAGTGATATGGTGTGGAGAATTTAGAGACATAGACCCTGTTGGTTTTTAGTCAAAATACAGTAACATGCTGCCTCTTTTACCATTCTCAGTGGAGCATTGGTCTACAACTCAAATTTATCTTACAGTCTTCTTATCAAGGAGTTCTTAAAATTCTGCTGTATTCTGTCTTAGTAGAGTTAAAGTGGCCAAGTCACCTGTTAGCTTGAGTTTTTGTTCTAGGTCTTTCAGTTTCACGTCAAAATTTGTCCGTCTCTCCCCACTCTGCTTTTTATTGTGGACATCAGAGATGAAGCGCTTCTCATAATTGCTTTGAGCCCATCCCATGCATATTTATCTTTCTGTCTGCTGTATTGTGCTCCAAAAATATTCTTATTACCTGTTTAACATGGTCAATACATTTTGTGTCATTCAATAATGAGGCATTAAATCTCTATTGTGTTTTGTAGGTACTGTATAGAGCTCAATTTTAAATACATTGTTATGGGTGCATGGTCAGAGATGGTGGATCTGAGAATCTGCCTGTTATAAGTTCCATGTATCAATTGTTTTTGAGCATACAATCTATCAGTACTGGGATAGACCTAGTTGGGTTTGGAATAAAATGAGTAATCTCATGCTGTGGAGTGCTGTGTACCCCAAATATTTAACACCCCAGTTTCTATACATTAATTCTTCAAAGTTCTGCTACATAATTTATTTATAATTTTA
Organism: Neoceratodus forsteri; assembly: GCA_016271365.2. Classification (NCBI taxonomy): domain Eukaryota; kingdom Metazoa; phylum Chordata; order Ceratodontiformes; family Ceratodontidae; genus Neoceratodus; species Neoceratodus forsteri. Next base: position 1,742,411,934 of record CM028129.1, read on the forward strand.
TTCTATGAGGACTGATCCAATGATAGGTTGGATGCACAGTTGAAATCATCCTGAAAATAATATGGCCTGGAATGAGAGCATTAATTCTATTAAAGCCAGATGTTAAAATCTCTGTTGCATCCAAATTGGGTGCATAAATTATTAAAATTAATGGTGTCCTTACCAGATCACTCTGTATAAAATATTAATCTGCCTTGCATGTCTAGCTGGGATGGGATCGCTTCCTGTAAATCCCATTTCCTGAGTAAGACAGTCACTCATGCCTTCTTGGCAACTGGATTTACTGAACTAAATACTATACCTGATTTACACATTTTCTATGCCATTTTAGATGATTCAAATGTGTGTTTTGCAAGAAACAAACATCCTCTTTTAATTTATTTCATTTATTTAACAGTTTAGTTCTTTTTATTATTTATTCCTTTAACAGTATGGGATATTACATTGAGAGCAACCATTCTGAGATTTAAGTGGCCTACCTCCCATTCTTTCATGTTTCAATCCAGGACCCTGTTATATACCCCAAAGCATGATAACCTCCACTTACATGTAGTCCTACCCCAGTTTTTGCCAGGATAAAATGGATGGGGTTGTCTCCTGCAGTAAAATAATTAAGCCACATATCCCATACCCAGCCTCCTCCATCTGTGATCCTGCTTATCAATGTGTTACTTTACCACTCTCAAAAGTTAGCAACAAGCAACACATAATAATGTAACCAGTATTTGAATAACAGAACTGGACATGGCTTCCAACAGTAGGGATGATGGAGAGTCACCCTTCGTTCTTGGGAATATAGGTTATAGATGGGTTGCCTCCTCTACCCACAATACTTGCTTGTCCATATTTTTCTTTTAACTTCCTTTTTATTGCTTTATCAGAAATGAATATACAATGTTGTATAACTCAGGGAAAGGCAAACACATCAGCAAAAAGGCACACATTTCAGACAGGATACATGTCACATACTCGTAGTTAGTACACCAAAACAAGTAACCACAACAATATTAAATATCTCCAGTTTAGTTTATACATGGAGCCATATTGCTGCCAATGCTTATGCAAATATTCAACAACAAGTGTATCTTCAGTTCATAGAAATCTGCCAAAATGGAACTATATAATGTAATTCAACAATTCAGCATGCTACAGGCTTCTCACGTTGCTGCTGTTATTACAGTATTCAATGACAAGCATCAGCAGATAAGCAGTGAACTTGTGTAAAACACGTTTCCTTTTTCATGCACAGCAAAGAAAAATTAACTGCAGTACTCTTCCCGAACCTTGCACTCAGTACCAGAATTGCACAAAGCTGGTTCTTATTGCACTTCAAGCCCACAAAGCACCAAGTGAACTGGATTGAACTTTCTAGCTATATATTGCACTGAGGGGTTTATGCAATTCTCACTTTATGAGACACTTTCCACAATTCTTAACAGTTTTGTATATAACACTAGCACTTTATTTTGCTGAATTTGTTGAATATTTGCTCCCAAGAGGCAAATTGGTTTACTGAATCTGCATCTTAAAGGAAATTGTGCTTGCTACATTTATATACATCTTTCATGAAGTCAGCACTTGCTCAAATGACGAGTGAAATGTATAAAAGGAATGCACTTTGAATGTTAAGAAAGTACAGTATATGAATAAAGCCAAGAAGATTTGTTATCTTTACCTGGTCTGGTGCTGGTGTATTCATTAGGTGACTGGAGGAGTTACAGTATCTGTGTGTGGTTTTGATATTGAATGTGCTCACTTAAATTTCCAAGAAACAACTTATAACTGACATATATTACCCACAGCTGAGGAGCTCTGCAAAAGCAGCTTGATTACTGGGCTGTTTGGCTCCACATTCCCCCGTATACTTTCAGAGCCATGAGTTAACCAGCTTTTCATTGTGGCAGCTGGTTTACCATTTGTACGCTTATGTCTCATGCAGCCCGTGCTGGCTTGGTTCTCAAAAGCCCCTAGGAAATTAAAGTAGGTACAGTATATGTGTGACATCACCAGATATACTAGCCAAATGAGTTGTAGGTGACTCCTTAATAATGCTCCAGGCAGTGGCTCCCAGTGTTGGTCAGAAGGGCCCTCCTATCCTTCTAATATGGTATCTCACTGCTGGACCTTATGCCTACATAAGATTCAAAATATGAAGCTCCACAGCAGGTACTGGCCATAGAAAATATGGTTTCCTATGGGGAACAGGGTATGAAGCCCAATTGTCATGCCCTCAGGGTTACCATCCTTGAATGGGGGCCTCAACTTTATTCACAGTCCATATTTACCAAAATTGCACAGGCCCAGCAGAGTTCAATCAGAGCCTATGTCTGTGTACCAGGAGATTCTTTGTGAGCTTTCTGCTGGATTTAAACTTATGTTTCTGCCATAATGGTAGTAGGCACTGCCTTGGCATCGAGGACATGGTCGTACCAGGATCCAGATGCCCCTGTTCGCAAAGTCACATGTTGTTTCTTCCACTATCAGATATGTTTTTTGGCCATCTGGGTGCTGCACTACAAGTTCTGAAGGAAAAATGTCTGAAACTTAAGTTTGTTTTCCCTAAGAGTTTTAACAGTGGGGTGTTTACATCATTTCAAAATCCACATGGGATAGTCAATGTCAAAAATCATCTGGCTCGTCATATTTCACTTGCCTCATTTTCTGTGCTAAGGCACACAAGCTTTTGCTTTACATGGTATTTAAGAAAATAAATTATTATTGACCTGGGTCTGGCAACTGGATTGATAGACTTTTGTGTTAAAGCCATCAAAGTGCGACCAATATTGCATGGCTATCTGCACTTTTATCAAGGTGGTGGCCTAAGATATCAATAAAACATTTAATTTGCTGTCATACTATAATGTCTAAGCTACTGAGAGATTTTGGGTGGCGATGTACTTGCAGTATACATTAGTAAACACTGTTAAACATTTTGATCACAAAAATAATTAAAATATTAAATAAAATTAACTGTTTTTGTAAGATGAGCAACACATAGAGATGGCATATTAGTTGTATATTTCTAATTGCAGACATGATCCCACAGATCATACAAAAAGCAAGCAGTGTGATAGTTTTTTTCAAATTAACGTTAATTAATATTAGTATGTATGTTTACTTTGCATAATTTGCATTATTGTGGTTAAAATGATTTAGGCAAATAGTGGTAGTATTAAATGTTTCTGATATCTTAGGACCACCCTCTGATAAAGTGACAGTAGCCATGAACGTCAACTTGTACTTTGGTGGCCAGACAGATATCTTATACCTCAACCAGGATATTTCCTTTTCAGCTTTTCAAAAGAAATTTATTAAGTACTACCAAATACTTATCATAACAATACAGGCTGAGCATGTAGCCATTTGTTTCCGCTAATGTTAGTGCACAGGTGCCAGATATGGATGCTCTTAAGTGCCCCCAAATATAAATGTGGTATTCAATTGTAAAAAAAATGTGTTCTACTATTGCAAAAAGATGGATTCCTCATTGCTATTTTTATAATGAAGATACGCTTATCATGGAGTGATGCTGTTGATCTATCTAGCTTTACTAATCAATTTCTTTTTGTTTTTAACATGTTACAACTACTGACATGAAAAAGAGAAAAGTGAGATGTTCTTTTGGAAAACCAGAAATATTAATGTCATGCTAGAAAACGCATACTATTTGGGGGTCCGGACAAAGCAGTAATTTTGTTTCTGTTTCAGTGAAATAGAAACACAAAAATATAAAATTTAAATCGGTGCCGAGTGCATTGAGTAAAAAAAACAAAACAAAAAAACAAATGACATTAAAACATTAAATATACCAGTAAAATTGTCCAGATTGCCTATCAGTGCATCTGAAACACTAAAGACTGTGAGGGCTTAGCTGACCACCCAAAATCACACCCTTATAGGGGCTCACTTCAAACTGTCTCTTCCTTGTCTTCCATCAGCTTTGGGGTTAGGTGCTGCAGTTTTTCCTCAGGATAGCCATATTCTCTAAAGTCATGCACTGTTCATCACACAAACACTCATACATCTAGCAACTGTACTGCAAAAGAGCATCCCTATCCCAGAAATGCAAAAAAAAAAAAAAAAAAGTAACATTTGAAGCACGACATTTTTCTGTTCTTGAATGCTTACAGTCTCTGCAATTGTTTTCCATTTTCAGTAGTGAATGTGCTCTGTCAAGGATCAGATATAGGAGTTTTTGAGTCACAGGTATACATCTGCCATTATTCACCCCTATTGTATCCCATTGAAAGCAACCTCTGTGAGATCAGGACTAGGGTGCCTTGAAAATTTGTAACACATAAAAGCTTTGATTAGGGAAGGAATCTGGCTCTATGACAATCTGTTCCGCTTTTACAATATTGACATTTGAAGGCCACTGTTTCACTCTCTGCCAAATGTATAATTAAAAAAACTGGCGCAGGATTTTTCTCCAGCAAATGATTTCCACTAAAAAAGGTTATTTTCTGATCAAACACAGTAGTAATATTATTATATTCACAAAGTGAGTTCAGCAAACTTGATTCTGCTAGTCAGTGTTAAAGGGACACGGCATTTTGTGATTGCTCTGCAGCTGCTTATAAAGTTCATGTTTTCAAAAATGATATGAATACCCTCAAGGGATAAATATTTGACTGTACCTGAATAAAACTTAAACCTGTAAACTGTCTTTTCTATTGTTTTCCTTGTATGTACAATATTCTGTACAGTTCATTTCATGGAACTGGGAATTTGGAGTTTTGACTATATCACTGCATGGATTCAAACTTGAATATGAGCAGATGACCTATCAGAACAGTGCTGAAAGCTCATCACGGTGTTCGATCCACGGATAATATTCAGTTTAATTACACCTTTGTTAAATGTGTCTTAGGCACGAGTGCCTTTGCCCATTTAGGACCAGTTTCTTGCTGTGCTTTGCCTTTTCACTTCAAAACAACAAAGGTATTGCAATTTTTATACAAAAACTTGGATTAGGGACAGCACTAATCAACCTTGATGTTGTATTTTCAGTGGTGGTTAAACAATTTACATAGTATCTACTGACCTGAGATTTGTATACAGAGTTTACATGTACTTGACACCATAATATGCTATACCATGCTACATCACAGAGTTTACAGGTAGTTGACACCAGTCAATTCTATACCACACTATGCTACAGAGTTTACATGCAGCAGACACCGCACTATGCTACAGAGTTTACATGCAGCTGACACCGCACTATGCTACAGAGTTTACATGCAGCAGACACTGCACTATACTACAGAGTTTACATGCAGCAGACACCGACTATACTACACAGTTTACATGCAGTAGACACCGCACTATACTACAGGTTTCCATGCAGCTGACACTGCACCGTGTTACAGAGTTTACATGCAGTTGACACCACACTATGCTACAGAGTTTACATGCAGCTGACACTGCACTATGCTACAGAGTTTACATGCAGCAGACACCGCACTATGCTACAGAGTTTACATGCAGCTGACACCGCACTATGCTACAGAGTTTACATGCAGCTGACACTGCACTATGCTAGAGTTTACATGCAGGATAACTCCCCGCACCATGGTACACCATGATGCCTCACAGAGTTTACATGCAGCTGACACTGCACTATGCTGCAGAGTTTACATGCAGCAGACACTGCACTATGCTGCAGAGTTTACATGCAGCTGACACCGCACTATGGTACCACCATGCCACTCTTCACAGAGTCATGCGGTGGTGGATGCCATGCCACAAGCATGCCATGCTACCCTACAGAGTTTACATGTACTGACACCACAATATGCTATACCATGCTATGTGCCAGGTAAAAAGAGAATCAAGAATAGCGGTCAAAACCATGCTGTCAGAATAGCGAAATTTAAAACAGTTGCAGGGATATCCTGCAGGGATACAGGACATTCCAGAAGTGTAAGGAAACACAGAAGGAGCAGGACAGAGAGCTGTACCAGTTAAGGCAGAAGGAAGCAGGGAGGGAAGTCAGAATAGCAAAGGCCCAAACTGAGGAAAAGATAGCCAACTCAGTTAGAAGGGGATAAAACCTTTACAGGTACATCAGCGGCGTGAAAGACAAAGGGAGGGATAGTGAGGTTGAATAGAATGAACGGTGGGTGGGCAGGGGGGACAGTGAAAAAGCAGGGATACTGAACGAATATTTCTGCTCAGTATTCACAAAAGAGGAGGGGAAGTGCCTAATCCAATTAACAGAAGCACTCTTGATAGGGGTCGATCCCAGTCCTTTCAAAGAAAGAAAGGGTTCTGCAAGAACTCCTAAAACTGAAGGTGGACAAAGCAATGGGTCCTGATGGAATTCACCCCAGAATTCTAAAAGAATTAAGGAGGAACTAGTGAAACCACTGGCTACTCTTTTAATAAATCATGGGAGGATGGTGTGGTACCCGAGGACTAGAGGAAGGCGGATGTGATTCCCCTCACAAAAGTGGGACCAAGACAGAGGCAGGAAACTATAGACCTGTCTGTCTGACCTCTGTGGTAGGTAAAGTGATGGAGTCACTCTGAAGGAAAGAATAGTTGAGTACCTAGAGGCCAGTGGAGCACAGGATCCAAGGCAGCATGGATTCACAGCGGGAAGGTCATGTCAGATGAATCTAATAGATTTCTTTGACTGGGTGACCAAAGTAGTAGACCAGAGAGAGGCTGTGGACATGGCCTACCTAGACTTTAGCAAGGCATTTGACACAGTCCCACAAAAGATTAATAGTTAAATTAACCAGCCTGGGAGTGGGTCCCAGGGTGGTAGCCTGGTAGAACATTGGCTGCACAACAGGACACAGAAGGTAATTGTAAATGGAGTCCACTCTGAAGGAAGAGAGGTTACTAGTGGGTAAACGCAGGGTTCAGTATTAGGTCCAGTCCTTTTAATGTCTTCATCAGTGACATTGCAGAGAGAGACTGAAGGAAAAGTGCCTTTTGCAGATGACACAAAGATCTGCAACAGGGTTGATACACAAGGAGGCGTGGAAAGGATGAAAAGGACTTGGCAAGGTTGGAGGAATGGTCAGAAGTATGGCAGCTAGGATTTAATGCAAAGAAGTGCAAAATAATGCACCTGGGAAACAAGAACCCAGGGAAGAATACACAATGGGTGGGAGGTAGTAACAACAACAAAAAGGAAAGGGACCTGGGGTAATCATATCAGATGACCTTAAGGTTAGCAAGCAATGTGAGAAGGCAGTAGGGAGGGCTGGGGGTATACTGGGATGTAGGGAGAGGCATCATCAGCAGAAAACAGGAAGTTGTTATCCCTCTGTACAGACAGTTGGTGAGACCCCATCTGAGTACTGTGTCCAGTTCTGGAGACCCCATCTCCGAAGGACATAGACAGGATAGAGGTAGTCCAGAGGAGGGCAACTAAAATGGTGCAGGGTCTGCAAGAGAAGCTGTATGAGGAGAGACTAAAGGAGCTTAATATGTATACCCTTGAGGAAAGAAGGGAGAGGGGGACATGATAGAAACTTTAAGTACCTCAGTGGAATCAACAAAGTCCAAGAGGGTAGCATCTTTCAGAAAAAAGACTTTGCAAGAACAAGGGGACACAATTTAAAGATAGAAGGAGGGCAGTTCAGGGCAATGTGAGGAAGTATTATTTCACAGAGAGGGTAGTGGATGCATGGAACAGCCTTCCTGAGGAGGTTGTGGGGTCTAAAACAGTGGGAGAATTCAAGAATGCATGGGACAGACATAAGGCAATTCTTGTGGGGGTAGGAAGAAATAAGCTGTTGGTTAACTAGGATCTACGGCCTATCCTGTAGGTAGGGAAATGGGCAGACTAGATGGGCCAAGTGGTCCTTATCTGCCACAAAGTCTATGTTTCTATGTTTCTATGATAGCATAGCACAGGCAATGTTAGCGCTATCCCTGTAGCTGCTGGCCATAGAGAAAAGAGGAGAAAGTGTTCATTGCAGGGTGTGCTGGCAGCTCCCATGGCGTGGTGGTTAGGACACAGACAGCAGAGGTCAGTGGAACATCAGTGGACTGGGGTTTGACTCTGGTCCAGGGACAAGAGATTCCTTTATGGCTTTTTTTTTGTCTTCGGACATGACATTTTGTTTTATTTTGCTCCCCACCTGACTGGTATGCTGCTCGCGCCTGCCCCCCCACCCTGCACGCTTTGCTATGGTAGCAGTCATTGTTATAAAATGTTACATTTGTTGTAGTGGTTTTCGCTGCATGGTTTTTGATTGCATTATCACCTTGCTACACTGCAGTATTTACATGTGGTTGACACTATGCTACGCTATACCACAACATCTACACTACAGAGTTTACATGTAGTTGACACCATGCTATGTTATATCATGCTACCTTAAAAGTTTAAATATAGTTGATACAGACAATGCTACACCACACAACATTGCAGAGTTTACATACAGTTGACACCACGTTATGCTACATTATGCTACACTGCAGAGTTTGCATGTAGTTGACACCATGCTATGCTACACCATACTACCCTACAGAGTACCTGTAGTTGACATCACTTTATACTATATCATGCTACACCAGGCTATGCTACATCATGCTACCCTACATAGAGTACATGTAGTTGACATCACTTTATACTACATCATGCTACTGTATGAACATACAAAATTTGCCAGCAGATAAAGGCCTAGAGGTCTATCAAGTCTGCTCGAATGTGCAGCTAGTACCCCTTTATTCTGCATCTACCCTCCCTTCCACCCTTCCCTTCATTAACCCTCCCCTTGTCCTGTCCCATCCCCTTTGAAGCAGTCCACTGTTCTACTACGCACCACTTCTGCAGGTAACGATTCCACCCAGCCACCACCCTCTGTAAAAAGTGTCTCCTCATCTCCCTCCTGAATCTTCCTCCCTCCAGTCTCATACCATGGCCCCTGGTGGCCCTCCCTCCCTTACTTTGAACAGCCCCTCTGTACCCATCTTGTTTATTCCTTTCATGTATTTAAAGGTTTCAATCATGTCACCCCTGTCCTCCTCTCCTCCAGTGAGTACATGTTGAACTTCTTCAACCTCCTCTCATATGATAAGTCCCCCAGCCCCTTGGTCATCTTTGTCGCCCTGCTGCACCCTCCAGTAACTTAATGTCCTCTTCAGATACGGGCGGCAGTACTGCACGCAGTACTCGAGGTGTGGTCTAACTAATGACCTATAAAGTGGCAGAATCACCTCCTCCTCCCCGAGGATATACCCCTGCAATACAACCCAGCATTTTGTTGGCCTTTGCAGCTGCCTTCCTACATTGTGCCGAGTTGTTCATTGACTCTGTAATGAGCACCCCAGATCCTTCTCCTCCTCTGTCTGGGCTAGCTGCACTCCCCCAACTGGTAACTCCTCCTTGGGTTCTTCATCCCAAAATGCAGCACCTTGCACTTTTGGCATTAAACCCCAGTTGCCAGGTGTCTGACCAGGTTTCAAGCTTTGCCAGATCATCCTGCAACCCCTGCCATCCCCTAGGTAATCCACCACCGCACCTACCTTGGTATCATCAGCAAACAGACTGATCTTGCTCTTGATGTCCCATGATATGTCTGCAATGAATATCCCAAACAACACTGGTTTACTTGTAGATGACACCAATCTATGCTAAACCATGCTACACACGAATTTACATGCAGTTGATACCACGCTGTGCTATGCCATGATACACTACAGAGTTCACATGTAGTTGACACCACGTTGTGCTATGCCATGATACACAACAGAATTCACATGTAGATGACACCATGCTATGCTAAACCATGCTATACTATCGAATTTACATGCAGTTGATACCACGGTTATGCCATGATACACTACAGAGTTCACATGTAGATGACACCATGCTATGCTAAACCAGGCTACACTACCGAATTTACATGCAGTTGACACCACGCTGTGCTATGCCATGATACACTACAGATTTCACATGTAGTTGACACCACGTTGTGCTATGCCATGATACACTACAGAGTTCACATATAGTTGACACCACGTTGTGCTATGCCATGATACACTACAGAGTTCACATGTAGATGACACCATGCTGTGCTAAACCATGCTACACTACCGAATTTACATGCAGTTGATACCACGTTGTGCTATGCCATGATACACTACAGAGTTCACATGTAGATGACACCATGCTATGCTAAACCATGCTACACTCACCGAATTTACATGCAGTTGATACCACGCTGTGCTATGCCATGATACACTACAGAGTTCACATGTAGAAGACACCATGCTATGCTAAACCATGCTACACTACTGAATTTACATGCAGTTGACACCACGTTGTGCTATGCCATGATACACAACAGAGTTCACATGTAGATGACACCATGCTGTGTAAACCATGCTACACTACCGAATTTACATGCAGTTGACACCACGTTGTGCTTTATGCCGCGATACACAGCAGAGTTCACATGTAGATGACACCATGCTATGCTAAACCATGCTACTACCAAATTTACATGCAGTTGACAGCACGTTGTGCTATGCCATGATACACTACAGAGTTCACATGTAGATGACACCATGCTATGCTAAACCATGCTACACTACCGAATTTACATGCAGTTGATACCACGCTGTGCTATGCCATGATACACTACAGAGTTCACATGTAGTTGACACCACGTTGTGCTATGCCATGACACACTACAGAGTTCACATGCAGTTGACACCACGTTGTGCCATGCCATGTTACAATGCAAAGATTACATGCAGTTGATAACACAGAATGCTACACCATGCTGTGCTACAGGGCTTACATGTTGTTTATGTAGGTTCCACCATGCCGCAGCTACATGAATTGTGTCAAACGGAATCACAGCGATGATAATGCCCAGTCGGCATTGTGCCATCTGGGAAATGCAAGTGTCAGAGTTGATTTTGGGAGGGGCAATATCCCTGAGTTAGCAGTGTCATGAATACTGGGACCATTTCAGCAAACTGCTGATTTTGTCACTGTAATGGTCTTCACAATATTTCCATCACTGTTGAACGCACACGGTTTATATAATGCTATGCTGCATCATGCTACACTATAGAGTCACATATTGTTGACACTATGCTACACTATGCTCACTACAGAGTCTACATTGATCTGACATCACGTTATACTACACCATGCTACATTACAGAGTTTACATGCAGTTGATTCCACACTATGCTACACCATGATATACTACAGAGTTTATACATAGTTGATACCATGCTATACTAAACCATTTTACACTACAGAGTTTACATGTAGTCGAAACCACATTTTGCTGCACCATACTACAGCATTTTACATATACTGTAGTTGATACCATGCTATGCTAAACCATGCTACACTACAGAGTTTACATGAGGTTGATACCAGGTTATGCCAAAAACCAATAATGTACCATGGTACCATACTGTACCATAATAAATCAATAATGCATGACAGTGTATGTTTTATAATAGGATAACCCCACAACACAGGTGCTTTGTCAGGTATGAGGCTTAGCCAAGTGCTTTCAACCACCAGAGAAATGCCATTATCCCAAATGATAACACACATTTGGAGTTTATTATTGCTGTTGTAAATATATTAAGTAAGCAATAACTCATGATGGGGTGTTGGCTGTGCTGACAAGCTCATGTCCAGAGATGCAGTAGGCATGAGGCCATGTGCTGGGTGTCTTCTACCCTGAAGTGTCTTATTTACTTATTAGCTTTTGATGACTAGGTAAGTACATTAGGCAATAACCCTGCCTATTTTTAGGTATGACCCAGGAGAGTACAAAATACAATCTTACAGTCACAGGTAGCATACAATCAGAACATGACAGACTACAAACAGTCACAGTTAGAATACAATCAGAACATGGCAGCTACATAACAGGTATCCATGCAAGGATAGTTGGAAAACTATTACATAGCAAGCATAACCATCCACGAGGGATGATAGATCAGTTGTGGGCAAGTCCATAGGTATACTTGGAGCAATAAGAAACAGGAAACTAGGCAGGCAAAAGCAAAAGCAGAAGGTCAAGAGGATAGTTACAGTCACAAGTATTAGCACATGGAGGTGAGAAAAAGTGCAGTTTTAAAGGAGGCATGACATAAGGAGCACTTTAAGTGGGGAGGCAGGGAATTACAGTATTTTGGAATGAAATGAGAGAAAACTTGAACTTATAAAATGGGTTTTGTGTTAAGAAATGAGGAAAGTAAAATAAAAACTTAAACAATTGGTAGTTTAGTGTGAAATAGTCCCTCTGCAGACGGGCTGTATGTACAGAGTGCTAGCCTGAGTTGCACTGTATGAGCCTTTTGTGATGTATGTGTGCTTTTGTGTGAGCTGTCTATTGAAGGCATCCCCTCTCCACATTTTGTTCTACTTTATTTCCTTAAATACAAAAAAAAATATGTTACTGTTTTACTTTGTAGACTTGAACTGGAAATAATTGGTTTCAGGTATTTTGTTTAGTGACTGAGTGGACCAGCAAGATAGTGCGAAGAAAGTGAAACTGGATTCAAGATTGTAACACCAAGGAGCTGCACACTGATATTTTAGTAATTGGGCAACACTGGTGCTGTGACTTTATGATACCCCGTGGTTGTGCTGTCCCAATCGAATGGGTAGAAACAAGTTTCAGCCAATCAGGAAGCAGGATTCTTACTATCCATTTTATAAAAGTATGTAAAGAACACATTGGCAGGAATATTTTCAGGCAGTGGTGTTATGACATATCACCACTGCCTGAAGTGATTATTAACCAATAGGCTTAGTGGAATTCTCTCACCCATTTGATAATTTTGTTTTCTTGCTCATGTTGATTTTTTTGGCATGCCTCATCAGGTGTAGAACTTATGCATTTTATTCAGTTTACATTCTCACATGCCCAATTCAAAGAAAGAAAAAAAAAAGATTCTGTGTACACTCACTTCATTTGGTCTTATTTTATACCCTGCAACATAATTTGTTTATGTGATTATGAAGTGCTATAATTATTTATAAGCTTTTGGGGCTATGGGAACCATATCTGGAAAAAAGAGTCCCCACTCCCCATTACAAGCCACAGACAGTGTTCCATGAGCTACTAGGACTCCTTTCAGAGCAACAGGACTGAGCTCTTGTGTACCCTCAAATAATTCCAGCACTGTCAATATATGGTGGAAAGGGCACAGCATTCTTTGTAGTGGAGCTAACCTACTAATTCATTGAATTTGAAACTTATTAGATAAAACAAACCTCAGTTTTGTATCTAGAAAAACATTTTTGCTTCATACTGGAATAAGAAATATACTTGTATTGTACCTAATACAACAGATGTCATTATATAGCATATAACACCCGTGCAGCACTCAGGTATCAGCTGTGCTTTATGCTTTAGCAGCTGTGGTATTTACATGAACGCCCTACTGTGTTTCTTATAGTATGCAAGTGCTTTGTGCTAAACCACATCCACATAATCTAGATGGAAAGCTAACGTGACAACCCCAAACAATGGGGCCTAATCTTTCTTCTTATTGACAGGAACTCTTATACTGCTTCTAAGCATTTGCTAAGCTTGCTGGAAGCAAATAAGATGCAGGCTGGAACCTTCTGCAGCTTAGCAGAAGCTACACTTTGTTTCCTTGGCACGAGAGGTGTAGTAGGGTAGTTAGTGGGCAAATATTGATATGAGAAGTTGTTCTTTAAACAAGACAGTGTGTGTGTGTGGGGGGTGAGAGCCAGAGAGAGAGCATGAACTTCAGCTGCTATGCTAAATTAGTGTAGTCGAATGGTCTGGAGCGCAGAGGTGTGCTATAGATCAGCCCAGGTTCCAATCCCACCATAGCCAATGGCTTTCCTTGTGATCTGGAGCAACTTCATTGACCTCTCTCTGAGTAAGTTCTCCAGCTGTGAAAATGGGTACAGTGAACGATCACTGACAATGAGAAAATGTTAAAAAAAAACAAAAAAAACCACACCACTTTTCTGCTGTAACAATAATGTCACCAATAAACCGCCATAGTGAAACTACACAAAATGAATATTTTGGTGCACCCAGGCAAGGACGGTTGCAAAAGTACTGCAAAAATGAACCCTGACAGGTTTTATGAGATAGACTCCCCAGTGCTTCATCTTAAAGAGGGCTTACTCTGGGAGTGCAGAAACCCAATGTAAATGTTTGAGTCCACCTCCATGACTTGGCAGGGTTTATTTTGTGCTGATATGCAGTACATTGCTTTATTTTGCAGACTTTCTATCTTGTATGAAGACTTTTTGCCTTTTTTGTTTACACTGACAACGAGATGTCACACCTCTGTTGGCTATGTGAAATAAATCGATTGACTGATAGTAAAACATAATAATAATAATGATAATAATAATAATCATAATCATAAAAGTACCCTGAAGAAAAATGTGTTCTGGTTTCAAGTGCCCAAGATTTCATTTTGTTAATGATTGAGGGTTCAACCTAAAAAGCTTTTGAAGCCTCAGCACGATGAGTAGTATAACAGGAGAATCACATACACAAAAGTAACCACTACTCTGGCTCACACTCTGTAAATGATCACATACGTTTTCCTTTTAAACAAAGCTACTATATTATTTTGCTGTATTTTTCAATCTATTTCATTACCAAACTTTTGTCTATTTCTTGTCTAGGATAGTTTATTGTAACAGGCTTTTTCTTGAAGTTAGAGCTTCAATCTTAATATAAACTTTTATCATCATTTTAAATTTCTTTATGTTGGGGCAATGCCTCCATTTTATATTGAAATATTAGTGTAATTAGGTGCAAACGGAATAGAGAATAGCTCAGGTGGTGATGAAGGGGACACAACATTTTAGGTATGTAATTATGAAAGGAGGAAGACCGGTGGGATTGTAAGATTAAAAAGGGAGGTGGGGGAACTGTGCACGGGGACCATGAAAAGGTAGACATCCTGAACATATACTTTTGTTTAGTGTTCACAGAGGAAGGAGAAGGGGAGGGGCCAAAAAATAGTAACAGAAGCATCAGAGAGAGGGAAGTGGGCACTAGTCCATTTTCAGAGGAGAGTGTCCTGATGGGACTTGCTAATCTGAATGTGGGCAAAGCAGTGGTGCTAGATGAGGTGCATCCAAGGGTATTGAGGAGCTCAGGGAGGTACTGGCTACACCTCTGACAGTCCTATTTAATAGCTCATTGAAAACAGGAGTGATTTTGGAGGACTGGAGGAAGGCAGATGTAGTCGCAGTTCACAAAAGTGGTAGCAGGAAGAGGCTGGCAATTATAGGCCAGTCAGCCTGACTTTGTAATGGGAAAGTCAATGGAGTCTCTGCAGAGGGAAAGGATTTTGGAATATCTTGAATCCAGTAGGTTACAAGACCTGAGTCATCAGGATTCTCTTGGGGTCATATCAAACTAATCTGATAAACATTGTTGACTTGGTGACTAAGGAATTGGATCAAGGTGGACCAGTGAATGTGGTCTACCTAGATTTCAGTAAGACTCCATGCTATTCAACATAAGAGACCAGCAAGCAAGCTGTGTAGCTTAGGAGTAGGTCCAAAGGTGGTAAACTGGTAAGAAATTGGTTAGGGATAGGCGACAGAGGATGGTGGTAAACAGAGTCCACTCATAGGAAGGGAGGGTGACCAGGGTGCCTCGGACCACTGCTGGAACTGTTCCTCTTTAGTGTCTTTATAAGTGACTTGCCAAAGGAGCTCGAAGGAAAGTCCGTCTCTTGTGGATGACACCAAAATCTGCAATAGGGGTTGACACTGGGTGGGTGTGGAAAGGATGAGCAGAGATCTGAGAAAATTCAAGGAGTTGTCAAGGTTATGGCAGCTGGGTTTCTATGCGAAAAAGTGCAAAGTAATACACTTGGGCACAGAAACCCAGGGCAGAGTACAAACGGGAGGAGGAATTGATGCACACTAAGCAGGAAAGAAACCAAGGTGATCATATCAGATGACCTAGAGGTGGCCAGGGCAGTGTGACAAGGCAGTTGGGAGGCTACTAGGATACTGGGGTGCATAGGGAGGGTATTACCAGCAGAAGGAGGGAGGTGGTATTACTCTGTATAGATGGCTGGTAAGACCCACTTAGAGTTCTGGAGACCACATCTCCTGAAAGACATAGAAAGAGTGGAGGTGGTCTAGAGGAGGGCAACTAAATGGTGCAGGGTCCACATCACAATCCCTATGAGGAGAGACTTAAGGACCTAAATATGTACACCCTGGAAGAGAGGAGGAGATGGGGGATATGATAGAGACCTTTAAATACTTCATGGGGTAACTAAGGTACAGGAGGGAAGTATTTTTAGAAAAAATGTGCTCAAGGACAAGGGGGCACAAAGAAGCAGATTCAGGAGAGAGCTGAGGAAAACTTTTCACAGGCAGAGTGGTGGATTCTTGGAACAGTCTTGCAGCAGAGGTGGTGGGGTTCAAGAATGCATGGGATAGACATAAGGAAATCGAGGGGAAGGAAGGATGGGTGAATGGGCCAGATATCAAGTAGGATCTGTGGTGATACTACAGGCAGGGAAAAATGGTCAGACTAGGTGGGCCAAACAGTCTTTATCTGCCAGTAAATTCACTGTTTCTGTGTTTATATGGGGAGAGAATGGCAGACTCTCACATAAACTAAGTGGATCTAGTTTAAAAGGAAAAGTAACTTATTGCCCAAAGATTACTTAGATAAGTAGATAGAGTAACGTGAATGCAAGTAGTTACTCAGGCCCACAATCTGTTATGCCCAATGTGTGTCTGTGTGTATGGAGAGGGGCAGTGTGTTGAAGGGGAAATGTTGACTCCAAACTGACGTTCAACTCACAGCGGTAATTAGTAGTTTGTCACTGAAGGAAAACAGGTCACACTGCTGCGGCCAGTTATAGCCAGGTCATGCATGGCTGCACTGAGACTGAGAAAGTGAGCGATTCAGGGAATTTAGTTACAGATGGTCCAGGAGTATTTCCTCGTACAAGACGGTGACATTGGTTCCAACAACATTTTTGTTTCCTCATCCCAGGGTGTCATCTTCTCTCAGCCCTGACCTTGAAATATCCTTGTGATAGTGTGCCTCCGAAGACCACTGCAAGAGAGAATGCTCTAGAAAACTTAGCACGGGCACATGTGCGCGTGCACACACACACACACACACACACACACACAAACGTTTGATCAGTCAGTAACCTACAGTATTTAAAACACTGGTTCCCACTGTGACCACACGTAGCCACCTGTACTATTTTGTGAGGCTACAAAGATCTTTAGCTGCTCCATTAAAACCAAAACTGAGGATTTCTAGAAAGTCATATCATAAGGGACTACTGGTAACAGATAGCTTGTTGGTGAACAGAGCCCAAAATTAAGGGGGACTCTGGTCTTAATCCTACATATGCCACATTTGTCAGGCGGCCTCCGGGCTGGAGGAAGGTGCTCTCCACCTTAGATAGCTCTGCCCGACAGGCAGAACATTCCACCAAGTAATGACAAGGTGGGGGTTCAGGACAAGTAGAAGTATAAATAAGGAGACAACAAGACACAAATGTGGGTGATGGATAATGAGACAAAGACATGTTGTAATACATGCTTTTTATGTTCTTTGATGTTAAGGATTTTCAGGAGGCAGTATAGTGTAGTGGTTAAGGGCACTGAGCTGCAAACCTCGATACCTGGGTTTGAACCCATCAGCCCCCACTTGCATACTGTGTGACCCTGAGCTAGTCACTCAACTTCTCTGTGCTCCCAGGTCACATCTAGAAACAACCTCTGGCTTAGTGTGCCTTTCCTGGTTAAACAACTTTTCCTTCATTCCCTCTGCACTATCCTCTCTGCTTCCTAGGACAAAGAAATGATCATAAATTAAACTGCAGCAAGTGTATGGAATCAGTTGTATAGCATGAGAGATCTAAATGTTATTGACACTTAGCATATAGTTTTTTACGTCACCATAATGACACCAACATGAAATGTGCTATCTGTAATCTATGGACTTATTATATTGTATATGACAAAACTTTAATAATTTCAAGTTTAAAAAGCACACAATTGAACAGTGCTGGCTTGGTAGTGCCACTGCTTATTACACTGGCAACCTCAGCACGGATTCGAGTTTCTCAGGGGCAGGTGGGGGGAGCAGGGGAGGGAGGATGGAGCATCCCACGGGCAGCTCTCTCCCACGGGAGGAGTGCAGTGTCTTGTTAGGTGCCTGCCACCTGGTGGAAGCAGTGGCAGCACAGCAGGATTGCCTCAGTAAGGGAGGGCGGGCTGACACCAGGCCCAGCTCAACCACTCACAGAAATACATGCTGCTGAGTTGGGGTCTCCAGACCTTGGCAGAAGCCAGACTCCCTAGCAAATGAGGAGGACAGGAGGTGGTGGATACTGGGTGAAAATGAAATGTCAATAAAATACATGATTAAAAAATCTATTTTTGTATCTGGGGTTTAGGTTTTGAGCTTGACAAACACTGATTTAAAACAAAGACAACGGGGTGGATGGGGACAGGGTTACTTAAAAAGGGTAACGAGGATGTAGCCAAGACAGCAAAAACAGTTTCTGTACGTCCAGTAGTTCTGCAACGCTCTGCTTTAGCTTGAGTTATAAGCTGTGTCTCCACGGAGCTGAAAGCAAGAAATTCATGTTGTGTAGCAGCTTCTCAAGGAGAGCCATGGACACCTTATCTGAGTTCATAGCGCTGGGGTCATCGGTGCTACTTGTTAAACCATGGACTAGATGTGTAACAGTAGCTTGTTACTAGAAAGGCAACAGTAGCATAGTAATAGGTTTGGTCACTCACTGCCATACATAAGTTGTTTCTGTGCTTGCTCTGTATTACTAAGAGAAACTGCAGACAATGCTACCAGAGATTTTAATTTTATTAGCTTTTTCTTTCTTAGGAGCCCCTGCCATAAAATGTGGTGCTTGATTGTTACAATTTACAGTGTAAGCAGAATGTAAATCTGGATGGCTGAACTGGTCTAGATAAGTGTAGGTGTCCCGTTGGCAAACCCTGAATCATACCTCCAGCTGTACTTCCAAACCCTAGCCCGAACAGCTGCAGGTGGCAGAGCTGTGGTAGAAGCATGCCAATCATTTAACTGCAGCTATCAGTTTGCTGTAAGCAACCAGTTTAAAAACAAATGCTATGATTGTGATGATTTGGGTTGTTTCACAGTCATTTGTGTCAAAACAGGTGCAGAGGAAGAACCCCCGAAAAAAAGACTTCTAGCATCTACAGGGTTGCACATCTATTTTGATTATTATTTCTGGCACTAACTGAAACTGTGCCAGCATTCTTGAGTCTTTGTGAGTCTGGCTCTTCATAGTAACATAACATTGTAACATAATAAGACAGAGGATGTGAGGCCCTGCAAGTGTACTCCTTTCCTTGTCATGGCACTGACTATAACTAGTAATGTTATTTTTCATTTGTGCAGCGTTGGCACAATTGCAGTCTTGGTTCTGACTTATTACTTTATTGTAGGGACTTCATTTTAGTGATCCCGCAATACAATGCATAAAAGGCAAATAGCATGTATGGATAGCAGGAAGGGGTACCAAAACAGAGTGCATCCAGGCAGCATGAATGCAAAATGTCTATACAGGCCACAGCACAAAACAGGGCCAGCAAGCAGCTGTATTTCAAAGACAACTGTGCACAGCAGCGCTAGCATACACAACATCAAAGTGAGCACTTCACCCATGTCTACAAATAACAGAGTGCCCAGCAGGTTCACAGCACTCAGCACCTCAAAGCGCAGTATGTGACTGATAATACAATGCACAGCAGGCCCACAGAGAACAGCAACTCAGAACACAGTGCAAACATGGTTGATAACAGTAAACAACAGGCCCACAGCTCACAGCAATGCGGAGTGCATCGCATGCTTGGTTAATAACACCGTGCACAGCAGGCCCACAGTGCCCAGCATCTCAGAGTATAGTGCAAGCAAGGCTGATTACACAGCATACAGCAGGCTCACAGAGCACAGCACCTTGAGTGCAGCACAAGCCTGGCTAATAGCACAGCATACAGCAGGCCCAAAGAGCACAGCAACTCAGAAGACAATGCAAGCTTGGCTGGTAACACAGAGCATAGCAGGCCACCAGTTCACAGTGTGACGCTTGGACAGCTGGTTCTGATCACTGTATCATTTCTTTTTTTCCATATTTTATTTTTATTGAGTTTTTAAAGAGTAAAAATAAAAGACATTAAAATTAACATTTAGTTTTAACACCATATAACATATGACAGCATTATATCAATTAACAAATTAATAACCATAACTTCCAACTAATAAACAGAAGGTTAGTACTATTGTTTCATACCTCAGTTTAAATGGAAAATAAGAATAAAACATAATAATTAAAAACCATAACTCTAAACCAAAATACTGTATAATTTCTTGTAATATAAAAATGGGTTATGGACTGTCTGTCATGAGAGATGTTGTGAAATCGGGTGCTCTTGGGTGACCTCACCCCCGGTCTCAGCTGAAAGATGAAAGCCATGAGAAATGCTGAAACAGCATGTGAGATCACACACACACACACACAGGTTTTAGATACAAGGTGTTACCTGGAAGGCCTGAAGCTAATTACAGGCTGGAAGAGGCTTGAGTTGAGCATATCCATTTTATGACGTTTCAAGAGGAGGAAACCCGGTTTAGTAAACTGGTGGAAATCATAAATGCTGATGTCTGTGTGAGAGGGAAACTGATCAATTGATCAAAGAAATGTCATTTGAAGAACATGAGTCATGCTGAGGTTGCAGAATTTAATACTTGGAAAAGACATCCTGTTTTCTATATAGATATTTTTTATATATTCTGACAGAGGAGGAGCTAGGTGACCTCACACAAAGGGGTTGGCAAATACAGTTTTCTTTAAGGAATATTCTGTTTTACTTACAGAGACACTTCTATCTAGACTCTGACAAAGAAACATCTGTGAGCACTTTAAGCAGGTAGTTAGAAAGGAGACAAATCTAAGTACTGTAGTAAGAATTGCATTGTTAAAACCTGTTTTGTTTAAGAGATTTGTATGTCTTGTGATATAATAGTTATGTATTTTATGTATTACATATTGTTTTATCTATTTTAGTAAACTCTTATTTTTAGAGCTTACTTGGTCTGTCTTTGATTTCTTTCCTTTACAAGTAGAGTACATATGGTTAAAGCAGACACTGTACATAAGCTTGAATGGTGATACCAAACTGAAAAAAGGTAAGCGTTTTAAATCTGAGGTCTTTTATTACAGTTTTAGGGTTCATTGCTGTACACCTGGTTAGGTGCCCATAGGTGAGATATCTGGACCCCGAAGACAGAATTATCTGAGCCTGTACATTGGGTACGCTAGCAAGAGGTTCATAGTTTGAATCCTCCAGAACTTGAGACCAAAGGTTGATCGAATCCACAAAAACAGACAAGAGGGTTACCTTGTTCTGTTAACTGTTCTAAAACTGCGCTTGGAGGTTGGCACTTTGGGAGTAGAGGGCTGACCTGCTGAGTGGGTTTGTGACACACAACAACTTTAAGACCGCTCTCAAGACCTACTTATTTGGGCTGGCTTTTCCCAATTCCATTTAAAATTGCTGATTGAGTTTTAATAATTGCTGTATTTTTACAGTGGATTTATTTGTATTTATTTTATTGTTGTTATGCATTTGTCTTGTGCAAGCGCTTTGATCGTATGGCATTGCGCTTTTCATAAATAAAAGTGATTGGTTGATTGAACTCTGAGTGCAGTACAAGACACAGCACACAGCAGGCCCACAGCACACAGCAACACAGAATGCAGAACGCCAGAGGAGCTGTGGAGACTAATGATGGTGGACAATGTAGATGAGAGTGAGTCTGGCAGGCAGAAGAGTGACACAGTGTGAAGGCCTGAAAGAGTGAGAAATCTGGGGGCATAGATGTGGCAAGAAAAAGAGAACAGTTCTGCGAAGGGAAGCAACACACAGACCCTCCATCTGCCTTGGCTGGCTGCCGTCTTATGGATGAGCACACAGGCACGCTTATAGTAAACACCTGATCAGTGAAATGATGTTATAATTGCAAGCATGAAGGAAGAAAAAGTGGCAAGGGAAAACAAACTAGAGGCTACTGTTTGAAACATGAAGGTGAAACTGTTTTTCTTGTTGCTGGGGTTTCGGGAATTGAACCAGTGAAAGGGTAATGTGCTTAAACGTTTACTTCAGCTGCGGGTTCTTGAAAGATTAACACGCTGTGGCATGGAGGACATGCTTTAAAGTGTGCTTTAGCTGAGCTTTCATGAAACATTCAAGGAACCCCAATGAATGTGTGTGCTGAGCAGAATTAAACTACAGTTCTCGACCAATCAGATTTTAAGATTTTTGGAAGTGTAACCCTCAAGTGCCCTGTGGGTTCCTGCCTAAAGACTGGGATTGCAGATCTCAAAGGGTTAACTCCTCAGAGCTGGCAGTTTGAGTCACTGGTAGGGGTGAGACTTATCGCAGCAGCATAAGCTGCATGCTGCTCTACTAGTGACAGTTAGTGAGAGGGCACTGAGCTACCGACATCTCTCAGTCCTGCTGCAGACAGCAGTTTTTTTGTGAGGAAAGAGACCCTAGCTTGAAGAGAATCCTGACAGTGGCCATTTATATGGTAGTCCCAGATGGGGCACAGCCTGCTTAGAGACATTTTTCCTGTGGTAGTGAGTAAAGCCTGAGAGAAAAGAGATGTTTTCACCCTGCTTGAGCTTGGTTTAAAGATCGATGTTATGTACATTCAGTGAGGAAGCGTGGCTAGTATCAATAGACCATTTCAGCTGGACTTTTAAGCCCCATCACCCAAGAACTGGCAACCTTCTGTCTGAGGAAAAAAAATACTTAAATGGCTGTTTAAATTTTGACCCCGTGTAAGAGGGCATTCCATATATTTCATTGACTACAAACCCAGATCCATCCCTTATGTGAGTTAGAGGGGAGCCCAGTAGCAGCCCTTCTGTACTGTCTGAGGTTGGGAGGTCCAGCATTTGTGAGACATGTGTATCAGACTACAGTACTGATATAGGTTGGAGGAACAACTACCTCAGTGCATCTTAACTGAGGGTTGAGTCTCGTGGTCCCTGCCAAATGCAGACATTTCTTATCAGGGTAAATACTCAGTGTGGAAGTGTATTTAGAAATGTAAAGTGTTAAAGCAATCTCCATGGGTTTCCAGTAAATAGTCCAGCCATGATCTGAGGGCTTGTGCCATCTACACAGCCCATTTTGTGTAACTACTTTACCAAAGGGACTGCCGTGCAGTCTGAAATGGAACTGACGGTGCCACCTTAAAAACGTAGGGCAGCATTTTCAAAGGATCTGCCCAACGTGTGTCTGACCAGTTTCTTTTTTCTAACAGAGCTTTTTCTCCTCTGTTGCCAACTATGCCATACATTTGGGGCCATGGCCCGGCAGCTCCCAACCCTGTCAGCTGCTCCCCATTGTCTCACCAGTGGGGATCCACATGGAGCAGGGTTCTAGAGGGCCTGAGACTGTCACACATGGCAAAGGAGAGACATAGGTGTTTGTGTTTTCTCCTTTTTGGTCCAGAGCTGTGATGGCACGATGGGCATATGTACATGGAGGTGCTCATGCACCCAAGAACCACAGTCTCCTTCCACTTTCCTACATAACTTCAGTCCCCAAACCTCTGCTCTGACACACAGCCTCACTGGGTGTTAGCTGAAAGCAGAAAACTCACCTCCCCAATCTAAGAGATGAGCGCAGCCCAGTGACCACTATAATCATCTCCCAGCCCCCCACCAACCCCATGTGATCTGAGCTTGCTGCCAAACCTGAGTCACCAGCATGGTGTGAGGTGTGGCATCCAGTGCTTCAACCCTTAGGCCACTGGGCTGGTGTCTGATCCTATTTTCAAAGCAGAACAGTGCCCAAATCTGCTAGACCATCTATTAGCTGGCCTAACAGCATACAAAGTTTGCATCCAAAAATGGATGCACGTGACATCTAACTTGGATTTGTGCTGTGACTTGCATCCAATTTGGATGCAATTGCATCAGTTTTTAGAAATGCCTAATGTGCTGGCCTAGTGCTCGAGAGGAATGAGGTGCTTGTGCCTCACCTCCCAACGCACCACTGATCCTGGTAAGGAATTGGACATGGGTCACTCTGGGACTGGCTGAGCTAGGGAGAATTGAACATTCCAAGGACAGCTCTCCTTCCTTGGGGAGGAATGTGTGTCCCACTAGGCAACTGCCACCTGGAGGATCTGGGTGGCAGTGCAGCTAGTGGGCCAAGGGTGAAAACTGGAGGAAAATCCTTGACTGTGGCCTGATAAGTGCCTGGTCCCCACAGGCTCTGCACTGGTGACTAGGCATATCCAGGGTCCTGTGGCAAAGGTCCAACCAACAGAGTATGATAAATCCCACAGAAGGTGGGGGATGGGGCTGGGTGGACCAGTCCAGACTGGGACGGTCAGTAGTTGAAACAGACACACTACTGATAATAAATAAAAGAAATGCCAAATGTGATTCCTATCTTGCCTGCAGGCTAGCTAATTCATTTTGTGGTCAAATAAACTGGATCCCAGTTTAAGACTCTACCCACCATTGTAAACATTGTTTTTGTGTTTTGGAAATGTTCTGAAACTAACTTTTGCCTCCTAGCCCCTTTGCCATTGACCCTGCCTGCAGCAACTGAGGAAGTCATCCTATATGTGGGAGGTCAAGTAAGTGCACAGCACTGTAATGTTGATATAATGCAGCCCTCCCAGTAAACAAGTTGCTCAGTGCCCCTAGACCTAGGAGGGGTGTACAGAAGCCATTTTATAATTTGTTGCTGTTAAGTATATACAGAAGAGGATAGTGTGAACCTCCACAAGTTTGTGATTGCAAACAGTTTGTGATAAACTTGAAATTTCATGGTTGGATGTTGTGGGTGCTGTGGGTGTTACTGAAAGCATGTGGATCCCATAGGTGCGCTTGTGTCCAGCATTTAGAAAATTGCACCCACCACTGTTATTCCACTGATTAAACATTACAAAAGTCATATGTCCCTCTAGAAATTAAAGAGGTAGTGTATGTATGTGGCTAGTGCACAGGTCTGGAAACTGAGAGACAAAGGATCAAATCTTAAGTTGGCCAAAGTGACCTTGAGTAGGTCACAACCTTCAAAATCCGCACTGAAATGAGATTTTGCATCTCAGCTAGACCATACAAGATAAATAAACTGTACAAAAATGGATTTCTGATACTGAAAAGCAGGGATTTGAGAAAAAGATCTGTAAGCAAGGTCCCAAGCTAAGAAGCTGGATTGGTTTCAAGTCATGCCCCTGTCTGTGGGAATGCAGCAGTTGTGCAGGAAACTGATGTCATCAACACCTCTCATCACATTTCAGTGAGGTTTCCACCAGTCCCACAGGGCTGGTTCATAATATGAGAGGTGTTGTAAGACAAGGTTATAACAAGCTTCTAGAGGATCGTCTTGCGGGTCACTGGGGAAACTGTAAATTAGGTTCAGATGGCACTCGGTCATCAAGACATTTTAAGTCTGGCAATTCCTTTGTTTTATCAGCTAGTAGGGCTTCGTACTGCCCCAACCCCAGGGCTATTGTTAATAGACTTATTTAAGAAAGGGCATGTCAGGAGAGTTCTGTAAAGGTGCTTTATTATAATAAAACAACAACAAAAACAGATATCAAGACTTGAAAAGTACTCTCCTTTTCCTTCATACTTCCACACTGACTGTTCTGTGCCGATATGTGTTGTATACTGTACGTTATGCTAAATTTGTTACAATTATCTACAATTTTGTATTTTGATGTTATCCCAATCCCTTTCCCCAAGGACACATCTGTAGATGAGATTGCCTATATATTTCTGTACGTTTCTTCTGGTTTAAACAATTAATAAATCAATTTGCAGAAAATGTCAACACACCTTGCCAACTCAGCTTTAGGAACTCTTGACACTCTTACCACAGTTTTAATCAGAGCTCTTACTTATGAAAAGACTGGATATCAAAACTTCAACACCGGCACCAGTGTTTTATTACATTCTGTGCCAGTATTGGGACCCTAATGGGGTTTGGCACTTTTTCAGATGGTAGAACCTTTGCTACATCTACCATCAGTGCCACTATTGGTGATTTGTGGACAATAGTTTTGCATGTAAAGAGACAGTAACATCAACAAATAGGCAGAATGTGTTAGTAGTTTTCAAAAGCAGTCTAATTTTGAAGTATTTTTCTTCTTCTGTGTGTTCATTCGATGGTTTTCTACCTAAAGTACTGGGTGTGATGTAAAAGGTTGTGCTTTGGCTGAAAGCAGAAACATCTAGTTCTGTTCCTCTCACTACATCATCAGTATGTGACCTCACACATTGTTACATCATAACCTCTGCTGTCTGACTGGGATCATGTGTCTCAAGTTACCAGTCAAACCACAGGAGGTTGGCCCTTTGATTACTAGTGATGTCACAGTCAGTGAGGTGGGTCACAATGCTGAGGATGTATAGGAGGATAGAACTAACTATGTCAGCCTCCAGGTGGAGTGCTGCTGCACGTATCACATGTACTACTGCCAGGAGAGCAACTTACTAGCAAACAGAAAATAAAAAATACATTTGATATACACTATGAGTTTGTAAGAACTGATAGGTATTGCTTCTGAAAGTCATTATTTTATTCCAGGTAGTACAATAGCTTTTAAAGACAGAATCACTGATTTTACTTTGGACAGAACTGGAAGAGTTGGAACAATAGAATGAGTTTGGTAGTCAACAAACAGAAGCAATTGAGGGGAGAAGAGACACTGGATACACTGATGCCCAAAGTCTTACCTTAAACACCCATTCTGACATTTTCTTTCATGTATCATATTCTGAATAGGGCCCAGGCTCAGACTGTAATGGAGGGAGACATCTGTAGAGCTCATACTGGGGACTCAGGGTGACACCCTTGTATCAGCTTTCCACTAAATTCTGAACACTGGCTCTGTGTTTGCATTCTGTACATAATTGCAGGGATCAGGAAGCCCCACTTAATTAGAAACAAAATTATACATGCAAGGATTTTCAGAATTTGGAAGGTGGAGACAAGCCTAACCAACGAGGAGAAGGTGAGGGAAGCACATCTGGCAATTTACTAGTATCCAGGTGGGCCAGTCTGACTCTGATAGTGCCCTCTGAAGATGAATGCTTATTATCAGTTTTTGAAGGGCATGCCCTTGTCTGGAGAAGCTCCATTACAGATCAACATAGCTGCTCCTCCACATAGTTCATATTTTATCCATGGCTAATCAGTAAACTCCTGAGAAGATCACACCTCAGATACATTTTCAAGGGCCCCTATCAACCTCCACTAATTGACTTCAGCATTATGTAATGATGTGTTTAACCAAACGTGCTGACTGCTGAATAGACTGACTTGAAAAAGAAAAGTACATGACAGCCATACTTATTTCATCATCCCTGGTTTCTCTGTGTCCCTATGACCTACAGTATGTCTAATGTTGCTACCACAACACCTACATCATCGTGTACTGTTAGTGGCAGAGCTCTCATGCAGAAGAGCCCAAATCACACTGACTGCAACTTTATGCAACCTCTGGTACTGAAGTCCTAGTCCTCATCCTGCCATATTGTGCCCTCAAGTTTTCCTCATTCAAAAGGATTCCGTCTTGCATACTACAGGATTATCTGGCAATAAGAACAAAAGTGTCGGCAGAAGAGGACCTTGCAATCCATCTAGTCTGCCTGTGAGAGATACACCCTCCCAGTTTCTTTACATACCAGACTTGTGCTAACAAATGGAGACCAAGTCCAGGATGTGGTAGTACAGGACCCTCTAGCAGGAAGTGACCACTGCTCACTGTGGTTACTCCTCAGCACAGGAGGGAGTCTGCTAAGACCAGGACAAGAGTGTTGGATATCAGGAAGGCAGATTTTGCCAGAATGGGCAGCATCCTTGATTTGTATTTAGCTGAAATTAACCCAGGGATGGATGCTGAACAGAAGTGGGCAATCATTAGGAAGGGCTAAATGAGGCCACAAACATGTGTGCCAGTCTCAGAGTAAGCAGCCCAGGTCAAAAACCTAGCTGGCTTAGCAAGGAGGTGGAGGGAAGGTGAGGGAAAAGATTGGCCTTCATCAAGTTCAAAAAATCTGGGCATGAGTTGGATAGAGAAGTGTTCTCAAAGCATCTAGGGGAGGTGACCAGGTCAGTCAGGGCAGCCAAGGCAGCAAAGGTGCGAAGTTGGCTCAGGGGATCAGAGTGGGGGAAAAGGTGTTCTTTAAGTACATAAGGAGAAGAGGAGTTGTAGGGACAACATTGTTAGAATCAAGAGAGAGGAGAATGGGCAGAACAAGGGAAGATCAGGCAGAGACACTCAATGAGTATTTCTGCACAATGTTCTACAAAGAAAGGGATGGCCCAATACCACAGGGCAAAGTGAGCAAAGGTGGAGGGGGCCGAGATAACAGATGAGGTCATCCAAGAGGATCGAGTTCTGCAGGGTCTTAAAGGCTTCGGGTGGGCAAGGCACCATGACCAGACGATGTACACCCAAGGTCCTGAAGAAACTAGCAGAGTTGTTGTCAGGCCCTCTGACAGACCTGTTCAACACCTCCTTGGAGATGGGGAATGTACCCAGGACTGGAGGATGGCTCACGTGATACTCCTTCACAAGAGAGGACCAAAGGACCAGCTGGGTAACTACAGACCGTGAGCTTGACTTCCATAGTGGGGAAGTTGATGGAAACCATTCTGAAGAAGAGGTTGATAACCTTTCTTGATTGCAATGGCCTGCAGGATGAGAGACAGCATGGGTTTGCATGGAAGATCTTGTCAAACTAACCTGATAGACTTCTTGACTAGGTCACTAGGGCGGTTGATGAAGGCCACACTGTGGATGTCCTGTATCTGGACTTCAGCAAGGCTTTCACTCTGTGCCGCATAGGAGGTTAATGAGCAAGCTGAGGGACATGGGAGCGGAAAAACTGGTGGGTGAATTGAGAGCTGGCTGCAGGGCAGACAACAGGAGGTAGTTGTAAGGGGGGACATCAAAGACACAGCCAGTAATGAGTGGAGTACTGCAGGGTTCAGTGCTGGGTCCTGTTTTGTTAAATGTCTTTACTGGAGACATTTCAGAGGGGTCAAGAGTAAGATCTGCCTGTTTGTGGACGACACTAAGATTTGTGCAAAAGTGGACAATGAGGAAGAGAAACAGGCACTCAGAGAGGATCTAGCTAAACTCAAACACTGGTCTAGAGAGTGGCAGTTGGGGTTTAATGCTAAGGAGTGCAAGGTCATGCACCTTGGAGCCAGAAATCCCAAGAACAGCTACTGGCTGGGGGAGTGCAGATAATGGCTTCAGAGGAGGAAAGGGCCTGGGGTAATAGTCACAGGGGACATGAAGGTATCTGCACAGAGGAGAGCTACAGAATAGGCAAATAGGATGCTGGGATACATTGCTAAAGGGATCACCTCTCAGAAGGGGAGATAATCCTGCCATTGTATGGATCACTGGTGAGGCCACACTTGGAGTACTGTGCACAGTACTGGTGTCCATACCTCAAAAAGGATGTGAGGTTCTTGGAGGGTGCAGCTCAGGGCTACAAAAATTATCATGGGACTAGGGAGTTACCATGAGGAAAGGTTGAAAGAGCTCAACATGTACTAACTGGAAGACCAAAGGGTAAGAGGGACATGATAGAGACCTTTAAGTACTTGAAAGGCATAAACAAAGTCAGGAGGAGGATTGTTCCACTTAAAGGGGAAGGGTCACAAGCGGGCACAGTCAGAAGTTGGAAGGGGAAGGTTTAGGAGGAGATGAGGAGATACTACTTCACAGAGAGTGCTGTCAGGTTGGAGTGCACTGCCGGAGGAGTTAATCTTTCAAAGGACAGTGGATAGCTTTAATTGGGGTTGGTATAGAGTCAAGGGCAGGGTTAGTATGGACAAAAACACAAAGGGGGAAGGACCAGAAAAGAGGAGGAAGAGAGTGGTTTGGGTAGGGGTGGGGCAGCGGTAGTGATTTGAAACTAAGAGCTGCACAATTGGGCAGACATGATAGACCTGTGGGCCTTTTTCTGCCGGCAATTTTGTATGTCGTATGTTTACTGCCTTAGGTTTCCACGGTACCTGTCCCATGTGAGCTTGAACCCTCCACTGTCTTCACTTCCACAACCTCTGGGGCAGACTGTTCCAGGGCACCACTGCTTTTTCCGTGAAGAAACACTTCCTGCTGTTTGTTTTGAAACTACCTCCTTCTGGTGCATGTTGTGCCCCTTGTCCATGTATTCGTGTTTTCCTGAAGAGATCCTGTG
This sequence comes from Neoceratodus forsteri, assembly GCA_016271365.2. NCBI lineage: Eukaryota > Metazoa > Chordata > Ceratodontiformes > Ceratodontidae > Neoceratodus > Neoceratodus forsteri. Next base: position 1,742,442,180 of record CM028129.1, read on the forward strand.
TTTGTACTGAGTTGATACTGTTGAGGTATTTAAGTGTCTCTATCAAATCTCCCCTGTCCTTCTCCTCTCCAGTGAGTGCATCCTAAGATGGTTTATTCTTGATTCATACGGTTCTTCATGTAATATGTGTATCATCTTCATAGCTCTCCTCTGCTCAGTTTCCAGGTGATCCTTGTCCTTCTTGAGGTGCGGTCTCCAGTACTGGATGCAGTACTCAGGTGAGGCCTCACCAAGGACCCGTACAGTGGGACTATCACTTCGCTTTCCTATTTGTGATACCCCTTCCTATGCATCCGAGAATACTGCTAGCTTTTTGCACCACCTTTTTCGCATTACCTGGTTGTCCTTTAATCGTCAGATATGAGTATTCCCAAAATCCCTCTCAATCTTAGTTTCAGTCAGCTGTTCCCATCCACAGGGTATATTCCAGCCTAGGTTCTTCCTCCCAGGTGCATAACTTTGCACTTCATGGCATTGAATTTCACCTGCCACTGTTTTGGCCATTCCTCCATTTTTTTTTTAAGATCAGCGATCATTTCTGTGAGCCCCTCTTGCATGTCTGCTCTGTTACAGAGCATGGTGTCATCTGCAAAATGCATACCTTTCTTGCAAACCTCCATGATATCACAGATCAATATGTTAAATAGAATTGGCCCAGCACCGATCCTGGACTCTGCTTGTCACCCTCCTTCCCATGACAGAGTGCTGTTTACTAACACTCTCTGGGTCCTACCTTGGAGCCAGTTTCCAATCCAGCCTACTATTTGATGTCCCACTCCTGTGCTCCAACTTATTTATCAGCATCCTATGTGGAACTGAGCTGAACGCCTTACTGAAGTCCAGATATACTATGTCTACTGCTCCACCTTGGTCCACCGTCTGGTCACCCAATGAAGAAATCAGTCGGTGTTTGTCTGACGTGACTTCTCCCGCTGTCAAGCCATGCTGCTTTTAGCTTTATTTGGCCAGTTGTTTCTAGATGCTGTACAATTTTTCTTTCAGTAATGTTTCATGATTTTCTGCACCGCTGAGGTGAGGCTAACTGGATGGTAGTTTCCAGCATCTTTCTTGCTGCTGCCTTTTGTGCAGCGGTACCACCATAGCTTTTACAGTTGTCCAGTACTGTAGTTGCAAATATTATGCGACCCTGGCAATGTTTGATGAGCTCAAGGTCTTTGGCTGCGATGTGACCAATGCATTCACATACCTGTGTGAGTCAGCTCAGGTATAGCCACAGGGGAGTGCTGCCTGATCTCCTTCAAGGATATCTCTCTCCATTAGGTCATACTTTGGAATTAGAGCTATCAGGCACTAGGACCGCATGAAACTTTTTCTAGCTGGGGCCATCCATGATAACATCACGTGTCAGTGTTTACTTAAATGGGCCTCATCACCCCTCAGTTTTTCCTGCCGATCACTGTCATTGAACATGCCAAGGGAAACGTTGCTGTTGACTCTTTTCTGTTTTATTACAGTGTTTTCATTGTTTCTGCATGCCACTGAACTCTGTTGCTGTGTTATTTCAGTATTGTAAGTGTGGAGACAAAATTTATAAAGAAGACACAGTGTGTATGTGCTATTTGGGCCTTTCTCACAATGTGAGGACTTGTGAGATCTGCCAGGGTTTCAACCAAGCAACAGCGTGATGCCATAACAAAGCTTTAGAACCTTTCCTTCTCTAAAATGCTTTGGCAGCCATGGAGAAGGAACAAGACCCCAAATCACTGTTGCCATCCACGTCAGCTGAGAAGCAGCCACTAAAGTTGAAGGATCAGGACAAGGAAGAGTCACTGGCACAGCCTTCCCCATAGTCGTACTCAAGCATAAGCACAGAGACAAGGAGAAGTCTATTTCCCAAAATTTGAATTCTTCCCACTTAAATCCGCACTCATCTTCTGCTCACTCCATCAGCTCTGGCCTTAATAATTACCTTGCACCTGGCTGTTCCTGCCATGTCCCTCTTATTCCTCCTCTGAGCCCTGGACAAACCCTACCTCTCTACCCTCACCTTCATTTTACCCTGTGCACACCCACCCCCAAATCACTAGCCCTCCTTCCCCAAATTGCTCCCCTTACTGGCCTCCTTGATCTCTCACAGAATGTAAAGACCCCAAATGCTCTCCATGGGTCCCTCTCCTACCCCCAAGGAGCTTGTATCTGTGATCTACTCCCTTCCCCACCATCCCAAAGGGGTCTCTCTGGGACACTGCCTTATCCTTTCTCTCTGGTCCCACCAGTCCCTTGCAGGGTTCCTCGCATCCTGAGGGGTCTCCAGGGACACGACTCTTCCCTCCCCCACCTCACTCCTCCCTCCTTCCCCTTTCATAAGCACTTGTTTACTTAACAACCCAGCACCTCATTGTCCACTCGTTTACATGTTATGCGCAACACTGTTGTAACACTGTTTGCAACATCTGCCTTACAACTGTATGTTAATGTTGATCTTGTACCTTGAATGCTTAATGTCTCATTCCTGTTGTACTCTCTTTCCCCAGGTTGCACTGGGAGATGAGTGACTTGTTGCTCAGTGTGCCTTCCTGTGAAACATTTCAATACATAAATAAACTTCCCCAGTATGATACTGGTTGCTGTTGAGACAAGGTAATCCTTCAGCATTATTGCCTGCTCTGGCAGCATTGATGACAGCCTCGGCCCCGACCGTCATTGAGACACCAAGATTGGGGTCTGGCTTAGGCACTGCCATACCCACCATGGACAGTATGATGCCATCATCGATGGCCCTGGCCCATTATCAGTATAGGTAGTCATGGCCCCTGGCCAGGGTGTCATTGACTCTCAGATTGCACTGGCATCGTTTTCAGAGATGATACAATGCATTCTGCCTTGATTACCTATGCAGGCTGTTACTCCATCACTGGGGACTGTAGGCACTCAACTCCTGTTGACAGTTACTTCCAGCACGCAGCAGATTCCTCCTTCTTAGCTGTCGCCATTATCTCTGGCGTCTTCAGTGGCTCCTGTCATTGGCAGGAGGTCAGTGAGTTGGAATATAATCCTGACCTCATGTATTATTAGAAGAAGCTCTAAAGGAGGATTGTGAAGGAGAACAGTATATGGTACCTCATTCTAGTTTTGCTCTCTCATCCTGCAGTGAGGACTCAGTGGTGTATACCCGATATCTCCTGAGGATCTCACTTTCCAAGCCATGATGCAGAAACGGCAAGCTGCCATGGGCCTTGCTGTGGAAGAAGTAGATTCCACTAAAAATAATTGAATGGACTTTGGGAGGTTCCTTGCTTGCCATCCACTAAAATTCCTCCTATCTATCCTGCAGTAGAAGATGCTACCTTGCTGCATTGCACAGACCAAATTCACTGCCTGCAGTGCCCAGAAAGCTGACAAGCAGTATCCTGCTTCATCTGCTAATCCTTATTATGGTAACCAGCCATAAACTGACTTGGTAGTTATCATAGCAGCTCATTATAGGTCCAGGGCACCTAAGTATCTGGGTACTTTGCCTCCTGACAAGGAATCTAGGAGGCTTGATGTGATGGGCAAATGTACACATGCCTCTGCCTCACTGGGCCTTAGGATTGCAAACTACCAGGCCCATATGATCACAAACCAGTACAGCCTGCAGAAGGGAAGGAAAGAAAAGGAAGGGAAATTGTTTAACTAGAAAAGCACATTAGTTAGAGCTTGCTTCCAGGTGTGACCTGGAAACATGAGGAAGTTAAGGACTTGCTCAGGCTACACAGTATTCAAGTGGGGATGATACTGCCTCCTGAAAGCTGCTAAGGCTGCAGCCCAGGCTTTGACTGAGGGTTCTGCCAAGAATTAGTTAATTCAAATTTTAACCTCTGGGGCTGAGGTTGGCAAGCATTTGCTAAGGTCTGCCTTTGATGTCTCTGATGCTTCTCCCAGAGTTGCTGCTTCAGGCATATGTATGAGATGCTATTCAGGCAGTCCTGAATGCCCCATTTAGGGATAAAACAGTGTGGTTATGATGTTGAAGAGACAATCAGGAGTCATTAGACATCCAAAATGACCGTCAGATCTGTTAAGTCCTTTATCCCATTCCTTCTAGAGGACGTGGGAGCTCTTTTCATTAGTGTGTTACAAGCGGTGGTCATGTCCACCATCATCAAAGCAGAAGTAGGGGTGGTGGCTCTTGCCAGGACTCCTCCCTAGGTGCCCATTCAAAAGCACCTAAAGCAATCAGTGCTGGTGGCTCTGCCCCACCAGTTCTGCATCACTCTTTTCAGGCAATCACCCCACCTTCACTGTTGCATCCAGGAGAGTTGTGGGGGCAAATTCTCCTGCACCTAAAACAGTGGTGTGAGATTACAACGGACAAGTGGGTACTGGAGATAATTGCAAGGGGTCATGCTCTGAAGCTTTTAGTAACCCTCCAGATCATTGTCCGCCTCCTTCCAGTTATCCTTCAGGACATTTGTTCTTTCTGAAGGAAGTGCAATCCTTGTTCCAAAACAGGCTATATAAATGGTTCTTCTGGCTCAGAGAAACAAAAGGTTGTATTCAGATATTTCGGTCCCAAAATGGATGGGGATCTATGTCCTTTACTAGATCGTAGGGATCTCAACATCTACATGAAATACAAAAGTTTTGTATGGTATCCCTGCAAGCTGTGATCCTTCTTCTGCAAAAGGGGACTGGCTGTGCTCCTCAGACATTATAGATCGTACTTTCACACCAAAATCAGAAAAACCCACAGGCAGTGTCTACATTTCATATTGGAAGGGAGTACTGTCAGTTCAAAGTACTGCCCCTTGGCTTGTCTTCTATGCCATAAGTCTTCACCAAATGCTTGGCAGTAGTGGCAGCAGCACTTGCAGCGATGGCCTGTATGTGTTCCCCTATCTGGATGACTGGCTTTTGAAGCCAGCTCCTGAGATGCTTTACTACATACCCTGTCAAGAACAAGGCAGTTGTTCAACAACTTAGGGGTCACAATGAATGTCCTCAAGTTGGTCCTGACTCCTGTCAAAGACTGCAGCACATAGGGTGGTCTTGGATACAGAGAGGATATGCATTCCTGCCACAGGACAGGGCAGAAAGCTTGATTGCTCAAGCACTGTTGGTATACAGAAGTCACTATGTTCCTGCACAGGCCATGTTACATCTTCTGGCCCCTGGCGGCTCTGGCCATTGTGATGGTGCCACTGGTATGTTTGCACATGAAGACACCACAGTGGACATTATGGGTCCGTGGGATCAGCTGATGGATGAGCTGGACCAAAGAGTCCTTGTCATGTCCCTGTTGCTCAGGGTGTTACTATGGTGGATGGACCTCAACAGTCTTTACAGGGCATTCCATTCCTTCTCCCACCTCTTGCATGGATCCTCACCACTGATGCCTCAGGTTCCAGATGGGTGTGCATCTGGGTCCCTACCAGACACAAGGGTTATGGTCCCAGGTGGAGGCCCAGTTGCACATCAATGTCCTGGAAATGAGAGCTGTCCTATACAGCCTCCAGGCATCAGCAGCATTCAACTCCAGGTCCTTTGTCAGTCCAGATGGACAACACCAGTGTGATCATTACATCAAGAATTAAGAGGACACCCATTCCTATCCACTATGAAATCAGCCAAGCAGACCACTAAAGCAGTAGGTAAGGCTAGAGGGATGTTGGGGTGTATAGTAGGGGTATCACAAGTCAGAAGAGGGAGGTAATAATCCTTCTTTACAAGACACTGGTTAGGCCCCATCTGGAGTAAAGGCAGTACTGAGGCCACACCTCTTCAAGGACATTAACCAAATGGAGGCAGTCCAGAGAAAGGCAACCAAAATGGTGCAGGGACTGCATCAGAAAACATATGGGGACAGATTAACTGAGCTCAATATGTATAACCTAGAGCAAAGGAGGGAGAGAGTGATATGATTGAAACATTCAAACACCTTAAAGGCATTAACAAGGTGAAAGAGTAACATGTTTCAGTATAAGAAAATATCAGGACAAGAGGACACAGCATGAGATTAGGGGGAGGTCAATTAAGGTGTAATGTGAGGAAGTTCTTTTCACAGAAAGGGTGGTGGATGCAGGAACGGCCTACCTCAGGAAGTGATGGATATGAATACAGTGCAGGGCTTCAAACAGGCATGTGATGGGCATAAGGGATACAGATACAGATAAGTATCAATAGATAGGCCATTGACAGAGCAAAGGCCAATGGCACATTCATTAGGTAGAAAAGAGAGTGGGTAGAATGGATGGGCCTTGCTGCCCTTATCTGCTATCAACTTCTATGTTTCTAAAAGCATGGTATTGGTCTCTGTCCCATGGCCTCCAGCTGTCAGCGTGCATTTCCCAGGTATAAGAAATGCATTAGCAGACAGGCTAAGCAGGTCAGAGTTCCAGATGCATGAATGGAACTGCTGAATTTAGTGGCAGATGACCTCTTTGTAAGATGTGGTCATCCAGAGGTGGACCTTTTGTGTCCCCACACAACACAAGACTGCTGCATTTCTGCTCATCACTCTGGGGCCTAGAGTTTTCTGGTGAGATGCATTGCCCCTCTCTTGGAAAGGAAATTCCTCTATGCATTTCCCTCAATTCCTCTAATACAGAAGTCCTCCTCAAACTGTGAATGGAAAGTGCTACTGTTATCCTCATAGCCCCATTATGGTCTTCTTGCCAGATATGGTTTCCATTTCTACAGCAAATGGCGGTGGAGCCTCCAATACCTCTATCATTGTGTCGGGTCTGTTGTCACAGGACAAGGGTCCCTGGTCCATTTGGACCGAAGTCTTTATATATGCATGCATGGCTCCTGAAAACATAGCTATGGCACGTCCTTGGGGTACGCTCTAAAGTGGCTGATGTTCTGGTTGTGGCCAGAAAGCCTTCTACCAGAAATACTTATTCGTTGAAGTGGAAATGGTTCACTTTGTGGGCTGCTTCCAAGAATTCAGACCCATTTACATGCCCTATAAATGCAGTGCTGGAATACTTGTTACTCTGTCAGATTCTGGCCTACAGTAGTCCTTCTTTAAGGTGCATTTGCCACTCTATCAGCTTTCCATGCCTTTATTAATGGGCATACGGTTGCACAACTGGAGATGTCCCATACTTTGAGAGGTATTCTGCAGATAAAACCTTCTATTTGTAATCCAGTCCCTCCCTGGGACTTGAATTTTATGCCTGAGAAATTGATGTTGGTGCCGTTTCAGCTGTCCGTGAGTTGTGTCCTACATTTTCTATTATGAAAAACATTATTTTTGGTTGTAATCACTGCTGCTTGAAGGATCTCAGAGCTACAGACTCTTTATTTGGTTTTTCACAAAGATAGAGTCTCTTTGTGTACCAATTCTATGTTTCTACCAAAGGTGGTATCTGAATTTACACTTACTCAAAAATACACCTTCCCAGGGCTGTGCCAACAACTGTTAAGAGGCCCCCTGCAAAATATTTTGTGGGGACCACTTCCCCACCAATACATGTAAAATAACCATTAGCGCATATGAACTTTTATAGTGTAATTTTTTGTATCAGTCCTGCTGCACATACGTAGTTGTTCATGCTGCCCCTCCCCGTCCCCGTGCTGGGGCACCATGATCAAAGAACTGAACAATGTAATTTGCTCCTGCTCCTCCTGGAGACACCAGCAACAAGATTAGAGCTTTTGAGTAATAGGTCATGTTGCTTCTTTGTTCTGTACCTCCCCAACCATGTGAAAATGGAGTTGGAATCTCCTGACACCACTGCTGACAAGCCCAGTTTCAAATGGATAAGCAATTTCCAAAGAAAAACTTGCAAGTTTGTCTGTGAGAAAAGGTTTTCTTAATGTTGACCTCTGAGGTGGTAGGGCCCCCCTTAATAGTGCGAGCCCTACTGCAACCACAGCTCTTGCACCCCTCCCCGGTCACTGCCCTGCACCTTCCTGTTTATTATTTTAAGCATGCCAGTCAGGGTGAGGCACTGCTCCATACTGGTACCAGGTCAATATAGTGCTGCCTAAATAGCGTGTAAACCACGATGCAGTAACCGCTATTCCATTGACAGCAACAAGGGTAGAACAGCGGTAGTGATTTACTGCTACCCATGTTACTGTCCAGGGAGAGGAAGGAGGCTGAGGTGGCTTGGAATGTAATGCTAGGTTGAGCTGCTCCCATAGTGGAGTGGCTAAGGCACTAACACCTGCAGCAGTGTGAAGACCTGGGAACCAAGGTTCTGGTTCCCATCTCCTGGTATTGCAATATGTTTTTCTTTGGAGACAAGTCTCCCCGAGGTTCTCCCCATCCCGTGATCCCTCCCTGTGGAGTTGATAATTATAAGGTCAGATGGTGTTGGGGGTGAAAAACTCAAAAATGTAAGTTTTACTAATGTTTTTATGACATTTATTTAGCATTGGTGTTTTTTCGCGTTAACTTTGTTTTCATGGTCTTGGCTGTGTGGATGTTGACCACACTGTTTGTGAATCCATGACATATTGACCCCTGCGCTCCATACTTTATATGTACATGGAATACTGAGATGCTATGTGAATCACACCAAGAACTGCAGAAAGTGCACTCAGCTCTTTGTTTCTTATGTCACTGGGAAAGAGGACACCCCTGTGTCTAAACAATACCTGTTCAAATGGCTGGCACATTGTATTACGTTCTGTTCTAGGAAGTACCATAAGGAACTTCCTAGTGCAGTTCGTGGTCATTCCACATGGGGATGTCCACTTCTACTGCTTGTTTCAGAGATGTCACTGTTGCTGACATTTGTGTTGCAGTCACATGAGGCACTGTTTACACCTTCACTGAACACTACAGTCTAGATAATATTTCTTGTAGTTGTGCTGGCTTTGGGCTTGCTGTACTACAAGGCCTCCTGTCTTGAATGTATCAGACTGTTCAAACCTCCTAGTGCCTTTTGGGACTGCTTGGACTCATTCCACAAGTGTGGCTTTATAGAAGAGATACAGCATCCTCAAAGACGATAGAACAGTAACATACTTACCATAACAGGAGATCTTTGAGAGGATCTCTTCTATTAGCCCATGCCGTCCCTCCCTCCCTCTGTCCCCTTCTGCTTACATGACTATGGCATCAGATACGGAGCCTGATCCCAATCTATAGCCATCATATCCAAGGCCATTGATTTATGGTGATTAAAATAATTAAATTCCATTTTCAAGACTTGAAATTCCAGGAATTGCACCGATGATTGTTAGTCTAATTTCCAGATTTTACCAGGATTCTACTGTCATTTTTGAGTATGTGTATAAATAATCAGAATAAAAGGAGGCTTAATACACAGAGCATTAAATGAAGCAAATTGAAAACAGCATGGGAACCAATTATGAGAAAATACAAATCTTATAGATTTACTTAAAATGCCAAATTCTGTGAAATTCTTTGTTTTACTGGTGTTCAGTCAGTGCAAATTGCAGAATTTTACTGAGTTTTCCAGTAAAAACTGAAAACCAGAGGCTTTGGCTATATCCAGCACCATATATTGCCATGTATGCTTGGTGCTGGTCTGACTCCTGGTTCCCCAAGGGTGGCAGTCCGCCTAATCTAACCTCCAGCGAGGAACTGAGGAGTGATGGCTGCTCCATGTTTATGTAGATGCTGATGTGTGACATCATCATGGGTGTTCCATGGCTAGTAAAGTTTCCATGTAGTGCTAGTGCCCGACGCCTCTAGTTCTGAAGGTGTGCCTAATGGAAGAGTTTCTCTCAAAGATCTACTGTTACGGTAGGTATATATATATATATATTTTTTTTAGTTGTTTAACCAGGAGTAGCACACTAAGCTGAAAGCTTTTTACAGAGTGTGACCTGGGAGCTAGGGAAGTTAAGTGACTTGCTTAGGTCACACAGTATGCAAGTGGAAGCTGTGGGATTCAAACCCCAGGTCTGGTCTGCTGGATGTCACCAGATTTGCAGCTCAGAGCCTTAAATCACTGCACTATACTGCCTCTTAATTATGTAACTGTTCTTTTGGAGTAGGCTGCATAGGCCAACCTCTATTCCATAACAGGTTTATTGTCATTTACTACTGTAGGATTACAAAGTCCATTTTCTAACATAAAAGGCTAAAAACACTACATAAAAGTCATCAGTTTGCCAACCAGGCTTAAAGAGCAGCTGACATGATTGTGGCAGTCAAGTCATGCCAGGGTCGTGCCTGCACCAGGTCTAAAGAAGCAGTTTAACATTATTTGTACAGTAATTAATTAGATAAAAGTCTTTGGGGCAGCTTGTATTCATTAAGTTTTGGAGTCTCAAGCTGTAGCTTCATTGTCAAAACAGCATTTTGACAATGCTAAGTGAGAGACACAGCAAAACATGCTCTGTGCTAAACGTGTTGTAGAATAAGGATGTGGGGCTATTTATACTGTATTTACACATATTATCAGGCCACTTTTCTTTTCTGCTGGTGGTACAGTACATCAAACATCATGAAATAATGAAAAGTGGCCTAAGCTGAGCTAAGTTACTTTGTAAAATGGACTTTAGAATCCAAGCAACGTCATTGATCTGAACACATCACCTGACCATTCATTAATCTCTGGTACATGCACAGCTTGTAATTAACCTGCCCTGATCTATCCAGCAACAACCTATGTAAATGAAAATAAAACCTTGTCCATTAAAGGGACACTGCCAACCCTATTTGTTTCGTACTGTTTGAAGCTGAAACCAACATTTCACGATTGCTTACCTTCTTAAAAAATTCATTGGTGTTGCTGGTGGGTCAATCTGCCACCTTTCTTAGTAGAAGTGAAATGCATGGTGATTGAGTAATTAGACCCAATCTTGTTTTGTTTCAAATCCTTGACCTGCCCTTATTACTTACTTCCTGAACATTGGAATCACTCCAAGTAGTACAACCACTCAGGATGCAACCATCTCCTCTGATTGTGCTGCATATTAAGTGACTAGACTGTGTTGGTGCACTCCTAAGTCCAGGACAGGTGCAGTGGAGTTGATTTAAGAACGCAAACACATTTGGTGTGGTAACCTAGTATGGTGGACAGTCTGCTGACTGCTTTTCACTTTTAAAATAAAAAGAAAATAGAATCAAACTACCAGCCGCATCAGCACATTACATAGAATGCGATCAATCGAAAATGTGTTTTTCAACTTGGGACAGTTTGAGGAAAAAGGGTTGACAGTGTCCCTTTAAAATAGAAACGTTTCAATTTTTAAGCAAAAACTTCACAACAGTGTACAGGCTTCTTCAAAATAAATGCGCTCCTGGATTCAGTCTAAGGCCCCTAGTCTTTGTTACCAAACTCACATACAGTGTTGTACCTAGCAACAACCTACTCTAGCTACAGTAAAAAAAACTTTTTTCCATAAAATAAAGCCTTTTCTATTTTATGAGTGCAACAACCACTTCAGGGCGGGTTTCTTGAGAATTAAAGCACTTCCTGTGTGCGTTAAAGTCACTTGTCTGTTGTCCTTGTGCCTGCCGATTCACCCAGGGCAAGCCTCAAACTCCAGAAATACATGCCCTGTTGTGGTTTAATGTTTACATAAACATCCCTCCTCCTCATTATTTTACACGTTGCATTGACAATGCTACAGCTCTGTCCCTAACGTAGCATCACCAAAATGATATTTGGGGCACAACTAAAGCTGAAGACTCCAAAACTTAACATAGAAACATAGAAGTTGATGGCAGAGAAGGACTGAAAGGCCCATCCAGTCTGCTCATTATTTCTACCTTATGAATGCGCCTTTGCTCTGTCAATGGCCTACCTATTCATACTCATCTGTATTGCTCCCTTATGTATACAGTATTCCATGCCTGTTTGAAGCCATGCACTGTATTCATATCCCCACTTCCTGAGATAGGCAGTTCCATGCATCCACCACCCTGTATGTGAAAAAGAACTTCCTCACATTACCTCTCAATCGGCCTCCTCTTATCTCATGCTGTGTCCTCTTGTCCTGATATTTTCTTATATTGAAACATGTTAGACTCTTTCACCTTGTTAATGCCCTTAAGGTGTTTGAATGTTTCATCATATCACCTCTCTCCTCCTTTGCTCTAGGGTATACATATTGAGCTCTGTTAATCTGTCCTCATATGTTTTCTAATGCAGTCCCTACACCATTTTGGCTGCCCTCTCTGGACTGCCTCAATTTGTTTAATGTCTTTGTGAAGGTGGCCTCCAGTACTGCACGCAGTACTCCAGATGAGGCCTAACCAGTGTCTTGTAAAGGATTATTACCTCCTCTTATGACTTGTGATACCCCTACAAATACATCCCAACATCCTCTAGCCTTACCTACTGCTTTAGTGGACTGCTTGGATGATTTCAGGTCATTTGTAATGATGGCCTTAAAGTCTCTTTGTTCCCTTGTGATTGCCAGCAACTCCTCCCAGCTTATAGGTGGCTTCAGGGTTTCTCTTCCCTATGTGCATGATCTTGCACTTTTGTGTATAGCACAGTGGTTTAAGGCTCTGAGCTGCAAACCTTATAGACCTGGGTTTGAATCCCACAGCCCCCCTACTTGCATACTGTGTGACCCTGAAAAGTCACTTAACTTCCTTGTGCTCCCAGGTCACACCTGTAAACAAGCCCTCAGCTTAGTGTGTCTCTCCTGGTAAACAAACAAAAGAGTTGCCACTCTTCTGACCATTTTGCTAGTTTATCCAGATCTCTGCTCATGCTGCCCACCCCATCTGGATCATCTACTCTGCTGCAGATCTTGGTGTCATCTGCAGAAGGACAAACCTTACCCTCCAGTCCATCTGCACTGTCACTGATGAAGATATTGAAGAGGACTGGCCCCAGCACTGATCGCTGAGGTACCCAACTTGTGACTTTCATCTCTTCTGACTGCATACCATTTACCACCACTCTGTTTTCTGCCCACCAACCAGTTTGTGACCCAGTTAACCAACTTCTGACCTATCCCAAGCCTACCCATCTCATTAATCAATCTTCCGTGTGAAACAGTATCAAAAGCTTTGCTGAAGTCAAGGTAGGTGACATCAACTGCACCCCTTAGTCTACCACTCTGGTTACCCAGTCAAAGAAATCTATGAGATTAGTTTGACAGGACCTTCCTGTTGTAAACCCATTCTGTCTTGGATCCTATGCTCCAATGGATTCCAGGTGTTGCACTATTCTTTTCTTAAGGAGTGCCTCCATAATCTTGCCCACTACTGAGGTAAGAATGACTGGTCTGTAGTTCTCTGCCTCCTCCCTGCTACCACTCTTGTGGAGCAGGATCACATGAGCCCTTCTTCAGTCTGCTGGGACCTCTCCTGTGCTCAGAGACTCACTAAACAGTTCTGCTAATGGCTCTGCTAGTTCCACCCTTAGCTCCTTTAGTACCCTGGGATGTTTGACATCCAGTCCCATTGCCTTGTCCACCCTGAGCTTAGCGAGCTTTGTAGGACCTTCTCTCTTGTAAGGGACTTGTACACCTCCCGTGTTCATGGTGCTGAGCTGTGGGCCCTGCACTACCTTCTCCTCAGTAAATGCTGAGCAGAAGTATATGTAGGATAGATGCTTTTCCTTTGTCCTCCTCCACATACTCCCTTATCCCTTTTGATCATAGCAATATCCCTCTGGACTTTCTCCTTTCACTAATACATCTATAGAAAGTCATGTCCCTTCTTTACTGTTCATGCTGGTGTTTCCTTGGTTTGGACTTTTGCCTGCCTTACTGCTTTCCCTGCTTCCTTAGGGAAGTTTGGCATGCCTCCCTATCTTTGTCCCGCTCGTTCCTTATATTTCCTGAAGGTTAGCTTTTGACTTTGACCTTTTCTGCTACTGTTTGAGAACCAAAGTGGTTTCCTTCTTCTTTTCCTCTTGCTTTTCTGCCTAACACAATGGGATGTTGCTTCAAGTATTGCATCCTTAATGCTTGCCCACTTTGCCTGTACCCCCCATGTATTTCTTCTTGTCAGGGCTAGCTTAACTCTGTTGGCCATCTTGTCAAAGTCAGCTCCTCTGAAGTCCCATATTTGTGCCTTGGAATGGGATGATTTAGTTCTAGTGGACAAATTGAACTATACCATGTGATGGTCACTGGCCCCCAGGTGACCTTCTACCTGGAGATCTGTGATCATTTTCCCAATAGTCAGTATTAGATCTAGGATAGCCCTGTTCTCTTGTGGGTTGTTGTACCAGATGTTTGAGGCCCTCCCACAACAGCGAATCCACTATGTGTCTAGTTGTGGTGAATGTTCCTGCTGGTATATTGACCAATCTGTAATTGGCATGTTGAAGTCTCCTATTATCAGAACCTCCCTTAGCTGTCATGTTTTATATATCTTCTGACAGTAATGTGTCTATGTCCTTTCCTAGTCTGGAGGCCTGTAGGCAACCCAGTTTGTATGGCTGTCCCATTTCCTGTTTCCAGGGTGACCCAGTTCTTCTACTTCCTTATGTATATTCTGAATTTCTGTAGCTTTGATATTTTCATTGACATAAAGAGCTACCCCCACACCCTGGTCTCTTCTGAACAGTACATAGGCTAACACAAGCTGATTCACAAAGGTTTTTTTTAATCTAATTACTCTATGACACTGCTCTTTTAAACTGCTTTTGCAGACCCTGAGGTAGATAGCTTCCTGGTTTGATTTGCCTCACCCAGGTTAAAAGAAGGCATCTACAATTCTTTAAAAGGATTGTGTCACTTGAGAACACTATGCAAAATGCATTATTTAGATAAAATTCAGCTTATTATTTATATACTGCCTTCATTATTCTTTCCTTTGTGCTTTATTACTTGGTTAGCCAGTGTTCATCTGCTTCTGCTGCCTAACCCTTCACTGAAGTCATAATTCTCAGCTTGTGACTTTATGGTTTATTGCTATGGAAAGTATTATGATGTCACAGAGGAAGAGTAAATCAATTGTAGTGGGCAAATATCCTGTTTCCATGAAATTGAACCCTCTTTAAGAATAGGCAAGGTCAGACCAGGGCAACTACAGGCTGGACAGCCTCTCATCAGTGCTAAGCGAGGTCCTGAAGGACATCTTTATCCAGGACAGAACAATGAAACTCTCAGTTAAGGCTAAGTTTCTGCCAGTACAAAACAAATAGGCACTCAAAACCTTACCCAGACAAAAGAGTCTTAAGCTGACTCAAAATGTTGATTAAAGCTTCTTTAATTGAGCTTGTTAAAAATTCCACAACATATGAAATGCAGTCACAGGTACTGGGGCCTGGCGTACCAGTGTTTCATGCATGCATGCACTTTGTCAAGGACAAAGAAGCTTTAATCAGTGTTTGAATCAGCTTAAGATTCTTTTGTTTCAGTTAAGGTCTTGAGTGCCTGTTTTTTGTGTTGGATTTTGAGTTGTACCATGGAGCATTGAATATCTCTGTAGCATCTCCTGTAACTACGCCAAGTTTCTTGCCCCTCTTAGCATGGCTTTTGAGAAGCAGATCATGTTAAACAAACTGAGCACCTTCTTCAAGGGGATGACAAGAGGTGTTGTCAGGGGCAGGGCCAAAAACATTGGCAGTCTGGATTTCAGCAAGGCCTTTGATACTGTGGCACATGACATGCATCTGGGTAATCAACCAGTGCACTATCCATGACATATACACAAGGTGGGTTGCTAACAATCTTGAGGGCAGGAAGCAAAATGTAGTGGTGGATGGGCAGTGCTCTGAGTGCAAGGAGTACTCTGTGATGTCCTCAGGGGTCAGTGAAGGGCCCCGACCCTTCAACATCTTCATCAGCAGTCTGGTAGCTGGGGTTACCAGCAGGCTGCCAATGCCACGATAACAGTAATGTAGCCAGGGTGGGGACTCCTTCAGGAGGACACACTTCAGGAGGGACTCCTTCAGGATGGGGACTCCTTCAGGGTGGTGGACTCCCTTCAGGATGAGGACTCCTTCAGGGTGGGGACTCCCCTTCAGGATGGGACTCCCTTCAGGAGGGACTCCTTCAGGGTGGGAACACACTTCAGGAGGGACACACTCAGGAGGACTCCTTCAGGATGGGGACACACTTCAGGATGGGACTCCTCTCAGGAGGGGACACACTTCAGGGATGGGGACTCCTTCAGGGTGGGGACTCCCTTCAGGGTGGGACACACTTCAGGAGGGGACACACTTCAGGATGGGGACACACTTCAGGATGAGGACTCCCTTCAGGATGGGGACACACTTCAGGATGGGGACACACTTCAGGAGGGACACACTTCAGGAGGGGACACACTTCAGGAGGGGACTCCCTTCAGGATGGGGACTCCCTTCAGGAGGGGACACACTTCAGGAGGGGACTCCTTCAGGATGGGGACTCCTTCAGGATGGGGGCACACTTCAGGATGGGGACATACTTCAGGAGGGGACTCCTTCAGGAGGGGACACACTTCAGGAGGAGGACTCCTTCAGGATGACCTGAACAAGCTGGGTGATTGTTCTGCCCCTGAGTCTCAGATTCAGTGCAGTCAAATGCAAGGTGCTACTCTTGGGGAGGAAAAACAGAGGTACTGTAGGACCTAAAAACTGTGTGTGACTCCTCTTGCTGCAGTTCAGGAGGAGAAGGACTTGGGTGGGGGTTGGGGTCATAGCAGATAAAAGTTAAGTCAGGACAAGCTGTGCATAGCTGCTGCCAAGAAAGGTGGGAAAATGTTGGGGTGCATCAAAAGGAGAGATTAGCAGAGCAGGAGAAGTGATCCTGTCAAATCACAAGGACCTGGACAGGCCCCACCTGGAGTAACGTATGCCATTTTTGTCTCTCATTACAACATAAGGAGTAGTGTAGGTGACCATACACAACAAGCTTTATTTACATCGTTAGGTTGAGATACCAGTGTATGGACCTCGACAGCAGAGCTTGAGAGGTCCATGCTGGTATCTCAACCCCGAGATGGAAACACAAGGTGAGTTGTGTAAGTCACCCATATTTTATCCTCACAGTGTATGGTTTTAGAAGTAAAGCATCAGACACTCTAATGGGGATAATAGGGAAGTAACAGTGAACAGGGCATAGTCATGGATCTACCATTCAGTCATTAACCTATTGACTGGATTAAGTAAAAAAAGTGAGACACAACTGATCACAGTTTCACAGCTACTGTTTACCTTTTGAATGTGTAGCTGTCTTGCTTAGCAAGCTCACTCTGCTTCTTGCTTGCTCACCACACATATCAAATGCAAGACGAGCACAAGCACACTATAAAAGACAGCTACACAGTCAAAAGATAAACAATACACCTAAACAAAGTGGGTAGACTGAGTAAAAAAAATGAAAACCAATTTGCTTGACTGTCTCTGCTTCCATCTTTCCAATATTTCTCTGCAGTCCATTTTTTCTTTTTGTTTTGACAGAAAGCTGGTTCCAACTTCTCTGATGTACTTTGAAGCGCTCAGAAGAAAACAGTCAGAAAAGTCAGTGGGACTCGGCAGCTACTCTGGGGGTTATTTGCATATGGTACATGCACAATAAGCCCTTGACAAGGACCAAGCTGGGTTATTAATTTGTGTGATTTTAGTGTACAATAAGCCCAAACTATACACTAAGGACATTGAGGCAGTCGAGAGGGTGCAACACAAGGCCACCAAACTGACCCATATGGGGGATGCAAGTGATGAGGAGAGGCTGGAGGCTCTTACTCCTATTCATAACATATTCACTCTGAGAGAAGGAGGCCAAGAGTGAATATGACCTCAGTCTTTTGCATACTCAAGAGTATTGAAAAGATCAAACAGTCAAGATGTTTGATTTGGTGTCTGCTGCAGAATGTGGGGATGTATCCTAAAGCTCAGGGGTGTCAAATTCAGGAGTAATGTTAGGCATTGTTGCAATTACTTTCTATGAGTTTTGGGAGCTGTGAGGGCCATGAGGATCCTATATTTAAGTTGAGTCTTCTTTCCATTACAAGTCAATGGCAGTTATATGTGAACTACTGGGGCTCACTTCAAAGCTATGGGGCTGAACTAGCAATTCCCCATACTACCAACACTGATGTTAGGAGGCACTCTACCAGCGAGACAGTGGACACAAAGAAAGTTCAGGCCTTTGAGTAAGTCTGGACAAATTTTGCTTCATAAGGGAATTAAAAGTTACCTTGGGTTGTAGGATGAGGTAGGGAATCCCTATATATCGGTACACAGTCATACAGTATTTTCAAGACAAACTGTCCTGGGTGGGTTCCCTTCAATATTAGTTCAGATATCGGTAGTTAAGGGGCGGTCAGGTGAAAAATCAAAACAAAAGCGTAGAAACCAGTCACTCTTCAAAATTATTTTTCAAGTAATTTTATTCTAACCAGTACCTAGCAAGACCCTCATCACCAGCCCAACATTTCACCACTCTAGGCTTCTTCAGGGAAGAAGATCTAAGTTCTGAAGACTATTATGGAATTCATAGTTCAACTTGGCGATTTGTGTTCTCTTAGTTAACTAAGTTTACCTTTGCAGACCACCGTGTAAACATGCAGATACTAAAAGGAGATCTATAACTATGACTTACTGAAGAAAAACATACTGTTTAGAGGCATGAGGTGTTAACTAACAGAACACAAATTGCCAGGTTGAATTATGAATTCCATAATAGACTTCAGAGCCTAGATTCTCTTCCTGAAGAAGCCCAGAGTGGTGAAACGTTGGCTTGTGACAAGGGTCTTTGCTTTGGTACTAGTTAGAATAAAACTACTTGAAAAATGATTTTTGAGGGGGTGGTTGGTTTCTATGCTTTTGTTTTTTTGACATGGTCGAGAGCACATACCTATGTCATCCTGCTCATGAAGTGGGAAGAGGTGGACATTATGGACATACAGTCCCTGCTGACCTGAAATTACTATATTACAGTATATGTCTGTAATGAAGAATAAAAGGGCTAGTATTAAAAAACTACAGTATTTGAGTTGAAATGCATCTAATATTGTATTTTTAGTTTGCCTATAAGTGACAACTCCACTTTAAAGGGTTTGCAGACACTGAAAAACATTGCAGACCAGTGCATTACTGCTCAGAACTTTAACAGGAATAGTTAGTTATGTGAATAGAAGAAATGGAGAGATTGCTGAAGGTGGCCATTACAGGTCTCCGGCCAAGAAGGTCATTTAGATTTTCTGGGGCAAAATAGATGGAACATTTGCATTAAGGTCACCAGCTAGTGTAGCTGAGTAGGCCTGGCAGTACTTTCAGAATGCCTGGAGTGAATTAGCACAGCCATACCCTGGAAAGGTTTCTGAAACTAGCACCTACCATAACCGTTAGACTTAGAGAAGCAGGGCTGTCATACCCATAGAATCTGAGGGGTCAAGTGGCCCCTCCCATAGATTTACAATCCTATTTAACTATGCCCTCAAATTCGTTTATACATTACGTATTATTAAGCATAGCATACACTTCCAATTGAAGTAATAGTCAGTAGTTCTAAATCTATTTTCAAATCACGACTTGACAAGTTCATTCTTTCTGGCTCACTTCTTAACTATTATTAGCAGATAGGAGCAATTATGGACCCCTGAGTTCTCTCGCTCTAACAAATCCTAGCATGAATCCTAGTATAAGTACTGTGCTGCTTCTTGGGCTGAGGAAGGTCTATACAAGTGTAATATAGTGTCCTCCTTGATAAATGTTTAACTGTGTTCCCTACTCCAGAAATACTCCTAGCATGACATTCTTGCTTAGAAAATGACTAAAGCAGCTAGTCTGTTTTGAAACAAGGAGGAATGAATATACTATGAGAAGTAAATTGACAGTAACATTCTCTCCCATCGCTCTACTGGTTCATAAGGCACTTTGCAATGCAGTTTGTATGAAAGATGCAATATAAAACCAAATTCCTTTCTTTTCCAACACTTACGTTTAGGTTGCTTCAGTAAGTTACTTTTTTTCAATCAAGATTTTTATTCATGGTGTGGCTGAGGCAGGCTGGGCTCCTCAGCCCTGACCCCACCAACCCTCATGACTACAGTCTCCCTAGGATTTACCTGACCAGCCTGTTTACCCCATGGATTACCCTCCCAAGAGAGGAAAGGCCATCCTCACCCCGAGAGACATTCAGTGCTGGGCATGGCAGGGTCCTGCTGGTAGAGGGTCGTGCCAGGGCATCATGCACACCTGCCGCACCATTCCATCTTCCTTCTGATCTTGTCCTGCCCTGCTGGGCATGTACACAGATGTGCAGCATAAGGAGGAATGCATGCGTGCCCACGAAAGTCCTGCAGCTCCCTTCCTTTGTTGCTGCTTCTGACCCACACTGCCAATAGGCCTCCACCTGGTGGCAGTCATTCAGTGGAGATGACAAGTCTTCCCTCCCCGGGAGAAGAGAGCAGCCCATCGGATGCTCAATCCTCTCCCCAGCTGGCCCCCAGCAACCTGTGATTGCTCCTGAGCCTGGGATGCCAGTGTAGTGGGTGATATCACATTGCCACGCCGCTGGGCTGGCTATGTAAGTTTAACTTAAAGGTTGCTTGGCGTTAGTGCTTGGCTCCTCTGATACTCACTCTTTATATCTCTTGCTGTTACATCTCTCCTGGCCAGTCTACATTGTCTTCCTACCTGCCAATACTCAGGAGTACTCTTCTTCTCCCCCACTTGACTCACCCTACCTCCGCTGTCTCAAACCCTCCAGCTAAGTCACTTTGCTCACCCCTGCTCTTGCAGCTAGAAATCCTCTCTGATCTCCCTCCTGAATGGTTGCTGTACATTATGTTTTCCTCTTGATCATACTTGTCGTGTCATGTATTTTATAATTGTGTCATTTCACTTATTTTTATAATTGTATTATTGTGAGTGATGGTATATTTTCCTTGTAATGTTCATGCACACAGATTTCTGTACTGTAGTCATAATTCATGTATGTTTGTTGCACTTTTGGTACTTTGTCTTTTGTCTGCTATGCACTTCCTCTTATAACCCTCACTTGTGCTGTATCTGGAGCGAGCTCCAGCTCAGTGCGACTTTCCCAGTCAACAAATTCAAATAAAAAGAACTGGGGTCACAGTAGGTATGGGTCTGATTGGAAGCAGAAACAACATTTTACCTAGTTGTTTCTGTGATGTTGGCTACCAAATAAATGCACTTCAAGTAGTTCTTTGGTGTACGGATCTATGCACTGGGACTACTTTGTTGATACTGACTGAAGCTGCAATTTCAGAGCTTCAAACAGTGTACTGGAGGAGTGGTGGCAGAAAAGTGGAGTAGAAACAGCTGATCAGAGGAGCAGTGGCAAGTTTGTCTCCTGCCACCATCCTGGAACCGACACCATGAATATCTTCATTTCCCATTCTTGCCCACCCCCTCAAGGCCCTCAAATACTCTAACATAGAAGGCAGTCTCCCTACTCAACTACTATCCATGATTTGGGGGCCAATGATGGTCTATATTTGGTTAGCCAAGTTGAGTCCCCCGGTCTCTGTCATCAGGCACGTGCCCAGGAGGATGTAAGGGGAGCTATTAGCATCATTAATTATACTACACTGTCCTCTCCTCCCTTTTGGTTGCTTATGCGTACTGAATAAGATTATATGAGATTACAGTGTGTGTATCATGTAATAGAGAATGGTGCTCTAACTGAGCTAGCTGGATAAGGACTGTTACTGGCCCCCAAAATCATGGACCTGACATCAGGAAGGGGCCCATCATCCAAATTAAGGGACAGTATTTTGGTGATGGGTGGATGGGGTCATATTGGGGGTTGAAGATATTCACTGTGTCAGTTTTTCAGTGGGACTAGCACTGGATCTCAAATATCACTGTAATCCTATATGTATATAGTAGAAATGGGGTACTGGGATCAATACTGTATCCCAAAATGCACTATAATCCAGCATGGGATGGGGTTTACTGGGATTAGCATGGCTTCACAAAATATACTACATTCCAGGAGATGGAGGGAGAGAGAGAATGTTACTGAAGTATTTGTGCATGGGGGAAGGGGCTGGGACCTGCACTGTACCCCAGAACATACTACAATCATTTGTGCGAGAAGATCTCATGCTGCTGACATGTGTGTGGGGCTGACTGGGACCAAAACTATCTCAAACGTGTTACCATCCTGTTTCTGTGTGTGTGGCCAATGGAGACAGTACTGTGTCCAAAAATGCACTAGAAGCCAGTGTTTGTAGAGGGCTGACTGAGGCCAGCACTGTATCCCAACACGTGCTAAATTCAGGAGATGTAAGGGAGAGAATACTACAGACGTGTGTATGTGTGTGTGTCAAGGAAGACTGACTATGATTTTATCCCAAAACACACTACAATCCAAAGGTTAAGAGGAAAAATTAAAGTTTGTGTGTGTTGGGGTGGGGTGGGTGCTTACTGAGATTAGCACAGTATGTCAAAACATGCTACTGTCCAGTATCTGTGTGGTGGTCAGGGTGGTGTGGTGGTAGGGCTGCTGACTGGGATGTGCCATGATATGTGCATGTATCAGGGATGGGGGTCCACTAGACATTAAGATCGTGTAGGTTGCTTTTGGACAGACCAGTTCTTCCAACCCATCTCCACCACTAGAATCCATAATGCACTACAACCGAGAAGATGGAGTGAAAAGATTGCTATTGATGTGTGTGTACGTGTGTACGTGGTAGGAGCTGAGACTGGGACTAACTGTATTCCAAAAGGCATTACAATCCAGATAGAGTGGAGCAGAGAGAAAGCACGAAAAAATAGCTAAAAACTGAAGAAAACATGAAGCCAAGGTAAGAAAGATATACAACTACAGCTTAATATGTAATATGCAAAATGTGGAAACTGAAAAGGGCAGAGTGAAAGAATTTTTAAAACTGAAGAAATTGCATTAACACTGCAGGCATTTAATTTTGTTTTCATTTTAATATTTACATGTAGTGTTAGCACATTATTGCTGGCACTGGTACACACACACAATGGGGGCATGACAAAGATCAAACTTGAAGTGTCTCAAACTGAAGTAGTGTGTTTTGCACTGGGACAAGTAGATTTATTTTGCCACTTGTCTGGGACAAGCATAAAATTTCATATTTTCAATCCTTGTTTCTAACCATTGGGCCAAACTGCCCTTGTTATCATTTTCTTTACTTATTAAAATGACTAGAGTGCAATAACGTATACTGCCACCCATTATAAAAGCAGCACAGTACTTCAGAACTAAATACAGAAATCTACTATAGCCAGTGCTTATCTTTCTGTTATTTCCGTATTTGTTTTACAAACATTGGCAAGTACCGTCTGCTTTCTCAATGTCTTAACTGGGAGGCAGTGTGAGTAGTGGCTGAAGTACAGGCTTGAGAACCAGGATACTTAGGTTTAAATCCCACCAGAGCTACGTATTCACCGTGGGACCTTAAAGCATCAGTATGTGTTAGCCGCAAAACATTTTGTCATATGTTTGCTTTTTTAGGAAAAATGTATCTGACATCCTTAGATTCATCCTCAATGTATTTTTAATTTCCCAGGTATTTTGAAACAGCTTTTCATAGCTAATTTTGTAATTATTGACTCAAGTCATTAAAGTAGGACGCCACTCACATTTTTAAAATCTCTCTCCGTCTGGACTACCTGTCGAATGTACACACTAGATTGATACTGTGGATGTATTAAGATGGTGCTACAACTTGTTTCAGATGGTAAACAGCACAGCCTTCTACCAAGTTATTTAGTTTTGTTATGGTGGTTGTGGCACACTAGTGGAAATTTAAAAACTTCATAATCCTATATTTTAGTTCAGGAATGAAAGAAAACAAAAAATGGGTATATTGATGTCTTGCCAGAAAACAAAACAACATATTATTGCTAATAAATACATAGTAACTAACACATACTGCTGACTTAACGCTTTTTTCTACCCACTGTTTTTGGTGTTACAGTCTCTTTAATGTTACCGCATGAAAAGCTGTTTGTTTTTTTCAGTACCTTGATCTACTCCCGCTGAAACCTTTTGAATTCTCGAACACCCCATATAGTGGGAGGAGACTATCACATCTTGAGTGGCTGAACAGTTTGAGGTATTGTAAAGTTCAGGAATGATACAAACATATGAAATTGCCAGCAGATAAGGGCCTTGTGGTCTAACGATTCTGCTCGATTGTGCAGCTAGCAGCCCTTATCTCTGCAGCTGCCCTCCTTCCTTCCCTCCCCTCCAGTGACCTTCCCTCTTACCTTGTCCCATCCCATTTTGAAGTAGCCCACTGTTGTACAGGATACCACTTCCTCTGGCAATGTGTTCCACCCAGATACCACCCTCCATAAAAGTGTCTCCTCATTTCCCTCCTGAACCTTCCTCCTTCCAGTCTCAGATCATGCCTCGAGTGTCCCTCCCTCCTTAATTTGAAAAGCCCCTCTGTGCCTGTTTTATTTATTCCTTCATGTAGTTGAAGGTTTTAATCATGTCCTCCCTATCCCTCCTCTCCTCCAGGGAGTACATGTTCAGCTCCTTCAGCCTGCTCGTAAGGTAAGTCTCATAGCCCCTGAATCATTTTTGTTGCCCTGCACTGCACCCTCTAAAGTAACCTAATATCCTTCTTCAGGTACAGTCACCAGAACTGCACGCAGTACTCCAAATGTTGTCTAACCAGTGACCTGTATAGCGCAGGATCACCTCCCACTCCTGGAGGATATGCCTCTGGCAATGCAACCCAGCATCCTGTTGGCCTTTTCAGCTGCCATTCTGCACTGTGCTGAGTTGTTCATTGCTTCCGTTATGATCCCCAGATCCTTCTCCTCTTCTGTCTTCGCTAGTTGAACCCCCCAGCTGGTAGCTCCTCCTTGTTTTTTTGCACTGAAATGTTTATGATACAGTTAGAAGAGACCGCAGAATATATAAAACATGATTTGGTTTTGATTATACAAATAGCCTGTTTTCACTAAGGAAAGGACAGCAGATAAAGAGGAACCAGATCCAACAGCAAATTCAGCAGAAGGTGAGCCATCAGAACATGTTTTTTAAACAAGAAATAGGTTGAAGACTGAAGGTCAACAGTGTCCCTTTAACAGGCAAACGAAAACAAAACTTAAATGAATTGCCCTCTGATTTTCATAGGGCATCATGAGGATGCCAAATTATTACTGAACATGAAAGGCACCTTCAAGATCAAACAGTCACCCTTTCTCATCCACCCACCAAACATACTGTATAAATGTCAAAACGCAGTCTTATTCTGAAGGTTTTTGTTTTGGGTGGGGTTTACTAAAGGGGAAGAAAGTATGTTAGGCCTCTCAAATTCTGCATGTCCACCCTTTCAAACCCAAGCAAAAGTTGTATCTTAAATGTATTACGTTGTTTAACTTTGCTATGTTCTTATCTGTTGTTTCCTTTTATTGCACTGCTACCTCCCATTGCTAAGCCTTTACATTTTCTGTATATTCTCTGTAATCTCCCAGGTCATACCTGAAAATAGGTATATATTTGTCTAGCATGCTTACCTGGGCAACAAAACTAATTAACTAACTAACTAAATGTGGCATTGACTAGTTTAGCTGGAAAGGGGTTAAAAGCCTTTGACATAAGGTACAAGTATTTAAATCATCTTTAAATTAAATCAAAGAAGGCGCCACCCTTACAGTGCATGAATTCTGAGACAGAACGTGTTGAAGTGAGGGAAGCTGTGTGTAGTAACATACTGCTTGCCCTCAGTGACACTCAGTGTCTGGATCAAGATTCTATGAAATGCCTGCTCCTCAATTTAACTGATGGGGATTTAGATAGCTACAATATAATGATACTCCAGAGGAACCCAACAGCTCTGTTTGAAAAAATAAACTTGTTATGGGCTTTCAGAATTTGAGGGACTTGGCAAACTCCCTTCCCATTTAAGGCAGCAATATTTGTTAGTTGGCAATAATGTTACCATATAGTTTTTAAGCAATAATATATTTCAGGCGGTATCCAGTGAGTATAGTGAACCGATATGAGTGACCATCAAAATGGTGACTCATATTGGTATGCTCTCATGGACTCCTCAGCAGTGTGACCCTACAAAGGTGAGGGTAGGGAATGGTGACCAGAAGGGGGAAGTGAGGGAAGGGAGGGACAGGGAAGGGGTTTGTAGGGGACTGGTGTGCCTGCTGCTGCTGAGCTAGCCATGTGGTGTGGTGGTGAGGGTGGCTAGCTCTAACAGAGCAGGTACCAGGTTTGGGGCTGGGGACTGGCACAAGAATTTTGCTGCTGCCTACAGCGATCGTTATTATGACATGGAACCATTTCTGACATAATTAATCATCAGTATATTTTTTTTCTCAGAGATGTTTTTAAAACAGTGTTTCTTAGTAATTTTATAATACATGGATGGGACCTTTTCCCCATAGAAGCCCATTATCATGTATCTCCCTGAATACCTCACTGATTGGAACAGCCAGTCCTGAAGCCCATGCCTCCCAGTGATGTCACCATTTTCAACATCGACAGTACCTCATCCGACATCACTCACTGCATTTCTGTCTCTAAACACATTGTTTACCATCCCCACGTATTATATATAACAAACACTAGGTAAGTGTGGTGCATGGGATATCATTCAGGTCTCATCTCAGGGTCCTAATGAGACCATAATGCCACTCACCCTTTGGGCTCATGGCTTATTGACCTCATTAGGACCCCTCGATGGAATTATGTCCATATACACACACTAACCTATCATTCCAAATATAATAAGAGACAGAAATCATTAAAGATGGTCACCACTACCTATTTTTAAAAATCTCTCTCTCCCAAGTTTACTTTTAATTTGCATACTGGATCCATAATGTGGCTGTATTATTTATTTATTTTTCTTTGATAACTGGGTAAAGGCCCACTAGGCCCAAGTGCCTGTTTTCAGGGCAACCAAGGATCACTGGGGTTAAATGACTTGGTCAGTCACACAGCATGCAAGTGGAAGCTGTGAGAATCAAACCCAGGTCTGGTCATTGTACCAAGCTCATTCACAGCTCATTACTCTAACCTCTAGGCTATACTGCCAGTCCCATGCTAGAAGGGCACTAGCACACATGTCTGTTGGTAAACAGCACAGCATAGTACCAAAATATTGAATTTATTCACAGTGGGCATGGTCAGACAGCAGGGACATTTAGAAGCTTCACAACCACATATCTTAGTTTAGTAATAACTGCAATAAACAGAAAATGGATATATTGACGTTTTGCCAGAAATGCATTACTACTCAAAACTATATATTTTTTCTGTTAACAAATACCACTGTTTTAAAAGAGATACAGAAAGATGTTCCCAATGTACTGCACAATGACAGTGACTACAGGTGTGGCATAGACTTCCGCTCTGGTGTGCCTTGTCCTCTCCATGAACCTGTGCCTGATTGCCGAGCAGTGTCCAGTTTTGAGACACATGGACATACATTTGGGCAGCTTGTGTCTGACTATGGATGTAAGCAGCCTAAACAGGCAAGGAAATGGGCTCAACTGCAATGCACACTAAAGCACAGAAAGGTGGCCCAGTAGGCATCCTTTTTGTGCCATTGGAAAATCTCAGTTATTTGATACAAGTCCCATGCCCAAAAGTCTGACACAGTGGGGGCTTGCAGTAAATATAGTGCTTTGAGATTCTAGGCCATTATATTTGAGCTGCCTGGATTTTCCAAGGCAGACGCAGTGCCTGAGGCCAATGTTCCTGTGTCCATGAACTTTGGTACTGCGATGCAAGCACATCCAGATGCTGCAACTGCACCCTGTTTTACAATTCTGGGTATGGTTTTGGCACTGACATGCTTTGTGGCAGCTTTGCAGTGAGGGATATGGTGAAGCTGCCAAAAGAGGCTCTAACACTGACGTGGTAGACCACATAAATAGCAGGTATCTCTTGATGGATAGAAAATCCTAGCTTTTGCTGCAAATTTGTGCATCATATATTTGACACAACTGGGACTTGCAGCATTCAAATGGCTGTGAATCTGGCCTGCAGTGTTCTCTGACTATATATATTACCCTATCATCACCCCTTACCACCAAAAGACTTTTCTCAACCCACAGCACTCATCTGACTAAATGACTAATTCTACTGAATATACTAAATGTTGTATAGCTTGATGTTTTTCTGATCTACCTTAACCTACCTAACAGCCACGTGTTTCTCAACTAGAGTCTTGACCTACATCTTGTATGCTCTTTCTGTTTGACAAGTTTGTCTTACCACTGTCAGTGTAACAAATTGTATTATTCCTGGATGTTATTTTCTTTGTATCAACATTTCTGACATCTTATTTCTATTATTTGCTGTTTTGTTTTGCCCTACCACTGTCATTGTAACACATTGTTTTGTTCCTGGATATTATTTTCTTTGTATCAACACTTGCTGATATCTTATTTGTACTGTTTGCTGTATTGTTTTACCCTACCGCTGTCATTATAACAAATTGTATTGTTCCTGGATGTTGTTTCTTTGTATCAACATTAGCTGACATCTTATGTGTACTGTTTGCTGTTTTGTACTGTGTACCCTCCTGGGTCGTGTCTGAAAATAGTCATCTCCATGGCTAGTGCACTTACCCGGTAAACAAAAACTAAATAAATAAATATAATAGCATCATCCGCTCACTACCTGCAGCTAGGAGTCACCAAACCCTTGGACTTTTGGTACCTTCGTTAATATGCCTTTAGTGCTTTGTAGCGCATTGTTTATCACGCAACACAGATGCCTGGGAGAATAAAAAGCCTGCTGCATAAAGATGCTTTTCCAAAAAAAGAAGGATATGACATTTCATATTAGAATGTAAACCTCTGTATTTGAAGGATTTACTATTTCTCCAGCATACTTTAGTACTACTGGGATTCATTTTCCGATAAGCACACAGAACGGTGGGCTGAAGTCTCCATATATATTTATCCCAAGGACTGCTCCATATTGTTTGATGTCCTTGTACAACACAGCTAATTCTCTTCTAATATTCTTTGAAGAAGTTGAAAACTTCTGTATAAACTGAACCCTTCAAACCTGGGGGTCATAATTTATGATACACAGCTGCAGCAGAGACACTTCACCCCTGTTAGACACTGTGTAATCATCTGATTTATGCGGTGCTCCTCCTAGCACTGATTCATGTTCTGTGTGTATCTCTGCCTCACCTCACACCCCAGCTAACTGATTAATATCCTGTTTAACAAGCCTGGCACCTTTCAGAACCACATGCCTCCAACATCACCTGGGTTAACAAAGCGCACCGTCTACCGCATGGCCCCAGCTTGTCTTTAATAGCTGCCTGTCACCAAATCATTTGTCTCTGGCAGAATGACTTTGTACTTACCCGGTTCATGACTGAGGCTCCATAACAATGTAGATGTACCTTATTGCTAAGATGACAATTTCAGTGTTGCTTTAGGCAGGGAACCTTTATATCACCTACCTGTGTTGTAAATTTTCAGCCTGATGACAATGTGACATCTTCGTATATTTTTAGTGGCAGGCAGTAGTGATTTACCTGATTGAAATTATATGATGAACTGGAAACAGCAGCTAGAAAATGCATCACCAAAATAAAATGGGGAGGCAGTATAGCACAGTGGTCCATGTCTGAGCTGCAAGGCTTGTGACTTCCAGCAGACCAGACCTGGGTTTGAACCATGCCCACTTACATACTGTGTGACTTGAGCAAGTCACTTAACTTCCCTGTGCTCCCAGGATGCTCCTGTAAAAAGCTATCAGCTTAGTGTGCTACTCCTGGTTAAACAACAAATAAAAGAAATCTTAGCCCCATAAAATTAACCAGCAAGTATCTTTTGTAAAGGGACTAAAACTCATATTCCCCTGTAACCTTTGGAACAGCCCTAGTTTTAAGACTTTTCTACACTAGAGTTCTTAAGTTTTCAGTTCTGTAGGTTCTATATGAGCATAGGTTCTGAAAATTTCAGTAACTGCATATCCCTGACAGCAGGCCATTAAATGAATATGGGTACAAAGAAAGGTTAGGTAACTGCAAAACAACTTATAGGGCAATCAGTATATTTAACAATAAGGCACTACAGGTGTGTGTTATTGTGTAATAACGCCACCCTGGGGTGGGTTGAAGCATGAGGTGAAGCTGAGTGCTTCCATCACCCCAGGAGTGACTTATGCATGACAACATACATCCCTGAGTGTTTATTATTATACCATGATAGTGAGTGATATTGGTGATTTACACCCGGTGTGGTTCGTCAACAGGCATAGCCAGTGACTTAACCACACCAGAAG
The DNA here is from genome assembly GCA_016271365.2 of Neoceratodus forsteri. Lineage (NCBI taxonomy): Eukaryota > Metazoa > Chordata > Ceratodontiformes > Ceratodontidae > Neoceratodus > Neoceratodus forsteri. The sequence goes on from CM028129.1 coordinate 1,742,472,195, forward strand.
TGGTAAATCCACCCATACACCCACACCCTGTCATGGTATATTGATTATACAATGTTCAACTTTTTTTGTTTTTATAGTGATAAAACGCTAACAGTGGGTATACTGGAGGATTTACCACTGTCATGTGATCTGTTTTGACCAATGAGGTTACAGGATTTATACTCCATTGTATAATTGCTATTATACAATGGCTCGTTTGTTTATTTAAAAAAAAGAGAAAGAAAATACTTTTTTGTCCATTTTTCTTGATTTTAGTAAGTGTAGGTGTATATGTGAAAAACAAGTCCAATATTTCTTTCATTACGGGGTGAAGCTGTTGCCGAATAATGTTGCCTGCTGAATCTGGAAAACTTTTTTCTGTGCTGCTATGTGTTATCAGTCTCCTCTGGCCTCTCTGTTGTTGGCTGCACATTATAAAGGATGGTGCTTGAAGAAGAGACTTTCTGATGTGTTTTTTCCACATTTTAAACTGAGTGTGTTTATGTTTCCAGCTGTGAAGCTGTTCGAACTGTGCAGCTTGTGAGTTCACAGTGGCCACGCTGCTGTATGACGTTGAGGCAACCAGAGAAGGAAGAGCCATTTTTTTTAAAATTGGCATTATTTTACTTAATTATATTTGTTATAGTTTAAAATGATGTTCAGGCAATGGGCGGCTAACTGCAAAGTCCATGAAGTGTGGGACACCCGTAATGATGGAGGCAGCAGCATTTGAGGTAGAACTTTATTTATACAGTTGCACGCTCGTTATTATTACAAGAACAGCAGAACATAAGAAAAAAATGTAGGTATGAGGTGGGTGGGAGGTTTTATGTTATAAGCCTACATACGTCGGTGCAGGGGGGGCTGCAGTTTTAGAGCAGTGGCAGAGAACGGCAGTAAATTCTGCAGGAGAGGTATGGTTTCATGGTGTGTCTATGGTCATAAGCGCCTGAACTTCATACAGTGTTGTTATTGTGTAATATCATCACTGTGCTAGCACACACTGACCAATCAGAATAGAGGAATTTTCCTTGTCATTGTATAAAATGAATTATATAATGGCAAGAACATTTCCTGGTCTCGATTGGTCAGTATGTGCTGGGACAGTAATGTCATCTGACAAAACATCACTGTATCGAGTCCAGGCACACATGACCTCTAACATGTTCAGAATCATACATATCACTGCACACTGCACCACACCATGCAGAAATCCCCTGCACAGGACAAAGTCATTCACGCTTCCCATTCTTCTCCCTAACAAACCCTGCCAGACCCACAACCCAAAGTTTCTATCCTCACTTTTTTTCTGCCCTGAAAAATAAACCAAGCTATCGGTTCTAGTGTTTAGCTGTCAGCAAGAAACAACACCTCCTTTATAAAACACAGCACGTGCTGTCACACTATCAGGGGGCTAATGGCTTCAGCTTTCAGCTCGGTACTTTCCTTTTGAACACAAATATAAAGACAGTGCCAAGGTTGCACGCTACAGAGTATACCTGTCCTGCTAACAATCGACTGAGTGACTGATTGAGACATACGGTTGACTCGTAACCACTGTGCCATTATCCATTCCCGCCCTGCTCTTTCTGTACCCATGCCAGCACAACAAATGGCTTTTACATCTCCTCACTGATATCATGTCAGCGCATGTACTTTTCAGACGAGAGTTGCCTGGCAACCACACAGAGCCCTGCTCCTCTAAAGAATAGCTGCATTTTCACCAAATTTTAAACTGTTAAAACAAGTAAACCCGCACTCTAATTGGTCACCAGAACAAAACTGTGGTAGCTATTCTCGACAATTGAATCAGTCACGGTGGTTCTTGAGATCGGCTTGAGGCCACGCCTCAGATCACACAGAAGAAATGGCTGAGTTTACACAAATTAGAAAAACAATAAAGGGACAGACACAGCCAGCTTGTAAAACAGCGTAGGGAGACACAGGCACACAGAAAACACTGAAACCACCTACAGTGGTGGTGGTGGTGGGGCAGAGACAAATACAGATACAGAGAAACATAGCCTACAATAAACAGTGCCTTAAGGGACTATTTACTTGTCAAATGTACATAATATCAGTTTAAGACCAGTAACATTCATTTAAATCAAAACAACCTCAGTCTGTATGTTAATTATAGCACCATTCAATAAAATAGTACACAAGAAGCCGTAAATGAAAATAGCAATAGGCACTCCAGGTGTGGGTTATTGTGTATCACGTCACTCTTGGGATGGTGGAAGCACTCGGCTTTGCTTCATGCTTCAACCCACCCCACAAGTGACGCTATTACACACAACACACACCCTGTCATGCCTTATTGCTTAAATATACCATCAAGGGAGCTCAAGACATATTAGCCACTAGCCTGAAGGAAGAATGGCTCTAATTACCTTGTGATGAGCTCCTCTCAATGGTTTATATCAAAATACATCACAGCTGCCTATTTATGTTATGCAATACATATGGATGGTTACTGTTAGGTTTGATCACAGTCGCATATACATAAAAGGTATGCCATTGTTAGGTGCCATAATGTGCGCCACAACAAGGGCATGAGTGACTGCTCCGGAGGATATTATATTTATTTTGAAGAGGTATAGGGGCAAAGCCCCACAAAAATCCTAAGTGTTTCATGGGATGGGGCTTTGCTGCTGCATCTGTCAGGTGGTGCAATGTCACCACATCAATTCCAGGCGACATCTTTCCTGCACCCTAAATGATGTTGCAGCATTGTCTGTACACCGTCATGGGTAAACCACATGGAAAGGGTATACAGGAAAATAACAGCTAACCACATCTCTGGGAGAGAAGCCCCATCCATGTAAAGTTGCCCTGTGTGTTAGGGTTTGGGAAAGCATTTTAATGTTAAACAGCACATTCTGCACCTTAATAACTGTTCCCTATTCAGCTGATTTACTTGCAATTTGGGAAGCACATCGATGGTGCCAGGATCTCTGGATCCCGAAAGTTTCACGGCAATCAGTTTGTGTGGCAAAGTTACAGAGGGCAAAAATCCAAATAAATTACATAAATTAAGACCTTTTTCTTGCTCACCTATAACTAGAAACCAAAGAGGATTTGAAACCTGAAACTCACAGGTTTGATAGAGTGTTGCCCCAAGTGTGTGCTTTTATAGCTTTTAGCTCCCAAACTAGTTTTAAAATATTTAAGGAAAAATTCCATTTCCAAACATGCTGTGTTAGAAAAATCAACATTCTGAACTGAATTTGTATGAGCACATTGGTTAATGTGGTCACTTTATGAAAATGTGTCCATGTATCAGGTAGCAGGGCTGTTTTCACGTGTGCATATTACATTGTACTGTGTTTGTTCAGCAGAGATGGGGTATGTGTCTGTGCACAGTCCTGCCCCTGGTGAACGTGCTGTGTGTGTTTGTTTTTGTTTCCCAAGCCATCCACCATTATCTGCAGGAGTGGCCTTCTTGAATTAAAGTGGATACTGGGGTGCTCAATCCCCAGTGCCAGCTAAATGTATTGCATTTTAAATACTCTACCACTGGAAAACCACCACTGGTGCCTGTTCATCTCTCCACCTCTGTTTTGTTTCCCACCTCCACCACTGCCACATCAATCTGATGACACCAGGGTGCTCAATCCCCAGTGTTAGCACAGTACAACCCCCGATTGAGCAGTCTGGGATGCTCACTCTTGGTGCCCCTGATGTCAAGCTGACACTGGGGCACCCAGTCCCTAGTGTTAGAGAAACTTCAATAAAGAAAATGTCCTGCAATGTCTTTTATTTTTTAAAGCTGAAATAAAGAAAATGGTCCTCGTTGTCTTCATCGGCCACCCCAAACCTCACCCCACCCTAACCCCCACTCAACACCTACCACCTCACAATCCCCGTGACCCTATACTTATCTACTGGAGGTCCAATGTTGTGATCCAGTCAGGACTAGAGACACGCCTTCCTCTCTTCAATACTGGACTAGGAACTGAGGAAATCAGGTAAGTGCAGTCTAATGTATTTCAATGTGTTTTTAACTTTACTTATAATTTGGTAATTTTTAATATTTTTCTCAGAAATTGTCAACATGGCCTTTTGGGAATCCACCTCATGAACAAGGTAGGTGAACTTTTTCAAACCTGTCCTGAAATGTAATTTGCAGTCACTCTGAAATCCACCTTTCAGGTGGAATTTGAAAATTTTCACCTATGGGATTGATGAGATGGGGTCTTAAGAAGACTGTGTTGAACATTTGGGGATTAAAATATAAAAAAAAACAAAGTTATGAATGTAAGTTGAAATATTTCAATGTTCACACATAACATTGGTAAGTTTCAATATTTTGTCCCCAAATTTTCAACAGAACCATTTTTTACACCACCGCAGGAATAGGACAGCTGCTGTTTTTGAAATGCTAGCCAAAATGCATTTTTGCATGTGGCCCAAAATAATGTTTCAGGTGGAATTTGAAAGTTTCACCTACTGGTTTATGAGTTAGGGTCATAAGAAGACAATGTTGCAATTTTGGGGTCAAAATATTAAACAACAAAGTCATGAACATATGTTGTCATTTTTCCACACTCGCCATAAATTTGGTCATTTTCAATATTTTGACCTCAAATGTTCAACAAAATCATCTTTTCACACCACCTTATGAACCTGACAACTATCATTTTCCAAGTCCTGGCCAAATGTGATTTCACATTGTGGTGCTGAAAAGGTGTTTTGTCGGTATTTTATGTAACTCCTGTCATGTTGTGGGGGTTGGGGGAGGGCATAAAAGACTATGCTGAAGTCTTGGGGTTAAACTCTCACAACAAAAATGATGAAGTAACATTATTTGCAGGGACCCCTGTTAGCCCAGTGAGGGCCACGAAGCCTTCTTGTGCCAATGAATGGAGTTCGGATGTGAGCTCAGTGAGATGGCAGAATGGACTGAGGCTGGGGAAGATACTGTGGCATGCAGCATCTGTCTCAGCCTGGGGAGGGACAGAGCAGTGTTCTGGTGCACACCGACACCTTGTGGCAGGCTAGGAGAGTTTCCCTCAAAGGGGTTGACATGTGTGTTGAGGCTTGGTAGGTCCATGCACTGGGTCAGGACTATCCTAGTATTTTATTTATTTAATTTTACACAGGTCCCTTCAGAAATGATTCCACTTTCAGAAAAAGATGGAAATCGAATGCCAAAATGTTAATGCAGACATTAGGTTGAAACTAAAGCGCATTTAAGTAGGGAAATGAAAAATGATGGTTTTGGGCCTCTGGAATAGACAGTGGTGGGATCTTGATGGGGATTGTCAGCCCCACCACACACCCTTCTCTGAGCAAACAAGGTCAGATGTGGTCTCTTGTCTTCATGCAGGGCCAGCACATGAAGAAAGCTATGACAAATTAAACCTGTATACCTCCCAATTAGAGACGTGGAGCTGTATACTTCCAGGGTTAGATACGAAGTCCCGGTGTTTTGTTTCCCCAACATGAAATGTACCGACACTGTTTTCCCAAAATTAATTCCCGACTGGTACAAAAGACCAATAGTTGCTATCCCGACTATTCATAAGTCGGCCTTGCACACCGCAGCACTATACAACCTGTCAATGGAAGCATTACAAACAAAAAAAACACCAGTATCTTCCAACACAGCAATGTCCTCAGCCTTCTCATCACTCACTCCCTCCACTCCAGACAAAGTCATGCTGCTGATATGCCTGCCCAACTGCCAACTGTGGCCCCTCCCAATCTTGCTGTCTTGCTGAATCTGTAGAAAAATAATATCTAGCAGTGCTGATAAACTGCAAACCAGTAAACTATAAAGAAGGAATGGTGTGCCGATGTTGTACTACTTGTTTAAGTCACACAACCTCAGTGTGTGATGTCTTGTTTCACCTCAAGCTTCATTCTCGGGTTTATGGCATCACACACCTCAGTTGTGTGAAAAACTCATAATACACATCTGCACATGTAGTATTCTAATACTGTACACACACACAGACACACACACATACACACACACACACACACTAAACCTGCCCACTTCTGTGCACCAGTGTGCTATGACATGCTCTGACACATAAGGCACCTGGGAACCCTTTGAGCATAGCTTGGGCAGGCTGCAGCCAAAGGACTTTGCAAAATCGATCTACATTGATTTTTTGACAGTCCCCAGCAACTGAGAATTAACCCTGATCTTTAATTTCTCCTTTGAGAACAACCCAGGTCAGATAACCTGTCTTCAGTGGTTAAACTCCTTTGTACAAGCTATTGTTTTGTTGCTCTCCTCTTGTTCTTTTTTTTTTTTTTTTTTTTTTTTTTTTTTATTTTCATCTTTATCCCTCCTTACTGCCTCCGGTGCACCCCTCCTTCCGTCATCATGTCCCCGGTACCTACCTTCGGGGATCTGCCCGGTGCCCAACCTCCTCTCCTCTGCACATCGGGGTCTGTCCTGCTCGGTGGTCCCGGGCGGACTTAGGGCGGACTTCATCTAGGGCTGCGGAGGTGTCTTCGTTTTCTCCTAGACGTCCCGGCTCCCCAGGGCGCCTTGCGCTAGGGGACGTACGTCCCAGTGGTAGCGTGTACGCCACGCCAGACCCTCATGCGCCGAGGCGTCCCCTCCCGACTCCGACAAGCGGGCCGCCCCACCCTTCCTCTGCCGGTGCTTCCACCGCCTAGTGAGAGGAGGTGTAGAGCGCTGGCGCGCCTTGTAGCCCACCCTGAGGGAGGAGAGCATCCGTTGGATGCCTGTCTCCTCCCTCGCCGGACTCTCGACGGCACTGCGGCCAGTCCGTTCCCTCGAACCCGGGTCGCCGGGCGTGGCACGTGTGGTGTCTGCCCAGCTTCAACTCCTCAGCGCCACCGGCCTCTCTCCTCTTGTTCTATTGTATTTGTATACTTTCTATAATATGGTTGCCAGAACTGAACACCATATTCTAAATGGAGCACAGTCAAAAAACTGCCAATAATGGCACCATTATATCAACTATCTGTGTGTCAACTTTTTCTTAAAGGTGATGTTTAAAGAAGCTCTGCAGACTGCTTCCATCTCCACATACCTTGCAATGCTGTTTCGGAGTCAGGGCTGCATTGATCATTATTTTAATCTAAATGTTACATTTTAATAAATTGCTGAAACTTTGGCCAAATGTGGAAGTGCCACGAGAGTTCCTATTGAGCAGGCACAAGTGCTCATGGGTGTTCCACCTGTCTAGTGATGTCACTCCCACTACTGCTCTTATAACAGCAGCAGTGGCAGTAATTAATTATACTTATTCTATGGCTTCTATGGGGGGTCTTGTTATCTGAAATATTACTACAGCAACAGCCTGTCCAGGTGTTGCTGCTATAATAAGAGCAGAGGTGGAGCAATGTCACTAAATGGGTGGATAACCCATGAGCACTTTTGCCTGCTCAATTGAGACCCCATGGTGCTTCCCATTCAGCTGAATGTTTGGCCAATTTATTAAAATATAACCTTTGGATTAAAAATAATGATCGCTGCAGCCCCTGACCTCAAGCAGTATTGTATGGTATGTGGGACCAGTCACTAGTGATATAATAATGAATGAGTTAAAAATGGTAAAAATAGGCATATGGGCATAATAGGTACTGAAAGGAGGTGTAGGACACCGCAACCAATTAGGGTCTGAGGTGTAGTAATAGGCGGGGAAAATAGAGCAGACTACATGGGCCTACCAGCCCTTTTCTGACAAACCTATGTTTCCATGTATGAATGTATACCAATGTATACAAGCTGCTTGACCACCCCCCAACATACACATTTCAAGTAGTTCCTGGAGGGTAGCTGAATCCATGCCCATAAACATTTTCCCTAATGTCCTGTAAATGTGGGATTTTACACCACAATAATACAAGTACATTATAACTAAGCTACACATTATTCTATATCCCTTTCAGGCTAATGCATTAGTAGCCATATCAGCTCTGACCAGAGTTTCTTATACATACCATTAGTTCACCCATTCAGAAAAAGGTCAGTTACCATTATGAATGCCAGGTCTCTGCAACAGCGAACACTATCTGGTTGGTGAATGCATGCACTAAAGGAAAGAAGATTATTCATGCAACATCCTACCTCCCTTAGGGGTAGGTGGTGGTGATGGGGGCATGCACCAAATTTGTTGTTAGAATTAGTGACTATGTAGCAGGTTTATACAGTCCAAACGTCATGCAGTGAAGAAGAGGTGCGGTATGTATAACACAGAAATACAAAATTAAACCTCCACAAAATTAAACCTCCTGCCTCTAGGGCAGAGTATCATCTGTAGTATAAGCAAATTATTGTGAAGGTGAATAACAGTATACACACTAAATGGCAATTTCAAGGGCATTCTTTGTTATCAACTTTTTAAGTGTAATCGATTTCAAAACTATTTCAGAAAATGGATATTTCCTTGATAGGCCCATACAGGTTGTACCTGTAAACAAGCTTCAGCTTAGTGTGTCTCCTGGTTAAAAAAAAATACTTCTGTTTGCTCAGGGCAATTTTGCAATGGCACCATTTCCTTCACTGGGGCAATATATTTATGTAGATGCTTCTGACTTCACAGATGCTACAGTAAATTGCAAAACAAAAGTGTTTTCGAGGTTCTTACCTTATCACTGATCTCTGCATGGGATATATGGGAACAGAACACCCTTTGTTTTAGCTCCTTATATAGAAACATAGTCAATGATGACAGAGAAAGACCCACTGGTCCATCCGGTTACCACCTTGTTACCAATCATGCAGTCTATTCACTGTGTTTCAGTAGTGGTTTGCTAAAGGCATCTGTCTCTGAGCTACAAAGTCTCTGACTCCCATCACCGTGACAACTGTTCTGCTTTGATCAATTTACCTTATGGAAATGAAAGAATGAGGAGCTTGCTATGAGACACTTACAGCTGAGAAGTGAGAAGAAAGAGACACGAGAAGTGCTGTAATTGACACTTAGTACTGGGAAAAAAGCTGGTACTGACTTACAATCCCATGCAAGTAACAATTTGTCAGACGTGACAGTAGCAGAATACTTGCATGCTAATACGCTGCGCCAGTGAGCTGTGGTTGCTCTTCACTTTTCTTTAAGCTGTCAATATCTGTCCATCTATTCGCTGTCTGTATCTCTGTCTGTCTGTTGACTTGCTGGCACAATGTCTTGTTGAAAACCTAAGCTAGAGAATAAAATGAAAACTAGGAAAATTTGTATCGCTGATACCCATGTACAAATCCTGAATCTCTGAAGCATCTGGAAGGTAGGCAGGTAGTCCCTTTTATTTGGTACTCATCTTATGACTTAGAGGCCCCTACATGAGATGAAAAATACAATACATAGCAAGACATAATGTACAGCAGCCAAAATGAATACAGAAGACTGCTGTCATACAAAATTAATATAAACTGGGCTGCAACCTACTTTTGTTAATTACATAATGTGAGTCAAGGAAGGCAGCACTAAAAAGTCACTTCATAGCCTTCACTTTGAAGTGATCTAATCAAGTGCACCTCCTAATGCAGGTTGGGGAGTTCTTCAGAATAGGGGCAGCTACTGAAAACACCTTGTCCCCAGTCAGTTTAAAACGTGATTGAGGGACACTCAATATCCCCATCTTCCGGATTGAAGACTCCTACTGGGGTGGAGGTGGGTGGTTAGTGGTCAGCAGATCACAGAGGTAAGCACGATATAATCCATTTAGGCCCTCATATTCAAATGGTTAGTAGCACTAACCATGAATAGCACCAGCGGGTCGGGATGGGAACCATAGTCAGAAACACCCAGAGCGCTGCACCAACCCAGCAGGGTGATCGAGCAAAATATACCACTATGCCTATGCACCTGTGCAAACCACAGCAGGCTGAGCGTAAGGGCAAGAGAAGCAACAGGCAGAAAGGGGGTCAGACAAGGAGGAAATGCCAGAGAATTAGAAACAGGTGCAGGGGGACAGAAGTGGACTTTTCAGGAGTTGCAAACCCAAGGGAAGGGGTGTAGTGGAATGGAGCGGGGAGGGAGTTCCATAGATGGGAAACCTGTAGGAAAAGGCAGCCTGGCCTATTGAGGTGGTTCGACAAGGGACTGATAAGGTGCAAGAGTCAGAGTGTCTGAGCGGGTGGAGGATGGGAGAGAGTGAGAGGGAAGAGGAGAGTGGGAAGGCAGGGACTGGGACCAGAATTTAGCCAAGAAGCTGGCACAGTGGGTCCACTGCCTGTCTTCTATGCAGGGAGGGAAGGGACAGGGATTTAAAGATCTAGTGGTGATGACTGGGGAGCAGTCAAGGAAGAGAGTATCCAGTCTGCTAAAGAGGAGGAGGAGGAGTAGAACTGTAGACCACATCACCATAGTTGAAGATGGAAGGATCATTTTCTGTACAATGGAATGATGAGCCAGCAGGATACATCCACTGTTGTGGAACAGAGCACCTAGCTTGGGTGCAATTTCTTGTGAATGGCCTCAATGTGTACAGAAAGTTGAGGTGCTGGTCAAGCCAGACCCTAAAGAAGCTAAAGGAAAAGCAATCCTCAATCAGTGTCCCATCCAGGGTGTGGAAAGGAGGGGAGGGAGTCAAGCCAAGAGAGCCTCTGCCTAGTGCTGAAGGTCAAGGAGACTGTTTTCGGCATTCAGAAAAGTTGGTTTGAGCGAAACCAGAGCTGAACATTGTCAAAATCATGCTGGAGTCTGGTCACCACACCAGAGCTGGAGGGACCAGATGCACAAGATGGTGTCATCTGCATACGTGTGATAGAGGTATGTGGGCAAGTGTAGGGCAGGTCATTTTAGAAGATAGAAAACAGCAGAGGCCAAGGAAGGAGCCTTGGGGCACACCAGTTGAGATGGGGGGAGAGGAGTCACCAATCTGATGGATTGTAACCTACCTATTAGGTAGGAGTGCAACCAGCTGGTGGCCTCATTTGATAGCCCTGCATTGGAAAGCTTGAAAGGAGGAGGTGCGTGCACACAGTGTGAACACCTTTGTGAGGTCGATGAGGATGGCAGAGATGATGTGTCCCTGATCCATGCCTGTTTGGATGGAGTCAGTGAGCCTCAGCAGGGACGTGATGGTTGAATGGGACCTCCAAACCAGACTGATAAGGTGTGAAAAGGAAGTGAGTCAAGGGAAGGAAAAGCGGAGATAGTACTAGACGCTCCTGCAGTTTAGTGAGAATGGGGAGGAGAGAGATGGTAGTAGTTACTGAGGAAGGGAGGAAGGGTCACAACCTTTAGTGGAGAGGAACAACAGTGGCATGTTACCACTTGTAGGGACAGTAGCAAGGAGAAAGAAAGATTTATAAGAGGTGAGCAGGAAGCTGATAGCAGGGGCAGACAGGTAGAGCATTTTGTGTCCTTGCCCTTGAAGGGTTGAGCACAAGAAGTGCATTGAGGACTTCCTTAGGGGTGATGTGGATGAAGGCAAAGGAAGGGGAAGAGGAAGCAGAGGGTGGGAATTAGGGCATGCGTGACCATCTGGGGCTGAGGGGAGAGACGATAGCAGGACGAGGCGCAGGGAGGTGAAGGAGTTGAATTTCATTGCCATGGATTGAGGGTCTGGTAGTGAGCTATTGCTGATTTGAGAATAGGTAGGGGCTGAGAAGGGGTGAAAAGAGTTTTGAACACCTTCCAGAACTTGGAGGGTGATTTATGTTATTTAGGAGATGTCTTTAAAATAATCTGCCTTAGCAAGTCTGATTGCCTGGTGCAGGCATTACGTAAGTGCCTGATATTTTTGGAAGTCGGAGGTAAGCCTGGTTGATTTATGGGTCATCCACACTTGGTCCCTAGCATGAGTCAGGTCATGAGATCAGCAGAGATCCAGGGCAGGTGAGTATCATGCACCTGGATCCTCTCCGGATCCTTCTCAGTGGGGCATATTTATTCCAGGAGGAGAGAAATTTAGACTTGGAAAAAGCAAGTGCAGAGTCGATGGTGGGGGCACGGGTGATATATAAGACCAGTCAGTGTTAGCTAGATCATTCAGTAGGGAAGCAATACCCAGGGAGTTACAAGGTCAAAACAGCAGTTTTTGGGGGAGTTTGGGCAATGGATTTTCCTAACTGTGTAGGTCAGATGGTGGTCGCAAGAACAGTCAGAGAGAAGTACAGCTGCTAATATACGGTGCAGGTGAGATGAAAGGACCCAGTCTAACAATGAGTGATTGAGGGATTTGGTATTTAGGTGGGAGGGTTCACTGAGCAGTTGAGTGAGGGTTTAGTGCATCTATTTCCTGGCGAATTTTGGACTGCGAGGAGCAGCCAATTTAAATTGAAGTCTCCCAGGACATGGGTTTGGCAATAGAAGCATGTGATTGAAAGGTGGTCAGGAGGTTGGTGATCAAAGACTTAGGGGCACTGGGCAACAGTAGAGCCACCAATGAAAACTGGAATGGAGCAAGGAAAGATGAGTTTCATCAGCAGGGATTCATGAACCTTGGGAAGGGATGACACAAGTACAGGTGTGTATGTGAGGGAAGGCGACGATGTACACCACCCTTGCCATTCCAAGGCTGGTCTTCACAGATGAGGGAGTAGCCAGGAATGGAGACACAATCATCTTGAATCTGAGGTTTAAACCAAGTTCCAGTAATGATTAGTACATCAGGGTTGAGGAGAGTGCTAAGGGCTGTAGTAACGAGATTTTGTTGAGGAGACTCCTGATGTTTAGGTGAACTAACTTTAGGAAGTTGCATGGGTGTGGGGTGTCGGGACTGGGATTGGGTTCAGCGTCACCTGCTAACAGCAGCAGCAGCAGAGTTATCAAATGTTATTTGCAGGGGAGTCAAGAATCTGCAGAGGGATGATGGGTGGGGGGAATAGACAAAAGCTACCCAGCAGCAGTACTAAGGGAATCAAGCCTTTATCTCAGCCCCTCATTGATTTCAATTTCAATTTTATTTTTTCAGACTGGAAAGTATGTGAGCAAAATTGCCCATTTTCACAAATGTCCAATGGTACATAAATTTGATGATACAGAGAAAAGGTAAAACTATGGCGGGATATTCAAAGGGTTTGCATCATGCACAACCCCAATGTGCCCTGGCATGATATTCAAAGGGCATGTTGCGCAGCTAACCGCCGATGCATCGGGTGCATTGGTAATGTATGCAGTGCAGATGCAGGGGGCGCCATGCATATGCGGCCATCCCGATATTCAGCCCGGGATGTGTGGCGCATATGCTGGTGCAATCCCAATTGCGCCGCACACTGGTGCTCAAAGCTGAGCCAAAAAAAAAACAGGTTCAAATGTTGGCCACCCACAGGCAGGCAGCTGTATTTCAAGGCACAACATAACAGCCACCTGCCGTGGGTGTCCACTCACCCGCAGGAACACTGTCCACAAGCACCGGACCCCCTGGCAGTCAAGTGGCTCTCTCCTGTATGCCCTATTGGGGCATCCGTAAATGAAAATAAATAACCTGGTGGTATAGTGGTCCTCTCGTATGCCCGAACGTGGCATCTGTCAATGTAATAAATCTACCTGGTGGTCTAGTGGTCCCCTATGCCCAATCACTGGCTGTTGTCATACAAAAGAGTCACCTGGTGGTCTAGTGGTGCCCCCTCCCCACCCACCCACAGAGGACCACCGTCACCCGGCACCCCCATCATCGGCAGGTGTAGCACCCACCTGGAATACTGCTCGGACGCTGCTCATTTACATATCTGGTCCTGTGTAGTACAGTATGGTCTGCATGCCCATTGGTCCACACTGTGGTCTAATAGGTGTACAGAACATACTGCATGCTGTCATTGCTGGGCGACCAAGTGGTATGTGGGCGGGGTGTTGCTGCCCGCCGATGCTGGGGTGGTGCTGGGTGGCTGAGGGTCCTCTGTGGGTGGGTGGGGAGGGGGTACCAACAGACCACCAGGTAACTCTTTGTATGTCAATAGCCCGCATCAGGCATAATGGGGGACACTAGACCACCAGGTAGATGTATTACAATTATAGATGCCGCAATCGGGTGTACAGGGTTACAAACACCTAACAGGGACCCACCCCTGGTGACAGCAGTTAGAGAGGGCACCAGGCGACCTCGTAGCCGCTTTCATAGCCAACGATGCAAATGTGGCTATAATGACATGCAAATGGACCCATTTGTGCCTTGCATATATTATCTCTCATTTTGCATGCCCCAGCTGAATATCACTGGTGATGCACCTAGTGCAACTGAACTTCCACTGGTGCATCCCGTGCTCCTCTCTGTGGCTTGCATTGGCGCAGTGCCACTGCACCATGTGCAGTATGTGCACCACTTTGCCTTGTTCAACAGTGCTGAGCCATGGTGCATCACCATTGAATATCGCCTGGTCCTGGCCCTGGCGCAGCCCAGTTGTGCTGGCGCCCAGGCTTGCACCACTGCCTGGCGAGTCTGAATATCCAGCCCTATATATGCAATATTTTGCAATATTTATACTGTAATAGGGAATAGTGTATGTGACAGGATCATCTAGATTAAAAAGAATACAGACAACAATAGAGCCTATATACAGATACATATAAACTCTAAGGTAAACTCAAGGGGTTTGTGGACATTCAGGGGTTTGCCTCCCAGGGCAGGCACAAGTGGTGGATTGGAGAAGGTGGTCCTTGAGGAAGGAGGTGAAAGAACCAATTGAACTACAGGTCTGAAGTTCAGACAACAGTTTATTGCAAAACAGAGAGCTCTTGCACGATGGAGTTCTGAGCATTCTTGGTGCGGTAAAACGGTGTCAAGATATGACAGGTGACTCACCTGTACTACGCTTGGAACCAATAAGGAGAAAAGGGAGTTAATGTTGATCAGCAGCAGGTTAGCTGAACTTTGTATAGGAAAGAGAGCATATTAAGTTGGAACCTGCCTTCAAGGGGTGAGCCAGTTGAGGGAGGCATAAGCGGGTACAGTGATGGGTCATCCAGGGAGGCCAGTCATGAAGCGGTGTGATATCATTGTATGTAGTCCTGAGTTTGGAGATAGGGGAATGTGTGGGGGAGTAGACAATAGAGCCACGATCAAGGAGGGGCAGAGAAGGAAGCTGGACTAGGTGCAGCTTGGAGATGGAGATAAGAACTTTCTGATTCGGTATAAAAGACCTAGCTTCATATGAATTTTCTTGATGAGGTTGGTAATATGGATATTGTAGGTCAGATGAGGGTCTAAGTACAGTCAAGGCATTTGAGTTTGTAGACTTGTTCTATGATGTTACCAAGATTGTCTGAGTGGGATTGGCCCACATGACTGGAGCTTTTCTTGGGCCAAAGAAGATCATAAACTTGGTTTCTTGGAGTTGAGAACCATGCCTTTGGCAGAGAACCAAGTGTGTAGCTTGCTGAAATCAGCCTGCAAATTACTGAACATTGTGTCCAAGTTAGTGTTGTTGCAGTAGAGGCCGTGTCATCAGTATAAAGGACTAGTTGGGTAGTTAGCAGATGGAAGTGGGATTGTTGATGAAGAGTGAGAACAGGAGGGCTTCAAGATGGAGCCCTGAGGTGCTCCATATTTAATCGGACATTCAGCAGAAAAATTACCGTTGATATTAGTTTTCTGAGATCTGCCAGAGAGTAGCTTCTGACCCATTTGACAATGTTCTCAGATATGTGCAAGCCCTTGGAGGGTGTCCAGGACAAGGCCATGACTACTAGGGGTCAAATGCCTTTGTCAGGTCCATGAAGACAGAGCTTGTGTACTGGTCCTTATCGCTTGCCTTGAGGATATCACTGGTGACTCTGACCAGGGCGGTTTTGGTGCTATGTCTGGATCTGAAACCATGCTGGGCAACAGAGAGCAAGTTATTATGCGTCAAGGAAGGTGAGCTGGGTATTAACTTTTCAATAATTTTGGTGAGGGAGCAAGGATGGAGATAGGTCGGTATCCCTTACTTCATTCCTTGACCCTGACTTGAACAATGCTTTGACGGTGGTGGTTTTCCAGGTGCTAGGAAAATAGCTGGAGCAGAGTGTGTGGTTTAGTATGTTGGTGATGGGGCTGCTTAAATTAATAATGGCCAGTTAAGGATTTTAAAGTTGATTCCATCTGCCCCTTTGCTGGGTTTGGGGCTGGTACTTTGGATGAGCTTTATGTTGTCCGAGGGTTTTGGGACCCAAAATAGAATCTGGGACTGGGCTTGAGTGTAGTATTGGGGTAGGGAGGTAGGGGTGGATGAGGGGAGGGGAGAGGAGGGGAGGTCTATATTTATTGAGGTCACCAAAGAATGAGTTGAAAAGGTTTCCTACTTCTGAAGGGTCGTTAGTCTGCTTGCCACCTTGGATCAGGGTGCTAGGTTCAGTAAACAGAGACTACCTGTATGTATACGCTCATAAAGAAAAACAAGTTGCTATACTAAAACAGACAAAATGGCATATAACATTTAAAAAGTATTTGTATAGTAAATAAAAGGCCTTCTTATGTGTTTCTTTCTAGGAGGCATCAAAATATATGGCGATAGGATTTTTTTTTTCATTTAATTTAAACTAAGCATTTCAACTGCTTTGCCGAGGCAAAAACAACTGAACAGCTCAGGGTAGCAAATTTATGGTCTGACATGTAACTCCTGTGAAAATGCATAGCAAATCAACTTAAATATGGAATGCATAAGCATAACTTATTTGAGTCAGAATTCTGTTTTCCCACTAGCAGCAGGTGAAAATGTTAACGTTATTCATCACGTGGCGCACAGTACTTCATGTTTTGGACAGACCCACTTACTGTGTCTGTAATACAATAGACTGGGATGGACTGATTGCTCCTATTACACTCTCAGAAGAGCAGCTTATTATTCTTCATGGGCATACTGTCTTTAAAATATCTTTATGTCTTATTTTATTTTATGATCTCAGAGCAAGACCTAAAATTGGGCTCCGATTCCTATCAGAGAAGGATGCTTTAAATCCTGTGGCTGTTTCATGGAGTTTATGTGATTAGATGACTGCTGCTTTGGGGCATGTTTAAATTGCATTATAAAATGGATATAGCAAATCCTGTAAGATGACTGGCTGAAGCAATGTCTAACCCATGATGATATTTCAGTATAGTCATTGAAACTGCATATACTGTTACTCTGATTTGTCTTTAATATTGGTATATATTATGCTGTAGCATGATTTTATGCCTATGATTAATATCTATAGTTTATATACTATTATGTGCTGTGTTTCTAGGACTATGTTCCATATCTATTGTTTTTATATACTTTTTTATTTTGATTTTATGCCTACATTATGTATCTGTTGCTTTGTACAGGGGCTTTGATGATCGCTTTTGTATATGCTGCACTGTGGACATGCTGTACCTCAGTGGCTGTCAAGCGAGGACCCCTTGAGAATGAGCATAGTTCAATAGGGACTTTTCATGGTAAACCAAATAAATGCAAACACTGTGCAAAACAAATACTGTCACATGTCAGAACTAATTACTAAGACCAGTTGTATCCTACCACTTGTAGGCTCTTTTATAATCAAAATAATATTGCTTGTTTTGTTAAACTGGTGGTGCTTGGAACCAAATTCTTGTGTTGGAGGACCTGATAAAAGCAGAGTACGGAGGAATATGTACAGAAAATGACATCATTATAACAGGGTCAGTATGCATGCTGCTCTTCTTTGATCCCAACAACTGCAGTTTAAAATTCATCAACAAATATTAGCTGAAACAGGTATGTGTGATACCCAAGAGAAGATCTTTGAGGCCTGTAGTCAAAGACTGAACAGGCTGAACAGATAATCTTAACGATAAGGGTAGGCTATTTCAGACTGTGATCGACAGTGTCCAAATGAACACTTGTCCATCTTAGTTCAGATACAAGGACTTTGGAGAAGTTTAGGATAAGGACTATGACTTAAAGTTACGGATGTCAACTTTCAGTTGCTCCAATAAGTAGCCTAGGGACCCTCTTGTAGAATATTGGGCCCTATGCATGAATGCCTGTGTGTGGCATGTAGGGGCAGTGTGTAGGCATTCCCACATCTGAATGCCATGCAGTGGGGTCCCACAGCCCCTGGTGACATTCAACACCTGTGCACAGGCCAGGCACGCAATGGATCCCCAGTCCCATGGGCAGCTACATGGCATGGGCGGTCTGGGGGAGTGTCAGGGCATGCCATCTCTAGACCAGATGTACAATAGTGCAGAGTGCTGTGCAGTGGGGACACAAGTTACAGTTGGGGGACCCTGCTGTAGGTGATATGTGGCCCCTATGGACACCTCATGGACAGCGGAGGCACCTGGACCCCTGCCACACTGCTGTCCCAGCCCACTGGGCAGATGTGGGGCTGGGGCAGCCATTCAGGTGAGTGCCTGTATTTTGTTGCAAACAGGACCTGCACTTTCCCACACTCCCCTACTCTTGTGGCACAATGGGTCCACTCTGGGACCCAGGTTGGGCATCTGATTGGATGCCTGCCCAGGTCCACTTCTCTCCATCTGCCCCCCATGATCCTGCATTTGGGGGCATGGACAAGTGCCCTAAGGTGCGTGACGGTGAGAATCTGTGCACCCTGCACCTGTACAAGGCCACATAGGTGTGTGCAAACAATTTTATGCACAGATTGAGCAGAAATTGTGCATAGCTCCTGTATGCACAAAGCTTTGTAGTCAAGAAACTTTTCAGCCCGTGCAGTCAACTTTTCTGGTGTACACTGACAGTGACTTTACTGATATTTGCATTTATTTGTTTGCCCTCAAAAAGCTTCATGGAACAGTGCTCATTTACATGGAGGTCCTGGTTAGACAGGGAAATAGTACAGTGAAATCAGAGCATAATGAAATACATGGGTTTGAAGAGTAACAATTACTGTTTACTTTTACAAAGGATCATATAAAAGTTAATACTGACATACATTCAGAGTATAATAAGTACATATTGGGATCACTTAATACTTGAAGATAACATGCTCAAAGTCTTCTGAAGTACAAATTCTAAACCTAGCTCTACATATTGTGGGCTAACTTCACTTCCAAGGCTGGAAGCACTCGCTTCACCTATGCCCCCCAACACACCAAAGGTATGATGACATCTTATGATATATTATACCCTGTAGTGCATTAATCTTTAGGTATATGAAATACAGTACTTAAAGATCAACTGATGCTGCTGGAAAGACTTTGAAAATGCAAACATCTCAGTTCATCTTATTCACACATATTCTTTCTGTATTTATCTTCCTCTCTTCTTTAGTATTAATTGCAGGAAAATAGGACTGCTTTGAAGCCTAGTCTGCTCAAACAGTTTTCCTATACCTATATCATCTGCTTGTAATGTCATAACCATTTCCACTGCAGTAGACTGTAGGCAGTCAAGAAGGTGCAACACAGAGTCACCAAAATTATCAGCGGTATGGCCACAAATGCTTTGAGGAGAGGCTGGAGGCTCTTAATATGTTCGCCCTGGAGAAAAATAGACTGAGAGAGGGCATGATTTCAGTCTTCTGCATACTCAAGGGTGTCATCAAGATCAAACAGTATGATCTGGCACCTTTAGCTAGACGACGGTGACATGCCCTGAAATTCAGAGGTGGTAAAGTCAGGGACAACATCATAAGACCCTTCTATTTGCAGAGGGTGGTGAACCTATGGAACAGTTTATCTGTGGAGACAGTGGGTAGGAAGAAGACAGTACAGGCCTTCAAGGTAAGCCTGGACAAATGTTCTGCTTACCAAAGAATTATAGGTCACCCTGGGTAGAATAAGTAGGGAACCCTGATAGCGGATACATGCTTACACAGCATACCATATTTATTTCATCCCTGCTTATGGAGTGGTAGTGTTGGTAGTGTGGATTCGTTAGACATGGAGTCCCTGCTTACCTTAAAATGGACATTGTTAACTCTTTTGCATCATATTATTTCTAGTAAAAGTCACATTTTATGATTCCCTATATTATTTCTAGTAGAAACCCCACATTTTTAGATTGCCTACCATCTCTAAAACTCACTGAAGTTGTTGGTTGTTTGATCTTCCTTTCTCTGAATAACTGAATTGCATGGGAGTGGTACTTTATACCCAGCCGTGTTTTGCTTCAAATCCCAGATCTACTCTCATTGCATAATCCTGAACATTAGTAACATCACCAAACAGTGCAGCCACTCATGAGGCAATCAACTTCTCTTCCCACAGCATTATGAGTGCCTATATCATGTCAGGGTATTATTCCTAATTATACAATGGCAAGAAAGAATCCTGGCTTCTTATTGGTCAGTTGGCTATTACAGTAGGGGTGTTATCCTAGCATAACATCCCAGCAGATTTTGCATTATCATTTTTGCATCATCTCTTAAGAAACAAAAATATTTTTACACACTAGCAAAACATTCTTTACAATTTTTTTATTCTGCACAAAACAACAAGCCATCGTATAATAGGAATAATGCCCTTCAGGGTGGGTGTTATGCTGAGATAACATCCCTTCTTGGTGTTGGGAGCCCTTGGCCTACAGACCTAACGGGCCCAACCACCAAGGTGGGATGTTATCCCAGCATAAACCCACTCTGTCGGTCATTATTCCTTTAAGCCAGGACAGATGCAATGGAAGTTGATCAAAGAATGTAAACAAACACAATTTTCTGTGGCAACACCAGTATGCTAGGCAGTCTGATTTTTACTTTTAAAAAGGAAGAAAGGAATCAGAATCAAACTACAAGTTATATCAGCAATATCATTGTGTTTTACAATCTGAGGCCTAAGGGGTTGACAGTGTCCCTTTAAATTACTATGTCACTGTGTAATATTATGAGCAGAGAGGATAGCACATCAGATGACTTTACGTCAACAAGCAGCTGAAGTATATTAATTCTCAATGGAAAAGATCTTTTTCATGTGATTCGTAATTAAAGATACATACAGAAAATATAATAAACATAAAAACTGAATGGAATCAACTATTCCTGTATGTTTCTTGAAACCACCTATAGGCATTGATATTGCCTAAGACATGAAATACATTAATTGGGATCTGTGGATCTAAAAGGTACTAGTGTCTATAAAGGAAACTTAAAATTAAAAATAATCACTAGGTCTTCTATAATGTGTTCTTATACATTCATATAGCCTTGTGGGGCTAAATGTTGTAGACGTGCAGTGTTTGGGTGGCACCTATGAATGTGAGCCTGAACCTGCTTAAAGTGACAGAGGACTCCATGGAGTTAGACTGTCCTAAACAACAACTCTCCATTTCAGCATGTACTTTCATACATGTCACGTTGCATCGTGTCGCGTGCGCATCGCATCACATCACATAACAGAAAGCAGCTGCCTTCAGGGTGTGGGAACTAGGTAGGAAGTTAGCAAGAACTGGAACCCAGGAGTGGACAGTAAGTATGAATAGTGGTGCCATAGGGGAGAGGGTAGGTGGTCACGTGACTGCTGATGCCCAATCTAGTGCTAACAGTCCAGTATTTAAATCTCACAGGTACAAGCAAGCTCGAGGTGTGAGAGCCCCAAGCTAGAGAACCCCAGAGCAGGAGATCGGTGGAGTGGCAGCCACACTGAGTCTGCAGAACATGTTGCCATTGTGCCTCTCCGCCAAGGTAAGATCCGCCTAGTTTAAACCTCTGAGGTATTGTCTTCACTGGTTGTTTCTATGTACAGCTGTGATTATGTTTGTATTTTTATGTTTGCTTGCGCATGTGCAGAAACATAGTGCCATGAACGGAGATTTCGGAGGTGTGCACCTCCTCCTCCAATTCAGGCACTGTGCTGGCAGGCCCCTAGCAATAATGCATTTTGGAGCTGTCTATGACATGCTCCAAAAATGCAGTGGCATACAGTTGAAAGGGGAGCCTACGCTTGAGTGAGCAGCGATAAGGGAGCTGCTCACGACAGCTCCCAGCCGCAGCGGCGCGCCTTCAAGACGCAGCGTGAGGCTGAACTATTTGTCTCCCTCCCTCCCATTAGTTACTAGCACGCTGGGAGCCCACCCCAGCATGGCAATCTGTTATGTTGCTGAGGGGTCCCAATCCCCGTCGGCTGAGCACCCCTCCCCAAAGTCTATTGTGCCCGCTGGGGCCCACCCCAAGCGTGGCAAGCAATCCTCGTTTTTTCTTTTTTTTGCCGACGGGGTGCCATCTCCGTCCTTGAACGCCCCCAAAGTCCTTGTGCCCAAGGGTGCCGGAAGATGGTAAAGCTGGGGGCTGAGAATCAAAGGGCACTTATGAGGGTACAAAGGGCACTTTTTCTATACTAGTTTTACCATACAGAAATAAAAAGTGGGGGCTGCCGCCCTTCGCCCCCGGTTCTGGTACTCTATGCTTGTGCCACGCTGAGAGCCCACCCCAGCGTGGCAAGCGATCCCGCGATGTCTTTTTTGTTTTTTACCCTGTAAAACAAAACTGTCCCACAGCGTCCTCGAACCCCCTCCCACAACCCGCACTCACCCACTGCGCACCCAGCCTCCCACACCCTCACCCCATACTTACCTCTGAACTCCGGGCGCGATGATCTTCGTGGACCGGGAACACGTTCGCACTTTCAAAGCCGACCGCGAACTGAGGAAATGCCGGTAAGCTGTATAATGGGTTAGATAGGAGGGTTCAACTTTTATTGCATATCTCAGGCATTTTTGGAATTTTTGCACCATTTTCAACATCAGGTTTTGGGACCCTTCTCTGAATAATGTCACTGTCGCGGCGTTATCGGCTCGAAAGGTGATTTGGCGCGGTGACTGCGCGGTGACTGTGAAATCACCTTCAGGACTGAATACTGCCATGACAGTGACATCATTCATGAGAAGGGGCCTGAATCCTATGTTGAAAAATTTGTGCCAAAATTCGTAAAATGACTGTTTAACGAGCGTATGCTATGCAGTTCACGCAGGTTTCGTAAGTTCGTGAAATTTCAATATTTTCACCCCAGATTTTCAACATTGCCATTTCACCACACCATCTTATGAGTAGTATAGCTTTCATTTTCACATCTCACCCAAAATGTGTTTCCACCTTTGTAGCGCCAGAATGGCGCAGTTGGTGCTTGAAATCAATGTACGGACAAATTAAGAAAATTGCAGTGACACTGTTCATGAGCAGAGGTCTTAGAAAATAGCTATGTTGAAAATTTGGTGAAAAATTCTAAAATGACTGTTTCTGACGAGTGCATGCGTCAGTTCCTACGCATCGCTCATAGGTTTGCAATTTTCAATATTTCCACTCAGATTTTCAACATTGCCATTTTCCACACCTCTATGAGCAGTACAGCTGTCATTTTTCACATCCTGCCCAAAACGTGTTAGCTCATCATGTAGCGCAGCAATGGCGAGGCCGGTGTGCAACCTCAATGTATGGGACACATTAACAAAACCACAGTGACACTGTTCATGAGCAGAGGTCTTAAAATGGCTATGTTGAAAACTTGGTGAAAAAATGCCTAAAAATGACTTTTACGAGCGTGCGTTGCACAGTTCCTATGCATGCTCGTAAGTTTGCAAATTTAATATTTCAATCTAGATTTTCAACATGTCCATTTTATTAAACTTCCTTATGAACAGTACAGCTACCATTTTTCATATGTCACCCAAAATGTGTTATTCGCACATGTAAGCTGACAATGGTGCTGTTGGTGTAAAGCAATGTTTAGGACAGATTAAGAAAATCATGTTACACTGTTCATGAGCAGAGGTCTTAAAATGGCTATGTTGAAAATTTGGTGACAAAAGTCCATAAAATGACTGTGTTACGAGTGAGCATTGTGCAGTTTCCACGCATCCTCGTTAGTTCATGACTTTGTAATGTTCCCAGTCCAGATTTTCACTAGTGGCATTTTCAACACTTCTTATGAACAGTACAGCTGCCATTTTTCACAACATGGCCAAAGTGTGTTTTCACACTTTCAGTGCAGAGGATGCGTGGTCGTTATGGGAAATCATTGTTCGCACAGATAAAGAAAATCACAGTGACACTGTTCATGATCGGAGGCACCAAAATGCCTGAGTTGACAATCTGCTATAAAATATCCCCAACCTACTTATATAACGGTGTCGTTGCACAGTTTCTATGTACGCTTGTGACTTCACCATTTTTAAATATTTTACTACACATTTGCAACATAGCCATTTTACACCTCCTCATGAAAGAGTACAGCTGCCATTTTTACAGCCTGTTCGAATATGTTTGCATCTGTGGTGCTAAATCCGTAGTCACTGTGCATAAGCAGCTTCGCTACCACACTGATATTCCCCTGTTCATGAGGTGGGGTCACAAACAAACATGTTGAAGATTTGGAGTTAAATACCAATGAATGCCTGAGGTATTAGACTTTTCAACTAAATCGCCCAACCCTATATGGAATGACAGGAATCAGGGTGTGACTTGGGATTCTTGCCTGTGATGCTCATACCATTCCACACCCTGCAGTCACTGAGAGGCATCGAGGGTATGCCTTGGACTCTTGGTCCCAAACTTCACCCCATTCTCCTATATCATGCCATCTCACCATATTTCCTAATGAAATGGGGTGTGCATAGACCAAGACCCCAAAGACGTGACACTTGTCAGTCTCTGCAGAGTGGGGTGTGGTGAAATGGCGTGGCCGTTATGCCTGGCGACCAAATGCACACCCCAATGCCTGTCACTCTCTGCAGGGTGGTGGTGGGGTTGGCTTCAGTTCAATACTTCACTGCCATTCCTATTACACAGCTCTGTAACTTCTACACTACCACTGCCAATGCCAGTAAGCAAACATTCGGCATTGACAAATGCTTGTTACTAGTGTGCTTGTGTATCACTGGGTAACAGACGATCAGCTCAACCTCATGTGGGTTACCTTAATTCCATCAATAATCAATTGTGGTAGGAGAACAGGCTAGGATAAGCCTGTAACTAGGATACTTTGCACTCAAGATATCACAGTAGTATTTGTGTGTGTTTTTTTTTTTGGAAGTGTAATAAATTCCTATCTAGAGTAACTCAAATTTAAGAATTGCAGGAAGGGTTATGCTGTAGGTGGTAAATAGCTATCTAGAGTGTTTCAAACTTAGGATATCTTCTTCTCTCCTATCATTCTTGTTGCCACCCTCAAGGCTGTTTTGGCCCTTAACCCTATTAAGGGTAAGAGTCTGTGGCTTGACCCCAAAACTCCTCCTCTCCGCCTCCTGTCATTGCTCTACCTCTTGCCTCCCTTCTCAACCTCTTTCTTTCTTTCCTCCATTCCCTACTCCTAGAAACATGCAACCATCATACCCTCCCCAAAGGAGATCACTCCTCCTCACCTGGCAACTACCACCCTTTCTTCCTGCTCCCTACCTAGCTAAAATGCAGCAGCCCTGTGCTGACCCCACTCTCCTACTTTCTTGACTCTGTTTCTTCACCCCTTTCCAGTCTGGCTTCCGTAAATTCCACTCCCTCCTCCCCTCCTCCAGCTTACTGACTCCATTTTCTTAGGCACAGATCAGGACCTTATCACCTCCTCCATCTTTGTCAACTTGGTTAAAACCTTTGACACTGTATCTCACCACCTTCTCCTTGCCAGGCTCAAGGCAACGTGCTTCTCTGACTCCTCTACCAATTGGTTCCACTCCTATCTTGTGGGTAGGTCTCAATCGGTGTGAATTGGTGACTCCATATCCCCTCCACTTCCTTTCTCAACACTGGTGTCCCACAAGGCTCTGTCCTTGGCCCTATACTCTGTTTGGTCTTCCTGAATGACCTCCTGCTTCCTGTTCCTCTGCATCCATCCACATGTATGTGAATTACACTGTTCCATTTGCATCTGGTCCCCCCTCTGATCTCACAGGTAGGCTTCAGCAGGACTTCAGCAGCGTTCAGCGTGGTTCCATTCGAATCAGTTATCCCTCAACAGCAAGAAAATGGTTTCAATGACCTTTGGCACTAGGCAGAAGCTCGCTAGGCTTATTTCTTCCCTCCTTCCACACCCTGGAAGGAACCACCATCAACGATATTACCTCATGTAAGTACCTCATGGTTTGTCTAGACCATTACCTTGACTTTTCTGGGCATGTGGACACCATACACAACAAACTAGAAACATTATACAGGAATAGAGGTTGCATTCTTCTTCCTGCTCGCTGTGCAATTATCCAGATGATGATCCTTCCCATCTTGACTTTGGCGACATTGGGCTTGATTCACAAAGACAGCCCAAAATTCCGCACTTGCAGAAAAACAGCTTGCAAAAGTGCAGAAGTGCAAGTTCGGCATATTCTCAGTCAAAATTTCTGTTGGTGTGGAAAATCGTAAAAAGGCTCATTACAGAATTCCACACCTGCAGAAAAATCGCATCTTGAGATCTGCAGCTGTGGAAAAAGGCTCAGCAGACAGAACAGTAGGTGATCCATATTAACTGGAGCAGGTGACTTTGACAATCTTGAAAAGATGCATCAGAACCAGCAGCACTCCCTGCAAGGCCAGCAGTCAGTCACACAACTGCAGGGCCACAGCGGCACCAACTGTAACCAGGAGGACCGTGCACAACAGTGGCATTTTGTACCTGTTGCTTGTGTCTCTCCCTGTGGTGTTATTTTCCCTGCTTCAGTAGCACACTACTGGCTGTTACCACCTCTGCCTCTACTGCCTGTGGGACTCCTTTATGGGCTGCACTAGGTCATGTGGTTGTGGTTTTGTTGCATTCATTTGTAAGGTGTGCTGTTTGTGGTCTAACATTTGATACTACCATAAGGCCTACATGTCTGCTGTTGCTTGGTGCCTGTACCCCTACTATAATAGTTTCTCACCTGATAGTACATTACCTGTTACTCAGGAGAAGTTATCTTCACTCTCTGTGGTGCAGCATATGTAGCATTTTTTTCTGCAACTGCAGAAATCACTGGCTGAGAATAGCCTTTAAGGAGATAAGCCATACTTATCAATGGTATATTTTGTGCAAGAATTCTGCAGCTGCGGTTTTCCACAACCGCAGTGTATTTTTTCCACAGCTGAGGGCGTTTGAGGATATCACGTGAGCAATTACTCTTCCCCCATAACTGCTCAATTTTGGGGGCCTAAGCATTTTGTACCTTTAGTGTTTTGAGAATCTGGCCCATTTACTACAGTGCTGCTCCTAAGACCACCCTGGTCAGACTGGAGTCCCTCTTTCACTCCTTCTGTTGCTTTGCCCTGAACTGTCCACGCCATACACTCCATTACTCCCTGTATTCTTTCCTCTCCTTCCCCTCCCCTTGAAGCCAGAGGCCTCACTCATTGTGCCTCCTTTCTATCCAGATATTGTCTGCTTGCTCCCCTCCACCATACCTTATTTCTCTTCTGTCCTCCCCTCCACTTCCACTTACTCCCTTTGTAACTCTGGCTATCCTTCCTCGTTCTCCCTTTCAGAAATCTTCAGCTGGTCAGGCTGCTTTCTCCTATTTTTCCCCAAACTTTGAAATTCCTCCCTTTCTATCGCTCTGCCATTTACCAACATTCTCTATCCTTCTTTTCCACAACTTCACCCTGCACTCCTTCAATTGCACCTAATACTATACCTTACTCTGCCCTATGCCCTACTTTCTACCACATGTGTCTCTTCTCCTCCAGTTCCATGCCTCCTGCCCTAGCTTACACCTTCACTCCACTGCTACCTTCCCTCTAATCTATGTTCCTTTGACTCTCACTAAATTGCACTCCCTACCTTTCCTCCTGTATAATTGCACTTTGTGTCATGAACAATGCTTCTTGATATCTGCTGGAGTACATGTTTTGGTTTTATTTTGTATAAACCTTCATTCTTTCAGTTTTTATATAATCCTTGCATCGTTACCTGTTTGACTACGTAATTGTTGCCTTGTATACCTCTTGCCCTCCTTTACTCCCTCCCCCAGGATATATCTGGAAATGTGCTGTTGTCATCTGAGGTATGCCTTTCCTAGTGAAACATTTGAAATAAATAAATATTGCAATTTGTTTTAGGGGTGTACTAAATCCTTAACTGTGGTATTATGAAGTAAACATATTGAACTAACTGGGGTACCTTTTAGTAATGATACTGAAATTAGGTACAGGTATGCAGTAAATTATCTGGGGTATGTGAGTAATACAGTGCCCAAGGGAGGCAGCAGGATATAAACAGTCATTATACTGGTCAGGTACAGGGGCATGGGAAGACTTTAGTTAGCTGCAGGAACTGCAGTGCCACACTCTTCCAGAGTACAAAATGAAGGTTTCCCAGTCTGCAGGAGGTTAGCTATACTCCAGTAGGAGGTAGCTGTAGCCTAGGCTGAATTAAGCCTGCGCAGAGTAGATCAGAGGCGGGCAGGAGTTTCTACTGCTTCTCCTTTTCCTCAGTGACCTCAGAGGATTCGCAATGGGGTGGAAACTAATGGGTGGAGGTGGGGCCATTGATGGTTGGCAGTGACTATATACACACAATACTGAGTGAAGCATTATATATCAACGATAATGCATAGCCAGATGAGAGCATTCAGGGTTGTGAAATGTACTGTCATCTCCATAAGGGTACTTCAAGTGCATCCTGCTCACCTAGTAATATTCACACGCCGAAAGTCTTATTTTTTAAATCAGGAGTCATGGTTGCCATAGCTAATATAAAAGCACACTCGATTACTGGCTCTACAGACCGTAGCTGTATTATTATCAAGTGGGATGTTTAGGTGTGCTAATATCATAACATTTGGTAATACTGGACTTTGGGCTTTTTCTTGTTTTAAAGTGTTGGACTACTACTGTCATCACCATTTAATTGCTTCCCCCATCCCAGCAAAGAAATCCACTATAAAATAAATCCAGTCCTGCAAGCAAATAATGGATTGTGATACAAACATCTTTCTTTTATAGCCTTTATTTCTAGCAGCATATCCAGAGAAACAAACATAATTCACCTTCCTACAGTCGGAGTCTAAAAATGAGAAGAAGAACCCTACTATAAGTTTATTGGTTATGCTGGAGAGTCTCTTATGACTATAAAAATGTCACCGTGCATTCTTTGGACATGAGATCTGTAAACTATAGGTGAGCAGTTCTGACGTCCCACTAACGGAAGAGGTGACACTCTTATAGCCAGAAAAGACTATAGTTCGATGTGCTTACGCAACTGGTATGATGTATGCTTATGTGACTTAGACATTGTGGCTGTCTGCCTCTATCCATGGGATATACCACCCTGTAGGGGGATATGACGTGAGGAACCCTAGAGGAGGGTTCCACCCCTAGGTGCCACAGAAATGATTCCCTTGACTAAAGGTAGCTTAGGAAGAAGCCCACAGGAAAGAGAGAGTTGCTGCTGGAGGAGGAGGAGAGTATGGTGGGGCAACAAAGAAACTAATCCTGGACTAGCCAGAAGAAGCGACTTTTAAGGCTTGATGGGGAGTGGTTTGTTGCTCCATCCATTAAACTACAGGCATAGCCTTTACAATTTGATGTGCTTATGCAGCTGGTATGATGTATGCTTATGCAACTTAGGTACATTGTGGCTGTTCACCTCTCTATCCGTGGGATATATCACCCTGTAAGAGGTACAATGTACAATGGCGAGCAACCCTAGAGGAGGTTCCACCTATCGTGCTGTGGGAATGATTCCCTTGGTTAAAGGTAGCTAGGAAGAAGCTCAAAAGAGTACCCAGAAGGTGTCGAGCATCAAGGACACAAGGAGTCAGAATGACATCGAGGATGAGAATAGAGGTCAATAGGTGGAAGATAGTGGGATGGAGAGGAAAAGAGGTGACTAGGAATAATTAGTGGAATGAAATCTGACATGAAGAAGGAGGCAGGATTTCCTAAGGAGAGAGGGAACAGCCAGGCCACCATCTGACTCCATCCAACAGCAGAATCTAACTACAGAACCTATGAAAGCACAAACCCTATCTAAATATTATGACCATTGGCACACAGGAGAGGAAATCCCTTTGAGGAGGAAACCTCTGAGATCCAAGGTCTAGGTCACCTTCCTCAGGCTGAAAGATGTTTTGGTTAATGATGACTCAGCTGCTACAATTCAGAGTTGAAATCGAGGAAAGAGAAAGATTCCAATTTTGATGAAGCTCTTGTTCTTTCCTTCTAACAGGAATGCTATTGAGGGTTGCAAGCAATGTCTCTGCAACTAGGGCACCCAAAGGCAAAGAAGGAGGAGAAATGACCACCGAGGCATTCAGCCAGACTACACGAGCCTATGAAACAGATCGGGTGAACCACAGCGGGCAGGTGGAGAATAGCATAAAGGGTGCTTCGGACCCACTCAGGAGCCAAAGGGACCTTACTAATGAGAGCCCCACCTCCACAGCTTAAAGTCATAAATTCTACATTCAGAGGTATTGCTGAATGAGGGACAACTGAAGGCTCACCTGAAGTGACGAATTCTCACTATGGACCTGGGAGAAGGACCCTGCTCTGAGCTATGCATGCTCTAGATGTGGACTTTGGGGTTGCAGATTGAGACCATTGGCTACAGGCTGGCCCTGAGCCATGGAGCAATGAACACGGAAAGCATGTTTCAAGTGGAGAGCAGTTCAAGTCAAGGTAGCATGAGACCCATATGAGGGGTATGCCTCGAATAGTCGATGTGAACAAGTAGCCCTACAGAGAGGTCAGATTGAGTGAAGGAGACCACAGTTTGGGTCTTGAGGAGGCAGGCTGCAGTAGCAACCATGGGTGTGCATGCCAACTGGGTCCATACAGAAACCAAATTAGGAGTGATCGAATGAGGAATGAGAACAACCGGGTAAGCCAGCAGGCGGGGTGAGGTACAAAGTACCAGGAGTAGCGAGGTTGGGGCTACAAAGTTGGAAATGTACGAATGGAGGTTTGAGGTGAATACACAAGATATGCTGATGGAGGAAGCCAGAAGACTGGCATGGACTGCCAAATGGAATGAATGGTATGAGGCAGAGAGATGAAGATGGTCAGGCAAAGCCTACAGCCTACGATGAGTTGAGAAGTCGATATGGGAGGAAAGATGGTCGAGAATGAATGAATGATAAATGATCAATCAATCAATCAAAATCTTTATTCAGGCGGACATCATTGAGCAAAGCTCATTTACAAGATGGACCTGATAGGTTAAAACAACATGAAGGTACAATAACAGACATATACAAAAAACCCCAAAAACCTTTCTAAATGAACAGATGCAATAATATAAACATATATACAAGCAAGGTAGCCAGTGATTTGGGCTCCAGAGCAGACTAAATCAGACAGTTTTGACTGAAAAGTGGTAAAGTGTTGGGATTGTTGAAGTAACTCTGAAAAAGAAGACATGGGGGTCTGGTGGATGTAAATGATGGTGGATTGAAAGCCTTGAAGGCTGGAAAGGTTAAGGTGAGGGATGACATGGACAATGTATGATAATGGATGAAAGCCTTGAAGGCTGGTATGGTTAATTGTAGGTAAGATGGCAAATAGGGTATAGGAAGGATGAGGTTAAGTAATGATGGAAATTGATAAGGAGTGGAGGATATAAGAGTCGAGTGATCCAGAACGTAAGACTAGGGTAAGAAGAAGAGACATGGAGTGGAGGATATATAATGAAAGCGGTCCAGAATGTAGGACTAGGTTAAGAGGAGGATACGAATAGGTATGGTGATGGCAGGATAGGGAAACACTCTAAAAAGAAGCATGGGGCAAGGAAGGAGGAGAGGTGAGGGTCGAAGGAGTTATGGAAGGCAGGTAAGCCAGCACAGAATAGAATAATGGAGGAGGAGCAGCCTCAGCCAGGAGTCATGAGGCTGCAGGTAAAGTAGCAAGACAGAAAAGGGGAGGCAATGCTATCAGCCATAGCTGAGCCAACAGGGTGGGCAGAAGAAGTAATCAAGGAAATTCAGGCAGATAAAATGGAGAGAGAGAGAGAGAGAGAGAGAGAGACAGACAGAGAGACAGACAGAGAGACAGAGAGAGAGAGAGAGAGAGAGAGACAGAGAGAGAGAGAGAGAGAGAGAGAGAGCGAGAGAGGAATGAGCAGAATAAATTAAGTAAAGAGGACCCACCAGGGAAGAGCAAGCACACGAGTGGAAGAGACGAGATGGCTGGGAGAAGCCTGAGCTGACGGTTGAGGCATTTAAGGCCAGGAAATAAGCTAGACACATGAAGGAGCGATAATGATACGAGAAGAAAGAAGGAGCAGCGAGATGGTATGTGGAGAGGTGGAGGGCAGGAATGGAGAGGCAAAGGAGCGGCGGGCAGACCATGGAGAGTCCAAAAGAAAAGACAGCAGAGAGCCAGAGGAAAATGTTGCAGGAGGGGTGGTGGGAAAAAGGAGGTATGACAGGACTGGGGAAACCAGTACCACAGGAAATAGACTGAAGACATAGGCATGGAGGCCAGGAGATGAAGGGCAGGAAGAAGGAGGCAAAGAAACTACAGACCTGTTAGTTTAACCTCAGTGGTAGGGAAAATGATGGAATCACTCTGAAGGAAAGAATTGTCAGTATCTAGAGGCCAGAGGGGCACAGGACCCAAGGCAGCATGGATTCACAGTGGGAAGGTCATGCCAGACAAATCTGATAGATTTCTTTGACTGGGTGACCAAAGTAGTAGATCAGGAGGGCTGTGGACATGGCCTACCTAGACTTTAGCAAGGCATTTGACACAGTCCCATGCAAAAGATTAATATACAAGTTAGCCAGCCTGGAGTGGGTCCCAAGATGACAGCCTGGGTAAAGAATTGGCTGGAGAATAGGACACAGAGAGTAATAGTAAATGGAGTCCACTCTGAAAAAGGGCTAGCTAGTGGGGTACTGCAGGGTTCGAGATGAGACTAGTCCCTCTCAATGTCTTTTTATGCTTGCATTGCAGAGGGACTGAAGGAAAAGTATGTCTCTTTGCAGATGACACAAAGATCTGCAACAGAGTTGATGCACAAGGTGGGGGTGGAAAAGGACGAAAAGGGACTTGGCAAGGTTAGAGAATGGTCAAATGTATGGCAGCTTAGATTCAATGCTAAGAAGTGCAAGGTAATGCACCTGGGAAACAAAACCCAGGGAAGAGTACACAATGGGGGTGAGATACTAACAACAACAAAATGGAAAGGGACCTGGGGTAGTCATATCAGATGACCTAAAGGTGGGTAAGCAATGTGAGAGGGCAGCAAGGAGGCTTGGGGGATACTGGGATGCATAGGAGAGGCATCACCAGTAGAAAACAGGAAGTTATTATCCTCTGTACAGACAGTTGGTGAGACCCCATCTGGAGTACTGCGTGCAGTTCTGGAGACCTAGTCTGTGCAAAGACATAGACAGGATGGAAGCTGTCCAGAGGAGGGCAACTAAAATGGTGCAGGGTCTGCACGGAAGACATATGAAGACAGACTTAAGGAGCTTAATATGTATAGCCTTGAGGAAAGGAAGGAGAGGGGGACATGATAGAAACTTTCAAGTACCTCAAGGGAATTAACAAAGTCCAGGAGGGTAGCATCTTTCAAAAAAGAGGTGTGCAAGAACAAGGGGCACAATTTGAAGATGGGGGAGGCTCAGAGGTAATTTAAGGAAGTATTTTTCACAGAGAGGGTTGTGGATGCATGGAACGGCCTCGGAGGAGGTTGTGGAGTCAAAACAGTGGTGGAATTCAAGCATGCATGGGACAGTCATAAGGCAATTCTAGGGGTGGGGGTAGGCAGAAGTAGGCTGCTGGTTAACTAGGATCTGCAGCTTATCCATTAAGTAGGAAATGGGCAGACTGGGTGGGCCAAGCGGTCCTTATCTGCTGTCAAATTCTATGTTTCTATGTTTCTAAGAAGCAAATCAATGAATTGGCGAACCAGGAAACTGAGGGAAAGTGGATGAGGCAGTGGTGCAGAACAGGGAAGTGGGCTTGGGAAATGGAGACCTGGAAGACAAAAGTGAGGGATGAGCAGGAAATTGACAGTGGAAGGAGCAAAATATGCCAAGGCACACTATGGAGGAGCTGCGAGACACAGGAGCAGTGAGGCAAGACAAGATAAAGTACAGAGGAAAATTAGGCTCATGATCGAGGCAATAGAATGGACTGGATGGGGAAGGGAAAAGGAAGATAAGAATGGAGAACAACTCACCGAGGAAACCGAGATGCAGCAGGAAGGTCTTGGAATAGAAGGAGCAAAAGTCCATGTAAGATGCAGGGAAGTACAGAAAGGAGTGGAAATTAGGGAGCAGAGGGTTTGAGCTGCACAACAGGGTGGTCTGGAGAAGCGAAGCTTTGGACAGCTATAGGGTGGCCTGCTAGATGTAGTGGAAGGGCCAGGCGGCTAATTGCCATCATTCACCTTGCACTAGAGAAGCAGCACTGCTGAGAGTCAGGGAGCCGAAAATGCTGGGAGGCGGAGCGGAGCCGCAGTCTAAGGCAGCTATCAAAGAGACCTGAAGGAGCTGTAGGAGTGAGGTGCTGCTGAGGGGCCTTTCCAAAGCAATGGTGGCAGCGAAGGAAGGCCGCAACTCCTTGGGTGGCAAAGCCGAGCCGTGTTTCCGCAGTGATGTCTGGGGCAGTCTGGCACTGGGAAAAATGGGAGAAGCAGGGTAGTAGAAGGGGACGAGTGGCAAAAATGCCTCAAAAGAGCAAGGATGGAGAAATCCAGCAGCCAGAGGTGACCACAGGCACATAGAGAAACTCGGCAGGAGCGAGGAAGAGGGTGCCCAGCCGCAATAAAGAAACGAATCCTGGACTAACCAGGAAGAGTGCCTTTTAAGGCTTGATGGGGAAGTGGTTTGTTGTTCTGCCCATCGAACTGCAGGCATAGCCTTGCAAATCATTGTGTATATATAATGTTTTTTCTTGTATAGGCAGTATGTTAGTTTGCTTTTATCTTTAGTTTATATCCTGAAGGAGTGCTGTCAGAACAGAGAATTTTGATTCCTGTAGATGAATGTTTATTGTTCAGAGCATGTGACCTCTGTGGACAGAAGAGATTACATAGTGCCCACTTATTGTAAAGGACTGCTGCTATATCTTTGTCTATCATTTGTTTTGCTCTGGATATTATTTGTGTAATTGGCTCATGACTCATGTAGATGCTTTCATTTGTTCCTGTGCATTGTCTTGCCCAGGTCCTGCCTGAAATTGGTTCCTGGGATCAATGTACTTAACCGGTTATCAAAGTCATAAATAAAATGATGCAATGATGAAATGACATGGGATGAACATGCAAGGAAGACCAGTACATATTACTCCCCACGGGAGAGACACTTTGTTTCAACCAGATCTCTAAATGTCACTAAGAAGAGAGCACTCATCTTAGGGGATTCCATAGTGAGGGTTATCATGAATTCTGCCTGTGCCTCAGACTAGGAGATGAGGGTGGCGTATTGTCTTCTTAGGGTGACAGCTGACAGGGTACTCCCTAGGTGGAAAGATTGGTTAAGGAACTGGGTGGGAAGCCAGACTTTGTTGTCTATCTGGGGACAAATAACCTGGTCAGGAGTCCAGTAGGAGCACTGAAGGCTAGTTGTAGGAGCTGGGTTCCAGGCTGAAAAGGTTGGCTGGTAGTGTGACGCTCAAGGTCCTTTCAGTGGAAAGACTGGGAGGCTCAATTTTCCATTCTTGGGTTCTGTACTTATGCACAATAGTGCACTGACTTAAAGTCTTTTCTTAGTCCTACAGGAGTGTACGATCTTTTTCTGTTTCTTAGGAGGAGGCGAGGAGCTGAGAATTTACCAATTTACCAATTGCTTGAAAGGGTGATGTGCTGGAGAGGGTTTCACTTCCTGTGAGACTAGGTGTATTTTTGAGGGATAAAGCCTTTTAGAACCACATTGTTTTCATCAAAGAGAGAGAGACAAGGGCACCAGTGCAGAAGTTTAAGGCATACATTTCTGGGTGTTTAAACTAGTAACAGATGGGGTGGGGCTGGGGCTAAGGGTATCCTTATGGGTACTCAGGTAGGAGGACCTAGTTATCACACTCCCAACTAGTGGGAGCATTCAGGAGTAGCAGTGGGAAACCCATTCAGCTTATGTGGTAGGGTGGTGCACTAGGGAGCAGAAACCATAACAGGCAGACAAGCGGGAAGGAGGATGAATGTGGGATGGTGACCGTAATGGTATTTAGAAAAGCTAAAGGAGGCCAACAGAATAGTCAAGAAGGGAAATGCAAATGCAGAGCTAGGAACGTGGAATTGTGGAAGGGTCATGGAAGGAGAGAAAGCTTCTTTGCTAAGGAATTGATATGTTAAGGAAAAGAGTAAACTGAAAAGGAATAATCAGGCTGAAAGATGGGAGCTGATAGGTGGAGTGTGGCAGAAGAAAGGCAGATATGTGTACGAATATTTGTCTTCAGTATCTATAGTGGAAGAGGGCAGCCACTGTAGTTGTGGGATCACAGCTAGAGGAGCACAGGGGCATGGACCTGGGGTAGGAATGGCATAAGAGTATAGAGTGCTACAGGGACTCAGTGCCCTGAAAGTGAACAACTCACTGGTACCTGAGGGCAAGGATCCTGGGGTGTTGATTAAGAGTAGTAAAGCTCGGAAAGTGCTTTGTGGATCCACTCCATATGAGTGGCAACAGAGATAACTCATGAAACTACAAGCCAGTAAGCCTGACTTTGATAGTAGTGAAGCTGCTAGAACCCTTCATGATGGAATATCTACTGGAGTTCCTGGACTCGAACAGATGACACAAGAAGGAGAATGGGTTCATAGTAGGAATGACATGTCAGAATAACCAAATTGACTTTCTTGATTGGGTTACAAAGGCAGTGGACAGATGGACTTCAGCAAAGTCTTTGACTCTGCACTGCACAGAAGGCTACAGTTAGAAAAACTGAAGGACCTGGGGATAGGAACAAACTCACCAGATGGATAGAGAACTGATGGTGGTGGTGGTGGTGGGGGTGTCCGGACTCAGTGGATGGTATGGTAGTTAACAGGCAATTTTGGGGTCAGGAGGGTTACCAGTGGGGTACCAGAAGGATTGGTTCTGAGGCCAGTGTTGTTCAACATCTTCATATATGACATAGCAGGGGTATGCAAAGCAAGGTTTGTCTCTTTGCTGATGCCAAGATATGTGGGAGGGTGAACACAGAAGTGGAATAAGGTACATATTAAAGGATCTTGAAAGGCGGGAGAAATGGCCTGGTGTGGCAACTTAAATTGAATATCAAGAAATGTAACATTATGCATATTGGCAGAAAACCCTAGAACTCACTATTGTTTTGGGGGTGAGGCTGGTTGAGACTACTGAAGAAATGGACTTAGGAGTCATTATCACTGACAACTTAAGTTGAAGGCCAACTGCAACAAGGCATATGGGAGGACAACCAGAATGCTGGGTGTATTGTGTGGGAACTCAACAAGAGATCACTAGCTCAAACCCCACCCAAGCCAAATAATCACTGTATGACCCTAAGCAAGTCTCAACCACCCAGTGCTCTAGTTCACTGTGCTATGGAAATGGGTAGAAGCAGGACCCCACTGAAAATGAGATAAGGCATCTTAGCTGGGCTTTCCAGGAAAAACAATAATTAAAAAACTTAATAGAAAACAGTGTTGTCAGCAGGAAAACCAGAAGATCCCACTTAGAAATCTCATCACAGTTAGTGACTCAAGTGTGTAAACTTAAAGGCACATGACTTCCTTTGTGCTCCAGTGCATCTAGCTGCAAAATCAGGCAGAAAAAGCAAGACCCCATTCTTAAAAAATGCAGCATCTTAACTGGGCTCTTATTGGTAAATAAACACTGTTAAAACAAATCACTTTTCTTTTCTCTTTGTATTCTAGCAGTCTACATATGATAGAGTACATATTGTAGAGTAGTCTGTGCCAGATTTTTAGAAGGGCGAAGCCAACTTGACGCATCCTTCCAATGCAATTCTAACAAATGCTTCTAAATGTTAGACCACCCATGAAGTGATCTAAATTTTGGGAGCAGTTGCCACTATTTGCTTAAATATGGTGCTGTCTGTGGGCAAAAACTATGGCTTCTGCCAAAAATCATGTAAAACTGTCAAGTACTATAGTGTCTTCGAAAATAAGGTGCACAGTTGTTTTGCACAATTGGGAGGACACTGATGGAGTGGAAAGTTGCCCCATTCATCAGTGTTCTACCCTCTAAAAATTCAGCTCACTGGATTTATTTGTGGTACTTAGATTTTTTTTCCCCGAGCAGGAAGGCATACTGAGCTATGACAGCTCCATTCTAGGTGTGTTCTATGCGTCAAGTTACATGGACCTGTGTAATTGACAGGAAATACTGGACATGACTCTGGGAAACTCCTTACTCCTCATGGTTTTGGACTGCATGAAGTTATTTACTATCTTTCTTTGCTTCGTAGTGTACTGGGAATTTATGGAGGTATCTATCACAGGTTATCGGTTCAGCATAGGTTTTGAAACAACTCTGGTCTCTGCTTTCTTGTGTACTTTGCACAGCATGTTGTTTTGTAAATGTTTCTCCTTTTGATTTTCACAAGTCTCATGTAACTGTAATCTGTTTAGTTTTTGTATATTGTGTTAAGATTTCTTTATGTAAAATCATTCTCCTTTCTTTGATTTGTCATAATTTGTCTAATTAAGTCTATGACCTGTGTGTTTATGGCATAAATTCCAGTCTAGTCTTTTGTTTTTATGAAAAATAAGGTGTTCGTGATATTTTAGGTCATATATCCTCCAAATCTTCCTTCTCGGGAGTCTTGTTTACTCGCCATGTTGTGATACTTCTAACTTCTGCCAGCACCATTCCAGTTCTGCAGAAAATGACCTCAAATCAAGGAGCAAACTGTTGTTTTTCTCTTTCAGTCGGTCTTCCTCTGCATTATTGTGCTCATCTGTTTGCTGTTACCAGAAAAGGTTGCTTTCAGCTATGTCTTGGGGCAGGATGACAAGGCTGTAATAATGACACTGCAATAAAAACAATAACTACATTAAAATGCAGTGGTTACACACATGTGACAGTTCGTTAAAATGGTTTTATTTATTGAATTTTACATGTGGGCAGAGTGCAATAATAAACCATGGGCGGATACATTTGATTTGGATAAAGTCATGCATACAATTAAGGAGTTACAAATAGAGCCCCCTCCCAAAAGTTATAATACAAGGCAGAAATACCAAAATTATAACCGTGTACAATAGTTCTTATCCTTTACAGTAAATGAGCGAAGGAGATTGCCTGGAGCCCTAGGTATAGTGTCCATGTGAGGTGTGGGGACTGGGGTGTACCAGTGTCCATTGCCGTGTGCACTGGTGCAGTATTTTCTGTTTTGCCTGCCCAGAGGATGTTATAAGCAAGGGTGGTCATTGGCATACTCTCGATGCTTGGCATTGCATTTACACCTGCAATGCTGCCAATGGCCCCTTCAGTCACATTACCACCTGTGGTCACCCAGATGGCAGTACCATGGCGGAGGTCAGTACCCACCTCCCCAGAGGAGGGCAGCATCCTCCGGGATGCCCAATCCTCCCTGGTTGGCCCAGACAAACCTGGCTCATTCCCGAACCCAAGTCTTCAATGCCATAAGTGGTAGCCTACTCCATGTGCCACAGACCAACTCACGGATATGTTTTAAAAAAGGTACAAGGCTGGTAGGTGTGTGGGGTGTGTGTGTCTGTGGGGGACTATTTGGAGTCTCTTTGCAAATCAACCTTAATTCAGCCATGGTCATTTCAAGCTGTGCCTCTGTCATTCTTACATTTTAATATTTTCCTCAAAGGAAAAACAAAACAATAGAAAACATAAAGGGTGGTTAAGCTGAGTTAGGATCAGGAAAAACAAACAACCTTTTTCTGGTCATCACTGAGGTACAGTGTTCTGCTTCTTCGTTGTACAGATACTGGCACATGACGGACTGTTTGGCCTCACATGTGCATAATATAACTGACAAGGTAGAGGAGTAAATACTGACAGACTATCAGCTTAATCTAGATAACTGGCAACTGCTGTAATGCCAAAACTCTCAGCTTCCAAGGCTGGCTAGTCTCCACAAATACCTAAAATCTACATTTTCAGAGCCTGCTAAGAGATTAATTTTAATGCCCTGTGTGCATTATGTTTTGATTCTGCACATTAGTTTGTTATGGTGAAGATAACCTTCACAGGTAATGAACATTTTGGAGTTGGGGTAAAGACCTGTAACCAGAAGAACTTGATGACATTCCATGGTAACACTTTCAAAATAATGTTTTGTAATTCACTAATAATTAAACATGAATATGTTGAATTTCATCCCTGACACTGGTTCACTATGTGACCTTTAGAATGTCATGACCTCTGCATCATTCAGTTATTCCTACAATGGTGAAGACATGGGACCCTGCTGAGTCGAGTTATTGCTTGTGCCGCTGTTGGGTTGTCTGGGGCAAAACTATTTTACAAAAAAAAAATTGTAATCTTGAAATATTTTCTGAGAGACTGTTTAAGTCATAAACCTGTTCCAAGACCAGTTTTATCCTAATGGCTACTTACCAAATTTATTACAATTTTGAAATAACAGATAGGTGCCCTTTCACATAATTGGGAAATGCCTTTGTCATGGAAGTAATGATGTCCTACTTATGAAAACTCCACGGGCCTGATATTCAAAAAGTATGCGTGGGCACTAATTGGTCTTTGCCCACAAAACTGGAGTTGTGCTGGATCCCCATATTCAAAAGGGGCTGTTTTGCAGGCAAAGATGGTCAAGCCCCTACAAAGCATAATGTGTGCATGTGGGCTAGTGGAGGCGTGCGCTGAATAGCCACACTACCCCATATTCAGCAGCTTTACGCTGCACAAAAGGGTTTAGCATGGATCTTTGTGCAGCACAAATACTACCGAACATAACCCTGACTTAACTCTGGACAACCCTAGTGGCTGCCAGGTAATGCAGCCACCATGTCAGTTGGCGTTGGGGAGCACAACACTCCCTGTGGTCACTGGCTCACCCTCACCGCTGATTGCTGGCCTGTTCTGTACAAAATAATATCCCTGGTGTGGGTGGTTCCCTCCCCTGCCAGTGCCGGCCCATACTGTTAAGAACTATATCCATGGTGCTAGTGGTCCCCTCCTCCCTCCAGTTGGTTGTCAGCTGAAACTGAAATCTCAGTCCCTGGTGCTGGTGGTCCCCCTCCCTCTGATCACTAGCCCTGAAAAATCTTCAATCCCTGGTGCTAGTGGTCCCCCCTTCCTCCGATCACCAGCCCCAAAGTGAAATCTCAATCCCTGGTAACTAGTGATTCTCCTCCCAATCAACAGCTCAGAATAAAAAAACTACCTGGTGTACAATGGCCCTCGCACCGGGCACCCCTCACTCACTGCATCTGTATCCTTATTGGCTCGCTGAGGAGGTGTGAGGAGGGCTGTGCCAGTTGTCATATGCACCTGTGGCACAACCAGGAAGGATGCAGATACAGTGAGTGGAGGGTGCCCGGTACTGCGGGGGACCACTGGACACCTGGGAGTTTTTTTTTTTTAAATTCGGCTGGCAATTGGGGGGATCGCTAGCACCAGGGACTGAAGATTTCACTGGGCTGATGATCGAGGGAGGGAGGCCACTAGCATTGGGAATTGAGATCCTCACTGGGCTGGTGATCAGAGGGAGGGGACCACTAGCACCGGGACTGGAGATCTCACTTTGGGGCTGGTGATCAGAGGAGGGAGCCACTAGCACCGGGGATTGGAGATCTCACTGGGCTGGTGATCATAGGG
Organism: Neoceratodus forsteri; assembly: GCA_016271365.2. Lineage (NCBI taxonomy): Eukaryota > Metazoa > Chordata > Ceratodontiformes > Ceratodontidae > Neoceratodus > Neoceratodus forsteri. The sequence goes on from CM028129.1 coordinate 1,742,513,572, forward strand.
AGGAGACCACTAGCACAAGGGATTGGAGATCTCACTGCTGGTGATCATAGGGAGGGAGACCACTAGCATCAGGGATTGGAGATCTCACTTGGGCTGGTGATCATAGGGAGGGAGACCACTAGCACAAGGGATTGGAGATCTCACTCGGGCTGGTGATCATAGGAGGGAGACCACTAGCACCAGGGATTGGAGATCTCACTTGGGCTGGTGATCATAGGGAGGGAGACCACTAGCACCAGGGATTGGTGATTTTGCTTCATGCATCACGTAACCCATAAATAAACATGCTCCTGCTTGTACATACAGCGGCTGGCTGAGGAGGTGTGAGGAGGGCTGCTCCGGTCCAATATGCACCACTGATCAGGATACAAATATGGTGAGTAGGGGTGGGTGCCCCATGCTGTGGGGACCACTGGACACCAGGGAGTTTTTTTCAATTCTGGGCTGGCAATTGGGGGTGGTGGGATCACTAGCTCCAGGGATTGGAGATTTCACTTTGGGGCTGAAGATCGGAAGGGGCACTAGGCCAGGGATCTTACTTTCTACAGAACAGTCTGGCAGTTGGCGAGGAGGGACCACTAGCCCGAGGGATATAGTTCTTAACAGTACAGGCCGGTGATTGGGGGAGACTAGCACAAGGGGTATAGTTCTTAACAGTATGGGATGGTGATCAGCAGTAGGGGAGGGGGGATCACTAGCACCAGGGATATTACTTTCTACAGAATGGGCCAGCGATCAGTAGGGGAGCACTAGCACTAAGGGATTTTAAGAATGCATGGGACAGACATAAGGCAATTTTAGTGGGGGTAGGAGAAAGTAGGCTGTTGGTAAAACTAGGATCTGCAGCTTGTCTGATAGGTAGGAAATGGACAGACTGGGTAGACTAAGTGGTCCTTATCTGCTGTTAAAGTCTATATGTCTGTGTCGATCTACACATCTGGGACTGGGCAACTTGGGAGGCGTATCGACTAACCTGCATTGCTACCTATGTAAATGAGCCCATAATGGCATGCAAATGGATCTTTAGCACTTTGTGTGCCCAGTGGGCTCATGGGTGCGTCTGAATATTTCAAATAACTATCCAGTGCTTTCCATTCTGGTGGCGTACTTTGGTAGCTCTGTCAGGGCCACGCTAAGTGGCTTAGTACTGGGTCAATATGGCCTTATATTCAGTCGAATAGCACCAGTGTGTTCGACTCAACATAGCATCTTCTGGCACCCGGCAATCGCAAAGCACAGCACACATTTTGTGCTCTGCTTTGAGTGAATTTGAATATCGGGCTCCATAATAAGAGAAATTTTCCATCATAACACTGTGATGTTGGTATTTTCTCCTACAACACTATGACTTTAGCATTTTCCATGAGAACTTCATGATTTTGGATTCTTCCACTACAACACTATGATTTTAGCATTTTCCATGACAACACAATGATTTTTGGCAGTCACTAAAGCAACACTGATTTTTTGGGGTACTTTTCTATAACATGATTTTTTGTATTTCCATGACTGCATCATGATTTTTAGCATTTTAATGATAATGCAATGATCTGTTTTACAATTTTTCATGGCAACATCATGATTTGTTGATTTTCCATGACAACAACATGTTTTGTATTTATCATGACTACACCATGGGCCTGGTATTCAGAAGTTTGCGTGGGCACTAACCAGTGTTTTCCAATGCAAACTGGGCTTTCGTCCTGGAGCTCCATATTCAAAGGGCTCTGTTGCACCAGCAAGCGGGGTATCAGCTGTGCAAACCAAGCGGCGGGATGCAAATAGTGAGGCAGGAATATTGGCGCAGTTGATATTCAGCAGATTTGTGCGGCACAGAGGATTGCATGGTCCTTTTGTGACACTCAAATACTGCGATGAAAACTCTCCTCTTATTTCGTGCAACCCTAGTGGCTGCTGGAGGTAATCGCAGCCAACCAACTAACTGGCTGCTTTGGGGAGCATATTCGCCCCTGTGGTCAGTGGCACCACCTGATCACCAGTCCCATATGAAAATAAAATTCCCCTTGCCAGTGGCCTCTTCCACCCTCCGATCATAAGCCACAACTGTATAAATATAGTCCCTGGAGCTAGAGGTCCTCCCAACCCTACAATTGCCAGCCCCAAGTATATTAGAATTTCTGGTGCTAGTGGTCCCCCACTTTCTGATTGCCAGCCCCAAGTGTTTTATTATAATCCCTAGTGCTAGTGGTCCCCACCTCTGATCGCCAACCCCAGCTGTACAATACAATGAATCCCTGGTGGTAGTTCCCCTGCCCTCTGATTGCCATCCCCTCACTGGGAAAAAGAATCCTGGTGCTAGTGGCCCTCCCCCTCAACCACCAGCTGTGAATTAAAAAACAAACTATCCCTATCATCCAGTGGTTGCCCCCCATGGCACTGGGCACCCCCACTCACCATATCTGGATGCGGCACTGCAGGTGTCTGTGGTGACTGGCACAGCCCTCTCATACCTCCTCAGGCAGCCACATATGTATTAGGCAGGAACCCTCCTCATATTTATAGAATAGAGCACGTCACCCTGTCCTATAAATATGAGGTACACTTTCTGCATATACATATGGTGGACAGCTGAGGAGGTGTGAGGAGGGTGGGGTCAGTTACAGTAGGCTCCCGCAGCACCGTGTATACAGATACAGTGAGTGGGGTGGGTGCTCAGTGTCACAGGGGGAACCACTGGACACCAGGGATGGTTTGTTTTGAATTCCAGGCTGGCAGTTGTTGGGGAGAAAGGACCACTAGCAACAGGGATCTTTTCCCAGTGAGGGGCTGGCATTGGGGGTGGGGGAGTCACTAACACTAGGGATTCATTTTATTGTACAGCTGAGTCTGGCAATCAGAGGGTGGGGGACCACTAGCACCAGGGATTATACACACACATGGGGCGGTGATCGGAGGTAGAAGGGGAACACTAGCACCAGGGTTAGCTACAGCTATCCTAGTCTGGGGATGGTGCTGCACTACCTGCCTCCACTACCCATGCAGATGGGCCCATAATGGACATGCAAATGGCTCCTTAGTGCCTTGCATGCCCAATGCTCAATTGCATGAGTACTTTGAAATTGCAGATAGCACTTGCTGCTATCAGCTCTTGGGGCCAACTTTGGGATCCATGTTGAGGCAGCGCCTGCCTGACTTAGTGCTGTGCTGACATGGCCCCATATTCAGTCGGGTAGCATCTTCGACCCTTGACAGTTGCAAAGTGCAGCACAAACATTTGTGCTGCGCTTTGCCTTTCTGAATTTTGGGCCCCATGACTGACATTTTCCATGATAACACTACGATGTGTGGCAATTTCTACAATAACACTGTGTTTGTTGGTATTTTTGATGACCATGCCATGATTTTAACATTTTTCATGACAACACCATGAGTTAGGCATTTCCATCGTAATAGTATACTTCTGGCATGCTCCATGACAACATCATGATTTTTGGCATTTTCTGACAGCACTGGTTTTGTCATTTTCTGTTGAAACCCAGTGACTTTTGTCCTTTTCCATGACAACATTATGACTCTTGGCATTTTCCATTACCAGAACTGGATTTTGATTTCCATGACCAGACATGATGTCTGGCATTTTCCATGTAAAACATAATGCTTTTTGTCGTTTCCATGACAACACTATGATGTCTGGCATTTTCCATGATAACAATGTGATTTTGGTAGTTTCTCAGCTAACACTATAAATGTGGGCATTTCTTATGACAGTACTATATGATCTTTGTATTTTCATGACACCATGTTTTGGGCATTTACCATAACAGCACCATAATTGTTTGGTTATTTTCATGACAACACCATGAGCTGTGGCATTGTCATGATTTTTGGCATTTTCTATAATAACACAAGGGGCAGGATTTCCAAACTCCTAGATTGCCACAAGCCCTGGTGTGGTGACGAGATATGCATGGGGTTGTGGCTATCTAACTGATTTTCTTATCCCATGCGGAATTGCTGCAAGTTAGACCAACTTTTTCTGATCTAGCCTGTAGCAATCCTGGGGGCTGTTATTATGGAGCTTGGCTGAAGGATTCGTGCACCACCAGAATCTACGTGTCTCTGGTGCAGGGCTGGACAGAAGCCCATGCCAGGCTTTGAAAATCCAACCCAGTGATTTGTGTATTTTCCATGACAACACCATGACTTCATCAGTTTCATGGCCATGTTGTGATTTTGTAAAATTTTCCATGACAACATCGTGGCTTTTGTTATTTTACTTGACAACGCTGTGATTTTAGGAACTATCCATGTCAATGCCATGATTTTACATTTTCTATGACCACTTCATGGTTCTGACATTTTCCATGACAACACCAAATTGTACTTCAAAAAGCTCTCCTAAGTATACACCTACTTTACTAAGCCTAAAATGTCCACCGGATAGGCCCCAATAACATTGACATGAAGCTCCTCAAAATGTCCAACAAGAGGTCACCCATCCCTGCAGATTATCTTTAACCTGCCCCTTTCCACTGGCAAAGTCTCTGAGCTGGGAAAAAGCTCACGCCACTCTGGTACACAGAGGAGGTATAGTCAACCTTCCCACTAACTATCACCTGACTCCATCCTGTCCCTCTGTCTAAAATCCTGGAGACAGCCATCAACGACCAGCTCACACACTATTTGTATAATCATGGGTTACTCACCAGGGAGCAACACAGTTTCAGAAAAATCACAGCACTACGACAGCTTAGCTGGAATATACAGATGTTCTGCACTGTACCCCGACAAAGGTGAAATTGCCGGTCCATATATATTGATCTCACCAAGGCATTTGACATTGTAAACCATGCCCTCCTCTGCCAGAAACTTAATTCCCTGGGCCTTTCCTCAGATGTTGTGTCCTGGTTCATTAACTACCTGGATGGCAGAACCCAAGCAGTTAAATGTCATAGAATGCTTTCTGACACTCTACCAGTAACTACTGGAGTTCCCCAAGAGTCCATTCTGGGTTCTCTTTATTCTGCCTTCATTAATGAATTGCCCAAGGTCCACAAGTCCACTAATATTCTACTTTATGCAGATGATGTGGTCATTCTTACCAGCAGTATGAACCTGGGGATTCTGCAGCAGAAACTCCAAACGACTTCAACACCATACAGGACTGGTCCTTCAACCTCCTTGTGTTGAATACAAAGAAACTAAATGTATGGTCTTCACCACCTGCATAAATCCCTGTCCTCCCATAAACTTTTGATTACCACCTAATCTGGCACTCCTTGGAGCAAGTGACCACACTCAGGTATCTAGGGGTCACCATTGACCCAACCTCTCTTTCTCTACCCACATTGACACCTAGTCAAAATCAACAACTCGAGATTTGGCCTTCTCTTCTGCCACAGAAACAGCTTCCTCCCCAAAATCAAAAAGCTGCTCGTTAGGTCTTACATCATTAGTCTTATAGACTACAGGATAACTGTCTATGGCTCTGCAAATGATGGTGAGCTTTCTAGAGTTTGGGCTGTCCTCAACAGAGCCTGCCATTTAGCTCTTGCTCAAAAGTGTCACATATACATGTATACTGTACGGTAGCCTAAAGTGTCTTAATCTTGAATCCCGGCTGTGTCTCAATACCTTAATCACAGGATGAAAAGCACTTTTCTGGCTCTCTGTCCCCAGGCCTTCAAGCCATGTTTGGCTTTGTGGACTCTCCCTTGAAGGAAACCTGCACTTGGTCATGCAAGCTTTTCTACAGATTTGCCATGCTCTGGAATGGGCTGCCTCTCCTTAAAAGCAGACTTCACACTTTCTCAATTTAAATCCACTCATCACCTCTGTCCTTACCTGGATCTTCCAAAGCAAACTGCTATTATCATTTACTAACTGTTATAATGACCGGTTAATAATCTGTTTTAATGACGCCCACTGCTTGAGCGTGACAGCACTTGAATGTAGTAGGTAGTAGTTAGTGAATCATGTTTTATAGCGTGTCATTGTCTGAAGTGCTGTATGTATTTTGTGAACTTGTTTTATTAATTGTTCTTAATGACGCCCACAGCCTGAGCGGCAGCACTTAAATGTAGTAGGTTATGAGTTAGTGAATCATGATGTACAGCATATCATTGTCTGAAGTGCTATTAGTATTGCCCTGTCTCACTATTGCACCGAATTGCACAGTATTCACCTATTTCTTTGCCTGTTGATACTGATTCTAAACCCTTTGTAAATAGGTCCTGCCTAAAGGGTTTTATGTGGAATAAATAAATAATCACCATTGTTTGTTATTTTCCATGAAAACACTATGCATTTTAGCACTGTGTTGATAAAACATCATGATTTTTGGTATTTTTCAGGAACACTCCAAGATTTGTCATTTTCCATGGCAACACCATTGTATTTGAATTTTCATTAGAACACCATGATTTGTGGCATTCACCAGGACCACACCATGATGTTAGGCATTTTCCATGACAACTTATGATTTTGGCATATTCCATGACGCAACATCATTTTTGTCATTTTCCACGTAAGCCATGTAAATTTGAATTTGCCATGACCACACCATGATTTTTGGAATTTTCCATGACAATGACATGGTTTTGTAATTTTCTATGTCGTTTTGACACTGTCCATGACAACCCCATTGTTTTTGCATTTTCCATGACCATTGCACGATTATGACATTTTTCATGGCACCATAGGTTTTGTCATTTCTAGAAAACACTATGATTTTGGTATTTTCCATAATAACAATGTGGTGTGTGTCATTTTGTATGACAACATTATGATTGTTGGCATTTTTCATGACCACACTGTGATTGCTGGTATTTTCCAGGACAACACAATGAGTTTTGTCATTTTCCAGGAGAATACAATGAGTTGTCATTTTCCATGACAACACTATGATTTTAGCATTTTCCATTACAGCACCATGATTTTTATCATCTTGCTTAATAACAATATGATTTTTGGCATTTTCCTTGACAACACCACGATTTTTGCATTTTCTGTGACAGTGCCATGATTATTGGCATTTCTATGACAATACCATGATGTTTGGCATTTTCCATGACCATACCATGATTGTTGACATTTTCCATGGTAACAGGGTGATTGTTGGCATTGTCCATGGACCCACCCTGATTTGTCATTTTCATTAACCACACCATGATTATCAGTATTTTGTATGAAAACACAATGGTGTGTAGCATTTTCCTTGACAAGTTGTTTTTGTTCACCTCATTGATGTGTGGGTCCCCAGCCAGCCCCAGTGTGAGAACCCAGCACTCACATACAAACCCCAGTCTCCCAGATTGCAGCACAATAAACTTGCATCTCTAATTGGGCTAGCCTTAAAAAACATAATTTTCAAAACATTTAAATCTTTGCTGATTTGCTGGTATTAACGATATGCCAAAACAGAGGCCCAGGTCTAGGAGCAAGCTGGAGCCAGGATTAGAGCAGCCAGGACTGAAGAGTACTGTTGACAGCAGTGCAAGCTGGCCCAAGGAGGGCTAGCATCAGTATCTACTGGTGTAGCCATTGCTTGTGGTGGACTTTGGAGCTTACTCCCCTGCAAGAGGTGGCACCTGGGCATGTTGCACTGCATCTGGTGAGGCCAGAAATAGGCTGTACCTGACATTGGGGAGACGTGAGGATCAAGGATCATGGCAAGTAAATGGTAAGAAAATGCAGGAGGAAAAATCTCAACTAGCAGAATGAGGATCAGACTCCTGCAGGTCCTGCACTGCTGACCAGGCACCTTCCTCCACTGGATCTTAATTCCACCAGGAGTTTGGTGAACCTCAGTGGCCCAGCCATGGAGGAAACCATGGAAGTTCAGAGGGTGGTGTAAGTACCAGGGGATGATGGGTGATGGGGCTGGAGGTGCTGTTCAGATGGACCAGGTAGGTAGGACAGAGAATAAAACCTTAACTGAAATATATATATATATATATATATATATATATATATATACAAACCAAAGAACCTTGGTGCACAAGCACTGAGGCAAGGGTCACCCCAAAGGGCATTGGCCAGGAAGCCAAGTTTCAAATTTTTTGTGGTGATTTGCATATATAGCCAATGATGCTTTGCATTATGGGGGTATGTGTGATTTGTTATATATATATATGCCAACATAGAGGTACAGTAATTATGTTAATGCAAAATGGATCCATGACTTTTCATAACCTATACAACAGTTTCCTTTTCTTCTTCATTCTTTTTGCCCAGGGACATGTTCGTTTTATATTGTTAGGCAAATTCCACCTGCAGCAATCCTTTGCAGGCTGTCTAATCTCTGTTTAATAGTCCCACCAGTTAATAAAACAGCTCCTGTGAACTATCTTGCAAATCTGGTCACTTTTTTCCACTGGCCAAATGGAAAACAGCTGCCACAAGCAACAAGAGTTCCAAATGCAGAACTGCATTTTTATCCTTATTTTTAAAATTTGGTGACTGAGAGAATATGAGAATGAGCACTGTTCCTGTCATTCATTTAGTCTACAGCTGCCAGCCAAGATGATGTGAAGGTTTGTGCCAGGTGCTGCCTGGACCCTGCCTGAGCCCACAGATGTTACAACCTACCACCAGCACCACACTTACCACAACCTACCTGGTGGTGCTAAATTCTACTAGGATCCATACCATGTGACAGAGGAAATGGCACTTGTGGCACCCAACTGACTGTCTGCCTCTGATGCAGCACACCACCACACTGCCGTCGAACACCACTAGTGAGTTGGGTGATGGTGGAAGAGCAGTGGGGGTGATTATTACTAGCACATTAGGTGCTATGAGGGAGGCAAGGGGTAATTAATTTATTGTGGAAAGGGTGGAACTGGATATCAATGTAGTTCCAGGGACTAGTTTTATGTTTGTTTAGTGATAGGTGGGGAGGTCATAACCTGACTGTGAAATTTGAATTCTGATTCTCACATTGATTACAAGATCTTTTTTTTATTTAATATAATTTATTTATTTTTATTCAATAAAACAAAGCAGGCAATACAGAACCTGCAACAGACAACAAACCTTAAGAACTAGACATCTTATACAGCAGGACAATTGCAGGGGTTAAGATTACAGTGAAACTACCCACGAACAGTTCTACATTCATACACATTAAACTCCCGTCCCCCACCCAAAGCCACATATATCCTAGTAATTGTACCCTTCATATTTCTCAGGTAGTTACACTTATCCCTAGTAGGATAGTGGAGAGAGCAAACATATACCTTTGTTGGGGTTGAACTTGGGTGTATCATTGATTCCAAGATCTTATTGGATTTGGTATCAAAGTGGACTTGGAATCAAAACATTCCAAAATGGAACAAAGCAGGATGATTCTGAGCCTCACTGATATAAGTGCGTACAATGACAACGACTGTGGGAGGTTATTTAGTAACATTGAGCAGAGGATGGTGCCCAGTACAAAGCACTGGGCGACTAGAGAGATCTGAAGGTGGGAGGAGATGGTCAAATAGGTTGTACAGAAGCCAGACTAGTTAGAGGAAAGGAAGGACAAGAAGTAAAAGAAGGAGGAGGAGAGCTGTGGCGGACAAGCCCATCCTGCACTTTGGCCAAGTCAGGAGAAGTAAGATGGGCCAGTAATTCTTAATGGAAGAAGTCTCACCCTTTAAAGAGAGGGGACTTCAGCCTTCCATATTCAGGGACAGATCCAACATAAGAAGCGTTAAGGAGGTGGGAATATGGTAGCAACAGCAGGTAATGGTACCTTGACTGAGGGATCTCAGGGTTTGTAGAGACCATTTTGAAACCGCTGGTTATGGAAAGAGACAGTTATATCCAGGACACTACGCACTTGTTGCGTGTACTTTCTGGTTATAAGGATTTACCACCTGATACCATTTTAGTGACAATGGATGTAACATCCTCTACACTAATATTCCACACACAGATGGCATTGCAGCATGCCTTAAATACATACGTGAGAAAGGACCTGACCAAAACATCAACCCTGGAGTGGTGGGGAACTTATGGAATTCATTTTGACACATAACAACTTCAACTTCAATGGTAAACATTATGTTCAAACTATAGAACAGCAATGGGCACCAAAATGGCTCCACAGTATGCTAACCTCTTTATGGCTGACTTGGAGGAGGATTTTTAAGAGCAGTATCCCCACAAACCACTGGCTTATTTCCGTTACATTGATGATTTGTTTATCATCTGGACGGAAGGCACAGATGCACTCAAAGATTTTCATCACAAACTTAATAATCTCCACCCTACTATAAAGCTTACCTTGGAGTACTCTACCACCAAGGTTAACTTTCTGGACACCACAGTCATCATTAAGGATGGAACCTTACTACATGTATTTACAGGAAGCCAACAGACAGACAGAGATACCTGCACAGGAAAAGTAATCACCCTAACCATACAAAAAATCTGTCATATACAGTCAAGCCCTTCGTTGTCAACGTATTTGTTCAAATGAGGATGACAGAGATACACATTTAGCTATGTTGAAAAACACCTTTATGGAGCAGGGACACTCTTCCAGGAAATTGACAGGATAACAGAGCAGACAGCATAAGTACCAAGACAACAACTACTTCAATATAAAGAAAAGACAGCTACAGAAAGAATACCCTTGGTAGTCACATATCATCCAGACCTTGAACGTCTGCGTAAGATTATTAAAGATCTCCACCCAATATTTAGTGAGGATGACACCCTTAATTGTATTTTTAAGGAACTCCCACTACTATCTTTTAAACAACCGCCAAATTTATCCAGCCTAATTATTAGGAGCAAACTTTCACGGAACAGAATACCATGTCACACAATGGCACACGACCCTGCAATCAACGCCCTGCAAGACTTGTGGGCTAATTTCTACCTCAGACTGTGTGGTTACATCACAAAACAGACAATTCCAGGTGCATGGGAGTTATACATGCATGTCATGATATGTTGTTTATTTCATTCAGTGCAAGAGATGTCCACAAACAGGTTATGTAGGAGAGACACGCCAACAGCTCCGCACTAGGATGAACTCACACAGGCATACTATTACAGCAAGGAAGACTGAAAACCAGTGGGGCATCACTTCTCCCAGCCTGACCACTCAGTCTCAGATATGTCAGTAATGGTCTTAAAAGGAAATCTCAAAACACACAACAGAGACGAGCTTTTGAGATTAAACTTATTTTACATCTCAATATGGTAGCAGATGGGATGAACTTGGATATTGGTTTTATGGGACACTACAGAAATTAACATCCACAGACCTTTTCTTCTTCAAGCTGACATATTATAGGACTTCAGCATGTGTGTGAGATGTGGATCGTGTGTGTGTATGTGTGTGGGTATGTGCTGTGAGGTATGTGATATAATAGATGTGGGGCTTGCTGTCACATTGAGGTAAGTCTCTATTTAGCTATATGGAGGTATAATGTGTTACTATTTTCATTTCACACAACAAATTTCTCCTTACTTTTATCTTTGCCTGTGTGGGGGATTGATTCCATTGCACCATATTCAGTTTACCCAGCCTGCTAGTGTACATACAGAGTGTTATCTTATACTGTTATATATAATTTTGTAACTCTGTACATATTGGGATGTGTGATCTCATTTGCTTGGGGGTCCTACACATATCTTTTACATTAGGCTAATATTGTAGTAATTTACTCAGAATTTCATTACAAGTTGTATTCCTTTGGGGAGCAATTACAGTGACTGAAGTTAATATAGGTTCACTAGGAGAGAGATTGAGAGTGTATGTGTGTGTGTGTGTGTGTGTGTGTGTCTCTGTGGGGATAGAGAGAGAGAGAAAAGGAGGGGGAGAGAGAGACATCTCGTTTAAGCTGTATCTCCCACCCACATTACTGTGATGTGGGGTGGGTTAGGTTGTACTGTTTGTATGAGCAGGAGGAGATAAATTACTTTTATCTCTTTTCAGATTCCCTAGACACTTGTGGTACATGTAGTTGCTACATTCTCGGTATATATTGACATCAGTACATATCAGGATGCATGGTCTGAATTCTTTGAGGTTCCTCTACTAGAGTTTTTGTTTAACACTAATATTATCTATTTATATTTATATTATCATTTATATAGTCCTGAGGTTTTGTAATTTCTTGGGCCTTTTATTTAGCTTGAGAATACAGCTGGGTGACATGTCTAGCTAGGTTTTACACATCACACAGTGTGCACTGATGTTTTTAGACTACTTTACTGGTATTCTTGTCTTTAATGCATACATTGTAATTTCATGAGCCCTATAACTATCTTAGTTTGTCTTTAAGCTGGGTGGGGTTGCCTTTCAGTAATCACATCCTTATACTGACTGTGACACTCATGGCTTGATTTGGGAGTTATCTCCCAGCAGTGTTATCTTATGTCAATTAAATTTATGTGTAGTAGGATTCTTTATGTTTGTTGCACCAAGCACATCTTAACCCAAGGTTCATTCGGACTGAGGGCAGTATTGTACTGTTTAACTTCTCTGACATCATCTTCTGTTTTTTTTTTTTTTTTTTTTTAAATGAGTATTTTAAACCAATGGGGATTTTTTCTGTTTTCTCTGCATTATCTAGCTGTTATAAGTATTGTATTTTCTAAACAACTGCCATGAGCTTCGAAGAAGGACTGGTTGGTCCAAAGCTAGAGCACTTTGTTCTTGTTGTTACATCTATGTTGGTCCATTAAAAGGTATCAAATCATTTGCTTCTGGATCTAGCAACAGCAGGGGCAGAGATGCAGAGGTCAACGCCCAACTCCTCAGGACTGACCTTGAAGTGATTTAGGAGTGCAGCAGAGGTTCAGCTCTTTTTGTAGTGAAGGAAGTCAAAACATTTCATGGACCCAAGTTTGGAATTCATTTAAGTTTTGTGGTCAGTTCAGATATTTCCCAGGTCCACATACGTAAGTCAGCATTTCAAAGCAGACCAATTTTGAGACATTAACTATAGAATAATGTATATGGGGTGTTGTACATTATGTGTTTGCTTTACACACCTGAGGTGTGTGATACCACATGAGCCATGAGTGAGAACAGGAGTGGTTTGTGATGGTATCACAAACTGAGGGTGTGTAAAGCAAAACAAATAATGTCAACACCACATAGTTTATTTTATATCATTGCTGCTTTGTTTTTGCAGACTAAAAAGTAGCTGGAACAGCATTATGAAAATTTAAAGAATTATTTTCTTTGAATATACTGCCTTTAATGATGAACTTTTGCATAAACATATATTTATACGTTATGAAAAAGTCTCTTTTCTCAAAAAACATACATTTATCAATGCTTTTGGGGTGGAGGGAACTCATTGTGAAATGTGACTGAAACTGTGGTGAATACCCTGAAAACAACAGAAAAGAAAAGCATATCCACTAAGAGACATTTTCTCTTTCTAGTATGGTACTTTACAAATTTTGTGACAATCGTCTGTTTCCGGCTTTTTGTACTGCATGCAGAAGCTGTATAGTGCGGAACTGTTAGACATGGTGGTTTGTTTACATGGCTTAAAAGCACATGAAGAAATAGTATTTTCTTTACTTGACTGGGTTTGACTGACAACTATTCCATAATAACTGGCCAGTTAGTAAGACAAATGCTGGTTATTATGACATTTGAAAGTGCTGTCAACCCAGTTATCACCTAACCAGTAATTATTAAGACATATTACAAGAAAAATTGCCTTTGTGCACAAGAATCTGCCATTTTCTAACTTCCATGCCATTAAACCTGGAAGTCACAGAATTTCTTTTTCTATTTTCAGAATCAAATCCTGCCACCCTTGTATTTTGGAAATGTTCCTACTATTTGGAAGTCAAATACTTCTGAAATTGAGTCAACGTAAGCCCTGGAAAGCAGAGTAGCTAGACAATCAGCAGGAATGATGTGAGAGAATGAGAAGGTTGGAGGTGCAAGGGAGGAAAGAGGAGGTAGAGATAGGGAGAAGTAGGAAGGAGACGGGAGGTGGAGAGAGTGCAGGAAGTGAAGAATTCATTAAAGGAGACAGGAGACAATATTTTATACCTCTAGATGCCCTCATGTTTTTCTTTAAGTGTCTATCCAATATTCCGATACGTTTTGACCTTTACTTTAATTAATAATCTTTTTGTTTGCCTTTGTGACTACTCTGAAATTTCTCCTCAACAGTTGCTGCTCTCTCTTTTCCTACTGCCTGAACATTCCAGGACATCAGTGACACCATTCCAGGCTATCCAGATGAATAGCATGGACTGGTATCATCAGTATCATGGAATGTCTTAGAAATTTGAAAAGAAAGCGCAGTAGCTGGTGAAGAGTTGACCTCTATGGAGACCTGAAGGCACCCCAAATCTAGATTATTAATCAAAATTGGTCAAAGCATATCAGAATACATAACTGGCATGGGAAGGAAAATGGAAGGCAGTTAAGTATGTATACATAATTTCTATCACTTTTAAAAGCAATGTCTACCTCAGGAGAGTTACAGATGATAGCTACCCACCTTGAGGACTGGGGTGGTAGACTGGTTTGGGAGTCAAAAGGATTAAATCACCTTCCAGAATTTATCAGGGAGTTATGGTTATTTTGGGGGTTAGTGAGAAAATGCTGCTTTACTTTGGCCTTCCCAGTCGTCTTCTTTGTACCAAGAATGCCACCTCACAATGACTGAATTCCTTGTGTAATTGTCCCCCTACTTTCTTTGCTCTAGGTCTAAGAGTTGACAGCCACAATGTTTCAGAGAATTTTGAGTTCAGTCATTCTACAGTATCACACTTAAGCAAAGAGTCTGACATAGTTGAATTAGGGTGTGCAGCAAAGCTGCAGGAATTCAATCTAAATGTTGCCGTCATGAATGCTGTATTTAACAAATTTCGACTAAATAAAAGACTTGTATTTAGAAATTGTACTTAATCCTCTTCCTATAATTTTTTAAATAAATGTTAAATGTGATAAATGGTTAACATCATATACATAATTAGCAACAGGCATGACCAGGGTTATGTGCATGGTCTGTTAATCACCCTCTATGGGTGTAATGTTGCATAAGGCATAGCAGAGTGCCATATGCCTACAGAGGTTGATTAACTAACTGTTAACATAACCACTGTGAGTTCCTTTTTGCTATTATAATAAAAAGTTTTATAAACAGTGTTTAACCTTGTTCAGCATATGATTTGGCTCTACATGTATGTTAATAAAAGAATAACATAAGACTGACAGAATGCAAGAAACCCAGCTGGTTGAGCAAGGAACACGGAGAAAGTAAGAAACAATTGAGCCACCTTTGGAGGTTCAAAAACAGGGAGAGGGGAGGACAGAGAGGATTACCTGAAGGAATCGTAGGGAGGTGACGAAGGCAGTAAGGGCAGCCAAGGCGTCTAAGGAGCTCAGGCTGGCCAAGGCATCAACAGGGGGAGAAGGAATTCTTCAGGCACATCAGGGAGAAAGGAGTTGTAGGGACAGAATGGTGAAGAGTAAGAGGGATGGGGATGGGAGTGGGTGGAAACAGGCAGAGCAGGCAGAAGTGCTTAATACTTCTGCTCAGTATTTACTAAGGAGAAAGGAGGTTGCTGCTAAGGGGTGGGAAGTCAGGCTCGGGGGGAGGGTGACAGATGGGGAATCACAGGGGGCAGGGTACTGAGGGCCTGAGGGCACTGAGAGTGGACAAGGCGCCAGGGCTGAATGGCATTCATCAGGGTACTGCAAGAGCTGGCAGAACCTGGCGGCCCTTGGCAGACCTGTTCAATGCCTCCCTTGTCTCAGGAAGTGTGCCTCAGGACTGGAGGATGGCTCACATGGTACTCCTCCATAAGAGCGGTCCCAAAATGAACGGAAACTACATGCTGGTAAGCCTCACATCCATTTTGGGAAAACTGATGGAGACAATCCTGAAGGAGAGGCTGATATCCCTTCTGGAGACCACTGGGCTGCAGAACGTTAGGCAGCTTGGGTTTGTCATGGGCAGATCCTGTCAGACCAACCGGGTGGATTACTATGACTGGATAACTAGACAGTTGAACAAGGGCCATGCAGTGGATGTCCTGTTTCTGGACTTCAGTAAGGCATTTGACTCGTGCCGCATGGAAGGCTGGGTAGTAAGCTGGCAGGTACAGGTGCAGGGGCAAAATGGTGGGATGGGTAGTAAATTGGTTACAGGGAAGGCAGCAGAGAGTGATGATGGGAGGGAGCTCTTATCTCCAAGGGCAGTGACAAGTAGAGTACCACAGGGCTCAGTGCTGGGACAGGTGTTTGGGTTGTTCATATCAGACATCTCAATGGGCATCAAGAGCAAGATCAGTTTGTTTGCAGATGACACCAAGATGGGGGCAGTAGTGGATGACCCAGGAGGGTGGCATGGGTTGCAGGATGATCTGTCAAAATGGAGACCTGATCAGACAGCTGGCAGTTGGGGTTCAATGCCAAAAGTGCAAAGTGCTACATTTCAGGGCCCAAAACTCAAGAAGGAGCTGCTAGCTGGGGAGGGGTGAGCTAGCCATGACAGAGGAGGAGGAGAAGGATCTGGAGTTAATTATAACAGGCTCAATTAACAACTCAGCACAATGCAGAACACAGCTGCAAAGGCCAACAAAATGCTGGGTTGTACTGCTAGGGGTATTTCTTAAAGGAGAGGGAACAGATTCTTCCACTGTATTGGTCACTGGTTAGGCCACACCTGAGTACTGCATGCAGTACTGGTGCCCATACCTGAAGAGGAACATTAAGTTACTGGAAGGGGTGCAGCACAGGGCAACAAAGATGATCCCTTAGGGACGATTCTACATGAGCAGGCTGAGGGAGTGGAACATGTACTCACTGGAGGAGAGGAGAGACAGGTGGGATATGACTGAAACCTCCAAGTACATGAAGGGAATAAACAAGACAGGCACAGAGGGACTATATAAGTTAAGGGGGTAGGGACACTCGAGGTCACGATCTCAGAATGGAGGGGAAGGTTCAGGAGGAAATGAGAAGACACTTTTAAAAAGAGAGGTGTCTGGGTGGAACACGTTGCCTGTGGAAGTGGTATCCTGTAGAACAGTGGACTTCTTCAAAAGGGATGGGATAGGGTAAGAGGATCAGGAGGGGGAAGGGAGGGAGGTAGCTGCAGTATAATGGCTTCTAGCTGCACACTCGAGCAGACTCAATAGACCATAAGGCCTTTATCTGATGGCAAATCCATATGTTTGTATGTTCGTATGCTTGCATCCAATCAGAAAACTCTTTCTCAGTCCTTTTTATACTAGAGTACAGGTCCTAGGTGCTTGAAAATGTAATTAATTAAAGTCTATACATAAATTGCAGCCTATAACAATATCATAGGACACCACAAAACAAAACAAACAGGACAAAAACAGACAAAACAAAACAAGACAGGAGTCCTATGACAGAACACCCCTTTTCTCCTATCCTATGGTCTTTTGTCATTGACAGTTCTGAGACTGGATAATGGTGAGTAATGGTAACTGTGGAGGTCCACCATTTAAGGTTATGAATGTATGCACTGTACTATAAGTATCAACATAACTTACTGAAAATCACCCTACGTATGTATTAAAATGTCGGTACTTGGCCTGGTGGTGCTGAGGGTTGAGGTGCTGGATGCCACACCTCGCACCACACTGGTGCCCTAGGTTTGGGAATGAGCCCAGGTCCTGGGGTTGGCCGGGGAGAAGGATTGAGCATCCAGGGACTTCTCTCCTTCTCCGGGGAGGGTGGGGTGGGGAAAACCATGGCTCTGCTGGCCCTGGCAGTGGTTGGGGTCACTGCAAGTGGCAGGTCGACATGGAGATGGCACAGGCATCATCAGATGTGTCATGCGTGGGAGCATGCACAACAGCGTCCTTGTCGCCATTGCACGCCTGTGCTGGGGAAAGGGACCCTAACATGGAAAAAAAAAATAATCCTCGGCATGCTACATGAAGGACGGTCCATCAGCGCCATGCCACTCTGACTCAGGATGCTCCCACTGGATCCTGACCCCTGGCCCGTGGTGGTGCGGTGAGTACCTGCCATGATGCAGCTGATATGTGGAGTGGAGGAGAGGGTTGAGCATGGGCACTTAGAGGGTGCAGGGGCTGTATGAATAGACGGATTGGGGGAACCATAGGTAATAACCCCCCCAGCCATGGAGGAAATAAAGTCAGTCAAAAAAAATGTCGGTACTTGAACCTGGACCGGTCAAAAAGTTTTTTAAATACAAAGTTAAAAAAGGCCGAGATTAAACAGATGACTGTGACACTCCTGTTCTTAACACATGCTGCTTACTGTGTTACAAGTACAGCAGTGATTTCAGTGATCCATGTCATCCATCTCAGCTGGAGTTGTTCTCTTAATTTTTCCATTTTATATGGCTTAATGTAATGCTCCCTCCCCATTTGTAGGCAAGCATGCACTGGCATTATGGCGACACACACGGCAGCAAATTGGGCAGACACTGTACAGTACACTTCCTTCAGCAGCACCCGACTAATACCAGGCCCCTTCTCTGTGGCACATCAGTACTCATTTCTGTAGCAGGGCTCCCAGGCTTCCATGAGTGAGGTTTGCTTGTTTCTGTGGTGTGATTTGTTTGCTCCTGTGACAAAATGCAATCCAGCCATTGGTTTATATATTATAGAATGTGATGTTACAATGACATCACATGCTGAGCATGGAGTTGGGACTTGGGGATAGACAAAAGTGGAAGACAGTCAGTCACAGTGGAAACAGTACATTCTAAAGAACAAACAGACAAACATGATGAATTGGAGGCAATAAATATAATCTGTGTCAGGATCTGCGAGACTTGTAGCCAGGTTTGTGTCTGCAGAATCGCACAATTCCTGTGCTCCTGACTATGGCTGAGACAGTGTGGAAAGCACAGCAGTAGTGAAATTGATGCATCTCCCTTTAATTTTTCACCCACTCCTCTGTATGGTGCTGTCTCAAGCAGTAATACCACATCTTAGTGTGTTAATATACATGGAAGTTTGCTATGGTGCTGACCCAGGTTCCCAAGCTACCATTGCAGGATTCAAATTCACAGCTTTGAAGTAAACAGTAAGTCACTCCAGGGTGTGCATTAAGTAAGGAACAATCCGTAGTTGGGTGTGTGGCAGTACTTTAATAGCCAAACAACCTGGTGGGATGTGAGGCTCAAGGCATATCCAAGGGCCTAAAACCATTCAGGAAGTGAGGTTATTACAGCACTGATGCACACCCAGAATGGATTATTACACTTATAACGTGTAAAATGGTCAAAAGTGTTAAAGAATTTTATTGCACCTCTGGGGAGTGAGGCAGAAGGCTAAAGGCAGAGTGTCCTTACTCCCCTAGGAAGTGCATTAATCCTTTAAAGCACACCCTGGAGTGGCTTGTTGCATTTATAAAATAAGTTATATATCTGCAGAGAAGTTTGCTCATTACTCTTTTGTATTGTATTTTATGTAAAATGAAACATTTTAATATGATTTTATTACATAAAATCAGTTGTTCAAATACATTTTTTGTAGTTAATCTTTTATTGAAGTAGTTATGAGATAAACAAACATCCTCCAGTACAATACGTGTAAGATTATATATGAAGAAACAAGGCAGCATATTATCTGAAACCCTATTCAATAGTACTATGAAGAGTGTATGGTTACAGATCAGAGCTAGACAGTACAAATCATGTATTTAAAGGAAGCTTAACATTTTGTAGTACAAAGTGAGAGTGGGAAGGGTAGAAATTGAGAGAGGTGGTATGAATAGTCATGGTTGTACATTATTGTGTTATGTAACATCTTAGAATGCTGCTAAAACATATATAAGAGGATTTGTAGAATAGTAAAAGATCATCTGAGAGAATAATTGAGAGAAGGAATATAGAGAAGAAGTAAGAGAGAGAGGAAGGGGAAGGTATAGAATAAGGAAACAATAAGCGAGACCACAACAGGAGACCTGTGGAAAATATCAGTGGAGGAAAAAATGTGATACATATCGATCCATACATTAGTTGCCAGAAAAATTAGATGATTCCAAATAATTAAAATAGTCCTGCCAACATTTATTATATATAGTGAATCAGTCAGAAGAAATGTGTCATACGGTCAAGGGAGGCAGATAATTGCTTAATAATGTCGGGGAATGTGGGGATTATATTAGATCTCCAATACATAAGTATACTGCATTTAAGCTGAAGGAAAAGTATGGTTAACCATCTGTTCAGGGAATTGGAGATTCTATAGGAGCGAAAGTTAAAATACTAAGTATACAATGTTTAGGGTCTGTTGCAAAGGATTGACCAGTCACTTCATTGGAAACTTGAGTATGACGCAAAGCTTTTGTATGAGGACAATTCCATAAAATGTGAAGTAAATCACCATTAGGGAGTTACAGCCAGCAGTTATTATTCATTAAACCCATTTTTGCAATACAGTTGGGGTCCTGTACCACAAATGAAGGATTTTAGTCTGTATAAGAGAGCTACATTTATCATTAAGGCATTTGTTTGAAAAAAGCATAATATTTAGACACAATTTACCTTACTTTATTCTTAAGGTATTTGTGAGAAAATATTACATTTTGTCCCATAACGGTGCCAGCTTCTGCTGCTTTTCAACACCTGGGGTCATACTTCTGTGCTTGTGATGTCAATTATTTCTATGGCAACATATTGTGGATTCTGGCTTCAGATGGAGAATTCATAGCATGGGAGATGACCTCTATCAAATAAAGTTCCTGTTTTAATGCAAATAAACCCAGCAGGAAGAATGAGAAGAAAAGAACTATAGAATCTATTACTGTCTTTTTACTGAAAATAAAATTAAAGGATGTTATCATCATCCTACCTTGAATTCTAATTAGGGAAGGGATGCAGAAATAATCAGACTATTTTTTTAAATATAATGTAGCATAATGGCAATAATACAATCTCTGATTTCCTATCCTAGAGGAAAAATGGATTGTCTTCAATATTGTATTTTATCCACTCTGCTCAACAGCTGAATTTATTTTTTTTGCATATGCTTTTAATTGAATTTATATCACAGAGAATAAAACAAAACAATGCACAAATACATTTTCATTTAAAATGTACAGAACAAAAAATCCACAGAAATGAAAATAATCACAACAGTAAAGGAAAAGAAAAAGCATAATCATAAAAATAATAATTCATTGGACACTAACGTATTGCAATTTTGTCTAAGATATTTCTAAAGAGGGTTGATATATATATCTATATCTATCTAATAGTTATGTCCAAGGTGTACCAAAAATTTTGGGTAGTAGACAGTGATCAATTAATCTTTCCAGAACTAGGGTTTGTCTACGTTCCTGTAGCAAGTACCGTCAATCAAAAGTCGGTAATGAAAGGGATTTCCAGCTACTTAAAATATTTTTTAGTTGCAAAGGATCCCATACTAATAAATTGTTGTATATGAAGGTTAATGTTTATCTCTGTAAAGCCATTAAAAACAAAAAGTAGGAATGAACTAGGGATTTGTAATTTCAAGAAATTTGTAAATCTTTTCTAGTAGTTTTCCATGGTAGTTCATCAAGTCTGCCACAGACAATAACGCTATTGGAAACAGCATGGACACACACAAGTCAACACTGTGTCAGAAATACTACCCAAAAACAAAAACAAACAAGTTAAAACATTTTACTGGAGTGGTGGTCCATGGTAGCGTGGTGTTGTATTAGTAAATCTACACTTCACCACTGATTCATACCCATATTCACCAGGTGCGGGGTTGACTTGCACAGTGTTGTCTGCGCTGTTCCAACTGTGCAATCTTTGCTGCGATGAATTGATGTGGAGTCATTTCCCATTAAGTGGAATTCGGAGAACATTTCCACAGCATGTGATTAAAATTACTTCGTTACTCTCACAAGTGCCAACATAATCTGGTTAGATTATCATTAAGATGAAATATCTTGGTGAGTATATAATAAGCTCTATCATACGTTTTAAATTATATTGAGCAATTTTTTGCATAGCTAATCATTTTAATAGAACATGTTCAAGGATAATCGTGTTGGTCTTGAGATATTTTCCTTATGATGAAATGCATTTGCCTCTGGTATTTTTAAAACATCTAATGTATTGTTAAATTGACCTAGAATTAAATGTTGGTAAAACTGTGACAAAACTAGTTTTTATTCCAGGCAATATACTCTGAGATATTTCTAGACAGTAGACCCTAGATTTTGGAGATACCCCAACAATCTCTGTTTTTAACTAATAGAATGTGCCCCTAAGTTTAAGTAAGAAGTCATATTTTGGAAGTATCTCCCATTATTAGAGTTTGAAATAGTTCCCAAGAAATAAGACAGTAGTGTTTCATTAAGTTAACCCAATTCAGATTTACCAGTTGTTCAGAAATATTATGGATTGTTAAGTATGCTTGTTCATCCATATAATGATCATTATAGTGCCCGGTGGTGCTGAGTGTTGAGGTGCTGGATGCCACACCTTGCGCTGTGCCAGTGACCCAGGTTTGGGAGTGAGCCTGGGTCATCGGGGTTGGCAGGGAAGGAGAAGATCGAGTATCCTGAGGACTGCTCTCTTCTCCTGGGGTAGGCTTGGAGATCTCCCACTTGGTAGTGGCTCCTGGAGGGCTGTGGGACAGAGCATCTTGGGCGGGGACAGCCAATGGGGTCCGTGTTGGTGGGAGTCTGCAGGAGGGTGGGATCACTCCTTCAAGCGTGCTGATGTCATTGCATGTCCATGCCAGGAGGTGGAACAAGGATAAAGGCTCTGTCTCCCAGTAGGTGAAGGGGGTTCAGGGGCCTGCCAACCACGCCAGCGCCAGGTCTGCCAGTCAGCCCTTCAGCTCTCTTCTATGCCTGGTCACTTTATCAGAGTCTAGATAAAGCACAAGAGTAGGTGGTCCCACCTTAGGGACCTAGAACAAAGGGATTGGTCAATCAGGCTGCAATAGAGAGGCAGCTGCTGGAGGTAGAGCTGGAGGACTTCAGGCGGGCGGGTTATGGCTGAGCCAAGTAACCCCTGGACAGAGTCTGGGTAGACAGTGAGTAAGGAGCATAAATAGAATAAAAAAAATATTATGATTATAGAAAACAGAGAATAGTACTCTAAAATGGTGGAATTTAATATAACCACCATGTATTAACAGCTGATAAAAAAACCTTTGATTGTTGTATTATTGTATTACGGGTATTTCAAAAAGAAGGAAATGCTATTATATTTTGAAAAGTAGAATTTTAACTTCTAGATTAATGAAATGTTGAAAAGGTGTTTTATACAGGTCATCTAAATTTATTGTTTTATCCATGGAGTGGACCAACATAAAGTCGTTATAGTTTTAATGGCTATATAGTAAAGGAAGGGTCTGGACAGCCCATACCTTCTCAATTTCTTAAGAAAGTATGTTTTTTTCCCAGGCAATCCTTGCAGAAACACCCTGCCTCAAAAATTAACAAAACTCTTAACCTGGCCAAATCACTGTGGACTGATCTGGCCACTCAAAGCTTGGCACAGGAACAATATGTGAGGCCTAGCTATAATTTTAGGGTTTCAGTTTTGCCCCACAATGAAATAGACAAATTCTCCCAGACACCTCATCTTGCTGATTAAACATTATAAATCCTTTGATTATTTAACTGAATGGTAGTATCTTAATATATTTGTTATAATTAGGCCCAACTATTTAAATTATGTAGACACTTGCATTGGATATAAAATGGAAAGAGTAGATTGGGATAGTGGAGTAATGGGTAAAATGACAGTTTTAGATTGATGTAATTCACATCCTACCAGCTGAAGAACATATTTCCTCTAGAAACCAGGAAACAGAAATATGTGGGTCAGAAAGTAATAACATAATATCATCAGCGTAAAATTAAATTTTGTAGTCTGAACCAATTGTAACACCCTTAATTTGGACATTTTTCTATCTGCATTCAGTAGTGGTTCTAATCATAAAATAAACAAAATTAGAAAGGGCATCCCTGATGAACATTATTATATAATGGAATAGGATCTAATATGAATTTGTTAATTCAGAAGAAATCAATTGGTGTACTGTAAAGTAACTTAATAAAAGTGAGTATGCAAGGTGGAATTCCATTTAAAGATAGACAAGGTAACATAAATGCCATGAGAGAAGATCAAATGCCTTAGTTGCATCTGAGGCCATTACTATTCTTTCTTCACTCAAAGGATTTGGTAAGAAAATGATCATTTGGACTCTCTGTCCGATTCAGATAGTAGACAGCTTTTATTTATTTATTTAGTTTTGTTGACTGGGTAAGTGTACTAGATCTATTCTGCCTATTTTCAGGCACGACCCAGGAGAGGGAATACAGATGAATGCCAACTGACCTTGAACCAGATTAAGCTGCTGGTGGTATTTTAAGTGATTGGGGAAGTTGGCCAGGACACTGGGAATTCTCCTACTGCCAGTAAGGGATCTCATGACAGTCTGCTGAGAGCTGTCATTCTGTCCGGAGCATTAGATGATTGCAGATGTACAGGAGGCTAAGGAGCTGGTCTCCACCTCAGCCTCAATATCCATGGAGATGAGTCGCCAAGCAGAAAGAGGACTGAGCACAGTTTATAGAGCAAAGAAGTGTGGAACAAAATGGAAAAACCACAAAGTTAAGAACTGAACAAGCGGCTGATGAAGCAGAGGATAACAGGGAAAACTGAAATGCAGTAAGTCAGAAAATGCACTTATGGATGTTGGTGTGGGAGAAAGCATAAAGTAAATTGGAAAGAAAAGAAAAATGTGCAAGGCAGAATTAAGGAACTGAGAGGCAAGGGAAAGCGGGTCAGAGACAGATGTTGAATGCTGACGTGGCAGATACAGGAGGGAACATGCCTGGCCTAGCTAAGACCTGAAGTGTTGGGAGAACCAAAGCAATTGCTACTCCTGCTCTGAAAGGAAAGGTCAAAGACAGCCGAAAAGGCACGGCCTAAGACGGGCAGAAATAGCGAGTGAAAAAATTAAAACAAACAGAGGAGAATCAGGGAGTATTCCCAAAAGAAAAAAAGGTATTATGGCTTTTCATAATGAGGGCTCAGATGCTGAAGGCCCTTTGAGTTTAAAAATATGCCAGATTGAGTGGCAGATGCACTGATCAAAGTGGGATGGAAAAGAATGAAAGATGGACAAGGGTGGGACCCAAATAGGACTAGCACCTCTAAAATGAATGAGAAAGCACAAAACAATGAAAGGCAGAGGAAAGATGGGCCAAAAAAAAAAGAGGATGGAGGGCCTAATATTAAAGGCATACAGGAGCCTGATGTTATGACAGAGTTGGCTGCACAAACAGAGGTGGATAGTGAAACATTTCTGTGGATTTGGAGCAAAATATGATCCAAACAGAAAACCAAAGTGATAATGAAGATATACAAAAGAAAGAGTATGGGGTGGAAATACTAGGGAAAAGCTATTTCCAGAGAATCAAACACCTCAAGAGGTAAAAAGAAGGAATGCAATCAGGCTTAAAGGGCAGCTGCAGATGCCCCAGACAGGTTGTATATTGGGTGAGAATTAATGAAATGTATGAAATTTTATCCATCTGAGATATATGCGCTGAAACATGTACCAGGCAGCATGGAGAACGACATCAGCTTCAAACATCCAGGAGGTTTGGACAGGTTCTGGAGGCTTTTCCATCAGCTTAAGAATACTCAACAATGGAGCATTTGTTTGTGATTCCTTAACAAAGCCAACTTTTAAAATTGTAACTGTTCTTTTAGAAATGAGAGGGTTAATGTATCTGACATCACTTTATGGTTTAAGCAAAATGTGTAATTCATGGTCCCCTGAACCAATCCTGGATGATGAATATCCATGGACGGGGGGAATACAAAGTGACTCTGAAGCAAGTGGATGGAGAAATTCAACATTTAGCAAACTGTTTCTTTAAGGTAGAGGCCGAGGTGTAGTTTTTTATTCTGGTCAACCAAAGGCCTGTTAAAGGTGTGACGATAAAGGACATCTGAGCAATGCATGTGGACAACCAAAATGTGGTCTGTGTGGGGCAATAGGACATCATGGTATAGAACTGTAAAAATAAACCAAAGTGCAGCCTATGTGAGGAAGAAGGGCATTTTTTCCTGAACTGTCCATGGGGCACATAACAGTCCAGACCCTGGAGAAATAGCATAACAAGATGTTGTACTTGCAAAAGCTCAAAAGAAAAAGAAAAGAAGACAAAATTATTTTTGAGGTAAGGAATAAAGAGGATTTGAATCTAACAGTGGAAACAGCAGGTGACATAAAGGATTCAGTGCATGCGGTTCTCCCCTTTACAGATGGCAAACATTCTGGACAAAAAGCTAGAGGTCCACAAGAAGAAAATATGAGAAGAGAAAAGGAAGAAGAGGCAGGAGAAGGAATGCAAAAACTATAGGAAAACAAATGGAATCTGCTTTTACCATGGTAGCAAGATCAAAAAGGTATGCACTCCAAACATACAAAAAGCAAAACTTTGAGAGAGACAGAGAAGGGATATTATTGTCAAATAGATACACTCTGTTGCAAGACAAGGAATGGGCAAATGTGGAGGAAGACTCCATATCATTTGACTCGGATGCCTCAGGACTAGATAATTGGATGTGGGAATATGACTGACACTCAAGTATCAAAAAAAGGAAAAAAACTAAGGACTTATGAGGAAACTAGTTTATTTTTCTTCCCCTGTTTAACATGGATCAATTAACTTGCTTTGCCATTAATGTAAACAGTATTACGCATAGGAAGAAAAGACAGTTAACTTAATATTCTTAGTGAGCTAAGAAATGCTATAATATTGATGCAAGACACCAGGATGCATACTTTAGAGGAAATAAGCCAGCCCAGAAAGACTGGAGGTGGGGACCTTCCTATGGTCCATAGGAGAGGAAAGATGTTCGAGTAGAAATTGCATTACATTGCATAATGTTGGTATACAAAAAATTACAGATTTGGAGCCAGATTACAGATTAATAGCTAACATTATATTTAAGAAATTGGAGATTAGGTTAATAACCATCTATCATCCACAGACCAAGGCAGAGATGCAAGTTAATTATAAGTGTGGAACCTTTTGTATACCTTCAAGTTAATGTTATGGAGAGGGACTTTAACTGTGGTTTGGTGAAGGCAGATTGGGGAAGAAAATGGGGACTTTTTTGTGACACCCACTGTTTAACAGAAATCATTAAAAAAAGTGGACTACAGGATGCATACTTGTTAAAAAAAAAAGCCAAACACACTTATTTGAGAGGAGGATATTCAACAAGGACTGCTTTTTGGTTAATTTCTAAAATACAAAATCAGAGATATCAAGACTGTCCCAATAGAAACATCTGATCATCTTGGGATCCTTCTGAGTATTGATTTGGGGTAATATATTTTGGAAAGACTTTTGGAGAATGAATGAATGCTGAAAGATTAGAAGAAGAAGGGTGGAATCAAAAGATTTTGAACTTGTTTGAAGCCAGAGAATCAGTGAGAGAATTATATGACTCAAATGTAGAATGGTGGGAGGATAAAAAAGATGTAAAGCAACTGATAGAAGAATCCCTGAAAAGCAATATCCAATTATAAGAAGTACCTAGGATTAAGAGCTAAATTATACAAACTCTTGACTCATCAAAATCACAAACCCATTTGATAGTAATAAGGATAGAATAGAACAGGGTAATGTATGGGTTGATGTATAAAGGTGGGCAGGCACAAACAGATATTAGGGAAAGTTAAGCACATAGTGCAGGAAACATGTAAAAGCCACATATCAAAACCCATTAGGAGAGAAGAAAATAGAGTTAATAGAACAAGCAGAGTTACCTAGATTAAGTGAAAGAGAGGCAATAGCTATTAATGGGAAAATACAAGAAACCAAGTAAGAAAGGCCATAAATTCCTTGACTTCAAATACTGCACCAGGAATAGATGGTATCTCCAATATATTTTATAAAAATATATTGAAAAGATAGCTCCATGCTAGGAAATAGTGTATAATGAAATTTTTAGAAGGGGTAAATTGACAGAAAGCATGGAACTAGGTGTCTACCTTTTTATATAAAAGGTGACAAATCAAATATAGGAATTGAGGCCAATTAGTCTACTTACGCCAGACTATAAAATACTGGCAAAAATTATCAATGAAAGAATGTTAACCTATGCTGATAGATTAATATTACAAATGCAATCATGTGCTGTGCCAGAGAGGAACATTAGGCAACATTTGATTTACATAAGGGAAATTATGAATGAAGGAAAAAGAAATGGGGTAAAAGGCTATTTGTGCTGATTAGATCAAGAGACTGCTTTTGATTCAATCAAGCATGAATATATATGGGATGTTTTAAGAGGATATGGATTTCCAATGAAATTGGTAAACTTGATAAAACTTTATACACCGAGGTGCAGGTGCGCCCAGTAGTGAACGGGCATTTGGGGATACCCATGTATGTTAAAAATGGAATAAGGCAAGGATGTCCACTAAGTCCACTTTTGTATGTGTATTGTTTAGATCCTCTACTAAAGAGTATAGAGAAGGAAAAGAGTTTAAGGGAATTAAATGGGAATCTGAGTGGTTACAGAAAACATGTGCGTATGCAGATGATAGTATTGTCTTAGTTAAAAGACCAGGAGTCAGGGGAAAAGATGTTAGAACTATTTGATACATTCAAGGAATATACAAGAATTAAGATAAATTTGAGAAAGAGCAAGATTTATCCTTTAGGAGAAGTGAGTATTGAAGACAAGGGCCCTGGAAATAATGCAGGATCAAATAGCCATTAAGGGTTATGTTTTTTTTTTTTGGGGAGGTGACTGAAAGGAATTGGGAAGCCAAGTTTAACATAACAAAGGGAAGGTGGAACGATGGAAAAATTGAAATATGACTAAAGAAAACACATATGCATGTTTAAAGCCTTCATTGTACCTGTATTTCATATATAGCATATATATTTCCAATTCCTCAAAAATGCAGACTAAAATTTTAGGCCTTTTTTCCAACTGTTATGGGGACCTAGACTAAATCCAGTCAAAAGAGGACATATGTACAGACCACTTAAGAAGGTGGGTTAAATATGTTACATCCTGTAGTATTTTTACTGAATACCTGTATTTATGCAAATTTAGTGCCTTTTATGAAAGGAGAGGGGATTGTGAAGACCATTATTTATTTATTTATTTATTGAAATTTGTTGAACAGGTGAGCCCACTGAGACAGAATCCCTTTTCAGGGGCGACCGAATCAATTACAAATGAAAGGCACATTAGCATACAGGAGACAAAGGTAGGGCAACTAATTAAATAGATTCACACATAAGGAGCATACAGTAGACATAAAACAGATAGCAGTAGAGGTAGTCAGGTGTATAAGGTAAGTGTACAAGGCGAACTACCACTAATCAATATAAAGGTAAACAGAAACATATCAAGACACGGAACCCGGAAGTTATCACAATACTGTTACTGGGAGTTGGACACCAACTCGGCAAGAGGTATGCTGTTTGGTCACTGAACGTGTGGGGAGCCTGGCACAGGAGGAGGGCCCTGGAATGCATATGGGTACACAGTAAATATAAGGGCACCAACATTTCAAGTGCAATAGCACTGATTTACTACCAGCAAGTGAGATTTAGGGCATATTTAAATGAGTTCCAGTAGAGCATTAGCCCTAAGATGGAGCTCCATAATGACTAAAAATATTGGGGTTAAAGGAATAAAAGAAAGTCAGCAGTACCATCCCATAGGAGGTATGCAAGAAATACCTGTCAAGCTGGGTGTCACAACTGATTTTCTTCTGAGAAAAATAGAAAAAGCATATAAAGAAATAGTAGAGAATAATTACTATGGGGATCCTGTTAGGTTGAAAAGCAGTATTGATATGAGCAAAATTTTAGAGATGACACTAGAAAAAGGATTCAAAGAAATGAAGGAAACAGTTTGGCTTTGTAGTCATGAGAAATTGAATGTAAAAGGTAACAAAAACATAAACAAAAAGGAGGAAAGGTTTGTATGGAAATGGACTGTGGATTACAAGAGGAAGGTATGGGGCATTTATATTTTGAATGTTCTTTTATACAAACCTTTTGGGATAAATTAACTACCTTTTGGGGTATGAATGCTTTTAAAACATGACCTATAATATCTTAATATATGGTCAACTGACAGAGGAATGGGAGAATTTGAATAAACATACAATATATGTCCTCTTTCCTGTCTTAAAATTGTGCATTTAAGTTAGGTGCCAGAACTTATTGCAGCACAAGGTTTTAACTATGCAGAACCTATTGTTTAAAGTACAAGATTAAATAGATACAATTTATCAGAAGGAATGTGATATCTTTGGGAAAATGGGAAACAGCTGTGGTAAAAACAATGGCGGGATATTCAGACTGCGCCAGGCAGTGGTGGTGCAAACCTGGGCACAGTGCAACTGCAATGGTCCTGGGCCAGGTTCAGGTGATATTCAACGGGGATGCACCATGGCACAGCACCATTGAATATATGGACAGGCGCACATAGTGTGCATGGCGCAGTGCAGATAGGGAGCAGGGGATCGCCAGCTCAAGTGCAGTGCGTTAGGTGCATCACCACGATATTCAGCAGGGGCATGCGGTGGAGGCCACAATATACAGTATGCAAAGGTGCAACTGGGGCCATTGCATGTCATTATGGCCCCATCTGCATGCCGCCACTCAGGGCAGCCCAGTGGTGTGCTTGGTACCCTGCACAGAATGACCTGTGCACAGTGGGGTCTCAGGGCTACCCCGCTTCATAGACAGATCGTGGTAAATGTAAAATAGAACATGCCCTGGTGGTCTAGTGGCACCCCTCCCTCCTGTGTCCTTGATCAGCGGTATCTGACCTGTAATTAAATCCCTGGTAGTTTAGTGCCAATCCCCTCCCTCCCATGTCCCCAGCACAAGTATCTAGCGTTATGAACATCCCAGTAGTCAGTGGAACCCCCCACTTGTAGCCATGATCACGGTACACAGTGGGGATCACAAACTACCCCCTGCCTCATAGCCGTGATCCGCGGTAAATGTAAAATAGAACATGCCCTGGCAGTCTAGTGGTACCCCCTTCCTGCCGCTGTCCCCAATCACCAGTACCAGGCATTTCTCTGAATGTCTGATACCAGTGATCAGGGTCAAGGGTGGAGAGGGGTACCACTCAGACTGCCAGGGATTGATCTGAATGTTTGATACTGCTGATCGGGGACAGAGGTGGGAAGGGGGTACCATTAGACTGCCAGGGCATGTTTCATGTTACATTTACCACGATCGTGGCTATGGGCAGGTTTTTCCACTGGATTACCAGGGATGTTCATAAATGTCAGATATCCGTGATCAGGGACATGGGAGGAGGGGTGCCACTAGACCACCTGGGTTATGTGGGTGCTGTGACAGTGTGCTGGGTGGGTGGCCATCCACGACGGCGGCGGCTGTGCTGCGCCATGCCATTCAGCAGCCCGCCTGTGGGTGGCCAGGAGTTGCTCCTACTCTGTAGGGGCTCAATTTTGAGCCCCCATGTGGTGCAGTGCAGGGTGTGCTGGCATATGCGCCACATCCCGGGCTGAATACCTCGGGATGTGCCCGCATGCCATGGGCATACCCCTCGCGCTGTGCCGCATACATAGCACTGCGCCCCAGCACATGGAGTTTGCACTGCACCAGGCAGCCTTCTCAATATCCCGCCAGAGGCGCATTGGGTTGGCCAGCGCAACTCCGTCACGCCAGGTGCAACCCCTTTGAATATCTGGGCCACTGTGTACTTAAAGGTATGATGTTCATGATATAAATATATTGTATTCACTGGATTTGAGTAGGTGATTGTGGTATTGTTATCTTTATGTTTGCTTTTGGTTTATTAATAAAAAAATTCTCCTATTCTTTTCAAAAATGCCATGGGATCTTTAACATCCACCTGAACTACCACCAGAACAGGCAGATGGGATCTCGGTTTTAATGTCTCATCCAAAGCGGCACCTCTGGAGTGCAGCACCCCTCATGCTGCACTACAGTGTCAGTATGGGATATTAACTCAAGTGCCTGGTGTGGGTGTTTATAAATTCATATTAGCATGCATAAGTAGTATTAGGAATGGTAGTTTGAAATTTTAAACTTATCAATTTGGTAATCATTTTATAATCACAGTTTAATAAGGTGATGGGTTTGTAACTATCCATACTTGGATTATTGCCTGATACAGTGAATTTACTATTATACTGTATTATTCATTTATATATAAGCTGTGTTATATTGAAATAAGTTTCATAATGTTTTTCCAATGGCATCAGCTGCTCTTTAAATCTTAGTTTTAGCAGGTTGCTTGAAGGAGGGACCTCTGTCACCAGACAAATACATGGGCCCAGATATTCAAAAGGGTCACGCATGGCACAACAGTGTTCGTCATGCACAACCCACTGATGGGGAAAAGGAAAAGTGTGCTACACAAATCCCAATGTGCCAGAGCGCATCAGTAATGTATGCAGGCACAGGAAGGGCGTCACGCATAACCTGCACAGCCCAATATTCAGCCCGGATGTGCAGAGTCATGCATGTGAAACCCCTACCAGCGCCTGCACAAGATTCGCCCCAAAAAGAACAAGTATTAATACCCACAGGTGTTGTATACCGTACTACTCAGTCCAGATATGTGAATGAATTCATTCACATATCTGACTGAGAGAGAGATAGAGGTACGCCCATTGGCTCATGCTGTGAACCAATGGGCATGCAGCCCTACTGAGCTGTCAGTTGGCAGGCGGGTGGCAGGTGGTGGGTCTGCCACCGCTGACGGGGGTGGTGGGGCTCAGTGGGCGGGGTGGGGTACACTAGACCACCAGGGATATTGGACTTGGGGGATTCTATGAATGATGCCCGTGATTAGGCTCAGTGCGGTCCACTGGACCACCAGGGATATTGGACTTGGGAGGGCTATAGTGCTGCCCGCGATCGGGCACATAGAGGTCCACTGGACCACCAGGGATATTGGATGTTTTTCATATTACAGGACTGCCCGTGATCGGGATGCAGAGGCGTCGGTCCCGAGGCTGCTCCTGGCAGGCGCCAGGCACAAGTCCTCGGGGATCAGCGCACCTGCATGCTAATGGCATGCAAATGGGGCCATGATGAGATGCAAATGGCCCCTGTGTGCTGCATAAATTATGGCTCCATTTGCATGTCCCTTTTGAATATCGAGGTGCTGTGCATGGCGCAATGGCACTTGCACCAGCGCATCTCCATGCTCCACTCTGGCCACAAGCGCTGGCGCAGTGACACTGTGCCATGCACAGTGGGGTGGCCAGGGTGATATTCAAAGCTGCTGTGCCATAGCCGCAGCTCCATTGAATATCGCCCAGGCCACACCCCTGCGCAACAAAGTTGAGCTGTGCCAGGCTTGCACCACAGCCTGGTGCAGTTTGAACATTCCGGCCCTTATATGAAAGCTGTCACCCAGGATAAAAACATTAACAATTAGTGTCCCATTTACAAAGAGAGTTTGGGGACAGTAATAGGAAGATATAGATAAGAAATAAAGAACAAATAATAAAATAAATATAAATCTACTAAACTATGGAAATAGTACAGTACAGTATAAGCTGTATTTTACATGAAAATGTTTTACAGTATATACGTTATGTGAAGCAAAAATAGTGAACTATATTGATGAAGGCGAAATGCATAAACAATAACCCACAACAGAGTATGTGGTTGTGCTGCAGTAATAGCATGGTGATGCACCTATATTCCACCATAATACAGAGTTCCTAGCCAATTATGTTATCCCATATGCTTTGATATATCTTATAAGGCCAGAAATATGTTTACTGTGCAAAGATATTTTCTGCACCATTGGGAAATATGTAGCCAGTATTGCCAGTAGGCTAACATCTTCTGTCTAGTAGTGCCAGCAAATCAGTAAGGCCAGAACTGCAGGTATTGAACAAGTAGAAGTTGAATCTGTAGAGGTCAAATTCTACCTGTGGTTGAGAAAATAATTTAAAGGTTGTTGTTCCTGTCTATATCTGACCCAACCATCTTACCCCTAATGGGCTTACCCATACAAAACACTAAATATTTGCCCATATGGCAAAATGTACTGTAAAATAGTTTAATGTTATTTTAAATATAACAACATGGGGTGCTTAAACCTGAAATATGCTATCCAAGCTTCCTGGCATAAAATCCTGGAGACCTATAATGGTTGAAGAAAAGACCAAACTAAAGGGAAGCAGAGAACCTTTTAAGACCTTTCACTACAGTTTAACTTATTATTTTGTCAGTTGATTCATAAAGGTTGAAACAGCATCCATGGGGCTAAATACTAGGACATGATCAAATGGGGTTCCATAAGCAAAGCTGCTCTGTCCATTTGAGACCATAGATATTACAGTTTTGGTTTAACTACAGTAGGTTAAATCAGTCCGCTGCAGTGCACCAAGGTTTAACTTTATATCCAAAAGAACTCAGACACTTGAGTTAACACCCAAGTCTATATATAGGTTTAATAACCCCACCCCAAAACTTTAAAATGATTGTATTGAGATTTCATCAGAATGCTGCAGGGGCCTACTTGGAAGGGACTGGGATAAGAAAAAAGGTGCAAAGCACTCATTTTTATGTTGCTTGTGCACATGTGCAAGAAACGTATTACAACCGTGACAACTTTTTGAGGTGCGTGACCCTCCTGTCTAATGCAGTGCTCCATTTAGCAGGTACGCACTGTACTGCACAATTGATGCATGAGCTGTCTATGACAGCAGTTCAGCTGCAATGGTCTTTAGTTCAAGAAAACCACCGCTGCAATCAGTGGTGGTAATGTGTGTATTTAGCATATTGACGTCACGCAATTTCTCTGGCCTCCTACATCACTGCCAATGAAATCCTCCTGCTTCATCCCTCTTCTGCTGTCCTCCCCCACTCCCTCGTTCCTTGGCTCACCCTCCAGCTGGTCAAGTTTTCCTTTTTGCCAGCGGGTGCCCAATCCCGTCAGCTTCAGTTCCCTCCCCAAAACACTCAGGTGGCATGGGAGCCCACCCCAGTATATCAAATGTCTCTGTAATTAAAGCGTCTGCACTCTTCAAAGCCGACCGTGAACTGAAGAAATGCTGGTAAGATGTTTAATGGCATTAATGGGGTTTTCAACTTAGGTGGATATCATAGACATTTTGCAACTTTTGGCACAACATTTTCAACTTAAGGTTCTTGAGACCCACCTCATGAATTCAGTCACTGTCATGTCATTAGTCGGTCCCGAAGGTGATTTCGCGGTCACTTCATGGAATCACCTTTCAGGACTGATTAACAAAATGACAGTGTCACTGTTCATGAGGTGGGCTCTAAAAGCCTATGTTGCAAGTTTGGTGGAAAAATTCCCAAAATGACTGTGCTATTTAGCGTGTGTTGCGTAGGTCTTCCATGCACACTTGTAACTTCGAGAATTTAATATTTCACTCCAGATTTTGAACATTGCCATTTTTCACACCTCCTTATGAACAGTACAGCTGTCATTTTCACATCCTGCCCAAAATGTGGTTTCACTCATCTGGCACACAATGGGCGTGGTAGCTGTGCTGAAATCAATGTTCGGGACAGATTAAGAAAATCACAGTGCCACTGTTCATGAGCAGAGGTCCAAAATGCCTATTTAAAAAAAAAATCTGGTGTAAAAATCCACCAAATAATTGCATTATGGGTGTGTGTTGCAGCAGTTTGAAGCACACTCATGACTCACCAATTTTCTTATATTTTCACTTTAGATTTTCAAGATTACTATTTCTTTTACACCTCCTCATGAACGGTACAGCTGTCATTTGTTTACATCTTGCTCAAAATGTGTTTTTCACCTGTAGCCAAAATGGCACAGTCACTGTGCAAAATCACCTTTCAGCTAACAAACTGATAGTGTCACTGTTCATGCGGTGAGTCAAAAAAGCCATGTTGAAAACTTGGGTGAAAATACCAAGAAATGCCCATAGCGTTGAGTTTTCTGACCATAACACCCTGCCCTGCAGAAGCTGGGGAGGTCAGGGTGTGACTTGGGATGGTTGACAGTAATGCTCATGCCATTCCACCCCACACCACCCCTGCAGCCAGTGACAGGCATCAAGGTGTGCCTTGGACTCTTCTGCCCCAAGGTTCACCCCATTCTCCTATACTAGACCCATTTCAGAGTATTTCCTTATGGAATGGGCTGATTGTAAAGCCGAACACCCCAAGGCACACCTCGACACTTATTCGGTGTCTGCAGGTAGGGTGAGGTGAAATGGCGTGAGCGCTATGAGCACGATCCAAAGGCACACCCCAATGCCTGTCCATCTCTGCAGGTGGGTTGGGGTTGGTAATCACTTCAGTACTTCACTGCCATTCCTATTTTGCAGCTGTCTAACCCTGCACTTCCAATGCTAATATCAGCAAGCAAACAGTCAGCATTGCCAAATGCTAGTTATCATACTGTATCACTGTAGCCAACAGAGTGGCAGTAAAGTCCATCTCTCCAAGTCTTGTTTCACCTTCCCATACAATACCCTCATAGTTGCTATATACTGCATTGAATCATCATTTTAATATACATGCACATCTGCAAAGAATTGACTCTCAATTTAGCCTAAAGGAAGAGAACAAAACATCCCCAAAGAATGAAATCTCAATTTAGCCTAAAGGAAAAAAAAATCTGCAGAATGACTGGAGTAATGGCATCCACTAAGCAAAAGGACTCCGGATCTATGGTAGTTAAGATGAAACATGAGATGACCCAGTACCTGTCCAATAATGGGGAGGGGGATGTAAATCATTGTGTCCCATACAGCAAAGTGTCATTGACTTATAATATGATGCCTTTTGGGTGC
This sequence comes from Neoceratodus forsteri, assembly GCA_016271365.2. NCBI lineage: Eukaryota > Metazoa > Chordata > Ceratodontiformes > Ceratodontidae > Neoceratodus > Neoceratodus forsteri. Next base: position 1,742,550,304 of record CM028129.1, read on the forward strand.
TGACCCTTGTTGGTTATTCCTAGATCACATGTGAATTGTGGCTCATAATTGCTGGGGACTCAATACTATGTAAACAGAAAAGGAGAGCGTGATGGGAATCCCTGCCTATTAGCATCCTATTAATTGTGGATTTTCTGAAACAATACCATTTGCCCAAAAATCAGCTTGCAGATTGACGTTAAGTCTGACAATCCAGTTATGAAACCCTTCCTCCAAACCACAAGCCTCAAGTTTTTGTATTGCAAAAATATTGAATCCAATCTAGTGAACAACGTTTTGGTTTCAGTAGCTACCGTGGTATTACACATTGCATGGCAGAGTTGGACTGAGATGCCTGGTGTCCACAGGTGAATTGTCCTTGGGATTCCACACTTGAAACTCATGGCAGCAATGCAAAATCCACCTCCCTAGCCTCATTTCATATGACCGTTCATTATCTTTCTGCACCCTTACAGAGTAAACACATTTTTTTACATTTTAGCTATCCTTGTAAATTAAGTCCAAATTTTCTTGCATGTAATTACCATTTTTCTTTCTCTTACCAGTTCCTGTTGCCTTTATGTCAAGACTCTGGTGTCATTTCATTTTGTTCCATCTTTCTGGCTTCCCACTGAAAAATGGCTAGCTACTTAATGGGCTCACATAGCTTGGGAACCATCAGGGTTTCCTTTTCCTTATCAGGAAAGTCTGTGCCTATTAATTGGTGTCCTTCCTCCTGAGATTACATTACAGAGTCAACTTATCCTATATTACAACTGCCTGCCTGGGATAATGCCTGTTTGACCCTGATGTATTTGCTTTGTTATAGATAACAGTTTGTAGTCCCATAGATTCATTGCAGATTGTGACACTTTTTATTGTACTAAGAAAGAAACTATACGTACTGAAGATATTACAGTACATAAGCTTGCAGAGCAGCATAGGTCCCAATTCTCAGACATTTTGGCAAACTGAGCCAAAGAAGCAGGGTTCATTTTCAAAGGCTGATGTTAAAGAATCAGTATAGAAAAGGACAGGCAGGTATCTGACACCTCAAAACTGTAGATGTGTCACAGTTAATTACAGAAGTATGAAAAGGGTCAAAATCAGGGGCGAAAAAAGTTGAAAGTTTAGGGGAGGACACAAGGTTTTGCTAAGTGAGTAAATAGAACAATCTCACTGCATAAGATACAGAAACATAGAAACAGACTTTACGGCAGATAAGGACTGCTTGGCCCACCTAGTCTGCCCATTTCCCTACCTAGAGGATAAGCTGCAGATCCTATTTAACCAACAGCCTATTTCTTCCTATCCGCCACAAAAATGCGTTATGTTTGTCCCATGCATTCTTGAATTCTCCCACAGTTTTATGTAACTAAATGGGTCAGATGTCCCAGAATGAGTCATTAACTCAGTGTCTATGTTCATGCTGTTTTGTCTGGAAATAAGTTTTATAAACTGAAACACCAATGTCCTCCTTTCCTCATAGCTCTGAAACTGTCTTTAAAGAGGGAGACACAGGATTTTGCTAAGTGAGTAAATAAACAGAGCACTCTTGCCACATAAATTGTGGTGCAATTAAGGTCTGAGTTCCCCATAGTTTGGGGTGAACCCTAGTTCTCTGTTCATACCATTTTGACTTGAATTAAGCTGCTTTATGAACTTGAGCTCTGATGTCATTCTTTCCTGTGTAGTTCTGAAGTTGCCCTTAAGTACCAGTACTGATAAATGCATTATAGATCGAAGGAGCACACCCAACCAATCAGATGGTTCCTTTCCTGTGTATGTCAGACACTCTTATTCTGTGAAGAGTGCCTCACATGCAGCTGCCCTGAAACAGTCATGTTTGAGCAGGTTTTTTAACATTTTAATATATCACTGATCAATCTTGATCAATAATATATTAATACAGCTGTTGACACCACTGTTATGGCCACATTTTAAAGCACTAATCACTGGAATGTAAATTCCAAGGATAGTTTGGAGATGGGCTGTTTTCATCTCATAAAGATGTTCCCACTAAAATATTCTAAATATTCTAAATGCATAAATAAACACTTTAATGATACATTCATGCATGGCCAGGGGTTTGGTTAGCATCAGTTAGGCAAACCCTAGGGGTCATCAGGCTCAAGGCAAAGCCGAGGACCTTATGCATCTAGGGTTACATTAATGTTGAGTAACCCAGCCTCTAGAGCTCTTTAATGCTATTATGAAACTAAAATGTTTTCATCATTTTTAAATTTAATGTTTTATACTTAAAATTCTAACTGATTGATTACACGAGTGCTTCAAGCCATTAGAAACCCTCACAGAATGCTGTCAACCTATCAGAATGCTTCATTTCCAACCACTGTATTATAGTACTTAATGACATTTCCCAGCTGTAAGAAACTTGTGGATTTTGGTGATATCCTAGAAGACAGATGGGATGCATTTTTCTACACTAAATAGTATTCTGATACATAATCATACACATCTAAATTAGTGGACAGTGTGCAATTCTGTTAAAAGAATTCTGACACTAGATGTATTCAGAATGCATCAATTCATCAGTGGTTAGGCGGTGCATTTCCTGCAAGTGTATCAGTATATGATAGGGCTGTTTCATTTCCAGAACCTCACACTGCACCTGATTTTATCTATAATTATTGGTAGCCTTTACAATGCATGCTTTGCCAGTGTTTTTAAATGCAGTAATACACTGGCTTTGTATTATGGCATTATTTTCCAAATGTCCCAGCTGGTCCTTATAACCTGATACTGGTTTGTTCCTTGCGTGTTTATAAAGGGATGCAGCCATTGCAGCAGTAGTGCTACCGCTTGCAACACTGATGACTTGGATTGGAGAACAAGCGTGGCTTGTAAGAAGGAGACCAGGGAGAGGATTGAGCATCCCACAGAATGCTTCCTTCTCTAGGGAGGGAGGGAGGAGGGTCCCTGCTGCCATGTGACCACCACCTGGGTGCCCACAGGCAGCTGTGCAGGCAGCAATGCAGTCAGGGGTTCTGGACAGCCAGCTGGGTGGACAGATGTGCACACCTTGGGTGCCTTGTGTCAGCCAGTGTCCCATAGAGGAGGAAAAACTGCCAGAAAATGCAGCCGTGCACTATGATGGCTCTGGGCGGTCCACAGGCCCCACACCCTACCAACCTAGACTCATGTTGGAAATGCCACAAGCTGACCTGGGGAACTGGTCCAGCCTAAGGACCTCCACCAGGGAGGATATATCACAGGGTCCTCTCCTGGAGAAAGGTAAGTCCTAGGAAACGATGAGGGTGACAGCGTTGAAGCAGCCCGGAGTTATGAGAAGGACTGCAGATTGCGGGAGGGATAAACAGAATGAAAAAAAAAAAAAAGAAAATGTCAGCAGGAGTAAAGTGCCTGACTTGAGTCTTCCAGTGCTGCATGTTGCAGACATCAGCCTGCTTGTCTGACTGCGCTTGCAGTTTACCTGCAGCTGGTGCCTGACTTCAGTCTTCCAGCGCTGCATGTTGCAGACATCAGCCTGCTTGTCTGACTGGTCGATTTTACCTTCAGTTGGTGCTCCCACCAAACTGCAGTTCCACCTGCTACCACCATCAGCGAACTAATCTCCAACAACACGGTAATGCTTTTCACACACAAGTGCGCCTCATTGAACAGCATGATCTGCACTGCATCGACACTACTGCTGCTCTGCACCCTTAATTTTATTTTACAGGGTTCTTCCCTGCCACAACTAGGCACCAAAATATATTACCAGTAAATATAGCAAATATTATGTGGGATGTTGTAGTTACGTGTGTTTTTAACACACCTCAGTGTGTGGACCTTCACAAACCACTTCAGCTTCTCTCATTGCCATCAGGGCCTGTGTAGGGCAATTAGGCAGGGTGGGCAGACTGACCAGGCTGCTGGGCCTTTGTCTGCAGTCATCTTCTTTGCTTCTATGTTTATCATAACTTATGTGGTATCACACACTTAGGGTGTGTGAAAACGCATGCTGTACAACTTCCTGTACATTATTCTGTATTTTATAAAATGTTGGTCAGCAAAGGTACACTGAGGTATAAACAGCTTGTTTCCAGGTACATCTGTGGCGGTGGTGGGGTGGGGGGTACATATGAGCTAATTACAACAATAGCAGCAAGTACAAAGAAAGAATTAGCAGTAAACAGCAGTTGATTTGTTTATGTCCACAAAACAGATGTGCAAGACAGCAGTATGTAATAAATAAGAAAAGTGAAATAACAAGATCTGTCCAAAAGTCAGAGACAGGGCATGGTAAAAAGGAAATAAGGGCAAAGTAAAGGGAGGGGCTCCAAAAAGCTGACAGGGATATACATGACAGGACTGGGGTACACATTGAAACATTGAACTGACAGACTTTTAACCCTTACAGTACTGTGGGAGTAAATATAAGTCCTGAATCTATATACATTCAAACATATTCAGCAGGGAGGGACAGACTAAGGTATCAAGCAGATCCCCGGCTTGTTCTGCAGGGAGCAGCATGAGGACGAGGACTGAAGGAGAAGAGACACTTATTGTGGCATGTGCTAGTTATTTTCCTTAATTTAAGTAACACAATTCAATCCGTGTCCAAACATAAGTCAGCTGGTACCATTATACAAACTCAAGATAAACTCATTATACTGCAGAGTTAATCATGAAACAGTGTCATTTACAAATTCCATGAGTATGTGCTGAATTTTTTTTTGTTAACCAGGGCACACTGCTTCAAGGACAACTAGAAAAGTGGCTGCTATTTAAGGCAATCTAATTATAAAATCATTTTTAATAAGCTGATCTTGAAATAAAAATGTAGGAGTTTGGTCCACTGCAAAGGACCTCCAGGGACCTCAAGGCTGCCCAGTGAGGTATCACTGTACTGGTTCTCTAGGGAGCAAACAGTTATTTTATTGGCCTCAAGGGATATTGTTCTGTTTCAGTCTGATCCCTGGAGAAACTGTGTTGTTCAGTCTGCTGATGCTTGACACTGCTAACAATCCACTATCTGTTGGTTCCATTTCGCTAGTGTATTAACTCTTCTATTCCAAGTCATCTGAATATAGCCTCAAGCTCTCACACAGCTAATATAAAATTATTAATCTTTATAGAGGTTGTGGGGCTAACTCTTGAGTACTTGTGGTCCATTTTACATTCATTTTAAAGTTCTGCAACTTGAAACTAAAATGCAAAAAAAACAACAGCATGGTAACTTAAGGCGTTATTGGTTCTAGAAGAGAAGAAAACTATAAACAGACTCAATGGTGAAGTCATTTGCAACACAAACAAACATGTCATCAAAGTGCCTCTTTTTATTAATGGCCACATCAGAGTGACAGAGTGGAAGGCCTTTTATATTTTCATTTCTGGAGTTTTCATTTCTATAGCACTGTTTTGCTAGTCAATTGTGTGTGTTAGGAGGGTGAAGAATGTGAACTGAGGTTTTACACACATGCATGCACACATGTGCAGACACACACACACACACACACACACTTAATGATTATAATCTATGTATCTATGTAATATTTGTATATTAAGAAATTAGTTACTAGAAAAGCATACTGAGCTGATGCTTGTTTCCATGTGGAAGAGTGCAAGGAGCAGTATTACTGTCTGGTGTAAAGCAATGCGGACCACAACAGAGCAAATAAATATGCAATAGTACAGGTAGCAATCCACGAAAACAGAAAAAGACTACATACAATATAGTATAATAAGATTTACATTCAAGAGTGATATGAAGTCAACAGCAGCAAGGCCACAATTATATATGAGTATGCATGAAACCATTATGAATAATTGAGGATTAGCAGCTCAAAGAACTCAAAATTGTTGCATAAATAAACTGATGAAGCCAGGTTTGTAACAGCCCTGTTGAAGTATACTGCATACAGTATGTAGTATAGAGTGAGGGTTAGAGCACCTAGAGGATTAGAGGCAGGAGCAGACTGGGACATAGTGAGCTATGTGGTACTGTTTGAGTAAAGGGTGGAGGAGGAGGAGGAGGAGAAGTGGCAGATGGTATGAGGAAGGAAGTTCCAGGAGGAGGTCAAATGCACTGAAAGGCATATTGCCCAGCAGAGGTGTTATAATGATGGATGCTAATGGAGTGCATGTCCCAAAAGTGAAGTAAGTAAAATACTGAGTGAGAGTAGATCAGAGATAAAGGAGTGAGGCAAACCAGTGATTTGAAAGGAAGGCAGCACAGTGAGAGAGGTAACATGATTTAAGAAGGGAACATCCATCCATCCATCTTACATGAAGTCTTGACTCAGAATATGCCATATATCTTCATGAATGATGGGTAGGACTGTAACTTATGAGTGGCAGACTCACAAGTCAGTTATGAAAGTCCTGCCTCACAGATTATGATAAATATCTTCTGAGTGAGATCACTGAATATCCAATTTATACGATGTATTTTAAACTGCAGAGCTTTTAGATGTGTTTTTCTAATGAAGACTAAACTGTTTGTTTGATTTCCATGCTGTTCTGAGTTCAGTAGAGGCCACTATGTTTTCATTAGTCATTGTTCAAGCTGCTCTTCAATTGGTTAAGAGCCCCTTGTGACCAATCAAAATGGAAATAAATTGTGACGGCCTGCTTAGCATTGAAATAAATTATTTATTTTCAATTAAAATGTCTAATTTACTAAAATAAAAATGTATTTATAACGTTTGACTTAACATTGTATACAAGCAAGTGACTTCAATCTCAATTGGCTGTCTCCTTCCCTTGCAAATTTTGCCAAAATGTAGAGTTCCTCCAACCTCACAACTAATCTCTGATTCCACTTGGCTCAATCACAAATCCCCCAACCACCCCTTCCTGGACTGTCTCTTGTTGCATCCCCATTGCATAGTGGATGCTGGTACCCTTCCCGATGCCCCTCAGTGGCCACTGTATGGTCTACTGCATGTGCAAGACCCATGTCTCCCCAAATTTATAAAGATCTGATCCTTCTGATTTCTGCTGAGTTGCTGGCCTATCATTGAGCATGTGACTCCTGCCTCAGCAGGCTCACAAGTCCACTGGTTCACCTTTGATCTTTCTAGTTACAGGCCTTTTGCAAAATCTGCACCACAGCTATTATGCTTTCGAGGCTGATTACTTTGCATTCACACTCTAGAGTGAACTTAACCACACATTTAAGTTCTGGAGGTCATTCATGTCCTTTTCTCCCTCCAACCGAGACCGCAGCTCAGTCATCATGATGGGTGACATCCCTGTCTCTGACTCTGCCACTGTTGCCTCATCTTTAAACCTTTTTTCTCTCTTGTTTCCATTCCTCTTCCTTCCTTTCCTGCTCCACCCCTCTCCTCTGCCCCTTCCACTTCAGCTCTCTATTCATCTCCCACCCTCCCTCCCTCCTCCTTCTCTCCCACCACACCTTTGCTTCCCACAAAGCCATCTTGGCTCTAAACCCTCATAAAGTTGGGAGCCCTGATGGTCTTGACCTCAAACTCCTGTCTTCTCTACTCCTGCCATTGCTTTCCTGTCACCTACCTTCTAAACCTCCTTCACTCCAGCCTCAGTCCCTGATACATTGAAGCAAGTTATGGCCATCCCCTTGGCAAGGGGTGATCCTGTGACCTCCTCCCCTGGTAACTACCACCCTATCTGCCTCCTTCCTGCTTTGGTTAAACTCCAGGAACACCTTTTTCTTTCCCAACTCTCCCTTACCTTGATTCTTCCTCTTCCTTCACCCCTTCCAGTCTGTTTTTAAAAGTCCCACTACTGCCACCTCCCTCCTGTGTCTCACTGGCTCCATCCTATCTGATATGGGTCAGAGCTTGTTCAACTCAACCATTTTTGTAAACCTGGCTAAAGCCTTCAGCACTGTTGCCCACACTATATCTTTCTGGACAAGCTGAAGGCAGCAGGGCTCTGCTTCCTCAGGTGAGTGGTCCTGCTCTTACATTGAGGACAGGTCTCTAGGTGTCTGTATTTGCAATGCCTTATCCCTCCTTTCCTATCTGTTCTGGTGTATCCCAAGGATCTATCCTTGGCCCTATTCTATTCTCTGTATTCCTTAATGACCTTTGCTCTGCCTGTTCCTCTGTGTCCATTTGATCCTTTATGCTTCTGGATCCTCTGCCTCTGACCTGATGGTTCTGTTCCAGCTGAACTTCAACATCCGCACTGGTCTCAGCTAATCAGATGTCTCTCATTGCCAAGAAAATTGTCTCTTTGACTTTTGGCACAAGGGAGAGACTATCTAGGCTAACCTTCCTCCTTCTTTCCATACCCTTGATGGTGCTGCAGTTGAGAATGATTCCTCCTTTAAATACCTTGGAGTCTGGCTGGATCAATAGCTCAATTTTCTGTTCATGTGCTTGCCATTCGCCAGAAACTTCACCTCAAAATGGCTGCACTTTATGGGAATAAAGGAAGTATCCCACTTTTGCCCACAGAGAGCTTATCATCTTGAAGATGATTCTTCCTATCTTCAACTATAGTAACATTGTTTACAGTGCTGCTCCCAATTCCACCCTAGTCAGACTGGACTCACCATTTTCTGCTTTACCCTTGATTTCCCCTAGAACCCAGTACTGCTCCCTTTATTCCTCCCACTGCTTTCCTCCCTTCATGCCAGGTGCCTTACTCATGGTGCTACTTTCATCTCCAAATTCTGGATTGTGTCCCTACCCTTACCTTTCCTCCCTTCTCAGTCTCCTCCCCCACCCTCCTACTCCCATCACAGCTCTGGTTATAGCCTCTTGTGCTTCCTTAAGTAAAATCCTCTGCTGGCCAAGCTGCCTCTCCTTCCACTTCTCCAAACTGTGGGTCTCTCTTCCCGATACCACTGCACTGCTTCTCCCTCCCCACTCACTCAAATTGCTCGTCCATGAATTCACTACTTACTCCTGCAGTTGTTCTGATCCTGTACTGCATTTTGTCATTCTACAGTTCCTTCCCCAAACTGCCTCTGCTCGTATCCTATTTAATTTCCTGGCCCTTAGTTTTCTCCATCCTTCCCTGCTGAATGAAGTGTGAACAGCACTTCTTTCACTCTTCAAATTGCTGCCATCTGCACTTCAATACGATACCTAGCAGTACCTTTTCATATTCCAGCTGTGTTCCCATTTGCACTTACATACATACATTCATACAATTGCGCAGCTGAGGACTGATATGGCCCACCTAGTCTGCCCTATGATACTCCTATCAATTGAGTGTCCCTGCTCTGCTCTGATTGTTGCCTTGCACTTATATTACTTGTTGTCTTCAAATGCTCTAGAAGTCAAGACAGCCACACCGAGGGTGGTTAGGACTATCACAAAACTTCTCAAAGCAAAGGTACAAGATGAGTACCTGAACCAAGGACCGATGTAGTAAAAAATATTTTATCCACAAATGCAAAGTGCTGAACTACTGGCTCACAGCCACTATGGTACAAAAGCAGGTAGAAAAAATTTTACGTTTACAAGTGAACTACAGAGCCCCCAGAATTTCACATTCCTCCTTTGAGGAAGCTCTGCAGTTTTGGTCCATGGTTTGGGTGTTCATTTTGTGCCTTTGCTTCTTCTGATGCCCTGCCTAGCTCATGTTGTTCATTTTGTTGCTACTTAATTGTTTAACTTGTATTTTATTATTTTATTTTTGATTTCTTTAACTGACTGTTCCATTTTATTGTTGTACTTTCCTCATTTCCTCCTCCAGGACACATCTGGAAATGAGCTATTTCTAAATCAGTATGCCTTTCCTGGTAATCTTTTGAAATAAATAAATAATGTAAATAAAAGTAAGCAATGCCTGTGAAAATGATCTACATCCAATAACCCTGATAATTTTGTTGTCATGGACCTAGAATGAGGATATCATGATATTTTCACTCTAGGTGGATGACAAAATGAATATTCTCACTGTAGCTCCTTCAGGATACAAGCTTGACACCGTAGTATTGATTCATTCAACTGATGTTGTATACATTGAATATACAACACCTGACTCAAAATATATTTTAAAGGTTTAACAATCTCAGCCCTAGCTATACACATACATTTTATAACATCTTACAGATTTTTCTTAATTTAAAATAAATGTTTACAGAAGTAAACCTGGTGTGTGGTCCAAAATCAAAATCAAATATAGTACCAATCCCCACCCCCAAAGCTATTTGAAAGCCTGCAATTCATTCACATCAATTCAATTTTCTTACTTAGTTTTATCCCATTTTGTCCAGAATTCCTGTGCTTTCTAATTCTGTCAGCAATCTAAGGGTTAAAGGAATTCTTGATCTCATCATTCAGATGAATCACAGCCTAAGCACCAAGGGCAAGGTTCTAATTCTGTCAGCAATCTAAGGGTTAAAGGAATTCTTGATCTCATCATTCAGATGAATCACAGCCTAACACCAAGGGCAAGGTGACCCTCACTGGTCAGAAGTCTGCGCTTAGAATGTAACATGCCAATGTCAGCCGCGATCCCACTGCTTTCTCTTTGTTTTGTGGAAACCACTCTCTGGCCCGGATAGTCGACTGCGCCAGGCTGTGGCGCAAGTTTGGTGCACTGCAGCTTACGCGCATGTTGTTGACTGGGTGATATTCAACGGAGCTGTGCCATGGCACAGTATCATTGAATATCGCACCCCTGGCCACCTGCAGTGTACATGGCACAGTGGCACTGTGCCAGCGCAAGTGGCCAGAGTGGAGCAGAGGGATGTGCTAGCACAAGATCTGTTGCGCTATGTGCAACAACTGCGAATTCAAAGTGCACATGCAGAGGGGCCATAATGTATGTAAGGTGCAATGTAGCCATTTGCATGTCATTATAGCCACATTTGCATGCAGGTGCTCTGAAGCCTGACGACATGCACTTGGCACCCTGCCAGGCAGCAGCAGTCGGGGACCGATGCCCTGCACAGCGCTGCAATGAGCCCTCTGCCTGATTGCAGTCATATGTAGATTCAAATAATCGTCCCATATCCCTGGTGGTCCAGTGGACTGCTTGCAGCCCGATCACAGGCATCCATGTAAGAATATAAGCCCAATATCCCTGGTGGTCCAGTGGACCACTTGCAGCCTGATCGCTGGCTTCAGTATGAAATAATATGTCCAATATCCCTGGTGGTCCAGTGGACCGCTTGCAGCCTGATCGCAAGCATCTGTGTAAAATGATATGTCCAATATCCCTGGTGGTCCAGTGGACCACTCGCAGTCCGATCACAGGCTTCAGTATGAAATAATACGTCCGATATCCCTGGTGCTCCAGTGGACCGCTTGCAGCCCGATCGTGGGCATATGTACAATGAGAGCTTCAGCACCTCTCCCCACCTACCCACTGAGCCCCACCGCCGCTTCCTCCCAGTCAGCAGTGGGTGGCAGCACCCCACCTGCCTGCCACCCCACCGCCTGCTGACTTGACAGTGTACGGTAGGGCTGTACGCCCATTGGTCCACAGCGTGAGCCAATGAGCACGCAGCCTGTACCGCACTACACAGTCCATATATGTGAATGGGTGTTATTTTCAATAGCGGTTTGTCTCTGAAATCTCAGGTCTCCATTGTCATTAAATCTTCATTTTACCATCTAAGGAATATCACCTGGTGAAACACCTGGTTCCTCCGGTGACCTTACTACATTGGTCCATGCCTTCATAACCACCTGCCTTGATTACTGCAATGCTCCTGTACCTAGGGCTTCCTGTGGTTGATATCCACCACTTGCAACTGGTGCAGAATGCGGAAGCCAGACTTCTGACTGGTACATCTAGGACCAGTCATATTACACCTGTACTGCGTGAACTGCACTGGTTGCGGTACAGTGGCAGATCACCTTTAAGGTCGGCTTGCTAACCTATAAAGCCCTACACAAAAGGGACCCTGATATCTGCAAGAGCTCCTTACTCCTACTGCCCCCACCGCTACTACGATCCACCGATGAGGGATTGCTAGAGATTCCCAGGGTTCATTTAAAACATCTGGGGCACATGCTTTTCTTTGTTGCACCCACCTTGTGGAATTCTCTACCTTGTCGGTTAAGAGAATGTCTGATCGTCACAAGTTTTAAATCTGATTTTAAGACTTATTTGTTTTACCAAGCTTTTTCTGTATGATTTGAATTTATATTTGTTTTACATTGTATTTTATTGTAAAGCACCTTGATAATCTGAAAGGCGCTTAAAAATAAATTTTACCATACTTACTTTATTGATTGCTTAGAGGACTGCAACAGTGGGCCCCAATACAGGTAAGTGTGTGACTGGGAGGCGAGTAGTGGCAGGGTGCTATGGGGGGAGAGAAGTGGTGGGGGAGACAGGATGATGGATCATTTTCTTTTACAGGAGAATTGAGGGGATCCTAACAGAGTAAAATCTGAGATTGTCTAATATGTCATTTAGGTTTGAAACTTTTTCTAGTAATGTGCTGAATCAAAGCTACATCAAGGATGAAAATGTAATTCCAGTTTGTGTGACTCTAATAAAGGGCACACAAAGAATATCTTCCATGTACTTCTCACCTGTAAATAGTATGATAACATTCAAGACTACTGACTAGGCAAAATCTTATCCAACCTTACTTTCACTAATGCAGAAATTGATCTTCTTACTTAACAGTGAGGATAGATATACCTTAGAAAGACTGGCTAGATTGTTTTGGTGCAGGTAAAAAAAAATCAGACAAATGCAGAGACATATGTTGCAAAGGAAACAGATGTTGTATTGTTTTCATCTTATTCTCTTCTTTATTGTAAAATCTAACTCACTGTAGTTTTTGGACTGATGTATTATAGGGCGCTGTAGCACCACTACAGTTAGGGTTGAGTAGGCAGTTTAATGTTAAACCATAATCTTTGCACTTTACTAACTTTGGAACCGTTCAATAGATTAGCATGAACTTTGCAAGCACAGACTGCAAGTGTAGATCTCTGGATGTGTCAGGTTTGTCTTAGTTGGATGTGGATTCCAGTTATGGATAGCGCAAAAAGTGAATTTTCGTAAGTTTTTCTCATTGGTTTTGCTGGGATTTCATCTGACATCTATAGCACCCAGAGGGTTTGGAATTCTGGCCTGATATTTTCAGAGTAGAAAGTGGCTGGCCCACTGATGTACCTTTTAAGTAGTTTGGTGAGAAAACATTAATCCATTCAAAAGTTATTTAATTTTAAAATGTTCATGAATCGGTTCTGAGCATACTCAGTAAGCACCTCAAGATAGCTGTATGAAACAAAAAGAATATTTAATTTCTGATGTCATCCTTTTCATGAATGGAAAATCCTTTTATTTTGCCACCATCTTGTTTTCCTTTTTCCCTGAAAATTCAAATTTGAAAAGCAGCAAAATGGCATTCTGGAGAGCAACAAATACATGTATCTTGCTTATTGGGACTCAGTTACCTGGATTCTGCACTGAACTGTTGGAGAAATGCCCTCTAAATGTTATTTCATTAAGATTACAAATTTTTTGTGACTCATGATATGAATAAAGATTCTCTTTCATATTTTGAGTCATGAAAAAGAACCTTTTCATGAGAGGAAAATCCTCTTTTTCTTTGCTGGCATCTTCTTCCTGGTGTCTAGTAGAACCCCCCACCTTCCAATCACTGTCTCCGTAATAACAGTGTATTTCCCCAGTGTTTAGTGGTGCCTCCCCACCCTCTGATTGCACATCCTTGTATTTTTTTCTATTATATATGGGATATTTTCCTGGTGTCTAGCGGCTCCCCACCATCAATTACCACCCTGTGATTATTTGTTATTTCCTGGTGTCTCTTGGCTCCTTATAATTATTCATTTATTTCCCTGCATGTTGGAAGAGACGGGCCTGAGTTTGCATTGTGGGTTCTCCCCTGTCCTGGGCGTGTGACTGTGGTGGTTCAGCACGCCTCCCTGCTTACTCATGGAGCTGTCTGTCTGTTTAGTCTAATCTGAGCAAGTATGCAAATCTGCCACCTGGTTTCCACCTACAGCCAGCCAGTGTGAGTCAGCTTGTGAACCAGCCAGGATGCTGGATGCGGGTACCGGGTGCATGTGGTACACCTCCAAAATGATGATGAAAGGACTCAATCCAGTGTGCACCCACTTGAGAGTTCTTCATTGAGGGATGCTACTGAATCTTGGAGGTGCAGGAGCATTGCCTCAGCTCCTGAACATCGTGATTATGCTTTTGAATAAAATAAAATTGAAAAACACAATGAGACCACAGGCTTGTTTTTTGGTGCTAAGTTTTTCTAACTGCCCTTTGCTGTCGGTGAGGTAAGTGCCAGTCTCCTTACTCTTTCAGTTACTGGACAGCTGGCAGCAGCTGCTGCCTTTGTTCACCGGTGCACCTACCATAGTGTTGTAGGCAGCTGCTCCTGGCAGACACTGACATACAGTTTACCAGCTAAAATATGGCCATATAGGCATCCACTGACATTGTAAGGCTGCACAGTAGATACTGTCTGCATCCCCTTTTCTATACAGAGACACTAGAGCTCAGTTTCTCTGTCTCTCCCTGTGAACTGGCCAGTTCCCATTCCCTGTTGCCTGACTTGATGACAGGTTGTGTGATCAGTGGGTGGTAATAGCTCAGACCCTTTGCAGCCATTGCACAGCAGCTGAATGCTGCTCACTTAACAGACCTTTAGCCCTGCTGTTGCTGCCTCCCCAACCTGTGCAAACAATTTGCTGCCTAATAAATTACTAAACCCTCTCAGTGTGTATTTTGTTCACTTGTGCAATTATATGAACTGAAGGTGCATATGGTGTCCTCATCCTGCTACACTCCTTCCCATTTTATGTCAGTGTCAGTAAGGCATGAAACTTACACTCCCTGCACTCTCACAGGAAATAAGAATATGATTATACTGTCTCAAAAAGTAAGAAAATTCATTGCAAAAACTGTTAATGCACTAGTTAGGGTTAAAGTGCCAAATTGAGAAATGTGGCATTGGTGTTCCAATCCCTCACCTCACCCCTGCAGGTAGCAAGAGGTGTGTGGTGTGCCTTTGGGGCTGTCAACCCTAATGTTCTCCCCATTCTCATAAACTGTTCCCATCTCAGTTTATTTACTCATGAAGTGGGGTGAGTGTTAGGGTTGACAACCAAAAGCACACCCCATGCCTGTTGCAGCCTGCAGGATGGGTGGGGTGTTAGGGCTGGAAACCCCAATGCCGCATTTCCAGCTTCTGTCACTTTATCCCTAACTAGTGCATTAACAAAGTTTTTGCAATTAATTTTATTATGTGTAATGGATCTTGTTTTAACATTGCTTTTTGTCGACCAAATATTTATTTTTAAGATAATAGTTGTAATAATTGTAATGGTTGATTAATGACTGAGCTATATAACTAAAACTGCCTACTTACTGTATGTAACTGTTTACTGAAATCCTCCTCCATGAAATGCTGGTATATTGTTTCATGGTTCCTAGCCTTAATTGTAAGGGGTGGGGCAGAGGCTGGTTTCTTCCAAGACTCTTTTGTAACATTGCTGCAGAGTGTGTTTCTGGGAGATGTGACGCAGCCCTTCCTTCCAAGAGTGGGGGAGAGAGAGTGAGTGAGAGAGAGCGATATCACCTTTGCAAACTTTCTGCTCTCCACCAACTAGGTAATAAAGAAACCCCAGTCACTCCTGAGTCTAGGTCTCTCCTTGCAATGCAATATGATGCAGCTAACACACAGGGCTTCTCCTGTTCATTCTCTTAATTTATCCTTTATTTCTTTCCTCAGCCTGTCTGCTGGTGACGCTCCTCCTCCATTCTTCTTGCTACTGCAAACACCTATGCTGTGGCCTCTTCTGTGTCACCTTTATAGAGCCCCACTGTTGTGCAGTCATATATTACTGGTAGAAACAGCTTCATGTAGCAAAAAGCTATAGTTGATACCCACAAAAATTCACTAATTGAAAGAATATGTAGACGGGAACCACACAAACAAAAAGTCATGTGTTTCCATATGGCATGTATTACTTCAGTGCAGCAGAATGGAGTAATACACTGCATAAGGATAGTCCTGGAATTTCATATCAGGATATTCTCTGGCCCTCTGCAGCACTGCCTACTATTTCAGATATTAAAGACAGTACATTAGCTGCCATTTGTCTCACTGGGTAATGGTGACTTCTTGCTGTACCCATCGAGAAAACTTGAGATTAGCTTACAGGGATATTGCCAACCACCCCGCTAATCATTTATCTTCATATAATTAATGATCTTTGTCTTAGAGCCCATCTGTTGGGTTAAAAAGCATGGTATACCAAAAGGACTTTTACTTTTTGTTAAGTTTTAGGATTTCATTTAGAGCTCCATCAAGGTGAGAGGCTGATAACGCTTAAAGAAGTCCTCTTGTTATTCACAAATCAGGTACTGAAGTTGTCTGGTTGGTGTCCTCATGCTTTTCTGCCACCTCACCTTTTGTCATGACCTGGAAAGATAACCAGCAATTACCTCACACAGGTAGTGTGCTGCAACGGTTAAACACGGATTTGGAAATCAGATCACAGGTTAAATCCCCACCGGAGAATACGACTTATGTGACCTTGTGAAAGTCATGCAACCTCCGAGTACTCAAATCATCCAGCTGTAGAAATGGATAAAAGCAAGACCTTACTGAAAATGAGATGTTACATTTCAGCTGGGCTGTGATGGATTAATAAATTATAACATAATAAAACCTCACTTGATGAGATGATTTATTTTCCACTCTCATATGATCCTGTGCCACTCTTCCAAAATAACAAATCTACAAACCTTGCTGTAGGGCCCTGTCTTCTGGGTAGAGAAAATCTAATAACTACAGAATACTTGACTGAAAAATCCTTAGCCCAAGGTGCCAAAATCTCAGTCAGTGAGCTGATTCACAATTATATTTTCTTTTTTTTTCCTATTTATCCTTGGTGAGCCCTTCTGTCGATCTTCTGCCCTGGTCAAGGCCCCTGGGACTTCCACCTGCCATCCAATGCCGCTCCTCTCCAGTTACCCCGGCTTACCCCACCGAGGTGGGTGGGGCCATGGCATCGGACCCCTATATCTGTGCTGCGGGTCGTATCTGGTCGTGGGAGTGCAGCGATGGAGGCTAATCAAGCCCCAGGGAGGGCTTCACTGAGAGAGGGCTCACCTCTCCTGTTCTTTTCCACTTTTTCCTCAGAGGCGGGACAGCGCCTGCCCCACCTCCTGAATCTCAAGCGCCGGTAGCAGAAGTGACTCCCAGTCTCACCAGGGGCCTCATTTTGCCGGATACTGTCCTGCCTTTCCCTTGGAGAAGGACAGATGTCCATGGGATGCTCCATCCTTCTCCCCGGCCGCCCTCCGATGACCTGAATCCATTTCTGAACCCGGGTCACTGGCATCGCATCGGAATTCAACTGCTGTGCTGGTGGGCCAGATTCACAATTATATCATAAACTGCCCTTTTCTTCCTTTTAAGCCACTCTTACTATTTCAGAAACATTCAGTAGCTCTGGTTATAGAGATGTTGGCCAGGATATTCAAAGCTAATTTCGACCACAAACTGGTTAGCAACTCACTAACACCACTTAGTGCTCGAAGTCAGGTAGCAGTAGCAAATGCCATATTGGGTGGCATGGTTAGTGAGTCACTAACCTGTTTGCAAGTGGTTCGAAATCATGCCAGTGAGCCTATGTAAAGCAACCAACCGTGTTTTGCATATAGGAACACTGGCATACTGGCATGTTGGAAAAGGTGGTAACTAGTGCTTACTGCCTCTGCTAATTATCAGCAATATCAGTATAGGTATACAGGGCAAATTTGCCTTTTGCAGAAGATACCAAGCTAGGGGAAGAGTGGACTGTAAAGAAGCAGTTAGGGACCTACAAAAGATCTCCCAAGACTGGAAAGATGGTTAATATCTGGCAATTAAAGTTCAATGCCAGAAGTGTAAAGTGATGCATTTGGGGTAAGGGGAATCCAAGGACAGTCTACAGGCTTAACGGATTCAGCTAAATGCCTCTCAGGAGGAAAGAAACCTAGGGTCATCATTTGCAGTACCCTCAAACAGACCAGCCAATGCAACACAGCCTACAGCAAAGCCAGCAGAATGTTGCGATGCATAGGGAGGGATTCGACAGTAGAAGCAGGAGGTAAGATATGCCGTCGCTATGGCTACAACTTTATTACGACCGACACTACAGTGACAACAATGCCAGGTTGCTGTAGTGTCGGCACTGGGACCCTGGCACTGCTTTGGGGTATTGCACCCCTCCCAAAAGCAACTCCGACTCTGAGTTGATTAATTTAATAGCAGGGGTGTGGCGGCAGAGCAAGAAAACAGTTTAAAGTGACTCCTTTATGTCTTCAATGGAGATTTCATTATCAACTGGCTGTCGCCAGATGCAAGTGCTCTCAAAGACACCATCTCTGCTGCCAACCTCTCAGATGGTTACCTTCTACCAGGACTAACTACAAAACAAGGGCCAGTACCCTACTTGATTGGTTCTCACAACCACACTGCCAAGCTCCATCACACCACAGTTCCGCAGACTCTCTCTCAGTGACCACTCACCAATCATCTGTGAATGGACCAACAAATTTTAAAGCCTCCTCCAAAATCATCTCCAGAAGAGTGCTCCCACATGGCAACCTTACCTCTTAAATACCTGATGCTTCAAGATTGGTCACCCATATTTCATACAACAGATGTCAACCTGGCTCTTGACTATTTCATCCTGACCTTTAACACAGCTGCAGATCTCTTTGCCCCAATAAACAAGCATAAGGTAAAACTATCTGCAGCCCCTGGATCACTGTGGGCCTCCTTGCATAGTTGAAATGGAGAGATCACCTCTGGGCAGTAGCTAAATTAACCAGAAAGCAACTGGACATTCAATTGTATAAACAAGCCCAAAATGCTTGCACTAAAGCCATACGGCTAATGAAAACCTCCTACAAAATGCATTTGCTAACAACTGGGGTAACGGTTGAGTTTTCTGGGAGAATATGAAGGACATAACAGGAAGCAGTCTGAAACCTCCCTGTCCATGCTTGTAGTCGACAGATCTGCTACTCTTGACCCTATGGTCATTGCTAACACCTTTAATATGGCATTTACTGACCTCAGTGCAGTCCCCCTTCAGACTACTTGATCAATGCACCCTTCACTTGGCCCCATCGACTCAGTCTCACCCACCCCTTTTCTACTTCAGAAAGGTCAGACCGTATGTTGCATGCTGCTACATTGCCATGGCCATCTCAAAATCCAGAACTAGTGGTGCTACCTTGGACCTTAAGCTCTTATCCTCACCCTTAATGAGCTTCTTCTCCCTTAACAAAATTCTCAATCTCTCTTCACTAGTGGTACATTCCTGGACAGATGAAAACTGCAATTGTGACCCCTGTTCTCAAAAGTGGATAAGACTAATCACTCTAACTATCGCCTATCTCAATTCTTCTTCCGCCTCTAAAACCCTTGAGTGGATTGTGGCAGACCAACTCACTGACCATCTGGAGAAATACAACATCCTAACCACAAAACAACATGGTTTTCGGAAAGGTCACAGCACCACCACTGCCCTCCTTGAGCTCACTGGAGCAGTTCACAAATTGCTTGACAATGGACAGCTCACGGGCAGTTTTCATCTACCTATCCAAGGCCTTTGATACTGACCTTCATGGACTCCTTATTGATCAACTGCAAGCCGCTGGCTTGTCACCTGACTCCACACAATGGTTCAACAGCTAAAGAGTAAAAATTGCCTCTGCTCTCTCTGACACCCTGCCGTCCGCACTGGGGTACCACAGGGCTCCATCCTGGGACCTCCTTTTCAGCCTCTTTTGGATTCTTTACCACAACCATGCTCAAGCCCATTATATTGTATGCAGATGATGCAGTAGTCTTCTCATCTCACAAAGACCCGATGTCTCTTCAACGCTGTCTCCAGCATGGTTTCAGCTCCATTGAGTCCTGGTTCCAAAAGCATAAGCTGGTGCTTAACCACAAGAAACCAAATCCATGCTTTTTCACAGTTCCAGAAACCTGCATAAGCAGCACCAGCTGGTTATTTCCACTGCAAATGGTAACACCCTTGGGCATGTCCAGTCTTTTAAATATCTTGAGATCTTACTGGATCCATGCCTCACATATGTGGCTACATTGACAATGTCGCCAGAACTGCCAACATTAGTCTTGGTCTACTTTACAAACACAGACACCTTACCCCAGAGGCACTGAAGATAGCCGTACAGAGCTCTGTGCTCTCGGTCATCACTATGGACTCATTATCTACAGCTCCACCATGATGACAACCCTCAGGTGGATATCAGTTGCTCTAAATAAGGCCTGCCTTCTCATCACTGGTGCCCACTGTCTTACCCACACCTGCACCTGTATTCTCAGGCCGGCTGGCTCCAACCATCAAACTGCATCAAATACCTCACTTGTAGTATGGCGAAGAAAATCCATCTCAGCCTGGCTCCCCTAGCCCTAGCCCTCCTGCCTGCAAGTACCAGTCGACAGAGCTCCAGGAGCTCTAAGTGTCAGATTCTGAAAGTCCCCTGCTACTGTACTAGCCTTGGCCAATGCTCCTTCGCCTACAAAGCGTCACTCTGGCTAAATGACCTTAACCACTCTATCTCCTCTGCCAGTACCATTAGAATATTCAAAACCAGCCTTCAACTACACCTCACAACCTCTAGCTCTTCCGATTGCATCTCCTAAGTTGCAGAACCACACTCTGAGCAGATTGTGGCACCCACTCAATCAAATCTGCCTCACCCCGCACTCATACCCGACTTGCACTTTTTCCCACTTCCTCCCTTGCCTCCCAACCTCTATTTCCTCCTTCTTTATCTCCTCAATGTATTATCTACTCCCCTTTCTCCTCTCTCACCCACCTCTGAGGATATAGCACTTACTGGCACAACTAGCCTGACAAATGCCACCTGCTGCTTCACTGTCTCCCTCCTTTTGTTAAAGCTATGGTCCTAACAACTGTACAAAATGTATTACTCTGTGAAATGTCTAGTCTCCTTGTAATATTACTATTTCACTATCTCTGTATTTTCCTGATGTGGAACCTTTGTAAAGAGCCTTGGCTCAAAGGTATTTTGTAATCCTAGATCTTAATAAACAATAATAAATAACAATGTCGACTGCAAATGCAGTCAACATAAAGGAGTCGCTGTAATGTCGGTTGATTACTAAATTGTCGGGCGACTGTCATAGATCTGGGAGGAAATACTTCCTCTTGCAGATCCCGGTGAGGCCCCATCTGGAATACTGTGTCCAGTTTTGGAATCCACACCTAAAGCAGGATAAGAACAGACTGAGACCGTGCAGAGAAGGGGACTAAATGATTCAAGGCCTCCAGGCCTCTCATATGAGGGGGTAAGAATCATTGAATATGTTCTCACCGACGTAATGGAGGGAGAGGGGAAATGACTGAGACATACAAATTCCTAAGAGGAATAAACAAAGTTCCATGTCTGACCTGCTCAGCAGAATTTCCAACTCAAGAACTAGAGGTCACAAGTGGAAGCTGGGGAGGGGAGGCTTCAAGAGGGAGCTTAGGAAACATTATGTTACAGAAAGGGTGGCAGAACCATGGAATAGGTTGCCCACAGAGTGGTGGAGCTAAGACAGTGTCATCTTTCAAGCTGGGGTGGGACAGAGCTAAGGCTTAAACAAAAGTAGGGTGAACAGTGGGAATATAAATCAGATGTGGCGGGGATTAAGTCCTGAGATCAGAAAAATTTCAGGAAGAATTGGGCAGACTCGATGGACCTTAGTCTGCTTCTGCAGTCGCCTTTTTCTATGTTTCTCCATCAGAAATGTAAACTGTGGATAAGGAAAGTTGAAGGACTAGACTAGTGCTATCAAGTCAAGCATCAGCATTTCAAAGGACCCAGTGAGATGCAAGCTTTCTTCAGTGCAAAATCTGAACAAGAATCAGATCTGCATGGATTGCTGACTCCAAGCCTTTTAGCAGTAAAATATGTATGCGATAAGACATGTCAGGATGTGCACTGCAGAGATATAGTTGCATACTTCATGTGCACTGTTGGTAAGAAGTGCAGCTGAGTGTCGTTAAACTCATCTGAGAACTGTGGTCATAGCACCATAACAGGAAACAAGCTATCACAACTTAGTGTGTCTTTCCGGTCAAAATTGTAACTAAATAAAGAATAGCATACTCTGGAGTGTCGTATTGTCTTTCTAAAGTGGCTTTTAAAATGTCTGGTTTAACATGAATAAAATAAGAAGAAATTATTTCAAAAGTTAAAACTAAAGGCCAGCTTCCATTTTAGTTCTGAAGACACAAAATAGACTATATTCTGGTAATATGGGTGGGGGGTTAGTTAAAAACAGCAAAACACAATGAAAAACCTATGTGGAACCAAGTTAGTATAAAAAATACATGAGTTATCTAATTGGCATTTACCAGTACTGGTACTTTAATGGAAATGTGTTCAAAACAGTTGGAGGGGTGTTGTAAGCTTCTCCTGAACATGTTCATCCATCCCTGATTCAAATCCATGTGTTGTTATGAAGTTAGACTATTTATTTGTAAACAGTTTGGGCTTATCTTTGCCCATTTAACTGTTCCCACCTTTCCTTCCTTGTTTATGTAACTGCCTCCTTCCTCAGCCCATTTCTTTTTTCTGTCTTTCCCACATTCAACACAAGGAATATTTATCAAAGAATCTTTTTAATACTTTATTTATTCACTCTTACTGACCTGAACTCCTTCAGGAGTAGTCGCCAGGACACTTGATCTCCCTGCCTGAAGCTCCTTCCCATTCCTCTGTGACAGGGTATTTCTGTTCCTTCGCCACCCAGCCCCGGCTCTGAGTTCCCCGAGGCAGGACAGCCAGATTTACACCTCCTGGTACTCTATCTACAACCTAGTCAGGCAGCCCCGGGACAGAGAACAGAGGAAGTGAGAGGAGAAGTCCGGCATTGGGAGTGGCAGGTTGCACTTCTAAACCCTCCGCCATCTATCAGGTGGCAGAGGGATTTTTCTTTGAGTATTTACACCCACAACCCCCTCCCCATGAGAGCTCGGACGGCAATGGCATCAGGTCACCTGCCGCAGCTCTCGTCCCGCACTGAAGTCCCCTGGCATGCCCAGTACCTCTGGTTTCCACCAGGGGCCACTGCAGTGCCGAGACCACCTGAAACCCACCCCAGAGAGAAGAGAGCTATCCTCCAGATGCTTGATCCTCTCTCTCTCCCATGCAGACCCCGCAGCCCTGGCTCGCTCCTCGAACCCGGTCGCTGTTGTGGTGCCGACTTTTGGCATCCAGTGCCTTAACCCTCAGCACCACTGGGCCGGCTCATCACAGAATATTGCAGTTAGGTAAGAACTTACCATAATGGTAGATCTTCAAGAGAGTTCCTGCGTAGGTATTCGTATATAGGACTGCACCCCTGGCATCTGGTTCCAACAGAAAACTTGTAGCTAGTAATCATCAGTGGGGACGCCTCACATCAGGTGATGCAATGTCAGGCCGACTATAAAAGGGGGCGGTTCCATGCCCACCTTCCAGTTCTTTTCCACCAGAGACCTAAAGAAAGGTAAGTAGAAAGGAAGGAGTGATAACTCCTAGGACCATGCTTCCTATCCAGACCCAAGGGCTAGGCAGGGTGACGACCTCCATCCCTCCAGGTGGAGGCTGAACTCCCTCTTACAGGTTCCTCCTTGATGACTAGAGGTAGCAGGAAGAGGGGAAGGAGTCAGGATGCTGAGGGAGAGGAGCTTTGGCCCCAGAGGCAGGCTTGGGAAATTTTGCCTGAGATGAGCTCCAGATCCAGGGGCACGTTGTTTGCCCTGACGCTTGCCCTGGGTCTTATTCCATTGTCTTTGGTGGCAAAAGGCTGCTTCTTTGCCCTGTCCTATACATGGAGTGTATGTCCTGCAGGGACTGTCCGCTCTCCTGCAGCCCAGTTATGTCCTTGGCATCGCTGACAAAGGACGGAACCCTAAAGGGGCATCCAGGAGGGAAGACTGGACATCCTGTGCTAAACCTGTGATCCTGAGCCAGGAAAGGCACTGGATGCAGCTCCTCATAGCGGCAGCCCTAGCCACCGAATCTACCAAGTCATAGGTGACTCTAAGAGCATGACGACAAGAGGATTTGCTTATATGGACCTTGTCCAGTAGCTTATTTCGAGCATCTCATCCGGTATATCCTGGAGGTTCCTCTTGAGCTCAGAGAGGAAGCCTTCTGGAAGGCCACCATATGTGACACATAGTTAGGAGACTGGATGGCACAGGAAGTAGAGGAATATATCTTTCTGCCAAATTGGTCCAATTGCCTTGAGTCCTTATTGGGAGGAGAGGAGCTCAGGTGTTTGGGTTGTGCCAACCAGTCATGAGCGGCCATAATGACCATAGAGTTGGCCTTAGGATGAGTTGTTAGATGGGAACCTTCAAGGGGAAGTATGTGCATCAGCTTTTCTGGATACAGCTGAATAGAGGAAGGCTGTTGCCAGATAGTCGTGACAAGATCCTCATGGGGTCCCATCCAGTGAAGGATAGGTAGAGGGTCTGTAGTAGCCAGACCTAGATGTTCTGCCAGCCTCTTGCGCTTGGGATCTACTTTTGAGGGCCAGCCTCCTGCTGCCTTAATGGTCCTCAGAAGGTCACCAAAGGAGGGAATCTTCTGGTGGTGATTTGGGAGACTCCTTAGGTGGGACTTCAACTGGAGACCGAGGGTCCAGAGTCAGAGTCAATGTCCGAGTCCGAAGGTTCAGAGCCACTGGGGATGGATGAGTCCACCCCAGAGGAGCCCATCGGCAGAGAAACTGAGGCTCGTCCTGAAGGAACCAGTGGTGGAGGTGCGCCAGGCAGAGGAATGTCACCCACCAGATGATGCCGTAGTTTAGAGATAAGTTGGGTCCTGGCATCCTGCCACCATGCCAGGATCGCATCCCGATCAGTCGGTGGTGGAGGAGGAGGAAGCTGGTATCCTGGGTGGTCTGGGTATTGTGGTTGTTGCCACAAAGGGTACTGGATCCTGGCAATCTTGGAAGGTAACCATAAGGAGAATACTCAGGGTATCCTGGCATCGGGTATCTCAGCGTCGGGTATCCCGGCATCGGTGGCACAGGGCCTGGCATCGGGTAATGTGGTGCTGATGGAGGCCAGCCTGGTGGCGGATAATGGGGATCTGGCCCCAGAAAACTGCCTGAAGGTTCTGCAGGGCTGGCTGGGGAGGTGTCGGAGGGCCACTGGGTGGTGTGGGATCTGGAAAGGCCCCGCAAGGGGCTCCATGTTAGAAGGATGCCAGGCAACCAACGGACTCCTGTCCATGGGCAGCAAAAGACCAGGCAAAGGAGGCAACTCAAGCACAGACCCCAATGAAAGGTCCAAGAATGATCCTGAAGGCAAGGAGAAGGCAGGATCGGGTGGCAAATCCCTGGGTGAAGCACCGAAGAGGATGATGGGTCTCCTACCCGCACACTCATGCCAACGTCAGGGTCCTCATGGGAGCCTGATGGGCAAGATGGACAGTCCGGGCAGACGACAGTTGATCCATCACCCAACTTATTGGACCTGATTGGGCTGGCAGTAGCTGAGAGGCCACTGCTAGGCTTAACGGTCACGGCTGTGCACCAGTCGACAGGGTCAGAGGGTGACTTATCGGTAGTGCTGGGTGGAGGAGACAAAATAGACACCTCAAGAGAGGCTACCCCTGGCTGCTCGCTCACCTTGGCAGGAGGGAGAGAAGGTATCCAGCCCAGAGAAGCAGACAGGGTACCTGAATACAAAGTACTCACAGTTTTTGAGGTGGAAGGCCTTCCACGGGCGATGGACCTCTCCCAGCACTTCTCCTTATCATCTTTTTCTTTGGGGCCAGCAACAATGACCTTTTCCTTAGCTCCTGAAGCTCCTTTTCCATCGACGCCAGCCATCGGGTAAGAAGGTGGGCCTTGAGGTTCTCTTGCATCTGGTCTGGGTGGCCTGATTAAAGCCCTGACAGATGGCACACTCGTCCGAGTTGTGCTTGGGGCCTAGACACAGAAGGCAGTGGAATGGTCATCCCCATGCTGGACTTGAGCTCCGCACTTAGAGCACTTGTTTTTGGGTGAGCCGACATACACTCATCAGTGATGGGTGATGAAATGGTTTATGAAGAGAGAAACTTTGAATAACACTTGGGCATTTGATTGCTGTTCTTACATGAGAGCCAAACAAACTGAGGCGACGGCAGGAAAGAACTTGAGGGTGGGTGCGGGCTGCCTCCTTTATAGTTGGCCTGATGTCATGACACTGACATTGGGGGCAGTCCTGCTGATGATTTAGCTACAAGTTTGCCATTGGAACCTGACACCAGGGGCACAGTCCTATATGTGAAGACCTACTGCAGGAGCCCTCTCAAGTAAGATCTAGGAATACAAGATTCTGCACAACTCCAATGATAGAATGTTCCTCTAGCAACTTATGGTCTACAGACACACACACACACACACACACACACACTCACTATTCCTTTCCAGCAATCACTGAGGCTTATGTGAAAATATCTTGCGCTATGAAATTTGAGATTACTTTCAGAAGAAACATGGTTAGAAATCAAAAACCGCTTGTTTTTGCAATAAAATTAGAACATTGGACATGTGTGTAATCTGCATGGTTTCCTACTGTTCTATGTCTTACGTTGAGTTTGAATGTAAAACTCCAGCTGCATCAGAGTATGCACACTCATCCCGTGAGAGCATGCTTCCTGATGCCTTGTATGCTGGCATCCTGTGGGGATGCAATATAAGGTTGTGCTGCCCTGGTGTGCACAGCATGACACTGGTGCCCTTTGGGCACTGATAACCTGACTGGCATCTCAGAATCCCACATACTACACGGGCCCGATGGCAAGAAAATGTCCCTATCAATCCCAGAATTTGTCCTCCACAGATGCAGGAGCTGCAATGTGGTCCCCCAGAGTGTTGAAGTAAGTGCAGCAGAAGGAAGAATTGGATTGGGTAGCAGGGTGGCAACTTGGTAGAATAAAAGGCCATGCCAGTGAAGGGGGCAAATAACATAAAAAAGTAGAAGTTACCAGAAAATGCAATCAACTCTGTGATACTGTGCTCCAGCAGAATAGTTTGAAATTCATCAGAGTTTAATTTTTGTGAAAAGCGGTTTGTATTAACAACTTTAGTTAAAGGTTTGTTAGTCCTTTGGAAGGCAGAGGTGATGCTGTGAGTGTTGTATCCTATTAACATAATATACTCATTTTAGGTCTTATATCTACAGCGCTTATGTTGTCACCAATACATTAGCCTGTTGCAGAATCGTCAAGTAGTGCTTTGGAATCAGTACTGTATTATCGAGACACCTATTTAGTGGACAGGATTTTCAGAAGTGGAGCAAGCTGATACAAATGCAATTGTTGCATGCCTCAGTGTGCGCCTGGATGTGCCCAACCTCAAACACGCTATTTTCAAAGGCATAAGAGGTTTGCAACAGTTTCTGTGATTTATGGCAGCTAGCATCACAGAAGTGACCCATGTGCCATTTTGTGGCGCCAGTGCCGCCATTTTGTCCAAATTGCATTAAACTACGGCAGATGTTTTTAATACTGCTAGCCAACCTTTTAAGGAGATCTAGCAACATCCAGCCTTTGCCAGTATTTTGCACAGTTGCATCAAAATCGTAATGCCTGTGTTTGACAATCATGCCTCACTGTCTTTCAGAACATTCCACATTTCCTTAATGCAACTCCTAAATAGAATTTGTATAGTCCACGTCTGGAAAGCAGACTTTCTTTTTCTTAAAACTCAGTCTTATTACAAGGCTTAAGTACATGAGCATCACTTACACTCAACGGCATATGCACGACGAGACCCACATTCTGTCCTACATTAATAAACAACATCAATGAGTAAAATTAGCAAGAATGCATAACAGCAGTACACAAACGAAACCAAATATAGCAAGCAGAAAACACACAAAAAAAGGCATCACAAATGTTGAATTAAATTCATGTCACATAACATCTGATTTGTTGTTATAGCTCTCTCTATGAAGGGCTATTAAAGGAGGAGAAAGGAATTGACATCTGTACCAACCCCCTTACTTACTTAAAAGAACACCGCAACCCTTTTTGCATTATACTTTTCTAGTTGAACACCTACATTGTCTGATTGCTTACCTTCTTCAAAATGTTATGCTGCTAGTTTTTTATCTTCCTCTTCCTGAGCAGAACTGGAATGCATGCTAATGGTATAATTGTACTCAACATTGTTCTATTTCAAATCCTTGCTCTGCTTTTATTGCACACTTCCTGAATATTAGCAATACCCTCAACAGTGCAGCCACTTATAATGCAATCATCTCCTCTTCTCTTACTGAATCATGAGTGGCCAGACTGTGTTGGGGTGTTCCCAAGTCCAAGAAAGATGCAGTTGGAGTTGATTAAGGACTGCAAACAACCATGTTTTTGTGTGGTGGGCAGTCTGTTTTTCACTTTAAAAAGAAAAAAGGAATCAAAGTCAAACTACCCGCTACATCAGCAGTCTTTGCAGAATATGACCAATCATAACATGTGTTTTGAAACTAGAGACACTGAACCCTAAGGGGTTGACAGTGTCTCTTTAAACTGTTGTGTTCCTTCTCTGAGGTCATGATCAGGCCCATATGTATATCCCATGGTCACAAAAGGTTTTGGAATGCCTCCTCCTTACGTTGCAGACAAGATGTAATATTTTCCATGTCTCAGATTGTCCCAACTATCCTTTTCAGTTAACCAGCTGTGGACCCTGGTCTGTCAGCCATTTCACCATGACACATTTTACAGCTGCGGCTAATAACATTAATAGCTACCGCATGTAGTTTTGTCAAAGAGCAGGGGTAGGCAATGCTAACACTAGGTCTGGGAATGTAAATGTGATTATTCTCACCAAATATTTCTGGATCTGTTTATGGATCAGTGTCCAAAAGAGTGTTAACCTTGGGAAACTCCAAAATATCAGAATGCATCCCTGCACACCCACCCCGACACTGTTTCTCCAGCAATGGTCTACTGTTTTCTTTATTTGGATTTTAGCTTTTGAATGTATACTGCTTGTGGAGCAATGCTGTGAACCTTTCAATTTTGCAACAAAATGTATAAAAACAGTTCAGAATAAAAAATCTGTAATGTTTCTAACAGGATTGCGTCCATTGTCACAGTCACAGCGGAAGTGAAAGTGACTGCAGCTGTGCTACTGTGAGAATGGAGCTCGTACTTCAGACTCTGAGGCGGCATGTGTTTGCCGTAATAACCACCCATTTATTATGACAAATATCAGCTGGATGAGCCCATAGAAAAACTTGCTCACCAATTATATAGCTATATAGATACAGATATATTCAAAATGCATTAATATTTATTTCTGAGAACTATCACCCTATACAAAGAACTTCCAGATTAAGCTCTTGTAACCTCAAAGATTCTGGTCAGATTGTAAAATGTGACAAACCTGCATGTAATGGAGGAAGTCCTTTTCTGATACGCCATACTGTTTCAAAGAATTAAAGCCCCTCCCCCACATCAAAAATTGTGAATATGTTTTGAGCCCTTTTTCCCCAACTTCCAAAACCTTTGTCTAAAGCAGAGGAAGGAAAAGTCAACTATGCTGAATCAGCATTAGGAACCTATATAGGTTGGAGTCCCTGTTTTAGGTCTAAATATTCTTAAACTCTTCAGAGAGCATTTAACCTGTGAGTTGTTAACTATGTTCTCAGTTTTTCTTATTAGTTTTTCATCTGGGAGAGCAAAATGGGGTACAGGAAAACTGCTCTATCTTTGCTTTGCTCGTGTGCTGAGAAAGAAAGCTTGTGTCACCATATAACATTGTCATATGTCAGGCAGTGCCAATCCACCCTTATCCCTAGGTAAGTGGAGGATTTTTCTTTTGACCTGCAGCTACTTGGGATCCCAAATAAACTTTGATGTGGCCTTGTCTAGTTTCTTCCAGAATATCTCCAGAATCATCCATGGGAGGAATTAAAAGAGAAGCAGAAACTGGGGAGGATATTGTTTTCACTGACCTAACATGTTCTGAAAAAGAGAAGGAGTAGGGCCCATCTAGCTAAAGAGAGAAAACACTGGGTCCACTACGCTGCATGGCGTTCACTGGTGTGAATGAAGTAAACAGTTCAGAAAATGACAGAACATCACAGTCAGCCAATAATTAGTAGTCAAGAAATTCTGGAGCTTAGCTAACAATTTTATTAACAAAGCTGAAAGGCAGTAACAAAATCCTGGTGCTTGGTCTAATTGTGACCCTTCCTCAGAGCAATCACCCCTGAGGAAGAATCTAGTGGGCAAAACACGAGGGGTTTGTAACTGCGTTTGACTTTGTTAATAAACACATGAGCTAAGTTCCAGGATTTCTTGGAGTACTAATTGCTGGCCTAGTGTGATGTTCTGTGTCCTGTCCATCTAGCTACTGAACATCTTCCCACGCATAATTAAACAGGGGTTATACAAAAGGTTAAAGAGGTTAGATATATTTGAGGATACTCTGATTCCGAGATATCTAATTTCACTGTGTTTTCCCAAGTGAATGGGAATGTTTTAAATTGCATTGGACATAATCCACTGATCAGTAAGGTTTCCAACCACAGATAGTCAATTTTATAGCCTGTCAGGTCTCCAAACCTGTGAAAGCTGACTTTTCAAACTTGAACCAGTTTACTTGGTTGGGACTTGTTTCAACCAGTCTAACAAAATCAGTAAATGACACCTGGATTTTAACTCCTTTTGCTTGACCTGTCCTTCTGATCCATGTCTATGTCCTGTGTCGGTGATGCTTTCCTTCAGTATCAAATAAAACAGAGCTTTAAAACCCTGATGCTGCCACTGGATTTAGAGCATGTAGGAATTTAGGGTTTGCATAGAAATCAATTGCACAGCAAGTGACAAAAGAATGGTCAGACAATATCTGCTGCAGGTCTACCATTCCATTCGTTGATTTGGTAGCAATGTTATTCTGTTTCATAGACAGCTGACTGAACACACCACAAACACACACCATTACCATTACTGTAAAGTCCAAACGATATCAACAACTTCCAAGCCTTCTCAACTATCCAGCAAACACCAGCCAGCAGTTTAATTCAACTTCACTGAAGGCTTCACATTAACATAGACAAAAACACTGGCACACCACCAAAATGAGAGCAGTGCACTTCGGACAGCCAGACCT
This sequence comes from Neoceratodus forsteri, assembly GCA_016271365.2. Lineage (NCBI taxonomy): Eukaryota > Metazoa > Chordata > Ceratodontiformes > Ceratodontidae > Neoceratodus > Neoceratodus forsteri. The sequence continues at coordinate 1,742,581,346 of CM028129.1, forward strand.
TTCACTGATATAATAACTAAAATGAAGTGCACTCATGAAGCCAAACAAGTGCTAGTGCAGTCAAGTGTCATTTGTAAACAAAGTTGTATTTGCAGTAGTATACAAAATGCAAATAAAGAAAGACCTCGTCTGACACCCCCAGTGCTCCAAGGAAGCTTTTGCTATTCTTGTCTGCAATGAACACTTGTGCCTGGATTTTCGAAAGTCAGGAGACATCATTTGCATGGCCACAACTACATCCATGTAACTTGTCCAGAATGTTTGCTGGGGATTTTCAAATATTCTGATGTATTAACACTTTTTTGATTTATGTTCGAAAAATGATGCATGTGTCAAATAAATAATGCATGCATCATTTTCTGTGCACAATTCATGGCACCTGTGACAGGCAGATAGATCACATTTTCTGTGGTTTAACAGCCTTATTGCAAGTACAAGTGCAGCCAAATCCTATTGGATCTGGATGAAAAGCCAGCCCTAGACAGTACCTGCCCTGTTTTGGCTCCTTGATGCACTTCATCTTTTTTTTGTTGCACGTTAACTTTTGTTCACACTGCTTCTCCCATGGGGAAACATACACAAAAACTGAGAACAAGTACAAGGCCAGAAAGAAAAGTCAACATTTCAATCCTCAACATTTTTCTTGACATTTTCTTGGAGCGGTGAGCAGCTTGTTTAAATTATTTTCCCTCGTTAGCTCAAATTTACTAGTTCTAATAACAAAAACAATGAATATATTTTGTCCAGGTGGAATGTTGGGGTCAACGCTCCATGTTGACCTCCCATGACATGATAATCCAGTAAAATTCATAAAAACATAAAGTAAAACAATTTTTTAACAAACATAGGGAATCCCAAAGTTCATCTTATTTTGTTACAGCTTAAGAACAAAATACATAATTTCTTTACCACACAAGTTCGTATACCAAGCAAACACAAAGTACAATAAGTAACCAAGGCAGACAGAAGCAGATAAATATTACTCACATGTGTAGTCTTCTTTGTTACTGCTATACCTGGAAAAAGAAAAAGATAACATTAAACTCTTCCCTTTACAATGATTAGGAAGTGGTTCATTTCTAGACACCTCAAACTACAGTATATACAGGACTGAGGTCCCTGTTCTATATGCTAATACATATCATTGCTGTGTCTCTTATGCTTATAAGAGGAAAGGAAAGGAAGGCAATTTTATTTGTTGAGCTCCTATCCTAAAGGCTTGGAACTTCACATAAATGCAACAATTAAAAAGTAACAATCAACTCATATACAATCACGTACATTAAAATTCAACTTGAGGTAAAAATAAAACAGGTCAGGAATCAAGTCATGTGCTAGGCCAAACAAATAGCTTTTCTGGCCCCTTTTAAATGTCTTCACTGGGGGACTTCTCAGATAGAAAGGTATAGCATTCCATATTGCAGGGCTGCCAGCAAGAAGACGCTATTGCTAGATTATTTTAGTGTGATCTTGGAACAGCCAGCAATAATTGCTCAGTGCAGTAGAGACAGCAGGGGAGTATACCAGGTCTTTACGATACTGTAGGCAGGGCCCAGCTATGCAGGGCTTTGTGTGTTAACATGTGTAGACAAAACCCAAACTGAAAAATAGTCTCAGGGTATGAGAGGTGTTATGGGCAGACTGGATGGACCACTGTTCTATTTCTGCAGTCATTGTCTATGTTTCTATGTCGCAATCTTGAATACGGTTTTCAGCTAATCAGAAGCTAGTGCAGCACAACACAGGAAAGATATATGATACCCCACATATCAACCTGGCAGCAGCATTGTACACCAGCTGCAGGTGGTGCAGCAAGCCTTTAGATAGCCCTAGGCATAGTGCATTATAGTAGTCAAGTCTCGAGGTCATCGAAGCAGGTACTGGGGTTGCCAGATCCTCTTGCCCCAGATAGGGTCTATAGGATCTAACCTGGGAGATTGTGAAGAATGACCAACACCTGATATTCTAGTGTAAACCTTAAATCCACAGTGACTCAAAAATGTTTCACCTATTAGCAGCTGTCAGCAAAGAGCCATTTAGAAAAGCTCCTAATGGCCTCATATCTTCCAGCTGACCGAAGGATGTGTTTCCACTAGCAACAGCATCGTCTTGGTAGGGTTGAGGCTTAGCTAGCTGGAGGACATCCAGCTGTCATTATTCTTTCATATTTTCAAGCCCAGAGACTGCCTCCCATCTGTTTGATGTAAAGAACAGGTAGAGCTGAGTATCATCTGTGTAGAGTCCTAGAATATTTAGAAATAAACAATTCTGATTGGCTACAAATGGTGTCATGATTTATAATTAACAATATGAGTCATAAAAAGTGTTTTAGTCAATAAGAATTATTTATTTTAAACATTCCAGTATATGTTGTTTTGAGAGCCTCACATGCTAGCAGCTTCAAATGGTGTTCTCACTTCAGTTTAATTTTAATTTTCCAGATAAAGAGTATATCTCTTTCTTTGAAGCTAGAAACTACTAAATACTGCAGAGGCCACTTATAAGAACCCCTGAGAAAAGAATATCCTGCTTACAAGAACATTTTTAAGTCCAACTTCTTTTCAGATTTACAACGTTATTTGTTCTGATACGTGAACATTTTTTTCTTCTCTGCTACAATAATGTTCTGTTTATAAGAACAATTTTGGGACTGCATTTGATAAAATGTTAATGCAACAGTTTTAACACTGAATGAACGGTACAATACTCTGTTCAGGCACAAAATGTATCTGATACCATTATTAATATTGAGTTGATTGCAAAACATTTGGGCCTAGCTTCATTCTGTTAATCGGTGAGTTTCATGGGTTTTCACTTTTTCAATGAGGCGTTTATTTACTGATTTCGTTTTGGTGACCGAGTGGGTGCACTGTGCACAAAACTATTTTCAGACATGACCTGGGTAGTTACAATATGGTAAAACGATGAATCATTTACAAGTTAAGGAGTGGAGAAGTGTCACAACAATTCACGGTTACAATAATTGTATATATGAGCGCATTAGTTACATACAAATTTAATTAAGTACAAGGAAGGCAACAATAAAATGCTGGGTATACACAGCATACATTGGTTTAGGTCCAGAGATCATTTTCAAGGCAACCTCAGTGGCATAGCAAGCTTTTGTTTCTGGATTGATGGGGGGTCAAGTAAAAGTTCTGTTGTTCACGGAAATACCAAACCAGTAGGCTGGGGGGTCTACAGTTGTCTAAGCCTCCTTAAGCTATAAGTTTTAGATGTATTGTGGTGCATAGGAAGATCATTTTGTACCTTTTGATTGCTTTTAGAGTTTTCTTTTGCTTGTAGAAAGTAAAAACTCTGTGTGCAACACCTGATTTTGTATGCCAGCAGCTGATCCTACGTAGATTGTCTATGCTCAATTTTAGGTGCCCAACTAGAAGACTCTACACAGTATCTGGGCATCCTACTGGGCCAGGAGCTCTCCTTTGCATTGAGTGGCTGTCAAAGTTCCTCAATCAAAAGTTGGGCTTACTCTATAGACTAAGGGTGTACCTCACTAAGGTGAGTGTGCCTGATGTCATCTGCTGGTTGAGCAGTATTTCCACTTGCTGATTTTATCTACCTTTCAGCCCTCACGACACCAGTGGCAAGGACTCCATGCATGCATGTATTCACGGTTGTGGGAAGGCACATGGAGCCAGCTGATGTCCTCTCACCGCAGCACCTCCACCTGTGGTTCTTTTCAGGTAGCAGTGTAACCACCCAGTCCCCTGGGGTTACTAGAATCCCATTGATGTTAGACTAGGAAGGTAGTGGGCAGCTGGTAGAAAGTTTATTAGAAGCTCTCACAGACCTCTCATTGTTTACCTAGCTAGGCTGGGTGAGAAATAAGTGAGGTCATTTAGAACTCTTGCAGCAGCCTGAGCACAGTGGAATCAGCTGATAGGGGAAGAGTTTAGAATGTTGAGGTCAGTCAGTGCAGTCTTAGTGTGGAAGCAGTGAGAGAGGAGCCTAGAGTGGAGGTGCCTGCCAGCCTGCCCTCCTGAGGCTGGGTGAAGGACCTCTGGTCATTTTTCTCACCCTAGTGTGTGCAACAACAACAGTACCACAGGAAGTAGTAGAGACTGGTCATTTCTGAGATCCCAGTGGGTCATTCTTGTGAGAAGTGGATGGGACTGTGAGATCCAGTGGGTCCAAGGGAAATCCCAGGGACCAGAAGACTGTCCAGCTGCCCAGATCAGAGACAGAGAGATAGTCTCAGTGAAAGCTACCAGAAAAGGGAGAAGTGTGTTTCTTCCAAGGTCCATGTCTGTAACAAAGGGACAAACAAACTGTGAATACAGCTACATGGGAATGTTTCAGAGTCGTCTGATGGTATATGTGCCCAGAGACAAGGCTAGATTACACCACTTAGGGCCCAAAATATCACCCCAAAATGTGCTGAATGAAGGAATTTGAAAGTGTCAATACCTTTAGCAATCTGAGGGGTCGAATGGAATAGCAGAGAGGGCAGGGTGGGCAGAACCTCATCTAAAATTCCCGTCAGAGCTAGCTGATTACTGGAAGGGCTCAAGGTTACCCTGTGGATATTAACTAAGCCCATTGTGTCAGGAGGAATGTAATGTTTTAAGTGTGTGGCAACCCCCACATAAGACACTTATGGAAAAATAATGTTCTTGAGGTCCCTAGAAAAGAGGCATGGACTGTTCAAGGTTCTGTGAGGAAAAAATCTTGGAAAAACCCAAACTGTGTTGTGCTGGAAAAGAAAGTGCTTGCTGATTGTCCAATGTACAGAACCAACCTGGGGACCACCCTTTCTGTTTTCCACCTGTGTCTGAATAAAGCCATACTATACAATCGCATTTCTAGTAGTGGACATTCCATCTGTGCTTCCCAGTGTGATCTTGTTATGGGCCCCTCAGATAGGAGACATAGCATAGCCTTCACCTCTGTCCCAGAACTCTGTGTAAATATAAATGTCATTTGTGCTGTAACCCCCCGACCTCTTAGATGCTGAGCTAGGTATTTGCCCGGTGTCAGTGGTGATACCCATTTTAGGCCAACTTGTGGTTTGATGCCTGAGTTGTATACAAGTTAGGGGGTCCTGGTTGCAAGATGCTGCTCTTGGCCGGGGCAAGGGTTGCAAGTGTTTCAGTGGAGACCAGCATTAGCTCTCACAGAGAAGAAAGGCCTCTCTGGGATGATCGGTCCTTTTCCCCTGCCGATGCTCCGATGACATGGTCTGGTTCCCAAACCTCAGTGAGCAGTGTCATGAGGCACAATCTTACCACTGTACTGGTGGTCTAGCCTTGAAAGGCACTTTTCCATATTCTACTGAATGCATTTGATAACCCTAACCTAGGAATCTAACTTACGGGTTATTGTTGTAATGTTTAAAATAATCATACAGGGACCACTTAGCCATTTCAGTACTGTACTGTAAATACAGTATGTACTGAGCAGGCTGTTATCTAGTGTGCTTTAGGCCTTGCCTCTCTTCATTTGGTTGTCCCCAAGATCTCCTGCCTCTATAGGAAGTGAGTGAGCCAGAGCTGATCACGCAACTTTGTAACAATAGTGTGTTTCATTTATTATTGTATACAATCTAGGGCCTTGCTGGAAATGAACTTGTCTCAGTTGAGTGTACCTATTCACCGTCATTTTTCAGTTGAATACAAATTTTACTACTTTTACTATGAATACACCCCCAAGAAATGCTCAGCAAAGCCCTCTTGTGCTGTGATTTTAAATCCCTACCCACTACTGACTGCACTACTGTATGTGTTCAGTCAGATCACTGCAGGACACACAGACTATTCATGATCTCATTATAAGGCTTGAAAACCTTAGGACTGCAGCCAGAATGATTGTGAGCCAGTGTGGTGTTCATAGCTTCCAACCTCCCTGACCTGATAAAGAAAACTGTGACTTTTGTCAGCGACTTGAACTATCAAATGATCAAAGCAGTTACATATGTGATCATATCAGCTGTTCACTGTAATGGTTTTGTTGGAACATTTCTGAATTATGATCTTATCCAATACGTACTTTCTCTTGCAACTGTTCATCTTATCATGCATCTTCTTAATACTGTAGTATATCAAAATCTTGGTTTCTTTTGTGCTACGGCGAAAGCAAGATAATGCATACATAAAATTGTTTGCAATGTTTATTTCTGCTCATGATCTTTAATGCTTCCTCCCAACAGCCATACGTGTTGCCTAGCTCAAGCAGTTCACTGCATTCCACAGCAGAAAATTCTTAAAATATTTATGATTTTTAGAGCTGAGTGTATGAACATGAAACTAGTTTATGTATTATACAGCCCTGACAAAACCCATTTGTATAGATAATTTTTTCTCGATATCAAATCAACATGTACCATCATTAATGAAACACAACTAATGCATTGTACTGTAAAGTAGGGTCCCATGTCAGTGGCTGAATTCGCTTATGTATTTCAATTATTTTATTTATTCACTGAGGAAAGCACACAGAGCCAAAGACCTGTTTCCAGGTGTGACCCAGTGCCATAGGTAACAAGGATGTTTTAGAGCGTTGAATATACAATATTCAGATTTATTTATTTATTTATTGAAATGTTTCACCAGGAAAGGCACACTGAGCAAAAGATGCTCATCTCATGGTGCAACTGGGGGGTACAAAGGGAGCAGATAAGAACATTGATACATGTAATTTGGTTACACACTGTAACAAGAAATAGGAGCAACACTGCATACATTGCACGTGGATTTGAGTTACCATTGGTACATGGAGGAGAGTTATATTGTACAAAGAATTTACAACGACATGGGGTAAAATGGGTTACATTCGAGGGGGAAGCTACATCAGAATTGAAACATGGATTAGGTTTACACAATGCTATGCTGTCAGCTATGATAGGACATGGAATTAGGTTTACACAGTGCTATGCTGTCAGCTGTGGTAGGATATGGAATTAGGTTTACACAATGCTATGCTGTCAGCTTTGGTAGGACATGGAATTAGGTTTACACAATGCTATGCTGTCAGCTATGATAGGACGTGGATTAGGTTTACACAATGCTATGCTGTCAGCTGTGGTAGGACATGAAATTAGGTTTACACAATGCTATGCTGTCAGCTGTGGTAGGACATGGAATTAGGTTGTGACCTAGATTATGTTACACAATGAAATATTGACAGCCACTAATCTAAGGGAATACGTTAGGCAGAGAGACAAGGCTAGAAGTGCAGTAGTTGGTAGATATATGCCAGCATTTAAGCCTCAGCTACAGCTGCTGGCCTGGCTGCTTGGGATCTAGGAGGGGCCAGTGGGAGGGTAAGGGCAAGTGGAGGGAGGAGGAGATCAGATACATGAACAATTTACCACATACGAGTTTTCAGGGCAGAGGATAGGGAGTGCCTAGAGGAGGAATGGCGGATTTGGACCAGCAGGTCACCCAGAGCGTCAGGAGATGGTAGGAGAAGGCTGATTGGCCTGCAGTGGTACAGCGGTGAGGATTACCAACAGCCAGGAGTCGATGGACCTAAGGACATGAGAGGGGTTGGTGGAGATGATAGAGAGGAGGCGGTAGGGTGGAAGAGACCTGAGCCAGAGGTTAGAAGCTAATTTAGCACAATGGAGTAGGCGCTGGCTGTTAAGTGAGGGAAGGCCAGTCAATGGTAAAGCCTCGCAGTGGTGGGCAGGGGCGGGCATCGAGGGCAAAAGCGACAGAAAGCATTGAAGAGGGATCCAGTCTGGATAGGGTAGTCTTGGGGTGGCACTGTAGACTACATCACAATCAAAGGTAGGTAATATTTTCAGCACAATTTCACATCTCACAGGTAGTGGGAGGCTACTGCGGTTCCTGTAGAGAGCGCCTCACCTTTGGGTGCAGTTTTTTCAGGATACTGTCCACATGGGCAGAGAAGGATAGGCATCGGTCAGCCAGACACCTAGGCACCTAAAAAGTAGACACATCCTCTAGGACTATCCCGTCAAGGGTGTGGAAGTTCAGGGTGCGGTAAGCCTAGATAGTCTCTGCCTAGTGCTAGAGGTCATAGAGACTGTCCTCTTGGCATTAAGAGAGAGTTGGTGGAGCAACCAGAGCTGAACTTTATTGAAATCAGCCTGTAGACAGGTAGCAACCTCCTCAGGGGACCGGCCAGAGGTAAAGAGGACTGTGTCATCTACATACGTGTGAATAGAGGTAGATGAGGAAGTTTGTGGCAGGTCATTTAGCAAGATGGAAAAGAGAATGGGCTGAGTACTGAGCCCTGGGGAACACCGTATCTATTGGGAGTCGAGATGAGGTGGAATCAACAATTCTTACAGACTAAGCTCTGCCCTGAACGTAGGCTCTGAACCAGTTGGTGGCAGTCACGGATAAACCATCTTCAGAGAGGCAGGTTATCAACAGGGGGAGACAGTGTTGAAAGCTTTGGCTAAGTGGACAAAGATGGCTGATATAATAAGACCTTTGTCCATCCCCAGAGGATGGTGTCAGAGAATCTTAGGAGGAAGTTGTGGTAGAATGGTTCTTCCTAAATCCAGACTGGAAGGAGTGAAGAAGTTGGAATCCGAGAGGAAGTTGGAAAGTTGTGAGAGCACGAAATGTTCCTGAAGTTTTGCGAGGTGGGGAGGGAGGGAGATGGAGTGGTAACTGGCTGCAGTGGTGGGGTATCCTTCTTTAGGAAGTGGTAGGACTGTGGCATGCTTCCACCCATAGGAACTGATTCAGAGGCAAATGATAAGTTGAGCAGGGTGGCTAGTGGAGATGTAATGGGCGGGGCAGATAGGTAGAGGAGTTTGGTGTCCATCCCATCAGGGACTTTCCTTGAGGGGTTAAGGGTGAGTAGGGCATCTAGAGCTCCATAGGAGAGATGTTCCTGAAATAGAAGGTGTTCAGTCCGGGGTTTGGTAGCTTCAGCAAGGTGGGTGAGTGGGGCTACAGCTGGAAGGGAGGCTAGGAGAGTAGTAGCACATGTGGTGAAGTATGAGTTGAACTCTGAGGCAACCATGGGTGGGTCTAAGAGAAGAGTGACATTTGAGAACAGTAGATGTCAATAGGGAGAAAAAGGAGGATAACTTTCCAAAATGTTGATGGCCTACATAGATTGCCGTTGAAGGTGTAGCTAAAGTGTTCGTTTTGGCTAGACAAGTGACTTTGGTGCACTTGTTACGAGCATGCGGTAGGTGATGTTATCATCTGGGAGGAGCATGGACTTGTACATTTTCCATGCCTTGTCCCGGCATCCTGGCACGCTATTAGTTCAGGGAAATTCAGGGAAGGTGTGTCCCTGGACCCGAATGCTCGGATGGGGCATGATTATTCCAGATGCTGAGGAAGGTGTTCTGGAAATGTAAGGAATCATCCATGTTATAATTGCTATGGTGATGACCCCAGTTTGTATGAGCTAGTTCTTCCAGAAAAGGGTAAGGTTTAGTGATTTATATGACTTTTGTATTATAATTTTGGGAGGGATTTAATGTGATGGATTTTATGGACTATGGAAGTAATGTGATGGTCGCTATAGAGTCTGGTAGTAGGCAGACTTTGATGACACGGTGGGGGTGGGAGGTGAGAGCCCAGTCAATTAGGGAGTGATTACCAGTCTTGTGGTTTGTACGTGTTGGTTCAGAGATGACTCGAGTAAGATTGAGGCTGTAATCTCAGAACAAGCTTTGTTGAAAGGGAGATGGCCAGTTGTGATTAAAGTACCCCATAATATAAAGTTCTCCAGATGGGGCTAGGCAGACTAGGTGGCTTAGGAGGTCAGTGACAGTTGTGGCAGTGGTTCCAGGGAGGCAGTATACACCAGCAGCATAAACAGGGAGGAGAGAGGGAGGAACAGTTGGAGCATGAGCAGTTCATAGGCTTGGGGCTCCATTTTAGTATGTATAACAGAGAAGTGTAAGTCTGAGGCGTGTAGATTGTAACCTCTCCACCTCTGGTGGAGCGGTCTTGTCGAGTGACATTGAAACCTGGGATGGCAATGGATGGATCCTTGAAATTAGGGTTTAACCAGGTTTCTGATACGATGATAATGTCAGGGGCATGCTGGGCAGCTAGCACCTGGAGCAGATCGAGCTTGGGGCTAAGCTATGAATGTTTAGGTGGAGTACGATAGCCCACGGGAGGGGCCAATATGAGTAGCAGTGTTGGCCTTGCAGGGGAGTTGATCACTGAGCTTGGCAGGTTGAGGGCGGTACTGGGCCAGGGTGGGGTGTATATCACCTGCTGCAAGGAGTAAGGTGAAGGTTAAATAGTGAGAAAGCACAGTATATGATAGCACCATGTTGTGGGCAAGCACCACCTAGGGATGCTTTAGGGTGGTCAGCATGAGATGCGGGAGGTAATTCGGTGGAGGGATGACCAAAGGTGGGCATAGGAGTAGAGAGAGAGAGGAGGGATAATAGGATAGTGGTACCAGGTAGTGACTGGAAGAGATAGAGTGGCAGTGGGAGGGGAATGAGCAGGATGAGGTAGTTTGGCTGTGAAGGGGGTCAGGGTATAAAAGTGTGAGAGATGTGGGGGTAGGCAGAATGAAGGTGGAGATTAGGAGTAGATTCGAACTGTTAGTGCCATAACTGCCAGTACACAGGAGGCAGTAATCTGATTTTACTCGTAGTTGGTAGGAGAGAAGAAGAACAGTCACATGGACCACTTGGGTGGCAGAATAGGCTGGGAGGGCAAGGAGGGTGATAGGCAGGAGAAGGACTGTGGGCGCCAATGGTGTTTGAGCAGGCCTTGAAGGTGGGGCAAATAGTGGATTTAGTAGGAGGCCTGGGTGGGGTGGGGCGGGAGAAAATACCCAGCAGTTACAGTCCAAAAGCTGTAAATTAGCTTGGTGAGCCAGAAAAAAGGTGCATCATTGGGAGCTTAACGCTACCCGCCGTCCAATCAGGAGCTACTGAGTCAACAGGTGCACCAATCAGAGAGACACTGAAAGCTGGATGGCTCTGGGAGTTCCACCGACAGTACCTCTGTGGCTGGTTGGGGAAGCAGGACCAGAAGGGCAGGCTGGATTCTTCAGTTCGGTTGGAGGCAGTGGCCGATGGTTCCGTGGGGTGCAGAGGCACCGCTCGGTATAGGTGGGATCTGTGTGAGTAAAGAGGGCACAGCATCAGTTATAAGGAGAAAGAGAACCGGGGTGGAGGCTGAGCAGCAGGTCATCAGTGAGGGTGGGGTGCTATATAGAACAAAAGGGAAAATTAGCAATGCAGGAATGGAGAGGGTGAGGGTTAAGTGGGACAATGGAAAGATTGTGAGCAGACAGAGTGAAAATTAGCCGGGGTGAAGGCGGAAGGCATGGAAGCAGGCTGCAGAGATTGCTGGATAGTGAAGTCAGAAGAGTGCAAGTGGGTCAGGAAGATGGCACTGGAGGAGTGGAGTTTGAGGAGAGGTGAAACAGACAGTGGGAGAAAAGCAGGGCAAGGAGGAGACCTTAGGCAGGAGAGCTGGCAGAAAGCAATGCAGAGCACTCTGAGCTTAACCTCTAATACTGGAGAATTCAGAAGCAAATTAAAGGCATACAGAGGCCTAGAATTTCATCATAGACTTTAAAATGACACAACTGGGCTGCTAGTCACTGTAGTTTAATGCAATTTTGTAGCAGTCTGATGACATGGCAGACTGAAATTTCAGGCGATACTTTAAATTTATAAATCAGGGCTCTATGATTTAAGTCCCGCGCTAAAACATACACAAGCTAAACTTTACACAACTCTGTTCATGGTACTTAACACTAACTAAGAGGGTTGGTAGTCACTTAGATCTGCAAAATACCCAGCAGTTACAGTCCAAAAAGCTGTACATTAGCTTGGCGAGCCCAGGAAAACCAATTGGGAGCTTAACGCTGCCGCTGATCTCAATCAGGAGCCACTGAGTCAACAGGCGCACCAATCAGAGAGCTGCCGAAAGTGGGATTGTTTGGGAGTTCAACCAACAGTACCTGTGTGGTTGGTCCAGGAAGCAGAACCAGAATGGCGGGCTGGATTCTTTGGTTCGATCAGAGGCGGTTGCCGATGGTGCCGCTGGGTGCTGAGGTGCCACTCGGGCATGGGTGGATCTGTGTGGCTGGTCCGGGAAGCAGGACCAGAAGGGCAGGCTGTATTCTTCAATTCAGTCAGAGGTGAGGCTGATGGTGCTCGGGGTATAGAGGTGCTGCTCAGGCACGGTGGTATTCTGTGTGGCTGGTCCGGAAGCAGGACCAGAAGGGGTGGGCTGGATTCTTCAGTTCGGTCGGAGGCAGTGGCCGATGGTTCCGTGGGTGCAGAGGCACCACTGGGGTGCTGGTGGATACAATATAGATGTAAACAAATGCATCAAACATAATCTTAACAAGTTTAAAACCAATTACAATGTTGCCACAATAGTGTGGCAGTAGCAGAACCACTCACTATGCTGGTGACCCAGGTTCTGAAATGCAATTGGGTCATTTGGGGACTGACTGGGGAGGGAGGGAGGGAGGATTACATCCCAGAGACAGCTCTTCTAGCTTGGGAGAGGAGCACATGGTTATGTTGTTTGTCTGCCACCTGCTGGAGATTAGGATACAGCACAGTGGGACTGCAGCAAGGGAGGAAAGAGCCAGCTGCAGATGCTGGCATGCATGTGGGCCTCTGCACATCATTGCCCCCCCACACCCTTAGTGAGAAAAACAGAGTTGGAAGAAAAAAACGTGGTCTACCATTGCACTGGTTTCCACTGCAAGCACTGCATGACTGATATGTCACATCGCCCACCATTATCATCATCAAGAACAAGTGATGGATAACTGGTGAGTCCATGAGAAGCTCAGTGACAGGTCTGGGGAATGCTGTAAGGTGAGTCAGGTAGCAAGAAAAAGCCTGGTCTGAAAACAACCAATTACAGAAATATCTCTCTCAGTCAGGTGCTTTTTCAGTCTGTCTAAATTATGTACACCTAGGCACATCCTGAAAGCTATTTGGGCAAGTTATTCTATTGCTTGGGAGCAAAAAAGAATGGTCTTTGATCCATAACAGTAGAAACTAGCCTTTTGGCAAGCAAATGTAAGTCAGCAGATCCAAGGCATCTTAATGATGCTTTAGAGGGCAAAAATCAATCAGAGGTGAATTGAGAGGAAGCCATAAAGATTTGTCAGCCAAACCACATAATACAAAAACTCTGCGGGCATCAGGTGGTAACCTTCCCAGTAATTAATATAAACTGCAGAGATGTTGTTTTTAGCTTGCTGCCTATGACAAGAAACAAATATTATTGTATACCACATTCAGGCAGTTAAGTTCAGTTGCAGAGGCATTAATAAAAATAAAAGAGATGCAGCCCAGCATAGGAAGCAATGCTCCTCTTGAAACAGTCAAGTTTGATTCAATCTTCAACAGTTTGACTCTGTAAAGGGCTCCCAAATTTTGATTTATTTGCGTACTAATATTGGTTATGTGTTCAGAGAACTGGAGACTAGGGTTAGAGGAGACTCCAACATATCTAGAGGTCTCAACCTGCTCAGGAAGACAGCTTTACATCAGGGATCTGTAAACATGCAGAGATTTGGGAATACAATTTAACCTTCCACCCCATCACCAAAGGAAATTTATTGATTTATTTAGGAAATTGGAATTACATCCCATTGAGTCATGGACTTGTTTCCAAAGGCTCCACGTCAGAATAAAACATAGACATTCATGCAGTACATACATAGAATAAATGTGGGTGAGCAGTCATGCAGAGTATAAGACGATGAGCACGGGTTAATGCCTGTACATTTGGTAGCTAAAACAGGGCAGAGCTATCGACGTATTTACCTAATGAGCGGTTAAGACCTATACAACTGGTAGCTAAAATCTCCACTCAGTGTTCTCCCCACCCCAGACCTGTTTTCTTGTTACTTTACAATTTATTTCTGGGCCATTACAGTTTATCACTGGGTTATACAAAACTACTGAGTAATATATGCCTTCCAATTAGGGACATTGGCACCTACCCACAAAGTTGAGACATCCCCATAGAAGCAAGCCTCCATCAATATGCCATCAGGCAGTTAATGTTTTGTGTTTATCTGGCTGGCTTTCTGTGATTGGTCCACCATCCCTACCACCTCAACCCATTCTCTGGGACTTACCTGCTGCCACTGGAGTGCTCCTGGATTACCCACCATGGCTGGGCCATTGGGGAGCCCCTCCACTACTCCCAGAATGGTGCCATGTAGAATCCGTGGCAGAATGCCTCAGCCAGCTATTTGGGACTCAATGTGGGAGGTAGAGGTCCTCTTGCCTCAGCTGGGTTTTCCCTGTTGTTGGGAGGTGTGGCATGCAATGACAGAGGCGCGAACACGCCAATGTCTGCACACCTCCTAGAACCTGCAAGCCTCTGCCACGACACTCCTGGCCTCCGCCATGGGTTGGTCAAACACTGGGTGCTGTCCCACCCTCCCTTCTGGAAGAGGAGAGCAGTCCATCGGATGCTTGATCCTTCTCTCCTCCCAGCCAACCCTCCGACTCCTGGGCTCACATCCAAACCTCGGTTGTCGGCATCGCAGGCAGAAATCCAACCTCTGCACCGCAGGCCAGCCAGCAGTTACTGTTTTAATCTAGCCAGTTGGTCTCTATTGGTCAAAGGACAAGCAGCAGAGTAATGGCACTATCTTACTAACAGTTGGTGTTATTTGTGGAACAGGACTATACCTGAATGCTGACAGAGCAAGTTCTATTCTTCCTCATTCATCATCATCCCTATAAGGACACTGTCTGTGATATCACAACTGATGAAAAGGAGACAACTACATGCTCTGAGATTGGTCACTTGTGATGTCACAATGAGTGAGGTCATAATGCTGCTAAGGCAGAAAGGGAAACAGAACTAGTAATGCCAGTCTCCAGGTAAACTGCTGTTCTTCACATCATACCTTATATATCCATCCAGCTAGTCTGTCCCTCTGCCTTCTCACTCTAAAGTAGTGTCCCTAGCCACTGTATATTGTTTTGTCTAGAATGTTCTATGCGCTGAATTCAATATTGTGTTTTTATTTCATTGTTACTCTCCTCACTGCTCTCCGCTTTGTAATGGCCCCAGGTACACTAGAAAACGAGTCTCAGCTCAGCACACCTTTCCGCTTATAAATTTTAAATCAGAAAATCTTGACCAAGGTAACCAAGTTAAGTCAGATTTATTAGGCTTTATGAAATGAAGGCCTAAAATCCTACACAGTGATTGGTCTAAACAGCTCATGTGCAGTAAAATTATCAGAGCACAACCCACAGTAAATGCCTCTTTGACACCCAAGAACTTTTTTCTTTTCTCTTAACTGCTTTATTATTTAACACACACACACTACTAATATAAGAACACACTAGAGGATTTTGGATCATGCTCTATAAACCCACTCTTCATCATCAAATTTTATTTATACAGCCCACTTTTTAACGCAACTCAAGGCACTTTACAATAACATCATAAAATCTCTACACATTAAAACACGCTATGTGGTTAAAAACCTTAAATAATAATCTAGCTAGCTAAACAGTTAGGAATGACTGGTTAAATAAATATGTTTTAAGCTCACGTTTAAAATATGCAAAGACGAGAGTCTCTAATGTAGCGAGGCAAGGAATTCCACAGGGTTGGCGCACTATATGAAAAAGCCCTCATGCCAGATGTTTTCAGGGGAACCCTGGAAACCTCCAGGAGACTCTCATCAGTGAAGCAAAGGGGACAAGCAGAGCGGCGAAAGCACAGGAGATCTTGCAGGTAGCCAGGCCCCTGGGTCAGGAGGCCTTCTAGGTCAGCAAACCAACCTTGAAGGTGATCTGCCACCTAACCGTCAGCCAGTGCACAGAGCACAACACAGGTGTAATATGACAAGATCTTAAAAGTTCAGTCAACAACCTGGCCACCACATTCTGCACTAGCTGCAGGCTGTGGCGCCAATCCCCACTAGCCACAGGTAGAGAGTGTTGCACTAATCCAGTCACAAAGTCACAAAGGCATGGACCAGGGATGGGAGATCACTCAGGGGAACCAGATGCTTGATCCAGGCGATGTTTCATAGATGGTAATATGCACTTTGGACTGCTGCTAACACCTGAGATTTCAGTGTCAAGTCAAGTCCAAGACAACGCCAGATTCTTCACTCTGGCAGAGGTCAGCAACTGGGAATTTTGCATATTAACCCAGAGACCTGACCAGATTTCACCATCTCCCCAGGTGACTAGCTCCATCACTAGTACCTCAGTCTTGTCAGGGTTCAACTTCAGCCAGTTAACTACATCCAGTCATGGATCTCAGAAAGGCACTGTTTAAACACAGAGACTGCCACCTGTTGCTCGGTGCAAAAGACAGGTATAGCGGAGTATCATCTGCATAACAGTGAAAACTCTTGGGCAATTTGGATACAGAAATATAAATAGAAATACAGACAGTGACGGCAGAAAAGACCAGAGGTCCATCCAGTCTGCCCATGTTCCCTATAATCCCTGGAGCCTACAATTTCTCCAGGGTACTAACCCTCCTGACCTCTTTCTAGTCACCTCCTTGGTCCTGTTGCCTCCAGTAACCATAATTCCCTTCATTATGTCCCAGCCCTGCTTGAATCCTCTGACTGTTTTACACCCACCATTTCAGCTGACAGACTCTGACTCGACTCTACCTTGCGGTCCTCATGCACCACTTTTATGGGTTTATTAAAATGCAACCAACATCTCTTGTGTGTTATTGCTTCCCTTGGTAATTGCCTTTAACTGGAAGGAAACATACAGTACAGTAGAAATGGAGCATAACAGCAAAGACCATGACAGACAAATGAAAATATTAACATCATACAGAAATATGTCAGGAACAGTAGAACACATTTGATACCTTTTAAGAAGCAAATCATAGCATAGCATAGCATAGCATGGCATGGCATGGAATGGCGTAGCATAGCATAGCATATAACATGATAATCTAAGACCTGGGAGTCAAAAATAAAACAATGATCTAAATACAGCTGACAGGGCTGCTAGCTTAAATTATTTAAATATTCATATTCTTTCAGCTTTAAGATACTCATCATAAGATTTGCTGTAGCTGTAATGTGTAATGTGATGTTTTACTTTCATTCAAGTTCAAAGTCTGTTGTACAAATGCCATCAGCCAAGACAATTACAAAGATAAGTAATACAATTTTAAAATGTTTATACATTTTAATAGATTGCCAAAAGTGTGCAAACAACTATCAGACAATTCATTGTTGAATAGATCATAGCTTTTATTTTCCTTTATCAAATGGATAGGGGAACTACTGCATCCTGATTGGTCAAAGCTGTCCCAATGCACAGGCAAATAAATTGCTGGCAATCAGGATACAGCACACATCAAAAATATAAATGCCTTTCAGAGCTGTCCCAATGCACAGGTAAACAAATTGCTGGCCACCAGGACACAGCACACATCAACGATATCAATGCCTTTTTCAAAAACTCCTGATCGCCATTATAGACAGGGCTGCCACCTTTAACTGCAAAAAATCATATAAGCCTTAAAATAAAAACTCCCTTTATCATGAACAGCACAAACTGATTAAATGTTTATTTTTCCTTTATATTGCCATCCTTACATACATACACAAATAAAAAATGAAGCTCTTCTTGCAGTTATATATTTTAGTCTTTTCTGACCGTGGATCCCCATTGCACGCCCTTTAACCTGCCTACCAATGAAATCTTTCTCACTTGCTCAGCCACAGACAACATTGAATTCTGACTTACTGAAGTCTTATGTTATGTGTTTGTGTGTGGGGAGAGGTAAACATTCAACCAGCAGAATTCTGCAGCAGTTTGAATTCCTGCATTTCATGATAAACAAACATTCCATCTTTGAATGTGTGGATAGTCAGATGCTTGGTAGCTGGGAAGGGATTACTTTTTACTAGTTATGCACTTTTAGGTTCAAGTTCACGTTAATGTTATTGATCAACATTCCTGTCATTACACACAAAAGGGAAAAAGACAGTGACAATACAACAACAGTTTCAAAATGAAAAAATTAAAATTCAAATGGAACTTTCTTGAGACCACATTAGAACAGTGATAACTATCCCATGCTTATACATGCAAATATAAATATAATTATGTTATACATGCATATATACATACAATTACGTTATACATGCATATATAAATACAATTACTTAGATGACTAAGTGGAGCGAGTAGTCTTAGCAAATTCGTATTATACAGACTGTAAAAGGATTTTTCCTCTGCCAGGAGGTTCAGGTCTGGGTAGTATTTGGATCCCATAATCTGAAAAGCTACAATGGTCACTAAAAATTACTTTTAACAAAAGAAATTATTTGATTTTAATAACACCTCTGAATAAAAAATGTTTTTCACAATTTCCTAATATAGTACCTTTCCTTCTCTTAGCTTTAGGATATTTATATCACTTCATTTTTGCTCTATAGTTAAGGGTCTGTTTTCCATTTGGGAGAACAGGGCTATGTAGAAGTCACACAGGAGATGCAACTCATTATGGCTGGTCCTTCCTAAAATCCATGCTAATGTTAATGCCTCTCTGCCTATCAGCTTGCAGATCCATGTTCCTTCCACCATATTCCACCAGAGCTATCAGGATACCTAGAAGCATCAGTATTCTATACACATAGAATGGGAACTCCAAATAACTGTCTGTTCAGAACCAAAGTGCCATACGAGTGAATGTACAGTATAAATTATGTTAATTTATTCAGGCAGCAAGGCAATGGCTCCACCTCTGGATTTAAAGGAATGGCACTAAGGACCCACACTCAAGTGTGGACTGGTCCCAATGTGCACTTTGTGCACAAAACATTTTGTAGGAAGAGTGGAGGAAGGGAGAAGATCAGAGAAGGGGAATCTATTTGTTCAGCAACATGGAACCTTTGTAAAAGAGCCATCCTGGCTCAAAGGTATTAATCAGAAACAGGAATTAACATACTAACATACTATTTGCCAGCAGATTAGGCCTTATGGTCTATCGAATCTGCTCGAACCTTAGATCCTTAGTTGGGTGCCGAGGCCCTCCCATCCCTTGTGCTCCAGAAACCCCTATCATCCATCCCCACCCCCTGGGACAGGCCATCATCTGATACATCCACTTTCTGTGTCTATCCCACCCTCTCTTGAAGCCCTCCACTGTGGATCTCTGAACCAGCTTGCCAGGCAGTGCATTCCAAGGGTCCACCACCCTCTCAGTGAAAACCTCCTCCTCTTTCCCTCACCCTTCCACCTTCCAACTTCAAACCATGCCCCTGGTGATACCTCCTGCTTTAGTCTAAAGATCCTCCATGTTTACCCTATTTATTCCCTTGAGGTACTTGAAGACCTCAATCATGTCCCCCTGTCTCTCCTCTCCTCCAATGAAAACAGGCAGAGCTCCTCAAGTCTGTCCTCATATGTCAAATCCCCAGCCCTCGTATCATCTTAGTTGCCCTCCTCTGTACCCTCTCCAGGAGCTGTATGTCCCTCTTCAAGTGTGGTCTCCAGTACTGTACACAGTACTCAAGGTGTGGTCTAACCAGTCCATTGTACAGTGGCAGAATCACTTCCTTGCTCCTAGAGGTGATCCCCTTACAATGCATCCCAACATCCTGTTTGCCTTGCTAGCCCTTCTCCTGCACTGCTCAGAGTTATTCATACATGCATCCACCATGACCCTTAGGTCTTTTTCCCTATTGAGGCCTCTAGCGCCTCCCAGGGTGTACCTGTGTTTAGGGTTTCCTGATCAAGATGCAACACCTTGCACTTGGTGATATTGAAATTTAATTTCCATGTGTGAGCCCAGCTTCCAGGGTGTCCAGGTCCCTTGCAGGGCCAACCTCCCTCTTCTCCCTCAACTACTGCTCCCATCTTGGAGTCATCCGCTAAGAGACTCATTTCACACCCTACCCTCCCTGATGTCCGATATGTATGCATTAAACAGGATCGACCCAGGACGGAGCCTCTGCGGGGTACCCCACTACCAACCTCTCTAGGGTTCGAGAGCTCCCCACAGACCGCTACTCTGGGTGCATCCAGCTAGCCAGTTTTCAATCCATCTGACCATCAAAGGGCCTACTCCTAACCCCATCAGTTTCTCCACCAGACCATTGTAGGACAGAGTCAAACGCCTTGCTGAAGTCCAAGAATAATACATCCACAGGCTTTTCCTGTCCAGTTCTGATGTTACCCATTCAGAACTCCACAAGATTGGTTTGACATGATCTACCTGGCACAAACCCATGTTGCCGACTATCCAGACCTCCCACCTCCTCCAAGTACACCCCCAATCGTTCCTTTAGTATACTCCATTAATTTTCCCACCACCGAGGTCAAACTGATGGGTCTATAGTTACCTGGTACTTCCTCGACTCTTTATGGATTGGCACCACATGTGCTCTCGCTAATCCCTAGGTACCCTCCCTGTCTCAAGTGACCTGTTGAAGAGCTCCGCCGGGGTGCAGCCAGACGCCCGCCAATTCCTATAGTACTCTCGGATGAATGCCATCCGCCCAGGAGATTTGTCTTTCTTTAGGGCCTAACAAATAAATAAAATAAATAAATATTTAATGCAGATGCTTGCCTGACTGAGGACTTGAGGCATCAGAGGGACAAGGACCAGAAGTCAGTTTTAAAGCAGCAGTACTGGATAACCAGAAAGTGATTATCAAAATTCTGCTTTTGGCTGGAAGCATGCAGCCATAGCTCTGATTTCCATATTTGTCAATATTTATTTCTAGTGATCTTTAGTTTTAGATATTTAAAATGTATTTACAGTGTTGTGGTTCCACAGCAGATATGGCTGGTGTCTAATTTGCAGTCTAACTCCCACCCCTCACATCACATCACATCACATCACGCTCTTTGTTTACTTCTGTAGGACCCTGTGCTTCATGTTCCCACTGTCTCTGTGTAGTACTGTGAGTCGTGTGCATGTGGGTTGGCAGCAGAGGGTTCCAGTTCAACATGGCAGGTGGGTGAAATGTAAATAAAAACAAAGAAAATGGGGCAAATTACAGTGTGATGGTACAGCAAAACAGGAAAGATTATTAGGTAAGTGCTCAACAGAGCACAGGAACAAGCTGGTGCAAAAGATCTGATTTTTTTAATACCTAGTACTGCTGCTTTAGGGGTGTAGAATGTGGGGGAGTGTAAAACAGAGAGCTGAGATAACAGAATGAATTGATCTCTAAATGTTGTACTTTCAGCATTTTGCCACTGGTAGAACTGCATAGGATACATCTAGCATTTGCTTTCATTTTGCCTACTTCAGGGAAAATTTTTCCTGCAAGTGGGGGCAATGCACGCCTGTATCAGATCTGGACCTTGTGCCTTCCCAAATGCTCATGGTAGGATTTACATTTTGTTGGCTTGCACATGCATGTATACCACCTGATCTTTATAATGGCCCTTAGTTCAGTAAACCACATTTGACCATTTTCAGAAAAGAGTGGGTACCAGCTAAGGGAGGTGGTCATTAAACACTTTGAGGCCATCTAGCTGTGAATATGTATGTATGAACCACTACATTCACATACATACTGTACACAGGGCTCATATTTCCAAAATGTTTCGACAGAATTTATGAGGCCAGAATTATATTTCTTTGGTGATTTGTGTAGCTAACCACCATTTTTTGCACTGAGAACATTCTGTGCCAAAATGCATTCCAGCAAACTCACTGTGACTGTAATTTTATTTATTTATTTATTTTAACTTTATTTTCGTCACTACCAGTGGAACTCCTTCGGCATCTTCGGTGGCTCCCAGCCGCTACCTCCTTCCGTGGCTGCTACTCCTCTTTCCCAACCCAGCACCACCTCGGTCTCATCCCTCTGGAGGTAAGGTCGCCTATCCACCCAGGGTGCTCTAACTACATGCAAGTGCTGGCCTGAGAAGCCAGGCTAGAGAGGAGACAGCCTGGAGTTAGGAGTGTGGGCATAGAAGGCCAAGTGCTCTTCATCTATCCCCAGGATGGGGTTTTTCTTCTTTTACAAGTTCTTCCCCTTGGAGTGTGGTTCAGACAGCAACGCTATGTCGCAACTCCTCCCTGCTGCCCACTGCGCACATACTGGGTGCTCAGATTGCCACCAGAGGTCGCCTTCCAGGAGTGATCGCTTTCCCCCAACCTCCCCAGGAAGACAGAGCAGTCCCACGGATGCTCAATCTTTTCCCGCTGACCCCAGCCGCCTGGGCTTGTTCCCCGAACCTGGGTCGCCAGCGTGATGTGAGGCGTGGCGCCCAGTGCCTCAACCCTCAGCGCCACCTGGCCGCCACTGTAACTGTATTTAATGTAACATTTCCATATGTGTAGACCCTCTCTCTGCTAAAACAGAAAATTCAGCACACAGTTAAGCCCTGGCGATAACGAAGCATGTCTGTGCTTCTTTCTCTCAGACACAAAGTCTGCTTCAGGCAAACTGTAGACCTGCTAAATCCTGATCAGCATCCCCACATACTGATTTACCCATAGTTCTTTGCCCTGGGGACTTCTCTACAGAAAAACTATTTTTGTAAAATCATGGACTGAACTTACTGTCCCCCTACATATATTGTGTTAGATGTCCAGTTTTTAAGATATTTTGTGGATTTCTGTACTCAACTCATCCATACCACTACACCTAATGGTCAGCAATAGTTCTGCTGAGCTGGCAGCCTTCCAACCATTACAACAAAAATGCAGCCTCTCATGCCTAAGTGCATATATTGTTTATTTGTCACCTTGGGGTATCATTAGTCTCAGGACAGTGAAGATGGATTGCATGGCACTAAATTTTAAATCTACAGAATGCTGCATGAAGCTGGAGTAATCTTCAGTCTCAGGACAGTGATGACGGATTGAATAGAACTGAATTTTAAATCTACAGAATGCTGTGTGAAGCTGGAGGAGCACATAACTGGGTTCAGATATTTCACGGAGGCAAATTTCAGTTTGAGAATCAATCAACACTTGTGCTATGGAAATATTTTGTGCAACAAGTAGTATATTTTGAACATTAATTAACTGCATTTGAAAAAAATACACTTGTGTCAGAATCAACCCTGCACTGTCACAGTTATCAAGGTAAGAGTTCTGGAAGTGCTGCTGTTAGAGTTCTCATGGAGTTAATTCTGTTATACTACTGCTTTGGTAAGCAGTGAAATCACTACCTGTCCTGTGAAAATATGCATTCCCTGCACTGCTTATTTCAATGAATACTTATGTTACCACCTAATTATATTAATTTCACTGAAAATATTGTGCAAAGAAATGATACCCCATACACAATAGATAGATATAATACATGATTGGGCACTTTTTCTCATTTGAAAAACCATAATTTATTTCCCCATATACGATGGTAGCCAAGTAGGGTATTATGACCGTGATTAACTGCCAATATAGGACACAGCAAAACAATTTCCAGCTTCATGTATTATATAAAACAATGATGAGTAGTGGTATATGAGGAAATAATACCATCTTGGGATTGAACAAGCTCATAAAGGCCACTTGTTCTGGCTTTGTGGCTTGTTTAACTCCTCAGTGGTATTATTTCCTCGTATACCACACCCTCTCCCTCCCCTTCTCCCCTCCTCCCCTCCCCTCTCCTCTCTAGTTTTCTAAGAGGAAACATCTCATTTCCAGTGGGGTTTTTCTTTATGTCCAGTCCTGCAGCTTGGTGGACTGAAGCACTGGGTGGTAAAATGACTTACCCCAAGTCACAAAGTGAATATTTCAACCCTCTCCTGAATAAACTGGGTTCTGCTGGCCTCTCAGCTCCTGATTTTGATTGGTTCAATTTTCACCTCACAGGCCGTCTATAGTCAGTACAGGTTGGTAGTGCCCTCTCACCTCATCTTCCCATCAAGGTGGGGTCCCGTGAGGGCTCCTTCCTGGGCCCCATACTTTTCTTCATTTCCCTCAATGGCCTACCTTCAACCTGTGCCAATTCTCATATTCACATGTCTGCAGATGACACAGTCATCTACACTTCTGGTCCCTCCACCATAGATGTGGAAAGTCTGCTAGCAAGATTTCAACAACATCTTACGATGGCTCCAATCATCCAGTTTTGGGTCAACACTAAAAAACAATGTTCTTGACCTTTGGCACCAGCCAAAACTGGCCAAACTCCCATCTGTGCCCATCTGCACCTCCTCGGATGGTTCCCACTTGAAGTGGTTCCTTTCTTCAAGTACCATGGTGTGCAGCTTGAAAGCAAGCTTGACTTCATTGCCAACATCAATGGCATCCATGCCAAGCGCCATCCTAAACTTGGTGCCTTGTACTGAAATAAGGATTGTCTTTCCCACAGGTTCATTGAGAACTTGTCACCAAAAGGTGCTCCCAGTCTTTGACTATGTGGACATGGTCTATGGTTCTGCTCCCTACAGCTCCCTAGCCAGACTGGATACCCTCTGTAACAGATTCAGATTCTTTATTGTTAAAACAAGTGTATGATCAAAATGACAAATACCCCAAAAAAAATCATACAATAAAATACATAAATACTTTTCAGATACATTACAAAGACAGTTAATAATAAGACATATAATTTAAAAAAGTACTTAAAGGTAGTCCCATTCTTACAAATTCAGTACATAAGCTTCAAGATAAAATTGAATAATAGCGCAAGTCATAGGTTTATGGTTTCCTGCAAAAGAATTGTGAGGTTTTGATGTTGAATTAAGGCCACATATGTTTTCTACGAATGGATATAGCCATTTAGTTTTTATATTCACTAGAAGTGGACTGTCAAAATCAGATGGCCACCAGAGATATTCACATCCGAGTCCCATCAACACTTCCTGGATTCTTTAGGCATTTCTCAAGTGACATGCAGATTTATAGTGATAATGTGTATCAGAGCTTAGTCTAGTGAATGACTTCCTGTAAAGCATTCTGACACCAAAATAAATAATGCTGTACCGAACCCAGATTATACATTTTTATATTGGTGAAAAGCAAGGACTTTGAATTTTGGCTAATTCTTCTTGATAGGCAATATCAGTTAATCTTAAAATTGTGTCATCTTTATATTTTTGATGTTAAAGGGATTAAGTAATTATCTTTATTTTAATGACCAGGGGCAGATATTCAAAATGTTGCGCTGAGCGCAAAACTTTTGCACACAATTTGTGCCCTGTTTGCATGAAGTTGCAATATTCAAAAGACCAAATAGCATCAGCACAACCAGTGTCGTGTCAGCATTTAAAGATAACGAATGCATGCTGCAAAGTGAGGGGCAGGGACATTAATACAGGCGCAATGGTATATTCCGCACCTTAGCTCTGTGCAGCGTGTGCTAGCGAGACACATAGCGCACCACAAGTGAACACCTACAAAAAGGTAGTCTTAACTCTGGGCAAAACAAGAAGGAGGTGTGGACACAGCAGCAACAGGCAACATGGCTATATGCAACAACAGCATCATGGTGTACCTGATGACTGCAGTCACTGAGGAGGAAGAGAGGGCAGAAGGTTACCCTGGCCACCGCTGGCCAAGGAGGAGATATTTTGCAAACAGATGGTACCGACCACCGTGTCATTTGAGACACTCACAAATGACTGCCTTGTTGGCTGGTATTGTCTCAGTAGGGCCCAAATGAGGCAGCTGTGTAAGCTCCTGCATGACCAGCTGCAGTCTACCACCCAGCACAGCCATGCCATGTTGGTCGAGCAAAAGGTGATGGCTGCCATGCTTTCAGAACCCCCAGGTCCTTCTAGATCCCAGTTGGTGATACCATTGGCATGTTTCAGTCTGCCACCTTGCCTCCTGGGCCAAGTCCCTGATGCCCTCTTACCACATGCTGTCAAAATCATATTCCCCTGCATGGCAGTGACAATGCAGCAATTCTATCTGGTTGCACTCACCATCAGTACTCAGTGCCACTGACTGCACCCATGTTGCCATCTGGGCACCCCTGGTGTTGAGGCGGATATCTTCCTTGACAGGAAGGGTGCTACCTGTCAACTGCCCGGTGGTGTGGATGCAACTGGGCACATTATCAATGTTCCAGCACAGTATCCCAGGAGTGCTCATGATGCCTTCATCTGGCACCAGTCCCAACTCTGCCAGGCATTTGAGGTGTGAATACCCAGTGTATACCTTGTTGGTGAGTACATGTAGCATGCTCCCTAATCCCCATAGGGGTACCACCACAATAAAGCACATTCATGCTGCACTGAGGGAGGAGGGTGTTGAGGGAGGCAGGGTGGGGGAGTGGAGGGAGGTGGTGAGGGAGGTGCACAGGTGCCCAGGATACACCACTGAGTAGGTGCTGACAAATGACCAAAGTCATCCACACAGTGAACATGCTAACAGCTGTCTGTGTTTCTTACAGGAACAGTGCCTATCCCTTGTGACCCTGGGTTCTTACACCAGTCCTTTGACCATCAATAGCAGGCAAGGACACATACAGCGAGGCACACAGTGCAACCTGTAACATCACTGAGTGAATCTTCGGCATGCCTGGACCATTTAGATGGTGCTCTACAGTATACCTCTCTGAAGAAGTGTAGCATATTCCTAGTCTGTTGTATGTTACACAACATGGTGCCTAACTGTGGGATACACCTGCCTTACCTGAGGAACAGAGTGACAGTGAGCCAGAGCCAGAGTTGCATGGGATAGTGGATCAGCTCGATAGGCATGACCCCTGCATGGCTAGGAGGGCCCAGGAATATCGTGGCAACATTATCAGAGCCCTGATAGAGAGATGAATCGGTGAGTGCAAAATAAACGTATACCATTTATGTGTCAATACTCTAATGATACCATAGTCACACCCACAGAAAAGTGATTGTACCCAAGAGACAATATAGGACATGACTGTCACAGTAGTATGACAGGGAGGGATAGCATGAAGGTAAAACACGGGCATGGGAAAGGAGCGGGTGAGCAGTGTGAAAGGCAGTTGGGGACACTACCACCTGAAAGGTAGAATGGCCCCTGTGGTAGTGTTGGTGATGGGGTGGGTGGGAGTGGTGGTGCTGGTGGTAGTAGAAGAGGTGTCTATACCCACAAGCATCCATGCCATCACTGACATCACTGTGGCCCTGGTGGCTGATTGAGAGACAGCTGTGATGGGTTTTAGGTGTCCACCCCTGGCTGGACAGGGGTGACATGGTACAAACCCACATGGCTGTGAGGGCAGCCAGGTAATGCTCTGTGGGAATGTAGGAGTCATCCTCGCTGTATGACAGGCATGTCAACAGTGCGTCCAATGTCCCTCCTCCATCACCTTGGCCCCTGCCTGCTGTTGTCCACATGATGTGGAAGGGCCTGTGTCCTCCTCATGCACCTGATCCATGGTGTCATCATCCTGCACTGTGGACAGGGACTACCACTGTCTGTGTGCCACACAGTGCACAGTGGACATGTTCCAGTGACGGACTGCCCATGACAACATTGGGCCTGCATGATGGTATGTGTCTGTCCCCCGCACATACTGCAGACCTCTACATACACTCCATCACACAAAGCCAGTCATGTGTGTGTTACTGTGAGACTCCCATGCCATTGGCACAGTGTATGTGGGTCACAGGACAGTATGACAGTGTTGTCCACTGTTAGTACACACCTGCCAGGTGGGCCTGTCTATGTGTGGATAGCAGCATTCCATGTTACCTGACACACAGTATGTATTGATGTGTCCCTCACAGTACTGGCTACCCATGGTACTGTAGCATAATATATTCATTGCAGAAGAAACAACAATATGTCTATGGCATGCAGAACAACCACCTGTGCCTGTGGTGCTTGTCTCCTGGATGAAATAGTCTGTGCTGCTGTGTACAAATCCAGCCTGCAGCTACTGGTTTGTAATTCCAGAGTGCTATGCAGGTGGTGCTGTGTGCATTCTAAATAGCCCAGGCAATCTACACATGGTAATGCATGCAAATCAGGCTATAATGACATATTAATGTGGCTGTTTGCCCTCAGAATGCCAAGTAGACTCATTTGCATATCCAACTTGAATATGGCAAATTTTACCCCAGGTAAATGTGTTCTGCCCCGGCAAACATGTATGAGCCTTTAGCACGGCTCTATAGTATTTTGCCTGTGCTGTTTGTAGTTATTTGCTGTTACTAGCAGTTGTTTGTTATACAACAATGTCATTCATCTGCAAGATTCATCAGAGGACAACACTGACTAAAGTACAGTCAGTGTATGGATTGAAATGTCTGTGTAGGATATAGATGTGTGTAGAGGTGGATGTATCATGTTACATATATCTGTTAGCGGTGTTATTGGGAGGGCAACGCTGGGTGACCACGCTCACATTACTGGTACATATGGTCTATGTTTGGCTGGCATGTGAACAACACAGAACTGTTGGGATACACCTCTACATGGAACAGGTTGTTTGTGGGCAAGAATATTGGGCACTCACTGTCCAGTCATGTGTGTATGTGTCAGCCACAGTGCTGACTGTGATAGTGGCATGTTGGACTTTACTGCCCCTGCATGTGGCCATGGTGGGCACTGTGTGACAGGGACAGGCCTGCTGATCACCATTGTCCCAGTCATGATATCAGCCCCATGTGTTGGCAGAACGGTTGTCTGTGTGTGACGGATAGTTGAAGGGTATGTTCCAGTGTCTCACTGCAACATGTCCATGTGCTGCACAGTCCCATGGATGCTGAGCCACTGCAGGTTCCAGTAGTCGGGTGACAGACATCAGGCACAGGCATGGGCACTGTAGTAACAATGTTCTTGTGTGTATGTTCCATCTATAGCTGTGCTGTCATATCCCCCGTTTACAATAGTTGTAGCACCATAGATCGTGTTGACCCATCCATGTGACCCCATGTGTTCCATGCTGACACTGTTGCATGGTCCCTGGTCAGATGTTGGGGATGCATGGGATAGCATCCCAGCTGTGGTGGTAGGGGCCAATGGCCATATTGGCCTTCCCATCTGCTTGAGATAGGCATGAGGGTACCATGGTGTTCGTGATTGTGCATCCTGACATAGAAATGGTAGTGTCTGCTGTGTTGACAATGATGGGACTATGGGCATAGTAACTGGGCCATACGGGCCTTATCTGAGATCACATTTTGGATTCTACATTACTCCACAGTGTCAGCTCCCCAGACTTACATGGACATCTATCTCCCATAGGTACTGATCGTGACATTAGCTTGGGCGAGATGCCCAAGGAGAGTGAGGGCTGGGATGTTATTCTTGGTGCCTTGTCCACCACCTTGTGGCCGGTCATGACTGAAAATGGTCCTCTGATCAGTGCACTTACCTGATAACCAAAAACATGAATAAAATAAATGGAACATCAGGAACAGTTGGTCAGGCTGGGGAGAGAACTGTTCAGCTCCTGGTGGAGCTCATGAAGGGCAATAGCCAGCTGTGGGGTGGTGGCTTCCGCCATACCCTAGTTTTATTCCCCCTTCCCTGTTCCTCCCTTGTTGTGCATTATTGTTTATACCCTTTTCAATGTATATAGTTTGATTCTGTTTGCCAGTAATATACATTTAAATGTTATCAACCTGTGTCCCATGCCTTTACTGGTTACATCTAGACAGTGTCTCTAGTTTACAGTGTTGCCTCTACTGACCGCTTGCATCACCCTGGTGGGTGACATCCTTGCCTATTCTGTGGCATGGGGTTTCCGCTGTTCTCCATGCAGTGTCTATGGTGGTGCATTTGCCTATACAGTGTTCTGGATATGGTGGGTGTGTCGTCCTGTTGGCGACACATTCTGTCTGTGTACCGTGCACTTCTAGAGTGTGCCAGCCACCATCTGGTTTGTGGCTGTCCATGGTCATGGTATGGTCTCTGTTTCTTGGGTGACCCTCACCAGTGTTGCCTGGTTGGGGCATCAGTCTGTGGGCCTGTCTGTGTCTTTGTCCCTGTTGCCATGGCTGACTTCCATCTCCCTGTGTCCTCATGCTGTGTGTCACTTAATGTGCTGTCCCTGCTCTGTGTTGGGTTCCTTGTCTCTCCCTCTATGCACATGATAGGACATCTATAGACAGCACTATAAATACTAAAGTGAAATTACTGAACTGTTGGGGTTATACTGTCATACCTGCAGGGATATTTCATTGTGTAGGGCCCTTCCCTGCTCCTCACTTGTGCACTGCTTGTCCACACTACACATCTGAACAGTACTGCTATGTTTTGGGTCACAAGTATATTGCTATTGCCTTGGGTGTATGTGTTGCTATTTTTAGGGTTATACACTGCTTTCTGTTCATGCTGTCCCCTTTCCTGCAGCCCTTCTGTACTGGCACCCCAGTGGCCATGGGGTTCAACTGCACCTGAATCCACCTCTGTGTGCACTGGGCTGCCTTTGCTGTTCGCACTGCTCTGTTGCTATATTCAGAGTCGTCTTCTTTGATATATTCAGAGCTGTCTTTGATATATTCAGAGTCATTTCTTTGATATATTCAGAGCTGTCTTTGATATATTCAGAGCTGTCTTTGATATATTCAGAGCTGTCTTCTTTGCTATGTTCAGAGCTGTTTTCTCTGCTGGGCTATCTTTGCACTGCACTCCGGCCATGTTTGCACGCTTTGTTTGCCTGCTATATTCAGCAGTGTTTTGCCCAGTGGTTATTCCTTCGACTATTGTGTGCTATTGGTGTGGGCTATATGCCCTGCCAGGCAATGCTATTTTGCCCTTGGACAATTTTTTGAATATTGGGTCCCTGATTTCCTAAGTATAAGATTTAGTTTTGTAAACCAAGAGGGGAGTAAATAGTATTATGCCTTAGAACAGAAATTCAGCCAACAGGCATAATGGAGTTTAACATTTCTATTAATGACAAGCTTGTCCCAACAGTTTATACTCCTAACGAGTGCCTGAGCACAACTGATTTCTGATTTGTTTCTCTCTGCAAGTGCTTCCTCAAGAGTAGCTGTGGTGATCCCAGTATTAATATTAGAGATAAATTTTGAATTGGATCCAGAATTACAACCTGTGGTTCTAGTTCCAAACTTCAGAGCTGTGTAATACTATGGAATTTACTTAAGCATTGTATACATCCTCACAGCCTTGAATGAATTAACCACAAAAGATTTACCAAATCTATTTATTGATAGAGCAATTTGCCTAGTGGATTGTTTAGGATTCTATGTCATAACAGCAATGACAGAATAACGATCACTGTTAGGCTGAGTATACATCGCTGGAAATGAATTATGGCAATGTATATCAAGAGCGACTAGAAAACCAGCCACTGGTTTTCTATGTTATGGGGAACTGTGCCCCCGCATGCCCTCCACATCCCCCTACTTAAGGATTCTCAACTCCAGGGGCTGCATGTCAGGAGAGTGTAAAACTTAAAAAATAAAAATTAAAAACCCTGATCCGATGCAAAAACACACAATCGTGCCCAGAATCAAACCCGCACCCTCCCAACTCCAGTCTGCCACCTACCCCCATGCCACATGGCCAGCCCAGCAGCCGACTGCTGCACTATACCCCACATACCTCCCTCCCCTTCCACCCATCACACGACGCTGTCCCTCACCCCCATGCTCATGTATATACAGTGACATCCCATCGCTGTAGTCGCCACCCCATATCCAGTCACTACCCTGTCAGGTAGCTCTGTACACAGGTGCTGTGATTGAGTAACCCTTTTGAAAGTGTTCAATCACGGTCACCTTGTACACGGTATACCATTGTTTAGTATACTTTAAATGTTGTGCCCATCCATGATGTGTAGATAGAAGTACATCTAAATATTTAAACTACTTCACGTTTCACTCACATTATTATTTATAGTCCAATCAAACCTTAAATCTGGTAATTTATTAAAAATAACCATTTTAGTTTTTTGGTGTTTATTTCAAAGAAAATTATTTTACTAAGTTATATATATTGTCCAATGCTTTTGTAAACCCACGGCTGATCTTGAAGTTACAGCTGCACCATCTGCATGCATTAATAGACCCACAGAGCTATTCAAGATTTTCAGTGCAACCCTTGGTCATTATAAATATTAAATATCATTGGCATTGGTATACATCCCTGTTTGACCCCCTTTACCTGAATCTTTTCAGTTAACTTTCTGGCAAGGGAGTAATGAATACATGAATAGATATTGTGTGCAAGGTCAGCCAGGATTTTTCAGAAGGTGTTTCTATTAACATTATCGAAGGCATTTCATAAGTCCAAGAAACAGCAATATCAACTCCCATCTTGCCTTTAACATATTTTTCAATAAGTGATTAATAATAAAATTATTATCAATAGTGGACTTATTGGATCTAAATCCAAAGTAATTTTCAAATAGTAGTTGACTATCCTCTAGCCATGCTACTAGCTTATCTAGAAGAAAATGCAAATAAATCTTATCAGGTATACATAGCAGAGAAGTCGGTCTATAATTCACAGGGTCATCTTTTGGACTTTCTTTATGAATAGGAACAATTTGTTATTAACCATTTTCTAGTACATAGTAAGTATTGTTAACTCAGTGTCAGTGTCAGTTCAGTAGGTAGCACACTCGCCTCTGAGGCCGGGAGATCAGAGGGCTGTGGGTTCAGTTCCCACATCTGGCACTTGGGTTAATATCCCGGTACTGAGACTGTAGTGCATCATGAGAGGGTGCTGCACTCTGAGGTGCCGCCTTTCAGATGAGACGTTAAACCGAGGTCCCATCTGCTTGGATTGGTGGTAGTTCAGGTGGATGTTAAAGATCCCATGGCACTTATCGAAAAGAGTAGGGGGAATTTCCACGGTATCCTGGCCAAATTTCCCTCATTTGCTAAAAATACCACCAACAGCTTAATCTGGTTCAAGGTCAGTTGGCATTCATCTGTATCCCCTCCCCGGGTCGTGCCTGAAAATAGGCAGGATTTGTCTAGTGCACTTACCCAGTCAACAAAAACTAAATAAAATATAGTTAGAGAGCGGCAAATACTTGGGACCACCACATAATCACTTTGAAAATTTCCGCTGACACTGTCTGTTCCAGGGCTTTTTATTATTTGAGCCAAATGTATACCTCAACTTCCTACGTGAAATTGAAGTTCATGATCCTGGAGGTACAACCTTAAGAATTTTATCGATATCCACAATAGACTGCTCATAAACCCTTTCAGTGTCCTGTCTAGGATGAGCATATAAGTTAGTGAAGAAAGTTTCCCAGGTTTTCAGAGATATGGTGGCATCTATGTTACAGGAGATCCTGTCTTATCTAATGGCAATTAATGATGAAAACAATTTCATTGTAACTTATCCTCAATCGCCATATGTGTCTCCCCAAAGTTTTTCTCAAAAGCCTTTCTTTTTGTCTTAATAGAAGCTAATATTCTTTTTTTTTGTTCTATCAAGCTGTATTAAGTACTAGATCTGTTTTTTAAGACATACTCCCAGTCCTATTAATGACCGACTTAAATCTTTTACAGTCTTTCTTGAGCTGGTGGTATCAGTTTTGGAATGAAAATCTTGATATCTCCTGTCTTTATTACTCAGGCTATTGGTCAATTGTTTGGTCAGTTTGCTATAATTAGAAAACACTTCAATACTAGAATTAATATTTTCCTTCAGTAAGGACACACCAATTTAACAGTCCAAAGCTTTCTGTCTTTGACTGTATAACTGGATTCCATTTAATCTTGGAATTATTGTACAAATAAACTGTGTTATCCTCCTTATAAGATGTATTATCCCAGATCCCTATTTTATTAAGGTATATATCAATTGGAAGATGATTGCTTCTAAAATGTGGTAAAACTTTAAAAACTTCATTATTTGCCAATTAAAAATATCACAAATGGCATAATCCAAACTGAGCCCCCATCGCTTTTCCTTCTTAATGAATGTAAATAACTTAATTTGTCTCCAATTATTCAGCCATTAACAATACACATGTGATTTTCCAGGAGACAGTTCAGAAGTAATTTCACTTTAGTATTTATAGTGCTGTCTATAGATGTCCTATCATGGATACCCAAAACTGTATCGATCTCCACAAAAATAGTAACTTTAGTTCCTCTTACAGTTGCCAGGCATAAATACCTCAAAGGAAGTAAAAGGTTTAAAATGCTCAATGTTCCAAACACTTCACTCAAGGAACCTAGATATGTACTGAGAGAGACAGCTCCTCGACTTGACAAGGTGAGTATGAGAAAAGAAAACTTTACGGCACCATTCACTGCCAATTCAGTGCAGTTTTCTGTGTGATGGGCCCTTCGCAGAGTCTCCTGCTAATCCAACATTGGGGTGGGCTTTCCACCATCAGGACGCCTTGCTTCCTCCGTAGGAAAGCAGAGCAGAGAAACTGTACACTGAAAATTACTGAGCAGCACAAGCTGGTCTGGTAAGGGTTATGGATAAAAGTAGTTTTAAAGTTCAGACAACGGTGGCATACCTGTTGTAAAATGAATAAAGGCACTCCAAAAACCCTGCTTTTACTGTTTCTCCTCAACGGTACAGCGTGCAGCTGCTCAGTCGCTTCCTCAATCCACTCACTAGCTGTGACATGAACATCCCTCTGTAACTTCTTCTGTCACTTTGCAACCAACTCACGCTCTCGAACCCATCTCTGACCTTTTACTATTCACTATCCATTCTCCCTCTACCATTCCATCACCAGCTGCAGTGTATCTGCTTTATATCCAAATATTGGTTTAGGTCCCTTCCTCCTACCTGTCATCACTCCTCCATTGTTCCTCTGTCTCCTGTCCCTCCACTCCAGGGACCATCACCCTTTGTTTTGCTATGTACCCATACCACAACTGGCCAATCAGCCTTCACCTGCCACCTCCTCAGTTTGGAACCAGCTCCACGCCCATCTGCTTCACTGCTCTCTCTGCCTCTCTCAGATATCATCTGAGATTCCTTCCTCTACCTTTGCACCTGTTACCCCTTTAACAATCTTCCATACACTTGCTACTGCAATGTGCAACTGCATGCTTATTACCCGCTTGCTCATTATGCACTTTCTATGGTCTTTGTGCTCTGACGTTGCAGTTATCTGTAACATTGAGTTTGTCTTTGCTGTGTATTGTTTTATCCTTTGCTCCCTCTCCCACGTCACACCTGGAAATGAGCCTCGCTCTTTGTGCCTTCCTGGTCACCAATTTCAATTTTTTTTATTCTACATTTTTGGCCCCTGTTTCGGGAGCTGGTAGGCAAGGCTGCCCCATCCGGGCAGGGCTCACATCCATCCCAGACTAATGTCTCCATCACCAGAAATGCCACTGGGACATCATGGAGCTGGCCAACCCATTTTCTCCCACCTATACCATGGCCACA
This sequence comes from Neoceratodus forsteri, assembly GCA_016271365.2. Taxonomy (NCBI): domain Eukaryota; kingdom Metazoa; phylum Chordata; order Ceratodontiformes; family Ceratodontidae; genus Neoceratodus; species Neoceratodus forsteri. The sequence continues at coordinate 1,742,616,478 of CM028129.1, forward strand.
CACATACAGCACCCTCCCTATTCATGCCGCCCACTCACCTGCACTACCCTCAGACCTACACCTTGGGGCAGTTGTAGCGTGAGCAACAAGGTCCCTCTCCAGGAGAGGAGAACTACCTTTTGGCCACTCAGTCTCAGTCCCTCCTCACTGGGCTGACCCAAACGACCCAGGTCGTCAGTATAGCTTGAGGTGTGGCATCCAGCACCTCAACCTTGGTCACCAATTTAAAATAAATAAATAAATAAATAAATAAATCATGTGGTTTGAACTTGTGATGACTGGTTTCATGCTGTTGCTCTAATCACTAGACCAGACTGAGCCCACTTCCTTAACCAGTGCTCTGACAACTAGACCACAATGCCTACACTGCCTTTCTTAGTAATTGTGATATGATCAGGAAGTTAAAATTTCCATATTTACATCCAGGTGACCTGATGTACCATTTGATAAGGAAAAACCCTGCTGTCACTCTGTGTTACTCATTGCCAAAAAGTACAGTGATGATGATTGTGATAGCTTGCTTTATCTGCATGGTTAGCAGCAGCACCAGACAGGCAAGCTACTCTTGAAAATTGGTTTGTAAAATATACTGAGACAGGATTATAGCAACAAAAGCCTTGTATTAGATTGAACTTTAGCCTTCCATTAACATTTTTTATTCTTCATCCCTTGTGGGTGCAAACTCAGTAAACAAGAGTTTAAAGAGAAGAGTTGAGTGTGGCAACTGTTCAATGAATTTTAAGCGGATAATTGACAGAGGCAGTGAACCTTGCATGCACACACATAGCACACACCTGCATACACACATGCACACACCTGCATACACATTGACAGTGCTGCCCACCAGTTCACCGGATAAAGATTTCACAGTTCTCTGCATGACAAACTGAAGCAATTGCCATTGTGTTATATTGCTTTCCTGCAGGATTCCAAAAGAAACATGAAGGTTCCACTCCCAAAGGTCACTAAACTTGTTCTTTAGATTCATCTACCCACACCATATACAACATTTCTCAACTCACGCCTTCTTCAGCGAAACGGCAGATCATAATTTAAATTGAAAGCATTGTGTCATCCCTGGGATTAGTTAATAATCCTGAGAGGTCATTTTATTGGCTGTACAGGCTTGCCAGCCTGTTTTATTAGAGTGAACTGGTTAGATATTTAACCAGCACTGCTGTACTAATGGCTTGATTTAATGTTTAGACTGAGGCAGTGTCCACCTTTGCTGTTACAGTGAAGGAACAGGTCCCCAGTTTAAATAGTCACTCATTAATTTATGAACCATGTTTTTATTGCAGCTTAATTCTGGAGACCATTTGAAGTTTGCTCCTTTGAATTACACTGCAGTTCTGTCACTAAATGGCAGCGGCATCCTGGAATTAAGACTTTTCCTGCAGGATACTACAAGATATCAGTGGCAGAAACTGTGATAAGACTGCTTTGTTCTGGTGGTTGGCACTGTATTTAGATCTGGGAACATCTCTTGAAGCGGCAGCAGTTCCTGTCACAGTAGCTCATGTTTTACTGAAAATTACAAACTACAGGACCTTTAATCTGATTGGCCCAACTGGAGATGGGGTAGGTGAAAGGGCAAGTAACTAAGTGAGGGCTGTGTATGCTGCATCTGCCTGTATTCTCTGAACACCTTCAGCGTTAAATTGGATGAAAATGAAAAGTGTTAAAATAAAAGGACTGCCTGGCCTGGTTGTGCCAGTAGATTGCACTGTTCTTTCATGGGAGACCTGGGTTTACATACTGAGCATGACTCCTCTGCAGAGGCACTTTTTTAAATGAAACTTGCCTCAGAGCAGATCTGCCTGCAATGTAAAACTTTACTGTTCCACTTATTCTTTCTCACATCTAAGTCCCTTTTCTTATATATTTGCTATTCTAACACCATGTTATCATGGATCACCACTCAAGTGAAATCCGAACAAAAGGAAACTAAAGTGATATTGCCTAGACTTAAACCCATCCAATCCAGTGACATCAGTATTCTCATATTCTGCCTCAGAAATGAATATAGTAAGTTGAGAAAACTCAGCTGGTTCCATTGACTTGGAAGAGAAGGGGAACATTGTTTAACCAGGAGTAGCATACTTAGTCGAGCTGGTTTCCAGATGCGACCTGGGAGCACAAGGAAGTTAAGTGACTTGCTTAGGATTACACAGTATGCACCTAGGTGGCTGTGGGATTCAAACCAGGTCTCCAGATCTGCAGCTCAGAGCCTTAACCCATTGTGCTATACTGCCTCCTGTACTTCAGTTCTGGTACAGGCAAGTCTGTTTCAATATCCACTTTTTCACTCAATTGAGTGTCAGGAGCAGTAATGGTACTGTTAGGGAAGCTAAAGAAATTAGGGTAGAGGGAAAGAACCTCCTCCTGCTTCACCATATCCACCATCTTGGTCAGATGGACAGGAGCTCCCCTGCAGCAAGAGTAGGTAGCTTTCCCTTGTCATGGTCAGCATTACCCCACCCCCCACACCAAAACAGATCCATCAAACCCACGACCCAGCTCAGTACTCCTTTCCTGGTCAATTATTAATGAGTTATTTTGGCTCAGTATGCCTTTCCTGGTAAAGCTTTTCAATAAATAAATCAGAAGTGAGATGCCATTTATTTTGTGATTGATTATGCAGTAGTTTATGCAGTTTACTTTTTTTTGATATTTATCTTTACTCTCTTCCCTGAGCCCCTGCACTCCACATCCTCGGAATTGCCAAGACATCTCATCCCCTCTTACCTCCCGGTGCCCCCACTGCTAATGGTTGTACTCTCCAGGCGGGGACAAGGAGGGGCCAATACACCATGAATCTTCAGTGTTCCATTGGGCCACTGTGCCAGAGCGTAGGAGGATGATTTTCTTTTTCCTGAGGAGCGCACTCATGATCAGTTGGCAAGGCACTAATGCCGATGTTCTTCATGCTTCCTCTCTCTTAGTAGTTGGTGCTGACTGTACCTCTGGCTTCCACCAGAGGCCAGTCAGCACTGAGCCTTGTCCCCCGGAGAAGATAAGGCTGCCTGTGGGCACTCAAACCTCCTCCTCCCAGCTGGCCCTCCAGCTCCCAGGCTCATTCCCGAACCCAGGTCACCAACATTGTGAGTGGTGTGCTACCGCTGCACCAGTGGGCCAGCTTACAATTTACTTTTTTCCTTGCCTTTTTACATTTTGTAGCTTATAACATTTCTGTCAGAAACCACTCTGTGTAAATCAAATATGCCATGGGCTTCACCACTTGTGAGATGACAGACCAATACCCTTTCATGAAGCTTGAAATAATATTTTAAGTCAGCCCATGTTCTATCCTATATATATTATATATATTTAGCAGTGTCAGTAGCTCAGTAGGTAGCACACTCTCCTCTGAGGCTGGGAGATCAGAGGCTGTGGTTCAGTTCCCATATGACACTTGGGTTAATATCCCAGTACTGACACTGTAGTGCAGCATGAGGAGTGCTGCACTTCTGAGGTGCCGTCTTCAGATGAGACATTAAACCGAGGTCCCATCTGCCTGGATTGGTGGTAGTTCAGGTGGATGTTAAAGATCCCATAGCACTTATCGAAAAGATTAGGGGAATGTTTTATTATTATAAAATAAAAAGAACATGAAAGAAAAAAAATAATTACAAACTATGTTAAATCACACAAAAATATTTACAAATCCTTTAGAATCCTAAAGCAAAAAAGTATTACAGGCATACATTTAACCACACTATATAATTTAATTCCTAATTAGCAATAAATTACCTTACTATTTATATTTAATGAAAATATTAAACCCTTCCACCATAAAAACACTTAAAGCAGAATATGATCCACATCTGAAATATAAAGTTTAGACATGGCTTGAGAAACCATAACCAAACAGTATCATATGGCATCATCCTTTGATAGAGAACCCATTGACACCTACTTTGCCACAAATACTTTAGGAAGCATAAGAAAACAGCCAGAGTATCTAAATGGTATTGACCACCTAAATGCTCATATTCTCCTAAAATTAAAAATTCATATGTCATAGTAGTCAGCCATGACATATTCCAAGAATGTCCTAGATAAATCCATAGAGCTTTAACAAATGAACAAGTAAATAAATAATGTTCCATAGTTTCCTCTAAATTGGTACAGTCCAGACAATTCCGTTCCTCCAAAGCCTTATGTTTAGCATTTCTCCGACATTTATTTTCCCATAAACAGATAGCCATAGGTGCTCCCACATAAAAGGGGATCCTAGATTAAGGAGTTGGGCCAATGCTTTATGGTTATTCTGAGGAGACAGTTCTTAAAGATAGGGTCGGTAGAACAAACATAGCCATAACAGCACTATAAAGTTTCCTGCCAGAATTTTGAATAATAAGTTGTTTAGATATTCCCCATTTGTATAGTTTAGTAACCACCGGTCAAAAAGACAGGCACGTGGAGATACACTGATAGCCAGGGGGAGCAATCCCCAAGCTGTTAAATACCGTGATAAAATATTACGTGTCCACACATTATGGGGATCTGAGGAAGGAACCAGCCCACATTTTACTGTCTGAGAGATAAATAGCGTATGAAAAAAATAACAGGATCCCAAGGCCCCTTTTCTCTGGGTAAAGCAATTTTATGTGGTTAGCCTATTTCCCCAGAGCATCTGGAAAAATAACTATATAGTTTTACCTCCAGATTCCCAGGAGGGATAAATCATTGCTACATAGAGTAAAACAGGTACTAAAATTTTTAATAATTGCAACTCGCTTTAATTTAGACAGTTTCCATTGTTTCCAGGCATTACTTTGTACTCAACTTTCTGTAACCCCACTTTCCTATTTATGTTGGTAGATTTTGGGGCCCAAATATGATCCCCAAAATCTTTAGAGGTTCTGTGGAGAAACAACAAGGGGCAGAGAATTGGAACCCAAAAACAACCTCTACTTTTAATGACATTTAATTTTGTATTTGAAAGTAAAGAATATTCTGAGAATTCCTGTAAGATAAATGATAAATGAGCTGTATCTGGAAAGAAACAGCAGACATCATCTGCATAGGCCTGTACCTCAAGAATCCTCCCAGAGCATGGCTCTGACATACCTGACCACAAGGGGAAGGGCCAATTTTTAAGAAGGGATCCAAAGAAAAACATATAGTAAGGGGCTAAGGGGGACCCATGTCTAACTCGTAGGACAGAAAACCTCAGTAATCTGGCCCCGAATAACTGGTGCACAAAGGTAGAAGAATATAGCAGTTTGATTTGAAAAATTAAATAATCTGGGATTTTGTAAACTCTAAGAGCCTTAAATAGAAAGGGCAGGTACACGCTGTCGAATGCTTTTTCTTGATCAAAGAAACCAGGCAAGCTGACCTGCCATTAAGTGATAAAATTTCAATCAGGTCCCTTATTACCATTAGGGCATGTTGAATTTTCCGAGAGGGTAAACCGCAAAACTGTTATGGAGATATAACTAAGGAGGCATAGGTTTTAATTGATTAAGAATTTGTGCCAAAAGTTTATAATCGGAATTTAAGATGGTAATAGGCCTTTTCCCTGATTTAAATAAAATATCAATAAACCTGTCAAAAGGCAGAATATATTTTCTGGGCTGAAAAATATTTGAATACAAACATTAAACATAAGAGTTCCTAGCAAAGGTTTTATAAAATTCAAATGGCAGCTGTCCACCCAGGAGAGACACCATTTTTCTGAGATCCTATCACCTGTTCAGTATCACCCGAGCTTATATATTCTTGGTTTACTGGAATATCTACTGAACTACAACATACATCAGCTGACTCCAAATATGATTGGATGGATTCCTCAGAAGGAGGATTTAAAGGGTAATGAGCATGAACAAATGATACTATAGTATCCCGATTCTCCTTGGTAGAGTTTACTTCCAGCCCATTTTGGTCTCCAGGGAGTCCATAAGGACAGTATGTTTTAAAGTTTTGTAGAGCAAAAAAGGTCCCCAATAGGGATTTTTGATTCCAAATTGAAGTATGGCCTGTACTGAATGTGCCTTATCATACTGGTAAACCAACATTTCTTTTTTAAATTGGAAATTTGAGAGGAATAGTCTAAATTAGAAGTATTAGCCAGTGTGAAAACTTTATATAATTGTTGTCACAAGGACAAATATTTCAGAAATTTGGTATTCAGAGTTTATACCAAACTTCTGAAACAGGATTTAAATTGCCTTTGTGTCCTCCACCATTCACCCACATCAGTGTAAAGGAAACTAATGGAAACTCTAGCAGCAATCAACCCTCGTATTCTTGACTGAACCAAAGGGTCATTCAACACAGAGGTATTAAGTTTCCAGTGACTAGATCGAGCAGGTTTCCTAGGTGAAGATCTAATTTCATATACAACAACAAAAGGTCCGAAAACTCAAGAGGCTGACTATAAAAAGAGAAATTTGGCAAATTTCAGATACAAAAATATGATCGATAGTGATAAAATATTTAGACCTCATATAAGTGAAGCTTGGTCCTGATTTCGAATTCACTACCGTCAACCAAATCAGTTGAATTTATAACCTGACAGAGAGCATTAGCATCACAATAAACGTTCTTTTAATGAACCTCCACTTTTCCAATAGGGCAATTAAAATCTCCACCAATATAATTATGAGTGAGGTAATTAAATATGGTTGAATAAAGTGCAGTAGAGAAACCCTTTCTGCCTTCGACCGAGCCCATAAATATTTATAAACCGAAAATGCATTTTATACCATACTCCATCTAAAATCAAACACCTTCCTGACTTACGCTATTAGTTTAATCAGAGAAATGATACCCATTAAATAGAATCCCCACCCCATCAGCAGAATCTGTCCCAAAGGACCAGTAAAAGGGCCCCATACCCACTCACTCTGAAAGATCTAAGCTGGTCCTCTGAAAACATCCAAGTTTCCTGCACATAACAAATATCAAATTCTGAATCATGTAAAAAAAATCAAAAACACCCTGACATTTAATGGATTCAAAGGCTATGAATATTTACTGACCCAGCTTCAGTGTATAGCAGCTTAAGCTGTCTTTTTCATTTCTTTTCTTTTCCACCTATACCATCAACTCAGAAGGGGAAGGACATGGAGGGCCACGGGGGGCAACTGACTCAGCTAGATCCATATCTGATCCACCTCTTCTGAGGCCAAAACCTCGAAAGGACTGATGGATTCAACAGAATCTTGAGGGGATAAGGGTCTGGTCCTAGAGAACCTGGAAGAATGTCTAGGAGAGGAGCTAGGCCCTTAAGGGAAGGCCTGTCAGGGTCAGGATCCTTGTAACACACTGGGACCAGAAGCTCTGCCCCACAAAACTCTCTCTTGGAGGGAGAAGGGGGATCAAATTCTATAGGGAAGAACGGAAGGGGGGACATGCACCACGGGAGGGGACCCAGGAGACATGGGGAGGGGGATCATTTGAGACTGAAATGGACCGGGCACCTGGTCCTGTGCGTGCTGGATCAGCAAATCTGGGCTCATACAGGAGGCCTTATTTTTGGCTGCCCAAAGGCATTCTCCAAAAATTGGCCAATCTCGCACACAGATCACATTTAGTATGTGAAGATCATTGCATAGCAATATGCCTTACTTTCCCACAATTGTCACAATGTGGTTTATCACAGGAACTGGAGATGTGGGTTCTAGAACCGCATTTATAGCAGGCCGAGGCTGGCCTACATAAAAGCACACGCCTGGTCCCTACCAACATAAAGGAATTGGGAACATGAGAAACTTGTATCAGATTGCCACAATTTCACCTTATATTTCCAGCTTCCTGTCCAGAACTGTTCAGAATCTAAAATTGCCTCAGGAACACTTAGAACATCACATTTCTGGGAGAGCCAATCGGTAATGTCATCCACGTGGACCCCTTCTGCCAAACATAACCGTCCACAAATTTAATCAAAGGTTTAATAAGGGAATAACTAGGAAGGGGACTATGTGGGGTAAATTTACTGATTGTACCTCTCCCAAAATAGGTCCAGAGCATAATGAGTGTGAAAGCTTATATCGTAATCATCTTCCCACTAATGTTGATGAAGACGAAGACCTCCTGAGGGGAAAATGGAGAGAGTCTTTCAACAAGGTTTTCCCTACATAATGTCTGTCTGGCCAGTGCTTGAGACCCCTTTATAATGGATTTGCACCGCATTCTTCGGTGCAGCTTTTTTTTTATTTTTCAAATAAATCAGACAGCAGAGGTTTCTGAGCTTGGGGGTCCTGAGAGGAATCTTCCAACCCTCTTGCACTGTCCTTACCAACCTCCTGGTTAATAGTGGTCTTTTATCCAAGATAACTCCAGGCTAAGACCCCTGGATGGAGGTTGGGGCACTAGGACCATCCCTGGACCTGGAGCCTTTTCTTCCAGAGGTTTTTCCAACAAAATTTGAGAATCTGGGGTACAGAATATATGCCACCAGGACACCACGCAAGAGAAGTCTGGGAAAAATTTAATTTGGGATCCCAATCAGGTCAGGGACCCAATCCCTTTAGAGAAAACTTCCAACCAGCCTCACTAAGAGCTTTTGGG